>CM037877.1:222304145-225177428 GCA_021292165.1 Shinisaurus crocodilurus
CCTGTTAGAGGCAAAAAGTCAGCTCTGTTAGGAAATAAAATCTTAGGCAATATAAAGATAGGAATCATGTGATAAATTCCCTCATTCACCTCTCCCTCGGTCCAGGCTTTCAGCCAGCTAATCCCTTTCCCACAACAATGTGCAGCAGAGGCAGCAAGTAGAGTATACGCGCATGCACACACACACATACACACAACGGTCTGTTCCCTCCCTGTTTACTGAGGCTGTTTGAGCTGAAGCAGAGCTATCTTAAAGGGGCCATGGGCAAAATTGCAGCTAAGCTAAAACTGCAAGCTTAGCTGCAATTTTGCCCATGGCCCCTTTAAGCAGCTTGCAGTTGTGGGAGGCAGGGGAATTCGGGACTCTGCATGACAAAGCCGTGACGGCTTTGCAAGACACTTTCAATGGGCCCCCTCTCTCAGTGAGTCTCCTTTCTCACTGCCATTGCCACCAGCTGCTCTTGCTCCTCCTCTTCTTTCTCATCACTGCTACCACTTGCTTGCTTGACAGGCAGAGAGCCAGTGAGCAGGTAGGCACTGGCATCTACTGCTCCTCCTTCTCAGCACTTCCATTGTCTGGGCCGGAGCAAGAGGAAAATGAACAAGGAGGCTACAATGGTGAAGAGGATCAACAAGTCCAGGAGGCTCTTCTCAGTGGGCCCCTGCTGGTTTGGGGGCCGTCTGCAGGTGCCTGACCATGCCTACCCTTGACACCGGCCCGGCTTCCCTGGTCAGCTGCAAATGAGCCACACAAACACTATGTGCTGTTAAACAGCTTGTAGGTTACACATCAAAAATAAAGTGCAAGATCATATGGGCTTTAACGTTAATGAATTTCCAGCAGTATAAATGATAAGAAGTGTGTTATGCATTATCATTGGAGATACATAATACATTGATTGAATATGCACATTGATACACATGTGTACATGATCATAAAGTGTAAGATGGCTCACACAAGAACATCACAGTTATATTTATAATCATGCTTGTCTTACACAGCCTGAGATGTAGGAATTACTATGGGAGAATTTTGGGGTTTGTGAGTTTAACAAAACATGATAGTTTCAGGCTTTCACAACTGTGAAACCACATTGATTAAGTCATAATGACTAGGATATGACACGCCTTAACCATGGACACAATCCACTGGAAAGTTCTGCGAAAGCAGAAGTAAAAATGAAGTGAAGATGCACAAGACTGGGATATTCGAATAGATTGGGCAAAAATTGCTGTGTAACATCTGAGAGTTCTCACTTCATTTTTATTTTGAGGAGCTCAAATGTTTGTTTGTACTAATGTTTGTTCTCATCCCGAGACAATGAGTTCCACAGCTCAGCTGTTAGTTCTTTGGATGGAAGGAAGGAAGGAAGGAAGGAAGGACCTAGTTCTAACATTGTTGAATTAAGTGTCTCTAGGCTTGATTTGGTAAGGTTGTTGTTTGTAGATTATGCAACCGACTAAGCAACTTTACATATTCATATTTTCCTAAGTTTCACTGAGGTCATTTCTCATTTATATTAAGGCACTCACTCATCCACAATAGTAGGTCATATGTTTGAAGGCAGATGTTGATGGCTGGCTGCTACAAGGATACTAAAACCCTGGAAAAGTGGCCATGACCAATTTTTAACATGCGCTACTTCTTATAAACCTGGTCCACATGTAACAACAACCCAGAGTATGAGTTGAACTGTGGGTTGTTACCCAGAGTATGGGTTGAATCACGGTTTAACTATGGGCTAAACCCACAATTCAACAACAACCCACGATGACAACCCATACTCAACCCATACTCTGGGTTGTTGTTACATGTGAACCAGGTCATAGTGTGACCCCCTCCTTCCCCTCCTCCAGTAAAATCTGAGTCTCCAAGGAAGCAGCTGTTTATTGTGTTCTATCCTTTCTTCTCAGAAGGCAACTGTTTATTGTGTTCTACCCTCCATCCCCATATAACAGTGAATATTGCTACCAATACTAATTACTGCCAGGGTGTTGGTGGCCATGTAAGTGTGCCTGATATATATATATATATATATATATATATATATATATATTTAAGATATTCACAGCTGAGATGGCTCCACAGTTGGACAGTACATTCGAGCAATAAGATCCACAGTTGGGCAATACCTTTATTATGGCCAACTAAAATTCCACAAAAATGTGCATACGGTACTTTCCCTCCAACTAGAGGTAATACTCAAAATTTTGCCTCAATTGACTCCCCCCCCATAGTATACAACCTAAAATTAATCTCCAGCTTTGCTAATGTAAGGACTGTCATGTTTCTCTGCATGTCTGCTCTGTGCTGACTCAGGAACCTGTGTGTTTCACCCAAGGCAAGACGTAGATCAGAGTTACAGCTGGACTCGTGTTTTCAGAAATGGAGATCAGCCATTGCTGCTTCACTCTCCCAAAATGCACTGCTAGGTGTAATGTGATACCTGCAGCACTTCCCACTGACTAATACATTCAGACTGCAAATCTCAATTTTGAGTCAGGGGGCTTTTCTACACGAGGTACTTATCATGAGCTTGTCATTTCCTGCTCACAGTTGTTTACAGGTTCTTTAGATGATGTCATGAGTCATGACACTCCAGATTCACTTCTATGTCTAGCAAGTACTTTCAATGAGGGTTTTTTTGTTTGTTTGTTTGTTTTAGAACAGGGCAATGCAGCATTTAATTGTGAAATTGAAAGAAACCACTATTTCTACTTGTGTATTTGCACTATTCCACTATACCACCTAGAGGTTGTGCAGCAGAAAATCAGGAAGGAAAATGCTCTTCATGCTCTTCTTTTGCAGCAGGCAAAGTCTGATGGATGGAGAGGTGGCATCTCGGCGATCTAGTGCTCAGATCTCAATTCTGCGATGAAACTGAGAGTAGATACAGCAGATTAACAGGCAATTAACAGCCACGTGTAGAAAATCTCAGAGTCTGTCTAAACTTCAGACCACATGGCTACACCTGGCCAAACCTTTGCATTCCTCTGTTGTTGTTTTTACCATCTAGCCTGATGAAGAGTTCTGGAGAATTTGAAACCTTGCACGTTTTTGTGGAATTTTGGTTGGCCCTAACAAAGATATTTCCCAACTGTGGATCAATAAAACCTGTGTCTGTGTGATTTCACAATGACTCAAAATTATTGGAAATAATTCCTAACACAAGGAGGAACTGGCAGCAAAAGAAGGGTTAAAGACCTACCTTGGGTGGAACAGGTGGTTGTTATTACACTCCCTAAAGCTATGACATGATGGGGCGGGGTGTTGCAGAACAAAAGACACACCCATGTGGGCTTTATGTCCCAGAAACCAGTCCTGTAGGAGCTCTTGGAACTTTCATGTACTTGCTGTGGTTACCTGGCATGGGAAAAGGAGGGATAATAAAGAGGACTCCGCTCAGGTCTTGGCACAGATCCAGATCCAGAGTGAATCACAGCTACACTTCAATCAAGGAGAATGTGGGAAAGCAAAGCACAAAGACAGACCGAGAGCGTTAGCATTTGCCAAGTCAGCACTACTGCATTTCACTTGGACTGGGTTTGTTTATGCAGGATTATACCTTTAAAAGGCTGCCAGTATAAGGATCTTGTCAGCATGGCGATGGAAGGCATAGTCAGGCCCAGCCCTCCAGCCGCTGACATTGGGATGCTGCTCGCCCAAACACGGTCAGATGATGCAAGCACCAATTGCAATGGAACAAGTACTTCACCGTGTCTCTTTCTTCCACCCACGTCCCCACCCCATTTTCTCTACCCTGCCTGCCCCCCAGCACTGAAATGCCAACAGTTTTCTGAAGCCTCTTTTCCTAGTCCTCAGCAATTTCTTAACTTTCAAGATTAGCAGTTCTTAAACTTGGTTGGATTATGAATCCTCTCTTTGGAAACATACAATGCAGATGCTCTCTAGTGCTGTCAGAACTTTGTGGGGTGCCTTACTGTTGTGACAGCAGGAACTGGGAGGAGTGGAGGTAGAACTGGCCAATGGAGCAGAAGGAAGAGGAGACATCTTCTGGCTGTTCTCCTTTTGGTTCACCATCTGACTGACTGATTCCTGGCTGTTCTAGCCCATTGGGCCATAAAATGTTGCTGTTTGGTAACTGGGAGGAGCATTATGATTCACAATTTGATCCTGGATGAACAAGCTGACCTGGCATGTGTGACTGAAACCTGGTGGAGATGGAGAGTCAAGTGGACCCCACTGTGCCTGTCAGTTTTCAAGTGCAGCAGCAGCAGGCAAAGTCTGATGGATGGAGAGGTGGCATCTCGGTGATCTATTGTGAATTCATCCCCCTCTTGAGGTACCCTGTCTGCAAGATCTCCAAGATAGAGTAGCAAGTCTGGACTGGGATTCTGTTGATCTATTATTGCCCACCCCACTGCCCAACTGTCTCCCTGCCAGAGCTAATAGAGCTGGCCTCAGAGGTGGTGTTGATTACTCCCAAACTGATTGTATTGGAGGATTTCAGCAACCATGCCAAGGCCACCTCATGAGCAATAGCTCAAGAATTCCTGGCTTCCCTAGCAACCATGAGCTTGTCTCAATATCTTTCCCTACACATGTGGCAGGGCACACACTTGATCTGATTTTGGCTAGTCAGGGTGGAGGTGCCCTGTGGGTGGCAGGGGTTCAAAAGGATTTGTCATGGACAGATCACAACCTAATACAGTTTAGATTTTCTGGGAATCTCCACAGGGGTGGGAGGTCTATTAAACTGGCCAACCCTCAGAGACTAATAGATCCTGAAGGAGCCCTGAATGCTCTGGGAGATTTTTCTGTGCACTAGAGATGGCAATCTTGTTGAAGTCCTTGTTGATCTGTAGAATGGGGAGATTATCTTGGTGGTAGACATGATTGTCCCTTAGCATCCTCTGCTTAGGTGCAATGCACGGGCTCCCTGGTTTTCTGAGGAGTTTAGGGCAATGAAGCACCTGGGCAGACAATTAGAGTGATGGTAGAGAAAAACATGGGCCAAATCTGATCAAAACTGGGTTAAAACCCATGTTAGGTACTATTCCATGGCAATGAAAAAGTCTATCTTCTCTGCCTCTGTTGCATCAGCACAGTGTTGTCCATCTGGTGCTTGGATGCAGTGAAGGACTGGATGTGGGTGAGTAAACTGAACCCCAATCCAGACAAGTCTGAGGTCTCATTGGTCAGTAGACAAACCAACATGAGAGAAGGAGTATAGCCTGTTCTGGATGGGAGTAGCACTCTCTTTGAAGGGTCAAGTTCACAGCTTGGGAGTGTTATTGGATCCACTGCTGCTCCTGGAAGGTCAGGTGCATACCCTCCAACATTTCACAGATGAAAATAGGGACACGCATGTGAATTTGTAAGAGGTATGGTTAAGCAACATGAAGGTGTGATCAAGAGGGTGTGGCCAGGCAACACGAGAGCGTGGCCAAGGGTATGGCCAGGCAACCAAAGGGCATGGTCAAGTACAAAAGTTATTAGAGGAAACACAAAATCTCATCTATATTATCATTGCAGAATTTACACAGATGTAGACCTATAAGAATCCTTCTAGGACATTATCACCTGCACAGTAGTAAACAATGTCCCCAGATTTCAGCCACTTACCATTTATAGTTTTCTTTCTGTAAACAAAAAAAGTGCCTGGGACAGTAAATATCCCAAGAAATCAACTGAACTTTGCACTTGGGATGCTTTTTTGTCCCAGCCAATGGAAAGTATTGCAGAATATAGAAGAAAAAAGCCCCATGGGGTTTTTCAAACAAAAACTGAGCCAGAGGGTGGAAACAGAGGGCAGTATCCAATACTGTCACCGTGCCTCCACTAGTTCTATTGTGCCTGTAGGACCTACTATGAGCACAACAGGAACTAGCACTTCCGAAAGCAACCTGGAAATGCATGGAAATGCTTGTTTCTGGAATGGGACTGGTTAGTGGTGGTGCTCCCTTCTGAGAGCTCCACTGGCCTGCCCCTTTCCAGAAACAAGTGTTCCCACTCTTTCTGGTTGCCTTACAAAGTGCTAGCTTTCCATTGCACTGGTGGTGAGTCCCACTTATGCGTGGGTAGCATTGGATACTGCCCACTATGTCATGTGGAACCTTAAAGACTAACACATGTTTATGGCATAAGCTTTTGTAGATCAGAGCCCACTTCATCAGATATATATGGAGTGCCATCCAGAGTTGGCAGTTATATACGTATACACATGGGTCTAGGGAGGAATGGGGGGAAATGTTAGCAGTGAGTTCAAAGGGGAATAAAATGCAAGAAAGACCAACAGTGATAATCACATTAAAGCTTAGACATTGGTAAATAAGTGACCATTCACAAAGTAGTATTGAGAAACATCCCAGCATTGATATATTAATTAACACCTGCAGTGTGATTAACTTACCATTCATCAACTTATCAGTACTTGCTGTAGCATCCTCTAAATCTGCTCTGGATAGAACACATGCATGTCAAAGCTAGAAACAAACAAGTGTCTTTAAAACTCAAGGTGTGTGTGTGTGTGTGTGTGTAAGTAATGTTGAACTGCTGCAGTATGGGTCCATAGGGTCTGTGGTGGGATGGGCATGGTACTTTGCATTGCAAGGGCTACAGACAGTGTGCTGCCTCCAAAGACAGCCCTTTGGCAAAGTTAAACTATAACATCAGTTCAATACATCAGGCCTGGAAGAAAATGTGACTTTCTCATGAGCTGAACTGGATTTTCAATGGGACATGTTTTCTCCAGGGCCATGAATTCACTGCCTGAACACGGCTTCCCCCAGCTGCAACATTAATCAAGTAATTGGTTTGGGCTCAGTACAGCTGCTGCAAACCCAAGAAACGTCTCCGTGTCACGTCGCACCAGCCCAAGCAGCGACCAGGGCTTCCCTACAGTTTTTATTAGAATCTTCAAAGGACACATTGCAGGCAACCTGAACGGTATGCCACTTTGCTCAGCACTTAGTCATCCACTTATGCTGTGGCTGCTTTAATGGGTTTGTGTTTCTGAAGTTCTTTGAAGATGAAAAGTGCTAGCTGAGTGAGAAAGGATGATTGCCTCGTAATCATATCTATAATCTCTGGCAGAAATGTCTTTAAACAAAGCAAAATTAAATTCAACCCTCATGATCCATAAGAAAGATTTCCTTTGCATGGGCACCAGGTTCTTCTGCTCTACACTCAAGAAGTGTGTGTGTGTGTGTGTGTGTGTGTGTGTGTGTGTGTGTGTGTGTCACAGACAGCAGTCATGCTTCGGATGCTTCCAGGTGGAGGGTTAGTAATGCTCCCAATCAAAAGGCGTTGTGCAGCTATTCTGCCTTTTCCTCCTTAATGGATTTTTTTATGGAAAGAAAGAAGATGGAAGAAGCAGTGGGGAAACATGGGATGGTTACAAGTGGAAAGCAACATTATCTGGACTCCTCCCTAAAATTCAATGGAAGAGGCAGGGTGGTTGCAGATAAAAGCCTCACCTGGAAGCACCCTGAGACCAGATGCAGGGCTCGATGGACCATGGACAACTCTTAATCTCTGGACTAAGGATAACCATCACCAATGACACTCCTGTTGCTACCTACTGTGTTCCCAGGTTGCAGGAACAGCGGAAAGTTCATACAGGTTGGAAGCGCATGTGATCCACCTGTTGCACGATATGCTCGGTAGAAGCACAGATAGGCACAGCTTTACCACAAATGAACTGTGTGGGTTTCCTGAAACATATTGCCGCATCAGGACGCCATAGGATTTGTGCACATGGCAAACTAATTCATAAGTTCAGCATGGGCTGAAAAACAAAACTGGTATGTGGTTTCATGAATCAGCCCGAAGGTGGCCATTGAGGGTGCTGAAATTACAGAAGAAAAGAAATTAATAGGAAGAAATAAACAACTTTTTAAAAGACCTTGCTGCATTGTAGTGTAATTCAGTCTATATTATACATTACTCAATGTGCCCTCTGTGTTGAAATGAATCAAGAGCGAGTAAGGGTGCAGTTCCTTGATTTTTATCTTTGACTGTGTATATGTTCCTCACATACAAGCCAGTCCTGCCTGCATGGTGCTGAGTCCTGGTTTAAGCATGCAGAGTCACTATTTGAACCTAAGATGTCAAATTAAACTTTAGGAGAGCTTTATACTGCAATTGGAGTTTGCTGTTAAATGCAGTTCTCCCCCACCTCCCTTCACTAACACATACTTACTCTCATGTGTACCATGGTTGTTGTACATCTGTCAGTAGAACCTATTGGATAGTGCCATTGATATCACTGATGAAAAGATACAGAGCTTTTCTACACAAGGAATTTATTGGGCTCTCAATCATTCCCTACTCATGGTTGTTTATGAGTTCTTTAGATGATAATGTAGCCCTCCAGTTTTGCTTCCATTTTTAAATAGCACTTTCAATGAGTTTCTTTTTTTACAGCAGGGAAAATGTGGTATTATTTCTGAAAGCAAAAGAAAACGCTTTTACACTTGTGTATTTGCACTATTCCACTGTACCACAGTGCCACCTAGAGGCTATGTAGCAGGAAAGCAGGTAAGGAAATATTCTGTGTGTAGTGCTCAGATTTCAATTCTGTGACGAACCTGAAAGTAGATCCAGTGGATTAACAGCCTCATGTAGAAAAGCCCACAGAGCTATGCCTGCGCAAAGAAAATAATAATTTGAACAAGTCTACTGTTCTCCTGTGGTGTATAGTCATTTCATTTTATTCAGAACATCTGTCTGTGTACCCCTTTTCCTATGCATAGAGGTACATGCTGCATTTGCCCATGCCCCACGCCTCTGTGTGCATGCAGCTATGCAACAGGGTTTTGCTTGCATCTGCATTTGAGCAAGTGTATATGTCTTTGGGTTGCTATGAGTACATTGTGCCAGGGAAGAGGCCTGTGGCTTACGCTGGCTCAGCTTGTCTGAGTGTGGAAAGCTAAGCAGGGTCAGGCCTGGTTATTACTTGGATGGGAGACCCCCTCCTCTAGTTTCCTGCATTGAGCAGGGGGTTGGACTCGATAGCCTTGTAGGCTCCTTCCAACTCTATGATCTATGAAATCTATGTTGAAGAGTCCTTGGTCTCGAGTCACGAGTGGAGTCACGAGTCTTTGGACCCGTCCGAGTCCTTGGTCCAAAATGGTGACTCACGAATCTTGAGTCCCTCCCAAAGCTGACTCCATGAGTCCCTATTAAAATCAATGGGTTTTCCCCCCCAACAAAATAAGGCTACTTCAGATGTGTGGCTTAAATAAATTCTAGGCACAAGTGTGCCTTTTTATTTCAAAACTCTGCCACTGATTTTGACAAGACCAGGCAGACAAACCCAAAATAACCAGGCAGGCAGAGGGGGCGGGGAACCCCAAAGCAGGCAGGCAGAGGCCTTTGTCTTGGACAATTCAAGCTGTGGAACTGGTTAAGAAGAGACCAGGCAGGCAGAGGAGGCTGGGAACCCCAAACAGGCAGGCAGAGGCAGCCAAACCCAAAATGTCTGAAAGGTTGCATTTTAGGAAAATGATTTTTAAAAATAAAATCTTCGCCGGTGATCACACTTCTCTCCACTCCTTCTGGCACAGCCCAGGGGTGTTGAAGAGTCCTTGGTCTCGAGTCCCGAGTCGAGTCTCGAGTCCCATTAAAAATATTGGGACTCGGGTCAGAGGGGGGACTCAGTCCGACTCACGAGTCGAGTCCTGGAGTCAGAGTCCCCATCCCTGCATTGTGCATCCATATTCATGCACAGAGAGTTTCCCGAGAATTTGAATACTGGGCAACACTGTGACAGTATTTGATACTGGGGGCCTTTTGCTGGTTGAAGCTTCCATTTCTTTTTTATGACTTCAAAGAATAGTGGCAAATGCCTAAGTCCTAGGAGGAGTCTGCGGTGGGCTGGCCCTGTACCTGTTCCCAGGCTTATCCTCAAGTCTGTGCCTGGAGTTCACACCACACCTTCTCCTGAAACAAAGGATCGAGGCAGACCGATCTCCTGGTATCTCTTGTCATCAGCAGCTGAGCCTTATGGAAAGGCAGGTGTGACTCAGAGGGAGCCTAGAGAAACAAGCTGCACTCTCAAGGCTCCTCTTGTGAAGGAGAAGTTTTATTTGCTTTGTGCAGCTCAGGAACAGACAAAACCTGACTCCCATTCATCATAAAGAAACCAACAAACCTGGTGATTTCATTGCTGGTTGCATGCAGATTTAGGCTCAAGTGGACTTCCCTGTCCCTCCTCCCCATGGCAGCCTCTCCCAAAAATGCTGAATGGAGGGTTGGGGAACCTTGATGAATGGGGGGGGGGGTGAGGCAAGGGGAGATCCCCCCCGGGGCTCACAGGATGTGCCTCCTCCAGTTTTTGGGAGATCCCTCCTTTCCCCTGCACATACATTTTGGTCACTGCCGGGCCTGTAGCCAGGGGTGGGTTAGTGGGTTGTTTCAACCAGGTTTTTATTTTAAATTTGGTTCCTATGATTGTGACCCACCTTGAGCGCTATATCCTTGGTGGAAAGGTGGGCTATAAATCAAAATAAAAATATAAATAAAATGAAATAAATACTTTGTACAAGTGGAGTCAGATATCATCTCCACTCTGTAGGAATCTCCTCCTGAATTGTCAGCTCTTTGTCTCTCTAGTCATCCATGGGTTTGTGCCAATCAAAACTCACACACCCAGCCTCTTCAAGTCCAGGCCTGTTCCTGAGAGGATCCAAAGAGCCAGCAATTCTCATGAATTTTAGAAGGCATGAGTCCTTGGCACCTATCGAGGTACACCAAAGTTATATACCCTTATCTTGCTTACTGACTTATTAGTTTTAGGCTCCTCTCTCGTGTTGGCGTGCAAGTGTGAAAGAAAAGCAGTTTTACATGTGCTGGTATCAGATCCATGCCGAAAGTTGACTTTTCAGCTCTCCACCCATATAATTTCTTCCAGAAAGTTGTACAACTTTGAGAAATACTTTTTCACCTTTTCATCTCTCCTCCCCGTGCAAGAGTGTTTCTGGTCAGTGATTCATGCCATCAGTGGTTCATGCCTTGGTCGGTCTCCTCTCGCCTAGACTACTGTAATGTGCTCTACGTGGGGTTACCCTTGAAGACGGTTTGGAAGCTACAGCTGGTACAGAACGTGGCGGCTCGCCTGGTTAAAGGCAGCCGCCAGCGGGATCACATCACGCCAGTGCTCAAGGAGCTGCACTGGCTACCAGTTGCTTGCTGAGCCGAATTCAAGGTGTTGGTTTTGACCTTTAAAACCCTATATGGCTCCAGTCCAGTCTATCTCAAGGAGCATTTCCAGCAACACCAAGTAGGCCACTCAACAAGATCTGCCACAGACGGCCTTCTCCTTGTCCCTTCAGCCCGAGCAGCTAGACTGGTGGGGATGAGGAAGAGGGCCTTTTCTGTGGCGGCCCCCGTACTGTGGAACTCTCTCCCGAGTGACCTCCGCCATGCCCCCTCTCTGCTGAGCTTCCGCCGCTCATTAAAAACCTGGCTGTTCAGGTGGGAATATGGGGTGGGTTAAGAAATTTTATACTGTTTTAAATGTATTTTATCTTGTTTTTATCCTATGTACATCGCCCAGGGTGGCCGGTTGCCGGCCAGATGGGCGATAAATAAATGTTAATTAAAATAATAATAATAATAATAATAATAATAATAATAATAATAATAATAATATCATCAACAAAATGGTCACCATCAACAGATGCAGTGTGGTTCTCTTACTGGATTCAGATTCCTCCTCCTTTCCAATATCCATGACAACGGTCAGGGCTGGTGCAAGACCTTCTGCTGCCACCCTTCTTCTCTCCCCACATCCGGCCTGCGATAACAGCAGCAGCACCCATACGCCCCCTCTTCCTCCTCCCTCTCTCCCTCCCTCCCAAGCATGACAATGGCCACAGCAATGGTGGCACCCGCCCTCCTTCTCCTTGCCATCCCACTGCCATCTCTTCTCTCCCCCTGACAGTGACAATGGCAGCAACTGCTCCTCCTCCTCCTCCCTTCCCCCTGAGGATGATGACAGTGGCCACAGCCCTCCCCCCCCAGCTGTAACATTATGATGGTGGTGGCACCTGCTCACCCCTCCTCCATTTCCCCCCTGCTGCTGCTGCTCCCTCGGCTGTGATGTCATAACAGCGGCTTGGCCTGGACTTCCTCCTTCCTTTCCCGATGACCACGGTGGTTGCTGGTTGTTGTCATCATCTCTCTCCTCCCCCCCCTTCCCCCAGTAATGGCAGCAGTGATGACCCCCCCCCCCGCTCTCCCCTCCCCCATGCTGTGCCTCAGGCTTCTCCTTTGATGCCTCACTGTGAGGTGTCCTTTCTCAGCAAGGCGTTGGAGGGGAGGTGGCCCTGCAGACCACCTGTGCTATCTCTGTGGCTACCTCCCTGCCAATTCCTTGCTTTAAGGAAGGACTCCTCACAGTGAGGCATTTGGGCCAGGATCTCTGGAGAGCTGCACTGGCCACTTTCTCTTCTGAGAGGCCAGCGGGGCTTCCCAGAGTCTACCCACTCAATGCTGCACTCTGAGGGGTCCTCAGAGCAAGGCATCAGTCAGGTAGAACTCCAGAGAGCTGTGCCAGCCATTCTTGCCACATTCACTGCCATCCTCTCTGTCCCTCTCTCTCTCTCTCTCTCTCCCTCTCTCTCTCTCTCTCTCTCTCTCTCTCTCTCTCACACACACACACACACACACACACACACACACACACACTCCTGGCAAAACTGACAAGGTTAGGAGAAAACCATGTCAATTTCACTCATCTGGGTCCTCCCTCCACTTCAAAATGTTATGTAGACCACTAGAGCTGGTACACACAGTTAATTAAAACAGGCTGACAAGGCATTGTTGACATTGACATTAGAAATTGACAAGCATTTCCATTGTCCTTTGTCCTTGCCAATTGCACTAGCACCTTCTAGAGTAAAACCATTACAACTTCACGAAGCCAAATTAAATCCAGCAGCAGAATAAAGTACGTACTGAAAGCACTAAAAACAATTCTTAAAATTCCTGGGAGAATAAAAAGGCCTTAACGTGGCACCAGATTGACCATAACATAAGTACCTGGTGAGCCTCTCTGGGGAGAGCATTCCAGAAAGGGCGTGCCACCACTGTAGCCACCTGCCACACCTCATTTGGTGGGGGCACCTGGAGGAGGGCCTCAGATGATGATGTATGGGTAGGTGAATATGGGAGGAGACATTCCGTCTGGTAACCTGGCTAGCCCTATGCTGTTTAGGTCCTTAAGTGTTAAAACCAGCACTTTGAATTGGGCCCGGAAACAGACTGGCAGCCAGTGCAGATGGGGAAATGTTGGCTTTATATGCTCCCATTGGCCAGTCCCAGTTAGCAGTCTAGCTGCCCTAGTTTGGACTAACTGAAGCCTCCAGACCATTTTCAAAGGCAGCACCATGTGTAATGTGTTGCCATAATCCAAACAGGAGGTTACGAGAGCATGAATAATTGTCACAAGGCTAATCTCTGTCCAGACCACCGAGGACACCTGTGCCTTGAGTGACAATGATGGATCTCAGAGCCTCCACCCCACCAACCTATGAATTTGCTCCATTGGGGGGAGTGCAAGCCCCTCCAGAACAGGTTGAGTGCCATTTAACGGGAAAGACTGACCACCCCCAACAAGTACTTCTGTTTTGTCTGAATTGAAGTATGTGCATGCATGCGTGTGTGCTTGCATATGTGTATGTGTGTGCATTTGTGCAGATATAGATGCATTGTCATTGTTGCAGATGAAGCCTAGACAAGGGTAAGTGTGGAATTTTCATACTGACAATGAATCCTCCTGACACTTCAACGGCCTCTTCCAGGGACTCCTGAGCTAGGCACAAAAAACCCTGCACTTCTTGCATTTAATACCTTTACACAAAACAGTGGCAAGAGGCAACATGCAAAGCACATGCCTCAAGAGCTCCGTTCTGTTGAGAGACGAATAGCTTTTTTCTTTCAATGGAGCCCTTTCCTTTACATTCCAGTTGGCACTGGTCAAGCAAGGTTAGACAGTACATTTGCACTGCATTGCTGTGTGCTGGGTCACAGTGACAAAGGCTGATATAAACCAATATGCCTATGTGTGCATTGAAAAAAGCATTATTTATGTTAATGATTGGCTTATGCAATCAATGCAAATACATTATATTCATGTACCAACTGGGATGATGACCTAATTAATACACAAGCATCACTATTGCTGACATGCCACATGCACACAAACACACAAGTGTGTGCACGCATACACATGGTAGATGGAGGGGAACAGAAGGAAGCAGGATGCCTGGATCTTGCCTGGATCTACTTCTGTGTAATGCAACAGGCTCCTTGTGTGACATTAGAAACCTCTCTCATCCAGAATCCCAGCTCTTATCAGCTGAGATGAAGAAAGATAGAATATGGAAGAACCAGTTTTGACTTCAGATGCTTAAGATGTGATTTTTTTAGACCAAGATATGGAACCTGGTGCCTTCCAGATGTTGCTGGACTACAACTCTGATGGTACCATGCTAGTTGGAGCTGATTGGAGTTGGAGCCTAACAACATCTGGTGGCAGGTTCCCCACACCTGGGGTTAAGCCTTGACTGGGCAAGGCTACCTTACCAGCATGAAAAGTATGCCAGGCTATTCAGCAACCTTTGCATTTACTATGTAGAAAACTAGTGGCAAATACTACCAATTACTATTAATGGCATAGCCACCAGGTGCTCTTTTAAGGTTGTAGTAAGTAAAAGCATAGTTTCTTTCCAAAAGGTTTCTTTCCAAGGAAACCTTTTGCTGTCATGAATCAATGTAACTAAATTACATGGATTTAGTGGGATACCTTGTATCATTTTTTTCAACCTTTTGCAGCCCCCTACCCTCCACAGGATCCAGACCAGGGCCCTTGAGCTGGCAATTTGTGAATGAAAAAGCTTGTAATCGAGGGCACGTTAACATCGCAGTTTGGCCCTTCGAGAGGACAGTAGAAAGGAGGCCTTCAGTGGAAAAGAGGGAGCAGGTGTTGGACAAGTTCTGCAGAGTGTTGGTTTTGAGGCTTGGTGCTCTCTGCTTCTCCACACGCAGACTCAGCTGTCTGATTCAGTTACACCATTGTGTTGAGATACAGAAAGGAAACTGACAGGTGACAATACCATGAGCTTGGTGAGGCTGCTAAAATGCACAGTGGAAAGCAGGGCGTGGTCATGGAATGGGAAAGTTAGAGGGAGAGAGAGATGTCAGGGTGCCACCCTGTGTCAAGGGAAGGGAATTGTACGGCGGCTGAGTTTTCCTCCTGCATCCAAGATTTTGGTTCAGCTAGGAAGGCAACAGTAGAGGAGAACATTGGTCTCTTTGATGAACTTCCCTTTCTTCATATTGAATGACCAGGGATGCGCAGCATGTTCTCTGGCTGACTAATCCATTTCCTGAAAATTACCTTGGTGTTTCACTCATGAATCTGTAGTCATTCCCCTTTCTGTCTGTATTCTTTACCAGCAGATCAGCTCTCCAGAGTATGGTCTGGCAGAGATAAATCTCTCTCTCTCACTCTCTCTTCCTCACTCTCTCACATACAGAAGTTGCTCTAGGGTTGCCCAAGCAGTGCACTTTGATAGTCTCTCTATTACAGGACTCATGTAGTAAAGAACTGATGGTTTGGTGCAGTGTAATGGTTAAGAGCATGAATTATGCAGTCTCAGAGGGCTTTGGCAAAGCAATATTTCATACCTATGGGCTTGGGGATAATATTGAGCTATCAGACCGGGTTGTTTTAAGTAATTCTGTGATAATATATGCATGTGAAGCACTTTGAGTGTAACTTCATAGAGCTGAGCTCAGAAGGGCTTCCTGACCTGGTTTTCACGTAACAGGAAGCCACCGTGGGTGAATTTCTCCATGGGCTTCTCATTGCGGTGGTAGCTGCCATTTTGAATATTCGAGCCATGGTGGGGGCACGCTGCAGCTTGTTGTTACATGTGAACCCAGAGAGGGTGGGTTGCTGGGGTGGTTAACAAGCCCTAAAAACCCTAAAACAGCCCATGGGTTCTGGGTGACTTGTCAACCACCCCAAAAACCCATCCTTGCTCGCTTCGCACATCATGACAAGCTATGGCATGCCCCCACCACGGCTCAAATATTCAAAATGGCCACTGCCACTGTGAAAAGCCCCATGGGGAAATTCACCCATGGTGGCTTCTCGTTACCTGCAAACCAGGCCACCTTCTAGAAAGTATGCTTAGGTTTGCAGCCTTAAGCTGAAATTTCATTTACACTGTAAAAGGAAGGAAGCCACTGCACAGAGGACTTGCATCTAACAAACATGCATAGATTGGGCCGCGTGTCTGTGCTGTTGTTCTGCATATCCGCAAATTGGACACAAGGCACCACCCTCAACCCATGGGAAGTGGCTAGGAGAGAAAGACGCAAGTTATGATCCATGAGAGGGTGATGCTGTGGGGTAGGAGGCTATGCCTGAAGAGTCTGCATGTGCCCAGGTGGATGAGGACTCCTTGGGTGTGCCACCTTTGCCCAGGTGGCTGCTCTCTGGCCCTTCCCACCTCAAAACCCCCAGCAATTGCCAGAAGCCCCAAAGAGCCTGTGTATGTCCTCAGCGCCAGAACTCCTGAGATGCCTATTTCAAACATTATGGCACCCGCCAGGACCGGTGCAAGGCAGTTTGGTGCCCTAGGCAAGATCAGATATTTAGCGCCCCCCTCCCACTTGAGAGCGCTGTATTTTTTCCCCCAAGGTGTTTCTGGTGCCCCCTTTAGCCCTGCACCCTAGGCAGCTGCCTAGTTGGCCTAATGGTAGCACCGGCCCTGGCACCCGCCTGCTGCACCCTCTCTCTCTCTCTCTCTCTCTCTCTCTCAAAGTACATGTAATTGAAATAATCACCTATCCGTCCCCTCCCTTCCAATGCCTCCCCCTTCCTCGGTTGTTTCCCATGTCAATTTTAGACTGTAAGCCCCTTGGGGGAGAAACTGCGAGCCAGTGTGAAGAGTGTTGGCCTGGGACTCTGGAGATCCGCGTTCTGCTCCCCACTTGGCCATGAATGTTACTCTGAAAAATGGGATATAAATGTAATAATAAATAAAAATAACTTAAGAACTTGCCACATCTATTCTTTGTAAAGCACCATAGATAGATGGCATAATAAAGATGGCTTTCAGATCTGGGGTGTCCCTTTAAATTAGGGATATCTGGCACTACCCTTTGACAGAATGTCTTTTTGAACCTAGGTTCACTTAGGGAACAATCCTATGCAATTTCCCATGAAAGCAATCCATGTTAGCTGGGGAATGCTGGGACTTGTAGGACTCTTTTTCTGACTAAATGTGCATAGGATTGTGCCCTATGGGGGGCCAGGTGTTTAAAGGAAGCCTATGTCCTTTCTACTCAGGATTGCAAAATTATCCAGTTAGGATTCATAACAGGCAATCAGGCGAAAAGAAAGAAAGAAAAGAAAAAGTTGCTGCATGATTTGCTTTATTTACAGAGTATTCTTAACTTTGGTGACACAGTAATCTCCACACAGCAGTGTGTTTGCTCCATGTGTGACAGTGCTGCACACACAGCTACAGTCATTCTACAGAGTGAGGCCTTTGGAAGGTGGCTTGAGCTGTATAATCTAGAAGAGTTGATGCTTTCCGTTGGACTGCATGGGCTGGGATGTTGGATCGAGAGCTGGCCAAAGCGGAGATATGCTCCTCTGCCTTCTCCACAGGCTAGGCAGGAACAACCTCTCACTTCCATCGGCCACCAATCACAGGCTTTCCACGGGCAGCCTTTGAACTGTTGGGAAACAGAGAAGGAAAGGAAACTTTTTCAGGTGATGGTGAGGTCAAAGCAAAGGGTGGATGGGGAGGGAGCATGTGTGGGTCCACTTTTGCCTTGGACAAAGGTTGCGTGGGTGCTTCTGAACAGGGATTCTTTTAGGTCTCCTATATTAAGGCACTTCCCTTCACTTTTTCTACCTCAGCAAATGTGAGCAAAATGAGAACTGGGGCCAAGCAGTGGCAGGCAACAGTCTCCTTAAGCTCTAAGGCTAGGCGTAGGGGTAGCAAACCTCTTTCAGACCAAGGGCCAAATTCCATTTTGGAGAAGCTCTTGGGGGCTGCAATCCAGTGATGGGGGGGGGGGCAAAAGCAAAAGTGGGAGGGGCAAAAACACCAGCGTATTTTAGCTTAAAGTTCTTACTGCCAGTAACTGAGCCTCAGGAGAGGCATTTCAGCCTTCTAGAATGGGGGGGGGGGGAACTGCACAAAAGCTGGGAAACCACCAGACAATATACAGGCCTGTGGCTCACGCTGGCTCAGCTTGTCTGAGCATGGAAAACTAAGCAAGGTCAGGCCTGGTTATTACTTGGATGGGAGACCCCTCCTCTAGTTTCCTGCATTGAGGCATTGAGCAGGGGGTAGGACTCGATGGCCTTGTAGGCCCCTCCCAACTCTATGATCCTATGTTATCCTATGATAATAGGTGATGGGAGAAAGGGGGCATGGCCATCTGGGGAGCCCCAGTCAGCCAGACTGGGACCCCAGGTGGGCTGGATTTGGCCCCCAGATCTGAGGTTCTGCACCCCTGGCTTAGAGGGTGATTGTGTCCAATGCAGTTTTAAACAGTGAGCATCTCACTAGCCCAGGATTACCGTTCATTCAAGCAAGTCCTCAAGGGGCCTGGCCTGCTACATAAACAAAGTGAGATGTTGCCTTGGAAGCTGGCCACAAATGAGCCAGTCGGAAAGCATTTTGGAGAGCAAGAACGCAGTGTCAGTGAAGCCGGTGATGTCACTCAGGTTTATATTAACTGAGGCTCTTGTGTCAGCTGAAATCATTGATGAGCCAGCCAGGCAATTTCTAAATATTTGCCTAATTCCCAGCCCTCTGTGCCTGGCCAGTGCATCTGGCTTGCTTCTCAGAAAGGAAAGCAGCTGTTTCTAAATCTGGGGTCCTCACATCAACCAATTAAGAATGTTATTTATTTACTGTTCTGAAAAGGCATGCAGAGATTTCCCATTTCACTTTCAGCCTTTGGTATTCACTTTTGATTTCTGCCACTCCCTCACCAAACTCTTCTTTCATCCACTTCCTGTATGGCTTGATTTCCCACTGAACATCCAGGATTCAGGACCTTTACTATTTATAATTTTAGTTCATGGCACCCTGACATGCAATTTAAGAGACAGGGTGCATAGCAGCAAACCTGAGTTTACTACCTCATATACACGCAATGGAGAAACAATCCCAGCTCTCTGATGAGCGTGCCTGTATGATACACACTTTTTCAAACACTTGTCACATTTACACTTTACATTTTTAGGTGTACACTTAAGCTTATGTGCACACATTAAAAAGTAATGTGTGAAGAGGCTGATAATCTGAGACCTGAATGTCAAAATCTTGTATTATTGCGTTTTGATATATCCTTTCCCCTCAACTCCCAGATGCTAAAGAAGGTGCCCCCTCCCTAACCAGCCACAGCCCGTGACTTAAGGAGCAGGTATCCACCTGAAGCATCCCTAATACAGAAACTCAAGACCTGACTTGGGGTGGTATGTAAAGCCATTTCCCCAAATTACTTGCACTGCAAGCCATCACAGCACACCACCACATCCCAAGGGGCACAACATGCTACTCACCCTTTCCTGAAGCAGGTAAGGAGGGAAGAAGAGAAGAAGTAGGATATAAGTAGAACATACAACTCCTTGCTAACCAACAGCTTTGGTTTGATGCACCTAAAAGGTTACTAGGAAAGGAGGCATTCCTAATGCAAGCTGACATCTGTTTCTGGATTGCTGGATTAAAAAGATGAACCTTGTTGCAACAATTCTGCCTACTGCATAGCCACTCGGCAAGATGGCTGCATCACATGCTCGCATCAGAGGGCTGAAGCATGCTCCATACAGTAACTGGAACTGTTGTCCAGAGCTCAGGCAATGATCCATGCCCCCCAATCTGCCACAAACTACATATATGAGACCAAGCAAGTTCTTTAGCCTCTCTGGACCTCTGTTCTCTATCTCTGAACTGGAGGTCATGGCCAAGAGGAACAGAGGGGAATGGGCAAGCATGTTGGAAAATCCACTACAGTTCCCCAATAATTTATACAAACAGAGAAGTCAAATTCATAGAAGAGGTGCTGGCACATGGGGAAAGAGGCTTGGATGCTCTATGTCTCAATGGTTGGATTACAAGATTCATAGCGGGAAATGGCTTCCACCTGGAGGCCTCACTGCTGATACATGGACAGCTACACTATTGCAGCAAAATTCCACTATGCCAAGCCATTTCCAACATAATGCTTATGGACACATTCTTCGAAGAGGAAGTGCTGTGAAGGAGTGAGTAAGGTGTAGACCAACATCTCTAAGGAGGTGACAGAGTTCAAGGATCGTAGGGATATAGCTAAAGGGGATGCAAAAGGGATGCAAGGGAAGAAAGGAACTAAGAGCAAACTTGGTGAGGTGTGGCTGGAAAAGGAAAACTGCAAAAGAACTGAAAGTTAAAGAAGCCAATGCAGAAAAAGCATGGGAGCAGAAGCAAACTCTAAAAGATGGATTGGGAGGGAAAGGGGTAAAAGATGGAGAGAATAAAAGACAGGGTTGAATCTACACTTAAGATTGGTGGAGACCTGCTAATTCTGGAGGGAGTGTGGAGGTGATCCTTCCTCCCCCCCTGTAGCCCCCTCTGTCCCCTGAAAGACTTCTGGGGGACTCTCCAGAGCCACATAAGAGGCAGTGTGGGGGACCACAGTGGGGAATCAGTGAAAATTGTCTCTCCCCACCCCACACCTTCCTCCAGCAGGGCCCTCGCTGAGTTTATTCCATAAATGGAAGGAGCCCTTCTGTTCATGCAACAGCCAGTCTGGATCCAACCCAAGGAAGAGGAAGGGGGTGGAAATAAGAAAAGGTGGTGACAACGATGGTTGCTTTTAAAATAATAATAATAATAATAATAATAATAATAATAATAATAATGTGATCTAATAGTATCAACTCCATGGATAACCAGAAGTGCTTGATCCAAGACTCTTGAACACCAAAGCACAGGACATGGTCATCATTGACTAGCCATGGATTGCTAGAGCAGAAAGTGAAGGCAAGAAATGAAGAGCAAAGGGCTGGCAGACACTAATGAAGCAGGAGAAAGAGAAGAATGTAAGCAGGGAAGCAGAGCACAAAAAGAATCCGGAAAGCTCCACCACAGACAGGAATTTCACGGAAGGGAAGGGAAAAGGAGGTGTGCGTTTAACAGAAACGAGTGATTGTGGAAGATCTACTGGGAGTGCTCGGATGAAACAGGAGGGGATGCTACATGGCCTGAGTACTTACACCTTTTGATGATCACTAATGCGGTTCCGTAGAACATTGATCTGCAAAAGAAACAGACAGGAGGTGAAGCTTCATGGCAATACTTCGCCGTGTGGGTAGGAGGAGCACTACTGTGTCAGGTCAGGACAGCATGAAGTGCAAGGAAAGAAGATGGAGCATGGACTATATCAACCATGCACGGCACAGTAGTCAGTAGGGCTGCGGATTGCAATTGTAGATGTAAAGAATGCCTCTTGCGGATTGTTGGAATTTCCATTTGCAGAATTGGGAACCAGAAAGAACAGTTTGTGTTCACCTACTTCAGTCCATATCCTTTTTCTTATATTATAATAACTCTTGAGTAGCTCTTCTCTGCCATGAGCTACTCTTTCCATATGGAGGAGTTATAGATCTAGCTGGCTGAAATGAAATGTGGCATGGTTGGTGGTGCCGGGACTGAGGCAAAGTCTGCTCTCCCACATCCCTAAAAGTCTTCAGGTGCATTTTTCATGGGTGCTTCTCAAATGTGACCCCACAGTGACTTTGGCCAGCAACAGAATCTTCTGTAAATATACTCTTTTCTATAGCAGTAGTAGGTACTTGGAAGCAAAATGGAGCCATTTGTGGCAGGATCTCCACTTCCTGGACCTGATGCTCCTTTCAGAGCATCTCTGCAGTATTCTGCAGCCCGAACGTTATGCGTTGTTCTCTGTTCAAGCATGCCCTGCTCATGGAGTTCCCACAAATGTGGAAAGGTGTGAAATCAAAGCGCAATTCCATATTGACAGCTAGAAATGCTATTTTGTTTGCTTAAGGTGCCAACTCACTCTTGCTTCTCTGGTGTGAAGATCCAAAGCACGGAAGAGAGGTTCCAAAGGGGCTGCCAATATACTTACCCCTGTCCAAGGTTTGACTGATAAGAGAAGTCACTGGCTGATCTCAGTGAACTGAATCTTGATTCTAGAAATCATTGCAAGCCAAGCAGGACAAACATGCAAGACAACAAAATACCACCTTGAGAAGATACTGGGCCATAAGAGGGCAATATTCAGAGCAGGGCTTTGCACACATTGTATATCATTCATCACTGTACTTTGCTGCTTGCAGGGAACAGGCTATACTTACTACTTGCTTAACTCATCGCAGCGTGCAGTGAGTATGGAAATCTGGTTAGGGTTAGAGAAAGGAGAATATTACAGACCTGAAAGCCTTGGCAAAGGGAATGTGAACAGAAAGAAGGTGGTGATCCTGATAAATCAGTCTTCAATGTGCAGTTAAGGACACTTAGCACCTTGCTAAATGTCCTTAATGAGAAGCAGAACTGTAGGTGATAGAATGTATCCTATATACTAGTAGCAAACTCATTCTTAGGATGCCAATCCTTATGTAACCAAAATGACACCATCCATTCACAAGAGGGAGGAATCAGTAGGCTTAGGGGAACCACAAGGTTTGCAGAAGTCCACCCCCACCCCCCCAAAATTAAAATTCTAGGAAGGGAGGAGCCCCCAAATGAGGACTGAGCATGCTCAGTGACCACATCATGCTGAGTGTCTGTTGGGGTGGGGTAAATGGAAGACTGAGAGGAGTGGAGTATCCTGGAAAAGGGCATGGCTGGCTGTAATCCTGAACATGAGCACTTCGTACTGCAACATTTTGTTGTAGATACCTATTATGGCGAGGCCAGAAAGTAAGCAAGGTGGCAAATGACAAAACACACATGCTGCTTACCAACTCCATAAAAGCTGCATTGTGGCTGTACATTTGATCAGTGGCAGCAGCATCTCAGACAAAAGTCCTTGCTCATTTTAATGCATGGAATTGGGGCTTTACCTAATACAGAAGGAGACCGGGAGGTATGGCACAGTGAGCCAACTGGAAGCCTATGCCGACCCCACAAGAGAAGGCAACGGGGGGCAGGCTAGGACCCAGGGCAGCTTGAGTTGTCTCCTGGCTTCAGTGGCGCTGGTGGGGGAGAGCACTCTGGCGTTACCTGTAAAGGCTGTTTGCAGGGCTGACTGGTGGATGATGAGGGGGCCGCTCTAGCCAAAAGCTTTGGCTACAAGCTCTAAAACATCCCTCCCCATTCTGGAGCACTTCAGATATGTTGGACTGCGACTCCCATAACTCCCAGCCAGCATGGCCAACGGCTGCTCTAAGGGAACAGGGTGAACACCTCTGATTCCTTTTGCAATACCTCTGCTTGCCTTTGAGAGTTGAGTGCTTAGTCCGGAAGGGGCTCGAACCTCTCAGAGGAGGGATAAGATGTGCTGATGAAATCTAGAGGCTTAAATTTGAACCAGACCGAAATGCTCCACCCGCCTGCCATTTTACTTCCCAATTCACAGGCAGAGCAACGAGGGACATTTTTTGCAAATTTTGAGGAGGGGTAGAGAATTTGGGGGTGGAGATGAACTTACCCCTAAAGGCAGAGCTCCTCTTGGCAGCCACCATCCCCCTCACCGACCCCCAGAATGCCCTGGACATAGCATTATTCTGGGGCATTCTGGGGGGAAATGGAGGCCATCACAAAATAAATGGAGCACAATTTCTCTAGTAATGCCCCAGAACAATGCTATGTCAAGGGCATTCTGGAGAGAGAGATTATATATATATATATATGTATATATATATATGGAAGCTGCTAATAGGATCCCTACTGCCACTAAAGAGAAGAGACATCCCCCATCCAAGAAAAAAAAATACTGCTGCTACTGCCAGGCAATTCCCTTCCCCCAAATGGCCTCCAATTTCAGCCTCCCTTTCCCCCACCCCCTGAATTTTAAGCCAAATATTTGAAAATCCTCACTTTCAGCTTGACCCTAGCTTGCTTATGTGTTATGTTTAGTTAGTGAATGAGAAATTGGAATAGGTAGTGAGATGCTACATTTCAAGCCAGTTTTAGTGCAGATTAATTAAGTGGCTGTGGCAATATTTCACTAGATGCAACCATGACTAGACAGGTAGGTGATCACAAGGCAAATGAGGCCTACAAATGTGGTCCGCTTAGTATAGATATTTGCTGAAGAGTGAACCAGGCCGGGACAGCTTTGACAGAGTCTGTTGCAGGCAGCTTAAGGCATGATCTGTGGGGTCCTGAACCTTCACAAGCCTAGACTGATGCTTTTTCACCCATAAAGCTACATCAGTTTAAAGAGCCATTTGAAGCAGGTTCCAAATGGAGATAAAGTTAGTTTCAGGCAAGACAGGTCAGATTAATCATGTCTGTCTGTCTCTACTTGTTCTGAGCAGGGAGGAAGAAGGGAGTTACCTTGTAATAATAATAAAGAAGAAGAAGGTATATGAATGTAACTAGAGTTGTGCTGAATGTTCAGTTTTCAGGATGAAAGCAGTGCTTTTAGGGAAGGGGAAAATATTTCCTAGGAAAGCCCTAATAATGAGAAACTTCTCTTCCCCCACCCTCCAAATATGTTCATCACCATGATCTCCTCAATCTGCTGCCGCTTCAGTGCCATTTTTCTCCCCCACACCCCACCTATAAATACTGGCTCTTCTTCCTGAGAACAGTAGTGTGGGTGATCCCAGCCAATCAGGGACTGTGTAGTGAATGGGACATCATGGTGGAATGGCATGATGATGTCCCTCAGGACAAAGGAAACTAATTTATTGTGAGGGTCGTGCTTCTTGTATCAGTCACATGGGTGATTCCAGCCACTCACGGATCATATAATGAAAAGGATGACAACATGACAATATGTAGCCAGTCAGTTTTGGCTCTATTGTATTGTCACTGAGGGCAAATGAAGCAGTCTTCAGGAAGCATTGCCTTCCCACTCAATGGATGAATAGTACCAGGGATGTTGAAGAGTCCTTGGTCTCGAGTCACGAGTCGAGTCACAAGTCTTTGGACCCGAGTCTCGAGTCCAAGTCCAAGTCCTTGGTCCAAAATGGTGACTCACGAGTCCCGAGTCCCTCCCAAAACTGACTCCACGAGTCCCTATTAAAATCAATGGGGTTTTTTCCCAACAAAATAAGGCTACTTCCGATGTGTGGCTTAAATTCTAGGCACAAGTGTGCCTTTTTATCTCAAAACTCTGCCACTGATTTTGACAAGAACAGACCAGGCAGACAAACCCAAAATAATCAGGCAGGCAGAGGAGGCAGGGAACCCCAAACAGGCAGGCAGAGGCAGCCAAACCCAAAATGTCTGAAAGGTTGCATTAGGAAAATGATTTTAAAAAATAACTTGGATTGTTACTGCAACTATGTCCAGACAGCACCTGCAGGTGGCATCAAGCAGGGATGTTGACGAGTCCTTGGTCTCGAGTCCCAAGTCGAGTCTCGAGTCCCATTAAAAATATTGGGACTCGAGTCTGACTCGAGTCAGAGGGGGGACTCAGTCCGACTCACGAGTCGAGTCCTCGAGTCCGAGTCCCCATCCCTGAATAGTACTTTCACCCTCTTGACACAACATCTGAAAAATTGTTCAAAGGGCAATCACTTTGTTGATGCTGCTGAAAATGCTTGTGAAAAGTACCCTCTCTTTCAGCTCCACCTTAGTAGTAATATTCAGCAAGCCTGCATAGACTGAAGCTATAAAAAACCCCAGATATTCTAGCAGACATTCAGACTCACCTCATATTTCTGCCTCTTGAACTTTTCCTGCAAGTCAAATTTCTCAGCTTCCAGGTCATGGATACTCTGCCACAGTTCCTTGGCTTTTTCCCTGATGTGAAAATGGGCAGCATCAGTCAAGGCGGTAGCCAGTGTTTACATGCACACAAAAACATGGAATGTAAGCATGTTGTTCTAGAGCAGCCTTCCCCAACCTGGTGCCTTCCACCTGCATTGGACTACAACTCCCATGGCCATGCTGGCTGGGGATGATGGGAGTTGTAGTCCAACATATGTGGAGGGTGTCATGTTGGTTAAGGCTGTTGTAGGGTATGAGTGTGTGTTGTATGTGAGTATGATATGTATGTGACATTCTGTATGTGAATGCATCTCCATATACTACCGAGTACCTATAGAATACCGGCATGAAAATAGTGTGTGTGCTCTTTATTAATATGCAGGAGCTACATGTTGTCCATCAGTGTGAGCATATGGTGTGTGTGTGTGTGTGTGTATGACACAGAGAGAGAGAGAATATGAGAATGAGAATTGGTGTGTAGGTGTTTCAAATCTAAACCACAATAAGGTTTTTCTCAAGCACAATAAAACCACAATCAAAACCCAGTATACATACATAATTATATTACTCTCAGTATTTAAAAAATATACTAAGTAACAATGCACAGTTACATACATACATACATACATACATACATCTCCATATACTACCGAGTACCTATAGAATTCCATTTCAACCACACAAAGTATTTTTCAAGTCTATGACTGATGATATTCTAAGTCCTTGGGGAAAAAATAACCATGTATTTGTGTATGCATTTTGTATGTATATTGGGCTTTGGTTGTGGTTGGTGTGTGTGTGTGTGTGTGTGTGTGTGTGTGTGTGTGTGTGTGTGTGTGTGTTTCAGCTGGTGAATATGGGTATATGTATTGTTTATGGCTTTTATGTAGAGTTTAACCAGAATGTCCTTTAAGTTCTTGAAAGTCCCAACTGCCAATCACTCACTCTTCAGCCCATTTATGTTCTTTATCTTTAATTTATTTTCAAATAAATAAACCTTTTGGCTCATTCCTACTTCATGAATACTAATGCCGACCACTTTGCCAGAACTAGGTTCTCTGGCAAGTGTGGAACAACCTGGATAAGATGGAGGCAACATGCCTCCATCTTTAAGTCTACCAGAGGTTTGCCTCAGTGTGCTTGTGTGTGCTCGTTGCACCCTCTAGTGGTCTAACTGCCTGTCTCCTTACTTTTGAATGCCAGTAATACTGTATATTCCTGAGACTGGTGCATGATAATTGTATGAGTAGCCATTATTACAATTACATAGCACCTTAGGGCTTCTTGACATGTAACCATTTAGGATATAAAACCCTCTGCTATCACTTAAGGTGTGTTGTGGGCAGGTACATATGCACCCATATCTGAAGCAGTGTTTACATTTCCAAGTGCTAATTAGCTAAGCAGCATGGGGAACATTACTAACCTGGACCGATATTATTATGGC
Source organism: Shinisaurus crocodilurus (assembly GCA_021292165.1). Classification (NCBI taxonomy): domain Eukaryota; kingdom Metazoa; phylum Chordata; class Lepidosauria; order Squamata; family Shinisauridae; genus Shinisaurus; species Shinisaurus crocodilurus. Next base: position 222,331,485 of record CM037877.1, read on the forward strand.
AATAACCACTTGGCATCTCACTGTGTTCACATATTACCACATGATATGTAACCCCAAATTATATAATATGGTGTTATTCTTCTAGCTTTGCTGGAGTAAAGCTTTGAATGTGGGAATCAGATTCCATACAATGCATGTTGTTAATTACGATACTATGGAACTGTGGTAATCTTACAGTGCTTTAGGAGCTCTGCGTATGTTCAGGCCACCATGCCTCCAGTGCATTTCTTCTTCCATCCTTACCATCTGTGTCCCCTCTATTACTTCAGCCACATGAATCTAGGTCAGGGGTCGGCAACCCGCGGCTCCGGAGCCGCATGCGGCTCTTTGGAACCTTTGCCGCGGCTCCGAGAGGTGACTGTGACAGGTTCGCCGCTCCGCTCCACACTGCCCGCCCGGTGACAGGCAATAGCGATGCCGGCGGGCGGGCGCACAGTGGAGGAGCGGCGTGATGTCACGCGGCGCCGGCTCGGCTAGGGGAGAGTGCGCGGCGGCGGCGCGCATCTGCGCAGTGCGCACAAACCCCTCCCCAGCATAGCCCAGGCCCCAGTCTTTTTTTTTTTGCCGCTCCGCTCCACACTGCCCGCCCGGTGACAGGCAATAGCGATGCCGACAGGCCGGCGGGCGGGCGCACAGTGGAGGAGCGGCGTGACGTCACGCGGCGCCGGCTCGGCTAGGGGAGAGTGCGCGGCGGCGGCGCACATCTGCGCAGTGCGCACCAACCCCTCCCCAGCATAGCCCAGGCCCCAGTGACCCAGTCTTTTTTTTTTTTTGCAATGTACCTTTTTCATTCGTTATTTAGGGGCACTTCCTGGTAATGTACTTCGGCGGTTACGTCATTCGGCGATTCGCAAGGGCTGCTGGGATAGCAGCTTCATGTATCCCAGCAGCCCTTGAGAATCGCCAAATGACGAAATCTCGCAGCTGCGCTTTGGGATGTCTGCGCTCTGCCTCCGCCCCGCCTCCTCTCAGTGAGCTTTACGGGATGTAATGCTTTTAATCCGCCGAAGTACATTACCAGGAAGTGCCCCCAAATAACGAATGAAAAAGGTACATTGCAAAAAAAAAAAAGTGTTTGCATTGCTAAAATCTCATTTAAAGGGGAACACATACATATAATGTTCAAAAATGGGTGGAACTCCGCTTTAAGTTTAATGAAAAATATAAAGCTCTGCCTGTATAAGATGAGCAGAGATCTTACTGGATACCAGTCTGCCTTGCCTTCTACTGCCCTCCTTCATAGCCCTCCATTACTATCAGTGCCCGCCTCAATTACTGCTTTGCCCCAAATCTGTCAGTCCTTCTCACTTTGTCGCATAACATTGCATTTGCCAGAATTTAGCATCATGGACAGTCTCTCCCCCACTTGTCAGTCTGTCCCACCTTAGACACAAGTTTAGAAGTGGACTCTGAGAAATTATTCTCCATCAGCTCTGCTCCTTCTGTCTCCATCAGCTCTGCTCCTTAGTACTTTTTTGTGTGTGTGTTTCACAACTCCCACGCAGTTGTGTGTGTTCTTCACCCGCGCAGTGCTGCTTAGGCTGGCACCGGCTCCGTCACTCCACCCCCTCGCACGCAGGCGGCCTGGCTAGTACAGTGCCTGGTGAAGTCAGGCCGCCTGCATGCGAGGGGGTGGAGTGACGGAGCCGGTGCCAGCCTAAGCAGCACTGCGCGGGTGAGCAGCACTGCGCGGGAGTGAAGAAAAATCCCATTAACCAGGTAAATTAAATATTTTAATTAGCTATTAATTTGCAAAAATATATTTTACATTGTTAAGTGAAAAAGTCCTTTTTTCCCTTCAGATTGACAGCTGACTGCACGATCCTGTATATAGCATTAAGATAAGAAACAATATAAGCAGTGTTATATTTGTTTTAAATGTCGCAATGGTTTTGCGGCTCCCAGTTTTTTTTCCCCGTCGGAAACGGGTCCAAGTGGCTCTTTATGTCTTAAAGGTTGCAGACCCCTGATCTAGGTGATGTGCTTGAATAGGATTACAATCATTAGGGTTGCCAGTCCTCTCCTAGAGGCAGTGCTTATAGGCCAGACTTCTCCAACCTGGTGCCATCCAGATGTTTTGCACTACAACTCCCAGATTCCTAACCATTGGCAATGCTGGCTGGGGCTGATGACAGCTGAAGTCCAAATCATCTGAAGGGCACCAAGTTGGGGAAGGCTGGCCCATAGCAAGGCACTGAGAGAGGGTGCTGTGCCTCCAGGCCCCTTCCATCCCATCTCCTTCCACCTGATCTTCCTGCTTCCAGCTGCGGACAGCAGGGCCCTACTGTTATCCCACAGCATATAGAAGAGGTTTACAGATCACAGGATTTGTAGCAGAATGGATCAGGAGGTGCAGCAGATGTATCCCTAAGTTTGGAGAACTTAAAGGCACTGTTTGCATGCACAGAGCTGACCACCATAGCAATTACATAAAGACATAAGAAGAGCCCTGCTGGATCAGACCAAGGGTTCATCTAGACCAACATTCTGTTCACACAGTGGCCAACCAGCTTCCCCAGGGGTCCCACAAGCAGGACATGAGTGCAACAGCATCCTCCCGCCCATGTTCCCCAGCAACTGGTGTACATAGGCATACTGCCTCTGATACTGGATGGAAGATATAGCCATCAGGACTAGTAGCCATTATAGCCTTCTCCTCCATGAATTTGTCCAATCCCCTTTTAAAGCCCTCCAACTTGGTGGTCATCACTACATCTTGTGGAAGTGAATTCCATAGCTTAACTATGCACTGTGTGAAGAAGTGCTTCCTTTTATCTGTGCTGAATCTCCCTCCAATCGGCTTCATGGGATGACCCCATTGGGTTCTAGTATTAGGAGAGGGGGGGGGAATGTCTCCCTGTCCACTTTCTCCACACTACACTGCAGAGTAATGCCCTTTACCTGTTCCCCTTGTTCATTTTGGTGTCATTTAGGTGTCCGTGGTGGGATGTGCAATCAGTCCTTGGGCCTCACCAGTTGCTTTCTGTTGCAAATCCCCTTGACTGTCTCTCTCTCTCTCTCTCTCTCTCTCTCTCTCTCTCTGTGTGTGTGGGAAACTAGGGGCTTCTCTACATTAGGCTTTTAACCCATTTTAACCTGCCACTTTACTGAGGATTCTGTTTCAGGATTCTTTGCAAGATTAAGATTGGCTCCTTTACACGTCTTTTTTTCTGGGGCTTTTCTTTCTCTGCCTTTCTATATATTCCATTACACAACCACAAGGTGGCACTGCAGCATAGCAGAATTGTGAAAATACATGACCATTTTGTAGTGTTTTATAGCATGCTAGCCCTTTAATAGCTCATTATCCTCATTCTAAAAAAGCCGTGGAAATGCTCAGAAAGCATGGGAGAGGCCCTGGAGGATGACGATGACGACATCGTGTAAAGCACCCGCAAACTACCATGGGTGAGGAATCATGAGAGCAGATAGAGAAGCCCTAGATGTGACATGGCCTCATCAGACAAGGTGGCACTGGTGCCCACGGGGGATTCCACCCCATTGCAAATACTAGCTTCAGGGGGGGGGATTTCTTCAGGACTGCATTAATTGACACCCCTCCCCCAAGCTAGTTCTACTTGCATTTTAAAAACAAAACCTTTGCATATTGAATGTAAAGACCGGCATTTAACATCATGTCTAGTTTCACCCCAATGAACCTCAAATCACACCTAACCTTCAAAATGGGGAAAGTAGTAGGTAAAAGACTGTTTTTCTCTCATTCCTTCTTTACCACTCCTTGGGGCTGATGAATAAAAGGCTTCCCTACTGGCATTTGAGCCTCTTTCTACTGACCGAGGTATTAGCCTCCCTTCTTACCTCAACTTGTCTTCATTCAAGTGATCGATATTCAGAGGTTTCCGACGCTCAGTGAGGATCTTTTTCTTCTTTTCCCGCTCCGTTTGTTTTTTCCCACTTTTCTTCTCCGTCTAAAGGAAGCAGTCCATGAGTGGCGTCAGTATCTCAGAGTGTAACCATATCCCGCCTCCTCCTCTCTATGGTGAGTTTGAGAACTCATGCACGAATCAAAATGACAAAGGGCCAAACTAAAAGTTAGGCTAATTGCGCAGTGCATAGCTGAGGCTTGTCTTCTTTTTTACTTGAGTATAATAAGCCCACATGGCCTTGATTCAGATCAGCACCACCACGGTCTGGGAGGTGGTGGTCCTGATGGTGGTGCCCCCAACCCAATGGTGGCAACCCCAACCATTTTTTCATGACTTTCCCCCTCTTTTTTTAAACCCCCCCCCATTGGGGGGATTTTGGGAGGAAATGGGGGGGGTTGCTTTTAACCCTCCTTACCTGGAGTATGGTGTTCCCAATCCAAATCAGGGCTGTGCATGCTTAAACTAAAGAATAAGACATGCCTCAGCCACACACTACATGATTGAAATGACAAAGGGCCAAGATTAGCGCGAAGTGTAGTTTGACTCAAAGTCTGCTGTGGCACTTTAGAGACTGATTAGAGCTTGAATGGGGCAAACATATTCCTACACAAAGCCGACTTCATCAGGTTAGGGATGTGGACCTGGTGCTGAATGGGGTACATTATCCCTGAAGGACCAGGTCCACAGCTTGGGGGTCATTTTAGACTCCCAGCTGTCCATGGAGGCTCAGGTGTCAGCTGTGAGCCGGGCGGCTCTGTATCAACTCCACCTGATATGGCAGCTGCGCCCCTACCTTCCTAATCATCTGCTCCCATCAGTGGTTCATGCCTTGGTCTCCTCTCGCCTTGACTACTGTAATGTGCTCTATGTGGGGTTACCCTGGAAGATGGTTTGGAAGCTACAGCTGGTACAGAACGCGGCGGCGCGCCTCATTAAAGGCAGCCGCCGATGTGATCACATCACTCCAGTGCTCAAGGAGCTGCACTGGCTACCAGTTGTTTGCCAAGCTGAATTCAAGGTGTTGGTTTTGACCTTTATAACCCTATACGGCTCCGGTCCAGTCTATCTCAAGGAGCGTCTCCAGCAACACCAAGTGGGCCGCTCAACAAGATCCACCATGGATGGCCTTCTCCTTGTCCTATCAGCCAGAGCAGCCAGGCTGGAGGGGACTAGGAAGAGGGCCTTTTCTGTGGCGCCCCCCAAAATGTGGAACTCTCTCCCCAGTGACCTCCGCCATGCCCCCTCTCTGCTGAGCTTCCGCCGTTCATTAAAAATATGGCTTTTCAGGCGGGAATATGGGGTGGGTTAGTATTTTAACATTTTATACTGTTTTAAGTGTATTTTAATCTGTTTTGTTGCATTGTATGTTGTACATCGCCCTGAGTGGCCGGGTACCAGCTAGATGGGTGATTAGAAATACAATAAATAAAATAAATAAATCAGGTACATGGACTGTGAATGGGGAAGGTGAAAGTAATACATATAGATTAAAAGGCAGGCTAAAGAGCTCCCATGGGCTACGCAAGTGTGATATGCTCTCAACGTATACCAGCCTTTCCAACTTCCAAGACCACACAACCACACATAGGAAACCCCACACAGAGACATGGGCTTCAGCTTGTACTAGGGGGACCATGTGTCCTGCTTTAAAGAAGACCTTTAAACCTTCTATTTGAGAAGGTTTGTCCAGCCCAAGTCTAGTTTTAAGATTTTTAAAAAATGTTAAGAAGGGAGAGCAGGAGGCCTTGAACATGTGCAGTCCACAGTTAGCACCTGGACAGTAGACTGAGCAGCAGGTACACCGCTCACCTGGTCACAGTCTTCCCCACACTCTGGTGAGATGTATTGAATTTCTATTTAAATTAGAGTAATTCTTTCTCAATGTGCATTTATACATGCAGATTAGCATATGCAAATTTTAAGCAGGTCTCTATCCTCTCTTGTCCTCTTTTTTGGTGGTGCATTTCCTCTCCTTTTTTTCATGATGTGTTAAGTGGCCACCCTAGCTTGCTCTAGAATGCTCAGGCTGAATAAGTACCTTCTGTAGGTAGCCTCCAAAATGCAGCATGTTGGAGAAAGCCTTCTTTTTCCTGGCATCCTCTTCGGCCCTCTTCCTAGCTTCCTCTTCCTCTTTCCGAGCTCTCTCTTCCTGCCAAGGGCAGGATCGCAGTGGTGTTTCAGAAAGGACAGAGAGAGAAAGATAATTTGCAGGAAGGTCAAATGCAAACTTCACATTGTTTAGAAGACTTGATGGACACAGCTCAGAAAGAATGGCATGCATGTGCTATGGACTACAGTGTTTATGGAGGATCTATCGATGCCATTGGGTATGCAGGAAGATTAGCCAAAATAGTGACAGTTCTAAATTGGTTCTTCCTTGTTTGGTTTGTTGTTGTTTTCTGCACCTGGAGGCAGGAGACCCTTAGGAAAATATGGAACAGTTCGGCTGTGTTTGCGCTATAAACAAGGCAATTATAATCTGGTTTGGTCTGGTGCAGATAAAGCTTATGCCAGTGCCGTCACTCATTTCTAAGGCTTCCTAGCCACTGGAATAGCACCCAGGCCAAGGCTTATGGGCTCGTACTACCTGAGCATAACTAAAAGTTCTGTCAAACCCATTGGAGAAAGACTTTAAAAATATATATTAACCCCTCACAGCGCGTGGAATTTGGGGGACAAACGGGCGGGGGAGAAGGTTTACACCACCCCAGCGCTGCGGTCCCAATCTGAATCTGGCCCACACACATGGTTACACAAGAGTAAGGAAAAATATCACGCATACCTATGCGATGCATGATTAGCAGAATGTTTCGTTTGGCCCTTACATAAGCAGCTTGGTGAACAATCTGTCCTATACATAGATGGAGGAATGCCAGTACCATTTCTTTTCAAACCCTCAAAATGAACATACTCACAGCCAAGCGGGCCTGGCGTTCTTTCTCTCGCTCACTACGGATCCGTTGTTGCTCAGCTCGTTCTGCCCGCCGCTGCTCCTGTAGGAAGAAAGCCCAGCACTGTTCCGGAGAGTCCTGAATACCCTCTGAGGGATGTCCCCCTGGCTGCTCTGAGCACAAACAAACAACTAGCCTGAGGCAGCCAGGGTTGATGCTAAAACACCCATACTGTCAACAGTGCTGGACCAAGACATGTTCACGTCTGAGCAGAGAAATCCAAAGAATGCCTCCCAACAGTAAAAAAAATAATAATAGAATATTACGGCTACAATCCTACACACACTTACTAGGGAGTGAGTCCTACTGAACACGATGGGACTTACCTCAGAATAAATAGGCACAGGATTGCAGTGTTAATAAGTAACTAATAGTATGCTTCCCCTTTAGGGGTGCACACATTTTGCTTCCTGCGGCACCTTGCCTACCTTTGCCCAATGGTAGGGCCAGCTCTGGCCATTCAAAGTTTCTGAGTTCCCAATTCCCAACCTCTTACTGAAAACAAAACAGTATTTTGGGGGATCCTCTTGTCGGGGGGGGGGAGGGTACACGTGAAGAGCCACAAGGGCAAAGAGCAGCAGATGGCATTCTTCCAAAACTCAACATCTAGAAAACCATGCCTTTGAGATGCACGCTAAGTCAGATGTATGCCCAATAACCTTTCTTCCCTAGTTAAGTGGAGGATTACAGACTTAATAAGGTTCCCTGAATAGATTTCCATGGTGTCTATGGACCATAACATTGACAATTGTCTTTGGGCCATAAACATTAATGGCTGTAAAACTGTTCATGACCTCAGTAGTTGGTCATAGACCAATAAAGCTATTACTACTAGTAGCAGCATATCAGCTGATTAGGGGACTGAGCCTGAGCCATGTTAGAGGAACTGGGTCTGACCATTAAGGGTGCCTAGATAAGAGGTGTGGAACTCTTTGACATACAATTCTGTCCTTAAGGAATATCAGCTCTTCCTCTTCCTTCTTCCTGTTTTCAAAATGGGCCTCAATCAGGGCTTGCAGCTCATTCAGATCTTTCTCCATTCGCTTGCGATGAATGTCCTACAAGGCAAAACAGACATGGCCAAGGTCTGGTACCTTTCTATCAAAAACAAAGAAACCTACTGATAGAGAAAGAACTGGTTTGTTGAGATGGCAATGGTTATACTCACATCAAAATCTACTCTCTCCCCATCAGGGATCTTTGGAGGCACCAGATTTGGCATAAAGAGCCTGAAATGGGGGGGGGGGGATAAATAAAGAGGTAACCCATTGGTATTGCAACACTTGACTTCTGTTTCAGCCCATCACTTTTTGCAAACCTAAATGTTTATTGAAATTATCTTTTTTCTCACCACAGCCCCATGTATGAATCCACACTTAATCCCACTGTTTTCAATGGGGATCTGTCCCAATACAGACAACTCTTCACCTGTAAAACACTTCCTTTGTGGTATCACTTCAGCCTACAGGTGGGGAATTGCACTGATTGGTGGTGATGGTGGTGGGTACCTACCCCTAGCTAGTATGTCAGAGGGAAGGCTAGGCTACATCCTATCTCCCCAACATCTATTTTTCTATGCGCAGGGATGTTTTGTTTTGTTTTTTGTTTTTAATCTGGAGAAGCATACAGTCCAAATGGAATAGTCCAGGAATAGTTACCTAGGATGAGATGTTTATCTAGACCAGGCCATATTACAGCCCCTTTGGCTGTAAACAAAGGTGGCATAAGTGGAAGGATTTTTTTAAAAAAGTTCTGAGACTATACTAATCTCATGAGTTCTTAAATGCCTGGGGTGGATAAAAGTGATTTAAATGATGATGATGATGATGATGATGATGATGATGATGATGATGATGATATAAACATTTTATATTCAGCCCTGTGGCCAGTGGTCTATTAACTAGGTAGTGCTACCAAATGCTTTAAATGCAGAAAAAAGAAGAAGAAAAAAGATGTAGCATCTGTGAGAGAATCTTTCTATGATACAGAAAAGAGCCCATGCTACAGAATGATAAATGAATGAAACTCAAATTTGTATCAATGAAAACCAACACTAGCTCATATCAGAACTCACTGAGTGTGAACATTTTATTTAAACTGGTTGTCAATGTGGATGTAGTTCCAAGACAAGGGAACAATTTATAGCTTGGTTAAGGGCGCCATATGGAATGTCATCATAGGCTTTTACAATGGCCACACCTGTCACTGTGGTCTTATTTTCCTTTACTAGACTTATATGAGCAACTGAGCAGCTGTAATAACTTTATATCTGGGCATGCTGGAGTGGGAATGTTATGCTTCAGTTGGTACCATATCTGTTTGTGTGCTCGTCCACCCCGTCACATTGTACAGTGTCTCTGCATTTGCAAGCACTAAATAAAATGTTTTTTTTTAAATATTCTAGATAATTTTGTACCACCCAAGGAGATCATGTATTTGCTGCTCTGAATTTCATTTTTTCTTTTAAAAATGGTCTATTAACAGTGCAATCCTATTATGCTCAAGAGAACTTACACCCAGGTAAGTGCCTATAGGATTAGAGCCTTACAGCAGAATCGTATACATGTCTACTCAGACATACGTCCTGTCGAATTCAATGGAGCTTACTTCCAGATAAGTGGGCATAGGACTGCAGTTGTCTGTCTCTTTTTATTGTTGTTATTAAAGACGTATAATTAAAGATTAAAAAAACAAAATAAGCATTAAAAGTAGTAGCTGTTGTGTGAAAACAGATGAGGCGCAAGCTATGCTACAAATCTTTCATGAACTTCCTTTTAGGAAGCCTAAATTATCACTGCACTTTACCTTCTAGTTCAGTGTCCTCCAACCTTGGGTCCCCAGATGTTTTTGGCTTACAACTGCCAGGATGCTCCAACCCAAGGTTGGAGAACACTGTTCTAGTTAGTTCAAGGCTAGAGATGTTTGCATGCTTAAGGGGTTGCATGTGGCTATGGGAGATTCAGGCTGAAGTCTATGCTCAGCTTTCTGAGTGCCTTTGGAAAAGTCACTCTTTTCCAGGCTAGCTTAGTTCATAGAAATGTTGAGACCAATCGACTGCCTTGAGTTCAGTCATGGAAGGGCAAGAAACAAATGTAATTATAAAACAGTCTAGAAACTTAGGCTGGTTCAAAATAGGGCAGCAAGATTGTTAACAGGGACTGGTCAGTATGATCATATTATGCCAGTGCTTTGTTACCTGCACCAGGTTCCAGTCTGTTTCTGGGTCCAATTCAAGTGCTAGTATTAACTTTCAAAGCCCTAAATGGGTTGGGGCTAGGTCACCTGAAGGATCGTCTCCTCCCAAATATGTCTGCCCAGACCCTAAGATTGTCTTCAGCAGCCCTCCTCTGGATGCCCCCAACAAATTAGGTGAGTTGGTAATTTATTTAGTGTTATGATGTTTTAATTAAGCTTTTGTTTTAACCTGGATCTTATTATTGTCAGCCAGCCTGAGCACCATTCTTTGGTGGAAAGGTGGGATGTAAATCAAATACATAAATAAATACAAGGGGGAAAGCTTTTATTTAAAAAGAACAATACTGCACAGGTTCAAACAGCACCCAGCAGAACGTGATATGGTTACTATGCTGAAAAACAAATAGGGGAAAGCCAATTCCATTATCAAGCGTGTGTACCACTCTCTTTATCCTTCTTCAATTTTTCTTTAATCACTTACCATCTCCTCCCTTCTCCATGACAGCTCCCACCTCAGCATAATTTACCATAACATAAATCTAAGGCATATATACTTACTTGGGCTTGGGTTTTGATTCCCCTGCAAGAAACCAAATGAACACTTAAGAAGATAAAACAAAGATATTTATCTGCTCCCTTTGAAGATAAATGGTAAATATGGAACTTTCTGCATTCCCACTGATGCCCTTAAAACCCACACTATTTTTTATGGGTAGGGATAGTTCCAGCTGCCAAGTTACAGTACAAGGTGTTTTGTTTTGTGTTTTTAATCTTTCTTTGTTAATCTCTGGAGACAATCATATACCGGTAGTTTGTGCTTCTTTTCCATGTCCATCTCCAGGGCTGGCCCAAGACATGTTGCTGCCTGCGGCAAAGGACTTCAACACTGGTGAGGGTGGCAGGCTAACTTATGGGGTGCAGGATAGGCTGTGTGGCAGTGGCACACTCAGCTTTGTCCTCCAGCTGAGGTGAAATAGCTGGGAGGCTCAGGAGGAACATCAGGGGAGCTGCCACCACTGTACCCCAACATCTGCCACCTGACGCAGTTGGCTCACTCTTTCTAATGGTAGCACTGGCCCTGTCTCTCTCTCATCCATCGTCCTCTGTACCTTTTCATGCAAGATATTTCCCTGAATGTGATCTAGGTATCATAGGGAATGAGATTTCCTTCTACAGTGGCCATGCTGCACATGGATTCCCCTTGTGATTTACCTTCTTCCGGTTCTTTAGCTTGCTCTTCTTGTTCTATTTTAAAATAGGAGTGAAGAAGAATTTTGATTAGAGTTCTTCTGCCACACAGGCAAAGTTGCGTCAAGAATCCCCACTCCCTGTTGATACATTTTATTTCCTCTAAGCTGTGCCTGACATCATTCCTGGCATGCTTCATAGTTCACTCAGTCATTGCCGGGAAGGTTCACATTGCTGGCATTCTGGTATTTGGCGATCAGAGACAGCAGCCTCCCCGCTCCTAAATTTTTATAACACCAGAATCTATAGGACAGATTATGATGTGATGTCAATGTTATGGACACCAAGGCACTTAGCTGCACCAAAGGAGATGACTTTAATCAGTAAAATCCTGCCGCCCCGTGCCAGGTTTTGATAACATTTCCTAATACTTGTTTTTTTCCTTTGAAAATTACAAGGTCCGTATTTGTTTTGGGTGTAGTGACATCAGCAAGGCACTGATATCACATAAAAGCAGCAGTGATATTCTCCCAATCTCCCATGCAGCTCCAGCGGAGGATGGGATATTTGGGGATCTCTTTGCCAAGTGAAAGGTTGTCCATTCAACAAACACAAATCACCTAAGGGTGCAATCCTATGGCCACTAGACACTGTCTAGATGGCCATAGGATAGGTTGGAGTCCCAACTCCAACCTTGGAAATGCGTTCCAAGGTTGGAGCTGGGACTCGGACCTCGGAGCACCCTCCCTCCACCCTTGCAGCCAGCGCGGTTCTTTCCACGCCTCCTGAGGCTCTGAAGTCACAAGAGCAAGTTCGGAGCTGGTGTTGGAGGGGTGGGGAGGGGAGGAGCGAGGCTCTGCCGAGATACGTATCCTGGCAGCACCTCAGTAGCTCCTTGCAAGCAGGGGCAAAACACTTAGATGGCCGAAATCGTCCATCTAAGTGTTTTGTGGGGCAGGAGAAGCATGGAGGCAATCTTCACCACCATGCTCCTTCCGTCCGATTGGATACCCGTAATCCTCCAAGTTCAGAGGAGAAACTGTATGCTGTTACTATATCTCTCAGCTTTCTTATGGTACCCATATACTGCCCATGCTGGTTAAACGGGGGGAGAACACAAGAAAATAGAGGTATGGGACATCATAATGTAAGATTTGTTACACACCTAAGAAACCTGGGTACCATACAAGTGACAAAGCAATATATTTTTTTCTCAATTGTACTTTTTAATGCTCACTCTCCCACCTTAAAAAAAAAAAAAAAAATTACAACTCTACCCCCATTACAGTTTGACCAGAATAGTGTTGTTGAATTTTACAACATACTTTGTTTATTTATTGGGTCCAGAGTCCCCCCCCCCTCTTTAAATTCACAAAAAGGGCATCACAAGGTTTGTGTCAGCCTGAGCTGGCTCACCAGGATGTCAATACATGCCTTCTGCTATGGTTTCCTCTGCATCTTCCTTGTCTTCCTCTGCTTGTTCTTCTTGTTCTTTGGGATAAAACAGCAAGAAGAAATTAACACCTCTGAGGATTTCAATTGTAGGCTGACAAAAGTTCTATATAAGGCAATGAACCCCAGCCAATGGGATGTCGGTCAAAGAAGAGACGAGGCATCATCCTAAAACATGGCAAAATGACAACAGTGATTGCTCAGGACTGCCATCTTAAACTGAACATTTTCTTGTTCGATTTAATAATATTTCATGACATTCTTAGGGGTGGGGATCTGAGATGAGCTCCATCAGCCCTCAGCATGACACATCTCAAACTCAGAGGCAGGTTACTCAGGGAGGGTGCACCTGAGTGGAAGCTTCCCACACTCCTGGTCCATCTCAATCATGTTAAAGTCTAAATGTTAAAAGCAGCAACGAAGAAAGGGGCAAGGAAAATGTTCAGAGGGTTAGAGCTCTTTCTATACAGGGAAAAGCTAGAGCATTTGGAGGCTTTTTTGTTGATTTTTAAAAAAGCAATTAAGGGGCAAGGGTCCATGAAAAGAGGTTTATAAGATTATGCATGGTGAGGGGAAATAGACAGCAGGACATTTTCCTCCCTCTCTTGTAAAACTGGGATTCAGGGTCATCACTAAAATTAGTGGTGCAGCTAGGTAAGTTTAGACCTTGGACTTAATTGTCTTATGGGGGTCTCCTTTAGATGGCTTTTTGTACATCATTACATCAGTTGTGAAGCACACAGTTAACATTTCTCTATGCCCCCAACCACTATTCCATGCTTTACAATTACTTCTACCTTCCTTATATGTTAAAATGTCTGCCAACCCTGATTTTTTTTAAAAAAGTACTCTGAGCATGTGCAGTTTTGCATTTTCAGTTCACTTAAATCATCGCACCAGCATGACTACAGGTATAAAAAGGAGTTTGCTTATGCTGCCCTGATGCCCGCATCACCTGCCATTCTCTGGGTGGTCAGGGGGGGGGGGGGCTGTGAGGCCCTGGACTGGACTTTGGCCCCAAGGTCCAGCCCTAGCTGCCCCACTGAGTGAAATTGAAGAAGTGACATGTGACTTCATAAGTGCACAATGTACTTATCAGATGTGATGGCCACTAACTTGGATGGTTTTAAAGGGGCTTATATAAATGTTGTACAAGCTAAAAGTCCCCTCCTTGGTCAGTATGCTACCGAAGGCAAAAGTTCTTCTTCGCTGTTGCCCCCCTCCCACCCCCAGTAATAGTGAAGAAGAGCTTTTGCCTTCTTGTCTTACAGAGGCATCGGCCTGGCCACTGTGGGAAACAGGATGCTAACTAAATAAACCTTTGGTCTAAGCCAGCAGGGTTTTTCTTATGGATGAAGTGTATCATTAAACAAGAGGTGATGCGGTGAAGGAGAATCCTGATCCAACATCATCCATCCTGCTTTAGTTTTGCAATTGTGCATTTCTGAAATGCAGAATGACGGGGTCTTAAAAATGTCCCACTTTTAAAAATATCAGGTTGGGAAATAAATGATGCAAAATGTCTGGCAACGGAAATCAGGGAAGAACTGACCTGCCACTGACAGATCATTTCTACTAGGAAAATCTAGATCACATTATTATACAGGCTTTATCAGCCTTCCCTTGGACTACAATGCCCATCAATCCTAGCCAGCAGGGCCATTGGTCCTGCTGGCTAGCGGTGATGGGGGTTGTAGTCCAACACATCTGGACAGCACAAGGCTGGGAAAGGCTGGACAATATAGTATCTACAGTATAAACTTGAATCGATTTGAGACTACTTTATCATTCTGCCTCCCCCTAAAGAATTCTGGTAGTTGTATTTTTGTGAGATGCTGAGAATTCTCTGCTAGAGAGATCCCTATCCACTGATCCTAGAACTACAACTCCCAGAATTCCCTAGGAAGAGGGAATCACTCTCAACTCTGGTTATGTTTTGGGGATAGATTTGCCTCATGGCTGTTGCACAGTACATACAGGCATATGCTTCCCGTGCATGAAAGAGCAAAGAGTAAATGAAAAGAAATGTTCTACTACCGTCTTCCACCTCTATCCATTCTTCCTCTTCTTAACCAGGGCAAACAGGGGTGGTGAAAGGGAATAAGTAAAGAAGATTAGCAAGGGAGCACAGTAAGCTGTGGTGTCAAGCTAGAACATCTATGCACAGCATGGATTTCTCATTCAGTGCTGCTGATCTTTGCTTCACATCTGTGCACATAGCTAGTGTTCAGGTGCTAAGCACTTAAGAAGCCAGGCATTAGTAAAGACAATAGGATATTAAAGCCTGGAATATCCAGAACGCTCACCTATTCATATACAAACAGACATCAGTAATTATATTTATGCCCTCTTTCAAATATATAGAAGAGGAAGCATGCAGGTATATAAAAAAAAAGCAAGACATGTTGAACAGCTTCTAGTTAATCTATGCAAGTAGCAGAAAGCTTATTCCATGGGAAAGCTGATTTCCCCATGTATCGGTTTCAATCTGGTTTGCACGGAAATAATCCACTCTGGTTCCAGAAATAATGATTTATGTCAGGGCTGGGCAATTTGTGGCCCTCCAAATGTTGTTAGACTGCAATTCCCATCATCCTCACTCTTGGCCATACTGGCTCGGGCTGATGAGAGTTGCAGTCCAACAACATCTGGAGGGCCACAACTTATGACAAGCAAACACCCAGTTATTCAATCTTCAGTTCCCTTAGCAATTTGTCATACCAAAATGGCATCCTCAGGAAATGTATTTTAGATATCCTTAAAGCTATTTGGATAAAGTATCCTTCACATGTCCAAGTTTGTCTATTCTTGGGCTGGATCCAATGCTGGTCATCCCCTGGCAGAAGAGAAACCACGAGCGGAATGGATTTCCCCTCCCCTCTGCAGCCCCCTGTGCACACCCCAAATCTGCTCCAGAGGGTTGGGAGCCCTCTGGAGTCAATTTGGGGCATGCACAGGGGGCTGCAGGGGGAGGAGAGGTCAAGAAAGTCCCCTTGTGCCAGGGGAAGTCACACTGCACGAGCAGGCATCCGCTCACGGCAACCGTTGGAACCAACTCATTAGTTTTATTTATAGTACCATGTATAACTTGTTTTCCCCCTCCAAATGGAGACACTCAACCCAGTTCACAGCTGTTATAAAAACATAAAACAAGAATTGACAATCATTAAGATGTCAGTGACACTAATAAAAAAAGAAGAAGATAAAATCATCAATGTAACAGAAGAGAGGCTAACAGGCTAACAGAAGAGAGGGTGGGGAGCTAAATAGCAGAGAAAGCAAAAGGTTGTTTGAACAGAAAAGTTTTCAGATGTTAACAGGACACTGGCAAGGAGATAGCCTAACCTCATGTGGCCAGGAGCAGGACCGGTGCAAGGCAGTTTGGTGCCCTAGGCAAGATCAGATATTTAGCGCCCCCCTTCCCACTTGAGAGCGCTGTATTTTTTTTTCAAGGCGTTTCTGGCGCCCCCTTCAGCCCTGCACCCTAGGCAGCTGTCTAGTTGGCCTAATGGTAGCACCGGCCCTGGCCAGGAGTTCTACACACAGGGTGCCACCACCCACAGAAAAGGCCCTCCCTCGTGTCACCACCAACCACAGCTCAGAACTTCAGAAGGCAGTGGCGTGAGCGAATGCGCCTCATCAGATGATAAGTTCATCGCTAGCAGTAGCTACACTGTAACACATTGTTACCAACATGGAAGGTAACTGTAAAAAGCACATGGCGTTATGAAGCAATAAGACACACCACCATTCCCAACTCTGACTCTTGTAGCATCAATTGAAGCCTACCTTCTTCGATACAGTCTTCTGCAGCCCGCCGGGAGAGAGGAAAAGAGAGAGCATGATCAGAGCTGCAATGATTAATTATTTGGAAAATCTCTGGAATTTGATTGTTTTTGTTCTCTTACCTTCCGGTTCCCTGTATAGCAGAATGGAAAACAGCTAGGTTAGAATAATCTGACCTTTCAAAAAAAAACAACAGCAACAACAAACAACAACAACATGATTTAGGGTAGAAAAACATGGTCCATGGCCCCTGCATATATATATTTTAGGAAGGATGTGCTAGAATCAACATCCAGATGGGTGGCCATGTTGATCTGTTGCCACAGAAACAGCAAAGAGTCTTGTGACATAAAAGATGTCATGCAGAAGGGAGGAGTCTTGTCACATAAAAGCTTATAAATCTATTAGGGCTTCTCTATGCGAGGCTTTTAATCTGCCACACTTTACTGAAGCTTCTGCTTCCAGATTCTTTGAGGGATTAAGATCTGCTCCTTTACACTTTTTTTTCTGGATGTTTTCTTTCTCCGCCTTTTCCATTACACTACCACAAGGTGGCATTCTGGTATTGTGCAAATACATGAGGGCCATTTCTAAATGATACCACACTTTCCTCCATCTAAAAAAAGTTGTGGAAATGGTTGCAAAGCACGGAAGAGGTCCTGGAAGATGACGACGACATGTAAAGCAGCCGCAAACTACTGTTAGTGAGGAATCCTGAGCGCACAATAAATACCTCATGTAGAGAAGCCCTTGGACTTTAAGGTGTCACAAGATCCTTGTTTGTTCCAGAATCAGTCCCCCCCCCATTTTTGATGAACTGATTCTATCCAGCAGGTGGCAGCAGTTCATGTCCCACTACCCAAGGCTGTAGCAGCTCCTCAGAAAAACAGATGCCTGGGTTACCTCACACACCACCTCATGCTACCACTAATTAATGGCTTGTTTTATCAAAGGATGATGCCCCACCACATGGGCAGCAGAAGATGCTAGCTAGGGCTGTTCTCCTTGGAACTTGCCTTGTTGGCTCTGATGGGGGTGCCCCTCAGCTTGGAGCCTTGGCATGACATCATACTTCAGCTTCCATCCAAGGCAGAATCTCACCTCAGCTTCTGGTATCTTCTCTATTGAGGATAATGGGAATACCAACAAGTGTCTATAACTTTTTCTTTTCTTTTTTAAAAAAATTGGGGACAGGATTGGATGGAATGTGCAGGCATAGTCACCCCTTCTGAGGGGATGAAGCCTACCAAATTTCAGACACCCCTTGCAGGGGGTTTTGTGCAAAGTGTTTTGTTCTTCTTTTTCAAGGGATGCCCTTCTTCCCCTGTGATTTTGTGGTGAATTTGCTATGTTCTTTGTTGTGTGACTGTGATACACATACACACATGCACACGCACACGCACACACATACACACAGTATCCAAGTAGCGCTTGCTGCACACTATAAAACCCTACCCGCTTCCATGCCTCAGACAGTGGTGCAGCGAGGTAATCTTAGAACTTGGACTTAATGGTCTTTCGAGGGTCCCCTTTAGATGGTCTTGTGTATTACTTCATCTTGGACCGCTTCAGACCTGAGTCACCTCATATTTGGAAGCAGTCTAAATACCTCCAAAGTGGGGCTTTTGCCTCAGATTCATGCCTCATCCAAAGCTTTTGCACACCTCCAAAGCTAGGTCAGTCACTGCTATCAGTGATGGAAGAAGTTAAGTATCTGCACAGTCTGACACCAGAAGTCTCTAGAACAGCCTTCCCAAACTTGGCGCCCTCCAGATATGTTGGACTACAATCATGGAGAAGGAGAAGGGAAGAGAAGCGGAGGCTGTGCTGCTGCTGCTGCTGTCATCCTCCCATGGGGTGAAGCCAGTAGGATCAGCACGCCCATTCTCCTCCACCCAAAACCAATTTCCTAAAGCAGTCTTCCTCCCGTGCTGTTGCCCAAGCATAAGCTCCATTGAAATCAATGTGATTTACTTCTGAGTAGACGTGTAGAGAGAAGCCATGGGGAAGGAGGGTGGTGGGAAAGCAATCTTGGAGTGAAAGCTCCTATTCGCTTTGTGATTTACTTCTGAGTAAGGCCATTGAAAAATAATGTGATTTACTTCTGAGTAGACATGCATGTGGGCTCATTTACAGCTAGTTGTACTTTGGGGCAGGGGGTTGAAAGAGGCATTTGAAACTTTATTTTTTCAATGGGGAGGGGGGAAGCACTTACTCTTCAGTTTACTTTGCAAGGGAGAGAAGGCGGGGGAGAGGGAGAAAGGCAGGATGGAAAGCAATCTCTGCTTGCCAAAGCCCAAGACAGCTTTGGGAGACAAAAGCCGAATGTTTTCCATCCCTCAAACACAATGTAGCCACACTGAGACAGGCAACGATAGTGCCCATTGAGAACACACATAGCCACGTACCTACTGTGATAGTGAAAACAGGAAAAATTGTAATAAAGGTAGTCCAGGAAATTACAGAAGAAAAGAAGAATGATAGCGTAAGACAAACGCAACCGGAACTGAAAGTGAGAGCATTGTGTGCCCCGCAAGTCACAGAAGCAATCCAGTACTGCAATTACCATTATTTAGGTGTAGATCTGGCCTGGGCCTGCGGATCCCTGACATGACTCTAATGTTGGGAGGACACCAGCCCCCACATGGATCCCACTATTAGCACAGAGAATACAAATCACGATCAGGAAGGAGCGGTGCTGGTGTGGAAGCCCTCCATGCTCCTGGGGAGACCACAGATGGTGAGCATCTCATATACCATAGCTGCAGAGGGGATCAACATCAACCTGAAAGCTTTCAGAGCCTTCCACATAGTAAGTAAAGGATTTATTTATTTTTATTTATTTATTGTATTTATACCCCGCCTTTTTTCCTGCAAGGAACCCAAGGCGGCTTACATAATCCTCCTCCTCCTCTCCATTTTATCCTCACAACAACCCTGTGAGGTAGGTTAGGCTGAGAGTCAGTGACTGGCCCAAAGTCACCCAGTGAGTTTCATGGCCGAGCGGGGACTGGAACCCGGATCTCCCGAGTCCGAGTCCCAGTCCGACGCTCTCACCACTACGCCACGCTGTCTTGCTCTTTTGTTGCATGTCATGCTGTCCTCATTCCTATCTGAGTCCTGGCATTTCCTAATCAATTCCTTCCAAGCCAGAACAATTTCTTCCATGGTGCATTAGATCACCTGTGTAATTTTCCCTTGACCTCAATCTATTATTACTGTGTGATTTGGAGTCAGTCACTACAATGGGCTGATGTTCTACTTTGGACCTCCTTTTAGTAAACTTCATCAGTGTGGACCTTCTATGTGGGCCTAGCATTCTAAGGATACACTCAGCAATGCTCCCATTCCCTCACAGATAGGGTTGTTTCTGATTTTAAGCTGGCTGGGGGGTTTTTATGGCTCAATTCTAGGCTGGGGTGGTTGGAAATCTGACTATATTTAAACAAACTGACATATACATCGAGGGGCACTTTGTTTTGGGGAAAAGGTAGAAGAAACACTTTAGAAGTAGCATGTTGCCGATTGGAAAAGTTAATGTACATGACTTCATGTTATGCATCAGCTGGAGATGCAGCTCAAATAACTGGAACAGGTGCTGATAAAAACGGAGGGCTATTGCCTGAGCAGAAGGAATGAGGCAGGCTCTGAAAGAGTATTTTTCTGCTGGGTGAGTCTTTCAAGTTGAAAATTAGACTATGTGAGAAGTTGATGAGTGAGTTGTGTATAGGAAACTGAGAAAGTGTGAGAGATGGCGAGTAACAGGGCATCAAAAAGGTATGAAGGATTCCTAGAGTTGCAAACATAGCCAAGTCACAAGCAGCCAAGATGTTTATAGTTCTATGATGCCCGTGCAGTTCCTAATTTATTTTTTGCTGTATCCAAAGTCTTTGAGCCACAATGATATCCAGACTAAAGTAGTGGTCCCAAGCGCAACTGGCTTTTTAAAGAAAGAAATGTTATACAAATGCATAAATGTTAGGTTTATCAATGGCTATTATCTATAATAAATAAAAATTGAATCTTTCTATTCAGAGAAGGGGCATCCTTTCGGAAAAGCACAAAAGAGGCCATCTCTGCCCCTGTGCTTCAGACTACATGCGATTATTCCTCAGGAGTACCAATATTTCTGGCCAACTCACTGGTTCCATACTGTGACTGGGTTTGCACGACACAACACAACAACCCATCATGGGTGGCAAGCCACGGTGGGTTGTCGTGTTGTGCGAACCCGGACCACTTCCCTCAGGGTGCCTTGTTTGAGGCAACAAGCCACCCTGACAACCCATGGCTTGTTCTAGGGGTTGTTGGACCCACAATGGGTTGTCGTGTCATCCGAACCTGGGCGACTGACCCCATTGAAGCAGTGAGCAAAGCACTTCACAGGAGAGGCAAAAACTCCTTGCGGCTCTTGCCGAGCTCATCTGGGCCACTGCCAGTGACAGCTGCCCCACCGATGCCCAAGCTGCACGGTGGAGCAACCATCATTGGCTTGGAGTCCCCCTAGCTGACTGTGAGCCCCCCTTTTTCCTTTTTTTTGGGGGGGGGGAGATCGCTTTTCACAATTTCTGAGTTGACAGCCATTTGACAGCCCCTCAAAAGTGCCCAAGCAGCACATTGGAGGGGCTGCCACTGAATTGCCACCTTTTTAAATTCTTTTTTTTTGCACCCCAAATGTGTGCAAATATTTTCATAATTGTTAAAAAAAACCCCACACATTTTAATCAGAGTAGTGCAAATGTGGAAGTGCACACTTGCATGGGTCCAAAATGGGCAGTCTCGCCTGAGCAATGTCCTGGCAGGTGTCTGCCGTCAAAGTGCAGCAGGCACCCGCCATGGACATTGACCCAGAGAGGCTGCAAAGAGGTTTATTTTCTACTTTGCTTTTCCCTGACAGCTGTCAAAAGGTGAGCTGTCAAGGGAAAGCAAAGCCACAAATTATCTTTGCTCACAAAAGGGGGTGGCCAGTAGATCACCCCCTTCACAGTGAGATACGCTAGCTTTTTGGTCTGGACCTGACTCTTCTCAGTGTCCTGCATCTTTTCCACCCTTTCCCAAGACTTCAGGGGCTTAGGAAGGTGGAACAGTGCAAGCCATCCTTTTTATGGGAGCACAGAGCTTTGACAGCTGTCAAAGCTCATGCTACCTTTTAAAATGGGGTTCTTGACAGGACTAATCAGGGTTTTTTTTTGACAGGGACATATGCATATACATCTGCAGGAGGACCGAAGGGGACAACCCATAGGGAGCCTGATTGTCTGTCAGGTGCAACATGGGTTGTTTCACGAACAACCCACACTGTGTAGCTTATTCTCAGAGTGGGTTGTCATGTCTTGCGAACCTGCCCTATGAGCGACTATTTTATAAACCATTCAATGGGCCTATATACTAGGTATGCCTGTCAAGGGGACAAGTCCCTTTGCATCCGGAAA
This sequence comes from Shinisaurus crocodilurus, assembly GCA_021292165.1. Lineage (NCBI taxonomy): Eukaryota > Metazoa > Chordata > Lepidosauria > Squamata > Shinisauridae > Shinisaurus > Shinisaurus crocodilurus. The sequence continues at coordinate 222,353,376 of CM037877.1, forward strand.
AGAGTGTGTGTTGACCCACGTTTAACACTGCTGTCTTCCAGTGCTGGCTTTAGGTTTCTGAGGGCCCTTGGGCAAGATACACTCAACGGGCCCCCTCCTTCAGTAAGCCTACCTTCTCACTGCCATTGTCACCAGCTGCCCTTGCTCCTTGCCTTCTTTCTTATCATTGCTACCACTTGCTTGCTTGACAGACAAAAAGCCAGTGAGCAAGGAGGCAGCGGCATCTACTGCTCCTCCTTCTCACCATCACCATTGTCTGGGCCAGAGCGAGAGGCAGGGGACAAGCAGGTTGCAATGGGGAAGAGGAGCGAGCAACTCCAGGTGCTCTTGTCAGTGGGCCCCTGCTGGGGTGTAGGGGTGGACCATATCGCCTCGCGGGGCGTAGCGGGCCAAAATCGGCCCCTCTCACACCCGCGTGAAGCTCGCGCGAGCCTACCTGGATCCGGCGGTGGCTCACCTCTCTGTGGTGAGTCGCCCGCACTTAAACAGCCCTGTTGCCTTGGTTTCCCTGCCAAAAACGGTGCGGAGAACAGCTCCACGCCGCTCAGAAGAACGAGGCGGGGGGCCACCGCCGCGGAGAGGCGAGGCGGTGGCGAGGCGGCCCCCCCAACAGGTTTGTCCCCACCTGTACTGGGGTGTGGGCCCTCAGCATGTGCCCAACCATGCCTACCCTAGACGCCGGCCCCAATTGCTATAGTTATTGTAGTTACTAAGGTGCTCCTCATTCAGATACTGGGGACAAACACCTTAGCCATCAAGCCAAGCTTATGAGTTCGCCATGAGCACCTGGCTAGCCACTCTTGGAGACAATATGCTGAACTAAATGGACCTTTGCTCTGATCCAGCAGCCAGGCAATCCTTCTGTAATTCCACCAGGGCCAGTGTCAGGTGTAAGACGGCCACTTCGGGCTTCTCTACATGAGGCTTTTAACCTGCCACTTTATCGAGGTTTCTTTCTCCTTCCAGGTTCTTTGTGGGATTAAGATTGGCTCCTTTATACGTGTTCCCCCCCACCCGGTATTCTTTCTCTGCCTTTCTATATGTTCCATGCCACAACCACAAGGTGGTGCTGCAGTATAGCAGCATTGTGAAAATACATGCGCTTCTCATTCTAGTTAATTATGCCATTGGAAAATAATAGCACACTTTCCTCGATCTAAAAAAAAGCCAGAAAAATGGTTGCAAAGCACGGGAGAGGCCCTGGAGGATGACGATGTCATGTAAAGCACCTGCAAACTACCGTGAGTGAGGAATCACGAGCACACAATAAATGTGCCTCATGTGGAGAAGCCCTTCCACATCACCAAAGGGAGCACAGGTTTGCATAAAATTTGCATATGCTGATTTATATGCATAGATGCACATTTAAAAATAATCAATATGATTTAAATAGAAATACAATACATCTCACTATAGTGGTGGAGATGGGGAGAGGGAGACTTTGACCAGGTGACCTGTGTGCCTACTCAGTCTGCTGTTGATGGGCAACTTCAAGGCCGCTGGTCTCCCTTCTGATGGTTCTTTATCATTAAACTGGAACTGTACAGGACAGCCCTTCAAACAGAGGACCCATTCAAATAAAGGACTTTCCCGTCAGTCTTTCAAATAGAAGACTGTAAATTAGGACACAGAGCCACCCTAGTCAGGGGTCGGCACCATCAGGCATCTGCCAATGCCCATGCTCCAGTAAGAGGCCCATAGTTGGAGCCTCCTGGCCTTCCTCCTCCTCCTCCTCCTCCTTGCTGTTGCTGCTTGTTCACCTGCCTCTATAAGCAACTGAGCAGTGAGAGGAGTGAGGAGATGAAGCTATAATCCACTTTCCGGGGCAGTGCTAGATACCAAAAAGATCAGGGCTCAAGCGTCCCACAGGGCGGCGGCGGCGGCGGGGGATGCACAAATTTGCATATGCTAATTTACATATGCTCTAAAGTCTGTGTGTGTGTCTTTAAAGGACCCTGTCTCCTAAGCACACCACTATTTGTAGAAAGAGATGTATGGACAGGGGAGAGGATGGTGTTTGATTTCAGAAAAAAACCTCAGGCAGAAAGATTCAGGGGGCGGGGGCAGCAGGAAGTGAAGCACAGGTGGGCAAAAAGCCAGCTCATTCAGGGGGATCAGATGCAACAGAGATCATCAGGGCCCCTGTACCTTCATTTCAGCAGGTGCCCATGGACATCAGGGTGGTGGGGCGGGTGGCCTCCCAGAGATTCCAAATGAAAGAGTCAGGGCTCCAGCCCTAGTGGGCCGCCCCGTGACACCGCCTCTGCCACGTGTCCTGTCCACTCCCTATGGGAGGTGGTGTGGGTTGGGCCCAGCATGAGAGGCAGGCAAATAGACAGTTTCCCTAGCGATTAGGAGGAGGAGGAGGAGGAGGAGGAAGAGGAAGAGGAAGAGGAAGAGGAGGAAGAGGAGGGAAACCTTAGGGTGTGGGGGTTCACTGAGAGCATGCCCCCCCCAAAAACCGGAAACAGCTTTATTTGCTACATATACATCTTTCAAAATAAGGGTATGGGAAGTCAAGGTGGCTTGCTGAGGCTGTTGCTGGGTCACCAGCTATGAACAGTGCCTTCCCCAGGTATCAACATTTTTCTCAAGGTTTTTGCTATTAAAGAGTACCCAAGTTAATCAGAGTGATTTCATGATATGATTTCTATCATCCCTGGAACTCATTGAATAAAGATATGCATGACATATCTAAGCAGTCATATAGCCACACCTGTCATTCTGAGTGACAGAAAAGCCACCAAGTTACGACCTGTCACACTTCTGGATTTGGAAGCGAATGAAATCTATTTGAGCAACCCCCAATACTTACTCGTCATATTCCTCAATGATCTCTTCAGTGTCTGACATTTTCAGTTACCTGCCATCAAAACAAAAACAAACAGAAGGGATATTAAACGTTACAGTAGATCCACAAAAAACAAAGGCTTAATTAGGCATCACAGGCTACTAGTTAAAATACCGATGGCATGCTTGAAGTGCCTTCTAAGGGCACAATCCTATGCATGTTTAGACAGAAAAAGTCCTACAACTCCCAGCATGCCCCAGCATGCCATGCTGGCTGGGGAATGCTGGGAGTTGTAGGACTTTTTTCTGCCTAAATATGCATACAATTCTTTCCCTTCAAATCAGAGATGCAGAGATCAAAATGAGTTACAGCACAGACTTAGTACAGATCCAGCATTCAGAGGGAAGTGCATCATGGTAATACATACCCTCCAACATTTGTCAGATAAAAATAGCTGCACATGCTTTACATTAAATCAGAGAATAGCCCATCATAACAGAGGTATATGCAAGCTGCTCCTGTGGGGTCTATTTACAGACATACCCAATTAAGCAATTCTAGAACACTGCTACATTTCAAAAGGACACACTTGAATATTTAGATATCACAAAAGTGTCCTTTTCAGTGTGTCAATGGGCTGCCTGACATGACGAAAATTAAAATACCTCAATGTCATCAGTCACATGCACATGCCTAACATTAGAGGATGTAATGTTTGACCAGCCCATCCATGGATACAGGCCCAGTGATCTGGCAGTGATTCATGCAGCCTCAACAACTTGGAAGAGTGCCACCGTGACCCCGTACATTGCTGTCAGAATACTGGGGCTGTATCTATGGACGGGCTGTGTCACATGCTAATCCTCCATTAGGACACATAGCCAACCTAGTTAGGGGTCAGCATCATCAGGCATCTGCCAAGGCCCATGCCCCAGTAAGGGGCCCACAGCCAATCCTTGGAGCCTCCTGGCCCAGCTGCTTCTCCTAGCTGTTGCTGCTTCTTCACCTGCCCTGAAGTGGGAGGAGGCCTACAAAATGGGTGGGGGGAGGCCTACAAAATGGCTGCCTGCAAATAGCAGGGGCAAGTGGCGAGGCCATTTTTGCCAAGTCATTTCAAATAAAGTTGAATGGCATGCATAAGATGGCCATTGTACTTTTGCTCTGCTCAGATCTTCATCAAGTCTTTTCAGCAGCCCTCTGTTAAGTACATTGAATAACCATATGGAAAAACTATACAAAAGGAGCTTTCCTAGCAACATCATTTCAGATTTCAGCTTGGGTTACTACCCGGTTTCCTCCATGCTTCAGATTGCAGATGTGAAAGCACCTCCCCCTTTTCACCCCAAACATTTTTATGGGCAAAAATCGGTGCACACCAAACTTTCAGCGAAACTGCATGTGCTCATTGATCAAAAGAAAGAAGGGTTAAGTAAGGAGTATGTTAACTCAGTTGCTTCTATACATAAACACAGGAATTAATCATTGCTTGTATGGATGGGCAACTCAGGAATCAGGGGTTTTGTTTAGGCTGTTATTCTAGTTTCCCTAGTTGAAAAGGTGAGGCTTGTGGGAGGAATGAAAATTCTCATGGCTATTCTATATGCACAAATGCTCTGTCATCATCTGCCACTATGAGAAAATAAAAGACATAGTTATCATTGCTACAGCTGAATGCACATCAGAAGCTGCCTTATATGGAGTCAGATCCTTGGTCCATCTAGCCCAGTATTGTCAACGCTGACTGGCAGCAATGGCTCTCCAGGGTTTCAGACAGGATTCTTTCCAAGCCCTACCTGGAGAAGCTGGTGATTGAACCTGGGACCTTCTGCATGCCAAGCAGCCGCTCTGCCACTAAGCCACAGCCCTTCCCTATGGCCGGAGTTGTGTAAGGTTTACCAAAGATAGTTTTAAATGGGAGAGGGCTTAGGAGGACATCAGAAATCAAACTACACCCGCCTAGACGTCTCCAAATGAACCCAGCTGAATAGAAGCACGGGATGCTTATCCAAATATAAGGGCATCAAGCAGCAGATGACCAGATGGAATTATCTTGCAGGCAGGCCAAACAGTGCACCAAAAGGGAGTGAGTGAGTGAGTGAGTGAGTGAGTGCACAATCCTATGCATGTTTAGACAGAAAAAAGTCCTACATGCTGGCTGGGGAATGCTGGGACTTTTTTCTGTCTAAACATGCATAGGACTGTGCCCTTAATGTGCAGTACGGACATGTGGATCAAGAACTGGAAACACTGAGACTTTTGAAAATCAAGTCCAAAGTATGTTTCAAGCTGGGCAATTGATACATGAAGTATCCCAAATTAGTGTCCATTGTTGCTTTGTCAAATATGTAGATTCTCAGAGACACCCAGGAGAGCCAAACTAATTGCTCAAAGAAAGAAAAGCAAAAGCAAATGGCTCAGAGCCATTTTGACTTCCTTGGTCCTCCTGTCTACATTCCTCGCATTCTCTAGCACCCCATCTGTGTGTAGCAATCTTCATAAACAGAATAAAATGACTCACTGATCTGAATTGCTCCCAAAGAACCTTTGCATGAATAACTATTAAAGTCACCTGGAATTGGGGTCTGAACAGGGCCGGTGCTACCATTAGGCCAACTAGGCAGCTGCCTAGGGCGCAGGGCTAAAGGGGGCGCCAGAAACGCCTTGAAAAAAAAATACAGCGCTCTCAAGTGGGAAGGGGGGGCGCTAAATATCTGATCTTGCCTAGGGCACCAAACTGCCTTGCACCGGCCCTGGGTCTGAAGTTGCTCTGGATCAGCAGTTTAGAACTTCAGGCCCAGGAGCCAAACCTGGCCCACCTGGGGGCCAAACCTGGCCGAGGATTCCTCGAAGGCCATGCCCCCTTCTCCTGGTCCCCACCCCCTTTCTTCCATCGTTTGGCGGTGACCTGGCTTTTGTGCAGTCCCCCCCATTTTAAAAGGTTGATATGCCTCTCCTAAGGCTTAATAGAGTTTTAAGCTAAAATATGGCCACCAGTTTGGAGGGGCTTGAAAGGGGATTGGGCAAATTCATGGAGAAGAAGGCTATCAATGGCTGCTAGTGCTGATAGCTGTATGCTACCTCCAGTATCAGAGGCAGTATGCCTATGTATACCAGTTGCTGGGGTACATGGGCAGGAGGGTGCTGTTGCACACATGTCCTGCTCGCGGGTTTCCCGTGGGCAGCTGGTTGGCCACTCTGTGAACAGAATGTTGGTCTAGATGGACCCTTGGTCTGATCCAACCTGGCTCTTCTTATGTTCTTATATGCTGGTATTTTTGTTCTTTGGCCCCACCCCTTTTTCCTGCAGTCCCCGAGAGCTTCTCCAAAATGGAATCCGGCCCTTGGGCTGAAAGAGGTCCTGCACCACTGCTCTAGATCCTATGAAATGATGGCAAACTGAAAGAATCTCAGTTGCTCCAATCCATCCTTTTTGGATGCTTAACACCTTTTGCCAAGCTACTGATGTGATGGCTGCATACGGAGTCCACAACAGCATCATTTTTTTGGCTCAGATGGCTATTTCTAAAGTGCTCCTACTGGTGCATGATCAAGCAACTATGGGGCAGGGAGAGGGAAGGAAGGATTCTGACATGAGGTTGAAGGCTGAAAGGGGTTTTTTTTGGACGCTCAGGTAGTTGGCTCACACAACTGTTCACGCTTCTCAGTGAGCTGCACATCCTGTCTTTGGTTGCGGAAAGACATTGACGAGGAGCGGGAGGGCAAAGCTTTTAGGAAAGCAGCAGCAGCAGCACCATCTATGCCTATCTGACACAATGTCTAGCTGGGAGCTGTTGATCTTGGCTTGGATTCTAAACACGTTGAGTTGCTGATATAATGGCAATGGAGCCGGCTTTTTCCTCCATGGCTCTGTGGCTTAGCAGCATACTTCTCCTAAAATAGGTGGCAGATTAGCCGACCCTGATAACTAAGGGTGAGCTGTGCTGTCTGCCGTGAGGTATGGCAGGGCACACACACAGTGGTGAGAAGGGATGCCTGGTTTAAAGGAAAAGAAGAGACATTCGGAGGGTGTCACAACCTGTATGGAAAGAGATAATTAATCTGGAGAAAGGGGGTTGCTGCTTTTTCTCTTCGCTTTGCTGTTGTCCCCTTTATGAAGGATAAACCCCTTTGCTCTTCTCTTCCCTCCACATCTTTAAAAAGGAAAACAATAGTTATGATCTCTTCACCATAGCCTAGCACAATGCAGTGTGTCATCAGTCTGAATTTTTGTCGCTTTTCTATCCTTCTTTTCTCCATATTGTGGTCCCCAGGCGATACTTTCCTTTTTTAAGGAAACAACAGTCTGCAAAAAACAATAACCTCGATAACTAACCTCAGCAGGGATATTCTGGTGCCATCCAGATGTTTTGGGCTACAATGCCCACAATCCCCGACCATTGTCCATGCTGGCTCGGGCTGATGGGGGATGCTGTCCAAAATGCCTGGAGGTCACCAGTTTGCCTACCCCTACTTTAGGTATTCCAGGGATACTACCACAGTTTCTAAACACACATGAGAGTAGGAGCCTTGTTTTTAGAAAATGGCAGCTACAGCAAGCAGAAGGTGGAGAAGGACTTCAGAATCTAAAAGCCAAACCAACTCAGTAAGAGATACAAATTACATCAACCACGGTCCAGACAAAGTTCAGCACTCTTCAGTCCCACTGGGTTCTGTGGGAGAGATTTAAGCTCATGCTTGCGTCTCACACTACAATCAAGAGGACCAGAGGGTGCATAACTTTGGCCGTGACGTGTCCTTTGGGCTTACTGATGGTTCAGACATTGTGCTAAAATATTCTAGCACTCATGATTGCAGAAAAAAGTTAGGAAATAATATAGTCATTGCACTCCCTCCCTTATTCCTACATGCTCAATGTGCTTTACCATGCATTATCTCGCCAATCCTCATAACAACTCAGTGAAGTAGACCACATTACACTGAAGCTGAAGCACTTTGTAGACCTTGCTGTTTATGCATAGGGTAAAACATGGACATCTCCTGGCCCAGACACTGACTTTGTGCACCAAGCCCCCTGGATGTACACATGTTGAGGACAACTTCAACTTCTACAAAAGGGAATCCTATGCATAGACAGCTGAGCACGCATAGACTTTCATGCGATCAGGAACCCTGATCACCCAAGGTTCCTGGTCGCATCCAAGCCTATGCATATTCAGATTTATGTGCATATGTAGGTAGTAGGTTTCCCATTGGCAGATGGGGTGGAAACATGTGGCATCATGGATGGAACCAGGAGGTGCAACCCTGATCCCCGTCTATGTGTGCAGCAGCCCCTAGGGTGTTTCCAGATGGAGGGCTCCTACCACTACTAATCAATTGTGTCACTATTCCTTCTTTTCTTCCTGAACAGATTTTTTGGGGGAAAGAAAAAATGATGGAAGGTGCAGTGGGAAAACATGGGAGAGTTACAAGTTGAAGATGACTGTCTGGACCCTATGTAAGATTCCACGTATGAGGCAGAACGATTGCACGACAAAAGCCACATCTGGACACACCCCTATTTATGAACACCAACATCTGCAAGGGCCTGACAGATAGTGACATGCCTACAAGTGCTTCTTTACACATGCAGGTTGATTAGCTGATCTCTGCAGCATCAAGTGGTAACTCATACATGGGGATGAGCTGTTACAGTACAAACACCACAGATGGATCACCTCATATTTATCACCAATGCTTTTCAGTGGAGTCAATTCACACTTTTAGCTTTAAGTGATGTATAATCCAAGATGGATTATACATGAGTGGGAAGGTGCTGTCGCACTCATGTCCTGCTTGTGGGACCCCTGGGGCAGCTGGTTGGCCACAAGTGCACATGAATTTCTGAACTTCACTTGTCATAAGTGACTTCACTTGCCATAAAGTGAAGTCACTTATGACAAGTGAAGTTCACAAATCTGTTAAGCTTTTAGATGAATGTCCCCATATTTACATCTTAACTCAGCTGTAAACTCACTTGCCATAAAGTGAGTTTATAGCTGAGCTGAGATGTAAATATTGGGACAAGATGTAAATATTGGGACATCCATCTTATAGCTTAACACAGCACCAGAGGGGAGCAAGGGTGGCAAGTATACCCCACCCAAGAAAAGTCATATGCATCCCCACCCATCCCCATTCCTGGGACGGATCCATACCTAAGGTTTATTGCAGTACTGTAATATTGCAGTACAAACTCACTTTTCTGTGCTGGTCGTGCTAGTCCTGCGTAATGGTTTTTCATTTCTTCCAAAATTTCCTGGACTAGGTTTATCATTGGGTTTTTTAAGTTATTGTGGTTCACTGTTGCAGCATGCGGCTGGTGTGTGCTAAACTAGTGCTGTCGTTGCCCATCCAAGGTGTGGCCATGGAAGTGTCGTCACTGGAGTTAGCCAATAGTTTTCGAGGGACAGGGAAAATGAGGCATTACTACGTGTGTCTCCCAAACTGCTGGGGAAAGAGGCATCCACCATTTGCTGTTGTGCGGCAGTTCAACTTCTTTCCTGGAAGCTTGTTAATTTTTTATTTATTTGTAAACGTTCCTGCACACCTCTGCACCTCCGAGCAGGCTGCTTTGGGAAATTGCATTTGGGTGTGTGTGTGTGTGTGTGTGTGTTTAAAAAAAACACAACAATTTCACTCCTCCGCACATGCGCACTTCTGCATAGACGGTGGACCAGAAACAAAAAAAACCCTTCTTGTTCAATGGCCGTTTCCCCTGCATGTGAAAGGCAGTACCCCCAGGATAACTGCCATGGAGTTTGAGAGGGGACAGGAGCAGGAGGTTCCCCCCCTTTTTTAACAGCCACGTTTACCCCCTTGCCCAAAGAACAAGGAGCTGGAAATTAGTCAAAAGGCACATCTACTCAGAAGTAAATCACATTCTCTCCAATGCCCTTACTCCCAAGTGATTCACACTGATCATAACAGGAGCCTTGTGCTCAGGAAACTCAGAACAGGAGGAACACAGCTATGGAAAATTGCATTTGGGTGGAGGGGAGAGGCGTGCTGATCCTGCTGGCTTCACCCCGACCCCACAGGACTGTGGCGGCAGCGGCAGCGGCAGCGGCGGCAGCAGCAGCAGCAGCAGCAGCATCCTTCTCCTCCTTTTTTTGTGAGGGGCCCGGAAGAGGTTTGTCCTTTCTCTTTTTAAAGATCACTCACTCCTGTGCTTGTATGCACCTGTGCAGAGATGACGAAGCAATTAAAAAAAAAAAAAAACCCTGTTCAAGGCAACGCCCAGTTCTACCACTACGCAGTTTGGTGTGGGGTGGCAAACCGGGATGACTGCAGTACATTTAATGAGAGTGTGCCCTGTGAGTAGAGACTGTGGAATGTGAATATAGCAGTACCATCCTGCTAACTTGACGATATATAGTATAATGTAGATCTGGCCCTGGACTCCTGTGGCTACTTCAAGGAAAGGCACTTTAGACATATTCCAAGTGCTTTTCTTTCTTATCAATCAATATGGGAGTAAAAATGTTTAAATCAATAAATTATGGTGTATGCTATCAGGTGGGAACTCTGCTTGGAGATCATAGAACTTATGGCATAATGGTGCCTCTAAGCATGTTCTGGGTACTAAATGCATGTTTTGGGGAATAGGGAACAAGGGACATGTGAATCATAATCAAGGAATTTCCATTTGCAGTGGGATGTTTGTAGGTTTAAGGATGTCTTTACAGTTTGCCATTCTCATGCATATATGTCTGACTGAGACTAAAGATGGTTTGGTGAGGTCCTTGCCTTCTCAGAAACGCACTTTCCTGCTTTCCACAAATTTTTTTTTCTTTTTCTTTTGCTGCCACTGTAACTTAGGCTTTCCTTCTCTCTAAGCATTGTTATGTGTACAAAAGACCCATGGGAGCATGCTATTAATAAGAAGTCTCTCACTTCTCTTCCCTTTCAAAAACAATTTGCTAAGCCTGGCTTTCAAGCCTCAGTCTCCAGCTTTCTATAATAGGGGCCTGAGCCCTATATAATCCTCAGCAGTTTCCCCAAACAGTTTTCCCTTGTAGTTTCATGTTTAAAGCCAGGTTTGTCCCAGGCTATGCCTTTCCAACTAACACCTTATATCAGTGTGAGCCTTGCCTAGCACCCTTGGCTGCTTGAAACATTCCCTGAGTCTCAGCAAAGAGCTTTCAGCAAAGCTAGCCTGCCCATTTCAAGATTGAAGCAAATCCCCAAACTAAATGAAATTGGAGGGATTTGATAAGGAGGTTGTGAAGGAAGGGGGACTGGCTGACTCCGCCAAGGCGCCAACCCACCCTTTCCTACCCAAAAGACCCCCAGAGATCTCAAGGTGCCAGACTGCCAGCCTCAGCTCTGCAATCCTACTTGAATATCTGCCAGGGACTTGCCTTGACTATAACCTGGATTTAGCTGAACCAACAGAGCAATCACAAACGCCATGTGGGGTAAAAACCAAGAAGGTTTATTCAGGTAGCATATTACAACAAAAGGTGGGAAATGAGGTAAGAACACAAAATAGAGAGACACTTTGGTACAAACAATAGAGCTACAAAACAATAAAAGCTGATTCCTTATATCTCCCAGGCACACACTAGTTACCTGGGGGCCGGTTCCCTTCAGGGTTGGTTTCAGCACAGCCCTGCCACCGAAGAGACTACCACACCTACCCTAAGGTCCGAGATGGGTAGCCCTCCTCCGGGCTTGCCTTTGCCACAGCCCTCATTCAGCTAATTTCACCAGGAGCTACCTGGGGCCGGATCCTGAGGCCAGCCCGAAGGCTTGGACCTCCGCGCAGCTTGCTGCCATGATCCACAACAACGACACGATGACGACGACGACCTAAAAAGCCACACCTTGGCAATATATCTTTCTCCCCCCTCCCCTCCTCCTTTCTGTAGCTCCGCTGCCTCTAGCCAATCAGGATGAACCTCACCTGGCCAGGCAGGGGAGAGGTGACTCATGACTACAGGGTTTGAACCACATTTGCATACCAAAAGGCCTAGCAGACACCGAGGCGCCATCCAGAGGAACCATGCGCACACACACACACACAGCCTCTAGCCGGTTCACACATGAGGTGTGTGTGTGTGTGTGTGTGTGTGTGTGCAGGCCTCTTCTGCACAGCTCTACAAATAACTCCCATGTGTCAAGCCATCTGTTCTCTGCCATACCTCCCAATTTCTCTTCTGCTTCGGAAAAGAGTATCATAAAGCATTGCTTATTTGACTCATGTATAACAGCTGTATGATAAAAGAATCAAGAATGCCACTGCCTCAATTCACAATTATTATAGGAACATAGGGAGCTGCCTTAAACTGAGTCAGACCATTGGTCCAACAAGCCCAGTATTGTTGACACTGACTGGCAGCAGCTCTCCAGGGTTTCAGGTGGGATTCCTTCCTAGTCCTACCTGGAGATGCTGGGGATTGATCATGGGAACTTCTGCATGCAAAGCATGCACTCTACCCCTGAGCTATGGCCCTTCCCTTCCCTCTGGTGGCCAGAAGACATCATGTTCCTCATTGAGTCTAATTCTTAATGGTTAGGAGCATAGGAGGCTGCCTTATACTGAGTCAGACCATTGATCCATCGAACCCAGTATTGCTGACACTGACTGGCAGCGACTCTACAGGGTTTCAGGCAGGAATTCTTCCTGTCCCTACCTGAAGATGCTGGGTATCCAGCCTGGGACCTTCTGCATGCAAATCTATCAGAGAGATTAAGTGGGGTGGAGGGAGACTCACAATAACATCCAATGCAGGAGTATTGTGTATGTCTGGGATTGTATCCAATATTAAGCCTACTTAGAGTAGACTAGAGTAGACGCATGACTAATGTAAGTTCCATTAATTTCAATGGGTCTACTCTAAGTAGGACAAACATATCCAACCCCTCGATTTTTATCTTAAGACATCCAGTATATTTATTACTTGAGAGACTGGAGATACTGTGGCTTTACAGCACATACAGTATGATAGACTTTAGGAAGGCTGGGTTGTTTACTATTAAGGATTACTCCCTGCCCCAAGGCCAGGATAACTTGAACAATATAGAACCAGTGTATATATTGCCAATGTAGCGTAGTGGTGAGAGTGTTGGACTGGGACTCGGGAGATCCGGATTCTAGTCCCCGCTCGGCCATGAAACTCACTGGGTGACTTTGGGCCAGTCACTGCCTCTCAGCCTAACCTACCTCACAGGGTTGTAGTGAGGATAAAATGGAGAGGAGGAGGAGGATTATGTAAGCCACCTTGGGTTCCTTGCAGGAAAAAAGGCGGGGTATAAATGTAATAAATAAATAAACCAGGATATAAAGAAAACACTGTATATCCCACATTATCTAGAGAGGGAAGTGTGAATTCAAGAGACTTACTTAGTCAAGATTATAAAAAGAGCCTGTAGCACAGATTGACACTAAACAGGCATCTCCAGACTCATTCTGAACTATTCTGCTATCACCGCCATGGCTTGTTAGAGCATATGAAGTAATCATATAATATAGGATCTTTGAATATGTGCAAGAGCTTTTACTCCCACCAGTGAGGAATTATTATTATTAACAGCATTTTATATCCCATTAACAATAATTTATCTGAGCAGTCTAGACATTTTTTTAAACCAAAATATAAAAATATAACATGATCATAAAATCAAAAAGAAGTTAGAACAACATCAGAATAGAACCAGCAACAGAGAAAACAGTAGTGCACAAGGTCTAAAAAGCACTAAAACATGTTTTTAAAACTGAAAAGCCTGGGAAAATAAAACAGGGCCAGGTGGGCCTCTCTGGGGAGGGTATTCCACAACCAGGATGCCACCACAGAAAAGGCCCTCTTTTTAGTAGCCACTTGCCACAGTTGCTTTGGAAGAAGCACCCAGAGAAGGGCCTTTTGGGCACAAACAGATTTGAGATGATTGGGTAGAATTTGAAAATCAGAAAATGGGACTCAGGTTAGCTTCAGACCCATAAGTTCTAATTCTAGAAATTAACTTTAAGTACCAAAAAATCTTCAGATTGTTGCTTTAAAAGTATACACTTTTGTTGCTACTAATTACTACTTGGAACTTACTACTTGGAACTATTTACCTGGGATCTTACTAGATACTTACCTGAGGTCTTACCGGTATTTCAAGCCACTGTTTCAAGGCAAACTATTTTCTAGATAGCTTCAATAGCCTCTTAAATCACTTCTCCATCACTTCTAAATTCCCTTTGAACTGCCATAAACACATGCCCTCTCATTCTCTCTCCAGGCATTTCAGTCTTCCCGATACTTCACATACTATATCCTTCACCATTTATTACTAAGTGCTAAAAATTAATCGCGTATGTATTACTCGAGAGCCAGTGTGGCATAGTGGTGAGAGTATTGGACTGGGACTCGGGAGATCCGGGTTCTAGTTCCCGCTCAGCCATGAAACTCACTGGGTGACTTTGGGTCAGTCACTGACTCTCAGCCTAACCTACCTCACAGGGTTGTTGTGAGGATAAAATGGAGGGGAGAAGGAGGACTATGTAAGGTGCCTTGAGTTCCTTGCAGGAAAAAAGGTGGGGTATAAATATAATAAATAAATAAAATTAGTAGTGCAATCAGTTGCATGCTTACTTAGAAATAAGTCTCATTGTGTTCAATGGGGCTTATTCCCCGCTTGTATGTGTGTTCACTATTGCAGCCTAAATCATTAGGAATCTTTTCTAGAGGCTCAGGTCCTAGACAAGAGCACTAGATGGATCCTTATTGTGAAATGTTTTCATAAAACTTCAGATTTCACCATGGACCCAGCTACTTTAATAATTAAAAACCAGAGTACATAGCATTTGCACACACATATTCACAAGCACTTTAAACATACTAATTTTCAGGCTATGAAACTTTAGTCAGCTGAAATATGGATTTTGCACCCCAAAAAACAATGGTAAGATTTACACAGGAAAACAGTAACATTTCATTGACCTGGACAGGTCTTAAACTGAGTTGAGACTGAGACTGCCAGACTTCTTTGTAAAAACAAAACTTAATTTAGTGATGTTACAAAAATCATTTGTTGCATGTTTTTGCTCTATGCAAAGGACTTAAAGGAAACCTGAGGATGGATATACAATTCTGCTACAATTCTGCTCATATTATGCCTATTCTGTAAACTCTACACAATCCTATTACAGTTCCCTTTTGCTGTCTGAATTGCAAACAAGACAAAACAAAACACACTGATCTAGAAATTGCCTAGATGCCACATCAATAGCCACCATTGTTCAGTACTATTTTTTGTAAATGTGTCATTAGACAAAAACAGTTTTCCACAGTTCCAGTGCTCTATCCTGAGTTATCACTGTGATCTCCATATATATTGTATACATGAACTGATGAATGTATTGTTTTGCATTCCAGAACATCCCACACCCCACCTTCCTATGGCACATTTTGCATGCATGTCTGAACTCTTTCTTCTTTTTCTTAAAAAAAAAAAAAAAAATTAAAATCCTGATGTAGAGCAGAGTGTAATTTCTCTGCAATTTTATCTGCCCGCCCCCCAACAGTGGCTTGAAATCAGTAAGGAAGGGCTCAGACTTTTCCCTCCTGGGTAGCCCCTGAGAATTTGTGCGTGTGTGTGTGTTGGCTAATATCAAACAATGCCTTCTTCCCCCTCCAGGTTCTCATATACATTATTTCCAGGGACAACATATACCTCAGGTAGTTTAAGAATGAGGAACGTCATCCACGGTTGGAGCCTTACCTCTTGTGCAGCGAGAACAGGTGAAAAGTCCTTTCGGTGCAAACGCGTGTAGTGTCTGAGAAATGCAACTTAAAAGAGAAGGGCTTTAACAGGGGCACTCCACCCCAGCCCACCGCCCCCAGGACTAGATGCCTGATTGGAGGAATGCCAGCAGGGGACAGCTTGGAATGCATTGCAAAGCTTTGCTGCTATTTTGGCAGCATTCAATCGAAGCCTCTTGTGCAACTCTTTGCTTCCCCACCCCTGAGCCCATATAAGCCCTTGCTATTGTATGGCCTCAGAGAATTGCTATTTTAAAACAGAGATACACAAGTGCCTAAGAGTCTGACACAAGCCAGCCAGCTGTCACTCTCAAGTGTCCTGGAACTCTGATATGGAATGTTTTTTTGCCCTAAGAGGGGTCGGGGTTGAAATCTAGAAGGCTAGCAAATGAGTCTGGACACATAGCTTTGTTCTCCCTGCCCCCATCCCTTTGACTGGAGTGCCACTGAGCCCCCTACTGTCTGCACAGCTGCTTTGGCAAATGGGTCAAGAAAGACAACAGGGCAGAGTTAAACGATAAGCTACATTAAAAATAAATAAATAAATAAATGGAGAAGCAACCATAAAATTGGAGGCTTAAACAGAGCTTGCTCAGTCTTCCCCAAGAGATTTGTGGTACTTAGAGCCCAGAACTTAACTCCATATGCTTAAGCTTGTACCTAAATAAAAGGAAACTTGGAGAAAAGGCATTGGCACTCTGTATCAGCTGATCTTTACGTAGATAGAATGTTTGCTGAGTGTACAGCTCCTCCACCAATTAGGAATTCTGACTTTGATTTTTGCCACTAGCCTCCATCTTGCTGAGTTGTTCAACTTCTACTTGTGTTTTCCAAATGTTCAACCTCCAGGAGACATTTTTCACATTCAGTCATCTGCTGAGACCCCCCCCCCCCCCCGAGTACTGCCAGGTCAAATCTTCTGAAGCA
This sequence comes from Shinisaurus crocodilurus, assembly GCA_021292165.1. Classification (NCBI taxonomy): domain Eukaryota; kingdom Metazoa; phylum Chordata; class Lepidosauria; order Squamata; family Shinisauridae; genus Shinisaurus; species Shinisaurus crocodilurus. The sequence goes on from CM037877.1 coordinate 222,369,846, forward strand.
TCTTCTAAGGCAGCCTGTCCAAACCTGGTGCCCTCCAGATGTGTTGGACTGCAACTCATGTTATACTCATATGATGGGAGTTACAGTCCAACACATCTGGAGGGCACCAGGTTCGGATAGGCCATTCAGGTGCGTAGTCAGTTCAGACCAAGAACAGGGCAGATCTCTTGAGCCTCACTGTTGCCCAAATGAACAGTGTGTTCACTGCTGGGTGAACACACCCAACACTGCCTTTCAGCTGCATGTTGGAGTGGCAGATTGGTAACGGTGGGCTTGCCGTCTTTGAGAAAAGCTTCTCTGCCATCATTTACTGATCTTCTCACTGAGGGGTTCTGGATAAGTTTCCAAGGAACCTCAGGGATCCACAGAGTACAGTTATAAACTAAGCCACTGACTTGTACAGAATGTGTTGCTGCTAGCTCCACCGTGCATCTTTCTCTGTGGCCATCTGTCATCTTCTCCCGCTGTGGTCAATCACAGATACAGATGGCTACTACCTCCAGCCAATTGTTACTGTGTCATAGAATATCTTTTAAAAAATGTTTTACAATGTTGTCAAAATTTCTTCATGGTTTTCTTGCCCACTTATATCCATATCTTGCTGGCCTCTTGAAACACCTGCTCCAAGGGCCTATTCCCATGATGACTCAGCTTGCAGTAGATGCAGGGGGTAAAGCAGGTCATTGTGTAAGATGTTCAAGTGCATGCTGTGTTTCACATGGCTGATTTGACACAAGCTGGATACCACACTTACCTTTAACTGGAGCTGCCATACACCAAGTGTGATGGTCCTTAGGGGAGAGACCATCACTCAGTGCATGCAGAAGGTCCCAGGTTCACTTCCTGGCATCTCCAGTAAAAAAAAGATCAGGTAGCAGCTGATAGGAAAGGCCTCTGCCTGAGTGACCTCATCAGTGGCTGCCAGTCAGGGACTGGGTTCAAACAACATGATAACCCACACCCAAGGGTTGAGTGTGGTTTGTCATTGAATCGTGGGTTGTTGTTTGTTGGTTATTGCATTGTCTGAACCCAGCTGAGATAAGAAGCCATGGTGAACAACCCACAGTTCACAACCCTACAACAAACCATGGGATCTCTTCATGGATTGTTTGTGGTTTACAAGCCATGGCTTATTAGCGCAGCTGGGTTCAGACAACATGATAACGAGTGGAGGCTGGTGGTTCCAATGTCAGTGGGGTGATGTATCCACTCTGAGTTTTAGACTGAACTTTAAAGGAGCTATCCATGGTGCAGAACCCTATCCCCCCCCAAATAGGTTCAGCACCGTGGATAGCTCCTTAAAAGTTCAGACTGCAACCTAGAATGGATACACTGCTCCACCGACACTGGGGCCACCAGCCTCCGCTGGCGACAACCCACGTTTCAACAACCAACTCAACCCATACTCAACCCTTCAGTGTGGGTTATCATGTTGTCTGAGCCCAGCCAGTGTGGGCAATACTGGGCTAGATGGGCAAATAGTTTGACCTGGTTTAGGGCACTTCCCTTCTGTCCTCACATGAATAGAAAATGAGACCAGGAACGAAAATGGTAGTAGGACTATTTGGCTTTGCATACAATTTCATTGATGAGAGCCTATATTAGGAATGAGAAAAATTCTTCAAATAATGAAATGAAAAATAGGCAGGAAAGGGATCCAGACTGCAGTAGACATTGCTTATGAATGGAAGTAAGGTGCCTAAACAGTACACCAAATTACAGACAAAATGAATCCAAAATCTGTATCCACAAGAAATTATGCAAGCTTACATAAGAGAACATTATTCTATTAGCAATATGGTGTGAGGGGCACTGCCAGTGGGACTAAACCATGCCAGATAAATACCAGAGGGGAAACAGGATTGTCCCATTACAGACCCCTTACAGAACAACAGGGTGGGGCTGTTGTCTTCATGCCCTATTTGTGGGCTTCCTGGAGGCATCTGGCTAGCCAAAGTTGGAACCAGTGGACTGGGCTAGATGGATCCTCAGTCTAATTTAGCAAGGCTCTGGTTATGTCCTTAACAACCAAAAGTGAAGAAACTAAAGAATAGTCAGGAACAAGAAGTACTTGAACCAAAGTGATATTTATTATGAAATACAAGGAAAGCCAAAACCACCCCCACTCCTGACCACTGAACCTAGAGTTAGGTGTTTATAGCCAAATAAGCTAATATGTATGTATGTATGTATATATGTATGTATATATATATATATATATATGTACACACACACACACACACACACACACACATAACGCTCAAACTGGCTTGATGTCTAAGTCAAGAAATCATGGCGTTATAGGCAGGATTTTCACACACAAACCTGTGGCCCTGTTCCAGCTAAAATTAGTCATTACTTAGGCTGGAATCCTGTACACACCTACATCTGGGTGTGAGTCCCATTGAGCTCAATGGACCTTGCATCTTCTAAGTAGGCATGCATAGGTTTGTACTGTAACCCTAGTGAAAACAATGGGACTTATGATACAATTGTTCCATTGGTTTCAGTGGGCCTAAGTTATGACTAGGGTTCAGCTGAAACAGGGGTACATAGAGAAAATATTCTAACCACGTTACAGAGTTTGTCAGTTTTTCAGGGGGCCTTTTTAGCTAATTTTTTTCCCCATGGGGGGGTTGCTGCAGAGAGAAGGCCCCCAACACATGTTCAGGCAGCCTGAACCCCTCTCCCCACACACACCACACACAGGTCACCCATCACCGCACTCCTGGTATCCATTGTTAACCTCTTCAAAGCCCTGATCAGTTGCAGGTTTGGCACAGTTTTCCCCCTTCAAATCGACCTTCATCCTAGTGACCTCATCATGCAGCCAATAAGATCTGGCTATGTGATAACATCATCATGGAAGGCAGGCAAACCTACCTGCTTTGCTTTGTGAAGTAGCTGGTACTGCTAGGTGCAAGAACTAAATGGTGGACCCTATTAGAGTACCCATCATGGCAGAGGCATAGCTGAAGCATGATCCAGTGAGTGGGCTGTATGTTTTTCATGCCTTCGACTTGATGGTAGAACTTAAGGCTTTGGCATTTGGGGGCTAGAAGATGTACAAGTGGGAAGGGACATAAGTGGATTGTGGAAATAGAGTTTCTATGTCCTAAGTGTCAACTTTCCCATCCACCAATCAGAAGCTTTTTTTTTTTCTTTTTTTAATCACCAAGAAACCCCATCCATAAAAAGGCAATATAGGCAGGTTGACGGATAGATATTGTTTTCCAGGCAAATGCCCCTGTGCAAGGGAATGGTCTGAAACCAAGGGAAGCAGAAGAAGTTCAAGTGGTCCAGGCCTTTGATTTAAATGGAGAGAAGTCGTCCCCACAGCAGCTTGTACAGTTACATCTGAAAGATACAAGGAAGCATTAGACTAGTAGAGCGTTTGCCACAAGCGGGAAAGAAGGGTGGACTGCATGGATGCTGAATCTGAATGTACTAAACTCAAGGTCTGCCTGAGCCTTGGACCTACATACGTAAGCACCAGTTCACATACAGACAACCCTATAATAACATGTAGGCTTTTTCAATCCATATTCAAATTGGAAAATAATTTTCACTGCACGTTCTCTCCAAATTATTATTAAGTAAATTTAGGTTCCATCTTTCAGTTCAAGGTGGCATACGTCTCTCACCCACCCCGTTTTATCCTTACAACTAATGCTGCTCTGAACCCTGCTCCCTACTTTCAAGAGCTTCTTCCCTGCAAAAAAAGACATTTTTTCTGCCTCTTTTTCAGGGAGAAGGAGAATTTCAAAGAAATTTCTTACTAGAGAGCTGGGGGGAGGCAGGGTGTTTCAGTGACCTTATGAGATGTCTGACGGGTCTTCTACCTGTTTGTTTGTTTTTTTAATTTAAACCACCCCTCGCACACTCACAGTGTCATGGGGTTCTTCTATCTTAAAACTTTAGAAAAAACCCATTTGTGCTTTCTGGAGTATGGGGCTCTTCTCAGGCAGGTTTTCAGCCCAGCAGCAGTTCCTAGAACATCCATGTGAACATGTAATGTTACACGGTCACATGGGCATTCCGGGAATTGCTGCAGGCTGAAAGCCTCTCTGACAAGAGCCCTGTACTGCAGCAAGCATATGAGTGACATTTTAAAAGTAAAAAATAGATTGAAGTCTCTTCGGACACTTAAGGTAAATGAAAGCCCTGGACTCCTACTCCCTAGTCACAAATTTTTTTCTTTGAAATTTGTCTCCCACCTTCCCAGTCTCTTTTGCATGACTCTTCACTTCACCCCCGCCCCATGAATTGCCAAAAATAAAAGGATAGAAATATTCGGCAGAGCGATACTCACAACAGTCCTCTGATGTAAGTTAGGCTGAGAGATAGTGGCCTGGTTCACACTAACAACTAACTAGGGATTAAATAGCCCATAGTTAGTCAGGGCCACATGGCAGCAAGTGAGCACATTGCTTCCTGCCCACTCACCACTTTCGCTTTTCATCCACTTTCATCAACAAGGCAGGAATGCCCCATTCCTGGATTATTTGATGCAATGTACAAACCTGGAACTCTGGGTTGTTGAGGGACAAACAACCCAGAGTTTGAACCCATGGTTTGTTGCTGCATTAACACTCTGGGCTGCTTATCCTGCAACAGCCTAGAGTTCTGGGTTTGCATGTCACATCAAACATTCCAGGAACAGAGAATTCCTGAGTTGTTGATGAAAGCTGATGCAAAGCAGAATAAACAACCCATTAATTAGTGTTACGTGCGAACCAGGTCAGTGATCAGCCAAAGCGGGGATTTAAACCTGGGTCTCCAAGGTCCTAGTCTGACACTCTAACCACAACACCACACTGGCTCTGCAAAGATATATCAATTGTACAGTTATTAACTCCTCTATGCCAGCCACCCCCAAAGATCTGGAGAACACTTATCTCTTCAATCTCAAGTGGTTATGAGTTCACATTAATTATAACTGTGAGGAATCTATGCCTAGTTCCATTGGCCAGCAGCTACTTCAGCTCATTCCACTGCATCCGTGTCTTGTCCCTCTAACATTGTACCCCCAATGTTAACTTTCAGGTTGGGAAGATGGGTTGAGAGTGCATACGTACAGGATAGCTCTATAAAGTGTCCAACCCAGTAAGATAGCTATCCTGCTGCTGCTCAATCCATCAGCAGCAGCATTGCGGTAGCACAATGAACATGAGTTCAGTTGCATTCTGCTGTGCTGGAAGCAACTGCATTATTGTTTGCCCAGTTCAACTGAACTTGCTTCCTGATCAAGGTTTGGCACCCATTACAAGCTAGGCCAGTCATTTCATGTCCTCACTGACTTTCTTTTGCCCTTACCCTGGTTTTCCTTCAGGAGTCATCGGACCGTTTGCCCCACTGACTCCGCGCTGTGGTGTTCTCAGTTCTCCGAATGTCCTGCAGGTAGACAAATCACAGGTTCTAAAAAAAGGACTCCCCATAGAGAACCACTGCTGGCTAGTATTTGGTGATCTAAGCTAGAGATAGGACTTGGAAAAATGAGGGGGCAGGGAACCTTTTTTGGCCTGAGGGCTGAATGGGCTTTGGGCAAACCCCATTCACACATTCACATTTGCATTCTCCCTCCCTCCCTCCCTCCCTCCCTCCCTCCCTCTCTCTCTCTCTCTCTCTTACACACACACACACACACACACACACCCTCCTGAAAATGCCCCCCATGCTTCAAAAAAGCCTTAATACATCACAGTGGGGAGGAGCAGGGGAAAGTCGTATCTCCGATCAGAGATAAGAGTTTTTCAGCTGGAAAACTCTCTTATCTCCAATCAGTTGCAGGGGGGGCATGTGGGAGAGAAGCTGGCAGCCTAGATGGGGACCTCCTGCAGGCCAGCAGTTCCCCATCCCTGATGTAGTGATGTAGATCCACAAGGTTCCAGCGAGATCTGGACATACCACATAGATCTTCTTCCAATCTGGTGAAATGTTTAATGTCATCACAAGTAAACCTGTCTGCAGGACTAGATTTGTGGCAGTTGTGCAGTTTCCAGGGTGATGTGGCCATGACAGTCCTCTGAGCAACCTTCCACCTCCAGGGGAAGACAGCAAAATGCCAGCTAGAGCAGGGCAGGGTTTGTCTGGACAGGAATGGCCATGACCGGGACAAGAGACTAGTGGGAATACAACTTTGGATTAATCCATCCTAAGTCAGGAGCTCTTAGGGAGGTAGACATAACCCCCCACTTGTTGAAAGAATGCAGGAGGGTGGGTCACAGGGTGGCATGAGGTAGCTCCGCCCCTACTGCTGATGCATGCCTTGGCCCTGCCCCCAGCTGTGCCCATGGAAGAAATGTCCACGCATTCAGCTGACATGGAAAAGGGCTCTTCACATGCATATAAGTATGTGTTTAGAAATATCTCTCTCTCTCTCTCTCTCTCTCTCTCACACACACACACACACACACACCATTAGTACATGCAAGCAGCCTTCCCCATGCCAGATGAACACATGGGGTGTCAGGGAAGTGTTTCCATCATGGGCATCAGGAGTGAGGTTTGTGGCCATGGTGCGCACCAGCGGTAGGGGCGGGGCTATTCCGTGCAGTCCTGTAATACACACCCCTTCCAAGTTCCTCCAAGGTATGGGTGATAGTGGGTGCAAACTGCCCTCTTGGAAATACCAGACGTGAGAATAAAGAAGGCACCTCATGTTCCTGAACCAAATGAACCCACTATGATAGAAAGTCCCACTCTCTCACCCCTATAGTTTATTACCTTCAGCTAAGCAGGAAGCAATAAGAGCAGAGAGGTGTGCAAGCAATTTGACCCCTCTAGCTTGTCAAACACAAAGTGCTTTAGAGAGCAGTGTTCTCCAACCTGGGGCATGCTGGGAGTTGTAGGCCAAAAACATCTGGGGACCCAAGGTTGGAGAACACTGCTTGAGAGTGATGGATCATACCTTGACTCCTTCATCCTTGCTGGGCTCCTGCGTTCGACTGATCCAGAGATTGATGCGAGATGTGACTCCTCCTGTGATCTTCAAATTCCCCTAAACCACAAGAGAACAGAGAGAGCAAAATGGAGAGAGGAATGATGAACAAGTCACTTATTACTGTCTTTTCTATGTTGGAACATTCTAACTCCAGTAGGACAAATTTGGTTTATTTTGTTTGGCAAAAATACAATTTTTTTTTTCAAAAGGAGCAGACAAAAAAGAATGCAAAAATCCCACAAGCTCAGTTACTGGCATCACAGGATGGCAAGGCAAGAAAAGCAGTTACCTCTTTTGCAAGCCCACCCCCACCCCCCACATCATTGTAGAACATCTTGATTTCATTCAGACTTTCTGCTTCTGAAAAATAGTCCAATTTGGCTCTTTCTAGATTCACTCTAGAGCAGGGCTCTCCAACCTTGGGTCCCCAGATGTTGCTGGACTACAGCTCCCAGAATCCCTTGCCATTAGCCTATGCTGGCTGGGTATGCTGGGAGCTGTAGGCCAGCAACACCTGGGGACCCAAGGTTGGAGAGCCCTGCTCTAGAGCATGTGACCCAAGTACGAAGCCGAACAGTACAGAAGCTCTTCTGTGGCATACCTAGAGCTGTGATGAATTATAGCAAGTTTGGAAGGGCTGGGTGATAGGGCCAGGGAGGGAATGGGAAGGAAGATCCACATCTGCTTTATCTCCTGCTGCATCAAGAGATTTAAAGATATGTGAAGGCTGTCTAGGGTGACCTGCCAGTGACACAAATGGGGGAAATGGGGTGAGGCCAGGGGAAGGGGGCATCATCATCTGGGGATCTCCAGGAGGGCCAAAATGGGACCCCCCTGAAGTGTATTAAATAGAAATTGTTTTAAATAGAAATACAATACTTCTCACCATAGTGGCAAAGACTGTGACCAGATGATCTGTGTGCTCAGTCTGTTGTCCAGGTGCTAACTGTAGATGGACAGCTTTAAGGGTCCCTGCTCTCCCCTCTTATAGTTCTTTATCTTTAAGCTGGATGTGGCCTGGACATCCCTTCAAACAGAGGATGCCTTCAAATAGGATTATTCTCTGACAGTTCTTCAAATACAGGACTGTCCTCTGTAAAATAGGATACATGGCCATCCTAAGACCTTCTGGCTTTGAGTTTGGTGACCATACCACTGGAGGACAGGCTCCAGCAACTTTAATCGGGCTGTGATGTGATGGCCTACAACTTGGAGGTGCCACCTCCCTCCACCCAAACATTCCCCGCTACCTTTTGTGGATTTCAACTGCTGAGCATCCCTCCCAACTTTATGATTCTGCCTATGCTCAGTCCTTACCTTCCGGCTAAGAGTGGTAGGCTCAGCCCGGATATTGGTTTCGAAGATGCTGCGCTTGCTGGCCACGCCCTCGGAAGGTGGTTGGAAATTTCTCCGAGCAGATGGAGGCAATTTAATGGACCCAGCTCTCTAGGGGCAAGAAGTCAATCAACAGGAGAAGTTCAGATTTCATAGCTGGGAGGGAAGGAGCTTCATCTTCTTAGAGAATCCCTGATGGAGAAGCATCTTCCGTTCCTTCTCTTTTAATGGGTATTCCTTTCCCAAAAAATGTTTGGCTGGCTTTTCTTAACCTACAACTCCCATTATAAATAGAACACCTTCTTCCTCCTTTCCCCAAGGCTACATTTTGGATACACGTTTTCCTCACACCTTGGTCTTTTGATCCAAAGCTTCCTGAGAATGTCCATGCTAGAGACCCTCTTACACCATTCAAGAGTTTATTAATCACTCCTACCTAAAGGTATTTTGAATATCTAGGGCAGGGGTGGGGAACCTCCAGCCTGCAAGCCGAATCTGGCCAACTAGGCCTCCCCATCTGATCCAGGAAGGCCTCCAGTAAGGCCCCTCACTGAAGCCGTCCCCCTCAGAGAAGGAAACAGGGTGGTAGACCAACTCCCAACTGAGCCACCGCCTTGAGCAGTGGTCCTCCAGAAAGCAGCCCAGTCAGCTTCACTTGTCCTTCACCTTTCCCACTGGAGAAAAGCAAGGGGCAAGTGAAGCCAGCTCAGGGTGCATGCACAAATGGAATGTGTGTGTACATGCGTGTGTGAATGGGGTTTCAGCAAGCACGTTGGGGGGGGGGCACATACCAGCAATAGGGATTGACACACACACCGCCCACTTCTGGCATGCAGCCCCTGACATGGATGCCCAGAGTTAATTCGACCCTCAGGCTGAAAAAGGTTCCCCACTCCTGATCTAGGGCTAGGGGCATGGCACAATGATGTCATGGGCCACCTCTGCCTGTCACCATATTTACCTGTACCGCAGATGTGTATTTCTCCAGCTTCTCCTCAAGTTTAACAGTGCTTGCTGGGAGCCTCATGCTGGCACTAGTGAAGCAGAGCCAAATAAGATAGAATGTGAGCACACGCAAAAACCCTCCCAAGATTCGGTGAGTAACAAGAGATCCTGACAACATCCACTGCATGAAAGCTCAATGGATTCTGATTAGAGTTGCATGGTAGTCTATTGTAAAGCTGAAATGAAATTTTACACTAATTTGAAATTTCAGAATACAAATTCTTGAACGTTTTAACCTTTTGCTTTTGAAATTTGAGTCTCAGAGAAATTTTATGTTTTAAAAAATGGTGTGTAAACCGGTTAGAGATTTTATTATATTAAGCGGTATATAAGAATTATAAATAAATAAATAAAAATCTTGTTAATGAGATTTAAGGCAATCATGTATCAACTTTCCAATTTTATACTTTTATATCTTTCTTTCTTCTTCAGGAACCTCTGTAACTGGGAATGTTGGGGGAAAGCAAATTTTTAAATTCCAATTTTTGCAAAGGAATTCACAGTTGAGGAAATTTGACATTTCCACCTCCCCTTTGTTTCATCTCTGGCCTTTTCATGAGCACTGATCACATATGTTCTGGTCATTGTTCATTATATGTATGTATTTGGCAAGCTGTTCTCTGTTTCCCCATCTATAAAGACAACAAACTTTCACAGAGCGATCCTATGGTCCCTAGACAGCATCTAGAGGGCCACATAATTTTTTGGATTCCCAGATCCGAGGTTGGAAAATTGGGATTCCCAGATCCGAGGTTGGAAAATTGGATTCCCAGATCTCTGACCTGGGAGCTGGAGATCTGTGCTCGGATTGCCCTTCCCCCCCCCCCACCTCGCAGCCCGCGTGGAAAGAACCATCCTCACTGACCTCCTTTTGCCCTTGCCCTAGCTGACATGCAGGGTGGGAGGAGCGCAGAGGCAAAGATCGTCTCCGCGCTCCTCCCACCCTGCAGAGGATGCCCGTAATGCTCTGAGTTCAGAGGCTTACGGGCATCCCCACTGGACTGCTCCATCATTTGCTTAGCACTTTGAAAATACCATGAATAAGCAACCCAGATGTTCCGGGCTCAAACATTTCACATTTTGTATCATATACTGTAATAATACTGCATAAACTGCTTAAGCTTCTCCCATAAAAGCCTGCCAGGTTCTTAAACTCTTTGAGAGATGCCCTTGTTTCGAGACCACCACCTTCAGAGGTACGTTTGGTGGTGACCCGAGAGAGAGCCTTTTTGGTGGCTCCTCCCAGGCTGTGGAACTCCCTCCCAGGGGAGGCCAGGTTTGCTCCCTCTCTGCTGTCCCTCTGCCAGCAGGCAAGGACCGCTTTATTCAAGAAGGCCTTTGGCCTGTAAGTGGGTCTGTTGGGTTTGGTGCTGTTTTTTTGTTTTTTTATTCTGTAATTGTTATGTTTATATTATATTTTAATTTACTGTTTTAATCAATTTTAATTCTGGCTGTAAGCCCCCTTGGGTGCCATTTTTTGGTAGAAAGGCAGCAGACAAATAAAAAAAATATTTAAACGGCTTGTTCACACAACTATCATGTAAGTTAGATCACAGTTGCTTCCATTTTACTGATGGAAACCTGAAACAGAGAGAGATAATGGGCACAATCCTGTGATAGTTGAGCTAATTTCAACCCTATTGGCCGAGACATCCCCGTTCTGAAACCCAGATTGGGTTCTGAATAATCAATTCCACAAAGAGACTTCATTCCCAGAATCCCCCATTTAAATTCTCCCATCCACAACCCCTGCAGCTTTTGTGCGCACAGAATCTGGATGGTCATCGATCAGGACAAGAATAGACTGTGCTCAGTTGAGATATTTTAAACGAATTCCTGTTCTTCCAAATGAACACTTAATTCCAGCTATGTGTTATCTGGAAATGAATAAAAATCGTTATTGGAAGTCAATGCCCCAAAAACTGCTGAGTAGCTATTACTTTCCTGAGCTGAATTCTGCCTTTGCTATGGATAAGAGACAACTAAGAGATTGGCTATTTTGGACAGATTCCGGGAGGGACCTGCAATGAATTAAGAGCTCTAAATTCTCCCGATGGGTTCTCTGTTTTGAAAACAGAACATTTTCAAGCTAGCTATCTGTCCAAACTGAGCCCGCCTTCCCTAAGAAATGCTTTTATTGAGCTGCGATTTCAAGTTATCCCAACTGCAGTTCTGGGTGGAAGATATAACAAGTTGCCTTTTGAATGCAGATTATGTATCTGTGGTCAGCATCAAGTGGAAGACATTGTTCATTATATGCTAATCTGCCCTTTATATAGGAACCCAAGAGAGAGATTTCTGAAACCTTTGTTAACTTGTGGCTGTAGGAATATGCCCTTGCAGAAATGGTTCTTTTTCTCTTGAGCAACACCAATTGCTATCTGACACATCAAGTGGCCCTGTTTGCCTTGGCAGCAAAAAAGATTAGGAAGAGAGAATTAGACACAATTGCTATAAACTGTTTTGGAGACTCAGAGTGTTGTTAAAGCTGAGCTTTTTAATATATTTGTATTATTTTGTAATGTTTGGAACCTTGTACATCTGTATGTATACACACATATTGTTCTTGATGTATTTGTCATGGCCTTTGGCTAGCACAATAAACTTTGAAACTGGACAACCCATTTAAATTGGATTCAAACACACTGTCTTCATATTACTGGCAGATTATCTGCAATCTGTTTGCACTGATAAAAGGTGGGGGGAAAGGTGGGGGGATCTCTACAAAAGCTAGCTTATTGTAGAAACAGAAAGCAACCATTGCTGCCCTTTCCTGCCTCTGTTTTTGAGCATCCAGTGAAAGTAAGAAATTTTAGGTAACTTAAGCAGTTGCATCCTGAATTTTAAACACTAGTGAACCAAATCACGAGCTTTGTTTGCTTTATGTTTCTTGGTCTGTAGCGCTAGAGAGAGACAAAGACCATCTTTGGGATACAATTTACAGCAGATTCTGCCTCCAGTGGCTAATATGAGAATTGCAACTTTTAAAAATAGATTTCCCTGCACCTACGTAAAATGCATTTATAAATTTAAAACAAGTAGTACAGAATTCTCCTGGTAGTTCCACAAATCCCGACGCCACTGGAACACAGTTTTGAGATATTTTTACCTCCTCCTACAAGCAAAACCAAGCTACACTTTCATTTGCTGTTGCCAATCCAATTTGCTGTCCTAGGTCACTGTAATTGTCCCCTTTTATAGCAAGAAGCTAGTGAAGATACAAGAGGGAAATTGGCTTGCTTTGGGTCACCCAGGAATTTGTAGAACCAAAAAAGTATCCTACTTACCAACCTTCCCCACCCCCGGTCTAGTGCTTTCTACATAGAACTCCAATGATCTTCCTAATATATTTGAAATATCCACAACAAAGAAAACTAACAAAATATGCACAAGTGTCCTGAGCAGTGACACACTGAAAAGATGTGCTAATACCCATTTACCTTCTACTTAATGTATCTTCTTCTTTGTCTTTCCTGGGGCCCACCTAGAAATACAAGAGGAGAAGCGGAGCTCTCAGTCAGAAGGGAGGAATTTTGAATACTGGGCTGAGCCCTGGCAAAAAGGCACCTTTCCAATGCGGGAGGTTAAGGCTGGGCATGATCAACCAGTCAAGATGACCCGGAGCAGTTGACACACTCTGATCTGCCCCCTGGGACCCCAGAAGTGTTGATAAGGAGATGGCAGGGCGGCGGGCGGCGGGTTCTCAAGGCGATCCAATATTAAATTAAATTAGGGCACAATCCTATGCATGTTTAGACAGAAAAGAAATCCTACAACTCCTAGCACTCCCCAGACAGCATTGCTTTCCTAATCCATCCCTTGTCCCAAATGTTGCCTTCCTTTGTGTAGAAAAGGGAATTTCAGCAGGTGTAGCTTGTCATGCAAGCAGTGCATGTTATCTCTGATCGGAGGTAGCATGGGGATTCCCCTCCCAGTAGGGGGAGGGCTTGGGGAGAGGGAGGCATTTGAGGAGGGCAGGAGGCAGGGCCCATGAAGGGTGCTCAACCCTTGGCACGCCAGATTGGACCCAGCAAGGGCTGGATTAGGCCCGCAGGCTGGAAGTTGCCCTCCCCTGCTTTACATGAATACTACATCAGTTATTTATTTTTATTTTTTTAAAGGGCACATGTACACCGTGTACAAATCATTACTTTTCCTAACAAAATATTTGCAAACTGGAACACAACACTCTTGTGGCCACTGCTGGCAAGTATTTTGGAACATACACATGCAGAAATAAAAGCAATGAAAATCTCTTGTAAAGGGAACAGAAGGACTTGTTTAATATTTTGTTTCAGAGTAATATTGTAGAGGCAAAAGGAATATATTTATTGAATGCCATGATAAATGGATCTAAAATAAATACATGGATCTAACCTATAAAATAATGTTTCTAGTATTTAATCTAAACCATCAACAGAATATAAAGAATTCTGCAAGTCTGAATGGTGACTCATTCACTTACTCACTTTGGATATGTCCTGGGAAGTAATTCCATGATCTACTACATGTCTTTTTGCATAACAGCTAGCTGTAACAACTGCAGCATGAAATTTGGCAACTTCCACACAGAAAAACAGTTGCAATCCCCAAGCCTAAGTGCCAGACTGAGAATGTTGATTCTAGAAATACCAAACCTTCAAAAGAGTCAGCATTATCTGGGCCTGTCCCAGAAGGCAGGTGGGCAGGATATAAGGAAGCCCTCACAGCATGATCACAAAGCTCACTTAGAATGAATTTTAAGGAGAAGATCTGGAGTGAAATTCAGTACTCATCTGAAATGGATTCTGCCAGCTAGCTTGAAAAGTGCTTAAAAGTAGTTTGTCCTTTTCAAATGAGGGATCTTTTATAAAAGACTGTCTTGTTAATTGCTGTAAACCGCCCAGAGAGCTTCAGCTATTGGGCGATATAAAAATGAAATAAATAAATAAATAAACATAAGAGCCATGCTGGATCAGACCAAGAGTCCATCTAGTCCAGCACTCTGTTCACACAGTGTCTACCCATGGGATCCCACAAGCAGGACATGAGTGCAATGGCACCCTCCCACCCATGTTCCCCAGCAACTGGTGTACATAGGCATACTGCCTCTGCTACTGGAGGTAGCATGTACCCAATCAGGACTAGTAGCCATTGATAGCCTTCTCCTCCATGAATTTGTCCAATTCCTTTTTAAAGCCCTCCAAATAGGTGGCCATCACCACCAAATTGGTGGCCATTTTTCCAACCTTGATATTTAATGCTTACCCGGAATGAGATTGTCCTTGGACTAGTCCGACTGAATGAGCTACTGTAGGTAATCACAGGGCGAGAGACTACTAAGGGAGCCTTGGATCCATCTTGGTGAGTGGGAGAGCTTGCAGCTTCATCATCTGTTTTAGGAATGCTTCTTTCTGTGGCCTAGAAGACAAATATGAATCAAGGAATGATAGGGAGGAAGATTGAGATAAGAGTCTCGGGCTGATCAATAATGTAAGATGGATGTATATTTTTAAATAGGGTTGAGAGGTCCTACAGAGTAGGGATTGTCCCAGGGTACAATCCTGTTCAAATTCACCTGGGTGTAAATCCCATTGAATTCAGTGGCACTTACTTTTGAGTGGACATGTATAGGATTGCACTGCACATCTGAGACCTTGTCTGATTATACCTTCTGGAATTTCTAGGTAAAAGTGCAAGTGATATCCCCTGAGGGTTCATTACATCCCTCATTATTTAACTCTTCTAGGTACAATTGCAGAAACAAGAAAAGGGCAAAGCAAGTGCCTACCTAAAAGGTATGCTACATTGGATGGCAACCTGGTTGTGGAAAGTCCTCTCTAGAGAGGCTCACCTGGCAATTTCTTTATGGTCAATTTGGCAGCAGGAAAATACTTTTTTTTTTTTTAATTCTCCCAGGCCTTAAAAAAGAAAAAGAAAAAAAAAAGAAAGAAAAAGAAATCCCTGTTCTGAACCACCCTAGGTGCTGTATATTTGTTAGTTATCTGCTATTATCCTCTCTGGAAATGTTTATGCACCAAATTGTTACTGGATGATATTGTGTTTTTATATTGTATTTTAACATATTATGCTGTGTGCCACCCAGAGAACAATGCTATTAGTTGGCTTTATACAAATACAATAAGCGAATAAAATAAATAAACCAGATGAGTGCCTACTGATATTGGACAAGACTAGTCCTTTAAGGCGCAATCCTATGCATGTTTAGACAGGAAAAAAGTCCTCCAACTTCCAGCATTCCCCAGCCAGCAGTTGTAGGACTTTTTTCTGTCTACACATGCATAGGATGGTGCCCTTAGCTGCACTTCTTACTCCATCAGCATCCCTTGGACCACCTTTGAGCTGCTTAGCCAATCCCCGCTATATCCAGCACCGATTCCATTGCTGGGTGAAGCTGCTAACTTTGAAGACTGAAGTGAGCCATAACTCCATCTCCTCAGTTTACCCCACCTCTAACTTGTGTTTAAACTTGATTCCCAATACACATCATCTACTCCCCGCTTTGCTTCCCGCTAAAACACCATGATTGAGTACCTGTGGCACAGTGGGAGGTGTGGCTGCAGCAGCTTCCGTGAAGTTCCTTACTCTTGGCTGAATCTTCACCTCAAGCCGGCTGATGCTCCTCCGCTCCCAAGACGCTCGCTGAGCCTGCTGTGGGGCCATCTCATTCTGGACTGCAGCCAGTCTCTGAGACTCGTGTGCATTCGGAGCCTTCCGCTCCTCACAAAAAACCCGATCCTCATCCGTGCTGAGGCCCTTCACTTCCTGGTCCAAGTTTTCATGTTTCTCCACTGTCATCTCCTTCTGTTCTTGATCCAGGTTTTGATGCTTTTCTTCTGCAGGGTCTTTTTGCCGAACCAGAACTTCACATTTTCCCACTATTGGATCCTTCTGTTCCTGGGGTGGCTCTGAAGGAGGCTTTGCAGCAGCTTCATTTTCCAACTTCCTGGCACCCACTGTCTCCTCCTTATCCTGTTCCACATTATTTAAAATCCCCACTCGCCTCCTTACCCTTCTGTCTTCCTGCTTATTTAATGTGTCTGCCAGTGTCCTCTCATTTTCTGGCTTTGAGCTCCCCAGCTTTGACAGCTTGGCCTCTGAGGAATTACGGAACCTATAATAAAAGAGAAGTGAAGCTTTCAAAACTTTAGAAGTGACACTGGGGGGCACTACAGTGTTAGGTTTTGTGTATGTTTGTCAAAATATGCCACCCAGATTCAAATTAACCTATACTCAGGGGTGGGCAGCCTGTGGACCTCCAGATGTTTTGGCCCAGAATTCCCAAGATCCCTCATCATTGGCTATGCAGGCTAGGCCAGATGGGAGTTGTAGGCCAAAACATCTGGAGGGCCACAAGTTGCCCATCCCTGTTTACAGGGATGGAACTTCCAAACCAGGTTAAGACTGGTTTGTCCTGGTTTGTTTTTGAAATTTCAGCCACCGATCTTCATATTCCAATTAGAACTGGGTGACCATTCAGATTTGCTCTTCATATTATTCACATCTTCAGTCACAGACATCATGCAAAGCAAACTCTAATCTGTGCTCTGTGTGGTAATGTGTGTACACAGCTTTTGCATGCACACTTCACCAAGGGAGAAGGCAGATTGGGAAAGGGGGTCAGTGGAAGGAGTATCTCTAGGGTGGGAGAAAAAGAGGGGAAGGTAACATGAGGAGTTGGATCTTTCCCCTCTTCCTGCCCCCCCCTTTCCATTTCTATTGGGTGAAAATAGCAACAATAATCAAGGATATGTTTATTTCACAAGTAACTGGAAAAGGGAAAGAGTTATACAGGGCACTGAAGTCCTAACCCTGGACTACTGGGAATATAAGTGCCCATTATGTGAATGCAAATGCAAGTTCAAAAATTTGTGAACAGTTTCAGAGAACATGTGCTTATTCAGGGTTTCAAATGGGGCATTTTCAGGTGATTTGCAAACTGAAACGAAGTTCTCATACACCTCATCCCCAAATTACTCATCATGAACATATGTTGCTCCTTCATTCACATAAGGGGGGATTCCTGCCAACTCCCCCCTCCATCTGCAGCCCTCTGCACCATATCCCACATATCCCTCATCATTCCCAAAGAGGGTTCCCCAGCCCCCAGGGGCAGATTTTCAGAGAGGCCCAGGGGGGCTGCTACAGTCTACAGATGGTAGTGGGAGGGAAAGCCCTCTTATGTGTACAGTACATGGACTCTGCTCTGTTCATGGAAGGAAAGCTAGGATCCAAGCTGTACTTTCTCATTTCAGGCAGTCCATACCCAGCTTCCTAAAAACTGATGTAATGTCCATTAAAGTAAACAGAAATACTTCAGCTGCCTTCAAAAATCAATGGAATTTGGTTCAGGCTCCATGATAGCCAGGAACAGCTTCAATTTGCATAGCCATGCAGAATCTTATATATTCCCCCACCCCAACACACATACATATACCTATTTGGTGCTCGACTGGTTGCATTCTGTACGGAGCTGGAGGTTTCCTCCTTTAATTCAGAGCTGGAACTCAGCTGTCTGTGTCTTCTCCTGCGTTCTCTCTCCTGTTCTTCCTCATCCTCAGTGCTCCATTGTTGGGCCAGGCTGGAGGGGAAAGCATGGCAGAAAGACAAACATGTATTTTTACTCAGATGCTGATTCAGGAATAAAGAAGACCGTAAGTACAGAATTCTTTCAACACACTATGGTGAACACTGCAATGCTGAACCTGCCCAACATGGACAGCATCTTCTGAGGCACTTCTCTGGGTCGCACAAGCATCTGAGGTTAAGATGGGTGGGGGCCCAAGATAGGGCCTTTTCAGTGGTGGTGCCCCATCTTTGGAATTATCTCTCCCAATATCAAAATGTATTCCTTAGCTTATGATGGGTGGTTTAATGCATGATTTAAATTGCCACTGGTGTTTTGGTTGTTTTATGGGTTTTTATTTTAATGGATAACTGTTGAAGCTGTTTTAAATTTTGTATGTTTTAATTCTACTGTTCGTTGCCTTCAGTCTTTTTGTTGTTTTTGAGAAAGGGGCCCATGAAATTTTTGTTGTTGTTGTTATTTTAAAATATCTTAACAGCCTTGGTGTGAAAATAAGAGTGATACAAGTACACAAGAGTGCCCCTATTTTTGTCTGCAAAAATAATGGATTGTGCTGCCCATTACTGTAGCCAATAATTATATTTAAAACACTTTGATCATACTCCAGTTTGGTTTAAGAATTTCACATGACCCCCATATCTGAAAAATATGTATTTTTCATCTACCACCAACATTCTGTGCATTCTCAGGTGATGCAGTTACATGAAGGACTTAATATTTGGATCTACTCTAGGACCTGCATTTGGGTTGTGAGAATCTTGCAAAACCAGCTGAAGGAACAACCGCCACAAAAGAACCAAGTAAGGATGGAAGGAAGGCTTAGGATCAGCTCTGCCCACCTGATGCAGCACCTTACCCTGAATTCCTGCCTCCTGATTCCTGCTGGACAACCTGACCATAGTAACTGCTTACTCAAGGCAACCAACCCAGATCCTAGTCGCAGATGTCTCCCTAGATGCACTCCCATCCGACAGTTTTCTGGATGTGGAGGTGTTACTATCCCTCATACTACAGGTGTGACTCTGTGAACATTTCCTGCTCTCCTTGTTTGTGCATTTGCACACAAGCAGTGGTGTGGGAAGCCAGTCCCAGGGAATTGGCGATAAGATGTGGCACAGCATTTCTCAGAGCAACATTGCACCTCCTATGCTCTGCAGCACCTGTGGGCACAGCCTTGTTCTCCAGACAGCTGCAGAGAGGCAGGGGGATCAGAGGAGGCTGCGCATGGGCACCATTTGCCTCAATAAGCACAACTGGAACCCATGAAATGCTCTGAGTGAAAGCACCCCCAGATGTCAATGTGTTTCCGTAACTACATGACCATGGTTGGATCTCCTGTGACAGACAGAGCTGTGGCACTGAAGGTGCCCAGCCTCCTGGCATTCATGAAAGTTGCCACTCGAGTGTGTAGCTATCCCAGGGCGCTGGTTAATCATTACCATGGCAGGGATTCCATTGCATTTTTACTTCCAATAACAAGTTAAGCCATGTTGTTTTCCACTCTGAAAGAGGGCTATGCAAATTGGAGAGAGAGAGAGAGAGAGAGAGAGAGAGAGAACACAACAAAAGCTTGGAGGGAAGAGAGAAAAAGAAGTAAAACATGCAAAGCTTTTGACACTGAACTTTTAAATCCAATTGGAGCAGCGAGCAACCTGCCTGCAGCCAGCGGTGAACTGAGAAATGGCACCAACCTGCTTGGGCCATTCATGACTCATAGATTCTTCCCTTTGGTTGTTTTTAGTTCACAACAAAACAGCCCCACCCTCTTCTACAGTGACCTGATTTAAAAAAAATTAAAAAACAGAAAGAAATACCAAATTGCTGCCATGCCTGTGACATTGTGACCTGATCACAGGGCTTAGTGGTTTAGATCCAGCTGACTAGCATTTGCTCCTTCATCCTTCATTCACCCTTCTCTTCCCTCACTGCCCACACTCCTTTGTCCATAATCCTTGTAGGCCATCCTGGGATTTAGCTTCTGCTGAGCTAAATGACAACATTAGAGGCTGGGCTAGGTTTTCCAACAGTGCCTTTGGGGCCTGATTCCCAAAGTCAGCCAAACAACTCCATTTCCTAGTATTCAGGCGCAGTGAACTAACCGTGCACTGTTCCCTTCAGCACACCCCAGCACCCAGACTCCTCCTTCCCTATCATCCCTTGGACAAACAGAAACCCTGACACAGGCCCGTATTTAAAAGCCCCACCAGAGAGCTGCGTGTAATAAACCTGTTATGTTACCAACACCTGTGTGGAGTCTGAATGAGTAATCAAAGTTCAACAGATAACAGACTAGTATTAGCACGTAGTTAGCTATGGAATTCGCTACCACAAGACGTTGTGTTGGCCCCCAGCTTGGATGGCTTTAAATGGGATTAGGCAAATTCATGGAGGATAAAGCTATCAGTGGCTACTAGTCATGATGGCTGCACATCACCTCCAGGATCAGAGAGGGAGCAGTTGCTGTGGCATACAATTGCTATTGCGCTCATTTCATTTCATTTATTACATTTCTATCACCCAATAGCCAAAGCTCTCTGGGTGATTTACACTGATTAAAACTTTACAAATACATTATACAAACCATATACATAGAAACATATCAACATACAACACAGAGAGAGACACATACATCTAAAAAGAATTTTAAACAAGAAAAAATCCAAGACCTGATTAAAACCCTCATCATACGCTGCCAAATGCCTGAGAGAAGAAGGTCTTAACCTGGCACTGAAAAGATAACAATGTTGGCACCAGGTGGGCCTCGTCGGGGAGATCATTCTATAATGGGGGGGGGCACCACTGAGAAGATGATGAACATAGCCTATGGGTAGGTTCATGCTGGGAGAAGTACTCCAGCATCTGGTTGGCCACTGCAATATAAAAATGCTGGACTAAACCCTGATCCAGCAGGGTCTTCTTATGTTCTTATTATATTCTTTCCATATACCGTACTTACAAAGCTAGGCTGCAGCAGATTTAATGCTGCAGTTTAATTATTATTTTTTAATTGGCACAAGTTTACACTGTTAATTATTGGGCCACTCCTCCTGCCACAATGCCACATCCACTTATTCTATAATTGCATGCTTTTGTTGTTGTTTGGTTGTTGGGGAGGTTTGGGAGTACATCTTGCCACTTTGCAGTGTTCCAGCAGGAGCAATAGGCATTGGACTCCAATTAACCACACCTCATTTATCCCATTTTCCAAGTGACCCGACTTCACTGGAGAAGAAGAGCCACAGCTCACTGGTAGAGCATACACCAGGGGTAGTAGCAAGGCAATCCCTGGGGTTTCTCTTTCTAGAGATAGGAAAGGGATTCCCCTTGGTAGCCTAGTGCTAGCACTAATGAGGAAATCCCTGGGGTTTCTCTTGTTAGCATTAGCAAGGAAATCCCTTCCTTATCTGCAATCTCTGCTGTGCCCCAGGCAGTGCCGCCACCACTGCAGATGGAAGGGGGGGTGTCTGGTGGGCTGCCAAAATGGTTTGGTGGGGTGCACTTTTGGCACCCCTGGCATACACTTTGCACGCAGAAGATCCCAGGTTCAATCCCTGGCATCTCTATGCAGGGCTGAGAAAAAGACTACTGTCTAAAACCCCTATAGCTGCTGGCAGTCAGTGTAGACCATGTGGAAATAAGCCAGTGGTCTGACTCAGTATAAGGCAGCTTCCACAACGTTCCATTGTATCACCCTCCACACAGCTGAACCTGCACATCACATGTTGACGATCGCAGTAATATGCTAAATGCATTCGGGCGTAGGTCCACATCTGAGGACTGAATATTCCTATCACTATGCCTAGTAGGTCAGAGCCTGAATGTATGCCAGATTCCCACATCCACAAGGTCCAGATCACAGAGGTACTTCCTACACAGAATGCACATCCCACACAGCCGGTGCTTGTAGAATATTATTATGATCATCAGCCTTTACATTGATCCTAAATGCCTTAGGGTGCAATCCTATGCATGTTTACACAGAAAAAAAGCATGGCTGGCTGGGGCATGCTGGGAGTTGTGGGACTTTTTTCTGTCTAAACATGCATAGGAATGGGCCATTAGGTACTTCCCAAATGCAGTTTTTAAAATAATGTTTCTTTGTGATCCATTGGCAAGGAGGCTGGATTGGACTGCATCTTCATTCAAAGTTCTTCTCATGCCCAGGTTCACTGAAGTCATATTACGTCATGGGGAAGTCATGTCAGCACCAATGGCAGCTTCCCTCCTGGAGTGAATGCAACTTCAAGGTGGTGGTGGTGGTGGGAAGGCTTCAGGGCCAGTCAAAGACACGTTGCTGCTGCCTGAGCCAAAGAACATGATGGCGCCCCCCCCCCCCATCCCATGTTCACAAGCCAGCTGGACTCGCAGATGAATCTGTCTTCAATGGTGGTGATGGGACAGCATCCTCCACTGCACCTTAAGTCGGCAGGCTAACTTAGGGGGCACAGAGCAGTGGCACACAGGTCTCCCTTCTAGCACTTTGCTGCTGCCTTCCAGCATCCGCCATCTGAAGTGACTGCTTCCCTCTGCCTAATGATAGGGCTGAACCTGGAAGGATCAAATCCCCCCTTCTTACATTAAATCTGGTGGGTTCTGATGGCTTGTGCGGCAGGGCGGCAGAGTGTTCATCAAGGTTGTAGGCTGCATTGTGGATACACAAAAGCTAACTGAACTGAAATGGTATAATGACATCATTGGGCCATGTCTTGGCAGAGTATTATTTATTTATTTATTTATTTATTCATTCATTCATTCATTTATTTTTAATTATTACATTTATATTCTGCCTTTTTCCTGTGCCAAGGAACCCAAGGCAGCTCACATGGTCCTCCTCCTCTCCATTTTATCCTCACAACAACCCTGTGAGGTATCAGGAATTGCCAGGATTAGAGAGGGGTTGTCTAAATCTGTGGTCAGCTGCCCCTTTCAATGTGCTACTCAGGGCTTCAGATTGGAAGGTTCCCCAGGATATGTAGTCCTCCGAGGCTCCGGACCATCAAGAGGTCAGACTTGACTGCGCCCACTTGGCTATTAGACCTGGATGGATTTTGTGCATACGAGCACTTGCTTCACTTCCTCCCTGTGTCCCTGCCTGCCCACCTGCTTGCTAAGTACTCGGTCCAGGAGATTCAGGTTTCCTACTTGCCATTCTGCCATGTGCACCATCATCTATACACTGTCACTGAAGCATCCTAGATCATGGGGGAATCCAGCCATAGTCAGGTTAGTCTGCAGCCTGGTCTGCTGCAATTCTGCCAAAGGCAAATCTGAAAATTGGCTGGCTGACAAATTTCACTAAAAATGCAGTTCATCAGCATCTTCCATCAAGGACTTTTAGCCCCATGCACAAGAATGACAAACTGAAAAAATAATAATTCTTCTTTCGCAATGAAAATAAATGGTGTGTACAATATCGGTGCAAAGTATCTGTGGGAAAACGAACATAAAATTCTGTTCCATCCGTTTCAAAGTAATTAGTTGGAGAGATGAAGTACTCCAACAGATGTTTCTGTTCTTCTATTTACATGATTACCTGGTGATTAGGAAATTATTTTAAAGAAGTTGCCAAACACAAAAGTCTGCAATACATTAATTATCCAAAGGAAACTTTACAGGTATGTCTGATATACACCACGGTGGGAAACCTTTTCTTTCTGTTGAGGGACACATTCCCTCAGGAGTAATTTGTTGAGGGCTGCATGCCGGAGGTGGACAGGGCTGAAGGCGGTGGTGGGCAGGGGCAGAGCCAAAAGTGGGCAGGGCAGGGTGGGCCCACCACCTTCTTTCTCTCTCTCTTTCTGACACCCCTTCTCTCTCCCTCTCTCTCTTTCTGACACCCCTTCTCTCTCTCTCTCTCTCTCTCTCTTTCTGACACCCCTTCTCTCTCTCTCTTTTCTGACACCCCTTCTCTCTCTCTCTCTCTCTCTCTCTCTCTTTTCTGACACCCCTTCTCTCTCTCTCTCTTTCTGACACCCTTTCTCTCTCCCTCTCTCTTTTCTGACACCCCTTCTCTCTCTCTCTCTCTCTCTCTCTCTCTCTCTCTTTCTGACACCCTTTCTCTCTCCCTCTCTCTTTTCTGACACCCCCCCCTCTCTCTCTTCCCCTCTCCTCCCTTTCCTTCCCACCCAACATGTGTGGCACTAGGGCCACAGGCTATACATGACCTCAGAGATGCATGTCTTTGCAGATTCAGAGCACAATCCACTAATAATAATTCATTTCAATGGGGTTTGTGCAGGACAAGTTCCTGATGGATTCTGCTCTTGGTGCTTTAATTTGCTCACAAAGAGTTAATGCTTGATAGGTTTCCCAATGTTACTACAAATCTTTTTCTTAATTATTTACAAAAGGAAAGTAGTATTGGAAGAAAACCATGAGCCCTTTCTGTTGCCTGGACAAATTTGCAAATTAAAATACGTTAGGAATCTATAATATCAGAGGCAAACAGTTGCATAATAAACAAATAAATTATAATCCTGTGTGGTCCAAAGATCAAAAAACTATTAAGCCATGGACTTATCGGTGGCCTTGGGCAAATTATCATATCTCATCCTCAATTCCCAGTCTATAGTTCTGGAGGAGATATTCTGTGAGAATAAACAAGACATGTGGATAATAAAATTTATTTAAAATAAATTTTAATCTGTGGGCCAGACTGGGGACCCCAGCAGGCCATATTAGGCTGACAGGCAGGCAGGGCCGGCGATACCGCTAGGCCAACTAGGCGGCTGCCTAGGGCACACGGCTAAAGGGGGTGCAGAAACGCTCCGCTCCTGCACCTTCCTTCCTTCCTTCCTCCCTCCCTCCCGCGGAGGCCAGCGGCAGCAGCAGCAGCAGCAGCAGGAGGAAGCTTGCTCGCTCGGCAGACTCTTCCTCGCCGCCGCCGACAGGACTGCGGGGCGACAGGGACTGCTGGGCACAGGCAGCCACGCCAGGAGCAGCAGCAGCAGCCACCGCCAGAAGAGGAGCGTGGTGGGCAGCCGGCCCCTAGCTCCTCCCCACCGGCAGCGCATCCCCCAGGAGCGAGTGGGCACCCGGGCTAGGCTAGATGCCCCCGGCTGTGCCCGCCTCCCCCCCCACGAGAGCCCAGCGCGCTCTCCGCAGCTCCGCTGCCCCCTCCTAAAAACTTTCCCAAACTTAACTTTCCTTCTGGAGTTGGGCAGGAGTCCCCCAGCTTGACTGACGCCGCCCTCCCACCCCGGATAGCAGGACCCCCTTTCCGCTCTTGCCTCCGACGCAGCTCCCTCTGCGTGGCGGCGTGGCCCTTACCCGGCTGCCTGTGGAAACGGGTCCCGGGGGCGCCGCCGCCTCCAGGCCTGCGGAGGGCTGCTGGCCCCAGCGGCAGGGCCAGGGCGGGGGGGGCGCTGGGCGAGCAGGCATTTCCCAGCTGCTTTGCTCCGGACCCCCCCCCCCCGGAGGGAGGGAAGGCTCAAGTGGGAAGGGGGGGGCGCTAAATCTGATTTTGCCTAGGGCGCCAAACTGCCTTGCACCGGTCCTGCAGGCAGGAGGTCCCACACTCCTGTTCTCAACAATGTATTTCCTTGACTGAAATACATTTCAGATCTGTATTTATTTACTTTGCTCCTAAACTTGTCGTACAAGCAGCTTCATATCAGTGCACCTTGCACTGCCTGGTTCTTCCTTGTAACATGGGCTCAGGTGTTTAATGGGCGTTGAACAGGGAGGCTCTTGCCTAGCAGTGGTGCAGCTAGGTAATTTTTGACCCTGGACTTGATGGTTTTATGGGGAGGCCCTTTAGATGGCCATGTGTATTATCTCAGTTGTGAAGCACTCAACTATCACTTTCCTTTCCCCCCCAACCACCATTCCATGCTTTACAACTGCTTTTACATTCCTGATACCTTACTACGACAACAACAACAACAACTGCGTTTGCCAGCCTTGATTTTTAAAAATAATAATACTCTGAGCATGTGCAGTTTTGCATTTTAAACTCACTTAAATCACAGCAGCAGCATGACCACAGGAATTAAATGGAGTTTGCGTCTGCTGCTTTGATGCCCTCATCATCTGCTACTCTCTGGGTAGTCATTTGGGGATCCTCAGAGCTGTGTGGCCCTGGACTTTGTCCCCAAAGTCCCCAAAGTCCAGCCCTACCTACACCACTGGCTTTAAGACAGTATTTGATCTACTGGGTGTTATTTAATCCTATATATGTGATAGGGGACGGTGGGCAGAAGTGGGGGAAAGACATTAGTGGCAAATGTCCCCTAAATAAAAGTGGCTTGCTGCAAAACTGGGCCATGAAGAATGTAAAAAAACACAACCTTAACTTGCTGCTCAACAACTCACGGAATGGCAAGATGGGTTTATTCACCTTTGGGGACAATCTTTCACCTGCCAAGGCCCACGCCTTAGCAGGGGTCCCAATACCAAACCCTGGGACCCCCTAGCTCTGCTGCACATCCATCTTGGTGTCATTGCCTGTTTATCAGCCCTCTTTGACTGAGCAAGCAGTGACAGGAGACTCTCCTCATCTTGCCCTCTTCCTTTGGACATCTGTGCAGATTGGACCCAGAGAAACAGTCCAAGAGAACAGGCAGTAGTGGTGACAATGGCAAATATGTGGGCCTACTTAGGGATAGGGGGTCCAGTGATTGTATTTTGCCTGTTGGGGGATGAGAAAGGGAAGAGCCTAGAACCAGTACTGTTGATGCCAGCCATCTTAAAATTACAGGGACTTCTGAAGCACACCTCTCCTCAAGTATTTAATTCTGCCTTGCAAAGGAGCATCGGGTGGCCAAGTGTCCGCTTTTACAGAGGACAGTTCTCTGTTTGAAGGGCTGCCAGAGGACTGTCCTTTATTTGAAAAGCATCCTCTATTTGAAGGCCTGTGTGAAAATATAAAGATAAAGAGCCATCAGGAGGAAGAGCTTGGGCCTTGAAGTGGCCCATCAATAGCAGACTGAGCAAAGTCACCTGGTCAGAGTCTTCCACACAATCGTTAGATGTGCTGCATTTTTATTTAAATTATAATAATTATTCATCACTTTCCTCTTTTGTCCCTTTTTTTTTTTATTTTTAGGTGATGCATTGCCTCTGTTCTTGGCAATTTTTAAGTGACCACCCTAAAAGGAGGGGGCGGGAAGGCAGAATACTTTTAGATCATGACTTCCACAAGAGTAGTCAGAGACTAGAGCAGAGAAAGCCATCACAGGTGGGTGACCGCTTCTGAGTTCTGTCTCTAGTAGTGAACCACCAGTGTGTAGGCTGGCCATGTACACATCACTGAAAAAGAGGACAAAAGAAGCCACAGATCTGCATAACATTTGCATGTGCAAATGCATCTGCATGTGCTATATACAGTCATGCCTTGGATTGAGAGCATAATTCGTTCCGGAAACTTGCTTGTAATCCAAAACACTCTTATATCAAAACGAAATTCCCCTCAAAAAATTTGTACAGAGATTTTTAATTTAAGCCGTATTATAGTACTTGTATTGCAAGACGTCGCTTGTATATCAAGTCAATTTTTTAAAAAATAAATATTTAAAAATTTGCTTGTCTTGCAAAACACTCTCAAACCAAGTTACTTGCAATCCAAGGTATTACTGTATAGTGTTTATGTAATAAATAATTATTCGATTAACTTACATAGAAATGCAATACATCTAACCATAGCTGGAAAGACTTTGACCAGGTGTCCTGTGTGCTGGCTCAATACTGATGGGAAACTTCAAGGCTCCTGCTCTCCCTTCTTATAGTTCGTTATCTTTAAACCAGACAGCCCTCAAACATAAGACATCTTCAGAGGACTCTGCTCTGACAGTCATTCAAATAGGGGACTGCTCATGGTAAAGTAGGCTTAAAACTTGTCCCAACCATCATGAAGTTGTTCACTATCTTTTCTAGAACCTAGTAATATTATTGCATTTTGAAGTTTCACTGAGCTAATTCTGAAAATTAATTGAACATGCATAGGCAGGCTCTGTTCAGATCTTCAGATGAACATGCTTATGTTGGGAATGGGAACAGCAGACACTGGGTTGTATTCAATGTTAGTTCTACTTTGAGTAGGCTCATTTAAATGAATGGGACTTAAGTTAGACTAACATTGGATACAACCCACTATCCCTATTCCATGAACATCTGAATTCATTGAATATCTGAAAATGTTCTACTATTGCTTCAAAGAGTGTTACCTTTTTGAAAACTTCAGGACCATATTGAGCAGAAAGATATATCTTAAGGGTGACTGGGAGACCCTAGATAAGGACCCAACCCCAAGTTTGTGTTAAGCATTTCATTTGTGCACAAAGGTTCTCATTAATAACCAGTAAATTATCAGTCTGTTGTAACCAACATCAGAAATGGATGGGCAGGAAACCAACAATTTGCTGTTTTAATTTGAACAATTGGAATGAGGTTGCAAGAATGAAGACCTAAGGAAGGGCTTGGCTTTCCTGTTGAAAAAAAAATGGTTTTAGCCTGTTGTCAAAACAAGATTCCACAAGAAAACAAGATGCAAGAGGAGGGCTTGGTCTTCTAAAATATCTCATCTCTTTCCTGTTTTTAAAACAAACAATGCACCACTCCTTCTTTCCTTTATCATAAGTGTAAAAGGAAAGAAGCCAAGATGAAACAGTCCCCTCTGTTAATTTATTGTATTTATTTATTTATACCCCGCCTTTTTTCCTGCAAGGAACCCAAGGCGGCTTACATAATGCTCCTCCTCCTCTCCATTTTATCCTCACAACAACCCTGTGAGGTAGGTTAGGCTGAGAGTCAGTGACTGGCCCAAAGTCACCCAGTGAGTTTCATGGCCGAGTGGGGACTAGAACCTGGATCTCCCTGAGTCCTAGTCCAACACTTTCACCACTACGCCACACTGGTTAAGTGGACCACATAGTGACAGAGGTGCCCTTTGTATGTTGGAGCAGTGGTCCGGGAGCCTCTTTTCTGTGACTTCATCCCAGAATGAAGGTTTTATTCGGGACAGGTCAAATCCTCGCAGGATTTGTGATTTCATTCATGTGAATTCTGCAGCCTCTCTCAAACTCCCCATATCCTAATTGTTCCTAAGGACATTGGGCTGGATCCAGAATAGTGCTTAGCAGAGTTCCGTTTGCACAAGAAGAAGGGGGCAGGGAGGTGATCTCCATGATTCCTTCTTCCCCCTGAAGATCCCCTCTGCTCCTGAAAAGCCAGTCTGGAGAACTGGGGGAGCTTCTGAGGCAGCATGAGAAGCAATACAAGGGGCTTCAGGGTAAATGGGCAAAGATTGCCTCCAGCAGGGAACCTCTGCTAGATTCTGGTGCCTTCCATGAATGGAAGGAGCCCTTCTGTTCATGGAATAGCCAATCTGGATCCAACCCACTATTCAGAGAAAGTTATGTCCCACTGAAATCATGGTCACTTTTGTGTTTTAAGTTCCAATTTTGTCCATTTCCAGAGGGGGGCTGGGGTTCTCCCAGAACCACCGCATCTAATTACCTGATCATTTTACAGAAGCAACACCTGGATAGTTGCACAGTCTGGTCAGCTTCTCCCCTTAAACACTGGTCAACTTGACTATACCTACATTGTCCTTCTCTCCTCATCTATCAATTCTTTCCTTATGGACTGTAAGCTCTCCCCACCCCCTTGCTCTTGTTATATTTTGTTTAAAAGAAAACAAAAACAGTCAGTAAAAGTATAAATAATAAATAAATATCCCTTGGGTGTTGCATCACAAAACTGGAAAATGTTATTTCTGTGCCAGACTCATCTCCAGTGGTTGTCAGTGTCTACTCACTACCGCACTGTATCTGCACTTCTAACTAATCCCACACTTATTGCCCTACCCAATATGTAGATAATACAAACTTTGCAATTACAATATGTGGAATTCCCTGAAGATGGGGGTGGTCTAGGCCAGCCTTCCTGAACCTGGTGCCCTCTGGATGTGTAGGACTACAACTCCCAGCATGCCCCAGCCAACATAGCTGGCTGGGGCATGCTGGGAGTTGTAGTCTAACACATCCGGAGGGCACCCAGTTGGGGAAGGCTGCCCTAAGCCATCTCTTAATTGAAACTCCACATTACATCACTGCTTGGCATTTCATCAACAACAAGGAACAAGAAGAAGGCGTGGAACTCCAGGGAACCTGAAATTCTGGCAGACAGATGAACAGATAACAACCTTAATATTGTATCATCAATCATGACAACCTTAATATTGTATCATCAATCATGACAACCTTAATATTGTATCATCAATCATGACAACCTTAATATTGTATCATCAATATGGGTCGCATGTCATAAAACAGGTGTGATATATGAGCAGCAAGAAGAGATAAGCAGCAAGAAGGAGGCAAATGCTCTCACTTCCTCCAGACTAGAATAAAATAGAAATCGTAACTGGATCATCCTCCAACGCATTTCCTAAGCCATTCATGCCTAGGAACACCTGTGAGTATCTACAACAGGAGTGGGGAACTTATGGCCCTTCAGACGATGCTGGACTCCAATTCTTATGAGCCCCAGCCAATATGGTCAGTGGTCAGGGATGGTGGGACATCAGCAACATCTGAAGAGCCACAGTCCCCACCCCCCAATCCCTGGTCTACAGGAAAATGTAACATGTACACAGGGTTAAATACTCCAAGAAGAAATTAAAAAGATTACATTTTCAAATCTTTGGGAACAATATAGCCAAATTTAAACACTTCAACGCCATTGAAAACTGGCAAGTTAAACACCCTGCCATTGAATAGAACCTGAAAATACTTGACCAGGGATGGATTATGCCAATTATTATTAACTATATTATTATTCAACTAGTTGACATTTTTGGGACATAATTGAATTTTGCACACATATCCAATTTCTGGGACCCTGATTTCCTATGAAATCAATCTTTCAGTTACAGGATGGGTTTTTTTGAATGGCATGATTCCCTTCGTCTTATATAGCTCTTTCCAGGATGTAAATGTATTCACTGAAGCTCAAAAACCAAATGCAGTGGGAAAAGTCACAAATCCAGGGGAAATCTCCCATACACAAATTTCATGCTTGCTCCAATACCACATATTTTCGATCTTAAGGGAGCAACCAACAAAACTGGGATCCCACCTCCCTTATGGCCACTGAGCAATACCCAATTCATTACTCTCCATTTCTGGTGGGACTGTGATATGATTGGCCACGTGCAATTCTTGTACATGCTTTGTGCCAAGAGCACAACAAATTACACTTGACCTCCAGTGGTTCAGTGGTAACTTTTGAAGTATAGTTTCTCATCATGAAAGTCCCCATTGCCCACATACCCCACCACAATTGCAGGCGGCTGTGTTGATCCATATCAACAAACAAGTTTTAGGAGTTTTCATCTCCACCAGGAACAGCTCTTTGGTAAAGCTAATGGGTCTTAATTGTCCATTCGGGACCAAGCCACCCCAAAATACTTTGCATTGCAACAGGGATAGCTCACAACAAAAATTGTTGCAGGGAAAATCCCCCCCCCCCCCAGTTACTGTGAGGATTGCAGCTAACCTCAGAGGAAACAGGGAATTCTGAGTGGAGTGGCAGATGATGTCAGTGTCCCTGCTAATAAAAAAAAAGTGCTGGTGCTGCATCCCTGTGTGAGCCCTGGCTCCACTATAACACTGTTGACCTCTCTGGTGGTACTGGTGGCACATAAGCCAAGGAGCGCCTCCAGCAACATCAAGTAGGCCGCTCAACAAGGTCTGCCACGGACGGCCTTCTCCTTATCCCATCAGCCAGAGCAGCCAGGCTGGTGGGGACTAGGAAGAGGGCCTTCTCTGTGGCGGCCCCCACATTATGGAACTCCCTCCCTAGTGACCTTCGCCATGCCCCCTCCGTGATGAGCTTCCGCCGTGCATTAAAAACATGGCTGTTCAGGCGGGAATATGGGGTGGGTTAGGTTTTTAATGAGAATTTTTTATATTGTTTTAATTATTATATTTTATTGTGTTGTTTTGTTGTATTTTAATTGTACATCGCCCAGGGTGGCCGGGTGACCGGCCAGATGGGCGATTGATAAATATAATAAATATAATAAATAAATAAATAAATAAATAGACTCCTCAGTCTAGTACATGGTGGTTTATTTGTTATTTATTTACTAGACCAAGGAGGTGACATGCGAACAACATGAAAAGAACTGTCTCTCAGGAAGATCACTGAAAGCTGACCATTCCTTTCCACCTTGGCATATTCAGTACCCCCTATTCCATGTACAAAGCCAGAGCCGGTCATTGTCTATCCACTATCCATATCAACCTTTGGACGTCTACCATATTGAACTGATTATTAATGGCCAGGTTGGCTGCTACTGTTATTCCATCCTCCAAGATACCTCTATAGCAGGGGTGGGCAACCTTTGGAGGTCCAGAGGCCATTTTCACCCCTTCAGACCCCACCCCCAGGGCACCAGCGGAGCAGCAGCAGAAAAAAGAAAATTGGCATTTTGTCACTGATTTGCAGTGGCAAACCACTACAGAATGCACAGTGGGCAAATTTAGCTTGCAAATGAAATTTGGCAATTGTAGTGTACCATACAGGCATCATAGTGTTCCATTGGCTTTTTTTTTTTTTTTTTTTTTTTTGTTCACCACCGCTGTGAATTTCAGCCACAGTAATAAAGGTAGGGGACTTTGGGGGCTGTGGCAGGGGCTACGTGTTGCTCATGGGCTGTGAGTTGTCCACCACTGCTCTGAAGCATGGAGATGCTTTATGTCCTCCAGCACTCCATATCTATCAGCTTTTTCTCCACTATTATGAAAGATGCACCTTTGCTATGTGCAAATTCCATACTCTCCAGGATACTGAAGCAAAACAGGTTCTTCTGTATTCATGTTGATATCACACCTGAGATCACACCATATCAAATATGTAATTTGCTTCTCTTCCCATCCTGCCCTAAGTTATCCCAGTACAGCATTTCTGGAATGAGGCTCATAGTCAAGGAGAGGAAAAAAGACAACACCAACAGAGCGGGGGAGGGGGGACTATGTTCCATATGGCTGTGATTATGGCATCCATTTTCATGACACATCAATGAATAACAATCTCAATAGGACTGAAAGCATTAATCATTGTAATTATTAGGAATGTGTAATAACTTCCTTAGCAACTGGTTTAAAAACATGGATTTTTAATTAGATTTTAATCATAGTTCCACTAAATAGGGTGTTCAGTGCCATTGACATTGCCGTGAACAGTTTGTACCTGAGATGAGCACTCCCATTACCTCCAGGTCCAAAAAAGTTATAATAGAATTGGTGTAAGTTTCTGAAAATTGATTGTCTTCCACTACATGTGAACCTGTACTGGGTTCAGCTGGATAGGAACAATGGGTGAGGGCTATTCAGTGGTGCAGTGGGTTGTTGTTTTTTATTAGCAGGGACACTGACATCATCTGCCACTACCCTCAGACTTCCCTGTTCCCTCTGAGCTTAGCTGCAATCAGAAGCTGGAGGAGAAATGAAGTTTCCCAGCAACAATGGGCGAGTTCGCATAATCACAGTGAAAAGAAGCCCAGGTAGCTTCTGTTCTGTTCCCCAACCTCGTGCAAGCCAGTCGTTGTGACTTCTTTTCCTTGCCCCCACGTGAGCTGGTCATGGCACGATTTGCCTAATTACCCTCACGGTGCACAGCTTGCCGTGTTGTCCAAACCCAATGAGGTGTGCAGCGGGGGGTGGGGGGGTGGCTGGCTTCAAAACCACCCCAGAACCCTACAAGAAGCCATTGGTTCTGGTGTGGTTTCGAAGCCACCCCTGCTGCGCACCTCACCGGGTTTGTACAGCATGGCAAGCCATGTGCCATTAGGGTAATTAGGCAAATCGTGCCATGACCAGCTCACGTGGGGGCAAGGAAAAGAAGCCACCATGGCTTCTTTTAGCCATGATAGTGAGAACCCAGTCAGTATGTTGTTTCCTGTTGTAATACAAAGTATTTTGGGGTGGGGTGGTCTTTCATAGGCAATTTAAGACCCATTAGCTTTACAAAAGGCCTGCTCCTAGCAGATGAAAATTCCCAGTTGGTTGATATGGAACAACACTGCTGCCTGAATTTTTGGACTCTCCTTGGGGCTGTGGTTACAGGGTCTACCATGATGAGCATGTGCACTTCAAAATCAGTGCCTGAACTCAGTGATGGGCTGGTTGAGGGCCAATAAACTGAGGTGTGTGGTTCCTGAGTCCAGGAGATAGGCTCATTGCCTGTTCTGGATGGGGTTGCACTCCTTTTGAAAGATCAGGTCTGTAGTCTGGGGGTACTCCTAGATCCATATTGTCACTGGAGTCCCAGGTGACCATGGCAGCTCGGAGTGCCTTTTACCATCTTCAATTCGTTCGCCAGCTACAGCATCTCCTGGACAGGGGTAGCTTGGCCACAGTGATACAGGCACTAGTAACCTCAAGACTGGATTACTGCAATGCTCTCTATGTGGGGCTGCCCTTAAGGCTGTTCCAGAAGCTGGAGCTAGTGCAGAATGCAGCAGCTTGGCTGTTGTCGGGAGCTGCCCCTTTTCAGCATGCCACTCCTTTGCTGAGGGAGCTGCACTGGCTACCTACCTGGCTACTGGGCCAGGTTTAAGGTACTGGTACTTGTGTACAAAGCCCAAAACAACTTGGGACCAGGGTACCTGAGAGAGCGCCTTCTCCCTTATCAACCTGCCTGGTCACTGAGGTCATCGGAGGACATTCTCCTGGTGGCCCCACATGCACCTATGGCCCAATTGGAGTCCACCAGGAGAAGAACCTTCAGTGTGGCTGCTCCATTTCTATGGAACTCCCTGACTCTGGAGGTCAGGCAGACACCAACATTGTGTTGCTTTCAGCACCTGCTGAAGACCTCCTGGTTCCAGGAAGCCTTCTCTGCTGTCCAACCACCATTTTAATGATGCCTTGTTTCCAATGTATTGTTTTTGCTTCTTTTGTCTGTTTTTATCTTTTTATGGTGCAATGCTCCTGAAACTGCTTAGATATGGAGCAGTAAACAAATACTGTAAATAAATAAAATTTACCACTACAACTATTGATCTATTGACCTCATGCCCTGCTTGTAGGCTTCATAGAGGCTTTTGGTTGGTTGCTGTAGGAAACAGGATATTAGATGTTAGACTAGATACACTTTCCCCAACCTGTTGCCCTCTGAATGTGTTAGACAACATTGGCCATGTTGGCTGGGGGATGATGGGAGCTGTCTAACACATCCTGTTTGCTCTGATCCTGCCACACTGATCCCACAAAGGAGGGGCTGGAGGGTTCAAAGATGGGCCGTGGTCTAATCCAAGGGGTGTTGGACCTTTTTCAGCCTGAGGGCCAAATTCAATTTTGGAGAAGCTCCCAATGGGCAGCATTCCAGTGGGATGAAGGCAAAAGGGGAGAGACAAAAAGACAAAAGGGGTGGGGCCAAAATACCAAAAAACCACCAACATTACTGCCAGTAACTGAGCCTTAGGAGAGGCATTTCAACCTTTTAGAATGGGGGAAAACCTGCACAAATCCCAGGAAACCACAAAATAATTGGTGGTTGGGGGGAAAGGGGGTGGCAAGCCCAGAGGGCCACATTGAGACCCCAAGAGGGCCAGATTTGTCCCCAGGGCCTGAGGTTCCCCACCTCTGGTCTAATTGTTGCCCATCTCTGGCCTCTTTTTATTTTATTTTATGTATTTGTTTGTTTGTTTGTTTGTTTTATTTAAAATATTTACACAAAACCCTCCCAAAGCAGCTTACATAAAATCTCACCCCCATAAAACCACAATACCCCATTCCAATAAAATACAGTCCTCTAAAAAAAAAAAAAAAGCAGTTGAAAACACTTCGCAATCCAGCACTGCAGGCATATACAATTAATTCAAACAGTTTCTTTTGCGGGGGTGGGGGGGCACCAGTTTAAAACCAAGAACAGTGTAGACCAGTGTTCTCCAACTTGGGTCCCCAGATATTTTTGGCCTACAACTCCCAGCATGCCCCAGCCAGTGTAGGCCAAAAACATCTGGGGAGGGACCCAAGTTGGAGAACACTGGTGTAGACAGTTAAATCTGTAGGAACTCAACCTAGCACATCTCAACTAAAAGCTGTTCAAAATAAATGGGTTTTTGAGGTCCGTTTAAAAACTGGGATTCACTGCCAAAGGTATATCTTGCTTCAGATTACAAGATGTTTTTTCCTGAAGAATACATGACGACACCTTGTAGTAGTCAATCAAGAGAAATGATTAATCATCCGCAAACAATCCCAAACTGCCACATGCAGTGAGATAATGTCATATTTGTTATAATAATCAACCGAACAGTTAAAAAGCAAGATTACTAACTGACTTGCAATCAGCCAACTCAATGCTACTTTCAAAATTGCTGATTTCTGCAAAAGGTGTTTGCTTGGTTGTACTTTCCTCCAGCAGTGGTTCCCAAGAGCTACCCTGGCCCAGTGCAAAAAAAGCCAATGAATCCAACTGCTGGACTAATCCCAAGAAAAGCTAGTCTCAAGTTCTGCTTTGACTATCAGCTACTAGGGGTGTGCCTGCAAAGTGCTTTCCTTGATAAGCAAATCTGCTCATTCAGTGCATTTGATTGCTATAACAGAGAGGTGCAAAAGCTGAGCCAGAACACTTTCTGTTGTCTGCACAATCCACAGTGTGAGGTTGGCAAAGGGCTGTCCCATTATGCTACACATTTATTTTCTAAGGGATGAGGTGTCCTCCCATGCTTCTAGCTTGTTGCTCAAATGCTGAAGACAGGAGACAGGAGAAGCTCCCTTGCAGGCATGCCTTAAGTAGCACTGGGCAAGTTGTTATCTCTCTGCCTCAGTTCTCCAGCTGCAAAATGGGAATAAGAGCAAGGCTGGCCCAAGCTATTTTGTCACTCTAGCCAGCAGTCACAGGGGATCTAAGAAGTGTGCCCCAGCCGCATCATCTGCTTTGACACAAGTGGTCCTTGGGCGCATCTCTTTGGTTGCATGCTGCATTTCTTGGCCACCCTTGTGATGACAGTAGAATTGCTACCCCTGAGCATGTGTGGCTACGTGGAATTGCTGCGCAGCCCAGGATAAAGCCTGGTTCACACAAGTGAAGGGTTGAACATGTGAATGAGCCATCACATATTAACACCGGGTAGAACTGCCATATCACCTCAAACCACAATGCTTTCCAAATTCGAGTCAGTTCAAACATTCAGCCCACCACTAAGGACTGTTTGACATGCATGCGTGTGGCGTGTGCATTACCTGCTCCCTGTAACATCGAGTGATGACTTGTATGGGCTAATGGGCCACGATGACAGCGATATAACGCCACAGACAGCGCTTTCATATTGCTGTGAACCACCCGGAGAGCTTTGGCTATTGGGCGGTATAGAAATGAAGTAAGCAAGTAAATAAATAAATAAATAAAATCTCCTCACATCATTTCAAACTAGGGCAGTCACCCAAATAAAGAAAGCTTAGTTCATTCATTGTATGAGTTTTAGGCTGCAACCTGCCCCAGTATGGCTGGAGTGATGGGAATTGTAGTACGACACATCTTGAGGTTGTCAGGTTGGGGAAGGCTGCTATACACAAACTTATCTGGGAGCAAACCCCACTGAAGTCAATGGGGCTTATCTCTGAATAGAAGGTGCATAGGATTGCCCTGTT
This sequence comes from Shinisaurus crocodilurus, assembly GCA_021292165.1. Classification (NCBI taxonomy): domain Eukaryota; kingdom Metazoa; phylum Chordata; class Lepidosauria; order Squamata; family Shinisauridae; genus Shinisaurus; species Shinisaurus crocodilurus. The sequence goes on from CM037877.1 coordinate 222,407,320, forward strand.
AGTTAAATGCATTGACCAGTCATTTAAACCTGCATAAATTTGCATATGAGGTGGGAAAGTCATTCTAAAGGGGGGGGGAGAGGAAAGCACACTTCCTCAGCAGGCATCATCCTAAGAGACGCATTTCCTCTCCCTACTACACTGGAATGATGGCATCTAAGATGGCATTTGTGAACCGGAGCTTTCATAAGTGCTTGCATTAAAAAAAATATATTAAGAACAACAACAACACCATTCTGCTCCCAGATTAAAAAGGAGCATCTTTTTGAGTCGACCAGAATGTTTCCATCGATTCCACATTGCAGCCCTGCTTCAAACTTGAGGCTTTCCATGGTGTCCCTCTCCTCACAACCCAGCAATCCAGTGGAGAGCGATCAACAAGTGATAGGCGCATGCCTGCGTTTGTGAGCCAGCCTGCCAAGAAGGGCGAGCTTCTACCTCCCAGGACGGCGGTGAAGGTAACACTCCCTGACGCCCTTCGGTACGTTAAAAGGGCTACGCGAAAGATGAATAATGCCGAGAGCCAAGGCGCCGTCCTCTGCGGACATCTACACGTCTGGCTCTCCTCCAGGAGCAAAGAGGGTTTCATAGATTTCATAGATCATACAGTTGGAAGGACCCTACAAGGCTATCAAGTCCAACCCCCTGCTCAATGCAGGAAACTAGAGGAGGGGTCTCCCATCCAAGTAATAACCAGGCCTGCTCTCCCGCCCCTCACTGGCACGATCGCTCCGGCTGGTTGGAATAGCTCTCCCTGTCTGCATTGCCGGCCGACCCCCGCCGCCCGGACGCGCGACCCAACCTGGTGCCCTCCGGACTACAATACCCATCAGTCCCAGCCTGCACGGCTGGTGGTCAGGGATGATCGGGGTTGCAGTCGAAAAATCTGGCGGGCCCCTTGTTGGGGGAGGCTTCTATGCCTGCGATGTCCAAGAAGACCCCCTCCTTCCTGATCCGGGGGTGAGAGCTGGTGGGTGGGGGTGGGGTCGCCAGCGGCAAAAGAAAGCAGCACCCACCTGGAAAGCGCTGACCAATTCTTTCTGTTGAAAGGCATGCTGATCTCTGCTCCCTGGCTTTGGTAGTGGAGGGCGCTTGTTGCTCTTATTATTGTTAGTTATTTTAATTATTATTATTAATATTATTTTATTTTTCCTTCAAGGCGCTTGGAAAACTTCCCAGGGCATCAAGGCAGAAGTGCGATCCAGCGCGAAGAAGCCCCCGCACGAAACGCAGAGTCCCGTTGCCAGCGATCGGCTCCTCTCCTTCTTTCTCCTCCTCTTCCCTGGCGCTGCGCACCTTCACCCTGCGGTGCCACCCGTCTACTGCCGGGCTGCCTACATCACATGGTCTCTTATCTACCTTGACAGGCTGGGAGCTGTAATTTGTCTATTAGCAGCACCTTGCAAAAGGCACCCTGCGAGGGTGGGACGTGACCCAGCCTGCGCACAAAGGCAGCCATTCTTTGGTTGCCCGGGCTGGGGAAGGGTTTGAATTCAGCTCTACGCTCGGGCCAAGGCGCCCTGGATTTTCGGGGGCAACTCCCTACTCAGAACCAGTTTTTCCTGCCTCGCCGTCTCTGCCTCTGCTTTCTCCACGACTGTTGCAGGCACTAGAGGCGGGAGGCGGGAGAGCGGGGAGGGAGCAGACACACTCCATCAAGTCATCCGTGTCCCTCTCAGTCAGAGGCGCCCACTTGCAACCTAGCCGGTTTTTTCATGTCCATTTCAACGACGACGAAGAAAACCTGTTTGCTTCTGCGCGGAGCCCCTTGCTCTATTCCAGCCTTCCCCAACCTGGCGCCCTCCAGATGTGTCGGACTGCAATTCCCATCATCCTCAGGAAGGGGGTGCCGGTTTGGGGAGCCGCTGCTGGCAACTGGGCAAGGATTTATTTTTTTTATTTATTTTTACCATCACTGCTACGGTCTGTGGTTTAGGGCAATGACTGATTCCTAAGGAGTGAGTCAGGAGCCACGAATGAGTTGCGGGAGGTGCAGTACTTGGGAACTCATGGGGCTGGACGAGGCGGCGGCGGGGCAGTTACGGCTGGACCTTGGGGCCGAAGTCCAGGGCCCTGCAGTCCTCACACTCACTCACACACACACACACACACACACACATGCACAAATGACCACCCAAAGAGTGGCGAGTGATGAGGGCATGAGGGGAGCAGAAGCAAACTCCATCTAATTCCTGTAGTCATGATGGTGCTATGATTTAAGTGAGTTGAAAATGCAAACCTGCAGATGTGCAGATTATTATTAATCAGGGTTGTTGTTGTTGTTGTTGTTCTAAGATATCAGGAATGTAAAAGCATGGAATGGTGTGGGGGTGGGAGAAGAGAAATGTCGGTTGCATGCTTCACCACTCAGTTACAGTCATGCCTTGGATTGAGAGCATAATTCGTTCCGGAAACGTGCTTGTAATCCAAAACACTCTTATATCAAAACGAAATCCCCCTCAAAAAATTTGTACAGAGATTTTTAATTTAAGCCGTACTACAGTACTTGTATTGCAAGACGTCGCTTGTATATCAAGTTAAAAAAAATATTAAATAAATATTTAAAAATTTGCTTGTCTTGCAAAACGCTCTCAAACCAAGTTACTTGCAATCCAAGGTATTACTGTAACACACAAGGCCATGTATTATGCCCTTTGCTCCGCCCCGCCCCGCCCCACCAGTAAAGCCATTAAGTCCAGGGTCAAAACTTACTTAGATACACTACTGCAAGCCAAGAGCCTCCCTGTTCAACACCCATCAAACACCTGAGCCCATCTTACAAGGAAGATGTGATACAAACCTGGGGGGGGGGGATTAATTTACTTCTAAGTAAACATGTCACATTCTCTCTCTCCAACATTTTCACAGCTGAAGACAGAGAAGGACTTGTAACATGCCTACTATGCTCATTGCCAAAGATCGCTGACTGAGCCCCCACACTCCCACCCAATTGCTGAAATTCTGCTCTTCCTATTCTACCACTTATTGGTTGTATGCTTATTGGAACTCTCTCCCAAGGCACATGGGGTGGAGCCCTGCACACTTGTGGTATTTGAAAGGTTTTGAAAACCCACCCATTGTTTCAAATGGCTTTTACCTGATATACTCTATTGGTCATGCTGCTGTTTTATTGTTGCCTTATTGTAGTGTCTCTGGAAATGGTGTTGTTGTTGTTGTTTTTAATACTGGCTGAATTTATATTTTAATATATTGTTTGTGGGGTTTGGTGTTTTGTTTTTGTTTTTTACATTTTATTATAATATTATATTGTTGTGTTTTTATTTTTATATTTGTCTTTTGTTCACCACCTTGGATGGACTTGGTCCACAAAGCTGGCTTCTAATTATTTAAACAGATAGACAAAAACCATGCTGTCTTCATTTCCTCTGCAATACACAGGGGTGTGGGAATTGAACCCTGAAAAAATGTTTATTTATTTATTTATGTGTTTGTTTGTTTGCTTGTTTACTTACATACAACTTTTATATGCTGGCCCTAACATAACATTCCCCGGGCAGCTTACAATAACCAAACATAAAAACAATATAGATATAAAATAAAACAAAATACCATAAAATCAAAGCCAACATAAAATACAAGAAACAAAACTCACAACAATCCCAAAATTAAAAATACAAACAAACACAAACTGAGAGGTGAACAGAAAGGTCTTCACCTGGTACCAAAAAGACCACAGGGATGGTGCCAGGTGAACCTCTCTCGGAAGGCTATTGGATAACTGGGATGCCACTACCAAAAAGGCCTTCTCCCAGGTGGTTCCCCACCTCACTTCATTCAGCGTGAACACTCAGAGTAGGATCTCTCAAGGAGATGACAGCTGTAGCAACTCACACTAACAATACTACACTAACAAGCCACCCGCCACCTGCACAATAGGAACACTGATTTTCCAGGGATGACTGGTTGGGAATGATGCTAGCTGGGAATGATGGGAGTTGCAGTCCAAAACATCTGGAGGGTGCCAAGTTGGAGGCGGCTGTCCTAATTTCTCAATTCTTATTTAGGAAACCACCACTATCGAGAGCCACAATGGTGCCATGGATGCTGGGCTTTTCCTTTTAGGGCGCAGTCTTATAGGGAGGCCCGTAACCCTCCAAACTTTGAGGATTACAGGCATCCTGTGGAGGGTGGAAGGACTGCAGAGGTGAAGGTTGCCGAATTCAGCCGTCTAAGTGCACCGCTTTGGAGTGGAAAGGAAGGAGGCTCACATGCCGCCAGGATATGTCATATCTTGGCGGCACTTGTCTCCCCCCCCACCCCTGGTATGCCCCCCAAAGCCCTTCTCTGAGGTCCCTCTTCTGACCTCATAGACACAGGCGGCGCAGTTCTTTCCATGCTGGCTGCGAGGGGGGAAGGGGGACGCGAGCACAGATCCCCAGCTATGAGGTCAGAGCGATTTTCCAACCTCGTAGCTGGGAATCCAAAAAATCCTATGCCCATCTAGATCCTGTGTAGCACAATAGGACTGCACTGCCCATGACTTTCAGGCAGTCCATGTTTCAAAGAGCTGTGATGGTGGTCCAAATCCAGTTAGGGAAATCATATACTGGGTGCACAATGAGGCAAGAGAACTCAGATTTTCTGCATAGAATAAATATGTACTACATTTTGCATTCATAAGATGAATTTGCATATTTGATTCTGTAGGGTTTTCTGGATATGCAGAGTATTTTGACAAAGACGTGGAGGTAGAAAGCAATGGCAAGGAAAGGCTGCTTCTAGTTCCCCCTCTCTAAAATGAAAATACTGTTACTTTGGTTTCTTTTATTAATGCAATAATTAATGTCATTTTAAACATAATATTAATGAGTTGGGCTGGAATTTGTACATATTTGAATAGATATTAAATTATAATGATGATGTCAATCCAATGTTTACTTTATGCTTCTTTAGGATTTTTTTTTACATTGCAATTCAAGTTAATTTTTAAAACTTCACAGAATAAAATGTTACTAAATGAAAGAAAATGAGCCTAATAATCTCTCAGTCAAGATGCCCAGTTCCATGTGCAGGGGATTTTAGGGAATGTAAGATTTTACAGAATGTAAGAGGTTAGAGAATGTAAGTCTATTGGTATTCTACACATCTGTACATTTAACTACAGCAAAATATTGTAAAGTTGGCAGTATTTAAACTAAGCCAGCTCAAAATCCCAGCATAATCTTTAAAATAATGTTTTTCTAGTCCTCATGATTAGTAGGTGGCGGAAAAGTCGAAAAACATGCTGGAGAACAGATCAAGGAACCACAATTGTCCATGCTATGCTTTTTGTTAAGGTCTTTCCATCTTTGAGGGAGGTGAAAGTCTTGGATGAAAACAAAATGAAAGCAGTGTCCATCCAGAGCAGTGACTTTTATATTGTAAGCCTAAAGGCAGGACCCATCTTATTTATCTTTGTAAGCTGCTCTTGGAACCTTTTTCGGTGCAAGAGCAAGGTAAAAATGCATCATCATCATCATGGTTGTGGCATAGTGGTGAGAGTGCTGGACTGGGACTTGGGATATCCGGGTTCTAGTCCCCGCTCGGCCATGAAACTCACTGGGTGACTTTGGGCCAGTCACTGACTCTCAGCCTAACCTACCTCACAGGGTTGTTGTGAGGATAAAATGGAGAGGAAGAGGAGGATGATTATGTAAGCCACCTTGGGTTCCTTGCAGGAAAAAAGGTGGGGTATAATTATAATAAATTAAAAAATTGGTTGTCGTTATTGTATTGCATGGACTAGTGAGATTTATTTGTAAGTTGACACTCAATCTTTCAGCCTCAATCAATACACATATTAGATGGTGTTAAGGGAGAAATGTCCACTTCAGCGCTCAAATTACTACTAGGAGAAAACTACTGGGAGGAGCATGATGTGGCCAAAATTATGAGGACTGGGAGGCAGAGCTTATGGATTTTGTTAAGGGCTCCGACAAGCACTGAGTGCACCTCCCATAGCAAATGCCTATACCTCACTAAGCAGGTCTGCCTTATCTATGGGGAACCATGGCTTTTCCAGTTCTATGGCATTTCCAAATGTTCCATTCAGCCGTATGCCATATCCAGTGTATCCAAGCACTCAACAAAATACTTACACAAGATAACACAACAAAGGTGCAACTGAAGAGGTCTAGTCTGGCTCAAGTGCTCCTATGAACCAGGCAGATTTCCCTTTCGCAATACCATCCTTGTTGTCACCTTGTTATTTTTATTCCTTGTTATTTTTATTCCTTGCATTTAATTTTCTTATCCAATAAACCTGAGTGACTGGTTGGTTTGCGAGCAATCTCCCACCCCGCAGGCGGAAAGGGAGGGGGATTTTCTTGTTTTTGACAGTTGAATGCAGATTGTTAACATAACATTATTTTAATGAGTGGTTCCTGACTGCAATTATCCTTTGAAATGATAAATCTGTCAGAGGTCCTTCTCTTCCATTTTTACAAACTTTTCTCTGCTCATCTTAAGCAATTTTTCATGTGCCCAGAAAATGCAGTCCATTTGAAGCAATCCTTCAGTGTGGTCACCCTGCTACTTTACAAAGGACATGTCTGCATTTGCAGTGGTGAAGCAAGAGGCGGTTGGGTTATACACCCAATGCAGAATTAAGCTTGAGAAGTCATTGCCATGGGACATTGTTGAAGCTAAGAGTTTAGTAGATCTTTCAAAAGGATTAGGCATTTATATGGACAATAGAATCACCTACAGTTAGCATAGACATTTCTAAAGAATGGGAAGCGTCACACTTCAGGGATTAACTGTAGTAGCAGTAATACAGGATTTAAACAATTAAATAAGAAAAGTTGCATCAATTAGCAGTCAGCTTTGCTTTGGCTCATGGTATATTACTGATAAATGTGTATTAAGAAGATTTTAAAGTGTTATATAAATGGATCAAGGCTGGTGTCAACGCTAGGCATGATTGGGCACCTGCCAAGGGCCCACATCCCAGCAGGGGCCCACAGACAAGAGCCTCCTGCAGTTGCTCCTCCACTTCCCCATTGCAACCTACTTCTTTACGTGCCTCTCACTCTGGCCCAGACAACGGTCAAGCTAGCAAGTGGCAGCAATGATGAGACAGAGGATGAGGAGCAATAGCAGCTAGTGACAATGGTGGTGAGAAAGTAGACTCACTGAGGATGTCTTGCCCAAGGGCCCTGAAAAACTTTGAGCTGGCACTAGGTTTCTTCCCCCCCCTTTTTAAATATGTTTTATTAATTTCCCCCCCCAATCTTACAACTACTAATGAATACAACAAAAAATACAACATAAACATTGTGCACCCCCCACCCACCTCTTGGGACCAAGTTATATTTCTCCCCCCCAAATATATATATATATATATATATATATATATATATATGATATTATTATATATTCCAAAAATGTAACCAATCTTGACAAGGTTCATTCCTCTTCCCCTTCACCAACACATAATCCAAAAATTTACCCCAAATGTTCACAAAAATGTCTTTCTCCAATTGTCCTTTTTGACACTTAATATTACAAGTTAATTGATCATTTAGCGCGATATCCCATACCTCTTTATACCATTCAGTAATTGAAAAGACATGTTGAACCTTCCATTTCCTAGCTATCATTAATTTAGCTGCTGTTGGGCACTAGGTTTCTCCTCCTCCTCCATCATCATCATCATCATCATCATCATCATCAAATCTGTATTATATTACACTGAGGCAATTGCATGGGTGGCAGAGCTAAATTAGCCTTGAATCGAGGGCCAAACTAGATATGAAGCCAGTCACACTGTTAGCTACTATGTGAATGGCTTTTCAAAAGTAAATTGCAGGTGTGGAAGGAGGGGTGATCTGGATCAAGACCCTGGTGTGGGAATAGGGGGCATTAACTCTTCCTCCCCCCATGGTCCTGATTTGGACCAGGCTGTGCCCACCCTTGGTATTTGCTATATACAGTCATGCCTTGGATTGAGAGCATAATTCGTTCCAGAAACGTGCTTGTAATCCAAAACACTCTTATATCAAAACGAAATCCCGCCAAAAAAAAAATTGTACAGAGATTTTTAATTTAAGCCATACTACAGTACTTGTATTGCAAGACGTTGCTTGTATATCAAGTAAAAAAAAATTAAATATTTTAAAATTTGCTTGTCTTGCAAAACGCTCTCAAACCAAGTTACTTGCAATCCAAGGTGTATATTTCTCAGCCTTACCTACCTCATAGGGTTATTGTGAGGATAAACATATAAACATAAGGGGTGGTGGCGGGGAAACCATGCATGCTGCTGTCTTGAGCACTTTAGAGAAAGGGTGGGATACAAATGTAATAATCAAATATATAATGCATATATACATTATGTTATTGCATAATACATACATGCAATACAGAAGGTTTACTGTTGATATGCAGCAAACAAAGGTGGGAAAAGTTTTGTCCAGATGTTTTTCAGGAGAGCAGTGAAAGAGCAAAGGGCATTATTGTTTCTTTCCCATAGTGCTATACTGTCATTTTCTTATGCATCCTTACAATAGGCCTGGGAATCCCACTATACAACTGGAAGAATTCAAGGCTGACCTGATGGCCTCCATATCCATTTCATTTCTTTCCACTGTGATTGCTCCCCCCTCCCACATATGCTCTGTGCTTTTCACAGCTGCAGGCATTATCAGGCAGAAATCAGCATGTGACTTTTTTTTTCTAGCGTGGATATTGAATAATGAGAAAAGCTGCCTCCCTTACCCAAAGTCAGCCTCTCAGCTGCTCCTGGTTTTTCGGGTGTTTGGTATTGGTGGGAATTTATGCACCGGTTGAATTTTCTGGATGTTTTTGGCAAGGAAACAGACCCAGAAGAACACTGCTGTGGATATTAACAGTGGAATTAATATTAACAGGGGAATTCACTACTCCCTTTTCTTTCATTGCCATATGAACATGTGACTGCTGTCCAGGATCTTATGGATAGCACTGCAGAAACTCAAAATCAAGCAGTCGTAAGGCAACTCTGATGTGTTCATAATTCTTGCATGTATAACCAACCATAACTTAGATCCAGTGAACATTTAACATTTGTGTAGTTCAAAACTAGTTAATTTATATTTTCTGTTCCTGGCCCACACTGTCTGCACGGTTTGAGGGCGGGAGAGGTGGCCTTAGTAAGATCGCTTATGAAATAAGCTTAGCTTATGAAATGGTCCAAGGATCCTTAAACCTCTTTATTCTTTATTGTTTTAATTTCTTTAAAGGTAAAAGCCTTTCCAAGAGGCAAGGAAGTGAGGCTCCTGCCACACACTTTCAAAACAGGGCTGGAATTGTCCCTGGAAATGGTGCCAAGTGATCCCATAACATTGATTCCAGGGGCAGTACCTTTTCCCCCCTGTACAGTCCCTGAAACAAATGTTATATGATCACATAGTGCCATTTCCAGGAATAACTCCAGCCCTGTTTTGAAAGTGCATGGCAGAAGCTGCACTTCCTAGCCTCTTGGAGAGGCTTTAACTTTAAAGAAGTTGGAGAAAATAAAGAAGTCCTTGGACCACCTCATATTACTGTCAGACTAATCTGATCTCATTTTTTGATCGGGTAACCTCCCTTGTGGACTGTGGGAATGCTGTGGACATTATATACCTGGACTTCAGCAAAGCTTTCGACAAAGTGCCTCATGATATCCTGATTAGTAAGCTAGCTAAGAGTGGGCTAGATGGATCAACTATCAGGTGGATCCACAATTGGCTACAGAATCGGACTCAAAGAGTGCTTATCAATGGTTCCTTCTCAAACTGGGGAGAGGTAACGAGCGGGGTACCACAGGGCTCGGTCCTGGGCCCGGTGCTCTTCAACATTTTTATTAATGACTTGGATGAGGAGGTACAGGGAATGCTTATCAAATTTGCAGATGACACAAAGTTGGGTGGAACAGCTAATACTCTGGAAGACAGAAACAAAATTCAAAGTGACCTCGATAGGCTGGAGCGCTGGGCCGAAAACAACAGAATGAAATTTAACAGGGATAAATGCCAAGTGCTGCACCTAGGGAGAGGAAACCAAATGCAGAGTTACAGAATGGGGGACACTTGGCTCAACAATACTACAAGTGAGAAGGATCTTGGAATTGTGGTAGATCACAAACTGAATATGAGCCAGCAATGCGACGTGGCTGCAAAGAAGGCAAATGCAATTTTGGGCTGTATTAATAGAAGTATAGCTTCCAAATCGCGGGAAGTGATAATTCCCCTTTACTCGGCACTGGTTAGGCCTCATCTTGAGTACTGTGTCCAGTTCTGGGCACCTCATTTTAACAAGGACATAGACAAACTGGAGAGGGTTCAGAGGAGGGCAACAAGGATGATAAAGGGACTGGAAACAAGGCCCTATGAGGAGAGACTGAAAGAACTGGGCATGTTTAGCCTTCAGAAGAGGAGACTGAGGGGAGATATGATCGCACTCTTCCAGTATTTGAAGGGATGTCACACAGAGGAGGGCAAAGATCTCTTCTCGTTCATCCCAGTTTGCAGGACACGGAATAATGGGCTCAAGTTACAGGAACCTAGATTCCACCTAAACATCAGGAAAAATTTCCTGACTGTCAGAGCAATAAGACAATGGAATCAACTACCCAGGGAGGTGGTGGGCTCTCCCAGTCTGGAGGCATTCAAGGTGCGGCTGGACAGACATCTGTCAGAGATGCTTTGACCTGGATTCCTGCATTGAGCAGGGGGTTGGACTCGATGGCCTTGTAGGCCCCTTCCAACTCTACTTTTCTATGATTCTATGATTCTATGATTCTACTTTAAGTTTTAATTTGTTATTCCTTCAAAACCTTGTAAGAACAGAGAACTTTCATTCAAACTTAAAACATTGGATTCGTAACTTGGTGGGAAAAGATGGGGTCAGTTTGCCCATCATTACTTATTAATATATATATGCTCATGAGTAAGCAAATACTAAAAAAAATTATTAGACCAGCTACCCATTGAAGAGAGAGGAAATGTTCTACTATACACAATTGCATCTTAATTATATGTTGACAAAGTATTGCCTTATATTGTGTATTATTGTCTCATAATGTAACTAGAGGGATTATTTTCTATATAGCTATATGACTCAGTGACTATTTTGGTTCATCAGTGAAAATCATAATTCCTTATTCATGCCAAGTTGTACTGTCTGGCAGGATGGAATAGGAGGAAGGACCATAGCTCAGTGGTAGAGCACATGCTTTGTATGCAGGAAGGCCTAGGTTCAATCCCTGGGAACTCAAATTAAATGGTCAAGTAGTGGGTGATGGGAAAAACCTCAGCTGGAAGCCCGGGAAAACCACTACCTGTCATAGTAAATAATAGAGGAGTAGATGAACCAATGCTCTGACTGGGTCTGGGTCCGCATGACATGACAACCAACCATTGACGGTTGTTGCTGGTTGGTTGTCATGTCGTGCAAACCCACTCGTGGTTAGCAACCACTGGTTCTTATCATGGTTGGCAACCATGATAAGAATGAACAGTCTGTTGTATGGTTTGTTTTACCCACGATGGGTTGTCATGTCTTCCAAACCCAGATGATCTGGCCCATCATGGGTCAAGCCCAACAACAAGCGAGCCGCTTGGCAAGAGTGGCAAAATCCCCTCAATGCTCTTGCCAAACAGCTAGCCAGCAAGTGCAGCGGATACCTGACCCCAAAGTGCCCAAGCAGCACTTGGGGGCGGCTGTCAGAGGCTTTCCCTGCTGGCTCTACCAGCTGTTTTGGGCTGGCGGCTGCAGCAAAGAGCAAACTCTGGTTCCCCACCACCCCCACCAGCCATTTTGGGCCAGTGGCAGGGGTGGCAGGAAAAAGCCGCTGCTGGCAGCCAGGCAAGTACCGTTGACAGCCTCCCCCACTTGGGCACTTGGGGGTGGCTGTCAGAGGATTCCCTGAGCTCAACTGCAGGCCACCGCCATGGCTCTTGAGGCCTCCTCGAGAGCCAGCAGCAGGGATCACCTCTCCTGCCACCACCACCACCACCACACAGAGACTGCTCCATACTGCTGTCCCATGCTAGGTCTGGCAACATGGAGCGGAGCAAACATCCCTGCCACTGGCCAGAGGGGTCTCCTCTCAAGCTGGTGGCAGGGATCTGCCCCATGCTGCCGATGCGAGCCCTTTCAGCTCAAAGTGGTAGCGCAGGGCAGACATCGCTACAGCTGGCTTAACAGCCAGCTGGAGTGATGCCTGTTCCCCCATCCTCCCCCACTGCACTTCAGGGAACAAGCCCTGTTTGTGTAACAGGGACAAATGGGAATTTAAATTTTTATTTTATTTTATTTGTCCCTGTCGCGCAAACAGGGCTCATTCCCTGAAGCGCCACAGGGGCAACTTCCAGCCCCAGCTGGGGCAATGTGCAGAGGGCTGCCCACTTCCCCCTTGCACCGGGCAGCCCCCTGTATGTTGCCCCAGCCGAGGCTGGAAGTTGCTTTTGTTGCACTTCAGGGAAGGAGCCCTGTTTGCGCAATAGGGACAACAAGAAGAAAAAATTGCATCCATTTGCAGGTGCAAAAAAATTAGTAATGAAAAAAGAGTGGGCAGGCACGGGCAGCCCCTCCAAGGTGCCACTGGGCACTCTGAAGGGGCTGCTCATGCCTGTCGTTTAAGGGGATCACGAAAACTGGCTCGAAGCTGGCTTTCACAATCGGGGGGGGGCATTAAAGGGATAGCTGCGACAAGCCAAAATCAGCTTGCAATCATGGCTGTCAGGGAGAGGGACTCCTGTCCTGCAGTGTCCCCTGGGATACCTCTGGTAGGAACAAGGGGAGAGGGAGTGAGTGAAGCACCCACGATGAGTCCATTCATCTGTTGTGTCGGGCTCATCATGGGTGCTTCTCTGGTTCAACCAACAATCATGGTAAATCACCATGATGGGTTGCTGTTATGTGCAAACCCACCCAGTATATGGTAAATTTATATACAATCAATCTCACCCAAAACTTTAAATTTTATAGTAGTGCCACAGATGCTACTTTTCCATGGGTTCATTCCATAGTGTTGCTGTAACACTTGAGGGCCCAAAAGCGCCTGGCAGGGTCAATCATGCAGGTCCGTACCATTAATTCATTGCCCTGATGGGATTGTGGGTGATGATGACTTTGTGGCAAGGGCCAATGTGATTGGTCTTACCCATGTGGTTGTAGGCCTTTAGGATGGACCCATGGAGAAGTAGCTCCCAGTATGCTTCTTTAATACTGAAAGGGTAACTCTGCAGCTTCAACCAGTATGAGAATGTACCATTAGCAGTAACAAGAAGTAGGCAGCAAGAGCACTTGGATGTAGGTCACATCCATGTGTATCAGACACAGGTGAGATAAAACTGTCATATTGCCTGCCACAAAAGTTCTCTCTCCCCAAAAGCAAATTTCTTAGGCACTACAGCTGGGGTAAGCAGGACACAGCAACAGTTAGTTTCAGTTTTGACTAGCTCAAATCCCACCCCTTCGCTTTCATTTTTCCAGGAAGCATAAGGTTGCCACCTGGCATGGTCCTTCCTTATCATCCTAGTTTTAGTTAACTGTGTTGTGTACCAACATCTACTTTTCATCTCTAGTAACCTGAACAATAATGTTTTAATGGCCTTGCACTTATCAGAGAGAGAATATACTCCTTATATTGCACCAATAAGTTACATTTATCCTGCTGCCTTGAAAGATTTATTTTCTAGTCTTGCCTTCCAAGAAGCAATCAGCAGCCAATATTTCCCAACCAGCAATTATTCTAAACTCAGGTTAATCTGATGCAGGGGAAGCATTTATGGCTTGGTTTGTGAGATAATGCGGATTATCTACAACACTTTCCCTTTAGCTTCATGGTAGGCAATTGAAGCTAAGGTGCTCCTAGTGCTGCAGCATAACAAATCTGTTGTGCATTTTGTAAAAAAAGTACACTTTCTGTGCTTTTATTACAAAATACTTTTATTACCAATTTATACTTTCTGTGGACTAATTAATACATAACAACCATTTGGGGCATTGTTGAGATTCCTGAGCTGAAGGCTTTGAATCTAGTGTAAAAAAATACCTTTTAAGAAATTTATTAAAACAAAATGGTAGCAATGATTATGGGAGATCTAACTCATCAAAGGCACTGCAGTCAGTAACACATAGTCTCAAACTGCCCCCAAAATGCTGCTTGGCCGGAAAACCCTTAAGCCATCATGGCTTCTCACTTTGTTATGCAGAGTCCCGAATTCCCCTGTCTCAGCAACTGCCTGCAAGCTACATGGGCAAAATTCCAGCTAAGCTAAAACAGATAGCTCTGCTTAGGCTCAGAGAGCAGGGAAGGAACAGACACGAGGATGTGTGTGTGTGTGTGTGTGTGTGTGTGTGTGCATGCGCGTAGAGGGAGAGGTGAATGAGGGAATTTATCACATGATTCCTAACTTTATATTGCCAAAGATTTTATTTCCTAACAAAGCTGACTCTGTGCCTTTAACAGGTGAGGTACAGTTTCAGAAGGAAATGCAAGAAACTTCCCCTTCTCTGAAGCTCCATGTTTGGGGGTGTGGGTGCGTGGGTGGGTAAGCTTCACCTGTTGAATTAGTGCCAATCCTGACAATTTTAAAACAAAAAGAAAGAGATTGCCCTGCAAGCACTGACCCCCCCCCCCATGAAAAACACCAGATGTCAACAATCAAGGGTTTAAGTAAGGTTTTAAAAAATTACAAAAGCCACTTATAATATATTATAAAATAATATATAATATAATAATCTAATAATTATATTATATAAGATTTTGTTTGTTTCCTCTAATAACTTTTGTACTTGACCATGCCCTTTGGTTGCCTGGCCATACCCTTGGCCACACCCTCATGTTGCCTGGCCACACCCCCTCTTGATCACACCTTCATGTTGCTTAACCATACCTTTTCCAAATTCACATGTGTGTCCCTATTTTCATCTGTGAAATGTTGGAGGGTATGGCAACATCAACAGAAAGGTACAACAGAGGACTTCCTCACCAGTTTTATTTCTTACCTGTACAGGCTGTGGTTGGAGCAAACATAATGTTTACAGGAGGATATTGTTAAATGGGTATGCAAAGTGCTAGTTGCAAAAGATGCTTCTTTAAGAGGTGTTGATGGTGAGATGAAGATAGATGACTCTTGCTGGCTGGTGTCTACCACCCATTGGGCACTACACATACAGTACAGTAAGTAGCTCAGGGCTGGAGAGAAACTGTTAGTCAGTTGGAATGTAACCAACAGGGGAGACAGAAGTCTGAAGTTTGCAACATCTTGGCAAGAAGGAGCCTTAGAGACTCCAAGGGTATGCTGTTGCTTTAGAGCAGCCTTCCCCAACCTGGTGCCCTCCAGATGTCTTGCACTACAATTCCCAGGTTTCCTGAGCAGTGCCCATGCTGGCTGGGGCTGATGGGAGTTGCAGTCCACAACATATGCAGGGCACCAGATTGGGGGAGCCTGCTTTAGCGACTAGCATTATCTGGATGGATGGCTGACTGCTCCCATCCACCATTGTTCAACTTGTATATTTGTATATATACACATACTTTAAAACGTCCTGTTTCCAGTATTCTCTCCTTACATGGGAACTCACCTAATAAAAGGCTGCCTCTGAGTCTGGACTTTCCTACCACTTAGGGAAGTGGGAGAACCCTTAGGGAAGTGGTTGGGTTTGGTGTTGTTTTTTTTAAATATCGTTCCCCTTTTTGATTGCTGTACTCAAAAATTGTTGCTGTTTATAATGTTAAAATTTTTAATGTGGGTTTTTAAATGATTTTGTTTGTTAGAAATGGGTGGTGTGGTATATTTTTGTTCTCCCCCCCCCCCATCCCCTTCATTACTGGAGTTTCTTGTACATCATTGCTCTCTCTGTCTTTTTAGCAGAAACTAAACTTGGCTACTTCATGATTGAGGAACCCAGCTATTTTATGACTTCAGGTCAAGATTATTCTCTCCACCCCACCTCACCACACACAAACACTGTTCAGCATGCTATACTCAATGTACACAAATGCTCAGGTGCAATTGCACAATGTTTAGTGCTGTTTTAGAAATAAAATAAAATAAACATCTCAATTGCACTTCCGTGAGGAAAATGCATACATATATTGAAAACAGGCAAAACTTAGCCGTGGAGCAATTACCTTTTATAGTGTGGGACAGTTGACACAGCACTGAAATTCAATAAAATAATTGGTTGGTTTGGATGAAATTTTATGGGAAATTCTCTGGGTGAGTACGCAGTTCACCTACAACACTTCAAATATAGAGTAAAACTACAGAGGTTACATCAGTCTGTGGTGTGTGTGTGTGTGTGTGTGTTTAACAAGTGAGGCCAGAATCTGTCCTCGGATCTTTTTACTGAGCTCTCTGGGTACTGGTTTGTTTGTGTGTGCGGCCAGGTTTAATCAGTGAGCTACTTACCTGCTTCAACGAGGGCATCCACTGGCTCCCTGGGGGGCAGAGGGAAGGTAATGTTTAACTTTATCTCTGCTCTGCTTCTGGTACTTTAGCCTGGCAATAAGCAATGTAAAACAGTCATGTTTGAGTTTTTGTTTTATTTATTTTTTTAAACAAACAAGCTGTACTTCTGACCTAAGCAAAACTGGAGCTCACATAACCTTTCCACCTATCTTTGTGATTTGTCCATTTCCCAAAGCCATATGGGCTGCTACTGACTCTGCTGGAGAGAACAGATAATAATGAATCCCCAGCAGATCTTAAGAATGATGGCAGGCATATGGGAGGAGGTGCTCCTTAAGATATCTTATCCCCGGGTCACTTGGGGCTTCAGAATCCAACACCATCTCTTGGAACTGAAACCAGCGTAGTTTCTCTAGGATAGCATTCTATTTAAAGGATGACGTCTGACCTCATGAACCTGCCCAGACCCTGTGTTAATCATCTGAGGACTGAGGCCATCGTCTGAGTCCAAGCACCTCCTGAAATGAGGTGGATGATGTCAGAAAGAGGGCCTTTTTGGTCATGGAAACCCACTCATGGTATTCCTCCCCAAGGAGGCTCACCTTGCACCAACTGTGATGTCATTCTGGTACCAGCCATTTTTATCCACCCAGGCATTCCACCACATAGAGTGAGCTGGTTTTAATATTGGTTTCCCCCACTCTGCAGATTCCCCCCCGCCGCCGCCATTTTGATTTGTTATTGTGGAGAAAGCCTGAACACACATACACAACCACACATAGCTCCCCTTAGTAACCACACATAACTTTCCCTGACAACCCCTGCCTGCATAATCTCTCCCCAGGTAGGAGAAGAACCGGAGATGCAGGAACAGACAGACAGACGGGTAGTACGCATATCTCCAATGGAACACATCGGCCGGAATCCACAACGAGAAGTATGGACCATCAAGAAGTGCAGGGCAGTCTCAAAGAGCTGCTAAGTATTCACTATAACGCCAGGCACCACCTTTTCCCAGGGCAAGCATAAGCCCACCTGATCAAAGGGGGCAGGGATAAGCCCACCTGATCAGCAAGGGGCGGGAGAGAGGGAGGAAGGGGTAGAAAACTCCTCTACCAACCCGACCCAGGTTGTTGGGAACATGGGTGCGCTGACATCAAGTCTGTCCAGATGTGGCTGGAGCAAGTTGTTCTCTTCCCCAGGTAAGGCGGACTCGGAGCCAGACTGGAAATCAACCAGCGTAGAGTCTTGGGACTGAGGTAACTTCTTCCCTCCATACGCTAGCCTGGGAACCTTTCATTCATAAAGTCTAAGGTCACGCTCAGGTCTTGTTGACGTATAGTATTCCTAGAAATCTATTAGTTCCACTCCATTTAACTTGTAGTAAATAAAAAGCCTATTTTGGATACAGACAGCCTCCTGTACTTCCTTTACGCCATGTAAGAGTTCTAGTCAATTTCACTTGCTTTAACGGGCTATATCTCAGCAGCGGTTAACCCGTTAAGTGCCGAACTCACAGTCGCCAAAGACCCAGTTGGTGGTCTTTCACAGTTATGCATCTTGTTTTAATTGTGATTTTATTTATTTCTGTTTTATCATTTTTAACGTCTGTCACCCTTACTGAAGGGTGGTCTAGAAATGTCTTAAATAAATAAATTCCATTTTCCTTCATGCAAAAGCTTGTTGCACTTCATTAAAACGTACAAAATGATTCCATATAATTCAAGACAGAAGTGATGCACTGACTCTCTTCTCAGCCATTATCCCACAATTCCGCTGTCTTTCTTTACCTTTTTTATTTTTAGATGTATTTTGAATGCCTGCATTATTTTTGTACCTGTGTGCCCTTCCTCTACATTTCTCTTTGCATAACTGGCTATTTCAAAATCTCATCTCAAAGCTCCTTTTCCACCTACCACCCACCTCCTTCCACACACAATCCCCCCCCCCCCCGGCATGCCACATCAAATGTATTAGGGTGTATAACTAAGAGGAAATTCTGATTATGCACCATCCAGAACTAGAATTATCAAGATCAAAGATCAGCAATAGAAACTACATCCATGGTACATTAGAATTCACAGGAGTATCACATAGGGGAGGGTGGAATTAAATTCATGTCACCACTTAACAACTGGTGGATCACATGACTAGGGACCGGGCCATACTTTGCCCTGTGAGTACTAGGGTTTTATGGCAACTTGTAAATTTTACAGGCTACACTAACAAGATAGTGAAGTAACCAGACTCTTTCATTTGCAGGTGTGGGTCAAAGAGGAGTACTTGGGACCTCCAGGTTATATCACAAATTTCCTTCTCTTTGACTGATTACTGATGGAGTGTCAGAGACATAGAGGTTCTCATTTTTTAAAAAAAAGATATTCACACACTAGTGCTAACACCTCAAGGTGGGCAAGCCAAGGGCCTTGCACCTTAGTCTTCAAGAAATACTTATGCTGGCTCAGCTTGTCAGAGCGTGGAAAGCTAAGCAGGGTCAGGCCTGGTTATTACTTGGATGGGAGACCCCTCCTCTAGTTTCCTGCATTGAGCAGGGGGTTAGACTCGATAGCCTTGTAGGCTCCTTCCAACTCTATGATCTATGAAATCTATGAAATCTATTCCAGGTTCCTCTCAAATCATTCATTCTATTACCTGCATTGGGTGGCACCCAGTGAATTATATTTTAGCTCACCCTGAAGGTTCATGCTATAAATGTGAGAATTTCCACTTTGTTAATACAAGTAAGCTTCTAGGCCCCATGGTTGCAGGGGAAATTCTATATCACCCTTTATCCTAAAACCTCCTGGAAGCTAAAATATATAGTAAAGCTGAGATGTATTGCTTTATTGTTGTTGTTTTAAAAATTATGCAGAGGAAATATAATTGGGTGCAATTCGGCAAATGTTAGATAGGCATAAGTAATTTTAAAACCAATGTGCACACTTAATGTAGCATTTGTATAATAAAGTCCTTACAACAGCCATGTAAAGTAGGCCAGGACTACTGTTCCCATACTGCTGATGATGTCCTGAGACTGAGAGAGCAGTAGCTCACCTAGAGAGTTGGCAGCATAGGTGTGATCTGAACTCAAGACTTCTCAGTTCACAGTTCATATTCTTAGCCACTAAGTTACACTGTGTTTAAGGAATGTGCAGCACAATCCTAAGTCATGTTTATGCTGCCACTTTCTGCCTCCTGCTCACCTAGGACCTGCAGACCATTGACCCAGTGGCTTTCTCCAAAGCATTGTCCCGTCTCCTTTGTCATTTCTGCCTGCTCCATTTCTGCAGGTTCCCCCTTCAATTCATTTCTGTCCTCAACTCTAGGTACACTTGTTTTCTCTCCCCAGCACAAGCTATCCACCCTTCTGTGCCCTTCATGAGTCAGAGGGTTAACTGCAATGGGGAGTGGGGCTCCCTATGTGGTTTAGAATTCTGATATTCCATGGTTCTCAATGGCATGGGGAGCTACACAAATAGAACAGGCCCACTGCTACAGTAATTTACTCCCCAACTGATGGAGGCGGATGGCGACTAGGATGGTGAGGAAGGGGATGGAGCTAGCACACTTGTCTCCACTCTCCCTCATGTGATTCTAATCATGTGGAGGATTAGAACATCTGAATAGGGCTTATGTTATGTGTCCCCTTAATCCTATTCCTTTCTGACTGCCATCTCCCCAGACTGTCATGTTCTCCAGTCTCAATCCCCTCTCTTGCTCAGAGGAGGATTCAAAAGGGAGACGGCTTCTTCCAGTAACCTAATTTGCTACTCCAGGACCTTCTGGGCCAGAGGACGTGGCTTTATCCTACTCCTCGAACTCAGAGAGCATGCTTCCGATGCAGTCCTCACTATCTCCAGACTGTAGGAGCCAGCGGCTGCAGAATCAGGCAATAACCCTTTAAGAAGTAGACAGCTCCTCAGAGGGGGCAGAGTAATATCAGTTCCAGATCTGTCAGCTTTCAGAAGCTTCAGAAGGCCTCTGCATGTTGCTGAGACAGCTGCTCTTCATGGGTGAGTTTCAGCCAGTGATCTGTCTAGGGTCCTGACAGACCTTCCTTGCCTTTCCCATCGAGAACCTGCATTGCCTAACCTGACTTGCCTTACTGGACTTGCCTCACTAGATGTGACCTTGCCTCATTGGACATGACCTTGCTGTGCTTTGCTTCATCACCACCTCAGATTCAGTGTGACCATCATTCCTCCCATGCTCTCCTATCTTTGAACATTTTCTGTATCCCGTGCCAGTGTCAGTTTACATCCTACAGAATAGGCATAAAGCCCTGGCTTTATCTTTGACTCCTCTCTCTTTCTCCTTTGCTCTCCATATTCAGACCATTGACAAGTCTTACTACTTCTCCCTTGCGAAAAACCCCAACAACTATCCATTCTGTTCCCCTGGTCATGACTACTGCAACCTTCCGTTCTCTTGTCTTCCACTGTCTTACTTAGGTTCCTCTCTTCTATCCAGCATTCTGCAGCCAGAATCATTCACCTTTTCCATTGCTCTGACCACATGATGTCTTAAATCCCTACACTAGTTTCATACACACTCCTCTATCTAGCACAAACTCCATGTCCTAATCTTCAAGGACTTCCATGGCCTTGTCCTCCATCATCACCTCTTTGCTATTATAACCTGATACATCCCTGTTCATAACCTTTCCTTCTCCAGCCCCACCATCTCAGATGTCCAAATGTCTCCTGCCCCCGCAAACAATTCTGCCCTTGCTGCCTTGTATGTCTTGAACTGTCTCCCAGGACACCTGCATGATGCCACCTCTCTTCCTCAAAAAACACTTTTTCCATGAAGCCTTTGGTACACCCCCTTCATTCCCATGCCCTGCTTCAGTTTAAGTACATGTAACTGAAATAAATGCAGGTACTTATTCTCTTATACTTTGTAAAGCACTATGCAATTAATGGAATAACACTACTACTACTAATTAGTAGTAGTAAACCATCTAGTAAGTTTAATTAGGTTTACAGCTTCAGCCAGGACTGAAGCACAAGCTAGTTGTCCCTCTAACTGTAGACCAGAATGGCTACTGGCACATCTAATAACTGCATTCTTGTTGTATGAGGTGACCACTGACCACATTTTTCTATGATGCACAAAGAACTCAGTGAACTTAGTTACTGGTAAACTGCAGCCCAACAGGCAACATGCTGATCTGCTGTGGTTTGTGGCAATATGCCCAGCTGGGTAATAATGTGCTCAGTTGAGGTACTGCTTAGGATCAAATCAGAGCTAACGTTCTCTCAGGGAAGGCCCATTGTAGGCACAGACTATGCACTTTGGTAGTGGGGAATCTTTTCTCACTAAAAAGGAACTACAGTACTGGAAGAAGAAGGATTCACTAGAACTTAAATGGTCCCTCCCTTCCCCAGGACATAGTAAAACTGCAAAGCCTAGCTGACCAACCCAAAAGCAGGAAAACTGATGAGTCACAGTGAGTGAATGGCTTTATTAGCCCACCTAAACATTGATTGAGATACAGAAACTGCTATGAGATTTTAGAAACTGCTGTGCCAATTGATTTTGAGTGGAGTTTCTTTCTTTCTTTCTTTCTTTCTTTCTTTCTTTCTACTGGAGATGTCATGGCCAATGGTGTACTTCATCACACACTATGCTCAGCTTCCATTTCATTTAATTAGAACTTTTTCAGGAATTGGGCCTATAATTCAAGCCACACTTAAACCCATTGGGGCCAAACTACACTTGATGTAGGAGATGCCCCAATGCCTTTTTTAAAAAAATCTTAAAATCAGGGCAGGGAACTGGGGAAGCAATGCTGGGGGAGGGAGTTAATCTTTCCCCCCACCAGGCTAAGTTAGTGTGGCAAGGTGTCCTACTTTACAGAGGACAGTGCTCTATTTGAAGGTGTCCTCTATTTGAAGAGGTGTCCAATCCAAGTCTGGTTTAAAGTCAAAGAACCATAAGGAAGGAGAGCAGGAGAGCCTTGAAGTTGCCCATCAAGAGTTAGCACCTGGATGGCAGACAGAGCAGGCACGCGGGTTCATCTAGTCAGTCTTTTCTGTGATGGTGAGATGTATTGTTTCTCATTATACTATAGTTATTATTTCTAAATTTGTACCTTTACATATAAATTTAAATATGCAAATGTTATGCAAATTGGTATCTTCTTTTGTCCTCTTTTTTGGTGATGCGTTTACTCTTTTCTGGCAATGCCAAAGTAGCCACCCTACCTTTTCCTGATCAAAATCGCCGCCGCCCCCCACTATTTATCTGGCTGGGGGAAAAGATGGGCACAATATGTGTTCCTGTCTTTCCCCCCCAGTAGTACTGATCACAGCTGGGGGGGGGGGAGGTCGATTGGGAAAACAGCACAGGTGGGAAGGGTTAAACAATCCTTCCCTAAAACTGTCTGTTATCCATAATCAATTGCTCCCCACACATACACACACACATATATACACAAACACAGACCGCTCCTTTAAAAATGATATAGGGAGATCTGACCACAGATTTTCCCATGTCACATGTTTTCCTTCTCTTTCTGCTACTAACATGTGGGAAATGGATTTTCTTTTATCCACCTTTGGCTATAGTCCTGCACAAAATACTTTTGTATAGGATCAGCACAGCCACAGGCAAGCTTCCAGGCATGTACAGAAACGTCCATGCATGATTCAGGTCTTGTGAAGGCTCCCTTCTCACTCCAGCCTTTCATGCCCCCTGAAAAGCCACTGCAGGTTCAGAAAGCCTGGAGAACTTCCAAAGCAGCCTCTGAAATGGCATGAGAACCTGAAGTCAGAAAAGGACCCAGTATGTACATGTGGAAGTGCTTGGGCAAACAAACACCTTACACTTTTCATTGGTGCAGAAATTCTCAACTAGAAGCCCCCACCCCAGTCATGAGATTTACAACACAAATCACAGTTTAGTAACCCTGCCACTGACCCCCAAAGGAAGGCCTGCTAGCTTCGTTTGATTGTCAACATTGAACAAGATGTTTTGGTAGTGGATCATAAAGCAGTGAATCATCATTAGGGGAACTGCTTCTATTAAGTCAGCCTTTCCCAACCAGGTGCCCTCCAGATACTTTTGGGCTACAGCTCCCATCAGCCCCAGCCAGCATGGCCAATTGTCAGGAATGCTAGGAGTTGTCGTCCAAAACATCTGGAGGGCACTAGGTTGAAGAATGCTGTGTCTCATGTCAATGAGAACAAGACCTTACAGGAGCCATATTCCACCATACTAGTTCCCCATGTGATATAGACAATGATGCCATCTGCTGATAATGACTGGAATTACAGTTGCCTCTTTTTGTCCATTGCCTTAAAAAGTTCATTTTTGTCTAAAAATGAACTTTTTAGAATGACAAATTACTAGACAGAAAGTGCCAAAGGCCAGAACTCCAATGTATCTGCCAGAGATGAGTCCAATGATTGGGAAGGGGCAAACTGCCCCAGAAGGGAGATAGATTGGGTTGCGGTCCACATATAAGACAAAGTGGTCAAAGTTACGTAAATTAAATTCTTCCTAAATTTTGAGATTAAATACAAGAGAGAGTGAGGTGGCCACCACAGGTGGAAGGTGTTGGCTGCTGGGAAACGTTGGCGAGGTGTTGGAGGACAGAGTTGTGTGTGCCACAAGGCTTGCCATGTGATCCCTAAGCTAGCCTGCTGCCCTTCGATGTGGTGGACGATACTGTCCCATTATCTCAAGGAGCGTCTCCAGCAACACCAAGTGGGCCGCTCAACAAGATCTGCCACAGATGGCCTTCTCCTTGCCCCTTCAGCCAGAGCAGCTAGACTGGTGGGGACGAGGAAGAGGGCCTTTTCTGTGGCGGCCCCTGTACTGTGGAACTCTCTCCCGAGTGACCTCCGCCATGCCCCCTCTCTGCTGAGCTTCCGCCGTTCATTAAAAACCTGGCTGTTCAGGCGGGAATATGGGGTGGGCTAAGATTTTTTAAAAAATTTATAATGTTTTAAATGTATTTTATCTTGTTTTTAGCCTATGTACATCGCCCAGGGTGGCCGGTTGCCAGCCAGATGGGCGATTAATAAATGTAAATAATAAATAAATAAATAATAAATTACCAATGTTGAGGTAAGATTCAACTGCCAGTCCAGTCAGCTTCTGTATGTGAAATGGGGGGGGGGGGATTTTACCTCAGGCAGCAAAATTGCTTGGGCCAGCCCTAATATAGACCTATGTCTCACTAACTTGTATGAGTAAACCTGTATGGGCTTTACTGTTTCAGACTATAAGTGTGTGTGTGTGTGTGGGGGGAGTTTCCACATGACTGAAAGTGCCCTCATTCAAAGAGATCCTTCCACAAAGAAAACTAGTATCAAGAAGCAAGGTTCTAGCCTATCTTTCTTCCTGGCATGTTAGTCTTCTCTCTGCAGGGATTTTATTTATTTATTTATGTGTTTGTTTGTTTATTCATAATGTATGGAGGAGTGTTCAATCGCTTAAACACTCGTCCCCCTGCCCCCACAGTCTGAAGTGGTACAGCAGCCCAGAAACAAGTTTGCCCCCTCGGTGAAAACTAGGCCTTAGCTTGAGGATTCTATTCCACACAACTTGATAGTTGGTCTTCTGTTTTCTTGTTCACCTAACTGGGAACTTTTTAGTGTACGATTAACAGGTGGTAATGATCATGGGCAAGGGGCATTTTTCCTCTCTCTTGGGAGTTACCTTGCCCATTTTGGCCAATGGGTCAAGCAGCAACAGGGTGGCCACGTGTCCTACTTTACAGAGCATAGTCCTCTGTCTGAAGCCATCCCATCCCACATTTGAAGGGGTGCCCAGTCCAAGTCCAGTTTAATGATAAAGAACCCTAAGAAGGGAGAGCAGCAGGGGCCTAGAAGTTGCCCATCCACAGTTAGCACCTGGACAGCAGCACACAGGTCATCTGGTCATACAGCCTTCATCACTTTGGTAAGATTTGTATTTCTATTTAAATTATAGTAATTCTTTCCACGTTTGCATCTATACCTATAAATTAGCATAGGCAAATGCTATAGGCCAAAGTCTCCCCTTCTCACCTCACCCTCAGGCCTTTAACAGTAGTTTGCTGTGGAGCTCTTCAAAAGAACTCCCAGGAGAAAAGGTCTACTGAGAATAGCGATAAGCTTCCTTTGGGATGCTGACCATATTCCAAAAGGACCAGCGGCAGTTTCTCCCCCACCCACCCATCACTGCAATTCTATGATGGGAGAAGCTGCACCTGTGGAAATTCTGCCTCCCTCAGAGGCCTTAAAATATACAGAAGCCCAGTTTTGAATATCAGCACACCTAGTTCCTTGTTATTTTTCACCTTCTGGAGGCACAGCACAACCGTGGTTTCTCCTCTGCTAAGTTGCTTTCTTTCCTCACCTGAGGCTGACCAAGCGGCCTAAACAGAGGAAGTTGCCTTATACCGAATGAGACCATTGCTCTATCTAGTTGAGTCTTGTCAATGCTGACTGGCAGCAGCTCTCTAGAGTTTCTGGCAGGGGTCTTTTCTAGCTGTACCTGGACATGCCAGGGATTGAACCTGGGACCTTCTGGAGCATGTGCTCTTCCTGAGCTGCAGCCTTTCACAATGACTGTATGGGGAACCCTGCTGGGGAGTGCACTCAGCAGCCACTTAAATGCACTTGTGCTGCCATGTTCCCCCCTCTTACTGAAACTCTCTTGAATCATGCCCCCTCTAGTGCAGACAGTACTGGGGTAGGTGGTCCATTGGCCTGACTTGGTATAATACTGCTTCTTACATATCCCTGCAAAATGCCACTTTTAGTATGAACCCCTCTTGCTGTGAAGATAAGGCTGAAGCCAAAACAGAAGCAAGCTGGTGTCAAATTAATAGGGCTGCCTGCGAAGAGAACTGGAATGGGCAGTATGGAAATGGTGAAGGAGCAGATGCTGGCTCATGGACTTCCCACTGCTATTGAACCTTGTGATATCATAGACAGCAGCACAATCCACCCACCATCATCTAGAGCAGGAGTGCAGAACCTCAGGCTTGGGGGCCAAATCTGGCCCTCTGGGGTTCCCCAGTAGGCCATGCCCTTCCCCCTAGCCTAGCCTTTTCCCACTAGCACTGATCATTGAGTGGTTTCTTGGCTTTCGTAAAGTTGTGTATGTGTGTCCCCCTTCTAAAAGTTTGAAATGCTGTAAGTAAGGTTGTAACTAAGGCTTAGTTACTGGCAGTAAGAGCTTTAAGCTGAAGTATGCTAGTATTGTTGGTATTTTGAGCCCACCCTTTTTGCTTTTGGCCCTGCCCACCATTGAAATGCAGCCGCCAAGAGTTTCTTCAGAATGGAATTCAGCCCTTGGGCTCAAAGAGTTTCTGCACCCCTGGTGCAGAGCATTCAAGAAAACCGGAAAGAAACACACATTCTGTATATCTGTCCTGAATGTTGCTGGGTTTTTTGTTTGCTTATTTTGTTTTTTAATGAACAGAGAGAAACAATGATTGCATCTCCCGAGCTGTACAGATCAGAAGAACTGACATGGAGAGGGTGGAAGGACTTTCTGGCTGTGAAGAAGAGCAGGCTACCAAAGCTTCCTTAGCAATGTCCTTGTCTGCATACAACCAGTCAGTTATGGCATCAGTACAGGCCTTCTGAATAGCAAAGGACTCATGAAGGATGATCATCAATGGTAAAGTATCTTCCCTTTGTACTTAATACATTCATCATCTCAGAACTGGCATGCCTCCAGTACAGCTGATTTGGCCTTGGAGGGAATGCTACACTGCAAGATAATTGCAATGGTCATTTTATGGGCTCATGCTAGCAAAAGGCTGAATGTTTCCACTGCTGGTCTGATGGGCTCATGAAGGGCTGAGAGGGCAGGAAGTGCAAAGACATAATAATCCTTTAACAGTGTCCATAAATGCAGTGACTCTACAGTTAATGCAAGAAGACGTGGCAAGGTGAGGGAGCACCAAGGGGCAGAAGAAAGGAAAGAGATGTATGCAGGCACTGTGGGTCTTCACCTTTCCATGCAGAACCTGAAACAAATGATCAGAGAATGCAAAGAAACAGTTTCATTAAATTGAAGTTAGCCTGTTGGAAGTGTTCTACAGTGATAAAACTGACACTGTCTTGGGCAATGAAGTATTTCCAATAAGGCCTGTTTAAAGAACAAACTATCCAAGTTTGCCAGTGGAAGAAAATAATCTAAGAAGTCAAAAAAAGAAAAGAAAAAAAAAAGAATGCCTATTGTGGTTGGAATGGGGAAATAGGATGCCTGAGCAAATGGCCCTAGAATAGGCTCATGCATGGTTTCTGCAGAGGGATCAGCAGCCTGCTACATTTGTAAAAAGCTCCTCGCAGTGAAAGTGCACATGAAATGCATTGTCAAGTGATGGGGTCAAGGGACACATCACCTGAATAAATGCACTCAGCCCACGCATTTCAAATCTGGCACAGCAAGAGGAGAAATTCTGCTGTCGGAGTAGGCAACTGCATGGCCTGGCCTGCAACCGGGTGGTACAGAAGTGCAGAAAGCAGTGGCTGTGGAGAGTTTGGGCATAATTATTATAATTCTGAACCAGCAGGAACCTGGTGTGGGAGCAGCAGCAGGAAATGGATAAAGAGAATGGCTGCTGGACTATACACAAGAGCCCCACTCACTGACCTGGTTTGCACGATCAAGCAACCTACCATGGCTTATTTATGACTACCCACACATGCCAGCACACACCCCAGCCCATTGTGGCTTATTTAAGCCACGGTGGGCTGCAGCGCATGCTGATGAATGTGGGTGGCCATTCTGAATATTCAAGCCGCGGCTTGTCATTTCATCTGAACCCAGGTGATGGGAGCTGTGTGAGGGTTAAACAACCCTCACATAACCCATGGCCTCTTCTAGCATTGTGTGAGGGTTCTATGAGTTGTGCAAGGGCTTGAATATTCAAAAACTGCCAGGCACATACTGCAGCCCACCGTGCCTTAAACAAGCCATGGTGGGCAGCAGTGATCATGCAAACTGGGTCACTATGTTTTAGTTGCATGAGAAAGGACTAGTTCCTCTCAACTAAGAGCTCCCTTGCCACAAGAGGCACCACACACGCTGTGGGAGACAGTGAGACATAAGGAGAATGATGGCACTCAGGCTTATTTTTGCAGGGCCCCACTAGGTTTCCCTTGCCCAAGCCCTATGCTTGGCTTAGACCTGTTTCCCATTCCAATTCTTTAGTCTAGAAATACAGACTAAGCATCCCATCCAGTTACTTTGCATGAAGAGAATATAAGAAAAGCCATGCTGGATCAGACCAAGGGTCCATCTAGCCCAGCATTTCGTTCACACAGTGGCTAACCAGCTGCCCACGGGATCCCACAAGCAGGACATGAGTGCAACAGCACCCTCCTACCCATGTTCCCCAGCAACTGGTGTACATAGGCATACTGCCTCTGATACTGGAGGTAGCATATGGAAGTAAAAGATACTGTTGGACTGATGACAGATTTTTCAGGGCTTGCTGTTCCTGAATTGTACAACAACTTTTAGTATGGTCTCTAAGGAAAGAGCCCATAACTGGGAGGAGTACTAATCTAATTTTGCAGGAGTCACTGGAGAAAATTGTTTAGAAATCAAGCAGACTTTGGCTGGTTCTCACACAGCTGGGTGAGATTTGGCTCACTATTTCTGACACTGAATGGCATGTAGAACCTATTAAAAAATTAAACGTTTGAGCCCAAGTGTATATGTTCAGCAAATAAACATTGTTTGGCATCATTATCTCTGAGATTATGATGCAGTGCCCTGACTGGTATATCCATAACTGTACCAGCAAGTCAGCCTCCCGGATGGCATTTTAATGGGGCACTCTCATGCTCAGGCTTGTATGTCTAATGGCATGGTGTTATAAATCCTATTTCCAAAGCTATGATGCTGCCATAATTGCTTTTTATTAGTGTGAGATGCAAAGCCACAATGTACCCTGTAGATAATCTAGAGTCTGCCCCCAAATAGCTTTGTATCTGTTTCATATAGGCAGTACGGATTACAGAGCTAAGACAAAAAGACGCAGCCTAAACTTCTGATGTTGAATTGAAAGTTATCATGAAACCCTATGGATGTCGAAAAGAGTGCTGCTGAATGCCCACATCTCTGTGATGCACGTCCTAATGACCTGGCATTAGCAATACGAACACATTCCGCTTAATACTGGAAGTGTCAATCAGGAATCAGTCATGACTGCATTGGGACTGGGACCCCTTGCCAGTGATAAACAAAACTAATATCGACAGGAGACTAAGCAGATAGGAAGAAATTAAGAAAATGCAGTACTTCTCACTGTCCTGTTGGAGATTTGGCAGCATCAAACATCTTCTTCCTGCCCTCCATTCCTGACATGGCTTCCACATTCTTACGCCAATCACCCACTTCTACAGGACGCTCCTGTGAGGGAAGACCAGGAAGTTAAATCTTGCATTGGTACAATGAGGACAGTATACTAAGGATCAAATCATGCAACCTGAGATGGGACTGTGTGTATTGTATGATTCCATGCAGTCAACACCAGTGGACAGTATGTGCACAGATTTCAGCATCTTGAGACGTCTGCTTTCATTCCAAAGTTTCTAGCCCTTATGGTTGTGAAGACAAAGTTAAAAGTGGGTGGGTGCTCCCTTGTGACATCTCAGAATCCAGAAAGAAAGGACTGAGTAGAATTTTCAGTGGCCAGAAGTTGAGGCCTCAACATCCAGCATTGCATCTGGCCTACTTCCAACAACTGGCAGAAATAAATTGTGCAGATCAGCTGGATTTGCATATTATAGAATTTGGTGTGTGTGTGGGGGGGGGGGGAATTACATACACACTCAACCCTGACTAACAGGCTTGTGTCAAACTGCTGCTCAGTGGCAACCCATCACGAGTAGCCATTGACATGCACAAGGTTAAAGTGTTTGCATGTCAGTGCAAATGCCCTAAAATGTACGTGTGTGAGAGTGTGCAGAAAGTCTAATCCTGAGTTTTGCCCTTTTGAAACAGAAGCCAGTAATGTCAAGCTGGCCAAACTTTAGCAATCACAGTGAACATAGGCAAGGCTAATCGCAAGCGTACACTGACAAACACTGTTTTCCCCGCATTTGTCAGTGAATGCAGAAGGTGGAATCTAGACCATGTCAAGCTCACTATAGACTAAGAACCAACACACACCGTGTGCGTCTTCAAGCAGCCGCCACATATTTAGACGGTCGTAGAAAGAGGTGCTCACTGGTGTTCAGGGAGCTTTGCACACTATACTAACCATGCCATACTTTGAGGGTCAGATTCAACGCATCTTCTAAACCTAAATGGCACTGTGTAAAAATAGGAATACATGATAGTCTTTGGGTCAGTTCCCTCTCAGGAATTTACCCCATGCTAACATTTTTCAGATCTGAGTGACTTTATGAGTAATAAAGACAAAGAGCCAGAACATTAAACCTCCTGCTTCCTCCCTATTCAACCTTGCAAAACTGGCCATGTGCGTTGTGTGGGTTCCTTTCCTTATTATGAAATAATCTCTCTTTAACCTCTGATATTGGAAAAGCTGATATTCAAAACAGATCCCAGAGACAGATCTTTATATACAGGTCTAAGCATTGACTTTATCTCCTAGGAAAATTAACTGTGCTAGGGTTGGTGTAGGTACATTATGTTATCCATGGGATGCAGTTGAAAATGATTTCCCCATGGTGAACAATGTCTGTCCTAGTGGTCACTTTTGCAAGTATTCACAACATGACCTGCCCCTTCATGTTCCTAGCCCACAGTGGTGGGGTATGCCTGGACTCATCCATAGACTTGGAGGCTACTTTGTTACCACTGTGATAGGGATCGCTTGCCATAGACAGGCCTGTGGCTTATGCTGGCTCAGCTTGTCTGAGTGTGGAAAGCTAAGCAGGGTCAGGCCTGGTTATTACTTGGATGGGAGACCCCTCCTCTAGTTTCCTGCATTGAGCAGGGGGTTGGACTTGATAGCCTTGTAGGCTGCTTCCAACTCTGTGATCTATGAAATCTATGAATATGGCGAGACTATTTCAGCAACCTTCTCCAATGACCCTGACATGTATATCAGCCATTAGATTATTGCCTTAGGGCACAATCCTATGCATGTTTAGACAGAAAAAAGTCTTACAATTCCCAGCATGCTGCAGCCAGCATGGTTGGCTGAAGGGATACTGGAAGTTGTACAAGTTTTTTCTATCTAAACGTGCATAGGATTGCGCCCTTAAATATGTGTACAACTGCCACAAATGAAGGATTACATGTCTGTTTCACAAGTGGTTAGCTAAACTCTGGAAGCCCTTCAGAAGGAAAAAAAAATCATTCATGTACTGTCTTGACCACACATTGTAACAAGACATAATATAAAGGTCAGGATGAGGAAATGTACAAATCACAGATAATGAAAATCTCAAATATCCTTAAAACTATCTACCACATATAGATTTTAAGCTACCAGAGCAAAAGGAGCCATTTTCTCTTTAACTAAAATCTACCCTTCTTTGCTAGTAAATACTTGATTTTCTTGATCTAACCAAATATGCAATAAGATGGAAGTAGAGAAGAGGCCTTTGCAAATTGAAAAATTAAGTAAAAATTGTGGTATCCTTCAGCATACCTGCTACAATGTCTAGAATCTATAACATCCAACCAGGACTGCAGAGGGCATTTGCTGAAACCTTAGCTGGGTAAAATGTTCATAATTGTGATAGAATATTGTCACAGAATACCAGAGAGCAGATTGTAGATTGGGTAACAAAAACAAATCCTGCTGAATGAAGACATCCCTCAGTCTATTTCTGAATGCTTCATTAGAAGTTTCTCTCTTGAGATTTGAAAAAGTAGGGAATATCCATAGGGATGTATTCATCATGCTGCCCGTTGCAGCCAGTCAGGTGAAAATAAACACACAGATCAACTTCCCTACACAATGACTGCAAAAAAGAACATCACATGTGACCCTGAGCAAAGGAGGCATGTGTGGGACTTCTAGTCACTGACCTTTTCTGTGTCCTCCTTCTTAACAGACTTGAGGTTGGCTCTCAGGTCCATGGAAACTTTGTGCTTAGAGCCAAGCAGAGCACGAAGCATGGCGTCGGCAGAGACACGAACACGCCGCAAGGGAGGGCGTTTGAATTTTCCCCGAAGGTCAAGCACCTTCAATTTCAGATCTTTAATCTACAGAGCAGGGGTTGATAGATAATAAGCCACAAAAGGTCATATTAAGCTATACAAGGGCTAAGAGTAAGAGGGTACCCTTGTTATTTCTAAAGCAGGATGCAGTTAGCATGCATCTGACCATTTTGCTCTACCACAAGAAGGAATGCTTTGGGAATGCCCTTGTGCTCAAAGATATTCCAGGCACAGGGAGGTATTCCTAGGAGCAATGTTACACCCAGATCTACCATTGCCTCTTGCCATACTCAAACAAAATAGAAAATGCACACCGATTCTCCTTTTTTTTCCAGTTTGCACACACTTTATTTGTGCCCCTAATAAAGGAATAAGCAGCTGTAGCAGGAGAACTGCAGCAGGAGAATTCATAGGAATGTCAAATTTTAGAACATCAGGAGTTGTCTTCTATATGATTAATAACTCACAGTTAGAATCTAGAACACAGGAGGAGCCTCAATCTTCTTTTTGAAATCTTGTTTCAGAATTCTTATGGAAGTTCCAAAAGCTCCTGAAAGCTCCTGTTTACAATTCAAGTCAAGAGCCAACTCCACCCCAGTTATTTCAGGCCTGACCAGGGCCGGATTAAGAGCATTATGGGCCTGGTGCTGAGGATTTTGGTGGGCCTTTTTATGGAAATAAATAAAATGAAGACACAATTTTATATTAAAACAAATTAAATATTTTAGTCAGCAAAGAAGAACAGTCAGCAAAGAAGTTACACAGTCAACAAAGTTAAGGTCATTCACAAACTCCAAATATTGCTTTCAACTAGCAACAAGCAACCTGCATTTAGCCTTCACACCAGCAACTGGTGTACATAGGCATACTGCCTCCGATACTGGATAGCACATCAGGACTAGTAGCCATTGATATCCTTCTCCTCCATAAATTTGATGGGGGAAGTGTGTGTGTGTGTGTGTGTGTGTGTGTGAGAGAGAGAGAGAGAGAGAGAGAGAGAGAGAGAGAGAGAGAGAGAGAGAGTTAATCCAAGTCTTTTCCCTAGTCAAAATTGCACCTGAAAAAAACATGTTCATGCTCATTAGCCCCCAAGGAGAAAAAGGTCCTATGCAGGTTTAGACAGAAATAAGGCCTACAACTCCCAGAATACCTCAGCCAGCATGGCCAGCTGGCAGATGCTGAGACTTGAAGGATTTACTACTTCTGGCTAAAGATGCACAGGATTGCATTGTTATTTTTCATCCCTCATCCCTCCCTATTCCTTTTTCCTTGTGTGCTGTGTCTTTTTAGACTGTAAGCCTGCAGGCAGGGACTGTCTTCCTTTACTGATCATATGTAAGCCCCGCCAGGAGTCTATTTGACTGAGGAGCGGGATAACAATACTCTAAAATAAATTTAGTAAATAATTAGTTTGAAATAAGTCTTTAAAAAATAAAAAGATGAGCATCTATAACCGTGCACCTGCCCATACAGGTGCTCGCAGAGTATAAAATATTTTTAAAAAAAATAAGGAAGAAAAGGTGCTGCAGCAACCAGCACCAACCTCGATGGGCCCCAGCCTGTCTCCTGAGCAGGGCTTGGGAAAGGCGTATGATTAAAGTCCCCAAGCACCCTGCAAATATTTTACTCAGAGGAAATGCTACTGCCAAGGCAAGGTAAGGGGGGGCTGGCAGTGGGTAAGGGGGAGCCCAGCCGCCTCCCGCTGGCTTGAGAGAGCTCTGGCAAGCCCCCCCCCCGCCTCTGCTTGTGGGGCCCTCCGCGCCGCTGCAGAACCGTCAGCCCCGCTCCGGGCGACCAGCAGCATTGGAGGGCTTTAGAAGGTGCCTGGATGAATTCAGGACGAGGGGAAGGCCATCTGCATGTTACTTCCAGTCTACCCGTTGCTGAGGAACACAAGTGTGCGTGTGTGTGTACGCGCGCACGCATACGTGCGTGGGGGGGGATGCTCTTGCACTCAGGTCCTGCTTGTGCACACACACCCACAGGCCCAGGGTCACCTGCTTGGCCACTGTGGGGACAGAATGCTGGGCTGGCTAGGGAGGCCCCCTCGGGTCTGATCCAGCACCAGGGATCTTCTGATGTTCTTATGACAGAATGTTGGTTACCCGGGGAGCTGGGGGGATGGAACTCTGCATATACTCTGGGAGCCTCTGTTATTATTACTTTACATACTCCATAGCTGGAGGGACCCTCAGGGCAGATTCCCAGGCCCCGCTCCTTAGCCTGTCCGTGGCTGTGGGGGACCCCAGGCGCAACAGGGCGGGCTCGCCACGTTCTGAACTCAGTGGAGACATACGCAGGGGGAGGCGTCCAAAGAGCACCCCCGCGAAGACCCTGACACCCAGAGGCTGAAGCTTCCCAGCTGCCCATGGGCGGCGGTGGGGGGGGCTTTCTGAGACAAGACCCGGCCCCTCTTTACCGTCCTCTGAAGTGCCTGCCGCACCACCGGCTGCCCCGACGGCAGAGCTCCCGCTCCACCCCGCGGGGAAGGATGATGCCCCGTCCTCAAATACTCACGCGCCGTGAAGCTGGCCTGGCACAGCGCCGCGCAGAGCCAGCGAGCCCACAGGTTCACCACCCCCATGCCGGGGTCTGTCTGGCGGGGGCGGCGAGGAAGAAGAGGAGGAGGACGTGCGGGGACGGGACGGCGGGCGAGGGCTGTGGCCTGGGGTCGCTGCGAGGCTGCGCTGCTGCCTGGAGCTGGGTCTTCCGGGTCCAGCCTGCCGTGTGGAGCGAGGCGGCGGGGCGAGGCGGCAGGCGGCAGAGGAGGGAGGCGGCCGGGCGCGCGCGCGGGCAACAACAACCACCTTACCTTGTTGTGTTGAGTGGCTAAATAAGTCCTCTCCCTGCGCCTCGCTCGCGCGGGTCGGCCCTTCTCCGTCGTTCTCTGGCGGCGTCTGGGCCGCGGGCGGCCGCTCTCTGCAGGCTGCGCTGCAGCAGCCGCCCAGTTACTCAGACAGAGCCTCAGAGTCAGCGCGAGCGTGGGAATCAATCAATGGCAACCGGCCGCTCGGCGTGCTCGCCTCGCTCTGGGCTCCGCCCCGGCAACGCCCCGCAGGACAGGTGAGCGATGCGCCGCGCGTCCCTATTGGTGGGCCTATTTTGGGGGACGGGCCTGGAGCTGCCGCTCCAATAGCCCCTATCTTAATCCAGCCCTGGGCCTGACTGCCATATAAACCAAGTCCCAAACCCAAATATAGAGTGAATACAATGAATAAATATTTACTGTTAGTATCTGAGAATTTAAACAGGCATTATTTTGCCTTCTTACCTCCCGTGTG
This sequence comes from Shinisaurus crocodilurus, assembly GCA_021292165.1. Taxonomy (NCBI): domain Eukaryota; kingdom Metazoa; phylum Chordata; class Lepidosauria; order Squamata; family Shinisauridae; genus Shinisaurus; species Shinisaurus crocodilurus. Next base: position 222,443,084 of record CM037877.1, read on the forward strand.
TTATGGGTGCATTTTGCTTCAATGTCATATCTCTCCTCATCCACAATCTCTACTTTCTCATGTAACTCCCTGCACAGATCCTATACAATGAAAAGGGAAATTGGTCAGTGGGTGTTTTCTGATATTGTCACCTAGGCACTCTGTTTTGCTAGATTATGTCTAGTCATAAATGCCATTTCTTTTTCTTTCTCTGTAGAAAATATGGGGAAACTGTCTTTTTATCAATTTGTGGAAGTGGCGGTGGGACTATACTTTTATGCTCATAACAAATTAATGTTAATGCTTCCCACTAAATGCATTGGCAAGGTGTTCTCACAACACTGGGCATTGTTATTCCTGGTACTATATTCCATCTATCAGACCTTTTCATGACATATGGATAACTGAACAATAGGAAGACACCTTGATATCTTGTATCAGCAGTAGCCAAACTCTGTATTTTTAGGAGCCCTCTATTCTTCAGCCAGTGGTCTGGGCCTCAGAATTGTTACACTGCTACACAAACCAACCCCATTCATGAGTGGTCAAGCCCCATAATCAAGTTGGCTCTATCTAGTGCTAAAGGCTTCCCACCTAGGGAGCATATGTGCTCAGGGTAAGCATAGCATTACAAATACATGCAGCATTTACAGTATGTGTTACATAAATTACAGGTTACACAGAAATTCAAAAAGAGAGATGTAATATTAAAGTATGGCGTATCTGTGTTTCTTGCAACTTGAAAAACTATTTTTTCCTTCATGAATTTAATGGTGGACAAATTTTTTACCAAAGCTTGCATGAAATTTCATAAGGTCTTCAGGGATCAAATGGACAGGCCTCAAGACTGGATCCAACCTGCAGGCCACCTAGGGTGGCCATATGGCCTACTTTACAGCAGACAGTTCTCTAATTGAAGGGCTGTCTGGTCCAAGTCCAGTTTAAAGATAAAGAACCATAAGAAAGGAGATCAGGGGCCTTGTTGCCCATCCACAGTTAACACCTGGACAACAGACTGAGCAGGTACATAGGTCACAGTCTTCACCACTGCAGTGAGATGTATTGTAATATTTATAGATGTATTTCTAAATTTGCATCTATAAATATAAACTAGCATATGCAAATTTTATGCAACATCATGTCATCTTTTATCCTCTTTTTAGTGATGCAGTTCTTCTTTTGTGGTGATACGTAAGTGGCCACCCTAAGGCCACCAGTGGGCCATCCCTGTCTTATATAACCTGAAAGTTACCTTTTGGGGGGCTATTTTCCCCTCCAGGTAGTTCCTTGAAGCACCTCTAAGTTCTAGGTTAGACAAGAACCTCTCAAATATAAATGATTCAACTTCTTTCCTGCCTCTGTGAAGGCAAAAACTTAGACTGACTGGAGATCTGAACTGAACGTCCTATTATGGCTCATTAGACCTCTATAAAACTAAAACAAAATTTTAAGAAGCCATCTAGAATCCCACTCCATTCTCCAAAGGAAGAATCTACCTGGAGTTGGGCGAATGAAAGTCCACTGGTCCGCAGAGCTGTGATCCTCTCTGCTAAATATCTCTCCTTCTCTCCCTGTTTGTCCACTTGTTCTTGTTCCCATTGTTCTTTGGCTTTAGCCAGCATCAAACTCTGAAAGAAAGAGGTCAAAGTATTTTAAGGCATGAGATTTATCAAGAGGAACTATTTTATCACCATCACCATATTTTATGAGATGTCAGCTACACCAGAGATTTGTGGAAAGAACTCACAGGTCTCTCCTATAATGCATGAGGCAGAAATCCTACACAATCCCCAAAATTTGCATAGAAGAGCTTTGTCTGTACAGCTACACTCTAGGTACGGTAGGTCCTTTTAAAACTAACACTTGATAGCTGGTTTGTTGCCTCTGTTTTTAGACAAGTCCAATAGGAGCTGGAATTGTATCATGTCTCACCTTCAAAAGGAGTTTGCGCGAGGCTGTGATCTTGGATTTTCTCTATGGAACAAAAATAAATAAATCAAGGAAGCCATTTAAAAAATAAACATAATCAACTGCATAGCCATATTGAAAATTCTTAAGAAAAAAGAATCCAGGAGTTGATCTTACCTCCCTGAAGAAATTCATTTAGAAGAAGGAATAAAGATGGGAGAAAACAGAATGAACAGAGTGAATGTGCAAAATTTAATATTCTATCCAAGAAACTGTTAACATGGAATCAATTGATACACTATGAAAAAATGAATACATTGCACTGCACCTGTCCTACCCACTGGTCCCAGGGAGTACATATATAGTAGCCCCTTCTTAGCCTCCTTACTTAGCCCTGTGTTTTGCTGGGCATCCATGACACCCACCAATGACACCGACTCCACAAAAGCCACAACAACTAGTTACTACTAGACACTGACTGGGTTCAGTCAACATGACAACCCACACTCAAGGGCTGATTATGGGTTGAGTGTGGGTTGTCACTGAACCATAGGCTGTTGTTTGTGGGTTACCATGTTGTCTGAACCCTGCCACACTAACAAAGATGGTTTGTTAACCACAATTCACAACCCAATAACAAACCATAGGTTCTCTTCATGGGTTGTTCATGGTTAACAAACCATGCTTTGTTAGCGTGGCTGGGTTCAGACAACATGATAACCCATGTTTCAACAACAACCCCACGGTTCAATGACAACCCGCATGCAACCCATGCGGGTTGAGTGTGGGTTATCGTGTTGTCTGAACCCAGTCACTATGATCTCTAAATCCTATTCCTGTCATTTCCCCTTAAATTCTTCATGAATCCTTACTGCTGGCTAGCTGGTCTTGGTGGGCTGCTGCTTCACATCCACACATACCTCAAATTGACCCAGACTTCATGGAATATTTCTGGCCTTTCCACTCCAGATGTTGCTGCTCCTGTGGATCCAGACTCTCTCTTTGTCACCTGGATTTTCCAGGCATCAGTCCCTCAACCCCTTCATTCTCAACCTCAGGGCTGGCTCCAGATATGAGGCCAGCCTTGGCAAAATGAGCTCCACCATCCATGGCCTCCTCCTAATTAGCTTACCCCTAGCAGTGAGCAGCAGCAGCAACACCATGATCTGCGAGCTGTCCACCATTTTAATTACAAACAATGCTCTGATGCAGCAACTTTCTGGAGTATTACAGCCCATTTTAAATGGTGATTGGTTACTTTCCAGCTGCCCAGCACCACCACTCAGTAACCCCAGAATGCAGGCAGGAGGATAAGCCCAGAGCAGGCAACAGCATCAGTGAACCCTGCCTGGGAGCGTAGGCCCCAGGAGCTGCCCAAGGATGCCAGATGCTGACACAGAGCTTGTACAGTATACAGTGATATCCTGCTGTGTCTGATTATAGCACAGGGGTGTTGAACCTCTTTCAGCTGAGGGCCAAATTCACTTCTGGAGAAACTCTCAGGGGTGGGTGGAGTGGCGTAACCCCACAGTTCAGTTCCCCGGTGTATGTCTGCATTAGTATGTTTAGTGAGTATAGAATGTTGAACTGAGTGGGTGTGGTTTGTGATATCTTGGAAAGGGTGGGGGGAGGAGTATATAAGGAGTGTGTGAGTGATGTCAGAGTAGTCGAGTAGTGCGTTTGGAGTGTGGGGAGAGTTGGGAGTTAGGTTAGTTGGATTATTCGTGTCTTGTCTGTCAGGAGTTTTGAGATAAATCAGTGCTTGTCTGAAGAATGAAAGTATTTGGAGTTATAGGGACTTAGGTTAATTACAAAGTGTTTGGGGTAGGCAGGTTTAAAGTTATTTTCTGGAACTAAGATTTTGAGAATTAAAATAAACTTATTTTTATTTTGTTTGCTACCCAAATCCTACGTGTCAGCTTGGCGTTATTAACCTGCATTACTTTTAAATCTACACACACACACACACCTTTGTACCCACAGTATCATAAATTTAAAATAGATCCTTAAAACCTGTATTAATCTTTTCCCTCATTGGTAGGGGAAAGGTTTCATTTGACCCTCCCCTCAGGATTTTAAGTGTTGGTGCTTAGCCTGAGAAGGGTTTATGCGGCTGGTCCTAAAGTGTATGGACTGTGTCGTCACAGGTGGGGTCAAAAGCAAAAGGGGCAGGGCCAAAGGAAGAGCATCTTAACTTTTTCGAATGGGGAAAAAACTGCACAAAAGTCCAGAGATCACCAAATGATCAGTGATCGGGAGAAAGGGGTGGCCATTTGGGAACTCCCAGAGAGCCAGACTGAGATCCCAGGCAGGCCAGATTTGGCCCATAGGTCCGAGGTTCTGCACCCCTGGATTAGCGGGAGTGCCAAGGGGATGATGAGATGCTTCAGCCAATCTATTGTATGATGGATGAGTGTGATTCCATGGATTCTCCATTTATTAATAATCAATAAATAGAGCCCACAATTCCAGAAGGAGGCTAATATGTGCAAGAAACATGTACAGATCAGTTCTGGGGAAGCAAGAGGGAAAAATTATATGCAGTGCAATGTTGCAAGACCATTGTGTGCTGACCTTATCTAGGAAAATGGATATTTTGCTTACATTTAGACAATGTATAATCCTGCATACCCGACTTGGTATGCAGGATTTCTCTACAATTTTGCTGCTCTGTGATCGAAAACATCACACACTCTCACTGGGCTTTCCCTAAAATAGGAGTATTCATATTTTGAATAGTGGAGCCCAAAGCTGAATGCTAACATTGTTTTCACAGCTGATCTCAAACTCGGCGATTCCCACTTCATAGCCACATCTACAAGTGGGATATGGGGAGGGTTGTTGATGGGGGAGCTGCCAATTTTCCAGCAGTGGGTGGGATGGGGGATGGCTATCCCCAGCTCAGTGGGGCAGCAGGAAAAAGACAACATTCTTTTGGCAATCTATGAAATGCCCACAGTAAATGTTTAAGAACTCTTGTGTGCCTCTGAGATTGAAACGCCTAAGTTCCCCTCTGCCATCTAGTGGCTGGTTGTAGAATTGATTTATGAGTCTTACTAAAGCTGAAAGAGATTTGCTCCCAAAAATTCTCCTCAAAATTCCCTTTTGTGAATATTGTTGAATATTCTCCAGACAGCCTCTGGATATTTGGTATTCAGCCAATGATAACTGAATTCAGCATTTCATTTCTGACCATTGATATATGTCAGTATTTGTTGGCTCACACGCAATTGTATTTTGTATTTGATGGTCTTGATCACTGATATGTAGTGTTGTATCAAAGCAGTTTTTATTTATTTATGAATGATTCCATGTATATCCCACCTTTTTCCTCTTGCAAGGAACCCAGGGCGGCTTACGAGATCCTCCTCCTCTCCATTTTATCCTCGCAACAACCCTGTGAGGTAGGTTAGGCTGAGACAGAGACTGACCCAAAAGTCACTCAGTGAGCCTCATGGTCGAGCGGGGACTAGAACTCGGATCCCCTGGGTCCCAGCTCAACACTCTAACCACTACAGTACACTGGCTCTCTACCTTCAGGGAATACTTTCCACTTCAGCTTGTCTACAACAAAACCTTTGCACTCTGCAGATAATTATTTCTCAATTTGTATGCTGCAAAACCCTCCCAAGGTCGTACACATCAAAATTGTTTTAAAATACTACACAATTCATCATCATAAACTACAATCCAAACTAAAAACATTACAACATTAAAACAGTGACAGTTAAAAACAATACAGAGAGCACCATACATATTAATTTAAAGCAGCTTGAAATAAATTGGTATTCAAGGTCTGTTTAGGAGCCATTACAGCAGGGCCCATATGTGCCTCCATTGAGTGAATTCCACAAATCAAAAAGGCCCTATCTCTAGTGATAGAACTTGACCAAGGCTGATCTTAAGGTGCATGCACGTTCTTATGGGTCCCAGCGGCCCTTCAAATAGCCTGGTCCCAAACTGTTTAAGGGCACGATGCTATTGCAATTATTGTAAACTCCAGAACTTGGAGGCTTATGCTCATCTTATGCAGGGCAGGACAAGCAGCAGAGGCGATCTTCGCCTCCCTGTCCTTGCACCCTGCATTTTCACTAGATGGGCTTTACCCCCCATCTAGTGAAAGTATTTCAGAGGAGGAGGAGGAGGAACCACACTATGGCTGCAATCCTATGCCCAGTTATCTGGGAGTAAGCCCAATTGAACTCCATGGGACTTTGAGTAGGCATTCATAGGATTGCATTGTAAGGTTAAACCTAGACATAATAATCAACATGGGACCGTCACTTAGAACAGCAGCCCTGTATCAAGTTCTCCTTTCAGATATAACAGCAGGAGATGCAGGCAGGCAGAGGACTTGGCTGGCCCTGGGAGTAGGCCACGTGTGGGTGTCACCTGCATAGCACCTTTCCCACTGAGTGCCAATGGGGAAGGTGCCACTTGGGTCAAGTCCCTGCTGAGCCAGCAGCTGGAGTGCACCCCCAGGTGTCAATTTAGTTTGGGCAGCTTTACTGCATGCTTGCCCCCCCTCCCAATGGGGGAAGCTGGCATGCAGCAAAGCAGGTTCCTGGTTGACATGTTGGGTGGATGATCCACCCAGTATGTTGATCCAGGACCAAATAATGTCAGTGGGCGGGGCTATGCCTCCTTTTGTCATTTGGCCAATGGAGGGCTTGTTGGAGGGTCAACCGCCACCCCCCAATTTGGTTTCCCACCCCTGACCTAAGCATTGTGTGTATGCGGGGTGGGGGTAATCACCATGGGGTTGTCATTTTCAGCAGCACCCCCTTGATAAGTCTCACGTCTAATTCTGCTTTAAGTGCCAGATGCCATGCATGAGGTCATTTGGGCCAAACTCAGACACTAGATCCAAGAAACATGACAATTAGATCTGAACTGGAGGTGATTGGAGTGCAGTTCAGCAAAAGAAAAGAAATGGGGGGGGGGGGTATCTCCTACTTACGGTTCAGGCATTGTGCAAAGAAATTGTGTGCCTACAAGTCAAAATAAAGATAATCATTATCAAGGAACAAAACTCAAACCCAACATTTAAAAACTGATGCAAACCATTGCTGCATAACATGAACAGGCCCCATTTCGAAAATTAATAATATCTGTTAATCCAGCAATGAAGCTTTTGATACATCTTTTTTAAAAACAGTTGGCAGCCCTGCAGTTGTACTCTCAAGCTACCAAAAATGATTGTCATGACAGCAAACACTTTTTATGGTTGTTCCTCTCCCTGAGACTAAGGGGAGATATAGATAGATAGATAGATAGATAGAGATATAGATATAGATATAGATATAGATATAATTGGAAAAAACCAAATAAAGAAATCATGATCCATTATCGAACTGCGTGATGTAAACTGTTCTAGATTTAGAAAGTGCGAGAGCCTTCCTAAATTAATCTATACAAAACTTTGCCTATGAAAGATATACTCTGAATATCCTGCTCTGATTTATACCATTAAGGCTGCAACCTTATATCCACAAAAGAATTTTGTGTCTGTCTAGCTTGATCTGCCTCATGCTATTAGATTTGGAGGTAGGGATGTGTGAACGGAGAAAGCCACTCCGCTGGCAATTTTCAGATTTTTGGGTTATTTTTCGCTCCGCTGTCCACCTATTTGCAGACTTGGAATTTGCACAAATTTGCACTCCTGAAAATGTGCAAATCAGCCAAAAATCTGCAAATCCCCCCATAACGCATATTTTCACATTTCACTCTAAGTGGGGATTTGCACATTTTTCATTGGTGTTTTTTGTTTTGCGCATTTTTCTGCAACTAAATTTGTGCAAAAATATGCAAAATAAAAAAAATCAGTCCACAAGCCCCGCAGACTCCATGCAACCTGGGAAAGCCGGTCCACTGCAGAATCCGTGGGGCATACATACTCCAAGAAATCTGGATTCCTTTGGGTCCATTGCAGATTTCTCTGACATCCCTATTTGGAGGTCACCTTTTATAGGTTTTGCAATGTCATGGCAAATATGATATCACATCACACCTGCCTTTTAAATAGTAGATTCTGTACTCTCTGTATATGGTGCATCCGTGGAATAGCATTTCTACTGCACAGATGGCTTGACTCAATTAACTCTTGGCCTAATACCTCTACTAGTCCATCTTACTAGTAAAATCCCATTATCCAAATGCCAAGAAATTACAATTGTCCCACATAAGGTGCTTAAACAAACTAGATCTAGGGGGTCCTGATGGCTTTGCCTAGCTCTGTTCAGACATTTGCCATGCTGTTCCAAGCTGAATTATCCAAATGCATGGTAGATGGGGAGAAGCAATAGGCACACGGCAGCTTAGCATGTGGTGGAAATACAGACTTCAGATCAAGATGGAGCATTACACTCTCCATGCATGTCTTTGATAGCCAAGCCAACACACTTCTGTTGTTTACTTTATGAACTACTGCTACTATAGAGAGAGAGAGGTACTAGCAAAGATGAGATGTACAGAAGGGCAGCCACAATTAAGGAAACAAGAAACAGAACAGAATGTGGACAACAGAGTGAATAAGTCCATGCATGTCAGTCATTCAGACAGTTGCTTGGCCTCAAGAATTCAGCTGCTTCCCAAATACAGGTTGTCTACAACCCCCTTCAGCCCCTCGACTGGACAGTGTAAAAATCTTTCTTTTGGTTGATACTTTTGGCACTAGGAACTTCCCTGGGAGAAATCAAATACTGCAAAACCCAATTGTTATACACACAACTGTTAAATTAATGAGCACATTCACATTTTAAAAGTGAAATTTGTATAAAAGTAATTACATTTAAAACTATAATGTGTTTGAAGGTCTTTTTCTGCTTTACCTTCAGATGTTTTGTATCCCTGTTTACCCTTGGATTACATTTTGCAGCTTTCCTGTACAGGCAAGGTGGAAATCCAAGAAACTGAGTAGGTACCATACAAGAGTTTGTCCTAAAAGACCTGCATTCAAGCCCTAGCTCAGCCATAGATTTATTGGCTTTGGCCAAAATTGCTGTCTCACTGAAATCATCCTAAATAAACATTAAATCAAGTGGAATTTGAATTTAAGTTCAATGAAACCCTTGATTCTCCTGTATTCCCTTGTTTACTGGAACTTAAATTAGTCTCAAATATTGTAGTATTTCCAAAATAGTTGCAAGAGTTGGCAACATTATGATTCTGCATCAATAATTCTAGGTGAAACATATTTTGTGCAGATGCAAAAGTCTGATTTGCATTCCAGCTCCCTAAGTAGCTCAGAGAACATCACTTGGAGGGCTGATATGTGCGCCTGTTTTTTCCTCAATTATTTCACCTTTATATCCTTCATTGCACCAGTGTTTTCCACAAATAATATACCAATTCCATGAATGCCATTCTAGAGAGGATACAGAATCTGTAAAAGAAACATTCTGAACTGGGTCTTTTTGCTCTGTCAAATGAATTCTCTTGATGCCCTGGGTATTACTGTGGACAGCATTCAGAAATAAACAATTCCTCCAGTTCATAGATCTATGAACTGGAGGAATTGTTTATTTCAGTTTCTGATAAATTACCCTGGCATAAGCAAAGTTCTCTGGAAGGTCTGTGGTAAAACACCAGATTTGTTTGGCTTCACCATGTTTGAAGTTAAGAAAATGTAAGCATTCCTAAAACCGCAGAGAAGGCAAATTCAGTATAGAATACATGGTCAAATTTAGAGGTATGTGTTCACAATAAAAAACTGATACACAAAAAGAACTCACATAATTACAGCACCTCTACAGCTGGACAAGAGCTGGAATTTGATGCAGGAGAAAATCAATTTAGGGTGCAATCCTATGCAAACTGTTATATCCTCAGCCACCTTGTACATTATATTTCCCATTACAGATCTGATTGTTGTCATCTGCTCCAGGGAGTTTTCATGAGCATTTCTCTTCAGATCTAATGATTCACAACTGAAACCTGCCCTTTACCTTCTTGCTAATCTATCTGTCTAGTATTTGTAAGGTGTTTAGGATCATCATCATCATCATCATCATCATCATCATCATCATCATCATCATCATCTCAACTTGCCAACCACGCATTAGTGCTTATGTGGCACTGTCCTTGCAAATGTAATGGGTTTAAATGGCAGTTGCCTGGATACATCCCCCACCAAGCTCCTACTTAGCCAGCTGGGTTTTTTTTAATCTACCTTGAGCAAAATAAAGTAATTGTTCCTTTCTCCCAGCTCCAACTCATAAATCATCACAGTTCATTGGTACATGATTACCCTGAGGCGAACTCTTTGATGAAGCATCTTACCTAGTGCAGTCCAGGCAGGAGAGAGGTGATAGCTGGAGGATGGAAGTTTTCAGACTGTGAGGGGATGAGGAAAGAATGGGAGTATTAAATTGGAGCCAGACTGCAACTGGTCAGTAAAAATAGAACAGATACACACACCCTTCGGGCATGCCTGCATTCACAGTGCAAGAGACGATGTCCACATACAAATCACACACCCACACTGTGTACACTTTGTATGCACTATGCACTCACACATCACACTGCATATATTATATTGTGCACCTTGTGTGTTGCACTCCGAGTACACACCTATCAATGTACAAGGCACGCATATATTCTACAGATCATCTTTCCTCAACCAGATGTCCTCCAGATGCTTTGGAATCCAGCTAAGGTGGCCTGGTAGCCTCTTTTACAGAGGGCAGACCTCTATTTGAAGGGCTGCCGGAGAACTGTCCTCTGAACAAGGCATCTTCTCTTGGAAGGGCTGTCCAGTCCAGTAAAGATAAAGAACTGTCAGAACTGTTGCCCATCAACAGTTAGCACATGGACAGCAGACTGAGCAGGCACACACACTGGTCACCTAGTCACAGGCTTCCATGCAAATCACTATCCTCTTTTTTGGCGATTCATAAGCGGCTACCCTAACTTCAACTCCCATCAGCCCAACCCAGCATGGGCAATAGTCAGGAATGCTGGGAGTTGCAGTACAAAACATCTGGAGAGCACCAGGAAGGCTGCTATAGACATACACTAGGGGTGGGGAACCTCAGGTCTTTGGGCCAGTTCCATCCCTCTTGGGGTCTCAATCCAGCCCTCCAGGGTACCCCAGATGGCCACGCCCCCTTCCCCCCAGCCACCAATCTTTGGGTGGTTTCCTGGCTTTTGTGCAGTTTTTCCCCCCAATCTAAAAGGTTGAAATGCCTCTCCTAAAGTTTAGTTACTGGAAGTAAGAGCTTTAAGCTAAAATATGGTGGGGTGGGTTTTTTGTATTTTTGCCCCCACCCCCTTTTAATTTTGGCCCTGTGCTCTTTGCCTTCAGCCCTGCCCACTACTAGCATGCAGCCCCTCGAGAGCTGAAGCTGAATTCGGCCCTCTGGCTGAAAGAGGTTCCCTACCCCTGACAGACACAACCAAACAGAATCCTAGATCTCAAAACAAGTAGTACTGGTCCCCATGGATCAGCTTCAGTGAAGTGACAAAAAAAGCTGAGGCTTGTGTTGTTGCAGCTAAGCAGCATTGTCAAGAAAGCCTAACCAGATTCACTTACTCCTGCATTTTGCTGGCCCACATGTGCATCATCATCCGAATCATATTTTATTTAGAACCACCTTATTGTAATTAATTCAATAGTAATTGAAAGCCACACAGCCTGGCCTGCAGGCTTATGGTCTAGAAGAGGGCCCATGATTTCGGTGGGACAGAAGGACCCATAGGAGGTCTACAAGGGAACCATAAGCCATCCTACCCTGCTTCTTCCAGGGGAGGGGGAGGTGACCCAGCCTAGGAGCACCGGTGGCTGCAGCAGCAACAGAAGTGGGGTCAGGTTCCAGCACTGGCAAAAGGACACACAACTTGTGGACTCAGACTGTTACTGGTCCCCTAGTTCCAGGCCTTATTTACTAACAGCTCTTGTAAGCAGCAGCAACCTTATTGGTTCTGTTACAGATGAAAACTCTAACAATTGTGAATTAATACTGTGAACTATGGGGTATCACCATGTTTGTTTTCAGTATGGCATCCATGTTAACCTGCCATGCAGTCTATCCCTGCCCCATTTCCACCTGCTCACTGGCAAACTCCCCAGGTCTTCCAGTTCTTTGACTGAAGCCAGGGCTGCCAAATTTTGATGATAATAATACTTGATATTAATTTTATATTATTATTGGGCCTCTGGGTAGGGCCAGAGGGTAGATCTAGAAAAGGCGGAGCTAAGGCAACACCTGGCAGGTTGAGGGAAGAATCTGATCGCCCTGGCATGGAGCTGGAGTATAATTTAGTTTTATTTACTTTATTTATTTACAACATTTATATACCACTCCACATCTAAACAGATTCTGGAGTAGTGAACAAGGTACAGGTAGAAGCTATGCCTCACTCTGCTTTTTTCTGGCTCTACTTTCAGCGCTTTGAGCCACATTAGTTACCTGTTTGTAGGGTTGTTGTTGTTATTTTCATTTCTATACCGCCCCATAGCCAAAGCTCTCTGGGCGGTTCACAACAATTAATACAATAAAAATCCACATAAAAACAAACAATAAAACATACAATGTAGTTAAAAAGTTTAAAACCTAATTTAAAAATGCAATTTAAAATGACAGTACTGAATAGTTAATAAAACTAAACCTACTGGTGACAATTACCCCCGCACCCCCATGTGCTATTTTAAACAATTAAATATTAAATGCTTTGGCATACAGGGAAGTCTTAACCTGGTGCCGAAAAGATAGTAAGGTTGGCGCCAGGTGGACCTCAGTGGGGAGCTTATTCCAAAATCGGGGGGCTACCACTGAGAAGGCCCTCCTCCTTGTTTCCACCAACTGAGCCTCCCTCGGAGGTGGCAATCAGAGGAGCGCCCCAGAGGTTATCATGTGGACAAGGGAATGCAGATTCCACTCCACCCACCCCCTTAGCATTTGCATATTGAACTCAACTAGTGGGCATCACAGGGCAGGGCCAGCACATTGTGTGTTATTGGGGGCAGGGTCAGTGTGGCACACTGGTCCATGGAACCTTAACCTTTGTTAAGGTTCCATGGACTTTTAAGAAGCCCAAGTGCAAGGTGAAAGGGAGAAACGTGCTAAGCGAAAAGCACGTCAAACGAATTCTTTACAGGACCATCTTCCATCTGGTAACCTGTGTCCTCACTGTGGGAAGCTGTGTGGATCTAGAATTGGCCTCCACAGTCACTTACGGACCCATAGTTAGAGTCTACACAATTTTCTTTAGAATTTCCTCCTTTTTAAAATTTTCTTTTTGTAAATTTTTATCCTGGAAGACAATCTTACTCGGTCATGAGTGATCGCCTACTACTAGTGTGGCACAGTCCCACTTCCATTTCTCCATGTGATAGCCCCTGCCCGTGGATAACGGTAGTGAATACGGTAGTTTCTCTAAATACAGCCATAATGGTTCAGTAAGCTTCGTGGGAAACCAAGAAGGAAAATGGGGATCAGCCGCTTCTCTTCCCTGCAGGAACTTCATCTTTGGGGCTGCCCTCCACAGATTCCAACCAGTGTGCTAACTGAAGTGGAGGGTGTCTGTGGGAGGGGGGGAAGATACAGAAAATATGTGTGTGTAGGGTGGCCACTCTCACATTGCCAAAAAACAGGAAATGCCTCACCAAAAAGAGTACAAAAGAGGAAAGCAATTTGCGTACAATGTACATGCAGTGTGTTATTTCAATGTACAGATACATATTTAGGAATAATTACTCAAATTTAAATAGAAATACAATTCATCTCACCCTAGTGGGGAAGACAGTGACCAGGTGACCCGTGGGCCTGCCTGCTCGGGCTGCTGCCCCGGGGCCAACGGTTGACGGGCAGCTTCAAGGCCCCGGCCTGCTCCCCCGTCTTATGCTTCTTGATCATTAAACCAGACTTGGGCTGGACAGCCCTTCAGATAGAGGATGCCTTCAAACAGAGAACTGTCCTCTGTAAAGTAAGACAAATAGCCCCAGCCCCACTAGTGTAGAGGACCTTGCCAACTGAAACTACGACATGCGCAATTTTTTATTCATTTTTTAATGTGGCAACATTTCCCAGATCAAAGGGTAACCCTCCTGCTTCCATTTAAACAGAACTTTGTAGGCTGGGCACATATTTGGGCTGATATTATTAGGAAGGGAACATGGATGACAAACTCTGGACACTAATAGCAGGTGGCTATAGGTCACGGTTGATGAGAATGGTTACTCAGCTGAGATAAAGACGCGGGGAGCTCAGGGGTGGATGCTCCTACAACTCTCTTGATCACCAATCCATGTAAAAATCAAGGGATAAGAAAGATACCAGTATTGATTGGTGGAGGCAGCCTTTGTTAAGCATAACCTCAGCCCCTTCTTTGGGGCCTCACTCTTTTGTCTCTGAAGAGGTTGGGTGGTGGTGGGGGGCGGTGTCTCTCGCAGGATGGAGGACGCCCAGTGAGCTGTCTTTGCACCTGTTTCCCTGTGTATTTTTAGAGCAGATATCATGAGAACACAATTCTATAGTCCAACGATCACAATGCCTGGCATTTTAATCCATGCTGCTATTATGGTGCAGGCAGAGAATATGGGCAGGAGGTTCAACTGCAGTGACTGACAGGAGTGATGGGTAGAGCAGGCCCCCCCGTCACCACCACCACCGATGGGATGGGCAGCAAGTAGGAGTGCAATGAACCAAATGGCTCATTCTAAGCTATTTTGTCTTGATTACCGGTACATTTTTATACCAACCTTCCTCCAAAGAGCTCTGGGAGGTGTACATGGTTCTCCTCTACCCTGCTTATTCTCACAAGTACAACCCTGCAAGGTAGGTTAGATAGAAACAGAATGACTCTCTCTGGCACAAGATCACCCAGCGAGCAACATAGCAGAGGAGGAATTTGAACCCAAGTCTCCCTGATCCTATTATTTATTTATTTATTATATTTATACCCCGCCTTTTTTCATGCAAGGAACCCAAGGCAACTTACATAATCCTCCTCCTCCTCTCCATTTTATCCTCACAACAACCCTGTGAGGTAGGTTAGGCTGAGAGCCAGTGACTGGCCCAAAGTCACCCAGTGAGTTTCATGGCCGAGTGGGAACTAGAACCCGGATCTCCCGAGTCCCAGTCCAACACTCTGACACTCTTAACTACTACACCACACCAGTTCTAGATGTGGGTGCCTGAAGATGGGAGTCGCCCCATCACTAATTCTGCAGCTTTCTGGCCAGACTTTGGCAATCTGCTCTGCTCAGAGCAGAGACCATTTCACCCGTGTGTTTGGTATGACATGATGTTGTCACTTTAAGGGTGCAATCCTATGCATGTTTAGCCAGAAAAAAAAAGTCATGGCTGGCTGGGGCATGCTGGGAGTTGTAGGACTTTTTTCTGTCCAAACATGCATACGATTGCACCCTAAGACATTCCACTGGGTGCCTGACATCAAGATAGGCCTACGGCCTTTGTATCTTGTGTTGAATGGAGTGCATATAGCAATCAATCTTGTCATAGAATCTTGTGCATCTGGCCACATACACAGGAAGAAATTCAAAAATATGAATTCATCAAACAGCACCAAACTAAATGCCTCACAATTAGCTTAAGGATAGTAATCAAGAAATAGATTTGAATACACTGAGACACAGAGTTGCATACCCCACCCCAGGGTGTTACCTGAAATCAAGTATTGTGAGCAGACAGAGGAGTCACATCTTTGAGCACCGTAATCACTGAGAAATACTGGTGTGATTGGATTTGGGTCCATCCTATATCTGTCCCATTGAATCCATCTACAGTGCTCAAAGCCATTTCCTCCTCTTTTGTTTGTTGTGTCTCAGTTGGACCCAGAACTGTTTCTTTTGATCCTTTTGTCGAAGCTCTATTAAAAAAAAACCTTGGGCTTCAAGCCTCAGTAATCCAGTGATCCCAACTGCTCACACATTGCTGAAATAACTTGTTGAAACCACGTATTTCCTGGCCTCCCCCACAAAGGCAGGATACTAGACTGCGATCCTGGTGAGTGGCAAGCTCCATAGTTCTGTGGTCTTTTGAGGACCCAATACCTTTGCTCTCTGCAGGGGGTTTGACTCGATAGCCTTGTAGGCTCCTTCCAACCCTATGATCTATGAAATCTATGAAATCCAGCTGCCCTGGTTGCATCAGTTGGCACTAGCTCCTTCACTGAAATCACTTGGAGCCAGGGAACACCAGGTTTCTGCCATATAGCCTCGCTACCCCTTGTCCCAAATTACCAGGTTCTGGATACCTAGGACCCCACACTAGCTGAAGCGGTGACCCACCTGCAGCCTTGCCCAAGGCTTCCTTTTGCTGCAATCTCAGGCGTTTCCCCATACCCAGCGCCGTCTTCAGGAAGGATCTGATGGGAGCCCAGGAAATTTATTTTATTTATTTTATTACATTCGTGAATCGCCCATCTGGCCGGTTCTTTAAGCTCTGCTCTATTTTTTTGGAAGTCATTTCCCTTCAAATTGTAGCATCTTTCTCTCCCACTTAGCTTTAATTTGCCTAGCCCCAACTCTTGCAACTCCCTTGGAACCTTAGTCCACCTATTGAAACCTGGACCATGGCCTAGCTTCTCAGTCAGGCATAGCAGCCTTCAGTTCAGTCAATGAGCTGAGTTTTTGGAGCTATTTTCCCCACACTTTGAACCCTCTGCATAGATGGGTATCTTATCCATTTTGCTCTATGCTTTACTTGTTTAATATGCCTAGGACTGTTCATCTTATATGAACTAATTCAATTTACATTAGTATTTGTATAAGTGCCTTTTCATTATTATTGCAACAAGATAATTCCCAATCATTTATACACTTTGATTCCTGTTCAATAAAACCAACGTCTCTGTTTGAATTTATCTATGTTGGGGGGGGGGGCAAGTGTGACTGGGACAAAACTGCCTAGATTATGTACCATTTCAGACCATAGCTTCTGCTGATGCCTTGTGCTGTAGCCTGTTGGTTGCAGGGAGCTACTATGGGTCAGATCTTGAGCAGGGATCAGGTTAGGTCAGATTTCTAAGCAAGATGGGAAGAGATCAGCACCACAGAAAGTTCCAAGTGGTGCTGGGACTGGAAGTCAGACAGGACTGTCTATGTTGTTCCAACAAGGAGCAGAGCAAGGCAGGCTTAAATAAGAGTTTGAATGCATTTAGGCTGGTTGACCCTACCTCCATACTCAGGTCTCTTAACTGAGGTCTCCAATAATTGTTCTCTTAAAGGGGCCTGGCCTGTTTTAGCAATCTCAGGCTGTGACAACATGGGAGGGGCTAGGGTCTGATAGTGCCATCATGGCCCAAGACCTCTCAGTCCGAGGATGGTAATGTGACCTCCTCTGGATGCAGAGAAGCTGAGCCCTGGGGTCTTTCTGGAGAGCTGATCCTAGGGAGGTGGAATCTTTGTGATGTCTTACCATGGCTAAGTCATCTCCCTAAATCATTAACTCTGGAACCTCTTCTTCTGAGGACAAGGGGTTGGGATCCTCTCAGGATGAGGGTTTGAGGTCCTGGTCCATGACAACATGCTATGACCAATGTCAAAAGATTCCTTAGATGTAGGCATCTCTAACTGTGTGTATGGGCATACACCTGTTCAGAGTGGGCACTCGCTAACAAATCCTTATCCTACTTCATACCAAACCATAATTCTTCAAGAAGATACACTGTGTAGAGCTCTCATCACTTGGAGTTTATGCACTTGGAGTTTATGATTTGTAGGTTTATGTTCTTTTTGTATGTGTGTTCAAAAAGTTGGTGCACTTGGAGTTTATGATTTGTAGGTGTGGAGAAAGCCCAAACACAAGTCTGCACTCACACACACACACAATTTTCCCCTAAGGGAGGGGGCGAGGGAGGAGGGATGAGATCACCGGAGAAGCAACCAGACAGGTCGTCATCCCCAACAAAGGAGGGTCTCGGTGGAGATCCACAAAAGTCCAGGAAGGACCATCAAGGACCATCAAACTATCAGGGCAGTCTCAAAGAGCTGCAAAGTACCAGTACGTCACCTTCTTCCCGGGCAGGAATAAGCCCACCTGAAAAGAAGGGGCAGGCATAAGCCCCCACCTGACCTGGAGGGCGGGGAGAGCGGGAACTCTGGGGTAGAAAACCCCTCTCCCTTCCGGCAGAGGGTTGTTGGGAACCAAGGGTACTTCGGGGCCAGATCCATCCTCCAAACAAGCAGCCCGAGTATGCCATTCTCATCCACGGATCGCCGACCCGGAGCCAGGCTGAAACTGACTAGGCTTAAAGTCTTTGGTCTGAGGTAATTGACTAGATTCAGTCCGCTAGTCTGGGAGCCTGTTCATTGGCTAAGGCGGGGGTCAACTAAGGTTGTGTTGACTGTATAGTATTCCTGGAGAGCTGTTAGTTCCGTTCTGTGTTATTGTATAAACAATTAAAAGCCTTATTTGGTCATTTAAAGGGCTGCGGTTTCCTTTTGTGTACGAAAGCCTCGCAGGTGGTCGGTAGCGCTCGGACGGGCTGTAACTCAGTGCCGGTTAACCCGTTAAGCGCCGAACTCACGCAAAGGATCCTGTTGGTGATCCTTCACAGTAGGTTTATGTTCTTTTTGTATGTGTGTTCATTTAAAAATATAAATAAAAATTGGGGGGGGGGAAGAACTCTCATCTTATTGGGAACTATACATTCCTTCATGTCTTCCACCTAACACTCATCTTCTGGCTCAGTTTTAAACTGTGATGCACACCCCTAAGTTCAGTTGGGATGGGGGAATCTGACATGGCTGGATTTTAGCAATGGTTCCTAGTCCTGCCCCCTTGCTCTAGTCACGCCTTCAGTGGGGCATTTTTGTTTTTGTTCTGTTTTGCTTCAAGTGGTACCTCAATGGGACTTCAGTTATAATTCACTTTTCCTATTGATTTCAATGGGACCTGCCTGCAACTAATGTGCGGTGCAATCCTATGCACATTTACTTGGAAGTAGGTCCTGCTGTGTTCAGTGGGTCTTTACTTCAAGGAAACTTTGCTTAGGATTGCACCTTTAGCCTAGATCCAACCCAATCAATCGAAGGTTGCATGGGAGGGCTTCCTCAACAGAAGTCATGATGACTGTTGGGCTGGCTTGTGCCCCACCTCTTCTCATTTGATACATTAGAGCGGCCTTCCCCAATCTAGCGCCCTCCAGAAGTGTTGGATTACAACTCTCATCATCCTCTACCACATTGGGAAGGCACTGGGTTGGGGGGTCTGCATTAGACTCTCTTTTCTCCACTCCCTTGAGGGTGTGGCTTCAACGAGCACCACCTTTTTGTACCTAGAAGAGACCATAATAGCAATTCTATCTGAGGAAAGAAGTCAAATATTTTCTGACTGAAGGATTTTATGATTACATCTCAGCACAAAATGGAGATTCTAGTGTTAAGGCATGTGAGGCATGCTGCAAAAATGAGAGAGCGACAGAGCTCCTTAGTAAAATCTGTGTTTTTCAATGTTTTATGAAGTTAAGAATAAAACCAAAAAGACGGTTTGTTTACAACAGGTTGAGGCAAGAAGTGCATAGAGAAGAGCTGCCTACGCAGATGAGTCCTGGCATCTATGCAAAGAGAAGGAATCAGTTACAGAGAAATGACTATTTGAACCTCCTCAAGCATTAGGTTACTCACAACATAATACAATAAAGATCTATGGTTAGGATTAATATAAAGTTTGGTTTTGAAATGATGGTTTTCTGCAGGAGTTTGGTAGAGTCAACAAATTTAGGAATGGAAATCATTTTTCTGAAAAATTATCAAAATATGTGGGCATGGAGGTTCTCTGAGATCCAGGGATGTTGAAGAGTCCTTGGTCTCGAGTCACGAGTCTTTGGACCCGAGTCTCGAGTCCGAGTCCTTGGTCCAAAATGGTGACTCACGAGTCCCTCCCAAAGCTGACTCCACAAGTCCCTATTAAAATCAATGCATTTTCCAACAAAATAAGGCTATTTCAGATGTGTGGCTTAAATAAATTCTAGACACAAGTGTGCCTTTTTATTTCAAAACTCTGCAACTGATTTTGGGAAGAACAGACCAGGCAGACAAACCCAAAATGTCTGAAAGGTTGCATTTTAGGGAAATGATTTAAAAAAAATAAACTTGCTGTACTTCCTAAAACCTATCCATGTTGCATTTGAGGAACACGATTTTGGAACACGAGTCCTTGGTCTCGAGTCCCGAGTCGAGTCTCAAGTCCCATTAAAAATATTGGGACTCGAGTCTGACTCGAGTCAGAGGGGGGACTCAGTCCGACTCACGAGTCGAGTCCGAGTCCCCATCCCTGCTGAGATCTGGTCCATTACTGCAATTTCCCAGATGTTATAACTATCCCAGGACAGGAGTTTGTGTGTTACATTAGGAGGCTATTTGGAATTTGGCAGCAGTTCATAAAAGGGCTATCAGCTTTCTCCTTATTTTAGGAATTAAGTCTCAGTCATACGTTCCAACACTGCGGCTGGCTCCAAAGGGTACTTCTACATTTTTAAGAGCTGGGTTGGTTGGTTCAGACGCCATGCCAAATCACAGCTTGGCATTACCTGAGCAAAACATGGGCTCACACACTCCCCTCCTCCCCCTTGTGCCCCCTCCTGCCCTCACAGCCTCCTGCACTTCTTCATTTGGGGCAAACCAGTGGGGCAAAACAATACATCAGAACCAACAAACTGTGGTTTGTATATGCCTTCCAAACCAGAAGTGCAACCATGAACAAATTGTAGTTTGCAGTTCTGGTTTGGGGGGAAAGAGTAAACCCATCGTAAGTTGGGCTGGACGGCAAAATATGGTTTGCTGTGAAAGGGAGGTAATTGGAACACACGAGAGGAGCAGGGAGCCTGAGGTCACTTGTATCTTGCCACATGATGGTTTGGTGTTGCAGGCGAGCTGAGCCATACAGACATAGCAAGGGAAGCTGTCACCATCACTTTCTCTTGATGCCAGGAAAGGTTTTGCCTGCTTAATTTCTGCCAGGCTGTTGCAAGGGGCACAGGAGCACAGTAAGATGGACATGTAACCTACTTTACAGAGGACAGTCCCAAATTTGATGGTGTCCTCTATTTGAAGGACTGTCTAGTCCACATCTGGTTTAAAGATAAATCATAAGAAGGGCGAGCAGGCAGGGCCTGCAGCAGCCGCAGCCGCTGCCAGAGCAAGGCACATAGGTCACCTGGTCACAGCCTTCCCCACTATGGGGAGATGAATTGTATTTCTATTTAGTATTTCTATTTAAATTAATTATTTTGAAGCTTGCATCTACACATATAAATTAGCACATGCACATTTTATGCAAAGTGGCATTCCCCTTTTGTCCTCTTTTTTTGGTGGTGCATAATTGCAGACCCATAAAATACAAGTGATAAACCTATGTAAGAGGAGTCAGCAATTAGAAACCAAATGAAATACTCTCTAATTAAAATACTTTAAAAATCTCTCTCTGTGTGTGTGTATGGATGTACCTAATTATGTAAGAACCTACAACCAGTTTGTTCAAGTACAAAGGATTTATAGTTTTGTAGCTGCTTTGTGGGGGCTTTTTAATGTTCCTTATTAACATGCCAGGGCGAGCAGGAGAACCAGTTTCTTCACTGAATTCCCAACCCCATCCTTGTACCGAGATATTAAGCTTTAATTAGTTCTGCTGGAACCTTTATAAGGCAACGGCTTGGGTGACTCTATGCATTCAGCTTTTGGCCTGGTGTCAGGGTAGCAGTGTTGTTGGTGCCTGCCCAGAGGTTGATTTCATTACTTGGGAGAGTCAGCATTAGCAAAGATTAAGTTGCTGTTCTTGGTCTGTTGGGCACATCGATCAGTGAAACAGAGGACAGGCACAGTCAAACAAAGGGTTTGCTCATCCTCATTTCATTGACAGGTCATGTTCCAGTGCCAGGTTCCCCCTTTTGCTGAGCTTCTAAGGGAACAATCCTCTGCATATTTAGACAGCAATAAGTCCTACAACTTCCAGCATTATGGGGAATGCTGGGAGCTATAGGATTTATTGCTATCTAGACATGCAGAGGATTGCAGCACTAAGTTTGGGGGAGGGATGAAGGAAGGGCCTTGTAGAGGAAAGAGACAAAAGTGGTAAAGGAGCAAAACTATCACTGAGCAATGAGAGTATGTCCTCAAACTTTTGAACTTAGAGGAAGTTTACAAGCCCCACCACATCTTCTAAACCCACCACCTGTCAACTACCTATGAAGATCTATGGATGAAAGTTACGGTAAGTGGGGAAAACAAATGAAGGACTTATCATAAAGGTCTTCTTCTTTTATGGAAGAGGCAGAAATAGGCAATGCTGAAAAATGTACAAGGCTTGGAGTAAAACACGCAGCCTGGGTTGCCACCTTTTTCCTGACAAGGCTCCAGTGTCTTTAACAGTTGCAAGACAATTGTAGAAATTCCACATGTAGTGTTTCTACCATTGTAGTCCCAACCTGGGAAAAGCTATTCCTGTTAAATTTATGCCTGTTGTCCAGATATTAAGGAGGGTACAGGGGAGTGCTGGGGTGGTGGTGGTACAGGTGGGGTGCCAGGGGGACAGGAGGGAGAAGAGACTCTAAATCAGCCTGGGCCTTCTCCAGCCTGGGCCCCTCCAGCCTGGGCCCCTCCAGATGTTTTGGACTACAACTCTCAGCATTCCTGACCATTGACCATGCTGGCTGGGACTGATGGGAATTGAAGACCAAAGCTTCTGGAGGGCACCAGGTTGGGGAAGGCTGTTTTGCGTAGAAACATTCCAGCTTTCTGAATTGCTTGAACCAAATCTTGTGCATAAATGTATGGGAAAGACCTTTGCTAAAGTTTCCAGCCCCTTGCACCTCTGGGCAGGTTCGATCCTGGGGAAACAGCCAAGGCTACAAGTTTTTGTCCCAAAGCTGAGGGGGAACAAATGCATGCTGAACATGAAAAAACAGACAAAACAAAAACAAGCAGAATGGTGTCTATGGGGCAAGTCCAGGGCTGACATCTCTTCTTTATTTTGGGAATTGTACTGGGAATCGTAGGGTTTTTTCTGTCTAAACATACATAGGATTGCATCCTAAAGATCTGAGAGTCAATGGGATTTTAGGACATTAGACACCATGATCATAAGCATCTTAATAAAAGGGAACACACAACAATCAAACTACCCCAGTATTATCAGAACAGTACAATCACTGTTGCTTCTGGTGTTTCAGGCCACAAGAGCATGCTGCAGTGTCAAAATAATCTGGTATATGAAAATATGTCTTTTAGTTATTTTTCTGCTTCTATTCAGAGTTCCAGAATAGCATCAAGTTGTTTTCAGTTAAATGAATGACCCATCCTCCAAAAAGAGGTGCATCTTCCAGTAATGAAAAGCGTTCAGTGCATTCTTTGAATTATGCAAGATACAAAGTTTTAATTATTCAAAAAAATCCCAATTCCAAATGTGCAGGCAAGCAAAGAAAACATCCAGTGGAAGTCTTCATGTTTGAATTGACAAAATATGAGTCTTATAGCTGTTTAAAACAGACACAGAGGCAAAAGGCACATGCAAGTTTCCCCAACATACAGTGGTCAGATTTCCTGGTGTGATTACATACTTTGAAACTTAAGATCTTGCATACAACCATCCACTAGAAATAATCTTGACATACGGCCGCTCTCTGTTTGCTATACTTTCCCTGCAGTTGACTAAGCTACAGTGAAAACTATCGATGGGGTTCTGACATTTCTTTCCACTGGCAACAAGCTCTGTAACTTTTGCCCGCTCTAGACTAGCTTGCGACCATTACCAGGAACGTCTCAAAGCACTCCCAGATTATAAGGCCACGAAGCCAGAATTTAACAGAGACAGGCATGTATTTTGACATCTGCACACTGTGGCTGAGGCACCAAAAACTAATTCCATCAATCCACGCCATAGAACTTCTAGAACAAGGCATGCCCCTCTCGGGCAGAGGTGGTGCTAGGGACAGAAAAGGTCCAGGGCTCAGGCCCACAGGACCAAAAAAAAAAAAAAGCACAAATTTGTATATGCTAATTTACATATGCTCTAAATACTCACTCTGTGTGTGTGTCTTTAAAGGAATCTGTCTCCTCGGGACACCACTTTTTGCAAAAGGGGATATATGGACAGGGGAGCGAAGGGCATTTGATTTCAGAAAGAAACCTCAGGCAGAAAGATTCAAGGGAGGCAGCAGGAGGGGAAGCACATGTGGGCAAAAAGCCAGCTCATCCAAGGGGATCAGATGAAACAGAGATCATCAGGGCCGTTGTACCTTCATTTCAGCAAGTCCCCATGGACAGCAGGGTGGTGGGGCAGGTGGCCTCCCAGAGATTTGGGGCTCTAGCCCTAATGGGCTGCCCCCTAACACCACATCTGCTCTTTGGTCCTTTGAACAACATGGAACTGAAAGTACTTTTTTCCTATATTTTTTAAAAGTAATAATACCTATCCTAAGTTCTGTATCTTTCAAAGTTTGCAAAGGATCAGGCATGAAACAATCTTCACGCCAAAGAACTGCATTCTTTGGTTCAGTTTTTGGAATGTTGCTGCATGTCTGTCCTCCGTTTGAACGGGAGACGTGTGTAACCCTGCTGTTTGTGCATCCATCTCAACATGGGGGGCGGGGGGGGTCACACAGCAAGATCTTAAGATGCCTGACTTTAAAAAGCCATGTCAGAACCAGCCCCATGCCCAGTAAAATGTTTGCCTGCCGCCTCTCCATTTTCAGCCCTGTCGGAACAAAGGGATCATTTAGCCACCCCACCCCACTGACCTTTTAAAAGGTAATAGCTACCAAAGTGAGTACTGTGTGGGACATCTTTAGAAACAACAGCTGAGCTTTTGTTGCCTTTAAAGATAGCTTTCTGGAGATAATTCCTTGAATATGTCCATCCCCCCCATAGGCTGCTGCTTACCCTGCCAGCTCCAAAATGTCAAGAGAGACTGGAATGCAGCCCAGACAACAGCAGCTGCTGCCAGAAAACTCCATTGTGTCAAAGGAAGAGAAATCTCTGAGGTAAGCTTCTAAACAAAGGGAGGATATTGCCAACTCTTTATTATCTGGAACAAATGTCACATTACATGCCCACAAACTGACTGGGATAGTATGTATGCACGCATGTATTTGTTTATTTGACAGAGCCCCGCTACTTGTACAAGTCCCTCCTTGAGCATACGTGTGGTGCCACTTCTCTCCCTTTCTTAAAAACCCTTGAAACCCCTCCCCTTTGGTTTACCCTCTTACAACAGCGCAATCCTAGACATGTCTCAGTAAATCCCACTGAGTTCAATGAGACCGGTTCCCAGGTATGCGTGTACAGTGTTTTAACAATGGGTCATTGTTTTTATGCTTTTTATATTTCATAAGTTGCTTTGGGTGACTCCTTTTGGGGAAAGGAAACGTGGGGTATACCATTTCTTAATAAACAAATAAATAGCAGTGGGCAACCTGCAGCCCCCCCCTAATTTCAAAAGCCCTCTGCAAGTGATTGTCATCTTGCCAGACTTCTGAACCAAAGATAGCAAGAAGAATATGTCCCTCCTCTGGCAGCATGCTGAGTGGGGTGGAAGAGAGAGAAAGGGAGGGGGAGGGGAGAGAGAAAGGGGGTGGTAGAAAGAAAGATAGCAGGGGGAAAGGGAAGGAAGGAAGGGGGAGGAGAGAGAGAGAGAGAGAGAGAGAGAGAGAGAGAGAGAGAAAGAACAAGATAGAAGGGGTGGTAGAAAGAGAGAAAAGGGGTGGTAGAAAGAAGGAAGGAAGAAAAGAAAGAAAGGGGTGGGGAGAGAGAGAGAGAGAGAGAGAGAGAGAAGAGAAAGATAAGAGAAAGAAGGGGTGGCAGAAAGAGGAAGAGAGAAAAGGGGTAGTAGAAAGTGTGTGAGAGAGAAGTGATGATGTTTGCAATGTCACCAGTTGTGCCTGCTTACAATGTGCCCTCCATGCATCCACCCTTATCTTTGGTCTTTCTTTCCCAAATCCAGATGGGGAGGTTGGAGTGCCAGGGACAAGCAAAGATGTCCCATGTTGTCCTGGTCCTGTATTGCCTTATGAAGCAGCTGAACCTTACTGTATTGCTAGAGGAATCCTCCTATGAGTTGACCCAGGCCTGTTTGTTGCCTCTAAGCAAGCACAATTTGTGAAACTGCACAACATCATTAATGATCACGGGGCACATCTATTATGGCATTAGCCTTAGTTCCCAATTTCCTGTTTCAGCTCCCCACATCTCCTGGTAGGACTGGGAAAGACTTCCTGTCCGAAACTCGGGAGAGCTACTGCCAGTCACTGTAGAGTAAGGAAGTACAGATTTTGTTAAATCTGTTCTGTCTGCATATAATGGATTGTCAGGCATCTTTCATTCTGTCATCTGCTCCTTGACGGAATTGGATTTTAACCTGCATTTCGTTCTACTTGTGCTAATTTGCATTAGCGCGAATTTGCATTAATTCACATTAAAGCGAATTAGCACAAACCACACCCCCAAAAGGGGGCAGGAAATGGTCCGCACGTCTGTGGAATCTGCATAACTTGGAAAAAGTCAGTCTGCTGCTGCAGCATCCTCGGGTCGATTGGAATCCATTGCAGATTTCTCCGACATCCCTAAAATTTCAGACAACGCTGAGCTAGATGGGTCAATGGTTTGACAGTATAAGACAGATTCCTATGTTTCCTCTCCCATTTCCCCTTGCATTTTTGTTATCTTTGCCTTGCCAAATATCAACCCAGCTGTAGCCTCCATGAAACTGTAAAATTAGAAAGTTGAATCCCCTAAATTTCACCCACCTGCCAGTCTTGGGTCCATGGCCACAGTTGGTCATAGCCTTTTTGCCAAGTTCCTAACAATGCGGTTTTTAAAAAAACAACAACCAAGAAACCGACACAGGGCTTATGCTGGCACTCAGCAACATTAATGAGATGAAAGGAAGTCACCAGGCTACCTCCAGAGGGCAGCACATAACAGCTAATGGAGCATCTGGACAGTGAGCCAGTTGGGATGCTGCCCAGGGAATGTCCCTCTTTGAAGCACATCGTGTTCTGATCCATGAGGAACAGAGGCAGCTGCACCGTTCTTGACCCGAAGCCAAAGAAAGTAAACAGGCTTTGTTTCTTATATTGCAGTTCTCCCCAGCTTCATCCATGCCCATAATGGGTCGTTCGGGATATTTGATTGCCTTGCAGTCTATAGAGGTTCCCGTGTCCCCTGACTTCAATGGGATTGGGCATGCTAATTTCTGGATAGGTTACCGCTCCCTTTCATTGGTGCAGCTAGGTAATTTCAGCAGCCCCAGCGCAATCTCTCCTGCTGCCTGAGGCAGGAGAGCACATGCGCTGCCGCCACTGCCGCCACTGCCACACACCTCTTCCTGCCACCACCTTCCACCCCCACCCCTTCCTTTGCTGCATCGTGCCTCCTTCCCTTTGCCTCATTGCACCCCACTCCTTCTCCTTGCCCCCATGCCTTCTCTTGCCTCATCATGCCCCCTACCCCTTCCCCTTGCCTTGTTGTATACCCCCCTTCCCCTTGCCTTTACCACCACCATTGCATCAGCTCTCTGGAGAGCCTCATGGCCAGAAGAAGTGGCTGGTGTGGCTCTTGCAAGAGCTTGCGCACTTATCATCTAGCTCTCACTGAAAAGATTCTCAGCACAAGCCAGAGAGAGGGTGGCTGAGAGAAGCCGCCTGTGTTTTGCTCTGAGGATCCCACGTTCCTCCCATTCCACCACCTGAGATGGGGGCTTCATCTCGCCTCATGGGAGGGCCAACCCTGTATTTTAGACCCTGGACCAAATAGTCTTACAGTGGGGCCCTTACTTGAGTTGTGAAGTACACAACTAACATTTCTCTTCTCTTCCCCCCTCCCCTGACTCCATTCCATGCTTTACAATTGCTTCTACGCTCATGATATTTTAGAACAAAGAAACAAGCAAAATATAGTTTGCCAACACTGATTTTTTTTAATGAACTCTGAGCATGTGCATGTTCACATTTTAAACTCACTTAGATCATGGCACCATGACTACAAGAATAAAATGATGATTGCTTCTGCTGTCCTGATGCTAAACATTTACTTGAGAATGAGAACCATTTTGTTGTAGAAAGAGATAATGTTTTTAAAGTAAACATAATAAATTGAGCATCTGTAACCATGTACAGGCCTAGCCACCCACTCAGAACTATAAAACTTTATTTTTTAACTAAGAACAAAAGGATCCTGTGGCAACCGGTATCAGACCTGGTGTCCCCAGCATGCCCATGCCTGAGCTGGTACTGACACCAGAGCTGTCTGTCACTGCCCCATCACCTGCTGCTCTCCAGGGGGTCATGGGGGGGGCAGGGCTCTGAGGCCCTGGACTTCCGCACCAGGCTCTAGCCCTGGCTGTACCGCTTCTCCCTTTTCCTCACAACCACTGTTGTTATGGGGGAACTGAGCCATAGGGAATATCAGCAGCTCTGCTGGTCAACCTATGAGATCAACTGACACGCAAGGCAGCACAGATGATATGGATCACTTATTTATTTACATTCTATCCCATATTTCCTCCAAGGAGCTCAGGCAGGCATGTCTTCTTCCCTTTTATGCTCACAACATCCCTGTGAGGTATGTTAGCCTGAGAGATAGGGACTGGCCCGAAGTCACCAAGGGAGCTTTGTGGCCGAGCAGCTGAGTGGAGATTAGAACTTGGCTGTCCCCAGCCCTTCTCTGCCACTAGGCATTATTACATCACACTGGCTTTCCCATCCCATCCAGGTCACCATCAAATACCAGTGTTCTCCTAGTTTACTCTAACTGCTGCTATTTTGCATTTATAAACTAGTGGCTGTGTAGAAAATAGAAAGGCTAGACTGGGTGGCCTAGTCATCTGTTAGGCTGAGGGTCTGCCTAAGGTGGCATATTTGGGGCACAATATAAGGGCAGCAAGCTCTTGATCTTTTTTTTTTTTTTGCCCCCAAATATCCCACCTTTCACTGGTCCAAGCAACGTATGACAGCAGGAAATGAGAGCATCTCCAAGGTGGCACTGGGCATGCCCAGTTCACACCAATTTCTTGGAGAAGGTGCTCTAGTAAGGCAGCTCTAATGCTGGAGGCTGGTGAAGGCAACCAAGGGCAGGGCAGTGATGTACTGGCACTGAAAAGGCTAAGGATGGCCTTGCACAGTGGTTCCACAAACCCTACTCAGAAGATTTGCTGTCCAGTACCCTGATCCTAAACACATTTCTGGAAGCTAAGTCCAAAGTCTTTCAGTCATACAACTTACCTTCCATTCTGGTCTGTTTATGATTGCAGCTTCAGGATATTCTCGCATGTACTTTTCAACGCAAGTGATGAATTTAATCCCATACAAATTTATGTATTAGCAAGCTTGTGTCTGTGCTGTTCAGCTGCTCCTTGCATAAGTAGCGCCATCGTTTTCTCTGCCTCTCCATGCAGCCTAAGTCATCTGCTGATCCTTTAAAAAGCCAGGGACAGTAGAAACAAAAGCTCAGCTCTTGGGATTTGTCTCCTGACTGATGGACCTGGACGTCTGGAGGGCTCAAGCATGGTCTGAAAGCACGGAGTCAGCCACACTGTTGAAGCTAAGCAGATTTGGGTCTGGTCAGTGTGTGGATGAGAGACTGCCTTGGGCTGCATGAAAGACAGGTGGGGTATAAATGTAATAAAACAAAATAAATGCATGCTTCTTCATCCCAGTAGCCCTAGGGGTAGTCCTAGGTCCAACCTGAAACCATCCTAGCACTTAGTAGAGCCTAATCGGAATGTGGGTCACCACCTCCCACATTTCATCTTAATACTGTGACTAAGGGTGAAACTAGCATAATGGAGCTATGCGTGCTAGCTTTCTCTGCTCCCCTGTAAGAGTGTGTGGCCTGATTCAGATTGGGACTACGGAGCACTGGGAGAGGAGGATTTAAGTGTCCCCCATTCCAAACTCAGCTTTCTTGTGAAATTCTACCACCACTCCATTGGGAGGGGAGAGGAAAAAAGTCTCCATTGACTTGCAATAGGGAGGTAAAATTGCCTGCATCATCCATGCAGCAGGTCTGTGCAGTTCACGGGATCATGGTGTGGCAGCGGCTTTGTGTTCAGCAGCCCATGGTCAGAAGGAGGACAAAGAGGCATTTCATCCCAGTTCATCAAAGCCCTCCTCAAAGCAAACTTCTTATGTGAAGTCTTTGGCAAAAGCCCTTAGTTTTCACAGCCATCTGAAACAAAGGGCAGTATCCAATGATGTCTGTGAAAGGCTTCTGCAAGCTGTCAAGAGAAACTTGGGGGAGGGCAATGGATTTTGAGCCTCTTCTGGGCAATATCCAGGGTGTCCCTTAGCAGCAGGCACCCCTATGGACATTGCCCCAGCCGGGGCTTGAAATCCACGCAGTTGTGCTTAAGCAAACGAGCGCATTTATAGATTCATAGATCATAGAGTTGGAAGGGGCCTACAAGGCCATCGAGTCCAACCCCCTGCTCAATGCAGGAAACTAGAGGAGGGGTCTCCCATCCAAGTAATAACCAGGCCTGACCCTGCTTAGCTTTTCACGCTCAGACAAGCTGAGCCAGCACATTTCTGTGTGCCAAATTTAAAAAAAATGCTGGGCAGCCCCTCCAAGGTGCTGCTGGGGCCTTTGAAAGGGCTATTCATGGCTGCCCACATGGGTATCTCTGGGGGGGGGGAAGGAGAAAAAGCTGCAGTGAGGATGGGGGAATCCCGTGCCAGCTGCCCCCAAGTGCTGCTTGGGCACTTTGAGGGCGGCTGGCACTGGTGCTCACCTGGGAGCCCTATGGCAGGAGCAGCAAGGGTACTTTGCCATCTCTTGCCATGGGGCACCCAATTTTTTAATTAATTTTGGGAAATACAAAAAAAAATTTTTTAAGGTGGACAACCACAGGTAGCCCCTCCAACGTACCACTGGGGCACTTTGGAAGGACTGTTCATACCTGCCAAAATGAGGGTCACAAAAGGTGGCTTATAGATTTCATAGATCATAGAGTTGGAAGGAGCCTACAAGGCTATCGAGTCCAACCCCCTGCTCAATGCAGGAAACTAGAGGAGGGGTCTCCCATCCAAGTAACAACCAGGCTTGACCCTGCTTAGCTTTCCACGCTCAGACAAGCTGAGCCAACGTAAGCCACAGGCCTATATTGTGGAGCTTGAGCCAAAATGAGATAGCCTTAACTCTGATCTTAAACCAGCAGGGTTTTTCTCTCATTGATATGGTATTCAGTTTAGTATAAAGCAGGGCTCTCCAACCTTGGGTCCCCAGATGTTGCTAGCCTACAGCTCCCAGAATCCCTTGCCATTAGCCATGCTTGCTGGAAGCATGCAAGAAGTAGGGGAAGCCTGTGCCAGCTGTCTCCAAGTACTACTTGGGTACTTTGAGTTTGGCTGGCACTGGTGCTTGCCCGGGAGCTGCTTGGCAAGAGCGGCAAGGGTTTTTTTGCCAACCCATTGTGAGTGCCAACCCATGCCAACCCATTATGAGTTAAATAACCTCTGCTACAGACTGTGGCTTGTCAGGGTGGCTTATAAGCCAAAAATAAGCCACCCTGACAGAAACAGTCTGGATCCGGACAACTCATTAATCCAGTTGTCCTGGCGTGCGAACCCAGACAGTATGACAGTTTAATTGTAATTTCTGTTTAGTAAATCTGTAACATTCAAATTGTCCACAAGAGGTCACCATTGGTATTCATCTCAGAGATCTGGAAGCCAGTTGACAACATGGAAAAGAGCATCACTGTATTGTCATGGACAAAGAAGATAACCCAACAAAGTACATTGTATAATTATCTGACAATATTTTGAGGTTTGTAGAAACATGGCTCTGTTAACTATGAAACAACCCCCCCCCCCGAACTAGTATCTCCTCCAAACCTATACCAAAGTTTTGTGCCAGTTTTGTGCTGTTTTTCCCCCTACAAATCCCAAGTTTTCTGCCACCACCAAAAGTGTGAAAATGACACACCCTTGGCAGGGCATGGTGAATGATAAAAAAAAATCCACATTCTCATATCACCTCTGAACCTACTCCAATTTCTATCCAAAAAAAGTTGTGCCGAACACCTGGAGTTTTCACTACTCTTTCTCCCTTCCATGTATTCCAGAGCTGCTCCCCATAACTAAAGAGTCAAGCATGGGTGTAAGGTGTAACATTGCTTGTTTCCACAGCTAGCTCCCTTTGTATATTGTATATGTTGTTTATTCTTGTAGTGCATTTTTGTACATCTTGTATTGTGTACTCTTCTAATACACTTTATGGGGATGTTGTCTTTTTCTGTAGCTGTTTGCATTAGGGAGCACTTGTTTGTCTGGCATTCTGTTGTTACCCTTTCCACTTTTTGTTTGCTTTTGAGTGCAGGAGATAACAGTTAAAAGCAAATATGCATAGGTAAAATAAAATTAGAAACAAAACATGACAAATACTTTTTAAAAAAGCAATCTGCAATCAGCATAATCCTGACCACTAAAAGCCATCCCAAACAGTCTCAGGACTCATACATGTCACCAGAATCACATGGATGGATGTCACATTGTGAGCATATTCTTACCTCCTGTCTGGTCCCCTTCCTCCAATTTTCCCTTACTTTCCTGGAATTAATTAAACCACTGAGACAATGTCTGTGCTTGTACATTTGGTTAAGGAGAATAAATGGAGGCTGTCCCAGGAAGGCTAATAGAGAAAAGTAGAAACAATGTATAACTATGGCACTGTACACTTGTGTGAGCAAGTCATGAGGCAAAGGCACATCAAAACCTCCCTGATGCATTGACTCCATCAGAGACATAGAAGCTAGGAATATGCTTTAACTCAAAAGAGTAATAAGGAAGACTGCCCTAGTTACAACACTGGTAGTCTCCAAACAGAACGTAAAACAAATGGGGAACAGCTCCTCTCCACCTTCACTTACAGCATGGACTGATGCTGGGCAGGTAAATAATCTCCCCACTGATTACGAGGAGAAACAATGCCCACAGCTGATAAGTCCTTCTCCTGTGTTTCCCCCTGGTACCTTTCCTCTTGCTGACAGTTAAGTTCCTTGAAGCCTTTTTGGAGCTTTCTCTTAAAGGGGCAATGTAGGAAGAGAGGTAGGTCTCTTCTCTCCCCAATAAGTTAAGTGGCTCCTGGCAAGAGTATAGAGGAGTGTAGTTGGTGTTTCCCATGTTAGAAGCTGTTCTTCTTCTCTCCTGTCTTGCTTCTCTCTCGTTTTGTTTGAGTCCCTTCCTCACCTATCTTCCCCCCCCCTTTTATCCAGTGCTTGCCTGCTTTTTCTCCTCCTCCTCCTCCTCCTCACCCCCTCCCTCTTCCAGCTGAACCCAATCAACACGAGCCTTGAGCATGTGTCAGCTGGTGCTGTTATTCATTCATGCTGTGTAAGCCCCGAGGATCCTTCACAACTTGTGATGAGTCATATGGCACTCCCTATGTGTATCTGATCAAACGTCTATCGGTACATTGGCACAGATGTGTACAAATGCATCAGGGCTATGAACTGAAAATGGGGAAGTAAGAGAGCCATAGTATGAGTAATGTGTTATCAACACTAAGAGTGCTTCCAGATTAGGCTTTTATCATGCAATTGCCCTACCTCATTCACAGAATTTTACATAGCTCTGAATGACATCTTCCGTTTGTAACCTTCCTGTGTTTTCCCACAAAAACATCCATTTAGGAGGGAAAGACAGAATAGTTGCACAGTGCCTTTTGAATGGTAGCACTAGGAGCCATTCATCTGGAAGTATCCTAAAAGGAGGAAGCATCATAAGGATTTTCCTTCCTTTTGAGTAGAAGAGACTGTCCTGTTGGTATGTGTTAACTATATTGCTTGAACCCATTTTTGAGATATGTACCATAGTTCAAAATAATACACATTTTATATCATGATAGATTATCAGAGAAGAAGAATGCTCTTCAGTATGATGGGCCCAAGCCACCTCAAAGGAGATGAGAATACAATTTCTGGGCAGCACCATCCAATGTGGGTGCCCATAACCCTCCAAACTCAGATGATTAAGAGCATCCAATGGAAGGCAGGAGGGGTGAAGCAGCTAGGATTGCCTCCTCACTCCCCTCACCCTCCAAAACATTTAGACGGCCATCTAAATGTTTTTGGCTGAGGCACCGTCTGGATTCCATGGAGGACGGTGGTGCCTCGCTCCTCTGCTCCCCGCCTCCCCCATGCCAGCTCCAAAGACAGTCTTCTTCCATCTTCAGAGCCAGCCAGCATGGAAATAACTGTGTCAGCTGTGAGGGGGGGTGCGATCCATGAAAAGGCATTTCCAAGGTCAGACTAGGGGCTCTGACCTATCCTATGCCCCCCTCAGGCAAGGTCGGGAGGCCATAGGATTGCACCCTAGGTGACTTTAACTGCACAGGTTGCAAACTTTTAGACTGCTGTTTTCATTGGTCTGCATGCAAATGATGTTAACAAGGAAGCTGCCTTGTGCTTAGTAGGACCATTGGTCCTTTGGGCTCAGAATTGCCCACACTGACTGGCAACAACTCTCTGGGATTTCAGGCAGGATTCCTTCCTAGCCCTACCTGGAGATGTCAGCAATTGAACCTGGGACCTTCTGCATACAAAACACTGAGCTTCAGATATTCCCAAATGTTTCACTATGGAGACTGCTAAATGCTTTTTTAAAGTCTGTAAAATGTATAAGGAGTGGTTACTGGAAGTCAGTTTCCTTTAGGAGAGTTGTTCCAAAGATGACAATGTATTATAAGATCTTTCAAAAGTAAACCAAGCTTTCTTTTTATCCTTCTTTTTGGATTAGCTACTTCCTCTACTTTATTATAACAATGAAGAAAGATTTAAGAAGCAGAACACTTTGCCAACCATTGCAATGCTCCTTTCCCCCCTCTCTGACATTTTCATAATAACTACTATGTCCTTTGTTTTGGAAGTTTTTCCTGGTTCTATGTGTTCTTAAAAGAGCAAGCCTTTGGTTAATTTATTGATGGTTTCATCATCACATGCAAGTTTTAACATTTCCCTGATGGTTTTGTACCTTGGCATTGACTTGCGGATGTTCAGATGTTAATGTTTACTTGTTCTGAGCCCCAAGGCTTGTAGCAGGGCAGAGATACTGGAACTTGGGATCACCCAATGAACTTGGTTGGAGTTCTTTTCAGGACGGGCAAAAGGAAGCATGTCTTATCTTTGCACAACACACAAGTAAACTTATATTTATCACAACAGGATGTGGTGATGATGGCCACTAGCTGAGATTAGGGTAGCTTTTTAATATTAGACAAATTTAGGTCTATCAATGGCTATTGGCCATGATAGCTACATGAACCCCATATTCAGAGAAAATAGATCTCCAGATGGTAGGGACAAACAGCCTGGGCATTCAGAACTTTATGGGAGGCCCTGCTCTGTGTCTCACCAGTCACTGAAGCATAGTTGTTGGGGACATGGGACAGGACCTTCTCGGTTGTAGCACCTCGGCTCTGGAACTCCCTCAAGAATCCCATCTAGCCCTTTTCTTGATGTTTCATTATTTGATCAAAATGGTATTGTTCCATAGGGCCTTTCAGCATCAGTAGGGTTAGTATCATTGGTTCAGCCAGGGCACCTGCCACACTCCAGAAGGGGGCCCACTGTTGACACACACAGCATCCTGGCCCTGCTACTTTTCTTGCACTTTGTTGTTGCTGCCTGTTCACCTGCCCTCTCCAAGCACGCAAGCAGTAACAAGCACTAGAAGAGAAGGAGCCCCCACTTGCCTTATCCTCTCCTTATGGACAGTGGTGCAGATTGGGTCCCTTAGAAAGTGGTGACAATGGTAAGGAAGGGGCCCCACTAAGAAAATCTCTCTCTCACACACACACACACACACACACACTCACACTCACACAGAGAGAGATCGAGATCGAGATCGAGAGAGAGATCTGTGAACAAGAGTTCCCCCTGCCTCCCATAATATCTGTGCTGCATTGTGATTATTCTTTTCTTGGCAGCTGCTTCTTTGTACTTTTTTTAAATTATTGCTTTTAATTGAATTATTACTAGCTGCTTTGAATGCTCCTTACTGGACTGAAAGGGCAGGACATATTTAACATAAAAATAAAACAGGGGAGGGCTGTTGCCTTCTTCAGCTTCTGATCTTCCCAAAGACATCTGGCTACTAGAAGCAAAATGCTGGACTGGGTGAGATCTTCTCCTGATTTAAAGAAAGGTCTTCATGGAACCATTGTTCAAAACAGCTGGGCATCCTAGTGAAGCAAGGGATTCACCAGTCACCACCTTACAGTGACTGTCTAGTTGCCTGCCCAAAGTTCACTTGATCAAAATTATTCCAATTTTTTTTATAACTTTACAACTTATATGAATTACAAATAAACAATGAATACAATGTATATATATCTTATATTTTACAATATTTTTCAAAAGTCCTGGCCACCCAGGATAAAGTCCTTCCTGTATCCACTGTTGTTTTTTCTTTCAGATGGTTAACAGACCCAAATTATATGTAGTTGTTATCAACTTGATACTGTAGTCCTTTCTGCATCCACCATTGTTTTTTCTTTCAGATGGTTAACAGAATGACCAACCAAATTATGTGTAGTTATTTTCAATTTAATACTGTTATTTTCACTTGTAGTCCAACAGGAAACCGGTTTGTATTCCCGTTTCGTTATCTTCCTCAAGACTACTTTAAACAAAATTAATTCTTCCAATGTC
Source organism: Shinisaurus crocodilurus (assembly GCA_021292165.1). Lineage (NCBI taxonomy): Eukaryota > Metazoa > Chordata > Lepidosauria > Squamata > Shinisauridae > Shinisaurus > Shinisaurus crocodilurus. The sequence continues at coordinate 222,479,575 of CM037877.1, forward strand.
CTGGACTGCATACAGTTTCATATTTTGTTCTAAACATAAAAGAAATTTATCATGACACTAATAAGCATTTTTCAACAAGCCTTCCAAAGACCCTTCCACAAACTTACATTCCTTGTCAGCGTTCTGCTTTACCATCAACGTATTCATCCAGAGTCCTCTGGTGGTCAAACTCTCAATTACTTTTATACCCACATTGTTTCTCAGGAGTCAAACATACCTTTCACGCACACCTGAGTCTGATAAGCCATGTTGCTTGCATCTCTTTCCTTTCTCTGCTTCTCCACTCATCTGCACTATATCTAGCAGAGTAATGCAGGAGGCATAACCGGTATAACTTTCCCAGCAGCCTACCTTTTGATTTGCATAATTAGCCAAGAATTTGCATCATATATAAATTAGCCTGCCCAGATTTGGGCAATTGGACATGACAACCCAAAGAATGAGGGTCACATGCCAGGTTATTCCTTCCTATGCCCACACTTCACAGCAAGTGTTCTCCCACGGAAATTCTATGTAGGCTAGTGACTCTTAAACTGTGTGCCAGGGCCTGTTAGTTTAACATGACTGTCATGGACCAACAATGCCCTGTTCCATGACTGGAAGGGAAAACAGGCAAAATAGCATGCCCCATCTGCTTTTTGTCTTTCCCTTCCTGTGGACTTTCCTACCACCACTAGACTAGGTGAAAATCTTTTTCTCCTCTGGCTGCCTAAATGGACCAAACCAGCCTTAAAACTCCCTGGGTCTCAGGTATCTACTTTAGGTAGTGTGGAGGTTGGCTATTAGGTGTGGGGCGAGTAACCTGTAAGAGTTAAATTTAAGGATAAGAAAGTTGCAATCCTATGCATGTTTAGACAGAAAAAAATCCTACAATTCCCAGCATGCCCCAGCCAGCATGGCTGGCTGGGGCATGCTGGGAATTGTAGGATTTTTTTCTGTCTAAACATGCATAGGATTGCACCCTAAATCTAATTAAGCTGCCCTACTGCTTACTAGTGAGAGGCTCTTACTTCCTGTCTATCTATGGCTTAGAGAGGTTCAGAGAGAGGTGGCTGCCTTGACACTAAGAAACACTGAATCATACCCAGGCAGAATAGTTACTTTAGAAATAGATGCTCATAGATTATATTTTAAAACATTTATTAACAAAAAGTAAATATATTTAAGACAATTATTGAAAGAAAATTATACCATGTTACCATGATACTTGTTGAAAAAAGTTTAAAACAGGAAAAGAAAACAAGACAAAACACAGTGCATACATTAGCAACACAGCTTTCTGCTAGCAGAGGTTACCCCCTGCTGGGAACAACCACATGCAGAATCTTCCCTTTACTTTTATAGTTTTACACTTGAACATGTGTGATGTGATTGGTGACTGTACTCTTTTAATCCCACCTCTTCATATTTATATCTCCCATTTTATGTCACTTCTATATTACTTTTTCCTAGTGACCATCTGGATAAGGAGACATTTTTCTCCCTCTCTCATAATACTAGAACCCATGAAGCTGACCGGTGGGAGATTCAGGACAGATAAAGGAAGCACTTCTTCACACACTGCATAGTTAAACTATGGAATTCACTTCCACAAAATGTAGTGATGATGGCCACCAACTTGGATGGCTTTAAAAGGGGGTTGGACAAATTCATGGAAGAGAAGGCTATCAATGGCTACTAGTCCTGATAAGCCAGTGATGGCGAACCTTTTTGAGCCCGAGTGCCCAAACTGCAACACAAAGCCAACTTATTTATTTCAAAGTGCCTTAAATTTGGCAGGAAGGAAGAGGGGGCACTAGCTAATTGCGCCCCGCTCTGTCTCAGGGCATGGCTCTTCACTGGGCACGCAAAGATTCAGGCGTGCGCGCGCTGTGCTTCTGAGCTGTCTGTTCAGTTAGAAGGAGGGCTGGGTGCCTGCGCAGTCTGCTTCTGGGAGTGGAGATGTTGGAGTGTGCCTGCCTGTGGAGGCCAGCGAGGAATGAGTGGAGAGGAGTTACTATGGAAACCCGACGCTGAATGCAGAAGGGGACGGTCTTTTCGCAATCTGGCGACCAATGGCTCGAGTGCCCACAGAGAGGTCCCTGCATGCCAGCTGTGGCACGTGTGCCATAGGTTTGCCATCACTGTGATAGGCTATATCCTACCTCCAGTATCAGAGGCAGTATGCCTATGTACACCAGTTGCTGGAGAACATGGGTGGGAGGGTGCTGTTGTGCACATGTCCTGCTTGTGGGTTTCCCATGGGCAGCTGGTTGGCCACTTTGTGAACAGAATGCTGGACTAGATGGATCCTTGGTCTGATCTTATGTTCTGTTTATGTTCTTCAGTCTTAACCATTTTAAATCATTTTAAATTATTTTAATCATAATCATTTTAATCTTGTAATTGTTTTGTAATTCTGTTATTGTAACTGCTAGCTCTGCTGTTTGTTTTTAATCTGTGGTTTTAAATTTTATATTTTATATTGTATTTTATGATTTTAACTGTTGTAAACCGCCCAGAGAGCTTCGGCTATTGGGCGGTATTAAAATGTATTAAATAAATAAATAAATCACAAGATGAAACATCCTTCCAAAGAAGTTAGCAAGTGTTCCTCCTTAGTTTCTCTTTTCTATGTTTCTTGTTCTTTGAGTCACTACTTCCTCTTTTTAATTAGCTTTTTAACTTGAGGCTTTTCATTTAGAAAGACACCTAACTTTGGTAAATATCAATATATTGATCTCCCACCATTTCCCCCCTCAGGGGCAGGAAATCAGAAGCAATTGTGAATCTCAGACACCGCTATGCTAATACTGTCTTTTAAGTACCTGGTAGGTAGTGCCTGCTTATTATTGTCCTCTTTGCTGTCATTAATGATACCTTGTAGTTTGGTAGCTATTTGTTTCATGTAAATATGCAGACCAATCATAATTATTGACAATTTTATATTTTATATTGTATTTTATGATTTTAACTGTTGTAAACCGCCCAGAGAGCTTCGGCTTCTTTCTCCATCATTAAAACTGCTGTTGAATGCAAAGCAAATATTGTACTTTATGTTAAAATGGCAAGCTTATTTTCTGAATGAAACCCTTGTATGTACCATTTCTCTTACATCCATGCGTGATAATCAATAATGTTATATTATGGCTGCAAAATGTGTAACACCTTCACCATACAATTTTAACCAATGATACATGTGTATATAGATTCCCTTCAGTTTGACTTTTTATGTAGTTACGCACCCTCTTACCTAGGGATGTATACATTCTTTTCAGTTAATTTTTGAACAGGATCTTACCCAGTTCGCACCTTCTGGACCAAACACAGATGCAATCTGCAGTCAAAATCCATACATTTCCGAGCTTGCAATGTGATTCGCGGACCAAAAAAAATAAAAACATTTGACAGCATGTATACATTTCAAAAATGTGTCAATTTCAAAATGAGTACATTTTAAAGATGTGCACAAACATGGGAGGAAGAATGTCTACATTTCAAAACTGTGCACAATTGATGTATACATTTGGAAAAATATGCATGGAAATACACATGGATTTTCATGCAAAAAGAAAAAGTAAATTTCACAATCTGATACGGACTCGAGTTGGAACAAGCTTCAAGATGGAATTCAGAGAACTTCAGTGAGCTCAAATTTTGCTGATTCACACATCCTACTCCTACCCATCCTTATGGTTAAACTTTTTATCCGTGGTGTTTGCTGACAAAAGCAATTTCTGTTCTATATAATTCAGTACCTTCAGCACTTTCTACTGTATACATTGGAAAATTGTAATCCCCCCCCATTTTATTCAGCCAGTTTCCAATATAAACTACCGGTAACTGATTTACTGATTTTCTATGGTCTCTATTCATTGTTGCCGTTCACAGTGTTTATTCTGTCCCCTGCCCCCACCCCTGCCCCGAATTCACCCATAACATTTCCAACATTCTTGTTTTTGCGGTTTCTTCTTCTGCTGTGACCCATAGACTTTTTGCATGTGGACATTATTTTGCATGTGGACATTATTTTGATTTTATTGTTGCCATGCTCTGGTTTCTATCTTAAGATACAGTGTACACTGGGGGAAATCTGGATACATTGATGGCAGCTAGGTTAAGATTGAGTAGACACTGTTTGATGTTCCAGTGCTACACATACAGCACAGTCCTTTTGCAACACTATAGAATTCTTCACATTAAAGAAATCACATCTTGCTTTAACACAATTTTAGTATCTTGTGTGGTGGTCTTAACTTTTTCAGGACTCACAAATTGTTGGTCATTGATGTGGTATCTTTTGTTGTCTTTGGGCAAGTGGTACACAGTTCCTCAGGACAGTGGGTCTCACACCATGGTTCTGAACATTTTGGTAGGTCCACTTGCACCTGTTCAGCAGTTGAAAATATATTACCAAACAGGTTGGCATGCAGTTCCAAATACTCTCACCTGCATCAGCGTTAAAGTCTCTGCTTCCTGGACAAAGGTGTAATGTCTTTTTGATGTATATCAGCATTCAAGATCTTCTTTTTTTCAATTGTATATTTTACTGCAAAAGTGAGCTGGACTTGTGCTGTAAGCAATTTTCAGAACATTATGGCTTTAGAAGCAGTTGGTAAATTTTAAAGGTTAGTAACACAGTTCAGTTTTGGAGTTCAACATTCCAGTAACACAGCCAAAAAGAATTGTTTATTACCATCAGTCAAGTTCAAGTTCTTATTTCTTGCAAGTCTTTTTAGATCTTCGGGCAACTGATGGGGTCACTGTTAAGGTAATTCACATATCCATGAAGTTGTTGTTTTTAATTCATTTTTTATTGTGAAATTTCAACAACAAAAATTATATATATATATATATATATATATATATTCATATATATATATATATATATATGAATGAATGAATGAAAAATGAGGTCTACATTCTAACTAAATATTTGACCTCTAAACTATTAATCTTTTGACTGAAACTGAGTGGCACACACAAAAAGATTTAATTCCATAATATTCTAAAACCAAACTAAATACATGGAAGACAGATCTGTTCCTTCATAGTGACAAAACTACCAGTATGCTGCAAAAAATCCATTAATTCAATAAAAGGTCATGTGAGCCCAAAACATCCAGACACAGAGGAGGCTGACCACTGTATCTCTGCATGATTCACAGCCCTGGCCTTGCCTCCGTCCAATCAACCTCCTCTTCTAGAGTCTCATACTTCTGCTGCACCTCTGCATCAGGTGTGATTAGATCAAGGCTCTCCAACCTTGGGTCCCCAGATGTTGCTGGACTACAGCTCCCAGAATCCCTTGCCATTAGCCATGCTGGCTGGGTATGCTGGGAGCTGTAGGCCAGCAACATCTGGGGACCCAAGGTTGGAGAGCCCTGGATTAGATCATTCACTCCCAGTGCAGACACACATGGCAGGATTAGCCACCCTCAGGGCTAATCCTGTAAATCACTGTTCTGGACTTACCTCCCTCCAGTTGGGAGGCACACACAGGACACTCTTAGTATTTCACACTCTAAAGCCCAGTTGAGATGGGTTGGGAAACCACGGTTTCCCACTATGAAAATGAGCCACAGCAAGCTTGGGGCTCACACACTCTCCTCCTCCTCATTTGTGGGCCAGAGGATAAGACTGAATGCATCTGCTTTTGATTTTAAACTAACCACAGTTCCCTGTGTCATCTGAACTTGAAGAACTGTAGTTTGTTTTAAAACATGGGTGGGCAGAGAAGGTAGATCTGGATCAAATGATTGATCTCTGGGTGATTTGTATAGACTGGCAAGGGTTTCTGAGCCTTTTCTGTGGGCCTCACTCACCACTGCTGCACCACCAAATTTGTCACTGAAATTTGGTTATGCAGTGGTGGTGGCAGCAAAACCCTCTGCAATTTTGCTTTAAAATGAAGCACCTGGGGAGCACACTCCTTGTTTTCAACCAAAATTGCCAACTTTTTTGCTGCTGCACGGCCAAATTTCAGCAGCAAATTTAGTGGCGCAACAGTGGTAAGTGAGGGCCACACTCACACACACAAATACCAGTGGACCATGTGTTGCCCGCCCCTGGCTTAAACAAATTGCAGTTTCCCTAATTTGGATGTCACAGGGAATTGTGTTTAATTTAAAACTGGAAGTGGAGGCTTTGTTTCTCCTCCTCTGATGCATGAAAGAGAAGGAGAGGCAAGACAGAGGAGAGTGCAGGAGGCCAATGCATGCCACAGCTTGTTCTCACAGTGGGAAGCCATGATTTCCCATTCATTACATCTGAACCAGGCCAATAAGTAAATCTTTTCAGCTGTGTGAAGTGTGTGCCCAGTTCAGAAAAAAAGTGTGCCTCAGCTCAGATTGCCCCAAATGGTTGCCTTATCTGAACACAATTTCCTCCAGCTGGTGATCTTACACAACCATTGCTCAACCATTTTTCTTTTTTTAGGCAGTTGGTGCAAAAGCTTTAAAGGTCAGTGAGCAGGATTTACCCTTCACAGTTCAAGAGCAAAAATGACTCAGAGTTTTTCTGGCAAAACAGAACAGCTTTTCTCTCCCGAACAACTTGCACTTCCAGCAGCTACCGGCTCCTAATGGCTGCAACATTGTGCTGCTCTGCAACTGCACCCCCCTCCACACACACACACACACACACACACGCTATTGCACATTCCTGACCCAAAGATACCAATTCCTCCTACAGAAAGCTGCCATCAGCTTAAATCTCAGTGCTGGAGTGCCTCCAATGCCCAGGAACATCTTTTCTCTGCTACCACAAAGCCTTTATATAACTTACATCCAATGAAAACAAGATCCCATTCCAACACAGGAGAGGGTATGGTCGGTTTTTGCTTCTGGAATGACACTTGGTACAGAACCAAGAGGCTGGCGGCAGCAAGAGATGTGGTGCATCTGTCTGCCTGGGTGAGAGATTTACAGACTGACAGCTGAGTCAGGACCTGATTGCGCCAGTAAGGAGGAAGGAGAAGAGGGAGGGAGTGTGTGCTGTGGAGGGATAGATTCCTTCAGGGAGGCAAAAGTTTATCCTTGTTTTCCTTGGGCAGAATCCCAGAAGCCTTACAGCAAACCTATTAGAATAATAAATAATACTGGAATATTTTGGTTCCAGGGCAAAAGCAGTGGCTTCCATTGAACCCAATGAGTTATTCACTCAAGCACACATCATACGTTACATCAGAGAGTCTTCACTGGGTGACTTTGGGCCAGTCACTGCCTCTCAGCCTAACCTACCGGCTCACAGGGTTGTTGCGAGGATAAAGTGGAGAGGAGAAGGAGGATTATGTGGGCCACCTTGAGTTCCTTGCGGGAAAAGAGGCGGGGTATAAATGTAATAATAAGTATGCCACAATAAATAGCACAAACGATTAAAGGTGCAGATAATTGGGAGGGGGGGTTGAGGGAGCATCAAGAACTGGGATTCGTAAATGGACAAACGAAGGAAAATATTATGATTTATTTTACCAATATATGTAGGTGGGAATATGCATTCTTTTAAACTCTCCATAATCAGGCAATTTTCTAATAGTTGGAAAGGTCTGTGTTACTCAAAAGCTTGCATTCTCTTAAACTGTCCTATAAAACATATTACTTCAAATATTTTTATCTCCATATTTACACTTTTAGATTTTGTTTAGGGAACACATTGCTTTCTGCATGCACGCACACACAGACACACAATAGATCCCAGGTCTGAGGCTTCTAGATGCTAGCTCACTTGTTGAGGAATCCCATAATTTAGGATCATGGGTACTACTAAATCCCCTTTGTGCTGATTTGTAGGCAAAGCCAAATGTGCCCAGAAACTAATCTCTTGCTTATTTTCTTTAGTAACAGACTTTGTGACTTTGCCCTTTGTTGCTTTAATTAAAAAAAAAAAAATCAGTCCCTGAAGGCAGAGAGAAAAGTGATGCGAGCCATCCACCCCCACAGTCTTGCAGTTCATGCAGTATGTTGGAAATATTAGTCTCCCATATCCTAGATAGGAACCCAACAGAAAGAAGCATGCTCTGAGGCTGGGTTAGAGAGGATTCGGGATGAATCTATGCAGGCTTCAGGAACCCCAGAAGAGGGGGTCAGAAGGGGCTAGATCCCGCCCCCAGGTTGACCTGTAGGGTTGAGCCTCTCCCCTCAAGGATGATCAGGCAAAAAAGACTGCTGTGATAGTTAAGACTAATTGATAAAGAGGGAGAGGTGCTGCCCCCATTTTCTAGGACTCAGCAACTGACAGCACCATCTCCATCTCGCTTCCTTCACCTTAAGAGAAGAGCTTTCCTATGGAGGAAGGAGGCAAACTGAGCTGTGTTGTGTACTGGTGAATGTGGCCAGGGGGCGGGGAGATGGAAAGAGAGTTGAGGCTGAGATGGAGGCCGATCCCTGAACAGCGAGCTTTTAGTTCTTCTCCCATTCTATAGTATTCATGAATTGTGTCTTTTCAGTACAGTTGAGACCCCTTTTGATTTAATTTTTCTTTTAATGTTGGGCCACCTTAAAAACACTTCCATACGGACCCATCGCTAGAGTCTACACAATTTTCTTTAGAATGTCCTCCTTTTAAAATTTTTCTTAATTTTTTTTTTTTTATCCTGGAAGACAATCTTACTCGGTCATGAGTGATCGCCTGATGATGAGTCTCTGTTGGAAGGCTTCAGTTTGGAAGAACTAAGGGGGGCTTTAAGGTAGGATCTATTCAGAATGGAAGTCTGAGGCTGCAGTAGCTAATAGGGTAAAGACTAGGGGCTTGTTTGAAGGCATGGGCCAGTAGCACACCCTTGGTTTAAGGTATTTGAAAAGGTAATGTGGGAAAGGTAACATACACTTCTATTTGCAATGGGAGACTTGTGGAAGACAAAACCTCAGAAGCTGGTCTGGAACCCAAACATCTTTTGTCTCCCAGAAACGGATGCATTTGCTAACCTTAGTATGTTACATTTTCTCCGGTCTTAAATTAACCCAGGCAACAGCCCAGGGAATGAAGAATGCTGAACGAGCAGAATGTGCTAAGCTTAGGGCTGAAATAGCACAAGGCATAGGATAAGAGTGAGGGCCATTTGGCAGACCTGGAGCCCAGTGCTCTGAACACAGAGATGTTAAGAACATAAGAAGAGCCATGCTGGATCAGACCATGGGTCCATCTAGTCCAGCATTCTGTTCACACAGTGGCCAACCAGCTGTCCATGGGAAACCCACAAGCAGGACACAAGTGCAACAGCACCCTCCCACCCATGTTCCTCAGCAACTGGTGTAGAGCATTTATATGCCCTAAAAGGCAGCATATAAATGTTGACCATGCTAACTGGGATTCAAACCTATTATAATAAGTTGTAAATCTAAACATTACAATGTGATGGGGACTGAGTGCTAAAGTTTAGTGTCTGCTCCCTCTGTAGTTCTGAGTTCTTTGCCCTCATGAGTCCATGTTCTCATTCCCCTGCCCTCACTTCCCCCCACTCTGATTGGATTTCTTTTCTTTCTTGCTCTTTTCTACAGCAGACCTTGTCAATGGGTTTTGCATTCTGTGCAATCCAGATATCACATACGAAAAAAACCTGATACACATTTTCACAACTAGACACAAAATTCAGGTTTTCTTGGCACAGAGTACCTCCATCAGTATCCAGTATTAGCCTGATTAAACCTCCATGAACAGAGCCACCTTAAGCACCACTCATTATGTAACAACAACAACAACAACAAAGGCATTCAGACCTCTGTATGGTACAAGTATTTTACATCAGGGCAAGCCCATACAGCTTTCTCTTGGTAGTATAACAAGTACCACCCAAGTCCCAGCCAAGAAATCTAGCATCTGGTGATTTCAGGAAATAGGTGGACACCTGGAGTTCTAGTTTAGTCAGGTTTCTGCCATGAAATTTAGGGGACAAGTTCAACTTTGTATGGAACAACACATTGCCCCTTCATTCAGCGCAAGCTTTCAAACATGCCTTGAAGGTTTGTTTCTTCTGGACTGCCTTTCTGTAACAATGTTTTGATGGGGCTGATTCCTGAGACTACATTCTTCCTTACAATATGTTATTCTTATGGTTTGACCATTCAGATGGACCTTAATGGATCTCCTCTTGTTATATGCCACTTTGAGGGCTATGCCCTTAAGGCAGCATACAAATCCTTAAAATAAAATAAACAAGCCTATGGCTTCTGGGGCCTTATACTTCTTTTGATGAGATGAAATGTCACTAACATCCTACAATCTGCTCTGGATTTGTGGAAGAGGAACATCACACTAATGAGCACTATCATCTTTGAACATCTCCATGTTGTCCTCTTATCAACCCTTTCATACCAGCCTGCCCTAACCTGACACTCTCCAGATGAGTTGGACTACAACTCCTATCATCCCCCAGCCAGCATGGCCTTGGCTGGGGATGATGGGAGTTATAATTCAACACATCTGGAGGGCACCAAGTTAGGGAAGGCTGCTTCATATTATTTAGCTTCAGCTTGGGTTAGAAGCCTAGGCCAGGTTCTGGGAACACTGCAGCAACTTGGAAACATATCAATGGTTCCTCAATGAGATCAGAAATGATGGCCAAGCATCCCTGAAAGACAGCATGGCCACCCACTATGAGTCCTCTCTTCAATGCCTAACCCAGGGGAATGTCTGTCATGTTCTAGGTTACACCCTCAGTTCTCTCACAGGACAACCATATAACCTGATAGGCCTGGCCCATGCATACACACACTGTGTACCCTAGAAACCCACTCACCCACTACCATATTTGTCAATGCACAGGGATTCTGCGGCAGACACACAAAGATTCCTTGGCAATCTAATATAAAACCACTGCCTTAGGCCATGTATACAATTCAAGTACAGAGCCATGTTTGTTGTGGTTGTTTATTTAAAAAGAAAAACACATGGTCTTTATAGCACCTTAAAGATGAATTAACTTTATTTTAAGAGCTTGAGCTTTCATAGACCACTGCAGCCCATTTTGTTAGATACTGAAAAATGGTGTGGCCATTGTGGTGCACTATCTTCCTAACAATGGCCTCATTACTTCAACATTCCAGTGTTTTAGTTACAGTCCCTTCTTTATAATGTAATCAGTTTCATGGGGTGAACAAGAAACTGAACCCAAGTTGTCTACTGCAGGACTCTTCAACTTATTCAGATCCAGGACTTACCCTTAACCCCAACATGGGGTTAACATGGGACCCACCGTTAATTTTTCACTGTCTATTCCCATCTTGCTCTTTATTTTTAAGAGCTAGGATGACCAGATGGAAAGGACCTTAACAGTTTTACATAAGAGGAAATTTTGTCAGGTGCAGCTTGTCAGGCAAGAATTCACAACTATTAATATTAAAGGAACTCTGACAGCTTTTGCATTTAATCTTTCTGTGTGTCAATGTTATTTTTTAAATGCTGATGGTGGCACCACGGGTACAACCCATCTTAGGTCATTGCATGACCCACTTGCTGGTCTCGATCCTCCAGCTGAAGTCCAATTGTCTAAGGCAGGGCTGGCCAACCTATGGTCTTCCAGATGTTGATGAACTACTTACTCCTATGAGCTCCAGCCAGCCTGGCCAATGGTGAGGCATGATGGGAGTAGTAGTTCATCAACATGTGGAAGGAAGGCCACAGTTCCCCCAGCCATGCTCTAAGTACTGGGACTGCACTGATCCACACTGCAACAAGGTACAACAGAACAGGGAGAGCTATAAGGTTACATAAGTTCCTCCTTGCCTAGAGTGTCAGGTGGATGTGGGACATTTTGTCCAATATACATCTAAATGTGTAGAGTGCCCTCATTTTTATTACTGGCCAACCCTTTTGTCATAGGCAGTCTCGACAAATACTCCCCCTTTGTGATCTCATGTACTTCGACTCATCGTGTACCGTGTAAAGTCAGACAGAAGCCTGTAAGCTACAGAGTGATGAGCCTAACTAGGAAATAACGATAAAGGCAGTTTTCTAAAGGAAGACAAATATGTGCATTGTTGGTTTTCTTGAAATGTTATTAATAAAGGATCATAGTAGTGGATTTCCTGCATCAGCAAGGGGTTGGATTAGATGACCTTTGCGGTCTCATCCAACTCTTTCTATGATACATCAGGCCTATTCAGGTGTTCTGCCTGAACAGGAATGATCAACCCATGTAAAGAGCATGGGGCCTTGTGCGCTGGCCCCATTCCAACATCCCCCATGGGCTGGCCCCACTGTTCCCGAACTTCTTGTGTTGAGCAAGGGGGTCAGAAGAGGGCTTCTGCATGCATTCACTTGAATGTGAGTAGAACCCACCATGTGATCAGGAAATCTGATCGGGGGGGGGGATTCTTCTTGGTGGGGATTCTGGGATGGGCAGTCCTATTCCCTTCCTGCACCTGCCTCCTTCCTGTGCCCCAAAGTAAATTACTAGGTTTTGGAGCCAGGGAAGGGTAAGGTGGCAGCGGCATTCACAGATCGGTGAGCAGCTCCCTACACACCTTGTTCTTGTTTGCGTGCATTCAAACAGGGATGCTCACTTTTCTGAGCACTCCTATTTGAATGGATCAATAAGGTTGCAATGTTGCACAATATAGGACATTGGTGTGATTCACTGAGCTGGAGCTATGGGCTGTCAGTACTCTCCTTGTTCTGTAGTTCTGAGCAGAGGGTCCTCAAGGTACACCCTAGTAAGCAATACTACAGAGGCAACTCATTTAAGGGCATCTCAGAACCCTCCCAAACCCCACTTGGACTCCTTCTTAAGGTGCTTAGATTTCTATTCAATTTCTGCATCTAGTCCTGCAGGCATCTTCCTGGTAACACATGACTTCTCAAATCAGAATGGGAAGCTCACAGTTGCTCCTTCTGGGTCAGCTATTCAGTTCACCGAGGAAGGATGCTCTCTTTCAGCTTCGAAGTCATCAGATGGTTGCTGGCATGCTCAGCTTGAATAAGGAGTTTCTCCTCCTCATTCTTTGTGGTTCAGCTAATTCCAGCACTGCCCATCCAGCACCGGGCTGGTGGGACACCAAGCAATGGAATGATTCTCTTTTGTCAAACTTGCTGCATCTGTGTCTTGAATGTAGCCTACCAAGTCCATAGATGGGCATGCCATAGATAAGGCTACTGAGGGTAAAAAGGCAAGCTACGGTACCTGTCCACAGCAATTTGGTAGGAGATCTTGTCAGAGCCTTGCCAAGAGGTCAAAGCTAGTGAGTATCACAGCAAAGACACAGCAGGAAAACAGAAGCCCATTCTAGCTATACTTGTGATCCAGTATTTGCTGGATGTTTTTGGCGTCACTTCATTTTCCATCAGGGATGCCACGGAAGAGAACTAACAAGTCCACATTCAGTTGCAGCTGGAAATTGCCTTCTGTCCATTGGTAACTGAATTCACAGCTATCAGCTCCTCTACTTTCTCCATGTTGAGCTGAGGGTCTGGCTCCTTTGACCCATTCACCAGAATCTGGCTGGCTGGGGCTGCCTCTTGTTGAAATGCTGGAAATGAAAAAGAGAGAGAGAGAAATCAACAGTTAGACTGGAGACAAATTGAACAGGAGACCAAGCTATTGCAGGTGCTGGAGGTTGATGCAAGAAGGAATTCATACTGGGTTGTATCCAATATTGGTCTAACTTAAGAGTAGACCCATTGAAATGAATGGGAATAACTAATGTCTAATGTTAGACTAACATTGGATACAACCCACTAAAGTAAAAATGCCCAATTTTCACAGGTTTGTTGCAAATTTATTTATTTATTATTTATTTATTATATTTATGAATTGCCCATCTGGCCAGATATCCGGCCACTCTGAGCAATGTACAGTCCAATAAAATACATGGGGGGGGGGGGGAGGACACACACACAGTATAAAACACAATTAAAAACAGTACAAAACTTTAAAATCCTAACCCACCCCATATTCCCACCTGAAAAGCCACATTTTTAATGCCCGGCAGAAGCTAATCAAGGAAGGGGCATGGCGGAGGTCACTGGGGAGAGAGTTCCATAAATTGGGGGCTGCCACAGAAAAGGCCCTCCTCCTAGTCCCCACCAGCCTGGTTTCTCTGGCTGATGGGACAGGGAGAAGGCCGTCCGTGGCAGATCTTGTTGAGCAGCCTATTGTTGATGTTGCTGGAGGCGCTCCTTGAGATAAACTGGACCGGAGCCATACAGGGTTTTAAAGGTCAACGCCAACACCTTGAATTCAGCTCGGCAAACAACTGGTAGCCAGTGCAACTCTTTGAGCACTGGAGTGATGTGATCACGCCGGCGGCAGCCTTTAACCAGGTGAGCTGCTGCATTCTGTACCAGCTGCAACTTCTGAACCGTCTTCCAGGGTAACCCCACATAGAGTGCATTACAGTAGTCTAGGCGAGAGGAGACCAAGGTAAAACACTTAGTATCCTGAGAAGTGCTACTGAAATAATATTATAAACAATAAATGTAAGCCCCATAAAGTCAAAAACCTGGCTTATGAGTCATAAAAAGTGCTCTTGATTTGTCTTTTTCTTTTCTTTTTTCTTTTTTAGCATTTCCTGTCTCTTAAAGCACACCTCTCCAAGTGCAATTTTAATGGGCACAGTAAGGAATTTCATCATATTTGAAATTGTACAGTGCCTCAGATACTATTTAAAACAAAACAAAAAAATAACCCCACCATAATGCTTAATTTATTATGGTTAGTTATGGATGGCATGGAAAAAAAAGATTTCTCTTGAGAGACACCTGCCTGTTCAGCGTCTCACAATGGGAGTTTTAATTACTAATACACATTTGTTAAGCTCTTCTCACTTCATCCTGGCAGAAGACCATATTTGTGCCAAAAAGGAAGGAAGAGCTACTGTTGGGCTCTGCCCCTGCTTCTGTCCCTCTACAAGGAAGCACCTCTGCTAAATGCTACCCCCAAGAGCAAAGTGGGGCTCGTGGATCAAGCCACATGAGCAGTGTGGTTCCCCATTGTTCCTTCCATGGAACTATGGGCCACCTTCAACTGTACAGCATCACTGGAGTCCTAGAAATTTTCTGCAAAAAAGCCATCATTCTAACAGAGTCTTGTTGGATGGAGCAAGCTATCCACAACTCACTGGTCTGGTCATGTATTGAACAACAGCTTCGTGTTCACTCGCTGACTGATGAGGATTTGAAGCATGACAAGTTAGAGCAGGGAAATAAGAACAGAAACTGGGCAAGGATATCCGCATGGGATGGGGGGATGGGTGGAATCACCCACAGCCTTGATAGCAAAGGCCAGTAACAATTTCTTCCTATGGGAGATGGACAGTACTGAAGAATTCCATACTTACAATGCTTAGGGCCAAGCTAGTGTGACAGCAGCAGATCCTGGTGTTTAAACACAGAATTGTGCCAATTATGAAGAAAGATGCGAGGGGTGGGGTTAAAGCAAAAGGGTTGTGCAGGTGAGGAGTACAGACCCTTCTCCCCCCCCACACACACACACAAGAAGAGAAGGAAGCTCAGGAAGAGAAGTGAGCGGGGAATGACAGTCGGACCCTCATTAGAGTCCCCCTTTCTTCTTGACTGGGGCGATTCCGTGTTTCAACACACAGAACTGTGGCATCACTTCTCGTTTGGCCCTCAGTGATCCATCAGAACAGCAAGCTATATTTGAACAGAAATCGGTAGAATTAAATGGGCTGAGGAGCAAGAGGAGAAAGCACCCAGTGTTTGAGTCACACTTGCTATGCCTATCTAAAGGCAACATTATCAAAGCAAGAAAGGATGCAGTAACTATCCCTTCAACTATCTCTCTTCAGCAGTTTTTAATCCACCATCTTAAATACTGCAGCAGCCAGTAACGGGGCAAGATAAATATCTAAGTCATTAGTGGAACATTCTCTGCAAGGAGCAGTGCAGCATCATGGAAAGTTACCTGAAGGGCTACAGAACGGGTGAGGCTAATATTCTATGGCAGCTTTCCCCAACCTGGTGCCCACCAGATGTGTTGGTCTGCAGTTCCCATCATCCCCAGCCAAAAAAGGCCAACAGTCAAGCTGGCTATGGATGATGGAAGTTGTAGTCCAATGCATCTGGAGGGCACCAAGTTAGGGAAGGCTGTTTGGTGGTTTCTTTCTTTACCATTACTTATGGTAGCCAACGCTATCCCGTCCCTTAAAAACACTCCAAAGTCTTGGTCCCACGCCATAAAAAGGAGCAAGATGTCTTAGTGGAGAAGAAGCTATGTTTTTACAGGTTATATTTCTTCACTCAAGTTGGTCTGGTTAGATACAGTTCTAGTATTATGAAAAGGGGAAACTCACAAGTATGCTTCTACTATCTGCCAACTATGTGAGGGGTATTTGTCACAACCTACCTCTTGCTAGCTAGAGGAGCCAGCAGGTATAAGGGAAAACAATTCTCCTGGTAATGCAGTGTGGTAGCTAACTACACACTCTGTTCCGATGGTTCAGTGCTTCCTCTTATCCAAAACACCCACTAACTATATCAATGAAGACTAAGTGGAGACATCCAGAAACAGCAACATCTATCTATGCCACAGCTATTTGGTCCACATACTGCAAGTGTCAGAAGGATCAGGGCTGGCCTACATTTAGTGTGTCCTACTGTTAGGCTGCCTTACCTTGCTGTCTCAGATGACAGATTTGGGGTACCATTAGAGGGCAGCAAAGTGTCAGTAATTATGTTTTTATCACCAAGGGGGTGCCCAGCGCCGACCTAAGATATTTTGCTGTCTGAGGCAAAGAATACGGTGGTGTCCCCTTCCCACTCCATGTGCACAAGCTGACTGGATTGGCCCTTGAACTTTTCTTCAACACTGATGATGGGACAGCATCTTCCAGCCACAGCTGAAGGCAGCAGGGTAGCTTAGGGGATGCAGGGCAGGCTGCATAGCACACAGTTCTCTCCTCCAAGGCCTCACTGCCACCTCCCAGCATCCGCTGCCTGAGGCAACCATCACGCCATCTGGATTTTCTGCCTAAGGCACCAACTTATCTTGAGCCTTCTCTCCTACAATGAATATGAGTGGTGGAAACTTTCTGTAGCCACAAATCTTTGCTTGGCCTCACCCAGGAACACCCAAGGAACATTCTCAAGAACACTCAAGGCAGGTTAGCTACCCCATGATGTTCTCTAGCTACCCTGTCCCATATCCAGGGATGGCTGAAGAGTGGATGAAGGATGAATAACCCCACTCTTTTGATGCATGCCGATGGGTTAATGATCGCAAGCATGGAACCAGAGAGATTACATATATTATATGAATGCATGAAGCTATCTTATGCTGAGTCAAGACTATGTCCATCTAGCTCAGTGTTGTCTGTGCTGGTTGGCAGCAGCAGCTCATCACTGTATCGGGCAAAGGTCCTGTCCAGTTCTCCTATCTGCAATCTGTTCAGCTGGAGATACCAAGCACTGAACCTGAGACTGCCAAAACAGACATTACTTTAAATCTGTTTTTGGCAGTTCGCTCTTTTTCTTCCACTTTTACTCTAGAGAAGGCGTAGGGTGATCAATCTGGCTCAGGACCCTTGCGAGGTGGGTAACCGGGGTTTAATGTCCAAACTGGGCAAGTTTAAAGTAACGTCAGTTTTGGCCCCTAGTGCATGCACTGGTGCTCTACCATTCCGCTATGGGCCAACCCCATCATTATTCCGGCAGCTATTCCAGATTCGTGAAGACTGAATAGAAGAGTGGGGTCCTCCTGCGCGTGCGCCCCCTCCATGACCACCATGCGCCCCCACGCATGCCCCCACATCCATCCCCAAGGCACTTACCCGCCCTGCAGCTGTGCCGGGCGCGCACGATCTGCACCGCCTGCTGGTTCTTGAAGCGCACCAGCGCCATGGTGATGTCGGCGTTCCAGCTGGGCTCCTCCTGGGGACAGCGGAAGTCGATCTCGGCGCCGCCGTCCGTCACCACCGTGAAGTAGATGTGCCGCTGCTTCCACTCCACGCACTCGACGGCTTTGACGTGCGCGAAGGCGATCTCCTTGCAGCGCGTCGAGCCCCGGCTGCTGGCCTCGAACAGGCGCAGCCCCTTCTCGCTCAGCAGGCAGCGCTTCTTCTTCCAGAGCTGCAGCAGGCCCCCGCTGCGCTTCTCCAGCACCCCTTCGCGCAGCACCTTCTCCGACGCCATGGGACCGAGGAGCGGCGCTCGGGCGGGCGGCGAGGCGGAGGGATGCGCTGCCCGTGGGAGCCGCTGCCGCGTGGTTTGCCGCCAGCGCTTTCCTTCTCCGGCTTCCGAGGGAGAGCGAGAGGGCGAGAGCCCGCCCTCTCTCTGCTGCGTGAGCCCCGGCGGAGGCTGGCTGCCCTCGCCTCTCTGCTGGCGGGATTTGTCTCTACATGCCCGCTGCCGCTGCCGCCGCCGCCGCCTCCTCGCACTTTCCTCTTCCCACTCGCATTCCTTTCCTGCTCAGCCAGGGCCGCGCCCCAGCGTTGCCTGCCAGACACCGCTCACGCCCAGGCGCAGGCCGGCTAAGCTGGGAGCCTGAGGGGCCGGGCTGGGCCGGCGTGCCCAACCAGGACAACTCGCTCCTCTGCTGACTGGCTGGAGCTGCTGCCGCTGCTGCCGCTGCCTGCAAGAAGCCAGACCCACTCGCGTGAACGCGGCCGGTGCCGTCGAGCACAGGCGGCGCGTTTTTGGCAGTCCGCTGAGGCAGCTGCAATTAGGGCGGCGGCGGGGGGGGGGGCGCTTATCTGCTTGGGTTTTCCACACATCGGGACACACGTCTGAAAGCCACACTTCGGACGTGATTGAAGGAAAATGGGGGGGGGGGGACTACACGGTGCGCTTCCTGTACCTAGGTGGGCATGTGTGATCCTTGGCGGGTGTTGTATCTTACGGTGGAGCGAGCCGCGTGTCAGACACAAATGCGTATAATAAAAGTCAAGACAGCGGCATATTCTAGGCCAGAGATGGGGAGCTGGTGTCGCTCCAGATGTTGTTGGACTGCATCTCCCATCATCAGCCCTCTCTGTTGGCTATGCTGGCTAGGGCTGATGGGAATTGCAGTCCAACAACATCTGGAGGGCCACACCTTACCCACTAGATAAAGCTAGTTTTTCAGCAGAAAAGTGTGTGGGGGAAAAGGAGTGCTTAGCCTATGTGGGGTTTAAAACAAGCATCTGGAACATCAGAAGAGTGGCAGAGGAAAGGGTTAAACACCCCCCCATGGGGACATCTGTTCACTATGTGCAGATTGACAGTGTTCCCCTCTCCAAATGGGCTGAAGTATGAAATAACAAATCTTGGATCTGTGAATGCTGACTCCTACATGCCTCAGAACTCTACTTGTCTTGTACCCACATGGACATCAGTCCGACTCCGCACTTACTCTCTGGGCTTACCTGCACATGGCATACAGTTCCATTCCCTGTAACCAGCCCTGATTTTTTTGTTAATGACTTGCAGCAGACAGCAGTAGCTGGAGTCTGCTATTGAGAGCAAGGGAAGGAAGGGGTGGGGGTGGGGAAAGGGTACATAACCCATTCTGTACCAGCCACCAGTTTCCTTCTCAAGATCACCTGGCTGCTTTTCACTCTTCTGCTTTTCTCTTTGCATCTTTTGCGGGGGGGGGGGGGGGAGACAACTTTATATTGTTTTTTGATTGGAAAGACATTGGAGGGTAAGTAGCCATGTCCCCCCCCCCATCCTTCCTCTGCTTCTGGTTGCATCTTCCACACACTTGTCCAGTTGTCCAGAGGGAGGTGGGGGAGAGAATTCTGTGAAGGTCCATGTAACTCCCCACACCCCAAACATGCATTTAGGACTTTATACTCAATCTGATACAGTACTAGCACTTACTCCCATTTCTGCAATGCACAGGCGTTTTGTAGCACCAGATGAATGTCTCCTGATAGCTTATCTAGATAGTAGCTGTAGTAGGTTTTTGTTTCTAAGTTTACAGAGACATGGTATGCAAAATGCTTTTCAAGGAACCTGCAATGTGAATCCTCCTAAAAGAAGAGTAGAAACAAGGGAACACAGGTTAGAGTGACACAGCACCCTGAAAAGCACTTTTTCAACCTCTCACTAGTGATGCATGTGAATGTTGTTAATGTTGGATAGACCATGGAAGAGAAATTAAATATAGGCACAAGCTGGTAGCCTATGTGTTGGCCTCATATTGGGTAAGGCATTTTTTCTCCAAGCCCTCCAAGTGTTAGGAGCTTAAAGGAAAATAACTCGTACCTGCTGCTGGGTGCTACCATAGACCTACCTTGCTTGCAGAATACCTGGATGAACCAACCACCACCACCCTCAAAACGACTCAGAGCTGGAGCATTCTCTCCACCCCTCAGATTAAAAAAGATGGGCATTCCAGATCTGGCCAGTGTTGGCTTTTAAATATAAACTGATTTAAGTCTCACATGCAACAACAACATTAGCCTAGAGTTTTTCAAATAACAAATGCATGCCTTTTCTCACTGATGAAGGATTACAGCGGCCTTCCCCAACTTGGTGCCCTCTAGATGTGTTGGACTACAGCTCCCACCATCCTCAGCCAATATGGCCACCTGGCTAGTGATGATGGGAGTTGTAGTCCAACACATCTGGAGGACGCCAGGTTGGGGAAGGCTGTTGTAGAGGAAAGCAGACAAGCGCATTCCAAAATGGTCAGGTTGGAATTTGACTAAAGTAAAATTATAGACGTAATGATGAATTAACAGAGGTTAGACTGGCAGTGCATTGCCTCCATCCAGGCATTCCTAATTTATTTATTTATATTGGGTTGTATCCAGCAGCATCATTCTGCTAGTGCAAATGATGTTGCGCTAACAGAAACCAAGTTCCAAACTATGCACAAGTGGAGAATCCAAGTAAAATTTCATTTATTATTAACATTGATAACATTTTATTAACCTTATATGTATCTGTGAAGGAAAGAGCCTTTGGGGGTTCCTACACACACACACACACACACACACACACCCTCATGTGTAAACCAAGTAAGGCCAGTTGGGGGGCTGGGAGGAGGCGAAATGTGCATAAAGTATCGGATGGGACATGGCGCCTGAAAGTCTACGGCTTTTCAGATGCAAATGTCATGAGTCTCCCTCCCCTGCCTGGCCAGGTGAAGTGCATCATGATTGGCTAGAAGCAGCAAAGCTACAGAAAGGAGGGGGGGGAAGGTATATTCCCAAAGTGTAGCCTTTGTGTCTTTGTTCGTCGCGTGGTTGCTGGCTGTGGAGTAATGGCAGCAAGCCAAGCAGAGGCCCAAGCCTTCGGGCGGCCTCAGGATCCAACCCCAGGTAGCTCCTGGTGAAATTAGCTGAATGAGGGCTTTGGTAAAGGCAGGCCTTGTGGAGGGCTACCCATCTCGGACCTTCGGGTAGGTGAAGTAGTCCCCCCGGGCGGCAAGGCTGTGCTGGATCCAACCCTGAAGAGAACTGACCCCCAGGTAACAGTGTGTGTGCCTGGGAGATATAAAGAATCAGGTTTTGTTATTTTGTAGCTTTACTCTGTGTACCAAAGTGTCTCTCTCTAATTTCGTGTGCTTCTCTCATTTCCCTATTCTTGTTGTAAAATGCTACCAGAATAAACCTTCTTTGGTTTTTTTACCCCACATGGTGTTTGTGGATTGCTCTGTGGTTCCAGCAACTAAATCCAGGTTACAGTCAGAAAGGCAAGTCCCTGAACAGAGATCCAAGTAGGATTGCAGACAGCTGAGGCTGGCAATCTGGTATCTTGAGATCTCTGGGGGTCTTGGGTCCTTTGAGGTAGGAAAGGGTGGGTTGTGGCGGGTCAGCCAGCCCCCCCTTCCTCCACAGTATCAATGCCATCAAGGTGGTGCAGAACCACTTGCAGATTTTAGGTTTACAAAGCGGTCCACTAGCACTTCTGCAACTGCTTGTGCAATGGGAAAAAACAGTTGGGCTCCTCTAGCACAGCAATTTCTTCTGCTAATGGTGCATTGGATTTAGGCCACTGTCCTCAATAGCTTAAGGCTGCAATCCTATGCACACTTAACTTGGAAGAAGGTTCCATTGAGATCAGTGGAACTGATAGCTGGGTAAGCATGTATTGGGTTGGGCTGTCGTATCTCAGAACTAGGAACAAGCAGTAAGACTCAGTCCTCCTTGTACCCAATGCTATTATATAACATCATAAAGCATTGAAATTTGATCTCAGCTGGAGGCAGGATACTGGGCTAGAATAACTATTGATCTGACCCAAGGAGGTTGTTCTCATGTAAATCCCCACCATATGGAGCTGAATCTCCCTTGTATTCTTTAAAAATAGACACCATCAGAGGGGATGGAGAGAAGTCTTATATTATCTGAGAAAGACTATCTGTCCTCCCATCTGACTGCATGGGTAAAGATTCCTCTGCACATCTCTTGAAAGCCATATTGTCTTGCAAAGTATGAAAGCACAGGTTGCTGCTGAATATACAGACACAGAGAAGTTAGGCAAGATTGGGTTGTATGCAATGCAAGAATCCCTCTGTGTTAGATCCTAAGCCTTGCTCTTTAGTTATGCTACTATTGAATTCCAGCTCAGTAAATATGTATTTCACATAAGTAGGGTGTTGCAGTTCCTCCGGCGGCTGAATTATTTGACTAACAATTTGGTGTGTGGTTTCAGTGGTAAAACACTGTAGGATGAAAGCAGGCTTACATGAGTGGTATTCCCTGTGCATACAAATGAACTTTTCTGGTAAGTTTCCTTTTAGAAAACATGTTCATGCAATGAGGAAAGTGTCTGGAAGGCAATTTCAGCATAGGGAGAAGCCAGAGCTTTATAGGGCACTGCCTGGTGAGAAGGAGTGATATGGGTATATATCAAAACCATGTAGATTGAATGGGGATGCAAGGGAGAGCTTTGGGGTTGTAGTAAAGCTAGAGAGAGGATGGTGGTAGTGTCATGTGTTGAAGAACTGGAACTCCAGTGTTACCCTTCAGTTCTGACACTGCAACCCAAAACACATGGAACTCAGTGGGACTTAGGTGAGTACACATGCATAGGATTGAGTTGCCCTGTGAATTAATATCCCTGGGTGTCTAGAGGGAAAACAGTTTTGCTGGAGAAACCTGGGATTTGAAAGTATGCTTTATAAACCATTTCCCAAAAAGGCCCCCTACACCCCTGCTCTAGATGCCGGTGTGAAATTTGTAGCCATAACACAGAAACACATCACATGATGATTCTTGTTTTACTTTGGGCCTCCTCTTCTGATTTAGTCTGTTTGTGCCCCTTTTTAAAAGTCACAATTTTCAAGGTAGAAATTCTCCTTGTGATTTTGCTTCATTCAGTCCTATATGTGCACTCCTGAAGGAGTCCCATATCTTTGGGAAGAAGTTTTAACTCTAACTTAAAGAAGCTCTGAAGAAAGGCCATAGCTGCAGAACCTGGGAAACAGGCACATCCTGCAAATGCCCAGAAGAACCAACTGAGCCTCCAGGGCAAAAGGCAGCTGGAGAAAGAGTGAGTCAGAGCATGTGTACTTTCCATAGTAATAAGAGAGGCATGAATGTTAATGTTGCCATAATGATGCTAGCTCAGAAACCCGCTGAGTTCCCTTTTTTAAAAGCTAGATAAAATCTAACAGGGTAGAGTGGTACAATTTGCAATTCCAACTTCTTAGCCTGTCCTATAGTCTGAAGTTATCATAAAGCCCATGGGCAGGTCATCTTGGATCCATCTTCTTCACAGTTGGGGTAGAATCTGGATAGTCAGTTAGCTCTGGTTGGGGCTGCTGCATTGCCATCAATTATCATTATGTAGTTTCTGCAATTTGGAGAGGCCTTTAATTGTGGACTCGGGGTGCATTCACACTTGAGGGACAGCAGTAGTTCACTCACACAGTAATACAGCGGACATTGCTGGATAACGTAGATAGTGAACGCCCCCCTGAGCGTGGACTGCTATTATTGCAAGGGAGTTGAGACGGTTTAGAATTGACATAGCAGCACTTCAAGAAACTCGAAGGGCAGGAGAGGGACAGTTGAAAGAAGAAAGAGTTGTAAATCGAGCCTCGTGTGGGGCAGAACGAGGCAGAGCATGGCCCCGCTCGCGCCTCGGCGAGGTCTTACCTCCTCTTCGGGGCGGCTTGCGCGCTCTGCGAAGAGCTGCCCCAGCCGCTCGATCCGGCGGAGAACCCGCCCACGCTGCTCAATCGGTCCTGTCGCGTCACTTCCGGGACTGGAAATGACGCGACAGGACCGATCTGCGCCTGCGCAGAGGCCCATCGCGTCATTTCCGGTCCCAGAAGTGACGCGACGGGACCGATCGAGCGCAGAGAATGGGGTAGGTGGCTCGTTCGAGCGGCGCGCGGGAGGGGGCGGGGGGTGAAATAAGGCTCGGGCAGCGAGCCCAGCCTTATTTACGCCGCTAGAGGTTATACCTTCTTCTGGAAAGGACTACCTGAGCAGGACCAACGAATACATGGAGTAGGCTTTGCCATCAAAAATGAGCTAGTGAACTCTATGTCAGAAGTTCCCACTGGCATTAACGAACGCCTGATAACTCTTCGATTAAAGCTCGCCAATAACCAGCAGGTAACTATTTTGAGCGCTTATGCGCCAACATTAGATGCTGATGAAGACATCAAGGAAAGTTTTTATGCCCAGTTGGACACTCTCCTGTCAGAGATACCTAAGGAGGATAAAATTATCCTCCTGGGTGACTTTAACGCAAGAGTCGGGCGTAACTTTGATTTATGGCCAGAAACTATTGGAAAAGACAGAGTTGGTAACAGCAACCCGAACGGAATCTTACTTTTGTCTAAATGTGCAGAGCATAATCTCACTATTACAAACACGCTCTTTCGACAAAAGAATAAGTTTAAAACATCATGGCAGCACCCACGGTCAAAGCACTGGCATCTTCTGGACTATGTAATTGTCCGTGTTAGAGATCGCCACAATGTACTTCTTACTAGGGCCATGGTGAGTGCTGACGACTGCTGGACAGACCACCGACTAATCGGGTCCACTATGGTTATCAACATTGCTCCCCTACATAGGCTTCAAGGAAGGAAACCAAGGCGTAAAATGAACATCCACGCCCTTCAAGATCCTATTAAGCAAACTCGTCTTCAATCACTTCTTATGGAACATCTACCTACGGAACCTCCTGATAACATTGAGGACCATTGGTCTAAGCTGAAAACCTCCATTACTGCAGCTTGTGAACAAACTATTGGATATGAAACCAAGAAACATCAGGATTGGTTTGATGAAAATGATAATGAGATTAAATATATAATAGACCAAAAAAGGAAAGCCTTCCAAATATGGCAAAATGATACTAAATGCGCTGCCAAGAAAAAAATCTACGCCAGTGCAAAGGCTGAGGTCCAAAGAAGAACAAGAGAACTTAAGAACGCTTGGTGGAAAAAGAAAAGCTGAAGAAATTCAACAACTTGCAGAATCTCATAATGCACGGGGCTTTTTTAAGGCCACAAGGGCCATTTATGGACCAAAAACCTATGGTACAAACCCTTTACAATCAAAAGATGGCACCAAACTCTTAAAAGACAAAGTCTATTGCATTGCATTGGAAAGAGCATTATTATGACCTTTTAAATCATAAATCTAAGGTGGATAATGAGATTTTTTCACAAATCCCGCAAAAACAAATTAGAGATGAACTTGCAATACTCCCCACTTTGGATGAAGTTATAAAAGCCATTAATCAGATGAAGAATAACAAAGCTAGTGGACCAGATGGGATTCCTGCTGAAATCTTTAAAGAAGCCCCCCCCGAACTTGTACAACATCTTCATAAACTCATCGAAAAAATCTGGATAAGAGAAGAGATCCCAGAAGACTTCAGGGATGCCATAATTATCACCCTCTTTAAGAAGGGTGATAGAACAGACTGTGGAAACTATTGGGGTATTTCCCTCTTAGCTACCGCAGGTAAAATATTTGCTAGGATTCTCGCAAACCGTCTTCTATCTATTTCAGAAGAGATCCTCCCTGAATCTCAATATGGTTTCTGGCCCTCTAGAGGGACAGTAGACATGATTTTTACTGCACGTCAGCTCCAAGAAAAATGCCGGGAGCAAAATCAACCCCTTTATATGGCATTTATCGATTTGGCTAAGGCCTTTGATAATGTAGACCGAACAGCTCTCTGGACTATCCTTATGAAAATTGGATGCCCCAATAAATTTGTGAATATCTTGCGACTTCTCCATGACAACATGATAGCAATGGTTTTGGACAACAACAGCTCTCATGGTGCTCCATTTAAAGTGGGATCAGGTGTTAAACAGGGATGTGTTATCGCCCCAACATTATTTGCTATTTTCATCGCCATGATTTTACATCTTGTCGAGGGGAAACTTCCTACTGGTGTGGGAATTATATATCGAACAGATGGAGAGCTTTTTAATCTCAGCAGGCTGAAAGCAAAAAGTAAGGTAATTACAACCTCCGTTGTGGAACTTCAGTATGCTGATGATAATGTGGTCTCCGCACATTCAGAGGATGATCTCCAAACTATCCTAAATGCTTTTGCAGAAGCATACGAAAAACGTGGTCTTTCACTTAACATCAAAAAAACCAAAGTGCTTCACCAGCAAGTGCTTCATCAGCAAGTACAAGTTAACCCTTTGGTGATGCCATCTATCCAGCTTGGCGGGGCAATACTGGAAAATGTCGATCATTTTCTCTATCTTGGCAGCTATCTCTCTGTTACAGCCAACATTGACACTGAAATCCACCATCGTTTGAGCTCCGCAAGTGCTGCGTTTTCTCGAATGAAACATAGAGTGTTCGAGGATCGGGATATTTGAAAGTAGGCAAAACTGGCCTAGATGGACAAATAGACTGACATGATAGAAGGCAGTTTTTTTTATATTGGGACTGGACTGGCATTGAACGAAGAAACAGAAACTTGAGGGAAGAACTGATGGAGGAGACCGGCTTGAGGAAAAGAGCACAGGAGACAAGGAGTTAAGGAGGGAAAGCAGTGTAGGGAGAATAGGAGAGGCTGCATGTTCTTGGCAGGAAGGGGAGAGTGGAGTCCTGAGTAGGCAGGGAGGTTAAAGGAACTGAGAGAGAGAGAACCTTAGAAATAATGGGTGTTGGAAGCACTGAGCAGAAAAAAGGGAACAGAGACTAGAAGGGCTATATGCTATTGGAAGGAGGAGCATAGATTGGCAAGGAGGAGCATAGATTGGCAAGGGAGCTTTGGAAGCTCAAAAGAACCTAGGATATCCAGAGTCACACCCTCAGAACAATCCTGTATCTTTTAAGAGTTGCAAGTTGGTTTGTTTTTTAACATTTATATAATGCTCCACATCTAGACAGATTACAAAGTGGTGACCAAGAAAAATAAAAAAGAGAATAAAACAATATTAAAACAGAGTATCAGTAAGAACAATAAAAACAGTTGCTGGTCAACCAAAGAAGGCTTCCTGAAATAAAGTTGTTTTCAGGAGGCGTTGAAAACAACACAGTGTTGGTGCCTGCCTGACTTCTAGAGGCAGGGAGTTCCACAGTTACTCCGCCATGACCCTCTGAAGTACCTTCCCTAAGAAAGGGGTATTTGTGACTGGCCAGTAGTTTTCAAATATTGTTGGGTCCAGAGTGGGTTTCTTCAGGAGTGGTCAGACTACTGCCTCCTTAAGGACAGCAGGAACCCTTCATGCAGACATGCATTTACCACTCCCTGAACACACCTGGTCATACCCCTCGGCTAGCTTTTATTAGCCAGGAGGGGCAAGGATCAAGAGGGCAGATTGCTGCAAGCACCTTGTCCAGGTCATCCGGCTGCAGCTGAAATCAATCCCACAAAATCAGGCAGATGGTGGCATCAGACAACTCAACTGGAGCTGTGCTAACAACAGCATCAAGTTCTCTGTGGAGACAAGTGATTTTGCCCTCAAAGGATGATACAAAATGGTCACACTGGGTCCTTGATGGGATCAGGACACCATTTACTGGGGAGAGTGTTAGCCACTGGACTACACAAAAGAACTCGACTAGCTACTTGAGGATGCAATGGAGGCAGCAAAGTAAGCCGCCTTTGCTGCCTGCACCACTGTGAAATAGGCACAATTGAAGTCAAAGTCCACTAAATGCAGCTTCTCCAGTCATTGCAACACCGTTCTGTGGGGTAACCTGGAATTTAACTCCAGGTTAAATTCTCCCTTGTATGCATCTTTGAGAGTTTAGGGGTCTCCTCAGAATCTGGACCTGGAAACTCTAATGGGCCATGATGCTTGAGAGGCCAAAGGATCAATTTCACAAATTGATTTGAGCAGATTGTTAGTTATGGAGGAGAAGGAAATCCTGGTGCAGGTCACTCCAAGCGGGCTCCCTCAGCAGAGCATGAGAGAAACTCTGGAATGGGGAGGGGCTTGGCTTTGCCTCTGTGTCTCCACAGCAGGAGCAGTTTCATCTCCTGCTGCTACCGCTGAAAAATGATAAAAGAAAGGCCCCGGTCTCGGTCTCTGCTCCCTCCCTTTTTCAGGCCATATGCCGCTAAAGGGGTTCAATTGATGGCCTTCCTTTAGCTAGAAGCAGCTGATGACACCTAGTTCTAGCTGCCATTTGAAGACATTAGAACAATCTGAAGCCTGAAGGGACTATTTGGAAGGAAACGGGCTAAGGCACACATAGGAATACTGGGGGACATTGTAAATAAGAAGTGCAAAGTCACCACCCCAAACAGCTCAAAACAGGACAACAAAGATGAGGCTGTACTATATGACTTGGCATAATTATCCGCTCACTTAAACCACTACATTGCTGTAGTCATCATCAGGCGATCACTCGTGACCGAGTAAGATTGTCTTCCGGGATAAAAGGAGGAAATTCTAAAGAAGATTGTGTAGACTCTGGCGATGGGTCCGTAAGTGACTGTGGAGGCCAATTCTAGATCCACACAGCTTCCCACAGTGAGGACACAGGTTACCAGATAGAAGATGGTCCTGTAAAAGATTCATTTGACGTGCTTTTCGCTTAGCACGTTTCTCCCTTTCACTTTGCACTCGGGCTTCTTCAAAGTCCATGGAACCTTTGTGAAAGGCCAACCTCCATTTAGATCGTTCATGGGCCAGAGCTTCCCAGTTTTCGATGTTTATATTGCATTTTTTTAGATTAGCCTTATGAACATCTTTAAACCTCTTATATTGACCACCGATATTCCGCTTTCCATCCTTGAGTTGGGAGTAAAGTAACTGCTTTGGGAGACGGCAGTCAGGCATTCGAACAACATGACCGGTCCACTGAAGTTGGCGTTGAAGGATCATTTTTTCAATGCTAGTAGTCTTTGCTTCTTCCAGTACACTGACATTTGTTCGCCTATCTTCCCAAGTAATTTGCAGGATTTTCCGGAGGCAACGTTGATGAAACCTTTCAAGGAGGTGGAAGTGACGTTTATAGATAGTCTATGTTTCGCAGGCATACAATAAAGTTGGTAATACAATGGCTTCATAAACCAGTGTTTTGGTCTTCTTACAAATATCCCGATCCTCGAACACTCTATGTTTCATTCGAGAAAATGCGGCACTTGCAGAGCTCAGACGATGCTGGATTTCACTGTCGATGTTGGCTGTAACAGAGAGATAGCTTCCAAGATAGAGAAAATGATCGACATTTTCCAGTATTGTCCCGCCAAGCTGGATAGATGGCATCACCAAAGGGTTGGCTTGCACTTGCTGATGAAGCACTTTGGTTTTTTTGATGTTAAGTGAGAGACCAAGTTTTTCGTATGCTTCTGCAAAAGCATTCAGGATAGTTTGGAGATCGTCCTCTGAATGTGCGGAGACCACATTATCATCAGCATACTGAAGTTCCACAACGGAGGTTGTAATTACCTTACTTTTTGTAGTATCATTCTGGTATATAGTTTACATACTTTGTCCAAAATGAATGAACTGATGGCATGTCAGGGAATAGATGAACAGAGCCACCTGGTGAGAACTGGGTGGAATTGTCCTAAAGTAATAAAAGCTCATATTGTCCATTTTTCTACATTACCAGTATTAGCTCTAGCTGGAGTTTTCTGGGAGTAGCAGCCTTCCTAAGGGCACATTCCTGTGCATGTTTAGACAAAAAAGTCCTACAACTTTGGCTGGGGAATGGCTGGCTGGGGAATGCTGGGAGTTGTAGGACTTTTTTTCTGTCTAAACATGCATAGGATTGCACCCTAGGACTTTCGCAATTCGCATCCTTCCCCAGTCCCTCCTACCAGCACAGCATCTGCCTGGGGACTGTGGCTATTTTTAAAAAATAAAATAAAATAATTTAATCCTGGCTTTCAGTTCCACACAGGCCACCAAGGTGGTTCACAATCACAACTTAAAAGCATACCATGATTTTGAAAAAGTGAGACAGTTGAATGAAACAGAACTAAAAAACAGAGCAACCTAAAACAACCCTCCAGAGGTATTTAAAACTAAAGGTGTGGAAGCCTAAGGAGACTGATTTAAAACATATATATTAATGCCCAGGATTTTATTTGTTACTATAAACTATCTTATCATACAGCAGTGGTGGGGAACATGTGGGCCTCTGGATGCTGTTGGACTGCAATTCCCATCAGTCCTAGCCAGCCTAGTGAGGCAGCTGTAGTCTAACAACAGCTGGAGGGCCACATGCTCCCCATCCCTGCCATACAGCTGGGTCCTCCGTGCTTTGCTGTCGAAACCCCTTTGATTTCACTCTTGGATCCCCTTGGTAAAGTACTTCAGGAGAGAAACAATAGCCTTAGTTTAAACCACAAATTCCTAAACTGAGCTGGGGGTCTGTCAATGTGTTGTATGAAAACGTTTTCATAGATTTCATAGATCATAGATTTGGAAGGAGCCTAGAAGGCTATCGAGTCCAGAAGGCAAATGCAATTTTGGGCTGCATTAATAGAAGTATAGCTTCCAAATCACGGGAAGTGATAATTCCCCTTTACTCGGCACTGGTTAGGCCTCATCTTGAGTACTGCGTCCAGTTCTGGACACCACACTTTAAGAAGGACGTAGACAAACTGGAGAGGGTTCAGAGGAGGGCAACACGGATGATAAAGGGACTGGAAACAAGGCCCTATGAGGAGAGACTGAAAGAACTGGGCATGTTTAGCCTTCAGAAGAGGAGACTGAGGGGAGATATGATCGCACTCTTCCAGTACTTGAAGGGATGTCACAGAGGAGGGCCAGGATCTCTTCTCGATCATCCCAGTTTGCAGGACACGGAATAATGGGCTCAAGTTACAGAAACCTAGATTCCATCTAAACATCAGGAAAAATTTCCTGACTGTCAGAGCAATAAGACAATGGAATCAACTTACCTTGGGAGGTGGTGGGCTCTCCCAATCTGGAGGCATTCAAGGCACAGCTGGACAGCCATCTGTCAGGGATGCTTTGACCTGGATTCCTGCATTGAGCAGGGGTTGGACTCGATGGCCTTGTAGGCCCCTTCCAACTCTACTATTCTATGATTCCAACCCCCTGCTCAATGCAGGAAACTAGAGGAGGGGTCTCCCATCCAAGTAATAACCAGGCCTGACCCTGCTTAGCTTTCCACGCTCAGACAAGCTGAGCCATCATGAGCCACAGGCCTGTATATATGTTGAGTTTCCAGTGTCAACTAGGGGAGGTGTAACAAAGAGAGGGGAAAGGGGGTTGACTACTGGATCATGGTTGGACCAATAGGAAGATCTGGAACAAAAATACTGTAGGTTCTAGGATGACTCCCTTGGTTCCGAAACTACCACCACAATAGTTGGCTGTTAGTACCAATGCAAGAAATTTGCTGTGTAAAACCCAAGCTGCTACTTTCTACACCAGTATAGTTGCAGTAATCTGCAGGAAAATCCCAGATAGTACAGCCACCAATAACCACATTTTAAATGCAGCTGTCCTTTGCTGACTTGATCATTTTTAAAGCCTGCATTTTTGCTGTGATTTTGTATAAGCACAATTTGCCTTCACCACACTATTCAGTAGAAAGATGACCAAACAATTCAATGAATATAAATAATAAATGTCAGCAATCTTCAGTGAAATTAGATCTGTAATCCCATTTTCATCTTGCAACTGCCACCCACTGCTTGCATTTCACTCCCATTGTTGTGATGGTTTTGCTGTAATATTCTTTTGTTTATAAAACTGTGGCCTACAGCTGGAGTATACATCTCCCATCACCCTGAGGAGGTTTTATATTTTTAATAATTTAAGAGGGCCTCATTGCTAGGTTGATCATGCTCCTCTTTCTGCCAATCCTCCCTTTCTCTCTCCATATAGGGCTCTTTCTTTTTCTCTGCAGCCCATATTGCACAATTTCTTCTTTCTGCATCACCAGAAATCTGCAATCTGATCTGGTCCACCTTCTTTTGCCATACCGCCACCTGTAGGGGCAGCCCCTATCTCTGTTCACCCTTCACACCTTATCTGAAGTTCTCACTGAGTTTGGCAACACCACACTCACCCAGCAATTCACACCAGTTATAAAGGTATTGGATGCAGGTGGGTCCATGCAGCATGGTTTGCTGGCTGCAATCGGCTGAGAAAGCTGGCACTAGCCCCATCGCATGCTTCTGAATCTGGGGTGGGGTGAGTTGTGGGGAAGAACAATGCAGGCATATTCCCACAAGCGCTCTCCTGTCTCCACTCCCAACTGTTAACAGGGTTGGATGGATCGTAGCTACTTCCCTAGAGAGTTGGGGCTGCAAATAGTGTTTTAAATTCCCCTGAGGACCCACGAATAGGAATATGATTGCAATTTGCCTTACGTTGTGCAGGGCTTGCCTAGAGGAGTAATCCATCTCAGTTGTCTACTTCAAAGACTGCTGCATGTAAGGCTTGAAATACGTATCATACTTCATATATAACAATGGGTTGCTACGTTTGCCAGGGTGGGGTTCATATAATTATCTGTAGAGTAACATTAAGGCTAACGTTTTTGAAGTTCTCTCCCCAAAATGGAAGTGTTGAGTTGATAGCAGATCTGGTATATAAGCTTCACGACTTGACATTTGTGAATTCTAGGGAGTCCTATATACCGGCAGTGGGACTTTCTGACACTACAATATTCAGAGCACTGCCAGTAGAGGTCAGCAGACATTTTGAGTACACGGCTAGTAAGACAAGAGAGCAGGCTTGGTATGATCCTGTTGCTTGCAGCAGTGAACTCGCATGGAAGCACCTCTCCTTCTTGCTTCAGCACTTTAGCTTCAAAGTTTGCAGCCCCAGTTCCAGGGGGTTGACCCCCTCCCCCAAAAAATTAGATAGGGGAGTTTGTGGTGTAACCCCACAATTCAGTTCCCTGGTGTATGTCTACATTAGTATGTTTAGTGCATATAGAATGTTGAACTGAGTGGGTGTGGTTTGTGATGTCTTGGAAAGGGTGGGGGGAGCAGTATATAAGGAGTGTTTGAGTGATGTCAGAGTTAAGGAGTTGAGTGTTGAGAGTTAGTGTGTTATGGGAGAGTTGGGAGTGGGGAGTTGGATTACCGGTATTCGTGTCTTGTCAGGAGTTTTGAGAGAAATTAGTGCTTGTATGAGGAGTGAAAGTATTTAGAATTATAGGGACTTAGGTTAATTACAAAGTGTTTGGTGTAGGCAGGTTTTAAGTTATTTTCTGGAACTAAGATTTTGAGAATTAAAATGAACTTATTTTTATTTTGTTTGCTACCTAAATCCTACGTGTCAGCTTGGTGTTATTAACCTGCATTACTTTTAAACCTACACACACACACACACCTTTGTATCCACAGTATCATAAATTTGAGCTAGATCCTTAATAAGTCGCAGAGTTGCCTCCACCAAGTAAAAACTGAACAACTGGGAGCGGGCTGGGATTAATCACAGGCCCTTGACAGAAGGGGTACTTGCTCAAGAGAAAGTTAATTGAGAAGGGGTTCCACTGGGTGAGAGGCTGAAATGGGTGAATTGTGGGACATTGGAGTCTCCTTTAGCATGAACCATTCTTATGCTTAAGTTGTCATGCACCCTGAGACTTAAGAGCAGAGAAAGCAATAAATCTAAAATGTAAGCCAGTGTGGCATTAGACAATCCAAAGTGTGATGTAAATGGTGATGCCCAGCCCACACTGGCTCCACCTGCTATGCATATGGGGAACAGAGACTGTTGGTGTGTGGAGCATACCCTCAAACCAAAAGAAAGCAAAAGTCCACCTTTTAGTTTCCAACAGATTTAGGCAGAGGAGCTCTACACAGGGCTCCTGCATTCAGGTTGGTCTGCTCTTCCTGTTGACAGCCATCAACTCTACTCTGAAATCATTCATGCCCAAAATTCCTGGGTGGACTAAACTGATTTTACTGGATTTGCCACCTTGACAGGGGTGGTGCTAGGTACCAAAAAGATCCGGGGCTCAGGCCCAAAGGACAAAAAAATAATAATGCACAAATCTGCATATGCTCTAAAGTCTTTGTGTGTGTGTCTTTAAGGACACTCCTATTTGTTTTTTTAAAAAAGTGTATAGACAGGAGAGAGGAGAGCATTTGATTTCAGAAAAAAAAAAATCTCAGGCAGAAAGATGCAGGGGGGGGCAGCAGGAGGTGAAGCACATGCAAAATGCCAGCTAATCCAGGGGGATCAGATAGCATGGAGATCATCAGGGCCTCTGTACCTTTATTTCAGCAAGTCCCCATGGACAGCAGGGTGGTGGAGCAGAAGGTCTCCCAGAGATTCGGAGCTCAAAATGAAAGATTCAGGGCTCCAGTCCTAGTGGGCCACCCCCAATACCACCTCTGCAGCTAGAACTTGCTTCATAAGCTCAAAATACAGAGACACATGATTTCCAACAGTCACAGGATAAAGATCTCTCTTGATCTGCATTACTTCTGTTTTGGGTCTCCAGAGCAGAGGTGGGCAACCTGCAGTCCCCAGCCTAATGTCAAAAGCCCTCTGCAAGCAATCAGTTCAGACCACTGGCAAGAGCTATCTGTTGCTCCCCAAGCAGCCTGATGGGTGGGAAGGAGAAAGCAAGCAAGCCTCGGGGGCCCAGCCATTTTTTGCTCTGGCCCTGCTCACCACCAGCTCCAGCCCCACCTAGCACCAGCATGCAGACTCTGTCAGATTGCCCCCTAGGGAACGTGGCTTTCAACAGAAAAAAAGGTTCTCCACCCCTGCTCTAGATAGTACAAATGCTTATTCTTTCCCATACCAACAGATTCATGGTAGGTAGGTTTCCTCTTCCATTATTAGAAGAGAGTCAGACATTGATTCCTTTTGACCGCTTTACTGAATACATAGAATTTTCTTTGAACACAGCTCTTGTATGAAATAAACGTTGTAAAACTGTTACTGCTACAATTCTCAGGCATACTTGTAACAGATGTGTACAGAACCATAGAACTTTAATCTAATTCCAGGCTAATCACCTAAAGAGATTAAAACATTACTCAGGCTGCATCCTAAAAAGTAAGGGATGTGGGCATTTAGATCACAGTAAGACTATTCAGCCTAAGATGGGTCCATATTAAATGGGGAAACATATAGGCTAGTTTCTCTACTAAAGTTCCCAGCCCATTGAGAGCTCATACTTTGGAAGCAAGATTCTTCCCCTGAGCTTCATAAAAGGAAGAAGTGAGACTGTCAACTTTGGGCCCCTATTTGGATTTTATAAAATCTACCGCTTCTTTAGTGTACAAGGGGAATTCCAATCCACCACCACCACCACCACCACCACCACCATTTCTCTGTGGTATGACAGGGGCCACTAGAAAATGAGAGAAAGAAGTGAATCGAATCTCATTAAGCACTTCCTTTGTTCAAGCAGGAAGTGACACAGTGGAATGACGACAATGTGAAGCAGCAGCAAATTGGACTTTTAGACACTCTATTTTCAATGGTCCCAGTTGCTGTAAGTAACAGAGCTAATGAAAGATGGAATCAAGGGAAGTTATGTATTCTGGTTGTCTCCAAATTCATGCACCTTTTAGGAATGACAGAAGCTGAGCAATGCCACCGGGAAAAGCAGCTTCATATCCATCTCTGAATGATTATTTTTATATGATCCAAATTCTCCCAAATATGTGAAAAGGTGCCTGAATCAGTGGTCGGGATGGAGGAGTAAATTCACTCAGTCCAAATTTATACAAGCTTACCCGATTTGCACCTCTTGGGTCTATGTGCAAAATAGCTCTATGCTGAAATCTGCACTTTCCAGAATTTTGTGATGCAATTTGCAACTAACAAAACAGGTACAAACGTGTATATTAGGGAAAATATGTACAAAAAAGAATTATATCAGGGAACAATCACCTGCAAAAAGTGTGTACATTAGGAAGTGTACAAAATGTGTATATTAGAAGGCTTTTTTTGTGGTCGAATTAGAAAACTGATGTGGCAATGGGCCAAAATGAACTCAAGGTTGGGAAAATGAGAAACTAAATGAAACCAAAGTTGGCAGATTTGCCCATCCCTAGTCAATGTTGAATATATTGACCTAGTAAATCTATTGAGAATGAAATAACTGCTTGAACTTATTAGTGTTAAGACTTCTGTCCATATCTACTCTAAAAACTCCAGGAATGTGTTTATTTACACATTATACATGTTTACACACTCTTTCCCCTTCTTTTGCTATACCGCTAATACATCTGAGTAGTTTCCTAGTTTTCAGCTCTCCTTGCAATTTAAATCATCCTCGATATTTTGCACATGAATTATTAAGACTTTATATCTCACAAAATATGTGACCTGTTCTCCCAAAAACAACCTATTCTAGCCCTGTCAGGAGAGAGGTGTTAGAGGAAACCATTACACTGTTTTATATACAGAGATTATCTATGCTCTCTGCTGTCTATAGTTTCAACTATGGCTGAAAGTATGAGTGTGTATTAAAGTAGGCCATTTTGCTAATGTGAGCTGTGGTGGGTTAGAGCCCATTGCAGATAACTGGAAACTTTTAGTGATTTTAAGGATCTATGAAAAAGGACCATGGTTGGCTGCCCAGCTAGCAAGTGAGCCAGTGATACACTGGAAAGCAGCAGATTCTGTTACTGCATTATTAATTAATACATTTGCAAAAATTGGTGAAATGGTCTTGTTCTTTGTGAGGGTCAGGTTGGATAATCTCAGCATTGGCAAAGCATTCAGTGCTGGAAAGGAGACTTTAAAGCCACTAGCAGTTCAGCTCTTCACTGGGAATGGACAAGCGCTCCAGCTCCTTGCCCAAAGCCAAAGCCCTTGGGTCCAAAGTTCTTGGCATAGCAGCCTGCAAGGGAAGAAAGGCAGGGAGAAACAATTAGCGATTAAAACAGGTAAGACTGTCAGAGCCAGTGTAGCGTAGTGGTGAGAGTGTTCGATTGGAACTCGGGAGATCCGGGTTCTAGTCCCCGCTCGGCCATAAAACTCACTGGGTGACTTTGGGCCAGTCACTGACTCTCAGCCAAACCTACCTCACAGGGTTGTTGTGAGGATAAAAATGGAGAGGAGGATTATGTAAGCTGCCTTGGGTTCCTTGCAGGAAAAAAGGCGGGGTATAAATATAATAAATAAATAAATAAGTCTTGGCTTAGGGAGGAATCAGAGCAGTTAAAAGCCTTACTGAGCAAGTTCTATGGGCTAAGAAATTAGTAAAGTTATACTCAAATCAGGCTTCCTGCATCTGGGCCAAGCTACACACTCAATCTTGTGTAATTCTCCCCACCCTCACACACCATCCCTTTTATTACAACATTCAGCAGAAGAGGCTTCAAGCTGCAGCAATTAGGTGTGAGAGAAAGAATTTTAGTAAAAGACAAAAACAGACCACTGGAGGCAAAAGGGATAAAGCCTCTTCTCACCTGCACCACCACTCATTTTTCATGGCCGCATTTTGTAGAAAATAACAGCAGCAACAGACAACAACATCAAGGAAATACTACCTGAGACAGCTTCATATGTAGTTTGGTCCTCAGACATGCCAAAGAACAAGCAGATATGAAGAAGGTTTCTATACATACAGTTATTGTTAGAATAATCTACAGGTAGGCAAACTGAGTCAGAGGCAGAAGGGGGGGGGGGCTTCTCTGCCCCACAGTCACATTACAAATCAACAGACACTTACAAATATAGAAAGGAATCTAGGCACCCTACTTGGTGTTCTACTGAACTCCTAAGTGACTGTTCCTTACCTAAATAACAGCATCTTTTGCAACAGTTTTGCATTTTAGCCCTCCAAGATCATCTGGAGAGGGACAGAACACCCTCTGCATTAGCATCCATTTGACAACTGTCCCGCAACTAACCCAGGTCACTAGTTGCCCAACATTAGTGAGACATCCTGAAATAGCAATTTTTACCTTTGCAGTAGATTTCACCATCCTTATCAGCCAAAGTAGTAGACTCTAAACCTTTGCCACATTTTGCACATCGAAAACAGGATTTGTGCCATGACTGAGGACAACAGAAGAGACAAGTTATTAAAGTGCAAGTAAGAGGATTCACAGAAACACTTTGGCCTCCTACATTAGGTATTGTCAAATACTTAGTTATACTAGGGCAGCATATAACAACCAGTAGGCCATTCTTTCAGATTACCATTGCCAATACCGGCCTATTCTGAAATATTCCAAATGCTTTGAGAAACAGAATAGTATTATTCTACTCTAAGAACAGAATAGTTTTTTTAAAAAAGTCTGAACGTATTTACTGAATTAGCAGAATTTATTCTGTGTAGAGAACATCTGCAGAAAATATACAACAGTCTCTGCCAGTCACAAGAAGTGATCACTTCTGACATGTCAGGTTCTGACATTTTAAAGTTCAGTGTGTGTGTGTGTGTGTACATACATACTGTAAACACTACCTTCTCTATATATCTATATCTATGATGAAATAGGTCCGTGCCTATGAAAAACTAGCTGTTGCCCGCAGCTTTGCTCGCATGGATTTTAGGGTTTGGGACACCCCACACACAACAGTCATTCAGTCATTCAGTCATTTAACAAGTTCCCCTCCCTTTTCACCCCCTTAGAGACCATTCTAAATGGCCTAGGGGAGATTTGCATACCCACTCCTATTGGCCCCTGCAGGAATTCATACGGACATTCTAAGTGTTGTATGGGCTATTTGCATAACTGCTCCTATTGGCTCCTGCAGCAATTATGAGGTGAGGCCGATTTGCATAACTGCTCCCCTGTTGTTTTGCCCATAGGAGATATGAGAGTGGGGCAATTCCCCCCCTTTTTTCACCCCCTTAGGGATGGAATTTCCAAAAATCCTTCCTTAGTGGGTGTCTACGTCATAAAAACAATGTTCCCTCAAAATTTCACGTTCCTAGATTAAATGGTTTGAGCTGGGCATTGATGAGTCAGTCAGTCAGTCAGTCAGTCAGTCAGGACTTCTTCTTTTATATATATATAGAGATTGTGCTATTCTTCTTGCTGCAATCAAGAAGTGTGAATATTCTTCTAATCTGACAGAGGATTAAGTTATGAAAGCTGTTTTAAAAAGCCAATTGTAAAACAGCCAGTAGAGCTGCCTCACACATTATGAATTTCTTACATGGCTACAGTATCCATGTAGCAAGTTTACTCTTAGAGCGCAATCCTATGCATGTTTAGACAAAAAAAAAGTCCTACAGTGCTGGCTGGGGAATGCTGGGAGTTGTTGGACATTTTTCTGTCTAAACATGCATACGATTGCACTCAAAGCCTTTGCCACACTTTGCACATTGTGATGTGTGACAAATGAATACTTGTCTACTTATACAAAACAGGAATCTCCAACTGTCTGTGGCTTCCCATCACATCTCCTGTTTTTGGTTTGCTTCCAAACTAATGTGCGACTGAAACTAAGCTAACGCATCAGCATTCAGCTCTTGCTAACCACCAACAGCAGGTTCTTACCTTCCCAGCTCCAACCACCTTCTCGGCAGCATAAACAGCTTGTCCACAACGGGGACAGCCATCAGCACTGCCCACCTTCTGTGCCATCCTGGATGCATTGGGATTGTTGGTGGGCTGATGGGGCTGATCCCTGCAGAGTCCAGACAGGAATAAAACAGTCATTCTGTGTCTGCATGTGCATATGTAGTGTCTCTGTAATAGAGGAACATATCTGGGACAACCAGTTCAGGGTATGACTATGGAAGGCACGGGGAGGAAAGGAGGTGCCCCATTGGTATTCTAGAGACAGGTAAGTGACAGGATAGCTCCTGATTTTTCAATTTTGGCTGTTGAACACAAGCTCAGTGATAAAGCACCATGCATCCATGATTCTGAAGTAGCAATACTGAGCATCATGGTACAAGACCACTGAACTTGTTTGCATCACAGAGACCTGCTTGGCTGAGGCATCTGGGCTGGTATTCACTAGGAAATCTCAGCCAAACACTCAGCACAGCAACAGTCAAGGTTTAGAGCGTTATATTACTGGCTGTTTTCTGTTAAAAGAGCTTTGCCCTCAGAAAGTGTCCTGCACCTAATTCACATGCTATTGAGTATATGTTGCTTGTGCTAGGGGCCTAGGATAGGCTGGGGATTATGTTGGTCTGTTGAACACTATGCAGAGGTCTAAGCTTAAACATCTGTCAGCATTACAGAAGATCCTAAATAGATGTAGCCCAACTCCTGTGCCGCTTTTGCCTCTCCAAATGCTTCTTCCCAGCCACATTTCTTCTGGCCAGACTTACTTCCCATCTCTGAACCTATCTAATGGGAAAATACGCAACTGGGTGTGTGTATGGATTATAGAGTTCAAAAGCACCCAGGGATGTGAATTCAGCATCTCTCTTCCACCCATCAATCAACTGCTTAAAAAAAATTAACCCCACTCCATAGGTGTGAGGAAGACCTGCATTCTAATATATATAAATTTGCCTAAGTGATATCTAGTTAGGGCCTTATTCCAGCTGACTTTTGGGATCTACGGGGGATTTGAGGCCTGTTTTGTTTTGAATTTTATTTTATTTATTTATTTATTTTTATTTTTATTAATCACTCATCTGGCCAGCCACCCAGCCACCCTGGGCAATGTACAACCAAAATAACACAGTAAAACAATACAATAAAATATAATTTTACCTATATATGCATTTTTGCTGTTGTTTTATTGTTGTTCCCTAACTAGAGCGCTTGAGATGGGGCACATAAGATGTATACTTAAATAAATATGCATCTTAGGTGAAGGAAATCAGAGTATTATGCCCTCTCTGAACCCAGAAGTGCTTATGAATTTATCAAATTCCCGTCTTATAGTTCCTTATCATGGGGACTTTTCCACAGACAAGCATTATGATATTTTAATCAAATGTGGTGTTGGCCCAGGATGAACTTTGAATTACAGGTAGTCCCCTGGTTACGAACGAGATCCATTTGTAAGTCTGTCTTTAAGTCGAATGTGTACATAAGTTGGAACATAAGCCGCACAATGTTTTCAAAGTGTTACAAAGTGTTGCAAAGTATAGTGCATGCATCCGCAAGTACAGACCATTGTATTTAACTCAGATGTTTACATATATGGCAGTCTGTTCTTAAGTATGAGTTGTCCGTAAGTCAGGACGTTCGTAACCCGGGGACTGCCTGTACAAGGACTTTTCCAGGGACAGCTTCGCTTTCTGGGCAAGTGGGAAATAAAACCCTTGTCTATTTGTTACAGAGAAAATTGTTCCATTTGCTACCAAGATGCAGAAGGAATTACAACTCACTCTTCATGTTTGATCCCCAGTCCTTCCCCCTTGTCCATGCTCAAGGTCCCAGCACCCTGTCCATATCCATAGCCTTTTGGTCCATATTTCTTCCCATAGCATGACTTGCAGTAGATCTCTTCTCCATGCACAGCCACTGTAGTGCTGTCCAAGTTCTTTTTACAAACCACTGCAGGAATTGGAGAGGGAACACACACAAATTAGAAGTCATTCACAAGCTCAAGTAGCTAGGGTTAATCTGGATACACTCAAGGATTTGAGGCCTGTTTTTTTTTTTTAAAAAAAACTGGGTTTTATCTAGATAACACATCCTCTTTTGTTTTTATTGTTGTTCTTGATTTAGAGCATTTGAGATGGTTTCATATTAGGCAACCTGGAGAAGATTTCTGGGTGGCCATTAAATACCTCCGTACTGCTGGCCCCAGCGGGGCGTGCCACAGCCTGGTTGGCTAGTGCACATACAAATAAAATTGAATTGAATTGAAATACCTCCAGATATTATAGAGCAG
This sequence comes from Shinisaurus crocodilurus, assembly GCA_021292165.1. Lineage (NCBI taxonomy): Eukaryota > Metazoa > Chordata > Lepidosauria > Squamata > Shinisauridae > Shinisaurus > Shinisaurus crocodilurus. Next base: position 222,521,561 of record CM037877.1, read on the forward strand.
GGTTGGGCAACACGTGGCCCATAGGTCACATGCGGCCCTCCAGGGCCATTTGTGTGTTCCTTGTGTCGTAAATCCGTCCAGTTCCAAGATAAGCCATGGTCGTTATCACAGTCCAAGGGTTGAAGCCAAAATATATCATTCCGAAATACAGCAAACGTAAACCAGTTAGGGATCAGGCAAAGTCATGGTCAAGGTCATTCCAAGGTTCACAGGTACAAATCTGAGGTCGGGAATGTCAGGAGCGTCTGGCAGTAGCTGTATTAACAAACAATTGCTTCCAGCATCTGAGTGTGTTTGGGACCTGCCTTTTGAGCAGGTGCAGATTGGTAAGGCTGCCCAGCTGGGTCAGGCTGCACTTAGCCTGTCCCCACCCCAAACACAGATTTCTTTTGGTAGATACTCCGGCAAGGCTGGTCTCTGTCTGACCTACTGGAGGCACAACACCTTGTGTGTTTCCCCCCTGCCACCGCTGCCCTGCCACTGCCTCTGGAAGTGCAGCAATGCCCACACTGATCTGCAGTACGATTGGGAGGAGTGAGTGTAAGTGCATGTGGGGCGTGTAAGTGTGTAGGGATGTAACTGTGTGTATAAGCACTCAATATGGCCCTCAACCCAAGGGAGGTTGCCCACCCTGCTATAGAGATTAGGGTCAAACTAGATAGGACATGGGAGATCTACTATAGGGCTCTTCTGTGGCTTGTTTCTTTTTGGGGAAAAAAAATTAGCAGCTCCACAGGGTGCTTTGGGGTAATAGGACTTAAGTTTCTCTAATGTTTCTGTTCTGTTATACTGCAGATTCTGTTGTGCCTACTAGGCAACAGCTCAAGTGAGGGGGCACAGGGTTAGGTAGTGGCAGCTAAAGTGGGCCGGGAATAGAGCAGGCTCAGTACCCTGGACAGAACTGCAGGTACTGACTAAGGGCCAGAGAAGACATTATTTTAAATCCATATCTAGCAGCCCAGTCTTTTCTTTTTCATTTTTACTTTAGGGTAGGCACAGCCTGCTGCCCCGATCCAGACTGGAGCTATGATGTGGGGGGTAAGGATGTTTTACGATCCAGATTGGGCCCACTGCACCTACTCTAGTGTAAAAATGGAGAGGGGGAAGGAGACATAGCTACTATATATATATATATATATATATATATATTTAAAGTAATGTCGGTTTTGGTCCTCAGGGACTGTGAGTTCAGGATCATAGTGAGCACCCCTGCAGCTAAAATAAAGGTAGGTTATCTCAGCACTGGCCTTTATAGCTAGCCCAGGAGGGTCCTTCTAGGAGCTCCACCTCCACAAGTGCTGCATCTCTTTGTTTGTTTTACAGGGCCAGTGTCCTTTCCTGTAGTCACTGGCTCCTTCTGGCTAGTGAGGGTCTGAGGAATAAGAAGCTGGTTAGGGAGTGCTCCCCCAGGCCCCCCTGCTCATTGGAAGAATCCAAGGTCTACTCCTCACAGCAAAAAGGTGGCGGCACCTCCTGGAGATTGAGTGGACAGGGTGTGTGATCAGACATGGAGGGCCCCATTTGTGAGGATCCAGGATTTACTCCAGGATCCTTGGAGTAGCTGCCACTGGAAGCTGGTCTCTGAAGGCTCTTGGTCCTGGGCCATGACATTCCCCCTCAGGGCTAATAGCAGTTCTGGAGGGGGAGGGATTTGATTGGAGAAATGGTAAAAGCAGCTAAGGGCATCACAACCCCAACACAATCTTCAGAAGGACCTATATGGGGCAGGTAATTAGTGAAAGAAAATATGTAGAAAATAATGAACATGGATCTCCTATGTCATGTCTAGTTAATATGACTGGGGCCCATTCCTCCCCCTTCTGCCCATATAGTGTATAGTTTTAGCCAGTGACTGACATTTTTCAGAAATCAGAACAGAAGAAGAAACAAGTTGCAGGTCATCTTGAGCAATTTGCCCATCAGGTGCACTAGTTCGGACTCAATAAAAATGGAACGCCTCTCCAGTTTGATCAAGCTCCATACCATGTACCTTGCTTGCAAACGTCCATGCATCAATCTGTGTCACAGGATGCCAGGTAAAGCAGAGGAGGAGGTGAAATGTCACAAGAATTGGGATAATGGATAGTGATCACAGTCAAACATTGACTTTGTAGGAGGGTTGGGGTCCACATGAAAGTTGCAGTTAGGGTTGTGAAGGGAAAAAGGGAATGCTACTGTACTGACCCATGATTTAAAAGGATGGGTTTTTTTGCCAGGTAGGAGCCTGGGTCATCCAATGACTGGGAGCATCACTGTCACGCACTGGCACATTTGCCTCCTAAATGCATATTCTAACCTAAACTTCATGCATCCTAGTGTCTTTTCTTAACCCTTGCTTTGGATTCTGGAGTCAGAGAGCTGCAAAGGGTGAGGAGGGGAGAAAGAGAGATGGTGGCAAGGATGAGGGGAGATCAGAGTTGAGGTCAATTATTTAAACAGCCAAGAGGAGTGCTCTAATGTTAAGCTCCTTCTAGCTGCAAATAAATTAGAACCTTGAGTCTGATAGTGTCCTTAACAGACAGACACTGTTGTGACTGCCAACAGCAGTCAAGCTTTACAACCTCAGGAGGCAGAAGCTTGTCTCTTTGCCCAAAGTAAGTTATCTTACTCTTAAAGAATGCAAAAACAAAACCAAGTACTCCCCTAGGAATGCCACAGTAGCAACAGTAGCAGCAGCCTCTATATACCTTGCAACTAAATATGGGACTCCAAGACTGAATTTCCCATCCTCATTACCAAATATGGTGCTTTTCTTCCCTGACTGGCTTAGGCCTCTGCCCAGAGAATTAACGAGGAGGAGCAACAAGACGTGCAGCCATGAAAAATCTTCCCGCAGAAATAGCTAACACTTCTGTAATTGGCCTGGAATGGAATAGAGTTTTGTGCTTCCCTGGTGCAGATGTCCTGTAAAGCACTACAGTTTAGGCACTAGCATTTCAACAAGCTAGGCCAGCATAGCCATCTTAAGGAGGATCAACTTTTATCAAAGATACTTGGGTTTATTTTTCTGGATCCAAGTGTGTCTTCCTTTCATTCCAGTCTTGCCCTCTTCTTAGAAAACAGACCATTTGCCCAGCCCTATGTCCAAATCTTTGAGAGGCCATTGCTAAATTCCTTGCTAAAATGCTAATCTATTTCTTTGAAACCAAGTCTTCAGCTCTAATTTTATGAAGCAGAGATTCCATATCTGTGAGATCAGAAAAGCTGAAACGTCTAGATTTTTGTTCTGTTTACTAAGGACAGCTGTTTAGTGTATCCACACATTTCAAGACAAACTTGGTGTGTTTTGATGTACTCCAACCCACCACTTATTTACACTTCTGTTCCCTACAACTGAGTCACTGATGAACTATGTTGCTCTCTGTTGTAATCAGTGGAACATGAACCGATTCATTACTGGTGGGTTCCCATAACTGTACAGGGAAGTTGATACATTTAGGAAATTTATCTGTCCACACAGAGGTCAGAGCCTGAATCTAATTCTGAGCAGTTGAAGGTTAATTGGGACCAACAAGCTATATCCTTTTCTATTTTAGGGGTTTAGTTAAGACCTTCCTGTTTTGTCAAGTTCTCTTGATGGATTACTGATGAAGAGTCTGACTGTATTTTTTTTAATCTTTGGATTTTTTTTAAAATGTTGATTTGGTGCAGCTTGATATAATTTATTCTTTGTTTCATTAGGATTACCTTACATCACATTGTATATTTTTAATAGCAAAGTGCTGTAAAGTTTTCATAAAGAAATGACATGACAATTTTATTCCATCCTATCTTTCTTCACACTGGTAGCATGGTTGATAATGCAGCTCATTGTTTGTGGGTTAGCAACCCTTCAACATACCTAGTCCTTGGCTCTCTGATGTATATGGTGTGATCTTTGGGTCTCCTGGTTCCCTGACCCTGGAAACAATCCAAGTTTATTATACAGTTACAGACCCATTCAGCCTGGAAACATTACTCTTAGGGGCAATAAGTATATGTAGTAGGAAGGACCTTAAAAGCATGTACATCAATGCTTGCACCATGCCCCAGTTACTGCACCATGCTTTGTTGCTCAGGCACTTTCCCCTCCAGGCTGGCCCATTTTGATGTAAAAATTAGACTCCTGTCCCTACACTATTGAACAAGGCAGATGAACAATAGATGATGTTCCCTGGTCATGTCTAGTTTCTCTTCCTTAGTGAGTGTCTAAATAGGTTAATATAGACCCAGGCTACAGAGGACGGTACAGATTAAATACTTGGAATGAACTAAGAAGGAAACACAACTTTGTTTTAGATGTCCATGTCTGCAGACTGCAGTAAAAACCACAGCTGCCAGCTGCAAAGGTACAGAACAGCTGTTGCTCTAGCCTAGTTCTCCCACTAAGGAGGGCAGTTCCTTCAATGCTTTGAGAGATTAGCAAGTCACCACAAGCCATTAGAGTATTTTATCTCACTAGCTATTGTTTAGCTTATTCAGAACCAAAGCAGCCTTAGCAATTCTTTGTTTACCTCTAAGACAAATGCCGCATTCATATGAATATAAACAAATGCTGGATGAGTATGGAGCAGGGCACCAAAACAAAAAGCTTTCCATTTAAAAACAGAACAAAACACTAAACTAAATATCAGCTGGCTAAAGAGGCTGTATGCTTAATTCTCAGCTTCAAGAGGCAGGTTCTCTGAATATATCAAGTTTAAAACTCTGGCTATGGATTCACTGTCAATTAGACTGGAATCACAATAATATCTAGAGAGAGCAAGCCAATATGAAGCTATCTCACACAGAACCTTCTAATACATACGACATATACACAGATGCATGGGGAAAGTGTGTATATCTAGAACTACACATGTATTTGCAGGTTTGTTTCCAAAGATCAATAAATAGGTTCTAAAATTATTTAGGCAGCAATCCTAAACACATGGGAAGTAAATCCCATTGAACTCAGTGGGATGTACATCTGAGTAAAAATGCTTAGGATTGCTGTCATATCTTTTACAGTGGCTTTGGTTGTACAATACAGTACAGTAGGGCAAGGCAGAAAATCAAGCTTTTGAGTTACACAGAACACCCATTCTTGCTTGCATAACCTACCAACAGAACTGACCCAATAAAAACAGTATCATCAAAAATCGCTTTGATCCTTCTTGTATGCAATGACAGAACAGAAAACATTTATTGATATTTCTGACCATTGTTGATCTTTTTACAAGTCTGACTGCAGGATAATTGGTGGGGATCTGAATTTTAGCTATGATCAAGATTTAAGTGACTTTGCTTTTCACATACTTTGCATGTGAAATTTGCAAAGAAGTTTTCAGACACAGTGCAACTTCCTTATTTGTGACTTTCCCAGTTGTTTGTCCGTGGGAATCACCATTTAATGTGAGGGAATGATGCTCAGGGTTTTCAGCTATGTACTAGAAGCCAGGGAATCATCTAAGCAATGCAAAACATGTATTTAAAATTAGTGAGGTATCACTAGATAGAGAGCAAAATCAGATCTGCATAGACTTCATATGCTTATCTACTTAGCTTGGGATACATTGATGCTAGATAAACCTGTATATGCAGTAGAGTTCATACTTTACTGCTGTTCCTCCTGGGATGTTTGAAAGGCAGCACAAACAATAGAGGAGCAACAACAACAAACATCGGTATAGTGATTTCAAGTGTTCAAAGTGCTTCACATGCATTACCTGGCTGCAATCCTTACAACAGACCTTTGAGGTAAGTTAGTATTATTATCCCCCATATTATGGATGGAGGGACTGAAGCTAAGAGAGAAGGGCTTGCCCAAGACCACTTAGTAAGTTCATGGCAGAGGTAAGATTCAAATCAGGGACATCCTGATTTATAGCTCAGTTGCTTACAGCATAATCATAAGCATATTTACTCAGAAATACAGGCCACTGAGTTCAATGGGACTTACTGTCTACTAAGGGTGTTTACTATTGCAGCCTTAGCCATTGCACCACACCAGCTCTCTACTCTACTGCTGGGAAGAAACGCTGGAGTGGAAAGCCTTTTCAAAAAGGCACAGCCTCCACACTCTCTCACTCAATGCAAGGGAATATGGGACAGGTGATACTTTTCTTCTGAGCATGGGTGGAAAGTAAATACGAAAAATCAGTAGTTTAATCCTTGCATATTCTTTACATGACTACTTTAGTGCTTTACAGCTGAAGTGAACATGGGTGTAAACTACTGCTGTTTGAAAGCACAGGTATGATACACGTGTGCCTATTAGTTGTGCATATTGTAAAAATACACAGAGTCAGCAGAAAGGTCTTGATGACTGTGTAAACTAAACTAGATACAAATATAAAACTAAGGGCAAAATCCTATCGCGATGCCCGAAAGCCCCTGAACTCAGAGGCCTACAGGCATCCTATGCAGAGCGGGAGAAACGACAGAGGCAATCTTTGCCTCCCTGTTCTCCCACCCACATTTCTTTTGGTAGATAGGCTTTTTCAACCATCTAGCCCAGTGTTCTCCAACCTTGGGTCCCCAGATGTTTTTGGCCTACAACTGGCTGGGGCATGCTGGGAGTTGTAGGCCAAAAACATCTGGGGACCCAAGGTTGGAGAACACTGAGCTAGCTGGAGTGCTTCAGAGTGGGAGGAAAGGAGGCTGGAGCGGCTGCAGAATACCTCGTATACTGCCTCTCCAGTCTCCTCCTTTCCCCTTCTCCCTCTCTCCGAGGTTGCTTTCCTGATCTCAGAGAGCAGCCGGCTTGGTTCATTCTGTGGCAGCTGCGAGGGGAGGGGAGGGACGGAACTCTGATTCCCAGCTCCAAGGTTGGAGCGCTATCTCCGACTTTGGATCTGGGAATCTGAACTACCCTATGTCCCCTCAGATGTTGTCTAGGGGTTTGTAGGATTGTTCCCCAAGGGTCTTATAGCATCTTAAAGGGTAACAAATTTATTATGGCATAAGGTTATGTGTATATATCTGTAACTTAGGAAATACTTCATGCATCTGTAGTCCACAAAAACATGCCATAATAAATGTGTTGGTCTTTAAGGAGACACAAGACATTATTGCTTTTTCTGCAACAGACTAACAGACTCTGGAAATAGGTGCAAATATTTTTCAACTCAGTGCATAGCCAAAAATTATGGACATGAGTTGTTGCCTACATAAGTTTCAAATTGTGGATAGGGTGGATAGCCCTATTCATTCTGTTTTTAGCCCAGAAGTCTTAGGAACCTATGGCTCTTGGAATTCAGAAGATAGTAGATATTTTAAGGATTTGTAAGGTGATGTAGTGCTTTGGACTTTGTGCTGGGTGTCTTTTTCCCATGAAGAGCTGTAAAGCTGCAAACAATTCTGAAAACCTTCGGGAGAGTGTGCTCAACAAAAACCTGTGCAAAATTTTCACCAGCTTTCCTTCCTTCCCTCCCTCTTACTAGAAAGAGAAGAAACCAAGAGCTAGGTTGCTCTTTGGCACTGTGGCAGGAAAGCTAAATTTCAACTTGTTACCAACAAGCAGCTGAAGGAATCCCAGAATTTATTTACCATGGCAGCAAAGTTAGTAGGCTGGGACATGTCCCTGTGAATAGAAAAGCTGAAACACCTCTTGGGCTGCTATACTCACTGCACAAGAAGCAGGATTTGTGGAAGCTGTTGCCTTCACATTGCACCTCCTCGGCAAAATACACTGATTTTTGACACACGCCACACTTTTTTCCTCCACCCCAGTTTGGCATCCTGTAAAACGGGAGAAATGAGAAAAATGTAACGGCTTGAACACAAATTAAAACAAGAGTGGGGGGAGTAGTCAAAGACTGATACACACATGCACAGGACCCTAGCATGGAGGGTAGGGGGGGCTTTAAGATCCAGATTGCGCCACCTGCACCTACTCTAGAGTAAAAATGGGGGGGGGGGAGACATGGCTGCTAGATATGGATTTAAAGTTATGTCTGTTTTGACACTCAGGGCTGTGGGCTCAGCACCATACAGAGCACTCCTGCAGCCAAGGTAAAGATAAGTTACCCCAGCACTGGCCTGGGGCAACTGACAGCATTTTATAGCCAGCCCAGGAGAGTCCTTCTGAGAGCTCCACCTCTGCAAGTGCTGCATCTGTTCTTTAAAAAAAAAGAGTGCGTGCCCTTTCCAGTAGTCACTGGCTTCTTCTGGGTGGTGAGGGTCTGAGGAGTGATCAGGGGTCCACTCCTAGGAATCAGAGGGCAGCGGCACCTCCTGGGTATCGAGTGGACAGGGTGTCTGATTTGAGGTGGAGGGCCCCCCTTGCAAGGGTCGGGAACTGTTTCTGATTCCTTGGAGTCACTGCCGCTGGAAACCTCGGTCTCCGAGGGCTCTCAGTCCTGGCCTGCGAGTCTCCCCCACCCCAGCCTAATAGCAGATTTGGTGGAGGAGTGATTTGATTGGCGAAATAGCAAAGGAAGCTAAGGGCACCACAACCCAATCTTCAAAAGGAGCTATGTGGGGGGCTAATTAGTGAAAGAAAGAAAGAAAATGCAAGATACTGAACATGGATCTCTTATGTCAGGTCTAGTTAATATGACTGGACCCACTTCCTCCCACATATTGTATAGTTTTAGACAATGCCTGACTTTTTTCAGAAAATAAAGATTTCAGCAGGGACAACAGAACACAAGAAGAAACAAGTTACAGATCATCTTGAGTAATCTGCCCATCAGGTGCACTAGTTCGGACTCAATAAAAATCAAATGTCTTTCCAATTTGATCATGCTCCAGACATGTAACTTGCTTGCAAACTTCCATGCATCGATCTGTGTCACAGGATGCCAGGAAAACGCAGAGAGGGAGGTGAAATGTCACAGTCAAACATTGACTTTGTGGAAGGGTTGGGGTCCACGTGAAAGTTGTAGATATAATTGTGAAGGGAAAAAAGAATGCTACCCATTCAATCCATGGACCCTTAGCAGCTGCATAAGACAGAAAATTCATACAAAGCTCTCCCCAACACTGTACTGCCCTACTAGGAAAAGGTAGACATGTTCTGCAATTGTTCAAGGTGATGTTCTTCCAAAACAAACAAAAGACTGAAGTGCACTGGATGAACTACAAGTTGCCATTATTACTGCTGCTGCTGCTGCTGAAAGCGAAAAGCCTCAGGTTTGCTTAACCAGCTCATCCATGTCAGAAAATTTCACGTTAAAATGAACAGCACAGACTGCACTGGGAGATTTTGTGGCAACTAAGAAAAGGCAGCAGTTTTGTGCTGTGTGGCCCACTTCTATTTAAATATTTACCTCAGTTGTCTATCAGTCTTTCCACCTCAATTCAACATTAGCTTTCTCTGTTCCGCATCCGCCAAGTCATTCCAGCTGGAACTTTGAATTGCCTTAAAAGGAGATGTGGCTCAGAGTCTCTAATTTCTTTCTGCTGGGGCAGGAGCCCAACAGGAAGGAGGCCAGCTCTGGCTTTCAATAGAAGGGAGTGTGCCTAAAGAACATTTTATTTCACATATATGATGGTGACTATGAGCATAGATGAAATTAGCCCAACCGCTGCAGGTAGCACAGGCAAGACATAATCTCCATATGCTCCAGACCCAGGAAGATAAGGCATACAAGAGAGGGCAGGGCCCTTTAATAGCTGTGTCCATGAGGAAATTCCAGCATGTGCAGTTTCTGGGTGCAAGATTGGTCTTGCTGCTGACTGACAACCTGGAGCATTTCCTGGCACCTTTAAGGTGTTGTTGTTTTTAATGCTTGTGTAACCCTACTGAAGCTGCTTTCATGTTGTCAGCTGCAAGTGGTGAGTGGGAATTCCTCAGTCAGCCCAGCCAGCAGCAGCTCCACATAAGGTAGAGAGCCTGAGGCCAAGGATTTACTGTGTCAGATTTGTCCCTGATTTTTATAAATTACAGTCTATCCTAGCTCTGTTAACCAAAATCTTTTAAATCAGGGATGGAGAACCTCCAGCTTGTGGGCTGGATATGGCCCATGGGGCATCTCCAGCCTGCCAGCTTCTTCCACAGGCCCTACCCACTTTCCTGGCAGGGAAAAGCTCTTATCTTCAATCAGCAGCTGATTGAAGATAAGAGCTTTTTTCCTGCTGCACAGTGACACAGGCTCCCTTTCTCATGGTGCAGCAGGGGAAAGCTCTTATCTCCAATCAGCTGCTGGGAGAGGGGGTGGGGTCTGGGAGGGAAGCTGCTGTGTGATATTGTTCTGCTTACTTCTGAGGGTTGTCCTGCAGAAGCTTGTTATGCTTACTTAGCTATGATTAAGCCTTAATTCCTTCAGGCTCTCCAAGAAGGGATATGAACACGAATGAAGCTCTGTCTGTTGAAGTAGAAGATAACTTAGTATGATGATTCTGAAAGTGAAACATTTTCAGCACACATTGGTATTAAATAGCCATAGCATATTATTTTTCAAGGATGAAGCCCTTATTCCAGGCCTCCAACAACTCTTAAGTATCTGTTCCATTCAAATGACAGACACTGTTGACTGTGCCACCCCAAGCAAGTGAAAGTCTGGAAGATGTAGAAAAAAACAGCTTTTTTGTTAGCACACCTTCAAATGGAACAACATATGAAGAAACTAAGATCAACTCCTTTAATCAATGGGGATTCAATCAGGTTTTTTGAGCTAAAGCCCTAGGCCCCAACCCAGAAATACACATGCATACCAGTGTATGGAAAGCTGCACACACTTAGCTGTTCAACAGCTATCCTCTCCTTAAAAAGCACTAAACACCTATTTTAGAGAGATGCATGGGCTGAATCCACACAACCCTTCTTCCTGAAGGTGAAGGGGTAGATAGATTGTCCCTCTCCCAAGTAGATAATTGGTACTCTCAGCTTTGAAAGAACCAAACATTTCCTTGGTGAAAAATATTTGCTAATATTCACACAAACAGCTTTAGGCAGATACATACACAAGGCTGAGTTCATAAATAAGCATTTCATTATTTAATTTATATTCAGACCTTCATCATCAAATTACAGCAAACACACTATGCAAAACTGGTAGATACAATAGAGCAGCAGATTCAACAAAACTTAGTACTAACTGCAGATTCTGTTAGGCTACAATCCTATACTCACTTGCCTGGGAGTGGGTCACAGAGAATTTAATGGGACTTACTTCTGAGTAGGCAGGTATAGGGTTGCACTGTTAGACAGATTCAAATATATGACATTTGACACTCTGTGCAGTGTCCCTATACACATGTGCATTGCCTTCACTGGATTGGAGGGACTTGTGCAGAAAGAACCAGATTAAGGGTTTGCCTGGACATAGATACACAATGGTTATTAACGAAGAACCATCACACTATCAGTTGTGCATCGCAATATGACAATACTGTGTTCCTTTACCAAATTTGTTTTAATTGTACTCTTAAATTCTAAGAAATTATAAGAGAATAGGGTAGTCAGAAACCGCTGAAAATATATTTGATAATAATTTCAGATAACTAGATTTCCTGTTTCCTGTTTTTGGTTTTAAAAAATCTGCAGGGTGTAGAGATACTGTATTTTGTAAAAAGTTTGCATTGACATAGGTCCATGTTGCACTGAGGCTTGTATATAGTTTAGCAGTTTAGAAAGAGAGAAAGCCTACAAGACATTCAATATTTAGGGCAGTATCCAATGCTGTCCACATGCTCACAGAGCCCACTGCTAGCACAATGGGAAGCTAGCAGATCCTGAAGCAAACGAAAATGAGTGTTTCTGGAATGGGGCAGGTCAGCGGAGCTTGCAGAAGGGAGTGCCACTGACCTGTCCTATTCTAGAAATGAGTGTTTCCACTCATTTCTGGGGTTGCTTTAGGAAGTGCTAGCAGTGGGTCCTGCTGATTGCAATAGCGAGAAGCAGCAGCAGTATTGGATACCCCCCATGGAAATAATCTAAACAATTTCCCAGTAACTAACAGATGGAAAGCACCTGAAGACATTTTCCTGGTCTCAGTGCAAAAAGAAAAAGGAAGTATAATAATAACCACATAAGGGAAACAATAACAGCAAGTCAAAAGCAGCAGAAACTTTCCATTCATTATCCAAACCTGAAGTTCAAATATTTTGCTCTGAACAGGAATCAGTTTAAGCAAACAGAAACAGCTCAGTTCATTTTTCTAATATTCAATCTAAAGGTCAAGATATTTACTTTAAAATTTCATCTGTGAATAAGGCTCGATGAATCAAAAGTGGTAGAAAAGTGGGGGAATAAAGTTGTTAGACACTGAACAGTTGTTGAATTGATATTGCCTACAATTTAATCTTTCTACCATACGTAAGATTATGAGTACTTATGTTCTCCCACACTCTACATAAGAAACCAGGTTTAGGCTGTCTTTACTAGTGACAATTGTGATGATGATGATTTCAATATCAGTATTTCTGTTTCCCAAGTCTATGTCAAATGCATGCAACAATAACCAGAACTCATAATTTAAAAGTGGACAGCAGCAGCTTTCTGTATATTTCACTGCCATTTGGAAGTGCCACTGCCATTCCAGGCTATGAAAAAACTAATTATGAAAGCTTGACAGGATAGAACATCCAGTGGCTGAGCCCACTGGGAATTTATCCAGTGCTAAGGGACCATGTTCAAGACTGCTTAATGCAATCACAACTCTCCTGTTGAACATATGAAGCCACCTTAAGCAGATTATCCATCTATCTAGTTCAGTATTGTCTGTTCGGACTGGCCATCGGTTTCCAAGATCTAATAGTACCAGAGAACCATCAAAAAACCTTGCAGACTTGTATTTTGCAAATCAGAATGATGGAGGCCTAGTGATTCACTTGTATACCTATCTGGAAAGCTCACTTTTCCTTGTCCTGCTATCAGAGATCCTTTAACTGGTTGTGTTAGGGATTGAACCTGGGACCTTATATGCAAAAAAGATGTTTGTTTGTTCGTTCATACTGAGCTACAAGCCCTCCCCATCAGGCTTCCAGTTAGAGTGATAAAGGGGTGACTCTTTCATCTACCATTTCAATCTAGTTGTATAGGCAACATGAACACTTTAGTAGTAGCAGTAACAGCAATACAAATCTGAAGATGGGAGTGAATGTAGCTCAGAGGTAGATACATGCTTCGCATGCAGAAGGTTGCAGGTTCAATTGTCAGCATCTCCAGGTAGGGCAGGATAAACTCCTGCCTGAAACCCTGGAGAGCTGTTGCCAGTCAGTGGCAACAATACTGGGCTAGATAGACCAGTGGTCTGATTCTGTATACGGCTATGTTCCTATGTGCAGGAGTTCTGGATTATTTAAAGCCAAGTACAACGATGTGATCTTGTATATCAGGTGTGTACACATAAAAATGACACAATTCTAGTACTGTTAGATCCTTCCTCCGCTCCTTAAGTATTCTGCAGATCAACAGGTCGTCTCCCAGCAGACTTCTGTTGTCTACTTAGCAATACCCTTGCCTGCTGCAGCATATACTTGGAGGCTGGAGCCCTTTAGTTCCTACTGCTTATTACTGCAGGCATGGAAGGAAAGAGGAAGGTGAATTGCAGTAGCACAAAAACAAGGTGGACCCTGCGGCCTTGCTGTGTTCTTAAAGAGTATTGGAGAACCATCCAAAGACATTACCGTCTTATATTGTCACACATCAGGATGACAGACGCCTAGTATTTATTCATCTGCAAATCCCACTTAAGTCAGAACACATGGACCGAAGTTTATTTTAGTTCCATCCCCTCCCCTGAAACTGCTTGCTCACTTGTTATCACAATACAGAACTGTATTTATATAGCTGTCCATTGTGTGTCAGTTTCCTGTTCAGTTCATTCACTGAAAACCAGTAGCCAAAAAGTGGGAGGGAAACATACTAGGGAACCACAGAAAAAAGGATAAATTAATATTCCTCATAATTACTAGATGCACAAAGAGCACTAGTCAAACTTACACTAGACAGTTAATTGAGGAACATTAAGTATCTGAAACCCATGGCCCAGGCACACTTTTGAAACATGGACCAGGGTGGGGCTTCCCTTTCAAGGTTTGAAGAATATGGAGGAAGTAAACACCAGGGACACACGAACTTCTTGTAGCAAATTCTTTTGAATATCATGCCAACTATGACCTGGTTTTACTTTTACTTCTGTGTGAAACAGAAGGCAAATCACTTGACAGTGATATGTTGCAATCACAGTTGAATGAGAGCAATGGAGAAAGGAGTTCAGGGCTCATCTATAATGGAGATTATCTCACTCCCTTTCCATGTGTTGTTCCTTTGCAGCCCTTACAATTATTTTAGGTATTTATACACTGCTTTCAAGGAAAAAACCCTTCAACAAAGGGGCTTGCAATACAATCTTCCAAGCAAACCCAAAAACAAGGAAGGCGACTGGCAAATCTCCCTGGAGGAGAGTTCTACATGTGCGGGGCCACCACCACTGAGAAGGCCCCATTTCTAATTTCTGCCAATTGGGAATTAGCTCCAGTTAATTTGTAACTAAACTCTTGTCTTGTAATCTACACAGTTGTGTTTACATTAAATTGTCAAACAGATTTTGGATTCTCATCATTCTTAGACATTTTCCATCCTCCTGATGAGTTTAATTTTTGCAGCTGTGCTAGAAGTTGCAATTGTGCTACCTTAGGAGAGAGAATGGCATTGGTTCAGAGAGGAATGGATGAGTGGGTGGACTGACAACATTCCACAGAAGACTCACTGACATTACTATTTTTGTATAGCCTGATGTGGATTACTGACAGCCTTACCACAAGACCAGACTGCATCATGTCACAGCAAAAAGTAATCATAGTGGTGTAGCGAGACACAACCTCTCTGGGGGATGGGCTTTGAAAACTTGCTTGTACAATAACCTACATCTTGTCACACTGGAACAGTCATATGGATGTCCCTCAAGAAAAGTATGCTTTCTTCCTCTAAATGTTCCAAATTGTCCTAGATGCACAGAGGGGAGTTGTCTCAGTAAGCACCAGAGGATGTAATTGGCTCAGCTGGGGGGGGGGGGGGAGAGATGGTCTCGTCTTGGCAGGGCTCAACAGACCAGAAAAGGCAGTTGTGATAACCTCACACAATTGCTGAGACACTAAGGATCAACCCATAATACTTTAATTTTTAAAAGTATCATTAGCAGCTGTGAAAGAAGGAATTTCAGTCAAGGAAATGGCCGGGGTATGTGTGCTCAGACTTCTTTCCTAGAGCTGCAGCTCCGATCTGAATTCCCCTTGGCTGCTATTAACATATTTTAAAAGTGAGAGATCCTATTCTAGTTTGGGCCAGAGTGAAACTAAATAATAATACCATTTCCAGATTAGTCCTCATCTATAATGCTCAGGATGTGGAAGAGGAAGCAGTGGTAGAAGCTGCTCATACTATATGCTGGCTAATTATGGCAGGAAACAATGTTGAAATTGAGTAGGACACAGAACAGGCTGTGGCTTCTTTTGCATCTGGGTACACACACACACTTTGTTTCCTTCCCTCCCCTTTCTAGAAAGTAATCTAAAGCAGGTGAATTCACACTTTTTCATTCAGCTATAGTTTGTAACACCAAACCACAGCTACAATTTAATGTCAGATGTGGGCCTGACAATTATATGTCAAAAAGGCAAAGAGTCCAGGTCAGCTGCTGGAGAAATCCGCTTCAAACCAGCACTGACCTATGTTAAACCAGTAGCATAAACATATAAGGGAAATACTTGATGAAGCAGTAAATTACAACCACTTAAGCTTAAGAGTAGAAGAGGATAGTCAAATATATAGCATCTACAGAAAACAAGAGATTTAACATCCCTGTCCATAACCAAGTTAAAGTAATTGGATTTACTCCAGTTTAGTCCCATTAACATTAATGGGATTCAGTATGGCTTATATGCAAGTTAAAATTAGAGCTGGGAAAGTGAGGACCAGATAATCTATGCCAACGTGGGTGAAAGAACCTCCCAGTGTGTCACAGTGGGCCTCTGTAAGAAAATTGTTCAAACCTCCTTGTATGTAAATTACAACAAAACTGCCAACATTGTAAAGCTCATTCACATTTATGATAAAGAGAGAAAAGAAAAGGTAGGAAGTGGGCCCAAGGAAGTAAAAGCCTTGTGTGAGAAACGGAATTAGGAGCTTGTTGCTCACCTCTCATGTCTTATACATTTGTATTAGGCTGGTGTGCGTAGCCTCCCAATTCCTTCTACACTACTAGTACTTCAAATTTAAGAAGCACTTAGGGTGCAATCCTATGGGTTGCACCCCCACAAGATGGAAACCTCTGAACTTGGAGGCTTCCATGTAGCCAATGCCCTGCTGGACTGAAGCTGGCAGGGTGGGAGGAGCAGCAAAGGTGATCTTTGCCTCCCTGTCATTTGATCCTTGCATTTTTTGCCTGTCACTTCAAAAGGTGAGGGAAGGGGGCTGGCAAAGGCTCAGGATAGCTCGTATCCTATCCTTGCCTCTCCAGTCTCCTCCTCACACACTGGAACACTCCCTTCCCCCCCCCCCTCTGAGGTCAACTTGCCAACCTCAAAGGCCAGCTGGTGCGGTTCTTTCCATGCCAACTACAAGGGGGTGGGGGCAGATCTCCGACTCCCCCTTCCGAGGTCGGATGCTATCTCTTATCTCAGATGGGGGAATCCCCATTATCCTATGGCCCCTCAGACAATGTCTAAGGGGGACCATAGGATGGCTCCCTCCAATTTGCTGTCTCACAATCTTACTGTGCTCTTCTTCACAACAACTCTAAGGCAAGTCAGGGGAACACTCTTTTTGAGTTACAGATGAGAAACTGGTGCAGAAAAAGAGAAAGTGGGTGATCCAATGACGAAAGAGTGAAATTGAAACTGGGTTCATATAGACTTACAACATGGCCTGGAGTAGCCTCTCCACAAGGTCCAGCTGTTCCAGACAAAATTCTCCAGAGACACAGAACCAAATCATTCAGTGAACAAAAAAGAAAAACCTTTTAAGTAAGCTCAAAAAGTTTTATGTGGTTGTTATAACAAGACCTTAGTGCTTACAGTAAATTGTGATCAGAAAGGTTCTAATCTTGGTCTACTAGGGAAGGAACACAGACTGTAATTATCAGACCATTGAATAATAGCATACTTTACCATAAATGGATATTCTTTAGCACTAAACAGCAGTCAAATTCTTAAGTAAATAGGTACTGCAACTAGGCAAGCAAGATTATAGTAATTCCATTCAGCAGTGCCACACCCCATTCTATGGTCTGTCCAGTACCTTTCCACAATAGCTGGATGCTAGCTGACTTTTCCTTGCTCAGGCTGATATGAGGATTCCCAACACAAGGTTTGGCAATCCATGCATTTGCTGCCATTAGAAAATTGATCTTCTAGGTGTAATGAGCTAGCTCCAACCACCGGCAACTATCTTCAAGCCTCAGCTCCTGTGTTCAAATGGGAACATTTGCCTTAGGATGTGTAATAAGAATGAATAAATACCAATGTCAGCTACACTGAAACTATAAAATTCTAGAAAGCTCATAAAAGATATAAGTCAGCTTCATTAAAGTCAAAGGGAGTTTTACCAGACACTTCAATGGGAGGTGAACTCTACTTCACCCATACCGTGTACGTGCCTTGCAGTCAGAGAAATTAGTCAGATCCTTATATCTAACACATCCTCAGTCAGCCAGGCCGTTTTTACAGAGAAGCCTAGTGCTCAACAGGCACCCAACACATTCAGTTCTCTTGAAAGTGGGCCTGAAGATTCTAGACATTCAGGTTACAACTGTCAGTTTATAATTACAACTGAAAAAGTAATAACCTCAGGGCATTTATCAAAGAACAGAAAAGCTCCTTTTGATATGCAAATCAGGCACTTAATACACTACTCTAGAGATGAACACCTACAGCCAACAAGATTTCATCAGACTGTTTTGATACATATAGCAAATTAAGGCACAATCCTATGCATGTTTAGACAGAAAGAACTCCTTCAACTCCCAAGCTGGCTGGGGAATACTGTAGTTGAAGGACTTTTTTCCTGTCTAAACATGCATAGGATTGCACTCTTAGTGCACCTTGTGTGCCACACTACATATTACATCCTGCCACTCTGTTAGAATAACACCAACTAGTACTGTAGACCTCAGCTGGAGTACTGTATCCAGTTCTGGGTACTGAACTTTGAGATGGGCTTAAGTTACAGGACCGTAGATTTTGGTTGAACATTAGGAGAAACGTCTTAATGGTGAGAGCAGTTTGACAACAGAACCAATTACCTCAGACCGGGTTTCTCAAACAGAGGCTAGAGAGCTATCTATTGGGAAGCTCTGGATTTCCTGCATCAAACAGCAAATTAGACTATTTATTTTATCCATTTATGTATTTATTTACAACATTTATATATTGCGCCACATCTAAACAGATTCTAGAGCAGTGAACAATAGATAAAAGATTAAAAAGATAAAAAGAAAACATGATATTAAAACAGGATATCAATTAAAAAACATGGCGGTCAGTCAAGGAAGCCTTCTTGAAATAGAGATGTTTTCAGGAGGTGCTGATAACAACACAATGTTTTTGCCTGCCTGACCTCCAGAGGCAGGGAGTTCCACAGAATGGATTAGAATCTACATACAGTACATACTAGAATCACAGAGTTGGGGGTGGTGGCTTGTAGACCATCTAGTCACTAGATGGTCTACAAGCCACCACCCCCAACTCTATGATTCTAGTATGCACTGAAGATGATAGGCAGGGGGAAAGCAGGCCACAAAAAGTTTATCAGCCAAGAAAGAAGCACGTCCATATGTCATTAGGACACCCCCTCCACGCACAAAATGACATTGTTTGATTATTCAGTAATATCAGGAAGTCTAGAGGTGTGCACAAGCGAAAAATCTTCTTCTATGCCTCCTTACTCCAAACAAGGGGTGACACTCAAACTTTTATGACAGGGGTGGGGAATCTGTGGCCCTCCATTTGCTGCTGGACTGCAGTTTCCCCTCACAGGCTGATGGGAGTTGGAATCCAACAGCATC
The DNA here is from genome assembly GCA_021292165.1 of Shinisaurus crocodilurus. Lineage (NCBI taxonomy): Eukaryota > Metazoa > Chordata > Lepidosauria > Squamata > Shinisauridae > Shinisaurus > Shinisaurus crocodilurus. The sequence continues at coordinate 222,540,472 of CM037877.1, forward strand.
TGGAGAGCCACACGATCCTCACCTGTGCTTTAAGATGTATGCCTAAATCGCTAAATCAGGTTTTAGATAAGAATCCACTACTGAAGCTGTCTACCAAAGGCCATCTTCCTTTGATTTCATATTGATCTGCAGTAGTTACCAATGTCCTGGTCCCTGCTGACCCAGGATAGAACTGCCACACTGCACATCCAGGAAGAATGCAAAATAATGCCAACAAGACTGCAATCCGGTCAGGTACACTTATTTGGGAGTAAGCCCCGCTGGATTCCAGGGGGGCTTTCTTACTTCCATGTCACCCTGCACAGGAAGGATCAGGCTTGCCTGCGTGTTCAGGAGGAATAAGCGTGCGTGCTGAAAGAGGTTGTGCGCACACAGCGTTTGGCACACTCCTGTCGGGAGAACTGATTTGTCTTCATTGATCATTATTCTTTTAAAACTTAACCGTAAACCCTGAGGGGATTCTGTGGCGACCTATAGAAGACGGAAAGGTCACGGCGCCCCTCCAAAGCGGAACTTCCCTTGGTCACGCTGCAGTAGCAGCAGCAAACACCAGAGGGGCATTTCCAACTATTCATTCCCAGGGGGGCTCCAGCTGGCCCTGAAGGAGGTTGATGGAGGGGAGGCGGAAAAGGCGCGCCGCTTACCTGGCTCTTGCTGCTGCTGCTGCTGCTGCTGCCGCCTCCCCTCACGTCTGGTTCTTCTGGCTGCTGTGCTGCGTCTTTTCGTTCGCTCCCACCAGAACTAGCCTGGCTCAAGCCTCGAGAGTGGAGTGGGCGGGCGTTGTTATTTTGTTCTCCTCGGGAGAGGGCGTGTCCCAGCCAGCCCAAAGAGACTAGTGCGTGTGGGGGTCGGCTCTCCCTCTCTCTTTTCCTCCCTTTTTTTTGCACTCAGCACCACCAAAGGGCTGATGTCATGTTTCCTGAGGAAACAAACAACCGAAGCGGGCGCGCAGGCAGCCAGCCAGCCAATGTGGCCCACACTGCCCACCCAAGGAGCTTCCCTGGACTGGGCAGAAGCTGCCTCCCGCGAGAGCAGTGTCAGGGCGAGGGTTAGTGAGAGTGGGGTCCGCGGTGGGACTTGGTACGCACGGAAAAGGATAAAAACAGCAACCCACGTTCGCTTGAGGGCACTTTAAACTAAGGAATCTGTTGGACGCTCAGCTGTCCCCAAGCGTCTTCGTGGTTTTTGCTGTTAGACTTTACGTGGCCACTGGTGTCAGGGCAGGACTTTGGGGGCAGAGGTCCAAGGCCCCTCTCAGCAAAATGAGCAGACACCCCCCCCCCAGGCAAGAGGTCTGGGTTAACCCATTTTGGAGTAAGGGAAGTAACACAGTTGCCATCTAGAGAGGGGCGGAAGCCATAACCATTAAGGGCGGAGTCCTATGCATGTTTAATTTTATTTTTTTTTAGACCCCCCCCCCAAAGCCTTTAACTTCCAGCATTCCCCCAGCCAAAACTGGGAGTTGTAGGACTTCTTTCTGTCTGAACATGCATAGGATTAGTCTAAAATTACTGAACTGCACCACTGAACAGGCTACACCCCTCTGGAAGTTAACAAGAAGAAATCTAACCCTTAGTTGATGCATTCCAGTAACCATTTGGAAATCCAGTGTATTCCAAGATCATTCAGTGTCATCCCAGAACCTGTTGAGGGAGTCTTATGTCCACCGAGCACTGTGGAGAGGAAGACCTCTTTCTTATCTCGAGAATGCAAATGCAACTCTCTTAGACATATTCTGGAGGTTGCACTGTCATTCCACAATAGCAGTGCCACAAGACTGTTGATTCAGCAATAGGGTTGCCACCTTCCCCACCCCACCATCAAAGTTCTTTTACCTGTAGCAGCTGCATGACAGTCAGAAATTCAACAGGAAGTGACTTTCTATATCTATCACTCACTTGCATGCCCATACTGGGAAATGCTTCACCACATTGATTTTGTTTTGCCATGCAGCTGTTATAGGCACTAATAATTGTGCCACAAACACCTCTTTCTACTTAAACTCGCACGGATGCATGCACACACACACACACACACACCCTTTAGAACCCTAATACATGGGAAGAAATGAAAGATATGAAGAAGTGTCTTACAGTGCAATTCTATGCATATTTACACCTAAGAAAGTCCCACAGGGGACTTACGGAAGTCTCAGTGGGGCTTCGTCTCAGATAAGCATAGATTGTGCTTTCCTGTTTCCTTTACCGGTCTCAGATAAGCATAGATTGTGCTTTCCTGTTTCCTTTACCACTCTGACAGCACATGAAAAAAACAACATACTTTGAACAAAATGCAGAACTTTAGGGTAAAATATCATTCCATGTGAAAAGATTTCCTGGATTAGTACTGATAGTGATAGGTGGCAGGTTATTGATTAGTGAACATATCAGACAGTGACAGTAGCACATATAATAGGGAAGAGATTACTAGAAATATACATATAATGTTTTGGTAAAAAATTATTAAGGCTGCAATCTCATACACACTTACCTGGGAGTAAGTCCCATTTAATTCAGTAGGACTTACTTTTGGGTAGGAACGCATAAGATTGTGCTGTGAATTGGCAATTTGGCTTGTTGTTGAACATCAGTAAAGTGTATGTGTGTGTGTGTGTGTGTGTATGGTTTCTAGGGTGTGTTTTTTAAAGTGGCTTGCTGTGGTTAGCAGTCTCAGTACTGAACACAGAAAAGTGATTCCTTCCCCAACTCCAAGTCTGATCAAACCATCTTCAGCGGAGATACCAGAAGCCCTACGACCATCCCTATCCCTGGGGAAATCCTGAATTATCCATAGATTCACCACTCCATAAAATGATTAGTTCTTGATCCTCCTCCACCTTAGGCTAGGGTGGTAAAGTGTAGAATAATGTTTTGCTCCAGAATGGTAAAACAACCTAAGTTCTATAGCCACATTCAGCCATGATACCCTTAAGTAATGAGCTCACTATTCTGTCTCACTGAATTGTTTTGCAGATAAATAATCTGAGTAAAGAAAAGCATAATAGTGATCATGGTGTGTGTCAATATCCAGTGCAATCATAGATTTCATACAGATTTGTAGAAACTGGTTTGAGCTGAAAGGGATCAGTCATTCAATGGAAGTGTGACTAGCTGCAGTTTCAAACAATGACAAAACAATATATAAGGAGCTAATATGAACGACTCTTCATTTAAACCAATCTTCATTTATACAGGTATTATTCATTCATTCATTCATTCTCACTAGTAGCAGTTGACTGTGGTGTTGTAAACCAAGTAAGCAGCTCCCTCCTGCCCTCTCTGTGTGTCTTCATTTTATAAACCATTTGCTTGCTCTTTTCTGAACCTCATCCAGCTTTATGATAATGCTCTTGATGTAAGGTGTTCTTGAGAACTGCCAGCAGGGCTGATAAACTTTTTGAAAAAGTGCTGGCAGTTTGCTTGAGTAGTGAATAATTTGTATATTCTCTATTTGAGCTTTCTTTGCAACATCCAGTGAAGGCCCTTGTCCGCCTCTCCCAGAAGGACATAATACATGTTCCAGTGTGATGGATGTATTCTCCCACTGAACATTTCCCAAGAAATGCCAACAGGGAATTTGTGTGAGTTGCTTCTGCATTCCATGTTGGTGCTTCCATGTAATGTCAAAAGTCACTCTTACCTTGAGTTCATTTATTACATATAGTATGTTAATGCCATATTATTTTAGTATTACATTTTAATACCATATGGTAGGTTTAATAAATGGCAATTTATGGTTGTTTGTTTATTAAATGAACCTGTTAGCATTGGCCATCATATGATTAGAGGCCAAAGATGATAGCTTCTTACAGCTTCTGACAAATGTTTCTAGTAAGTCCCAGTCTCAGAGGTTCTGCAAGGCCAAGGAGAGAATTATCTGTATAGCCACAGAGTAACAACAGGGAAGACATAAATACATATATAGTGGCAAGGAAAGGAAGGGTAATTTCTGGAATCTACCCCCCCCCCCCTGTATTCATTGCAGCCTCGGGCAGGACTTACAGCATGACTATTGCTTGTATTCCATTTTTTAATGCAAAACCCTGCTGTTGGAGGTTTTAAAGTTGTTTATATTCACTGTTGCTCTTGATGAAAGCAACATTCAGTGAAGTGATTCTTCATTTCTCAAATAAACAAATGGAAACCCACCCACCCCGCCCTCTATGTGTGTTTGTGCCTGGTAGTGTGTATACTTTTGATATGAAGGATGTGCTGACTGGGATGTTGGCCAAAAGGTTAGCCTCCAAAGCTGCAACCCTATATATACGTACTTGGAAACAAGCCGCATTACTCACTGGGACGAACTTCTGAATAAACATATATAGAATTACACTGTAAGAATTGCATTATTCTTCCACCTGTGAAGTATTGTGTTTATTGATCTCTTACATTTTCTTGATATTTTGTAAGAGAGTGGGTTTTTAAGTGGTGCAAGTAGTGACTTAAATTTTGGTTTATGGATTTTTTAATGGGTTCTAAAGTCCTTTACTGTTGCTGTTTATGTTGTTAGCAGACTTGAGTAAAAGAAAAGAGTGATACAAAAATAAATATATAAAATAAAGAAACATGCATTTCAAATCTCAAGTGTTACTTAGCTGAAGAAAGTAACATGTAACATTTTCCTCTCAAAGATTCATTCAGAGAAGGGAGAATGCACAGTGATACAGCTGTTGTTTTTGGCTTCTTATTTTGGACAAGTCTCAAGGGATCAGCTGCCCCCTGGTGTTTAAATTGCACTATTACACTCAGTACTTGAAGGATATTTGGCTGGCTGGGAATGCTGGGACTTTTTTCTGTCTAAACATGCATAGGATTGCACCCCTAAGTGCTAAACAGTACATCATATCAGGAGCTGTGTTGTAAAAGAGACAAAGGTGAGTCTGGAAGATCAAAGATTAAAAAAGAAGATATTTTGCCTTTAAATATTTAAAGGTAAATTACTTTAAAATTAGGGCAAAAAATGTATTTGTGGAGGAGACTTCTAGACTGACACATAGGGGCTGTTCAGGTGCTGAGATGGTACCCATCTCAAGCAGTACCATTCATAACCTGGAGAGTCACTTATTTGAAAGCAATCCAATAGATGCCATAGTTTTGACAGGATCATGAAACCTATATTGTTTCAGTGGCACTGTTTTCCAGTGCATTTCCAAACCCAAATTAAAGTGCTGGTGTTGGCCTTTAAAGCTCTTAATCATTTGGGTTCGGGTTACTTGAAGGACCACCTTCACTCACACCAACCTGTCTGCACTGTCAGATCAGCACTGAAGACACTACTTGTGTGCCTGTCAGAATAATTAGGCTGGCCCTCACAAGGAACATGGCCTTCTCATTAGTGGCCCCCCCGATTATGGAACTCTGTCCCAGTTGATATCTGCCAGGCCCCATCATGTCTCACAGGTCTTCAAGCAGGTCCTAAAGACTCACCTGTTTATCTTGGCCTATAATTGAGTTAGGATTCTACTGATGTTGCATATATGGTACTGTCTGATTTTAACTGTTACTTTTGACTTCATCATTGTTTTTTTTTAAAACAAATTAGGGCACAATCCAATAGGGCTGCTGTAACCCTCTGAACTCGGAGGATTACAGGCATCCTATGCAGGCTGAGAGGAGTGTGGAGGCAATTTCAGCTGTCTAGCTGAGATACTTTGGATGGAGAGGGAACGAGGCTGGAGTGCCACCAGGACACGTCATAGTCTGGCGGATCCAGTCTCCTCTCCTCCTTGCCCCCTGGAATTCCCTCCTCACCCTTTCTCCGAGGTTGCTCTTATGACCTCAGAGACACAGCCAATACGGTTCTTTCCACACTGGCTGCGGGGGACAGGGAGTGGGATCCGAGCATGGATTCCCAGCTCCGAGGTTGGAGCTTTTTTCCAACCTCGGATCTGGGAATCCAAATGATCTAGATGCTGTCCAGGGGCTATAGGATCACTCTGCCCCTGTATTTTTTTTAGTTTTAAATATTGTTGCATGCTGCCTTGGGAGGGTTTACTCTAAAAGGTGACTTATACATCCTTTAAATAAGCAATATCAATCAATGGCCCCTGTTGTGTTCCAGCTAGCTGTTGTTGCTTTGTTATAGTTTAAGGCCCCCAAAGCAGCTCACAAAGGAATATAAGTACAACATTTAAACAATACAATAAAATACAAGTGTAAAGCAGCAATATCACAATGACAATTTAAAACTAAAGTACCTGAAGGTCAAACAGATCCTTCTTCATGTCTGCCTGTATGGTGCCAGACCAAGCCCCAGAAGGACCCACTATGAGCAATGAGCAGTTGCCGGTAAATAGTGGCAGCAAAGAGATGGAGTTAGGTAGTTGGATAGGATGTAGTAGCAGATGGCAAAACTGAGACATAGGATCAGCAGCACCAGGGACAGCACCAAATGTTGTTCCAACAATTAGCAATGCTGAAATTTGCCCTTATATCCAGTTGGAGGCCTAATGATTGCTCAGATGTCACCCACACCACCACCACCACCACCACCACCACCCTGGCTAAGGTGCTCAGGGCTTTCCCTCTTGACATCATTGAGTGGACTCTGTCCTGTTGGTGATATCAAATAGGAGCTTAAGTTGGTGCAGTGATGCAGAAAAAGGCTTAGACTCCTTACTGGAAAGATCTGAATCTCCGATTTGTATCCATCCATATTCCGAATCTGGAAAAACATCCCTTTCCTCAATGAGATCTGTGAGTTCTTTCCCCTCGGATTTCATTTTGGAGATAGTAGGACCCCTGGGCCAGATTCCTCCCCCCTGAGGTCACTGTTCAAGTCTGGTTCATGAAAACCACATTAAAACTTATATCAGAGAGAAAGCTTTATATTTAGCTCTTATTGCAAAAAACAACAACAACCCACACAACAACAACAACAACAACAAACAAAAAACAAACCCCCACCCCAAAACAAAAAACACCACTCTATGAAAATCTGTTCTCTGTTCACATCATAAACTTTATCAATGTCTCACTGAGTTCAAGGGCATAATGGACATAGTGAATATAGGACTAGATTTAGAGACAGGTGACCATTGCAGTCACCTGGGGCCAGACTTAAGGTGCACTGAGTTTGGCATTCACCTGGGTTATATATGCAATTATCCAATCTTCAGCTGAAACAAATCATATAAACAGCATTTCCACTGCTTCTAAAATCCCTCCATGCCCCTTTACCAGGTTTCCTCATTCCTTTCCCTCTTCCTTACAACTCTGGATGGCTGAGTACACTGCAGGGAGAAGTGTGGGCTTCTAGCCACCTGCCATATTTATTTCCTACAGAATTTTTCCTCTGTGGGCTCAGAGGCATTCTGGAGAAACAAAGATGGTGGATGGAGACCTGCGCCTCTCTCTGCAGTGCACCTAGTCACCTGGTGTAAGTTTTTTTAAGACTTTGTAATTATTATTTTTTTAATCCCTTGGGACTGGCGGGGCTTGTGAGTGCTGAGGGAAGTGTCTGCAGGTACAGTAGTGCCCATGGACACCACAGGGACCCAGGCATGTAGGAGTACTTACCACACATGCCCTTTTTATTATCCTTCCTTCAACTCTCCATCTCCCTTGTCCTCCTTTTCTTCAGGACTCCATCTTCTCCACATACCCTCCCCTCAAGGTCCTTTATCTCACTCTACTGCAATTCTTTTCCTCTTCCTTAGCTTTCCAGTCCTTGGCCTGTCCACATAGATCCTCTTGTCCCCAGGACCTGTGGGAAATGTTTTCATCCCAGTCACACTGGCTACTTTCTCTTTCCTCACAGAATATGTTTTAAACTATTCCATGACATTAACATCAACGTAGGGCACAATCCTATGCAAATTTAGACAGAAGAAAGGCCTACAACTCCCAGCAGTTGTAGGCCTTTCTTCTGTCTAAAGCTGCATAGGATTGCACTTTAGGCAGTTAGTGTCAGACCAGAGACTGCTCTGCCACACACACACAATACAACTGGATATGTCATTGAAACATTTGTTTGCCTTTCTAATGGTTGTCTGTAATGTGCGATACTTACTCATTTGACAAATCATTACGGTAAATTCACAAATAAATGCCTGAAATGCTATGAACTAAATCACCCACAAGATGGAGCTAATGAGTAAGATGAGCAATGGAAGCAACATTTTAACCAGCTCTGGACATCCCAGTATCATAAAAACTGTATTGCAGAAACATGTATTCTTCTCTTAACCCTTAACAGAAGGGATCTCTCCCCCCCCCCCAGTTAATTTCTCAGTGCTGCTTGCTTATAATTTATACAGTGGTACCAAAGGGCACCACATTGACCAGCTGCCACACTCTCTTATTTTACAGATAGTTGTGGAATTGGGGCAAATAAGAAGCGACTTGGCCAATGCTGTGCACTGACTTGATGGAAGAGGAAGGCTTTTAACACAAATCTCTCATGTCCCAATCTAAAACTGTTCAGTAGAAGTAGAAGTTTTCTTGAGTAGCCATCTCTTCTCCATATGTGTGTGTGGGTGGATAGGTTGTGCTTACACAGTACTGAGGAAAGGATTGTCTAGACATGCTCATGATGATGATGATGATGATAATAATAAATGTTTCAAGGCACGGAGAGTTCCAGGTTTAATTAAAAGCCCCCTCCTTACCGTTCCTTATAACGTGTCTTTCCCATTCTCTGCTCATCCCTTCCCCTAGCCAGAAAGTGTAAGCCGGAGGCTGCGGACTCGTCACCAGGTTCCCACCGGGCAGCCCCTTAGAACTACCTTTCCCATGATGCTTTAAGCTGCCTGTCTGCGCCCGCGCCGCAGTAGCTCGGGGGAGGGAGGGGGCACGGGGACTTGTAAAGATGGCGGCAGGGCCATTGCGCTCCCCTCCGGGCTGAGGCGGTCGGTGCGGCTCCTGGTACGGAGGGTGACGGACGGGGCTCGTCGTCGTCCAGCGCCGCCACTGCCACCATGTTGGAGCCGGGGCACTTGGGGGTGAAGCGGGCCGAGTCGGCGAGGCTGCGACGGGCGGAGCAGCTGAAGCGCTGGAAGGGCTCGTTGACCGAGCTGGAGCCGGTGACTCCCGCCCGGAGTCGGCACCGTGGCGGGGCTCGCGTTCGCTTCGAGGACGGCGCCGTCTTCCTGGCCGCCTGCTCCAGCGGGGACACCGACGAGGTGAAGCGCCTGCTGGCCCGCGGAGCCCGCCTCAACACGGCCAATGTGGACGGGCTGACGGCGCTGCACCAGGTACCCCGGGGAGGAGCACCCTCCCGCGCACACAAATCCCCCCCCCGGAGCCCTGAATCTCCCTGCCCCTTTGGGTGGGCCGGCCGGCAGAGACTGGGGGAGAGGCGGTGAGAACATGCCACCTTTTTCTCAATCCTCTCCTTCCTTCCCTCACTCCCCGTCCCTGCTTTCGCCCCCGAACATTCTAGGGACTGCTCCTTTCAGAGGGATTGATGATAACATTGCCCAGTCATTTTCCTTTGCTTATGGTCTGATGGCCTATAGATAGATCGGGGAATGAGTAGGGGGCGGATGCGGGGGGGGGAGAGGAAGGTTTGAAGGGCTGCGTCTCAGATAACCAAAGGCGGTCTGCTCGGTAAATTGCAACAAAGTTCCCCTTCAATTTTTGCATTTCTCTCCCCTGCTCTCTCTCTCGCCCCACTTCCTCCTACCCTGTTTCTACCCCCCCCCCCGTGATTGACCCACGCACAGATGGAGTAACATTCCCTGCGGGAATTGATGCTGACTCTCCGTAGTCAGCAGTGTGCAGGGTTGCACCAAGGACCCAGGGCATGACTCATATCCTGCAGGATCCCTCTTCTCTCTCCCCGTTCCCTCCCCCCTATTTTGAAGAGGTGAGGTGTGCTTTTTGTGTGCAAGGTGTGCCTTGCTTGACCTATGCAAAGTGAGGGTAATGCACCAGATATTGGCCATCTATCAGTGGAACTTGAAATCAGCTTGTTTCTCCCCCAAAAGACCTTGTCTCAGTGAACATATGTAACCTTCCTGTGGCTATGTCAGGAGAATCACCCTTCTTTCCAGTGTAACTCTTAAGTCTTGTATGCTGTCAGCACCCTGTCCTTGCCATTTATTCCTTTTAGTGGAAGTTTTCTTATCTGGATAGCAGTTTCCACCCAAATTGTGTATTCTTACCCCCACTGTAGCATAAACCACTTTTTTTTTTTTTGTCATTTGCTACTAACAAATAACATTTATGTGTTCTCTTACAATGGATTCCCAGAGGGAAGATAAGGCCGTAGAAATAAATGTAGTTAGTCTAATTTAAACCTATCCTGTCTCTTCTTTCATCCTCTGAAAGGATGGAAAATATGGAGAAGAAAGACTTGATTGGGTTTTGGATTTTTTTGCAGATCAGGGCAAAGTTGGACTCATTTGTTAAGTGTGGTCTGAAGTTTCATGTGTACACTTTAAATGGTGAATTGCACAAGGATTTTGTTTGATTCTAAGCTACCTTGGTCTGTCTGGACCTACAGGAGGAGCCATTGCTTCTAATGAAATATGCTACAGTAAAAAATATCACAGCTATTTATAGAGGGGTTTCCCTATTTTCTGTTCCTTCACATGACTCTTTGGAATTCTAAAATAAAACACTAGTTTGGAAGTTACTATTGCAAAATAAGATACTCCTAGAAAAGTTGAATATTTGGAAATGGTTTCAGCTTGAGGTACTGATGTGCTTCTAATGTATTGAAGTCTTCTGAAGTTATTATTGTTCTTGGTTCATTTATGAGGTTTCTGCAGTGTTGGTAAGCTCAATGTAATTACCGGTAATGTCTTGTCTACTGCCTTAATGTGTCCTGTACAGGACTGTGATACTTTTGACTTTGAAAACCTTTTCTCTTGGCAACCTTTACAGAGAGCACAAGGTGCCAGGGTCTACAATGAGCAACGCAGAATTCTATTAATAGAATTCTTAGTGTGCAGTAAGCACTAAAAGTATCTGCAAGAGGCTCCTCCTAACATGACAAAAGCATCAAACTTTCAGTCACCTCTTCTATGGTTCTTGTGTCATGTTGTTCTTTGTAATGGAACAGTGAAAACACTTGAGACTGGGGAACATCTGATAGCACGTGTATGAATCTCTTGTCACTTAAACTGACTGTCAGTGTAACCATATTTATGTTTGCTATTTTATGCAAGCAGAACAAGATGCCTTGAGATTTTGTCACGAAGCTAGCATTTCTCTGAAATGGTGGGGGGAAGGTATATTGTGTGTTGGAAGATGATAGGTGACAAGCTGGCATTACTTATTTATTTATTTATTTATTTATTTATTATATTTATACCCCGCCTTTTTTCCTGCAAGGAACCCAAGGCGGCTTACATAATCCTCCTCCACCTCTCCATTTTACTCTCACAATTTTACTCTGTGAGGTAGGTTAGGCTGAGAGTCAGTGACTGGCCCAAAGTCACCCAGTGAGTTTCATGGCCGAGCGGGGACTAGAACCCGGATCTCCCTAGTCCCAGTCCAACACTCTCACCACTACGCCACACTGGCTCTCAGTGTGATTTTTTAAAAAAATATCAGCCTGATAAATGCTAAAGAGCATGAATTAACTTTCAGTAATGTAGACAAACATACATTATGCAGAATAAGCATATCTGCATATATTTTTGCATACTTTTAGGCATGGGTAAGGGCAAGGAATCATGCAGGGAATGGAGCATTGACCACTGGAAATCTTACTTTCTATCCACTGTAGCTTCTGAGACTTCATTGCCCACACCCCTTGAATATATTTGTAGCCATAAAGGCTTAAAAAAAATTAAAGAGAAAATGGCTGACTATACACTATATGACTTCTAACACAGTGCTAGTAATTGCCAGCAATTGTAGAATTCAAACAGTGAATTCTTTAATTTAAGAATGATACAGCTTGTCTCATACAGTGTCTGATCTGTTTAGGGCCTTGTGTGTGTGAGACATTCTCTGTGGACTCCACATTTGGTAGCACTTTGGTAATACTGGGACTAAAACTAATTATGGTCTCCAAATGAGTTGAACATATAGTATAATTGAAAACAACAAGGTAGCTATGCATGCTCTTGGGAAAGTGGCTGATTTTGCTGCCTGGCACACCAGGTTCGAAAGAGAATGTGACATGTAAGCAAGGTTTGTGTGTTGTTGCACATGAACAACAGTCACATCTTGTCAGCAGATCACCTCCTTAATATGAGAGAGCTCAAGATGTGATTTTTATCCTTTAATAAAGCCTTTTAATAAACTGACATCTACAGCCCTGTGGGGAAGAAGAAGGAGCGAAGGAGGCTGGAAGTAGTAATTACCGGTAATATTCCCCCTTCTTCCCTCCCCATTCCTTTTTCCTTGTGTGTCGTGTCTTTTTAGATTGTAAGCCTGCGGGCAGGGACTGTCTTGTTAATTGTTGTAAACCGCCCAGAGAGCTACGGCAATTGGGCAGTATAAATGAAAATAAATAAATAAATAAATAAATTTGGGCTGCAGATAAAATGTTATACCCAGTCAGGAGAAGTGACTGTTGGCATGATGACATCCATCTCCTCAGCTTCATTCTTGCAGTGTGATCCCACTGAGGTAGGTGTCAAGCCTGTGCAGTCTTGAGCACACTGGAAATTACTCTATTCCATTTCAAGTAAAAGATCCCTGGGCTATCTATTGCCTTCTACTTGGCTTAGTAACGTGGAACATGCTCTGTTCTATCATCTTAAGGATTGCAGTGAGTGACTTTATTCTTGAGCCTTCTCTAAAGGTCAAAATCAGACAGGGTCATCATTTGGAAAATACTTGCACCAACCCCAAAGATCATGTTGATCTTTGTTCTTCACATTCTGACTCTGATGGTCTTCGGCAACAGGCCGGGTACAAGGCCTTCATGCTACCAGCCCTGCTGGCCTTGATACTTGGCAGAACCACTCTTTAAATTCTATAATTTGAAACTGGTATTAGAACTCACCATGTCATCTTTTGTTTGGCATGTATTTTGTGTCCCCCATGTGTTTGGAAGTTAGTGTATCTTGTATTCTGCCTGGCTCTTTCTGCCTTCTCTTTCTGACACAAATGGTGGATGATGTGTCCCCAAGTGTTTATGCTACAATCAGATGTAAATTATTCAGTGCCACTTCTGAACACTTTCTAAAACGAGCAGAACATTTCTTATAAGATTTTTTTAAAAATGCTATGAGAATCTTAAGAGTTCCTAGTTTGTTTCCAGGCTCAAAGTATTGGTTTTGACCTTTAAAGCCCTTCATGGCTTAGAACAGTAATACCTAAAGGTCACTTGTTTCCACATGTCCCTGCCTATACACTAAGATGGTCCACAGAGGCACTGCTTTGGGTGCACCTGAGATGTGGTGGGTGGCTATGGGGAATGGGGCTACATGATGGTGGTACCCCGACTGTGTAATGCTCTCCTCAGGGAGGCTCACCTGCTGCCTACCTTGATGTAATTTTGGTGCCAGGCAAAGACCTTTATATTTTCCTGGGCTTTTTAATTCACTGCTCATTGCTTTTATACCGCTTGGTGTTTGTTTTTAATTCTACTGACTACTTTTATATAATTTTTATGTTGTAGTGTATTACTGATCTTGTTTTAATCTTTGTGTTTCAATTTGTTGTAATTTTAACTTCTTGTAAGCCGCTCTGGGGAACTGCTTAAGGGCAGTAAATAAATAAATGCATCAAATAAATAATGTAATCTTTGCATAGTACAACTGCCTACAACTGTTGATGAGACGAGTTTAATTATTTCAGTTAGAAAATGTGATCACATAATCTTGTACAGTTTCATGATTTTCAGATGCAATTTGCTATGCACATTAGGGGTTATCACTCAAGATTATTCCTTTTCTGTGTTTATTTAAAAGATTTATATCTTGCTCAGGGTGTTGGGTTGGATCCATACTTGCCTGTCTGTGAACAAGGGAACAAGAATCCAGTGGAGGTTTCCCACTGGAGCAAGGGGGTAGGAGTGGCAATTTTCTCCAATTCCCATTTCCCCATGCACTCATCCCCTAGCACCACACTGTTGCAGAGGGTCCCCAACCCACCAGAGCAGATTTTTGTGTGCGTAGGGGACTTCAGGGAGAAGGGGGAATATGAGAAATTTGACCTGCCCCCTTACTCCAGCACCAGTAGAACTCCACTGAGCGCAAGTCTGGATCTAATCCATTGATTTTGATGGGATGAGACCTCCACCTTTAGTTTGAATTGCTTGTTAAGATCTGTAAAGCAAAGCAATAGCATCAGAAATTGTAGTGGTATGCAATTACAGTGTAAGGATTATTGAGGTGATGCATGCAAAACACTTTGAACAATTAAATTATGTGCATTAATAGAAGTATAGCTTCCAAATCGTGGGAAGTACTACCCTAGTTCCCCTCTACTCAGCACTGGTTAGGCCTCATCTTGAGTACTGTGTCCAGTTCTGGGCACCACACTTTAAGAAGGATTTAGACAAACTGGAAAGGGTTCAGAGGACGGAACAAATATGATTAGGGGACTGGAAACAAAGCCCTATGAGGAGAGACTGAAAGAACTGGGCATGCTTAGCCTTCAGAAGAGAAGACTGAGGGGAGATATGTTAGCACTCTTCAGCTACTTGAACAGTTGTAACACAGAGGAGGGCCAAGATCATAATGGGCTCAAGTTACAGGAAGCCAGGTTCCGCCTGGACATCAGGAAAAATTTGCTGACTGTTAGAGCAATACACCAATGGAACCAACTACCTAGGGAGGTAGTGGGTTCTCCAACACTGGAGGCATTCAAGGTGCAGCTGGTTAGCCATCTGCCAGGGATGCTTTGACTTGGGTTCCTGCATTGAGCAGGGCCTTATATGCCCCTTCCAACTCTACCTTTGATTCTAAGTCTTCTTTAACTTACCAGTTACAGTGTTTTCTGGTATTTTAGTTGGAAGATTATGCTTCATTTAATGAGAAACACTTTAGAGATTGGTTAGTAGATGGAGAAACTTCAGCATAATGACAGCCTGAATTGTTTTGTTATCATTTGATTCGAAATGGCAATTGAAATCAAGCTAGCAGGGAGGTTTAGGCTAACAGTGTAAGACAAACTATAGTTGACATAATGGCTGTTGTTGTTGTTGTTGTTGTTGTTGTTGTTGTTGTAGCAAATATGCATTTTGTGTAAAGAGCTAGTCCCTGGGATAAGGTGTGAGCAGAAAGCATTTTCTCCCTTCATCAACATGTGCAGCTTAAGTCAATATGATACTCAGGTGAAATTTAGTTTGGACAAGTTGAATTTTTAGCAGTGACAAACAAACTGCAAAAGTATATTCACTAATATCATTGTTGCTTGTCTGATTAACTGATTGTGCACAAACATTTTAATACATCAGGTGAAACCTAGGTGTCACTTCTGGTATACTCAGTTGGAGCAAACAGCATACAAACATGACTTATGAACCTTCAGGTTTCCAGTTGTATAGTAATTAATCATGTTCCTGCATGTTGTTCAGTTTTTCTATGAATATTGCTGCTTGCGTGGTTATTTTACATGTGAAGGTAAATTTTTGTTTTTTAAATCTTACTGAAACTGTTTACAAGTGTTTCTGTTCTAAGGGTTAAATAATTATTTTAACTTCATCCAAAGAGCTTACGGCATTGTTTATGGTACATAGGAAGCTGCCTTATATTGAGTCAGACCATTGGTCCATCTAACCCAATACTGTCAACATGGACTGTCAGTGGCTCTCCAGGGTTTCAGGTAGGATTCTTTCCTAGCCCTACCTCGAGATGCCTGGAATTGAATCTGAGACCTTCTGCATGGAAAGCATGTGCCTTATCACTGAGCTACGGTCCCTCCCGTGGTCCCTCTCACCCCTGTAATATAGGTTATTGACCCAGGTTCACCCAGGAAACACTGCACCAAACTCTCACATACGAGTCTAGAAGCACTTCAGTCTCTTGGCATTGACTGTTCCTTTCTTTACTTCCACTCTGGGGTAACTACCATGTAGATGAGCCTTCCCCAACTGGGGCCCATCAGATGTGTTGGACTATGATGGGGATGGGGATGATGGGAGTTGGAGTCCACATCTGGAGGGTACCAGGTTGGGGGAAGGGTGATGTAGATGTTTGTTACTCATTAGTAAATAGTTTTGCTCTGTATTGACTGTGCCTTACTTGCAAGCACACCATTTGTTGTGTACCCATTCAAAGGCTAATGGTCATAAGAAGAGTTTTGTTTTGTGAGCTACCCAGAGAGCTTTGGCTATTTATTACATTATAGAAATTAATTAATTAATAGATTATATATGTGCAAATGGTGGAGCTGCAAATGGCACAGAACCAGTTCGCGCGTAACACACAGTTGTTGGTTAATTAACTCACAAATTGTTGGACTCATGTCCGGTAATTCATGAGTTAATGAATAACACATAACGCAATGATTGTGCGTTATGTGTGAACTGGTGATGCCTCCGACATGCTCCTCAGGTCCGTGTTCAATTAACAACCTACGATCACTCTATTTGTAGGTTGCTATTGTGATGTCCAAATCTGGATATTCTGGGCTGTTTAGGGATTAAACAACCCAGAGTTAACCTATCATTTATTGTTGGGTTAATTCTGGGCCGTTTAACCCCTAAACAACTGGGTTTAGATGTGATGCTAACAACCGATGAATGGGACAAGTGTAGGTTGTTAATTGAAAACAGAAGTGAGGAGCACACCAGAAGCAGCAAGCTCACTCGCGCCTGCTCATGCCGCGCAATTCATGAGTTAATTAAGTCATGATTGTATGTAGTAGTGGCTTGAAGAGTAAAAACAGTTTTAGTGTGAAAACTTGAATGAGCAAATGGAATGTATTTAGTAACCCACATAACTCACTGTCATTCAATACTGAGGCCAAAGATTGAGAAACTATACTAAGCCAGAAAAAAAATCTATGCTGGGTTCAGCATAGCATTCAGCATTATCTTTGGTTGACAAATTATGTTTTTTGACAAGTTACTTTGTGTAGTAATGTGCTCAGTTAAGTTTTGGGGCTTGTTTTAACTTCCAGAGTGAAGCAATTGGTATTAGAGGATAAGTTGTCATAGAAGTAACTGGTGATCCAAGTCATTGTGTGCTCTGTAAGTGATTGCTTTGCTCCCAACTAATGCTGTATTGAAGACTGCCTGGAAACAGTTTTTGCTTGACACAGTGCAATATTCTATCAAGACTTGCTTTTTCTCTCTCTCAAATGTAATTATGTGACAACCTCTGCTTTTGCCATGGTTTGTAATAGCCATGGTACACTAAGGCTGCAGTCATAGGCATGCTTACTTAGTAGTAAGTCTTTTGAATTTAGTGGGTTTTACTTTCTAGTAAACATGCATAGGATCAGGTTGCAAGAGATCTTTATTCTGTCTGATATGGGATGCCCTTTCTAGTTTAACAAACCCCCCCCCCAAAAAAAATTCATATTCTGACACTTTAAAATAGTCTGGAAGCTACTACTATTGAAGATATATTTGTGTCCATCTCTCAGTCTCAGTTCTCACTTTATCAGAATTTGAGTGTATGTAGTGTTATCTACCTCCTTCCCCTCCCTGCCTTAATTCTTCATTATTGCTTTCCTAGTTGATTTAGGGATATTCCATAGTTTGTCCATTTACATATTGGATTGGCTCTCTCTGGCTTTTCTTTTAAGGTGACATAGACATCAGCCTCTGGTAGGAGATGTCTTCACTTGTTCACCATCTGAGGTGGAATGGCAAGTTATACTATTTAATTTCAAGTATTCACTTAGGGCACAATCCTATGCATATTTAGAGAGAGAAAAGTCCTACAACTCCTCGCATTCCCTAGCCAGCATGCCTGGCTGAGGAATGCTGGGAGTTGCACAACCTTTTCTCTCTAAACATGCATAAGATTGTGCCCTTAGGCTGAAATTATAGACTCACTAGAGTGTAAATCCAATTGATATGAATGGGACTTACTTCTGAATAAACATGCACAGGATTGTGCTATTAATGTTGCTACTGCTATGCTCTTATTAAGATTTGTAAGATAGAAGTTAAGGCTGCTTTGCATTCTGCTACGGTGATTTCTCTAACCTGTGCTTATGCAGTTGATGGCTCAGTTCCACCTTTCTGGAAGATGCCTATCTGCGCTCTTGAGATCTGGAATGTAGGGTGTTCTTGAATTGATAAAACATTCAGCTATTCTGGCTAGACATTATGATTTCTGTGAGGAAAGGTATTGTCTAAAAAATATAAACATTGGAAATCTGAGAGTGGGAAGGGTTTAATGTTGGAATCATAGAGTTGGAAGGGGCCTACAAGACCATCAAGTCCAACCCCCTGCTCAATGCAGGAACCTAGAGGAGGGGTCTCCCATCCAAGTAATAACCAGGCCTGACCCTGCTTAGCTTTCCACACTCAGACAAGCTGAGCCAGCATGAGCTACAGGCCTGTTCTTATGCATGATTGGATTCAGCTTTTCATGTTGCCCATCTAAATAAGACGATATTTTAATATTAATAATTTTGTTATTAAAATAGTCTCTGCAGTCTTATTACTTTCCCTCCCACTCTTATAATAAAGCATAAAGGACCACTTCAAGTGTTTCACTTCCATATGCGAATTTGCAGTAGAAATGGATTTGACTCTTATGTTGCCCACACAAGTGTGCAGTTAGGATCTGTCTTCTGTCTTTTGGGAATTCTGAGAAAGGGAGGGGGTTACCTTCCCATCAGTAGTCATATCAGGAATCAGGAGAGGCTTTATTGAGATCTTGGGATTGTGGTGGATAGCTGGAAGAAAATGTCAACTCAGTGTGTGACTGCTGTGGAAAAGGAAAATTTGTTGTTGGGCATAATTAGAAAAGGAATTGAAAACCAAACTGCCAATATCATAATGCCTTTATTAAGAAAATCTATGGTGGGACCACACTTGGAATACTATGTAAAGTTCTGGTCACTACACCTCGAAAATGATATTGTAGAGTTTGAAAAGCTGCGGAAAAGAGCAACCAAAAAAATGATCAAGGGGCTAGAGCAACTCCGCTGTGAGGGAACATTACACCATTTGGAGCTTTTTAGCTTAGAAAAAAGGCGAGTAAGGAGGGACATGATAGAGGTGTATAAAATTATGCATGGTGTGGAGAAAGTGGATAGGCAGATGTTTTTCTCCATCTCTCATACTACTAGAACTCAGGGTCATCCCATGAAGCAGACTGGTGGGAGATTCAGGACAGAAAAAAGGAAGTACTCTTTCATATAGCCGCCTTGAGTCCCAGTATTGGGGAAAAAGGCAGGATACTACTACTACTACTACTACTACTAATAATAATAATAATAATGAATTTGCTACCACAAGGGGTAGTGATGGCCACCAACTTGGACAGCTTTAAAGGGGCATTAGACAAATTCATGGAGAATAAGGCTATCAGTGGTTTATATAGTAATGATGGCTACATATTACCTCCAGTATCAGGGACAGCATGCCTCTGTATGCCAGTTGCTGGAACATAAATGGGAATGTACTATTGCACTCATGTCCTGCTTGTGGGCTTCCCATGGGCATCTGGTTGGCCACTGTTCCAACAGAATCCTGGACTATATAGGTGTTTGGTTTGATCCAGCATGGTTCTTTTATGTTTTTATTCACTAGCATACAGTTGCCTTGCACTGCACTCTTGAGTGGGGAGAGGAACAGGAAGTGGTACCCCTCCTGGCCCATTTTAACTGATCATCCTCAAAAATTGTAGCTGTCTTTAAAAGTAGTAGTTCCTTGACTGCTCTGGCAACAGCTAATCTCCATTGACTAGGCAACTGGTGCCCAAGGAAATTGGGAGCTATGGCTTAAAACGAGAAAATGGTATCTGCTGCTGGCTGCTGATGCCTATTCTGACTGATGATGGAAGTTAGCCCCCTCCTTTCCTCAGTATTAAAAAAAAGGGGAGGGCTCTGATCCACACAGTACTTCCTTAGAAGGATGACATGTGAACCGTCATTGTTAATTTGAAGGAAAATGATTGCAGACTATTACTAATTGGATGTACGGTAATTGTTCTGTTTACTGGTAAAATGTGACATCTTGGACATAATCACTTTTCCCCACTTGTAAAAGATTTAAAATTCAGTAACTGAAAGGCAATCTTAATGTATTAAATCATTGCCTAAAAACAGTAAAATAATCTTGCAGTGGTCCATTTATGGGTAACCTTCACCTTTTGCTTTTCTAGCATTCATCATCAGAATTTGTGAAATCTTCTGAATGAAGAATGATCACCAGCTATTAGTCTTTTATGTGTCACTGTCCTTTCAGGTCCAGACTAAACTTGGCTCATAGATACTCTGAACTACTGAATTGATCTGACACAGCAACTGCTCACCATCCATTTCCGGACCATATGAAAAACAGGCTTCTATTAATAACTTGTTCACTTTGGTCTTACAAGCAGATACTGTTGTTTCTTTGCAGTGCCTTTGAACTTTAATTTGATCTACAAACATATCACAAGTGACTTATTGAATGATTTCAAAATCAGTCTCTGTTGTCCCTAAACAATGTAAAGGATGGTTTGCCATGTCAGGTAAAGACTAAGAGGTCCTTATTAGATATCTGGACTAGTCCCAACTGACAACATGTTAATCTATCTGGTCACTCATGAGATTCATCTTTGTGGGACAGAAAAATGGTCAGGTACTTCCCACACACTTCTTGTTATGCAGGGGAGCAAATGCATGGTTTCTCTTCTAGTTATCAGTTTAATTCCCTGCTGGAAGGAACACACAGCTCCAACTGACAGTTCCCTGGGACTGCAGACTCTGGCCTCATCCATCGGCTGGAGAACCAAGGACCACTGGGAGGCTGCACCCCATGCCTCCCAGGATTAACATCACGGCAAGAGGGAGACCAGCTTGACCCCATATGTCGGCCAAAGAAGGAACAGCTGCAGGGAGCTGTTTTGCCCTTCCCTGCCAGGAAAAAAAAAGACACCCCCCCCAAAAACCCATCTTTAAGAACCTTGTAACTAAGAACTGGTGCCTGAGTTTTGCTTTCTTCCTCCTCCCTCCCAATCCCTTTTCCTTTTGTGTCATGTCTATTAGATTGTAAGCCTGAGGGCAGGGACTATCTAATATTAATCTTTGTAAGCCACTCTGGGAGCCTGTTTTGGCTGAAGAGTGGGGTACAAATGCTGTAAATAAATAAATAAATAAATAAATAATTTTATGTGGATGCAGTAGTTGGCAAAGCTTGACTTGGTAGCCAGCCATTATTTTTGGCCACTGATGACCCCTCCCTGACTGTGCAGTGTGGGGAGAATGGTGGGATTGGTCACTCAAATTGTATTGAACTTTGGAGGACATTCAGAGGAGTGCATGTCTCATGACCTTCCATAACATGTGATGCAAAGCAAGGGCCCACCATTTCCTGAAGCATTTGACACAAGTCTCTAGTTCCCATTCTCTAAGCCTTAACTGAAATAATAATCTTATTTTCCTGTTGCTCCTGTGTTACTATGTGTCCACATCCATATGTGCAATGTTCACATTTACATAAGGAACATTTTTTTGGGGGGGTCTTTAACTAAGAGTCGCAGCATGCCATGGGGAGGTTAAACTTATACCATGCGGAATGAGCAATCAGGCAATGGACCAGAGCTTAGAACTGAGAATATAGTTTTGTTACAAATCAATAAAGAATTGATCAGTATGCAAAGTTGTTACAAAAAAAAAAAAGATTACGTACATAAGCAGCATTCAGCTTGGACCAGAAATCTTAGGCTAACTCAGGGGAGATGTGGAAAGAAGGAGCCTAATGCCAAATATGGAGATGGGAGGGCAGTAGGTACTAGACACATACAAAACAGGAACACAGATATTGCCTTTTCTAGAGTAGAGAGAAAGGGTTTCTCTTTCTGTGGGATGTTGTGGATAACAAAACTGCCCTTGGAACCAAGACACTGGGGTTGATTGGGCACTGGTTTGGGCCTGAGGGCAAGTGGAGTCCTCTCAAGTCTCTTTACCAGCCCTTTCACTGGCAAAGGCTTGAAGGGGGATCACAAGTACTACCAAGCCATGCATTCCCTGTGGATCCCTAACTAAACTGAATGTAAAACAATAAAATGGGAAAGGATAAGAAGAGAAGTAGATCTAACTAGGGAATGGTTGGAAGTTGGAACATCCTGGGTTGTCCTTGAAGTTGGCCTTCTCAAAATCACAGATGGATAAACCATTTTCCAGTACTGTAGAAGAGGTAATATCTGTGTTCCTTTTTTGTACATATGTCTAGTGCCTACTACCATCCCATCTCCATGTTTGGTATTAGGCTCCTAGAGGACAACACTACATTCTAGTTGTAGGTTGTTTTTATAGGGTCAGTTACCTGAAGGAGGGTTTTACCCAAGATCACCCCACTTTAACATGTAGCACTGTGGACTCTTAGCCTCTTCAGAGTCTTTATTAACATATATTCTCCTCACTGCGGTACTTTTTTCCTTTTGGTCCATAAGTCTTGGACACTGAGGTCGTATATGTCCTACCAGCCCACAATGATGACAAGTAAGATCAGTTTTGCCAAACAATGGTCTTGTGGTGTTTCCCACCTTTTCGGTGATCACCTGACTTTGGGCTCCCTCAGCTTCCTTTTTTAACCCTCCAGGCTTATACACAGGCTTTGTGTTAGTCTCTTTATTAGTCTTGCCTGTCATATTATAGCCCCGGTTCAAGGAAGACTGATCAGCCAGCAAAGCTGCCTCTTGATAGTTTTTAGGGTTTCTGTCCCTCAATAATAATCTTATCTCCTGAGGTATTTGAAAAACCAGTTGATCTTTTATCATAAGATCAACCAAATCTTGTTTGGTTTTTACCTCAGCACAAGTGATCCATTTCCCAAAATGATCAGCTAACTTGTGGCTCAACTCCAGATAAGACCTGGATGAAGCAGCATTAGTGCTCCTGAATTTCTTCCTGAAATATTCAGGCCCATAGCGAAATCTTTTATACACTGCCGCTTTAAATGTTTCAAAATCAAGAGTTTCCCCCACAGGAAAACTATTATAAAAAATTTCAGCCAAATCACCCTTTATCAGGTTTGGGATAAACTTCATATAATCTTGTGGATTTACTTCCCACATCATGGCTGCTTTCTCAAATGTGTTAAAGAAAATTTGGGGATCTTGTCCCTCTATGTAAGCGGTGAAATCTTTTGGAGATAACTTAGGAGTTCTGACTCCCTCCTCAGTTCTCCTTTGATCTTCCCTCTCCATTTTCTTTTTCTCCAACCCAAGTCCTTCTAAATCCACCTCACGGTCTTTTTCTCTTAGCCGCATCTCAGCCCTCTTTAACTCTCTATCAGCCTCTTGCTGTTTTACTTTTTCTAGTTCAAGTCTCTCTTGTGGTTTTAATTTTTTTAGTTCAATTTCTCTTTGTTGTTCTTGCTGTTCTTTTTGTTGTTTTAATTTTTCTAGTTCAAGTCTCTCTTGTTGTTTTAATTCAGCTTCTTTAATTCTCAGTTTCTCCCTTTCCAGTTCCAAACACTGAGGAGACATTTCTATAGGTAATGGCCTTACAGGATTTACCTCAGCCTCTCCAGCACCACTACCCCTGGAATACTCAATGACCATCCATTTTAGTTCATCCACAGATTTACCCTCCACTGGCAAACCTAGGTTTTTACATTTCTGTGTCAGGGTCTCTTTTTTCATCCCCCAAAATTCCATTCTTTTTCCAGACAGTTACCGGTATGTATTTCAGAAATATATTGGGACTAGGAGTTGTTAAAATAAAGTCAGGAGTTTCAAACTTACTATGGTAACAGATTTCTATTACCACAGATAAAGAAAATATCCTGTCAGAAAGTTGTATAAAATCAATCTCTGACCTAGATATAATGCAGCTTCAACAGCTAGGAACTCAGTGGCGCCTCACAGTAACTGTGACAGGCTATCACACTGAGCCCTTTTCAAAGATAGAGATCCGTTTTTACTTCTGTCACAACAAATGACCAGAAATCTATTACGGATCCCACCGCTGCCACCAAATATGCGACGACACGGTCCCTTACACTTTAGGACCAGGCGCATAAACCCTTCTCAGGCTAAGCATCAACACTGAAAAAACCTGAGGGGAGGGTCAAATGAAACCTTTCCCCTACTAATGAGGGAAAAGATTAATACTGGTTATTAAGGATCTACGGTAGCTTAAATTTATGATACTGTGGGTACAAAGGTGTGTGTGTGTGTGTGTGTAGGTTTAAAAGTAATGCATGTTAATAACACCAAGCTGACACGTAGGATTTGGGTAGCAAACAAAATAAAAATAAGTTTATTTTAATTCTCAAAATCTTAGTTCCAGAAAATAACTTTAAACCTGTCTACCCCAAACACTTTGTAATTAACCTAGGTCCCTATTCTAAATACTTTCACTCCTCATACAAGCACTGATTTCTCTCAAAACTCCTGACAGACAAGACATGAATAATCCAACTAACCTAACTCCCCAACTCTCCCCACACTCCAAACACTCTCCCATAACACACTAACTGACTCTGACATCACTCAAACACTCCTTATATACTCCTCCCCCCACACTTTCAATTTCAATTCAGTTCAATTTATTACGGTCATAAGACCAGCAAAGCCACCCTTTCCAAGACATCACAGACCACACCCACTCAGTTCAACATTCTGTACTCACTAAATATACTGAAGCAGACATACACCAGGGAACTGAATTGTGGGGTTACGCCACAGTTGCTACCTTTAATGGGTGCTAATGTGTTCACTGGTAGTGGAGTTTTCCCTAACCAGGCCAGTTCAGAGTGTACTCTGGAAGGCTTTATGAGGTTAGGAAGGCATCTGCATATATCCGGTCTCACACTGCTATGCCTAACTGGCTAGTAGCCCACCTACTGATTAATGCAGTTAAAGGTCAGAAAGTACAGACTGTAATCTTTTTGTTCTGGCTGTATCTAAGGTTCTGTTTTAGTTAGCATCCCCTGACAAAATGGAGATCTGGAGTCAAGAGGCTAGCTCCTCAGTAACATCTACCTCCATTTCCTTCCCCTTCTTCTACCCCCTTCCTCCGCCACCACTAGGAGGCTGGAATCGATCATCTTATAGTTTGTATAGTACGACGCACCATGATGGCACTAAATAAAAGGTTGGAGATATGTGGACCCTGTGGATGATGCTGTTCATTGTGTGGATGAATAGTTGACAGAAATGAGAAATCCCACACATGGGGGGTGGAGAGTCATCTCCCCCATTTTTTTCCCTGAAGCTTTCAAGAGAAAAATTGGAAATCTGGGGGGAAATGAAAAAACACAAAACAAAACCACCCTCTCATGAAATATTTTCTCTTTCAGAATAAGTGAAATACTACTTAACCCAGTGTTTTAAAATGCTGGTAGAAACAATTCATGCTCCTGCAAATCTGCTTGATACAAAATGTAATGTTGTAAGTGACCACAGCATTGCTGTTGCATTCAGTTGGATTCTGAGACAAGTTAGGACTTTATGTTGGCAAAGTACATTCAGACGCAGCAGAATACAGAGCAGATTCAGGTTTATGATGCAGTCTGGGAGTCTGCCAAGGATATTGTTCCTGCGACTTGGTAGCACAACCTTGGCAAAACAGCCTCTGCTTTCCACTCACCACAGATTCCTGTGCTGCAGTAAGTGGGGGGAAATGGATGTTTGTTTGAGAATAACACATTTACTGGGTTCACATGACACGACAACCCATCATGTGTGACAAGACACAGTGGATTGTCATGTCGTGCGAACCTGGACGAATTCCCGCACGGTGGATTGTTTGAGGGTAACAAGTCACCCTGGCAACCCATAGCTTGTTCTAGGGCAGGGCTCTCCAACCTTGGGACCCCAGATGTTGCTGGTCTACAGCTCCCAGCATACCCAGCCAGCATGGCTAATGGCAAGGGATTCCGGGAGCTGTAGTCCAGCAACATCGGGGGACCCAAGGTTGGAGAGCCCTGTTCTAGGGGTTGTACCCATGATGGGTTGTCATGTCATCTGAACCTGGGCAACTGACCCCATCATGGGTACTGGGAACTGGCCAGTGACTTGCTTGGCAACAGAGGCAAAAAAACAACCTTGCCACTCTTGCCAAACTTGCTGAGGCACCTGCCAGGGCCAGCTGCCCCCCCCCTCCAAGTGCGCTAGTATCACGTGGGGCTGACTGGCACTGGCTGGATGTCCCCCGCCACAATCACGAGCTGTTTCAGCTCCCCACGATCCCTGTTTTGACAGCCATTGACAGTCCCTTCAAAGTACTGAAGCAGCACCTTGGAAGGGTTTTCTGTGGTTGGGAAACTTTTTTAAAAATAACATTTTGTGGGTTTTTAAAATCGGTAGATACCATGAGCCTGCTGCCATCCCTGATTATCCCACTGACTCATTTCAGCTGTTATATGCCCCATCCTCCAAGCCATGAAGACATGCTGTTTCCCTCCACTGTTTCTTCTTATTACTGAATAAAATATATTCTAACCTCACCCCACCTCCAAGAAAATTGAAGATCCATGTAGACTTGTGTTAGAAATACTGTCTGCTACTTTTTGTGGTGCATCCAGATTGTGCGTAATTTGACTTAATCCTTGTCTAAACATAAACCCTAGTCTTTTGTGACTGCAGAGAGTACCTCCCACATATAAGAAGTAACAGGTGCAGTGAGTAGGCATGAGTCAACAGAGTGTCTCACAATAACCTATGTGGACTCCACTGTCAATCTTACTTGAATGACAGTTCTAAAGTTCACTGGCGACACAATTTCAAAATTGTCTCATTGCTCTTTTAAGGAGATAGGCAGAAGGAGAAATTAAGTGTGTAGGCTTGGAAATTACTATAGATATGAACACACGAAGGAAAGAACAGATGCCAGGGAGCACATAATGGCACTGACATCTCTTCAGAGTAAATGAACAGAAATCACTAAATAAATAGCTGAAGGCTCTTATTTCTGTTGAATATTGGCATGTGAAGGGAGTGATGACTGTATCTTATGGAAGTAGTTTTCAGTGTGTATCCCAGTTCTTGAATCTTTATTGTTAATGTGTGTGTGTTTTTCTCTTAAATGAATAAAACACATTAATGTAGCCTATAGTGATCCAGGGATGAAGGTAAGGATGAAGCCCAGTGGGTTTTGATGGGTCCAGGGCAGAGCCCAGCTTAAAATCTATATTCAGGTTAGGTGAAGAGTTGTTGGTTTGGTTTAAAAAAAAAGGGTGGGGAACTGGCTTTCCTTTGCTGGTTTTGGCAGTGGGCCCAACAAAACACAAACAGGCACACATGGTTAGGCCATGTTGTTCTCATCACTTTACAATCCTAGATCTGGCAGTTTTACCAGACTTATGTGGGAGTAAGCCCCTTTGAACACAGTGGGACTCTTTTCTGAGTAAACATACAGAGAATTGTACTGATTGCCAGGTACTAATCTGTCAAACATAGTGGAGCACAGAAGTAGCTACTTTAATCTACTTTCGAGTCTAGTACGTTATAGTAGTCTGAGTTCAGTTGTGAAAACTCTTTCTTTTTAGTAGAATCCTTGTGGTCCACTAATGTGTTAAATTGACAAAGTATGCAAAAGTGCATACTTGGGGTCTCAACCTGGTGCCCTCCAAATGTTTTTGACTTCCAACTCCCATCAGCCCTAGCCAGCATGGCCAATGGTCAGGAATGATGGAAGTTGTAGTCCAAAACAACTGGAAGATACCAGTTTGGGGAAAGCAAAGTTAAGGCAAAAGTAACCTGTGAAAGATCTTGAGTGTACACCCTTGCTTAAGAACATAAGAAACATTTTTCTGAATAAAACAGCAGTCTATGTAGTCTAGCATTCTTTACATGAATTCCAGAATCCAGCAGGCATTAGGTGGTCCACTGGAAATTGACCAGCGGTGGTCTGCAGTCTACCTTCTGTCTAACCCTTTAGTAGTGAAATATGTGTGAAGTAAAATAAATGCATATATTTGGTTCTGGTGAAGGCCGCTCAGCTTCTGCAAGAGGGGGAAGGTTGGAGCTTACATGTTTGTTTTTTATTTTATATTTTTAATATTGCTCTTCAATATAAATATTACCACAGTGGCTCTCACAATAAAACCAATAAAAAAACATTAAAGCAACAATAAAGACTTAAACAAATTAACACAGTAAATAAAACTAGCAACAGTAAAAATCATCACAGCTTAAAATCTGCATTTATTTATGGGTTATTCCCTAGCTTCTGAAAACTTTACAGTGTGGTTTCCCAGCCTCACATGATTATCATCTACAAGCAGGACCGGTGCAAGGCAGTTTGGTGCCCTAGGCAAGATCAGATATTTAGCGCTCCCCCCTTCCCACTTGAGCCCTCCCTCCCTCCCTCCAGCCCTATACTCCTAGCACCCCCTTTAGCCCGGCGCCCTAGGCAGCCGCCTAGTTGGCCTAATGGTAGCACCGGCCCTGTCTACAAGCAGTCTACTATGCTCCAGTCTTCTTGCCTTACAACTTGTTCTTGCCACCTCCACCAGTTTTCAACTGAGCACTTCTTCTATACATTGTCATGTTTGTGTGCTGAAGCAGCTTGCTGCGTGTAAAAGGTCTGCTAAGTTGATACTGTACCTACAAAGAATCTAGTAATAAAACCTTTTGGGTTCTGCAATATTCTTGTACCACATGCTGCCAACAACTGCAGGGCCCGTTGTCAGTTGGGGAGAATGGTATGTAGCAGTTGTATTGGCTCAGCAGCAGGGCTAGAAGATTAAAGGATACAGAAGTGGCAGATAGTAGAAATGATTCCACAATACTTGGGAAAATATTTAATGAGGAGCTTACTGCAGGAAGGAGGCATTTGCATAAGCTGTTTGTAAGATGGGCGAGGTTATATTTTTCTATCTTTGCAATCAATGTGAAATACTGATTTTCTATTGGCACTTGAAATTACTGTTAAATTGGCACCTGATAAATAGATTCTGCACAGTATTTCTGACTGACCATGGCCATCACTAAGACTAATAAGAGAATGTTCACACTTCAGTTCCATTCTGTTTTTCTAGCTAAACTATAGAAAACAGTGTTGCCTTGTTTTATTACCAGGTATTCATGGTTTGAAGACATTATAGTTTTTCTTAAGGAAAACTGTTAATCCTCATGGGCACTTAGATATTTTCTGAAAGGCTTTGTTTGCTTTGGGTAACATTTGAAGTCCATAGTAATTTCTATTGGAGGGAAATTTTTATTAAGCTGCAGGGAACATGTAATTACATTGTACAGCCATCGATATATACTAGAAGCTTCCAGTCAATGAACTGACTGAAAACATGTCCGCTATCTCTTGACAATAGGTGGTCTGGCTTCCAGTGATAGGGACCTTACAGAGCTAATGCATAACTTGCAGTGTATAGTAATGTGTTGCATCCCCTAAGTTCCAATGTGTACTCTACATGTCACACAGACCTGGTTTGCACAATCTCCGTGGCTTAAACAAGCCACCATGGCTTGTTTAAGCTGCAGTGCATGCCAGATGCCATTGCCTAATTACCTGCCTGGGTGCTACTTGTCATGTCATTCTAATCTGGGCAGCATGGCTTGTTAGAGGGGGAAACATCCCTCAAATAACCTATGGGCTGTTGTTGGGTTATTTGGGAGTTGTTTCTCCCTCCAGCAAACCATGCTGCACGCCTTTGGACAACATACATGCCAAACTGTGTCTGGGTGGGTAATTAGGCAAATGGCTCCCAGCACATGCTGCAGATTAAACAAGCCACTGTGGCTTGTTTATGCCACAGTGATTGTGCAAATTGGGCCATAATGAGCTTGTTTCCATCTTTCTCAGATAGATAGATAGATAGATAGATAAGGCAGTTTCTGAGTTTTGTTGCAGTATAATGTGATTTTTTATTTAAAAAACACAAAACTGAGCACAAGGTAAGGGTAGGGGCTGCTGCTCAGTTCTAAATGGCTCTCATAGAGTTCCATTAATAAAGTAAACCGAGTGCAGTCTTGGGGCACAGTTGAGAGGAGAGAAAACCCTGACCTCCAGACCAGATGCTGGGCTCACTGCCTGCAACACCCCATTGGTGTCCATCCTCCCTCCGAAATGTATTCCTTTAGTTTGGTCATTTAATGAGGCAAATTCTGGAGTAGGTGGCATAGCAATGGCTATAATCCAGTAAGCAAAATTATACAATGGAATTCTAATTCACTAAGGTAGGTTTAGGTAGTTGCCAAGTCTTTGACCAGAATGCAAGATCTTGTGAAAATCCTAGCTTTCCCTTTCATAGGGTGTGTAGTTTAGGTGAAGTTTGAACATGCAAAAGCAAACATTTAGATTGGGGGGAAATGCCCGCAATATTGAACAGGCTGTCCTCCCTGTACTGATAAAGCTGGATATAATGAAGTTTGAGTGCAAGGTAAATGTTGTTTTGGGCGCATTGCCATGAAATTATCAAATGGTTTTATTTTTCCCCATACCATTTTAATCCAACAAATGATAGATCCATAATCCATCTGTATGTTTCTGCAGTATGTGATTATCATTTTAAGGTAGGAGAAATCTTCAGTTTGAGTGGTGTAATAAATGACCTGTCATAATTGGCAGAGGGAGGCAATATGGGGAATGACTAATGGGAAGCCTTTGAAAGAATGGGTACAAGATGGCTAAGACTGATGTGTCAATAGTGATATAACCACTGTGCTGGTGTTCAACAGGGATGTCTGGGAAATGTTTGGGGCACGTCCTGACTATCTCCTGAAAAAAACAGTGAGAGTTGCCTAGACTGACAGAATTGCTGACAACTCTACTCCTCTCTATTGGTGTTTGAAGATTTACCTGAATGTTTTCTGGCAGTGTCACTTCTGATGAATGTTCTGAGGGGTAAGCTCTGATCATGTGGCATGAAGGCAAGAGCATACCTTCCGATGCTGACAATTGCTAGTGGTGACAGTTGCAAGGCTATTTTGGGCATTTTACTCTCTCGTTCTTTGAACTCATGTGTCTGCTCCCAGACACTATTAACCCTGACACTGTTCAGCTGTCAGGAGGCTTGCCTTTATGTGATGGGGATGTTTGCCCACTTAACATTCATATTGACAAAATAAAACTGTTACTTTCTTGAAGGAAACAGAATTACCGGTAAATGTTGGCCCCATTCTCACCACACCCACAGTAAGTAGCTTGAGAGCCACTTCCCTATGGCATGATGCTATGCTACTAATGGTATGTGTGTGAATATTGGAAATGCATGTGTGGATCCAGTCATGTGAGTCTTTCCACATGACTGATCATCGTCCCGCCTCTGGACTATTAGGGGAAGAAGGTGGCCCATATGATCAACCCTGCGTATATATTTCACACCGCAGGGAAACCGCTCCCTCTGTGTTCTCAGTACTCTTTCAGAAAGTTGCATATAGCACATTTTTGAAATTTATTGTGATCTGGTCAGAGTATTGTCATGGACCATGGGCTTTGAATCCCCATCCAGGCCATGAAGTTCAATGGGTAAACTAGAATTTAGAAGTGCTAGGAGGGGGAAAGGGAAACAGAAACATCCTCCCCCCCCCCCAAATCTTCACATCTATTGACTCTGGATCAGTTTCTCACTCTAACTAACCTCACAGAATTGATTCAGGGTATAAATGAAACTACATATTCTGTGGATGTACAGAATAATAATGGTGAGGAATAATAAGGGTGTTTTGGTAGCTTTATGGATCCCTTTTGAAGTGTCCATCCCCGTACCGCCTGGCTTTCTGAAGGGCGCTAAATCCAGTTTCTGCAATGATTTTGGTCTTTTAGGTTTCAGTTCCTTCAAGGGTTTGATTGTCCTGCTGAATACTTCTATATTCTTTTGGCAACTAGATGTTGACGCAAGTGTAATAAACCACAAATGATAACGTTGAGTATCTCAGGATTTTATTTTGAAATGTAAGGCTTTTTCTGTCTTTCTTACTAGCTCACAGTTCCTTATTTCAGAAGTAGCTTAACTTTCATACATTCTTCAAACAATCCTTAGAGCTGAAGTCAACAAGTATAAATTAAATTAAACATTTAAAAAGAACACTTTTAGTTCAGTGGTTTGTAAACTGTGGTCTGGAAACCATTTGTCACCTGCCACCGCAGTGTTAATTTGTACAGGACTTCTGATTTGATTCAGTTTTGCATTTTTAGTAAATATTCCATTCCTGGTTTAGTTCTGCTCTGCTACCAGTAAAATGGTCATGTACCATGAAGTTGTATAATGTCATAAATAAGAGAACTTGTTCATGGCACAGTAGTAAATGAGGTGGATTGGATCTAGGCTTTTGTGCTGTGTCCAAATTAAGGCCTGATAATACATCAGTCACTGAAATGCTCAAACAGTGTCATTAAAACATAAATACCTCTAGAGCATAGAAAGACTCCAGTTCTGCTTAGTGTTTGAATCCACTCTGTAAATCCTTCACTATCCTGATAAATCAAGTTACTATACTGTAGATTCATTGCAGGGACAGATGGGGATTTAGGATGTTTGTCTTCCCTCCAGTTTCCATTCCTTAGGAATCAAATGGGATATTGACTGGTAATGACCAAAGCAATAAGAGCTCCAAAGGAATCTAGCCCTTTTATTTTCTGGGATCTGGTAAGCTTGCTTAGAGCCTAGTTAATCCAGTAATTTGTGGGGGAGGGAAACCTTTCCGTTACTTTGGCTGATGACCAAACTGAGCAATTATAGTTCAGTCCAGTTGTTTTGTGGTGTGCAGCACTTCCATTACAACTACCATTTCCCCAGCACATTACTGGACTGTACTCTGATACACAGCAAACATCCTCTCAGGGATACAGGAAGAAGAATTCTGCATGGACCCCTTCAGGAGGTTGTAACACCGGATTCAATTTTTATATGCTGCTGCGCTCAGGCTAAGAAAATCAGCAAACAGCATAGTTTACCACACAGTCTCAGCCATACAGAACATGATGCTATCCACAACCTTAGAAGCAATACTGACATAATTAAAGAGACCAATAGAGGAGGAGCTGCTGCTGTTATGAATAAGTGGGGCTACATACAGGAGGTTGAGACGCAACGCTCTACCACCACATTTTTTAGACACATATCCTTCAACCCCACTGAGGAATACCAGAAGGAATTGCACAACTTGATGAAGGGATCTGCTATAGATGTACAAGACCAAATTCACACACACATACACCATATGAGCCCTGACTAGGTATTTTCTATCTGCTAACCTGAGGAAACTACAATCAATTGACAAACTTCTAGAGAATACCATCCTAGTTTCCATGGATGTTGAGGCCTATTACACCAACATCCTCCACAAAGATGAACTACAAGCCATCAGGAATATAATTCCAGATGGGGCTACAGCACATCTAGCCAGCAAACTTTGCCACTTTGTACTTACCCACAATTACTTCACCTTGGCGACAACATGTATCTTCAGATCAATGGCACTGCCATGGACACTTGCATGGCTCCACCACAGTATGCCAACATATTCATAGCTGACCTAGAACAATACTTTCTCAGCTCCTGTCCCCCAAATCCTCTCCTCTATCTGAGATACACTGATGATATTGTTACCATCTAGAGTCTAGACCAGGGTTCTCCAACCTTGGCTCCCCAGATGTTGCTGGCCTACAGCTCCCAGCTTGTGAAGCAAGCCCTAATAGTTGGAGTGCATGCAGTTCCCCATTGCAAAGCTCTGCAATAGAGCAATTATGCATGCTACAGCCATTATTTATTTATTTATTTATTATATTTATTAATCGCCCATCTGGCCGGTCACCCGGCCACCCTTGCAATAAGGAGCTTTGGCCTTGGGGTTTGCTTTGCAAATGTGTAAGCCTTACATTGTAAGAGATTTAAACAATAAACAATTTAAGAGTGATCCTTAGGATTCGCTCTTGCTTAAGGACAAATGTGCTTTGCTGGATCAGACTACCGTCCATCTCATCCAGCATTCTTTGTGAGGATTCCAACAATTGACAGGTCTGGGTAGTCCACCAGAAATTTGACAGCAGTTCACTGGTGGCCCATCTTCTGCTGCTGCTCACCCCTGGTTTCAGGCACTGTATAGATGCTAAAGAGCATTCTTCTTGTCCATAGTGAACACAGGTTTCCATGTTTTCAAAGATGAATTCTCTCCTGAAAATCAAATATGAGAACTTACTGCCATACTTGTCACTGGCTGTCCTACCTTGATTCTCTCAGGGATTCTTTTGACAATGTGGCTTCTTCTTGCAGCTGCCACTAACACAGATCCCAAGAAAATGAGAATCAATGAACTTTGAAGATATTAGAACTTCCATAACTCTCAGAAACCCAATATAAACATCTAGCACAAACAATATAAGCATCTAGCTCAAAAAGCAAGCTGGAACAGGTGATTAAAAATCACAGATTGGCCAGATTTTGAAGATCTTGATCCCAAATGCCAGTAACTTCAGATTGAATTGCCTTATCTGTGAATGTCTGCATTTATCAGCACTTGGACTTTGTCCAGCACTAATGAGAGAGTGCCATGCCCCCTCCAGCCCCCACCCTTGCTATAATTTTTTTTAAAGGCAATTTTAGAGACATTTGAGAGCCAGTCTCTCAAATGGGAAACCTAAACCTCTACCAATGGCCCCACTTTTAGCTAGCAGTGGACAAAAAATGATGATTAATTTTTTTAAAAAATGTAGGCTGTATCCAAACATTGTGCAAGTGGAGCAAGGTGCCTCTGCCTGCTTTTGGGAAATTTCCTCCTTCCTCTGCAGCCTTCAGCATCATAGCCTATGCTATTCAGGTGGGTTCCTTGACCTTTTATGTGTGGCGGGTGCATGAGGTGGAAGGTGGAGGAGGGAATAGGAAAGATTCTTTCAATCCAACCATGCCTCTGTTATTTAAATGAATTTTTGATGATTCTGATACTTCAGTTATAGTGTGTTGATTTAAAAATAACTTGGTTGAGGTTGAATTCTGAAATGAATACAAATACATTCCTTTTTATACATAGTATCTTAATATAGCATCATAACCATTTATCATATGGATTGTTAAAGGCTGCTTTTATATGTAGAAAAAAAACATGAGGAAAAAGATGACCTCTGATACTGTATTGTGTTTCTTATTGTGGGCTTTCAACTGGACCCAGGGGCTAGCAAGCAAGTCATCCAGGAGGTGGCATCTTATAACTCATCAGGGTCATGAACAGAACCCATGTGTGTGATCTTGCATTTTTATTTTATGCCTTCTGACTACCTGAGCGCTCCAAGTGTGTTAATTTATAGAATTACAAATATTTGACACTTTGATGCTTTGACCTGGATTCCTGCATTGAGCAGGGGGTTGGACTCGATGGCCTTGTAGGCCCCTTCCAACTCTACTTTTCTATGATTCTATGATTCTATGACACTGCTAACCAAACAACAGGGACATTTGCTTTCAATTTTGCGCATTAACAACAAGACCCGTCTTAAGGAAGGGTTTGGACATTTGCAGCCTAATCCTATGCATGTTTACTCAGTAGTATATCCTGCATTGTTTTGTGGAACTTATTTGGAAATAAGTGTGTATAGGATTGCAACCTTAGCATTCGAGTCCATGCTTTTATGTAATGGCCTTGCATGCAATGGAGGCTGGTGGTGCCAATGGCAGTGGGGCTGTAGATCCACTCCAGATTTTGCTCTGAACTTTTAAGGAGCTATCCATGGTGCCGAACCTATTGGGGTGGGGGTTAGGATTCAGAACCATGGATAGCTCCTTAAAAGTTCGGAGTAAAGTCCAGAGTGGATACACAGCCCCGCTGACATTGGAGTTGCCAGCCTCAACTGCAGTGCGAAACAAAAATCTCTCTTGGCAGATATAATTTTGCAGTGCATGTGGGCTGTGTGACCAAAGATCTTGGATTATGTTCCTAGGTTGAATACAGGCTCTATGTGGTGGCAGACCAATGTTTTAATTGTTATAGCAACCGGTTCTATTCAAGAAACATGTTACGTAATTTCAAAATGGGGAACTTGATTTAAAATCATATCTACATGGCTCTGCTCAGCTTTACATCTAACTTGGAAAACTTCGGTGACTTCAAAGATGTAATTGTGGTGCCTATATTATACATGTTGTAGCATGAGGCTACTAGCTAAACAGGAAAATAAGTGCATACTAAGCATAAGCAACATGGTTTTATTGGTCTGAAGATATTAGGCCAATCCACTAGTTATATTTGTGTATGTTTAGTGATCCCGCTCACTGTTCTTTAACCCAACGGAGACCAGTGGAGGGAAGCAACAAGAATGAAGGAGGGTTGGTAGCTGAAAGCAGCTGGCAGATGAAGGCGACAAGGAGGTTTAGGTGTGGGTGTTCTTACTTCAGTGTAACATGAAGCAACCTTTTTTTAAAAAGGTGTTCACTAGCAAGGGAACCGTCAAAATGGAGGACATTGACAAGAGTGGGGGGAGCTGAAAGCGGCTGGTAGCTGAAGGATAGAAGGAGGTTTAGGCATGGGTGTTCTTACTTCAGTGTAACGTGAAGCAGCCTTAAAAAATTTTTAAAAAGGTGTTTGCTAGCAAGCAAAGTGCTGAAGTGGAAGACATTTACCAGAGTGGAAGACATTTACGGGTATGTTTGGCTAAACATTGGACAGGTAGTCTTGCACTCTTGTGCAAGAGCACAAACCCCCTGATACAAAAAATATTTTTAAAAAGCAGATGAATGTATCCCCATGTCCATAAGGGCTCAGAAAATTATTTCCTTTTTGTGATCTGATGCGGGGCAGAGGGGAGTCGAAAGCAGCTGGTGGCTGCAGGGGAAAAGGAAATTTTTAGGGGTGGGTGTTCTTACTTCAGTGTAATGTGAAGCAGCCTTTAAAGAAAAGGTGTTTACCAGCAAGGGTAGCACCAGGATGAGATTGACAAGGACATTGACAAGGGGATATCAGTATGCTGGGCTAAATATGTGACAGGCGGTTTTGTACAAAAGCAGAAATCTACAGATTTATTTTTTAAAAAATTTGTGACTGCGTTCATAAGGGCTCAGAAAATTAATTCCATTTCACAATCTGATATGGGGAGGGAGGAGTTTCCCTTGGGAGCCAGCAACCCCAGTGGACCAATTGCAGAAAGGGTGCTGACTTAGGGACCGAGGAAACGAGGAGTTCTGCCACAAAGGCACCTGGGATACATGCCTGAGCTGGTGGGAGGATTGAGTGGAACTGGGAGGGGAAACAAGCCACTGCAAGCCACAGCGTGCATTATCGTCTGCGGGTTAGCAAGCGAATAAGCAACCCATGGTGGCTTATTCTCAGGGTAGCTTAGCATGACATGCGAATCCGCCCACTGAGTGCACCAAGTAAACTTGACTTATCAGAAAGTTGACCCACACTATTTTGTCAGTTTATACTCAAAAGTGTATGCATTGTTCAATTTTCTTGACAATTTTTGCCTTTAATAAGGAATTGGTACAAACTCAGATTCAAAATAGTGTGGATGTGCCCAGGACAAATAGATTTCTGTACATTGAGCACTGCAAAGCTCAGACAACTGATAAAAATAAGTTGAGCTTAGTTAAGTAAGGGGATACTTTTTAGACAATAATAAATATGGATGAGTCTCATGATAAATTCTCAGTTCAAATTCCAACTTTTTTCTGTGGCTTCATATATGAGAATAAATCTCCTGTGTTCAATTGTTTTGAGTTTTGTTTAAAATCATGCTTGGGATTCACTGCTTCAATTCTCACCATATGCCATTCCATTCCATTTAGTGTCCTCCTGACCTGTCCTGACACAATCTCTTTCCTTGAAGCTTTCCTGGAACAGCATGTTCCAAACCTTGCCCTGCTCCATGGAATTTGATGCCATTCCTAACACGAATACCAAAAGATCACTTTACGTTATGTTCAGCCCCCCAGCTCTTGGGGGGTGGGGTGAGGAAGGTAAGGTAAAATTTTATGGAGATGTCAGAGGATGCTGAAACATAGGCAGGCTCAGTATGGCAGTGAAGCCCCCGGTATCATTTACAGCTGTTAAAACTGAAAATGATGGTAGTTTGCTAATTTTAACACCCTGGTCTCTCTCTTCCTTCCCTGCTTCCCTTCTTTCCCCTAAGGCCTGTATAGATGAGAACCTGGACATGGTAAAGTTTCTGGTAGAATATGGAGCCAATGTAAATCAGCAAGATAACGAGGGCTGGACCCCACTTCATGCGGTTGCATCTTGTGGCTATCTGAACATAGCAGAGTGAGTGAGTTTCAGTGTGACCTGGATACTGGAAATAATACATGACCCATCTCCTTTTCGGAGAGGGTTGCCATTTGGTAACCATTAATTTAAAATGATGTATGCAGTCAAGTGCCTAAGTGAACTGTAGCCACAGTGGCTGAAAAGTGTGCACATTTCTTTTTGTACAGATAAGCCTTATGTAATTTTAGCTAGCAGCAATAGAACTAATGACTGAGCCCCTCTGGGTCTCTATTGTGAAAGAAAAGATGTCTAACCCTGTTACAATGAGTAGTATCCATTTGTGCCCAGTGCTAGCACTAATGAAGCATTAGTGCAAACCAATGTTTGTACAATGTAACTAGCACTTGCTAGGGCAATGGAAAAAAATTGGTGATTTGCCATTGACTTTTAGTAGCGAACAGTCACTTTTCCCAAAGCCCTAGCAAGTGCTAGTTACATTGCGCAAATGTTGGTTTACACTAGCGCTTCATAAGTGCTAGTGCTGGGGCACAATTGGATACTACCTAGTATTTGTAATGGTAAAGGAACCCTGACTTTAATATTGTGGTCTTCCCATCTTTGGATTTTGACATACGGTATATTTTCAGTCACTTTGGCACAGGCATGAAGGGTTTCCTATAGAGTAGTAGTGTGAACCTAGTATGGATCCGTATTTCCTTTAGGATTTGACATTGTAACAACACAAAGGGCGGTATCCAATGGGACGCTTATGTCTGCTGATTCTGTTGGACCCAACCGATTCCCTTCCACAAGCTGTGCCCATGGTTTGTGGAACAGAGATTTAGCACTTCCAGGACAAATGGAAATGAACAAAAATGCTCTTTTCTGGAACAGGGCAGGTCAGCTGGGAGCTGTAGTCCAGCAACATCTGGGGACCCAAGGTTGGGAGCTCTGCCAGCCTGTCCCATTCCAATCTGGAAACGAGCATTTTCACTCGTTTTAGGACTTCCTCTAGGAAGCATAAAATTTCCATTGTGCAAGCGGTGGGACCCACTTGCTCAACAAAATCGGCAGAATCCACTGCTTGCACAACAGAATCAGCAGGACACAACCGAATTGGTGGAGGTGTACCGTAAGTGCCCCGTTGGATACTGCCCATATTAGTGCACAGGCAGCTCATTGGAGCAACCCTGTCAAAAGTAAATGGTATATTTTGGTGTATTCAGACCAAAAGCTACCATATGGACCTGAGGGCAGTTATGGCATCAAATAGAGGCTTCAGAGGCTTCTTGATGCAAGACTGTTTCTATCAGCCCCTATTGTTTCAAGCATTAGTAAGAGGAGCACATTACTACTGGAATGTCCCTTTGGAAATGAGTTTACAGGAATGAACAGCTTGGAAATTATTTGGGAGGAAGCATCTTCTCTTGAACATGGGGTAGTGAGCTCCATAGTTGAAGGCCCTATGTAACGTTCTCTGATCATTTTGGCTGCATTGCAGTGCGGTGCAATGATACTTGCTGTGCGGATCTGATCAGAGAGCCAGTGTGGCGTAGTAGTGTGAGTGTTGGACTGGGACTCGGGAGATCCGGGTTCTAGTCCCGCTCAGCCATGAAACTCACTGGGTGACTTTGGGCCAGTCACTGACTCTCAGCCTAACCTACCTCACAGGGTTGTTGTGAGGATAAAATGAAGAGGAGAAGGAGGAGGATTATGTAAGCCGCCTTAGGTTCCTTGCAGGAAAAAAGGCGGGGTATAAATATAATAAATAAATATTCAACACAAGAAAAAGTAGAATAGATGGAGTCAGAGAACTGTGAGCACTGTGATGTTCTGGCTGAGCTATGTTTCTGAGAATAGGGCCGTATCAGGCCCATATCTAATGAAAATTAATGAAGGCTTTGTCTGCATTTTGACTCTACCCAAAGAAATCAAGTGTTTTGTGTATCAGTTTTCTCTCTCCTCAAATTCTTTTAGGGCAAAATTTGACCCTGTAGTCTCAAAGATTTTGTGCAGTTTGTTATTACTTTTGTATTCAAAGTGAAGAATGCAAATTTCAGAGATTTAGGGTAATTTACTAGGAAATTAACTTAGGCCGAAATCATATACACATTTACCTGGAAGTAAGTCCTATTGAATTCAGTGGTACTTACTTCTGAGTAGACATGCATAAAATAGCATTGCACTGTTAGATAATAATCTGCCTTACACTGGAACAGGATGAGGCGTTTTGGATGAGAGTATATGAGAACTGGCCATACTGTAGGAATATTAGGTCAGCTCTTTGAAGGGTGATCTGTTTCTGCACAGAAAGGCTAGATGAAACATGCATAATGAGCAAGAAAATAAACTGGATCAAAAACTTATTAAAATGGATAAAACAGAATTATCTGATTATTTCCAAAAGATTATAGAGACATTAAAGTTTATTAAAGAATCATGTCTTAACTGGCTGAGCAAACTAACTGTTGCAACTATTTGCCTGGGCCAATTTTGTGATCAGGAAGATCACTATCCGAAGCTGCACAAATCCTAAATTCAGTGATGGAAGTTTTACTATTTGATGGCACAAAGTCAGATATTGTACCATTGTTCTAAAGCCAAGTCTCATTTGGCTCTCATTCATATAGGTACTTGATAAGTCATGGGGCCAATGTAGCTGCTGTGAACAGTGAAGGTGAAGTCCCATCTGACCTTGCAGAGGAAGCAGCCATGAAGGATCTGCTCTTGGAACAAGTAAAGAAACAAGGTAGGGAAAATATATGCCTATGTACCCTTTAGTCTTGTTTGGGTTTTATAAGAAAAACATATACTTTACTTAGAAAAGGAGACTGGGATTTCACTTCTGTAGTGAAATCTCCGGAACAGTGCTGTATGGCATGAAGTACAGTTAACTCATTTCTAAAATGTAATATTTTGATCTACATCTCTTTAGACCATAAAGAAAGATAAAAATTCTAAAAACATTAAAATTATATTCCATCCCATTGATTGACTCCCCTGAGGTTGCTTTTGCCTTTGTTTTTGTCTTTGTCTTTGTCTTGGGTTTTGTCCGTGCTAAATGTAAAAACATGATTGCAGTATTCTTCACATCATTTTTCTGCTTGTGATTGCCAATTGGCCTTATCAGCAGAGCAACCTCTTTTACAGTGTGTATATGCGCGCACGCACGCACACACGTATGCATAATCTATGTAGAATTAGTTACGTATAAAGTGGCCCTTTACGTATGAAACAATCCTATCGAGATGAGCATGAGCCTCCAAACTTAGAGGCTCACACTCATCCAATGTAGAGCGGGAAGAAAGGCAGAGGTGATCTTCGCCTCCTTGCTCCTGCCACTCTGCATTTTCACTAGAATGCCATTTTCAGCCATCTAGCAACAGCGTTTCAGAGGGGGAGGGAAGGAGGATGGGGCAGCTTCAGGATACCTCGTATCCTGGCTGCTCCAGTCTCCTCCCCCCCCGCCCCCTTTAACCCCTTTCTGAGGTCTCTTTACCACAGTTCTTTTCATGCCAGCTTTGAGGCAGGGGAGGGGGATCAGAGCTCCAATTCCTAGCTCTGAAATCAGAGTGCTGTCTCTGACCTCACAGCTGGGAATCCAAACTATCCTATCCTCCCCCCCCCCCCCGGACAATGTCTAGGGGCCATAGGATCGTTCCCTAAGGGAAGTTTTGCACTGACACAACATTGCCTCCTCTTTTAAGTATTTACAAGGCTTAAAATTGTCATATTATTATCACCGCTCCCTCTCTGTTCACACCAGTTATTTTTGGCACTGTTGTTGCGACTTTACCAGCTCAATCTTTCTGTACAGGCATTCTAAATATCCTATGAAGAGGAGAAGCTAAGTTTGCTGATCAGCACATGTAGAAGGACTGATGTGTTAATTCCGTTTTTCTTTGCAACTGTAAGGTTAATTTTGTGAGCATGGCTGGTCCTTTCTCTGTCCATTTGACAGTTTGGTGATTGGCCACTTACAATATGAGAAATGTGGAAGGTTGCCTAGAAGCCACACAGGGAGCTGCTGCAGAAAGTGCAATACTTTCTGAATGTGTTAGTGTGTTCCCTTGGAAACAAAACCAATTTAACTCTGCTTACTTGCTACAAAGCTTAATTTGTGGTGCTGGTGTTGTAGGAGCCTGCATCCAGAGTTAACTTTAGAG
This sequence comes from Shinisaurus crocodilurus, assembly GCA_021292165.1. Lineage (NCBI taxonomy): Eukaryota > Metazoa > Chordata > Lepidosauria > Squamata > Shinisauridae > Shinisaurus > Shinisaurus crocodilurus. The sequence goes on from CM037877.1 coordinate 222,582,700, forward strand.
TGCTTGTACCTCTCAGCTGCAGTGAGTGAATTTCTACAATACACTTGTGTTCTTTGTAATGTTTTAGCAAACCTTGTTTGTAATTCCAAATGACTCAAAAAAATTTGGGTGTGCAAAAATGCAAGGTTGAGAGTTTGTCCAGCTCATTTATAAACATGCTTACATCTCTGTGGAACTCTTTCAGGCTTTACACAAAATGAGCCAGATCAATAGTGTGACTATGACAGACTTAAGCAAAGTACTATTTGGCTTTTCCCCAACCTCAAAGAGCAATCTAGTCTTAAGGAAGCAGTCCCATTCTTCTATATATCTTTGAATATAGATATAGATGATATAGATATACATATACATATATAGAGAGGTTACCAAGCTTCAACAATCTAATATCTACTCATCCCTTTCTAGCGGCAAGCAAGCCCAATTAAAATTAGAATTGGGCTTGCCTCCCATTGGGGAGGCTGCGTGGCAGGCAAAGTTGCCTAGCTTTGCTGCAGCCACAAGAAACCCACTCTTCAGTTGAGGTGGCTTTGCCCACCTCATGTCTCCCTGCGTGGGGAGGATGCAGAGTGGGTGAAACTAATGGGGAAGGGAATCCCCACTGTTATCTCTGATTTGAGATAACAGCAGGGATTCCCCTCCTTACTAAGCTTCAGGGGATAGGGTCTTCCGTGATGCCCTGCAGGCTGGATAGGCTGGTCTGGCAGGCCAAATTGGCCTGTGGACTGGAGGTTCCCCATCCCTGTTGTAGGGAGTGTAGGGGAACAGCTCACTCTATTGAAAGCATGCACTGTAGCACTTTTTGTACTGTGATGCATATTGGAGCAAAAAAAATGTTTTCCTAACTTTTCAGATGGCGAAAGTGGACAGTGGAATAGTGCTAGAACTTAGGGGACATGCAGTGGAAAGAATTGGGGATTAACGACTGACAAAATAAATTAATTCTTTATACGATGCATCATTAAGATGAAATCAGTTGCCATAAGATGTGGTGATGACTATTGGTTTAAATGGTTTTAAGAGGGGATTACCTCTGAACATCAGATGCTGGGATCAAACAACAGGGGAGGCCTGTTGCTTTCATGCTCTGCTTGTGGGCTTCCTGGAAACATACCGCTTGCCACTGTGGAAAACTGCTTAAGTAGACAGACCTTTGGTTTGACTAGCAGGGTTCTTACATTCTTGTGCATGTTAAAAAATACATCTAATTTCCTGGTTAACAAACCTGTGAGTTCTGGTCTAGTGGGAATTCTAATAGGCTTATCTCCCCCCATGTTAGTGCCTGAACTTCAGACTTTACTCGAGTTGATTTAACTGGTTGCATACATTCTGTGTGCACCCCCACCAGCACCCTCTCAACATTGAAGAATAATCCAGTTAATGCTATTCTTCCCTAACTCACTTCTTTTGATGTTGTAATCAAAGTTGTGGCATCCAATAAGCTAACTAAGGCAACCCTGTGCGCATTTACATTGGAGTATGCCCCATGGAATTAAGTTGGCCTTCTCATTTGGCATGAATAGGACCAGTCTGCATGAGTAGCTTTATCTATCAAGAATATAGGTGGCGGAATATATAGCTTAGCTTCTGGATGCAAACAGCCCAAGTGTACTTATCTGTTCACCACCTGTCCTAGCGGAATCCAATGGAATTATAAGACGGTAGTGTCTCTTGTGGAAAAAGACAGATCTTTTTAAAAAATCAATGCCAAAATAAAAGTAAACTGGATGCTAGTCATTTATACTCCTTTTTTTGACCAGTTGGGTTGCTCTGAAACTTGCATCTGCTTTTCTGTGTCATTTCTGTTCTTCTTTGGAGGGTTTTACACTTGTAGTCTGTTTCTTCAGGAATGGATATTGATCAGGCAAGGAAAGCAGAAGAGCAACAAATGCTGCAGGATGCACGGCAATGGCTAAACAGGAGGAAAATTGAAGATAGAAAGCAGTCCCGAACTGGTGCTACTGCTCTCCATGTGGCTGCAGCCAAGGGCTACTCTGAGGTGATGAGGTACTGATCCATTTTCATTATTTGCTATCTTAAGCTAGGGCCTCTTGGTCCTGTAATTCGTGCTGGAGAGAGAGAGAGAGAGAGAGAGAGAGAGAGAGAGAGAATTGTGGTATTCCTATAGGTTTCTGACTGGGATTTTCAAGGACTGGAGTTTGGGCAGTGGGCTTGTAACATTTATGTTAAATTCTAATGTAAAATGATACCCTATTGCACATCCTTATTAGTACAAGTTCCAATATACAGGCCTGGTGCCTTTGGTGAGCCCCCATATCCTGGAAGAGACAAGCTATGCACACTGAAAATTCACATGCTGCCTTAGGCTTCTTCAAGGAAATGGGGAATAATTATGCAGTTGGGGTAGTGGGCCTTTGACTATTCTTGGGCCCTTGCAAGTCCCTGACCTCTCCACCCTCTGGGGCCAGTCCTGTAAAGATGGGGCAGATGCTATATTTCAACTATTTATTTCTATACCTGTTTTGTTAATGAAGGTCTCCAGGATTTTCTGAAAGTTAGCTTTGGCACCTTTTTTTTAGGTGGGTTTCTTTTTGTTGCAATTTATTGCCTGCAACAAAGGTAAGAAACACACAATCTAATAGCAGTGTTGGGATAATGTGTAGCTTTTTTCCTTTTTGGGGGGCGGGGGGCAGAAGTGGAATGGCTAAGATAGGTGCTCCAAGCATAGTAATTGCAGGGTAGGGCTGTAATTGCAGGGTAGAGGCTTAGCTGCTACATCAGCAGTGACTGTGTGTGTGTGTAAGTATGAGATTTGCCTAGTTTTTCAACCAGAGAGAAAATATAAGTGAACTTGACTGAATAACTTGCCTGCTTTATGCTACTTTTTCAGGGCATGCCTTCACTTACTGCTGACCAGAACAGCAGTGTAGAAAGCACTAGTGTTTGTACAGCTTCACTGAACCATACACTACCATTTTTAGTTGGCAAGCTGAACATTGCTAGCTGACTCTTTTTAATAAGAATCTGTATGCTTGTTTTCTGTGCTTGGGGAGCTCCATTGTAGAAATGTGTACAGTTGTTAATTGTGTCACTATTACTTAAGTTTTCTATTTGACAGGTGTAATCATATGTTTTAGGTTTGGATGGTATCCTGTGCCTTTATGGTCCCACCAGATTTTCAGTGACAACATTGTTACTAAGAAATCCCAGAATCCTTGGAATCTGGTCTGATGTGTTTCTTATTAAGAGGGTCTGCACTAATGTATGAAGGTGTCAATTGTTGAAGCTAAACTCTAATTATTTAAAACAGTGAATTGGATCCAGACCAACCTGGTTAAACTTAAGTCCTATTGAAGTCAATGCAACAAGTTAATGATGGCTTGACTTAGTTCCCATTGACATCAATTGGATTGAAGGTTGACTAACATAGATAGAGTGCAGTTACATCCTATACACTGAGTTCAGTGGGGTGTACTCCCAGAGTCCCAGGTAAGTGTGTATCAGATTACAGCCTAAATCTTCATCCAGCCCAAGGAGCTGAAAGGAGAGAAACGGCACTTCTCAGCACAAACCTGCTGTATAATTTTAGACTATTATTTTGAACAATTCCTTGCTCATTACTTTTCTGCTTTGAAATCTATCCAAAATGTCCAGAGAACATTTATTTGTCCTCTGAGCTGAGCATTGTGGAAGTGACCAGCTGTATGATACAAGAGTCAGCATATTGTGCTGTCTACATAACCACAGTAACATGCAGGTGCAAAAGCCATAGGTAGGAATGATAGCCCCTTGCTGGACAGCACTAGGAAAGCAGCCTTAACTGCCATTTAGAGCTCAGCATTGTGTTCACTTCTCTAGCCCTTCAGTTCTAGTCCCTGCTCGGCCATTAAATTCACTGGGTGACTTTGGACCAGTCTCAGCCTAACCTACCTCACAGGGTTGTTGTGAGAATAAAATGGAGAGGAGGAGCAGGATTATGTAAGCCTCCTTGGGTTCCTTTCAGGAAAAAAGGCGGGGTATAAATATAAGAAATGAACGAACGAATGAATGAATGAATAAATAAATAAATAAATAAAACACTGTGGAAAAATAATAATAAATGGATGGATAATATTCTAGCTGTTATGCTAAGGAAGGATTCACTGTTCAAGGGAAAGGAACTCAGATGTAGTCAGTATTTGCTATGTTAAGCTGGGGCCTCTTGGCCCTGTAATTCGTGCTGCAGAAAGTCTCGGGTTTAATTCCTAGCCTTTCCAGTCAAAAGAACCTGAGGTCGCAAGGCAAAAGAAGACCTCTTCCCAAGTCCCTGCTGAACTGCAGTTAGAGTACTAGGCTAGATGGACCTATAGTAAAAGGCTAAATTGTATATTGTGTAATGATGGTTTTTAATTTATATGCTCAGAAATTAATGCACCAGTTGGAGAATTGCTGCAGATTCTGCTTTTTGTCCATAGGTTTGCTTCTACCTATCTAAACCTATCTATTATCTTTGAGAAATCATGGAGGACAGGTGAAGTGCCAGACGACTGGAGGAGGGCAAATGTTGTTCCCATCTTCAAAAAGGGCAAGAAGGAGGAACCTGGGAACTATAGGCCAGTCAGTCTGACATCAATCCCCGGGAAGATTTTTGAGCAGATTATAAAGAAGTCAGTCTGCAAGCACCTTGAAAACAATGCAGTGATTACTAGAAGCCAGAACAAATCCTGTTCTGAACAAATCCTGAACAAATCAAGAACAAATCAAGAACAAATCCTGTCAGACTAATCTGATCTCATTTTTTGATCGGGTAACCTCCCTTGTGGACTGTGGGAATGCTGTGGACATTATATACCTGGACTTCAGCAAAGCTTTCGACAAAGTGCCTCATGATATCCTGATTAGTAAGCTAGCTAAGAGTGGGCTAGATGGAACAACTATCAGGTGGATCCACAATTGGCTAAAGAATCGGACTCAAAGAGTGCTTATCAATGGTTCCTTCTCAAACTGGGGAGAGGTAACGAGCGGAGTACCACAGGGCTCGGTCCTGGGCCCGGTGCTCTTCAACATTTTTATTAATGACTTGGATGAGGAGGTACAGGGAATGCTTATCAAATTTGCAGATGACACAAAGTTGGGTGGAACAGCTAATACTCTGGAAGACAAAACAAAATCCAAGTGACCCGATAGGCTGGAGCGCTGGGCTGAAAACAACAGATGAGAAATTTAATATAGGGATAAATGCCAAGTGCTGCACCTAGGGAGAGGAAACCAAATGCAGAGTTACAGAATGGGGACACTTGGCTCAACAATACTACAAGTGAGAAGGATCTTGGAATTGTGGTAGATCACAAACTGAATATGAGCCAGCAATGCGATGTGGCTGCAAAGAAGGCAAATGCAATTTTGGGCTGTATTAATAGAAGTATAGCTTCCAAATCGCGGGAAGTGATAATTCCCCTTTACTCGCACTGGTTAGGCCTCATCTTGAGTACTGCGTCCAGTTCTGGGCACCTCACTTTAAGAAGGACATAGACAAACTGGAGAGGGTTCAGAGGAGGGCAACAAGGAGGATAAAGGGACTGGAAACAAGGCCCCTATGAGGAGAGACTGAAAGAACTGGGCATGTTTAGCCTTCAGAAGAGGAGACTGAGGGGAGATATGATCGCACTCTTCCAGTATTTGAAGGGATGTCACACAGAGGAGGGCAAAGATCTCTTCTCGGTCATCCCAGTTTGCAGGACACGGAATAATGGGCTCAAGTTACAGGAACCTAGATTCCACCTAAACATCAGGAAAAATTTCCTGACTGTCAGAGCAATAAGACAATGGAATCAACTACCTAGGGAGGTCGTGGGCTCTCCCACTCTGGAGGCATTCAAGGTGCAGCTGGACAGACATCTGTCAGAGATGCTTTGACCTAGATTCCTGCATTGAGCAGGGGGTTGGACTCGATGGCCTTGTAGGCCCCTTCCAACTCTACTTTTCTATGATTCTATGATTCTATTATTTGTGCTCTGTGTTGATTCAGATTCATCCAGTTCCTGGGCTTTGTCAGGATCTAGTAACAATTACCACTTGTGTTATGTAGAAGCTGTTTAACTTGCTTTTATCTTAAATCTGACTCTTTTTCACCACCTTGAACTGTCTGCTTTACCACATTAATCTCTGCCACAGGGTAGCCTTTTTCACAAAGCTGTTGCACACTGCTCACAATGGCTGTTAACCTGCAAGACTGAACTGCTGCCATTTTTGCTTGCTTGTTTTTCTTTAGGCTCTTGATCCAAGCTGGGTTTGATGTGAATGTCCAAGACAATGATGGCTGGACTCCACTCCATGCTGCTGCACACTGGGGAGTGAAGGAAGCTTGCTCCATTTTGGCTGAAGCACTCTGTGATATGGACATCAGGAACAAGCTGGTTAGTGAGCCTTAGACTAGTAAAATAACACAAGAAATCCGAGAGATGAGGAAAGCTTTCTCTTAGGAATCTTGACAATGTTCCTTGGCAAGCCAAACGTGCTGTTAAATTGCACATATGTAATTGTTGCCTGTGGCTTATCTTTAGTCATGGGGATGGCGCTTTGGAAATGGCAAGGCAGGGTTTAGAAGGCTGCACATGTTCGAGGGGGTAGAAATGATAAAGTTTCTAGTAATAAAAGGAGAAAGAGAAGGAGATAGAGTCAACAGGGTTATAATTATCTTGTTCAGAGTAAGGGGAATACAAAGGATCTCACTTCCTGGTTGCTTTGGTTCTTCTTCGTGGTCTCTGTGCATCACACACATGGGCTCTGCGCCTGCGCGGAGGCCGCTTCGGGAAGATTCCATAGCTGAGGCAAATTTTGGGCGGGAACCCCTCCCCCCTGCGTCTCTACTGCGCGGGTTCCCGCCCTCTCCCTCAGTTCCTCTTCGACCGCCATCGCGTGTGGCTGTTACTTTGAGAGGTTCGTTGATTCTTTACAGAATCCAACAAGAAAGATAGTTTCATCAAAAGAATTACTTCTACTCGATTTCTTCCCCCTGTTTCTTCGTGGGATCATTTGAGAAAATTATGGCTCCGAAAGCCCCCTTCCGCAAGTGCGTGAGGTGCGGGACCAAGCTTCCCCCAGCGGACGGGCACTCGCTTTGCCTCGCATGCCTTGGAGAAGGCCACAACGTGGACGCTTGCCATCATTGCCAAGCGTTCACCAAACAAGCGAGGAAGCATAGGGCGGATAAATTGACGGCGATCCTTTACAAGAAAGCCCTCCAACCGCCCGCGGAAAAGCCTTCCTCTTTGCCAAGGCCTAGTACGCCGCCTTCCCACACGGTCTCCTCAGCGGATGCTCAGGAGGCCTATATGGCCACTATGATATCTAAGAGTAAGGCCAAGAAGGCACGTAGAGAGAAGGAGGAGGCGAAAAGGAAAAGCAAGGAACGGAAGGAAAAAGCGAGGAGATTGGCAAAAAAACTGGCTTCGTCCCTCTCGGGATCGAGATCGACGCTAGCTATGGACCCGACGGACGTCGCGGCCTCAGAACGCCCGGCCGGGCACAAATCTCCTACCGCTTCGGTCCCCTCGGGCTCGAGGGACCCTCCTCCGTGCTCCGCTCCAAAAGCTCCTTCGGGCTCGAAGGAAGCTGCACAGGCCGTCTCGTGTTCGGATGGGGAGATCGTGGACTCGCCGTCGGACCCGAGACCCTTGGCACAAACCTCTGCCACGCCGTCATTCGCCTCCCCAGCTCGTGGGGTACGGGCTCGTACCCCACGAACTCGATCCAGATCACTCGAGATCGAGGAGGTTCTGATCACCCGGGATCGGGCTTCATCCAGATCCTCAGCTTCAAGGTCACGGGATCCCCAACGCTACAGGGATAGATCCTGCGATTCCAGGGACTCGAGATACTCTTCAAGATCGCGAGACACCTACCACCGAGGACGTTCTCCAGTGTCTCATTATAGGTACCAGAGAACTTACCGATCCCGAGATAGATCCCCACCTACGAGACGTTCTCCACCAAGGCGGGAGAGATCACCTGAGAGCCCTAGGAGGTCTTCAACGACTCGTCTCCTAGCTCTGCCGGCACGCAGTGAAGTGAGAGAGGATCAGCTTACCACCTACTCGCTGGAGGCCGTCTCACGGTCCCGTAGATCGTCGACCCCGGGCTCACCTATCTCGAACTCGGATTCGATCATCTCTCTCTCTCCATCCTCCACATCACCAGACCAACAGGTGACCACCCAGTCGGCGGTGTCCCCCTCCGAGGATATGGGCACCTTCCAAGAACAAATCTTCCGGATGGCCCAAGCCCTCGGCCTAGAGACGGTGGTTGAGGAGAAAAAAGCGGTGGACCCTCTATTTGATGCCGTCTCGAAATCCTCTTCGGGCCCCACACTGCTTCCAATTACTCCTACCATGTTGGAGACGGTGTAGGGTTCCTGGAGCTCTCCATCCACAGCCCCTCCCGCGGCTAAACGCCTGGATGCGCTCTACAAGGTTAGGCCAGACACAGCCAAGTTTCTCTTCTCTCATCCTACACCAAATTCGATGATAGTCGAGTCGGCGCAGTCCAAGTCGGGCAAGCAGCTCTCCACTCCATCGGACCCTGAGGGAAAAAAGTTAGACAACTTCGGACGAAGAGTCTACACTTCGAGCGCCCTGGGGATCCGGGTCGCCGGGTACCAAGCTACAATGGCCAGGTACCAACTTTTCCTTTGGGAGAAAATGAGTGGATTGATAGACTATCTCCCGGACGAGAAGAGAGACTTGGCTAGAGTTTTCCAGGCCGAGGCGATGAACACTTCCAGGCAGCAGATCCACACTGCCAGACATCAGGGGGACTGCCATGGGAGATCCCTGGTGAGTGCAGTCGCTCTCCGCCGACACACTTGGCTACGGTCCTCAACTTTAACAACGGAGGCTAAAGCCAAGATCGAGAACCTACCCTTCGATGGAGTTGGTCTGTTTAACGACAAAACAGACGACTCCCTCGATGCGGTCCAGAAGGCCCGGGGAACGCTAGGAAGATGGGACTCCTTCCGATGCAGCCAACTCGATCATTCAGGCGCCGTAGATGGACTCCATACTTACCACCTATAGCTCCAGCTCAACAAGGACAACAGCACCAGCAGTGGCAGGATAGCCGCGCTCGTCCACAGCAGCCCCGGGCACCGAGCCGTCATTTCCAGCAGCAACGGTACCGGGGCTCCCGTAAAGGAGGTGACTCCCAAAGGCGACGGGTTTGACGGGACCCAAGGCACGACCGACGACTCCAATTCGATCCTTTTGACTCCGATCCTTCCGGCTCGACCTCAGTTTGGAACTCGACTATCCCTCTTCCTACCATCATGGAAGAAAATTACCTACCGATCGTTGGGTTCTGAACATTGTCCAGCACAGGCTACAAGATCGAGTTCGCTTCCCTCCCACCCTTCCTTGGCACCCGCACAACACAACCATCTCAAGCGCTGCGAGAAGAGGTCCACTCCCTATTGCTCAAGGGAGCCATCGAGACGGTTCCTCCACGCCTCGCCCAGGACGGCCTCTACTCCAGGTATTTTACGGTGTCGAAGAAGGATGGTGGGCTCCGGCCGATCCTGGATCTTCGCTCAGTGAACTTCTACATTCCACCCAAGAAGTTCAGGATGGTCACGCTCCAGTCGATCCTGCCTCTCCTTCGCAAGAACGACTGGTTTACATCCATCGACCTCCAGGACGCATACTTCCATATAGCGATCCATCCGGACAGCCAAAAATACCTGAGGTTCAAGGTCGGGCCCGATACCTTCCAGTTCAAGGTACTCCCATTCGGACTCTCGACGGCACCGAGGGTGTTTACCAAGTGTATGACGGTAGTGTGTGCCTATCTTCGGACTCAAGGGGTGACGCTCTACCCCTATCTGGACGATTGGCTCATCGTAGCACCCTCTGCGCAGGAGCTTCAGAATGCTCTACACTTAACTACCAACACCTTGAACACCCTCGGACTCTGCCTCAATACAAAGAAATCCACGCTTTTCCCCACTCAAAGGATCCAGTTCATCGGAGCATTATTGGATGCTACTGTCGGTCGCGCCTTTCTACCAGAGGACAGAACTCTAAAAACGCTTACCCTCGCCTTGAAAATACACAAGGCGACCTCGTGCACAGGCCTTCTCGATTCAGCGACTCCTCGGCCTCATGGCCTCAACCATATCAGTCGTCCCTCTCGCTCGACTCCACATGCGCCAGCTCCAAAACTGGTTCATAAGGTCGTTCGATTCCGAGACGAATGCCCATCGAACCCGCCTGTCGATCCCGTCTACAGTAAGGCAGTCGCTTCTTTGGTGGACGACTCGTCACAACTTGGCAAAAGGCCTGCCATTTCAACCCGTCGTGCCCTCGATCACGTTGACGACGGACGCCTCTCTCCTGGGCTGGGGAGCTCATTGTGGGGACCACACAGCACAGGGTCAGTGGGCCCCACACGACCGAGGAAAACACATCAACGTCCTCGAACTCAAAGCGGTATGGAACTCCATGAAGTCCCTAGAATCCATACTCAAGGGCAAACACCTACAGGTGGTCACCGACAACACCACTGTCGTTGCTTACTTGAACAAGGAGGGAGGTACCCGCTCAGTACGACTGACGAACCTAACCCTCTGTATATTCAACTGGATGATACCCCGCCATATCTCTGTGAAAGCCATCCACATTGCGGGGAAAGACAATTATCTTGCAGATGCCCTCAGCAGAATATCCTTCGATTCTCACGAGTGGCAACTGGAGGACCGAATTCGTCAGTCCCTCTTTCGACGGTGGGGGACCCCGGAGGTGGATCTCTTCGCAACGGCAACCAACACGGCGTGTCAGGTCTTCTGCAGCAGAGCGGGTCACGACAGCTTATCGATCGGAGATGCGTTCCTGTTAACCTGGTCAGGGGCTCTATTTTACATATTCCCTCCGATCCCGTTGTTGACCAAAGTCATTGCGAAGATCCAGTCCGACAGAACGAACTGTATACTCGTGACTCCGTGGTGGCCGAGACAAGCCTGGTTTGCTCTGCTTCTCAGATTGTCCGAGGGGGAGTACCTACAGCCTACCGAGCTCGACGGCAATCCTCTCTCAAGCTCGAGGCTCGGTTCTCCACCCGAATCCGTCCATCCTGCAGCTTACTGCCTGGATGATCTGATTCCAGACTCACTTCCACCAGAGATCAAGCTTGTGTTACGGGAAGCCTGGAAACCATCCACCAGGGCATCCTATACAAGGAAGTGGAAAGCCTTCGGCGAGTACCTCGGGGAGATCGAGGTACCCTACCCGAAAGCTCCTATTCATCGTGTACTGCAGTTTTTACTTCACCTGCAACTCAAGGGGCTCAAGACGAACTCGTTGAAAGTCTACTTGGCGGCGTTGTCAGCATTCCACGAGGGTCGGGATGGATATACATTGTTCTCGCATCCTTTAGTCAAGCGCTTCATGAGAGGTCTGAACAACATAAACCCCTCGTTCAAACCGGTAACCCCGGCTTGGGATCTACAGCTCGTGCTTCAGGTACTTATGTCTAAACCCTTCGAACCTATGGCGACGTCAGACCTTCGTTTGTTAACTTTTAAAACAGCGTTCCTTGTCGCCATCACCTCTGCCCGCAGGGCATCGGAAATAACGGCTCTGAGGGTAGACCCTCCATACCTTGTTGTTCATAGAGATAAAGGCAGTACTGCGCCCAGACTTGACTTTCCTCCCGAAGGTGGTCTCTTCTTTCCATCTCAACCAGGACATTGTATTGCCAGCGTTCTTCCAAAGTCCGTCGACTCCCTTAGAGCAACAACTCCACATGCTGGACGTGCGAAGGGCTCTACTGTTCTATAAGTCCCGCACCGAGTCCATCAGGAAGTCTCCCCGTCTCTTCGTCTGTTACGGAGGACACTCCAAAGGCTTGCCTGTATCGAACCAGCGCCTAGCTTCATGGATCGTAACCTGTATCAAACTAGCATACGATCTTAAGAGACAACCGCTACCGAACTCGATTCGAGCCCACTCTACCAGGGCCGTCTCAACCTCGACTGCCTTCGAGAGGGGTGTCTCCCTGACGGATGTCTGCAAGGCGGCAGTGTGGTCTACACCTTCGACATTCGTAACGCACTACCGTGTCGATGTCCGATCCAGAAAGGACAACGCGTTCGGCAGGGCTGTCCTTTCCTCGGTCCTACAATGATACCGGCACCGACCCTCCACCGGTAAGTCAGCTTGCTACTCTGCCCATGTGTGTGATGCACAGAGACCACGAAGAAGAAGGACAGGTTGCTTACCTGTAACTGTGGTTCTTCGAGTGGTCATCTGTGCAGTCACACAACCCGCCCATCCATCCCCGCTACGGTGTCACTGTCGAGTTCGATGGTGTACTGGACCGGGACCCTTGGGCGCACTATCGATACCGTACGACACCATCGAATTCGACTCTCGGTATTGATGTACAAAGTTAGGAAAATTACTCCTATGTTCTTCCTTAGCACTGGGATCGCGATGGCGGTCTCAGGGGAACTGAGGGAGAGGGCGGGAACCCGCGCAGTAGAGACGCAGGGGGGAGGGGTTCCCGCCCAAAATTTGCCTCAGCTATGGAATCTTCCCGAAGCGGCCTCCGCGCAGGCGCAGAGCCCATGTGTGTGACTGCACAGATGACCACTCGAAGAACCACAGTTACAGGTAAGCAACCTGTCCTTCTGTGGTCCCTAATAACAGCTTATCCAAGACCAGTGTACACACCATGGCCATGTATCCTAGCTATGTTTTACTGTGGCATGAAATCTGTGCTCTGCAAGTGGAAAGAATCAGAATAGTGATGATCTGTAGCGACACCTTTAGGCTGTTAGTTGTTTCCATTACCTGAGTCATCCAACATGGGCCTAGAAAACCTGCTACTGCATAATAACTAGTATACCATCAGAGATTGAGGCTATACAAACAGTCTAGTTACCCATTATGATTATAAATGTAGACGTATACTTTGAGCTAGCCGTGGTACTTTATGGTCTCTCTGATTACCTATTATATATAGGGAGCAGCTTAGTGGTTCAGTTTTTGGGAGAGCGCAATGAGGTTTACACTCCAGCATGTTGCCATGGACTTGTGGTTTAATTTGCAGATAAAATTGCTCATATTTAGTTTTACTTCAGGCCTGCTAACTAAAAACACAGTTCAAAGTGTCACAGCCCCCAGTCTTGTATTTCAAGTCACTTATATTTCTCACTACTGTGGAAAGGTTTGCTTGGAAAATATATAAGCCATCAACTGCAACTGCATCTATTTCATTTTGGCTCACCAGGTTTGCTGAGAGAAACCGGGTCCTTAATTGGCTTACTTCTTTCTTCTTATAACAGGGCAGACTGTGTCACAGCTTCCTCCTTGGCAATTCACTATCCTTTTTCTACCTTCTCATTTTTGGGAGCACTTGTCCAGAGGATTCATGTGTGCTTGAATGTTGAAGTTTCTTGCATCTATACAATTCTGGCTTTTGACTTGGGCATTGCTCTAAGGCTATGCTTGTAATTTTTGCTGACTCTTCACATAGAGATTGGTAGAGGCAATTGTATGCCATTGATCCTGTTGGATCTTGCTGTAGTGATTGAGAGAGCTGCTCATGAAGTTCTGACTGTATTTGAGCGATCAGGAGAAGACCGCAAGATCATGCGTTCTCTCCCCAAGTCCCTTTTGTTTTTGAGCAAACATTTTCTGCCTGTCCCCCAATGGATTTAATCATGGGTAAGGATTTTGTCTGCATCAATCTTCATGTCATTTATTACATTTCTATATCAACCAATAGCCAAAGCTCTCTTGGCCCGTTACAAAGATTAAAACTTTAAAATACATTATTAAAACCATTTACATACAAACATATAAACAGACAGCACACATAGAGACGCACATATATCTAACAGAACTTTAAACAATCAACAATAGTTATTGCTAACCAGTTTTAAAATGGGTTTGCAAACCCTGATTAAGAGGGAAACTGGTTAGTATTGTGTTAACTATGATTAAGGTTAGTACAGGCATAATACTATTATTAATACTAGATAATAATCTTTAACCATTATTAAGTCTATTGGAAGATGGCAAGGGGGATTGGCAACAGAAAAGAGAGGGATCAGGAGTATTACATCTAAACTGGCTCATCCAGATACAAGAAAGTTTTGTTACGATACCAAAATTCCTTGTGTAAGAATTAGTATTGCAAGTTATTTCGAGATACTGGAACAGGAAGTGTTGCAAGTTTTAAATTTTGTTTCATACACAATGAATCTTACTTTCATGCTAATGAAATGCCATCTTGTAGAGTGCCTTTGTTTTTTCATTGCCCGTGCCATCAGGGTCAAACGCCATTTGATGTAGCTGATGAGGGTTTGGTTGAACACTTAGAGATGCTGCAGAAGAAACAAACTATGGTGAGTTCTTTGCTATTCCTTTCAACTAGCCAAGATTCATGGACATCCTTGTCATAGTTGCTTATGAGGTGTTAAATTATATATCTTACAATTAAAAGTACTAAAATAACACACATAATGCAGAAATGCAATAACTCCATAATAGCAGAAAAAATCCTGGAAGTGTAATAATAGTAGAATTTAGGAAGATGGGAGGTGGGAAACTCTGTTCTTTTCAAGGAAGGGCATACAGGATTTAGGCCATTGAGCGGAGCTGTCCAAATTTCCCAAACTGTTCCTGAGGCAAAATATGTTGCCAAACAGATGCTTTAAAAGTGAGAAGTTGTAGCCATGAGCTGTATTACAGTTCAGCAGAGATAGATATGCTGTGCAATGAAGGACAGTACATACTTGAGGTAGAATTCTAAGGCTTTCAATTATAAGAATTGAAAATAATGAACTAAAGATGCCTTTTAGAGCTGCTCCTATGCATGTCCATTCAGAAGTAAGCCAACATATTTCAGTTGGGTTTACTTTTGGGTAAGTGTGTATAGCATTGCAGCCTAAAGATATTTGTTAAGTATCCTTTAAACCAATGCTTACAGGAAGCCTGCACTTATGCTGTGTCTTGTTTTCCTTCAAAAGAGATTTTTCTTGCTTATTTCCTTGATGATTCTTAGGGTATTGTGCGTTTGTCCAATATTTTTTTCTCCATAAAATGGTTTGTCCGATATTCAGACTATTGTAATCATTGAACCAACATTGATGTAAATTGTTTTCATGTTGACATGCAAGAACCAATACTTTTTGTTCAAAAGCTACGTGATCTACCTATAAATCTTCATGACTGCCTTGTAAGTAACCAATATGAGGAACAGAGAGGTTCTAAGCTCTTTACCTGCCTAAGTTGTTATCTTCTTATCTAACTATCCTGCTCTGCCCTGGAAATAGTTATGTACTGGGTACTATTTATGTATTGAAGGGCAGGATATAAATTTGTCAAACACAAATCATAATTTCCTCAGTTTCAAAGAATCCAAACATTTTTGTTTCAGTTTCTCCTCGGGAAGGTTTGGCACAAAATAGAGAGAGGGACATCTCTCAATAATTAATTGAATGTCATCCAGCTGTAAGTTATCTCAGAGGTTGATCCAACTTCTGTCCATGCTAAATCTATAATTCTGGTTATTTCTTTAAATGAGTTCAAATTTGGATGAATCCTGCCCACAGGCTTAACATCTAAGGATGGCAGACAGTGACTGAGTTCACACAACATGATGCCATGGTGACTTATAAGCCAGGGGTGGCTTGTCATGTTGTTTGAAACCAGCCAGAGTGGCTTGTGTGTGTGGTTAACAAACCATGCTGCTGGGTTCAGACAACACGACAAGCCACTCCTGGCTTATAAGCCACCATGGCTTATCATGTTGTGTGAACCCAGTCAATAGGAAAGTGGAGAGGCAGAGGGAAATTAGTCAGAGGAAGCCTTAGGGGGAAAGAAGTTTGAATAAGTCTTAGTTCTCACTCCAGGTTCTCCTTACTTACTGTCCTCTGAGTTTATTAACAGTTAGTCAAAGTGAATACCCCACAGTAAAGATGATCAAATTCAGAATGAAATTTGACATGGCTGCAGACTAGGTCTGTGTAACCAGCTAGCCTTGTTTTGCAACCAAGTGTTGTCATACTATTCAGTCTCTCTTATTGTTTAGTTGCTTAAATTGGGTATTAATACATTTTTTGGATTGGGAAATCAACTGTGCGTCAGCTTGAAGGAAAAAAACTGGGCATCAAGCTGGATGTACTTTAATAGCTTTTTTAAATTCCTTGGCTCTTTGTTTTCAATTAGCATTGCCTTCCCTGCTCTCTCCTATCAATATTCCTGAGTGACTTTACCAAAGATTTTCACCATATTGGGACTGAAGCTTGCCAACCCTGGGCAGTGCTGTTTCTGTATTGGTGGGGAGGAAACACCACATTTGTTTCTAGAAAATGCCCTTTACTTACCTGGTTCACAGTCAAGATAGCTCCTCTAGTCATGGCCAAGAGTTTGCATATAAGTGGATGGATGTCAACCACATTTGTGTCTTTGGTATGTGAATCAATGTCCTATGAATTTCTGGTCATAGATTCCCATTACCTTAAGCAAGAGCTAAGTAGTTAAACAAGATGCAGTTCTGCCATTTGTGTGAACCTCATTTTTAATACACCAGGTAATGAAAATTATCTACCTAGAGCTATTAGTAGTTCTTTAAAATGGCTTTCCAATTATGTTTTTGACAGCTGCGTAGTGAAGAGACAAGAAACAAACTCATTGAAGCTGATATGAATGGGAAACTTCAAAGCGGACGCTTCAAAAAGTAAGATTCTCAGTCCATAAGTGTGGATGTCTTGCAGCAAGCAGCCTTCCTCAACATCTGGTGCCCTCCGGATGTTTTGGACTTTAACTCCCATCAGCCCCAGCCAGCATGGTCAATGGTCAGGAATCCTGGGAGTTGTCTAAAACATATGGAGGGTAGCAGATCGGTGAAGGCTGTCTTGCAGGATTTGGTGTGAGCGTTGAGGGGGAAAAAAGAAATGTAACTTATCTTGAGCTTCTAAAGGTCAAGTGACTAGCATGATATGAAATAGGGTGGGGTGTCAGTGAGTTTTGAAGTTTTTCATGTTGTATTTTTTAAAATCCTCTTTTATTGAAGAATATGTGCTCTCCCTCCAGGAACTGTTTTCAGTATGGTCTGTTCAATTTCACTACTCCACTGACATGATTCCAAGAATATTAAAGGGTGAAGTCACTCACATTGCTCTGCAGAAGTGATTCTGTGCACAGTCTGTAGCATCCTTACCTGGGGCCAGATTTCATATGATCAAAACAAGCCACTATGGCTTAAATAAGATACCGTGGCTTGTTGTGAGCCATGGCACGAACCGGGCATGATTTCCATAGCTTATCATGTTGTCTGAACCAGGGCAACATGGCTTGTTGGAGGGTTAAACAACCCTGCAACAGCCCATGAGTTATTTTAACCCTCCAACAAGACATGCTGCCCAGGTTTGGATGACATGTGATTATTCAAATCACGTCTGGCACACACCAAGCCACGGTGTCTTGTTTTGATCGTGCAAACTGGGTCATTGTCAGCTTCCTAAGGATAATGTTTAGTTAACTTGCTGTTCCATTGTGGTGAATACCTCTCTCAAACACTTTTTACTCAGCAAAGAGAAGATTCTTTTTGAAACAGACACTCTGAAATCCCTACAAAGAGAAGAGGAAAACAAAGAGTCCAGTAGCTCCAGCTCTGAGGAAGAGGAAGAAGCTGAGGAAGACGAAGCTTCAGAGTCAGATACTGAAAAAGAGGCAGGTAATATATAGAATTGAGATTTTTGCCTTGTTGAATTGTAAAGGGCCCAGGAATTTTATGAGGTCACAATTTTTTTCCAAGTATCTTTAAAAGCTTTCTTCAGACTCAAAGTATAAGGCAGTCCATGCAGATATTGAAAATTGCTGGTCAATAACATAAGTGGTACTGGCAACAAAACGTTGAAGTGAAGCGTGTTCCTGTTAAGGATCCCAGACAATCCCATCTACCCCATCCCCCAGTTATCCTTCTCTCCCCACCTCCCAGTCACTCAGCATTTTATTGCTATTGAGCATGCTCAGTCGTCTTTGTGCTGCTGGGGGTGGGGGTCCCCGGAGTGTTTTTTCTGAAGGTGTTTTTTACTTATACAAACCTTGGGGTTCCCCCACATCTGCTGATACCTCTCTCTTGTGTGTTGGGTGCTGCCGTTTAGGCTACATAAGCAACGGCACTCGGACAGTTGAATTGGTATATATGATGATACCAAGGCTTGCAGTGCAACATAGGAATAAGGCCTATTTTTTATTTTTTTTGAAGAATAATTTCTGTATCAGGGGAAAAAGAAAAAAAATCCATTAAAAAAAAAAGCCTTTAGTAAAAAGCCTTTCAGAAACACCTGCTTTCCTTAATTCTATCTCTATTAGACATTAGCATGTCTAATACTTTTTAATAATACGACAACTCAATGCTGCAAGGGGAGAGCAACCACTGGGGCTTTCCGGAACAGCCACCCGCCCTCTGGCTAACCCTGAGAATAGTCTCAGGGTGATCCAGAGGGCAGGTAGGCGGGTGGTCTTTCTGAAGAACTGTAAACAGTGGCTGGCACAGCCAGGCCCAGTGCCTGGCTCTGAGGGACCCTTCCTCAGCAACAGGCATTGTGGGAAGGGGTGTCTCTGGAGATTGCCTGGCTGAGCTGCATTGGCCACTGTTTATTGCCGGCACAGCTTTTCAGGAGCAGCAGTGACAACAGCGGTGGCAACAGCAATGGGAAAAGTGCATGTATCATAGCACATGTACCACAGATGTCGCACTCTGTGATGACTGACATCATGATGATGTTCTGCTGCTTCATAGGGTTACTTGCAGATAAGTGCACTGATGGTTATAGAACAGGGAAAAAAATACTAATACTGTAGTGGAAATGTTAAAGTTCAGCTGTTAGCTAAGTATATCTTGACAATCTGTTCATGCCTTAACACTAAAGGGTGTTGGTAAGTTGTAGTTCCAAATTTATTGAAGTGGAAAGGGGCTGTTAGTTCTTCCTCACCTTTCCCTCAGTGCCATTATCTAGCATATCCCTTTGCTTAAGTGTAAGGGACTGTGTGGAGCAGTGTGTTTTAATTTTCTCCAAAATCAGTCCTTTCATAGGCTGTTTTTGAACTTCCAAAGTAGCTTGTCATATAAGAGTGAGTGACTGCTGTCTAGAAAATGAAAAAGCCTTATGTATGGAACTACCCTGCATATTTTTCTGCATTGCAGCCATAGTTACAAACTGAAAGATATTACTCTCTAAAATCAGAATGTATTTCCTAGCAGTACAGAATTAGACCATTACTTTGTGCTAATAGCTCTCCCTCTGAAGCAGAAATTACTCATCAAAGCAAATATAGTAGTGTAGCCTTATTTAGCTTAAAATAAAATATTGTCCACTGTCACGGACCAGGAGAAAACAGGTAACCTCAATGGTGTTTTTTTACTGCCATTGGTCACCTTAGGTACTATGCAGCCTATAGGCAAGTATGCAAAATTGTCCAGGAGTGATTATTCTAGTTAGAGACATTTGTATTTCACTTGCTCCTTAAGCCTTGAGACCATCCAAGTTCTATTTCCACAGCTCAATTACTACATTTCATTTAATGGTACATGGCTAGACAGTAAATCAATGTAGGTAGGTCACCTACCTACCCACCAATGTAGGTAGATCTCCAGGCATAAAAGTCCAATCCAAAATGGATTGAAGGCAAGTGGACCCCCAGCTAAATCACCACCGAATTCTACTTTCATTCAGAATTCAGGAGTAACTCTCATAACCAATTTAAAATGATACTTCTAAAGTGGAGGTAAGGCTCTCTTGATTTAGACATAGGCAAAACAATGTTTGCAAAAATCTCTCATTGCCTAAATTGAGAGAGCTTTGCAGGGATGTACTTAAAACAGCTCTAATGTTTTCAGTGAAAGACTGCCCCAGATCAACTTTTTCAACCCATACTGAAGTAGTGTTAGGGAAAATATTGCTAGTCAGTAGATCTTATACATGTTTTCCATTTTAGGCTGGTGACTTTTGTTCAGGTTGTGGTAAAGTGACTTTTTATGCACATACTTCTTAATGTTTTTCCTTGCTTAAACCATAGAAGATCAAACAAATTGAGACTTTAATATCAGGAGCACATTGCCCTGGTACATCTAGAATTGTAGGAGAATATTCACCACTATTTTGTCCCCTTCTTTTTTCTGTCTTTCTAGAGAGAGAGGAAGAGTCTGTTGCTAACCATTCCAATCATGAACCCAGAATTCTCATCACTGAACAAGTACCACCACCAGAGCATAACTCTTTCACGATGACTCCTGCCAGGAAAGTAAGCTGAGATTGACTTAAAGTAATAACACACTTTGAATGTAAGCATACAATTCGATACAAATTTTCTTGGGTGTAAGTACTATTAAATTCAGTGGATCTTACTTCCAAATAAAATTTCATAGAATCATAGAAAAGTAGAGTTGGAAGGGGCCTACAAGGCCATTGAGTCCAACCCCCTGCTCAATGGGGGTTGGACTTAGTATCTCTTAATATTGAGCAGAATGTTTAAAATGCATAGACGTTAAGAACTTGGAAAGCTAAGCAGGGTCAGGCCTGGTTATTACTTGGATGGGAGACCCCTCCTCTAGTTTCCTGCATTGAGCAGGGGGTTGGACTCGATAGCCTTGTAGGCTCCTTCCAACTCTATGATCTATGAAATCTATGAAACTTCGTGTTGATCTGAAAGTTGCCATTCTTCAACAAAGAAACTTCAAAGAGGGAGTCCAGCATGAAATTGCTGAATTGGAGCTGATGAAGAAGTTTGATTCTATTTACTTAGACTTGTATTGAGACAATGGTTTCCTGTTGTCCTGCTGATGTTAATTAACAATGCAAAGCTAGGAGGACTGTGTAGGGTATAGTCACAATGCTTATCTTGTATATCAGTGTGTACATTTAAGCTTTATACAGAATTGTCAGACTGCATGTCTTGCATTTCATGGCTGTTTGGCCCCATTGTTTGCATTTTTTACTTTTGTACATGTGTGTGTATGCACGTGCACACGCCTGTGCACATGCACAGCCTCTGCCAGCTGAGGATATCTCTTCATGGGGGCAAAAGACTCTCAGATGTTAAGATTTAATCTCATAAACAATGTAATGGTAGGAATCTTAATTTACCACATGACTGTTATCATACCTCACTGTGGGTTGGATTCAGACTAGACTCATTGAAATCAATGGGAGTTAAGTTAGGCATGAGAGATTCCCATTGATTTCAGTGACTAAGTCTGAATCCAACCTACTATTTATTTATTTACAAAATTTATATACTGCTCCACGTCTAAACAGATTCTGGAGTGGCCAACAATAAAACATATAAAGAATAAAACACTATTAATTAAAAAAAAACAAAACCAGAATACCAATAAAAACCATGCCTGGTCAATCGAGGAAGGCTTCTTGAAATAAAGGTGTTTTTGGCAGGTGCCAAAAACAACATGATGTTGGTGCCTGCCTGACCTCCAGAGGCATGGAGTTCCACAGAAAGGGAGCCACCACACTGAAAGCTCTTCCCTGGGTGGACTCCAGTTGGCCCATAGGTCCATGCGTAACCACCAGGAGCATCCCGTCTGATGATCTCAGTGACCAGCCAGGTTGATGAGGGAGAAGGCACTTCCTCAAGTATCCTGGTCCCAAGTTGTTTAGGGCTTTATTCAGTAGTAGTAAAACCTTAAACTTGGCCCAGTAACGAATAGGCAGCCAGTGTGCAGTTCCCTCAGTAAAGGAGTTGCAGGCTGAAAAGGGGCAGCTCCTGACAACAGCCAAGCTGCTGCATTCTACATTAGCTTCAGCTTCCAGACCAGCCTTAAGGGCAGCCCTGCATAGAGTGCATTGCAGTAATCCAGTCTGGAGGTTACTAGTGCCTGTACCACTGTGGCCAAGCTATCCCTCTTCAGGAGAAACCATAGCTGACGAACCAGTTGAAGCTGGTGAAAGGCACTCCAAGTCGCCATGGCCACTTGGGACTCCAATGACAATGATGGATCTAGAAGTACCCCCAGAATACGAACCTGATCTTTCAAAGGGTGTACAGCCCCATTCAGAACAGGCAGTGAGCCTATTTCCGACTTGGGAATCACTTACCCATTGGGCTTCCTTCTTGCCAGGATTCAGCTTCAGTTTATTGGCCCTCATTCAGTCCATCACTGAGTCGAGGCCCATCACTGAGTCTAGACTTGCACAGCCTCTCCTGATTCAGATGTCACAGGGAGACAGAGCTGTGTGTCACCACATACTGATGGCACTTGGCTCCAAATCCCCTAATAACCGCTTCCAGCAGCTTCATATAGATGTTGAACAATGTTGGGGACAAGATGGTACCCTGCAGAACCCCATAGCTCAATTGCCAAGGGGCCAAGGAATGGTCAGCCAATGTTAGTCTCTGAAATCAACCCTGCAGAAAGACCAGAACCACCGTGCCTCCAATGCCCAGCCCACGGAGTGGTTCCAGGAGGATCGATGATATTAAAAGCCAGTGAGAGATTGAGCAGAATAAACAGAGTCACACTCCCCCTGTCCCTCTCCCGATAAAGGTCATCCATCAGGGCAACCAAGGCTATCTATCCAGTGCACCTTTCAGACATTTGAGAAGCCTGTGTTTCATTTTTTAAAAAGAAATAGTGACACTTTTGGTTTTGATAGTTGTGGATATGCTTTAGGAAGTGAGAGCAGTGTCTGTTAAAAGAACATACTAGTTGCAGGTGGGTAGAGGGATAAGCAGACTTTCCCTACCTGGTTCCCTCCAGATGTGTTAGACTGCAACTCCCATGGCAGCCATTGGCTATGCTTGCTGGGATTGATGAGAGTTGCAGTCCAACCTATCAGGAGGGCACCAGAGTGGGAAAGGCTGAGATGGAGTGTTGGGCTTGGACCAGGAAGCCCTGGTTCAAATCTCAGCTCAGTCATGAAGCTCATTGAGTGATATTGAGCTACTCACTATCTGTCAGCCTGACCTTCTTCACAGTATTGCTAAGATAAAATGGAGTAACCTCATGACACCCAGATCTGCTTGGAAAAGGGGCATAATACAACTGTGATTGATTTTAGGAGGGGCTGCAGTAGGTGAAGATAGTAGATGCAACCTTATTATGATGTAGTAGTAATCTGTCATTTTTGCTTAAAGGGGGTTGTGTCTAAAATTGATTCGAGATCAGTATTTTGCCTTACAATGAACCTGCAGAATTGTACCTCTTTAGGCTGGAGAATATTTGGGACAATATGTATACTCCCCTAGTTTCATACTAAGAAATGAACTGCGTTGGACTGGGACTTGGGAGATCCAGGTTCTAGTCCCCGCTGTGCCATGAAACTCACTGGGTGACTTTGGGCCAGTCACTGACTCTCAGCCTAACCTACCTCACAGGGTTGTTGTGAGGATAAAATGGAGAGGCGGAGGATTATGTAAGCCACCTTGGGTTCCTTGCAGGAAAAAAGGTGGAGTATAAATATAATAAATTAAAAAAATAAAATTTTAAAAATTGTGTAAGAGAGACATTGTAGTAATACAGTATATATTGCTTCACAAGAATCCTGGATTTGTGCTCCAAAAATATTTTTGCCTTTTTTGAATTATGAATCCCAAGAAGGGCTGTTTTTGTTGTTTTTTTTGTCTTGTTCATGTGTTCTGCTGTTCAAAAGAAAAGATTGCATTTATTTATTTACTATTTTATTTGAAGTATTTTTATGCTGCTCCTCAGCCAAAAAGATACCCAGTGTGGCTTACATATAGTCAATTAAACAAGACAGTCCCTGCCCGCAGGCTTACAGTCTAAAAAGACATGACACACTAGGAAAAAGGGAATGGGGAGGGAAGAGGTGGGGGGAATTAATTATTTTTGTGGAGCTGGTGGCTCGCCCTCCCTCAGTGCAGCCTGCTGGAATGGCTGCTGGTGGTGACAGTTGAGGGAGGAGGAGCCTTCATGAGGGACGTTTTCAGCAGTGTGGAACAAAGCAGCTTATATGTGGGAGGAGGGAGGAGGACCACCTGGGACTCCAGGATGAGGAAGATTTTTTGTAGTCAAGTCTTTGTGTAGAAGAGTGTTAATATCCTCTGCATGCTGTAACAGCAATGCAGTTGGCACTGCAGTATGTACTACAAAGGCCATTCCAGGTTATGTAACTTCAGACTTGGTGGGGCCATGTACACCTATGATATTCATCATCAGGCGATCACTCGTGACCGAGTAAGATTGTCTTCCGGGATAAAAGGAGGAAATTCTAAAGAAGATTGTGTAGACTCTAGCGATGGGTCCGTAAGTGACTGTGGAGGCCAATTCTAGATCCACACAGCTTCCCACAGTGAGGACACAGGTTACCAGATAGAAGATGGTCCTGTAAAGGGTTCATTTGACGTGCTTTTCGCTTAGCACGTTTCTCCCTTTCACCTTGCACTCGGGCTTCTTCAAAGTCCATGGAACCTTTGTGAAAGGCCAACCTCCATTTAGATCGTTCATGGGCCAGAGCTTCCCAGTTTTCGATGTTTATATTGCATTTTTTTAGATTAGCCTTATGAACATCTTTAAACCTCTTATATTGACCACCGATATTCCGCTTTCCATCCTTGAGTTGGGAGTAAAGTAACTGCTTTGGGAGACGGCAGTCAGGCATTCGAAACAACATGACCGGTCCACTGAAGTTGGCGTTGAAGGATCATTTTTTCAATGCTAGTAGTCTTTGCTTCTTCCAGTACACTGACATTTGTTCGCCTATCTTCCCAAGTAATTTGCAGGATTTTCCGGAGGCAACGTTGATGAAACCTTTCAAGGAGGTGGAAGTGACGTTTATAGATAGTCCATGTTTCGCAGGCATACAATAAAGTTGGTAATACAATGGCTTCATAAACCAGTGTTTTGGTCTTCTTACAAATATCCCGATCCTCGAACACTCTTATGTTTCATTCGAGAAAATGCGGCACTTGCGGAGCTCAGATGATGCTGGATTTCACTGTCGATGTTAGCTGTAACAGAAAGATAGCTGCCAAGATAGAGAAAATGATCGACATTTTCCAGTATTGTCCCGCCAAGCTGGATAGATGGCATCATCAAAGGGTTAGCTTGCACTTGCTGATGAAGCACTTTGGTTTTTTTGATGTTAAGTGAGAGACTAAGTTTTTCGTATGCTTCTGCAAAAGCATTTAGGATAGTTTGGAGATCATCCTCTGAATGTGCGGAGACCACATTATCATCAGCATACTGAAGTTCCACAACGGAGGTTGTAATTACCTTACTTTTTGCTTTCAGCCTGCTGAGATTAAAAAGCTTTCCATCTGTTCGATATATAATTCCCACACCGGTGGGAAGTTTCCCCTTGACAAGATGTAAAACCATGGCGATGAAAATGGCAAATAATGTTGGGGCGATAACACATCCCTGTTTAACACCTGATCCCACTTTAAATGGAGCACCATGAGAGCCGTTGTTGTCCAAAACCGTTGCCGTCATGTTGTCACGGAGAAGTCGCAAGATATTCACAAATTTATTGGGGCATCCAATTTTCATAAGGATAGTCCAGAGAGCTGTACGGTCTACAGTATCAAAGGCCTTAGCCAAATCGATAAATGCCATATAAAGGGGTTGATTTTGCTCCCAGCATTTTTCTTGGAGCTGACGTGCAGTAAAAATCATGTCTACTGTCCCTCTAGAGGGGCGGAAACCATATTGAGTTTCAGGGAGGATCTCTTCTGAAATAGATAGAAGACGGTTTGCGAGAATCCTAGCAAATATTTTACCTGCGGTTGCTAAGAGAGAAATGCCCCGATAGTTTCCACAGTCTGTTCTATCACCCTTCTTAAAGAGGGTGATAATTATGGCATCCCTGAAGTCTTCTGGGATCTCTTCTCTTATCCAGATTTTTTCGATGAGTTTATGAAGATGTTGTACAAGTTCGGGCCCCCCTTCTTTAAAGATTTCAGCAGGAATCCCATCTGGTCCACTAGCTTTGTTGTTCTTCATTTGATTAATGGCTTTTTTTACTTCATCCAAAGTGGGGAGTATTGCAAGTTCCTCTTTAATTTGTTTTTGCGGGATTTGCGAAAAAATCTCATTATCCACCTTAGACTTACGATTTAAAAGGTCATAATAATGCTCTTTCCAACGCAGTGCAATAGACTCTTTGTCTTTTAAGAGTTTGGTGCCATCTTTTGATTGTAAAGGGTTTGTACCATAGGTTTTTGGTCCATAAATGGCCCTTGTGGCCTTAAAAAAGCCCCGTGCATCATGAGATTCTGCAAGTTGTTGAATTTCTTCAGCTTTTTTTTTCCACCAAGCGTTCTTAAGTTCTCTTGTTCTTCTTTGGACCTCAGCCTTTGCGCTAGCGTAGGTTTTTTTCTTGGCAGCGCAGTTAATATCATTTTGCCATATTTGGAAGGCTTTCCTTTTTTGGTCAATTATATATTTAATCTCATTGTCATTTTCATCAAACCAATCCTGATGTTTCTTAGTTTCATATCCAATAGTTTGTTCACAAGCTGCAATAATGGAGGTTTTCAGCTTAGACCAATGGTCCTCAATGTTGTCAGGAGGTTCCGTAGGTAGATGTTCCTTAAGAAGTGATTGAAGACGAGTTTGCTTAATAGGATCTTGAAGGACTTGGATGTTCATTTTACGTCTTGGTTTCCTTCCTTGAAGCCTACGTTGGGGAGCAATGTTGATAACCATTGTGGACCGGATTAGTCGGTGGTCTGTCCAGCAGTCGTCGGCACTCACCATGGCCCTAGTAAGAAGTACATTGTGGCGATCTCTAACACGGACAATTACATAATCCAGAAGATGCCAGTGCTTTGACCGTGGGTGCTGCCATGATGTTTTAAACTTATTCTTTTGTCGAAAGAGCGTGTTTGTGATAGCGAGATTATGCTCTGCACATATAGACAAAAGTAAGAGTCCGTTCGGGTTGCTATTACCAACTCCGTCTTTTCCAATAGTTTCTGGCCATAAATCAAAGTCACGCCCGACTCTTGCATTAAAATCGCCCAGGAGGATAATTTTATCCTCCTTAGGTATCTCTGACAGGAGAGTGTCCAACTGGCTGTAAAAACTTTCCTTGATGTCATCATCAGCATCTAATGTTGGTGCATAAGTGCTCAAAATAGTTACCTGTTGGTTATTGGCGAGCTTTAATCGAAGAGTTATCAGGCGTTCGTTAATGCCAGTAGGAACTTCTGACAAAGAGTTCACTAGTTCATTTTTGATGGCAAAGCCTACACCATGTATTTGTCGGTCCTGCTCAGGTAGTCCTTTCCAGAAGAAGGTATAACCTCCTTTTTCTTCTTTCAGCTGTCCCTCTCCTGCCCTTCGAGTTTCTTGAAGTGCTGCTATGTCAATTTTAAACCGTCTCAGCTCCCTTGCAATAATAGCAGTCCTACGCTCAGGGCGTTCACTATCTATGTTATCCAGCAATGTCCGTATATTCCATGTTCTAAAATTCAAATGTCTTTTTCGACCGCTAAAATGGTGACCCCACTGGACGCGGTAATCCAGTCAGGGGAGAAAGAGGTAGACTATGTTTAGGGCACCTTTTCTAGCCCCCTCCCCATACGGGGTGAGCAGAGTGGATCCTAAATAGGGCTGCTCAGTCATGGATACAGCTGCCGAGCTGCTCGACTACCTCGTTCCTTGAACAGGGCGACTGAGTCTGCATCCACCGCCCATGTGCTGGTCCACGACTAGGGGCTTCCAGATTCACAGTCCTGCCCCCGTTGCCATTCGCCAGTCGCCATGGGACTTTTTTTTTTTTTTTTGGTTGGTTGGTTGGGTTGGGTTGGATTGGGTTGGGTTGGATGGGTTGGGTTGGAAGACGCCTGTGCGTGAAACTGTTTTATGTGGGGAGATCGGTGCACAACGAATCACCACACAAACTTGACAGAGTACGGCAGAGATCCAATGGCACGGTTACCCTGACGATTGGAAAACTATGATATTACACAGTAATGGAGTCAAGCATGTGAATATTTAGTATTAGGCTTTTTCTTCCCAAGTAAGCACAGAATATATGGGGGGGGGGAGGGATAGGTGTTAATTCCCTTCTGTCTTAAAATATGCTATTACTGATTGTTAATTCACCATACCAGGGTGAATGCTATCAATGACTGATTTGAATTTGTTTTTGTACCATTTGGATCAATCTAGTTCTGCTATTATAAGTCATATCATGCTTCAGTTGGGGCAAGCCATTTTTGGAAAGAACTGTTTTGTTCAGAAAAGATGAAGAGCAGCTGGGTTTGCATGTACTGGTTATTTGAGGGCTACTTGGGAGGACTGCTGAGGGAGAGGCTTGGCCTTTCCCTTGTTATACTTGTATTCTCCCCTTGCTGTAAGGAGTCAGAGCAGTGCTCATGGAGTTTCCGGAAAGCCTCCCTGACTAGCATCAGGCGCTGTCAGACCATGCAGCAATTCTCTTCTTCTGTCATTGGACGGGGCAGGATTTTTAAAATAACCCTGCAGTGGTAGAGTGCCCTCCACCTTGGATCTGAATGGCCCCTCTGCAACATGAAACATGTATGAGCAAGCATCATTTGGCCTTTAGACATTAGCCAGTATCCTCAGCTGCTACAAGCAGTAAGCAGCTCCTCTGAGCTACAGGTTGTGCAGGAGAATGCTTTCTAAGCCACTAGTGTGTGGAAGTCCTCCCCCCAAAATGAAGGAGTTGATAGTCATGAAGAGCCAAGCTCCTTGAATAGTTAAGTCAATCTCAGCCAGATCCCCACCTCCACCAAGCAATCATCACCCCAAATCCCATTTGTAGTTAAACAACGAAGATAGGTTATTAAGTTACTTAGTATGCAAAACAGGCACAGAAAGAGAAACATAAAAATGCAAATTTACTTTTCACTCCAGTACTTTAAAAAGGAATTTTACCAGTTCACTGAGCTTAGGATTCAAAAACGAATGCTCTTCCTGCTGTAGAATGGCTATCACTGTGACCTGCTTCAGACGTCAAATACATGGCAATGGCCTTTATCCCATCTCCAAATTATACCTTCCTTCCAATGTGATAACATATAGACCATGAATTAGGAGAGGTCAGGCCTACAAACAATTCACTTCCTGAGGAGTGCCTGATCAGTGGGAAAAACCTGTTTGTGTCTTGTGCTCTGCATCCAGTTTTGGCACAGACATGAACTAAAAACCAAGTGTCGCTATCCAGTGGGCGGGTTTGCATGATCAGGGAAGGAAAGTAAGCCACTGTAGCTTATTTTCCCATCCCAAACATGCCGGTCGTGCCCCACCAAATTACCGTAATTACCCTACCGGACGTGGGTAAGCCTCCTACCGTACAGATGCCTCCTCCTTCCTCCTCCATCTTGGAAGGGGAAATTTGGGATGCTTCCCCAGCTGGGGAATGCCCTGCCTTTCAAGCTCCTGTCACTGTATCTCTGCAGGAGCAGCAGGAGCGCTCCGTATCACCTCAGGCCTTCTCTCAGGAACGACGTTTGAGATCGAGGCAAGCTCGTCGCTCTCCACACCGTTACTGCTCCAGGTCCCTGCTCTCTGATTGGTCCATGCCGTCTCACCCACACTACCACTGGGATGATTACCGGTACCACTATGGACCTAGCTGTTTCTACCCTCCTTCCCCATGGTAATGAGAAGACTTTCCTTGGGGCAAATCCCCCCCACTTTGGCCTCAAGCAGATTTTTCTGGTACCAGGAAGCACCCTCAATGGGAACCATTGGCTGCCTTGGGTCAGCTGCCAACTCCGGAATCTGCAGCTGTGTCTGTCCAGCTGCAACGACATCAGGAAACTCCCCTCCATACATCTGTACCTTCAGCTTCTTCGCCTCAGAGTCTCCAAATTACCATAATTACCCTCACCTGATGTGGTTTGGCGTGTCATCCGAACCCAGCAAGGGTGGAGGGCAGGGATGGTTTACAAACAACTGCCCAGCCCTAGGACAAGCCATGGGTTCTGGGGTGGTTTGTAACCCCCCCCGCCAGGTTCAGATGACACAACATGTGGGTGTTTGGGGAAAAATAGCAGAGTGCCTCGCGTGTGTGAGATGGAAGATTTAAAATCCTATTCCTGTGTGCAAACGCCCATAAATCCACAGACAGAAGTTCAGATCCTTCTCCCCGTCTCCCTGCGCAGCTTTCCAGCATTTCGGTTATCAGCCAACTCCAAGTAATCTGACACCAGCCCAGCTTCCTCCTTTTGCAGATTAATCCAAGTAGCAAGGAAATAACTCTGTAAACTCCACAGGTCTATTCTACCTGTTTATTAACTTTAGCAAGTATATTCTACAGAGCATACATTTCCTAGTTACAGTCCATGTGCAGAGTACAATGCATAGCAAGCATTTAATCCAGTGGAGCAAGGTATTTACTCCACCTCAGCGAAGACGTTACATGATTGCAAGCACTGGCAAGCACTAGTCAGAAGACATGAGTGAAGAGAGTGAACAGTCCTGTTCCTCTCTCAACAACAGCAACAATGGCTACAGACAGCAAAACAAGACAGTACGTCACCAGAAAGCATAAACCATGTGACAGGCTCATACTGTTTCCCATACCCTCTAGTAACCCCTGCGAAAGCACGAGATTCATAGAAAGACACAACATACTTGTTTACCGCCAGTCTGTTCCTTCCGTGTGTAAACAATGTGCTCCAGCTTGTGAATGTGATACATATCACAACACAACAAACCCAGCGACAGTAATTATGCTAACTTGGTGGCGCACAACTGGCTTGCACAGGGCGAGAAAATAAGCTACAGTGGCTTATTTTCCTTCCCTGATCTTGCGAACTCAGTGAGTGATTTAGGCATGCCTACAGGCTGCCACACGCCCAAAGGGGCAGCAGCTTTTAACCCTTCCATGCTATATCGCGCGCAGGGTTTAGAACTGTCTCAGGTTTCAAATGTCTTGCCCTGTGACATTAACAGTGCAATCCTATACTACTCAGAAGTAAGTCCCATTGAATTAATTGGGACTTCTCCCAGGTTTGCAGCCTAAGAAGCTATTAAACAAAAAACTAACCTTAAGTCAGAAACTCCACTGGACAAATGGGGCAGTATCCTATGCTGCCCACATGCCAACAGGACCCACCGCTAGGGCATTGGGGAGCTGGTGATTCTTAAAGAAACTGGAAACTAGCAGATACATTAATTTCTGGAACTGAACAGGTCAGTGGAGCTTGCAGAAGGGTCCCACTGGTGCAACAGAATGAGCAGAAGTGCAGTCGCAATATTGGATATTGCCCAGAGATATAATCAAGATGACAGTTAGACAGTGGCCAGTATGTGGGGTTGATCTGGTGCCTCTGACCCATCTGTTTTAGAAAGCTATAATGTTTTCCACACACTTATAATGTGTAGACCTGGTCTTTTCAGTAATGCGCTTTTGATAATATTGGTAAAAGTGATACCATATATTTTAATGCTGTATTCTTGTTTAATGTGTTATTCTTTCAGGTTTTACAGCTGCAGTTATTTTAGACTATATGTTACTCTCAGAATAGTAAAACGATTTGGGTGTTTAGTTTTCCTGAAATACCCTCAACTCTTCTTCATCACCTTCTTTCTCTTTTACAGTTTGCCCCATTGCTCAACAAGTCTGAAGAGCAAAAGGATGACCCATCTGTTTGAATGATGTTTGGTGACTGAATGTTTAACTTCTGCTTTTGTGGGATGCTAGCCATCATTTATAGGGGTTTTTCCCTCTGTATGTGTTTTAACATTTGTTTTTGTATTATATGCTTTGAATATTTGCAGGAGTTGGGGGGTGGAATCTCAATCCTGAAACAAGCTGGGTTCAATATGTGTAAATTATCACAGTGTTGCATCTGAAGTAATCTTATAAGTGCATAACTGTAGAAGGATTAATGTGTTCAGAGATGTGTTTTAGAAAGCTATAATGTTTTCCACACACTTATAATGTGTAGACCTGGTCTTTTCAGTAATGCGCTTTTGATAATATTGGTAAAAGTGATACCATATATTTTAATGCTGTATTCTTGTTTAATGTGTTATTCTTTCAGGTTTTACAGCTGCAGTTATTTTAGACTATATGTTACTCTCAGAATAGTAAAACGATTTGGGTGTTTAGTTTTCCTGAAATACCCTCAACTCTTCTTCATCACCTTCTTTCTCTTTTACAGTTTGCCCCATTGCTCAACAAGTCTGAAGAGCAAAAGGATGAATCTCCCTCATCGTGGAGGCTAAGTCTGCGGAAAACTAGCAGCCAAAACACGCTTAGTGAAGGCAGTGTTCCTCGTGACACGCCAAGAGAAAAGGCTGACTCCATCTATCGCTCCTCTTCAACCCCTCGGATTTCTGCACTATTAGACAACAAAGAGAAGGTGAAGAATAATCGGACTTCCCTCACTTTGAAATGCATGGCTTACAATTTTGAGCAGTGCTAGTTAACACCCTTTCCAGATCATTTATTTTAAAAGCAGGCTTTTATTTTTAGTGCTGTGCTCATTAGCCTTGAGGCAAAACCAGTACATAAGAAGAGCCATGCTGAATCAGACCAAAGATCTATCTAGTCCAGCATTCTGTTTTCACAGTGGCCAACCAGCTGCCTGTGGGAAAACCACAAGTAGGACATGAGTGCAACAGCACCTTCCCATTTGTGTTCCCGAGCAACTGGTATACAGAGGCATACTGCCTTCGATATTGTAAGTAATATATAGCCATCAGCACTATTAGCCACTGATAGCCTTATCCTCCATGAAATAATAGTACTATATCCTGACATTAAAAAAAGAACGTAGCAAGAGTGCTGCTGGATCACACAAAGGGTTGATCAGGTTCTGATTCCAATTATGACTCCAGGTATGGATCGGGTTCAAATTCCAACATCCTAATTCCAACTATGGTTAAGGGAGTGGATCCCATGATGGCATTCCTTCCTCTCCACTTGCAAGCACATTTTCAGCCTAGCCTTTAACCATGGACAAGGATTACATCGGAGTTGGCCTTGACCTTAGTCAATGCTAACCAGGGTTCACTCTTAACCAAGGATTTGAAACCAGATTCAGATCCTGGAAGGCATGGAGAGGGACTGGGGGAATTTGAGTGAGAGTGTGGAGGGACTTGAGAAAGGGAGTGCACAGTCTCAACCTGCCCAATTTTCTTTAACCATGGTTAAAGGATTGGCAGCATCACATTTTACTGGCCCATAGGGAGCAAGGAGAACAAAATTTCTAATGAAAGAGTTGCTAAGATGGTGGAATTACATATCATTATCCATTTCCTCCAGATTTACTATGATAAACATTTAATTTGGAACAAAGCACTTGAAAACAGCGTTTGTTTAGAAAATACCAGCATTTTTGATTGAAAAATTCACCAACATTAAAGAATTTGTTTTTATTTTAGCAGGACAAGGACAGCAAAATCTATTTTGCTTCAATAACCCCTCGAAGGTTAAACAGTACAGGTAACATAGAAGAAAAGGAAAACCGGTAAGACCCTTTGAATTTGGAGCTCAGCTTTTATAGAGGTGAATATTCATGAACTGAATCTTTGGAAAAGTCTCTCCCTTGCTATTTCTCTTACACACAATTTGCACATTATCAGTCCAGTTACAGATGTTTGAATTAAAGAAGAGTTGTATGCTGAATGTCAGCTATTGTCCCAAACATGTTTAAACTAAGCAGCAAATTATTTAGTAACACACAGTTCCATTACTTGTAAGGCTTGGCTGCCTTTCTTTTTTTTTTCCTTTAAAAAACAGTGATCAGAAGAGGTGAAGTATAACTGTGTTCTTTGTATTTCCAGATGTTTCTTGTCAATCAGTCTTACTTGTAGGAATGACACAACATTGTGACTGTAGGGAAAGATAGAAAACAGCAAATTTTAAATATAGAGAATAGGAACTGTTTTGCACTAGATGACGGTTAATATAATGTACTGCCGTGACCTGGTTCGCACAACACAACAACCCACCATGGGCAGTGAGCCATAGTTGGTTGTTATGTTATCCGGACCCAAACCACTTTCCTCAGAGTGGGTTAGGTTTTTTCCCCAACAAACCACACTGAGTACCCATGGCCTGTAGTAGGGTTTGTTTCACCCATGGTGGGTTCTTGTTCCCACTGTCGACACAGTGGGTTGTGGGAAACGGTGAGCAAGCTGCTCAGCAAGAGCAACAAAAAAAATCCCTTGCTTCTCTTGCCAAGCTTGCCACAGCCAGTGCCAGCAACCCCACCAATGCCCAAATAGTATGGTGGGGTGACTGTCACTGCCCCCCTGCCATGATTGGGAGCCATTTTGGCTTGCTGCGGCTTTTCCCCTACTACCCCCCCCCCCGGAGATTGCTTTTCATGATCTCTGTTTTGACAGCCACTGACAGCCCCTCTTAAGTGCCCAAGTGGCACATTGGAGGGGCTGTCAGTGGTTCGCCATCCTTTAAAAAAAAAAAAAAAAAATCAGCGTCCCAAATGTGTGCAAATAGTTTCATTAATTTTTTAAAAAAACATTTTTAAGTTGGACAATTCCAGAGGTGCAGGTGTGCACATTTCCATAGGTGCAAAAATGGCTCACCTGGGTAATGTCCTGAGGAGGAGTACCTGATGTCAAAATGAAGCAGGTACCAACCATGGACATTGACCCAGAGTGGGTTCCAATAGGGTTTTTTTTTGCTCTTTGCTTTGTCTTGACAGCTATCAAAAGGTGAGCTGTCAATTTAAAGGAAAGATGTGAGTGATCTTTGCTCGGGAAAAGGGGGTGGAGGGATTTATCCCCCCCCCCCCCCGGTACTGGGATCCTCAGGGTTTTTTGTGTTCCCCTGATAGGTCCCAGTGCCCCCAACTTTTCCACCCATTCCCAAGACTCTCCAGGACTCTCCAACCTTGGGTCCCCAGATGTTGCTGGCCTACAGGTCCCAGCATACCCAGACAGCATGACTGATGGCAAGGGATTCTGGGAGCTGTAGTCCAGCAACATCTGGGGACCCATGGTTGGAGAGCCCTGCTCTAAGTGCTCGGAAAGTTGGAAAAGTGCAGCCCACCCCATTTTACTGGTGCATGAAGGTGACAACTAGCTATTAAAACTCTGGTTCCTTTTTAAAGGGTTTTTTTTTTACAGGTCTACCCATGGGTTTTTTTTCACAGGGACATAGTCATTCTCTCTCTCTCTCTCTCTCTCTCTCTCTCTTTCACACACACACACACACGCGCACGCGCGCACACACACACAGATAAAAATATGTGATCTGTTACAAGCTAGTCTTGTTCTTCAAATTAGATTGGATCTTCTATTATCACAGTCCTTCTTATTCATGCTTTAATCTTAGATGTAGTAGACATTTTGTTATCTAACTGGAGCACATACAGCCAGTTCCTGACCAAGATTATATTTTCTCCACATTGTGAAATTAATGTAAGCCTATACTTTGCCATAGAAAGGCTGCACTTTACATTCTGCTATGTTGTCTCCTAGCAGTAGTTTATTGTTGATTATCTTGGTACTTTACATGCAAATGGGCCATAGAAATAGTTCAGAACATAGTTCAGAACATATTTCATTCTGAACTCTGTTTTAGTATTGACTGACACATTTCTTAATACCCAGTGTAACTAATAATAGGGTGTGGCTCGGTTGGGAAGGTTTATCACTAGATAACAAACATGTCTAAACAGATTTCAGTTTACAATACTTGCTCCCCCCCCTCCAAACTTGTCTTTGTAGAGAATCTGCTGTTAATTTGGTACGGAGTGGTCCTTACACTCGGCAACAGTGGAGGGATGAACCAAAGGGAAATGAAGCCCCTGCAACTGGTGCACCTTCCACCTATGTATCTACCTACATGAAAAGGTGAGTTATATCAAAAACTCTGCTCTTGGGGGGAAAACAGAAAAGGGATGACCAAAAACTTAAACCTATGACAGTCTCAGGGATGATCTGACTACCATGAAAATCAGGGAGGACAGAAGGATAAGTGATTTGGCAAATCTATCATTCTTGTGTCTGCTGTACATGTGCTGAAAGAGATGAAATTGCCATATGTCAGTATACTCACTACTTTCTTTCCCATGCGGAGAAATTATGTAGGAAATGCATTTTGTGTGATATTATAAATATTATAAAATTCCTATCGGGGCTGCATTCCAGCAGTGGCAGGCTAAGGACATGGGGCGGGGCCAAGGACAGATGTAATTCTTACCAATTTGACATTTTCCCACCAAGCATAGACAACACAGCTCAATTCTATGGATGTCTACTTAGGACTAAGCTCCAGTGCAACCATTTTCATGCCTGCAAAGCACAGCCCAATTCTGTGCAACAGCTTTCATGCTTGCAAAAGAACGATTCAACTCTATGCAGAGTCTTTAAAGTTTAACTGCTTTAAATACCCTCTTATCTCCAATCAATGATTGGAGAAAAAAGCAGAAGAAGCTTGCGGGCTGCATAGGGAATCCCTGTAGACCGCATCTGGTGGCTGGAGGTTCCCCATCTTTGCTATACCTAGAGACTTTTGCTGTAGAAACTACAGCCTATCTGGATCCTTAAGATAACATTTGCTATTTAGGTCATTGAAAACCCTGTGTTTGTATGATATCCAAATTGGCACCATGTGCTTATACGAATTGCCCTGAAATATTATAAAGATCAATAGAGAGAATATGCAAAATACAATAATATACAAATATTTATTTATTTCTGAAGAAATGTATACTGCTTTTCATTTTTTTGAAGATCCCAAAGTGGTTGACAAAATAAAATAATAATAAAATACAACCACAGCAATCATAAAACAGTAAGGGCGCACTGAATCCCTGAGGCTTACGGGCATCCATGCAGAGCGGGAGGAGCAATCTTTGCATCCCTGTCCTCCCAGTCTGCATTTTTGCTAGACAGGCTTTTTTGCTGGGAATCTGAACTATCCTGTGGCCCCTCAGACAATGTCTAGGGGCCATAGATTCCCTAATAAAACAATAAAATATTTCATCAAAATAACCAAGGGTAGCTGGAAGACCTAGTGGTCAGAAAAACACCTGAGCAAACAAACATGTCTTTAGTTATCTGCGGAAGCACTCCACATTAGGAGCCTGTCCGATCTTGATGGGGATAGCACTCCATATGATGGGCGCATGGTGGGGTTGTTTGAAGCAAGCAGTACTAAAGTATTTAAAAATGCAAACCTAAGATATACAAATTATTTAACACACTGATGGTCTGAATGTATTATGAGAAAACAATCCAGCTGATTATGCACGCTTGAATACAGGCATAGCGAATAACAGTTTAAATTGCCAGTGAAAATAATAAATGATAGTTCTAATTGTTGAATGCGTTTCAATTTCATGATAATTTTCAGTGGCATAGATGTCAGAAATGCTACATTAGATGTTCTTAAAGTAAAGATATATTACAATTCAAATGCTCTGTATGCAAATGATTCTTATAAAACTCGAGTTTTATTAGTTTGCATTTTTAAATACCTTAGCATTGTATAAACAGTTCATAGAAAATGTTTATATGTTTACATTCTTTTCCTGACATTTATATTGTTTCCGATAGGAATTGTTTCTTTCTCTTTTGGTATTAGCTTCCCATACTAATTGCCACAGTTACTATGGAGGGCCTATTCAGATATTGTGAATAGAACCTTGTGCTGTTGCTGCTGCTGTTAATCTCAGACCAAGCTTTATATGAGGTGCAAAGTATTTATTTATTTCATTTATATACCACCCATTAGCTGAAGCTCTCTGGGAAGTTTACAACAATTCACAAAAATACTGGCTTCCCTGTGGCCCTGCTTCCCCTCTCCTCTCCCGGGGGTGGGGGGTGGGGGGACAGTCCAACTGGAGCAGGCCCTGATGTTCCCTTTGCCTGCTGCTCCTGTCTCTGTTGTTCCTTATGCTTTTTAACAAATGCATTTTTATTGTGCTAAATTAGATCCCTTGAACTTAAGTAGAGCTTTCAGGTAATTCCTGAAGAACTGTCTATAGGATTAGTAAATAGACATTTGGCTGATATGCCAGCAAAAGATAGCAAATTTGAACTTAGAATAGCCTGTTTACAATGATGCCATTTTTTACATAGAAGTTCTCCTCTGACCACAGATGACTGGCAACTGTCATCTACGTTCTGTTATGCCACTGGCGTAATCTACCTCAATTATTTGCTGTACATGTAGCCTTTTAGTCTAGTGAATAGATTGAGCCCAGCTTATTCCAGTGATGGTCTCATCCTGCTTATAATATTGCCAAAACACACCCTTGGCACCAAGGTTGGCATGCACCTTTAGACTTG
The DNA here is from genome assembly GCA_021292165.1 of Shinisaurus crocodilurus. NCBI lineage: Eukaryota > Metazoa > Chordata > Lepidosauria > Squamata > Shinisauridae > Shinisaurus > Shinisaurus crocodilurus. Next base: position 222,620,869 of record CM037877.1, read on the forward strand.
ACCTTTCTTCTTTATCCCATCTCTGTCTGGTAACCTGTAAGGAATTTCTTATCCCTGTGTGTTATGCCTTAAATTAATGGAGTGTGTTGGTCTAGTTTAGAGGATCTTCAGATACTTTCTAGTTACATTATCCTTGTAGTTCTGACATGTTTAAAATCCGTTAACAAATCAATTCATCCATGCCTCTCCACAGAAAAAACACTACAAAATTTGACTACAGAATTGATTTATTTAATCAATTAAATAATCTTTTCAGACCTGTTCCTTGGAAGGCTTTTCCATGTCAGACCAGAGCATTTTTCAGAAGTGCTATAGGAACGTGTCACATAGGCTGCCACTTAGTAAGGGAGTATTTCTGCCATAGTTAGCTTCTAGGAAATACATTGCTTCACTCCAAGTTCTTGGATTGGTACAGACTTGGCTTATGGTTAATCAAAGTGCTGTTAAACTAAAGGAATAGCTTGTCTGTGGGAACATTCTTTCAGTTTTTCCTTCAGCCCTCTTCTGGAATCCTGGAATCCTTACTCTTTTTAAGCAAGATGGTACAACAACACAGGGATGCGAATTTTTAAAATTTATAATGTATTGGTTAACAAAAGAGGCTTTTAACCATTTACATCAAATATTAAATATCATTATACTGTAAATAGAGCACAGTATAAAACGTCAGCTTAACAATCATGGTTCATTATGTATTCCTTTCTTAGTTTCTGAACCTGAATAGTGAATGGCTGTTCTGAATGTAATAAATTGGAGTTTTAAAAAATCATCTATGTTGGATTCAGTGATCTGTATGTGAAAGACCTATGGCAAGATGTTGGAGGTTATGGCCATAATCCTTTTGGAAAGACTATGTTTTTGTTTAAAATTAGTTTTTTTCAGGTTTAATGGAAGTTAGTGATAACTCTTTTGCCTGTGCTTGTACACTTTTGTATAAGCTTTTTCATTCTTCCTCAAGCTCAGTTTTAGCCAGCTTTTGCTTTGCTTGGATATTTCTGACCTTTCCTTCTCAGTCTGGACTCTTTCATTCTGTTCTGTTACCCAGCAGAATAACTTGGTATGAATACAGTATGCACAACCAAATTCCTATTTCCATTTTTCTGTTTCTTCTGTTTATCTCTGATGTTTCTTTGACCTTGCTCATTTGACTTCGCCTAGGGAATTTTGACAGTCCAGAGTGCATTTCTTGACAAGACTGATTTCTAATCTTATCTCCCCTGCTTTCATTTTGCTGATAGATAAATATTATCTCAGCATTTAACCAGGGCCCTGTGCTGGTCTGCAACAATACTTTAGATCTTCTCTGAAAGAAGTGATTTTCTGATGTCTTCCAGTGCTTCATTTGGTAGAAGTAGTGACCTCAGCAGTCCCTACATTTCAGCCAATCCCAATGCATCTTCTACTACCTCACCCACTACCCTTGGTTCATCTACCTCATTGGGCACAGAGTGGCAGCTTGCCTCTTGCCCCACATCTGTCAGTTCTAATACTACAGCATCAGTCCACCAGTATACCAGGTAAGGGTTCATAATATGTCCAGATACCACTGAAGAAGGTTCATAAAAGAGTCTGTTAAGTTTGGTGTCAAGGCAGTGATTCTTTTTGGTGTGATATATAGGTCTGAAAGTTCTTTCCAATGGGTTCTCGTGCTATTTATTTATTACATTTCTATACTGCCCATTAGCTGAAGCTTTTTGGGCAGTTTACAAGACAATTAGTAAAATATTCTGGCTAGAAAGAAGGGCCATGTCATTTATAAACTCCATACAATGCTAGTTTGTCTGATTAGAGTGCTGAACCATGTGTCTTTCTTTTTAGGTAATTTCTTGGGCGTGATAGAGATAAATGCAAAGTCTACAGACAAATCAAGTCTTTAAATTGTATCAGTTTGGCATCTGATTCTTTGGGCTCTTAATTTGTATATTACAGAAATATTTTAACCCCTCACTCTTGCTTATTTGTAAACATGTCAGTAACTTTCAGAACAGCCAGCTGTTTCATAGAGGCTATATTTTACTCTTTACTGATATCTCTAAGATACTAACCCAGGGCTGGATAATCTCTGGTCCTCCAGAAGTTGTTGGACTCCAACTCCCATCATCCCTGACCTTGGCCATGCTGGCTGGATCTGATGGGAATGAACACTATCTGAAAGGCCACAGGTTCCACACCCCTGTTCTAACCCATCTTCATCACATACATTGTCAGTGTTGCTTTATGTACAGAGTAGGAATAGCTGTTCCAGACTTATTTACGTATTTATGTAACAATACTTATTAATTGCTTATGTGAAAGAAATTTCTTAGCGAATTACAAATACAAGTCTTCATACAGAGGACAAGATTACCTTCCTGGGAATGCCTGCTGGAGAAAGTATGATGCCTGACTAATTTGTAGTGACAGGGAGTTCCAGAGAGTGGGTGCTGCAACCCTAAAGGCCCTATTCTGAACCATGATGGACTGATCCTCCACCAGGAGGGCATCTCCTGATGAGTGCAACCAAGCAGCCTGGTAGGGGATCAGACTTAATTTTTAGACAATAAGTGGTTTAATGGTTTGATTCATTTTGTTTCACATTCTCCATGCCCCCTGCTCCCTGGTGCTTTACAGTTTATTTATTCACTTTATTTATTTTATTACATTTATATCCCACCTTTCTTCCGTCGTGGAACTCAAGGTGGCTACATGTGGTTCCCAGGTGGTCTCCCCTTCAAACTCTGACCAGATTCAGCCCTGCTTAGCTTCAGCATGGTGGCTGCCTCATGTGCCTTCAGACAATACCCTGGGACTAGTTACGCATGAGCCTCTGTTTTCTATTTTTCAGATCCCCTTACAGGCAACAAACTGACTCTACTGTAGAGAAGAGCACAGAGGGCATCTCTTCTAGCATTCCGTTAAGTGTGATAACAAATCTCACTGTTTCCAGTAGTGCCAATGGTGTTACAACTGCCAACTCTAACTCACTGACTGGAACAGAGACCTCTGTTGGTGATGCCAGGGATCGCAGAAGGTTAGTAAGCCTTTTGGTGGTATTCTTATGCACTGTGTATATGCCTATTGCCTATGACTCAGTCTGCTGACCAGCAAAACCCCTGACAATCTTTCCATTTACCTTCACATTGTTTTAACAGTGGATTAAAAGCTTTCTCCAGTTTACTGCTCCCCCCCCCCCCAGAACTTGATCAGATAGTTCAGTAGAGCCAGAGCACTATCTGTGGGCAAAGTCATGTTGCAAATATATTTCAATGTAAGAAATTACTTTTACTGAACTTCATATTAGTCATATAAAATTTCTTGAGATGTATGTATTCATCTCATCATCATCATCATCATCATCATCATCATCAGGCGATCACTCGTGACCAAGTAAGATTGTCTTCCAGGATAAAAATTTACAAAAAGGAAATTTTAAAAGGAGGACATTCTAAAGAAAAATTGTGTAGACTCTAGCGATGGGTCCGTAAGTGACTGTGGAGGCCAATTCTAGATCCACACAGTTTCCCACAGTGAGGACACAGGTTACCAGATGGAAGATGGTCCTGTAAAGGATTCGTTTGATGTGCTTTTCGCTTAGCACGTTTCTCCCTTTCACCTTGCACTTGGGCTTCTTCAAAGTCCATAGAACCTTTATGAAAGGCCAACCTCCAGTTAGATCATTCATGGGCCAGAGCTTCCCAGTTTTCGATGTTTATATTGCATTTTTTTAGATTAGCCTTAAGAACATCTTTAAACCTCTTATATTGACCACTGATATTCCGCTTTCCATCCTTGAGTTGGGAATAAAGTAACTGCTTTGGGGGACGGCAGTCAGGCATTTGAACAACATGACCGATCCACTGAAGTTGGCGTTGAAGGATCATTTTTTCAACGCTAGTAGTCTTTGCTTCTTCCAGTACATTGACATTTGTTCGCCTATCTTCCCAAGTAATTCGCAGGATTTTCCGGAGGCAACGTTGATGAAATCTTTCAAGGAGGTGGAAGTGACGTTTATAGATAGTCCATGTTTCGCAGGCATACAATAAAGTTGGCAATACAATGGCTTCATAAACCAATGTTTTGGTCTTCTTAGTCGTATTCATCTACGACTGTATGAAAGATTGTGTAGCTTTGTCATTTACAGTATAACTTTGCTTGGGGACAATGTGTCCCAGACACTGTGGTTTGGATAAGCTGTGCGTGTGTGTGCATGTGTGCACTTTTTTCTTATCTATGCATATTCCATGCAAAAACTTGAAAAAATATAGGATCTATTATGCTTCAGCCATCAGTAGTCTTCTTTCAACCCATACCATCTCTAGAGTATTAGCCATCTTCATTTGTATAACAAAGCCTTGGGATTCTGCTTAGTCTGGTTGTGTAGAATGTTTTTATAATGATTCCATTCCAAGCAGTTGCTGAAATTTTCTACAGTACTATGCTTATCCAGCACTACTGAAGTATACATTAGTTTTGCCCACGTATTTTGGAATTATCATAAGTACCCAAAAGGAAGTGTTTTTATGGACAAATAATCTACTAAGTAATATGGTGTTTGTTAGATGCCTGGTATTCTGTGGCGGAGTGAGAGTTGCAGTTGGCTTCAGAACTGCAAACCCATGTTTCCTTTTTTCTTTTCTTTTTCCCCACTGTTGATTGAGCTCTGTTGAGACCACCCCACTTTCAAATGAGATTAAAGCAGATGTTATTTAAATGGTGACCAATTGGGGATTTAAACTAGATTCTGAGAAATATATATCACCTAGTTAGAAAACTACTGATTTTTTGAGAGGAAGCCAGATTGCTTAAAATGGAAAATGGCAGACATCTGCCAGATATCACAATATGGGCTTTCAGCACTTAATGGCAGCTGTCACAATAGCACATTCATCTAATTCAGTGTTCCCAAAGCTTCAAGTTGCTCTTAGCAACAACAACATAAACTCCCAGACTAATATTAGATCATTAAGATGCCTCCATAACAGGCAGCTTCAACTTGCCTATTTGAAGCTACTGGATTAAAACTAAAATGCATTGCTAGGTTTAGAGAGGAGTGAGTGAGCTGCCTGGAATGTCCTTCCCTTCAAAAGGGTGCTGCTTCACTGACATAGAGGCTATAGCTGACTGATTTATTCTCATGTCTTAGATCTTTTGAATGAAATCTGGGAGATTCAGCCTTTGAACAAGTTCCCTGCATGCATGTCTTGCATGCAAAAATCCAAAGCCCCATATGTACAAACTCTTATTCACACCTGATTAATACTTTCAGACAATGTGTGCAAGATGCTTCAATATTATCCGATCCTACACTGCATCCAGTAACATCTGAATGGAGGGACCACATGGGCGGTCCTTCCCACAAGAATGTGATTTGGTCAGCCAGCATGGCTTCTCATACAGACATTAGTTAAGCAGTATAGGATTATACCAGCGTGAAATGGCCAGTCTGTAGTTGTGGTAATGTACAAAGTGGGCCTAAGACTAAACTTGACTTATACCATGATTCTAAGGATAGTGTCCAATGTTAGTCCTACATAGAGTAGACCCACTGAAATGAATGGGACAATTTAGTCAGATTCATAGAGTTGGAAGGGGCCTACAGGCCATCGAGTCCAACCCCCTGCTCAGTGCAGGAAACTAGAGGTGGGGTCTCCCATCCAAGTAATAACCAGGCCTGACCCTGCTTAGCTTTCCACACTCAGACAAGCTGAGCCAGCGTGAGCCACATCATGACTAACTTGAGTCTTATTCGTTTCAGTGGGTCTACTCTATGTAGGACTAACGTTGGATGCTACCCTAACAGCCCCATCCTATGTGGGTGCCCGTAACCCTCCGAACTCAGAGGATTATGGGCATCCAATTGAAGGCAGGAAGAGCGTGGCGGATAGGATTGCCACTGCACTCCCCTCGCCCTCCAAAACATTTAGACGGCTGATTTCGGCCATCTAAATGTTTTTCCTCTCCTCATGAGGAAGAGAGGCTGAGGCATTGCCTGGATTTGTCAGAAGACAGGGTGCCTTGCTCCTCCCCTCCTCACCCCTGGGAATGCCCCCCCCATGCCAGAACTGAAGACGGTCTTCTGTCTTCAGTTCCCAGCCAGCACGGAAAGAACCATGCCAGCTGCGAGGTGGGGGGAGGGCACTCCATGGGCAGACTCTCCGTTGCAACCTCGGAAGGGATTTCCAAGGTCCCAGGGGGCAGTCCGACCTATCCTATGGCCCCAGGCAAGGTTGGAGGGCCATAGGATTGCACCCTAAGTGTCTAATTTGAGAGGAGAAGACAGATTTCGAATAGAGCCTGTCAACATGTTCTGCATCATGTTTTCATCATCAGCCATGGAATTCTGGCAATTAACTGTAGGCTTACTTGGTTACTGATGCGTGGTCCTTTACCCTGAATTATTCTGCAGCATTATATCAGTGTTGTGCTAAGTCTGCTGTCTTAAAACCTTGTCTGTGCACTGTGCTGCCTTAGTGAAATATGTTCATTTCCAGCCTATGCAGAAGCCTTTAAATTCACCCTTTGTATTAAAACCAAATAAATAAATTTAAAAATTGAGACATGACTTTCTGGACTTGTAGTCATATGGTTGAACATGTTGCTCATTTAGCAAATTGCTGCCTAACCAGATAAGATCATGTTGTAAATCAACACTGGGCATAAAAATATGACTATGCCTTCGATATGTTGTGTTCTATGATATAATTATTTTTAAAAACAGTACTACTGAGGATCTGGGATGGTTATAATACATAGGAAAAATCCAGCAAAAAAATGTTTTCCCTTCCAAAGGACTAAGAGGCCCCTTATCTACAACATTTGGTGTTACTGTGTGAATGCTTTCAGTTGCTCAGCTAAATTCACCAAGGCCTATGTACAGAGTTGTTACCTATTTCCAGTGTTTGCATTGATGGGTTATGATTTACCAAGGTATGAACACAAGAAAGAAGTATTTATTTCATAGGTAGTGCCTGATAACAGCAATCTGTTCAGATATCAAATACTTCACAGTGGGTATAGTACCAAATCTTCCAGAGCGATTTCCAAAATCTCAACCTAGCAGCTTTGTCTCTGCTCTCAAACACCACCTACTGTTTGGAGATTGTGCCTGTACTTGGGCCCATACTGTGGAAGGCATTTGTATAATATAATGAGTGAGCCTCCAGGAGACATTAGATCCTTGGTTTACGAGTTCAGAGATATGTCTTAAATGCTCTTCTGTATACATTTGGTCTTTTACTTTTTGATTTGTAAAAAGAAATGACCTTTTCCACATCTAGAGGACAAGTAGCACAATAATATGGTATGATACCTCCCCATGAGCAGCACATGCAGCAGATTGGGATGATAAGAGGAAGAGAGCCAGAGAAACGGCATGAGAGACAGAGGGGGCAGGGGGATTGGGCGCAGCTAGGCAATGGGCATGGGAAAGTGATGGGACTGGCCCACACAGGTGATATGTGTGGGAGAGAGAAGGGTTATGGGAAAGAAATAGATGGGTGGTAGAGCATGCATTGGAGTGGGAGGGGAGAAAAATTCTCCACTTATTGATAAGCAGTTGTTCAGAGGAATGTGTACACTGGAATTTACTGGCTAAACATTGGTGCTGGGCCTCGGGTCTTAATGTGTATGGAGGTGAGGGCTGGGATGTTCTATGCTCTTTTGGAGAGCTGTTTTTTTTTTCCCCTTTCAGCACAACCTGATGAAGGCTTAAATCAGGCCCATGGTGACCAAACAGTAGTATCTGAGGAATATGACTCATGTTTGAGGCTGGACAATCTTGGACAAATTCTTACTGGCTGCCCAGCTTATCTGGTTTACAAGTAGCACTTCAATGAGTAACTATTTTCTGGAATCTAGACTTCTCTGAATAATTCCATTAAGCAGGCTACTTTAGCCATGACTTGCCAGGTCTTAGCTATTTCATAGAATACATCTTCCCACTAGAAAAAAGGAAAGTTAGTATGAAATAAAAATCATTTTGGATGGTGAAAAACCACATATGCTATTCAACCTGCAGAGTTACTGCATCTAGTTATTTGATCTAAATGGCTTGTCTTGCTAGAGTTTGGCTGTTTAAAATAATTTCTCTTGTCCAACCTAGTCAGGAATCTGTGGTTGGGTCCTCAGTTCTCTAACATCTGGCACAAACATCTTCCAGCCTCTCAGTGCTGTTCCATTGTCTTACCTTGAACTCTTTATTTTGCTGCCTGCCTGCCACAATCTAATTAATTTTCCTCAGTTCATAAAATCTTTGGGATAAGAATCAAATCTTTGATTTTTGTAGAGTGCTGTGCACAGTTTATAGCGCTATTAATGTTTTGATTGCAGTAGAAAAATAAGGCAAAGAAAAATAATGTCCTGAAAGCCTTAGGAAAATGTCACTGGAGACATCATTATCTATAATTCTAAAGAGTTTTCAGAACCAATTTCACATTTTTAAGCTGTAAGTAACAACTAGTGTCTGGTTTTGCTTTTTTCCTCCTCTCAGTCTCGTTTTCTTTTTTGTCATGACTTTTAGACTGTTAAGGTTGAGGGCAGGGACTACCGTATATTATTGATCTTTGTAAACTCCTTTCAAATAAATAAAAAACTGAGCTTTGTTAAAATAGCATGTAGGCTGTATCTCAAGGCTTCTGGAATCAGTTATTGCTCTCAGAGTAGTATGCATTCTTTGATTCGTGGCCTGCTGAGTGTGTAGTAGGTAAACCTCTTGCTTGGTATAGTTGTGAGTTAATGGCATAGCACCCTTTAAGTTAGGGGTAGGCAATGTGGCATCCATGTCCACCATTGTGCCCTCAGCCACCTTTCTTGGTACCCACTGAGGTGCCCTACCCCTCCTATTTAAAACAAAAACAAAAAAAATTACTGGCAGCTGGGATTGCTTTGAAGCAAAGTGAGCGCCTCTAGCTGCTCCCATCTTTGTCCATCAATGCCTTGGACTGTATGTGGGGCTCAGACACATTCTTAGGAAATGAAGATGCCAGGTGGCTGCAGGCCAATGCTTCCATCTGCAGTGCACCCATTTTGTGTTGGTGGTATGACAATTTTTCATATTGCCAATTCTGCTCGTGGGCCCAAAAAGGTTGCCTACTCCTGCTTTAAATGAGTAAAAACAAACAAACAAACAAAAACCTACAGAACAGTAAAATTAATTTTTTTTTGTATGGATGCATGCATTGGTCTACAACTGTTTCTAGCCCTGTCTTTGATCAACAAGTTTGGGTTTGTTTCAGATTGAAGCATTTCATTTGCTGGAGCAGTCTGGCATATTCCTGCATGAATAGAGTACTTAAGGTATTGTCTTCCTGGAACAAAACAAGGGATTAGTTTTCCCATCCATGCTACAAACTTGGTGCTGTGTTAGGAAAGGATAGCAAAGTCCTTCACACACTTAAAGAAGCAAGCAGTCATCCAACACCTGCTACTGAAAGCGCTTATCGGCCATGCATTTGTAGTTAATCTCTTTGCGATAAAGTTGTCCTTTTATAAAAAGAGCTGCCAGTGCTGGTGTGATGATGTAGGAGGGGCAGGAATTCTGCCTGCTATTTGATTTTCCATGTTCGGAAGAGGAAATGTTGCTGTTGTTTTATCAGTCATCAGGCTGCATTTTTATATGCAAGAGGTCAGGGTGAGGAGTTGCGTATTATTGTAGAAAGCCTGGCTTCCTGTGCAGTAACTGAGCAGGTGTACTTGCAAAGGTTTCTTCAGCTCCTGAACAGACTTTCTGAAGATGATCAAGGTGGGAGTTCAATGCTACATTTTTTGCTAAGTGAAAAAACAGGAAGGTGGGAAGACTGAATTAGACTGGCAGTTAACTAGACTTCATAAACACTTGTAGGCTTAGCTTATGTAGGAATTTAAGAGAAATGCGTAAGACAACAAGTTTATATGTTAGGGGTGACTTAGAACTATGGTTTGCACTCAGCAATATGGCCGAAACATCAGGTTAAGCTGCCTGTCTTTTAGTGTCTATGTTTTATTCTGCTCTTGCCTCTCAGAATACTAACTAAATTAATTTGTGTGCTTGCTAACTCTGGTTTAGGATAGATACTTGATGATCTTTAACTGTGTACCCTTAGCAGTATTCTGATCCTCATGCAGATTTTTACAGAAGATGAATAGGTAATTCAGTTAAATTGTCTCTTATCCTTCATGGCTATTGATGGACTATGAGACAGAGTTGGGAATGTAGTAGTCTGGATGGGCTTTTCTCTCTCATTTTGTTCTGTTCTTTCAGCAGTCAGTTTAGTAAAATTCTGTAGATTTTGCATTTAAATGGTTTTATGCATAATACATGTGGTAAACATGCTAAGAGTAGAGTGAAATATAAAACACACAGGTTTCTAACTCTAGTTTCCTGCATTGAGCAGGAGGTTGGACTGATGGCCTTGTAGGCCCTTTCCAACTCTATCTATGAAATCTATTGACTCATATTGTGGCTAGCCCTTGTTCCTTGCTGATAACAAAGGAGAATCACGGAAATATGAGTATATCAAAGAAAGTGTGAAAACACCACCGTGATAGAACTTTCTTTTATCTATTTTTTAAAAAATTTTAACTTTTTAACAATACATGTTCAATCATTATATTTAAACTTTCTTTTTCTATTTTTGGAATTTTTAACATTTTTTTACAACACATATTGATTTGATATTTATATAAACTTTAAAAACTTTTCAATAATCAAACTTTACAAACTGTTCACTAATCATGCTGTACCACAGAGTATACATCATGTATAATTATATTCAATGGTAATCACCCCCTTATCTTTCAGGGGTTTAGCATCCACCAAACTTGCTGTATTTTTATAGAGATGATGAAAACCTTCCTTTGTTTTTTCTTTGTCTTCATGGAGTTGCTGCAGCCTTTACTCTTATTTTTTGAGATGGCCTTCAAGTGAGCCTTCCTCTCCGTTTTTTCTTTTTGAGTGTTGTAAAAAAATGTTAAAAATTCCAAAAATAGAAAAAGAAAGTTTAAATATAATGATTGAACATGTATTGTTAAAAAGTTAAAAAAAATTTTAAAAAAATTTAGATAAAAGAAAGTTCTATCACGGTGGTGTTTTCACACTTTCTTTGATATAGCCCTTGTTCCTTGGCAAAATGTGGGAATTTTCACATCTTTTCACTCCACAAGGTGGCAGCAGATTACTTGCTGCTCTGCTTTTAATTTCTAATGGAATTGGAATACTTCCTAACTTCTTTTTTGGGGGTAATGTTGTTTATATGCTCACTTCTATGTAAAGACCCAAATTTCCTGGTCTCTAAGCAATGAATCAGCAAATATTGTCAAATTACAATAATTTACCCTGGTACCAGCTGTCTCTTATGAACAAGAATACGGCAGAAAGACCTTCCACTTCTGACAATAGCTACGTGGATATCACTGCTGCAATGCTGTTCCTTCTCTTCTCTCTGGAAGAGTGTCCCATTGTCAGCTAAAATATAAACTGATATTTCACCTAACACAAGAGTGTGTTGGCATATTCCAAAATGGTTAAATTTACCCTGAAAGTAGCAGAAATATCTTATTGGCTTTGTAGATGATGATAAAGAAGAAGAAGAAATATATTTAATAATGAATGTATATGCCACACTTTCAGCCAGAAGTGCTCCAATGATGGGTTGCAATTAAAAAAAATAGAATTCAATAAGGGGTATGTATGTGCCTGTATGCAGTTGGTGTGGGTTGTGTATACTAAACTAGTATACATGTGTTTGAATCAGAGAGAGAATATTTTCAAGTCTTAGGTAAATCTCCATTCAAATTTGACAAGTTGGCCTATCCAGTACATGTCCGCCTTCTACTATTGAATGCAGCCCAGCTAATTGGATTGGAGCTGCTTATTCCCTTTGGTGGTGCTAAACCAGAGATGGGGGAAAGTACCACTATTCGCATCAGGCTTTTGCTGTTGTAGGTTATGTCAGCCATGCTGCTCCTTTTAGTCCCTAGTCTGCTTTGTGGGGACCGGTATTGCCTCTCTGTAGTTTGTGCATGGCAGTTGTGCCTGACACTCTGAAAATCCTCTAAGTGCCATTAGTCTATATTACAGAAAAGAGCAACCAAATTGATCAAGGGGCTGGAGTAACTCCTCTATGAGGGAAGGTTGCACTGTTTGGGTCTCTTTAGCTTAGATAAAAGGTGAGTAAGGGGGTACATGATAGAGAAGTATACAACTTATGCATGATAGCCTGTCTCCTAATATAGAACCTGGCATCATCTCAAGAAGCTAAATAGTGGAGAATTCAGGACAGCTGAAAGGAAGTTCTTCTTCACACAGCGCATAGTTAAATTGTGGCATTTGCTACTGCAAGATGTAGTGATGGCCACCAACGTGGATTAGACAGATTCATGGAGCATAAGGCTATCAATGGCTACTAGTCCTGATAGATATATATATTTCCTCCATTATCAGAGGCAATATGCCTCTCAATACCAGTTGCTGAGGAATAATACTAGTTGCTGGGGACATGAGTGCTATTGCACTCTACTTGTGGGTTTCCCACAGGCAGTTGGTTGGCCACTGTGTGAATGTAATGCTGGACTAGAGAGGCCTTTGGTTTGATCCAGGAGGGCTGCTCTTAGGTTCTTGCTGCATCATTTGTGTAATGCTGCAGACCTAATATTCTACATGATATTTCTTAAATGTAATTGTGCATTGTCATCAACTGAACTTTATGTAGCTGCAGAGTAAAATAGTCTTCTGTTTAGGCCTTCATTAACACCAACTTGTCTGGGTTGTATACTAGGTAGCTGTTCCTGGGGACAGAAAGAAGGCACCATTTGTTTTCCAGGCTCCTTTTGGGCCACCTTTGTAAAGAACCTAGATCTTAAAGGTGCTCAACAAATAATAGGACCCATTCATGACCACACTTGGTTGGTGCAGAGAAAGGTAGAAGGCAGTGGATGCCCCCAAAATTGGATGTGGCCGCGATGCTATTGTGGGTAGGAATAGGTTTCAAATCTTAAGCTTGTGTCATAGAATATCACAACATGTCACAGAGATTAATTCTGTAATCAGGCATTCCTTTAGCTTCAGAGTGTTTCCTCAGCTTTGATTACAGGTTGTGGAAGGTCTGATCCATAAACCTCTACTCCCCCTGCCCCAAGTTATGTAGGCTTATAGCATTGGAAGGGATCAAAAATAATACAGTCCAGTCTCATTTGCAGGGCCACCCATCCACCAGCCCATCCTATATCTGCTTATGGAACCCAGACCATAGTGTGTCTCCAGCAAAGAGCAGGTGTACTCCAGAAAGGTGGGTGCAGAACACATACATTTAGATTCCTAAGGCAAATGAGGTAAAAGATGTACTGTAAAGACTGACACAAAATATCCAAGAACTGTAGCCCATTTCACCCAAGGGAAACCAGATATAGCATTCGAATTCAGGGTGTGTCCTGCAAAAGAAGACAATGTTAGAACAATTCTATGCTACCAGCACCCTGTGACTAGTTATGACTAGCAACTATGGTTGTTTCTTGAGGTTTAAGTTAAGAAGTAGGGGAGAGGACTTAAGCAAATGGGGTTCAGATGCAGAGTTTAAGCACATGTGTTTTATTATTTTTTGTGTCTCTTTGTAATCCAAGATACACAGGAGTAGGATCTGAGGATGGCAAACATCAGAATGCCACTGTGGCATTAACTTTGAGAGTAATGGCTTTGGCTTGATTTCCGGTAGTGATTTGTCTTAATATATCCAGCATGCATAAGGGTTTGTTTATTGACAGTGACCCTTTGGTACATTTCTGATTCAAATAAATTTTCAAGCCAAATACATGTTTGATTTGATTCTCTTGTAAAATGCAAGTGTAAAATAAATCTGAATAATTATATGGCACGTGAGAACTTGCAAGCAGTCATGAACTTTATTATTCTGAATATCCAAAAGAATAGAACCTCATGGCTGTACTACTGGGCAAAATATACTTTGTAAGAGGGAGCTAAGCACAGATAGAAGAAGATGCCAATCTACCGTAAATGCCAATCTGAAGATGGATGTAGTTGTTGAATAATACTTGTAATTCAGATTAGATCCATGCTATATTTTCTTGTTAAGCTTTTTCTATTCATGACTGGTAGTGTAATCATAACCCACATATACTTTTGAAATGTAACATGTTCAAGGTGAATCAAAATTACTTTTCAGGACTGCCAAAACTATTCATAAGACAGAGGCACATGATCTGTTAAGACAAGCTGATCTTCTTAGCCCTTTTTAGTGTCTGCAGTTTTAGAGTCCTTCAAGTTGTTGGATAATATTCTTTCCTATTTCTCATCTAAAGCACTTGTAGGATTTGGCACTTTATCTGTTGTGTCTGCTTGTCTGATGTCCTTTGTACAAACGCTGTCAGTTAAACTATGTTCAGTGATTTAGGGCAGAATCCTATTGAGACAAGTGTGAGCCCCCGAACTTAGAGGCTCACACTTATCCAATGCAGAGTGTGAGTAGCAGCAGAGGCAATCTTTGCATCCCCGCTGCTACTGCTCAGCATTTTCACTAGATGGCATTTCAGAGGGGGAGGGAAGGAAGCTAGAGTGGCTTCGGGATACCTTGTATCCTAGCTGCCTCAGTTTCCTCCCCTCCCCGCCCCCTGAAATAACCCCTTTCATTCCTTTCTGAGGTCACCTTCCTGACCTCGGGAGAGCAGCCAGTGTGGTTCTTTCCATGCCGGCTGCGAAGGGGGTGGGGGAGTGGGACTGGAGCTCTGATTCCCAGCTCTGAGGTCAGAGCACCATCTCCAGCCTCAGAGCTGGGAATCCAATCCTATGTCTAGGGCCATAGGATCATTCCCTCCATCTTTATTTATGCTTAGATATATATTTGAGGTGGCAAATATAGGTGAAGTGGTTAAGCTAAAGAGAAGGACCTTCTATATCCCTTTTATGTACAGTCAGGAAGGTTATTCTTTACTCACTTGAATAGTGATTTGTCTTCCGCTGATTGAAAAATGCATCTGTCCAATAGATGGAATTTAGAAGCTCTAGTCAGCACTATTCATGCTCTCTTCCTAAAGCTTGTGGACAGCTTGCAAGAAAATGGCAAACTGCTGTCCCTCTCTGATTCTTGCAAGATAACACTGACAACTCATGGTTCTCCTAGGTTCTAAAAACTAGTCTTTTAGCAGGCTTGAAGCTTTTGTCCTTAATTTATTTCTAAGTGCATCTTTACCTTCAAACAGCTATGCACGCCTGCATTAAGAGGAAGATTGTTTTTGTCTGATCTGTCCCTTTCAGAAGAAGTGACTTGAAAGGCATTTTTCCTCTGCTAAGTAATGCATGCTGTAACTTCCCCAAATCCCAAGAAATTAAAACTAATTCCACACAATGCTTGATTATTATTTATTTTATTATATTTATACCCCGCCTTTTTTCCTGCAAGGAACCCGAGGCGGCTTACATAATTCTCCTCCTTCTCTCCATTTTATCCTCGCAACAACCCTGTGAGTTAGGTTAGGCTGAGAGTCAGTGACTGGCCCAAAGTCACCCAGTGAGTTTCATGGCTGAGCGGGGACTAGAACCTGGATCTCCCGAGTCCCAGTCCAACACTCTCACCACTACGCCACACTAGCCCTCGCCTAGAATGAGCAATAACCTTACTTACATTATTTCTAATTGAAAAGATCTCTGAAATTGCTGCAATAGTTTAGGAATATTGTAATTGAAGGAAGCGGAAGGTCTCTGTTTAGTTATCAGCTGTATATATCATACATTTAGAGAATATTTTGCACTTGGTAACCTACTTATCATAGTTGGGGAAGAAATTTCTGTCTTGTGAGAACACAGTTGAGTTAATGGCTTGTAATATACTATAAAAATGTCTTGAATATTGGACCTTTACTTGGAAAAAGCTGTTTGAGATACAGCCCAATTCAGTCCGGAAAATGCTCTGAGTGAAATACATTAAACTGATAATTTTATTTGAATGAAATTATCTTAAAGTAGAATTGATACATGAAAACATATTTTCAGCTGAACCACCCACTTACTAATACATATTTATGCAAATGCTTCAAATTAAATGCATCTTTATGTTGTGTAGTTTTAATCGTGATGTCCAGAAGATTGCTATAAAATGTCTGAAAGTGATAGTCCTAAGCAAATGTAAATAAATAATTTTACAATAGAATAATGGAGTCTTCATTACTGTTGAGAATGAGAAATCACTTCTAATGTTTTGAAGAGCTACCTGCTCTAAGAGAGTGTGCTGTCAATTACCTTACTGAGCTAGTCATTTATGACTGCCTAACCACAATTATTTGAAATTTAAACGTCCCGCAGTTATATCAGTGCTGCCCTTGTCGGGGTTGAACTACATGTTGATTATTCCTCTTTTAAAGTTTTAGTACATTCAGTATTTCCATCTACCTATAGATATGAACTTGGCACTTTAATTCCCTTTTTGTTTTGTTTTTCTCTATTAATGTAAGACAAAGATACATAGTTGTGCAAAAGAGCTAACATAAAATGGTAGCCATCTTGAAATCACCATAAGGCAATATTACATGGGTTATCATATTAGTACTAAAGCTACCAGGTTTCCTCCCCATAGGTGAGGAATAAAAGTTGGTAATAAAATATTTTTTATTAACTGAGCAAAAATACCCACCGATTTGAAGGCATAAACTTGTACTTGCCTGATCTTAAAATATGTATTTCTTTTTGTCCTCTTCTTTTAGGTCATATCTGACTCCTGTACGGGATGAAGAAGCAGAATCTCTAAGAAAGGCACGATCCAGGCAAGCTCGCCAGACTCGCAGGTCTACTCAGGTGAGGAACAAGAACTCTTGAAGACCTGTTGAAATGGTGGGCTGTACCTTATTCAAATTATTTAACCTGCCTTGTGAGGATGTCTCTAATGCATCTTAGGAAGAAGAAATTCTTGCCTATCCTTGATCATTAAATGTCCATTTTGAGTAAAGTTGTATTACTTCTGAAAGATTTCCAGGTTCGATCTCTGTGAATCTCCAAAGAAAGGAATTAATTACATGTTATCCATATGGGAGTTTATATTTTGGTTTCTAAGAGTTGACTATAATGAATCATTTTTTTCTTCATGGAAGAATACACAAGAAATGTGTGTCCTTGGGAAGCAAAATCCACATGGCTGTTGCAATGTAATGTTCTCCACAGATATTGTGCTGTGGAAGAAAAAACTGGAATCAGCTGTATAATGACCTCACCAAATATTGATTGCTGTGACTTCATTTTTAGCATTTCCTCCTTTTAAAGACATACTCTGTTTAAGCCATTCTAGCTGAATGATATATTAAATTCGTAGTTGCTAACTATGAGTTCACTGGGTCTGACCTTTACTTAGAAATTGGGCATTATCATGCTTGATTATTGTGGAAAAGGTAACCTAATTTGTAGTGGGCCATGGATTCAGTGGAAGAGGTGTAATGTTAACAAACACAGGTATGATAGATACAGCTTTGTCCAATTTCCCAGGGTGTAACACTTACAGATCTTCAGGAGGCCGAGAGAACCTTTAGCCGATCTCGGGCAGAGCGGCAGACTCAGGAACAGCCAAGTGAAAAATCAGAAAGAATTGAAGCTACTGAGGAAGGCAGTGAGATACGGGAAGACACCACAACAAGGGAACCCAGGGAAACCCGCTCACGATGGAGTAGAAACTTGGATGAAGAGGTGAACAAAAACATTTGTAGTAACTACTTATTTCAACATTATTTATGGCTTAAGATGAGTGGCAGATTTATTTATTTATTTATTATTTATATGGCCTTTTTTCCTGCAAGGAACCCAAGGCAGCTTACATAATCCTCCTCCTCCTCCTCCTCCTCCTCCTCCTCCTCCTCCTCCTCCTCCTCCTCCTCCTCCTCTCCATTTTAATTTATTTTTCTGTTATGAAAGCATTGGGAGAAATAGTATTGGATTCACTTGCATTCTACGTAAACAGCTTAACTTTGAGATACTGCTTTGATTCCTGCTTCACTGTTTAGATTATTGCCCCAGTCATAAAATCTGTAAGGAAAACAAAGCCTAATGAGAGAATTATGATGCTGTTCATAGTGAATATATGTTCCTTTCAAATATTCTGAACATAACTCAGGGGTCCTCAAACTACGGCCTGTGGGACACATCCAGCCCAACGTGCCCTTTCATCCGGCCCGGCAGCCGATCTAGTTGACGCACACCCTGCAGGGCGGCTCGCGCGCCTCCTCCACCGGAGGAGACGCTGACCGCGACGCAGCCCGCCCTGCAGGGCTCCAGGCGGCTTGCGCCCCGCCGCGAGCGCTCTGATTGGTGGCTGCTGGTGAAGGAGGTGGCAGCGGCGGCAGCAGCTCCTCTGACGGGAAGATGGCGGTCTCATGGACACGGAGGTGGCTGGCCTAGCCCCAAAGTAATGGGCGGGGAGGGCTCAGCATCGGCTCCCTATTCCCTTTTCAGCTCCCTCCGGCCGGCCGGCTTTCTTCCCGGGGCCGGTCCTGAGGAGCTTGCGGGATTCATGGCGGCCACGGCGACCGTGGCTGCCAGGGCCCTGCCAGCCAGCTTTCACCTGCCTCTACCGCCGCGAAGAGGCTATGCCGTGGCCGCTCGTCGTCGCCTCTTTCTCCTGCTGCTCCCTCGGCTCAGCCAGTCTCTCTCCCCATCGCCGACTTAGCCGCACCTCCTCCACCGGAGGAGATGCTGGCCGCAGCGCGGCTGCCCCCCCCCCCCCCCGTTTTAAGGTATGAGCTGGGATCCAAAGAATAACGCTGTAACTTGTTCTGTGCACCTGAGGTGGCTTTAGACTTGTGCTTCTCTACTTAGCACCCCTACCAAGTCACATAGCAAACTACTTAAACTGAAGAGAGTTTCAGTAGCAAGTGTAATACAGCATGGGGTACTTATTGTTGATCAGAGGGGAAAAGTTAAAAAAAATCACACTGTGTGCAATACAAGCATTTTGCGCGTGCCTATAAAGCGCTCTCTCTCTCTCTCTCTCTCTCTCTCTCTCTCTCTCTCTCACACACACACACACACACATAAACACCTGATCCAATCAAAGTTAAGCACTTTTAAGCCTTGTTAGTTTATATAGGAGAGATTTAAGCATGCTCTTTATAATTAATTTATTATTAATTTATAATAACTTTCCATTTAATCAAGTAAAAAAAAAGGACCCGGGTCCTTTTTTTTTACTTGATCCATTCGTTCATATTTTTTTCAAACTATAGTCCGCCCCCCCAACAGTCTGAGGGACAATGAACTGGCCCCCTGTTTAAAAAGTTTGAGGACCCCTGACATAACTAGTCAGAAGAAAACTGCATTAGCAGTGTTGTTATTTAATTTAAAACTTGGAAGGGAATGTCTGGATGTCACCTTGGCAAATGCCATTTAAATGGCTTCTACACAGAGTGTGAGGGATGATAATTATCTAATAACCTAAGAAGAGCTTTGCTGGATCAGACCAAAGTGTTACCCAGCTACTGGCATTGAGATATCTATGTAAGGTTATGCCATAATAAATCTGTTAGACAGCAATGCTATGGTCCCAGAAGAGCATCCCAGGGACAATAGGATTCTTCAGAGTCCCCTTATGGCTGTAGACACTGGTACGATCTCAGAAGGAGGACTTCGATCCAGCCCCCTCCCCGTTACAGCTGCTGCAGAAAGAACCATGCCGGCTGCTTTCCAAGGTTGCAAAAGCAGCCTCGGAGGACCTTGAAGAAGTCTGCAAGGGGGCATGCTGGGGTGAGGGGAGGGGAAAAGAGAGGCCAGGATATGATGTTTCCTATGGCCTCTCCAGCCCCAGTCCCGCCCCCTCAGAGGCCCATCTAGAGGGAAAAGGCGGTGGGGGCAGATCACCTCTTTCACCTCTTTCGCTCCTCCTGCCCATCCAGCAGTAGCCTGGCGGGTCGTTGGATACTCGGAAGCCTCCAAGATCAGAAGCTTCCATCTAACAGGGGTGCAACCTATAAGATTCATGCTTAGTCTGTTACAGCAGAAACAACCAAGAGTCTTGTGGCACCTTAAAGACTAACACAGCTACCCCTCGTATTGAGGGGCATACTGCCTCTGACAAAGGAGGTAATATATAGCCATCATGACTGGTAGCCATTGATAGCCTTACCATCCATGAATTTGTCTAATCCCCCTTTAAAGCCATCCAGATTGGTGGCCATCACTACAATTTATGGTAAAGATTCCACAGTTTAAATATGTATTGTGTGAAGTAGTACTTCCTTTAATCAGTGTGTGAAGAATCTCCTTTTCTCTGTCCTGAATCTCCCACAATTCAGATTCATTGGATGACACCAGTTTCTAGTGCACAACATGTATAATTTTATGCACAGCTATCATGTCCTTCATTCCCCACCTTTTTTCTAAGCTTAAAAGCTCCAAATGTTGTATATTTTCCTTATAGGGGAGTTGCTCCAGCCCCTTGACCATTTCTGTTTTCCCTTTTCTGCTCTACAATACTGTTTTTGAGGTTCAGTGAAGAGAACAGTACACACTATTCCATGCATGGCTGTACCATATATTTGTATTATTATATTTTATATTGACAGATTTATTTTCAATTCCTTTCCTAATGATCCCCAATATGGAACTTGCCTTTTTCACAGCAGCCACACACTGGGTCGATGTTTTCATCGAGCGATCCACCACAACGCCTAAGCTCCCTTTCCTGGTCAGTCACCATCAGCTGAGATCCTAATACTATATATGTGAAGTTAGGATGTTTTTGCCCCATGTTCATTCTAGATTTGGATCTAAATATTTGGTTTTCATCTCTGTCCATAACTCTGAGGAGATATTTCCTACTATCCATTCTCTGACCAGAGGCTCTCTCTTTGTTTTAACTACAAACTAATTTTGATGGTCACTGGAGATGTGCATGCATTCTAGGCTTTTAAAGGCACAATCCTATGCAAGTTTAGACAGAAAAAAGGCCTACACCTCCCAGCTATGCTGGCTCAGGCATTCTGGGAGTTGTAGGCCTCTTTTCTGTCTAAACTTGCACAGGATTGTGCCCAAAATGGTTTAAATTGCATTCACACTGCAGGCCTAACGCTAGTTAGACATGGCTCAGATTGTGTTTGCTGAATGTTCCACAGACTAAATGCACGTCGAACCACTCACAAAGCTGGGGTACATGTAGATTTTGACTGTGAGGTGAATGTTAAAGCCATATTGCAGTGGGGGAAAATGTGACCCTTGGTCACAGATCTACATTCTCTCTCTCTCTCTCACTCTCTCTCTCTGAAATCATGTTTTTAACCAAGATAGATTTTAGTCCTGTTTTTCTCACTATTGTTGTTATAGCACAGGTAGCCTCTGACTGCTAACCGAAGTGATAATTCTTGCCCTTTCCATTCTGATTTGGATGGATGTAATGAACTTATTTTGTATATCTAGTTTACTGTGTTGATGGAGTAGGTTTGAGATGCATTGTCTCTAGTATCTTGCTAGTTATAATCCATATACTCTTGCTAACTATCATCTTGCTAACTATTATTTACTCCCATGTTTGTCTTCTAGTCTGTTGGTCGTCGATTGAGGTGCTCAGCACAAGAAGACAAACCCACAACCCCCATCTCTCCTTCATTAGCTCCCTATCTTTATTCAAGTTCTCACCTGCCCAGGACAAGTAGATGTGTATCTTCTGACGCAGTGAGCCCAGCAGACTTCCAAAGCACATCTACCGATGACATGGAGAAAAATGGTATTTACTGTTGTAAACAAACTATATTGTACAAATCTTTTGAGTCAATGTCTGTACTAAGTAGCAGTTTTAGTACTTCATACCCCTCTCTCTCATGTGAGGGATACATCTCTTAATGACCTTATTGCAATATATTTGGAGCATTAAATCTTGAATCTTCTCAGTGTGGATCAATAAAGGAATGAAAGAACATCTCTAGGAATCTGAGTACCTTCATGGTAATCTCTCAGTTGAATTTTTATTTGAGCTAATGACTCCACATCATATTTTAAAGTAAATCTGCTTCTTGGAAGACCCACTGATTTGGTCCTTTGGAATTTAAATGTTAGATATAGATTGTTATGTTTTTATGGCTGAACAATCTACACATTGGGCATCTTGCTTTATTTTGAAAATGCTTCCATGGTTTTGATAAACTAATTTGCCTGGCTCTTTTTAGCTAAAGCTATATTTCTTTGGACAGAATATGAAGATGAGGATTTGGATGACAGAACTTCAAGCAAGCAGTCAGTTAGGGAGAGGCGACGACCGAAAGAGAGGCGAAGAGGCACAGGAATCTCTTTCTTTACAAAGGAAGTAAGTCATTCTGGAGACTGGGGAAGAGGACTAAAGATTAAGTCCTAGTCTGTTAGAACAAGAAAGTTGCAGTTGCCAATGGGTAAGGAGGTGCAGCATGGCATAACCCTACTGAGATAGTCAAAGAATGTTCTTTCGAGCCTATTTGGAAAAACTTTTGGCCCCCAATGAAGGTGTAAACCGAAATGCATTGGGCAATAAAACATTTTAACTGGCACCTGAGACACCTTTCTCTTTCGTTTTGTTTATAACCCTAACACAAAAACCAAAGGTACTGGTTGTGCGAAAATGAAAATGAAATGCCTATACATTTATAATGTTAGACAATTCAAAATACATGGATAAAACTTCAAAAATTCAACTATCGCACATTGTGTATAGCATCCATTAAAACAATAACATGGTACTATTCAGAGGAACAAGCAACACTCTTAACTATGCATATATCAATAACCAATCAATTGACAAGAGCCTTAAGGGTCCACCAACACTCCAGAGCAGATTTGAAGGGCGCATGGGGGCTGCAAGGGGGAGGGGAAATTCATTTTGCTAGTGGTTGACCAGTATTGGATCCTACCCCCTAACCGGAAATATGAAAAAGTTTTAAGAAAGCACTGTCAGATTCCTCCATTCAAGTCAAAGAAGCTGGAGGGTACTTAATGTGTCCTATAGCATCAGTAAAAAATCTGAAATAAATTCCTTCAATAAACTGGCAAGTTCTAGTTTGGGCAAGGCCTTCAAACTAGGATTGCAAACTATGGTTTACTCTTGGTTTGAAGGCCTCACTCAAATCACTGTCTGTTTGGACATAATGGCAAACTGGTTTGACTTTGATCAAACCAGGAAGTATTCCATTAAGCCTGGTGTAGGCAACCTGCTGCCCTTCAGTTGTTTTGGACTGCAACTCCAATAAGCCCCAGCCAGTATAGTGAATGTTCAGGGACTAGGGGCATTGTAGTCCAAAACATCTGGAGGGCACCAGGTTGCCTACCCTTACAGTAAGCCAAACATGTAAGGACAGGAGGGAAGAAGAGAGTGAGCTCATGAGTACACAATTAATTCCAAATCAACCAACCATGGTTTGGAAGATTTGAAAAATAGCATCTGAATGAAGCCTATGGTTTGAAATAGGTTTCAACTCTCTGACCTGGTCCACATGTCATGACCAATTCCTGGGTTATTCAGTAAACTATTTAAACCAGGAATTGGCAGGGGTGTGCAGGACTGAGTGAGTGTGCTGCCTTCCACCCAGTCACCACTTCCGCTTTCAAAAACAGTATTTCTGGGTTGTTTTGTGATGTCTGAACCCGGAAACTCTGGCTTGTTTATGGGTTAAACCCAGAGTTAACCCCACAATAAACCATGGGCAATTGTTGGGTTAATTCTGGGTTGTTTAAGCCCTAAACAACCCAGAGTTCCGGGTTCGGACATCACAAAACAACCCAGGAATCGGGTGTTCCTGGGTTGTTAATTGAAGGGGAAGTGGGCAGGAACCAGCTTACTCGCTCACCAAAAAACGATGATTAACAAACCATAGATTGTTTGATCGTTCCAACCGGCTCTCAGTTTGAAGTCAAACTATAATTTGCTCAAATGAGGAAGGGAATTGGAGCAGAGGAGAAGAGAGCTTGCAAACCTGTAGTGTACTCCTGACCCTCCAAACAGTGGGTTGAAGGATCAGGAACATAACATCTGCACTTGACCCTGCTTGTAACCTTGTAAAAACGAAGTTATTCCCTTTTCAGGAAATATGGTTGTATTCTGCGATGCTGCTAAAGGTTAAAGTCATAGGGGTGTTTTTTTTCCTGTTCTTTGTGGTTGAAACAAGTATTTATGTAGAAGTTGCCTGGTCAGCTGCACAAATAATTTCAAGGTTTTAATTAGTATAAGATTGCCAAACTATATTTAGTTTTCCATCTTCTGACTTCTGTAAAGTATATCCTCCAGTTAACCAGTGTTATTTTAAATCTTCATGGTATAATTTAATTTTGTCTCTTTTTTATTTCCTAGGATGAGGA
Organism: Shinisaurus crocodilurus; assembly: GCA_021292165.1. Classification (NCBI taxonomy): domain Eukaryota; kingdom Metazoa; phylum Chordata; class Lepidosauria; order Squamata; family Shinisauridae; genus Shinisaurus; species Shinisaurus crocodilurus. The sequence goes on from CM037877.1 coordinate 222,645,119, forward strand.
GGTGGATGGTACTGAAGAAGCAAAGGAGGATAGGGTAAGTGAAGGATCCAAAGTTTATACATTCACTTGTGGTTTCAAATGAACCTTTGGTTGTAGGATTGTTCTCAATTCACTTGCATTTTGAAAGCAGCACATTTAGGTGAATGTCACTCCAAATGCACCTTGGAATGTTTTTCTTTCTCTTCTACCTGAATCAAGCTACATACCTAGCATTCTCCCATTATCATTAGAAAAGGCAATGCTCAGTTATAATTCAGTAGCTTTCTTTATTGTTCATTGGACTGTAGCCGTCTGAACTTGGCATGTGATCAATGTGTTTTAATTCTTTAATGTAATGCAATGTTTCAATGTAATGCTTTCTTGGACAACAGCAGGAGAAAACATACTTAAGACTAGATTACTCTGCCCAGGTATTTGTCTCAGAATTATTATATCCATGTGTAACAAGCTTGGGTTTTTTGCCCAAATTACTGCTATCATGGTAACACCATAATGGCAGCTAAAAGTTCCAGATGGACTTGTCCATTGCCATAACTTTGCTTAGTTGCTATGCCTTCAACTGTGAAAGATCTAAAGATCAGATGGACATTTCAAAGACTTTGCTTTTTTCACTCGATATCAAGTAATAATTCTACCTTCTCTTAGATCATGGAAATATCAAAGAATAAACACAGATCTCACTTCAGCTTTGATTAGGACTTTTATTATCTACTTTCAATATTTGTTGTGAGGAAACCAAACAAATTACCTTAAAAAAGAAAGAAATTTGCATTGTTGAGTGCTACTGTACCCTTTTGTCTCCTTGGCTGCTGGTGCTTGGCATCATTTCCCCTCATCCTTTGCCCTCACAGTCCTTGCCCTCATTTGTAGACACTGACATTAATCCAAGTGGCTGTGGTCACCAGCATGATGTTGTTCATGAGTATCCATGATGGCATTGCATCACACTTAGCATAATGACATCATCGGCAAGGGGGGTGGCAGATATTGCTGTGAACAGCATCATAGTTTCTCACAGCAAGTGCCAAACACAGGAGGGTGATTTCTTTTTATTTGGGGTGGGGGACACTTATGAAAACCCCTGTGAACTCAGATAAGTGGTGTTGGTTCAGCCAAATATGACCTTGATATGGTTTTACAGTATGTTTTAAGACATGATTTGAATGGCCAAGCCATATAACAGAGTTACCGCTAGAGGGAGCTTGTGCTGCAGTTGTCCAAGTCTGAAGTGACAAACTAATGTTTTCATTTGAAACCTAGCAATAAGAGTATTCGGGATTCTTAATAAACTTGTACTGGAAAATACTTCTTGTAAAACAAATGAAAATAGTGTAGCTTTTCATCTTTCAAATAAGTTTCCTGAAGTTATTTTATGTTAGCACTAAGATAAAGAAAAAAAGTTGGGAAGTCTTGCTTAGACTAATTTGTGTCTAATTTGTGCCTCATCCTCCCGCCCCCCAGTAGTTGTAATAATTTTGCCAGATGCTGATCTTGTGTTAACTTCACATGGAATTGTATATACTATCAGAAGCATGCAGATAGACAGAAAGCTAAGTATTAGCACAAGCTCAGAATCTGACTCATGTATCAAGTGTCCTGCCAGATTGCTGCCACCAGGGCAGGAGAAGTGTTGGAGGTGATTTTTGCCTCTCCATGTTCCTGCTGTTTTGTTTTTTCTCTAGATGGGTCTCTGAGCCTGTCTAAAGATGGCATGCTGGTTGGGGCAAGGCTGGGGCTGGAGATGCCATAGCAAACCTCTCCCCTCCCTGCCCACTGGAATGCCCCCTTTCTGACCTCTCCGAGGTCCTCCAAGGCAGCTTTTGCGACCTTGGAAAGCAGCTGGTATGAACCTTTCCACAGCAGCTACAAGGGGGAAGAGGAAGGGATCAGATTCAGGAGTCCCACTTCTGAGGCCATTGCAGTGTCTACTGCCTCAGAGGGGAAACTCCAAAAAATCTTATGACCCCTGAGACGCTCTCCTGGGACCATAGAGTATACTCTCCTTGGTTGCAGTCCTGTACACACTTATCTGGGATATATGATTCCTAATTGGCTGAGATGACATTGGGAGGAACCCCCTGTTGTTGTTGTTGTTTTTAAAAGATGCCAAAACTCTATTTTAAAAATTAGGCATGAGGTGTGTGTGTGTGTGTGTGTGTGTGTGTGTGGGAGGTGAGGTGAAACTCCCCACACACACAACACCTTTTATACCCAAAATGCAGCACAGCCCTACTCTTTTAAAATGCCCGAAGTTTCCCTTTTTCTGAAGCATAATTAGGAGGCTGGAGATGTAGAAAATAGTGAAAAGTAAGCCTCTTCTGCTGACTGTAAGGGGAAAAAATCCAGCATTACTAGTTCTTTGAGAATTTTCAATCCCAGAACTTTTTTAAAAAATTAACTTTTTTTAAAAAAATCAGCTGTTCCGTGGGAATCAGCTGAGAGGCGGGGGCTTCCCCCGCCCTGCCCAGTAGTACTCCGCTCTTCCGGACCAGCAGAGGAAAGTAATAATAATAATAATAATAATAATAATAATAATAATAATAATAATTTAAAAAAAATCAGCTGTTCCGCGGGAATCAGCTGAGAGGCGGGGGCTTCCCCCGCCCTGCCCAGGAGTCCTCCGCTCTTCCGGACCAGCAGAGGAAAGTTAAAATAATAATAATAATAATAATAATTTTTTTTAAAAAAAATAATCAGCTGTTCCGCAGGAATCAGCTGAGAGGCGGGGGCTTCCCCCGCCCTGCCCAGGAGTCCTCCGCTCTTCCGGACCAGCAGAGGAAAGTTTAAAAAAAATTTTTATTTTTTTTTACTGTATTCACTCCATAGGATGCACAGACATTTCCACCTAGTTTTTTTTTTTTTTGGGGGGGGGGGGGGAGTGCGTCTTATGGAGCGAAAAATACGGTACTGAATACTGAAAAATCCAATATATTGTAGGACTCTTTGAATGATTGCTTAGTATAACCATTAATATATAGAGCACTGAACAATTAAAACATAGGTATGCTTATTTGAGCTATTTGTGATATAACTCCAAAATCAGACTAGGAAAAGAACCCAAGTCTATAAACATGCTTCCTAAGTTATCCCATCTGCTTGAATTTGTGCCTTTCATAGCACTGTATGTCCCAGTTCTGTTCCAGGTTTGCAATCTTATTTTTGATCCTTATTAGTGTATTATCTTAATTGATAAAGATGTTCATAAATTACATAATTTAAGCTGTAGTTCTGATATGGGGATAGGCAAAATCAAAACTCGAAGGACTAAAGGGTGAGTTAGAAATCCAAACTGAAACCAGACTCATTTGGAGACCCTGTAGTTCAAATTCACCTGCCCTGCTACACACAAATAGGATGTTGATCAGCTGATCTTTGACATGTTTAAAATTATTGCCTTAAACTTGTTAATGTTCTTCTAGTTCTTTTCAGCAACCCAATGAAATCACAGTGCTAAGAATTCAGCTTTTAAAGCTGAGTTGCAAGCTTCTACAGTACTGATCTTGTGTGTATTTAACACTTCATTTGTGATGAAAGTGCTGTACCTTTTGTTCGCCTTGCGCATTTAACAGGCCAGCAGAACCAACTTGCCCCCACCACCGCCCTCCCAGTCACTTTACTGTTCCTGCCAATCCATCATGATTCCTTCTTCTCATTTCTCTGCTTTGCTATCAAGAAGTTCATTGCTCTCCAAGAGCAATGTCTTTATTAGGTTTAGGTCTGCCTTGGAGAGCTTTTTGTTTTCTGGGATCATGACTACCTAATATGGTGTGGTATGCCCCAGTCAGAGGCTGTTGCATGTTGCTTTGAGGCAATGGAGCTTGCTTGGTAGTACCATTTAGGTGAGTTTCTAGCAGGCTAATGTGGAACAAAGGCTGTTTAAATAGTAAACAGTAACATTTTATGCTTTTAATTATTTCTGTAAATAGCATGGCTTGTGATGGACAATTCCTTTTTAGGGAATCCAGAGAGCATTGCCTAGAAGTAACATTTTCCATTTTGTCTTGTTTTCTAGCACAGTTGCAGTATAACACTGGGAAAGTTTTCATCCTGGCTTATGTCCATAGCAGTGTGGGAGGGAAGGCAATTTTTAGATAAGTATGATAAAAAAAATAAGGCCTTCAATTATGAATAAACGTGGGGACATGCTTTTGAAATACTGACTTTATAATCAAAGAATCCTGTGGTAAATCAAAGAGCACTCACAAGTAGATTGCAGGTCTATTTCCCTGTAGTTCACACAGTTGGCAGGATATCAGACTAGTAAGAAGTGAGGGGATAAATGGTAGAAAATTCATTTAAGTTGTTAATTTATAGCAGTCCTTAACAGTATTTGTGTATTTAAGTGTAGTTTTTATCGCATCAGGCAGAATGTTAGGAATACTCTAAGTTAGGATTTTGATACAGATTGTATTCCAGCTTTATTTCACATTATTATACATGAATACATTTCATATTTTGTCCAAGCTTAAGCTCCGTGGGTTGGATCCAAGTTTAGTCATGCTTAGAGGAGACACTTGAAATCAATGGCACTTACATTAGTCCTGATTATTAAGATTGATTTCAGTGGGTCTACTCAGAGCATGAGCAAATCTGGATCCAACCCCATGTGTGTTTGAAAAGAAAAGAAAAAAAGTCTGTCATATTTTAGGGTCATCCTGATGCTGAGCCTAAAATTGCTAAACACTTAAAGCCAAATATAAAGCAAAGTGGCATCTGACTAGTTCCATTTAAAGCATTTGTCATTTCAGGGCATAATGCTTCTATAAAAACTGTGTGCAAGTCCACAAGTATTACATGTAAAATAGGATTGTGTTTGTCTTCCTTGCTATCTATGCAGACATTTATAACTTAAAGACATGAAAGGGTTCAAATGACTGTAATCCTAGCTTGGTTCTTGCTGGTTGGACAGGGACTAAGGCCCAAACAAATGGTGGGGTGGGGGATGATGACAGAAAGGAAGTCCAGTGAATGTTTCCAGAAAGTCAGTTTGGAAGTCAGGCTAACCTTCTCTATCAAAAACATTCAAGCGGATGACTGACCTGGGACTAACAGCTTCTGTAGCCCAGTATGTGTTCTTGGGCAGTGGCCAATAAGTGCTTCAAAGCATTCAGTAGCCACAAACTTATGGTGGAATGGTCTGTCTTCTAGAAATGAGGGGTTTCAGACTATCCTGAGTAGTTGCTTTTGTATGTCTTGGGAAAATGAACTGCAATTGTGTTTGAGAGGGAAATTGTTTATCCCTTTTTAAATTTATTTTAAGGGGAATAATAAAATGATGTATGGCCTACAGATGGTGTGTTTGTTTTCTTTTCATTTGAAAAGGGGAAATCATGACAATAACATGCTAAGAGACCTATATTTTCTAAATGAGTATAGTATTTCAGAAGGGAATGTTGCTTTGCTCTGTACACAGTCATTGCTCAGTCTGGTATAGACATAAAGTTTAATCATAGTTAGCACTAAACATGAGCCATATTCAGGCATTCAGACTGAATGTGTGAGGGCACAAAGTGCGATGCACACACACCATCCCCATCATCCCTGTGAGTCTGAAGGGTCTTGAGGTCCCTCCTGAAGTTCTGGAGACAGAATCTAAGCATGTGCAGCCGAACTTCCTTCAAAGCCTCCATACAACCAGGGAACACACTTCAAATCTCCCTTCAGATCTTCATGCTCAACAGGTGAGGGTCAGGAGTGGAGTGGGTGGGGCTGGTGCATGTGAGCACATTGGGGTTGGGGCTGGCACATGTGCTCCTGGCCCTCTACACACATTGTACCTGAAGAGGGCTATGGTTTATCTTAACCCTGGTTAAGATTCTAAATGTATAGTGAAACTGGCTTAGTTTGCCGAGATAGGAGATGCTAGCAAGACCTGCTTGTTACCTTACAAATAAAAAGGTGTGGAAAGTCCTTTAACTATGGTTTTGATCTGTTTAGATTTTAATACTGCAGATTAACCATAATTAAGGGAAACTCACTTCAAACCATGGTTTTACATTGTGGATTTTGTAATCTGTAAGGCTAACATCCTGATAGTCATGTGGTAGTTCTGCATATGGCAGCTAATTTTTATCAAGAATAGTTCTATTACCAAACACTGTATTCACTTACCGGTACATAGAATTTTGAGTCTAATACTTGATGGATTACATTTCCTGATGAGCAGCCTTGCAAATAAGCATGGTAGAAACCTCACAAAGCAGTTTAAATACAATTAATATACCGTATTTTTCCCTCCATAAGACGCACCCCCCCCCGAAATAGGGGGAAATGTCCGTGCGTCTTATGGAGCGAATATTGTAAAACAACCAAATAATATTTTTTTTACATACCTCCCTCTGCGCGCCTCCAACCGGTCCCGCGGAAGAGCGGAGGGTTCCTGGGCGGAGCGGGGCAAGCCCCTGCCTCTCAGTTGATTCCCCCCATGGCGGCCGCTTAACAGCTGATTCCCCACCGAACACCTGATTCCCACCGAACAGCTGATTCGGCAGCTTGGTGGGGCTTTGCTGCTGCTGCCGCCTCTTGCCTTAAGCCAGGGGGCTGATTACTGGTTTGAACAGATTGGTGCTTTGCTGCCGTGGTGCGACGGCGCCCCCCCTCCCAGCAGCAGGGAAGCGAGCGGGTGGGCGCAGGGCCAGCTGTGCTCCGTGTGGCGACCTCCGGAGCCCACCGGCCCTGCCCTGCCCACCGGCAGAAGAGAGGAGGGCTCCTGCGTGGAGTGGGACAAGGCCGCCCGCGCCCACCACAAACTTTGCCACCGCTGGAGCCGCCGCCCGTCGCATCACATCCTGGCTGCTCCGTCGTGCTGGACCCCCAGCGCCCTGTTGCCCTGGTTTCCCCCACCAAAAACATAGCGCGGGGGTCCAGTGTGACGGAGCAGGGTCCTGTCGCGTCACTTCCGCCGCGCCAGAAGTGACGCGACAGGACCAGCATGGGCAGCGCGGCTGGCTAAAACAGCATCCTATACAAGGCAAGTCATCCAGCTTTTTCTTGCTTGCCAAGATGGAAACAATCCTTTACTATAGCTTTTTGTGGTTCTGGTCAATGACCGTAATAATAAACATTCATTCATTCATAGCTTTTTGCTAGCACAGAAGGTGTACTAGATGTAACCCCGGGGGAGGTGGGGGAATAATACACATCCTGTGTGGGGAGCCCTTAGAATTTGGCATAAGGGGCCCTGCCCTCAAATAGCATCTAGTACGGTAACATCCCGCTGGCCATCCTTGGCAGGCTGGAGACCCCCTGGATCCCATCCAGCGCGGCAGCACCAGAGCCACCGCCCCTCTCAGCCGCCCCCTCCTGTCCCCGCAGCGATATTGTAGGTAATTTGAGTTTTATTCTTTATAACCTGTTTTGGATTGTTTTTAAGAAATGCAGGGTTAAAAAAGCAGTTAATAAATAAATAAATGTATGGAGATATTATTTTGTTCTCTTGTTATTAGTTTTCCAATAATTTGTGCATGATTTTTTTTTTCTTGTTTTCTTCTAAAATCTTAAGTGTGTCTTATGGTGCGAAAAATACAGTAATTTTCATAGCATATGCAGAACCTCATCTTTCCCCAAGTAATCCATAGCAGTATGAAATAAGCTTTCTGCACAATAGTTTATCAGTAGGTTTATAAATATCCACCCAATAGAGGCTTTTTAACTCCACCCCCACCCCACTCAACCCCATTTCTGCCAAAAAATGAATAACATTGCAACTTGTTTGTATTGCTATTCAGGTGATCTGCAGAACTATTGCACATGTTTGCTCTTTGATTAGTCACAACTCTCCAAAGACTACATGATTATGCTTTGTAATATTTTTAATGGGAGCAAAGCCATATTCAGGAATGGATAGGCTATGTTGGCACTAGGGCAAACACCCAGAGAACTGGTGGAGGCAGGGCATGATGGATACTTCCTTTAAGAAGGTGGGGGCAGCAGTACCAGATACGTGCTGGCTGGGGGATGCTGGGAGTTGTAGGGTAACAGGTTGGGGAAAGCAGGTCTGAAGCAAGACAATATGGTGTAAGGGTAGCTTATTTGCAGAACAAAATACTGAAAGAGAGGTCAGCATGCCAGGTGGCATAGAAAGTGAGGAGCTTTGGGACAGAGCAAAAGGGAGGTAATGCAATTGGAAATTATCTGATCTGAGAGAGATTGGGGTGCAGTGGGAAGCTGGGCAATCAGCCAATGCAAAAGAGTGTGTGGAGACAAAGAATCATAGAAACACAGATGGAGAAACGGGGTGGGGGGAGAGATTGCTGTAGGTTTGCTTGGGATTGTTTTATACAGTCAGCTGTTTGCAATTAACCTTTTGTAAACAACTTGCATATACACTTAATCTGAAGAGTTAATTATTTCTATTGAATTGATTATTTTTAAGTCTCTGAGATAAGTTTCTAGGTAACAAGTGCTGAAAGGATTAGGGTGGCCAAATGCAAAAGAGAACAGGGTTCCTGCACCTTTACTAGCTGTGTAGAAGAGGGAATTTCAGCAGGTCTAGCTTGCATGACAAACTGTACTTGCTGAAATTCCCATTTCTACAAAGCTAGTAAAGGTGCAGGAACCCTGTGCCCTTTTTGCATATGGATACCCTGGAAAGGATCTTTTAAAACCAGTGAATCCATTAAGGTCTTGACAAAAGAAGCCCCGATATCAACATACTAAGACCTGAGAGAAGAGGAGTCATGGTCCAGGAACAGCAGTAGTCATTTAAAGACCATGGTAAGAGAAGCCAAGAAGGGGTTAACTAGACTAGAGTTCAGGGGTGGGGTCAGTGGCTACTGAATATAGAGAAGTAAGCACTGGATCCAGGGAAGGAGGAGGAGCTGCAGGAAAAATTGGAGTAGGGAAGAGAGAGAATACCACAGAGCTGCAGAGTGGACAGACTGAAGAAGGTATTCAGAGCCTGGTGGCTGCGCTACAGCCAAGAATAGAGGGTGAAAATGGGGAGAAAGTATACAGTATCTTGGCTGGGAGTGGCAAAAAGCTAATTATATAATGTGTAGGTGCAAATGTTAGTAACTTGTATTGCGTGCTAATTAGACTTGACCCACTGAAAATGTCTCCTTTCACACAGCCACATAGCAGATGATCTGAGCCAAGAAATCTCTGGTTCGAATCATAGCTCAGCTATGAACTCACTAATTGTCTATAGTCAAACTACTTTCTGTTGCCCCTCATCTGTAATAATGGAGTAATAATACTGGCCTATCGTGTAGACTTGTGGCAACGGTCGAGACAGTATATAGAGAACACTTTAATTGGCTATGTGGGGGTGGGAAGACCTTCTGTTCTGTTGCAGCAGAGCTGAGATATGAAGTGTGGGACTTCCATGTCATATCTCAGTACTTAAAACCACTATGTTACTCTAGCTCCAGCTCTATAAAGTATATATTTGAGAGAGAGAGAGAGACCTAGACCACTAAGATTCTGTGGCTGAGGCAGGAAACCATGGGTCTGTCATGCCTGTACTTTATAACATAACTAAATTCCTGGGCTGATATTGCAATATTGCCTAGGTCTCTATGGACCCACTAATTTGCCCTGACCATATTTACATGGTGTCCCAAGAGGAGAATAGAAACAACACAATATAATATTTAAATAACTTTTTTTCCCCTTGTTACTACAAAGACAAGTTTATTTTTATTTCTTGATTGGCATTCACCAATATTTCAGTGAATATTTCTGTGCTCTACCAAGACTTATTAGTAGGAATTAAGCATTTGTATTTTCTAATGTATGTTTATGGTCTAATACTATGGAAGGTCACTAAAGATGAAGTTAGCATCTGGCTATTAGGTTTATTATCCTGTTAAGTCTCTCTTTCTATTCTTTGTAATTTTGTCTGCTTGTTTACATTCCTTCATTTAGCTTTGTGGTCATAGAGCAGGAAGATGCAGTTAACTGCCCATATACGTACATAATCTCTCCATTGTTGAGCAGATACCAGTAAGGTGTAATGAATCCTTTCTGTTGGATCGTAGCAAATAGCATGGATTTTAACTTTTTTTTCATTAGCTCTGTAGTGAAGTGGAAGTATGTGAAGCTTTGTAAAATAGCATGGAAAATGCAGGTCATGGATCTAGTAACCACATTCTGGTTAATGGATTTAGACTACTATACCCCCATTCTACCCAAGCCCCTCTTAGTTTCTTTCAGGCCCCAAGTCACCTCTGGTAAAGGCTGCATCACCACGCATGTATTCAGGGGGACTCAGGGTAGTTATCTTATAGCTCGCCAGGCCCATCATTTAATCCAAACAAGTGTCATCTACAAGAGAAAGTCATCCCAGATTGTTGGATAGAGAAGTTGCCTTCCACAGGTGTACCCCAGACTGCTATGTGGAAGTATGGTTAACTTGATTGAAGTTAGTGAAGTTTGGCCTTGCTCCTATTTCTCTCTGTTGGATTAGTGTAAATTACAGCCCGGATCCTTACACCATCTTCCGAGGCCCCCTGTCAAATGAAGTTAGGTGGGTGGCTACAAGAGAAGGCCCTGTTTATGGATGCTTCTCTTCTCCCACGCATTTTAGATTTTTATTATTATGATTTTATTTTCCAAGGCACTTTACATTTTTATTGTATTAGTTGTTTTTAACCTGCCTTATTGTGTGAGCTGTACAGGGTGGCATATGAATTGCACAAATATATCAAACTGGATACTTTCTCTGCATTGATAACACACATTTAGGTACGGTAAGTGATGTTTCTTTTTTCAAAAAGCAGTTCTGACAGTTCTGGAAGATGTATGTATCTCTCACCAACTGGAGAGTGGTAAAAACACAGTTTGGGAGAGTGTCTCCTAGTTTTTGACTTGTAGGAATCACCTGCTTTGTATTCCAGATCTTGTTTTGTCTAATGTCATGAGTACTGCAAAATGTTCTCTTAGGGCACACCCTTATCAGGTTGACACCTGCTAGATGGAAGCCTCTGATCTCAGAGGCTTCCAAGTATCTTATGCCCTGCTGGTCTGCTGCTGACAGGGCAGGATGAGCAACAGAGGTAGTTTTCACCTTTCTGTCCTTTTTAATTTTTTTACTCTAGATGTACTTTTGAGCCCCTCTAGAGGAAGCGCACTATCAGGGACGGGGCTGGAGAGACCATAGGATTATTCGTATCCAAGCCTCTCCTGTCCCTTCCCCATCCACTGGAATGCCCCCCTCTATAAAGTCCTCTAAGACGGCCTTTGTGACCTCGGAAAGCAGGCACCGCAGACTGCAGTTATGTCCACGGCGGCTGCCAGGGGGTGGGGGGAGGGATTGGATTGTGTAGTCTCCCTCCCAAAGTCGCAGCAGTGTCTACAGTTTTGGGAGGGGAAATCCAAGAAATCCTATGATCCCCGGGATATTCTCCAGGCACCATAGGATTGCTCTGTTAATTAGAGTTATTTTCAGTAAACTGCATTCATGGTCTTTGACTATTAGCATAAAGTGATCAAATTTTGTTATAATTTACATATTTTCTCAAGACTCTGTATGTGACAATGTTTGGATGATGTGCAGGTCCTCTGGAGTCTATTTCTTGGCGTGAAGCCTAGGAAGTTGGGGAATGTATCCACTTTGCTAGTCCTCCTTTAAACTGATCACTGTTTTTAGTACGTGTACATTCTGTTCCTCTTTAGCAACTCATATTTAAATGAAACTGGCTGTTTCTAAAAGTTGCCGTCTTTTAGTGTGATTAAACTCCTGCATGTGCCAAGTGCATGACTTTTGGGGGATGAATGAAAGTATGTTCTTTGAATTACCATCTTTTGTTTTTCTTTCTTACCAGTGTTATGGATAAACTGAGTAAGAGCTATGGTCTCAGTCTATCTTTGAGAAATGTATGGAAAGCTAGCTTTGTAGTAAGCCATATGAATTCATGGATCCCATATTTTATGCAACGCGGTTATTATTAAAGGTGATTGCCTTTAGTTTAATTATCTATTATATGACATTTGAGCATGAACTGACAGGTGAATCCATAAGGGATTAATTGCTCCAAGGAATCTTTTACTCCAGTCCCTTTTTTCCAAGACTTGAGATCCTGCTGCTTGGTGATGGATCAGCACCCTAGTAGGCAAAAGGCTTTTCTTGTCTTCCTTTTATGGGGAGTTGCTCCAATGTTTTTATATCATGTTAACACAGTCTAGTGCCAAGCCTGCCCACCCCTGCAAATTTTTTTTGACAGTCCTTCATTTAAAGGGCATGATCTCGCCAGCATACGTAAGAAAATAAGCCTTTTCAAAGGCATTATTTCTGTAATACAGGATTCTGCTTATAAAAGTTGGACAATAGATTACAAGTGGAACCTGCAACAAAATGTTTTAGTGTGGAGTGCTCTTGTTCCGGGTTCCTGCCAGCCATGCCCTCTTCTAGGATTCTCCATTCCATCCCTCTTGCTCCCTGGTTTTCTAGTTTTCTTCCCTCCATCACTCAACCAGCATTGCATAGCCACTCTGAGCATGCTCACTCCTTGTTAGGCTGAGGGGTTTTTTTAGTTCTCCTATTCCTTAGGGTTCCCCCCCCCCTAAAGATTGTTTTTGTACTTCTGCAAACCTTTGGGTTCTTCAAACCCTGCCAATACCTCTCTCTTGTGTGTGGATGGTGTTATTTTGGCTACATAAGAATCCACACCGAACTTCAGAAATAGAAGGAATGATTCTCCAGTTGAAACACTAAATCATTTGATATTGGGCTGCATCTGACATGACTCATTTAAAAAAAAAAAATTCTTATATTGATCTGTGAAGCGAGAAACTAGCTGTCTTTCCGTTCTGTCTGATTGAAGGCCTTGGAGTCTGCATTAAATCATGCTTCTCCTGGTTCACTTGATCCAGTGAAGTATACTAGGTGTGATTTCCCATGGTGACAAAAGATTCCAAGTGATCTCAAAGTCATGCAGCCCACAGATAGAAGTCATGAAGGAAGCCTTTGCACATGCCTAAACTACATGTACATATCTCAACTTGCACATGCATACGGATGATCTGTGTCAGACTGACTATCTTATTCTGTGGCACCAGCATGGCAGCTGCCAGTATAACCTAGGAGCGATGCAGGGAAGGCATCCTCCATGTATGAAAGGTTAATGATAATTTCAAGTGGCACAAGGAGCAAAAACATGTTTGGGATTCAAAACTTTATATTGTTTTTCTTGCCAGTTTCCAATAATATGATGAAAAATTCCTTCCGAGGAATTACAATTTATATTTGTGAAGAAAAGCAGACCCTTCTCCACCACACACGTGTAAACAAGTTTAATCCCAGCTGGAGGCTGGGGACCTCATGCAAATGTACATAGTTCCTCTGATGACTCTGAGCCTGAGAGTCTCCTGCAAATGTACATAGTTTCCTTTGATGGCCCTGTGCTGCCTCAGAGTCTCCCATGTATTTGCATGCAAATGTTCCCCAAGCACTCTAGTCATGATCAGGAGTTCACCCCCCTGACACCTAGGAGCCACCCCTCCCCTGCCTAGCCCAGATGAAGTTCATCCAAGGACAGCCAGGCTACTGAAAGGAGGGGTGGGGTGGGAAATCGATACTGCCAGCCGTGGCTTCTGGATTTGGTTGTTGTTGTCTGGATGCAAAGGACCGTGGAGTAGCGCTTTTGCTGAGGCAGGCCCTAAGAAAACCAACCCCCCCCCCCCAGGCAAAGGGTAAGTGCTTGGGTGTTTATATAGTAAAGGAACTAGTTTTGTTGTTTTGTAGCTCTACTTGTGTATACCAAAGTGTCCCCCCACCTTTTCTCCCTTCCTTCATTGCCCACTTTTTATTGTAATCTGTTTACCTTAAATAAACTTTCCTGGTTTTACCCCACACGGTGTGTGTGGTTCCTCTGTGGTTCAGTGCTAAATCCAGTGTATAGACTAAGGGTAAAGCCCTGAGAAAATCAGTGTCAAGACGGCAGAGCCAAGGCTGGCAGTTTGGCGCCTTTGATCTCTCGTCTTGAGTTAAAGGACCGGTTGGCAGTCCTTCACAATATTGTAAGCAATAGCAGTGCCATGGGATCTTACTCTGAATATTAGACCATTTCCCCCTACGTTTCACCACAACATTTCCAAAATTAAATAGCAAGTCAAGCATGATCATATGATAGAAGCTGAGCAGTTACTTTATTTTTACTACCAAAGATTTTTCAAGTATTGAGATTGAATTTCACTGATCGTTGTTCTAGGTGAATAGAACTGCAATAACAAATGAATTCAGATCATGCCAAGATTCTTGTCTTAAGGATTTTGCCATGCTTGAGGGTAGTCCAAGATTTGATAGCATTTGCATAATGGAATATCTAGCATTTAACCATCAATATGCCAGCAGGAATCACCGTGCACAAGTGAAATTCCTCTCTGGCAGATAGGACCAAAATACAGTCATGCCTTGGATTGAGAGCATAATTCGTTCCGGAAAGGTGCTTGTAGTCCAAAACACTCTTATATCAAAACGAAATCCCCCCAAAAAAATTTGTACAGAGATTTTTAATTTAAGCCATACTACAGTACTTGTATTGCAAGGCGACGCTTGTATATCAAGTCAAATAAATAAATAAATATTAAAAATTTTGCTTGTCTTGCAAAACGCTCTCAAACCAAGTTACTTGTAATCCAAGGTATTACTGTATACTGAAATACCTTATTTATATTGTCTTGAAACAATTACAGATATTGACAACCTTTTCTGAAACTGTTATACTACCTATATTGCATGGGGTAACTTGCATTGCTATGTCATATGCTATAGTATGTATGCTTCTCTAACCTTAAATATCCCTCTTAGTGGCAAGGAAGAACCACAGTTCCATTTTGGGAACAGAAATACTTCAGGATGCACATCTATTCATTTATTTCTAAACTTCACCTCCAGCTTTAAACTGCAGATAGAGGAATGGCGGAAATAGGAGAAAGGGAGTACAACATTGAAAGAGCCCTGTAAAGAAGCCCACAAAAATTTCCAGTCCCCCTACCCCACCCCCAAAAGCTGGTAGCCTGTGTTTCCATGCTGACTTCAGAGGAATGGAAACCCTGTGCTGTGCCCCCCCCCCCCCCCCAGTTTTAGAACCTGCATGGAAATCCTGGCTACTAGCCTCTTAGCAGGCTAGTAAAAAAAAAAAAAAAAAATGAAAACAAAGCCTTTTATCTGTATGTAGATTGATGAGGTAGGGGGAGAGAAATGTCTTGAGTCCTAGAAAAAACATAAAATCTAAAATATTGCACACAGTATAGTAGAATGAAAACAAAATAGAGGGACTTGGATTTAGTTACAAGATCCTTCCATGATAATTTTTAGTGGAGTAAAGAAGATGGATGGGTGCTAAATGAAGGAGATCGAGGGAGAGTTCAAAGAATTCATGCACTGGAGATCAGACAATAGGTGGGGAGTGGGAGTCATTGCTTTTTTAGGGTAATGATGTGTTTTAAAACTATGGGAAATGAAGTAGTAGGAGAGGTAGTAGAAGGTAGCTCATCTCCCAAAGATAGCTGGAATGACTGTTTGGACATAGAGGAGAAAATGATCAAACTTGGCAGGCTGAATTGCAAATCTCAACTACATGCTGTGGATTTCTTGACACAGAATATAGAAGATGGGATAAAAGCAGAATTATAAGTCTGCCCTGTTTCAGGGAGACTGCCTTCCCTTGACCCAACACCATTGCCACACACACTGGCCATGAAAGGTCCAACTTCCCTGGGGGAGAGAACCAGGAGAGGAGGAGACATATGAAGACACTATCGTATGCCTTATCCTGTTGTGTGTTATTACTGTTGTGAGTAGTGATGCTGGCTCAGTTCTCTGAAGCAATGCTCCGAAACTTAACTTCAGAAATTCTTAAAAGCCCACCTTTATTGAGAGGTGGGCTCTTAAAGCCCTGAAATTTTTCTCTGGCTTGGATTAAGATCCAAGCCAAAAAAGAATTTCCAGCTCCCCGTACCTGTTTTGGCTGTCCTTCCTGCCAGTATCCCATAACTCAAAACCATTCCCTCTGCCCTCTTCTTAATATTAATCAGTGGCAATGGTGAGCTATGAGTGGGAAAGGATTTTCACTTCCCTCCCTCCTCTCTGTGCACTAATACACTGGGAGATGTGATTCTCCTAATGGGAGGGTATTTTTCCCCCCAGAACCCATCAGATTGGACCTTGGTTTATTTCTGAGTTAATTTGAGGCAAGCTTCAGATAGATAGCCCATCTCTAGTATAGAGCTGCTTTGGAGACTCCACTCAAAAAGTGGGATACAAATCTAACTAATTAACAATAGTTTCTGGTGAGAATGTGTCTTTGAAAAGCTATATTATTATTATTATTATTATTATTATTATTATTATTATTATTATTATTATATTTATCAATCGCCCATCTGGCCGGTCACCCGGCCAGATGGGCGATTACTTATACAGTAATACCTTGGATTGAGAGCATAATTCGTTCTGCAACCATGCTTGTAATCCAAAACACTCTTATATCAAAGCGAGTCTCTGGTGGGCGTGAGCAGGGCCGATTTCGGCCCACTACGCCCGCTCGAGGCAAGCAGTTACATCCCTACAACTACTTGTCTTGCAAGATGTCGCTTGTTTATCAAGTAAAATTTTTTTTAAATTTTTGCTTGTCTTGCAAAACGCTCTCAGACCAAGTTACTTGCAATCCAAGGTATTGTTAGGTTTTGCATGATGGGCAGAACGAGATTACCACCTGACATCAGGATTGTCACCTGACATGGAGGATGTCTCCTGAGGTGAAGTACACAAGGTCTTCTGTCACCAGACATAGTCTCAAGGTCTATGACTCAGCAACCATGGGACAGGTTTGGGGTAAACATGTTGTGATGAATAGGTTATATAACTGGTGAGTAATATCCTATTTATAGGTACAGGGTCTAGGGGTATAAAGACAGACACTTATTGACACAGTGACCTCTCTCTGTCTCTTGTTCTGGACTTCTGCTTCAAGTCAGTCTTCACTTCATCTCAGCCTTACCACTGGGGTCTTGGATTTGAATCTGCAATCATGTAGTGTGTAAGAGATGCATTGCTTGCCTTAATCCCATGTAATTGGGTCTTACAAATAAACTCTTTAATCTTTATTAACTGCTGTTATCTCCTCCTTCCGTCTGCGTGACTGGGACTGAGGGTCACTGGCTAGGTAAGCTTTTGAACCCGGGTCAGTCCAGCTCTCACATCTGATTATGGGCCCAGATTACGAGCAGATTACCCAGAGATAACCCTGATTGTTATCTCAGATGGAGCAGATAAGCCCAGGGACGCAAGAGATCAGCAGTTATGGAGTTAAGTGATTGTTTAGATTTGTAAGGAACGGTTTGGAATGTCAACAAAACCGGGAAAGGCAGAGTGGCTTGTAATCTTTCGGCTGGCAGGGCTTTGTGCCAGGGATGAAAGAATGCAGCACAACTGAAGAATGCAGGAGAAGAGAGACGAAGGATTTTTCGTTTTGGAAGAAGCTGGAACGGAGGTGCCAGGTTTGGCAGATCCGAGGCTACTGGAAAGTGAACAACGCTGGACACAAGGATTTCGTTTTCCACAGCTTGCTGGAGTGATTGTCAAGGAGCTGTATCGGGCAAGGAAATTTCTCCAGGAGAAGCCATATCTACTCATCGAGACTACAGCAAGGAGGATCATATTTCTTTTACAGCTTGCTTCTTTGCTCAGCAGCGGATCAGCTATCTTTTGCATTGTGTCAACAAGTGGCTTGGATTACAAATAACGTGGATTACGTCTGACGTGGGCAAAGCGTCTGGAGCGTGTGTCGCAGCAAAGTCACGTGTGACTGGAACGTATCTTGGGAAACTTGATTCTACACGGAAGGCTGTACCAAACCAGCAGGGGCGTGGTTTTAAAACAGCAGGGAAGAAACCGCGGCAGTTTTTGAACAGACAAAGCTGTGCTTCAAATGTGATGCTGTTCTTCATTTTCTTCATGTGGGATCACAGAAGAAGGGGCTTGAAATCAGCAGGGGTGCTGCTGATGGGAAAACATTGTGCTTTAACCCAGGACATAACAAAATGGACATTATTTTGTTGTGAGCAGAAACAGTGGATTGTTTAAACGAAGCTTTCTGTGTTGGACATAAATAAGCAGAAGGAGGACTATGCAAATGGTCAGGGGTTTAAAAGTCATGTTTTTGGAACTGTATTTCTTGAAAGTTTGAATCACTTGAAATCAAGAAAGTGTAATATATGCTCTGGAAATGTCAGGAAATGTACTGAATGTATATGACTGCTGTGAGTATATTGTGGATTTCTCTGTAGCAAAATGTGAAATACTGAATAATTAGTAGGTATGTTTATATGGCAAAGCTAAGAGATGGATTATTTCTTTTATCATAATGATGTAATAAAGAAATGGAGAGTTGTACTGTTGCAACTATAAAAAGGTTAAATGCTTATATGTATGACATGTACATGCATGCATATCACATGATGATGTTTGGTCATTTAGATTCACAGGCCTGTGAAAGAAAATGCAAACTGTGGTGAGGAAAGCATTTGGAAATTGTAATTTACACATGAAAGGTAATTTTGTGCACATATACAAAGGATGCTAGCTTCAACAGGTAAACTGGAAGGCAAGCTGACAAATCATTTAATTTATTCTTGGTGATCTTGTGGGAACTCTGATGGTTTTTAGAGGAGAGGCACGTTATTTCATGATGTTAATTCATCAATACACGAGGTACAAGGTTGTGTACATGTTAGATAGAAAGCTGGAGTATTGAACAGAGTCAAGGTGTTTTGTGCTTGGGTGGGAAACAAGCATATTACCCATGTTACCTATTTCTTTTGAGATATGGGGGAAGTTCAATTCAGTGCATACTTAGATGCATTTCTAACAGGATGTGATATTGAACACATGGATTGTGTGGAAGAGTAAACAAACACTCAGAAGAGGTGATGCTAATTTGGCTAATGAGGTTTGAGTAGAAGCTCTTAAATGTTTTGATTATGTACATGATAGAAGTTTTAGTTCTGTGTTGAACTGTACATCTTATGGAAAGTTGTGTAGGGGAGGAATCTTCTGGAGAAACATTTCAGGATCTTAGATCTGATATGTAGGTACATACACTTCAAAGTTAGAAGAAATCTGTAAGGGAGGCTTACATGAGATTTTTCTTGGATATGAGAATATTGTGTTTCACATGAACAACACTTAGATAGTGAGATTATCTAGAAGTGTTAAGTATAATGCTGAATGAAAAGGTGAGATTTTTCAAAATTAATTCTGTTAATGCAGGGGATGCATCAAGGCTCAGAGTCAGAATAGAAAAGCATTTACTGAAAGACAGTCAGGGAAATTTGACAAACTCTGATACACATTTGGTTTAGAGGAGGCTAAACAAATTATTGTTCATCATTGGTGCAATTTCATTGAACAGGAACCTGATAACTGATGAGGTAAGGAACAGGTGAGTCAAACAACCTGTGAGATATCAGGATAAATTTGCAGGAAAAACCATTTGGAACTCAAAAATTTCAAAGAGGTGAAAAATTATCTGTTAAGGAAGCTAAACCATAGCTTCAGGCTATGCAAGCTGAGTTGAATTCTTTGGATAAAGAACAAAACATGGAAGCTGGTGAAACAAACAGCAATCCATGGAACTCATTGTTACCAGATAGATTTTTAAGTGAAAACTAACCAGATTGCAAGGTTATATGTGTCAAATAGCAAGATTGGTTGCTTGTGGTTTTGCTCAGGTAAAAAGGAGCTGGATAATCATGAGGAGAGTGCAACAACAATTTGCTTTGGAAACAGTTAGACTGATGTTTAAGAATGTGGAGAGATGTATGAATATTTCACAATTGGAAATATTAGAACATAAGCATTTTAAATGGAAAACTGTCTGAGAAAATTTTCTGTAGGAAAAGTTAGAAATCAGCTGGAGGCTGGAATTCTGTTTGAACTTAAACATTGCTGGATTTGGGTTTGCACAGAGAGGCAGATCAGTGTGTTTGTTAAACAGGAGGAACAGGGACATAGACTGTATGTACTTTGTTAGTTGGATGATCTATTGTTTTTTCTGGACAGATAAATTATATGATATAATTGATCCAGGGTATGGAATTTCATTTTGAATTGAAACTGCTTGGTGGTGAATCAACTGTTTATCTGTAAATAGAAGTTGAAGGAGGAACCAAGAGGGCAGTATCCTACTGCAACAAACCAGAGAAAATCATGGATGTGATTGAGAATTTGGAGATTGTTAACTCAGTGAGAGACTCCAAATAATTGAGGATTTTCAAGCACATGCTGATGGAAAAGCAGTTTAAATGCTACACAGAAGCATTGGGCTGTTGAGCTTCATTTTGCAAGCAACAAGGCCAGATATTGCTGTCAGAGTAAACACCTATTGAATAGGCAAACTGTTAGACCAACAGGACATGCTTGGAGAGCTCTGAAAAGGAGTTGTGTGTTATCTGGAAGGAACATCATACTTCAGACTATGTTAGAAGTCAGAGCACAGGTGGCTTACAGATTCACAGAAATGCCAGTTGTGGTTGTGATAGTAAGAACAACAAAAATACACCTGAGGTTTGTTATTTTATAACCATACTTTGTTTGATTGATTTTGTAAGAAATAATCATTTAAAAGTTAGAGTTCAACTGAAGTTGAACTGAATGCATTGTATTATGTATTGTGCTATTATGCTATTGTAAAGCTTGAATAGTTATTGCATTTGTTTAAATAGTTTAAATTGTAAAAAATGTTTAAATGATGCTGGGATTGATGTGAAAAACCTATTACAGTTTTTTCAGGAAACCAAAGCCAGGATTGCTATGCTGCAGGCAGATAGCAATACACAAAGAACAGTTTTAGGGTTTGCAAATAAAACTGTGTCATGCAAGGGATACATCAGAAGTTATTTGATGGTGGTTCAAATTTCTGGCAGGTAAAGTCATTCCTGCAGAAGTTTCTTTATCAAAGTCCATAGATGAAAGAAGAGCATCAGTGTCAACAAAACTGTTGCTGTTGTATTAGGTAAATACCACATTCTGCAACATATGCAAAGAGCAGGGGGCTGTTAGGTTTTGCATGAAGGGCAGAACAAGATTACCACCTGACATCAGGATTGTCACCTGACATGGAGGATGTCTCCTGAGGTGAAGTACACAAGGTCTTCTGTCACCAGACATAGTCTCAAGGTCTATGACTCAGCAACCATGGGACAGGTTGGGGTTAACATGTTGTGATGAATAGGTTATATAACTGGTGAGTAATATCCTATTTATAGGTACAGGGTCTAGGGGTATAAAGACAGACACTTATTGACACAGTGACCTCTCTCTGTCTCTTGTTCTGGACTTCTACTTCAAGTCAGTCACTTCACTTCATCTGGGTCTTGGATTTGAATCTGCAATCATGTAGTGAGTAAGAGATGCATTGCTTGCCTTAATCCCATGTAATTGGGTCTTACAAATAAACTCTTTAATCTTTATTAACTGCTGTTATCTCCTCCTTCCGTCTGTGTGACTGGGACTGAGGGTCACTGGCTAGGTAAGCTTTTGAACCCAAGTCAGTCCAGCTCTCACAGGTATTACTGCAATTTACTACTCCCAGCCCCTGCTTATGTTCTCATTGGATTAATTTATGGTTTCTCAGGTTGGGAGGGAATAATCTCTTGGAGGCTTGGGTGCTGAGTCGGGGGGGGGGGGGGAAACAACCAGTGTTTTATGTCTTATTTGTAGTAGCCTTATTCATAGTCACACTATTCATGTTTCTCAAAGTCATTGTAACTGAAGATCACTCAGATGAAAAAGTAGGATTGTGAGTGCTAGGGTGTTGTAGAACTAGTTGTTTCAAGTTGAGGTAAGGTGGCATTGACCCAGTTTGCACAACACGACAGCCCATCATGGGTTAATTTACCCTCAAGGAACTGTGGCATGTGCAGGCTACCATTATGTATATGGCTGGGGGTAGTTGTGTCATGCGAACCTGGCCAGCAGGTTTTATTTGAGAGTTAAACAACCCTCACATAATCCTACAACAGACCTTGGGTTGTGCAAGGATTGTTTAACCCTCAAATACCCCTGCTGGCTGGTTTCACACGACACAACAACCCCTGACAAGCCCCAGTTGGGGGTTGCATATTCATAATGGTGGCTGACACGCACCACAGCTCCTCAAGGGTAAATTAACCCACGGTGGGTTGTTGGGTCATGCGAACTGGCCTAGGCTGGAAGGGTAGAATCAAAATGGCACAGAACTGGGGATTGGCTCATAAATTGGCAAGAGGAAAGTTTAGGGTTGTAGTGGTTGAGCAGGTATATTCAGTGAAATGTCTTGGTGAAAGGGAGGATTTAGGAAGTTTTACAAAGGGGGACTGATTTCACAAAGTTGAAGAAACTCTGGATTGATGGACAAACTATACTTTACAGTTCCTTTCTGTCTAAATCTTTAACTGTTAGAATGTTTGGTGTTTAATTAACAAACGCAGTGACCTAAAACTGAACAAAGGTTCCATGGCTCAATATGTCCTAAAGTTGTGCATCCATTACCTGTACTTTGTCTTTAAAGGCAGAGCTTTCCTCCCCGCTATGCCGCCCCAGCTCCTTCTTGCAGAGTCTGGCCACTGCTGATTATGAATCATTCCATTGTTTTTGGTATATTGACATAATGTTAGGAAAGAGAAGTGTGTGTGTGTAATTTGGAGATCATTAACTCCAACTTGATGGTAAGTTGGGCTACCTTCAAGTTCTTTTCTGTTTTGATACCACATTTGTCATGATACCAGGTAGGCTACTTTGAATTGCTCTTTACTGTTTGGGAAACACAAGCAATCATGGAGGGAAAAGCAGAAATGCAAGAGACTTGTAAATATGTGTTCAGGTTGTCCTGATGTATGGGGATAGCATGAAATTGGGCCACTGAAGTAGCAAAAGGATGATGTATATGTAAAAGATGGTGAAAGCACAACCATATTTATCCTTATCCCAGATTCCAACTGATTGCAAGCTGCTTTTCTCAAGAAAGTAAGATTTTAACACATCTGCTGTTTCCTCTTGTGTTTTCAACTGACTTGCTATTCATTGGCAGAAATTCTAAGTATATATGATACTAGTTGCTTTTCTAGTTTCTTAATCAGATTTGGCAAAATGAAATCTTAGTAATTGTCTGCTTCACTTTATTCACACACACGTCTTTAGCTTTATTCACACACGTCCTTTGCCAAAAAAATAGTCATTTCCACCTTGAAACATACTAGGTTGGATCCAAATTCAGACATACTTAGAATATACCTATTGAAATCAATGGGACTGAAATCAGTCAATTTAAGTCCCTTTGATTTTAGTGGGCCTACTCCAAGTATAACTAAAGATGCAACCCACTGATTTGAAATTTGAATCTAAGCAACACTTAAAACTCAAATTGGTGATAGTACACACCTCTATAAGTCACACAAATTAAATTCTAATAAATTATTAGAATGCAGAGCTAGACATTTATACCCAGAAAAAGACATGGTAATTAGTATGTTGTAACTGTTGATCAACATCTGTCTTGCATATCTTTTCATGAAGCACCTGTTCTTTATACATAGTAATTGCAATGTTAATGTTTTGAGATTTGCTCATTCTCAACTGTTTGACCCAGAGGTCCTTCAAGAGTTACAAAAGCAAAATCAAATTGTATGTTGTTCTTGTATTTTAATTTTTTATGGGCATATTTCATTTTTATTTAGGGAATTTTAGCCCACTTTTCAATCCACAGAGTGAGCTACCTTAGAGTGCTGTCATTTAAAGTCAGTGCACAACTTGTGTGTGCATGACTTCAGTAAAATATATGACACCCAAACCAAATTAGTAAATGTTTATACAAAAGTGAATTAGCATTACAATTTGTACTATTTAAGTTTTTAGGGCAATTGTTACCTAATGGTTATTTGGGTTAATATTGGCCATAGATTCAGCACAAGTAAGCCAGTGGTGAAAGTTTTAGAGGAATTTGCCTTTGCAACTTGGTCACGTGTACCTGTTTTGCAGCGTGTTCAATTTTAATAAGCTGTAATTGCTTAAAATTCTACTTTTAAGGGATTGTCACTCTCCATTCTACGAATTTGGACTGCTTAATGGTACTCTAAAATGTCAAAAAGTCTTGTAAAAGGAGCAGCTCTTTTTACAACCATCTACAAAATGTTAGAAAAGTAAATTACTGGATCTTAGAC
Source organism: Shinisaurus crocodilurus (assembly GCA_021292165.1). Taxonomy (NCBI): domain Eukaryota; kingdom Metazoa; phylum Chordata; class Lepidosauria; order Squamata; family Shinisauridae; genus Shinisaurus; species Shinisaurus crocodilurus. Next base: position 222,669,260 of record CM037877.1, read on the forward strand.
TTTGCAAGCATACTCATTTCTTCTTTGACCTCCACCTTGAAGCCTCTGGGCTTTTGGAACTGTCAAGCTTTCTTTCTCCTACAAGTAGCAGCCCAAATCCCAAGTTGAAAGCGAATCTATGCCTTTGGCCTCTTTCCAGCATTCCTCACTGAGCAAGTAAGGATTTGGAATGTCAGAAAATAGCAAGAGGGGAGGGAAGATAGAAGTGTGTGAAGGCGTTCCTAACTTGGAGGATGGAACAAAACACAGCTTCATCTGGACTGCCCCTTTCTGAAGCAACATTTGTTCCTTATTTGTACTTTCTCACTAATGATGCAGCTCTGCTGCAGCAATGAAGATCTGCCTCAGCAAGGCTGTGGATTAAAAATGCTTTTTACTAAAATCTCTTCTTAGCCGGACAAACTAGTAATCTTTAGTCTTTGCCAGGTTTTTTGTGATCACATTTCTTACCCTCTTCATTGTCTGGAAATACCCTTGGCTTTGCTGTATGAAATTTCTGAATAGCAGGACATCTTTTGGAAGACCTGACGGGCAGGTTTTTGTTCTGAAGGTGACCCTCTCTTGCTCTCTGCACTGCCAACAGAAGCTCCTTGGGCTCTATCTTGTCATGATTAAAGCATTATGGAGTACAGCCCCCTGTGACATTTCTTTGTGCAGTCAGTCAGCCGGGTGCCTAGAAACTTATAATTTTGAACATCGGTTGAAATACTATAATTGTCAAACTAGTTTCTTCTTACTTTAGAAGGCACCACCCAGCTGCACATAGTGAAACAGAAGTGAAGCGTTGGATCTTGTTGCTACTGAGAGGTGACGTGTTGCCTTGCCACCAACCTGAATGGGCCATGTCGTCCTTGTATACCAGGAGTAAGGAGTTTACTCGAAACAGAAAGTCTCAGTCTGATTCTCCCCCATCGTCTCCTTCCCTGATTGCAAAGACACTCAGAGTAAGCAGCCTTTTAATTTCTGTGTTATATTGAAACTTGCTGAGGGCTGATTATGATCGCAGATTACATGTGCCTTTTCCCACTTAGTCTTGGTATACACTCATTTCTCTTCTGAAGGTGCCAATGTAAAATAAAGCCCTGACAAAGCTCTCTTGTAAAAGGAAACTTCAACAGTATAGAAATGCAAACTCTTCTAATCTTGGCTGTAGTTACTGTTTGAAGGATTATAAGCAAATCACTTGTATTTGCTTCCTATTTCTTCACAATGATTAGGAACCACAGTTGCTCAATACTCTTACTGGAGCATATGCTTTGAAATGGAAATGAGGCAAAACCTGAACAGCTTGTTAAGCTGCTGTATGTTTCTCATATGTCATGTACTTAAATATTGCTAGCTTTTTGAAGTTTGACATTTGTCTTGGCTGTGGAACATTGATGGAATGTTATGGCCTGTACTGCTTGAAAGATCCAGAAAATAGCCTCTTTGTGAGAAACACTTACGATGTTGAGATGGCCATTGTTCTATCTCACATTATTTTTTGAAATATCAAGAGTTCCAATTTGTAAGCATGCATTATAAAGAAACTTTAGAACTCAGATTCTTCAGTTTTCCTGAATCACTCCTGTTTCTGTCCCAGCATTGAACAAGGAGTTATGAATCGATCTAAACATGACTTTTCTTTCCATTTTTTAACCACGTAGGGACACTGAAACATTTCAAAGTTTGCTCTGTAACTGCGACCATTAGAAACTTTGCACAAACATAAGTCTGATATTAATATTATATTATTCTATGTGAGACGGTATAAGAAACGGATATAGTAGACTGAAGCAGCTGTCATTAATGCATTCTGATCAGTTTAGTAAAGATTTACATTTATTGGCATATATGCACTCAGCAAAGTATAAAGAAGGATCTGTGAGACTCCAGTTGCCATCTTTCAACAGTGAATAAGGAACCAGAGAAACTGGTGAATTTCACACAGTGTGCACTCCTTATTTAGACTTCACCTTCTTTTAAAAGCAGAATATCAGAGGCAGTATGCCTATGTACCCCAGTTGCTGGGAACATGGGCGGGAAGGTCTTGTTGCGCTCATATCCTGCTTGTGGAATCCTGTGGGCAGCTGGTTGGCCACTGTGTGAACAGAATGCTGGACTAGATGGACCCTTGGTCTGATCCAGCATGGCTCTTCATATGTTCTTATGTACTTAATCAGTTTTAGTTTGTTTGCAGGCTTAACTGCAGGAAATTAATTTTGATCTGCTGTACAGAAAACTAAGATGGCAGTGCTGTGGTCTCTGGGAAGCCATCCCAAGGGCATTAGGGTATTTTGGACCCCCCTCTTTGTCCATGGAAAGGAAGATCTGCTACTGGAGGCCTCCTTTTTGGGCCACACAAACCCCTGTCTGTTCCATCATGGTAGAGAGAGAAAAAGGGATGCGTCAGGGGCGGATCAAGGGAGGTTTTGGATCCACTGTATTCAAGGCTCCCTCGTTCGCCCAGGAGGACCCTGAAAAGGGAGAAACTACTCCAGCTATGTAGCTGGCACAGTGAATTTTCCTCTTAGTGGAGGCAATGGGAGGGAAATTTTATAAAAACATAAGAAGAAAAAGGTGGGGAGGTAAAAGCTGTTCATCTCCCCCACCCCCTTCTGCTTGGATGGTACAAGTTGGCGGGGCATAGGAAGGGGCAGTTCCTCCGCCATTTAACCCCTCCTCCGGCACCTTAGGATTGCTCTACCTGTCATCTTAATATTTCTTCACTACTTGAAAACCTCTTAGTAGGTATTCCCATGATAGCAACTTCCTGTGCAGTTTTAGTTCTTTCAGATCTAGACAATTGGTATGCAGCCATGTCTGAAAATTTAGTAACAGCTCTGAAATGCATCACAGAGGTAACTGAACATAATCCCCAGTACTTATTATACCATGCTGCGACATGCATGTGTACTTGTCTTAGTACTTAGCAACTGGGTCATTTTGAGGGGAAATATCAGTAATTACAGAGCATATTATTTCATTTGGAGTCATGAAAGAACATTTTCAGGTAATCTTGATTGAGAATTTACTTTCTGAGGAAAATGTTTGGATCAGTGGCAGATAAATTTAAAATGATTTTTAAAAAGTTGTTATAATGCACCTTACTAGCACCACTAATTAACTAAGGTGCTGATGTATTCATATCCCATCTAAGATCCTTTAAATGACAATCATTGGAGACACCTTCTTGGCTTGTACGTCCCCTGCACTGCTTCTTTGCAACACACTCCTGTCCTCTTTCACCTCCTCCATCCAGCTCCCCCACCCCGACCCTCACATTACTTCTCCCTCCTGGCTTCTTCAGGCCCCATCTCTTTCCATTTACTTCCTGTGGTATTTAGGTCTGTAGCTGTCAGGGACTTGTGTGACCTCACTCCTCCCTTTCAACGGTATTGAGAAACCAGTTTGAGAAACACTGAGTTACAACTATGTAAGGGATCCATATATACAGACTACTCTCTGTGTAGTTGATTGCTTAATGAGGCAATTTTCTTTGGCTGTCAATTAAGCTGCTTATTAGGATCCATTGTTAAGCAATTAAATCACTCCCACACACTCTGGAGAGCTCTTGTTATACTGAAACGGTAAACAAGTTAATCGGGCTGCCTTCAGTGATACACACCTTACTCTCTCTAGTTTTTTAGCTTTCCATTTTCTGTCCTATAAAAGCAGTTTCATTTCAAAAAGTATGCATCTATCTCTATGCATGTTCTTTGTATGTGAGTAGAAGTCCAATGCACATGGGGCTGAGGCTTGCCCATTTAGGTACTCCAGTTCTCAACTGAAATCACTTTACATCACCAACCTGTGATAGAAATCAATTGCATGTACTCTAAAGCTGGTTCAGTTTCCATATATTTTCCAGCACGCAGTTTGGGTTTTTTCATGAGAGAGAGTAGGTCTCTGTTAGACAGTCAGTGTTTGTATGAAGTTATTGCTGGTGCAGCAGCAGGGTAAAGAGAAACCTGGCAGTGTGGGCAGGCAGGGAGGGAAGAACGGGTTTTGTTCATGCTCTGACTACCATATTTAGAGTTGGTAAGAAATTTCTTCCAATTCAGATTAGGCACTCACTCTGGTGTGTATGTGTGTGTGTGTACATCTTGTTTGCTGGAATCTTCTTGAGCTGTTTGTTCTACTAGCATATCTTTGCTGTGCACCTGCTCTCTTTGATTGTATGGGACTGGTGGATGGATAGTCTTTTCTTTCAACAGCATATTAGACTAGGGGCCATTTAGTTTCTTCTACCAATGACTTCATGAATGGAGGACTACATATTAAGGGATGAGTCTTAGCTTTGCGGTGGTAAGAACATAAGAAGAGCCATAAGGTCTTATGCTGGATAAGACCAAGGTACATCTAGTCCAGCATTCTATTCATACAGTGACCAACTAGCCACCTGTGGGAAACCCACAAGTAGGACATGAGTGCAAGAGCACCCTTGTGGTTGTGTTCCCCAGCAACTGGTTAAATAGGCATAGTGCCTCTGATACTGGAGGTAGCATATTGACATCAGGACTAGTAGCCATTGATAACCTTATCCTCCATGAATCTGTCTAATCCCCTTTTAAAGCCATCCAAATTGGTAGCCATTACTGCATCTTGTGGTAGCGAATTCCATAATTTAACTATGTACTGTGTGAAGAAATACTTTTTCTCTCTCCAAAATCTCCCACCAATCAGCTTCGTGGGATGACCCTGGTTCTAGTAGGCAAAAGAGAGAAAGCAGAGAAAGGGACAATTGACCACAGACTGGGTGTGGATGCTTGAGAAGGAGCGGTAACCTGTCAAGAACCAGTACCCAAGGTATGCTGATAGGCACCAAGGAAAGGGAGCAAGCCAAATTCTCTGCCTCTGGGACTTTTGGTTGCAGAAAGCCTTATTCCATTTTAAAATCTCACAAGGCTAGGAGAATGGGACTGAGAATATCATCAGGCCCAAGAAGGCTGAGACCTGAGGGTGGCTGGGTGAACGGCCAGATGGGCGATTAACAAATATAATAAATAAATAAAGTGAGGCATGCTTATATTATGCCTCCAAAATATGTATGGCTGGGGTCTCCAACATGGTGCCCACCACTTCTCTTGGTGCCTGCAAAACATAGCAATTTTGTGAGGGAGAATTTAGAACTTGATTTATTATTTATTTATTTAATACATTTTTGTACCGCCCAATAGCCGAAACACTCTGGGTGGTTTACAACAGTTAAAACCATAAAATACAATGTAAAATAAATATAAAACTTAAAACCACAGATTAAAAACAAACAGCAGAGCTAGCAGCAGAGGTAAAAACAGCTACAAGATTAAAATAATTAAGATGATTAAAATGATTTAGGCTACTTGCACTCATAGCTGGTAGATGGTAAGCATTTGATTGGATTACAGCCATTAAAACATTTAGGAAGTCAGACAAGTCTAGCAGTCCCAATTCATCGAGTGTAATTCAGTATTAGGAGAACAATAGAACCCTTAGAGTAAATTTCCTGAATAGGATTCAGGTGTTGTTGTTTTTTCCATTGCCAGTCAGTGGTAAGAGCAATGGCAGACCAGACTGGATCACGCTGATTGTTAATTTAGGTAAGTATCTATTAGTAGCCAGCACCAAGATGTCAGACTGGCTATTACAGTACTTGCCTCCCTGCAAAAGTACCATTTTAGTGTACTTTTAAAACCTTGAAACACAGTGGCTAGAATCCAGTGAGATATATGCACATTCAATTTTTCCAGTTTCCTTTTCAGAAAGTGTTCCCCTGAAAGAGCACAAAATTATGAATGTCCCATTTTTGATGTCAGTGCGTGCACATGATCCTCCCTCCCCAGTGTTCTGAACAGCTGTGATTCCCAGACTTGCTTTTTAAACTTTGAAACTCAAACAACGGTGGGCGCGGTGGGGACAGAAATCAAATAGATATATGTAACATGCAGGCAGACCCCTCTAGATCCTGGCTGATTTCTTTCTATTTTGCATTCCAGATTTTAGAAAATGTTTCTGGGTGGCTTATCTCTATATTAAACAGATTAAGGCTTCAATTCTGTACACACTTACCTCACCTGGGAGTAAGTTCCATTCAACTTCATGACATAGTACATAGGATCGCACTGTACAGTGCAACTTCAGTACATAGGATCTACCACTGCAAGAATGGTAAGATGCTTCATATACTGAAAAGTGCTATAGAACACTAAATAACCTCCATACACAGTAACATTTATTCTATCAATTTTGGGACAGAGTTAAAAAAAATTGTCTCTTCTAGGTTTCTGAATTACTAATGGATCGTTTTTTTCAGTATTCTCCTGATGCCATGTATTGAAATGTCTCTTACAGCAAGTTGCACTCTTTCAAATAATGCAATATTGCTAGTTTTTCTACATTATATTAAGATCCGTTACCTCTGGCTTTAGCAATCCTTAGATATGTAATCAGTGAGGTTACATGCCTTGTTTCTGTCCTGTGATCTGATTTATTATTGTTAAAAACATTTCATTTTACTCACACTACAACCTGATAAAGATCATACAGCAATACCTTGGATTGCAAGTAACTTGGTTTGAGAGTGTTTTGCAAGACAAGCAAAGTTTTAAATATTTATTTTTTAAAAATTGACTTGATATACAAGCGACGTCTTGCAATACAAGTACTGTAGTACGGCTTAAATTAAAAATTTCTGTACAATTTTTTTGGGGGGAATTCCGTTTTGATATAAGAGTGTTTTGGATTACAAGCACGTTTCCGGAACGAATTATGCTCTCAATCCAAGGCATGATTGTATTAATTTTACCATGATATGTACATAAGAACAGCCCTCCTAGATTAGACCAAAGGCCTATCTAGTCCAACATCCTATTTCCTACAGTAGCAACCAGGTGCCCATGTAAAGTCCACAAGCAGGACACAAGGTCAACAGTCCATTGTTTCCCAGCAACTGGTATTCAGGGGCATATGTGTTGAGTGCAGTTTCTAACAATCCATCTTTTAGGTGACTGACTGCAAAAAGCAACAAAGTAACAAGATTCTCTGGTCACCAGTAAGGAATACCTATATTGCTCCTGGCCATGCCAGTCCGCTTTCTTCCTGGATATGTTTGCATCCACTGGAATAATAAAGTGGAAAAGGAGATATCTTGATTGCCAGCTGCCTAAATCCTCTAGAACTGTTACTTTTTCTACATGAAACCCTCTAGAACAGGAACCCGAGGGCCAAATTCAATTTCAGGGAAGCTCTCAGGGGCCTCATTCCAGTAGAGGCCAATGCCAAAAGGGGCGGGGTCAAAGTACCAAAAATACCAGCATATTTTATCTTAAAGCTCTCACTACCAGTAACTAAGCCTTAGGAGAGGCATTTCAACCTTTTAGAATGGGGAAAAAATGCTGTGCAAAGCTGGGAAACTACCAAATGACGGACAGTTGGGGGGGAGGGGTGGGGGCAGGGGAAGCAGGGGTGGCCATCTGGAGAACCCAGGCAGGCTGGATTTGGCCCACAAACCTGAGGTTCAACACGCCTGCTCTGGAACTTCAATCATGCAGCTCACTATCCGTTCCGGTACCTAGCATGGCTACACCTTCACTCTAGCTTACGCCAAGAATCTGGTCTGTCCACACAGTTTTAAGGAATATATGATACAGATGGCCTTTTCCTTGAGGCTTTCTTCCCTCAATGACGTTAAGAGAACAATTCCACCCACCAACAACTATAAGAGTTCTTGACAGAAGCCAGGCCTAGACCTTCAGAGACATCAAAGCATTGATGTTCTACACTGAGCTGAAGAACAGCTATTAACCTTCAAGTCAGCCACTAGATATATCTGATACTCATTTCCAGTATGCTACACAGCTGTTTGCTGGAGGGCTGAAGCACCATAAGGCAGTGTTAATGAATACTAAATTTAGGACTGCAGACTGTAACACTGAGTCTTATTTGACCGTTTATTTTTTCAGTAAGATTATGTGTCAGTCATCCTTTTGTTTGCTTGTTTCATAGAAGGATGATAAGAACCAAGCAACCAAGAACTGAGTGCATGGGGAAACTGGGCTCCATTAACTGAGACTTCTTTTCCTTTTCATCTTAGTGTGTGTTGAATCTGACTTGAAGGAACATTTTCAAAGTGTCAGCAGGAACCTGGGTACAGTGTATGCTGCAGTTTCCAGCTGCCAACACTGCGTAGTATCTAAGGCAGAGGGCCCAATTGTCATGGTGTGCATGACTCTATGAGCACTTCCTTGTAAAGTTGTGAAAGATGTAGAGCCTAGCCACTTGCAGGCCTCCAGCATGGCAAAGGGTGAGATTTGAACTCATGGCACTAAAGCAGGGCTCCCCAACCTTGGGTCCCCAGATGTTGCTGGACTACAGCTCCCAGAATCCCTTGCCATTAGCCATGCTGGCTGGGTATGCTGGGAGCTGTAGACCAGCAACATCTGGGGACCCAAGGTTGGAGAGCCCTGCTCTAAAGGATCGGCCTGAGAAAAATTACCCCAATTAAAACACTGAACTACAACAATAGAGTGGACATCCTTACAGAAATATCGGAAATTATTGGTATTAATTTAGAGGTCTTTCCTAAACTTGCATTGTTATCAATAACCGATAAAGTCACTTGTGCCCAAAATACGAAGGAACTAATTGTAAACTTGTTAACAGTGGCTAGGTTAATGATAGTGAGGAAATGGAAAGTACAACATGTTTTTCTAATAACTGGTATAAGGAAGTTTGGGATATAGCCCTAAACGATAAACTAACTTGTAGTATTAAATGCAAAAAGGGACAGTTAAAGAAGAATAATTTTATGGATATATGGAATCAATTATTAGACTATGTATTAATAAAGGGGAAGGGGAGTATGCCTTGTCAGGACATGTTATATTTTTGGAATGTGGAATTCAATTGATTAAGGGGATGGAAGTATATTAGTTGGTCCCTAGGCGGCTGGGGGGTGCACCTTATGATTTATTCTAGTTGTATGTTTTTGTTTGTTTTATTTATTTATTATATTTATACCCCACCTTTTTTCCTGAAAGGAACCCAAGGCGGCTTACATAGTCCTCCTCCTCTCCATTTTATCCTCACAACAACCCTGTGAGGTAGGTTAGGCTGAGAGTCAGTGACTGGTGTTAGATTATGAATCAAGCATGAGCTTGCTTAAAGGTTTTTCTTTCAGTAAAACTTAGCAGTTGGCACTTCAGCATTGCAATACTGAAGGTCTTTGGATCAGGTGTTCCTCGTTCCCTTGGCCATCTAGTAGGAGAAAGTGGGTGTCACATAATATGACAGTTGCTATACTGTCCATATGCCTGTCTTGATTCCCATTGGCTCTCTGGCACAGCTGGGTGTGTATGTTTGCTGTGCTTGCTTCTTCGTCTCTCTTCTTCTAATTTGGATGTCTGTGTTATGTTCTCTGAACTGACTCTGTATTAGTTTGTAGTTTGTAATTGTTTTATGAAATATAATAAAACAATTAGAATAGCAAGGCAGTCTGTTCCTGATTGCTGCAACAGAGCAGGAGAACTCCAAGTCGGACTGTGGGTGGAATTTACTGTATGTGTGCTGGAAGCTAAAAGCAAAGTAGCAGGTAGCAGGCATACAGGTAAAGCTCACAGGACTTTAAGCAGGCATCTGAAATCCAACAAAGTCACCCAGTGAGTTTCATGGCCGAGCGGGGACTAGAACCCAGATCTCCCGAGTCCCAGTCCAACACTCACCACTACGCCACACTGGCTCTCCGTTTACAGTGTTGTATGTAGTTTATAACTAAATTTAATTTTTTTAAAAAAAGAGTCCTCCTCAGACTTGAGTAATTTTCCATAAATATCTTTCATTCCTGTATTTGAAAAAAGGTATATTTGAAGTGGGTGGAAGAAGAGGAAGTGCAGCCCCATAACGCCTCTCACAAATATCTGAAGAGAAGCCTTCCATCTTCTGGGTTGAAGGGTGCCTGCTTTTTATTTCCTCTTAAGATTACATTTCTGCAGGGTTTTACCTTTATTGCTAGGTGGAATGCTTGACCAATAACATTTTCATTTTTAATATAGTTGAGAAAATTGGGTTTCTTAGTTCTGGCCTTTATTGAGTTAAATGTAGACCATGTTGACATTATGCAGACCTGTATGTCCTTAGGTTTGTGGCAATAAAGTGCAGCTGCACAGATTTTGAAGATGCAGCTAGGGAAACTGAGGCATAGGCCAGAAGTAATAAAGCCTAGCAATACTACAGACCTATTCAGGATTGAAACCATCTGCTAATCAGAGGTAGATACCAGCTGAAATTGCAGAACATCTTTCTGATTAAAGATGTTCTATTTTTGCTGTGCATACCATAAGCCACCATTCATAACAATTGATCCTTTAGTATTATGTTCCTACAAAAAACAGGGGGAAAACAGTGTGGTGTAGTGGTGAGAGTGTTGGACTGGGACTCGGGAGATCCGGGTTCTAGTCCCCGCTTGGCCATGAAACTCACTGGGTGACTTTGGGCCAGTCACTGACTCTCAGCCTAACCTACCTCACAGGATTGTTGTGAGGATAAAATGGAGAGGAGGAGGAGGATTATGTGAGCCACCTTGGGTTCCTTGCAGGAAAAAAGGCGGGGTATAATTATAATAAATAAATAATAATAACATAAATAGAATGGTAGTTGCTTGTGCTAACACAAATATATGAAACTGAATTATGTTGCTGTAGTTCTATAATGCCTTAACTTCCCAGCCCTCTGTCATATCTCCAACCTTAGCAGCAATTTTTTGTGCTTTAACTAGCATTTACTAGTTTTTCAAGCACTGGGTTTAAAAGAGAAAAAGAACAGGTAGTACAGTGGCTATATATGAAATGAAATATTCTGTATTATTGTCTGTAATTACAGGGCAGGGTGTGCTCTGTATTTTACTGCTTGTAAAGAACAGCATATGATGTAGTCTACAACCCTTTCCCCAGCAGAGAGACAATAAGATTTCATGGAGGTGTAATAATAAGTTATGCCACCTGCTTCTTAACATTGACATCTCATAAAAAATATCTCCTTGTCCATTCATGCATATTTAAACTCTTCTTTTCAGCTCCTGGATAACTAAAATCCATGGCCTATAAATCAGTCTTAGGTAAAATGACATTCTTCTTGCCGGAGACAACACAATTCAGAGGCAATTATAATTACACAGATTTAAGTGCATAACCCCTCCTTCCCTGGAGTTTCCTATCCCATCTTTGCTGCTACTGGTTCACCCTTGCACCATGATGACAACCTATTGTAGAAAAGCTGCTATAGATTTCAGTCAGTTTGTAACATAGCATTTTACAAGAGGTTTTGAATCAGTGGCTCAATTGCTCACTCAGGAACACAAGGTTGTTAGTTTAAAGGCATGTGTTGTCTTGGCAAATAACTCACTGGCATCAGTGAGTGTTGCATACAAGCAGGAAGGGGGAATGGGCCCTAAAAACAGCTTTGTTTTTGTTTTTAGAACTCCAGAAAATTTTTCTAAAACAGTTGCCTGAAATAACCCATTAGTTATTTTTCCAACATTAAATGAAACTTGAGACACGCATTAAACTTTTCCATGAGAATAGGAAAAAGACAGCTTAGCTGCAGCTATGAATGTAGAATCTTTTAAATTACTATTTTTACATAGAGCTGAGCTGAAAGTGTGGGCATGTTTGACAAACATTTTTGCACCCTCAAAAGGAACGCACACACCCTTTGGGTGACTTTCAGGGAGACAAAAAGGCCTAAAGATTTTTGGAATTGGGAGGAGAGGGAACATATCAGTCAGCTGGGCTAGTTCTCCCTGTGTTGTTAGTCTCCCATGGAGACTAATTAAATCCCAGAAAGTTAGTTGGTGCCTTGATCCTTCTAAGTGCAAAGATGCAGGCTAATGTCCCCCTATCACATCCAGACAAGATGCTGTCTATCCTCATTGTGCTTTGCTTTCAATAGGATGTGTATCTGCATCCACATTCTGGGGTGGAGTGGTGAATTTGGCTGCACATCCCATTGAAAGCAATGCAACAAGAATAGACGGCATCTCATTTATATGTGTATCTGATTTAAGCTCCTGCTCCTCATCCCATAAGTGATAAATGCACTGAAGCCTCCTTCTATGTACCAATTCTCTTTAACTGGATGGGATTGCTTGCCTTGCTGCATCTCTGCTGGCATTTTCTTTGCCCATCAGCAAACAGGGCAAGACAAGGAATCATAGAGTTGGAAAGGGCCATTTAGGCCACTGAAGACACATTGACTCAATTGCTTCAGCAGTGGGCCCCTGTGTTCCAACTTCCCCTCTCCATTCAGTGTGAGTGCATTGGAAGGACCATTTCCCTGCATAACTTAATCTGGCTGTGGTCATCACCTGGGCTCTACAATCTTCAATTGGTTTGAATTACGTAACCGGTGGTGGTGGGGATACTTTTCTTTAAAATACTGGAAGGGGGCTCAGTAAATATTTCACTACCATCACCCTAGCCACAACATCCATCTCTGAAAATTCAGTACAGCCCTTCTAATATTGGAGAGATATTTGGTATATAACAATGCCAAATATTCTGCTACCCAATGTAAACTAACCCTTTCTTCTTTGAACTCAGCCCCTTGCAGGGGAGCATAAATGTTTGTGAAGGGGGGTTTGTTTTGTTTTTTCAAAAGCCATAAATATTAGAGCCCCCACCCCTTCCTTTTTGGGGTCAAGTGTTGGCCACAGAAGAAAGTAATTGAAGCCAATTAAGCCAGTTTCTCTTTTGGCAAGAAAGACTTTGGCTGCTCATGCTCTGGCTCCGCCTTTCAAAATTGCATTGTCGTAAAAATATTCTTTAAGGAACATGGTTTTAATTACACTTATACCATCTGTAGAAGCTTTTGAGTTTTAAAAGTAAGATTCTAATGTTCCATAATCTTACACATATCTACAATCAAAACTGTATGTTTTTCCTGGCTCTTTACAATCCTTTTGTTGTCCAACTTCACAGAATAATTTTCAATACCTAGCCCTGTTCCTCTTTATTAAAAACAGAAATGGAGTGGGCACAGTTGAAGAAAAAACATGTAGCAACTTGGTTTTATTTGCCCCTTACTCTTCACTTGCACTATTTGCTGCCACAGGCTCACAGTTGGGTCAGCCAAGCCCAGTTTGTTGAAATTCTCTCTGGGGCTTTTAAATACCCTTTTGTGGGTTGGCTGTAATTGTTGCTATTTAAACTGTTTTCTCTGTTTTGGTCATGCTGCTGCTTTCTACACAGGAGACAAAATATAAACACACAATCCTCCTCCTCCAGTGTTCCGTTGTGGGGAGGGAGCTCTTATTTCCGTTCATATGGCCTCAGAGGTAGAGGGATGTGGAGCAGCACAAAGAAATACATGTGTTGCCACTTTTCTATGCCCTAATTCAGCATCTTTTAAAAGGTTGCCCCTCCAGCAGTAGAGAGACACTCTCGATATTTGTTACATAGGATGCCCATATTCTGGTATCTCAGGGGTCAGTAGAACTACATGTGCCTCCACCCAAAAAATCAACCACAGACAAGAGTTGTACCTGTATGCTTCCCTCATACATATGTGGAATATCCCTGGCAACAGAAGGCAGCATTCAGATGTTACTCCTGAGCTCATGGCAGGGAGGGGATTGCAGGAACTAAGCATAGTTCACTTCCTGCTTAGCCAGTACGAGGAGCCATTAAATTTGTCTCCCCCACCTCCACCACCAACCCAAGTTGGGAAGAAAGGGCAGACTGGCTCTTCCCCGTCTCCAAAATGATCATAGGGTTTGCAGGGGGTTGGGGAGACTAGGCTTAGACAAATGCACCCCTTTGGTGTATTGTTTTGGATCTCATTTCCCTCCCTCTTCCAATAGTCATCTTGGAAGTATAGGGGATGGTCAGCCTTCCCTTCATCCCTGAAGCAACTGCATGGGAATTGGTCTCTGAGGAAGCTTCATGAGAGTCCACTTCCCCTCTCCGTCATTTAGGGTTTGGGACTCGAAGGAGTTTTTTTCCTCTCTGAACCCATCCCCCCCTGTAATGAATTCATTGTATGAGACTAATATGTATGACATTGTATGACTAATACCTGTAAAAAGTTCTTTGCTCCTCTTCCTGACCCCCACAGATGGGATCCCTCTTATTCTCTGCAAACACCAGTTGTTTCCAAAGACATTTCAGGACACACATACACAAGGAATTTTGCATTGTTGGTGCTTGCTTACCATTCTTAAATCCTGTTTCTCAAGTTACTCTCCTTTATTGTTGTTGGGTTGTTTCCAGCAGCCTAGGAATCCACATTTTCAACACTCCTATCCACCAGAGTCTCTGAAATGTGCTCCTGTGCTTCTCTAATGCCTCTTTAATATGAGGACTCTCACCTCTTTAAAAAATCTTAGTTGGTTAATCATATGAATGTCAGTTGATTGATAAAGGGTGCAATCTTATGAATGCTTAGACAGAAAAAGGCTTACAACTCCCAGGATTCCCCAGCCAACATTGTCTTACAACTCCTAGCATTCCACATGGCTGGCTGGGGAATGCTGGACATTTTAAGACTTTTTTCTGTCTCAACATGCATAGGATTGCACTCTAAATCTGTATACACTTGCATGTCCAAAAAACAATGTTTCAAAAGAAAAGCATTTGCTTTGTAGATGATGCATGTATATGTTGTAGCAGGTATCATCTTAGAAGAGGCAGTTCCACTTCTCTTTCACACACTGGAGGGAATACCCTGTTTAAGATAGCCTTTGACATCTGCAGTTCTTATTAAGTACTTGTATTAACAATAATGTAATCTGCTGAGTAATCAGGGGTACCTTTTTAGTTGATCAAGTATTTTAGTCAGTTAATGGATCATTGCAGCTGTAGTTTTAATGAATTTCAAATCTTGATCCTGTTTTGGTGCTTGAGATTGTATGACCTAAGTGACAGCAGCTTCATATCGATCACTGGACTCCAGAAAATCTGTGGCAATGCAACTTCAAGGTTTTTGATGCAAATTTTGTATAATAGGCACATTTTAAATATGGACCTGTGCCTTGTGCCTTGTAGAAGAAATATAATCCTGATTTCTAAAATTCACTTTAAGTGTACTATGCACATATGAGTATTTGTGCAGCACTTTCTACCAGTGCTGTGTTCAGATGCTCTTGATACTTGTTGCTTTTATAAGGTAATGTTCATGTCAGTTGATCTTGTTGGAATCTGTTAACTGTACGGTAAGTTTCTTCAAGGAGTTTGAAAGGAGTTCTTTATTTTATTTTTTCAATCTCAAAGGAAAAATATTTGCCAATCATTTTTCACTCCCTTCCTCTCAAGGAAGATTGTAGCTGGGTTTATGATGGGAATTGCTTTGGAACCGTAATTAAAATGCAGCCATTACCAACAGCTGCAGTAATGTCAAGGTCTGGCTTTTCTTTCTAAATCAATTCATAACACAGCTGCACACAGAAAGTTCATTCTTGTCCCAACTTCGGTTTTAATAAACTTAATCATGCAATCTTGGTTTATGTGGGATACAAACAAGCCAAGCATATCCAAGGATTCCAAGTACTGGAAAAGGTCTAAACTTTCCGAGGAGCAACATCTGAAATGTCAAATTACTTCCTGTAATTTGTTAAGTTTTTATTCAGTTGGGTGACTTGACAATGCATCAAGCCCCACTGCTTTAGTGGAACTTACTTCCAAGAAACTGTGCTTAGAATTATACCCTTTGGCGTAAAAAAAAAAAAAAAAAAGCAACTGATTACATTCTATAGGCTGGGGTTGTTCCTCTGCCTGGTAGTCATCTCTCTTTACATCCAGCATGCCAGAACTGGTTTAATGTATTGCCATTTAATGTGCAGTGTTTTCAGCTAGAATGCTGTGAAACTGGACATAATGCTTTAGTAAGACTCTGCTGGGGAAGACCCCATATCTTATCTGTCTAATACCAAGGAGACTGCAGGTTCCACTTTTATTTTGCTAGAAGTGATTCATATTTCCCACCTTTATATTTGAATACATGGTGTGCTTGAGTGAAACTTGCCTCAACATAACTTGCAGTTTCTTCTTTTCCATCATAAGTTGGCAAGGTAACTTTAACATGTATGTGTGTATTTCTAGTGTACACTTCCCTGTTCCTTCTGTGGCTCTTCTTTGAAGAGGTTTCCTGTTTGAGGACTTTCTCTGTATTCTAGAACATAAATATTTAGGTTGTAATGCTTGCTAATCTTAAAATTAAGTGGATTATATCCATAAATTTGACATAGTATGCTGTCATTGACAGGGATTAATATAGGAGTATGTAATGTGCTGGAATGAATTTTGACATAAGCTTGTATTGATAATTTGTTTTACAGTTTTATGTCAAGGGAAATGGAGATAAATGAATCTTTGGACCAAAAGATATACAATAGGAATCAGATTTCTGTACTGAAGTGATGAATTCTAGGGAACAGAACTTGTTAGAGCCTTTCAAACAAGAACATAATTTGGGATTTTGGAAACAAGTTTCTAGCCAAAATAAACATAATCTTTAGAAATGCCTGTAAAACTAGATATTATTTCTAGATTATGAATAATTTATGATGATCCTAAAAGCCACTGTGACCTTGAATAAAGTGTTGATTCTGAAATTGGGATATCTGGTTCAAATTTCTTTTTAAGTCTCTCTCATGAGAAAACCTTAGACAAGTTGTGTCTCATCATCAAAAACTGATTTCCAGTATGCAAATTATATATATATAGTGCTTTTAATTTGAAGGCCCCCCTAAAGAGGTATACAAAGAGATAGCTGCCTTTTATTTATTCAGTTGCATGTTAAGGACACATCTAAATGATTAGGATGGAACAGTCAGTTTTGCCAGCACTATCACAGGTCACAATATTACTTATTTTATGTATTTATTTTAAAAAATTTATACCACTTACTATTTTTTAAAAAACTCGAAGTGGCTCACATTTAAACATACAATATGGCTATGGGTATAAATCAAATGAGCAAAATCCAGGTTCACCCTCTTAGAAAACCTTTCCCTTCTTGTGTTCTAATGACATTTTTCAATCAAGACTGATATCAAGATGTGTCCTAACCAGTCGTAAACGTCAATAAACAGTAGACTAAAAATATGCAGAACAAACTCATGATGATTGTGTAGGCATGCTTATAACAGAAATCTGGCTCCTAATTTTTATAATTTTGCCATATATTTAAGATGGGTCAATGAGCTTGTAGACAAGGTCCAGGAATGTTACCCTGTTGAATTCATGGTACAATAACTTGTCATTCATTTTCATACTTGTCAGACTTCATTGGCTGCAGCTTTACAGTTGGATTGTTAACACTGGTATTTTTTGTTGCTAACCCTGTCTTCTTTTGTTTCCCTTTTATAGCATGAAAGACTTTCCAGGTAAGATCTTCAGAATGAATGTTTTCGCTAAAGCATGCATTTTTATATGTTTCTTCCCTGCATCTTGAATGAATAGCATTTTTCTTTAAGTGCTTATGAAGTTAGAACCAAGTCTCCTGATAACCTATTTCAGGACTCAGTGATATAATAGGCCATCCTCCTATAATCTGAGCTGCTTTTCCCATCCCAGAATCAAATTTGTATCGACAGTGAGTAGTGCAAGGAGTTAAATGTTTTTTTCTATCAGTTTGAATGAAGAATTTATTTCCCTCTCCTTCCCATCTGCCTGAGTAGAGAACAGTATTTTGAGGGGCGTGGGAAGCAATGGCAGAATTGTTACAAATAATAGGATATGTCTTTCTCTGCTTCTGTTTTTTCCCCCTGAGATTGCTCAGACATTAGAACTTAAGTTTATAAGTGGTCTAAAAGTGAGTGAAGCTGCTGTTTTATACTATGTTTTGACTCCAGGTTAGATGCAGCAAGTTCAAACACTGGCACCAGTGATACCTACAGTGATCGACCGACAGGCCGCAGTAGTGCCTACACCAGAAGAGAGAATCGTCTGGCTGCCCTCAGCAGCAGAACCGAGGATGACAGTAGCAAGGATTATAAAAGAGTGGGTCACTGACAAAGACATTTTTGAGCCCTTCTTTCTTATTTATCCCTCCCTTCTCTCTCAGTAATTTAATGAGCAGCAATTTCAGGTGTAGCTGGAGGCTATTGGAGAAGAAGCAAAATATAGAAATTTAAATAGATACACAAAAACTAAGACAGCGTAGTCCCAACGAAAGAGCCTCCATTGGCCATTGCAGCCCAAATGAGAACATTAGACACAAACTTGTAAAATGAGAACTGAATGCATTCATCAGGACCCTAAATTGATGCATTCGTATTCTCCTAGAGTGTCGGAGGCCAGCAAGCTTGGGGCAAGCCCCGCCTCCGGGGCTGGGAAGGCAGACTTTGATCTGAGCTTCCCGGAGGAGGCGGGGCCTCCCCCAGGAAACTCCAGTTTAGTTTCCTGCCTCGGGAAGGAGGCAGACACTTCGCGCTGCTCCAGCGTGAAAAGAAAGAAAGAAAAGGAGAAAGAAAAAAAAAGAAGAAGAAGAAAGAAAACTTATGAGAAGACCAGGACAGTAGGAAAGGCCCCACGCCACCACCCTGAGTGGAGAGGCAGATGGCCTGACCCGGGACAACCCCCCCCCATCCATGGCGGGAAAGTCCCAACCGTCCCGGGAGGGCCCCAGTGGGGGGGGGGAGGGAGCAACCTCCTGGGGGTCCTGAGCCCACCCTAGGGGGGGAAGGGATTAGGGTCCCAGGCATCTCAGCCCTTCCCCCCTCCCCCTCTACAACGAGGGAGCCAGGGTTAAAGCTCCCCCCTTCCCCCCCCACCCAGCGGCGGCGTCCCCAGCCTAGCTGCGGTTGCCGGGCGCGATCTGACTCGCGCCCGCCGCTGAAGCCACGCGGCCCCCACCCACACAGGTGACGGGAGCACTGACTTGGCCCCGGCGTGGCCACCGCCTTCACTCCGGCGCGGCCGCCGCCATACGCCGCGCTGCCCCACCCATGGAGGCATAGGGAGCGCTGGCTTGGCCTGGGGCGGGCGCCATGGCGGTGCCCCTCCCCCCAATTTTCCCGGTGGGGCAGTCTGGCGGCAAGCACGGTCCCTGACCACCGCCGCATCGCCCATGCCCACCGCGGCACGAGAGAGCTGGCCGGGCCTTGAGCCAGCAGCCGCCCGACGCGGCAGCTGGTGCGCCGAGTGGACCCATGGCCGGCACCCGAGACGCGCCAGGGCCAGCACCGCGCCGCCTCAGCTGGTGCGGTGGTGGGAGCGCCAACCAGGCCTCCTCCCTGCGGCCACCGCAGCAGGCACGTCCCCCGGGCGCACCAGGGCTGCCGCCGCACCACCTCCAGCTAGCGCGGCGGCGGGGGGCATCCCTCCTTGCGACCCCGCCGCTCTGGCTGCAGAGGCCCAAGCAGCCTGACAGCCTGGCTTCCCCCCCCCCTGGCAAGCCCACATGGGCAGCTACAGGGGGCAGCCAGCTTGGAGACCGCTGGAGCCGCCGCCAGCCTGGGCCGCACACGCGGTAGCAGCTGGGCTGCAGCTGAAAGGCGGGCGAGCGCGTGAGCATGTGCAAGCCGGCAGCTACAGCCAGGCCGAGCATGGGAGTGAGTAGGGACCCCTCCTCCAGCCAGGCGCCTGCGTGAACACAGGAGCGAGTAGGGAGCGAGTCTGACCCTCCCGCCGGCAGCCAACACCACGCTGCGCCTGCTCGCCACAGGGGCTCGCACTCCCCAGCAGCACGCGCACGCGTGTGTGGTCGGCGGTGACCATCTGCGGCCGTTGCCATGCCGCCTCTGCCCACCATAGCACAGGAAGGCCGCCCCGGCCTACCGTCAGCAGCCTTCTCTGCACCGCCCCCTGCTCGGCGGGGCAGATGGGCAGCAGCCGCACTGACCCTGCTGGCGGCCTGATTGTCCTGCGTCTCCCTCCATCCGGACAGCCAGCCACGTGAACGGCTACATGGGCGGGCATGTTGGAGCCCCAAGCCGCTCACGCACACGGTCACTGTTGGCCTTCAGCAGGGCGTGCGCGCGCGCGCGCACGCACACACACACGGGCTGACGGGAACATAGGCCCTGCTCCCAGCCCTGTGACTTACGCTGGCGCAGCTTGTCTGAGTGTAGAATGCTAAGCAGAGTCAAGGGGTTGGACTCGATAGCCTTGTAGGCTCCTTCCAACTCTATGATCTATGATGGCGAGTGAGAGAGCAATGTCACCACTGGGGGCGAAGCCTACCAGGGGGGACAAGAGTCCCAGTGAAAACGGCTATTCACTCCACCAGAGAGAGTTGGGGTCTCTCTCGTGCGCATAGCTGATAGTCTGACAAGTCCTCACTTATTGCCCGGGCCAAATCCTCACCTTCATCTCTTGCCCTTCAACTCCATAATATTGCCTGCGGCCACATCATCTCATCATCCAGAGTTATTACAAAACAAGAGGTGGTGCAAGATGCCCACGGGTGCAATAGGGCACAATGGGCCTTCTTAGGGCGCAAAGGGTACAAACAGTGCATGCCATCAGCAGCAAATCCCACACTCGGGCAAGTGCAGCATCCATCTCCGACAGTGAAGACAGTGAAGTCTCCGATGACAGCGACGAAGAGAGTGACACGCCCTCAGAAGGGCGACTCTTTGCAGCAGAAGCACTCCCCAAGATGATACCGGGGTTCTCACCGAGGTTGACCTGTCAAGCTAGAGCAGTGTTACAGCTGATAAAATTCCGTAAAGTGTGTGAAGCCTGGGAGTTTTCCCACCAGAAGAACTGCCGTCACATCCCGCGGCCACCATCCCAGGGAACCTGCGATTCCTCCAACAAGAGTAGGCTAAGCTGGCCAAGCCGAAGTTCTGACATCTAAATCACTAAGGCCTGTGCGCGCCCTCAGTCTGAGGGCGGACAGGCTACTGCAACGCCTAGCGTTGGAGATGTCAAAGAGTTCATTAAAGGCACTCTCACCGCGGCATCCTTCCCTAGACTCTTCCCAGCTAGGTGCAAGGGCAGCAACTTCCAGCGTAAGGGCTAGAAGATACCTATGGCGGCATAACGGGCCACAAGCCTCGCTGGCACGAGGGCAACAATGCGAAATGATGATTGCTTAAAGGTGCACGGCCAAAACAAGAAGCCCAACTCCGCCTGACGGCTCCCCTCCCCCAGTGGGAGGGAGACTTCATGGCTTCTCAGAGACCTGGAAACAGCTCTTCTCCGACCGCTGGCTTCTGGAAATAATCCAAAATTGCTACTCTTTAGTATTCAGAATAAAGCCTAAGAGAGTTTTTCAAGACCCACCGGCTCAGAGACCCGGTCAAGCAGCCCATCCTAAGTTTAATGAAAGCCAGCAGCTTCCAGAAGAAGTATAAATTCAGGATGGAGACTCTCAAGTCCATCAAGGGGTGCTACGGAGGGGAATTCTTCCTCCCCTCAATAAACCTGACAGAGGCAGGTCTTCACATTCCCATACGCCCTGCCCATCAGAAGTACCTGCGTTTCAGCTATGGCAGCAAGCGATTCCTATCCAGAGCTCTTCCCTTCGGTTCGTCAACAGCTTCAGAGGTCTTCACGAATGTGCTATTGGCCCATGTGCCACTACTGCGTTCAAAGAGAGTCCAGCTGCACCCCTACCTTGACAACATCCTGATTTACTCTTGCTCACACACGCAGAACATCAATGACACAAGCCTGGCCATGTCAACGCTTCCCAGGTACTCGCATACCTAGGTGTTTCCCTGAACACAGTCAGGGATATTATGTTCCTGTCTCCCGACAGGCAAGAGTCAACGAGCTGGCTGGCATCACACCTCCTCTCCAGGGATACGGTTCC
Organism: Shinisaurus crocodilurus; assembly: GCA_021292165.1. NCBI lineage: Eukaryota > Metazoa > Chordata > Lepidosauria > Squamata > Shinisauridae > Shinisaurus > Shinisaurus crocodilurus. Next base: position 222,690,974 of record CM037877.1, read on the forward strand.
CCTCAAGGAGCTAATCAAGGTCCTAGAGATGATGGTGTCCTGCCAGGACTCTGTACAGTAGCCCAGGTATCACTCCAGGTCCTACAGACCTTCCTCCTAGACTTCCAGCTCAAAATTACCCGCGATCACAACCCACTTCTGCGCCTTCCTTTCCCAGTAGCCAAGGCACTGGAATAGAGGTGCCATCCAGCACACCTCTCCCATGGAGTTACAATCCAAGCCTCACACGCATCACGCTAGCAACAGGATGCATGCCTAATAAGCGGGTGGACAGTCTGGCAAAGATGGCATACACAAGGGCTCTGGTCAGAGCATGAGACACAGCTATCCATCAACTACCTTGAGCGGAGAGCAGCGAAGCTAGCGCTAAAAGAATTTGCCCAACACGGTCATAACCCATGTCCTAGTGAGGACGGGCAGTGTAGTAGCAAAGGCCTACGTCAACAAGCAAAGTCGCACAAGATCCAAAGCTCAAAGAAGCCATGTCCCTGTTCAGTTGCGCACAATGCAACCTCAGCCCCATCACGACCAAACGGCATCATGAACATGCAAGATGATTGGCTCAGCAGAACAACTCTAGACCAATGCGAATGGTCCCTACACCCAGAAGTCTTCAGTCTCCTAGTCAAGACCCTGGGTCACCCAGGTTTGGACCTCTTCGCGAACCCACAGAACGCGAAGCTGCCACGTTGGCCACTCGCTATCAGACAAGAGGGGCAGAGTTTGCGGATGTGCTCACCAGCCACTGGCCAGAGGGTCTGCTAGATGCCTTCCCTCCACTGCCACTAATTACCAAGTAGTTCACAAGATCAGTGACCTACAAGAACACATCACTTTAGTGGCACTTCATTGGCCAAGAGGGCCATGGTTCCCAACCTAGTAAATCTGGCAGTCGGGAGACCCATCAAGCTTCATTTCAGGCACGACCTCTCAGCCAGGGCCCGATCTTTCACCAAGATCCAGGGTTCCTGAAGCTGACCACCTTGAGTCTGAAAGGTGCCTCCTAACCAAGCGTGGTTACTCCAATAAAGCAATCAATACACTCCGGGCCTCCAGGAGGCCCTCTACACATAAAACATACGACCGCGCCTGGCGGACCTTCCTCTGCGGGCCACGAGCCACGGGGAGGGACCCACTAGAGGCTGAAACACCAAACATTCTCGAGTTCCTTCAAGAAGGGCTGTCATCTGGCCTTAGCAAAACACACTCAGGCACCAAGTAGCGGCACTGCAGAACGGCTCAGAGCTAGGCAACTCCAAGGGCTCGCCCCTCGGGGCACACCAACACCCCCCCACCTGGAGCCTCAGTGTAGTGCTCAAAGGATTAATGAAACACCCCATTGAGCCACTACGGGTGGCCTCGCTTAAAGGGCTGATATTGAAGACCATTTTTCTAGTAGCGTTCACTCTGCCAGAACAGTCGCAGAATTAGGCGCACTGTCATGCAGTAAAGATCTCTGCATCTTCCACAAAGACAAACTCATCCTGCACACAGACCCGACCTTCATGCCAAAGGTCAACTCCCCATTCCATAGGTCCCAAGACCTAGGGGCCCCTGCCTTCTGCCAGCATCCCTCCTCTCCTCGGGACAGGAAGTGACACACGACGCTATGGGGGCGGTCAAGTTTTACCTAGATAAATCTAAGGCAACCCGACAGCACAATTCATTTGTCTCTTCAGAGACTCCTCCTTATGAAATAGGGTGTCAGTGGCCTCTCTGGCACGATGGCTATGCGATTGTATCGCGATAGCCTACTCCTCCGGTGGCCTACAGGCCCCGGAGGGCATCAAAGCCTTTCAGTCAGGGGAATGGCCACATCAGCTGCTTTTAGTGAGAGGGCACCTCTAGATGTAAGTTGTAGAGCAGCCATCTGGTCTTCTGTTCACACATTCGCCAGGGACCACAACATTGACATTATGGCCTCAGCAGAGGGCGCCTTCAGAGGGCGCATGTTACAGAAGGTCATTTTGCCCCAGTAGGAGGCCGGCCATGGGTGTTAGGCCCACCCGGGTGATACACTGCTTTTTTACATCCCCAAGCTTGATGGCCTCCGACACTCTAGGAGAAACAGAAATTCTTCTACTCACCGTGAATTTCGGTTCTCCACGAGTGGAGGAGGCCAGCAAGGCCTGCCCTGGGTCGGCCTCCTCCGGGACACATATTAATCTGGGCCGTGGGAGGGAGTCTCTCCTCTTGTTTCCACAGGCCTGCAGCTGACGGACCTGGCGGTCCTTCTATTCAAGATAGCAAGGGCGTCTGCAAAGATTGGTTCGTTGGAAGTCTCAACTGGAGTTTCCTGGGGGAGGCCCCGCCTCCTCCGGGAAGCTCAGATCAAAGTCTGCCTTCCCAGCCCCGGAGGCAGGGCTTGCCCCAAGCTTGCTGGCCGCCTCCACTCGTGGAGAACCGAAATTCACGGTGAGTAGAAGAATTTCTGTTTCTCACCCGTTACCTCTTCCATGGGTTTGCTGAGTTGCCTTTGGCAGATCACTATCTTTCATCCATTTCCCTGACAGTGATCTGAAAGGGTGTGCCTGGGAATGGTGCGGCACTTCCATGAAGCTGTGCCATGTAGGGGAATATCAGTAGTGGTGGTTAAGCTGCTTTTAGGGAGCCTGTCTGCCATTACTGACCTTTTAATTGATAATCCCTGATACCTTTCCTTTGTTTCCTGGAATAGAATTAAACAGGTATATGAGGTACAGAGTTTGCATGTGGTTTTTTTTTTTTTTTAATATACTGTTGTTTTTTAGCCTTTCCTTCTAAAATCGGAAGTAGACATTACCCGATGATATAGATTTGGCAGTTAATATAGCTGCAATAAAATCTGCTGGTCTCTGGGGTCTGGCAGTAGCACATTGGGCAGCTATCGTCCTCCATTATAGGACTGTTGATGTTTTAGTGTATGAAGTCTTATCTGATACTGAGAGCTAACTCCATTTGTCTTTTCCTGTTCAGCTCTATGAGAGTGCCCTGACTGAAAATCAGAAGTTGAAATCAAAACTGCAAGATGCCCAGGTGGAGCTTGCCGATATCAAGACAAAAATGGACAAAGTAGCACAGGTGAAGGCCCTGGAAGCAAGAGACGTACTGAACATGCAGCCAGAGAGGAAGTTAATAGCATCTGAGGAGTATTGCTGATTCTCAGACCAACAATGATAAAAGTGGAAGCATGTGGGGCAGTAATATTACATCATAGTGTTTTTTAATCGTTACTAGCCTTTGGAAATAATTTCTTTGTATTATTCCCTACTGTTCTAACATCTTTTTTTATTATTACAATAGCAGAAGCAGGAAAAAACCTCTGACCGTTCGAGTATGCTTGAGATGGAAAAAAGGGTAAATGTTTTTGCTTTTCAATGTCTACTTGCTTATAATGTTTTAGAGTGCACACTATCTTTGAAAGTAGTTTACCACTACAGAAAACTGATTCTGTTCCTGCTTTATGAATGCTTGGGTAATACCCGATTCCTGATCTGTCTGGCTTCTCAGACTTGTTTATCAGCATTTTTGGCTCTCTTTAAAACAGTTAATTTCAACTTCCTAGCATATTATGACGTTCTGCAATTTGATAACTCACTACTAATGCAAGCCAGAAATTACTGTCCTAGTAATTTCAGTAGCAGTCCTATAGCAATTTATGCTATATACTTCAGCCTTCCCCAACCTCACACCCTCCAGATGTGCTGGACTACACCTCCAATCATCCCCTGCCAGCAAGGCATGCTGGCAGGGGATGATGCGAGGTATAGTCTAACACATCTGGAGGATGCCAGATTCAGAAGGCTTATGCAGCTGAATAGAAGAGTCCCACTGACTGCATTTTTAATTTGCAAACATGTGAGGTGAAATATATTTCATTTTTCACAAATAATTAAAATACCCTGTAACTCAACACTGATTCATTATATTCCAATTATATATATAGCATACTTTAGATCTAAATGTGAAACATGTAACAAGCTTAATATGTAAGCATATTACATTTGTCCTACTGAATCCTCTTTATCCAGTAACAAAGCTCTGTTTCTTCTACGGCTTATCCACATGTAAGATTATAAAGTGTCCTCAAACTACCATTCTTTTAATTAATACAGCAGTTGTATTTTCAGTCCTGTCCCCTTGTTTCGTATTTGATTTTATTATTATTTGCTTGTTCTTGTTGAAAGCATTTATATATACACACACTAGCTGTTGCCTGGGACTTCGCTCGCGTGGATTTTAGGATTTGATACAATTGTTTTTAAAAGAAACACGATGGAATCCCAGCTCCCCCAGGAATCTCAGCTCCCCCAGGATTACACAATGAAATCCCAGCTCCCCCGGGACTCCCAGCTCCCCCGGGACTGCACAATGAAATCCCAGCTCCCCCCCTGGACTACCTGCTCCCCCCCCCCCGGGACTACACAATGAAATCCCTGCTCCCCTCCCACCAGGACTACACAATGAAATCCCTGTTCCCTTCCCCCCGGGACTGCACAATGAAATCCCTGCTCCCCCGGGACTGCACAATGAAATCCCCCCCCCCCCCGGGACTACACAATGAAATCCCAGCTCCCCGGGACTACGCAACAATCAAAATCCCTGCTTTCCCCCCGGGACTTCACAATGAAATTCCTGCTCCCCCCCCCCGGGACCACACAATGTAATCCCAGCTTCCCCCCCCCTAGAACTACACAACAGTGAAATCCCTGCTCCCCCCCCCCCCCGGGACTACACAACAATGAAATCCCTGCTCCCCCGGGACCACACAATGAAATCCCTGCTCCCCCCCCCCCCCGGGACTACACAATTAAATCCCTGCTCTCCCCCCCAGGACTACCCAACAATGAAATCCCAGCTTCCCCCCCCCCCCCGGGACTACCCAACAATGAAATCCCAGCTCCGCCCCAGCTGTGGTTCATATGAACATTCTGTTTTGATGCAGGAGAGATTTGCATATCCGCTCCTGATTGGCCCCTGTGGCAGTTCATACGGACATTCTATATGTCATTGGAGCGATTTGCATAACCGCTTCTGAATGGCCCCTGCGAACATTCCAAGTGACACCATTGGCTCTCATCTATTTTGGGTCGTACAGGCGCAGCGATGGCTTTTTCCGAGATTTGAACCCACCAGTCTTTGTCCTTGGGTGATGGAGAGTATGTGTGCCAGGTTTGGGGCGGATCCGTCCAACCGTGTAGGAGCCTATGCGATGCACGCAAATGCCCGTACACACGGACACACAGGATTTGGGACGCCCCACACAGAACAGTCATTCTCTGACTGAAAGTGTAATGTTTAGGCTGGGTGCTGGCAGCAGAAAACTTTTCTGACAGAAATATCTGATCTTCAGGTTGATCCTGAGAGTCTACAGGTGATGAAGAGTGACCGTGCCAAGTTTGGGGTAGATCCGTCAAAACGTGATGGAGCCTATGCGACGCCCCCCCCCCCCACAACAGTCATTCAGTCATTTAAAAAGTTTCCCTCCCTTTTCACCCCCTCAGAGAACATTCTAAATGGCCTAGGGAAGATTTGCATACCCACCCGTATTGGCCCCTGCAGGAATTCATACGAACATTCTAAGTGTTGTATGGGCTATTTGCATAACTGCTCCTATTGGCTCCTGCAGCAATTATGAGGTGAGGCCGACTTGCATAACTGCTCCCCTATTGTTTTGCCCATAGGAGATATGAGAGTGAGGCGATTTTGCCCCCTTTTTTCACCCCCTTAGGGACGGAATTTCCAAAAATCCTTCCTTAGTGGGTGTCTACGTCATAAAAGCAATGTTCCTTCAAAATTTCACGTTCCTAGATTAAACGGTTTGAGCTGGGCATTGATGAGTCAGTCAGAACACCTTCTTTTATATACTGTATATAGATTTAAAAAACAGAGACGTTAATCAAATGTTTGTGTTGTAGCCCTCACCATATCTCTTACAATCTGGAGCTCTTGCTGTTAGTGAGACACTTTGGTGCCTTCACACACAGCCCAGTCAAAGAGTGACGACATAATGGGCATGAATGATGACATAAGAGCAGCCTGCTGGATGAAACCATTGGTCCATCTAATCTGGCCTTCTGCTTCCCATAGCAGCCAACCAGATACTTCTGAGGAGCCCACAAGCCAGCCTTGAAAGCAATAGCCCCCTCTTGCTGTTGTTACCCATCAACTGGTATTCAGTGACACAGTGCCTCTCTACATGGAGGCTCCATTAGCCATCATGACTAAAATCCTTTAATATACCTATCCTCCATAAATTGAGCTGCAGCCTGCCCCTCCCTCTTTATTTATTTATTGCTGGCACTTTCTGAAACAGTGTGTGTTTTATCTCTTATGAACTGTTGCTTCAGCACCTGGAGCTCTTACAGCCAGAGAGAAACTTGAAAAAAGACCATAGCCCCTCTCTCTCCTTTAGTAGTCTTGGACTATGCCAGTTTTGTTTGCTTTGGGAATGATGTGTTCAATACAGAACTCCCAAACTAGTGGAATAAAGTTTCTTGGGGGTGGTATTCAAATTGTCCACAATCTTTCATCTGGGGCCAACAATTGGGTCCTTTGCAGTGACACCACTGGCTCTGTGGGTCAGTGAGAAAACTGACTGTCAGTGAGGCGAGGAGAGCTGATGGGGTCTGGCTAGGCAGTTGTAGCCAAGCTGGGGGAGAGTAACAAGCATGAGAGCTGGGAGGAGGCAGCCACAGGGTCTAGGTCTGGGATGTAAGAAGCAAGGGAGGGGAATGGAAATAAGACTGGGCAGCGGGGAAGGTATGTGCATATGTGAAAGAGCGGTGTGCATGCACAAACTGAAGAGAGGTTTGCCGTTCTTTGTTCTTAGTGTAGAGCTATATTATATTTGAGAAACCTCTGGCCTATTAATAGTATTCGTGATACATTCTTCCTCATTAAAGTACCTGTGATGACTGAATTTCCCCAAATTGCACAAAATATACTCATTGTGAAAATACTGTTTTCTCAACAGGAGAAACGAGCCCTTGAGCGGAAGCTCTCCGAAATGGAGGAGGAGATGAAGGTATGAAAGCCTCCTCACTTCCCCGCTCCCCGCCCCTAGTGCATAGAGTATCTTTTCAGATTGTTATGTAAGAACGGAGTCAATCATAATGAAAACCTTGTTGTTGGATGAATATTCTAACATAGCTTGCTCACGCATGCCACTACGGTTCACGCATGCCCTAGCCCTACTATAGGGAAGCATTTTCTAAAAACTTCCTCTCAGGACTTCTGTGCACTCTTGTTCTTCAACATTTATTTTTACCAGGATATAGTTGTTATTTGTGCTTGTGTTATGCTTAAGGTCGGCTGTTCTGGGCCCCAGTAGATGCTTGCTATCATCTAGTGAAGGGCTGGAGAACTATTGGCCCTACCAAATTTGAATTGAAGTGTGCTAAAAAGCTTGCACAGAACTTTACCTGTAAAAAAAAATGTTCTCCCATTCGAAGAGAAATATTCCTCACTTCCATGTTGCATTACTCTTTTGGATTTTGTGCGCAGTGCCTTGATATACTTGAGTGCTTATGCTCCATAACTGTGAGGCCTTCACTCCTAGCTTGTGCTTCCTTTATTTAGAAGACTGAGAAGTGGGATCAGTTTATGTAGCAAAGTATACTTCTAGCCTACTGATTGTAGTATAGAGTGTTTTCTGAGACTGCAGAACTTTATCTCTGCTTTAGTGTTCAATCCTACGCATCCTTATTTATTTATTGTTTGTTTATTTATTATATTTATACCCCGTCCAGAACTCCCTGCATTCCCCAGCCAGCATTGCAGCTTTAGTGACTTAACTTCAGCCACTACTTAGATACTTGTACAGTTGTAAACAACAGTTATTTCTTGGTGTACCAGCCATAGGTATAAGATGTAAAGTAAGAATAAGCCCTGACAGTGCAAGTCTATACATGTCTACTCAGAAGTAAGCCCCATTGACTTAAATGGGGCTTATGCAGTGGTAAGTGAATATAGGATTGCAGCATATTTTAGGGCCATTTTATGTTAGCAAATTCCTGTGCTTATCACTTTGGATACTGTTTGGATAGAAAAGTTACTAGTAAATGTTTTATAAATAATAAAAGTAAACCAACTTATTTCTCAGCAGAGGACTGAACAATTTCTGCATATAGATTGTAACATGTTGACCGTACCCATATGTAAATCACTGCCTATACATTTGCTAGGAAGCTGCAGACCATCAAGGTTTCTCCGTGTATCTGTACACAACATTTATGCATATGTAGGATTGGTACATACTAAAATGTATATATAGGAATAATTTACTTTGAATGTAGCGAAGGCTCGCTTTGTTACCAATCTGTCAGTAATACATTGAGGCCTCTGGCCTCAAAAGACTAAATACTTCAGAGGGCAACATCCTACTTTCCCCTTTCAAGGGCTGCACCGTATCTCCCAGAATTATTCCTGTCAACTGTTAAATTGGATTTGCTTTTGGTGCAGTTTCTCTTTACTCTGAAGCACTGTGCAAGTCAAAATTTACAGCTGACAGTTGTGTAAAGAAGTCATGATAGGGCTGTGCATTCACCTCAGAATCCATGATGGCTAAGATCTGAGGTGAAGTGGGCTGGCTCTGCAGCTTTGGAGCTTTGAAAGGGCTTCTAAGGTGTGGTTTTGTTTTTGTTTTGTTTTTACTAGTTTGGGGGGGAGGCTTACAAAATGTATCAATCTCTCCATACGTAGAAAATGCCAGGCTGAGAGGAGAGGAAAGGTGGTGGATTGTTTTGTGACTGACAGCTCTGTCTTCCAATCAGGGAATAACTATACCAGGGCTCTCCTTCTGCTTCCAATCTCAGTACTTTTGGAAGGTATGTAGGAAGAGATCCCCACCCCAACCATCCCAAGTGAGTGAGTGCCATCCTTGCATTCCAGGAGGGGTGGGAGTTTTTAAAAAAGGAAATTTTAAAGGCACAATTGCAAACAATTCCCACAAGGAGAAAAGGCAGAGGGCAACAGAAGAAGCCAATGTGGCTTCACAATAAACTCAAAGATGACCTGAAAACAAAAAAGGACACGTATAGGAAGTGGAAGGAAGGACAGGCTACAGGGGAAGAGTACAGGCAGGTAGCACAGAACTGCAGGAATAGTGTCAGGAAGGCTAAAGCTGAGAATGAGCTAAGGTTAGCGAGGAATGCTAAAAGCAACAAAAAGCTTTCTTCAGATACATGCACAGTAAAAAACAGAAGAAAGAACTGGTGGTTCAACTACGCAATGAGGATGGCAAATTGATAACAGAAGACAAAGAAAAGGCAGAAGTGTTCAATTCCTACTTCGGCTCGGTCTTCTCCCAAAAGAGGGTCTATGACCCCCCTGGCAAACCTGAAGTGCAGACTGAAGGGGCAGAATTGCAGCTTGAGATTGATAGGCAAATGGTCAAGGAGCACCTGATTACTCTGAACGAGTTTAAATCTCCAGGGCCTGATGAGCTGCATCCTAGAGTAATAAAGGAACTGGCAGAAGAACTCTCAGAACCACTGTCTATTATCTTTGAGAAATCATGGAGGACAGGTGAAGTGCCAGACGACTGGAGGAGGGCAAATGTTGTTCCCATCTTCAAAAAGGGCAAGAAGGAGGAACCTGGGAACTATAGGCCAGTCAGTCTGACATCAATCCCCGGGAAGATTTTTGAGCAGATTATAAAGAAGTCAGTCTGCAAGCACCTTGAAAACAATGCAGTGATTACTAGAAGCCAGCATGGATTTGTCAAGAACAAATCCTGTCAGACTAATCTGATCTCATTTTTTGATCGGGTAACCTCCCTTGTGGACTGTGGGAATGCTGTGGACATTATATACCTGGACTTCAGCAAAGCTTTCGACAAAGTGCCTCATGATATCCTGATTAGTAAGCTAGCTAAGAGTGGGCTAGATGGAACAACTATCAGGTGGATCCACAATTGGCTAAAGAATCGGACTCAAAGAGTGCTTATCAATGGTTCCTTCTCAAACTGGGGAGAGGTAACGAGCGGGGTACCACAGGGCTCGGTCCTGGGCCCGGTGCTCTTCAACATTTTTATTAATGACTTGGATCAGGAGGTACAGGGAATGCTTATCAAATTTGCAGATGACACAAAGTTGGGTGGAACAGCTAATACTCTGGAAGACAGAAACAAAATTCAAAGTGACCTCGATAGGCTGGAGCGCTGGGCCGAAAACAACAGAATGAAATTTAATAGGGATAAATGCCAAGTGCTGCACCTAGGGAGAGGAAACCAAATGCAGAGTTACAGAATGGGGGACACTTGGCTCAACAATACTACAAGTGAGAAGGATCTTGGAATTGTGGTAGATCACAAACTGAATATGAGCCAGCAATGCGATGTGGCTGCAAAGAAGGCAAATGCAATTTTGGGCTGTATTAATAGAAGTATAGCTTCCAAATCGCGGGAAGTGATAATTCCCCTTTACTCGGCACTGGTTAGGCCTCATCTTGAGTACTGCGTCCAGTTCTGGGCACCTCACTTTAAGAAGGACATAGACAAACTGGAGAGGGTTCAGAGGAGGGCAACAAGGATGATAAAGGGACTGGAAACAAGGCCCTATGAGGAGAGACTGAAAGAACTGGGCATGTTTAGCCTTCAGAAGAGGAGACTGAGGGGAGATATGATCGCACTCTTCCAGTATTTGAAGGGATGTCACACAGAGGAGGGCAAAGATCTCTTCTCGGTCATCCCAGTTTGCAGGACACGGAATAATGGGCTCAAGTTACAGGAACCTAGATTCCACCTAAACATCAGGAAAAATTTCCTGACTGTCAGAGCAATAAGACAATGGAATCAACTACCTAGGGAGGTCGTGGGCTCTCCCACTCTGGAGGCATTCAAGGTGCAGCTGGACAGACATCTGTCAGAGATGCTTTGACCTAGATTCCTGCATTGAGCAGGGGGTTGGACTCGATGGCCTTGTAGGCCCCTTCCAACTCTACTTTTCTATGATTCCTGTTGCACATAGCCCCTCCCCTCCTCTCATAGTTTGTTTTTAAATTTTCAGTATCTGCATTTCTTTGCTGCAATATCTCAACTCTAATCTTGGAACTCTTTGCTGCTCCAGCACAGTGCCTCAACTCTGAGTGGGCAACTGTGTTTGGCAAAGCTGCTGCTTCAGTTTGCTGATGCATCTTTCTCTGCTAAGCATGGATCCAGATTTTGGAGGATCCTGGGAAGACTGCCCATAGTGCCCCTCCCCGTACCAGTGTCCTCTAGCAGCAGCATTACTGCAACTGCCAGCCTCTCCTTCCCCCTCACGCTAATGAGTGAGTGGGCTCAGCCAGCAGTAATAGCACTGCAATTGGCCAGGCGCTGAGCATTCAGCCCCCAGCCCATTAGAGTGCTGCCACCGGGAAAAGGGGTGGGGCAGTTGCACTCACTTGTGGGCATCCCCACAAGCAGCAGCACTGTAATGGGCCACAAGCCGGGCAGCTGCTCTGCCCCTGGCCTTTTACCAGGGTGTCAGCACCAGGTAAGCCTGTGAGCAAAGGAGAGGCTGGTGGCTACAGCACCATTGCTATCAGGAGGCCCAAGTGGCAGTGGGTGCTATGCAGGGAAAGCAAGGCAGCAGCCCCAGTGGGCTGTGCAGGAAGTCCAGCAAATGCCTCAGTATGTTATGTGCTGACATCTGGTCTGCTCTCTGCCTCATGCCAGGATGGTGTAGTGAGGCTTGTTGGTTATCATGCTGGGTGTGTCAGGTCAAGGACCTACAGATTACAAGCATCTGGTACTCACACTCAGTGCCACCTCTTCCTGCCGCTGCTTCTTTCTCAGTGCAGTATCTCAACCTTGAACTTGGAGAGAGCACGCTGTCCCTGCACGGTATGCCCACACTGATCTGGGGGCTTTGCCTGATAAAGGTGTGTGCCTTGCTCATGCCTCTGCCTCTCTCTGGGCAGAATCCAATGGGAGCGCTTACACCCCTGCCTATTCTCTTACACCCCGCCATTCCCGTTATGCAAGCGGCCCCCACCGCTTGCCAACATCGATTTAGCGCTTCCGGGGCAACCTGAGATGAATGGAAATACTCATTTCTGGAAGGAGGCAGCTCCTTTATGTGGAGCTCACATAAAGGAGCTCTGCTGACCTGCCTCCTTCCAGAAATGAGCATTTCTGCTAGTTTCAGGGCTTCCTCTAGGAAGCGCTAAATCCCCCTTGCATAAGTGGTGGGTCCCACTTGTGCAATGGAATCAGCAGGACCCACCACTTGCAGAAGGGAATTATCAGGGCAGAAGGGAATGGGCAGGGGTGGGAGCATCCCGTTGGATTCTGCCTCATGTCTCCAGAAATCCCCACCCATGTCTCTGCCTGCCTGTCTGGTCAGGTGCCAGTGCCTGCTTGTAAAGGTGTATGCATTGCCCTTTCTCTGCCAGCCCTCCTCTTATGCCAGGACTGGAGGGTATGGCAGGGCTTGCTTGGAACACTGCACGTGCACGGCCTGTCTCTGCCTCATGCCCACTTCCATCGTGATCATCGTTGCACTTTCTGTGACTTTGGTGCAAATTGGGCAGAAAACAATATATGGTGTGTGTGTGTGTGTGTGTATGTCTCAAATACTGTCTCTCTCCTTGAGTGGAAGGAGACCAGCTAGTTTGGAAAGGCCTCTCCTCCAGTGCTGATACGTGTCCCAAGTGTCAGTATCCAGAGGATGCAGGGCCTCCCCTTGGTCCACAGACAATTTCCTCCCACCTCTTGGATAGTCAGACTCCACTTGTGCTCCAACAACATGTGTGAGAAAAAACAAAAAAGAGAGAAGGCGGGGGGGGGGGGGAGAGATGACAAAACTGAACATGTCCTAACTCTGGCACCTATTCTTCTGAAATTTTGCAGAGAACCTGTCTATGGGCACCTGTATGTAGTATGTCATCTGCATGCAAATTGCCCACAAAACTACAGGGAAGGGCATCAACCCCTTTTTAAAAAAAACAAAACCTTTTGATATTAAATGTGCCTAGCACAAAATCCCGACATCCATTTGTTTGAAATTTGGCAGGCTTCACCCCCTCTGAAGGGGCTACTACGCCTTCAGATTTAATTTAATTCTGTGCGGGAAAGGCGTTTGTTTTTCCCATTGTAGTCAGTGGGGAAGACATTCAAGGCTTGGGAAAATGAAGTAAGGCAACTCTCTGCCTTGGATTTAAGGTGAAACAAGAAGTTAATCCAAGCCAGCAAGCTGAGGCAACCTCCTGTCTGAGCCAACAAGGCGGGTTCCGAGGTGAACATTTTTTCTGTGCATAGCCTTAGTCATGAAGTATAATTTTTCCATTTCATGGCAGCTTTGGGGGAAACTTGATATACTTCCTGACTCCATAATATTGCTTGAAGATAGTGGGGTCCATTGATGGAACAATAAGTATACGAGAGGATTGTCAAGCTTCTAGTTTTCTTGCTACCCTATTTGGACGTTCAGTCCTTTTGAAATCTTCAGAAATATTGTTTGGTGTTTGACTGGAGCAGCAATTTGCCCTTTCAGGCAGCTCCTTTGGTTGCTATTCTTCTTTCTGGACAACTGCTTTGACAAACTATTTTCCTGCTATCACAGTTCCTAGTTAATGCAGAGGCAACATATTGTGCTGTCCTTGTGACCTGAAAATATTAAGCTGACTTTGCAGTACTATATTGGTTTACCTGATATGCAAATGCTCCCCTTCCCAGAATTTGTCTTTGTTCTTCTTTTTGTTCGCCCCCTGGTGTTTATTGCTCTCAAAAGCAAGAACCGTTTCTTCCTTAAGAACAGGAGCTGTTGAAGCCCCTGCAACCATGGTAGTGATGAAAGCCATTTTCCGGCTCACTGGAGATGGTTCTAATTTCCTAGTGCCCTTTTGAAGGAGTTTCAGATGTTTTTACTGAGTGTGATCATTCTTTGAAGTCAAGCTCCATTTGGATTTCAGTTTATCTCTTTAAAAGAAAAAAGTTTCAATAGCTGCAGTTACAATCCAGTTGCAAAGGAGGGGCTGTAACATCTTGCCTCTCATGTTAAAATGTAATTATTTATATGTGAGCTGCTACAGAATTAAAATGGGGATGCAGAGGAACAAATTCAACACTATCTTGTTGAAAGGTGGAGTATTCGAATGTGGAGAATGCAGAATTCAGCTACCCAAGATAGCTACAACTCTGCCTTGTTGTGAAGGATGGTGCGACTAGCAAAAATTACTTTTTAAAAATTACTTGTATCGGAGTGTAAGAAGAACAATGCAGCTGTAAAATGTGTAAATAAGATACAGTAATTGTGAGTATTTCACCTCATAATAATGACTGCTGAAGTATATAGCCATGGAAGCTATTTCTATGGCACTATTTTTAAATCACCAGTACTAATATATGCAAGGTGGTAAATCATGAAAACCATTGATAGATAATATTTACCATTTCCCTGTTGAAGTGGTTTTAAAAAAAATAAATGCAGTATCCTTCAGTGGTCTGTCGTGGGGGGCGGGGAGGAGAGTAATGCAGGCCATTTTCGCATGTCTGCTTCTCTTGAAGGACCTCCATTTCATGCATCACATGCCTTATCTGTCTGCAGCTTCTTTTTATACCCAAAGTCACCTTGAGTTAGCAAAGCAAATATGCATGCCCCATGCCTCAGTCTCTCCTATGCTGTTGTTGCATTTTGGCTCAAGTTTCTCCAGAAACTTCCTTTTGAATTTACTTTCTTGACCTGCTGTGCGGCAACTTTTTTCCCCCCTTGCTGTCAGCAACTCACTTGGACCCGCTGACAGCACCTAAATTAATGCAATATAAGTGAGGCATACTAGCTTATTAGTTTCTCTTTACAGTCAAGGCATACATAGGTGGGATAAGGAGAAGGAACAGGAAATCGGCCTGTTGTATGTGCTGTCCAAAGTGTCCACAAATAAGCCTGAAATTTGCCACCATGAATAAAATTCATGTTGTGCACTTTTACTAGATTTGTTCATCAGTCTCATGGGCTTAGTATGCTTCTTCTTCTTTTTTTTTTTTTAAAGGCTCATAGTTCACAACTAAGTAAGCTGTACCCATAAATAGGTTTAGCCAGAATGTTATAGAGATTTGTTTGTGGCTGGAGATGGATTTAGTCAATAAGTTTGAAGCTGCAAAAACAATGTAGAAGAGAAGGCTGGAACAAAATGTAACTTGATAGATACTTTCTGTTTTGGAAGTCAGTTGCTTCTATATAAATTATAGCTTGTTCTGACCACCATCACCCCCCCAAAGTAACAAAAAAACAAACAAAAACCCCCCATCTCTTCGGTTGGATTCATATTTGTCTTTCCTGCAAGTTGTTATCACAAGAACATTATATCTTATATTTTGGGGTTAAATGCTCAGTTGTTCAGTGGTAGAATTTCTAGTAGAGCTATGTAGGAGGATATAACTATAGTCAGTGCTTCCAAGATTATTCTCTCCCATCCCTCTGCTCCAGCTAAACCTTCTCTAGAAGGTTTATCCTCAGTTATATCTCACCCATTGTGTTGCATTAAGTGTCTGTATACTTTCCTTTCAGTGTTGAGCCAGGCTTTTATTCCTATTTCCTAAGAGAGAAAACCTGGCACGAAAAGTGCCCTGATTCACTTACCTGTCCTAACTGGTTTGAACCACTTAAAATAAGGCATGCCAACCATTTTCTGGTTGTACTTCTATATCCATATACGCACACATGAATCAGTATGTGTTTATATTGAGAGGGAAGTTTGTGTTTTTAAAGATACAACATAAATGGTGTTTAATTTGTGAACTGCTGGCTGAGCTAAAAGGAGCATAAAGTACAAGCACTGGTATGTTTATAGCAGGGGTGTTGGACCTCAGACTGGGGGCCAAATATGGCCCAACTGGGGTTCAGGCCCTCTGGGGTTCCCCTTCCCCTGGACCCCCCCAGCCACCAATTATCTGGTGCTTTCCTGGCTTTTGTGCAGTTGTTTCCTCATTCGTAAAGGTTGAAAGGCCTTTCCTAAAGCTTAATTACTGGCAGTAAGCTAAAGCTTTAAGCTAAAATATGCTGTTGTTTTGGCCCCACCCTTTTTGCCTTTGGTCCCACCCACCACTGGAATGTGGCCCCCAAGAGCTTCTCTGAAATTGAATTCAGCCCTTGGGCTGAAAAGAGGTTCTCTACCCATGTTTTATAGACTATGTGGGTTGTAAGGGCCTTGAATTGTAGAAGAATTCAGAGCATCACTAACCTGTACAGACTAATTTACCTTTCTACTGCAAATACTACTGCATGTTGTAGAATGCAGGATAGTGGGGTTATTAGGTGTCCTCCTTTTAAAGTAGTCTACTTCAGCTGCTACAATATCCACATTTACTATACAAAAGCCACTTTGGCCAGGATGTAGGTCATAAGAAGAGATTTATATAGATACCTAACTGCTCCATCTGCCCTCTTGAGCCCAGCATTAGTCATCTGTCAACTTGTGTAAGAACATGGTGCTATGTACAGGATTGCCCTGATGTGGCTTGCAGGCATAATGGAGTTTAACACATTCCATGAGAACAATAATTTATCACCTTATAGTGATAGTTTTATCATTAAATTTGAAATTTGGGTAGATTCCAGCCTTAAGAGAATGAACAGCACCTGTGGTTTCTTTTCAGTCTTTCTATTGCTTCTATGTGTTGTCCAGCTTCTTCTGTGCTTCCACTGCTCTCCAGTGTCCACCTCTCATTGCTGCTCTCTTTTTTTCTTGCTTGTCGATTGAATTCACGTTTCTGTGCTGTTTTATATTCTCTGTTTTGTCTTTTGTCTATCTCCTCCATGTCTCACTTTGCAGAACCTTCACCAGCTCAAACAGATTCACACTTTGAGGCAGATGAATGAGCAGCTGCTGGCCGAAAACAGGGCTTTGACCCGGGTTGTAGCCAGGCTCTCGCAGTCCGCTGAGCCCCCAGAGTCAGAAGAGCTATAGCATCTCCCCCTCCAGTTGATCTCACCTCTCCTTCCACTCTTTCAGGCAGGTCTTTGCTCTTATTGTCTGTCCAAGCTATCCACTACCCTTTCTGCGTTCTTCTTCCTAACACTGTCAAATAAGAAATGTGAGGCTCAAATAGCAGTAAGCAAGTAGCTTCCTGTTTACTTACTATCAGTTATAAACTTTACGTTTCTAATTCCTACAAGGTACAATCTTGGAGGTACAGTTCTTGAGTTACGCAGTCACTCCTCTTCAGGTATGCATTTTCCCCGTGTGGGTTCCATATCAGAGAATGGTCTCCAGCATAATGATGACTTTATTCAGGCTTTTAAAATACTTTGTTGGATAAGGGATGAATGAAAGCGGTAAAACAAACATGTAGAAATTCAGCTGTCTGGTTGTTATGACTGTTTGAAAAGTATTCCAGAATAATGCAGTTCTGATCATAGGATATCATTACTACTACCTAAATGTATGTAAGTGATCAGAATTGGGTCATACGGATCATTGTTAAGGATGGGTACATATTGACTCATTTTATGGCATGTTATGGTATCTGGTATGAGTTACTAGTGATGCAGTCCAACTGTGGTAAAAAAACGCAGCCTTGTTGCTGAATTCATTGTGGAGGTAGATTGTATTCTAGCTGTGTTTTGTGAGCAGCTAAAGCCTTTCTTCCTAATTGTGTGGGTAAGATGAGAGACAAAGATCCAAGTCATGATGCTTCTGAGGGGCTATAGCTGAACTGTTGTCATAGATGCAAATTTTATACACACACACACACACACACACACACACACTTCATATATAGGCGCAAATTGGTTATATAAAAGAAGTAATAGGTTATCATGATGGCTTTCTCATTCAAGTGCTGAAACTCTTAAAACATGAAATTTCTATACTGCTATAATGTAGTACTGTCTCTTTCACATCAGCTTTTATATCATAGAAGGTAGCCAATATCCCATTTAAGCTCCTGACCAATTCCCAATCATCATTCAAGTCCAATTGCATTGCTAAGTAAATTTATGGAAACATTAAGAGACTAGCTATTTGCATGGATAACAGAAAAACAGGTTAAGGGAGTTCCAGCTAAGAGGCATAGTTTTATACAGATCTATAAAATGCATGATATGGGGGGGGGGAGTACTGTTAGTACTGTTAGTACTGTTTAGCTCAAATACTCAATATAGATAGTAAGAAATTAAAGAACACACAGCTAATTCAAACCAAATGGAAGCCATCTTTTTCTTAAAACTTATAATTAGCCTATGTCCTGTATCAGCAAATGTAGTTATAGGCAGTAGTACAGCTGTTTTGCTTTTTAAGTAGAAGGACTAGATAGCTTCATAGAGGATATGAGTGTCAAGAACTGGATAGCTTAACAACCCAGTCATAATGCTTTGGGTTTCCCTGATAGGTTAGCTCTGTAGAAATTAGATGGGTATCAGCAATTAGTGTTTCAGTAGCATCCTATATTATTTATTTTTCTGACGCATCTAGATCTTTTCACTGTTGAAGATTGGAGTTTAAGACAGGATAGATCTGTGCATTATTTTTGATGATGATTTTACATATTACAGCAGGCTCCAGTTAACATTTTTTGGGCTGGCAGTTGGTGATCACTTCCTGCATACTAAAATTAGATAAAGATTTAGTCAGTATCTTCCTAAGAATACCATGAATAAATATTAATATTTAAACAATTAAAGGGTGTAGACGTGTCCAGCAGAGAGGATTATCGCTCAGTGTAGAGCATATTCTTTGCATGCAGAAGGTCCCAGGTTCGATTCCTGGCATCTCCACGTAAGGCTAGGAAAGAATCCTGCCTGAAACTCTGGAGAGCCATTCCTGCCAATCAGTGTTGACAGCAGTAGGCTAGATGGACCAATGGTCTGACTCAGCATAAGGCAGCTTCCTATGTTCCTATGCTTGCATTAGATGTTTTCGGTCTCCTTAATGGATGTTTAAGGAACCAGGAGTACTTCCCACCATGGTGTAAGAGCTGAAGATGCTTGCACAATTTTAATGAAGCATTAACCAATTTCTGATCTTTTGACCTTTCCTAAAGGTTAAGTTATATACACAGTGTTTGCTTGATGTGCTTGGTGCCTTTCACTTGGCATGTTATGTTTACTACATATAACAGATGTAATCCAAAGCTCCAAAGTAGTCATATTTTTAGGGACTTGATTCACTGAAGCGACACTCCATTGAAGATGTAGTTCCTTTGATTTCTTTCCCCTACTTCCCGCTTTATGTTGCAGTTAATTTGACTGAAAGGACACTAAGGTACCACATTTCTTTGCAGATGCTAAACAAATGACTTTGATAGCATTGCAGGGATACATCATTCAAATGCATTGTCTTCTAACTCACAGTGGTATTACTAAATCTACCTGGTATGCAGATTTGCACTGTGGAGAACAGTGCAACTCTAGATATTAATAGAAGCACCACTTTGGCTAATTTATCCCCCAATAAATACATTTTCATTGCTTTTGTTTAATGTGAACGCGTTTAAAGGGAAATCAGCTGGTGAATCCTGCATAAATGTTTTTGGGAAACAAGCTGCAGATGTATTGTGTGCTATACTGTACATTAAGCAGTTTTTACTTTTCTTGTCCAGTGCTTAAAATTACAGGAGCTGCCTTAATTTAACCAGTCAGCTCTCTTGTTTGGTCCCAGTCAACTCTCCTGTTTGGGTTCCAAGGAACTTCTAAAGGATGCTATTGGACTCATGACAGCACTTGATCTTACAATCCTGTGTTTCCTTAATAATCTCACCTCTTGCCCCACTTTCCTATTTTAAAACTAAAATAATGGTTGTACTCTTTCCAGTGTTAATTGAAGCATTTAGAAAGTTTCTGTCTACTGTTGCAGAACTCATCCTGTACCTGCCTCTGGTCACACGTCGGTGTGCAGGTCATGGTGAAACCATGAATCTCTGATATCACTGTATCAACCTTGACAGAACCCTGTCTTCTTTTTGTGGGACTGAATGTTGCTTGAGAAAATCTGAATGTTGCTTGAGTAATCCACTACTGCTCTGTTTGCTGAACACACAATGCATTAGGAACCTGCTATCAATGGGAGAAACTACTGGCAACAGATTACCAAACAACATTTTCCAAAAACAAACCCATCTACGTAAACTCCCACTTTCTAGGTGGGTGGGTGGGTATACATAGATGTTTCCTTGGTGCATTCTAAAGATGGGTTTGCATAATTTACATAGTAATATCAAGTTCTTGAGCAAAATGTCTCCCTATTACTGTTGCTTGCATGTGTTGAAAAGGATAGTAATAAATGCACATAAGATGTAACAAAAATCCCATCTAACCAGGCTATTGGTTCATAATCATGATGCTACACATGAAAAATGTGGTCTGTAAATCTACATGAAGTTTTCTGGAACTATACAATTTGCCTTCAAGTATTAAAAGTGAGAGATCTTTCTTGCATGGGATCGATTCATGCATTTTAAGGCTCAATGTAACAAAGTAAGTGCATCTCCTAAACTGAAGGAAAGCAAAAGAGTGCAAGTAGCATTGTCCATGGTGGTAGGCCTTTCAAGATTACAATTGTTCTCCAAAATTTACTCATGCCTAATAGTACTTGCAGGTATATTTATGTGTTAGTGAGTGTAAAGTGTAACCTAACATACTCACTTGAATAGGTGCTACTCTGTATATGTGAGCATTTAAAAGTCAATTCCATGTGGGCTGAATATGACAAATATACAGCATATGTTTCCTTGTTGGCATGGCTTGGCCGCTTCTAAGATAAAATAATTTTCTATGAATACCAGATTGTGTGGGTGGTTAGGTGTTTCTCCCCCACCATGGCTGCAAAGGAATTTGGGGATAACCAATACTGACATGTTTTGATGCTTTATCTTGTCTTTGAACAGGTTTTGACAGAGCTGAAGTCGGACAATCAGCGGCTGAAAGACGAAAATGGAGCACTCATCCGGGTCATCAGTAAACTGTCGAAGTAGTATATTGAGCATAAGATGGGCATAAAGAGGAGATTCTGTGCACAAACTGCCAACCTTGTGACCTGCTTCTGATCTTCCAGTTGAAAGAACTGCTGGCATTTCAGATATGGATCAGTTGGCCACACACACAGCTCCTTGCACACTGCTGGGCATTCCCATATTGCACAGTGCTTATCCTGCCCCTCTTCCCCAAACACAGCACACCCCACCACATATTATTATTTTTGGAATGTTGAAATAATTAATTCAAAGGGACAAAGACTGAGTTGGCACTGTCATAGCTGCCCAAACTCCCAAACTATCTGCTGTAAGTCCCATATCCGTCCGCCATAACCTGATGTAAAGAAGCATCTACTGTAATAAGTGATATAGAAGTAACTGTATGACATTGACCCAACATGTCTTAAGATACTGTCTTGGAGGAGGAATAGGGAGTGAAACTGGGAATTGTCACTGAGGATTTGTCAATCTCCCTTCTGGAATTTGGAAGTCTGCAGTCTGTGAAAACCACAGTGACTTACTTCTCTGGGAATCTGACACCAGTTACTTAGCTTGGAGATACGTGTTCTCCACGTGTCTCAGTAGCTGACTGTTTTATTTAATGTAAGATTTTAAATCTAATTTAATTGGGGGGCAATCAGTGGTTCCCCCTTCTGTTTTTCTTCACCTTTGCACCCACCCCAGATGCTTCCTGCTGTTCCCTTCCATGGTTGCCTTCTCTGGTACTGTTTAGTAATAATGTGGTCTTAGAGCCTCTGCATTCTTTGGCTACCACTTTTTCCTCTTGACTTTTCAAGACTTCTAGTGACAAGACAGCTAACCAGCAAAGATTGCTTATTGAATTTCCAGTTGTATAAAATATCCATGCAGGTGGTACCTCTCCATACAAGACACCATCATAACTTTTTCTTAGCAAGACGACTCATTTTTCTGTGAAACGATAACATTGCATGAAAAGCCCTGCAAAGTAACTGGACAAACAAGTCATATTTCTGATAATTTTCAAATGGATGCAAAATCAGTTGAAGATGAGTCTTCTCGATTTTTAAAGCAAAGGAAAGTTGATAGATAGAGGTGCTTATCCTAGTGGAAGATGATGATCCTTGATCTTGGTGGGAAGTCTTGACAAAAAGTACTGTGTACTGTTTGAGTATTTTAATACAGTGCTCATTTGCACAGTAGTAAAATATGAATGAGTCTGCATCTAATGAGGACATCAACAACTGTGTAATGTTTGAGTATTTTAATACAGTGCTCATTTGCACAGTAGTAAAATATGAATGCATCTAATGAGGACATCAACAACAGGATCTGCATTACTCAAAAACCTGTTTCTGTGCACACTGGAAATGAATGAATTCACTTTTATGGATTCTCAGAATGTAACTACTTCAGACATTGTGTTCCTCTACAAAGAACCAACTTTCACCTGCAGAACCTATTAAGAAGGTTTCCTGCCAACACTATGACACCTTGCCAATGGGCTTGGTCTCTGTTTTCCTTGTGTTCTTTTTCTTCCAAAGCATGGTATCAATTTTATGAGGCTAAAGTTTTGGTCTAGCTTTAGATAGTTCTCATTGGTTAGAAAGGAACCTTTGATATCTGAAGATAGTCACCCATATAATAGGTAAAAATGAGTAGCAGCAATACAGGCATTTGTCAACTTTGCTCAGTGCAGCAAAGTGCATGATCTATGTTTGACTTGTTATGGATCATCTCCATGACAAAAACATGGGTGGCTTTCCTTCATATTTTAGCTTTTCCTTATCCATATGTATGTATTCCCCTTCTTCCTACCAGCTGAGAAGAACTAAATGGAATTCTGTTAAGAGCCAGTGATCATGACCTCTGAATTAGCCAATTAAGGTTCTTGCTTCTGTACAAGGTCTCAGATTCTAGTATGGTGAACAGTTTTTTGTTTGCCAACGTTGAACAAGAAAAGTAGATCTTGAGTTCTCAGCAAACCATTGCTTTTTAAATTGTTGGCCTGATATTCTGTATCATCATCTTTGGAACAGCAGGATTCAGGATGAGTCAAACTATTATTTGGTACAATTCCATATACTACTGCTCACTGCTTTTTAAAATTCACATTTTTGTATGTTTGGTATTTTTTGACACTTCTCTTACTGTCCAACTTGTTTCGGACCTAGATAGGCTGGGCCGGGGGAGGGAATTGCTTTCTCTACTGTGGAACCATAAAAGGTCTCCATCTCCTACTGTCCAGAGAGGGGGCTAACGCATGTGCTGAGCTCTCTTGTGCTTATAATCCACTCTGTTGTGATTCCTGCATTCTACTATTGCCACTTATTAGCTGGAGTATAGCAGGTTAAACAAAACTCACAGTTTTAATGTACACAATCTTAACGACAAAGATTATGATAGCTGATACAGCATGAAGAATGGTGCCATATGAAATCAAGACTTTTAATGTTGGAACTTGATACATAAACTTGAATTGTGTCTAAATTGAAAATTTTGTGAACAAATTAATCCTGTTGACAAGGCAAAACACTGGCTATAATATCATGCTATGGAAAAACACTAAATCAGATTATTCCATGGGAGTCATTGAGATGAATGTGGCAGCAAGGTGTCACACATCTTGATATTCTGGGCATCAAGGTATGCATTCTGATAGTACTTTATTTTATTACTTAAGTTTGTTTGTCTTCTTTAGTAAGATCTCAAAGCCTCCGAATCAATCACTTGAACCCCATTTTTATCCTAGCACTGAAGTAAACACTGGCCTGGTTCAGGCGATCATATCTTGGCTTAATAAGCTGAGATATGAATAAGCCTTTTGCCCACACATGCAGGCTCTTCAATCCTTCCTTCATATGAGGCATGATCAAACCAGGAAATTGCTAACCATTGTTTCCTATTTTGACTGAATTGAAAAACTATGTCATGGTTTGAAGTTGGTTTAAGATTCTGGCTTGTTCCAAAGCTGATTCAGGTGAATCAGGAAACTATGCTTAATTAGAAACTTCTTGGTTTAATCATGGCTCAAGCAAATGGGTTGCATGTACAGGCAAAAGCCCTGTTCATATCCTGGTCAAGGACTTTAATATAGTTTTTACCTGATGGAGCAAACTGTCCTGAAGAATTCAGGGGTGCCAGCTCATAAGCAGTTTCATGTCTGTTTTTAAGCAAATCTGGAAAGAAAATACTACTACTGCTGAATGATGATTGCTTCGTATTCGTAGGTTTTAGAGTTCAGAAGGATTTTAAATAATGTTTAATTGTGCAGTCTGCTAAAACATTCTCTGCATAAATTTCAAATTATGTGGGTGAAACATTGAAAGTTTGTTCTGCAATGTGAAACATGAGGGCTTTCAAGCTTGCGGGCACAGGAAAGTTTTCCTTTAAAATAGAAAACGAACCCTTCCTGTCTTACTACTTTCTTACTCCCAAAAGCTTTCACAGCTAAATGTACATCACAAGATGTACTTGCATGTCTACAGTCTTATCAACTTCTTCCACATCTATGTTGAAGTTCCTGTGCAACTTCTTTGACTTAAGAATCATAGCTTAGAGTAAGGAAGAAACAGGGCATGGGTTTCATTGCTCGCAAATGGTGAAGGTAAGGTTTTAGATGAGCAACTTGTTGGTCAAAGCAAAGTTTCTGATGAAACTAGAGGTGTGCAAAAAGGACTAAGTTGAGGAAACAAATACAAATAGGAAAGAAGTCTTGAGAGATGACTTTGTGGTCACTTGGCTTGCATTAAGAGGGACTATGTTGTATTAGTAAAATGGATGAACCACTGTTATATGAGAAAAAACTGAACAGTGAATGGAAAACCATTTGAAATGTGTGGGACAGAGATATAGCTGCAAGAGCAAGTGTACTTGACTTCATTGGTATTTAGTGACAGTTGATGTTGTACAGTATGGTAGCATCTGCTCTCTGTATCCATATTGATTTTCTAGAGATCTGACCAGATGTGTTTCAGCCAGTCAGGGAGCAGCTTATCTCCAGGAATGCAGGGTTTATGAGTGCACTGCGTTCTGTCAAAAATATCTCATTTCAGATTGGTTAATGGTTTCCACTCCACATGGACATAATTTTGATTATTGGAAGCCAGCCTATAGAAATCTGATAACATAATCATTGATACCATATCACTTCCATTCTTTTAAGGACTATAGACACAATCCAGTCTTGACTGTTCAGTTAAAACTTTTTCCCATGGAGTAACCTGGAATTATAAGAGTAGCCATGAAGCTATTTGCCAATAAATTAAATCAGTGGAAATAAATTATATGCAACCCTCTGGTTGTGCTTGAGTAGACAAGAGACTTAACATTTGCTTTTCATTGGGGGAAGTTCAGGTCTGTTCTGAACTGATGGGATGACCTGAAACATTTAGGTTAAAGTGTATTGTGCCACTGTGGTCTCTAATGAATGCACAGGTTAGTAAGCTTAATATGTGAGTGTAAATGGTAAAGAGCAAAATGTAGGCCTTTCCCCCCACTTATATCTGATACATTGTGACTTGAGTCTCTTCCCCACCACCACCCATTAGGTAGATGACAAGTAGTTAAGGCCTGGAACTTACTGGTGATAGATCCAGACACTTCAAGTAGATCTATTGAAATAGATGGGACTAAAGTTAGTTATGATCAGCTTAAGTCCCACTGACTTCAATGGGTCAACTCTAAGAATGACTGTCTGGATCCAACCCTATCAAAAGAAATCAGTGCTGAAATTAAAACACACTTGAGAAAATTTCTGTTGCAACATGTGTGCTTAACCCCATAACCCAAGGGTGGTGAGCCATTTTGGGTCTGGGGGCCAGATTGCCCTCCAGATAACCCCTTGAGCTGGATGATGTCAGGGGCTAATGGCATAACCACTACCATTAGTTCAGAACTGGGAAGTTGTCAGTACATTTGTAGAGAATTTTCTGAATCCAGTAGTTGGCTTTTTATTAGTACATGCAAATGATATTTTTGTAGATCTTCCCACAATAAGTGAATCAGTTGACAGACATCTCCATTCCTCTCTAAGAATGTAGTTTGTCCTGTGCACTCACATTGCTGCAACTGTTCTATACAGCCCTGCTATACTGCTATATACATTCTATACAGCACTTTTTTTGCTATAGGTTTGATGTAGGCTCCTTTCATCTTGGTTTTCCCCACCCCACTTGGCCCACTGCCATATTAGCCCACCTAATGAACAGTGCAGCTTCTGAATTTGAAGTCCAGCACTTGTGGATGTATACCTCCCTTCAGAGATACTAAGTATGCCAAGTAAGGGGCCTCTTTCAAAAGGCAACTATCCCTGAGTTTCAAGTTTCCAAAATCCCCAGGGCCTTTTTATTGAATGATTTGAAATCTTTTTGTGTGATTCTGCTAGAGGCAGCATGTTCCAAGAAGGGTTTTGTTTTGTTTTTACCAAGATCACTCCATATCAGCTCACAGGTGAAATCAACCCAACTCCCAGGGCCAGTTCCTTTCCCCTGATAAATATTCTATCTTTTCCTGGGGCAAGTTGGACCCTTGGTGAATGTAACTTTCAGGGTGTTCTCGCTAAAACCTCTTGAGTAACAGCAGGGCCCAAGGCCTTGCCATGAGATCTTTGTGCTCCCCCCCTCAACCCCCTTTAGCTCATGCTGTTGAGGAATCTAGTAACATGTCCTCTCTGCAAATGCTAACTCCTGGAAAAGAGAGAGTGGTGTTCTGCTGTTGGCTCGCTAACTTCCCACGTGCAAGTATTCTGTACTTACCTGTTTTAAGGAGAGTTTTACAGATCTTTGTAAATACACTACTTGGATAAAAGACTAGCCTGTGAGTGATGGAAAAGAATGTATTTTTATGCAACTTTTTGAGTGGCCTTTCAAAGTCTGAGATGAATGATTTTTGTTTTCCTGATTGTTATATAGTATTCTAAGTATTATATGTTTGAAAGTTTGGGAATAATCACATCTATGATGCTTGTAAACACAACAGTATTTATAAATGAATAAAATAAGTGCTTTAAGTCTGCCTGAGTCTGTTATAAATAGTGGGGGCATATTCTCACCATGCTTTAACAGGTGTGTTTTTTTCTTTACTGAACAAACCGCTTCTGATGAGACTTTTAGGGAAGTAAACGTTTCCCCACCTCTTCATCTGAGTGTTCACTCTCTGCAGAGCCCATTGATTTCAGGTTCCATTGTCTTAGTCAAATGGGAAACCTGAAGCAGTGGTTGGAAATAATAGCAACAAATGAGACAGTCTGGATAAAACTTATATGGGGAACCAAGTCACGGTAGAGCCTGTGATCCCTCTTAACCTAGCATTTACTAGATCAACCTGTCATTGGGAAGATGAGCTAGTGCAAGTTGAGGGGGCTTTTAAGTTGTAATAGGGAGACATGAATTGCAGTCTGGGTCCACAGTTGAACCACATTTGAATGGCTCCATGAGAGAGGTATGAAATCTGATATTACTTTGCCTGGCTTCCTTATGAAGTGACAAATGATAGACAAATGTATCTATCTGCAAGTTGTTTTCAAGATGTGAATATGGGAATTTCTACCCCTAGTGCTTAGACGTCGGTATATAATTGCCCCCACTCCAATCCACCAATTTCTTGTGAATGTGGGAACACTGATGTGCATGCACACACTACACCTACTTGTTGGACTTCTACATTGACTGGAACAAGATATTTGTCTGCATGAAGGGACAGAAGTGAAGAAGGTGTCGGTGTGGTGTAGTGGTTAGTACATTAATACCTTGGATTGCAAGTAACTTGGTTTGAGAGCGTTTTGCAAGACAAGCAAATTTTTAATTTTTTTTAATTTTTTTTACTTGATATACAAGCGACGTCTTGCAATACAAGTACTGTAGTACGGCTTAAATTAAAAATCTCTGTACAAATTTTTTCTGGGGAATTTCGTTTTGATATAAGAGTGTTTTGGATTACAAGCACGTTTCCGGAACGAATTATGCTCTCAATCCAAGGCATGACTGTATTGGACTGGACTCGGGAGATCCAAGTTCTAGTCCCCACTCAACCATGAAGCTCACTGGATGACTGGGCCAGTCACTGACTCTCAGCCTAACCTACCTCACAGGTTGTTGTGAGGCTACAAATAGAGAGGTGGAAGACCATTTAAGCCAGCTTGGGTTCCCTGCAAGAGGAAAAACGGTGGGATATAAATGTAGTAATAAATAGAGTTGCCCCACTAAGGGCCAATACTGTAAAGCAGCTGCTCCTTAACCAGATGGTGCATTGGAGACCATCCCTGAAGTTCCCTAGAGGACAGCTTGTCATTGCAGGAGCTGCTTTCAGAAGGCTATGGGAAGGAAACCCAGAGAGGCAAAGAGCTCCCTAGTTAGGCCATTGGATCCCAGCCTATATCTAAACTTGAATCAATGCTGCCTCTAAGTACAGGCGAAGAACTTTCTTCCCTGACCTGCACCCAGCACATATTGTGTGCATGTATTTATATACACAGAGCTGTCATGAGATGTGCAAAAGCTTAGGGGGCAGCAGCCTGGCTCAAGTTTGGATGCCTGATAAATACCTACTTTTAGACTAATGTACAGGAGGATCAGGTATTCATTTTCTTTATGGCTGATGTTCTCCTTTGCCTAATTAGCAATTCCCTGTAGGCAAGTAAGCCTGTTCTGTGGTGGAAGGCAGTTAAGCTTTGTAAAATGCATAGGGATTTAGCACCAGAGCCTACTGTTCCTAATTTAAGCCACGGTGGATTGTGGCTTGTGCTGACAGCCATTATGAACATTCAATCCGCAGCAGGTGGGCACCATGGCTTATTGTGACATCCAAACCCAGGCAGGCTGGTTTCGCATGGTTAACCATCCACAACAGCCTGACACAACTTGAATATTCACAATGGCTGCTGGCACGCAACGCAACCCACCATGGCTTAAATAAGCCATAGTGGACTGCAGTGATCATGCAAACTGGCCCACTGAAGGAAAGCTGCCACGAGCAGTACATTTTCGTGCAGGAGAAACATTTTACCTATTAAGGTCAGTTTTCCACGTAGGACACCCATACCTCATATCAATGAGTTTTGAGTATCTGAGGAGATGAGGTTTTAGTTGTGAGATGGTGCAGCCTCATTCACAGAATTTTAGAAAGGGTCCAGATGCTGCTGTCTTCAGTTTGTACCCCTCCTGTGTTTTCCCACCACATCTATCTTTTTTTTTCTTCTCACCAGAAAAAAATGCCTTTTGATTGGTAGCAGGAGGAGCCCTCTTGTCTGGAAGCACCCGCTGTCATGTGAAAAGTGTGTCATCTCAGTAACTCGAGGTGCAATCCTATGCTTGTTTAGACAGAAAAAAGTCCTACAACTCCCATCATGCCCCAGCCAGCATGGCTGGCTGGGACATGCTGGGAGTTGTAGGACTTTTTTCTGTCTAAACAAGCATAGGATTGCACTGTAAGAGAATTGTGTTGAGTAACTAGCTTAAGAGTTGTTTGCTGGGCGGTCTATATAGCTAGGGCAACTGGGATACCTATCTGCTGTTGCACAGCCAGTTGTATTCTCTTTTCAGCATTGCAGCACAAAGCTCTGCCTTCATAGCCAAGCAGGCAATTCTCAGACACTGCTGAACCTATCCCACAAAACATGGCAGCAAGAAGTTGGTTGTTGCTGTGGTTCCAGAAGAGAATTTGGTAAACATTGTTTATTCTTTCACTGGGTGCAAGGAGAGTGGCTCATGAAGACCAGAAATCAACTGGGTGGCTACTTTGCCACAAGTGGGACAATGGGATGGTCATCATTACTCTAGTTCTTCTTTAAAAGTTGAAATCTTTTAGCCACAACAGGCAGCTGTCATGGAGGGCAAGTTCCAGCAGTGGGTGTTCAAAATGTGTCCTCCTCCTAGAGAGTGGAGTATCTAATCCCCCCCCCCCCAAAATTCAGCTCTTTTAAGAGAACCTTAAGGTGCAGCCTCTATTTGTTGCAAGTCACTTTGGTGGATGTTTGGGGAGGTAGAATGGGAGCAGGTGTTCACTGTTGTTGCTCTAGTTAGCCAGCAGGAGGAACCCGGCATCTTTGATAAGGTTTGTATACAGGTTTTAAAGAAGCCGCTTCTGAGTATTACAGCTTACAGGTGCTGCCACCATTTGCTGCAGTTCTAGTGTCTATGATATGAAGATGTTCCTATACGGTAAAAGCAGTAATTACTTCAGTGCCCTGATTTCAGCTGGAAATATTGAGCACAGCGGCTGGAATGATACCAGCTTCTCTACTTTGTTGGATCTGCAGTTGATTTGTGAGGCATAAACCTGACTTCAGTGTTTCCCATTGAGACCTAGATGCTGAAGAATCTCTGCTCTCAGCATCCAGGTTTCTGTACCCCAGGGTGGGCAAATTGTGGCCCTCCAGATGTTTTTGGACTGCAATTCCCATCAGCCCAAGCCGGCATAGCCAGTGGTAAAGGAAGATGGGAGCTGCACTCCAAAAACACCAGAAGGGCCACACGTTCCCCATCTCTGTTGTACACAATCGCTATTCCCCAGTCCAGCAATGTACTGTATATGTGATCAAAGGGATTTCAACTATTGGGGAAACCCATGCCTACTTGACGTAGTCTGTGAGTGTGCACTGTCAGATTGTACACATGCTTCTTTGATCCTAGGGTAAAGTCCCATAATGGCAGCAGCATGGTGAGGTAGCCCAGAAGTTCAGAGCCCAAATGAACATATGCTGTAGTCTGGCAAATTACTCTGCTTTGAGTCAAGGGTGGTGCAAGAAGTAGATAAGAAAAGGATGTTTGTCTTTGAATGTGAAAGAAAACACTGTCATATATATATATATATATATATATATATATATGTAAACTGTCTCAGTTTACAGTGATAATAAACCCAGGTAATTGTTAATAAATCCAAATCACATTTCAAATCCTTTAAAAATATTTGATGTAGTATAAATAATTATTATTAAAATATAAAAAGTTCTGGGGAAAAGTTTGTTTTCCAAAATTATATAGAAGCAAGTAGCTTCTATATATATATTTTAAAGCTACTTGCTTCCAAAATTATATAGATTATATATATATATATATAAATATATATATATTTATATATATAAAAAAGCTACTTGCTTCTATATAATTTTGGAAAACAAACTTTTCCCCAGAATTTTTTATATTTTAATAATAATTATTTATACTACATCAAATATTTTTAAAGGATTTGAAATGTGATTTGGATTTATTAACAGATTACCTGGGTTTATTATCACTGTAAACTGAGAACTGTTTACAAGACTCTTCCAAAGTATTAACTGCCTGCAAAATTCCCCCTCTGATATTCTATCTCAACAATGGTCCACTAAGAGAGTAATTGTATGTTCCCTGGGTGAGTGTCCCAGGGACCACAGGATTGTTCAGAACAGATCCCCCCTTCCATGGTCGGAGATAACACTCCAACCTCAGAAGGGGGAAATGGGAGATCCGCCGCCACCACCCTGCATGGAAAGGACTCCATAAGGATGGTTGAGCTAGGATACAGTGTCTTGGCCAAGGCTCTCCAGTGACCTTCATTGCTGAGCATACTATGAAACTGGGTCTCCCACAACCAATAAGTGCCACTCTCCCTTGTACTCAAGTTATGTCCTGTGGCTTTGACCCCAGCAGCAGCTTCCTGCTGGGGCTGATTCAGATCTGCGGTGATGTGCATGAGTGCAAACTATTCAAGTGTCATGGTACATTTGTGTCATGGGTGTATATCTATCTTAAAATAATTGAAAGCATTAATCCAATCCTTTCCTAACTGACCCTTCTGAGCATTTGGAAGACATGCTTCAATGTCTCTATACTAATGCCCAGAGTATGGGCAACAAACAAGACGAACTTGAACTCTTGATACATGAGGGCAAGTACGACTTGATAGGGATAACTGAAACCTGGTGGGATGACTCCCATGACTGGAATACAGCAATTGAAGGGTATAACTTGTTCAAAAGGAACAGAAGCAACAGAAAGGGAGGTGGAGTTGCACTGTATGTTAAAAATACGTATCTCTGCACAGAGATACAGGAAGAGGAGCTTGGCAGCCCCATTGAGAGCATCTGGGTTAAAATAAAGGGGGCAAAGAATAAAGCGAACATGGCGGTTGGAGTCTACTACCGACCACCCAATCAAGGAGAAGACGAGGATGGAACTTTTGAAAAACAAATTGCCAGTGTTTCAAGGAGGCACGATGTGGTAGTAATGGGAGACTTCAATTTCCCTGATATCTGTTGGGAGACTTATTCAGCCAAACATGGCCCCTCCAAGAAATTCCTGAGCTGTGCTGCTGATAACTTCCTCCTACAGAAAGTGGAGGAAGGAACTAGAGGATCGGCTATCCTTGACCTGATTCTAACCAACAGAGACGAGTTAGTGGATAAAGTGGCAGTTTCGGGAACTCTGGGGGAAAGTGACCATGTTATACTTGAGTTCTTGATTCTAACAGAAGCAAAAGCTGAGTGTAGCCAAACACGTACCCTGGATTTTAGGAAAGCCAATTTTAACAAACTCAGAACAATGATTAGTAAGATCCCATGGCAAATGACTCTCACGAGAAAGGGAGCCCAGGAGGGGTGGGAGTTTTTAAAAAAGGAAATTTTAAAGGCACAATTGCAAACAATTCCCACAAGGAAAAAAGGCAGAGGGCAACAGAAGAAGCCAATGTGGCTTCACAATAAACTCAAAGATGACCTGAAAACAAAAAAGGACACGTATAGGAAGTGGAAGGAAGGACAGGCTACAGGGGAAGAGTACAGGCAGGTAGCACAGAACTGCAGGAATAGTGTCAGGAAGGCTAAAGCTGAGAATGAGCTAAGGTTAGCGAGGAATGCTAAAAGCAACAAAAAAGCTTTCTTCAGATACATGCACAGTAAAAGACAGAAGAAAGAACTGGTGGTTCAACTACGCAATGAGGATGGCAAATTGATAACAGAAGACAAAGAAAAGGCAGAAGTGTTCAATTCCTACTTTGGCTCGGTCTTCTCCCAAAAGAGGGTCTATGACCCCCCTGGCAAACCTGAAATGCAGACTGAAGGGGCAGAATTGCAGCTTGAGATTGATAGGCAAATGGTCAAGGAGCACCTGATTACTCTGAACGAGTTTAAATCTCCAGGGCCTGATGAGCTGCATCCTAGAGTAATAAAGGAACTGGCAGAAGAACTCTCAGAACCACTGTCTATTATCTTTGAGAAATCATGGAGGACAGGTGAAGTGCCAGACGACTGGAGGAGGGCAAATGTTGTTCCCATCTTCAAAAAGGGCAAGAAGGAGGAACCTGGGAACTATAGGCCAGTCAGTCTGACATCAATCCCCGGGAAGATTTTTGAGCAGATTATAAAGAAGTCAGTCTGCAAGCACCTTGAAAACAATGCAGTGATTACTAGAAGCCAGCATGGATTTGTCAAGAACAAATCCTGTCAGACTAATCTGATCTCATTTTTTGATCGGGTAACCTCCCTTGTGGACTGTGGGAATGCTGTGGACATTATATACCTGGACTTCAGCAAAGCTTTCGACAAAGTGCCTCATGATATCCTGATTAGTAAGCTAGCTAAGAGTGGGCTAGATGGAACAACTATCAGGTGGATCCACAATTGGCTACAGAATCGGACTCAAAGAGTGCTTATCAATGGTTCCTTCTCAAACTGGGGAGAGGTAACGAGCGGGGTACCACAGGGCTCGGTCCTGGGCCCGGTGCTCTTCAACATTTTTATTAATGACTTGGATCAGGAGGTACAGGGAATGCTTATCAAATTTGCAGATGACACAAAGTTGGGTGGAACAGCTAATACTCTGGAAGACAGAAACAAAATTCAAAGTGACCTCGATAGGCTGGAGCGCTGGGCCGAAAACAACAGAATGAAATTTAACAGGGATAAATGCCAAGTGCTGCACCTAGGGAGAGGAAACCAAATGCAGAGTTACAGAATGGGGGACACTTGGCTCAACAATACTACAAGTGAGAAGGATCTTGGAATTGTGGTAGATCACAAACTGAATATGAGCCAGCAATGCGATGTGGCTGCAAAGAAGGCAAATGCAATTTTGGGCTGTATTAATAGAAGTATAGCTTCCAAATCGCGGGAAGTGATAATTCCCCTTTACTCGGCACTGGTTAGGCCTCATCTTGAGTACTGTGTCCAGTTCTGGGCACCTCATTTTAACAAGGACATAGACAAACTGGAGAGGGTTCAGAGGAGGGCAACAAGGATGATAAAGGGACTGGAAACAAGGCCCTATGAGGAGAGACTGAAAGAACTGGGCATGTTTAGCCTTCAGAAGAGGAGACTGAGGGGAGATATGATCGCACTCTTCCAGTATTTGAAGGGATGTCACACAGAGGAGGGCAAAGATCTCTTCTCGTTCATCCCAGTTTGCAGGACACGGAATAATGGGCTCAAGTTACAGGAACCTAGATTCCACCTAAACATCAGGAAAAATTTCCTGACTGTCAGAGCAATAAGACAATGGAATCAACTACCTAGGGAGGTTGTGGGCTCTCCCACTCTGGAGGCATTCAAGGTGCGGCTGGACAGACATCTGTCAGAGATGCTTTGACCTGGATTCCTGCATTGAGCAGGGGGTTGGACTCGATGGCCTTGTAGGCCCCTTCCAACTCTACTTTTCTATGATTCTATGATTCTATGCCTAATGTATTAATGTGCCTTTCACAGCTGCTGTGTAAGCTTGTTGTGTATTTGTACTTTCAAGGGGCCATGTCTGTGTACAAAGAAATTGAAAATGTGGTGTAGCTAACCCTGCAGATGTCAAGGGGTGAGTTTCCAGACTTCCTGAATCATGACATTTATTTCTGGCCTAAAACAGGGGTGTCAAACCTCTCTCAGCCTGAGGGCTGGATTCAGTTTCAGAGAAGCTCTTGGTGGGGGGCTCATCCCAGTGGTGGGCAGGACCAAAAATACCAGCATATTTTAGCTTAAAGCTCTTCCTGCTAGTAGCTGAGCCTTAGGAGAGGCATTTCAACCTTTTAGAATGGGGGGGGCACACAAAAAAGCTGGGAAACCAAATGATCAGGGGAAATTGGGTGGGGGAGGGGGATGTGAACCTCTGGAGGAAAGGTGGGATTTAAATGTAATAATAAATGACTCTGCACAGACAGTGGAGAAAGGGAATGGGTTCCTACCTTCTGTGAATTCCTGGTGCAATATAGGCTGTCTGTGGATAATGCTCACAGACGGGTCTACCAAAAATACCACAATGCTGTTGTAAGTAACTCTAACACCCTCAGCCACTTCCCCTGCATGGAACAGAGATGCCGCTTGCCTGTAAATTCTGTTTACATTTATTTATTTATTTATTATATTTATACCCCGCCTTTTTTCCTGCAAGGAACCCAAGGCGGCTTACATAATCCTCCTCCTCCTCTCCATTTCATCCTCAAAACAACCCTGTGAGGTAGGTTAGGCTGAGAGTCAGTGACTGGCCCAAAGTCACCCAGTGAGTTTCATGCCGAGCGGGGACTAGAACCCGGATCTCCCGAGTCCCAGTCCAACACTCTCACCACGATGCCACACTAGCTCTCATATTCCTATGCCTGTTTTGATGCAGTTTTTTTTTAATGGAAAAGTTGGAAGATATAACTGAGAATCTGTCTGTCAAATACATACTCACCCACATGATAACAGTTCTTACCAGTGAGCGGTGCTAGTTACCGAAAAGATCCAGGACTCAGGCACATGGGGGGGACGGACACAAATTTGAATATACTAATTCACATGTGCTCTAAAGTCTCTCTCTCTCTCTCTCTCTCTCTCTCTCTCTCTCTCTGTGTGTGTGTGTGTGTGTGTGTGTGTGTGTGTGTGTGTGTTTAAAGGACCCTGTCTCCTAAGGACACACCTATTTGTAAAAAGGGGTGTATGGACGGGAGAGGAGGGCATTTGATTTCAGAAAAAAATCTCAGGCAGAAAGGGCAGCAGGAGCAGGAAGCACATGAGGGCAAAAAGGGCAGCGGGAGCAGGGGGTGCAGCAGGAGGGTTAAGCAGATGTGGACAAAAAGCCAGCTAATCCAGGGGGATCAGATGCAACAGCCATCATCGAGGCCCCTGTACCTTTATTTCAGCAGGTGCCAAATGAAAGATTCGGGGCCACACCAACCCTAGTGGGCTACCCTCTAACACCACCTCTGGCATGTGTGTATTTGTGGAGAAAGCCCAACGCAGGTCCACACACACACACACACAGTTTTCGCCCAAGGGAGGGGGCAAGGAAGGGGGGATGAAGTCATCGGAGAGGTAGCAGACGGGCCATCATCCCCAACAAAGGAGGGTCTCGGTGGAGATCCACAAAACCAAGGAAGGGCCATCAAGGATCATCAAGCTATCAGGGCAGTCTCAAAGAGCTGCAGAGTACCAGTACGTCATCTTCTTCCCGGGCAGGAATAAGCCCACCTGAATGAAGGGGGCAGGCATAAGCCCCCCACCTGACCTGGAGGGCGGGGAGAGCGGGAACGCAGGGGTAGAAAACCCCTCTCCCTTCCGGGTTAGGGTTGTTGGGAACCACGGGTACGCCAGGGCCAGATCCACCTTAAAGCAAGCAGTCCGGGTACACCATTCTCATCCACGCCGCGCCGATCTGGAGCTAGGCTGAAACTGACTAGGAGTATTGTCTTTGATCTGAGGACACTGACGAGGTTCAGTCTGCTAGCCTGGGAGCCTGCTCATTGGGTAAGACGGGGTCAGCTAAGGCTGTGTTGGCAGTATTCCTGAAGAGCTGCTAGTTCCGTTCTGTATTATTGTATAAACAAATAAAGCCTTATTTGGTCATTTAAAGGGCTGTGGTTTTCCTCTTGTACGCGAAAGCCTCGGAGGTGATTGCCGGCGTTTATACAGGCTGTATCTCATTGCCGGTTAACCCTATAATTGCCGAACTCACGCAAAGGATCCTGTTGCTGATCCTTCACAGTATTGTTTGTGTGAACCAGAAAGATTGGATAGCTGGTGTGGTGTGCTTCCTGACAACGGCTGGCTTTCTAAATGTATGAGATATCCAAAAGTCCTGGCATAGTATTGCAACATGATATACTCGACCTCAGCCTTCCTCAACCTAGCTGCCTCCAGATCTTTGGACTACAACTCCCAGAATTCCTGACTATTGGCCATGCTCACTGGGGCTGATGGGAGTTGGAAGTCAAAAACATCTGGAGGGCACCAGGTTGGGAAAGGCTGCCTTTTCCAAACCTGGTTTTAGTTGTTCTAGCCCTATTGGTTTTAGTGGAATTAGGGCTGAAGACAGAAAAAATATGTTCAGAATTTAAAGGGGGCATGATAGAGGCATCCTTGCCTGCAATGTGCACACCTATCTCGCTACTGTCTCTTTTCACAGGTTTTCGTGGTGCTTAAAAAAAACAGCAAAAGCTGTTTGACCGGCAATTACACAGTGGCCCAAAGAAATGAATGTGGAACCACACGAAATTACATCTCTATCCCTGCCCAAGTCTCTTAAGGACTACTGTCTGTTTCAACTGAAGGCTGCAGTCCTAAGCATACTTATCAAGGAGCAACTCTGTGAGATTTACTTCTAAATAAACAGATGTAGGATTGGCCTGAGTAAGATCAAGGTCCCAGTTTGTGGTGCAGACCACAAGGCTGATTCTGCAAGCACTGCTAGCCCCATCTGGGTGAGGTCTACATATACTTTCTGCATTTTAAGAACGGACCTCTTTGCTTATGCCAAGTCTTCAGTAGGAAACACAATCAAGTGCTCCTCAAATCATGTGAACTGCAGCATTGCAATTGATCTTTCCTAAGACGTAGGCTTTTACCTGATCTTCCATATCTTTCATGTTCATGGCATTTTCTGCCTCCTCTTTGTTCTCCTTGTTCTTCTTCTTGCAGAAGTATATCTTGCAGAAGGTGAAGATCAGCAGCCCAACTACTACAATGGCGATCGGGATTATGATCTTGACCCACACTGGCACTATAAAAATTAATAAGGAGCATACCCATGTGTGACAAGCCCTGGCCCCAGACCTGTCACTGTCCCTTCTAATACCCTCAGTAGCATTTTTGACCAAAGTCATTAAGCATTCTAGCCATGGTTGAAAAACAAGGAAAATAACAGCTTTTATTTGTACAGGGATTTTTATACTGTTAACAGGTTCCAGTTTATTGTCTTTTCTGTTATCAAAATATCTTTCCACTATCTCATTCTCAAAACCTCAGATACTGCTTGGATACCTCTATACATAGGAATAATAAAAGCCCAAACCACCCAGACCCTTCTTAGTT
This sequence comes from Shinisaurus crocodilurus, assembly GCA_021292165.1. Classification (NCBI taxonomy): domain Eukaryota; kingdom Metazoa; phylum Chordata; class Lepidosauria; order Squamata; family Shinisauridae; genus Shinisaurus; species Shinisaurus crocodilurus. The sequence continues at coordinate 222,729,073 of CM037877.1, forward strand.
TCTCTCTCTCTCTCTCTCTCTCTCTCTCTCTCTCTCTCTCTCTCACACACACACCACACACACACACACACACACACACACACACACACACCAGGTAAGGAAAAACAGCTCTTAAGTTTCCCTTTTTATTAACCCCTCCCCTTCCAGGTATCAAGATAGGCTGATTACACAAACTACCCAACCAATCGGGGGTTTCTTCCCTTTCCCAGTTGCTGGGCAGACTTGCTTGCTAGAGGTTCCGTCAGACCGTCACGCCATGGTACAGTCATTACTGCAGTCGGACTATAATATGGAACTTACTGTGGTGAAGGTGTGGGATGGAATGCAGCTATAGGTCACACTACACACATCCCAGTAGATGTATTTATTTAAAGAATATTTCCACTCCACCTTTCAAGCGACTTGCAGCAAAAACTCTAGAATATTCCTAAGAGTACCAGTTTGAACACTACATTTTAAAGCACTGACAAATAAAGTTGCAGCACATGTACTCTGGGGAGGAAACCCCTTTGAACTCATTGGAACTTCTTTCTGATTAGACACGTCTAGGATTGCGCTACAAAACGTCCAGTTCAATATGGGGCCCAATGGCTTGTGAGATTTTGCAACATGCTGAAAGACAAGAGGTGGGGGGGGGGGCACTGCATCATTTCGGCGCCTAAAAGGCTCCATCTCCAGCACCCACCACCTGCATTTCTGAGCACAGGCCCTCGGATGTCATGGGCAGGTCCATATGGGCACTGTCAATCCTATGCATGGTGTTTTCCAAGTGTAGAACATTTCATAGGATTAGGTTCATAGGATCATAGAGTTGGAAGGGGCCTACAAGGCTATCGAGTCCAACCCCCTGCTCAATGCAGGAAACTAGAGGAGGGGTCTACCATCCAAATAATAACCAGGCCTGACCCTGCTTAGCTTTCCACGCTCAGACAAGCTGAGCCAGCGTGAGCCACAGGCCTGCCCACTTTGGTTTTTTATCACGAGTCATCCTTTTAGGGGGCTTGTTAAAGCCGAAAATCAGTTGGTTTGCAACAGATTTCAGAGAGAGTGGTTTCTCAATTTTTAAAAAAACCTGACAACCTAGAAATGTTCGTTCCTTCCTCTCCATTGTTTCACCTTGAAAACCATCCCCAATAGATTAAATCCTCTTTTCCAATGAAAGTCTCCTCTCTCGCTCTCTCACTCTCTTTTCCTTTTGAGCAGAAAACCACTAAGGTGAAGATAACACTTCAGGCCACTCCAGTAATGCTCCTGAATAACATGCCTAAACAGTTTGGTCCTTACCAGAATGGTGTCTCTGGGTATACATCTTTGCCATTTAGCCCACAAGTAATTAACAGCCTTATTCTCAATGGGTATAGGGAAGAAGGAATTCATGGCAGCCCACACTGGCTTGGTGCCAGCCTAGCCCTTTGCATTCTACAGATATGAGCAGGGTTAGAAATTGCAGTGATGGGACAAGCAGACCGGGCTACCATATCATTTTCAGGCATTTCCAAGATAGGACAGCAGATGTGAGCTACTCACCGGGAATCTCCTTTATTTCATTCATGAACCTTTCTCTGATCTTGGCAAATACATCCTCCCCACTTTCCACTGGGCCAGAAGCCTGTGTTTCATCCTCCATTGACACTGCTGGGTCCACCGTTGTGGCAGGGAGTAGTGGATTACTCATACTAGTGGCTATTATAGCTTCTGGCTTGGGATGCTTCTTGAAGAATGCCAAGGTAATCTTGACTGGTCTTAAGGCTCTCTGAAAAACATATTCAATGAGGTCAGGAAATAGTAGCTGAGGCAAGATGGTTGATAAGTAACTATTTCTTAACTGAAGTATATCAAGTGGTTATACTAACAACAGCTCTCAGCCAGGCTTCGACTGCACTGAGCTGCCTCTCATCTTCAAGCCATTACTTCCTCCTGCTAGAAGTCCTCTCTGAGTTGGACTTAAAGCAGCCTTTCCCAATCTGGTACTCTCCAGATGTTTTGAGTTACAACTCCCAGCATGCCTCACCATTGGTTATGCTGACTGAGACTGATGGGGGAATTAAACTCCAAAACATCTGGAGGGCATGAGATTGGGGAAGGCTTAAAGCAACAGTAACATATACTACAGTAGGAACTTTGATAGTAACAGGCTAGATTTCATAGATCATAGAGTTGGAAGGAGCCTACAAGGCTATCGGAGTCCAACCCCCTGCACAATGCAGGAAACTAGAGGAGGGGTCTCCCATCCAAATAATAACCAGGCCTGACCCTGCTTAGCTTTCCATGCTCAGACAAGCTGAGCCAGCAGTAAGCCACAGGCCTCCCTACACTATTTCACCTGAGTGAAATCAATGTTCAGAAATGCTTCTTATGCAGCAGGATTCATCTTGGAGATATATTATTTTCAGAGAACTTTGTAGAATTTTTTTAGATATATTGACCCCTGAAGAAGGCCCAAATACATGATACAGGGTTGAAACACATTGCACTACTTCAAGGAATAAAACTATATATTTTTTTCAACATCCTAAGACTTTGTCTCTTCTTTCCATCAGGTTATTTTGGATGTTCTCCAGTTTTGTTTGACCCTGCTATAGCATCTACCCAGAGCAAGCCCAGAAACACAGGATGCTAAGAAAATCCAAAGTGTCAGGAATGCACATTTTCTTCATATATGTTGAGTCTAGTCACATGTTCAAGACTGAGCAAGACTTGGAGCATCCCTAAATGTCTCTCAGTAAAAGATACATTCTAGCAATAATTTTAATAAGGAATGAAGAAATAACTATGCTGGGAATCTTTACAGAGAGAATTTAAAAAACCTTTCTGTGGAGAGAAAGCCGAACCAGACACACACACACACCGCCACCTGCAAAATCTCTGCCTAGGGCAGAGATAGTTCAGTTCCGAGCAACCATTTACATCAACCTACATTTGCATTGCCTCAATGGGACACATCTGCATACACCCCAATGGTCCCCCCCCCCGGCAGTCTCAAAGAGCTGCAAACCATCCTCAAGCACCCAAGGGGTGCCAGGATCCCCCGGCAGTCTCAAAGAGCTGCCAAACACCCTCAAGCACTGAGGGGCGCCAAGATCCTGGCAGGAAAAGCCGGTTCCGCCTGTCAGCTAGAAGGGAGTAGAAAGCGGAGAGAGGGGGTAAAAGAGGGGCATTGAGCCCTGGTAAGTTGTTGGAAGTAAAGTGCAAGACTGCACAGAACTGGTCCGTGACTCCGGTCAGGACGAAGAATTTCAACCCCGAGCAGGGTGCTCGGTAACCAGCTGTAAGTCTGAACAACTTGCGGGGATACTCTTTCTAGGAACTTGGTTTCTGTAAGGTCAATACTGTCTGTGCCTTTCTGCAAGCCTCCTTTAGGCTGAATGTGTATTGAAGCTGCACGCTCCATTAAGTTTTATAGACTGTTCTTGTTTACGGTGGAGTTCTTATCTGTATGTTTTGCTACGCTCCATTAAAAGTGATATAAACAAATCCCTTTGCCTGCTTGCCTTAAGCTTTCACTCAGTGCCTATTGGTAGCGGTTGCCTTCCATTCAGCCAGGGGTCGCTTAAAGAGGTTTTTTTCAGTGCCGGTTAACCCATTAACTCCCAAACTCGCGCAAAGGACCGGCGGCGGTCCTTCACACTTCCCCCCATGGTTTCTGAATTTCCAGAAATTTTACATCTCTAAATAAAAGCCTTCCTATTATGTGATTTTTAGAAATCATTTTGTGGGGGTAAAGGCCAGGTAGCAATATATGAACACCATATCTTAAACAATTTATTCATCATTCGGGGGGGGGGGGGATCATTATCCAAAATTGTTCAATTTTTCCAATTTTTAAAAAACCAAAACCAAAACAGGGTCTTGTGGGGAAAAAAGAAAGAAAGAAAGGGAAAATAATGTTTTCCCTTTAAATGTTCCCATTTTTTTCTGGGACTTCACCTCTCCAGGCCAGCATGACAGGCTGTTAGTTCCTCAACTGAGAAATGGGTCTCTTTGAAGGGATTGTTCCCCCACTTCTTATGGCACACTCTTCTCCCAAGATCCTCATTTTCCATAACAGCAGAGGAGGTGTCAGTGTGGGAACAGGATCAGCTTCTCTCAGCATCTCCCAGTCAGCCACCATTCACCTATGGCTAAAATGTTTTCTATTGCTTTGCTAAATCTGTACCTTTATTTGAATACTAAATATTGACTCCACTTAATATTAACTCTAAAGTACACTGATTTCTCTGACAGTCTGAATATGATGAAATTCCTGTTTTTAGGTTCAAACTCCAGCCATACTGGTAAATGGATAACATTTCTGCATATAGTCGTAATGCTATCAAAGTAGCTTTTATTATTTGCAGACCAAAATATCAAATTCTATTATGGTTTTTCTAATGATGTATTATTTGTAGTATAGAGTGTTATGGACATGGGCAGTGAGGGAGAAGGGAAGCAGGGCCATCATCAGATCTGCTGAGTCAGCTCCACCAGGCTCCTCCCTCCACTAAGAATCACCCAGATGCAGCCATGACATTAGGTTGTAGCAGCAGGGCTGGATTATCCATTAGACACAGTAGGCACAGTGCCTGGGGACTACGAATCTCCAAAGGGCCTACAAAAAAATTTGGGTCCTACAAAAAGATTCAGTTCAATTAAAGCAGATTATTGTTTGATTTAGCAGTTTACACAAGTGTAAATTAAACACTTACATAAAATGGAGAGGAGGACGACGACTTATGTGGGCCGCCTTGGGTTCCTTTCAGGAAAAAGGGTGAGGGATTTATTATTTATTTATTTATTTTATTTATTACATTTACGGTATACCCCACCTTTTTTCCTCCTGCAAGGAACTCAAGGCGGCTTACATAATCCTCCTCCTCTCCATTTTATCCTCACAACAACCCTGTGAGGTAGGTTAGGCTGAGAGGCAGTGACTGGCCCAAAGTCACCCAGTGAGTTTCATGCCCGAGCAGGGACCGAGAGTGCCTAGGACCTATGAAAATTTTAATCTGGCCCTGTGCAGCAGAGTGAATGGAGGGAAGCAGGGCACTATCAGCTCTGCTGAGAAGTGAGCTTCATCAGACTCATCCTTCCATCAACTGTCACTTGGCAGCAGCCATTCCATCAGGTTGAGGTGAGGGAAAGGAAAGAAGGAAGGAAGCAGGACCATTCCATTGGCTCTGCTGAGGGATGAGAAACTTTTAGGTCCTTTTCTCTCTGAACTGTTTCTATTGCAGCAGGTCCTTATAAGAACTGTATAACTAAGAACTAGTGCCTGAGTTTACTTTTTTCCTCCTCCCTCCCAATCCCTTTTCCTTTTGTGTCATGTCTTTTAGATTGTAAGCTTGACAGTCGGGACTATCTTATTATTATTTGTCTTTGTAAGCCACTCTGGGAGCCTTTTTCAACTGAAGAGCAGTACACTGCTCTGGATGGAACATAGTAGAATGTTCACAGAGAACGGTATCATATCCCCAATAGTGTAGCAAATCAATTTCAATTCTGTTTACAGCTGTTTGTAGCTTATGACAGAAGAGTAATGAGTTATTAAGAATGTGAGTTGTCCATATCTTACTCTTCCTAGAAACGGCTAGTGAGTCCCAATCCAAATATCTGAGCTAAAAATGGCAAAAATGTAGGACATTTAAGAGGAAAGTGTAGTCAGAGACTTGTAGGGAAAAGATAAGGACAGCAAGCATGGCAAATGAATCAACAGGGGCTGCTATTCTGAGCTTTTTAAAATGTGCAATCAGGCACAAAATGTGCAGCTCTAAAACATTTGTGCGGTTCAAAAATTCAAGTCATGCAAAAGTTGTATTAAGTTAGCTGATGTAAAAAGTGACTGATAACGATGTGAAAAGTAAAATACATAAGCCATGTTCCTGTAGAATTCCAGATCCTGATCAAGCATACCCATCCCATCTCCCCACCCCACCCTGGCTGAAGACAGTCCCTGCAGTCTTTAAGTAACAAAGCATATGCGCACCCACAAGGACAATGCGCAGGTGTGCTGTAGGGGTTTGTGACAAGTCTATGAATTTCTCTCAAGGGGGAGAAGAGCAGAGTAACCAGGGTGGCTCTGCATCCCCCATTCCAATTTAACCCCCTTTCCAGACAGTCTTGGGAAGGGGTTCTGTTCTGTTTTCATCTTTTACAAAAACAGTTGCACGGCCGTAGAAGAGCTGTTCCGCCATGTGCCAGCTGAACCAGCTCCAGCACTTGGCAGAGCAGCTCATCTACCCCTGTGTAGCTGTTTAAATAAAAAGAAAGGGGGCAGGGGAGGAGAATGGACTTCTGATTCCTTAGAGGATTAGGACAGTCCTGAGGAGCACTCCTTGAATAAGTCCCAAACAGTCCACAGTTGCACAAAGCAGTACTGGGCCTTTCACTGGCCAGAGGCAGCACTCAGACGGCATGGTGGGGCTTTAGTCATGATTCCCCAAGCAGGACTATACTGTAAAGCTCTGCTCTATAGTTGCGCCAGCCTGCCAGGTCAGTACTGAGACAACTTGTTTTTCCTGCCTCAGCTGTAGGATTGGCTGCCCATGGTCCTGAACTCTGGCCATGAAACGAGTACCTCCAACCTTGTCTGTGGTCCTGGCCTTGCCTCAACACCAGGTGGGCTCTGGAAATTTGGGCCTGCCTTTCTCTGTCTCACTTGGGCTGTCATCTCCTCTTGGTGGCAGAGACTGTGATGGACCAGGGCACCTGGAGCCCCTTGGCATTTAAATATCTAGGTATTGTCCCCAAAGACAAGGGTGGGATAGTAAAGTTCAACTTAGAGCCTCTGTGGGCCAGCACTGAGACAGATTTGACCCATTGGTCTGGACTTGCTATTATTTTACAGGGGGCTGCATTCATGCCTTAAAAATTAATATAGTACCATGCTGAATATATGTTCTAAGGGGCCTACCAGTGTGAACATTACTCACTTATTTCAGGAAAACAAACAGGCTTTTTTGTTCTTTTCTCTAGGGCAGGGCTCTCCAACCTTGGGTCCCTAGATGTTGCTGGACTACAGATCCCAGAATCCCTTGCCATTAGCCATGCTGGCTGGGTATGCTGGGAGCTGTAGGCCAGCAACATCTGGGGACCCAAGGTTGGAAAGCCCTGCTCTAGGGAAAGGGGGAGAGACCTTTTCTGGCTTATGACAAACTTAAAGGGGGTTTCAAACTCCCAAATCTTCTGCTATATCATACAGCCTTTTTGTAGCTCAGACAGAATTTGGGAGGGGCAGTGAAATGAGGGGGTGGCACCACTTTGACCCTGCTGGAAAAATATTCACTAGAACCCTTACACGAATGGGCTGCTCTTGAATCAAAACATCTCAGTCCTTGAATCAAGTATACACTTGATGTGAAAGGGCTCCTAGATCACACTGGCTAATCAACTCAAATTTGACCCATACCCTCATGCTGAGCTAACACGGGGCGGGTGGGGACCTGGTGGCAGACCCATAACATGGTTTGGCTGGGCTCAAGGAGGAATACTTCAATTCAATCAGCTGATCACATCCAATTTTTATCCTTCCAGACACTCAAAGAAGAATTTAGGCTCCCACCCACAGCAGTGTGGTAGTATTTGCAGCAGGAAGCATTGTTTAGCAACTTCCTTGGACAAGATGCACCGGGGTCCTTCCAAGTTTAGATATAGCCAGATTCAAGTGGAACTTGGAGCAAAAAGCAAAACAAAAAAAAGAGTGTTACAACAGCTCAGTGGAACTCTGCATCAGCTGCAATTGAGTCTTTGCCAATGGATTTGGGGCTGTGCCTTAGACAAGAAAAATTGCTACTTCGGGTGTATTGGACCCCCACTTGGCATAACTACAACTGATAACTGCTGGAGAAGTAGCTCTTCAGTCAGAGGCACATGTAGCTCACTTGATGTGGTCCTGCCCAACAGCGGCCCTCCTTGGAGTTGGCACCAGGGTAAACACGAATCTTAACACCTCCTACTCATTTCAGGGCATGGATCCCAGCTGACTCGATCCATACATATAACCAGATGGCAGAGTTGACAAGAGCATTTTCAGTGGCGATGCATGTGATCCTTCCTCAGACACTGGAAGTGTAAGTCAAGTCCCTACCAAACCATGAGAGGCGGGTTGAAGAAATGTTAATACAAGCAGTCTCAAGAGTGGTCGGCATAGATGAGGCGAAGAAATTGGGAAATGTGAAAGATCTTGGGGTGGATTCTTGGAGCTGTACACGGTGTACACTTGGACTGTGCCAAAGGGGGACATAACTTGTGTGAATTTTAGCTAGAAACGAGAAGCGTTTTGTATTGTGTATGTTACTATACACACACACACACACACACACACACATTTTATCTTTTTCCAGCATTTTATCTTTTCCTTAAAGACTCCTGAATGTACGAATAAGGTACTTTCTCATCTAGCTCCTGGCTGTGATATTTGGTATTCTCCCTTTCTGAGCAGCTCAACAACAGTTTACATTACAATTTAAATTAACAAACTTGAGACAAGCCTTCTCCAGCAAGTTTTGGACTTTGTGTGGGAGCAGAGCTGAGCAAGAGTAGTTTTGTCTATTATTTTTGCTACATGAAAGCATTTTTTTTTAAAAAACCTACCTGGCTGATGTCTGCTCAGAGCCGCGAGGATATTTTGGATCGAGAAAGGGAGCCCAGGAGGGGTGGGAGTTTTTAAAAAAGGAAATTTTAAAGGCACAATTGCAAACAATTCCCACAAGGAAAAAAGGCAGAGGGCAACAGAAGAAGCCAATGTGGCTTCACAATAAACTCAAAGATGACCTGAAAACAAAAAAGGACACGTATAGGAAGTGGAAGGAAGGACAGGCTACAGGGGAAGAGTACAGGCAGGTAGCACAGAACTGCAGGAATAGTGTCAGGAAGGCTAAAGCTGAGAATGAGCTAAGGTTAGCGAGGAATGCTAAAAGCAACAAAAAAGCTTTCTTCAGATACATGCACAGTAAAAGACAGAAGAAAGAACTGGTGGTTCAACTACGCAATGAGGATGGCAAATTGATAACAGAAGACAAAGAAAAGGCAGAAGTGTTCAATTCCTTACTTCGGCTCGGTCTTCTCCCAAAAGAGGGTCTATGACCCCCCTGGCAAACCTGAAATGCAGACTGAAGGGGCAGAATTGCAGCTTGAGATTGATAGGCAAATGGTCAAGGAGCACCTGATTACTCTGAACGAGTTTAAATCTCCAGGGCCTGATGAGCTGCATCCTAGAGTAATAAAGGAACTGGCAGAAGAACTCTCAGAACCACTGTCTATTATCTTTCAGAAATCATGGAGGACAGGTGAAGTGCCAGACGACTGGAGGAGGGCAAATGTTGTTCCCATCTTCAAAAAGGGCAAGAAGGAGGAACCTGGGAACTATAGGCCAGTCAGTCTGACATCAATCCCCGGGAAGATTTTTGAGCAGATTATAAAGAAGTCAGTCTGCAAGCACCTTGAAAACAATGCAGTGATTACTAGAAGCCAGCATGGATTTGTCAAGAACAAATCCTGTCAGACTAATCTGATCTCATTTTTTGATCGGGTAACCTCCCTTGTGGACTGTGGGAATGCTGTGGACATTATATACCTGGACTTCAGCAAAGCTTTCGACAAAGTGCCTCATGATATCCTGATTAGTAAGCTAGCTAAGAGTGGGCTAGATGGAACAACTATCAGGTGGATCCACAATTGGCTACAGAATCGGACTCAAAGAGTGCTTATCAATGGTTCCTTCTCAAACTGGGGAGAGGTAACGAGCGGGGTACCACAGGGCTCGGTCCTGGGCCCGGTGCTCTTCAACATTTTTATTAATGACCTTGGATGAGGAGGTACAGGGAATGCTTATCAAATTTGCAGATGACACAAAGTTGGGTGGAACAGCTAATACTCTGGAAGACAGAAACAAAATTCAAAGTGACCTCGATAGGCTGGAGCGCTGGGCCGAAAACAACAGAATGAAATTTAACAGGGATAAATGCCAAGTGCTGCACCTAGGGAGAGGAAACCAAATGCAGAGTTACAGAATGGGGGACACTTGGCTCAACAATACTACAAGTGAGAAGGATCTTGGAATTGTGGTAGATCACAAACTGAATATGAGCCAGCAATGCGACGTGGCTGCAAAGAAGGCAAATGCAATTTTGGGCTGTATTAATAGAAGTATAGCTTCCAAATCGCGGGAAGTGATAATTCCCCTTTACTCGGCACTGGTTAGGCCTCATCTTGAGTACTGCGTCCAGTTCTGGGCACCTCACTTTAAGAAGGACATAGACAAACTGGAGAGGGTTCAGAGGAGGGCAACAAGGATGATAAAGGGACTGGAAACAAGGCCCTATGAGGAGAGACTGAAAGAACTGGGCATGTTTAGCCTTCAGAAGAGGAGACTGAGGGGAGATATGATCGCACTCTTCCAGTATTTGAAGGGATGTCACACAGAGGAGGGCAAAGATCTCTTCTCGTTCATCCCAGTTTGCAGGACACGGAATAATGGGCTCAAGTTACAGGAACCTAGATTCCACCTAAACATCAGGAAAAATTTCCTGACTGTCAGAGCAATAAGACAATGGAATCAACTACCTAGGGAGGTGGTGGGCTCTCCCAGTCTGGAGGCATTCAAGGTGCGGCTGGACAGACATCTGTCAGAGATGCTTTGACCTGGATTCCTGCATTGAGCAGGGGGTTGGACTCGATGGCCTTGTAGGCCCCTTCCAACTCTACTTTTCTATGATTCTATGATTCTATGACTTCGATAACGGGGTGAAGCCGAACATGGAGCCCCTGGATTGGACCATTGTATTTACTGTGTGGTCCCAGGGAGGGGGGATTTAGAAGCTCTCATTTGCACTTTGATTAACAGCAGTGCGCTGAAGAAAGTAAAGGTCTAAATAAATTTTGTGTTTGCAAAAGAAGTGATTTGTCTCTTGATTAAACCAGGGTTTGGGACATTTTCCTCCACTGACTAAAAGGAAATCAAAATAACAAAGGCGAGAACTCCCTGAACTGTTTCGCTTATAGAACAGTCTTACTCCAGGGAAATCTAGCAAATCTCTACAAGCTGTTATAAACTGCTGGAAACTGTTTCACTGCCCCTCCCTTGCTTGAGGATGAAATACAACAGTACTAGGAATAAAGTGGAACAAGCACTGAATTGCCAACCCCTCTCCACAAAAAGCTTAAACCTTAAAGGAGAATAAACCTCTCTCTGCTAGGTACAGAGTAATAGTATATTACTGATAGAGGAGTCTGTTATATGCTGTATTACTCCTTTGAGAAATGTAAAGCAAGAGGGATAGGATGGACCGCAGAATCGTTTTGGATTTCCTCTGATCCCACAGGGATGTTTGTTTGTTTTTTAAAATTGATGTTACTGGTTGATTGCAGGACACGGAATAATGGGCTCAAGTTACAGGAACCCAGATTCCACCTAAACACCAGGAAAAATTTCCTGTTAGAGCAATAAGACAATGGAACCAACTACCTAGGGAGGTGGTGGGCTCTCCCATTCTGGAGGCATTCAAGGTGCAGCTGGACAACCATCTGTCAGGGATGCTTTGGCTTGGATTCCTGCATTGAGCAGGGGGTTGGACTCTATGGCCTGGTAGGCCCCTTCTAACTCTACTTTTCTATGATTCTATGATTGTATATATATTGTAAATTTTATTTTAGTGAGTGTTGGTATGATAGGCTTTATTTTAGCAAGGGGAGATGAAATAGTTTTTTAAAAACTGAGTTATGTTGAGTTTATAATGAACTTTGGCAACATATTATGGGTCAGGGGAAATGCATCAGGGTTGAGCTGAAGCAACCTAAATTCCCAGCTTCCCAACAGAGTAAAAATTAGGCACTTTTTTCTACTAAGAAATGTTTATTCCATCTGTGGAGTTCTGCTTTTAATAGAGTTGAGGTTTTAAGTCTGAGTATGGATGGAGTGTAACTACAGATAATCTGGGCACTAGATTCCCTCTAAGGAGAGAGACTAACCCCACCCTAATGCAAAAGGTTCGGGATCTTTGGCTGCAGTAAAAATGGGCAAAGTTGGGTGAAGTATGTGCTTCGCCCTTTAACACTAAACATAGACTTGACAAACTAACACTGAACTTGAGACACAATGCATTTAGAAGGAAAGAAGAGCTGTTTATTTAAGAAGAACTATAGAGCAGGTACAGTGTCTTAGTTCTTGGTCTTACAATGTTTTACACAATAATTCAGGCAGCAAAATATACATACTGCATCTTTAATCGTACTCTATAATATAGATAGACAAGGTCCCTGTGCTCTTGGTAGGCTATTGACAGCCCGGGTGGGAAGGCCCCCACCCCACGCTGGCAAGGAAAGGGACGGAGAGGGGAAGAATCCATTGCTACCTGATTGGTTGTTAGTCCCACACTAGAAGGGGTCCTGCATGGCAGACGGGAGCAAGAGGTGTGCGCATTCCTGCTTGCTGACTTCTATGGGCTAAGCTTGAGTTCTTATACCTTTTGGCTGCACCTCTGGTTACATGGGAGGGGCAAGGGCTGTCCTTGTCTCCCTGATGTTCTTTAATCACTGTTTGTGAGCTAATGGTTGCTTTTGTGTGAGGCTAGGGCCCTTTGATAAGTGTCTTAGGAAAACCTTTTGTGGGTTCTCCTACTTTGATAGGTTTAAGATTCTGGTTGAATTTTTTTTTATTGGGGAAGGCCACCCTCTTGCAGGGCTTATTCTAAGGTTCTTTTCAGGAAAGTCTCTCTTGTGCCTTTAGGCCAGGTCTCTCCAACCTTGGGTCCCCAGATGTTGCTGGCCTACAGCTCCCAGCAAGCATGGTTAATGGCAAGGGATTCTGGGAGCTGTAGGCTAGCAACATCTGGGGACCCAAGGTTGGAGAGCCCTGCTTTATACTAAACTGAATACCATATCAATGAGAGAAAAACCCTGCTGGTTTAAGATCAGAGTTAAGGCTATCTCATTTTGGCTCAAGCTCCACAATATAGGCCTGTGGCTTACGCTGGCTCAGCTTGTCTGAGCGTGGAAAGCTAAGCAGGGTCAAGCCTGGTTGTTACTTGGATGGAAGACCCCTCCTCTAGTTTCCTGCACTGAGCAGGGGGTTGGACTCGATAGCCTTGTAGGCTCCTTCCAACTCTATGATCTATGAATCTATGAAGCCAGGAAATTGGAAGTTAAGGCTGGTGCCTTAACAGACATGTCCCATGATCAGTGATTGTATTGTGCAATGTCACAAATTGTGTTTGCTTACAACTTACCCTCCATGCATCCACAGTTTTCCTGGGGTTTTCAGACCCAAATCCAGATGGGGAGGATGGAGTGCCATGGGGACAACAAAGATGCCCCTTGTGCTGGTCCTGTGTTGCTTTATAAAGCATTTGAGCCTTACTGTATTGCTAGGGGAATCCTCTTTGAGTTGTCCCATGCCTTTTTGTTGCTTGTAAACAAGCCAATTTGTGACATATGCAGCCCCTTCACTTGAGCTATGAATAAACCACTGTCTTCAATCTGGGAAATGATGATTACCAGCTTCAGAACAAGCCAGAATCTTAAATCATGATTTGAAGTTGGTTTATGATCCTGGCTTGTTGTGAAACTGCTGACCATAGTTTCCCAGTTTTGATGAAATGGGATACGTAAACTGGAATTATAAGAGTAGCCGTGATGCTGTTTGCCAATAAATTAAATCAGTGGATATAAATTATATGCAACCCCGTGGCTGTGCTTGGGTAGACAAGAAACTTAACAAGAAACTTTGTTTTTCTTTAGGAGAGGGGTCAATTCTGTTCCTGACTGAACTGATGGGATGATCTGAACCTGAATTTAGGTTAAAGTGTAAAAGTTTGTTTTTACAGATGAATTTTCCCTTACTGAAGAAACCTATCTTCTGGTAGGTCTTTTAGGGAAGTAAACATCCCCCCACCTCTTCATTCCCCCACCACTTCCCCACTGACTTTAACAGGACATTTGTCTGCATGAAGGGACTGAAGTGAATAGGGTTGCCCGCTTACACCAAGTGTCCCAGCCTGTTGCCAATGCTGTAAAGTAGCTGCTTCTTAACAGGATGGTGATGGAGATCATGCTGCATTGGAGACCATCCCAGAAGTTCCCTAGAAGATGGCTTGTCATTGCAGGAGATGCTTTCAGAAGGGTGTGGGAAGGAAACTCAGGGTAAGGAGTAGGGCTGTGTGCACTGTAATTGCACATAATTGAGGTTTGAACCCAAATCAGAATCGGATCGGATCGATCTGGGTTACGTTTTGATTATGGTCGAATCGGATCGACCCAGATCAGATGTAATCGCCTGCCATTGGTTCCATTTTATTACAGGCAATTACGTCCGATCTGGGTGAGCAGCCAGGAAGCTCCTCCCCCCTTTCTGAATGGAATGGGGAGGGGGAGGAGGGAGAAGAGGGGAGTATTGTTGGTAGCACCATTACCCAATGGTGCTGCTGAGGAAGTTGCCCTTCTCCAATAGCCACGTTGGCTGGAGGAGGGCTAAGGGAGATCCATGGTTTGCTTTTATTTCTCTGACCATGTGTGTTTGGATCAGTTTGCTTGAGGCAGGAATCCAGCTTGCTCTTGCCTCCTGCTTGCTGCTATTAGTTGCCACTTGCCTCGTGGCCTTGGAGAGAGGAGAAGAAGGATTATAGGGGGTGGGTGTCTCCTTTTGGATTTCTTTTGTTTTATTCTTCAATATTTCATTTAGGAGTAGCTTCATTTTTGAATACAAACAAATCCATTTTCTTTTCTTTTCTTCTGACCCCAGTTTGGGGAAGGGGGACTGAAGGAGCATATTGTTTTGCTTTAAGATATCCTAAGGTTTTAAAATATTTTATTAGGATTTAGTTTAGGACAATTAATGTCCTTTTTGTTCATACAGTTTGTGGCAGTGAGGGAGTGTTTGCCTCTGCTGGCCTTCTGTTCAGCGTTTTCCTGCCAGTTTTTTTCAGATGATATTTCAACAACAACAACAACAACAATAATAATAATAAGTAATAGGATCTCATTTCATCTTGCCTGCCCCAAATTAGTCTTGTGTCCCACCTTGTTTTCTTTATGGTGCTTGTCAGCTTTTCTGCATCCTTGCTGTTCATAGCTCCACGCTGAGAGGGCTGCAGGGGAACCACAAGACTCATGTGTCTGAAATTTGGGGGGCATAAGCAGCTCAAGGAAATCTGCAATCTCACCGTTTCATGTTTCTATCTTTTAAAATGAAGAAGTGAAAGACATCCCCCCCCCCAATGCAAGTCTATGGAAAAAGTAGACGGAATTTATTCCATTACCGTAATCGATTCCGTGTAATCGGATCGGGATAGATGCAGATCAGACGGAATAGTAATCAGGCCCAATCCCGATTACACAGATCAGAATCGGAATCAGATTGGAGGTGCCATGCACAGCCCTAGTAAGGAGCTCCCTACTCAGTCCATCTGATTCCAGCCTATATCTAAACTTGAATCAATGCTGCCTCCAAGTACAGGCTGAGTGCTTTCTTTCCTGACCTTATCCCAGCACATATTGTGTGCAGGTATGTGATTTGCAAGGGTGAAAATGTTAAAGAGAAATACACACCCCTTATTTGGCTCAGCACTTGGTGAAATGGGCCTAGTTCGTACGAAATGTCCAGCCACAAGATCATCATCAGCTTGCTTCTTGCATTTACTCTTCCTGCCTCCTTTACTACCTTCCTCATCTACCTCCTGTGTGAAGTGCACATCTCATTTACGAGTTTCCTCTCCTGCATGGCAGCCTTTCCTTGTCCATCATCCTGTCCTTCACTTCTTCTGGTCTCATGCCCATCGGTGGTAGTGCCTGGATCCAGAGAAGAGGCAGGCCCATTAGGTCCTGTATAAGAAGTGGCCCACTCTTTTTAGAATAATTTCAGCAAACGTGATCAGGTCATGCCTAACTGCAGCATCTCCTTTATTGCACCAGTGATGAGAAGCAGCTGGATCTAAAGTCCCCTGATCTCCAAAACCACACAGCTCACTGTGCAGAAAAACTCTCGTGGGTAAAATGGAACCTTGCAATGAATGTCCACAGCTTCCCCCTTCACAGGCACTGGGAAGGCAATCGTTGCACTGCCACTGATGGCTGCAGAGAAGGAGCTTCAAAATAAAGGGATGTCTGCTGTTGATCTGTGAGGTGTAAGCCTGGTTTCATTATTTCCCATTGGGACCTAAACACCAAAGAATATTTGCTCTCAGCATCCAGCTTTCTGTACATAATCGCTAGCCCCCCAATCCAGCAATTTATTGTCAACATGGGCACTTGAACACACATGTATACCCGCCCCGTTTGCTGACCTGCAAGTCTCTCCATTCACTTCAACAGAAGGGGCTTTAGTGTACATGAAAGCATTGAAATGATTAGCGAAGCCTAATGCAAGAGCTGGTCTGTGTGCATTGCCAGACTGCACACACAGCTCTTGACTTGGGCAAAGTCCCATTTCTGTGCTCCCTCAAGCATGGTGAGGGAAGCACAGAAATTCAAAGCCCAAATGGACCCAACATGCATCTACGGTAGTCTGACAAAAGTACCGTACTGGGCTATGAGTTGAGGAGTGGTGTACCAAGTGGATAACAAATGGAAATTGGCTTCTGAACACGAGAAAAACATCTTCAAATAATTCTTTTAAAATATACTTGCTTGCAACTTTAGAAAAACAAATCCCCCCTCTGTGTAAATATAAATAGATAGTATAATATAAATTACCTGACTTTGTTATGACTGTAGACAGCCTTGTTTACAGGGCTCTTCCAAAATGTGAGATACCAGCCTTCTGGTGTTCCAATCAGGAACTATCCACTAACAGTGTAAGCCTATGCATGTCTACTCAGAATTAAGCCCCACTGAGCTCATTGGGGCTTATGCCCACTTGTGTGTGTATAGGATTACAGCATAAATAATCTAAGAATACATTCCCCCTAATGATCCCAACACAGAAATAGGTTTCTTTTACTGCCACTCCATAAGGAAGGTTGACCTGAGATTCAGTGATTTGGCCAAGGCTCTGCAGTAACCTGCACTGCTGGGTCTCTCACAACCAATGAGCACCACTCTCTCTTGTGCTCAAGTTACAAAAGATTGTTCCCGTGCATTACATCAGCAGAAGTTCCTCCTGGAGTTGATTCAGGTCTGTGGCGATGTGCATGCGTTTTGTATGTGAGTGCAAAATATTCCAAGGCTCAGTGTCATTGGGAAGGGTACATTTGTATGTCTATTCTAAAATAATGGAAAGCAGTAATCTGATCCTTTCCTGACTACCCTTCCTGAATACTTGGAAGACATGCCTAATCCATTAACATGCCCTTCGCAACTCCTGTGAACTTTATGTGTATTTGTACTTTCAAGGAGCCATAATGGTGTACAAAAAAAAATGAAATGTGGCATAGACCAACCTGTAGGTCTTAAGTGGTGAGTTCAGCCTTACTGAATCATGACATTTATGCCTGGCCCTAAAACTAGTACTTTATATTTAGATGGTTCTTCAGAATGTTCGAAGTACTTCATGTATATTAGCTCAATAACCTGTACAATGGCCCTGTAAGGTAGGCCCATATTCTTATCAACATATTGCAGAGAGGCCAAATGGGTTTACGGCTGTGGGTAATTTTAATTGGGAACTTCCTAACTCAGAGCTCTCAGTCCTGGCCCCAAAAAGTGCACCAGTGCACACAACAGAAGTGCTTGTCCCCACCACTTTTCACTGCAGTAGCTGCATCGTAACTTTAAATCAAGCAGTTTAGAAATGTCAAAGGGTAGCTGTGGGCAGAGAGGCTTGTGGGATCTCCTTCCTGGGTGTTTTCAGGAAGAGGGTTTGGTAGGCAACTGCCTGTGTGGCTTCAGAAATAGGATTCCTGCATTATGGTAGGGATCAGACCAGACCGTCCATGAGATCTCTTCTAGGCTGGCTAGATGCAAAGGGAGATGTGTAGGGAAGGCAATTCCAGTAAGTGCCTTTGTATGTTGAGCTGCACCTGCTCAAGGATTTGAACTTGGGGCTTCCCAGAATTCCTCCTTCTATCTGTGTAACTATTAAAGGGGCCTCGCGTACTGCTTTGCACCGAGTTCCCTGGCCTAAATTCTGAGGTCCAAGACGTGTGTGTAGCAAGGAAGCTGCACCTGTGTAAATAACAGGAACACAAAGAACCGTCGGGTCTTTCAGCTAGTTTCTTTAATAAGGAGACGCATATCGTTACAAAATAACCATTTAACAATAAAGACAGAAACGGAGGCCACACGAGGGCAGGGAAGGGGGCATTAAAAGCAGCTTCCTGCGGGGCAAGGTGGGGTGGGGGAGCTGGAGCTCAGCCTTGCAGAGCTCAGGCTGCAACGGAAGTGGGGAAGACGCAGTGCGGCCAGGACTTGAGAGCAAACTCGGGGGGGGGGGTTGAGGGGGTTTATGTTTGACAGATAAGAGATGGGGGGGCAAGAGACCCCACCTTGCCCCTGAATATCAAACCTCTGAAGCCTTTCTGTAGCCTCTTGTGATCTAGCTCGTGCGCGTCACCTTGGCCACCTCTCCTTGAGGCGACGTTCTCTACAGCTGCTCCTTCTGCAGTGCCAACTTTTGAACTGCTGCCTGCAGCTGTGCCTTTATGAGCAGCAGCATGATGTGCTGTTGTTATTAGGTCCTCAATTAGGTGCTGATCTCTGCACATCAAGTTCCTGCTAAAGGCCAGCCTGTTTATTATCACCAGCTGGTCATCCTATTTTGCACTGTACACCTGCCTGAAGGATTTCAGCAGTCTCCGTGTCCTAGATCCTTGTCCTCATGTCCAAATCTGTATTCCATCCCTAAAGTTCCTGCTACCTGCCATGTTTCTTGATGTCCCCTGCATTTTATAGCTCGGGACAGCTGAGGTAAAGCCCACTTCACACTGCATTTTTAGCTGAGCTCTTTGTGCTCCTCAGCTCCTGCTGTCACCATCACTCAGTTCTTTATGACTCAAAGTAGCATAAGATGCCAAAGGTCAGAGGAGTGGGTCAGCGATCCTTGATGACAGTGGATGCTAAACTGAGCTAGCTGATCCTAAGAATGCCCCGAGAAGCTGCAGAGCACCTCTGAACATTAATACTGGCCCTATAAATTCCTTTCAGAACAGGAAGGCGTGCAACTAACTGTTGCTTGCTGTGCTAGAAATAGGATGCCGCTATCTCCTTCTTTTCAATGGCCATAATGGAAGCCCTGTTTGGACAACACCACACATTCAGTGAACGCATGAGGGGGAACTGGAACTGTGACCATCCAGGAATCCTGATCTCATGGAAGCCCCTACGCATGAATAGCCATATGCCCACCTGGGCCCCTTCCATACCTTCAACTGAGTATGTGGATGTTTGTGGCCAGAAGGGCACACTGGCATTGTAGGTGGCGTAGCATCTTCCAACTAGGCCAAATGCAGGCCCTTTTCAGACATAACGCTCACATGTTCAGTGAATGTGTGGGGCGGGGGAGCGCTGAGGATGTGAGGGTTTTGCCTGAAACGGGCCTGTGCTTGGCTTAGTTGAAAGATTCCAGCCCACTTCCTTTCCCTCCTCCCACTTTGAGCACTAATCCCTCCCTCTCAAGAAGCTAGCCTAGGGACCACTCTCTCCTGCTCTACAAAAACAACTTCCCCAAGACAAACCAATTACGAGGCTTACAGGCCGGACTTTTCCAATCTGGTGCCCTCCAGGTGTGTTAGACTGCAGCTCCCATAATTCCCAGCCTGTATGGCTGTTGGCCGTTGCTGGCTGGGAATTATGGGAGTTGTCCGTCAGCTGGAGGGCACCGGGTTAGAGAAGGCTGCTAAAGGCAGTATATAGGCTTCTTCCCTCACCACCACCTTTTCTATGATTCTATGACCCGTTGCTTAAACTATGGGAGGATTTTTTAAAAAATTACCTAAATTCTGCTCATACTGTAGCCTTCTAAAAACAGGAGCTAAAAGTGCGAACCCCTCTGCCCTCCCTTTCATCCAGCTACTGCCCTCTCCTCCCGATAGCCTCAAGCCAGCCAACCTCCAACCTTTCCTCGGCTTGAACCTGCCGTGTACAACAGTACAACCCCCGCCCACAGCTGATCCCTACACACCTCCAATTACATGCTTACATAGTGGGGGCAGCAGCTCAGTTTGGAAAAGTCACCTGACATTTAAATTTCCCACACTGCCCTGGAGCAATGCTACGCTGGGTGCTCCAGGGCATTGTGGGAAATTTAAATGGGGGCCAGTTTCCCAGACTTCGCCACTGGCACCAAATAAGCCCATGACCAAGCAGGGAAGGGCCAAAAGAGCCATCAGCACTGGCAGGCCCTGCCCAAGCACTGTGGTCCTAGCCTCTGCCCGAGGATGCCAGGGGTTAATGCTGGCCTGGCAGGGCAGACTAAGAAAAGGCTTCAGAGCAATGTCATTCACGGCCAGATTTGAGAGGTCCCTGAAGGCTCTCCCTTCAGAGGTCAAACCCAAAGTAAGGCCTCAGACACAAGCCATCTCTGTCACCCACAAATGTCCCCAGGAATAACATAAGACATGGACAGCAAGATAGACAAGGACAAGAGGCAGGAAGACACTAGCAAGGGAGAGGAGAGAGACTGAGGATCACCTGTCAGCCAATCCCAATTTCAGGATCCTGGCAGCCTGTGATCTAATATGGCTTCTAAATTTGCTTCAACAGTTAAATGCTTCAGAACGACACGGAACATTGAAGCCGCAATGTTGCTGCTGCTACCTGGATGTGGTAAAAATGCAACAAGTTACAGTTTTGCAAATATAGATTATAAGACATTGATGACATTCACTGCCATATTGTTGGTGCTGTATTCCCCTCCCCGCCCACTTTCAATGAATTTTTTTTTTAATGGATCAGTCATGCTTTGTTGCCTTTTATTTAAAAAATTATTACTTTTTTTTATTTAAAATAATCTTACATTGTTACGACCACTCTCTCTCTCAATTTTTTACAGTCCCCTCCCCCCACCCTCTCTATCTCATTAGGTAAAATAAATTCATTCATACCACATTTTAAAAATAACTCTGTAGCCTGACTGTATTCTAGAAAATGGGGCAATGACACACATGGTGTATGGGATCGGCTTTTTTGCATGCTGCTACTTACATACTGGCTACTCATCATGCACTGTTTACAAGAGGATTTTATTTATGTTAATAGATTTCTATATCATTTTATATATAAGTACACACAAATGATGGAATTTGGATGAGGCTCAGATGGCTTGAGTTGGTTCACTTTTTCTCCCCCTTTATAGAAAAAGAAGCTAAACCAAAATACATTAATATCGTGTATTAAAGTTACAGCTCCCCCATTTTAAGTCGTACAAGTTGGAGACACCATTCGTTGAATGACTGTGTGTTCTCACTTGGTTCTTAGTGCTAATGCTTCCACATCATTGGTTTCTAAGAGGACACCCTGGGTTGCTAGCAGCAGGAACAGAAACAGATTCAGGTTTGTGTGGTGATGTTGCTCTTCTGCAGTGTGATCCGTTAAAAATGCAAAATCCCCAAATATATTTGTTCCAATCCAGGTAGAGTCATCCACACACACAAGCAGCCTTCCACCCACTGTTGGTATAGAGCAGTGTTCTCCAACCTTGGGTCTCCAGATGTTTTTGGCCTACAACTCCCAGCATGCCCCAGCATAGCTGGCTGGGGCATGCTGGGAGTTATAGGCCAAAAATATCTGGGGACCCAAGGTTGGAGAACACTGGTATAGAGGCCTATTCCCATCTGCACTATTGAGCATTATCGAGCTGACTGGATGCATCTCTTGATGCTCATTGGGATGGGCACCCACATCTAGAACTACCAACTGCTACACATGACTACTGGTGGATCAGGGCTGCTGATTTTAGTACTTTCTTTCTTTCTTATTCCCACCAGTACTGTAGATCTCACCTTACAGCCAAATGTGAAATAATATGAGCAGGAACACTAGCCCAAGGTATGCACCAATCCATTTAGATAATGGGTTTTAGAGTCAATGCATATTTGTCAATTGGGATTCTGAGTTTTATTTTGTTTTTGTTTTTTAATGTGGATCAACAAATGGTTAACCCACTGCCTTTAAATACAAATTACCCATCCAAGGAAGGAAGTGAAGTTTGTCAACTTTAAGAAGGGTGTGAATTCAGATCACATCACACAGTTACCAATTAATTAGTCTTTAAGTCTTGCAGTCTTCAAAGGCAGCTAAGAAATGCAAATAATAATAATAATAATAATAATAATAATAATAATAATAATAATATAAAAGGTGCCACAGGACACTCTTGCTTTTGCTGCAAGAGGCTAACATGGGTATCCCTCTGGAAATAGTTACAAATGGGAATGTTTTTACAGCTCAAAGTGAAGTATTCCACCTCAATAGTGGTGGATCTAAGACAGAACTGATTCCACGTTCTATAGCTGCTAACAAAGGACTATGCAGTCAGAATGGTTTGTAGGCAGAGGGGGCAAAAGGAGCATAACCTGTGAAGATAAAATCAGCACTGTAAATTCACCATAGCAAAAAATACTGATCTACCTGACAGCCTTTATCCAAATTATAGATGCCCTCAAAGACTAGGAATTGTACACACACACGCGCGCACCCCTCCCATGCATTCCAGTGCTCTTCATTGTCTAAGAAAATGAGGCACTGCAGATTTCATTAAGAACCATATGAGAATCTCTGAGGGTTGAAGAACTCACAATTCCACCATGCCTTCAACCAGCAAAGACACCAGATATGCTGATGCATTTTATTTTGTTGTTGTTGTTCTACGTGGAAAGAAACACCTGTGATTCTCCCCCTCTGCCATTGGAACTCCCTGACACTATAGCAATGATGTTCTGATGGCATGTGATTCGTGATGTTGCCAGGTCTAGCTTTAAAAAAACCTCATGCACAGATTCAGAACTCCACAAGGACACCCTTCTGTAATTACATCTTAAAACCTTATATCCTTGCCAGTGGCAGCATTAAAAGCTAAGAGAGGCACAATAAAGGAATTGGGAATAAATTTAATCTACCCTTAACTGGGGATACATATATTAAAAAGAAACCAGCACCAAAGCTATCTTTACAGAGATGTTGTAGTGAATCTGATTTTTCTGATTAAGCATAGACACTACTGCCTATGCCCCTGCAGGTTTGATTAAGAAATCAGTCCAGGTCTCTGGGGTTCCAAGACTCCCTCATGGGGCTAGGACCACAACCCACAGATGGTGGTATTTCTCCATCTATGCGCAGAGTGCATAGGATTGCAATCATAGCTGCTTAGATTTGATTAATCAAGGAAGGGAACTTGCCAGGAACATGTAGAAGGCCTTCAAAGAGTCCCTCCCCTTCTTTTCAGATCATAACAAGAGTTTTTTTTTACCATTTGAAAAGCATTTAAGCAGCTGGCAATGGCTCTCCCTCTCTAGCTCTACAATGATTTGGTGGAAGGAGGAGAAAGGAACAGGGGGCCTGAGCCAAAGCCCAGGACAGCATTAGCATGGAGCACTACATTTAACAACTAGGACAAAACTGGCATAATTCTATATGTGACCGATCCTGAGACAACTCTGCTTGCCTTGGCCTGTTTGGACAGAAATGACCAATTTCTGAGACCTACATTCTGGGCTGTGCAGGTGGGACCTCGCCCAATGGAATGCTGCTCCATACAAGAAAGAAAAAAAGTCCACATAGAAAAGTAGTATCAAGAAGGATGACACTACATGGCAGGATTGTTGTTTGGTTTGGAGGGGGGGTTGAGGAGTATGGAGATGCATTCAATCATCTGCGGTCTGAATGGTACAGGCCCAAACGCAGGATTACCACACCCAGTGCTTTTTTTCTGGAGAAAAAGGTACCGGAACTCTTGGATTACATTTCCTCGGGAGTAGATGGCGATTAAATTGTAATGCAATTAATAGAAGAAAAGGTGCTGGAACTCAGTTCCGGTGAGTTCCACCAGAAAAAAAGCCCTGACCACACCTAAGGGAGAATTGCTTCTGAGTATTTTTTACTTTCAACCCTAGCCAGGTGAGAAAGGGGCAGCTCCTTGAACATATGGTCCTGCTCCATGAGTAGGCGGCATAAGGATTCCACCTGCCTCCTCACTCAGCAGAATTGTTTGGGCCTTTTTCCACCCTGAATCAGCCACTTCAGTATGGCATGAGCTCACCCATCCTCATGGGTGGAACCAGTTCCTTTCCCTCCAACCCCCAATTTTATTTTATTTTTTGCGGGTCTGAGTACCATCTGGAGGATTTCTGTACTCCAGTGCCGGTGCTGCCAGCCTAAACCAAGTCAATGACAGCAAAAGGTTGCTGACACTCTGTGAAACTGCTCTATCTCTATCTGAACCTTTGTCAGTCTCCTGTGAAGAAGTCCCACCCCCAGCAGGCTGTTAGCCATAATTCCCAACTAAATCCACACGAAAAGCAGAAACAGAAAAGAAGTCCCTATATGGAAGCTGACCCTGTGTTCCAGTCCACCTCAGTGACTAAATGGAATAAAAGCAAACCAAATTCAAAAGCATCAGACCCAAATTTACTTCTGTATGCTTTAAATGATGAATTTGAATTGAAGGGGAGAGATGGTCCATCAGGAAAACAGAGGCTGAAGGATGGTGCCAGCATCTACACCCTTCCCCCACCCACCCTACTTACCTCCTTCCACCAATAACAATCTGAACAGGGAGCCTAAATGTCCAAGACATTGATAGCTGGCCCAATGTAGGAAACAGAGAGGGACCCTTCAGTGATCAGTGCAAACGCTAGGTAGCAAATATGGCTTATCCCCTTGGGATCAGCAAAGAAACCATAAATGTTTTTGGCAGCCAGACAGTGGCTTATACAGAGCAGGAGATACGGCTGCCTTTGATGCATCTTTGGTCCTTTGGTTGGAATGGATTCACTCTCCCTCTAACCTCTTGCACTAGGCTCCCTCTTAGTCAAGCGTGACACTGGGGGGAAGGAGAAGCCCCCAACTGAAAGCGTTCATTCTCTCTGAATTCTCCAGCTCTGCTAACTGGAAACTAGATGCTTAATCTGTGGGCCACTGGGCAAACCGGCCTGTTCTTTCTTCCTCCTCCTCCTATCCAGCAGTTCTTGACCCTCAGAGCATTAGAAAAACACGTGAGCCTCAGTCATAGTCGGTTCCTCCTACACATCTTCGGTTCCAAATGCCATACAAAATCAAACCTTCTGACTAGAAATCTCTAGCTATCAGTGGGTTTAGATTAGGTTGTTGCATCCTCAAAAGAAAAATGGCAGTGCAAGGCATGATGGGAATTGAATGCAAATCAACCCAGGGCTGCTGGCTTTTGTTTCAGGGTTGCAAAGCTGCATGAAGGTTCTTGCTGCAGCTTTTCATGATGTATCCAGCTTGTCACTGCTACCAAGAACCTGATTAACTCGAAAGGGTGAGCCGTCTAATGTTCACATGAATGGTCAGCCTGCTAGGCTTGGCTATTTGCATAAATATCCCATGATGCTGATCTTCAGAAATAAATAATATTTAGTGCTCCGCCCTGCACTTGGACAGAAGAGTGGAAGCTTACAGGTGCAGCTATCTTTACTCCCAACTATCTCCTAGTCCCACTCCACTGTTCTAATTAAGAACAGAAAACTACAAGAGAACAGAAGACCCACTGCATTACCTAGATGTTACAGGGCAATTAGCGTTAGGCAACACATAGGCCCAAAACTGCACTCCTCTCACCACAGAGGATTAATCCACCAGCTATCCACATAATCACAGTTGTTCCAGTGCCAGAGTTGCTCCTTGTCCTCTGTGCTAGATGGCTAATGGCCAAAAGCCACCAAACCCGAAGTGTGATGATGCTCATATGGTTCACAAGAGCACCACCTCATGCACCTTGCTATTTTCCAAAGCAAGCACAGTGTATCTGGTCAACTCACATTGTCAGGCTCTGGTATGATCCTAGCACAATATTCAAAGGTCCAATTTTAAGGAAGAAAATCCCAAAGCGAGTAAAAGCAAAGCTATTTGTGCTACTATTCATGGTGGTCTCAGGGAAACCCAAGAAAAAAGCTTGCTTTGCGCTTGAAGAGAACAACACGGAGAGATGATGGAGAACATGCAGCAGACAAACTACTCTGAAGAATGCGAAAGGAACAACTGTGTCTTTAAACTTTTCCCCCCTGGATGCTCTTGAGTTCATCCGGAATCTCTCTACAGCCATCGAAGGAAGGGTATTGCAGCTTAGAAAACGGAACAGAACAGAAACCAAACGTTGCCTAACTGAGGTATTGATAGCTCTGGATCACTTTGAATGTTCAGTAGGTGATGCTGGGGTATGGAGCTGCCTATTTATTTTTCCCGAGAGCTGCATCCACCTCTTCTTCAGGCTTCAGGGAATGCCACTGGGCAATGGGGCGGCGTGGGTTCGCCAACATGTCAGACCAGTGCCTGAGCTCTGTGCCACTGGCGTTGTTGCCGACAAAGACTTTGCCGATGGCTTCGTTCTTTCCCAGCTTGTCATAATCCAGCACGGTAATCACAACTTGCACTTTCTGGAGGGGAAGCAAGAAGAAAGAGACACAGAGAGATTATTATTAAAGACTCTGTTGCGATGCCCACGAGGACCTATTGTAGGAAAGTGGATGTTCGGTTGATTTTTATGGCTTGTTCTTATATATCTTTATATTTATCTATTCCTGTGCTGTTTGTCATTTCGTATTGTATCTTATTCTTTTACTTATTTGTATTGTATTTTATTCTTTTAACTGTTTGTATTCTGCCCAGAGAATGCTTGTTACTGGGCAGATTAAAAATATAATTAAATAATTAAATAAACACAGTTTAATTTTTCAGTGTTAATCTACTCAGAGAAGCCAATTCCCCACTCTTTATCTTCTGACCTCACCGACTCATTTTGGGTTTAAATACATTCCTGTTGTGAAAGGAGGAATATGTTAGTTCCTTGCTTCCACATCTCTGCATGTAAGCACAACAGGATTGTCCTAGGATCAATGGGCAAAGAACAGAGGGCCATTCGGGGGAAAAAAATACTGGTTGAAAATCTACTTCATGTAATTCATCGGAAACATCCTGATGGGTAATACACTTCATTTTGAGTCAAACAAGGGATGCTTGCCAAGGTGAGTCAAAATTACAGAGGCCTATTCGCATATGAATCATTTACAAGAATGTGAATACAAGGATGATGTATGATGACAAGGGCCACAATGTTCACATGAATTTACTGGTTAGATTAATCAGTTTTTAAAAATTGCAATCAACTGAAAGGGTGCCCCCAATTAATTGAGCAAATGATTTTTTTAAAGTATTGTTTTTAATAGTACTGACAAAAACTAGCACTGTGCCTAATTTTTTGATCTATTTATTTTCAACTATTTGGGGCGGGAGGGGCAAAAAGAAATTGTATCCCAAAAATTGTGGGAAGAGGGTTTTGGTGCACCACTAATAAAAACACATAGGGAAGGCAATCCCTCTATGATGCTTTTTACCACACATATGCGCATCATCTAAAACAGACTTCCCCAACCTGGTGCCCTCCAGATGTGCTTGATTGCAATTCCCAACATTCCCAGCCAGACTTGGGGAAGGCTGCTCTAAGCTGATCTCTCCTGCCACACATGTATACATCACCTAAAAACAAAAAAAGGGTGCTTCTTGCTTCTGAGCTATTGCTAATGATGCAGTCTCCTATTAACACAATCGCTTGTGTAAATGGTACGTGGTGACTAGCTAGCATACATGTAGCGGCATCCAGGGAGCCTATGAGCCAGTATATAATTCAGCAGAATGCATTCGTAATGATTTTCCCTGGACTGGGTCACCAGGGGACCCATGTTCACATCCCCACAAAACCATCTAGCTCACTGTGTGACCTTGGGCAAGTCAACGCCTCTCAGCCTAATGAACTTCACAGGGTTGCTATGAGGATAAAATGGAGAGTGGGGAGAGAGAAACATGTACTCCTTGTAGGAAAGGTGGATATAAATGAAATGAAATAAATAAAATACTGCATATTGTCCTTATAGTGCAATACAAAGCATGCCCCTCTTCTGTCATTAAGACCCTTGGGGACTTCTCTTCCTCAAAGAATGATTAGTTCAACGGGCTTGGACTCATGAGAAAATGCCTATCTTAGGGTGCAATCCTATGCATGTTTAGCCAGAAAAAAGTAACGCAGAGTTGTAGGGCTTTTTTTTACTGTCTATACATACTACTAGCGTTGAAAAAATGATCTTTCAATGCCAACTTCAATGGACCGGTCATGTTGTTCGAATGTCTGACTGCCGTCTCCCAAAGCATACTTTATTCCCAACTCAAGGATGGAAAGCGGAATATTGGTGGTCAGCATAAGAGGTTTAAAGATGTTCTTAAGGCTAATCTAAAAAAATGCAATATAAACATCGAAAACTGGGAAGCTCTGGTCCATGAACGATCTAACTGGAGGTTGGCCTAACTGAGGTATTGATTGACAAAGGTTCTATGGACTTTGAAGAAGCCCGAGTGCAAGGTGAAAGGGAGAAACGTGCTAAGCGAAAAGCACGTCAAATGAATTCTTTACAGGACCATCCTCGATCTGGTAACCTGTGTCCTCACTGTGGAAAGCTGTGTGGATCTAGAATTGGCCTCCACAGTCACTTACGGACCCATCGCTAGAGTCTACACAATATTTTTCTTTAGAATTCCCTCCTTTTAAAATTTTCTTTTTGTAATTTTTTTATCCTGGAAGATAATCTTACTCGGTCACGAGTGATTGCCTACACGATTGCACCCTTAATTAGTTAAATCAAAGCCTCCACAGTGTTTACCCTACACATGTTTCACCTGCCTTTTAAAATCCTTTGGGACCATTCTCCTTCCAAAGCTGAACTGTCAACAACAGAGAAGAAACTAGGCGGGACCATGCAGAGATTTCCCCCTTGCACTGGGAGAGTCAAATGTATTTTAATAATGTAAAGTCCCAGGGTACAGGCAAGGTGGCGGAGAACTTTATCACCGCACTGATCAGGGCTGTGGAGTCGGTAGATAAATGTTCCGACTCCGACTCCGACTCCTCAGTTTTTTGTACTTCCGACTCCGACTCCCCGACTCCGACTCCCCGACTCCTCTGTATTAATATGCTAATTAATTAATTAATATGCGAGGTAGTTGGGCAGAAGCTGCTGCCTTCTCCTTTTTGTGTGCTGATCTGCTGCTGAAGATAGGGCAGTGGGAGGATCCAGGAGGGGCATTTATTATAAAACAGAAGTCATTAATTATAACTGTTTGTGAATTGGGACATTTAAACTTGCTTTTTTTAAAATTCCAATCTAAATTCAGTAGGAGTCGGAGTCGGTGCATTGTTTGCCGAGCTCCGACTCCAGGTACCCAAAATTTCCTCCGACTCCGACTCCACAGCCTTGGCACTGATGAGCAATGTGACCTAGGAACATTTTGCATCTCCCTCCCCCAAATTTCCCCAAAGTGAGAAGCATGCGAACCTGTATCTGCTCAAAGGGAATCTCGAAGCTGAATGATTCATTGAAATAGGGGTTCAGGGTCTTCTTCTTGACAGTGGTCTTCTTCTTCTTGAGCCTCTTGCCATTCTGCAGCAGGTGAATCTTCACATAGGGATCTGAAATGCAAGACCAAGCAGTTCAGATTTTGCAGGCAGCAATGCACATTCAAAGACAAAAATACAGGGAAGAGAAACATCAAGGAAGAAGAGCAAGGAATTAGCTATGCTATACAGAGGGAAAGAATGGACAGAGGCACCATTAATGTTTTGCTCCATAGTCCCAAACAGTAGGCATTTCAGACCAGCCTTCATATGACATCTATTATATACTGTAACATCTGATGAAGTGGGCTATCCTCTACAAAAGCTTATGCCAGAATGAATTTGTTAGTCTTTAAGGTGCCACAAGACTCTTTGTTGTTTTTGCTGCATAGACTAACATGGCCACCTTCAGTCCATGTGTCTCTTGTAGAAGTCTCTTTATTTAAAAAGGGACCGTGCAATTGTAAGCAACAGGCAGTGCAAGCCTGATACATAATTCCCTGGAGATGTGACTGCCACTTGAGCTGGAAGCTAGCCTACGTGGTCAGTATTGTACAGGCAGTTGAATGAAGGAACTTTCCACACAGCTGGAGATATTTCAGCTATACCAGTACAACCCTCCCTTTTTGGGTGGGTGGGTTATGATGCCATAGATTAAATTGCCACAATTAATTAATTAATTAATTATATTTACACCCCGCCTTTTTTCCTGCAAGGAACCCAAGGCGGCTTACATAATCCTCCTCCTCCTCTCCATTTTATCCTCACAACAACCCTGTGAGGTAGGTTAGGCTGAGAGTCAGGACCGGTGCAAGGCAGTTTGGTGCCCTAGGCAAGATTAGATATTTAGCAACCCCCCATTCCCACTTGAGAGCGCTGTATTTTTTTTCAAGGCGTTTCTGGCGCCCTCTTTAGCCCTGCGTCCTAGGCAGCTGCCTAGTTGGCCTAATGGTAGCACCGGCCCTGCTGAGAGTCAGTGACTGGCCCAAAGTCACCCAGTGAGTTTCATGGCTGAGTGGGGACTAGAACCCGGAACTCCTGAGTCCCAGTCCAACACTCTCACCACTACGCCACACTGGCTCACAATCATGGGGGAAACTGCTTCACCCTAACCACTTCCCAATGCAGTGTTGTGCACACATGGTTTCAGAACGCTTGGCCTCCACAGGCAACCTGGTTGCTGCATTCTGTACCAGTTGAAGTTTCTGAACTGTCTTTAAAGGCAGCCCTATGTAAAGCATGTTACAGTAGTCTAGTCTGGATGTAACCAGGACATGTGTTACTGAGGCAAGCTCCACTTTCCCCAGATAACAAACCACCCTAAGTTGGCAAAAAGTGCTCCTAGCTAATGTTGACACCTGCATCTCCATAGATAGCACAGAGTCCAGGAAACCCCCCAGGCTGTGTACCTGGCTATTCAGGAGGAACCACAACCCTGTCCAAAACTGGTTGCAAAACTCCATCCAACTGTTTTCTCCGCCAATAGTACTTTGGCCTCATCTAGATGAAGCTTCAGCTTGTTTACCCTCATCCATCCAAAAATTACGTCCAGATACCTGTTCAGAATTTCCCAGAATACCTCTCTGGGACAAGAAGATGGAAAAGAGAGGAAATGCTCTTCCTCTTCAGGGGAAGAAATTTAAATTTAAGGCGACACCAATAATGACTATGGGGACAGAATCCCTGAGATTCTGCGTTGATGACTGCATCTCTGCACTGACGACTGAGAGCATTTTTATGACTGCAGCTTCAATGATCTTGGAATGCAGAGGAGAGGCAATTGTAATGGGAATGAGCATTCTGGCCAATGTAGACCATACTTTCCTTCTTTCAAAGCAACTGAAGCAAGAACTGCTTTATGTCTCCCTGTGTGAGAGAGAAAGGAGCCCCCCGCCCCCCCCACAATGCTTCTGTTCTGTATTGGCTCAGAGGGCCATCTGGTGGGAATGAAGTTGTCCTGCACCCACCTGAAAGTCCCCCGACATCCATCTTTTTCAAGTTCTTGGCTTCCAAGATACAGACAGTGAGTTTTCCAGCAGTGGGCACATATCGTAATGAGATACAGATGTCTCCCAATTTCTCTGGCTGTTGAGGGCAAGAGGGAGAGCAATGAACTCAGGAATTCTACCCTATGTCATAAATGTCCTGAATCTAAGGCTGAAGGCATGCATGACATAACTGCGCTCTTCATGATGTGCTGTGAACCTGCCACTGGCTTGCTTTTCATATGAACGTCTAAGCACAGCCTTCCCCATTCTGGCACTCTCCAGATATGTTGGACTACAACTCCTTTCATTCCCAGTCAGCGCAGCCACTGACTCGGGATGATGGAAGTTGCAGTCCAACACATCTGGAGGGTGCCTGGTTGGGGAACACTGGTCTAGCATGCCAGAAAATCAAATACTGCCTGGTTGCTGCTGCTAGTGCTGGTTCCCTCCCCTCCCTGCACCCTCTGGCTGGGAAAACAAAGCGCCCTGTGCCAGGTGCATGAGATGGAAGCGGCCCAACCAACCTCAGGATCCTGACTGTGGGATACTTGGTTTCCCAGCCAGAAGGCAGCAGTAGCAAGTAGGTAGGAACACAAGTGGGAGGGGCAGGAAAGACACAGCAGCATTCAGTTTGTTGGTATGCTAGAGACTGAGAGACATTAATCTAAAAACCCAACCAAACAGAGATTGCCGACAGTGAGTTAAGAGTGCATTGAGGTCTCTTTATACATTATATGGATCTCCAGCTTAAGGCAGGATGGAGAATAAGCCCCTCAAGAGACCACTAAGGTGAGGAAACTCTTAATAATCTATTTTCTGAAGAAGTATTTTCTGAAAAGTAATCGCTAATTTAGAATTGGGCATTCAATAAGTCACTGCAGACTTATCAATGCTGAATTTTAAATCCAAGGCCCCATTCTGCAAATAAGGCGGAAGGGAACTGGGCTTTTAGACTGGAACTGGCCAGCTTCCAACTTTTTGATGCTGACAGAGGCAAATTGTCTCTCACTAAGATGGCTAAACTGCAAAAAGCCAGGGTACAGACTGGTTAGACTGAGTGTTTCCCTATTCTTCATAGAAGGCAGCTCAGCCCATCAAGGACCTTTGCCTTCAACATTTGTATGTCTGCAATGCCAACTTTGCTGCCAAAGGCCTCAGGACACTCAAAGGCCTCCGGTATCAGTACTCACACTTGTACGGCTAAGGCCAAAAAAAGAAGACAGAACCAAATGGCAAAAGAACAGAACATAATTTCCTCACCTGCCTCTCCTTCTTACCTCCTCTTTTTCTGCGCTCTCTAGGTCCCTCCATTCTTCAATGGGCTGTCCCAGGTCCACGGTGTTCATGGGCACTTTGACTTCCCCAATGATGTCATGCTTGGAGAAGCGGTCGAAGTCATAGATGGCCATCACCAAGGTCTTCCCGCCCAGCTCCTGATAGGGAATCTGTCACAGAGTAGGATTATTGTTCAACTATTTCTGTAGCATTGACCAATTGAAAGGAGCTATCTAAAGGCTGTTGGAACAGTCTTGTGAAATCTCATGAAAATTAGGTAAGATGAAACATATTTTTAAATATATATTTTTATTTAATAAAAACAACAAAAACTTACAAAAATTAAATGAAGAGGAGAAAAATTACAAAAACCAAAAACAAGAGAACCACAAAACAAAATGATTCGCAGCAATGCTGACAAATCTAGTCTTTCTAAACTGATATTCTGATTCCATTAGCTTAAAAAACACACATGCACAGATTACCACTTTTCCATCAGTAGAGCTAAAAATCTAGAATTAGGACTTTCTTCTTTGAACCATTTCTGTAAATCTTTCCAAATGTACAATTTCAAGTATTTTCACAAGCCATTCTGATATAGTACTGAGCTGACATCGTTGGCCCAACAATTTTCATTTGTTTTGGGAGGGTGAGCATGCCTGCCGAAGACTGGATTAATCTTTGCAGAGTGGGAAAAATGCTAAGGATTTTCAGGGGATGGCCTTCTCTTTAAATATGAGGTAGTTGATGATTGGTTGGTTGCTTTCTTTCTTTTATGGAAAAAAAACCCCTTGTTACTGCTTCTGGAAGTAGCTTGGCTGCACTGAACAGTCCAGCCACATTCCTGGGACAGAATGTCCCTGGGTACAAAGTTACCTGATGCTGTAGTGTCCTACTCAGGGACATCCTCGGGGGCGGGGGCGGGGCAGAAAGGTGGCTGTCCCCATCCTGGTTTTTATCTCCTGCCTTTGTTCTCCTTTATTGTTGATTATTTTGTATTTTATTACTGGCCTTAATGTGTTGTTTTAGACTGTGAGGTGCCTTGGGCATCTTTTAATGGAAGGATGGAATAAAAATACTTTGAATTTAAAAAACCCCTATACTTTAAAAATGCAACAGCACACTCCAAATCAAATTACTGCTCCAGTATGATGAATATGTGCCTTTAGAATTGGCTTAAGGACAGGGTATCAAAGTCTACAATGCAGGAGACAAACTCAGTGCAGTTTGTCTGAGTTTTCCAGAATTCTGGATATTTGGATTTTTACAGCTACTTGTACCCTCGCCATACTGGAAACAAACTTGTAGCTGTTTATTACCCCAGAGCAGGGATTGGGAATGTGTGACCCTCCAGATGAGCTTGAACTACAACTCCCATTATCCCTGCCCATTAGCCCTACTGGCTGTGGCTGATGGGAGTTGGGAGTCCACTAGCATCAGAGGGCTGCAGCCAGGTTCCCTACCCCTGGTTTAAAAACACATACTAAGGTCCAACTACTGAAGCTAATTGAATCTGGCTTGGTAGCTGGTTATCGATTGTATTCTGGCAGAATAAAGTATAGTCACTGCTACATTATATTGTGGAAGCACATCACACGGAACCGATCTTTTCAGGGCCTTACCACAGTGCACCTAAGGTCTATTTTCTAATTGCTAATTTAGAGGCCAGTGTTGTTTATATGTAATCAGACATAGCTTTTCCAGGACACATCATGTTGCACTTATCAGTGTTGAACCTTGTCAGCCATTTTAATATTTGCTCTTCAGATATCATGAGATCTTCTACTAGGAAGCAATTCTGTGGCCCCTAGACATTGTCTGAGGGGCCAGAGGATAGTTTGGATTCCCAGATCCAAGGCTGGAGACTGTGCTGCGACCTCAGAGCTCGGATTTGGAGCTCGGGCCCCTTCCCCTCGCAACTGGTGCAGAAGGAACCACACCGGCTGTTCTCTGAGGTCGAGTAAGCAACCTCACAGAGGGGTAGAAGAGGGTGTTTGGGGATGTGGGGAGGAGACTGGGAAGGCCAGGATATGAGGTATCATGGGGCCTCTCCAGCCTCCTTCCTTCCCGTCTAGAAATGCCATTGCTAGATAGCTGAAAATGGCCAGCTAGCAAAAATGCAGAGCAGGAGGAGCAGGGAGGTAAAGATTGCCTCTGCCGCTCCTCCTGCTCTGCATCAGATGAGCGTGAGCCTGCATGTTCGGGGGTTATGTTCATCTCCACAGAATTGCACCCTTAGTTGCTCGTCTTACACCTGTATGCTCCGATACTCCTGCTCATTCACTGGTAGGCTTCTATATCAACAATAATTCTCAGAGTTTAATATAGCTTTGGTTACTTCTGTTGAAATCCCTTCCTAACCTGCCATATCGGGTCTTGACTTTACACATGCCAGTTTTCTTCCTTTGGACTACAGCTGCATTTTTGGGTGACACTGGCTATTTGTTGCTGAAGTACAACTACTCTGAAGGCAAGCACAACTATGGCAGTGTTGTAGCTGTGTGTGACATAGCCGTCGCAGAGGATGCCTAGGCCAGGAGAAGTCTTACCTTGAAGACAAAAGTCTCATTGTAGGTTGGATTGAGAGTCTTCTTTTGCACTTTGGTCTCATGCTTCTTCTTCTTGTCCGGAAGGATGAAGACTTTGACATAAGGGTCTGAAGTGCCACCCATATCCAGTGCTGGGAGCTCAGCTGCTTGCAGGATCCCCACTGTGAGCTGTCAGGGAAGGAAAGACGTGTCTGCAATGCAACATGCCAAACAAGGGGGTGGGGGATCTGGTCGGGTCCTGCCTTTAACCTGCCATCTTCCCCCTGCTGCTGCTGCTGGACACCCTGTGCTTCCTCCTCTTCTGCTATGGGGCCCAGTTTCATATTCCTCACTTACCCACCCAACGCTATCTCTAAGCTCTGTGGTGTAGTGCTTAGCATGCTCGACTGGGAGTGGAGAGACCCAGATTCAAATCCACATCAGCCGTGAAGACACCTCCTCTCAGCCTAACCTACCTCACAAGGCTGTTGTGAGGATAAAAGCTGTGTGTGTGTGTGTGTGTGTGTGTTTTTGGAGGGGAGGATGGAGTGAACCAGGTATGCTGCCTTGAGCTCCTTGGAGCTCAGGTAGGATATCAATTTAAGAATAAGTAACTGCACAGACAGTGGCTTAATTCAGAGAACATGCCAAACCATGGTTTGTGCTAAGCACAGTTTAAAAACATGCAGAGAAACCATGGTTTACATGACCCTTTCATTCACTTGCCTCCTCCAAGAGTCCCCAGGCACTTGCCTTTCTGCTGGCAAAATGACATCAAGTGTCACTTATGCGTTATCACTGGCTGCCTACCCTAAAAGGCTGGGCTGGGTTGGTCAAAGATTTGTTTGCTTGGAAAACATCGGCCTGCTCTTGGCTTTGCCAATTGCATAGGAAACGGCCTTATACCATGCCAGACCTGCTTCCTGGAGGCGCGTTCACTGCTGGGTGGTTGGAGCTCAACCACCCAACAGGTGCAGAGACAAGCCTCCACACCTCTGCCATCGATCACCAACTCTGAGCTTGAGAGGGATGACGGCCCCCGACTGACTCTTCCCAGGGTCAATGGCCCGTCACAGAAAATAAAGTATCCTCATACCTGCTTAAGAACATTCCTCTCTTCCACATTGCCCTATGACTTGCACTGTGACAGTGGTATAAAGCTTCATTTGCTTCTCAGCAGTGTTCCCCCCCCCCGTCCCGCCCGCATTTCCCATTCTTTACCAGTGCATGGCTGTGCCCGTTCATAGATGGGAGCCCATTGGCAGAGCAGTTCCAAAACAATTGATGAAAAGATATGTTGCCTTTCCCAACACATTTTCAACTTATGTTTCACAGTGTCCCAACCAAGTTGCTGAACCCAACTTGTAAGAATGCCACTGAACCTCCAGGAAAGAAGTATTCATTGCATTTCATTATTATGAGCTGCTATGAGGGCATTGGTTAAAAAGCGGTAAACAGCTTAGAGATATTTTTAAATATGTTCAGCAGTATATAAGTCTATTGAATAAATAAATGCATTAAATAAATAGGTTATTGACCCAGAGAGCTTCATGGATGAGTGGGGAATTGAACCTGGGTTTTCTTGGTCATAGTTAACATTCTATCCATGATACCCATTGGTTCTTATGACCAGGGTATCCTTATAAGACACTGATGGAGGGTGAAAGTCCATGCTTTTGCCACCCCTCTTTCACCATTACCAGTTCAGAGCAGCATGTTCCCACAGGAATAAAAATGGGGGCTGAGGGGTGCCCTTGATGCATGTGGACTCAAAACTGTAGGACACCACATAAAAAAAAAAGGAAAATGTTTATCATGACAATTTCAACCGATTTTGCTTACATTTTAATTAAAGTTAGCTCAATATAACTTTAGAGAGAACCAGTGTGGTGTAGTGGTGAGAGTGTCGACTGGGACTCGGGAGATCCAGGTTCTAGTCCCCGCTTGGCCATGAAACTCACTGGGTGACTTTGGGCCAGTCACTGACTCTCAGCCTACCCTACCTCACAGGGTTGTTGTGAGGATAAAATGGAGTGGAGGAGGAGGATTATGTAAGCTGCCTTGGGTTCCTTGCAGGAAAAAAGGCGGGGTATAAATATAATAAATAAATAAATAAATACATCCTTTTTGTTTCCTTGTTATTGTGTACAGTTCTGTTCGTTATCCTAAAATTTGCTGGACTGCTGCATGGAAAGCAATTTGTACACAGTGACTGTACACACTGGATATGCTAACCCCAGAAAAACTCCCATGTATAGGCTCCCAGTGTCCCACACTAACGGCTAACTATGTATCACATACAAATGTATGCTGTTCTTTTAAAGAAAAGCAGAATTAGGAGAGGGGAATTTGGAACAGGGGGAAGGCCTTTTCTGTGGCAGCCCCCATACTGTGGAACTCTCTCCCTAGTGACCTCCGCCATCCATGCCCCCTCTCTACTGAGCTTCCGCCGCTCACTAAAAACATGGTTATTCAGGCGGGAATATGGGGTAGGTTAAGATTTTAAATTTTTATACTGTTTTAAATGTATTTTATATTTTATCATGTTGTACATCGCCCAGAGTGGCTGGTTTGCCAGCCAGATGGGCGATCATCAATACAACAAACAAACAAACAAACAAACAAAGGGGATTTTTAACCCCTTTCCCCACGTGGCATTTCTCTTCCAAATAATCCCTCCATGACAACGGCTTCCCAGATATGTGTTGGTGAGGGTACAAAGTGGATTGGGGTATGATTTGTAGCTGAGAAACTGGGCAGGTAAAGGGTCAATCACTCCTTTTAATCCCTGCTTTTCTACTAAAAATTGCACCCCACCCCCCATCAGAACCCTCTTACATGTGTTTGTGCATGACTCTGAACTGATTTGCACAATACGACAACCCATGGTGGGTTGTCACCTGTTTGTTTCATAGTGACTTGTCATGACATGTGAACCCGGCATGGTGGCTTAAGCGTGGGTTGTTAACCAATGCACAAGCCACCCTGAGAACAAGTGGCTTGTTGTTGGGTTGTTCAGGGTGGCTTGTTTTCAGAGGGAGCAGGTTCATATGTAACGAGAAGCCACCATGGGGAAATTTCCCCCGGGGGCGGGGTTGTCACTGCCGCGGCTGCCCATGGGTTTTGGGTGGCTTCGCAAGCACCCCAACAACCCACCCTTGCCAGGTTCGCACATAATGTCAGGCTACGGTGTGCCCTGCCACAGCTTGAATATTCGAAATGGCAGCTGTAGTGGCGACAAGAAGGCCCACAGGGAAATTTCCCCACTGTGGTTTCTTGCTACGTGCGAGCCTGCTCAGTGGCTTGTTCTGATGTACGAACCCAGCACAATGGCTTGTTTGAAAGGGCTACAGAGATGCTTGGGAAGAGAGGCAGAAACCCTGACCGCTCCTCGCAGTGCCCCCCACTGCTCCTCCTCCTCCTCCTCCAGCTCAGAGCTTCATTAGACAGCAACCGGCTTTTTCACCTTGTGAGCCAAGTTAGCGCAGCTATGTGTGATTGACTAACCTCTGGCTAAGCATGCGTGGTTCCAGTTCAGGACTATGGTGATTCGGGGGGGGGGATTTAAAAAATGAAGAAAAGTCTATCCCCCCCCTTTTTTTAACCTTCGCCCCCACAGGGATGGGATCTTTTGAGCTTACCCAGAGGTAAGTCAAACACAAATACATGCATAGCTGTGCTAGGAAGAGGAATGTCACGAGGAGCAGCAAGGAGGCTATTTTTAAATGTTAAAGAAAGAAAATAAAACCCTCAGCTGCCTCGTCCTAAATAGTAATGTAAACCCCACTCCCTCTACTCCGAAAATACAGCATATATATGTCAATGCGGGTGCTTTGCAAGGCAAGAAAGGGGAGGGGGAGAATCTCATCATAGCAGGATTATAGAGGAGTTGTGCCACAAAGGCTCCTGGGATACGTGTTGACAGCAGGCTGGAGGACGAAAGGGGAAGCAAACCATGGCAAGCCGGCAAGCACCTGATCGTCTGCTGGTAGCAGCGTGGCTTAGTGAGCAATTAACCAACCCACCATGGCTTGTTTTCAGCGTGGCTTATTGTGACATGTGAACCACCCCATATAATTAACTGCTAATTAACTGTAAGGCACTGGGGGACTTGAACCAGGGACTCAAGGAGCAGGGCCCAGGCACCCAACACCCCATGCCTCAGAAGCAGCTTGCAGGCTGAAGGAGTTACTGGCCTGATCTTTCCTGTGCTGCAGCACCACTCTTATAATGGCCAGAGAGGGAATGGCAGCTCATCTCCATGATTCAAACCAGGTGGCCCGAGGAACCAATCAGGGCCTGGCTAGCTCTATATAACTGTTGCTCCAGGCTTAGTTCCTCAGTCTGAGCAACTTGTCCCATTGAACGTGAGCACCAGCCTGTTTCTGACCACAGTTTCTGCCTCAAGCCCTTTTGACTTTGATCTGAGGCCTCTCTCTGACCATCCGAGGCCTGTCTTGGGGCTTGGCCAAGGTGTGCTGGTAACTCCAGGGTCCCTTTCTTGAAAACTTAGTGTTTTTAGAGCAAGGCCAAATTAAATGTTGGGTGGCCATCTCTGAAGCTTATCTAGCTTCCCAGAACTGGCAGGGCTTCTATCATCATTACCACCCCCATGGCAGTAAGGCTTAGGATGACATTTCTCCCAGAGCTCTTGTCCCACCTATTCACTTGTGCACATTACCTGGTTAGCCTGGAAATCATAGTCTAGGGAGAACTGCAGCTTGCCCAGGTTCTCTGGCTCCTTCTCCTCTTCCTCTTCTCCCCCCTCTTCATCACCATCTCCATCGTCATCATCATCCTGTTTGTCCTGAAAGAGAAGCAGGATCACAACATTCTGCAAAGTGACACCACTAGTGAGAGCCTACTTTCCCTTCACACACCCTTTCTCCCATAGCATTACCTTAGCACAGGAAGACATGCTCATAAAGTTCAGAAAGCTTGACTTCAAGAGTGGGAAAAACAGGCTTCCAGGGACCAGATGATAAGGGGAAGGGAGCCTGAGGTTCCTCACCAGTATTTTACTCATAATTTTAGAGCTCTCTCTACGAAAATTATGGTGTGTGGCCATTTTTTCCTCCCATATATACAACACTAGTGCACAGAAACAACTACCCTCTATCTACTGAATGGGAGATTCCGTGAAAGGTATAGATGGAACACAGTGCTACAACTAACAAAAGAAGCATCTTTTCAGCACAAAGAATTTGGAGATACAAGGATTGGACTTCTAATCTAACTGGTAACCGTGAGCCCCGAGAATGTCCAGAGAGCCCAGTGTAGCCATGGAACTGACCTAATGGATTTGTTAATGAAAGACACCAATCTCTGGCAAGGAGGGCTACGGGAGGTGGAGTAGCCACACAGCAGGGGGAGCAGCCTGGATGTTCAGTGGCTATAACAAGGTAGCAAATGCTGTCCACTGAAGGGATTGGTGGCCAGTAAAAGAAACAGGGACAGGGACCTCAGCTAAGTCCAACATTTTTTCTTCCCTTCCTTGCTTAAAACAAATGAGATTGAACACTTGTACATGCACCCATTGTCGCCGTCGCCCCCACTGCCAAGGTGCACACTCATGTTTGTTACTCAAGCTTTTAAAAGTAAATGTTATCCAATTTGGTTACAGAACTATAAATGTATATTCTCAAAATTGGCTCCTTTCCCAGTGACGTCTGACAAACACGTGTAGGCCATTAATACTTGGGAATTCATGGTTTCATTTGCCATACTTAGGATGTGTCAACTTGACAGAGAAACTCATCCACTAACAAACTCACTTGTGCTTGTTTTTAGATGCAGTATTGGTTATCCAGCAAAGATCTTATCTACTTAGATTAGCATAAAACTGAGTTTGGACTCAACCTCATTTCCAACTGGTTACTTTTGGGGGAATTAATTTGAAATTTAATCTCCTTTAAGTCAGAATTCAAAGATAATTTTGTTTACCTTCCCCAATTCAAGTCCAATGTCAGGTTTAATACCATCATCTAAACAAAATCGAAGTATGGAACTTTGGGGAATATATTAGATAAACCCTCTTCCCTTGGTGTTTGCCATCAGGACCTACCGTGAGTTGACATCCGGGTTAGTCAGAAAAGATGGAGACAGAACAACACAGAAGGAGGACAACGAGAGCACAGAGAAGGAAGAGAAGGGCATTATAGAGACAAAAAACTGCACAAATCATCAACACCCAATGCTCCTGAGAAACTGCAGATTCCACACCTTCAAAGGCATATTATACATGGGATGGGCTGATTCAAAAGATACCAACTACAAGAAATACGTTTTGAATGCCCAATGATATGTTGCATTAAGAATATGCTTGAGCTGGTTGCCTCTGCTTTGAAAGGAAAGCAGCTATGTGGGGGGCCCAGCCCAGATCACACTACTGATCTATTTGCCCCTGCAGGTGCTGTTTGCTGGAAACCAGCATGGGGGCCTGGACTGGGAGCCCAATATGAATAGAATCCCCGCAATGCTTTTCCTTCAAAATAGAAGTGGCTGCCTTAAGGATGCTTTTTTTTTTAAAGTGTGTTTAGCATGACATGTACGTAGTTTTGCCCTGAGACACCACTGTGTCTTGTTCCAATTTTCATATTGCTTAGAAGGGTGCAAAAAATAGGCAGTTTGCCACACTGTCTATTTTAAACCAGCCAATTTCATCTTCCCCTTTAAAGGTAAATTGTCTCACAAAAATGACTGAAGGTAATTGCTAGACCTGTGTTTCTCTGGATACCAGAAAGCAGAGAAATACATAGGGGAAAAGAGGGAGAGAAAAAGGAAACATGGCTTTCTATACAAAGCAGTAACTAGAGGACAACATATTGGCCTCTGCTACTAGAAAGGGCCTTTTATAAAGAACAACAACAACAACAACAAAAATGAAGTGCAAAGAAAATACACATCGCTATTGTTATGGCCTGGCTGGCTGAGTGGGTGTGATCATGTGCTCCCAGAGGCCTACAGAGAGAGCAAAAGTTCTAATACTGCCCCTTGCGCTCCTGGCATTCTTCCTTTGGCTGAAGTGGAAGATGCATAGCTGCCGAGATCGGCATGGACAGGGTTCTGTTCCCCCTGCACAAGGACAGTGGGTGGCCTCTGTCCATTTGGGCATGGTCTGGCCTGGCAATGGGCTATCACAGCAGAAGACGTGTGGGGAAATCACGTGCTGTATCCATTTCTTGACTAGTTCTCATCGTGACTGGAGACTCAATATAGATTTCATGATCAAGTTCATTCCACGGCACTGTGCCTTTTAGGTGCTATCTTTCGACTGGCTCTCCTGTTTGCTGGGAAAGCAAGTCTCAGAGATTCATATGTCTCAATTACTGATGCCTCAAGGCATTCCACAGTAATATCTAATGTATGTTTCCTGTCTGAAGATCCTGAATTATATTGCAATTAATATTTGCACAAACATTTCCTTGAGTTAATCAGTGCTGATAGGGAGGTAATGGGAAGCCCTGATTTAATAAAATCTGAGGGCTGCTTCACAGGCTATACTTTCCCTAAACTCGAATACAGCTCCAAATTGGAGTGTGTATTCGTAATATGGAAAGGCAAATGTCAGCCCCCACCCCAATACAAGCATTTGGCTACTTGGCTTTTGACTAGGCAACATGTTATAAAGTAATAGGGAAGTTACACAATAAAGAAGCAGGCAGGAAGGACACAGTAGCCTCACCACAAGTAAGGAAGGGTGCTGGATTTGAGGACTGGTGGCTTAACTGATGAAGCATTTCCAGGTCTTGTGTGAAGTCGAAGGTGGGGAATGCTGGCTGGGGAAACGCTGGGAGTTGTAGGACTTTTTTCTGTCTAAACATGCATAGGATTATGCCCAATTACAGTAAAACCTTGGATTGCAAGTAACTTGGTCTGCAAGTGTTTTGCAAGACAAGCAAATTTTTAAAATAAATTTTAACTTGATAAACAAGCGACGTCTTGTAATACAAGTACTGTAGTACGGTCAAGAAAAATGAAGACTTTACACTATCATTCTCTATTGCAGCTTAAATTAAAAATATGTGTACAAATTTCTTATGGGGAATTTCGCTTTGATATACAAGTGCTTTGGATTACAAGCACGTTTCCGGAATGAATTATGCTTGCAATCCAAGGAATTACTGTAGTTAATTAATGGGAAGGGGTGTTATCTTACTGATTTCTGATCTTATTTTCTGATTTCACACAGCTCTTGTGTCCCACTACCAACACTGCCACCATTCTTTGTGAAATCTAACGGTCTAGACCAAGAGTAGATATCTTTCAGTGTTTCTAAAAAGTTACATCCAGGGTATGTTGAGTCTGGAGGAGAGAAGACTAAGGGGAGACATGATAGTGGTCTTCAAATATCCGAAGAGCT
Organism: Shinisaurus crocodilurus; assembly: GCA_021292165.1. Taxonomy (NCBI): domain Eukaryota; kingdom Metazoa; phylum Chordata; class Lepidosauria; order Squamata; family Shinisauridae; genus Shinisaurus; species Shinisaurus crocodilurus. The sequence continues at coordinate 222,772,684 of CM037877.1, forward strand.
TTCATGCAGAAGATGGAGCAGAGTTGTTCGCTCCTGCTCTAGGGGGCAGGACTAGAACCAATGGGTGGAAATTGCAAGGAAGCAGATTTTGGCTAAATGTTAGAAGAAACATCCTAAGGGTGAGAGCTGTTCAACAGTGGAAGAGACTGCCTTGGGGGTGATGGGTTCCCCTTCACTGGGGGTATTTCAGCAGAGGCTTTTCACCTGTCAGGGGTGTTACAGCTACATCTTGCATTTCAGATCATGCACTGAGCAGAATTCCTACTCTATAATTCTAAATTATGATGTCCATCTTCTGCTGCTGGTATTTGGCACGAGAAGTGATTCAAAGCTGAGCATCATGGGGACACCTTAGTGAAGAGGGAAAGAGGTAGCCACTCTACCTCAATTCCCTGCAGTATCTTTCGACACAACAGAGGGTTCTGGATGACTAGACAGCCCTCGGCTCTGCTTCCTTAAAGCACCTCATGCAAACAGCCTCATTTTTACCACATACACAAAGAAATACTTCTAGCAATATGGGCTATAAAAGTCCCATTCCTCAGCCTGCTGCCCAAGCTACCAAATCAAAAGGCCCTGATATGAGAAGAATTTAAAGTTCACCAAACCATCCAGAGCTTGTCTGGCTTAATTGCTAATGGGATTTGCTGCAGAGGTAGTTTGATTGCTGCCAGCAAAGGAAACAATATAACCCTGAGCAGTAAAAAAAAATATGCCGTTGGAGATGGTGGCATCAAGTGAGATGCTCAACCAGACATTTATATGAGTTGGGATTTACAGACAGTCTTGTGCATATTGCTTCCTGGGAGCATCTCCCATACAGATCCTGTAGTGCTTTCTGTGGCTTTTAATTTTCTATCGGCACGAGATAGACAAGTGAAAAGAAGTCACTATTGTTGGTAGGAGAAAGGGAATGGGTTCCTATCTTCTGTGGATACCTGGTGCTATGTAGGCTGTGGATAAGGCTCACAGGTCTACCAAAAATACCACAATGCTAGCGTAACCCTAATCCCCTTCGCTGCAAAGTTATGCCCAAAGTTTGAAACAAAGCAACCCCCCAGTAGCATGAAACAGAGATGGAACTCGCCTTAAGTTCTGTTTACATTTTCCTATACATGCTTTGATGCAGTTTTGTTATACAAAACCTATTAAGATATAACTGAGAATCTATCCATCGCTTACGCTGGCTCAGCTTGTCTGAGTGTGGAAAGCTAAGCAGGGCTGGTTATTACTTGGATGGGAGACCCCTCCTCTAGTTTCCTCGACTGAGCAGGGGGTTGGACTCAATAGCCTTGTAGGCTCCTTCCAACTCTATGATCTATGAAATCTATGAAATACAGATTCATCCACATGAGCATGTGTGCATTGTTTGTGTGGGTCAGAAAGACTGGACAGCTGGCCCTGAAAACTGCTGGCATTCTAACTGTATCAGAGAAGCATAAGTCCTAACACAGTATTACAATATGATATACCCTACCTCTGCTTTCCTCAAACAAGTGCTCTCCAGATGTTTTGGACTACAACTCCTGACTACTGGCCATGCTGGCTGGGGCTGGAGGGCACCTGGTTGGGAAAGGAAGACCTACCTAATTATGTTGGTTTAGTCCTGGAATTAATGACATTGGATTTAGTGGACTGAAGGCTGAAGGCAGATGTTGTGTTGGATCCATGATCTGCCCTCCACAAGAGGAACGGGCCTTTTGCAAGAGGAAGAGCTCTGCTTGTGGAAGGTCCCTCTGACTGATTTTTGGGAATCCCCCCCCACTCCCACACTGCAGCTCACCCCATTCAGCAGGGTCTCCTGAATGTCTGTGTACCATTTCAGGGGGCTGGAGGGGCTGCCATGAGAAGGAGGGGGTGGGACAGTAGAGCTTTTAAAATGGCAAAACCTGTTTGACTAGAGATTATGGGGGCACAAAGAAATCTGTGCTTAACCACAGGAAATTACATCTCTGTCATATGTCTAAGTCTCTTAGGGCACAATCCTATGCATGTTTAGCTAGAAAAAAAAGTCCTACAACACCCAGCACTCCCCAGCCATGCTGGGAGTTGTAGTACTTTCTTCTGGCTAAAATGCATAGGACTGCACCCTTAAAAACTACTTCCTGTTTCAAACTAATGCTGCAATCCTAAGCATACTTACCAAGGAGAAACTCTGTGAGATTCAGTTCTCAGTAAACAGGTTTAAGATCAGGCCAACATGCATGCTGCCTTGACTAATATCAAGGTCCAGTTTTATGGTGCAGATCATAGGGTTGATACTACAAGCATTGGAGGACCTAGTTCAAATCTCACTCCCTTCCTGACTGGGGTTCACATGTACTTTCTGCATATAAAGAACTGAACTCTTTGCTCATGCATTCTGTTATATCCAAACTTCAGCCGGTGTTAGACACAGGCAAACGCTCCTTGAATCATGCTAACTGCAGCAACACAATTGATCTTTCCCAAGGGGTATGTTTTCACCTGGCCTTTCATGTCTTTCATGTTCATAGCATTTTTCATTCCCTTTTTGTCCTTCTTGTTCTTCTTCTTCTTGCAGCAGCATTTCTTGCAGATGCAGAAGCAGCAGGTGAGGATCAGCAGCCCAGCTACTACGGCAATGGCGATCAGGGCCCATGGTGGCACTGAAAAAAAAGATGAATACAAAAAACACGCAGAGCACAGTCATCACTACAGGCTGACAATAATAAGGAATTTACTGCACTGGCGGTGGCGGGAATGCAGCTATAAGTAAAATTACACACCTCCTAAAAGATGTACCGGTATGTATTTATTTAAAGCAGTAGTAGGCAACCTGGCATCCTCCAGATACAACGACTCCCATAATCCCCTGACCATTGGCCAGGCTGGCTGGGGTTTATGGGAGCTGTAGTCCAAAACATCTGGAGGGGTGTCTACTCTTGCTTTATAGAATATTTCCACCTCATCTTTCAGTCCAGGCTGCCCACAATGACTTAAGTGTTTTGTTCCCCCCCCCCAAACAATCCTAAAAGGAACAATTTGAAATAACAGCTTAGAAACACCCAACACCAAAGGCCAAGCAGATTAAAACTTCCAGTTCAATACTGGATCCAATGCTGAAACTTGTGAGAGTTTGCTGAAAGGCAAGAAGCGAGGAGGCTAGGAGGGCATTTTGTAATTTAGGTGCCTTGACCTAAAAGGCCTCATCTCCAGCACCCACCAATGGCAGTTCTGACTATAGGCCCTCAAATGCTGACCTGAGCATGTGGGCAGGTCCATACGGGCACGGTCAACCCTATACATAGCATTTTCCTAGTATAGAACAGTTTTTACCCACTTTGAATTTTTGTAATGAGTCTTGGGGCACAATCCTAGGTTTAGACAGAAAAAAGGCCTACAACTCCCAGCATAGCTGGCTTGGGCATGCTGAGAGTTGTAGGCCTTTTTTCTGTCTAAACTTGCATAGGATTGCACCCTTAGTGTTTTAGGGGGCTTCTTAAGGCCTAAAATCAATAGGTTTGCAATAGATTTGTGAGAGTAGGTTTTCTCATTAAGAAAAAAAAATCCTTCCTTTATTATCAACCATCACCAATAAATTAGAACCTATTTTCTCATGAAAGTATCCTCTCTCTCCTTCTTTTTTTAGTGGAAATATGCTAAAGTGAAGATAATACCTCAGGCCACCCCAGTAATATTCTTGAATAACATGCCTAATTACAGTTTGGCCCTTAGCATAATGGTGTCCCTGGTTGTACATCTTTAAGAACATAAGAAGAGCCATGCTGAATCAGACCAAAGGCTTATCTAATTCAGTATTCTGTTCACACAGTGGCCAACTAGCTGCCTGTGGGAAATCCACACATAGGACATGAGTGCAACAGCACCTCCCTCTTGTGTTCCCCAGCAAATAATTAATAGCCCACAAGTGATTAATAGCCTCATCGTTAATGGTCTTGTTGGGGGAGGGGGAGTGAAGGCAGCACACACAGACTTGGTCCTAGGCCAGCCCTTTGCACTCTGCAGATATGAGCAACCTTAGAAACTGTAGGGATAGCAGAAGCAGACCAGGGTACACAATATCATTTTCAGATGTTTCCAAGATAAGACAGCAGATGTGAGCTACTTACAGGGAATCTTTTTTATTTCATTCATGAACTTTTCTCTTATCTCGGCCAATGGATCCCCCTTGCTCTCCACTGGGCCTGAAGTCTGTGTTCCATTTTCCATTGACACTGCTGGGGCCACCGTTGTGGTAGGGGGTAGTGGATTACCCGTGGTAGCAGCTATTATGGCTTCTGGCTTGGGATGCTTTTTGAAGAAGCTAAACCCCATCTTGACCGCTCTTCAGGTTCTCTGAAAAACATAGGAATGTTGATAGTAACAGCTCAGGCCCTCCCTTCACTATTTTACTTACCACTGAGAACATTTGCTTTTCTCAAAAACAGATTATAGTGTCACTCATGGCTGTACTGCTATTTCAGAACACTCCATAAAGGAACATTCTGCTTCTTCCGTGGTGCGAGTAGTGTCTAATGATGAAAACTTCCTGGGTGGTATAGAATCAGGCCAGCGATGGACTGGTTGAGAAATCTTACTTTGTATTTCCACCTCCAATTCATCATGGATAATGTCACCAAGCCCCAAACTACATGTGATGGTGGCAGACCTGTATCTTTAACGGCAGGTTTGGCCTAACCAAGTACAAAGCAAGAGGCTGGAGTCCAGGTGAAAGAGCAAAAGTGGTGCACAGCCACAGCTAACCATCGGTGGTCTGTCCTACAATGTCACTTATCCTTCAGCTGGGCCCTGGTACAGGAAGGGAACCCCGCTGGAATAATTAAAAAAAAAAATCTGAGCCAGGGGAGCCAGGGACATATGCAGGAGGCAAACAAGGGTTTGGTACCTCTCACTGGTACACTCTTCCATTCTTTTAATCAGCAGTGGCTGGTGGCTCCGCCTCCAATGTCAGTGGGGCAGTATGTCCACTCCGGGTTTCAGTCTGAACTTTAAAGGAGCTATCCATGGTGCCAAAGCTATTTGGGGGCCAGGATTCAGCACTATGGATAGCTCCTTAAAAGTACAGACTGGAGCCCAGAGTGGATACAACGCCCCACTGACATTGGCCCCACCAGCCTCCGCTGCTTTTCATCAAAGCCACTCATACCCTGCTTTATACATTATGAAATGTAGATTGCACCAAAGACACAGGTGTAGTAATTATACGCATCTGCTTTTCCACAAATAATATTGTTTGAGATGCAAAATTCTGAGAAACCCAAATGAGGAGTTTTTAAATTCCCATGTGGAGAGACTAACTGAGGCAGGTTTTCAAACTATGAAGTTTCAAGCAAGAGAGAGAGCATGGACTGACCAACTGATAATATATCTTCCCCCACTATTTCAGTCTGGTCTTCCATCTCTGTTACTACGAGATAAAACAGCCAGATACTGAATTCTCACACACACTGTTAGTCTTCAGTTCCCCTTCTGTGCCAGTGGCCAAGTGCAGACCTTGCCAAGAACTCTCTGGTCTCTAGTGTGTAATCCATAATTTTTATTTTATTTATTTTATTTATTTATTATATTTATACCCCGCCTTTTTTCCTGCAAGGAACCCAAGGCAGCTTACATAATCCTCCTCCTCCTCTCCATTTTATCCTCACAACAACCCTGTGAGGTAGGTTAGGCTGAGAGTCAGGGACTGGCCCAAAGTCACCCAGTGAGTTTCATGGCTGAGCGGAGAATAGAACCCGGATCTCCCGAGTCCCAGTCCAACACTCTCACCACTACGCCACACTGGCTCTCATTTATTATCTGTTGTAAGAAAGAAGGCACCCATTTGTGGATACTTTTTAGCTTTACCATGTGACTGGTACATGCCGTGCAAGGATATTAACCATTCAGGCTCTATGATGCCCCTATGAATGATTAGCTCAGTTGTGGAAAGTGAAATATGAAGAACTAGAAGTAGATTGTCAATTTCTCCCAAACAAATCTTGTTAAAACAATCATTTTTATGTAGTGAAGCCACAAAAGACTGGATACTTTTTGGCATAGTGGCAAACACTGAGAATATCCCAGTATGTTCCCAGCATGTTTAAGATCCCAGTTCAGCACCATGTGGAAAACCTTTGAAAAGTAGACCAAGCAAGAAGACACTGAGTCATTGTCCCCACATGTCAGATTTATCAAAGCATGCACAGGATCAGTCACCATACCCCCAAAAAGTGTACATGTGTTGGATTTGCCACCTAGCCAGCATGTAAAATATGGGTGGGGCAAACTGGCCTTCAGCAGAGGAACTGAAGGAAAGTTCCAGATGGGAGCAGAATAAAGATGGTGCAGCACTAAAAGCAGGAAGCCAAAAAGAAAAGAAGAGGCAAAGCCTCAAAATGGTGCTCATAAATGGAATACTTAGTGTACATTGCTTTGGAAAATTCCTTTGCTAAGCAGTATATAAATGTATTTAAATAAATAAATAAAAATTAGAGGTTACAAAATGTCCAGTGCATTTCAGCAGACACCTTCTTCAAGGGAAAAGTGATTCCAATGGTTGTGATAGTTCAGTGAAACCGTATTTTCTTGGAGACTAAATATTCCAGACCCCCAGAAACTATCTTGTAAGAAAGGATACACGCAACAAGGCACACCAGATGAGCTCCTGCATTATGAGTATGACTTTTTCTTCCCACTGCCAACTTGTCACCACAAGGAGGGTGGTATTGGAATGGTACTGCATACATCAGCATCCTATGCTGTCAGAAAAAAAGAGTTGGGGACCTAATGTTGGGTAGCCTGCAGTAATCTTGGCACGAATGTAAGGAGGAGAGAGAGATGTAAGGAGAGGATGTATGCCAAAGTATGAATGCCATCTGCTCTAATCTCTCTCCTACCTGCAGGCCTCCACATAATGGTACAGTGGGCAGAATTCTGGTTTTGAACATGGGAAGCCTAGGCACAAATTCTCCACTTGGCTGTGAATTTCCATGGGTAACATCAGGCAAAATCACAATCTTTCAGACTAATGATTTTAGAAGATACCCACTTTCAGACCATGGGATAGTGCAGGAACTGGCAAGAAGAGGAAATTAATAATAAAAGCAAAAGGACCTGCAGAAACAGCCTTGTTTTGCCCGGAGAGACTCAACTGTTACATTCAGTCTTTCCTTTGCTTCACGCTGTTCAAATCATTCAGCATAAATTGCCTAAGCTAAGGATATTTCAGTGTCCCCTTCCAATAAAACAGAAACAACACAGTTCATAGATTTCAATGGGAGGGAAGAGAATCAATTGTCTTTGTCTTTATTATAAGAATTAGCCGTATGGATGTATTAAGATATAAAATTATGATTTCTCCCATATGCTATGAGCAGGACAACAGAATCTGGATCCCGGATTCTAACCACATACCAGCACAAAAAGCTCTAAACTAAGAATGAGAGCTTGCTTTTAAAAAGATGCACGCATGCCAGAGCAGTGCAGTGAAATATGAGAGCCAAGCAGTCAAACAGGGTCAGATGCCTGCACCGAGTTCTTGCCAAACAGGAAAGTGCTATGAACAGTTTGTTCTAGTCATGAAATAGGAAGTCTTGTCTCACAGGTGGAGGTTGAGGCCCAAAGCATGTACTCTGAGCACCAGTGAGAGCCATAATACTTTCATTACTAATTAATGTGGAGACGATGATGACACATGGCATGAGAGATGTAGGCTTGTAACAGAGGGATTATTGACCAAACTGGAACCGGGACCAGATTCATCAGGCATATATACCTATGCATGGAATTCTCTATCTTTTCAAATCCTGCAATAACTTTTTTTTTTTTAAAGATAGGGCAATATGAGCTGTACTTGATACTTCAAAAGGATCTGTACCATAGATATATGATCTTGCTAATTTATTTAATTTTCAGTCCCTTGTCGAATAATCCCTAGCATGGAGTTTACCTTTTTCACTGCCGCTACACGTGGATAGCTTTCTCTGAGCTATCCATGTACTACCCCAAGATCTCTTTCCTGGTTAGCCACTGCCAATTCAGACCATGGCAATATATAGGTGACCATGGCAATATATAGGTGACCTTGGCATTTGTTTTTATTCCATGTGCAGTATTTAACACTCTCATTGTTCTACCAGGCTTCTCATATTCCTAAATCTCAATAGGAAGTGATCTGACCATGACAAGGGAGTAGATGTTAATTCCCTCACTTTCAGGTCACCATCCTCCTGCCCAGTCAAGAAAACCAGATCAAGCATGTGTCCTCCTACATGTGTTGGAACAATGACATGTTGGGACAGCCCCATGGTTGCCATGGAGGCCATGAAGTCCTGAGATGCCCCGGATCCAATGGTCTCAGCATGGAAGTTGAGATCCCCCAGAACCATCATCCTAGGGGTCTTCAGTTCCAAGTCCGAGACCACCTCCATCAGCTCAGGCAGGGAGACTGATGGGTAGCAGGGTGGGTGGCACAGCAGCAGAATCCTTAATCTGTCCCCAGTACCCAAATAAGACACAAACACTCAAGATCAGCACTCAAATGGACAAGAAGCCTAATGAGGGAGACAGCATTTCTGTAGACCATGGCAACCCCACCTCCCTGACCCTCAAGTCGGTGTTGGTGCTGCACTGAATAAACAGGAGGGCAAAGCTCGGAGAGACTAACCCCTTCCAGTCCCCCCACCCAGGTCTCAGTAAAGCACAACAGGTTGGCCCTCTCATTTACAATTAAATTGTGAACGAGGGAGATTTTATTTTGGACCGACGACCTGGCATTCAGCAGCACCACCAGACCCAAGGGAAAGCTGGTAAGGCAGCCAGGAAACATCTGGGCAGAGGAAGAACCAGAAGAGGGCATGGGCATAAGATGTCTAACCCCTCTTCTCTTCAGCTGGCATATTAATTTCCCAATGCTATACCTCCCCCTACCTGTAACCATACTTATGGGGGCACTCCCGTTCCTCCCCAGGCTATCCAGTTAATTTCCTAAGTACATGTTAAAAATTCAGTTTAAAATAGTTATGGCCAACACAAGGGCACAATCTTAAAAACTCACCCACCAAGACCCTGACCCTGGAAGTGAGGCAAAGCAATTCAATAGACTTGATTAACTTTGCTAATTTGCTGTGGCACATTACTGATTGCAGGGAGTCAGTCCAAAGGGAGACACTTCTTTGTGCCACTTCTGGATGGGGCCTATTGCACCTCCCAATGTTTCACTGATCAGAGAAATACAATACGTATTCTGGTCCTCATTGACAAGTGCAGATCCTTTAAACTGAGCTCCATACAGAAGAAATATGGCCAAGGGGCTTTAAAGCCTTTGCAGATGGGTTAAAGATTCACCTTTTTCTTCTGAGTTTCCCTGGGAATTGCTGGTGGGATATTGCTTGAGAGATGTATCACCTGCATATAGGGCTCAGCTGAATATTCTCCAGTTTACATTTTTTGGTGTGAAAGGGGACTCACCATTTCCATGCCTGTTTGCTGGTGTTACCAGCCACTATCAGCTGCTGCTTTGGTGCTTCCTCCCTTCCATCAACAGGACAATAATGCCATTGTCACTCTTATTTATTTATTTATTTATTTATTTATTTATTATTAATATTTATTTTATCGCCCATCTGGCTGGCAACCGGCCACCCTGGGCGATGTACACAGAATAAAATACATAAATGCAATAAAATACATTAAAACAATATAAAAATTTTAAAATCTTAACCCACCCCATATTCCCGCCTGAACAACCAGGTTTTTAATGAGCGACGGAAGCTCATCAGAGAGGGGGCATGGCAGAGGTCACTCGGGAGAGAGTTCCACAGTACGGGGGCCGCCACAGAAAAGGCCCTCTTCCTCGTCCCCACCAGTCTAGCTGCTCTGGCTGAAGGGACAAGGAGAAGGCCATCCGTGGCAGATCTTGTTGAGCGGCCCACTTGGTGTTGCTGGAGACGCTCCTTGAGATAAACTGGACCAGAGCCGTATAGGGTTTTAAAGGTCAAAACCAACACCTTGAATTCGGCTCGGCAAGCAACTGGTAGCCAGTGCAAATCCTTCAGCACTGGCGTGATGTGATCCCGCCGGCGGCTGCCTTTAACCAGGCGAGCCTCCGACCAGCTGCAGCTTCCGAACCGTCTTCAAGGGTAACCCCACGTAGAGCGCATTACAGTAGTCTAGGCGAGAGGAGACCAAGGCATGAACCACTGATGGGAGCAGGTGATTAGGAAGGTAGGGGCGCAGCTGCCGTATCAGATGGAGTTGATACAGCGCTGCCCGGCTCACAGCTGCCACCTGAGCCTCCATGGACAGCTGGGAGTCTAGAATGACTCCCAAGCTGCGGACCTGGTCCTTCAGGGGTAGATGTACCCCATTCAGCACCAGGTCAACATCCCCTAACTTCCCCTTGTCCCCCACCAGCTGTACCTCGGTCTTGTCGGGGTTCAGCTTCAGCATGTTCCTTCCCATCCAGCCAGCCACTGCCTCCAGGCACTTGGACAGGGTCTCAACGGCCAACCTCGGTGAGGACTTGAAACAGAGGTAGAGCTGCGTGTCATCCGCATACTGATGACACCGCACCCCAAACCTCCTGATGATAGCTCCCAGCGGCTTGAGGTAGATGTTGAATAACATCGGGGAGAGGATGGAACCCTGCGGCACTCCACAAGTGAGCAGCCGAGGGTCCGAAGCCTCCTCCCCGAGAACTACCCTCTGGTACCTTCCAGAGAGGAAGGACCGGAACCACTGCAATACAGTGCCTCCCAAGCCCAACCCCTCCAGGCGGTCCAGGAGGATACCGTGGTCAACGGTATCAAAAGCCGCCGAGAGATCGAGGAGGACTAGAAAGGAGCATTCGCCCCTATCCAAAGCCCTCCTCATATCATCCACCAAGGCGACCAAGGCCGTCTCCGTCCCATGTCCAGACCTGGCTGAAGCCCGACTGGCACGGATCTAAATAATCGGCTTCATCCAAGTGTGCCTTCAACTGAGCACCCACCACCCGCTCGCTCACCTTGCCCAGAAATGGTAAATTGGAGACTGGGCGAAAGTTGTTTAAATCCTGGGGATCCAAGGAGGGCTTCTTTAGAAGCGGTCTTATTACTGCCTCCTTGAGGGCTGATGGCATCACTCCCTCCTCGAGGGAGGCATTCACCACCGCCTTGATCCCCTCACCCAGTCTCTCCCTGCAGCTCATTATGAGCCAGGACGGGCAAGGATCAAGCAAGCAGGTTGTCGGCCTCACAGATGAAAGCACCTTGTCCACTTCATCAGAAGGAAGAAGCCGAAACCGATCCCACAAAACCAGTCTGCCATTGGCCTCCTCCCGCTCACTCCCTGTGTCCACGACGCATGGTATCCCACTCCTAATCCGATCGATTTTATCTGCGAAGTGCTTCGCTAAAGCCTCACAGGAGGCTTTAGACTGTTCCAATGGGTCCGGAGCGACTGGACCGACCAGACTCCGGACCACTTGGAACAGCCTCCTGGGGCAGCACTCCGCAGACGCAATGGAGGCAGCATAGAAATTCTTTTTTGCTGCCTTCACCGCCACCCGGTAGGCTGAAGATGCAGCTCTAACCACTGTTCGATTGTCTTCGGAGCGGGAATTACGCCATCGGCGCTCTAGCCTTCTCACCTCTTGTTTCAGAGCTCGCAGCGACGGAGTGAACCATGGTGCCGCGCGCGCTCTGTTTAGGCGAAGAGGGCGCTTCGGAGCAACTCGGTCTAATGCCCTGGTGATTGCAGCATCTGCTTGCCACCTGCTTGCTTGATCCTTGCCCGTCCTGGCTCATAATGAGCTGCAGGGAGAGACTGGGTGAGGGGATCAAGGTGGTGGTGAATGCCTCCCTCGAGGAGGCAGTGATGCCATCAGCCCTCAAGGAGGCAGTAATAAGCATTCCAGTCGTCCACCAGGGTCTCGACCGAGCTACCGTTTGTGTGCTCCAATTCCCCAAGCGCGTTCAGGAATCCATCCGGATCCATAAGACGCCTGGGGCGGACCATCCTAATAGGTCCCTCACCCCTGCAGAGGGGTTGTGGCATCGAGAAATCCAACCTCACCAGATAGTGATCTGACCATGACAAGGGGGTGGCGGATATACCCCCGATTTCCAGATCATTTCCCCCCTCTCCAGAAACAAAAACCAAGTCCAGTGCATGACCGGCTACATGGGTAGGTCCAGTTAATACAGGGTTCAGCTCCCAGGAAGCCATGGTCTCCATGAAGTCCCGAGGTGCCCCCGTGAGGACAGCCCCCGAATGCACATTGACGTCCCCCAGCACCAATAGCCTGGGGGACAACACACGCACATCAGAGACCACCTCCAGCACCTCGGCCAGGGAGTCTGTCGTGCAGCGGGATGGACGGTACACGAGCAGAATCCCCAGACTGCCCTTGGGACCCAACCTCCAGTACATGCACTCAATAAACTTGGTCTCCCGGAGAGGGAGTCTGGTAAGGACCAAGGACTCCCAGTAGATAACAACCACTCCTCCTCCCCGTCCCCCAACCCTTGGCTGCTGGGCATACGAGAAACCAGCCGGACACAAGGCCGCCAGAGTTGGAGCAGCGGCCTCGTCCAGCCAGGTTTCCGTAATACATGCCAGGTCCGCACCCTCATCCAGGATCAAGTCATGGATGAGAGATGTTTTCTGGGTAACGGACCTGGCATTGCACAACAGCAAACGCAAGGTATGGGGAGGAGCCTGCTTAGGAAGGAGACATATCTGAAGAAAAGCTGTGCCAAAGACCAGTTGAGTGGACCTGCGAAGAAGCCTGCTCTGGAGTGTCACCACCATGCCAGGCCCCGGGGAGGGGCACACCAAATGTGCACTGAGGGGGACACAAATGGACAAACACTTTCACCCCTCCCTTTCTTGCCCCCTCCCAGCATTTTGGGCTCATCCCTAGTTGTATACAAGGATATAGATGGACATTGAGACCTGTGTACAGCAGTTTTCCCTAACCTGATGCCCTCCAGATGGTTTGGACTACAACTCCCATCAGTCAATGAGCAGGTGTGATGGGAGCTGTAGTTCAAAACATCTGGAGGCCATCAGGTTGGGGAAGGCTGGTGTACAGTGGTTTTGTACTGCAGTACAGGCAGTCCCCAGGTTACGAACGAGTTCCGTTCCTAAGAATGTCTTTAAGTCGAATTTGTATGTAAGTCAAAACAGCATAGCGTTCTATACGTTGAAATCGGCATTTACGCAAATTGCGTTGTATACTACACTGTGTACTCTAACGACATAGCGCCGGGGAACCCAGAAGTCCGTTCTTAAGTATGGGTTGTGTGTGAGTCGGACGTTCTTAACTCGGGGACTGCGTTTTACTGCGTATTACTGCGTTTAGGGGTAGTAGCCTGAGATTTTAGCAATTAAAGCAAAGGGCATGCTGCTAGAGAGCTTGGCTACTGCCAACTTGTCTGGGAAATGCATCATCCTTACTGTTACTTCTGTTAACTACAAGGCAATCCATTTCCATCTTGGGGGGGGGGACGCTTTGTTTTTACTATACAGCTGTCAAGAGTTCGAGATCTGGACGAAAAATAAGGAGCTCCCCTCCTCCCTTGAATTTCTCCTTCCACATCATGGAAAAGCAGCAGGTGCCAAGCCCTGCACCACGAGCAGAGCATAGCAGAAGCAGGGATGGTCTGGAACAGCAGCCTATCACAGCTGTCCAGAACATGCTCTGCTGTGCTTTCAGAGAGGAGAGGCAGGTAGAAAAGGTGAGAGAGACATGAGCAAGTGGTCAGGTCAGGTCTCCTTCCCCAAACCTTTCTGCTAATGTGCCAGAAGGAACACAAAGCAACTGGTAGAAAAGCAATTTCCCAAGATCTGAATAATATACAATTTAGGCCATTCAAATTCTGTGTGTGGGTGGAGTGGAACTGGGATATGGCAACCCTATACAGGACTCTTTTGTCACGCAGCCATGAAGAGTCCCGTCTGGCAGTTGGCAGGCAAAAAGAAACTCTTGCTTTCCCTGCCCACTGCACTGCAGCAGGCGGAACATGCTCCCCCCTTCACACACTTCCCAGCAGGAATCTATATCTATGCCTCGTTCTGTTACCAGACTGAAAGAACATTGCAGGCTCTGCTGGAGTCACTCGAGGCCTGAAATCCAAGATATTCTGTCTCCAACTCCTGCCTATACAAATGTAGGTAACACGGAACCTAGCACTTCAGTTCTAGAAATGTTACATATCCTCTATGTGCAGACCTGCCAAACCTGTCCAGATCTTTCATTCTGGACCGTGCCTCTGTGCTAATTTATTTTCCTCGCCTTCTCTACTTCCATGTGCCATTCCCTTTACCGGCAATGTTGTGGCTGCAATTCCTCAGGCTACTCATTGTAGCTGCCCCCCACTAAGCCAATGGAACCAATCAGAATTGGTGGCTTGACCAGTCAGACTCAGAGCTTCTGTGCTTGATTCTGGCCAGCTCACCTCCAAGTGGGATTTTAACAGTGCAATCCTGTGTATGTTTATTCGGAAGAAAATCCCACTAAATTCAATGGGACTTACTCTCCAGTAAGTGGATTTAGTACTAAAGCTTAAAAAAGGGATCATTTTTCAATTGCACATATTCATTTAAGATGTATAAGTATCATGTTACTCAGGAATGCATCAGTAAAAGGCAACCACAGGCCAGGTTAAAACTGGCAGTGTGTGGCAGCTCTAACTCACCTCATGGGACCCTGGTTTTGTGACACTATGTGAGCAGCTTGCCACTTTCCCAAAGAGCCTGATTGGTCATTAAAGTGATGTGGATACATTTCGAAGTGCATTTCATGGTGACTGCTAATGTGATGCTTATTAGAGGTCAAGGAAGATTCTTCCTCAAAGATTCTGGGACTTCTGTTTTCTTCCTTTCCTCTCAAGCATCAGAGATGGCCTCAGTTAGATAAGACACTGGAAGAGATCAGCTATCGCTGAAGAATTCAGAACAATCTGGAAATGCAGAGTGCATTTTACTAAATAAGGAAGTTTTTTGCGTTTTTAAATGTTTTATCAATTGGTTTTGGTTTTCATACTTGGGACATAACAGACAATTTATCGCTTGAGCCAGGTTAGGGGCACTGGAGAGGGGACACACACAAGGGAGCTGTGCCCTCTCACCAGCCAGGATCCCACCCATCCAGTAGACTGTTATCTGTTGCATGGGAGTGGGGAGAGGAGGATTCATTTCAGCACCCCGCACTGGCCTGTTCATACTGAGCTTCAAATTGCATCCACCCCACCCCCATTTGATAAGAATTGGATCCTGCCTTCACCACATCCTTTGCAGTCTGCAAAATTCAAATTCCGCCCCATTCACAAATCCCCTCATCTCCTGAACTTGTCATTTCACTCTTCCACATAAAAGGAGGCCTGCATATTTATGAGTCAATATTTATGGCTGACTGGTAAACAATGAGAGCGCTGGTGGGCAGCGTCTTGTTTTTGCTCTTTGGCATCTCTAACTGATTAATGCCAGTAGAAGCCAGCCAGCAACTGGTGTGCAAGTGCCTCTATAGACCAAGTGTAATAGATTCTCCCCCCCCCCTGTAATAATTTAACATCTGGGAGCAAAGGAGGTTGGGGAGATGGGAGGGGGGAGGACGGGGAGTGCGTGGGTGGAGAAGGAGAGGCTGATCTCTGCAAAAGCCAATCTGGCCGGTGCATGGCTAATGACTCAATCTCTCGCTTTCCCTTTCTTCCCCATTGCAACACAATAAATTTCAAGCCTCCATCCATCAGGAAGGGGGGCTATTTAACATCCATGCTTCAACCTAAATGACAGCTTCTTAGGGCTATAAAAGAAATGCAGCAGGGAGGAGGGAGGGAGGTGAGCACCTATCCATCAGGCCCAATCTGCTGATGCAAAAAACAACACCACACGCTAACAGCCGCTATTGGACTCAAGTTGGGGAAGCAGTGCCAATAGGCAAATTGCCATTTTGACTGCTTAAATAAATTACACAACTGTAAACACCTGAGTACAGAGTCTGAGGTGACTGAGGGTGGCAGTGGCGGTGCTGAGTGGAGGGACACAGGATGTTGCAAGGCAACCTGGGTTGCTTGTGTGACTGATTTAAGTTGTGCAAGTAGCATTTTTAGGTTCAAAGGGGTACTATTAAAACACAAACCATTTAATATCCTCCTTTAGGGGGGGAAAGGCTGGATCCCATACATTTTTTCTTGCCTTTTCTACTGAAGTGACTAAAGAAGTGGAAGATCCCCCCCCCCACCGCCCAATTCCCTGTTGCAAAAGAGCACAACACAGGGGAAAGTGAGCAATGGAGAGACCTGGATGCAATCCCAAAGCCACTGACTCAAGAGGAGCCACACTGCATTGTTCTGGTTTTCAGAACAAACATTTATATGAAGCAGTTGATCCAAAGTAGTCCCCCTTCACTCAGCATTATCTACTGAAAGCTGCAAAAAAGCCAATTTCTCCAATCCAGAGTCAATTGCTCTTTCACAGACTGGATTAATCTTCTCTTTAAGAGGGTAGGACTACAATGGGAAACTATTTGAGTGCTCCAGCTAAAGCTCTTGTGTTTGCTGTTACAATGGTGAAGCAGATAGAAAGAATATACCCAGAGTACGTACTTTCACACTGCTGCATAATCAGAGGGAATGTTCAGGTCCCTTTGATATCCAAACCACCATCACCCATGCAGTTGTCATCTTAAGCTCAGAGCAGACCAGGCCAAATGATGATGGGAAATCTGTGATAAGATCTTCGGTGGGGTGGGGTGGGGTGGGTTTAAACCTTAAAATCAGCCAGTGGCAGGGCAAATTGGACTAGGGCCACGCAATGCTGGGAGCGGAGAGAATTTAATCTTTCCCCTGGCACTTTCCCCCCAACCTCATTGCCACCCTGGAATCTGCTATTCATCTGCAAGGGAATTCATAAAGGAATTCATACAGCTGTATGAAAAAAAATCATAAAGAGAATTCATGCAGTTGTCTGCAAGGGAATTCATAAAGTGGTCCCCACCTGACACAGGGTTTTTTTGTTGTTGCTTGTTTTAAATGGAAGGTCTGATCATTCATCTTCTGTCATCTCACCTAGTTTGGCCCTTACTCTATATTCTAGGATATTCCATGTTGGGCCAAACAAGAGTTAATTTAATTAAGAACTTGTACACAGGAACATACCTTGTATGGAGTCAGACCATTGGTCCATCTAGTCCAATTTTGTCTACACTGAATGGCAGCAACTCTCCAGGGTTTCTTGGCAGGATTCCTTCCTAGCCCTACCTGGAGATGCTGGGGATCGAACCTGGGATCTTCTGCATGCAAAGCATGTGCTCTATCACAAAGCATGTGCTCTATCAAACTGAATATGAGCCAGCAATGCGATGTGGCTGCAAAGAAGGCAAATGCAATTTTGGGCTGTATTAATAGAAGTATAGCTTCCAAATCGCGGGAAGTGATAATTCCCCTTTACTCGGCACTGGTTAGGCCTCATCTTGAGTACTGCGTCCAGTTCTGGGCACCTCACTTTAAGAAGGACATAGACAAACTGGAGAGGGTTCAGAGGAGGGCAACAAGGATGATAAAGGGACTGGAAACAAGGCCCTATGAGGAGAGACTGAAAGAACTGGGCATGTTTAGCCTTCAGAAGAGGAGACTGAGGGGAGATATGATCGCACTCTTCCAGTATTTGAAGGGATGTCACACAGAGGAGGGCAAAGATCTCTTCTCGGTCATCCCAGTTTGCAGGACACGGAATAATGGGCTCAAGTTACAGGAACCTAGATTCCACCTAAACATCAGGAAAAATTTCCTGACTGTCAGAGCAATAAGACAATGGAATCAACTACCTAGGGAGGTGGTGGGCTCTCCCACTCTGGAGGCATTCAAGGTGCAGCTGGACAGACATCTGTCAGAGATGCTTTGACCTAGATTCCTGCATTGAGCAGGGGGTTGGACTCGATGGCCTTGTGGGCCCCTTCCAACTCTACTTTTCTATGATTCTATGATTCTATGAGCCACAGCCCCTTATTGTAAATGTGCAATAGGACAAGAGCCGCAAGAGACATATTTTCTTAAGATATAAACAACAAAAATAATAAGCCCTGCCTTTCAAAGCCTTTGGAATGGACAATCACCACCTTTATTTATTTCTATCATATCTTTCTTCCATCATGGAACTCAAAGTATCATACATGGGATTCCCCCTTCCAGGCAATGACGAGGCACTTTCAGGAAGGTGGTTGCCACATATATCATCAGACCATGCCCTAGGACATAAGAACTTAAGCAGGGATTGGACTCGATAGCCTTGTAGGCTCCTTCCAACTCTATGATCTATGAAATCAGACCAAGGGTCCATCTAGTCCAGCATTCTGTTCATACAGTGGCCAACCAGCTGCCCACAAGCAACCCACAAAGAGGACATGAGTGCAGCAGAGGTGGGCAATCTACAGTCCCAGAGACACATGTGGGCCTTGCCCTAATTTCATGAGGTCCTCAGCCTAATTTCAAAAGCCCTCTGCATGCAATCAGTTCAGACCTCTAGCAAAAGTGACCTGTTTCTTCGCTGGCAGCCCACTGCCACTGTGTGGGAAGGAAGAGGGAGGGAGGAGAGAGAGAAAGGCAGTGGCAGAAAGAGAAAAGAAAGGAGCAGAGAGGCAAAGAGAAAAGGGGTGACCCACCCACTTTTGGCTCTGGCCCTGCCCACTGCCAACTCACCAGCAAAATGCAGCCTCCAACAGATTACCCAGGAGGAAATGCAACCCTCGAGAGAAAAATGGTTACCCACCCTGCCCTAGGAACTTTAACAACTGTTTTCTTCTTTTTTTTTTCTTTTTTTTTTAAATATTTTATTTATTTTTCAAAACAAATTATAACACAGAAAATATATTTAGCAAAATACAAAATTATCACACAAATATAACATAATCAACATACAATAAATCATAAAGTGCTCCCCCCCACCCTCCAAAGGACCAATTAATATACTTCTATCCTCTTGATCAAATAAAGTCTAAATTCCAAAAATATAACATATCCTGACAAGGCATGTTACCCTTCCCCTTTATTAATACATAGTCTAGTAATTGATTCCATATCTCCATAAAATTATTCTTCTTTAGCAATCCTTTTTTGCATTTGATACTACTAGTTAGTTTATCATTTAGGGCTATGTCCCAAACTTCCTTATACCAGTCTGTTATTAGGAAAACATGTTGTACTTTCCAATTTCTCGCTATCATTAGCCTGGCCGCAGTTAACAAGTTTACAATTAACTCCTTCGTATTTTGATCACAAATAAGCTTCTCAGTTATTGATAACAATGCTAATTTTGGACAGACCTCTAAATTAGTACCAATAATTTTCGATATTTCTGTAAAAACCTCTCGCCAAAACACCAATACATTTTTACAACTCCACCACATATGAGCATATGTCCCTTTTTCCTGACATCCTCTCCAACATAATGCAGAACAATTATTATCTATTCTATTTAATCTTACTGGAGTTAAATACCATCTCCAAATTAATTTATAAAAATTTTCCTTTATCCTAATTGACATCATTTTCACAATCCGTCTATCCCATATATTGTTCCACCCCACCTTCGAGGTCACCTCTTCAAATTCATTATCCCATACTGTCTTAAGCTGATCCTCTTGTTCTTTTGCTTTTTGGATCAATCTATATAAATCCCTCGTTATACCTCTTGTTGATGCATTACCTGGTAGGCCGTCTCTAGACATGACCATCTTTTCAAAATTAGTTAAATCTCTCTCGTACTCAGTTTTCCTTTTCCATTTCTTCGACCACTGTTCTAACTGTAGTAAATTTAACCACGATAATCTTTTTCTCCCAACAATTTCCATTATTTGATCTCTAGTCCCCATCTTTTCCACCCAATCGGTCAATCTAATAACCCTTTCTTCTCTTAGTTTACTCTCCAGCTCTAATCTTAAGTTTTCAGGAAAATCCTTAAGAGCTACCACCGGAGTTAATGGAGATATCCCTGGTATAAATATGCTCTTCATAGTACCCCAAATCATTAACAAATTTCTTAGAAAAGGGTTGTCTATATTTTTTATCAATTTATTATTATTTTTTTGAAAAAAAATATTCCCCAAAGTACTACGTAGTTCACATGTTTCTAACTCCAACCACATTATTTCTTTAGGGCGTGCTATAATATCCACTATATGTCTTAATTGATTCGCTATATAATACCATTTTAAATTCGGCAAACCCAAACCCCCTACTTTTTGTGCTTTATACCATCTTGTTTTAGTAATCCTAGATTTTTTCCCTCCATTACAATATGTATTAATAATTGATTGCCAATCTTTAAGTTCCTTATCTGATATCGCACTTGGTATCATCCGAAATAAAAAATTATCTTTGGCAAAATCTTCATTTTAATCAAAGCAATTCTACCAAACCAGGAAAGTCCAATTTTTTAATACTCCTCTATTTTATTCTTTACCTCATTCTTTAATTTCCTATAATTCTGATCTCCCAATTTATCTATATCTTTTGGAATTACAATTCCTAAATATTTAATTACATTATTAATCTTATAATTACTTTTTTTTTACACATTTCAATCTCTTCTCTTTTACTATAGTTAAACAACAAAAATTTAGATTTATCCCAATTAATCTGTAGCCCCGTTACTTCCCCGAACTCCTTTAAATGATTCTCCACTCTATCCATATTTTCCATAGGGTTTTCGATTGTCAAAAGAGTATCATCTGCAAAAAGATTTATTTTTATCTTCTCCCTAATCCCTATCCCACCTATATTTCTATCTTCTCTAAATGCATTTGCTAAAATCTCCATTACCAATGCAAACAAAATAGGCGAAAGGGGACATCCTTGTCTAGTTCCTCGACCTAGGTAAATTTGCTCTGTTAAACCATCATTTACTACAACTGATGAAACATTTTTTGAATACAATTGATTAACTACCGTACTCCTCTAAATCTTTCTCCAAACCCCATAATTTTAATTAAACAACTGTTTTCTATCCCAACCACTATTGGAATATTCTTCCCAAGAACAGAAATACTCAGATTTTGTACTATATAGCACTTCAGATGCTCAAAACACTTCATATACATTATCCCATAATCCTTACATTTCAACCCTGTAAGGTAGATGAATGTTATTATCCCAATATTGCAAATGGCTGGGGACACTAAGGCAGAGAGGAGGTAGATGGTTTAAAACACCATAGTCAGCACATGATAGGATTCAAACCAGGGGCTTCCTTATCCACTCCTTAGTCACCCGGCTACACCAGCTCTACTGTCCTTGTTAGGGGTCACTGGCAGAATTTCCTACCAAATTTCCAGGGATGTTGGAGTCTTTGGTCTCGAGTCCCGAGTCGAGTCACGAGTCTTTGGGCCCGAGTCTCGAGTCCAAGTCCGAGTCCTTGGTCCAAAATGGTGACTCACCAGTCCCGAGTCACTCGCAAAGCTGACTCCACGAGTCCCTGTTAAAAGCAATGGGGTTTTTTTCCCAACAAAATAAGGCTACTTCAGATGTGTGGTTTAAATAAATTCTAGGCACAAGTGTGCCTTTTTATTTCAAAACTCTGCAACTGATTTTCAGCCGCAGGGGGACGGAGGGACTCTCCAGCATGGGGCAACCCCCCACAACAACACATCAATCAAAATAAATCTCGACACACTGTTGGGGCTGCGCTCCTGGTAGCCGTCCATAGTGGCCAAGCAGCGGCGCACCTCGCTTCCATGCGCTCTTCGCCGGCGATCGCACTTCTCTCCACTCCTTCTGGCACAGCCCAGGGATATTAAAGAGTCCTTGGTCTCGAGTCCCGAGTCGAGTCTCGAGTCCCATTAAAAATATTGGGACTCGAGTGGGACTCGAGTCAGAGGGGGGACTCAGTCCGACTCACGAGTCGAGTCCTGGAGTCCGAGTCCCCATCCCTGCAAATTTCCCAAATCAGTACACAGTGTCTAAGGGAAAGGCTACCCAGAAACCCAGAAGCTCTTCTTCTTACGTTTAGGAACCTCTGCTATTCAAATAAAAACTAACAAGTTCAGGAGCTCTAGCACTCACTCAGTGACCGGGTTCATACAATCACAGAGGGGCAAATAAGCCACGGCAGCTTATTTTCCCCACCATGAGTGCTGGGGGATTTGCATAATTACCCTTGCTGGCGTGGATTACCATGTCATGCAAAGCCAGTGTGGTGTAGTGGTGAGAGTGTTGGACTGGGACTCGGGAGATCCGGGTTCTAGTCCCCACTCAGCCATGAAGCTCACGGGGTGACTTTGGGCCAGTCACTGACTCTCAGCCTAACCTACCTCACAGGGTTGTTGTGAGGATCAAATGGAGGAGGAGGAGGATTATGTAAGCCACCTTGGGTTCCTTGAAGGAAAAAAGGTGGGGTATAAATATAATAAATAAATAAATAAATAAATAAATAAAAGCCAGCGAGGGTGGCTTCTTGTGGTGGTTAACAAACCACCCAGAATCCATGGGCCGTTTTAACCATGGTGTGAACCATGGCAACAAGCCATCCTTGCAGGGTTCGCATGACATGGCAAGCTGTGCCAATACGGGTAATTATGCAAATCCCTCTGGCACACGCAGCAGGGGAATTAAGCTTATTTCCCCCTCCGTGATCATGTGAAGAGGCACAGTGACTATAACTACATGATTATAAGGGCAGACTTTTTAGTTTTAACCTCATGCAAGCTTTCTCTCCATCCTCTACCCCCCCCCCTTTGAAAACTTGCTCACTGTTTTGTGATATTTTTGTTGGTCTTAATAAAAGTATTGTGCTACTGTAGATTTTGGATTCCCCTCTCACATGCACCATGGCAGGGCACAGTTATCTTCTCTTTTTCACTCTCTGAAGGATTAGTGACTACAATGCAGTAGCTGAACATGGATTTCTAATTTCTCTCCAGCCACTTACTCTGCCTAGAAACAGCAAGCAAGTCCAAATTCGTGCAAGCGGGTTGCAAATATCTGAGCTCCAAATGGCAAAAATGTAGGGCACTCAAGAGGAAAATGTTGAGTCAGTTAAGAGAATTGTAAGAGAAAGATAAGGACGGCAAGCATGGTAAATGAATTAACAGTGCCTGCCGTTGGGGTTGAGGAGAACTGAGAAGGGCTTTTAGATATTCACTGCAGAAGAAAGGGAGAGCAGGGCCATTAATAACTTAGGATGGAAATGAAATGTGTGAGTGTCATTTAAAAATTGCCAAGATATTGAACTCCCGCTGCCAAATAATCTTGGACAAGGAAAAAGTGAGCAGTAGCAGAACAGTCTGACTCAGTTCACATGATCAAACAACCCATGGTTTGTTAACCATGGGTTGTTTTGGAGTGCACAGGAGTGAGCAAATGTGCTGTCTCCTGACTGACTGCTTGTTTCTGCTTCGCTAAACAACCTAGGGTTGTTTAGCTCTGTGACGTCGAAACCTGGAACTCTGGGTTGTTGAGGGATAAACAACCCAGAGTTTTAACCCATGGTTTGTTCTTGTTTCTCCCTCAAAAACTCAGAGTTTCTGGTTTGAACATCACGGAGCATTCCTAGGCTGTTTAGGGAAGCAGAAGCAGGCAAGTGGACAGGAACCAGCATGCTCGCTCACTCCCACACATTCCCAAAGAAGCCACAGTTAACAAACTATGGGTTATTTAACCATGCAAACTGGGTCAATGGGTGCTTTTGAAAATTGGAGCGTCTATAGCTTTGCTATTTGTTGAATACAAGCTTTGGAGACATGTTAATCGTATCACCTTTTCTGTTGATTTCATTTAAAAAGCAAACATCAAGTTTTCTTCTCAACAAGAACTAAACATTTTTTGAGTCAGTGGCCGCATTTGGATTTTTGAGTGTCACGGGCACTCTCACAAAATGGCTGCCATGGGGGCAGGGCAGCCTTGCCCATTCATAAAATGGCTGCCATGCTGGGTATGTCCAGTCACAAAATCCTCTTTTCCCAGAAGGCAAACTGGTGAGACAAAAAGAAAAGTAGCTTTCCCAAAAACCAAGTCAGAGATGGGGACTGATGCTGAAATACAAAGCTACTCTTTTGAACTGGAATAAAAATAGTGCTGGATGGCAGATCTTCACTTTGTAGCATGGCAGCCTCCCCCCCCCAAAAAAAATCTTAAGGAACAAAATAAAAATCAGGAAGGGTAGGAAGCCTAGTGGGCACCAAGAGAGGTGTCCACGGACACATTGGTGACACTGGACACCACATTTGAGACCCCAGAAACACAGGAATCACAGCCTGAATCAGAAGATTAACATTTCCAAGGGACTTGTGGTGTTTTCATAATATTCAGTTTATTTGCAAACATACAAGTACAGCAGGTGGAGGCAAACAGTGTGAGTGCTCCTAGCAGGCAACAGTTCTACTTCTACCACCCCCACGTCAAACTTTCACAGAGGCGCACCCCAAGATACTTTCAGCTCAAAGCTCTCTCTCTGTTTCAAGACTGTAGTTCCCCAACTGCAGTTAGCTGGGGGGAAGGAAATAGCTTTCACATTCCAGAGAGATCTCTGCCCCCGCCCATTAGCTCCCACAGAGAAAACATTAACCACCCACCCTGAACCATTAACTAGTAATCTGCTTAGCAAAAAAGATGACCAGTGAGTCCAGACACTATAGAAATGACTAGCATTTGATCAAAGAAATGTGCTTTCTAGTCTATTGGTCAAAGTGATTCCATTTTGGCTGTAAAAAGTGTGTAGGCTCAAGTAAACCACAGCCTGTTCCACTATACAGAGCAAGTAACACCATGTGTACAATATTATTCTTCATTAGAAATATTTATACTGTATACTGCTTCTCAACAAAAAGTTATCAAAATGGTTTACATAGTAAAAAGGTGGGTTACAAACATGTTTAAATAAAGTTTATAGTCCCAATAAGGGGACACTTTCACATGTAGATCTCAACCTCAAACAAAGGAACAAACCATCTCACCTTATTTATGCCTGACTGATCGAGTTTGCACAATTGGGGGGGGGGGAGAGAAGACACCAATGGCTTCTTTTCCCTGCCAGGTGCATGCCCTATGCTGTGTCATCTGAACCTGGCAAGGTGCAGGATGGGGAGGTAGCTTTGAAGCCACCCCAGAACCTTGTTTAGAAGCTACCCCGGTTGCATACTTCATCGGGTTCGGACAACACGGGAAGCTGCACGCCACGCAGGTAATTATGTAAATCACATGGCACATGACCAGCAAGCATGGGGCAGCGAAAAGAAGCCATGGTGGCTTCTTTTCCCCACTGATCGGGCAAACCCGGCCACTATCTACAGATTCTACATGGAAACTTCTACCCTCCATGCCAGTCCAAATTTGGGAACGGATGAGATAATGACAAAGCTGATTCCTGCTGTCACATAGTTCTTCCTTCAGACAGCTGACATAAACCTATGGTATTAGACCTATGCAAGACAAGAAACAGAATACATGGAGTCTTAGATGACCATAGATAATGTGAGTCATCACCCATATAAATGTGCAAATGCATCCAACATACAACTTTAAGAAAACTAGCTCATGACTTAGATAACCATAGATGTGCAAATGCATCCAACATACAGCTTTAAGAGAACTAGCTCATGACTTTTAAGACATGACAAGTTACTTGTTTTTGTGTGCTAGCGGAAGCATAGGAAATCTTGTAAGGCAGGGTTGCCTTCAAAATTCAGGTACCGGTACATTTTCACTGTACTACCAGAGCTGCTTGCCCTGATCATGAATTTGCGGTCACTTGTGGCTTGACAGGCAACGAGAGCTGAAGCCAGCACAGTATAGTGGTGTTGGTGTGTGTAGATGGAAGGATGGATGTGAACTGGACACACATCTAACCCAACTGTAAATAGCCATAAGGATTAATAAAATGCCAGGGTGAACCAAGAGGCCTTGGAAGAATAAGAAAGAAGCATGAGTCAGCTCAGTTAACAACTGGAGTAACTTTGGTGGCAGAATACATATTACTGAGTGAGTAGAAATGAATCACCAGGTGAACATCAAAGGAGTACACACAAGGAATACGCAGCCCGTGGCAAACAAACAAGCAAATTATGTTTGACATACTCATTCCTTTTGTTGCTGAATTTCAGAATGAGAGGCATTCTTTGTGGATTTCCTGTAGAGTATCTGTTGTGGCGTCTCATGAGATCACACTTGAATTACACACGATAATTCATGTTGACATAGAAATCGGCATATCTGGACAAAGCTAGAAACTTAATTGGCAATCATACTACAAACAACATTGTCAATTAGACACAGTGCTAATTCAATGCATGAAAATAAATTTAGACAACTCTTCTCCTATTATGACTGCCTTTTATTTTTACAAATAGCTTTGTCCTCAAAAACGAATTCTTTCACAGAGTCATTCTTCATGTACAAATCTCTTTTCTTCTTCTGAATTGTTCTGAATTCTTCTTCTAAATTGTTTTATCAATTCATTGTTTTATCAATGCACACGTAACGAGGCTGACAGACAGTAGTCATGCCACTGACAACACTGGGTGCACTTCATTGTGAATGTATTCTGAGTGAGCCCCATTGAAATGAAGAGGACCCCTGAAAAAGTGCAAATGTGTTCATGCATTCATTTTAAATGGGGATTGCATAGGAGACCTTTACACTACACATTTATTTTCTAAACTTTATATGAAGGCTGTGTATTTTCTATCTATAGTCCTGGAGCAAACCTTTTCTTTCTGTTTAAATCCCCTCCCACATATAGCGACTCATGCATCCATCATGCATGAAAAACATATAGCACAAGTATTGCTAGAGGAAGCCAAGCATGAGCATAGCCTAGGATTGGTATTATCAGATAAACCTTAGTAAGGAGATGTTTCACACAGGGGTGTGTGTGTGTGTGTGTGTGTGTGCGCGTGCGCATGCGCACGCATGAGAAGAGCAAGTAAGAAGAAACCAAGGTAATGGATGAGTACAGACCTTTTATGAAGAGTCATTTAGCATCTTAGGCTAACATATTTATTGTGATATAAACCATCTTGAAGTAGGACCCACCTTGTCAGATGCATAAAGATGGGTGTTTACACACACACATGATCTTTATGCTGATAACACTTTATGCACCTGATGGTGTGGGCTCTAGTCCACGAAGGCTTATGCCACAATAGATCTGTTAGGGAGCAATCCTATGCTCCCTAGACATCATCTGGGGGGCCATGGGATACTTCGGATTCCCAGATCCAAGGTCGGAAACAGAACTCCAACCTTGGAGCTGGGAATCTGTGATGCTTGTGGTCTAACACAGTATGGAGTGAGTTCGGGAACAACTGATGGGTTCCAGTGCTCCTTCCTTCCCTTATGCACCAACCTTCAGATTGTGGTTTGTAGATCACACTTAAGCCACAATTTCCTGGTTTGGATGGTTTGTAGAGCACACCTAAACCATAGTTTCCTGTTTTGGATGTCATGGAGAATCTGTGATTTAACAAACCAGGAAGTCTTTTCTGAAGGCAGGTAGAGAGGTAAAGGGGGAGAACAGGGATTACTCAAACTCTTTGCTTGTTCTGTTCTAATGCACCATAGCTTGTTGGCTTGGGAACGTTATGTCTGAATCAGGCCAAGAACACCATTATGTGCATGTGTGCAGTGTACTGTAATGGACCACAGGCCAAGCTAGACATGATGCTAGATATCTGTGTTCACGATCTCCTATGTTTTTTAAAAAAGAGTTAATAGCAGCTTGTTTGGGGGGGGGAGGTTCAGATTGGGAATGCAAAGAGGGGTTAGCCCTTTCCCTGAACCATTTTCCTCATTTAAATTATCCCACAGAGGAAAACATTCCATTACCAAATGGTTACCTGTATATTTTTACCTAGGGCAAAGAGCAGCAGGAAATGGGGTTGATTTAAATTAAGAAGATGACATGGGGGGGATTAATATCCCCTCTCCCCAGTGCTGCAGCCCTGATCTGCCTCTGTCCCACTCCCATGGCTATTAAGTTGTTTTTCTAATTGCAGGAGATTCTGATCACAGATCTCCCACACTCTACCTAGTTGTGCGTTACCACGGTTACCACTTTAAAAGACATGTCCCTTTGTTAATGGTCCTTTTTGTTCATCCAATGCATGACGAAGGGAGGGAAGAGCAGAGGGAGGCATGGAAATTGACAGCACTCTATTTAAAAATAGATTTATTCTCCCTTTCAGACAAGCCACCTCAACAAATTTACATTGTTTTTTTGCTGGTAGACACTCTGTGCTGAGTTCATAACCCATATACAGCAGTGTGTAAGGAAAATAAAATAAATCATGAAAAGAAAAGTAAACAAAAATTACTGACCATTCTGAATTTTAAACTGGACATCATCTTTGCTCTGAATAGATTTTGCAATAACTTTGCTTTTATAAAGAAGCGACTGAATGGGGGTGTCCAACAGAATTGATATTGTTATAGTATAGTATAGTATATGGAGTACATAGTATATACAGTAATAGTGATATTATTATAGTAAGTATCAGAAACTCTGTGAATCTTGATCAACATTCACCAACAATTCAAATCTTAACATTTTAAGGAAACCTGTGGTCAATGTCAGAAAATTCTGATGATATGTAAATCTCAGAGCCAACCACATACCATTGGCCAATGTCCAAATTCCACCCTCATTTCCACCATTTGCTGGCAAAGGAGCACATTTCACAGTAAGAGGCAATATTTACCATGGCAGGTTGTTAAAAGGTTTTTTTAAAAAGTCTCATGATACAAACATCTCTGCCCCTCTCCCCTCAAAGAAATACAAAACAAATTCTTCACAATCCTGGACATGTTGACTATACTGTCGGGGGAATGCAGTTTCCCCACAACCAATGTACTTAACTGGAAGAAAGATATTTAGACGCTGGGAGGGCTCACACAACACAATAAGCCACATTGCATAGAAAGCAGAACCTGCATGGTGGTGTGGCACTACTGCTGATCTCGGCAGAGAGGGCTTGCACACGAGCGAGCCCTCTCTGCCAAGATTGGCAGAGGAGATGCTGGACGGGGGGGGGGGGGGGAGCCAAGCCAAGCCACGCCACATTCAGCATGGCTTCTGACAGCCACCCCCCAAGTGCCGCCTGGACACTTTGGGGGTAGCTGTCAGCAGTACTCGCCCAGCAGCCACTTGGCAAGAGCGGCAAGGCTTTCTTGCCTCTCTTGCCAAGAAGCTCTGTAGAGGTTTGGCTCAGCCCAGGGGTTGTCATATCATCCGGGTTTGGATGACACAGCAACCCCAGGGATGGCTACCAAATCCTATGACAAGCCATGGGCTGTCGGGGTGGCTTATAAGCCCAGAAAGTGGGCTTACAAACTACCCCAAATAACCCATGGTGGGTTTGAATGACACGACAACCCCCACGGTTTATAAGCCAGAGGTGGGGTTGTCGCGTCGTGTGACTCCAGTCACTCTGTGCATGATGACTTAGTAACAGCTGCACATTCTTTGTGCAATAGTGCTGTGAAAGCCAACGGAGAGAAGATCTACGAATGCAGAGTAAGCATCTGTAAGGACATCCTGACTACTGCTAGTTCAATACAAGCTGGACTTTTAATACTGCTCAGTCCTGCCCTCTTATGGTTTATGCTAGGCCTGTACCAGCTGTCATCTGAGAAGTGAGGAAGCAGGTATCCTGCATACCATGCAAAGAGAGAGTTAATACTGCAGCAGAGAAGAAGCAGACGGAGAGAGAAAGTGCTGAGTCACTAAGCCACCTTTCACTGCAGCACTTTCATCCCACCAGATGCTGAGAGCAATCCCAGAGCAGGAGCAGCGGAGCCAATCCTCTTTGACTTAGGTTAGGTCATAGGAGCTGCTGTGACTCTCCCAGGACACAGAGCAGGGCGGGGAAGAAAATGTAGAGGCACACTTAGCTCCCTGCAGTTATTGCAGCTACTGAACTGCAGAGGCTGCGAGATGCAGCCATTCCCGTTTCATGCTTTCCCATGCTGACAATCGACCTGCAGGCTCAGAGTCACAGTGACTGTCCCTGTGGAATGACAAGCTTGCTCCATATTCTCCAGTTCACGGATAATTCCAGAGCAGCCCCACTGACCATTCTCCGACTTCATTAAAAGCCTCAAGCAACGTTTATTTCAGTTTGTACCACTCCCTCCCTCCAAGATACCATTCTTGTTTCCAACTTGTTTGTGAATTGTTCCTCAGTAATAACTCCATATGCAAGAATGGGAGGACACTATCTGTGCAGTTTCACAGATGAGCAAATTGATGTGAGGGTGTTTTTGTAAGTGAAAGTTTGCACATCCGTTAAATCAGCCTGAAACGCAAATATAAAGTCTGCATTGTTTATAGCGCATCTTTGACTTCTCTGCATTCTATATTACAAATAACAACAACAACAACAACAACAAGAAGAACAATAACAACCATATATATAGTACCTTTGAACATTCAAAGTGCTGCACATATATTATGTTACTATAATGCTTATAACAGCCCTAAAGGGTAGGTCTGTATCATCTTCATACTGTAGATGAGGGCTGCTGAAGCAGAGGGCTTGCCTAAGGCCACCTAGTGACAGGAACAGAATCTGAACTGGGGCTTCCTGATTTGCAGCTCAGTCTCTTAGGCAACAATGTGATATACACTTGCCTGGAAGGAAGTTCTATATTGAACTCAATAGGATTTCCTTCAGAGTAAATGCTGCATTGCGAACAACACCAGCTCTCTGTCCTTTGTTAACAACATTCACACATGACACAAATAATGCAAAGGAACATTTAAACTTCACACCTTACAGCAGAGCTCTTTTCTGATGCCCAAGTTTGATCACATAAATCAAATTACTTTCTCTTAGGATTTGTAATATGCTACCTTTGGGCATGTTTTGAGGAGACCTACTTGGGAGCTAAAAAATCTCTTAACATCCTTAAATGTTTGACCACACCACAGACAATTGAATCAGGAACAATACCCACACCAACATGATTGTAAAGAGTTCAATGAACTTGCAGCACAGAGAAAGCTTCCCTTTCCTAATATGCACCTTCTCTCTCTCTCTCTCTCTCACACACACACACACACACACACACACACGTACACGCACACAGAGCGAGAGCAAGAGAGAGAGAGAGAGAGAGAGAGCTACAAAGGAGGACAATGCTATTTTTATCCCCACTTGATAGTCAGGGAATTGATGCCCAGAACGGATGGGGAATAGAACTTAAAAAGAATTTCACAGGGCTTGTGTTTTTATTTCAGGCAAGCTGGCTGTCTTACTGGATTAACCCTGAGATTCAAGACCTAGCTAGCCACACAAGGGGTCAACTCAGGGCTGGTGTGCTTTTACTGTCCAAAGTATGAAAGCAATATGCAGGGCAATGGCATTGAGCAACTGCAAGAACAGTAGCATGCCTTTGAAATTAAGTATTATTTGCTGGGTAGGGAGGAAGGGAAAGTGGAGACCAATCTTCTCACTTCTACCCCTCCTTACCACAGACAAGCTGTTAAAGATGGACTTCAGCACCAGCTGCTGTCCAGTCCCACTTTCCTACCTCCCCCCCCCCCCCCATGTATCTGTTGATTAACAAACAGTGGAAAGAAAGACAGGGCCTTACAGAAAAATTCCTAGAGAAATACAACACAAAGGTCACCTGTAATGTCAACCACTGTGCATGCTTGGTGTCAGGAAATGCCCCAGAGGGACAAGGAGAAGCAGGATCCCAGATAGATGAGGTAGGGAACCACAAAATTTCGGATCAATGTATTATCTGCACTCTCAACAAGACTGGTGTCCTGACCAGCAGAATGTCCAGCCATTTAGAGCACAGAAAGACACCCCACATTTTCAGGAATCAGCTAAAGCACAACATAAATGCAACTCTGCATGGAAGAATCTCAATAACTGATATCAAATGCATTCAGAGAACATAGCATTGTTTACAGTTAGATCTTGAACTATGACTAGCCTGAGCTAACTGATTCAGGCATATCTGGATGTTGTAGTGAGGACACTTTTAATCTCAAAGGCGTAGGTGACCATGCTTAGGGAGATGCCTGCTCAGTCCCACAAGCTGACACAGCTTGATGAGAAGGGGCTTGGTGAGAAGGGCAGAGAATGCTTCTGAGCACTAAGATCAATGGAGGTGGTTGAGACATAGCAGTAGCTTTTTAGGAGCTCCAAGATGGCATTTGGGTTTCATGCAGAACCGCTGTGTCTCATCGGCAAACAGACTAGCAGCTCCCCACACCATCTACTGGCTTGCCAGCCAGATAGATGAATTCCTATCTAACCACGTACTGAAATGTAGTGGACATATGCACTGATAAGTATCCATATGGAAGAACTGGGGAAAGGAGGTGACCCATCTGATCATCATTTCTTAATCCACGTCCAAAGACAAACCCAAACAAAGGCTGGCCCCAGTTGGGCAGCCTAGTACAATGCAAGTCTGCTATGAACTGGAATGTGAAGAAGAAATGGCCATTAAGACAGTAAAGGAAGAGTTATCCATCCCATCTCTGACAGGCACCGAGTTGAGCTAAGGCAGGTGATGAGTCTAAATCACTTTATCAAAGTCAAAGAAGGAAATAGTCACTTTATGTTGACTCCTGAAGAGTTACCCTGTATTATGAACACAGGCTTATCCTTCTACTTTTGTAGGATTCAGAAACCTTTGTTTCTGAGGACACAGAACCATTAGATCCAACCCCTACTCAAGGGTGATTTATCAGTGCCAAGGAGGTCAGGCACCAAAATATTATTTCTGAATTTTCTTCTGTGCTCCTTGGTTTCTCTGTGACAAATGGGCTGATGTCTGCTTGTTGGAGGATTTAATGACACCAAAAGGATCCTAACTGGCTTGCCATCCATGAAGAAGATGATTCATTGGGCTGGGTGAGCCCACTGGAATTTGCAGCAATGGGAGCAACTGAAATGCAGCAATAAGCATTCATAATTCCTTTGGTCCCACAGCAAGCATGCTATGATGCTGGAAACCTAGAGGCTACACCAGCATCAAACCAGCTGCTAGGTGGAAGCCCACCCCCCCAAAAATGAGCCCATTTCACAATGCTTTTACCCCTGATCAGGGGGAAGGAGAATGTGGGAAGGAGAAAACGCAATTGCCGAGAGGGGTGGCACTTGAGCAAGTACATTATTCCTGCAACAGCTGGGATACACAACACTTCTTGCTTACTGGGCTGGAAAACTAGATTGATTGACTGTCTCACAGAGGATCCTCACTCCTCCTTGTAGGGTACAAGTCAAGAAGTCTGAGAAAACAATGCTGAAGCTAAGCAAGCATGAACCTGACCAGGGCCTAGATGGGAGACCACTGAGAGCCCCATCCAAGCTCCTCTGAGCTTTCTAAATGTTATGTGGGCTATAAGTTTAAATACATACATATACAGCCATCATAGTCGAAACACGCATAACTTTGCCCAGTTTCAAAAGCTAAGTGGGCCAAGCAAGTATCTGGGAATCTCTAAGTTGGACATAGAGTTTCCACCAGCCTCTGGAATTAGGTACTCAAGTCATATCAGGAAACAGGATTGTAGGAGAGTCAGAGTTGTAGGGATGGGTCAGCAGAGTCCCCATCCATCTCCAGCAACTATGCTGTCCTCTCTAAATTATTTTTCTTAATGCATCCTGATTTTCTTATACCACTAACAAAGAGGACTGAGGGCCACCTGTAAGACCATTTAGAAATCTAGTCTTTCCATCCTACTTCACACCAAACAGCTCATATATCCTTCCTAAGGCTCAGAATATTGAAATATTTCTTCTGTTATTCAGGTTCTTGGTTCTTTAGTATGCAACTCCTCATTATTAAATCTAATCCTAGTAAGCCCCAAAGCTCATACTACATGCAGGCTGCTGAAAAAAGAAGTTAATTTCATATTGTGAGATCCAGGCAAGATTCTGGTCCTTTTAAGACACTACAAGTAGCTGCATTTAACTAATTCTGCAGCACATTCTTTCCTATCTGGGCCTCACAGCACCCTGGGAGATACCCACACCAGGCAGAGAAGTATTGAGATGGGGCATCAATAGAACTGGATTAGGGGTGTGTGCACGTGTGTGTGTGCGAGAGAGACGATCCAAAGCTATAACATGCAACTGAAGGACTACAAAGCCCATGTACTTGTTTTGAAAGCAGCAGCAGCAGTGCGTAAGTGGGGCATGTTGCAGACCAGATCCAGCAGAACAACTTCCTTGAAAATGAGGACTCTGCAGACTCTCTTTTTCTCTTATTTTATCAAACTTAAACAAACAAACAAACAACAAACTGAGCCTAAATTTCTCCTGCTACAACTGATTGAGAGAGAAGGCCTAACTAACTACTAACAAGGCAGCACATGACCTTAGCTTCACATTCCTAAGAAAAAACATTAAACCTTTAGAGTTGCAACATCCTCCCACCAGATGAACTTCACTTCAAGTTCATCTCCTTCTTAAAGTTCCAGGCGATACAACAACTGGACACATCTTCTGATAATCACGTCCTTGGAATGTTTCTTCTATTCTTCCAACCTTCCACATGTGTTTAGGCATTTTATTTATCCTCATGAATCAGGACCAAATAATTCACCTTGAACTCAGTGCTCTGCTTTGGGGAATTACAGTAATGTACAGATTTTAATTCCAGGACATACTCCCTTCACCATCTGTTCCAAAATAAATTCATCAAAGTTTGTCAATATTTCCACCTCTTGGAAAGTTTGTCCCGAGTGACATTTGTAAGAGTGTCAGTTTTATTTTCCTGAGAAGGTAGGGTTGTTAATCTCTGCCCAACAAGAAAATGAGCTGGGGTCAGCAGTAATGGTTCTTCTGTTTCATAAACAAAGGTTATTGGTCTTGAGTTCAAATCAGTACTGCTTCTATTTCAGTTAAGGTTGTTTCAACAAGTTCTTCATATGACAAAGCAGCTCTTCCTAGTGTCTTTTTTAAGCAAGTCTTGACAGATCGAACAAGTCTTTTCCAAAATCCTCCTCACTCAACAATGAATTTCCAAGTAATCCTCCTTTTTCAATCCTTCTATGTTCAAAGGGGTGATGTGGCCATACAGTTTCTGACTGAGACAGCCAACCGGGACCCTTTCACCAAAGTACCGGTATGTCTTTTCTCAGGTCCTCAATAGATTGCCCTCAGATAGGGAGATCAGATGGATTGTTATCTCCTGCACAGTGTGACCAGATTGAGGGACTTCTCGAGTTCTGGATCTCAGTTACTCAGCCACAAATGGTTTCCACTGCCTTGCTGTGCTGTGGATCCAATGTAATAGAATCAGTCCATATATAAATTTCATCCTCTTTTATTTTTAGCAGCTGTCTCACATGCTTCACTAATCTTGCTGCAATTAGTGCTCCCATCAGCTCAAGTTGCAGAAGTGTTACCCTCTTTAGTGGAGCAACTCTAGATCTTGAAGTGACCAAACTCACACCCATTGTGACCAAACTCACAGTACCAATTCCCCCCTGGACTGCCGCCCACCTCCCTGGTTCCCTTACACCAATTTGGTGTAGCAGCCCAGCCTTACAGACCAAAAAGGAACACACACAAATTTCAGATGGAGACTTTAACAAAAATTAAGAATTAAGCAGTGTAGGGTCTCCAATGGTCCAATACATATAAAAATAATCCCTTATAAGAAAGGGCTAAAAAGAGGGTAGGGAAAAGGGGGTGAGGTAAGTTGTTGTGAGGAAAGGGGAATGGGAATAAAAAAGGTACTCTAAAAGGATATCTAAAACAAACCCCCAAAGTCTGCAAAGAACTGCTTGAGCCAAACCAGGCCTAGCTTCCCCAGCTGTCCTGCAAATCCGGCATACCTGCCCAAGATGGAACTTCCACAGCATCCAGGCCCGAAGGAAGAACCCCGTGCCTTCCCCACCCAACTCCTTTATCCAAAACCAGGGTCCTTTTTCCCGCCCAGCCTCCACCAATCCCATCTTCCTACCTTCTGAAGGGGGGGCGCCCATTCCCAGCTGCAGGCACTTTTTCATGATTTCATCCTAATTAGCTTCTGGCCTTGCTACACAGCTCTGCAGATAATTTGTTATCTCCCAGGTGCCACTAACTATCTCACGCTACCCAAGGACTCCCAACACATTCCAAGAAAGAGCAAGAGAACAAGGGTGAAAGAATTCAAAATCAATCAGAGGAGGGGGAAGGGGGAACTTAGCTTAACCTCCGCTATGTCCCATCTTCACAGGGTCAAAGATGAGTGCAGATGTTTGCAGCACAAAACGTTTCTTGTTTTTCCTACCTATCATGAATTCTAGCAACGTACTGGTTTCAAATTCAAACTTGTCTATTTCCATGTTCCACTTCAGACCTAAGACCTTCAGAGGTGATGGTTCCAGGGCATGGTTGGGCAATCTCAGGTGGGCGTCTTCCACTTCATCCTGCCAATGCATTTGCAGTTCCTTTGAATTAGTTTTCCATTTCCAGAGATCCATTCCTGCTGTTGACAGTATTTCTCTGGTCTTCACATAAATATTGTAAGCTTCATCTACACTGTCAGTTCCTGATACGAAGTCATCAACATAAAGACATTCATCTAGCATTCTGCATGCATCAGGATGATCCTGGTTGTACTGTGTTAGATGATGCCTTATAGCGGCTGCAAGCAGTGAAGGACTGGAAGAAGCACCAAATAATACTCTTATCATCCTCAGGATTCTTAATACTGATTCTTGATTAATGTTCAGTGGTTCCTTCATCCACAAAAATCTTACTGCATCCTGATCCTCTTCTGCTATTGCTATCTGAAGGGATGCCTTTGCAATGTCTGCTGTGAAGGCCACTGCATGTTCACGGAATTATGGAGATGTTCTTCAATGATGCTGCAGTACCTCTTATAGAGTACTGCATCCCTTTTAAGCCTTCCAGCTAGTTGTTTAAACCTTTTCTTGGCTACTAGGTAGTTATCTGGTAAGTCAGATCAGGATGGTTTCCATGGTAGCCTCACCTCGTATCTCCCTTCCTTATATTTCAATGAAATTTCAAATGCTTACAATATTTCTTCCTCACATCTTGCCTTCCCCTCTGTTTCTCCCATTATGCCAATGGATTCTAATTCCCAAAAGGCTTTCAAGTGTTCGGAAATGAGGGATTCTTCATCTGTTATGATTTTCAGAATTCCAACTTCATTAACACTGGTTGTTAAGCTAAAGGTTGCTGTTGGACCCTGTACAACCCATCCAAAAATAGTCTCAAGTGCTACCAGTTCACCTCCCAAATGCTCTACTTGGCCTGATACCACCTTCCAATAATAATCTCCTCCAATCAGAATGATTAATTCTTGCCCTTGGCTTTCTGTGGGAATGGTGACATCAGACTAATTGGAGACCTCTTGTTCCCAATTCTTGATGCAGATCATCTTCTGGGATCTTTATCATTGCATTGCACACTTGTTGTGTTTCCAATGTCCTCCAACTCAATGTCCTCTTTCTCTCCCCAGAGTCCCTGGAGTGTGATTTTGACCTCTTTCTTTTTGAAGTTAGTGGGGTCTTTGTCCCAAAGGTATGAATGGTCAATGTCTCCTCTCCAACCACAGGGAGTTTCAGTGCCTTTGAAATATCCTCTCGAATAATAAAAGTTCTTTGACTACCTACATGCACCATCTTCATCCCTGCTGCCCCTTGTGCTAATGCTTGTACTGTTTGCAATAAAACTGTAGTTTTTGGCATGTCTCACATAGGGCTACTGAAGACATAATGGTGGGTTTACCCTCCATACTTTTCTCTGAAGAAGATTTCTGGTTTAGGTCTTGAGAGCAAACTGATTTATTTATTTATTTATTTATTTATTATTATATTTATACCCCGCCTTTTTTCCTGCAAGGAACCCAAGGTGGCTTACATAATCCTCCTCCTCTCCATTTTATCCTCACAACAACCCTGTGGGGTAGGTTAGGCGTCATTTATGGTGACGTTTTCCACAGCTGGAACAGACTATTCCTCTTGCTTTGCAGAATTTGCCAATATGTCTTAACCCTAGGCTTATGAAACATCTGCCTTGCTTCTTCAGCTTCTCCTTTCTTTCTGAAAGAGTCAATGCACAACAATAATCTGCTTTGTAATTAGAGTCTTCACAGTATGCAGTATACAGGTTGGTTCTGGTGCTATTGTATTCAGTGCTGCTGCAGATGAGGAAGAAGTCCAGCCTTTTTTCTGTTCTAAATAGTGTGCTAGTTTTAGTTTGCCTTTCAGTGAACTATCACCATCTTTGGCTGTAACTCCACTTCTTGCCAGAATTGAATTTAGTTCTCGGCTCTCAACTTCCATTTGGAGGAATCTCATGAGTTCTGGTGCCCTCCATTAATCAGTAGCATCCTTGGTGCAGGTGAATTCTAATGCTACATCTTCAGGGATCATCTTCATCGGTATTGGACACAAAAAACTGCCATAGGTATCTGATACAACTCCCATAGCCTCCAGACTGTGTATCTGAATTTCACAGGAATCATACAACTGGCGTAGGGCCATAATGTCAGTTGATCTTTTAACTGTATTCAGGCTTAGCAGTTTGTTCATGTGGGCATTAATAACTAAGTCCTTCCTCCCAAATCTATCCTTCAAAATCTTCACTGCTGCCTCATAATTTGCTTCTGATATTGGGAGTCCTGCCACTGAACAGGCTGCTGACCCACCCAGATAGAATTTTAGGTAATTAAATTTATATACCCTTGTTAGTCCTGGGTTCTGATGAATGGAAGTTTCAAACTGGCTCCAAAATCCTTGCCAACAGCTGGTATCACCATAAAATCTTTCAATCATCGATTTTGGAAATTTAACCATATGGGGTTGAAGGTCCCCTCTTGTTCCTGAAGGAGAGGAGGACTTATCTTCTGCCTTTCACGAATTGCCCTTGTCACACGATTCTTCCATGTGATAATACTATCTTTATAATTCTGTGCAGCCTCCACCTCTTTCTCGAAGTCATCCAGCTCAGTTATCCTAACTTCAATGCCCTGATCAAGTTCGTTTAAAATCCCTTCCTTTGCTGTGAGCTAACTCAAAACTTTCTTCAAGCAAATTTACATCTGCATTAGGTTTGTTCAATTCACATTCTATTTTTTGAAAGAGTTTAGTTGTCAGGGTTCTGACTGCAGCCTGTTTGTGTTTCAGTCTCTCCAAGGCCTCAGCCATTCTGTTCCTGACCTTAGACTGTAGTATGTTCTTCCTGGGTTTCGGCACCAAAATGTTGCAGACCAGATCCAGCAGAACAGCTTCCTTGAAAATGAGGACTCTGCGGACTTTCTCTTTTTCTCTTATTTTATCAAACTTAAGCAAGCAAGCAAGCAAACAAACAAACAAACAAACTGAGCCTAAATTTCTCCTGCTACAACTGACTGAGAGAGAAGGCCTAACTACTAACAAGGCATCACATGACCTTAGCTTCACATTCCTAAGAAAAAAAACATTAACGCTTCAGAGTTTCAACAGGGCAGATTAAAAAATTCATAAGAGTTCTGGACCCAAATATGATAAGCACACTCCACACAAAGACTTAATCTGACCAAACAGTGCACAAAAGGCTGGTTTTCCAGCATCCAACAAAAAACTATTTTGATCACATTCATTTTCTTTTGCTCTAAAAAGCACTCAATTTGTTCCTATAATTAAACAGTGAAACAGATGCACTTCTCTAACATTGTATATCTTCTTCCACTAAAGGACAACAGAGTTCTTCTGATTTATGTCCTCACCCTGCAGTCCAGAGGGACTCCTTCTGGCAAGACTACTGTGTTGCTGTCTTGTTTTCTGGGTTTTTTGGGGGGGGGGGGTTGTTTTTTAAACACATCTCTAAAATTTAACAGGGGATTGAATCAGAATTCTGTCTCTACACCCATCAGCACTGGAGAAAATTCTGATCCATCACTGTTATCATAGCTCATGCGGCACAGAGATGCAAAAGTAACTGGGAACTAGGACACGGTATTGATTAATTGCCACTATTAATTCATTAACTGCTGATTTAAAATGCACTTTGCAGTAAAATGCCATTAGCTACAATCCTATCTAGGAATAAGTCCTAAAGAACTCAGTGGGACTTACTTCTGAGTAGAATCCTAGGCATTGTTATTAAACAAGGATAAGTACAACTGATTCAATCTTGCTATTATTTATTTTGATCATGCCCTTTGTACACTGCCCTAGCATTAATGAAGATGAAGGGCCATTTAAAAATATTTTTATTAAATAAATAAATATGGATGAATGAATGAATGAATGAATGAATAAATAATAAATAAATAAGCCAATTTTTTACAATCAATACATTATGTCTACATTATTATTTTTAACATGTTCTGTAATGAGGCCCTGGGTTGTTTATTTTAACAGGTGGCTGAACACTTTAAGGCGCAATCCTATGCAAGTTTAGACAGAAAAAAGGCCTATAACTCGTAGCATACCCCAGCCAGCATAGCTGGGAATTGTAGGCCTTTTCATATATATATCTAAACTTGCATAGGATTGTGCCCTTAGGACAGTATTTAAAACAACCAAGTGTGTTTGTTGGGAACGAACATTTATACATTTATTTTATTTACTACATTTTTATACTGCCCAAGAGCCAAAGTTCTCTGGGCAGTTTATAAAGATTACCCACCCTACCCTCTGGTCCAGCAGCTGCTTTTTAACATGTGTTGTTGTTGTTTTTAAATAAAGAATCACAGGAGATCATGGATCTCCAGACAGCTCATCTAGTTTGGGTGTGGAGTGCCTCCTCCAATGGTGGGGAGTCTTTAGGGTAAAAATCCATGTGGTTAAGAAACAACAACCTTGAAACTAAAGAATGGAGTGTGGATTGATAGGATTACAAATATGAGAAATTAGGCTGGGCCAATTCACCCAAAGAGATTCTGTGCACAAGAAAAGTAGTCATGTTCACCAAATAACCTATCCATCATGAAAACTGCTGCTCTTAGAGGCAGGCTTCATAGACCTTTTCTGCCCTTATATTTGCAAGATCAAATACACAATCAGTCCGTGCATTTCTTAAAGGCTAAAAGCTCACTTGGATAGCTATATATCAAGACAGGCTAAAACATTGGCACAGCACCCAAAGAGGTAACTGAACTCCATGTAAATCAATGTGTTTCTTCATACATTCTCCTGCTCCTCACTATGAGTCATAATCACTTGGCCTACTGCTGGCCCTGAGGTGGGAGTTATCTAACAAATTTCAGTGTCTTAACCCAAGTGTCTTTTTACTGACCACAATGCACAGGTACCTTGTACTTCTCAGGGATTTCACATTTTGTTTTATCGCCAGCTTCACAATGATACACTACTAATGTTCAGCTGGCTCTCTCTCTCTATGTATTAATTCTTCAAATGGGTGTATAATGCCTGATGCATGTGAAGAGATTGTGGAGATAACTTGCCACTTCAAGCGATTGTTCAGCCTTTTAACTCCTTGGCTCAAGACTAGGATCTGAGCCTTAATTCCATAATATTAGCCACAAACCTCAGTGGAGTTATACATTATTTGACTGCAAAAAGAACAGAATAAAATGCACAGGACTTACCACAACCACTTACACTGTGGAAACCTTGAGATGATGAAGACAGACATATGATGGGCACACAAGAAAACATCAAACAATTAACATCTACCCAGGCAATTTAAACCTGCATTCCCCAAGCCCTAACACAGACTTAGTTAATTTATTTAATTATATTTCTGTATCTAGTCTTTGTCAATAGAGCTCAACAAAGTATACATTGCGTTCCCAGGTAGTCACTCATCCAGGCACTGACCAAACCCAGGCCTACTTAACTTTGGAAAGTTGCTGTATCAGACACCTTCAGAACATCCTGACCGCACAGAAATGTTCCATTTTAGTTAGGGGAATGATTTGTACGAGCACTATTGTGACTGACAGCTATAAAATAGGAAGCAACCATTTGGAAGAGTCATAGATAAGCCAGCCCTGTTATGGAACCCTTAAATATCAGAATAGAGGCGGTAAATTAACTACAGGACAAGGAAATTTAGTTAATGCCTAAAACAATACAATAATATATTTTTTTAAAGTTAGAGAGCCAAACAACCAGATACAAATATTAGAAAAAATAGATGTGGAGCAATGACTGCAGGCAAAGATAACTCGAGTGCAATATATTTTCACTTATTTATACCCTTTTAATCCATATTTATATTGTGCCTCATAGTAACATACTTCTATTTCATTCAAGAGCCTTCCTATGTCAGGCAAATTGTAGTCCAAACACTTGGTTTTGTGGGCAGAAAAGGGCATTTTGAAGCAGAGAGATGGGGAGACAATTCTATGCTCTGTTTTAGATAGCCCTGCAGTGCAATCCTTACTCAAAAGTAAGTCCCATGGAGTTTAATGAAGCTTACTCACAGGTAAGTGAGTATAAGATTGCAGCCTTAGTGATATTCTGCGATGGGACAGGCAGATCCAGGAGAAGTGGACAAGAGATCAAGAGTTAGAATAGTTAAGGCTAACAAACTGAGGATTTTTTAAAGATTAGATTTATCAAGAGTCACAGGTCATAGGAGAAACACATAAGAAACCACAATGGCATGAAAAGAATGAAGCAAAGTACAATTGGTCCCCACAGACTGAATCAAAGGGCTGAAATTAAGCAAACTATAGTTTTCTTTTGCTCTTTCTTTTTTGGACATACGTATTTTGCTGTACTCAATGCAAGGGTGACCACTGTCATGAACATTTTAGGGTCCTTGTCCCAAAAGCAATACAGTTCGGGGATGTTCAGACCAATAGGGAAATCTGGGGCAGTTCAATAAATAGGGAGAGAATGAATAATTCTCCCTGTCGCAAATGAGGGGAGAGATGTGAGGTCTATGGCTACATGCTCAAGATGTAACATATGAAAGTGGCTTTAGCATAGCCATCTCTGATAGCAAATCATCACCAGCCTTGCAAAGTGGGGATGAACGTTACACATGTAGCTTTAAACTGAAATTCAGTACCACTTTTAAATAGAAATAAATGGTGGTGATGTGGCTCATGAGTCATGAATTCACAAATTTTTTAGCATCATGAATAATCTTGAAAGTGCTGCAACAAGTGGGAGACAGGAAGTGAAGAGTTGCACTCTTAAAATACATTTGGAGACATGTCAGAGCCACCATGTAAACTGGTGGTGACTTCACCTTGTTATTACATTAAAATGGTTGTATGAATAAGTCCCTAGTCTTAGCAGAGTCAACAATGAGCAAGTCTCTGACAACTTACATTTGCCAAACTAGAGTTCAAAGACGGAGCATTTTAGAGTTTGTAAAACGTTTGTAGTTAGTTTTCGTTTGAAAAGTAAGGCCCTAGTTCAGACATCCTGGGAGTGCAGTGTCCACGATTTAATATTACAAGTAGAAATAGGTAGGTACGAGCCTCTGCTTCCATTTCACATGCAAAGTGGAGGAAGTCCGAAGTTCCTTCCACTTACAGTTTCACGCAAACCAGTTTCCCATTACATATGGGAAACTGCAGTTTGCTCAAACCAGTCAACTCAGTCAAGCCATGGTTTAACATCCTGGTTTGTGAACAAACTGGTGCTTGAACAAACTGCAGTTTACTGTAGTCGGATGTGACAAGAAGCTGCAATTTATTCCAAACCACAAATGGAAGCATTACACTTTTTTCCGTTGCATAAAAAGGGAAAAAAAGAGGATGCAGCATGCAAGCCTGAGGCTCACACAGCTACTAATTCCCATAATGCTAAATCATGGTTTAGCATTATATCTAAACCTAAGTTTAGGCCTAAGAATGCAATCCTGTGCCTGGTTAGACAGCAATTAACCACTGACATATAAGGCAGTTCTGCAAAGGTTTGATCTAGATTTAGTTGGTGTATTCAACAAAACAATAAAATCAAGAGCCCAGCTCTAACAGGTGAGTAGCATTTTCTGATTAAAGGTGAGTAGCAGTTTTAAACATTGGGAGTGCAGC
Source organism: Shinisaurus crocodilurus (assembly GCA_021292165.1). Lineage (NCBI taxonomy): Eukaryota > Metazoa > Chordata > Lepidosauria > Squamata > Shinisauridae > Shinisaurus > Shinisaurus crocodilurus. The sequence continues at coordinate 222,816,543 of CM037877.1, forward strand.
ATGCAGACTCATTAATACTTTACCTGCTCAGGGACCCAATTTCAATGCCCTTTGCTAATCAACATTCAGGAGAGACTATCCAACTTCTGCTGCCAACTCAGGCAAGGCAACAAACACTCTTTCCACCTCAAAAATCTGCACACCAAAAACTAACTCCAAATGAAAATATAATCCACTCAAAAATATCATTGCTACTTGGCTTGGTTCAATACCTTTGTTCTCCTTTGGACAGAGGAACAATCAGCACTTAGAGATGCATGGAGTGCTAGACCCATAGTGCTACACACGAATAAGACCCAATCTAAATTGGCAATAAATTATATTGCTTCAGAGCCCTGTACAGAATTATTCATCTATTGGACTATGCTGCACTGAAATGTGCAAAAGGAAGCTTGTTTACAGTTGTCATTCATGGAAAAAAGAAAAGTAATACACTAATATCCTCTGTTTATATGCTGTAGCTATACAGCAATATATTAATCTAGTTGTAATGGGATAATTGGCCACTGAAGGCACTTCCACTACATGTAAACTCCTACATGATATATGAGGCTCGAGACAGAAAATACTTTAAAAGAGATTATTTATTTATTATTTATTTATTTATTATACTTATACCCCGCCATTTTTCCTGCAAGGAACCCAAGGCAGCTTACATAATCCTCCTCCTGTCCATTTGATCCTCACAACAACCCTGTGAGGTAGGTTAGGCTGAGAGTCAGTGACTGGCCCAAAGTCACCCAGTGAGTTTCATGGCCGAGCGGGGACTAGAACCCAGATCTCCCAGTCGAACACTCTCACCACTAGAAGATGGTGCAAAAGATCCATCACACACACACCCCAATAGGGTACACATTCACTTATTTTGTTGTGCTGTCATCTCAGGCACAAACAGGCTTTGCATGTTTTTGAAGCACTGCCCTCAAAAGTACATGCTGATGGTGGTTATTACAGGATATAATGAAATAAGGCAAAGATTGGTTGATATTTTTCTAGAATTTGTTCCACTGTTTCAAATGGTAAACAAAAGGCAGTAATCCAATGAAGCCCTTATGTTGCCATCATTGTGAAACTGCATTCTACCAACTACCCAACAGGTGACCACAAACTAGAGGAGGTTTTTGGGATTGGATGTCCTGATGTGGTGTGTCTGATCAGTGTCGACACAAGCCATGCACACTGCTTGACAGGAACACTTGTAGGACCAATGCAGACCATGCAGTTTAACACAGCAGCCTTCCTACTTTTGGTGTGGAGAAGACCAAGAACAAGGACCTGCTGTCCCATGGAGCACAAGCACCAACCATGGGGCCATGCCTCTGGAGGAACAGTCCACCCCACAAAAATGATCAATTGTGTGTCCAGTTTGACAAAGGAGAAACAGAGACAGAAAAATAATTGTCTACGAAAATGAACATAGTATTTCCTCAGATAACCCAGAATCACAAAAAGCACTGACAAGTGAACAGAAGAAGCAATGCCTGACCCTGTAACCTGGCACAAGCTCTCACTATGTCAAGAATGGAAATGGATGACAGAGGGTCAGAAAGATGACATCGGTGGACATGAAGGTTCTTTTATTCAAAGCTTTCCTGCTTTATATACTGATTCCTTTTCAAAGCTCTCGTTTTCATTGCACGTGATTCTAATACATAGAAGGCAGCTTTGTCTCTTCTCTTCTTTAAGATGGGGACTGAGCCCAAGGGCATAGCTACAATTTCAGAATCAAAGATGGGTATGAGAACTTCAGGCGGCCCACTACAAAACACACGCATGGTGTGTGTGTTTGTAGGAGTAGCAGGCAGGGTCTGCCTGTGGTCATGCTAAACCAGCACTTAGCACAATGTTGGCACTAAATAAATGTCAACAGTTGTAGCAGAACACCAAGCAGCTTTCTAGGGGGGAACCCTGCTTGGCTTTAGGGAGGGCATTTATCCTGAAACAGAAACATTTTGTGTTTTTGCTTTTGCATCTGGGATTCAAACTCATTAGACTTGTTTTGCATGCTTATAAATAGCCCAGGTAGTCCACTCCTTAAAGTTTAAATAGCTATTTTAAGTCCACACTGGTTTCTGAACTTCAGTTCCTATGATTCACTGTGGAAATGTTTGCCTTTCACTGAGCAGCTCCTAACAGCTCATTAGTTGTGCACACTGGCTGTTTGGCAGGCCTGCCTGTCTCCTCCTGTTTGACCCTTCCACTTCTACACAAGACAATGGTCCCTGTCTTAGATACACAATCCAACATGGTGCAGGGACTGAGTTGCTGTACACAGGAAGGGTGTGTCAGAATGCAAACGATGGAGATATCATTGAGTGTGGCATAATAATAATAATAATAATAATAATAATAATTATTATTATTATTATTATTATTATTATTATTATTATTATTTAAAAAATATTTCTTACCCACCTCTCCGTCTAGATTGAGGCGGGGAACAACAAAAATATAAAATACATAAACTAATCAAAACACAACACATACTGTTAAAACATCTTAAAACAACTTTAAAACATTATGAAACATCTTAAAAACATCTTAAAAGCATCCTAAAATTTTGCCGGATAGGCCTGCCAGAAGAGATCAGTCTTTATGGCTTTTTAAAATTCCAAGATACTGCTAAATTGACGAATCTCCTCCGGCAGGCCATTCCATAATCTGGGGGCAGCAGAAGAAAAGGTCCTCTGGGTAATACCTGTCACTGTCAGCCTAATTTTGGCTGACTGAAGTAAATTCTTCCCAGAGGACCTGAGTGTGCAGGGCGGATTGTATGGGAGAAGGCGATCCCGTAGGTAGCCTGGACCCAAACCATGTAGGGGCTTTAAAGGTAATAACCAACACTTTATACTTCGCCCGGAAACTGATTGGCAGCCAGTGGAGTGCTTTTAAAACTGGTGTGATGTGGGCACCCCTAGGTGTACCAGTAACGAATCTGGCTGCCATATTTTGCACTAGTTGAAGTTTCCGGACTAGGTATAAAGGTAGCCCTATGTACAGCGCATTGCAGAAGTCGAGCCTCGAAGTTACCAGCGCGTGCACTACCGTCTTTAGGTCCTCCAACTCTAGGAAGGTGCGCAGCTGGTGTATCAGCCGAAGCTGATAATAGGCACTCCTAGCCGTGGCATCTATATGGGATGTCATTTGGAGTGACAGATCCAGAAGCACCCCCAAGCTGCAAACACAGTCTTTCAGGGGGAGTGTAACCCCATCCAGAACTGGTTGACATACCTCCAAACCCAGGTTCTGGCCAGGTTGTGGCTTCTTCTCACAACCAGGTTTGTATGTTCAAGTGAATGTGAGCTGACTCCTTGGGGAGGCATGTATGCAACGATTTCACCAGATCTCCAGATTATAATTTCACATATCCCTTTAAAAATATTCAAAAAGTGGGTTGTAGCAGGTCATGTTAAGTCACGCAGTGTGGACAATGGCTGAAACATTCACAAGGCCAGTTCTACAAAGACCTTTTTAAAGGTCAACTCATTTAGATTTTAACACAAAATTTATGGTCACAAATATCTGCTTTAGGAAAGGGGACGAAGAATCAGGTTACAAGTCTACAGTAACAGAATGTTGCAGCCCAGATATCCATGCAAAGGTAAGCAGCTTCCTTAATTTGGGGGAATTAAGAATCCCAATACAGTCATGCCTTGGATTGAGAGCATAATTTGTTCCGGAAACGTGCTTGTAATCCAAAACACTCTTATATCAAAACAAAATCCCCCCAAAAAAAATTTGTACAGAGATTTTTAATTTAAGCCGTACTACAGTACTTGTCTTGCAAGGCGTTGCTTGTATATCAAGTCAAAAAAAATTAAATAAATATTTAAAAATTTGCTTGTCTTGCAAAACGCTCTCAAACCAAGTTACTTGCAATCCAAGGTACCGTATTTTTCCGTCTATAAGACGCCCCCCACTGGGCAGTTTCACAACCGTGTGGTTCTCTCCTTGGCTTACTTCCGTGTATAAGACGACCCTCAATTTTTAGTCTAACAATTTTAGGAAAAAGTATAGTCTTATACATGGAAAAATACTGTATTACTGTACTTCAATGAACACTGCACCTAATCAGATCAGTCCAGTCTCCATAATATGTAAAGTTTTGCCTTTGGTCTATTCTGACCCTTTCCTATCTTCCACTTGAGAGCAGTGCTACAATCCAGTCTCAAAGACAGCACACATATTTTTTTTTATTTATACCCCGTCGTTTTTCCTGCAAGGAATCCAAGGCGGCTTACATAATCCTCCTCCTCCTCTCCATTTTATTCTCACAACAACCCTGTGAGGTAGGTTAGGCTGAGAGTCAGTGACTGGCCCAAAGTCACCCAGTGAGTTTCATGGCCGAGCGGGGACTAGAACCCAGATCTCCTGAGTCCCAGTCCAACACTCTCACCACTACGCCACACTGGCACAGTGCACTGTTAAATCTCACCACTGGGCTGGACCCCAGAGCACATGGTGCAAGTACTGGCATGATCAACAGAGATGATGCTCATTTTTCCAGTATCAGAGGCAGTATGCCTATGTACTCCAGTTGCTGGGGAACATGGGTGGGAAGGTGCTGTTGCACTCATGTCTGCTGTAGTGGAAATTTGGAGGGCACCAGGTTGGGGAAGCCTGAGCTAGCTGAAGTTGTAATTTAGAGAAGTAGCAACCTCACACCTCCTAAAGCAAAAGAATGTGGGAGATAAGAGATATCTCAGTCAGCTCGACATGCTCATCCAGAAGTCAGTATGTCCGTGGAGTTTGTTAAACAAACTTGAATATTCAGAATTCCGTATTCCCATGACAGGCGTATGAAACCATTATCACTGTCTTGCTCTGTGTGTGTGTGTGTGTGTGTGTGTGTGTGTGTATGACTGGATACTCAAATAAGGTTAAAGGCTTATTACTGCATTTCCTGCTCTTGTAGTAGCCCCGCTATAACCGCCCCCCCCAGAGCTGCAACTCCAGCTCTGCATTTTCCTTGTACTGTATCTGTTATAGGAATTTACCTCTGATCAGACTAACAATAAACTACTTGATTTGCTAAAGTCAGAGTGGTTTTCTATTTACAGTGGACCTCCAGACCGAATAGGGAAAATTCCACAACACTGCTTGTGGGATCCCGTGGGCAGCTGGCTGGCCACTGTGTGAACTGAATGCTGGACTAGATAGACGCTTAGTCTGATCCAGCATGGCTCTTCTTATATTCTTATTTGTCTATGCAACATTTAAAAAAAATAAAGTCCCAAATGTATGAACAATTGATATTTTACAAAGTCAAAATGTCATCATTCCTAAATATACATATAAATATATATTGCATGCCTTAAGAGGGTAAAAAGTTATCATTTTCTAAAATAAATGAATAAATACTGGTAGCTGAAAATTACCAAATCCTTACTGAGTGTCAGAAATGTCTTTTAAGGCAGCAAGACCGTGTTCACATATTAACACCAAAACCATGAATGCAAACAAGGCATGAATGAGCTTCTCTCTCCATCTCTTCTCCCCTCATGCACACCAATTCCTTTCCTTTCTTCCTTGATTGTGGCAAACCACAGTTTGCTGTTACATCATAACCATCTGCTTGCCCAGTAAGCCAGGATCAGCCTCATTTACAATAATAGTTTACAGGGCAAGCACAAAACACAGCTTGCCCCAGTTCAGATGTAATGGCAACCAAACTGTGAGTTTGCCACAAACCAGGAAGGAATTAGGCAGTGCACAAGGGGAGGAGGAAAGGGGAGCAGAAGGAGCATGAGCCTGAGGCTCATTCTCATAGCCCCATGGTATGGTTTCATGTTGTGGCACAGCCAAGCAAGTATGTGGCTGTATCTTTCATACTGCAATGGTGCACATTCACCCTGCCTTTCCCCTGCAAGAACGAGACCTTCCGTTAATCAAAAAAGAAAAGAAGTGGGCTGGCTGAGGGCCACCACGCGATGATAATCCTAGGCATTATCCTATGAAGCACAAGGCAAAAGCAATCTGTTTGGAGAGCCCTCCTACAGTGTGGTCAGCTGGACTGGCCCTGCAGGTCTATGCAAGCACGCACCTGTTAAGGTGGTTTCCTATTCCAAACAGTTTTCAGATGCCAAGGAGGCAGCATCCCAAACCACAACCATGTTCAGCTATAATGCCAAGTTGGCTTCGTTAAAAGCAGGCGGGGATGGGGGAACCATCCTGTACTGCTTACAAGGTCAATTGCTATGACAGCCTGTAGGGGGCTCCATTCGATAGAAAAAGGAAACAGAAAAATACTGAATAATTTTTTAAAATTTTTTGCAATTGTCCAAAACAGACCAGATGCGCACTGGATTTTTAACAGGAGTTGGCACAAAACTCCTTGTGCCTCTCCTTTCACTCCTCCTTCCCCCAATGATAGCTGTGAAGAGCAAGGTTCTTCCATTAATGTTACTGATTATTATGAACAACATGGATTTACATCGCAAAACAACCAGGAGTCCCAAGCAAGAGCAGACCTATTGGGCTTAGCCATATGTAAACACAGGAGCCCACAGCAATCTTTTGTCATTAAGAGGAGCTCAGTCTCCAGAGCAGAACCAAGAGAAAACATCTATTAGTTTTCCACTGGGTGCTTATGCTTCAACTTGGGTGGGTTTGTAAGAAAGAAATCCTTTGTAAACTGTTACAGTAGCTAGAGAGATTATTGCTTGAATCTATGACATGAATGTTATGGAATAGTAATTCAAGCCTTATAGACATGCTAAGTTTGAGTGTTCAAAGTGTCCATCTCAGTAATCTTTCCTACAGCCCTGTAAGGAAGGTTTGCGCTATTGTCCCCATATTGACCTGGTTCGGACATCACAACAAGCCACCATGGGTTACTTTACCCACTGGGCTTGTTGTCGTGTGCTGGCCACCATTTTTAAAATGCAAGCCATAGCATGGGCACACCACAGCTTGTCGTGTCGTATGAACCCAGCCAGGGTAGGTTGCTGGTGTGGTTAACAAACCACCCACAACCCTAAAACAATCCATGGGTTCTGGGTGGTTTGTTAACCACTCTAACAAGCCACCTTCACTGGGTTTTGGATGACACAAGGGTAATTATGCAAATCCAGCGGGCACATGACCGGCATGTACAGGGTGATTAACAAGCCACAGTGGCTTGTTAACCACCCTGCGGTCATGCAAACCAGGCCAGTGAGTTCATGGCGGAGGTGAGATCAAAACCAGAGACCTCCAGAATCATACAGCTAGTGTAGTGTAGCGGCCACTCTGTCAGCCTCTCAGCTGAAAGATAACAATACTGAACTATCTTATAGCGATATTGTGAAGTAATGTAGATAAAGTACTTAAGAACCTATGAAGAGCCCTGCTGGATCGGACCAAAGGTCTCCAAGCATTCTATTCCCACAGTAGGCAACAAGACACCTAAAGGAAGCCCACAAGTAGTACTTGAACACAAAGCATCCTCCCGGTAGCAATCCCCAGCAACTGCCTCTGATACTGGTATATACAGACATCATGACTAGTAGCAATTACAGTAATACCTTGGATTGAGAGCATAATTCGTTCCGGAACCATGCTTGTAATCCAAAACACTCTTATATCAAAGCGAGTCTCTGGCGGGCGTGAGCGGGGCCGATTTCGGCCCGCTACGCCTGCTCGAGGCGAGCCGTTACATCCCTACACTTGTATTGCAAGATGTCGCTTGTTTAGCAAGTCAAAATTTATTTTAAAAAAATTGCTTGTCTTGCAAAATGCTCTCAGACCAAGTTACATGCAATCCAAGGTATTACTGTAATAGCATTATCCTCCATGAATCAGTCTAACCCCTTTTAAAGTTGTCCTAGCTGGTGGCCATAACTACATCTTGGGCTGGCAAATTCCATAGTTTAACTATATTCTGTGAAGAAGCACTTCTTTTTGTTTGCCCTGAATCTCCCATCATTCAGCTTCACTAAATGACACCAGGTTCTAGTATTATTCACTTTCTCCACACCATGCATAATTTTATACACCTCTATCATGTCCCCCTTACTTATCTTTTTCTACACTAAAGAACACCAAGTGTTGTAGTCTTTCCTCATAGGGAAATTGCTTCAGCCCTCTGATCATTTTGGTTGCCCTTTTCTGCACCTTCCCCAACTCTACCATTTCCTTTTTGAGGTACAGTTAGCAGAACTGTTAACACTCTAAAGCACTATCTGAATACTAAGTTATTATCAGCCAGTACACTATATGCCAACTTCACAGTAATTCCTAGTTTTATTTATACATTCAATTTATACGCCACCCTATAACCATAGTTTTCTGGGTGACGTCCAAGATAAAACAAAATTACAGATTTCAATAAAATACAATCTGAATGCAGCAAAACACACAACTATGAATTTTTTTAAAAAGGAAATCCTTTTAAAACAGAGAGCAGGAGAATAAACACCACAGCACTACAATTAAAACAGGGAGCAAGAAAATACAAAAACTCACGAAGTTTTAACAGTGCTAAACCACAGCTGTGGATGAGACACAGCTCTATTTCTCTTATTCATCTAATACCAAGTAAGCTGTTGGGATTCTGGATGGATACCTGGAGGCAGTCATGAGCTGAATGAGGGCTAACCAACTGACACTCAAGACAGATGTGCTCCTGGTTAGGAGAAGACTGACTCTGGAATAAGGTCCATCATTTGGGAGTGCTCCTGGATTCAGCTTTACATCTACATGACCATGTGGCAACAGTGGCCAGGAGTGCCTTTGCCCAGCTTAGTCTGGTACACCAGTGCCCCCCCCCCCATGTCTGAGGAAATCAGACCAGGCTACAGTACCACATGCCTTATTTACATCAAGACTGCATTATTTACAATGTGACTACCTTTGAGGAGCTTTGGAAGCTTCATTTGGCCCAAAATGCAGCACCAAGGATGTTAGTGGGTGCACTCCCATGGAACTAGGTTATACCAATCCTACAATGTCTGCACTGGTTGCCAATTTGCTTCCGGGCACAATTCAAAGTGTTGATGGCTTGAGTCCAGGATACCTGAGGGATTGCCTCCTCCCATGCAATCCTGCCTGCTCCCTATGATCAGGAGAGGTCTTTGTCTGTGTCCAACCTAGGGTGGAGGCATGGCTGATCGCAAGAAGAGATAGCGATTTCTCAGGGCAACACACTTGTTTCATGAAGCATGGATGTCCCCCTCTGCCTGTCTTTTGCTTTTGCCTGCTATGTAACCGCCTTTTTTATGTAAAGGTTATGTTTTACCTGAGGTCTCTGCTTTTGTTGTAATTTTAATGTATTTTTATTGAATGTTAGACATTGTCTAGGTCTGATTTGGCAACAGTTATCCATGGCTTGGTCACATCACATTTAAACTACTGCAATGTGCTCTGTGTAAGGCTACTCTCAAAGGTCATCTGGAAGCTTCAATGGGCGCAAAATGCAGCAGCTAGGCTGCTAACTGGTGCATGGTAACAAAATCATATTTACTCCAATTGTAAAAGATCTGCACTGGTTAAAACTTGCTTTCTGGGCTCAATGCATGGTGCTGATTTTAACCTTTAAAGCACTAAGTAGATTAGGGTCTGACTGTCTAAAGAACCACCTGTTTCACTATGAATCTGTCCTTTTGAGGACACCTTCGCTTGTGGAGGCCCACTTGATGGGCACATGTGAGAAGGCCTCTCCTGTATTGTTCCCAAATTGTGAAATGCACTCCCCTTGGGGGTTATGATCAGCTCCCATTCTCTTTGATTTTAGAGAAGGTGTCAGGACGCATCATTTTAACATGGCCTCTCAACAGTCCGAGGTCTCCAACCTCAGAGCCCTCCATCTATCCAACACCCTGCTGGCAGGAGCCTTTTACAGCCTCCCATTCCTCCAATTTTGTTATTTTCAGCTAGACAGGCCCCTGAGCACATCTAGCCATTTCATCTTTCAGTGGGCAGGATGGACAATGGACAGGCTTGTGGATCCAGAGAATCCACACTTCTCCTCTCCCCCCACCCACCATCACACCTCTTTTCCCCCTCCAGTCTTTTCCAATGTTACTGTTGTAACCTCGGAGAGCCACCATGGAGCTTCCTGCAGTGGCTGCAGGGGCGGGGGGGGGGGGGCTGGAATCCACATTCAGATTCCCCCCTCCCCCAAGGTCATAGCTGTGTCTATGGTCTCAGGGGAAATCTGCACGGGACCACGGATGTCCTCCCGGGGACCACAGGATGGCTCTGTAAGTCTGCAATCTCCTACACCTCATCTTACGACTGCAAGTTAAAGCAGATTTTGTGTCAAGCTTTTTTCTGTCCCCCCCCCCCCCCCGTACCTCCTGCTTTGCTTAACATCCAGCCCAAATTCTGGAGAACTCAAAAGCTTGCTCACTATTTTGTGACATTTTCATTGGTCCTAATAAAAGGATTGCCTGACTGGATATTGGCATTTTTCGTACGGATCAACACAGCCTCTATTGCTTTTTGTTAATTATGACTAGCTTATTAACTATGGAAGTGTGTTGGGAAAGCTCTTTACCCTGCGCATACTAGCATTTGAATGAAGGATTTTGCCTCGGACTGAAGAATGGAAAGATTTTGTGGACGCAGAATACAGATAAATGTCAGGTGCCAACAATGCTAAAGATACATTTGGGAATACACAGTATATTGTCTAGAGCATAAATCCCACTGGATGGCTCCTCCAAGTCACTAAACATCATTAAATTAGAAGGGCTACACATCTTTTATAGAAAGTCCCATTCTTCCAAGAGTAGGTTAATACCTAATCTTATGCATGTATTTGTCTTTACTTGTCACTTGCTGGTACAGTGAGTGAGATGATCTTTCATCTTAGTCCTCCACTGGTAAATGGGTAGAAATGCCCTTAAGCTGAAGGGATACGCAGTGGCCCATTACTAGAACTCCAGGATGAAGTGTTCCATTTTGGTGCCAAATGAACTGAATGACATGATTGTAACTCCAGATTAAAGCAAACACCCTTTTTATTTTCAAAAATATGAAAGAGACATCCAAAGAAATTGATGAACATTTTGCATAATTAGGCAACCAGCGTTCTGAAGTGTGACTCGCACATGTTCAATTTTTAGTTACATTATTCATGTGCAAACCTGGAATATTCTCAAAATCAGATACATCTTTCCTTCCTCTTTCAGAATATTCAGATGAGAGACGGTGGTTATGGAGGTGGGAAGGGATTCTCAAGAGCTCTTATTCAGTCCACCTCATTCCTGCTGGTCACCTGATACCACTGCGAAGCCTGAATGGATCTTCCACCTTTGCATATTTATTTAGTATTACATTTATATCCTGCCTTTCCCCCCTCTTTCAAGGAAACCAAAGGAGCTTGCATGACCCTCCTCATCTCCATTTTATCCTCATAACAACCCAGTGAGGTAGGTTAGGCTGAGAGTCAATGATTGGCCCAAAGTCAGCTTGATTTCCTAAGTCCCAGTCCAATACTTTAGCCACTACACTGGCTCCCCCCCCCCCACATATGACAGGTGTGGGGAATTATGGGCTGTGTGACCCACACAGTAGAAGGAGAGGTGTGAGCACATAACCTGCTGCTCCACATTTTATGTTTTTTTGCTGGAGGTTGTTCTTCCTGCACTGCCAGCTGTGTGCTAACATACTGGACTGGGAACACAGGAAACTCTGGGAGAATGTGCTGGTGATGTATCTAGGACTCAACTAGGGGGTGAGCTCCCTCTTCCTAGACTGAGGCCCTCTGGTTCATTACAAGATGGAAATAAGTGAACCAAGTATAAATCAATCTTGACTCCTGCATAGCCAGTGTGGTGTAATGTTTAGAGTGTTGGACTGGGACTCGGGAGATCCAGGTTCTAGTCCCTGCTCGGCCATGAAACTCACTGGGTGACTTTGGGCCAGTCACGGACTCTCAGCCTAACCTACCTCACAGGGTTGTTGCGAGGATAAAATGGAGAGGAGGAGGACTATGTAAGCCGCCTTGGGTTCCTTGCAGGAAAAAAGGCGGGGTATAAATATAATAAATAATAACAATAATATTTCTCCATGACAAGCCCCTTATTATTCGGTAGACAAGGGAGGCACAACCTTAAATTACACACAAGGAAAAAATTACTCTGATCTGTTTCTCGGACTTGAGAAACTCCTCAGATCATCCAGTAACTTCTATAACACCACTTGGTAATACACGACTAGCAGTATTTCATGGCTTAGCTATTTTAAAGCCATCCATATGAGCCTACCCCATTTTTGGGATCTGCTGGGGAAGTCCTGCTTCAGGCCCCTTTGTTGCCTGTTGTAAAATCTCATGAGACTCAGGACAGAGCTTTCTCACTGGTGGCAACATAGCCATTTTATTCTCTCAGGCATGTTAAACTGAAATGTTCAAATGGATGGTGCTGCCGTGCTGGATTGTTTGATAGGTTTTGTTTTTTTTCAAACTGTTCTATTGTTTTTAGCTGGTTGATTTTTCAGAAATTCTACATTGGCTTGGGTGCCTTTGTATCTGAAAGGAGATCAGTATGTACCATCAATAAACTAAACGAAGTAGAAGGTCATATCTGGAATACTTTAAACAAATTTTATATCTTACTAAACACAGGCACAGTATTTGAGCATAAACATTCCAAAGAAAGTAAATGCAAGGTAGCTAAAATGCTAACCAGCTTAGAAAATGTCAATGCTAGAGAAGGCACAATGTTTGAGAAGAGTTACAGTCCCATAGTTAAGTAGAATTCAGTGAATAAAGCAGTCCAAGAACAGAGTGCAAATGCATTTGGTCAGTAACATTCCAGCCCAGCCACAAAGATAAGTCAAAGACAAATTTGTTGAACCACCTCTGTGTGAATGACAAAATTCCCTAAAGGGAGACACGGTGACATAATTTCTAACCAACCCCAAGCCGCCTCTCTCAGGGTCTCTAGAGTAAATTAAGAATTTCAATTTCATAGCCATAAGAAAACTAATTTCCCACAGATATTCATATAGGCATGGAAGAATTGATACAAGGGCAGACAGGAAACTACACTGCACATCTCTCCCAGCAGGAGATTTAGGTAATGGTGTTTACATGTCAAAGAAGGCCTCTGAACTTGATGAGCCATTAATTTGGGGCAGACAAGCAATCCTAAACAGGAAGAACCATTTCCACTTGATATACACAGATCAAAAGGGAAAAATATCAGGAGCTGTTTACATCCCCCCTGTAGCAAACAGATTTTCCTTGTCTGAATTCAGTAGATCACAACAGGGCTGTGTGTTAACACATGCCATACCTGACAAATCGTGCTTCTATCATTCTGTTCAGGCATACTGCTAGGATTCCTTCATAATGCCTTTTGGAGGCAGGACTTCAGCCCTGACCTGTCGCAGCTGGATTAAAAGCATGTATCCAAAGTGGTCTGCTAGGAACACAGGAAGTTGCCTTTTCAGAGCCAGCCCTGCCATTAGGCAGAGTGAGGTAGTCGCCTCAGGCGGCAGATGCTGGGAGGTGGCAAAAAGGTGTTGGAGGAGAGAGCTGTGTATCACACAGCCTGACTTGCACTCCTCAAGCTAGCCTGCTGCCTTCCACTGGGGTGGAGGATGCTGCCCCATTGCCAGGGGGTTGAAGAAAGTTTCAGCTGCCAGTTCAGTTGGCTTTTGTATGTGGAATAGGAGGGAGCGTCCATCTTGACCTTTGCCTCAGGCAGCGAAATATCTTGGGCTGGCCTTATAGATCAGACTGTTTGTCCATCTAGGCCAAACTCTACTCTGCTCTGATTGAGAGCAGCTCTCTCCAGGATCTTTGATCCCTTTTATTTATTTTATTTATTACATTTATATCCCGCCTTTTTTCCTCTTGCAAGGAACCAAAGCCAGCTTACATGAGCCTCCTCCTCTCCATTTTATCCTCACAACCCTGTGAGGTGGGTTAGGCTGAGAGTAAGTGACTGGCCCAAAGTCACCCAGTGAGATTCATGGCCGAGTGGGAACTGGAACCCAGATCTCCCGAATTCCAGTCCAACACCCTCACCACTACACCACCATTGCTCTTAGTTTTTGTGGAGAAAGCCTGACACGAGTATACATGCACACGCACACACCAGGTCTCCTTCCAAGGGGGAGGGGGGCGAGGAAGGGAGATTGGGTTACAGGGAAGCAGCCAGACGGACCGGCATCCCAACAATGGAGAGTATCGGTTGGAATCCACAAAACCCAGGAAAGGACCATCAAGACCATCAAACTAACAGGGCAGTCTCAAAGAGCTGTAAAGTACCCAACACGTCACCTTCTTCCCGGGCAGGAATAAGCCCACCTGACACAAAGGGGCAGGCATAGCCCCACCTGACCCTTGAGGGCAGGGAGAGCAGAAAACCCAGGAGTAGAAAAGCCCTCTCCCCTCCTTTTGTTGGTTGTTGGGAACACGGGGTGCTTTTGATCAAGATCCATCCTCTAGCAGCGGCTGGAGTAAGCTGTTCTCCTCCCCGGATGGGACAGACCCGGAGCCAGGCTGAAATTGACTAGCGTGAAGTCTTTAGTCTAAGGTAACTGACTAATCCCAATGCGCTAGCCTGGGAGCCTGTTCATTGATAAACTTGGGGGTCACGTCAGGTCATATTGACATTGTAGTATTCCTAGAAAGCTGTTAGTTCCGCTCCATATATTGTGTAAATAAATAAAGCCTTATTTAGTCATTCAAAGGGCTCTAGTTTCCTCTTGTGTGTGCAAACCTCCTAGTCGGTTCCACTTGCTTGTACGGGCTGAAACTCAGTGCCGGTTAGCCCGTTAAGCGCCGAACTCACGCATAGGACCCGGGTGCTGGTCCTTCACAGTTTTAAACTGGAGATACTGTACCAGAGATTGAACCAGGGGTTTTCTGCATACAAAGCATGTACTCTACCACCGAGCTACAGCCTCTCCATCATGCCAGCTGTTCTCTAGTCCAGCTCCAACTTTGGGTCCCCAGATGTTTTTGGCCTACAACTCCAGCATGCTGGGAGTTGTAGGCCAAAAACATCTGGGGACCCAAGGTTGGAGAACACTGCTCTAGTCTGATAGGCTCCAGCCCAAAGCCTCCAAAGGGGAAGTGGTAGCTGGCAGACTGTCGAGAGTGGTTCTTTGTAGTTGCTGATCCTACTTTACAAGATGTCCCTACACCTGAGCCTGCCTAACTGGTTCCCTGACTTCTCATCTGCTTGACACGCTACTTGCACCTGCTCCTGATTTCCTCTTCTGTCTTGTCTTGTGGTCCTGTTCCTAAGCAGCTTCTGTTTCTGATCCTAAATTTACTTTCCTAGATTTTTCCTGCCAAACCTTCTCCTGGATCCTCTCCAGTGTAAATCTGACCCTGATCAGCCTCCCATCCGGAAGCAATCCTGCAAAGTTTGCCATCAACTTGGACTTGCTGTCCCTGGAACTGGATTAATAACTACAGCAGTTGTAATCCACCGTTTTCTCCCTTTCCATAACATGATGTTGTGTTTATTAGAACACAACTGATTAACACTTAAGCCAATTTAAATGTAGCCATTAAATAAGATGGCTCAGTACAAAAACAGCAACCACAGCCTGCTTAAAGGCTCCAGCCTGTTCTCTGCAGCGCAGTACTCCAGGTGGAAAAATGACCTTTCAGTCTCTCCAGCAAGTCAGTCTCTACAGCTCTCTCTCTCTCTCTCTCTCTCTCTCTCAAAAAAAACACCAAAAAAACCCAGATGCCCTTGCTTCATGCAGACTTCAACTTTCCAGATCAATAGGCACTCGGACAGGGATACAACCTGGCTCTGTGTATTTTCTATGCACCTACTGGTTTGCTAATTTATTTTTGCTTTTACAAACTATAGAGTTGCCACCCTCAAAGCAAAAACAAACAACAACAAAAAATCAATAAATAAATCAATGGACTATCTTGAAAGTAATGGTATTCAAAACATAACCAAACTCATCTTTTGTTTCCCATATGTCTTTTTGGCTTTGGGAGGCATTTTCCCCCAGACAGATTAGTTATCTCCCCACACATTATACACTTTATTAATGTTTTGGTCTACACAACTCATAGTAGTAGAATGGTGCTTCTTCCAAGAATGGATGAACAAAAGGAGAGGCAACTCCACTCTATTTTCATGATAAAGACATCGATTAATACAGGACTGTTAGGAATGTGCCCGGTAAATAACAATGCAATAGGAGAAACGCTGCACATTATTCACACTTTGGCCACTATTTTTGCATTTATTTGAATATTTACCTCACTCATCCAAAATGCTCCCACAATTTGAGCAGAAGATTGCATCAGGTAACCATCAACCTGGGACTATAACATCAACCTGGGTATCTAACATCAACCTTTTTCTTTTTGCTCTGAGTATCTTTGCCTGGTGAAGGGCAAGCAATTCAAAAGCATGTTTGCAATACTGTACACCAGTGTCCTCCAACCTTGGGTCCCCAGATGTTTTTGGCCTACAACTCCCAGCATGCCCCAGCCAGCTATGCTGGGAGTTGTAGGCCAAAAACATCTGAGGACCCAAGGTTGGAGGACACTGGTGTACAGTATTGTTCCTGCCTTCTGGAACAACTGAGAATGGTCCAGTCCATATTCTGCATGACAGCCTTTCAGATCACTGAAGACAACGATTATGTCTCCCCTTAATCTTCTCTTTTTCTGGCTTCTCTAGCTAAACAAATGTACCCAGCTCTTTCAAGTGTTCCTCATAGGCCTTGGTTTCCAGACACCTCACCATTTTGGATCACCCTCTTCTAGAAGCGCTCCAGTTTATCAATCTCCTTCTTAAAATGTGGCGCATAGAACTGGGCACAGGACTCCAGATGTGGGCTGAGCAGTGCAGAACAGAGTGGAACTACTACTTCTCATGTTCTGGACACCAAGCTTCTGTCAATGCAGCCTACGACTGCATTAGCTCTTTAGCAGCTGCTGATTAACCAGGATACCGAGACCCTTTTCACATGTACTGCTGTCAAACCAAGTCTCTCCCATCCTATACACAAGTATATCAAAGGATGTGCCTTTGATATTTTGTAACTAAATGCAGGACTTTGGTTATTAAAATATATTTTTACACTAGCTTAAAGGCTGAAACCCATACATAATAAAAGAAACAATACAATAAAACAGTAAAAAATCAATAAAAATAGCAATTACAAGTAAAACCAGCGGACCAAAAATACATTACATTTATCTCAGCTGAATTTCATCTTGTTGGTTTCTACCCAGTGTTTCATATGACCATTGGGCTGAAACGCAGAAGCTGTGATCCAGAGGTGCACAGGTTCATAATTGCTGGCTATAGAACTACAATACGGCCAGCACTTTGAACTGGGCACAGAAACATACTATTAGCTAGTGCAATTGAAACAAAATTGAAAGTTATGTGTTAAATTTATCTGAGCCCGACCAGCATCCAGGCAGCTGCATTTTGCTTTCAGTTTCAGCCTGTCTCCAGAGGCAACCCCATGTAAAGTGCATTGCAATAAATTAGTCTGGAGGTAATCTCCAAACAGAAGGGAGCATGGGTAACCACTGCCAGGTCGTAACTGCTCCGGATAGGGCCGCAGCTGGTATACGAGCCAGAGCTTATAAAAAGCACTCCTGTCTAGAGATGTGAAGGCCTGGCAGGGGGAGAATAAGGGAATTTCTTCCCCCAGGATCATTTTTGGGGGAGTTTCTGAAAATTGGAAAAATTGAACAATTTTGGATTATTAAATATGCTCTTTTAGAATGTATATATATAAAAGAAGAAGTCCTGACTGACTGACTGGACTCATCAATGCCCAGCTCAAACCATTTAATCTAGGAATGTGAAATTTTGAAGGGACATTGTTTTTATGACGTAGACACCCACAAAGGAAGGATTTTTGGAAATTCTGTCCCTAAGGGGGTGAAAAAAGGGGGCAAAATCGCCCCACTCTCATATCTCCTATGGGCAAAACAACAGGGGAGCAGTTATGCAAATAGGCCTCACCTCATAATTGCTGCAGGAGCCAATAGGAGCAGTTATGCAAATAGCCCATAGGACACTTAGAATGTTTGTATGAATTCCTGTAGGGGCCAATAGGGGTGGGTATGCAAATCTCCCCTAGGCCATTTAGAATGTTCTCTTAAGGGGGTGAAAAGGGAGGGAAACTTTTTAAATGGCTGCCTGACTGAATGACTGCTGTGGGGGGGGGGGGCGTTGCATAGGCTCCATCATGTTTTGACGGATCCGCCCCAAACTTGGCACGCATACTCTCCATCACCCAAGGACAAAGGCTGGTGGGTTCAATCTCCGAAAAACCCTTGCTGCACCTGTACGGCCCAAAATAGATGAGAGCCAATGGTGTCACTTGGAATGTTCGCAGGGGCCATTCAGGAGCGGTTATGCAAATCGCTCCAACGACATATAGAATGTTCGTATGAACTGCCACAGGGGCCCAAGCAGGAGCGGATATGCAAATCTCTCCTGCATCAAAACAGAATGTTCACATGAACCACAACTGGGGCCTACAGGGGGGGCGGAGCTGGGATTTCATTGTTGGGTAGTCCCGAGTGGGAGGGGGCAAGCTGGGATTTCATTGTTGGGTAGTCCGGCGGGGAGCAGGGATTTCATTGCTGTGTAGTCCCGGGGGGGGGGGAGCAGGGATTTCATTGTGTAGTCCTGGGGGGGAGCAGGGATTTCATTGTGTAGTCCTGGGGGGGAGCAGGGATTTCATTGTGTGGTCCCGGGGGACACACACACAGAGATTTCATTGTGCAGTCCCAGGGGAGGAACAGGAATTTCACTGTGTAGTCCTGGGGGAGCTGGGATTTCATTGTGTAGTCCCGGGGGGGGGCAGGGATTTCATTGTGTAGTCCCAGGGTGGGAGCAGGAATTTCATTGTGTAGTCCCGGGGGAGCAGGGATTTCATTGTGCAGTCCTGGGGGAGCTGGTAGTCCTGGGGGAGCTAGGATTCCATTATGTAGTCCCGGGGGACCTTTCCTATGGAGCGATTCAAAACAGCGGTCAGCTACCTTAAGGAATTTCAAACAAATAGTGCCTATAGGAAAATGACGACCTGTGCAAACTTGGCATGGTCACTCTTCATCACATGAGCAAAGCCGCGGGCAACAGCTAGTAATGAATAAAAGTTTAAGATGAGGTGTTCATATATAGGTACCTGGCCATTACTATTCCGAAATTATTCCTAAAATCTACATAATAGGAAGACGTTTATATGAAGACTAGAGATGCACCATTTATGGAAACTTCTCCCCGTGGCTTCATATAGATGTTGAAGAGTACTGGAGAGAAGAGGATGGAACCCTGAGCGAAGGGCCATGGGGCATATCAGAAATCACTACTACCTTCTGAAACTGACCATCTAGGAAGCACTAGAACCACTGTAATACTGTGCTTCCTAAGCCTAGGCCAGACAGCTGAGACAGGAGGATGCCATGGTTGATGGTATCAAATGCCACTAAGAGGTCAAGTAGGACCAAGAGGCTGCATTCCCACCATCCAATGCCCAGTGTAAGTCATTCACCAATGTGACCAAGGCTGTTTCCTTCCCAAACCCAGTATGGAACCCAGACTGGAATGGATCTAGGTAATCCATTTCCTCCAAAACTACCTGGAGCTGAGAGGTCATCACCCTCTCCAACATCTGACCCAGATTGCAAAGGTTGTACAACAGGCAAATATTGTCTGAGTCACATTGTGGTGGGAAAAAAGGGCATGCAACCTAAGGGGTGAGATGATATTCCTTTATTCTGGTGTGCTGGTTCAGTCAATGGCAGCAGCATCTCTGAACACATTTACTTAGAACCAACTCCATTGATGTAATAGAACTTACCTTGTGAACAATACAGTTAGCATCACATTCAAACAGGATCATCCTATCCATATCTACTTCAGAAGTAAGTTTCACTGAATTCAATGGGGCTTACTCCCAGGTAAGTAGGCATAGGATCTCAGCTTAAATCCAGAGTGGATTGTAGCTGTAAGGCTACATTCTTTGAATGTATTGGGGAGGAAAAATTAAAACTGTCTTTGATTTTTCAAAAGAAATGATCTGATTTTATATTCAGAGGTTATAAACCACGCAAGTATTGACTCTGCCCTAAACATAATCGTATTTGCGGGTGTGCCTGGTCTGGCTTTCTCTCCAGTATTACTGTGCAACTATAACATAGCTCTCGAGTCCTAAATTTACGGTTAGTCCTTGAAATTCTCCAGACAAGGTCCTTTCCTCCCAAGTCAGCAAATCATTTATCTGGGGGAAAGTCACAGATCTTTCGGTTTATATTACTTCCATCTGTAAACAAGTGATCCAGTCTGGAAGGAGGGTAAGTTATTCACACAAATAGAGACAAAACATGCTGTCCAGCAAGCAATTCTCTTTTTCTGGCCTGGGAAACAACTGTAAGACCTGTTTCACCTGTTCTAAGAAGCAACAAAAAGCAGATGCAGAAGTGACTCCTGCTCATTGTGCTTCCAGGTGATGTGCAGCCATTTCTTTTTGCCCTACTTCATTTCATTTTGCCCCATGGTGGCAAGAACTGGAAGTGCCAATTACAAAATGAAGAAGAGCATAAAGATTCTCTTAAAGTGTTATGGGATAATGAATTTGATGAGGAAATATCGAAACTAAGTTGGAAAAATATTTGGGATATTTATTTATTTTATTTATTATATTTTTTAATCGCCCATCTGGCCGGTCACCCGGCCACCCTGGGCGATGTACAATTAAAATACAATAAAACACAATAAAATATAATGATTAAAACAAAATAAAAAATTCTTATTAAAAACCTAACCCACCCCATATTCCCGCCTGAACAGCCATGTTTTTAATGCACGGCGGAAGCTCATCACGGAGGGGGCATGGCGAAGGTCACTAGGGAGGGAGTTCCATAATGTGGGGGCCGCCACAGAGAAGGCCCTCTTCCTAGTCCCCACCAGCCTGGCTGCTCTGGCTGATGGGATAAGGAGAAGGCCGTCCGTGGCAGACCTTGTTGAGCGGCCTACTTGATGTTGCTGGAGGCGCTCCTTGAGATAAGCTGGGCCGGAGCCGTGTAGGGTTTTAAAGGTCAAAACCAACACCTTGAATTCGGCTCGGCAAGCAACTGGTAGCCAGTGCAACTCATTAAGCACTGGCATGATGTGATCACGCCGGCGGCTGCCCTTAATCAGGCGAGCCGCCGCGTTCTGTACCAGCTGAAGCTTCCGGACCGTCTTCAAGGGTAACCCCACGTAGAGCGCATTACAGTAGTCTAGGCGAGAGGAGACCAAGGCATGAACCACTGATGGGAGCAGGTGATTAGGAAGGTAGGGGCGCAGCTGCCGTATCAGATGGAGTTGATACAGCGCTGCCCGGCTCACAGCTGACACCTGAGCCTCCATGGACAGCTGGGAGTCTAGAATGACCCCCAAGCTGCGGACCTGGTCCTTCAGGGGTAGATGTACCCCATTCAGCACCAGGTCAACATCCCCTAACCTTCCCTTGTCCCCCACCAGAAGTACCTCGGTCTTGTCGGGGTTCAGTTTCAGCATGTTCCTTCCCATCCAGCCAGCCACTGACTCCAGGCACTTGGACAGGGTCTCAACGGCCAACCTTGGTGAGGACTTAAAACAGAGGTAGAGCTGCGTGTCATCTGCATACTGATGACACTGCACCCCAAACCTCCTGATGATAGCTCCCAGCGGCTTGAGGTAGATGTTGAATAACATCGGGGAGAGGATGGAACCCTGCGGCACTCCACAAGTGAGCAGCCGAGGGTCCGAAGCCTCTTCCCCGAGAACTACCCTCTGATACCTTCCAGAGAGGAAGGACCGGAACCACTGCAATACAGTGCCTCCCAAGCCCAACCCCTCCAGACGGTCCAGGAGGATACCGTGGTCAACGGTATCAAAAACCGCCGAGAGATCGAGGAGGACTAGGAAGGAGCATTCGCCCCTATCCAAAGCCCTCCTCATATCATCCACCAAGGCGACCAAGGCCGTCTCCGTCCCATGTCCAGACCTGAAGCCCGACTGGCACGGATCTAAATAATCGGCTTCATCCAAGTGTGCCTTCAACTGAGCACCCACCACCCGCTCGATCACCTTGCCCAGAAATGGTAAATTGGAGACTGGGCGAAAGTTGTTTAAATCCTGGGGATCCAAGGAGGGCTTCTTTAGAAGCGGTCTTATTACTGCCTCCTTGAGGGCTGATGGCAGCACTCCCTCCTCGAGGGAGGCATTCACCACCGCCTTGATCCCCTCACCCAGTCTCTCCCTACAGCTCATGATGAGCCAGGACGGGCAAGGGTCAAGCAAGCAGGTGGTCGGCCTCACAGATGAAAGCACCTTGTCCACTTCATCAGAAGGAAGAAGCCGAAACCGATCCCACAAAACCGGTCTGCCATTGGCCTCCTCCCGCTCACTCCCTGTGTCCACGACGTACAATATCCCACTCCTAATCCGATCGATTTTATCTGCGAAGTGCTTCGCTAAAGCCTCACAGGAGGCTTTTGACTGTTCCAGTGGGTCCGGAGCAACTGGACCGACCAGACTCCGGACCACTTGGAACAGCCTCCTGGGGCAGCACTCTGCAGACGCAATGGAGGCAGCATAGAAATTCTTTTTTGCTGCCTTCACCGCCACCCGGTAGGCTGAAGATGCAGCTCTAACCCGTGTTCGATCGTCTTCAGAGCGGGAATTTCGCCATCGGCGCTCTAGCCTTCTCACCTCTTGTTTCAGAGCTCGCAGCGACGGAGTGAACCATGGCGCCGCGCGAGCTCTGTTTAGGTGAAGAGGGCGCTTCGGGGCAACTCGGTCTAATGCCCTGGTGATTGCAGCATTCCAGTCATCCACCAGGGTCTCGACCGAGCTACCGTTTGTGTGCTCCAATTCCCCAAGCGCGTTCAGGAATCCATCCGGATCCATAAGACGCCTGGGGCGGACCATCCTAATAGGTCCCTCACCCCTGCAGAGGGGTTGTGGCACCGAGAAATCCAACCCCTATACGCGGGATAGGCGTATTGTAAGAGTTATGTCAACTAGGATAAAAGAGAACTTTTATAAAGTGGTATGGAGATGGTATTTAACTCCAGTAAGATTAAATCGGATAGATAAAAATTGCTCCGCATTGTGTTGGAGAGGATGTAATGTAAAGGTACGTATGCCCACATGTGGTGGAGCTGTAAAAATGTTCTGGAATTTTGGCAGAAAGTATTTGCAGAAATATCAGAAATAATTGGAATGGAATTAGAAGTCTGCCCAAAATTAGCATTGTTAACAATTACAGAAAAGTTAGTTTGTTTAAAAAATACAAAAGAATTGATTGTGAATTTGTTAACAGCAGCAAAATTAATGATAGCTAGGAATTGGAAGGTTCAACATGTGTTTTCAATTAATGAATGGTATACAGAGGTATGGGATATCGCGTTAAATGATAAATTAACTTGTAATATTAAGTGTCAAAAAGGACAATTGGAGAAAGACACCTTTGTGAACATTTGGGGCAAATTTCTGGATTATGTGTTGGTAAAGGGGAGGGGGAACAAACCTTGTCAAGATTTGTTATATTTTTGGAATATAGAATAATATCTTGTATATATACACACACAAAACAAACAAACAAACAAACAAAAAAATTGGGGTGAGAAATATAACTTGGTCCCAAGAGGTGGGGGGGTGCACAATGTTTATGTTGTATTTTTTGTTGTTGTATTCATTAGTAGTTGTAAGATGTGAAAAATTAAAAATTATTTAAAAAAAAAAAAAAAAAAAGGAAGTGCCAAATGCATGTGCATCATTATTTACAATCCAGTGGTCCAATTTATCAAAGCAATTTCAATTCTATCTTCTATACTAGAATCTATGGTGTATGCCAACCTTCCTCAATTTGATGCCTTCCAGATGGGTTGGACTACAATTGCCATCATCCCCAGCTAGCATGACCAATGGCTGGGGATTATTGGAGTTGCAGTCAAACATATCTGGAAGGCACCAGGTTGGGGATTTTGAATCCTCAGCTAATCTGATGAATTGGGAGCAATTGCACTGAGCGTCACATGTATGACTATCTGCCTCCTGGGCAGATGTCAGAGGAGGGTGCTCAGTGCAATGAGCTCCTGTCGCTTAGGTTACGTAACAAGTTTGTTCCCTTGAAGCCAAGGTTGCTGACCTGGTGAAGCTGAGAAAGGTAGAGAGGCTTGTTGAACCGACCAGAAACAGTGACCACAGTGCAAGCAAATTTAATTTATATGCAACTGAAAAATTGCCAAGGAAGTCCAACACAGTCATATTTGACTTCAAAAGAGGGAAACATCTCTAAAAGTTGAAAGAGAAAGCCAATAGGGTCAAATCTCTCCAGAATGCTTGAAGCTTACCCCAAATGACAATAATAGAAGTCCAGCTAGAAAGTACGGTATACTGCAGATCAGGAAGGGTAGCACCAAGTCCAAAAGGTCACTAGCATGGTTAACAAGTAGTGTCAAGGTCGGAGCCCATTAGAGAAAAGGTGGTTTCCTCCAGAAAATGGAAGCCTTGCCCAAATAGAAGGTAGTCCTTGGAGTTCTACTAAAAACCAAAGTAGATCAAGGAAGCCTGAAGTCTGCCCTCCCCTGTTGTAAGCTGCCTTATGCCTGCCAGGCCAAAAAGGCACATTAAGTGCTGTTAAACGCAACTGCTGCCGCTGTCAACTAGGGATAACAATACTTGAAAAAGCAGTTCTCCGGGTAATAAGATAAAGGTCAGCCCTTTGCCATGAGAACCTTTACTCAGAGATGGATGTGTAGTTGCTTTATACCAAGTCAAATCTGGTCCTTCTAGGACTATTCCAACTGTCAATGTTCTTTCTCAGGCCTGCTACCTGAGAGAGACCCTTTAAGTCAGAGGGGCAGAACCTCAGGCTTGGGGACCAAATCTGGCCCTCCAGAGTTCCCCAAATGGCCATGCCCTCTTCTCCTGGTCCCACCCCTTTTCCCCAACCCCTGATAATTTGGTAGTTTCCTGGGTTTTGTGCAGTTTTTTCCCCATTCTAAAAGGTGGAAATGTCTCTCCTAAGGCTTAGTTGCCGGCAGTAAGAACTTTAAGGTAAAATATGCGGTATTTTTTTGTAATTTTGCTCCACCCCTTTTGCCTTCGGCATAGCTCACCATTGGAATGCATCCCACAGCCTATCTGAAATTGAATGCAGCCCTTGGGCTGAAAGAGATTCTGCACCCGTTTTAAGTGGAAGTGCCACGGACTGAACATGGGGACCTCTGCATGTAAATTAGGTGCTCTGCCATTGAGCTATGCTGAGAACTGAACATTTAAATTCCATAAAGCATGTGTTCTTCTAGCTATGCTCCATGCACACAAGGAAGTGTAGCAACAGAAAAACCAACAACTGGTGTATCCTATAAAGGGAGGGCGGGAGGGAAAGCACCAGCCCTCTGTCAGTAGTCCTTTTTCATTACACAGCCAGCATTGCCAGTTACTTTTTTATAAGAATTGTGCAATGTGGTGTGTCCTGCATCTTCTAATATTCAAGAGTTTACAGAGTTTTCCCTTGCCTTAAATTACAGTGTAATCCTATGCTCAGACATCAGTCCCACTGTATTCAGCTGGGTTTACTTCCACATAGGTGTGCACAGGATCACAGCCTCTGAGTGCATAGGCTGAGTGCTACAGCCTTGGCACACTAACCCAGGAGTCAGTCTCATTGAAATAAGTGGGAAATATTTCAGATAGACTTGCACTATCTGAACTGCACTGTTGCACTGTTAAGGAGGGTTGTTGTTTTTTCAGAGTAGCATGCTGTAACTATAGGGGTTATCCCCTCCTTTTGTTTCCTCTGGGTTCAGTCTTATAAGTCACTTTGTTAGACAACATACGAGCCTATCCAAGCTGTCTATTATTAGGTAAAATTTGACCTAAATCTAGTGTATGAATGGCTTAAACAAATATATTTATTTATTTATTTATTATACTTATTAATCGCCCATCTGGCCGGTCACCCGGCCACCCTGGGCGATGTACAATTAAAATACAGTAAAAACACAATAAAATATAATGATTAAAACGATAAAACAATTCTTATTAAAAACCTAACCCACCCCATATTCCCGCCTGAACAGCCATGTTTTAATGCACGGCGGAAGCTCATCACGGAGGGGGCATGGCGAAGGTCACTAGGGAGGGAGTTCCATAATGTGGGGGCCGCCACAGAGAAGGCCCTCTTCCTAGTCCCCACCAGCCTGTCTGCTCTGGCTGATGGGATAAGGAGAAGGCCATCCGTGGCAGACCTTGTTGAGCGGCCCACTTGATGTTGCTGGAGGCGCTCCTTGAGATAAGCTGGGCCGGAGCCGTGTAGGGTTTTAAAGGTCAAAACCAACACCTTGAATTCGGCTCGGCAAGCAACTGGTAGCCAGTGCAACTCTTTAAGCACTGGCGTGATGTGATCACGCCGGCGGCTGCCCTTAATCAGGCGAGCCGCCGCGTTCTGTACCAGCTGAAGCTTCCGGACCGTCTTCAAGGGTAACCCCACGTAGAGCGCATTACAGTAGTCTAGGCGAGAGGAGACCAAGGCATGAACCACTGATGGGAGCAGGTGATTAGGAAGGTAGGGGCGCAGCTGCCGTATCAGATGGAGTTGATACAGCGCTGCCCGGCTCACAGCTGACACCTGAGCCTCCATGGACAGCTGGGAGTCTAGAATGACCCCCAAGCTGCGGACCTGGTCCTTCAGGGGTAGATGTACCCCATTCAGCACCAGGTCAACATCCCCTAACCTTCCCTTGTCCCCCACCAGAAGTACCTCGGTCTTGTCGGGGTTCAGTTTCAGCATGTTCCTTCCCATCCAGCCAGCCACTGACTCCAGGCACTTGGACAGGGTCTCAACGGCCAACCTTGGTGAGACTTAAACAGAGGTAGAGCTGCGTGTCATCTACATATTGATGACACTGCACCCCAAACCTCCTGATGATAGCTCCCAGCGGCTTGAGGTAGATGTTGAATAACATCGGGGAGAGGATGGAACCCTGCGGCACTCCACAAGTGAGCAGCCGAGGGTCCGAAGCCTCTTCCCCGAGAACTACCCTCTGATACCTTCCAGAGAGGGAAGGACCGGAACCACTGCAATACAGTGCCTCCCAAGCCCCAACCCCTCCAGACGGTCCAGGAGGATACCGTGGTCAACGGTATCAAAAGCCGCCGAGAGATCGAGGAGGACTAGAAAGGAGCATTCGCCCCTATCCAAAGCCCTCCTCATATCATCCACCAAGGCGACCAAGACAAACTCAGTATTATAGTTTATCTCCCAAAATTAGACTATTTAAGTTTTACGAGGGATGAGGTTTCAGTTGCTAACAACATGCATGAAAATGAGCACCTGGTTTTACATTATGATGCATGTTTGAAGTTCAGTGTTGTATATTTTGCTATAAATTTGGTTCTATTATAGGGCTGGTGTTCCTAAAGTGAAATAAGACTCAGTCTTATATAATGTTTCTTTCATGTTATAACAAC
This sequence comes from Shinisaurus crocodilurus, assembly GCA_021292165.1. NCBI lineage: Eukaryota > Metazoa > Chordata > Lepidosauria > Squamata > Shinisauridae > Shinisaurus > Shinisaurus crocodilurus. Next base: position 222,843,938 of record CM037877.1, read on the forward strand.
TTCTGTATTATTAACTCTGACCCATTTTACAGGCTTTGCTAATATTATTTTTATGCTGACTTTTACAAACATTTTAGAGCGTTAAAAACATGAATGTCCACAGAACCGTTTCTATACCAAGATGTTAACTGAATAATGCATGCGTGTTAAAGTTGCCCGTAAAGAAGAAGCCTTCTTCAGAACACTTAGGGCCTCAAAAAATTACTTCAAGCTCACTTCTGTTCTGAAGTCCCTTTGTTCAGTATTCTAGCACAGAGGAGCTGTCCACACAGCTGGTGCTACTGTCACACCTGGTGGCTGACATTAGCAAATACATCCTAATCAGTGGTGTACTGGACCCAGGGCTTGCAGGAACGCAGCACCGGCACTTTTTTTTTTTAATGGCAGAAATGCTGATGTCATCTGCCACCCCACCCAGACTTCCCTGTTTCCTCTGAGCTTAGCTGCAGTCCTCATAGAAGCTAAGGAGAAATGAAGTTTCCAAGCAACAATATATTGTTCCCTGCTGCAATACGGAAGTATTTTGAGGTGCCTTGGTCTTGAATGGCTTTACAAAAAACCTGCTCCTGGTGGTGATGAAAACTGTTCGAACTGGTTTGTTGATATGCATCAACACAGCCAGGTGCCTACATTTTGGGGCTGGGGGGGGGGGTGCATAGCTATGTGGACTGTCACAATGAGCACCCACACTTCAAAATTTACCACTACACCTAATGTAGCACAAGATAACATTTCTACTTAATGGGGAGGGGGTGTCACTCAAATCCTCTCACATAGCATAAGACAGTGTTCCCCAACCTTGGGTCCCCAGATGTTTTTGGCCTACAACTCCCAGCATGCCCCAGCCAGCTATGCTGGCTGGGGCATGCTGGGAGTTGTAGGCCAAAAACATCTGGGGACCCAGGTTTGGAGAACACTGGCATAAGAACATGAGAGAGGGCCACAGGAGGACATTGTACAGACCTACCCTCCTGTCAGACACACATCCAGAAGCCATGTGAGGGGTACCTATATGCTTACTGATGCCTGTGCATAGAGTCCTCCACATGAGGGGGTATCCCAATTGGCCCAGGATCCCCCTCATGTGGAGCGCTATGCACAGATATGTGCAAGGCTCCTTCATGGGTCCACTGTACTTCGTAGGTGAGGAAGGTGCATGCATCAGAGGCAAGGGGAAAGGCTACTCCATGCAGCCATGAAAAAAGACAGCTTACTGCAACCATGAAAAAAGAAATTCTTTCACCACATGAGGGGGATTGAGTGGACACCCCTTTAGTCAGACATGAACGAGGTAAGAACCACTGATACCTTCATATGAGCCTGCTTGCTCTCTTTCCTTCTAAAGAAATTGGGAGTTTTATTACTGCCATCAGTATCACTTGACTTTGAAGTTGTTGTTTTTTTCTGGTCTGCAAGGGACAGAGGAGAAAAGGCTAGAAGCCAAAGCAAACACAAGTGAGTGCCCTCAGTTCTTCTGAGTTCCTGTTTCTTTAAACAAGACAACTTAGTTCAGGCTTGTCTCACCTTCATGAATAAATGCAAGACCACAGATGCTTCCGGGAGCTGCACAGCTGGCAGTAATGCACTTTTCTGAGATCCTCCATATCATTTACATATCTTATCTAAAGAGAGGCCATGTCCAGCATTCCTGACCTTCAGAAAGGTCTTCTTAATTGCTAGTAGTCCCTACCCCAGAATATCTGAGCACTTTCTAATTAATTAATCAATCCTGCTCTCAACCTCCTGAGACAAAAGCATTATCCAGCCTTCCCCAAGCTAGATATTTTGGACTACAATACCCATAAGTCCTAGCCAGCATGGCCAATGGCCAGAGATGATCTGTAGTCCAAACCATCTGGAGGGCACCAGGTTGGGGAAGGTTGCTGGAGTACCCTCATCTTGCAGGAAGGGGAGCAAGGCACAAATGACTGGTTCAAGGTCATTCAGCCAATGAACCACGGAGCCAAGGGCATATTTATTTTATGCATTTAATACATTTATGCCATGACTTTCAGGTCAAGAAACCTGTCCAAGATGCTAAGGCTTACAGTTTCTTGACTCTATGCATTAGCTATCACATTAGGCTGAAGTTGCAGATGGACCCAGAGGAGTACAAGAGTCAAGAATATAGACTAGAACTCTAGATTTCCCATAAATAAGCATGGGACTCTGGAGAAAATCTTAGTCACATCTGTCCAATTCTGCTTGCTGAAACTGCTAATTTGAAAAAGCCTTCCAGTTTTTCATGCTGTCGGATTGTAAATGGTGTTTCAGGAAATTAGAACAGACATCGGTGAAGTTAGCCAACCCAGGGAAGGAGCAATGAAATGGATATATTTCATAGAGTTTGCATATTTAGTCAGAAGCAAGCCCCACTGTGTTCAATGAGGCTTACTCCCAGGAAAGTGTGCATAGGACTGCAGCTTTAATCTCCCTTCCATATGAGCCTGCCCACTTATGACGATCTGCCAGAGAGGCTCTCCTCCACATCCCTCCTACATATAAGTTGTGTTTGGTTGGGATGCGGGAGAGACCCTTCTCTAGTCACACCTAGGCTGTGGAACTCTCTACAGAGAACCCCCCCCCCCCACGATGACTTTCCACTCTCTTGTGAAGACCTTTTCACTTCAGCATATATTTGGCAGCCTACGGAATTGTTGATCATTTTACCACCTGGAATTTATCTCAACAATCCATCTCCCTACCCCAGCCTTCTTCAACCTGGCATCCTCCAGATGTGTTGGGACTGCGACTCCCATAATTCCCAGCCAGCAATGGCCATGCTGGCTGGGAATTGTGGGAGTTGCAGTCCCAACACATCTGGAGGGCGCCAGATTGGGGAAGGCTGCCCTACCCTAAACTAGGTTCTTTCACAAAGTAGAAATCAAGATGAAGTACCATCTAATGCAGAGTTAGGCATGCCCAAACCCATTGAAGTCAAGGGGACTGAGGGACACTTATCTCTGTACAGGATTATGCTGCAAATAACCTAATCCTGCCATTAGATTAAATTGTTTCACATTTGTTCCCACAGTAAACCAATCAAAGCTATTTGTAGTTTTCACCTAAGTCACTCAGTAAAGCCTGCAGACTAACAGGTGGCCTAAGCCCTGTTCTGATTCTATATTAATTTCAATAAGGTTTACATCAGGATTTATTTCTAGGTCTAATGTGAAATCACAGGTCAACTACAAAACCCATACATTTCAAAATACTGCTGAACTTGGCGGTGTTTATTGGTCTTTTCTCTTGACTATGGGGAATTAGGTGTTGGCAAGGCTCAACTGGTTAACATTTACACAGCATCTTGAGACCCTTGAAGAGATGTTATTGGCAGAGCTTCCACTGGTGCAGCAGAGAGCAATGATATCTCTAGGCAAAGGATGGGTATAAACTCAGGGCACGTTCTCACAAACAGCGATACCTCCAGGGCACTTTATCCCCAGGAGCTTTGGAATAACAGCCACAGGTTAGCAGCTCTACCTTGAGCTTCACTGCTCAAGATGGAGCATTTTGGGGAAATATGCATCCCTTGGGTAACTAACAGACCCAATGGAAGATGCTTTAATGCAGATCCAAGCTCAGCACTGGCTGTAATGTAGACCAGTCACCAGTGACCTTCTGTTTTTCCAGACCCACCTTTATTAGGGAATTCACTTTTACTTTTCTTTCATTATATGAGGATAAACTTTATCTATCTACATTTCTCTCACCCTCCTTTTCTCCCAGCTGCTTTCTCCTTCTCTACTACAAGTGTCATGAAACTGTTGCTGCGTGGAATGTGATCCCACAACTATTCATGGGTATCTATTGGCTAGTGTCTGTGACATACTGGTGGCATATAACTCCTTTCCCACCCAAATGACATTTTGTAAACTTTTACATAATGGATTACTTTTTAACACACATTGATGGTCTTCTCCAGAGGGCTAGTCCTTCCTAGTGCAGCATTTCCAAGGGAGAAAATAAAATCTTCGCAAACCTCAAGCAAGATGATATCTTCTCTACAGAAATTCAGTTTTTCTTGTGAACCTTCTTCCCATCCCTTAAACATAACATTCTAGGCTATCAATTCCCCCTCCCCAGTATTGGTGTGCATCCCACCAGCATACACTTTCTGTATTTAAATACACACATACACAGCTGGTCTATTGCAACATGGCTGCTACCTTTCCACTGCAGCAAGTGTTCCCCCATCCACTGCAAACCAAGACTATATGAGAGACCCAAGGCATTCTTTTTTCAAACAATTTGGCCACTGGGAATCACCCGCGCTTGTGCAACACTGAACCTGAACAGCACCTCAAGCTCCAGTTCAGCACTTCAGTAGCAGCAAGCCTTCCTCAGATACCAACCCACCCAGTCCAGTCAGGAATTTTCAGGGGGATGCTTGCTTGGTCTTTCCTGTCTCAGAGCTCGGGGTGAAATCCTCCAACATGTGAAATACATTTGACCAACTCCCCCCTCGCCCCAAACCTCTAGGCAACCAGCAAAGGCTTCACAGTTACAGAGACAAAGCAGAAATTTAGAAATAAACCGCTGAAGTTGTGAAACGCAATTAAAGCCAGAAATCGCCTTGTCGTTGTGCTCCCCCACCCCACCCGTTTGATCTTTGCGCTGCAGTTTGATCTTAACTCCACACCGCTTCATTTTTAAAGAGAGACGAGGCTCCAGAGTGGCTCCAGCCCTTGCAAAAGCCACAGTCTCTTACTGCAGATAATCGGTGGTGGAGAGGAACATGCACTCTGCATGTACTCAGGGACACGCTTCGTTTTCATTATGTCCCAGCAGGGCTGAACCCCCAACCCCCTTTACGAACTCAGCAATAGCTGCTCCCTTCAATGACGTCTTGCTAGGCTGGGGGGGGGGGATTTGCTTCGCCCTGCCATGGAGGCGCCGAGAGCTACCGCAGCGCGGGCCGCCCTCTGCAAACTTTCGCCGCAGAGCCTGCCGCACATCCAGGGACGCCGAGCCAAGGCCGGCCCCTTTCCCTTCTTTTCCTGCCGGATTTCCCTGGCCAGAGAGCGAACGACCCGCGCACCCATTAGCCACGCCGTTTAGTTAATCGCCTCGCCTCGGGAGTTTCCCCAAGCCGGTTTAGCAGCAGGCGCCACGCAGAGAACGCGAGCGAGCGAGAGAAACGCGCTTGCGGTCTGCTGCACTTTTGCTGGCAACCCGCCGTGTGCTGGGGGATTCCCTCCCTCCCTCCGTCCCTCTCGCGGGGTCTCCACCCCAAGCCACGAGGAGCCGACGCTGCAGTCTTACCGGGTGGGGGGCGGGAGTCACTGGGCGCTGCCTTTCTCTCTCTCTCTCAATCTCTCTCTCAGCGCCAGCCCTGGACGCCGCAGAACTTGGGCTCCTTGGAAAGCTCCCATCTAGGCAGCAGATGCAGCGGGTCCACCCTCCTTCTCTCTGCAGTAGTACAACAAACACACCGCGCGCCCCGTTCGCTCTCTCGCTCTCTCAATTGTCATGCTTCTCACATCCGGCTGCATACAACGCGCACGGGCCGGCCTACACCTTTGGGAAGGGGGTGATCCAAAAGGCGACCTCCTGGCCCAAGCAAGGACACGTGCTGCATCTCCAGGCCTTTCCTCGGCCCCTCCCTGTCGGATAGAACCAAGTTGGGATGGGGAGACAAGGAAGCAAGGCAGTAGGGTCGGCTCCAGACGTTGTGTGGCCTGAGGCAAAACAGCAAATGCCTCCCTCCCACAGTCAAGGGATCCCGCATCGGCCAAGTTATTTTGGCGCCTGAGGCAGAACATCATCCTACAAGTGCCTCTCACGGGGAGTAAACATGCAATCGAAATAAACTGAAATAGCTAACCATTTGCTGCCCTGTCCTTTCATGACACCTGCAATAAAATTAGAAGCTGGACTGCATTCGATAAATCACCTAGCCTGGACCCAAGTCATTCACTTTTCGCTTCGCTGCAGATTGGCTCTCCCGTCAGACTCCCTGGTTTATACAATCTGGTCGGACTCTTTCGATTCTCCCTGGTCAAAGGCCGTGATGAACAAAATCATCTTGGTAGGGCTTTCCCCAGATATGTTACTATCTAGAGAATTAGTTAGCGCTAAATCAATTGTAAAACAGAGGCTGTTGGACATTGATCTACAAGAATTACAGGGAGCCGCCAGGGGCCCCTATTCTTCTCTATCCTTGGGTCTACCAGCTGCTTTTAGCAAGGAGGGGCTGCCTTATCTTCGATGGTTGACGATCCCTAAATTTAGGAGAGCATTTTCATTAGCTAGATTTAATGCTCTCCCTTCTAAACTGCTGGATGGTAGATATAGCAGAAGAATCCCACTTTCTGAAAGATGCCGCCCATGTAACGACTCTGAGGTGGAATCTATACAGCATGTCTTACTGTTTTGTAGATTTTACCACAGGGCCAGGAATGATCTGATTTATCCCATTTTACGGTCTTTATTACTTAGCAGCTCTGATAAGTTGGTCACTGAACAAGTGGCCAAATTTCTGAACCAGGCTATCTCCACTAGGCTATATTTGATTTCTCACTCTCATGTGTCCAATTAACTAGTTGTACTGTATGTATGTATGTATTATATTGTGTGAATGGTCTATTGACTGCAATAAAAGGATTGAATTGAATTGACACCCAAAATGAGCTGCCTGAGGGCGCCTCAGTATACCCTAACGGTAGGACCGGCATGGCCTCCTCCCAGTTGGTCAAGGCCAAAGTTGTAGCTTAAATTAGCCCCTGCTCTTGGAAAGGGCGTAAAGACACCTCTTTTAATTTAGCGTTTAAAGTTGTGTGGTTGTTTTAATGTCTTACTGTTTTTAATGTTCTTGTTATTTTATTGTTAAGGTTTTATTGTTTTAAATTGTGCACCGCCATAGTGTTGTAGCAGATAAGGCTGTATATCTGCTTAAATGATGATGATGGAACATGGCTCATATTTGAAACTTTGAAAACTGCAAACCATTATTATTCTTAAGTTTCAGTGTATTTATATCACACTTTTCTATATAAATTCTATATGGCAGATCTCAGCAGAGTGATAACACCCCAAGACTGGGTTGTGGCATGTCACTAAGTATATGTAAAATCAACTCCATGGTACACATGCATGTTGGGACAACTGTCTATCAGGAAGAGGTAACTGGTATCCTAAAAGAGAAACCATTATAGTAGTAGGCGATCACTCGTGACCGAGTAAGATTGTCTTCCAGGATAAAATTACAAAACGAAAATTATAAAAGGAGGAAATTCTAAAAAATTGTGTAGACTCTAGCGATGGGTCCGTAAGTGACTGTGGAGGCCAATTCTAGATCCACACGGCTTTCCACAGTGAGGACACAGGTTACCAGATGGAAGATGGTCCTGTAAAGGATTCGTTTGACGTGCTTTTCGCTTAGCACGTTTCTCCCTTTCACCTTGCACTCGGGCTTCTTCAAAGTCCATGGAACCTTTGTGAAAGGCCAACCTCCAGTTAGATCGTTCATGGGCCAGAGCTTCCCAGTTTTCGATGTTTATATTGCATTTTTTTAGATTAGTCTTAAGAACATCTTTAAACCTCTTATACTGACCACCGATATTCTGCTTTCCATCCTTGAGTTGGGAATAAAGTAACTGCTTTGGGAGACAGCAGTCAGACATTCGAACAACATGACCGGTCCATTGAAGTTGGCGTTGAAGGATCATTTTTTCAACACTAGTAGTCTTTGCTTCTTCCTGTACACTGACATTTGTTCGCCTATCTTCCCAAGTAATTCGCAGGATTTTCCAGAGGCAACGTTGATGAAATCTTTCAAGGAGGTGGAAATGACGTTTATAGATAGTCCATGTTTCGCAGACATACAATAAAGTTGGCAATACAATGGCTTCATAAACCAGCATATATATACCTGGGTACAGCCCTTCATCAGAAGTAGGCATGGGTGTTGCTGCCTATCATTTTCTAGCACTTTTCTGTACACCAAATTCTCTTAAACCAGTTGTCCCCTGAGAGATTGTGACTTGGCCAAGGTCATTACATATCAACTCATTATTAACCCCTTAACTAATCAATTGAGGGCAGTCAGCAAGATTTGCATTGGAGTATGAATGTGTGCGCTCTGTTAAGGGTTGTTGAGTGAATACAGCAACATGGATGGATTTCCAATGTTGGATGGTTCTTCTAGTCATGTAGCTCACATGTGTATATTTCTTTAAGCATTATGGACTATGCTGGGGTCTCCAATGTGGTGTCCATTGGTTTTAATTTTATTTCTTAAGATTATTATTATTTTTAATCCTTTTTCCCCACTCGGAGGCTGGCACGCTGCAAAGTGAAGTGTTGCAGCATTTGGGTTGAAAAGATTGAAAAGACTCCTGGACCTGGACTAGAAGATATTTCTGCATATACTCAGTAGAGAACTGAGTGTGGGGCATCCACCATTATGAGCAGGGAATGAGGAGTAAAAAGGAAAGCAGATTCCATCCCCAGTGCAGTTAGGAGTTGATGGCTAAAGTAGAAGGTGTGTCCAGCAAATTCCTTTCTGTTAGGCCCTAAACCCCTAGGAGCAGAACTTGAAACTGTCCTTTCTGTGTAAAAAAGTCTGGCAGCCATTTTCTCAGGAGAGGCAGTGAGTGAAACAATGATCCAACTTGTCTTCACAAAGCAGCAAGATAACACAGCAAAGTTGCAAGGGAAAGAGAGCTTCAAAGGAAAGACTGACTGAAGTGGACAGTACTTAAAATTTGGTTTTGGACTCATTTTGATTTATCAAGTACTACATGTGATGGTACTTAAATGGGAAGCTATTGTTTTAAGTAAAAGTTATTTGCCTTTATATATTCCTTTGCTGTGAATCCCTCTAGACCAAATCCTTGGTTTAGAATACATTAAAAGTAGATTGGAAAATATATAGTTGGTTACACACCCATACACACACACACACACACACGTGTGAAAACACATCACTTAAAAGAGCAGGAAAAATGCTTCCCATTGTTTTGCTAAGCAGTGATGGATACATATGGGTTGCTGCAAGCCTTACACATTTGAGAGTAGGCCCCTATTGAACTCAGTGTTCTTGTTTCCATGAAAACTTGCATAGGCTTGGGCTAGATGGCCGTGATCCTATGTACACTTACTTGGGAGTATGCACCATTAAACACAGTGGAACACTTCTGAGTAAACATAAAAGATTGTTCCCTGGATTCCCTTGCTTGCTGCAACTGCAGCAGAGGAGCCAGACTAAAAGCCAGACTTTGTGTGCAATGCAACAATAACCCCTGTCCAGTTTTGGAACATTACAGAAGATACTGGAAATGGTAAGCAACTAGGTGGGAATATCCAAATGAACTATATCTGGGAGTCATGTCATCAGTGCCTTCTGAAAATAGGACAGTCTGTTCTAATCTTCCTCCACATCCAGAAAAATTGATTTCAATTGATTTTTGAAATAATTGATAATGCAATAAAGGGGGAGAAATATAGCTAATGGTGTGGGGAAGCTAGGCATGTTATAAAACCGCCTAGCTTGAGATGTACAGTTACAGAAGGAGAGGCCATTCCAAATTGCCATTGATTTGATCATAACCAGCTAATTGATTCTAGCCAAGGTCTATCTCTGAGACACGGTCACGGATTCTGTTACCGAGCCTGGCATTAGTTTTTGCCTGAACCTACAGCACAAATCTAAGAAGAAGCAAATTACAGGAGTATAGTTCATAAGTCTTCTGCGGTTTACTTCTTTGTGCCTTCCGCAAAATGGGGAAAAGTTCTCACTTGCATTAGTATTACTGCATACAAAAGATTCCCAAGGAAAGGAATGGTATTTTGCCTGTAAAGGGTAAAAATGAAAGACAGTGCCTACACTTGTACTCGTGTGTGTGCAACCTTAAAGAATTTCTATGCTTCCTTTATTTACCCTATGTACTAAATGAGGCATGGAAAAAAGGACACATGATCCCCACAAGCACATCATAATATTCATGCATAAGGAATTTGCATTTATAGATGTGAACTAGTTCATCCCCTCCACATACTGCATCTGATTGTGGTATGTTAGTGTGCATGACTGAAACTGCAAATTCAGTATTTATTATTAATGACATTTATTTCCAGAGTAAGAAACCATGTGTGCATGGAGAAATGTACAAAGTTTAGTGTTAGGATAGGGAATTGATGGAGCTAAAATATGATAAGAATGTGGTCTGAAGGATATTTCACACAGAAACAAACTTGACTGCAAACAAATGTTCATACAAATGTGACTATTAAATGTGACTTTCACTACTATTGCAGAGATTGGGTTAGCATTACAATTTTTCCTCTGTCAGGGCTTTCCTACATGAGGCCGTGAATCTGCTGTATCTACTTTCGGTTTCATCACAGAATTGAGATCTGAACACTACACAAGCATTTCCTTTCCTTTCCTGCTACATAACCTCTAGGTGGCACTGTGGTATAGCAGAATAGCACAAATACACAAGTAGGAAAAAAGCATTTTCTTTCACTTTGGAAAATAATACTGCATTTTCCCTGCTCTAAAAAAAACTTGCCAGAAGAAGTGCTCCTTTAAAACAGAAGCAAAACTGGAGGGTTATGGCATCATCTAAAGAACCCGTAAACATCTGTGAGTAGGGAATTATGAGCACACAATAGATGCCTCTGTGGAAAAAGCTCTCAGATTCTTTGGTGCCTTTTATCTTGGCTGCAATCTTTCCAGACCTTCCAAACTCAGTAGCCCTGAGGTCTTAAAGTGGGTATAAGGTTGGGACCATGCACGCCGGCCCCAAACCCCAGCATCTCCGGGTACATAGGCCCCACACACCCCTCAGTTCAGATCTTGATAAGGCAGGGCTCCTGATGGTGAGGAGAGTTCTACTCACATTCAAGCAAACAGAAGTAGAGCTCCTATTCAGACCTTGCCAATTCAATATGGCAAGGTCTGAACTGAGGGGGTGTGGCCAGCATGCCTGGAGATGTAGGGAGTGGGGTCAGTGTGCCCAGCCCCAGTCCTCTACCCACTTTAGGCCCTCACACATTCAGGTGAAGGCCTGAACAAGGCTAGTGGGTTAGGCTGAGCCTATGCTCTAGAATGGATGTTAGGGCCTATGGGTTAAGGGGCTACAGATAGCTCAGTAGCAGAGCACAAGCTTTGCATGCAGAAGGACACAGGTACAACTGCAGCCACCTTCAGTTAAAGGGGATCTTAGACAGAAGGAGTGGGAAAAATCTGTGCTGTCATAACCCTCCAGTTTTGCTTCTGTTTTAAAGGAGCACTTCCGGCAAGTTTTTTTTAGAGCAGGGAGATCCCGGAGAGCAAATGCATTCTTGGTAAAACAGCATCTGCCTAAATGGTTCAATAGTCCGATTCAGTAAGGAAGTTTTGTACATTCATTATATCTGCAGTATAAAACAAAAGGCTGGTTCATTGTACTCATTTCCACGATAGGCCAGGTTTCCTAGCAAAATTAATCTGGAACCTGGGCAATGATATTCTTCCATCCTAAATTCTTTCTGTATCACCACTTCTAGGGCTTCCTGTTTTATAGCCAACTCTGAGTTGTTGTCGTTGTAAACAGTCAAGGCAATACTGCAACTTGTCTTTGGGTTCATACAAACCTATGTTGTAAGCGTCATCATAACTGCTCGGCCATGAAACTCACTGGGTGACTTTGGGCCAGTCACTGACTCGCAGCCTAACCTACCTCACAGGGTTGTTGTGAGGATGAAATGGAGAGGAGGGAGAGGAGGATTATGTAAGCCGCCTTGGGTTCCTTGCAGGAAAAAAGGCAGGGTACAAATATAATAAATAAATAAATAAACTGGCCCATAATTCACAGTGACACATGAATTCATTGTAGAAATGAGTCTTGAGGGAACAGGAATTTTGGCTGCCAGACATTGGCCCAGCTCAATGTCTGAATGTGTGTGGTCATAAATGAAACACTGTTGCCCCCGGTCTAATCTGCAGACTACATATCCTTCACAGAGATGTGATGGGAACCTAGTTCTATTTGGATCCACACACAACATGTGCCACACCTCTTCCTAAGTAGCGGGACTGGAATCAGCCCTGATGCTCCTGTTATATTAACAACATGTATATAATATAACACATTGCAAGTGTTCACTTCACATACATAATTTCAGTATTCCTTACAAGGGCCCTATAGGGTAGGCTGTTGTTGTTATACCCATATTGCAGGGAAAGTTGCCTGAGGTCAGCTAGAGGATTTGTGCCTGAGTTGAGATTTGAACCAATCACTACCTGGAGCACAGTTCACACAGTTATGTCATTACAGCACACCAGTTCTCATTGATATTCCCCATCCCATCTGAGCTGTGCTATATGATGCACATCGCACCATACAATGGAAACCAGCTGCTGCATGGTAATTGATTTTTCCAAGGAAGGTGAATGAGGAATGCCAACGTAGTAACAAGAGGAGGGGCGACAAAATGGCGAGGAGAGTGCAAGGCATGCAGTGAGCTGTGTGACAGGATCTTCCCGACTGATCACTCAGCTGATTTAGGGATGGGGGTATAGATATATGCAAGGCACATCCGGCGTGGACCTGTTGGGCTGTGGAGGTGGTTAACTTCCTAATTAGAAAACACTGGAATTGTCTTTTATTTCCCCCACTGAGCAGATGGATTAAATTGCTTGTGAAGAAGACTTTTCATTTCTTGCTCTGATTACGGAAGGGCTGCACTGATGTCCTAACAGCCTCTCAGGGACGGTACTTGACAAGAATCTGCACTTGGGGATGCTTCTTTCTTTATATTTCTCTTTTTGCTCAACCAAAACAATTCCAATCCATTCCTGCATCCCACATCAGGGATGGCTAAATAGCTGTGGGGTTTCTGTTTGTCCTCCAGGAAATGTTGCGCCATGTTGACTAGTATGAATTTAAACTGTTTTCATTAAACCAGTGTCAGCTCCTGTTTCTCCATTCTGCAGGGCTGGCCCCAGGGCAGATGGCAGTGGTGGACCATGCTAGAGGGCCCAGCAGTTGCCCAAGGGTGTCACATGCTGATGTCAGCCCTGGCATTCTGATACTGGCTTAACAATAAACTCATGTATTTTGAGTTCCTATTTCTACTTGTTTTCTTCCAGCATAAAAGGATATTAAATGCTTTTGCAGTAACAGAAAAATAAGAATGTATCTCCATATAGCAAATATAAAAAGGGCCCTGTCTGATCAGATCAAGGGTGCGTTGGGTCTGACAGTGGTCAACCAGATACTTTCATAGGAAGACAGAGAGCTGCCTTATACCAGTTCAGACTGTGGGTCCATCTAGCCCAGTATCGTCAACACTGACTGACGGGGGCACTCCAGGGTTTCAGGCAAGATCTCCTAGCCCTACTTGGAGATGCCGAGGATTGAACCTGGGACCTTCTGCATGCAAAGCAGGTGCTCTTCCACTGAGCCACAGGCCCTCCCACTTCAAGAATCCCAGAAACCAGCAGATGAAACAAAGAGCTCTCCCCCTATGCAGAATTCTGGAATTAGACACCGGTGAGCTCTGGGGTGGAAGGGGAGAGAAAAATAATATGGTCCAATGCCCCTCAGCCACTCCAGGCCACCTAGTGGGGCATAATAAACCCAGCCTTTTGGGTTCAATACTCTCCACTCGGCCACATATAAAAGACAGTTGCTTAGGAAGCTCCACAATGGCACCGCTTTGAGGCCCACCATTGGAGATAAATTTGTGACAAAACGTAAAGCAGCATGAATAATCATTTGCCCTTTCCTGACTTATTTTGTCCTCAAAGGTCATATTGCTATACAGAAATTAATGGGGAAAGCTTTGCAGGCACCCCACCCTCACGAGATAGAGAAGTATTAATAGCCCTAATTATTACCATTTATGAATCCTTGGGACTACTGCCATCTGTCACAGACACTGGGGTTTTCCAAGAAACACTGCAGTCAGTTCAATTCTCATACAAACCACGTCCAGGCTAGGCGTGAGAAACAGCCCTAAAGTGCGTTCATGTGAATAATACGGTTACCCTGGGATTGGGTACTGCAGGCTGTTTCTGTGAGATTAAAGAAGTGTTTACCACCACCACCTCCCAAATTATCCTGGATTAATTGAGTATATCTTATCACATGGAAAGAAAGAGCATTTCCAGAGCACTTCCTCCTCTGCCGCCCTCATCTACACAAACATGTACCACTGAGCATCCTTTATGTCAGGGGTGCAGAACCTCAGGCCCATGGGCCAGAACTGGCCCACCAGGGGTCCCAATCTGGTATTTGGGTTCCCCAGATGGTCACCCCCCATTCCCATGGCCCTATCTCCATCTTCCCCCATGACTGCGGATCGTTTGGTGGTTTGCCGGCTTTTGTGCAGTTTCTCCCCCTATTTTAAAAGGTTGAAATTTATTTATATTTATTATATTTATATCCCACCTTTTTCCTGCAAGGAACCCAACATGGCTTACATAATCCTCCTCTCCATTTTATCCTCACAACACCTCTGTGAGGTAGGTTAGGCTGAGAGTCAGTGACTGGCCCAAAATCACCCAGTGAGCTTCATGGCTGAGTGGGGACTAGAACCTGGGTCTCCTGCGTCCCAGTCCACCGCTCTCACCACTGCGCCACACTGGCTCTCCTAAATGTCTCTCCTAAGGCTCAGATACTGGCAGTAAGAGCTTTAAGGTAAAATATGCTGGTATTTTTTGTATTTTGGCCCCACCCCTTTTGCCATTGACCCCACTCCCTTTGCCTTTGAACCCACCCACCACTGGAATGTGGCCCCCTGAGAGCTTCTCCAAAATGGAATGTGGCCCTCAGGCTGAAAGAAGTTCTACACCCCTGCGTTATGTGAACGGTAAATGATGGCAAATAAGATCAAATGCCAACAAGTCCCTAATTCTTTTCCTAGCAATGGAATCATGGCAGTGATTCTCTCAAACTGGCTTCTCAAACCGGATTTTTTTAGCTGGGCCACATAATATACATGAAGGCCACAGATGTGTTCCACCCACCCACCAATCTCCCTCCTGATTGGAGTCCATTTCTCTTTATCCTTAAGAAATCAGTGAAGCCAGGCAAAAGCTCTTCCATCATACCAATGAATGCAAAGGGTCATGCTTGCCCCACCAGAACCCATACCCTTTTGTCCCGAGGATGCAACTTGGGACAAGTGTAACCTTCCCATCTATAGTTCTCCTGTTCCTTCTTTCTGCTACTGCAGCCCTGATGTCTGGCTTCTTCCCAGCTCTTTCCTCTGGTTCTTTTCTTCCCTTTTGCCCCACACCCTTTTCTGCCTTTAACAGCTACATCAAAAGCTTCCAGGCATGGGTGGTGTTAGGGAGAGCCTACCTGGGCATGGGCTCTGGATCTTCTGAGCTGTGCCCCAGATCTTTAGAGCTGCCCCAATTGCCAGCATCTGCCTTAATACAAGCCTGCTTCTTCCCTCTGAACTCAGTAGGCTTGCAGTTACTAGGACACTTTAGGATTCAGTCCCTTAGCAGACTAATAGCATGAAGGCACCAGTCTTTTAAACTAGAGGTGAGACTGCCACCTTTCCTTCCACAGTCTGCTCATTATTTTCATTGTCTGGAATCCAAAATTGCCTAACAGCACCACTGTCATCTGGCTTTCTCAGAGTGCATCTGACTCTGCAGAGACCTGCCCAGCCAATTGTTACTGGGCAATTGCACTTCTGCCCTGGGCCATTGTATGCAGCGAGGCCCTGACAAGAGGAAGAGCAGGCACATTGCCTGCTCACCTATCAAATTCAGTGCCAGAGGCTTTCTCATCTGTTGCTTTTCCAAGCTGGCCTAGGCCCCTTCCCTAGGGGAAAAACAGAAGTGGGTTTTCTTGCAAAAAGGGTTTTAATGAGAAGCAGTGTCTGAATTTGTGGCAAGGTGATGTAAGAGTGTATGGCTTGCGCTGGCTTGCTGGAGTGTGTCTGCAGCTCCTTGACTCTGCAATCATCTTTCATGTGGCCAGATTCTGGTGGGAGCATGGTCCTCCCACCAGAATCAGGGGATGCGCTAGGCTAAAGAAAGGTGAATAGATGTGGGAGGAGGATAGGGGCTTCTTGTTCTTTTGTGTTCAAAAACCACAATGCCTTGTGGCACCTTAAACACTCACAAATTTACTGTGGCATAATAAGTTTTCATGGACAGGAGCCCACTGAAGAGAAAGTTATTTTGAAAGATGCTGCTTTTCATGTAACTGGAGAAAATGGCACTTGTTGAAATAAAGGTACAGGAGCCCTGATGATCTCTGTTGCATCTGATCCCTTTGTCCTAGCTGGCTTTTTTCCCCACGTGTGCTTCTCCTCCTGCTGCTTCCCTTGAAACTTTCTGCTGTTTTTTTCTGAAATCAAATGCCCTCTTCTCCCCTGTCCATACTTCCCTTTTTACAAGTAGGGGTGTCCTTAGGAGACAGGGTCCTTTACACACACACACACACACACACACACACACTTTTTAAAGCCTGTGATAGCTGCCTCAATTGATTTGGCACCATGAAAAAGCAACAAATTATTCATTATTTAATGTATTAATTATTATTGCATTTTCATTGCCAGGGAAGGGAAGAGGTGCTTGTAGGATTTTCTGTCTCAGGGGCCAAAACAACTTGACTGGCTCTGAGTAATAATATATGCCTTGACTGTAGGGCAGGGTGGTGGTGGTAAGGTGCCATTTGCTGCTCTGCCTCAGGCAGCAAAGTATCTTAGGACCAGCCCTGGACATGGATATAGAATAGAGATCTGTGATGTGGGGAAAAAGGTAGCTGGTACAGGAAATTATGTGGGGTAGGGAAACACCTGGGGCTACAGAGAGATCTGTGGCTGGGGAATCATGTTCAGGATTACCGTATATCAAACTTACTGTGTAAACCTAAACGTGTTTACCCAGAAGTAAGTTGTACTGAGTTTGCCATAATTATCACCCTCTTTAAGAAAGGTGATAGAACAGACTGTGGAAACTATCGGGGCATTTCTCTCTTAGCTACCGCAGGTAAAATATTTGCCAGGATTCTCACAAACCGTCTTCTATCTATTTCAGAAGAGATCCTCCCTGAAACTCAATATGGTTTCCGCCCCTCTAGAGGGACAGTAGACATGATTTTTACTGCACGTCAGCTCCAAGAAAAATGCTGGGAGCAAAATCAACCCCTTTATATGGCATTTATTGATCTGAAAATCCTGCGAATTACTTGGGAAGATAGGCGAACAAATGTCAGTGTACTGGAAGAAGCAAAGACTACTAGCATTGAAAAAATGATCCTTCAACGCCAACTTCAGTGGACCGGTCATGTTGTTCGAATGCCTGACTGCCGTCTCCCAAAGCAGTTACTTTATTCCCAACTCAAGGATGGAAAGCGGAATACCGGTGGTCAATATAAGAGGTTTAAAGATGTTCTTAAGGCTAATCTAAAAAAATGCAATATAAACATCAAAAGCTGGGAAGCTCTGGCCCATGAACGATCTAACTGGAGGTTGGCCTTTCACAAAGGTTCTATGGACTTTGAAGAAGCTCGAGTGCAAGGTGAAAGGGAGAAACATGCTAAGCGAAAAGCACGTCAAATGAATCCTTTACAAGACCATCTTCCATCTGGTATCCTGTGTCCTCACTGTGGGAAGCTGTGTGGATCTAGAATTGGCCTCCACAGTCACTTACGGACCCATCGCTAGAGTCTACACAATTTTCTTTAGAATTTTCCTCCTTTTAAAATCTCCTTTTTGTAAATTTCTTTTTTCTTTTTTTTTTTTTATCCTGGAAGACAATCTTACTCGGTGATCGCCTGACTGACTGACTGACTGTACTGAGTTTAATGGGTTTTACTCCCAGGTAAGTGCATGTAGGATTGGAGTCTTACTCCTTAGTAAATGGGTTCAGCGCTGCAACTTGTCTTATCCAGCCTGAAGATAGGTCCAATATCTGGATCTAGTAAGAAACCTGGGGACTGATAACTTTGGTAATTTAAAAAACAACAACCAAAAACAAAGGTAGCCATGCTGGTCCATTAGAAATAAAAACCCCAAATCCACAGCTAGGCAATACCATTATTAGGAATTTTGGTTGGTCCTTATAAAGGTATCCAAGTATGCATTTTGGTACTGTATGAGGTTGCTAGAAACGTAATATTGCAACATTTGGTGTGGATTTTAGGATTTCAAGAAGCTAGAACCCAACAACAAAAAAGTGTTCTAGAATCCCAGAAACTACAAAAAATAAAGATTTGAAATAAAACAAACGGCCAAAGGTGGCTCTCTCTGCCTCCTCACTTGGTCCTGGGACAGTAGTATCAAAGCAATGTCCTCCAGTCCTGAGGCCTCTGTCTGGTGCCTTTCTGCTTATTGGTGATGGGAGAGGGGGATAACAAGTGAGGATTTACTCTGAAGTAAATCCTACTATATTTAATGGGGGTTACTCCCTAGTAATTGTGTAAGTTTGCAGCCTAAGAGCATGGGTTATTATAGGCTACATACATTCCCACACTCTCCCTTGCCAGTGTGCCATGTTCAGTTTGCAATTAATTGATAAATGTTTAAGGTGGTCCCAGGCACTCCATCCTCCCCGTCTGGATTTGGGTGTGGGGTCTTGCTTCAGCACCAGCTCTGACTCAGAAGAGGAGTTGGTGCAGGGTGAAGGGCTCACACCTGGGGCTGATTGCAGCCAAGACCAGGCGACCTTGGACAGCCCCCCCTCCCCTGGGGAACAGGAGCCAGGAGAGCTGAGTGGGGATTCTCAGCTGCAGGCGCTGGCCTCGGGCTGTCTGGAGGGCTCAGGGGAGGAGGGCCCTTCAGGGTTGCAGCTGGCCCAAAGACGCCAGGAGAGAAACGCCTGGCTGAAAGGCACGTGAGCAGAAGGAGGCGTAGCAGGCATCTCCTGGCCCGGTACCCGGGCCAAGATGCAGAATCAGATTCAGACTGAGATCGAGGCTGGGTCAGGGTTTATAGTCTAGCTGCTGACCCATGCTCAGTGTAGAAAGCAACGACGCTGTTACCTGGCAAGGTTTCTACGCTCCTTGATTCCCTTGATCTGAACTCCCGGCTGCTACGATTCTGGACTTGGACTTTGGACTCTTGAACCCTGATCTCCTACCCTCTGGACCCTGGACTGTCTCGACTTTGGCTTGTTCTTGGACTGGTGTATGGTGGATGGACTTTTCGTTATTGCTTGTAGCAATAAAGAATCTGTTTGCAACTGCTTTGTCTGGCGTGATCAAGCGGGACACAACATTGGGCCTAAAAGACCAAGGAAAAGTGTGGGTACATGGAGTTTTAAGCAAGCACAATTTGGGACATTGCACAGTTTTGTCCTGAAAGCAAGCAAGACGTTAATTGGCTTGCCTTCTATACAATTTAAATTATAGCAATTATTTTTAATTATGCACATATATTTGCATATGTAAATTAGCACATGCAAATTTATGCAATTTTTTTGTCCTATGGGCCAGAGCCCCAGATCTTTTGGGTACCTAACACCACCCCCAGGCCTGTACTTGAGAAATCACACCCTCAGCTATAGAGGCTGATCTCTGGAGAGCCAACCATGGAACATGCCTGCATCCCAGGAGCCTCAGTACACAGTCCCCATGTGCAGCCAATGCAACCCACTGCAACAATGAGCATCATGCAAAGCACAGGCATAAAAGGCTAAAATGGAAGTCCCAGTCTTTTGTGTTGCATTTCACGTAACAAATCCAGTTAGTCATTATGTACAATGCTGGAGGATAAGAGGAGGAGGATCATGTGCGCCACCTTGGGGTTCCTTGGAGGAGAAAAAACAGGAAATTTGTATTATTTTAAACTGTGTTTTTAAATTTGGTTTTTAATTTTTTAAACTGTTTTGTATGTTTTAATGTTGTTTTTATGTATAGAGGGTTGTGAACTGCCCAGAGAGCTTCGGCTATGGGGCGGTATATAAATGAAATAAATGAAATGAAATGAAATGGATCCATTTTAAATCTATTTCATACTTTTCCTTATATGAATAAAAAAAGAGCCGAAGGATAAGCTTGATCCTATTTTTCAAGCAGATTTTTTACCCACCCACAGGGATCTCAACATTTTAGCCAAGGAATTTACAAATATAGAGAGGAACCACCTTCATCTAGTGCATGAAATGGAACAAGTCCTCCATGATATGTTTACTTTTGGGGACTGAAACATAAAAGCTCTAGATGGAAGCATCCATGTTCTGTAGTCTCATTCATCTCTACACATGAGCCAATTCCTAGAGTAAAGTAGGCTATGTGACATCTTAGATATATTTCAGTCATAACAAACACAACATGGTTTGTAGATTTCTTCCTGAAGTGGAGACCACTGCTCATCCCCTATAGAGAGGTAAAGAGGGAAGTGACTCCTTAGGAAAGATGTTGGCAAGTTACAACTGGAACCAGATGATAACTTTTTCAGAGAGTTAGGACACCTTTGCTCCTGGTGCATATACACTGTATACTAGATTTCTTTTGTCCCACTGCAGTCTCTTGTCAGATCAATTTTGCAAGGTTTTGTAATGCTTCAAAAACCTGCAAAAGCTATTTGAGCAAAAATTGTATTGGCTCAAAAAGAACTTGTACCCCATGGGCCACAGTATCACCATCTGCTCTCTTTACCATTATTGTCTGCCTCCAGCCTAGAGACTCTTGAGAGGAGAGCTTAAGAGCACATTTCCAGGTCTAAAAGCAAAGTCATATGAGAAACGGCAGAAACATTATTTTATTTATTCCTTATATAGCACCACTGATGTGCATGGTGCTTTATAGAGTAGAAGACAGGTCCCTACTCCAAGGAGCCTAAAATAAAAAATTAGAATCTAAAATATTCAGGGAAATATCACTGGAAAAGTTTCATGGACAACCCATTTGGGCATAACTTTTCAACTTGTATACATTTAGAACATGTGTGGCTCAGACAGACCTGAACCTAGAAGATATGTTGGTATAAAACTCCCATACACTTGGCCAGAATAACTAGACACCATTTCATGAAACCATCTAAGAGCAAAATCCTGTACATGTTTAGACAGAAAAAAAAATCCTACAACTTCCAGCATTCCCCAGCCAGCATTCCCCAGCATCCTAAATCACATACTACCAAGCCTCCTTTAATTCCTTAAGGTTACCTATCTCTAAGAAAGGATTAGCCACATCTTTGCCACTTCTTACCTTCTCCAGATGATCCACCGTGCTGATTGCCTCTTTCACTGGAGATTACTTGTCTACATGCAACTTGCACCTATCTCAGGCAGTCCATCCCACTGGCAGATAGCCCCTCAGCTATGACTCATGATCCTCCTGATTAGGTGACATAAAACATGGCATATTTGTCCCTATGCTCTTGTCATACTCTGGTCATCTCAAAAGATCCTACTGAATGCCAGAGTGATTCTGACTCTCTACGTAAGTGCACGTGCTACATTAGACTGCTCAGTATAGATTGAGGTAGGCCACTAAGCTATTTTCTTTTACTGCACATACTCACTGCTTTATCCTATTTCCCCTTTATATTCTTCTTCAACAAACTGGATTAATCTGGAAACCTGAATTGGACTGCATTCCTATACTCTGCAGCAGGAGAGGTTGGTGTTTCCTGTTTCGGTGGGGCTCCTTTTCCCTTACAGGGTTTGCTGCTTTTATCTGGAGCTTCATAGGAGCTATCCATGGTGCTCCATGGTGGTGAACCTATTTTGGGGGTGGAGTTCAGCACCATGGATAGCTCCTATGAAGCTCCAAATGCAGCCTGCAAAACCTGCAATGGAAAAGGAGCCCCACCGGAATAGGAGTCACCAGCCTCCCCTGCTCCACAGAGGAACAGAGTTGTCGTCGTCCCCCCCACCTTGCTGCCTAGAACATTTGGGTTCTGCTATAAGATTTTGAGTTAATGGGAGGTAAGGAGTGGAAGATGGGATAATTGCTTGACCGATTGAGACTGGGAGCTTAGCTGGTGGTCCCCCTATTTCCAAATAATTCCCAAATAGCACACTGTAAGTCATCAGAAACATCACTCACCCCAACGTAGGTTGACTAGGAGTGAGCGGTGGACTTACCAATAAGGTGGAGGATATGGGAGGGCTCATAGCTCAGTGGTAGAGCACATGTTGCATGCAGAAGGTCCCAAGTTTGATCCCCCAAATCTCCAAATAGGGCAGGGAAAACTCTTGCCTGAAACCCTGGAAGGTCACTGCTAATCAGTGTTGACAATACTGGGCTAGATGAACCAATGGTCTGACTCAGCATAAGGCAGTTTCCTATGTTGCTGGTGGGCTGCCCTAATGGGTTGACCCCTGAGCAGCAGTTCCTCACCTTCACAACATGGCTTAAATAATAAAATATTGCATGGACATCTATTGGAAACAGTCTGAGTCCCTAAAATTCTCAACTTGGACAATATTGGCAATGTTAGCAAAAACGAGACACTGATCCAGACTGGGTCCTCAACAAGTTGACAAACAATAACACAACTGCAGCACTCAAATGCAGGATCCATCTGTTTGCCTCCATTTCAAAGCTAGCACTTTCCCCCACAATTTTGAAAGTTGCTGCTGCTTTGGCATTCCTGCACATCCTGACTGAAAGGTGTGGAGAAAAAGAGCCTCTGAGGGTTCCTACACACACACTCACATGCCTGCACACACACACACACACACACACACACACACACACGCCTCCTCATGTGTAAACCAAGTAAGGCCTGTTGGGGGGCTGGGTGGAGGTGAAATGTGCATAAAGTATCGGATGGGACATGGTGCCTGAAAGTCCAGTCTACGGCTTTTCAGATGCAAATGTCATGAGTCATGAGTTCCCCTCCCTGCCTGGCCAGGTGAAGTTCATCCTGATTGGCTGGAGGCAGCGGAGCTACAGGAAGGAGGGGGGAAGGGGGAAAGGTATATTCCCAAAGTGTAGCCTTTGTGTCTTTGTCTTTGGTCATCGCGTAGTTGCTGGCTGTTGGAGCAATGGCGGCAAGCCAAGCAGAGGTCCAAGCCTTCAGGTGGCCTCAGGATCCGACCCCAGGTAGCTCCTGGTGAAATTAGCTGAATGAGGGCTTGGTAAAGGCAAGCCTTGTGGAGGGCTACCCATCTCGGACCTTCGGGTAGGTGAAGTAGTCCCCCCGGGTGGCAAGGCTGTGCTGGATCCAACCCTGAAGAGAACTGACCCCCAGGTAACAGAGTGTGTGCCTGGGAGATATAAAGAATCAGGTTTTGTTATTTTTGCAGCTCTATTACTTTGTACCAAAGTGTCTCTCTCTAATTTTGTGTCCTTCCCTCATTCCCTATTCTTGTTGTAAAATGCTACCTGAAATAAACCTTCTTTGGTTTTTTACCCCACATGGTGTTTATGGATTGCTCTGTGGTTCCAGCAACTAAATTCAGGTTACAGTCATAAAGGCAAGTCCCTGAACAGAGATTCAAGTAGGATTGCTTGGCAGTCTGGTACCTTGAGATATCTGGGGGTCTTGGGTCCTTTGGGGTAGGAAAGGGTGGGGTTGTGGCGGGTCAGCCAGCCCCCCCTTCCTCCACAAAAGGTGTTTGAGAGGGTTGTGGCATTTAATCAATCAGTTCATTGGATCAATTTAAAAAAACTTTTTAACTTACTGAAAAGGTGCCCCAGGCAGTAGATTTATATAGAAGTAGATGTATAGATATATAAATAATTTTTAATAGTGCTTATAAAAGTTGCAGATGGTAAGCACTGTATTAAAAAAGGCATGGTTGCTTCTCCTATGATGATGCCTGCTACGATGTATCTAAAACCAAAAATATGCTTCTTTTAGAAATATTGGTTTTGCCCACATGCAAATTTATGCAAACACAATCAATAGATGGATCAACTGATCAGCTAAAACTCATATGATTAATTGATTAAAATATATTTAATTGGGTTAAACCCTGGTGTTTGGGTACTGGAAATATATACAGCCTTAATTCATTTGCTCGTGTTCAGTATTGTCCTGACTCTTTATGCAAGAGAGTATGTGAAATTAATAATACTCTGCATTGCCCTGTTCCAAGTGAGACACTGATGGCATTTACATGAGAAATTAGAGTGTGGTTGTTGCAAATGACTGAGTGCCCTTTCTGAGATAGACTTCAAACCTCCCTGAATTTGCTATGTCTTAAATAGATGAGCTAATAAAAATAAATAAATGCTCCCAGGGACTAATATGTTGCTGTCACACACTCTGGGAACACGCTTCTTCTTTGTCGTAATCTACAGTTTGTTTCTGTAGGAAAATATCATCTGCCTACCATGTTTAATCTGAGCACTGATTATGCAAAAGCTGGAACTTTCAGGAAGCCAAATGGTGCACCAGACTGTGTAGGTAATGTGCAAAGACAGGCAGAGAAAACAAACAAAGCTGCTATGTGGGGGACAAAGCTTTTGAATATGGAGGGCTCTAGCACCAACCAGTGGATTCACTCCACAAATCCTTGAGTCCATTTTACATGTCTACTGGGCAAGTGACACACATCCATGACTGTGTAGCTCTACCTTTGAGTGCAGGATCCCACTGAAACTATGGGAGTGTTCCTTCCAATGCAAACTGCAGGCATGGGGCTCCCAATCTGGACTGGGACCACAGTGGGGGGAAAGGTTAAACCCCCTAATCCTCATACCCCCCCCACACACACACACACTAGGATTGGGTCTCCTGTGCAGGCAATTTGGTGCTCAGGGGAATCCCAACACTTAAAGGCAGAACTTTGCAGTTAAGGTCACCTGTACTTGGCCCCTCCAGCAGCCCTGCCCTGACAGGCTGTAGTTCAGTGGTAGAGCAAAAAGTCCTAGGTTCAATTTTCAGCATCTCCACAGAGGGCTGGGAAAGACTCTGGGAGAGCCACTCCCAGCCAATGTTGACAATACTGAGCTAGATAAACCAATGGCAGGGTGTATATCGGTCAGTTTTGAAGTGCAGGTGCTCACTGTGGCAGTCCCCATAGCCAGGCTGGCAAGGAGAGTCCAAAACTGCAGGCAGCTGTGTTGATCCGTATCAACAAACCTGTTCTAGGAGTTTTCATCTCCACCAGGAGCAGGTCTTTGGTAAAGCTAATGGGTCTTAATTGCCCATTCCAGACCAAGCCACCCCAAAATACTTTGCATTACAACAGGGAACAATATATCACTGCTAATACGAAGTTCTGGCACTGCATCCCTACCAGGGCCCTGGCTCCACTGCACCACTGATGGTCTCTGTGACCGGGCTTGCATGAGCACAGGGGGGAAATAAGCCAGCATGGCTCATTTTCCCTCCCTGCGTGTGCCAGTCATGAGCCTCCTAATTAGCATCATTACCCTTGCCAGATGCAGGTTTACAAACCACCCTGAAACCCTACAACAAGCTATGGGTTTCAGGGTGGTTTGTAAACCACTCCCGCTGCCCACCCTCGCCAGGTTTGGACATCACAACAACCCGTGCCCAGCGAAGGTAATTATTCTAATTAGGGATGTATGGATTTTGCTAAATCTGTTCTGTCTGTGTTTCATGGATTGTCAGGCACCTTCCGTTCCATAGGAACCGGATTCCCCCCCCCCCATCTCCCGAACTTACTGGCACAAATTTGCACTTCTGAAAATGTGCAAATCCCCACAAAATGCACATTTTTCACACTTTAGTCTAGGGGGGGGGAATGTGCATTTTCAGTTGGTGGGTCACCCCCGCCCCATGACTAAATTCTGCATAAAATTTCAGGAAGTAAAAAATTGGTCTGGAAGTCTGCATAATCCGAGTGACTCAGGAAAAGCTGATCTGCTGCGGAATCCATGGATCGGATTCATAGAAATCCAAACTCATCTGAATCTGTTCTGGATTTCTCTGGCATCCCTAACTTACTAGGTGGCTCATGACCAGCATGTGTGGGGAGGGAAAATAAGCCACGGTGGCTCATTTTCCCTCCATGATCATGTGAACCCCACCACACTTTGTGACCGGGTTCGCACAACATGACAGCCCACGATGGATTATTTTACCTGTGTGGGCTGCCACATTGTGCCGTGCTTGTCGTGAGTTGTCCTGTCATGGGAATCCAGGCAGCAGGGGCTCTCTGAGGGTTAAGCTTCCTGCCTCCTGCAATATGGGTGTAATAATGATGAACTTCATCTGCACACATTGTCAAGGTAATTTTAAAAAATGTTTATAAACTCAGAATTTTTTTTTAGTAAGACCTGAGTTAGAAAGATCACGAACTCCTGTCTTTGCTACTACCTTTTGCTTTTTGGTAGACGCACTACGGCCCAAACCCAGCTACAGGAAACTCCTGGATTTCTAAATTATTTCTTATGAGGCTGCAATTACTTCCTAACAGGGAAGACCCCCAAAAGGCTTAACACACCCAGAAGGGTTAACACACCCAGATAGTGGGTGCATTAACCACTGCTGTGACTTCATTCATTGGCTAAAAACACTAAAAGGTGGGAGCAGGCTAGTTTTTTTTATTTATTTTATTTATTATTACATTTATGAATCGCCCATCTGGCCGGTCACCAGTTTCTGAAAAAATGAATAGGCAGAATAGTGGCCTCACATTTTGCCTCATATCTCGGGTTCTACAAGGGCTAGAGACTTGCATTTTTCTTTTTTAATGAAAGCTGGGAAAGCTGGAGATTATGGATCATCACCAGGGGTCAACTGCCCCTCCTTGTCCCTTATCGCAGATGCCCATGAGCATGGATGAAATTTGGAATGGCTATCCTCATAATGTGACAGCTAGCCATTTCTCCCTTTCCCTTATGTTCTCATTCAGCACTTTCCTAGCTTTTATGTGTGAAAGCATAGAGTTTGGATTTGGAGGTGTTTACACACACACACACACACACACACACACATTAACAGCCCAATCCTATGCAAGTTTATGGGGGGGGGGGCTGTGTACATAAGGAATGCATCTTCCCCAGTGATTCTGGGGCTGACAGGGATTGTCCTTACAAGCAACACCCCCCCCCCCACTTCCCAGATAGGTGATGTTCCTGTGTTCTCCCCCAACCTCACTGGAGTCGTGGTCTGGAAAGCAACTCCATTCTGAGAGTGCTGCACAAATCTGCCCCATCTATCTCTTCTCTCCAATCCCCCTCAACATGGCTGTGTGTTTTTGGGAACAAACAGGCCCACCATGGAAGCCATTTTGGGCATGGGCAATCCCCCCCCCCGTGGCAGCCATTTTGGGAATGAGCAATTCCCCCTGTGGCAGCCGTTTTGTGAGAGCACCCATGACACTCTCAGAATTTCAAATGTGTCCACCAGCCCCAAAGGGTTGGGGACCCCTGATATATGGTATAAATGCTTTCCATGCATGCTATCAGAAAAGGTTTGCTCTCCTTTCCTCTTTATGGCTGTAAGCCATATCTATAGTCTCTTCTCAAGAACTGAGGAGCTACATCCAGCAAAAAAAAAGTCTCTCTCCTGTGCAATCAGATTTTATGCATCTTTACACATACGTAAATCCTACCGTATTCAAAGGGACTTTCTCCCAAGTGTGCAGACATGAGCCTCCCCTTGCTCTTCAGCGGTGTTGGATCTCCCCTCCCCAGATCCAACAGAGCTGGCTGGCCTGCTCATCCCATTTTCACTATATGACCATTAAGAAGGAACAAGAGTTAACGAGCCGAAGTGCGCTGTAGTCTAGATAAAGGAGGTACAACAGAGAGGAATCTTGGGCTGTGTATCCAGTCTTGTTTCAGATAATTAAGTTACAAGGAAAGATGTGATATGTCATCCTGTACAATATGAGTAAATGATGAATAAAACAGCTGTCTGCAAATAGTCAACAGGGTGGCAATACAAAAGGAGAAGAGGAAACATTTAAGATATAACTTAGAATCCTGGTGGGAAAGTAGCAAGGCAGATGACTGGATTGCGCTGTGTGTGTGTGTGTGTGTGTGTGTGTGTGTGTGTGTGTGTCCCCGTGTGTGTGTGTGTGTGTGTGTGTGTGTGTCCGTGTGTGTGTCCTGCATTGAAAAAGCAATATCTAGTCTAGTGTAATTGCCTCAGTGGGGAAATGGTGGAAGCTTAATCACAGATGTTAATATAGCAGACTAGGTAATAACCTGGAGAAGAAGAAATCCTAGTACTTAACCTGTGACTTCCTTAAATGGTGTATATGGCAGTGTTTGGCCATCTGTACTTGCACTGGCAAGCTGAGCTATTGGATAAAAGATAAAGGCTAATTATCAGAACTTGGGTTCAAATGGTCCCAGTTCTTCTCAGGCTTCTAGTACAATCCTATGCATATTTCCTAGGAAGTAAATCCCACTATGTTCAATGGTGCTTACTCTCAAAAAAGTGTGCATAGGATTGCAGCTTTCCTCTGCGAATGTGGACATGCTGTTGTCAATACGCCTCTGTATTTTGCCCTGCATTAAGCCTTTTAGACTGTGATCCTAACCACAAAATGGGCACATCTGATTAGGAGCCTCCCATAAAAGGGGTGGCTCACACATTTTCACCTTCCAGACCACCTAGAGTCATGGGAAAGGGTAGAAAAGTGTAAGGACGCTAACCAGACTCAGGTTCAACCAAAAAAAAAAAGCTGGAGGACCTCACCATGAAGGGGCCACCCCCTCTCGCAAGTAAAGATGACTCGCGGCTTTGCTTTCCCTTGACAGCTTACGTTTTGACAGCTGTCAGGGGAAAGCAAAGTAAAAAATAACTCTATTTGCAGCCTCTCTGGGTCAACGTCCATGGTGGGTGCCTGCCGCACTTTGACAGCAGACACCCTCCAGGACATTGCCCAGGAGAGGCCTCCCATTTCAGACCTGTGCAAGTGTGCACTTCCACGCTTACAAAAGTCCTACTTTAAAAAATATATATTACAAAAATATTTGCACACATTTGGGGTGCGTGCGCACACACACACACACAAGGTGGTGAACCAGTGACAGCAACTCCAATGTGCTGCTTGGGCACTTCGGAGGGGCTGTCACAAAAAGTGATCTCCCACAAAAAGGGGGAAGGGGGGGAAGCTGTGGTGAGTGAAAAAGGGCTCACGGTCAGCAATGGGAGGGGAGACAAGATGGGTCCTGCCGTGGAGACCCTTGGGATACCCATGGGAGGACCAAGGGGGGACCACCCTTGGTGAACCCGATCATCTGTCAGGCGGACCATGTGTAGCTTATTTGCAGGGTGGGTTGTTGTGTCGTGCGAACTCAGCCAATGTCAGGAGTCCCTTATGATCATCTCTTTCCCTCTTCTTTGCTGCGTTTTGGCATCGAGAGCAGTCAGGAGTCAAGTCACTGCTGCTGTTCACTTCCAGTTAGTGACCACGCCACCAACAAGCCTCTGGGTTTCCTAAAGCTTCTGCCAATGTCCTGGGAAGGAAAGGGGCAGCAGGAGGAAGAGGAGGGGCAGCAACCAGCACTTCCCAGGTGCTTCAGAAGGAGGAGGCGGGCACCAGAAGAGGTATGTGGCACAGCAGAGCCCCACAGGAAAGACAAACACTATTGACTGCCAAGAAACAACAGTTGTGGTCAATGGAGTGGGGATGGGCCAAGGAGAGGAGGCGGGGCTTAAGAAAGATGGATGGGCCAGACTGAAGGGCCTAGTTGCAGGCCACTTCTGGACTGCAGGCCACCAGTTCCCTTCCCTCTTTTAAGCAATGACTTACATAGTTTCCCCTAATTCTTCATAATGAGATACTTATGCTGGGGGCAGAAGAAAATGCCTCTCTCATATGGTTTTCCACAGGTTCAATAAAAGAGCACAGACATATGATCAGTGAGGCTTCCCCACAGACATCTTCAACCATATTTGTTACAATCACACAGCAATGTAGCAGCTAACACTTAGAACAAGATACTTGAGTGGGTACTCACCAGCTGACTGGTAATGTCTGGATCACAACTTGAGCTGTAAGTAAACATAATTGTCAATGAATTAATTAGAATAATGTCTATTTCAGCTCCCAAGTTAGCAGGCAAAATAGTTACATGCAATTAAGAAGAGTTCTTGGTGAAAGCCAGAGCCAAACTAATCACTTTTTAATATAGTATGCTTTCCATGGACGCAGTAACATTGGTCCATCATAGCATGTTGTACACTATAAAATGGTGTACCTACTACATTGGAAATTATCATGAACCAGGACCCTGAACCCTCATCCTCAGAGGATCCCAACCCCTTGTGCTCAGAAGAAGAGGTTCCAGAGTGAACGGTCCAGGGAGAAGATTCAGTCATGAAAAGGCATCAGAAGGCTTCCCCACCCCAGGATCCAGTTTTCCAGAAAGATCCTGGGGGTTGGCTCCTCTACATCCAAGGGAGGTTGCCTTGCTGTCTTTGGACCCTGAGACTCCGGCCATGAGGACATTAGCATGCCACAGCCACACACATGTTGTTGCAACTTGAGGCTGCTAGACTAGGCCATGTCCCTTTAATAAAGAAAGCCTCAGTCAGTGTGACAGTGGAGCCAAACAGCCTAAAGGAAGCCAAACTCTTATTTAAGGCTCAATCTTAATCTGCTCCATTTTGGAGCAAAATATACAGTACAAAGAACCCTGTCTGGCTTCCATGCCCAGTACCACTAGGAGCTTTCTGTGGTGCTGATCTATTCCTGTCTGGCTTCCCTGATCTACTCAGACTTCTGTTCAAGATTGAGCCCCTAGCAGAATCCTGCAACCCAACAAGCTACAGCAATGACCAGCTATGTGTAGCCCTTGCTGCAACAGGCAATACAGGGCATCGACAGAACCCACAGCCTGAAACGGTGCAGAATATACTTTACCTCTGATCCAACTGGATCAGAGCAATTGGCAAGGAATCTTTGAAGTAAAACAGTATTTATTATATACAGTCTTTGTTATTCTCCATGAAGGCAATGTTCCAGGGGCAAACTTCTAAAATGTGCTTTAGTGTTATTGCAATGTATTGGCACAATATAGACCAAATATCATATAATATTTAAGCCACACTATTATTCATATTTCAGAGTCAGGGTAAACAAACCCAGAAACCCTACTCTTGCTGGCAACAAGGAAATACTTTTGTTCCCTTCCTGACACTCACTTCTGTGTAAGACTTTGTGTAGATCATACTATGAATGATCCTACACACAAGTTTATCTTGATGTGAACGTACAGCAGGACACTTACATATCAGATCAGCAAATACGATAGCCATGTTGTGGCCCTGACAACATGTGAAGTGATCTGTTGTGGTGCAGACTGAGCCACAACAGAACCCATGTGTAGAAGAACAATGCATCCTTTAAAAAACAATTGTATCTTGAGGGATGAAACTCTCCTGTTGCCATGAGACATTCTTACTTAATTTTACTTGCGCCCTATGAATCAGTTGTTGATTTGTACTCGTTTGTTCAGACTGAGATTTTCTGATTGCTCCCCCATGGTTCCCTCTGAACTATGTGCTGACTGTTTTGCTACTATCTTGATTAAATAACCACCATTTCTGCAGCATAATTTTGATTGTGCAAAATCTCAGATAAATGGTATTGCAGGCATAGCTTTATGGTCCCATCTTCATGGACGTGTTTCCTGTTTTTGTGCCAAAACAGAGGCACAGGAAAAGCCTCCTCCCCAAAAAAGGTATCAGGGGAAACTGTACCTACACTGTATACTTGGTCATAGTGGGCAGTATGGCTTTAGCACTGGCATCACTTTTGTTCCATCTACCATGCATATAGACAAGGGATCAATGTGAATTCTCCTTAGGGCCTCTGGTTTGGAAAACAACAAAGCATGTTGTGGGACCATAAAGACTAACAAATTTATTACAGCATAATAGATTGGACTGCGTGCCCATTTCATCAGATGTATGAATCTTTGTCCTAAGTCATACCCATGGGAACTGTAAACAAGAGAGAAATGAAATGTAGAAAGTACAGGCAGTGGTTAGGTCATCTTAATTTCTTAATTAATTATGTTATTAACAGTGGCCATTCACAAAAAACAGTTGGTAGTGATAACACAGACATCCTGCCATTGGTAAACTAATTAACACCGTTATCCTGATTTAAGCCATGGGGGATAAAATAAAACCTCTTAATAAATTTCAGTTCAGCTGTTCCACTGTAATCTCCCTCTGAAATTCCTATGTTCAAGGATGGTTTGAAGTATCAGATGCTTGTAGTCCACAAAATCTTAAGCAACAATAAACGTGTTCATTTTTAAGGTGCCACATGACTCTTTGTTGTTTTAGATGCGTTATGGATACCTCAAAAAAGTCTGAACTTGCAGATCCATATTTTAAATGCCATCCAGAAGACCAGCCCTCTGGTATCTAGAAACCACTACAATTCTAGAACACTGGTTCATCATCGCAATATGGCAATTAATTTAGGGGAAGACTTACCCTCTAACAAATCTGCTTAAACCCTTGCCCTTGCACTTGTAAATATGGCCCAATGATTCTACTAAGTAAGTGTGCTTTGGCTTGGGGTCTCTGATAGAACTGCTGCACAGCTACAGTAATTTGGCTCCACACGTTTGATGCCCAGCTAGGTATCTGTGACAGGCACACAAAATATCTACACCTGCCGCACAGTCCATCAATATAAGTCCCAGTGGGCTCTTTCTTGACTAGAAAGCATGAGGGCACCTCTCCAGTGTGTGAAAATTGGCATATTGAATTTTGCAGAGCTGCACAAAGCTATTGTAGGATGGGACACACACACACACACACACACACACACACACAGAACTGAAACAAAGGCTGAAAATATTTTTTGGAGGAAAAAGCACCATGGGTTGTACTGTTTGAGATTAATATTCAGAATGTTTTAGGGGCCTGAAAGAAGACACAAAGCCACTGACTCAGTTTGTTTCCAGGCCAATGAAAGGCAACCTGATTCCCCAACTGCAGGAAGCAATCTGGGTCAGATACAGAAAGAAATGAGCTAATACAGCATGGGGGTGGAATGTGCTGCTCAGATGGCTTTGGATAGCTGGACTCGGGTTAATGCAATAACATTGGAAACATCCAGAAAATATGTTAGTTAACTCAGTGTTCTCCAACCTTGGCCCCCCAGATGTTTTTGGCCTACAACTCCCAGCATGCCCCAGCCAGCTGGGAGTTGTAGGCCAAAAACATCTGGGGACCCAAGGTTGGAGAATACTGCCCTAGTCTGTCTGTAGATTCTGAGTGTGTCTCTGTCCTCCATTCCCTGTGTCTCCAGCTACGCTGGCTGGGGCATGCTGGGAGTTGTAGGCCAAAAACATCTGGGGGGCCAAGTTTGGAGAACACTGAGTTAAGTGACCTAACTGAATTGGAAGAGACACAAAATTGAGTAACGTGGAATATGTAGATATAAAATTATCTTAGCTTCTCCTCACAAGAACCCTATAAGGGAGATTAGACAGAGAGATAATGACTTGCCTATGGTCACACAGGATAACTTAGCGGGAATTTGAACCCAGCTGTCCCCCATCTAAATCCAGTGTTTTATCTACTATACCACACTGGCTAACTGGGTGCTGGTAGTTAAACAGGCAGCCTAATATATCTCAGAGAGGTAACAAAATGCAAATCAAATAAGAAAAGGATATCCAGGGAGTAACTCAAAATTAGTTATTTTTGCACTCTGCTCTCTTTGTTGGCTACAGAATTCTTTTGCAGTTGGATTCCTAGTTGTGACTGAAACCTGGTTCCCAACTACAGCAACTGAGTTTTTGTGGACACTTTTGAAAGAAATGTCTGCAGGATATGTCCTGTGAAAGATGGGGGCAAGTCATGTCAGAGGCACTAGAAAAAGAGCTAGGAATTTGATTCAAAGTGACCATAATGGGTGATGCTAGGACACAGTGGTTTCTGCGGTTTGGGCATGTAAAAAAAGCTTCTAGGAAGACAAAGGAGAAGGAAAGAAGATGGCAACCTAGAGGCAAAATGGACAGAAGTAGAAAAAGGCTGCCCAAAGCCACACTGTGGCCCTGTGATCATGACTCAATGGCAATTTGGTGCCCATATCCAATCATTCCGCTTCTTCCCACCAGCACGCTCTAGTTACTTCCTGATAATTTAATTGCAAATATCTTTCCATCAGAGGTGGAACCAGGGGGAGTGAGTTGGGGCAAAGGCCCCCTAGAGAAGTTTTCAGCCCTAGCCCTCCTTGTTGGATCCCTGTGGTCACTGGAAGGAAAGGTACATTTTAACATACAAACTATAACTGAATCTTAAACTGCAAATTAAAATATGGCTGCAATCCTAAGCACGTTTCCTTGAAAGTTAATTCCATCAAAATCAACAGGACATACATCAGAGAAAATATCTTTAGGATAGGAGCAAGCATTCATGTGAAATATACTGTTATTTCTCTTTCTGAAATCTAACATGTGGGACAAAGCTAATTCACACACACACACACACACACACACACACAAATGCCCATTGCCCCTTCAATTTCCCCCACCCATATTTTCCAACATTCACTGCAATGTGACCTCAGGCTGGTCGGCATCTAGGGCCAGCCCTACCATTAGGCAAAGTGAGGTCGTCACTTCAGGTGGCGGATATTGAGGCGGGGAGCAGCGATCAGTGGCATGGTGTTGAAGGACAGAGCTGTGTGCCATAGGGTGTGCCCTGTGCCCCCTAAGCTAGTAACTTGCTGGCCTGAGGTACAGTAGATGGTGCTGTGTTGTCATCAGTGTTGAAACTGTCAGTCTGGTTGGCTTCTGTATGTGAAATGAGAGAGGAGGCACCATCTTGTCCTTTGCCTCATACAGATATCTTAGGCTGGCCCTGTCAGCAGCCACCTTGGTTTTAGAAATCTGCTTGATCAGCCTGGCAGCTTCTACTGTATTCAGTTCACCTAAGAACAGCACATTCAACGTATACAGTACAATGTGTGTGTGTGTGTGTGTGTGTGTGTGTGTGCGTGTGTGCGTGTGTGTGTGTGTGTGTGTGCACACGCACGCGTGCGCATGCATGCATGTGTGCACACCAACAGTCTCCCTGGCCTCCTGCTCAGTGCTCTGCTTTATTTATTATTATTTCAATGCATAAACCCCCATCCACCTCAATTCATTCCCATCCATCACCAGAATATCCAAGAGGTAGCAGCAACAACATTAGAGCAGCGGCTCAGGCAGTGCTCTGGAGATATCAATCAGTATTGTTAATAAATACACGGAAAATACAAATGATACCAAATAAACCTCCCCAAAACTCCTGCCCCAGCCTGTCTCTGTCCTCTGGGAAGAAAATGTGATGTATTAACGAGGAGGTGTTAAACAGGGCAACGAGATCTATTTGATTCATCAGTGCGATTAATTGACTGAGGTTGAAATGCTATGCATGCACGCGTATGCGGGGGCAAGCCGGACTGAACTCAGTGGGACTTTACTTCTGAGTAAACATGAGGAGAACCAGGCTGTAAAGATTTAAGTTGCACATCATAACATGCCCCCCATCATTATTTCATGGGGTGAAAACAAGGAAGGTCTGTGGTATAACCTGGGCTATTGGAGGAGGCACAGCTTTCTAGGAGGCTCTGCCTACACCAATGCTCCACCTTCCATTTCTTTGCAGGGCAAGTAGGAGCAAACTATCCCTCCTTATCTCCCTCATATATTCATGTGCCACCATCCACATGTATGATGAATATACAGTCCACATGTATGATGAGCAATACCATGAATTGCTGGCTAATAAGTGCCACAGAGTATGTTGCATGGAGTTTTTGCATCCATACCATGCTCTTGACCCCTGCATGGACTGAGTAACATAAGATTCTCCACAGGTCTCAGAGCTGGGATCCCTGCAGGCTCCATACCTGCTGTGTGGCTTGCCGCAGCAGTGAGCAATGAAGGCATGCACCTGAGAGCCACACAATTTCCTATGCAGAGGTGACCCCAGGGAGCAAATGCAAAAGTGAATTGGCATGAGGCAGGAGCAGAACAACACAGAAGCCTGAGAGGTCATCATGACCTTTGATAGTTAGGCTTATCCTGGTTTGCTTCTTGGCCTCGGCTGTCCTCTTCTTCTCTTCCTACTGCACGCACTATATAGCAGATGCTAAAACAACCCTGAATAATTGAAGTGTTTCAGGCCACTGGAGGTAATTTATGTGCTAATCATAGGGAGAAGATGGATCACTGTAGCTGCTGCGGGAGGTTTAGGGAAGCAATCGAGGTAAGAATCTTGTGCTTCCACCTCTTCATCTTCATGGAACAGCCTCCCAGTCCAGCATAACGTCAGAGCAGCAGCCCACACCTTGACGTTGGGCTCATGGTTAATGGCTTGGCAGAATCAAAGCTAAAGCTGTCTGAGATCCAGGGATGAAAATGCAATTGAAGTATCATTAAGCCACATCTGGCTATGGAGCCCTGTAGCACACCCGGGTTTTATGTGCATCAAAGTTACCTCTAGCTCAGAAAGAGGATTTCTCAGCATCTTGTGCCCACCAGTAGTGCTAGCTACTAGAGTCACATGACTAAGTCGGAATCTTTTGCTGTATTTTTTAAAGCAGCATTTTAGCACTTTTGCAGCGGAAGAAAAGCAAGGGGGAAATGAAGGCAAATAAAATAATACTATTTGTATGTTGGAGGGCAATTGAGAGAATGTATGGTGGGTGGAGAGGAACAAAGACCATGTGATTTCTTATTTAGGGAGAAGCCACAAGGCAGTGGAACAACACATTTTGCATACAAATGATCCCAGGTTTCTTTCCTGGTATCTCCAGTTAAACTAATGATAGCAGCCAGGCTGGGAAAGGCTTCTGTTCAAGACTTTGGAGAGAAACTGTAATCAGTCAGAGTAGACAGTATTAGGCTTGATGCACTAGGCTGGTCTGACTCAGTATGAAGCAGGTTCGTACGTCAGCCGGAAATATTAAGATAGGCAAGTAAAAAGTGTACTTGGGAGATCCGGGTTCTAGTCCCCACTCGGCCATGAAACTCACTGGGTGACTTTGGGCCAGTCACTGACTCTCAGCCTAACCTACCTCACAGGGTTGTTGTGAGGATAAAATGGAGAGGAGGAGGAGGATTATGTAAGCCGCCTTGGGTTCCTTGCAGGAAAAAAGGCGGGGGTATAAATATAATAAATAAATAAATAAATACTGACTTTGAAAAGTCTTTGGACAACAGTAGCAAAGGTTTTATGGCCAGCCCGGTGTTATTCACGCACACACAGGCAACAGAACTTCCTAGCAATTCAGTCCTTTTGCCATCAAGTAATGACAGTAAAGTAACACAAAAGAACGTGGTCTTCAAGTGTCTACCCCATTCACATATAAAACAGGGAATGGGGCCTAATTTTACAAATGAACCCTTCCCCTCCCTTGCCTCACCTCCACATCCTCCATTTCTTTAGGTACTTTTCTCCCAGACTTGCTAACTTCTGGGATCAGGGCCTGGCTGGGAGAAAAGTGCTTGGGGTAGTAATGAAGCTGAACGGTACAGAATTCAGGACAGACAAAAGGAAGCCCTCCTTTACACAGGGCTTGTGTCTGCAAATATAGAAGCAGAGCATAGTGGAAGCAAATACTCTTGCAGCAGGCAGCAAAACCATTGATCCCGTCTCAGATTCTTAAAGAGATCTTGGACCCCACTGCCTCCCCTCCTGAGCCATACCAGTCCAGCTAAACATACAGATCTCTGCCACTGTCCCATTTCATACGTTCTGCCTCTGCCTTAGCTCATCTCAGTTGTTTCAATCAGAGAAAAGTGGGATGGGCAGCAGACTCTGCCCCTGACCTATGTGGGTTCCTTACAAAATTTGTAGAGAGCCTTTGCACATACAACTAAAGACACAGATGGCTCTCACCCTGTGCTCGGGACCCCTGCTTTTCATGTGGAGAGAAACCTCTGCGTGTACCATCATTTGTACATGCAGGGGCTCTCTACAGACATTATAACAAACACCCCTAGGTCAGGGTTGGTCTGCTGCCGTGACCTCACTCCCCTCCCCCATGTTAACCCTCCTCTCCCTACATGCTGAGAGACCTCTCCTTCCCCCCTCCTGCAATTTCCCCCTACATGGCAATTAGTCTTTTGAAAAAAATATTCAGCTGGCACCAATGGAAGCTTCTTCTTTTCTTTTTTTTAAGGGTAATTGCAGTGAGGGTGGGGGGGCAGGGCTGAGTCAGGAAGACAGCTGTGAAGGGAGGTGCAAGGAGTCCAGGGGCAAGAAGGACTGTAGACTGTGTGCAGATGGCATGGCAGGAGGAGAAGGAAACAAGCAAAAGGGCTTTGAGGGCTGGGGCATAGTGTCCCAGGGAGCAAGCACGGCTGCATGGGATGGGGCTTAATTCCATATGTTGATGTTGAACTAATCAGCTAGTATAGTGTGTGTGTGTGTGTGTGTGTGTGTGTGTGTAATTTTACCTCCACCAATTAGACGAGAGTTTCAAGCAGTCTGATCTGATCTACAGATTTCTTGTTTTCCCATATCATCTTTTGTGTCTGCAACTCCACAAAATGTGGTGTGGGTGTGAGTGTACAGCCACTGGGCATTCTCCAAGGTGCTGCAATGCAGTGGTAAAAACAAACAAAGAAAGAAACACCCACACCGCCTTTTCCCAAAAGTTACACTAGAGGCATTTTCAATGTAAAGGAGAGATTGTGCACGCTGCTTGCTTGAATCTTATCAGTGGTGGCATTAGTTCCTGCACAGAACAGAGAACCAAGGTTTATATGGAAAGGGTCTCGCTCTCTGCATAACACAGTTTTTGTTTTAAGGTGGATTGTGGTAGCACCTAGATGGACATGATGTGAAGTCACTGTTGCTCTTGGACTGCTGTTTAAGAGCCCAGATGTCTATTTATTGTTTGTTTGCTTTTCTTAAAAAAAAAAGATGTGTACCCTACCTTTTGGCCCTAACAAGGGCTCCCAAGCTGTCTTGCATGTAAAATTAAAAACAAACAAACAAATACAATAACGTCTAAGTGCATAATAAAGACTAATCACCCCATTGAAACAGGAGTCATATTAAACCAAAACAACACAATGGAGGAAATAAAATAAAATAAAATAAAATAATTCAGCACAGACTAGCTTCCTGGCAAGATAAAATGGTCTTAACAATCATGAAGGAGGGTGCCAGCTGAGCCGCTCTGAAGATGGAATTCCACAATCTGGTTGCTGTATACAAAAGGACCCCACTCTCATGTCCCCACAAACTGTACCTCCAAAGGTGGTGGAAGAAAGATCAGGGCCTCAGGTGCTGAACACAGTGGGTGGACACATCCATGTGGGAGGAGGCATTCCTTCACCCTCTAGGCATGAAGGGAGTTCAGTGGTTTAAGATGCAACCCAGGCTGCTTGAAACTTGTGTTGCTTCTGATGCTTGCATAGCTGCTGCAGTGTGTTTGACGATACAATCAGATATTAATGACTTACTTTGTGTGCCCAAATTGTGAGCTTGAAACTTGTCTTCTGCTGTTTACTGATCGGCTGAGGATTTTCATGTTCTGACAGAAGGAGGATTTATTTTGTTACATTGCCTATTCAAGACAGAGGAGAGACTTGTAGCTCTTGACAGTTCTCCTTAAACTGCAATTATTTTGGGCAAATCTCAGAATGGGAAAGAACAAATGGTGAAAAGAGAAGAGAAGAGCCTTGGCTTCTTCCCCAAGTTGCTGTTCTTCCACTCTGATATTCCTTTCTTCTTTCTCCTGTCTTTTCCACTTATTCTTCACCAACTCTTACGGTACTTTTTTCCCTGGGTGCTGGTCACTGAAGAGCAAGCCGCTTGATGGATACACCTGTCACTGAGTGAACAAACAACTCCATCGGGATGGTTGTTACTGTGGAGCTGGTGCATGTTCAGCCTACTTCCTTTGGCTACTTATGGATGGCAACTCTTCTGGGAATGGTCTTGCAAAAGGCAGTCATGTGGGGGTTACAGTAGTAATAAGAAGCCACAGATATCTTTGCCAGCAACAGGGTCCCCCATTCTGCATAACATGTGCCATCATAATCCATTATTTGATCTTAAAAAGTGCTTAAAATATACTAGGTGCTGTACAAAAAATAAAACAAACACATTTTATGTGCAGATTCAGAATCTCTAGAAAGCATGAGACAAAAGAATGGAAGAGGAGAGGATTCTTTGCAGTAGCCCGAGAGATTAACAGTGCAATCCTATGCATGTTTAATCAGATATAAACCCAACTGTGTTTAATGGCACTCACTTCCAGGTAAGAGTACGGTACATTGGATTGCAGCCTTCAAGAATTTCTTTAAAAAGAATAAAATTCAAGCCTGTACACAGTTGGGCGGGTTCGCATGATCACAGATTGCCACCGTGGCTTATTTTCCTTTCCCCCCACACACACACGCAGTGCCGGTTGTAGGAAAGTCTAAACCCAGCAAGGGTGGGTGGCTGGGGTGGTTTACAAACCCTAGAACAAGCCATGGGTTTCAGGGTGGTTTGTAAACCACCCACCCTGGCCAGGATTGGACAACCTGCATCAGGTGAGGGGAATTATGCTAATTAGGTGGCTTGTGGCCAGCAACCACGGGGAGAGAAAAATAAACCACTGTGGCTTATTTTTCCTCCATGATCATGCCCGAACCCTAATTAACTTAAGAGTAGGAAAAGATTCTAAAAAGTCAAATATTTATTTATTTATTTATTATATTTATACCCCGCCTTTTTTCCTGCAAGGAACCCAAGGCGGCTTACATAATCTTCCTCCTCCTCCGTTTTATCCTCACAACAACCCTGTGAGGTAGGATAGACTGAGAGTCAGTGACTGGCCCAAGGGGCGTAGCGTGGGGGGTGCAGGGGGGGCCGGCCGCACCGGGCGCAACATCTGGGGGGGCGCGCTCGCAATCGCAGCTCTCTGCCCCTGCCCGCGGCGGACCATCCTCTTACGGGGAGGCGGCGCGGCCGTGGCGGGGGGACACGGGGCAGGGCTGGCTCCACAGAGACCCAACTTGGAAGGCGGTCGAACGCGAGGCCTCCCTCTCCCCCCCGCGCCCCGTGGGCCGCCCTGCTCGTGCCCAGCTCCCGCCAGCCCCACGCCAAGGGCCGGCCATTCAGGTGTCCAGCGGCGGCAGCAGCCCGCTCCACCGGGGCCGCGCTTTGCCGCACGCACGCGCGCTCGCCTCGGTGCCGGCGGCGCTGCTCTCGGTCAGGTGCAGCCCCCAAGAGGTGAAGATCTGACCTCAGCTCTCTTCATGACCACGAACTCTCTCCCGCGGCTGCTGCGAGCGCTCCCGACGGCCGTGCAGGTCGCTGCGCCCGATTGGGATGGCAAAAGTCAAAGGGGCCTTGGGGGGGGCGCTTCCCCGCCTCCGGAGGAGAGGAGCAATGGCCGCACATGGAAGCTGCGGGGAAGTCGGCTTCAGTGGCGCTGCAGAAAGCCCCCCGGCACTCGAGCAAGGGCTTAAGTCGCAGGGGGGGGGGGGATTTGCAGCCAAGGCTGGGCAGGCGTTGCGGCTCGGCTGCTGGGCTGGCGGAAGACGCGGCTCATAAAAGGCATTCTGCGGCTCCGGAGTGTGCACCGAGACAGATTTTGGGTTAGGGGGCGCAAATTACTTGCCTTGCCCCGGGTGCTGACAACCCACGCTACGCCACTGACTGGCCCAAAGTCACCCCAGTGAGTTTCATGGCCAAGTGGGTACTAGAACCTGGATCTCCCGAGTCCCAGTCCAACTCTTGAACCACTACGCCACACTGGCTCTCAAGGAGAAATAGAATATCAAGAGGGAAATGCAAGAGAGAAAACATCAAATGCCAGAGGACTTCACTACAACCACTTTTTTGAATTTACACTGCAATCCTATCCATGTCTACTCAAAAGTAAGCCCCATAGGGTTCAATTGAGCTTACTCTCTGACAAGCGGGTATAGGTATGCAGCCACAGATTCTTGTGGCACTTTAAAGACTAACTGTGCAATCCTATGCATGTTTATTCAGAACTAAACCCCACGGTGTTGAATGAGACTTATTCCCAGTAAGTGTATATAGGATTGCAGTGTAAAACGTTTATTATGGCATAAGCATTTGCAAACTAGAAGCCTCTTCATCAGATGCATGAGGAGTTATATCCTAAGTGGGCAGGTTGTGTGTGAAGTTGTAAGCAGTGAAGTGAAAGGGAAATGAAATGCAAATACCGTAGTACAGACTGACAGTTACCTTAAAGCTTAAATGTATGCAAAATAAGCGAAGTGACCATTCACAAAGCTGCCTTGATGATAACACAAACATCCTGGCATTGGTAACCCTTCTGAACAGGAGGAAGCAATCTAACTGCAATTAAGAAACAAATTCCAGCGATGGGAAATCTACCCTTGTCCTTTGGTCAGTTGCTCTAAAGGAGGGATAGGGAACCCCTGGACTGCACAGAAAATTTTAAATGGCCCAGTAAGATTCACCATAAACACAGACATATGCTTTCTCCCTTGAAGGCCCAAACATAGATTCATAAATTTCATAGATTTTAGAGTTGGAAGGAGCCTACAAGGCTATCGAGTCCAACCCCCTGCTCATCCCATCTAAGTAACAACCAGGCCTGACCCTGCTTAGCTTTCCAGGACTCAGACAAGCTGAGCCAGCGTAACCCATAAACCTGTTGTCCACTGACTGACCATCCTTTGTTAAGCTGATTGCTTGCTAATAGTCAGGGATGATGATGATGATGATGATGATGATGATGATGATATTATTTCCTCAATTGAAAGTCAAGGACTTGACAAAAGAAAGTTACTGTTCCTTAATGAGTGGAGATGTTTTCAAAATTCTGGCTTTTAAATGTGAAACTATCAGAGGTGGGGGAGAGGCAGAGAAATGGTTTGTAGCAAGTTTTGAATCCAGAAAAAAAGAAGTCTCCTTCAGATGGTCCAATGAACACACAAAGGGGAAGGGAGCAAGATTGAGGCAGTGGACTTTACCCCTGGCCTGTGGGCATTCATGATCAGAAATCCTAGAAAAGCAGGGATCCTGTATGTGCAAGGGCTCTCTCCACAGATGTTTTTAACAAACACACACAGGTCAGGAGCATCCATCCCTCTTTCCCCTCACACACATTTATTAGAATCTCTGAAATGAGCTGACGCATTGGACATTTCTTTATCTGTGAGTCAATATTTCTCTCCCCTCTTCAAAACTGGTTTAAAGCCCTCCTATACTCCTTTTGCATCCATATTGTGCATATATACATATTTGATATACTGCTCCCCTTGCTTCCTTTGCCAGTAACATAATTCCTTAAGCAAATGTATATAGATTTAGAATATACCATGGATAACGTCTAACATTCCATAATTGCAACACTAAATCAAAAGGCATATGTTTTGGCACTTTAATTTTAAACCATATGCATTATTAAGATCCTTCATAGGGCTATCTGGAATAGACCAGGCTGGGCATTAGTCATTAGAAACATCGTTAACGTGAGTGCTGTTATAGTCCTAGGAAGGCCCCTTCTCTCTGATGTGCAGACTTTCCACATACAGAGAAATTTTGATATGGGGGAGTTTCAAAGACCACCATCCCCTCCCATACACACATTCCGAGATAGATGACTAACTACCTGAACAATTGAATGGCACCTTAGAAAGCCTGGAAGACAGACAGAACAAGATCACTCATATCAGAAGTGAGTGTATTGACCACAAGAACAATGCATTGAAGGTCATGCCAATAAATTGGACTAGAATATTGACAAGTGGCTGCTGCTAGGGAGGGATGGGGGTTGCTGCCATTGATGAAATTGTGGCTTTACTATGTTTAAAGCTGCTTTTATTACTTCTTTTTTTTAATTAAGCATGTTTTTTAAAAAAAACAACAACCATAGGGGGTGGGTTTTGTTTTTGTTTTTAAAAAATCCTTATGGCTGTTTGTGCTCTGGTGTGATTATTTGATTAATTGCTAATGATGCAATTAATAAAATCATATCTAAAATCTTCTAGAGCCACGCAAGGCAGCTTTGGAGTGTGTGAAATTGAAATGGTGAAGCAGAATGCCTCTGGGCATGTGTCGGGGCTCGTCCTTCCTCCCTTCCTCCCTTCCGCTCAAGCAGCGCCCGGGCAAGCGGGGACGGCGTTAGATCCAGGGAAAGCAAATGCCGCCCCCTGCCGGAAGAAAAATAGAGAGAGAGGCGGGGGGGGGAAGGAAACTTCAGGCGCCCCCCTGGATCTGGTGTCTGGTGGAGAGCGGCGGAGAGGGGGCCTCCGTGCGCCCTCCCCCAGCGCGATGGCACCGCTGCTCCGAGCTGGCCCCTGCCAGCCAGCCAGCCAGCTCGGCCAGGCCGGCGTGGCCGGCCGCGAAAGGCGCTTTCTCAAGGGGCCTCCGCGATTCAAACGTAGGTTCGGGCGGGAAGAGGATCGCTCACGCCCCTCCCCTTCCGAAGTGGGGCTTCGGCGGCGGGAGCAGGTACGGTGACGGGGGGTGTCTGGGGGTAGCGTGGGGGTGGCATGGGGGTGTCTGGGGGGGCTGCGGCGCGGCGCAGGCTTCTACGGGGGAGTGGCTTCGGCGGCGGCGGGTGCAGGTACGGGGGTGGGGGTGGGGTGTCTGGGGGTGGCGGCAGGGGTCCTGGGGGTGGAGGGGGGTGCCTGGCGGTCCCTTGCGGTGGCGGCGGGGGTCCTGGGGGGCCGCTGACCCACGTATAAGTCTAGGGGGCATTTTTCAGCACAAAAAATGTGCTGAAAAACTAGACTTAAAGTCGAGTATATACGGTAAGTCCCTATAATGCTAAATACTTTCACTCCTCAGACAAGCACTGATTTCTCTCAAAACTCCTGACAAGACACAAATAACCCAACTAGCCTAACTCCCATAACACACGCAACTCTCCACTCAACTCCACTCTGACATCACTCAAACACTCCTTATATACTCCTCCCCCCACCCGTTCGAAGACAACACAAACCACACCCACTCAGTTCAACATTCTATATTCACTAAATATACTAATGCAGACATACACCAGGGAACTGAATTGTGGGGTTACGCCACACGAGCCACCACCATCTATGAGAAATTCTGTTGGTGTCTCTGGCCCCTCACCACATGAGCTGGTGTAAAACACGTAGGCAGCCGA
This sequence comes from Shinisaurus crocodilurus, assembly GCA_021292165.1. NCBI lineage: Eukaryota > Metazoa > Chordata > Lepidosauria > Squamata > Shinisauridae > Shinisaurus > Shinisaurus crocodilurus. Next base: position 222,888,813 of record CM037877.1, read on the forward strand.
AACTGGCCATCGAAGTGTTTTGGAGGGCGAGTGAAGTGCGGAAGCAATCCTTGCCTCTACACTCCTCCCACCCTCAATAGGATGCCCATAATCCTCTGAGTTCAGAGGGTTATGGGCAGGCACATTGGATCGTGCTGTAAGCTCTGTTTTGAAATGTCGTCCAAATAAGGAACTGGGAACTAATAACCAAGTTCAGTATTGCTGAATAACCAAACATTTGGGACTGAGAACAGGTCTTCCAGCTCTGCGGCTGTAATTTCCAGATACTCTTGATAGGAAGTGTTTCACTACGGTACAATAAATCTAATGAAGGCAGGCACGCCTCTGCACACAAGACAATAGAAGTTTGTCAGGCTATCCCTCCAGACGTGTTGGAACACAACTCCCATCATTCCCAGCCTGCATGGCCATTGCCTCTTGCGGCTGATCCAGGAGCAGCCTCTAGGTCCCTAGTATGTAAGCTATTTATTTATCAAGACTGTAAGTCATAACACGGTTAAATCCATATAAGAATAAAATACATTTATAGTTCCACAAATTGTTACATCATCTATGGTAAAGAATAAATTTTTAAAAATCAATTGCATGTCCTGCTTCAGATCTCTGAAGTGCTTTGGCTGCTCTGAATGCAGAAGTAGCAGCTGTCTCTGCACTGTCCATACTTCTCTTGGCAAATAACAGTTTAGTCTTTTCTTGAACAGCTCAATGTCCTCTCCTAAAATTAAACTGTCCAAATATTTTATGTCGTTGTAAACAGAGCAGGAGAAGAAATAGTGTGGTGAACCCTCCCTCACCCTTTCCCCACGAATATGGGATCATAGTAGCTCTCTTCATGCATTCTCCTGAATCTGGGGATGGGGCTGTGCGCACTGGCCCTGTCTCCAATGTCCCCATGTGTGCCAGCCTCATCCGCTCAGACCCCCCTCCTTGCTATGTGAGTGGGCAAGGTCCACAGGGGAGCTCTACCTGCATTTGCTTGAATGTGGGTAGGCCTCTCCACATGGTTGGCGCCCTTATTGTATGGGGAGTACAATACACGTTCAATGCGAGCGCAAGTCAAACTCCCTTGCTGCTCAACACGGCAAGGTCAGGGGTTTGAGGCTGGGCCAGCCCAAGACATTTGGCTGCCTGAGGCATAGAACAAGATGGTGCCCTCTCCCACTTCATGTTCAAAAGCTAACTGGACTGGCAGTTGAATCTTTCTTCAACACTGGTGGCAGGACAGCATCCTCTACCACACCTGAAGGCAGCAGGCTAGCTTAGGGGGCACATGGCAGGCTGCTTGACTCTGTCTTCCAACACAAGGCTGCCACCTCCCAGCATCTGCTGTCTGAGGCAACCACCTCACTCTCCTTAATGGTAGGGCCGGTCCTGGTGTGAGGGACACAGGGACACTGGGGCGGGACCAACATGTGCAGTGCCAGTAGAGGCTAGTGGCTCAAATGTCAGAGTAGTGTTGTATCCACCCTGGGCTTTAGTCTGAACTTTAAAGGAGCTGTCCATGGTTACTGAACACCTATGCCCAAAACGAGGTTCAGCACCATGGACAGCTCTTTAAAAGTTCAGACTAGAACCTGGAGCAGATACACTGCCCCACTGACACTGAAGCCACTGTGCAGTGCCATCCCTGTCTCCAGTTTCAGCCCTCAGTCACATGTTGGGAAGAATGCATGAAGAGGATTGAATTGCGTTTTTCCTGTAGCAGCCAAGTATAACTGAAGTGGGCAGCTGTTGAAAACACCAAAGCAAATATGTTCTCCTATTACACATGGGGCAGCCTGTTACACATGGGGGCAATCTGTGCAGCCCACAGAGCCCTGGGGATCACCGGCCCTATTCCCCACAGGCCAGTGGATCAGCCATCCAATTGTGAATGTATTTGGCTGGGATGGAGGTTTAGGGAATTTGGCCAGAGGTAAAAGAAGTCATTGAGGGCACAATCCTATGCAGTATTTAGACAGAAAAAAGTCCTACAACTCCCAGCGTTCCCCAACCAGCATGGTGGCTAGGGAATGCTGGGAGTTGTAGGACTTATTTCTGTCTAAACTTGCATAGATTGTGCTCTTAGTTTATTATATGAAGCAAGGTCACAGACCCCAGCATGCTGTAGCTGAGAGCCATATCTCCGGCTGTTCATCTCAACGTTTTATCACTACTAACTATACAAATGAAATTGGTATCTTGGATGGTACTTCTTCTTAATTCTTCAAGGAGAGAACTGATGATCTGTAACGTATCTCAGCTGCTCCTGAAGGTGAATGCTCTCAAATATTTCACTTTACTTTCAATTACTAATAACTGATGCTTCCTCTGCAGACCAAAGATGCAGGGTCTAAATTTTAAAATATTAAAGTTTAGTGCATAGAGAATAACATCCTTTGTGATTCTTAATCTGCATAAGCTGCTGAATTAATGATCATTGCTTGCCCTTGTGTTCAATGATTACACCTATTTTATAGAGAGGCAGTGTGGTACATTAGCTAGAGCAGAGTTGGTATTGAACTGTGAACATGCATGGTAGGACCGCAGGTGTGCTTGTGGCACAGTCAGGTCCCCACAGAAGCCAAAGGAGCAAATCAGCATCTCAGTGGCCATATTTAAAGTCTCCGGTGGCTGCTTTTGGGCTAGTGGGTTGGTCCTGAATACGGGAAATCCAGATATATTAATTACATTTATATACCAGTGTGGTGCAATATAGTGGTTAGCATATTAGACTAGGACCAGGGATACATCAGTTCAAGTCCCACCTTGGCCAAGAAGTTCTCAATCCTTGGGCCAGTCACTGTCTCTTAGCCTCACCTACCCCACAGGGAAGTTGCCAGGATAAAAAGGGGAGGGGGAGGAGAAGAACCATGTACGCCACCTTGGAGAAATGGGGGGGGTGGGTTTATGAATGTAATAAATTAATAGAACTCAAGGTGGCTTTCATATGTTCAAGACCCACCGAGGAAAGGAAAGACTCTTTTGCCAAGCAAAGTAATGTTTGTGAGCCTCCAGAGAGATTTGGCTATTGGGCAATACAGCAATGTAAATAAAATAAGCAAGCCACGAGGGCCAAGAACTCAAAACAAAGAAGAGCAGCAGCAGACCCACACTGACGGCAGTGTGGGGTTGGGAAGCAGGAGACAGGAACTTGAGCCCAGGCAGGGAGAATGGGGGAACATGCCCCCACTTACCTTGTACATGGCTGGGGGGGGGGGGAAGCCAGCCAGCCATTATTCAGAGGTGAAAGAGAGGGAGCTCCCAGGACTTGAATGCACACCGCAGACAGGACAGAGTAATTCCCCAGCCACTCAGCCACAGCAGCCATCAGACACACCATGGGCATTTGTCTTATACACACACACACACACACACACACACACACACTGATGCCAGGAGCCACAAGGGGAGACCTAATCAGGTGGGAAGGCAATGTTTTATATGCTGGAGGTCCCTGGGGTAGAACCCAATACTAGGAAATGGGGGGAGGGCCCCAGCCAGCCACACCTGAGCCGATCAGCAGGTCTATTGCCTGGACCAGCTATCCTGATAGGATGGGCGGGCCTCCCACCTGGTCTCTCCCAGTCCCACCCTGAGGCCCTCTGAAAACAGATCCTGCTACAGGGATGGGCAACCGGTAGCCCGCCAGATGTTGTCGGAATGCTACTCCCATCATCCCTCACCATTGGCTGTGCTAGCTAGAGCTGATGGAAGTTGCAGTCCGACAACAAATTGCCCACCCCTGTCCTAGTCGGCGAAGGAAAGGGACCCCTATCTACAAGTCCCTGGCAACAAAGAAACGACACATGGTGCAGTGTCAAAGCCTTTAGTGAACAGCCTCTCTGAGCGTGGAGGAGAGACTGAAAGGGTGGGGACTGCCAACCAATCACCGCAGCAGGGCTCTGGGCATTGGGCAGTGACTTGACAGACAGCAGGGTACAACGTGCAGTTTTTTTAGCTCCACGCTACGAACACCCCCACCTGTTACACAACTGTCACCTATTGCATAGCCGGCCTGGAACCAGTAGGCCAGAGCTGGGGAACCTGTGGTCCTCCCGATGTTGTTGTTGGACTCCAACTCCTCTCAGACCCATCCAGCATGGCCAATGGTCAGGGCTGGTGGGAGTCTGAATCCACAGGTCTCCCAGCCCTAACTTAGGATGTCATAAAACCCCATGGAGGAACAACCAGAAGCATCCTGATCACTGCTGCTAGTCACGGGGTGGGCCTCCCTCCTGGTTGGTATGGAACAGGCTGTGAGATGGATCCTGTCCCTGCGGGAGAGCAGCCAGTGGAGAGTAAGGGGAGGCAGAGGAGAGCAATGAGCCATAGGCAGCAGCTGGAGCACATAGTACCTGAACCTTGATGCACACAAAGTCTTGTGTGGGAGTGGGGCCACTGGAGTGTTCATGCCTCCCCTCCCCTCCCCTCCCCCACATTGGGATGGGAGAGACTGCAGTGACTGGAGTATACATACCCCTTCTCTGTTGGGGGTTGTAGTGGAACTCTGTGGGCACAGTGACAGCTTGTTCTGCTCCATGTTTCTGGGCTGTGATCCTGCAAAACAGAAGTGCTCACAACAAGTGTTTGGCCACCGGTGGTTGGAGAGGAGTGCCTGACCTTGGCCAACAGAGAGCATACCGGTGTGTGGGGATGAGTGCCTCCTTTGTGCGGGAAGACACTACTCCCCACTGTGTGGAGGGTGGAGATGGTTACAACAGTAACAAGACACCTATGGCAAAGGGGTGTGTGTGGTGGAGACGTGGGGGACAGTCACAGCAGTTATACTTCGCATCAATCCCTTGATTATCTGTGTAGGTGTTCTGTCCTGGCACCCCCGGTTGTTAGAGTGGAGCTGTTGGTTGTTTGCATCTGGAGTCCCAAGGTGAGGCCCATCATGTTAGGGTTCTAGGCAGAGAAGTGTGAGCGCTGTGATCAAGTTCCATGTGGGTTGAGAGGCCAAGCTGTTTTGTGCAAAGTGCTCCCTTTTGTGCAACGTGCCCTTTCTCCATAGTTTCCCATCACCAAAGTCCCTCCACCCACCACCACTATGTGAGATCTTAGTGTGCACAACATGAGGCCAGAGTGTTATAGCTCCATCATGGCATGCATCCTTTCAGTTGCATTGTGGTGTCCCTGTGTGGGGTTTATAAACTGGTGCTGATGTGCTATGATTAAGTGTTGAGTTACTCTGTACCCTATGCTCTGTTCTGGCGACATGGGCTGGGTGGTCCTCAATGCAGGGGTGGCTTTTAATTCCCACCTCATATTAAATTCAGTGGGAGGGAAATTCCTTGTGCCAGGTCTGGGGCTGGTGCAAAGTTGTGCTGTCGACAGATATGTGCCCACGGATTGAAGGGCTATAGGCTATGGCATAAGTGTGCTCTTCTCCTGTTATGAGCATCCTGCTCATAACTCTGCCCCATTTTAGACATTCTGCCAGTATCTTTGTTGGTGAAAAAAGCTCCATTGGCAGTGTGTCTCGCAGGCATATTTTTTCATGACAGTGGTGGATCCAAGCATTGGTTTAGCAGGGCTTCCACTAAATTCTTTAGTCCCTCAACCAACATATCCTTTGTGTAGGTTTGCACTCTCAAAAATTATTACTCTGAGCAACTTGGAAGGAGATGTAATACAGAAAGGGGGGAAATGGAGAGTTTTGCCCCAAGTTATATGACTGGGGCATATTAGTATAACACAGGCTTCCCCAACTGGGCACCTCCAGATGTGTTGTACTACATTTCCCATCACCCCAGCCAGCATGACCACTGTGCTGGCTGGGGATAATGGGAAATGTAGTACAACACAGCTGGAGGGCACCTGGTTGGGAAAGGTTGGTATTCCAGGTGGCAGAGCCTCTTTCCCTGACCTATGAGATTGGTATTTTCTTGTATGCCTTGTACCTGTAGAAAGTGCACAAATATCCCTTCTGGAAATTGTCACCATTCCATATTCTTCATCAGAGGCAGGTCCTGAATATTAAAATGGCCCAACTTTAGCCATTCCCCAGAGATGGCAGTTAGAACAGAACCTAGAGTAAGTAAACCCGTCTTGTCATACCTTTCAGAAATTACTTCTTTACTTGTGCCTAGGGAGATAATTTCATACTTCATATTTTGCAAAATCAAATTCAACCAGAGAAATGGTGTCCAATCCATAATGATACACACACATACTCAGCCCACTTCTGTGATCTTTCTGCTTTAGACATGACTCAGCTTACAATCTAAGGGCAGCTCCTCTCCTCAAATATCTGAAAATGTCTACACCAAGCCCATGTACTTTTGTTAATCAAAATTATCTGTGGCTTTCCAGCTGCCATGGAGAGAATGAATGGTTCCCAGAGCAGCTATGAATTAACTGTGCTCTTCACCTTTATGTGTTTTATGTAGCTCACAGAGGCTGCTTGAATTACCACCTCACTTAGAGCTTTTATTGTCCTGAATCTAATATAAAGACACGGGCAACACAACAAGCAGCAAATGAAATAAATCTGAGAGGAAAGTCAGAAATCTATGGTGTCATAATGGCAGCTGAGCTCTTGGGGATGGTTACAAATAAATGACCTTTTGCTACTATTTGTATAATGTTATATCATGCTCTGTTTTCATCCCAGGAGACTGATCCTCTATGGCATGTTGCAAAAATGCCACCAACCCTGCCATCCAGTACCCACAAACACCTTTCCCTTTCTGGCAGGGCAGCGCAGGGGTGGGCAGCTTGTGGCCTTCCAGATCTTTTGGCCTACAATTCTCCTCAGCCCAAGCAGCATAGCCAATGATGAGGAATGTTGAGGGTTGTTGGCCAAAACATCTGGAGGGCCACAAGTTGCCCAGCCCTCCTTGGGCTAGAAGTTCAGGTGCAAAAATCAGCACTAGGACAGGCAATCAGGACCACTGTTCTAGGTACCAGGAATTGGGGGGGAGGGGAGTAGCGTATCAAAGCTTAATATCGTAGCTCACTAACTAGGAAACCCACTGATGCTGTAAACCATGGTTGGATGTACCACTTCTGATGTCAAAGTTTCTGGACCTGGTGAAGCCTTCCTAGGAATATGCCACTTCACCGTGCAGGAGGGATAATCATATTTATAAGGTTCCCCCACCCCTGGAAAAAAGCACCCTGCTTACATGTGGAAATGTAGCATGTTGGGGAGACTGCCAATCTAGAACTTTTGCATGGTATCCAGTGGTGTCTATATGCTAGTGGAGTGGACATCACTGGTGGAATGGATTCCCCCTTCCCCCTACAACCTCCCCATACTCCAAATCTGTTCCAGAGAGATCCTCTGGATGCAGGTGGGAGGAGAGAAAGGGGAAGTCCCATAGTGGCAGTGGAAGGATCCTCTACCCCTAATTTTCATCCCATCAACCTGTTTTTATCTTGACTACCATATTAGAAACCAGTCCAAATCACAGCCTGAAAACTACAAAGAAAATGAAAAAGGACCTGCTGGACATAACACAAGCAAAGAGCTTCAATTTGTAGCCCCCTTTCTCCATAAAGATACTTTTCTATTTTCAGACAGCATTTTTGTTTTGTTTGTAACAGGGGAACATTAAAAAATGAAGTTAATATTAATTTGAGTATTTTCCCCATCTCAAACTTTTTGCTGCTAGACTACTTTACAACCTTGTGAGGTTCTGTGGGTGCTTTTCATAATGGGACAGAATTTAGTGCAAAACTACATTTAAAATAATGGCTTTCATTAACGCTCAATTGCCTTGGGAGAGATTGAGAGAGGCACCTGGCCTTTCCCCCCTTCTTTATTTTGCCCTCCTCCCAGCAAAGAGAATTGCCACCACCATTGGACAGCACTCTTACTTCCAATTAACAATGAGTTTCTAATTTTATTATTATGGCTGAGAGAGCTTGGTTTCTCATCAACTCCACCTGGAGACTATGATAGAAATCCAAGCTGGGCTCAATTAGAAATGAAACTTCCAAGCAAGCGGGTGGTGGAGATCAGCAAGATGAAGAGAAAGTGGGAACTGGATTACACGCTCACAACGTATAATGTCTTCCACTTTTCTTACTACTTTCACCTCCTGTTGGGAACTCTCTCCACACACATAGAGCTTTGGATAGACAGACAGATATGATACTTTTTGCATGTGTGTGCACGCGAGCACGCGCGCACACACACACACAGTTTCCTATAGAAGCACCACAACTGCAGATGTGTGAATGTGCAAACTGAAGAGATATATCCAGATGAGAATGAACTAGAGATGGACAATATTCCTTCAGCTCATGTCAGATTGGCTAAGAAATAAACCAAACTACTTCCCCCAAAATGAGAAATAGCTCAGCATTTCCAAGCGAGCCCAAATCCGACCTCATAACACCCCTACCAGTCCTAATTCCTACCCAATCCCATAACCCCCTCACTTTTCCCTTTAAACAGCACTTACCCAGCCAAGGCAGCAGGGGTGGCAGCACCCAGCTATGGGGAGAGGGAAGGAGAGAAGTTTCTCTCTCTCCTGTCTTTGACATACTGGAATTGCACAAGGACAAAACAAAAGGCCCTTGTTTTGTTTTCCCAAGGGCTACTGAAACTGACTGTTGCTTTCCTTTATGAAGTACATTGATAATTATGTCAGGGCTTCTAATGCTCACCTCTTCTTTGAGGGGAGCATTTCAAGCCCCCAAAACTCATATCCAGAACTAGACAGGGATGAAAGAACTCTGTTCCATCCTCAGAGATAGCCAAGAAGAAGTTCTCTATTCCAAAGATTCAAACCCGGCATGTCCTTTCAAGGTCTGTGTACATGATCACCCCTGGTGGGACTTATGTTTGTCATCTCCTTGACTTAATCAGCCATGTCCTGCTTAGGGAAGGTGAGGAATTTGGTGAGTCCAAATCCCAAAGTGGACTCCCCTGATCTGCATCTCCTAGACCTGGGCCAGCATCATGAGTAGGCATGGTCAGGCACCTGCTGAGGGCCGACAACCCAGCAGGGGACCACTGACAAGAGACCCCTGGGCTTGCTTTTTTAAACTTTGTAAGCAAGAAAGTCGTAGCAATGATGAGAAAGAAGATGAGGGGCAAGTGGAGCTGGTAACAGATGTTGGAGCTTTCCACATAGAAAAGTAGGAGTGCTCTGTAAAAGTAAAAATTGCTTTTCTGCCCACCAGGGCCATCAAAGTGATGTACTTAAAACAACTATACAGAGATACAATAAAATTAAAACAAAACAAAAGCAGGAACAAAACATTCTTTAAAACAAGGTAGAACAATGTGAAAATCCATCAAACGTCTGGTGAAACAGTGCAGTTTTTACTGCTCATCTAAAATTTGGTAGGGATGGAGTCATCCCTCCAGAGCCGGACTCTCCAACCTTGGGTCCCCAGCTGGACTACAGTTCCCAGAATCCCTTGCCATTAGCCATGCTGGCTGGGTATGCTGGGAGCTGTAGGCCAGCAACATCTGTTGACCCAAGGTTGGAGAGCCCTGCTCCAGAGGACGGTCAGGGTGCTGCCACAGGAAAGGCCCTGTCATGTCTCCCCACCAACCTAACCTCTCTCAGTGGTGTGACAAACAGCAGGGTTTGCCAATAAGCTTGCAGTTTTCCACCTTTGCTTCTTGAAAGTTTCTGGGTGCAATAACCTCAGGGGAGGGGCCAATGACATGGTCTCTTCCCAGCTGTTTATCTTCCCTAAGAGCCACATGGTTCCTGCATCCAAGCATTATCACAGTATCATGGGTAGAGCAGGCACGGAGAAGCAGCTCCTGTGCTGCTGCAGTAATATATGAACCATCTCTATCTAAGTCTCCATTTCCCAGCAATGAAAAAGGATGTGGGCTCATGCAAACGCCTACCTGAAATTACTTTTGCTAAGCCTTGAAGAATCCAGCCTTGTAACATTTGGGTCACGTGACTGGTCCAAGATTTTCTTACTAGGCCTCTTCCAGATGGGGTTGTTGTGCTTCAGTTTTGCTTTTTTGGTGGGACTTTATGGCATGTGGAGTGGGGGAGTCCACATGACATCTTCATGGTCCCGTGTCCCACCCCCTTTCCCATGTCTTCTCCCATGTTTTCTCTGCATGGGGAAAATCCTTTTTTTTAAACCTGCGTAATAACAGCACTAACTTCCACTGCTGTGTTTCGTTCACTACAGAACATCCTGTTCTTCGTTGTGGGTGTGGTAATGATGTTGTCTGTGGGTGTGCTCTCCTGCCACGCAACCTCCGTTCTGAGTCTCCCTGTGTGGGTCAGATTCTCCAGTACTATAAATCAGTGCACTGATTTCAAAGTAACTATTCAGACTGGGTTTGATTCAGACTGTTTGGGTTTGATTATTACATTCCAGATAGATAAGCACTATCCTCTTTACCTTGCCTTGGCATTGATTCTGCTGTAGTTCCTGCAGTTTGGATAATTAAAAGACCAGGCCAATGGTTGCAATGTGTGCTCCCTGACAGGCTGTGATGTATTTTGTTTACTCAGATCACTTGAGAATCTGATAGATGCCTGCTGTGGCCAGGAGCTGGAAAGTTTGCTTTTAAGAAAATAATCTAATCTTTATATTTCTTTTTTTAAAAAAAAACCCCACTCTAATGGTTTCTCACATATGTGAGTGCTTACTTGCAGATACAAGGATCCAAATAAGCTTTGTAGTCAAGGGGGACCTATCTTTGAAATGGCCTGTTTTCCTTTTTCAAGGACTCTTTGATCAAGGTCAAGTTTCCCTTCTGCAAACAAGGCTTCTCTGTAGCAATAATTTTGCAAGGGCAAAGCATACGTTCCATCCAGAGGGTCATGCTGTGGCAAAGCTTAATAATACATCATTATCATCAACCTGTGTATTGTCGTCCTGGAGGGCCCTACACTTGCACAACATGGCTTCTCTAGCACATCTCTAGGAACCAGGGCCCAAGTCAGCACATGGCATCCTTGTGTAGCTGCTGGGACCATCACACCAGAGCAGGATGGACAGCTATGCTGATATGTGCCCTACCCCTGTCTGGGCTGGGCAGCTGGGCCAAAGAGCCATCTTCTATTTACATTTCCAAACATAGTATTGCAGCCTTCCCCACCTGGTGCCCTCCAGATGTGTTGGATTACAACTCCCATAATTCCCAGTCAACATTGCCGCTGGCCATGCTGCAGTGGGGATTATGGCAGTTGTCCAACACATCTGGAGGGCACCAGGTGGGGAAAGGATGTAGTATTATTCTGGGGTGTTGTGGGAAATTAAAATGGTGGTACCAAATGGGGCAGTTTATTCAGCTAAGCTTTCTGGTTCCCATCACAGCTCTGCTGCTGCTGCTCACCCCCACTGCCAGCCAAGTAAACCTGCCAGGGCCCTCCAATGTAGAGAGCACTTTACCTAGCCCCCCCCCCCCAAATCTGGAGCTGGTCCCAGCTAGGAAAACTATGTTTCTTTGCATATACAGACCTAGTCTCACATGTGTGGTCTAGCATGGCATGGAAGCATCTGGAACTATGATGGGACTGTGCCAGATTCTGGTAAGTGAAAGGCTCGTTCCAGCACAGGGATGCTTTGATTTGAATTCCTGCATGGAGCAGGAGGTTGAGCTCAATGACCTTATAGGCCCCTTCCAACTCTACTATTCTATGATTCTACAGTTGTTGCCACCAAATTCTACCAGGCACTGAATTTCGCAACAACCCAAAAATTACTCTTGACCTTCATCACTGATATACTAGGAAAGCTTATGCCGGAATTTTGCAGCTTTCTAGAGATCCTACATACCCCTTCCATATATAGTTTTTCATATTGTGTTTTTTTTTAAGAGGAAAAGTGTGCATTTCTGTAGATTTTAAATGCCCCCCCTTTTTTAAATGCCCACACGCTACATGTGTTGTTTACTAGAGCTGGGGCTGCAAACTTTTCAACTGGCCCATGCTGCTAGGACTTTAACAGCACCTTGATCTGCAGCAATTAGCAAGCAATGATAACATTTATCACCATGCTGTGAAAAGCTTCATTGGCTGATTCCTGCAGACCAAACCACTGTTAAGGGCAGCAGCAGCAGCAGAGGCCAGTCAAAAATCTGGTCTTGAGCATTTTGGCCTCCTAGATGAAATATTTTGAATGGTGCGGCCTTTCTCCCCATTCCCATAGATTCTGGATCTTGCCTACATGGTATCCCTGAAGACATTTAAGCACAATCTTATGCATGTTTAGTTGGGGGGGAAAGTCCTACAACTCCCAGTATTCCACAGTCAGCCATGCAGTCTGGGGAATGCTGGTACCGTACTTGCAGGACTTTTTTCGATCTAAACATACATAGGATCATGCCCTTAGTCACTATAGAACTCCTTCCCCAACCAGGTGCCCTCTGGATATGTTGGCCTACAACTCCCACTATCCCCAAATACCATGGTCTGGATGTCTGGGCATGATGGGAGTTGCAGCCCAATCTATCTGGAGGGTGCCAAGTTGGGGATGGGGAAAGCTGCTATAGAACCAGCTATATCAGCACACTCCTATAAGGATAACACATGGGCTCTTACAACACCCCCACACAGCAAAACATAGGAATGACTTCCTTCCCTGTGCCATTGGGGAGTGTGTGTGAGTATTGCAGCCACTTGGGTGAGGCCATTTGAGTGTGTTTTCCCCCCACCTGATCAACAACCTCCTTCCCATCAAGTTGCCAATTGGATTTGCCAATTGGATTGGAAAGACCTACATGATTGGCCCTAGCCAAGTGGTTGCAAGATGCACACACATTCCCCAGCTGCATGCAACGTCATCACAGGGAAGCAACTCCTGTCCCACTCTGTTGGGCGCATCTATGAAAGGCTCACACAGCTGCAGTGTGTTTCAGTGACATAGAAATATGTACAGTCATGCCTTGGATTGAGAGCATAATTCGTTCCGGAAACGTGTTTGTAATCCAAAACACTCTTATATCAAAACAAAATCCCCCCCGAAAAATGTGTACAGAGATTTTTAATTTACGCCGTACTACAGTACTTGTATTGCAAGACGTCGCTTGTATATCAAGTCAAAAATAAATAAATAAATAAATATTTTAAAATTTGCTTGTCTTGCAAAACGCTCTCAAACCAAGTTACTTGCAATCCAAGGTATTACTGTATGTAGAACAGTAGGACAGACTTGATCCAGCTGCCACATATAAGATACTATTTCTTTTATTACATCTTAGAGCTACAGCTTAGAGTGACATGCATAGTTTGTCTCCCCATTTTATCTATACAACAATCCTGTTGGACATTTCTAACTCACAGACTGTTAAGTCTGTGGTAGCAAAGACAAGAGTTGTGTAGCACCTATGAAATTTATTATGCCATAGGGTTTCATGTACTAGTATGTACTTCATCAGATTCATGAATGATTATCCTCAGTTGGCAGATTCCTTCCTATACATGGGTGTAGCGAAAAAGTGGCGAGGCAGGTTAGGCGGAGAGATCATGTCTAGCCCAAGGCTACACCGTGAACTTTATGGATGAGTGGGGATTTGTACCCAGGTCTGCTCCATCCTAATCTGATACTCCCACCACCAGGGCATTCTCTGCTGCTCTAGCTACATCAACACATGCCCCTTTGTGTCTATTATCTGTGGGACAATAGTCCTGGGGTAGGCAACATGGTGCCCTCCAGATGTTTTAGACAACAACTCCCATCAGCCCCAGCCAGCATGACCAATGGCCAGGGATGATGGGGGTCGTAGTCTCCAACTTCTGGAGGGCACCTACTCCTGCAACAGCCCTATTCAGGTGTTCGTGCCTTGTATGCTCATTGGTTCTGTGCCCTCCGTACACAGCCCTGCTGGCATCCCCCATGGAGGGCAACGCTCTGAAGAGCGGAGTCTGCTCTGCGCGTGTAAGTTCCCCACATGATTTAGAATGCTGCTTCAGACCTCCCCCCCCTACAATGTGTGGAGGGTGACCGACCTAGCCCCAGCAATGGAGGGGATGGGACCAATGAGTGTGGTGCCACTCTCCGCATCCCACAATTCAAATTGTGTAAGGCTTGAGCACCTGAAAAGATGCCATCGATGTGGGCGCATCTAAAGGAGCATAGCGCCTCTTTTCAGCTGGACTGAAAGAAGAAGTATGATTCTCTTGATAAATGAAGCCCCTACAAGAGTTTACGAGGATTTTCCTTGAGTGCAATGGCTGATTGCCTCCTGCCTTCCCTCAAGCAGTTGAATACGAAAGGGTAGGAAACAGACTGTCTGTAATAGATCAAGATTAATGAAGTTCAAACAGCAATTAATTACTACACTCTTTGATAAGGAGTTACAGTAGCATGCACATAGTCATTAATAATTTTCACATCCACCATATTTGGACGGCATACAAAATCAGGTAACACTGCCCCTTCCTTCCCAATGTCATTGAGGACGTGTCAAAATGGTAAGCTAGTAGGAACCAAGCCAGTTGGTACAGAAAGAAAGAGCTACGTTGCCTTCAGCTAGAACTATTTGTGAGGGCTTGGCTTGTACGTATTAGTAGGATGCTGCTGGGGACTGCATGGCTGCCACTCTATTCTCTAGTTTATATTTGACATGGTAAACTCAGCAATGTGACTTTAGTTTACCAATTTGGTATGGTGAATATTTCTTTAATTAAGACTATACCCTACTGTGTTGAGATGTACCAAAATTCTCTTGATCTGACAGTCCTGATCCTTTACAATAAATGGTCTGGTTGCAGCAGAGATGGTGTTGCTGGAAGGAGCCACACTGGCCAGCAGACACACATGGTTCCTGTTGATAGGATTGGACCAAATGGAAGTGATTCCCATATTGCAACAGGCCTCAGTTACCAGGCCTTAGTTACAAACATTGAAAAGAGCTTGCTTTAAGTTACTACAGGTGCAATCCTTTGTATGTTTAGACAGAAAAAATCTACAACTCCCAGCATCCCTCCAGCCATGCTGACTGGGGCATGTGGGGAACTGTAGGACTTTTTACTGTCTAAACTTGCATAGGATTGCACCCCAAAGGGGGTGCCCAAACTACTCAGACTGGAGTGAGTCTTTCTCCATGCTTACCCACCTATCCAGATCCTTTAAACCAGGGCTGGAAAACCTGTGTCCCATCTGGATGGTTTTAGACTACAACTCCCATAATCCCTAACCATTGACCATGCTGGCTGGAGCTGATGAGAGTTGTAGTCAAACAACATTTGGAGGGTTGCAGGTTCCCTGACCCTGCTATAAACCAGGCATGGGAAACCTTTTTTTTTTAGCCTGAGGGCCACATTCCTTTTCAGGGAACCTTCAGGGAGCCACATGATAGAGGTGGGTGGGTCCTCTGCAAAAAGTGGGCTGGGCCATCTTACGCTCTCTTTCAGGCACACTCACATATGCATTGTCATACATGGCACGTATCCATCCATCCATTCAAACACACATAACATGATCATAAAACATACAATACACACACACTCCCCCCATGAAAATGACCCCATGCAGCAATCAGCTGCACAAACGGAGGATTTTTAAAGCCTGATTGCAGTGTGGGGGAATTTTCTGAGGGATTTTTGCAGCATTCAGGGAGGGGGTGAACCCCCAGAAACTACCCCTAATCAACACCAATTGAGACTTTTTTAAAAAGCCTAATTGCAGCACTGGGGGCAGAGAGGGGGCCACTGGCTGGATGGAGAGGCCATGTGGGCCACATTTGGCCTGCAGGCTAGAGATTTCTAGCCTGTACTTTAAACAATAAATGGACTAGTGATGGTAGAGGCCTGGATATAGGACCCTTTGAGACAAAGTTCTTTCATTCCTTGCTGGTGCTTTCGCTCCAGTATAATCAGACTGGAGTCTGAGTTAAGAACACTGGTTTGGTTTCATCAGATACACCATCACACACACACACACACACACACACACACCAAAACTGATCTCACATCCAAGCAAGGCTCACACAATGGCCTGGTTTGCACGTAATTTTAAACCATGATTTAGTGTTACAGGCATGATCCTCTGTGAGCCTGAGTGAAGCCTCAGACCCAAGTGCTCCTCCTACCCTCTCCTCCTCCCACACAGCCTGGGAGAGAAAATAAACCATGATTCATTTTCACCTTCCCTGATTCCTGGTTTGTTGTTATGCATAAGCCAGGAGTCGTAGTTTTTTTTTTTAAAAAAAAACCCTCTTGTTTGTTAAGCAAGCCAGATTCATAGCCCATGGGTTGAAGTTGGCTTTTCCAGCAATTGACTAGAATTTATTTTGAACCACAATTCTTGGTTTGTAGGTAACAGCAAGCAACAATCAGGGAAAGTGAAACTGAATCATATTTTATTCCTCCTCCTTGCTGCATGGGAGGGGGACAGTGCTCGAGCTTGAGGTTTTGCACAGAGGTTCATGCATGTGATGCTACATCATGGCTTAGCATCATGTGCAAACTAGCCCAGTGTGAAATTAACTTATGGAATTTGCTAGCACAAGATGTGGTGATGGTCAATAGCTTAGATGGCTTCTTAAAAGGATCAAATAAATTCAATGGTAGGTCTATCAATGGCATTAGCTATGCTAGTTAAATGGAACCTCCATGTACAAATCCAGTATACCTCTGAATACCAGAAGCTGGGGACAAAGTGCAGGAAAAGGCTATCACCTTTATTCCTAGCTTGTGAGCTTCTAGAGGCATCCAGATCCAGCTGCCAACCATTCAAAACAAACCTTTGTTCTGGTCCAGCAGAGCTTGCATGAATGCTGGAGTGTTACTACAGTCCTATGAGAAGGCTGCATCACCTCAGTCTGTGAGCATTTGAGTTGACTCTTCTCCAAATCCTTCTCACCAAATGGAGTACATTCAAGGGAGGAAAAAAAATATTTGAAAATTGGATCCAAGGAAAAGTTTCATTATGGTATGAACATTTCTTTACTGGTACTATTTTTGTCCACTGTTGGAACTCTAAAGGGTCAGGATGGAATGAGGTTATATTACGAAGTCAGTAAAAGGTATCCTGGCAACCCATGATAAAGATGGTCCAATTTCAGTGCATCACTAGTAGAAAGAGACTTAAGCGTCAGTTGGTCTCTAAAGAAAATCCACTGCCACTGCTTTTTATCTACTCTGCCTGCAGGCATTATTGTGGTCCAGTGAAACATTATTTGTTGACCTGCACTACGTTTATTATTCAACAGCATTTTACAGCTGCTCATTCATCTTTTTTGTTCAACTCTCCACACTTTTGGCGCCAGCTGAATATTTATGGCAGGAGCAGTGACGTTTGCCTGCTATTGTTGTTCTCAGTGAAAAGAAGAGGACTTCTCCTAAATGAAAACCAGATTTGACTACAGCAGAATCTGCTTTATCTACCGGTAACTACTACAGAAGCTCTCCCTGCCCAGAACAGGAAAACACAAGAATCTTAGTACAAGGTTTAGGCTGCAATCCTATGGTCCTGGAAGGGTGTCCCAGGGGCCATAGGATAGAGCAGATCTCCCTCATCTGCCTACAGAGGACAGCTGGTGCTGTCAGGGCAGGATTTGGGTGCAGATGTCCAGGGCTCCACACAGCAAAATGAGTAGGAGGGCCCCTAAATGCATCAGGGCTGAATTACCACATTTTGAACTAACACGCATGACCATCCAAAGAGAGCCCACCCATAAGATCATCCAGTCCAGAGTCTAAAATTTCCTTGCTGCACCACTTGTGGAGAGGGGTGGGGTGCCATAGGGCAAGGGCAGAGCTGGTACAATATTTTGCGACACCTGAGGTGGGAGGACCTGCCTCCTCTTCCTTCCTGGTTGTCGTTCTTGGGGGTTGCCACAGCATTAGCAGTGGCAGCATGAGCGATCTCGTCCCCCAAAGCCTCACTCGGAGTGGTCCTTCCTCATAGTGAGGCATTGTGGGCAAGGTGGCCACGGAGACCACCTGTGCTACTGCTGAAACAAGCCATCTCTGTGGCCACCTCACGCGCAATGCACAACGCACAACTGCAGAATGATCCCTCAGAGCAAGGCATAGGCATTGTGCCCAGTGGATGCTCTGGAGACCTGTGCACTCTGCTTTCTTGTTGAGGCAACTGCTCCAAGCAGTGGCCGTGCTCTGTGGTGGACAGGCAGGCAGCAGCCTACTGCCGTACAGCCAGAAAACATGATGATTGTGGTGGTGATGTGTGGCCCTTCAGGTGGCAGATGGGGGGAATCTGCCACTCCTTCAGCCCACCACCTGTGGCAAGGGTCACAGCCTGCCTGATAGGAGACACAGCCCTACAGGGATGGATTGATGAAGGCTTTTGGATCTGCTGAATCTAAAGTCTTCCTCTTCCACTGACATGTCCTGGGAAAGTACAACAGCCCTGGAACTGGCATACTTAATCCCCCCCCCCGCCTTTGAGACCAATTGAAGGGGAAAATTTGGTAGGGGGGGGAAACCACTGAGAAAAAGGGAGGAAGAAGGGGGGGAAACCCACACACAGTCTGTGTTCTTTCCCAGTAAGGCTTTGGATTTGGCAGTGGCCATGCTGTGCAGCTCCCTTGCTCAGGAAGGTAAGAATCGTAAGATCGCTCTGCCAGGGTAAAATCCTTAGCATGTTTTCTTGGAAAGAGAGTTCCACTGAAGTAGGTCTATGTTCCAGTACTTTCAAGTGTATCAGTTCAAGGAAGTAGTATAAAGTGCAGAATAATAGGGCCCACAAACCTGTTCAATATATTACATGAAAATAATGTCTCAATACATGAGATTATGACTCATGAGGCAAACTGAAATCAGGTTACGTTAATCTAAATTCTAGTGCAATGTTTCTCAACCTTTTTTTAATGCTCCCCTTCTAAATTTGTTTCACCTTCTCCCCCCCCCCCCCATCATGGCACCAACCATGTGTTCTAAGGTGGATCAGGCAGGATCCTCTGCCAGTGGGCACGGAGTTTGGCTAAGTTGACTCTTGGCTGATGTGGCGGGGTGGGAAAGCCAGCTGCCTCAGTATCCTATCCCTTCCTGGAACTTTGTGCCCCCACTCCAGGTACTCCACATTTCCCAGGGAAGGCTTGACCCACAGTTTGAGAACTACTGTTGAGAATCATTCCACACACACCCCATGCTTTTAAAAAGTGGTTGGAAGTTTCAGTTGGCACAAAATGCAGCAACGAGCAGGTCTGGTGGTATTCCAGGTCAAACCTTCTCATTCTCATTAGCTGAGTGTGGGTGCACATGGAATCCCCCGCCCCCGCATGCCACCGCATAATCTCTGCCTGGGGCAGGAGAACTCAGTCCATGGACACATCTGCTTACCGATAGAACCCTCGATGGTTTACCAAGCACCCTCAATCGCCCTTCTGAGCACCATTGATGGGCCATGGGCAAGGTGGTGCTGATACCTCCGCACCCCCTCCTGCCTGGCCCGACCGGTTCATCCTGTCACCAGAGGGAGGAGTTGGGGGATCGAGAGGGGGGGCAAGCGAGGGGGTAAAAGAGGCAGCCAAGGATTCTGGAGGTTGTTGGAAGCAAGGTGCTAAGGAGCACGGGGCGGGTCACCGGCTCAGGCCAGCCTGGACACTCTCAACCCCCAAGCAGACTGCCTGGGTACATTGCCATAAGTACGTTACAGTTGCTAGTATTAGACTAGGTTAGATTCTCCAGTGTTAGCTGAGAATAGCTTAGATCAGGGCTCTCCAAGCTTGGGTCCCCAGATGTTGCTGGCCTACAGCTCCCAGCATACCCAGCCAGCATGGCTAATGGCAAGGGATTCTGGGAGCTGCAGTCCAGCAACATCTGGGGACCCAAGGTTGGAGAGCCGTGGCTTAGATTCTTTGTTGTTTTATAGTTCTGCCTGCCTGTAACAAGCATTACTTTCTCTTGTCAATTTCACTCCCTTATCTCCTTTTTCCATTTGTGTTTTTACTATTACGTACCAATAAACTTGCTTTCGCTTTTGTCTGAAGCGTAGTTTCACTTTGACTCGGTGCTAGAATCCAGTGTTCATGACCCGAACTGACCCGGGTATCATGAGCAGGAGCCCTGAGCTGTCAAAAATAGCCACAGGCGCCCGTTCTTGCAGAAAAGGACCAGCTACGGTCCTTCACTATTATTATTATTATTATTATTATTATTATTATTATTATTAACCCTGAAGGTCAAAGGGTTGTCTTTCCCCATGCACCTGTTCACCCAGGCTTTCCCTCGCTTGTAATTAAATTAACCATGCTGTTCCATTTTACAACTCCTGTACTGCTTTTAAATAATAATAATAATAATAATAATAATAATATAATAATAATTATTATTATTATTATTTTTAAATTGCATTTTAAATGTGATTTTAATATTTATATGGAAACCACTTTGGGATTTTTAAAATATTTAGTGGTATAGAAAAAGTACAAATAAATAAAGAATACGAGCAGCAGCAGTAAAAACTTTCACCAGAAATGCAAAGGGTTGTGTTGTAGACACTGCAGAAAGCACATTCACCTCCACAGCGAAGTCCTGCACCACCACCACTTTAGCAATATCAGCAAAACCAGAGGAGAATACGAATAAGATAATTAGAATGATCACTAAACAAGTGATATCATTATTTCAATAATAGTAGGTACTCATGAAAGACTGAAAGCCTCTATGTAGCTCCTTGCAGAAGAGAAGGAAAAGGCCATAGCTGAGTACTAACCATCCTTTGTCCTCCCTTGATGATATTTCTCAGTGGATGTCAAAACACAGTCCTATAGTTTGACAGCAGGTCCAGTGGCTGCTAGACCAATTGTATTAAAAGCCCACTCCAGATCTTGACACTCCAGATCTACGCCAGTGTGGCGTAGCAGTTAGAGTGTTGGACTGGGACTCAGGAGATCCAGGTTCTAGTCCCCACTCGGCCATGAAACTCACTGGGTGACTTTGGGCCAGTCACTGACTCTCAGTCTAACCTACCTCACAGGGTTGTTGTGAGGATCAAATGGAGAGGAGGAGGAGGACTATGTAAGCCGCCTTGAGTTCCTTGCAGGAAAAAAGGCGGGGTATAAATATAATAAAAATAAATAAATAAAGTAATGCGGAGTAGATGGACTCCGCAAAATGGGTCCTATCAGTGCAGGAGGACCATGTGCTATATATGGGGTAGAGAAGAGACTCTGTCCCATTCTTTCCCACTCCTGCTAGAGTCCTGTAACAGCCATACTGCTGTGGTGAAGGCAGGGTAGGAAGGGAATCCCAGCATCATTGAGCCAGTGTCTCCATCTGCACTGGCAGAGGGGCTAGGAACTAGGGGAGGTTGGGAAATCCACAGTGGATTCAAATGAGTGTGGATTTCTATGAATCCAGTCTGTGGATTCTGGCTTTTTCCAAGTCGTGTGGATTCCGTGGACTTGCAGACCATTTTTTTACTTTGGGGAGGATTTGCACAGGTGTGCTTTTGCGCAAGAGTGCACTTGCATGAATGCACATTAGTGCTAATGCACACGTGCACATGCACTTACAAACAAGAATGAAATGTACCTAAAAACAGGAACAAAGATGTTGTACATCCCTAAAAAAAATTCAATTCTATCAATGAGTAGACCACAGGATGAAAGATGCCCAACAATCCGTGAAACACAGATAGAACAGATTTAACAAAATCCATACATCCCTACCTACTGCACATCCGCCTGGGAGTTGTTCCTAGCCAAGTGAGAGCTGGTAGCCGCATGTTAAATCACAGCAGCCACTGTCCCAGCTTAATTCATAGCTACATTCATGGCACTTCTCTTACATCGTGATGGATTCCATTACCCATATCTGAGATCAATAAAAGTAAATTATTCATGTCTTAGCATTTCCAGATCTTTGCACTAATAAGCACTGAACTTCCAAGACATGTACATAGCTTTGCTACTGATCAGGAAGCAAATCTAATTAAGAAAAAAACTAATTAGTTGGAGGTGCTTAGGCCTCCAGTAAATTTTCTTGATGCTACACTTGTAGCCCGATCATTAACCCTGCAGTGCCAACAATGGGACAAAGGTCCATATTTTGCTTGGAATCATATATCATGTAGGCTCAGTTCCTTCTTTTACAGCTCCCAATACAGCTTGGAGGTGATGGCAACAATTAGAGTTCCATGGTCTGTTTGGGAGGGACAATAGCTCAGCAGCAGGGCCCATACTGAAGGTCCTAGGATCCATCCCTGGTATCTCTACTTCAAGGGTCTCAGGTAAAATGGCTGAGGAAGACCTTCTGAAGAACATGGGGAGTAGACAATACTGGGTGAGATGGATCAATGGTCTGATTCAATATAAAGCAGCTTAATAATTTGGCATATGCAGAACTGGAAATGGTGAGGTGTGCTAAAATGGGCTGACTCAATCTAAGGCTGCTTCATAGGCTTATAATGCTATTGCAGCAGAACTGTCATGTTGCCAGGTTCAGAGACCCAGCAGCACCTTGAGGAGGAGTCATAGTTCGATGAGCCACTGGTCACCCCACTTCAGGGAGAACCCTCAGCACACCCGCATATATCTTCCAGGCCTGAGGATGTAGGCTTCCCCTCAGACTCTGAGGATGGCTCCCCTCAGCTTATCCCAGGGCTCTCCAAGCTTGGGTCCCCAGATGTTGCTGGACTACAGCTCCCAGAATCCCTTGCCATTAGCCATGCTGGCTGGGTATGCTGGGAGCTGTAGGCCAGCAACATCTGGGGACCCAAGCTTGGAGAGCCCTGGCTTATCCTGTCCCTCAGGCATGCAGGAGCAGAAATAACTGAGGGCCCTTTAAGGGCTGCAGCTAGCATCCAGAGGGGTGGAGCCTCTGAAACAGGCCCAGCCCAATTCCTTTTGCCACCTCCAGCAAGGCAGCAGTGCCTCTGCCACTGCCCGCCCTCTTGCCTGCCTGCTTGACCAGCTGGCTGGCCACTCCCTCACATGCTTGGCCAGCCAGCCGCTCACTCCTGCCTTGTGCCCCAGCTGCAGGGCTCTCACAAGAGGTCAGCTGACCTCTCGTTGGAGCCCTGCAGTTGGGACACAAGGAGGGAGCAAGGGAGTGGGCAAGCGAGCAGCCAGCTGGGCTGCCTGGCTGAGCAAGTGAGGGAGCAGCCAGCCGGACAAGCAGGTAGGTAGGTAGATAGGGCAGCCGCATCCCCCAGTAAGAAGCAGTGGTGGCTGGCGGTGTACCCAGAAGGTCGCTCTAGAGACCCCTGCCAGTTGTTCTCTTGCTGCAGCAAATGTCACAGCATAGGGCTCTCCAGAACACCCCCTGGAGGCAGGGGGAGGCAGTGGCCGGCCCTCCTGTCAGGGGCAGGGGGCAAGAGTGGTGCAATTTGCTGTTCTTCCCACTCTGCCACCTGATGTGGGCACATCAACCTGCGTAATGGTAGGGTCGAACGTCCTCTTAAAAACTTTAGGCCTGCCAGCCTTCTTTAGGGCTAAGGAGCCTGCAATCTCTTGTTGCGACTGCAGCTCTCCCAATCAGTATCCCCTCTGGTATGCTGTCCAGGGTCCTGACAGGTCCTTACCTGTCTCTGTCTGTGACCCTCTTCTCCTGGACCTGATTGTGCTTTACTGGACTTGACTCCTCCGTACCTGATACTGAACTATCCGTGAGTGCAAGTGCTATTGACTCCGTCCCCTGAGGATCAAGCCAAGCCAGAAGAAGAACTAACTAGAAATGACGCTAACCCTACACACACCCATTTCTAAAAGATCCAGCACTAGTGAATAACCAATGAAGTGCTTCCACACCAAGAAACAATTGTGGCTAATCACACAGAGGTGGCTTATTCAAGTTTCATAGATGAGGGGGAAAGATTTGGGCGTGGTCCAGGTCAAGATACAAGATTAAATTGCATAAAACAGTATATTTTAAGAACATTTTATTTATTTATATCCTTCCTTTCTTCCATGATGGAAGTGAAAGCAGCATTCAGAGTTCCCAGGCAGTCTCCCACTGACCAGATACAAAGTAACTTAGTTTTGGACCAGTTTCAGACTCTTGGGCAAGACACCCTCAATGCCCCCCCCTTCCTTCAGTAAGTCCACCTTCTCACTGCCATTGTCACCAAGTGCTATCACTCATCCTCTTTCTCATCATTGCTACCACTTGCTTGCTGGACAGGCAAAGAACCAGTAAACAAATAGGCAGTGGCATCTCCTGCTCCTCCTTCTCATCACCTCCATTGTCTGGGCCAGAGTGAGAGGCAGGTGAAGAAGCAGGTTGCAATGGTGAACAGGAGGAATCGTGAGCAGTGGGCCCCTGCTGGGCTGTGATGGCCTGATGGCCATGCCTGGATCATGGGATGTAAGTGGAGGCCACAGAATCAGCCGATGCTCATAGTACTGTGTTAAAAAGATGTGCAAAACCTCACCCTGCTGAAATGGACAAATCGGTACCGTCCTCTAGTCTGCAACCCACTCCCTCTGGCATGGAGAGGTCAGGCACAGTCTTGTCTTGCGGCACAATCCTGTGCATAACTACTCAGAAGTAAGACCCATTGAGTGCAGTGAGATTTACTCCAAGGTAAGTGTGCATAAAAAAGACAAACCCTCAAAATGGAACTGGAAATGCTCTTTTACAATGCTTGATGACTTTTTTGGAAAGGCCATCATCAGGGACCACAAAATTGCCATTTCCCTATTAAGGCAACGATTTTGAGGAGTTGTCTCCTGCTCAGGCCCCTCCTGCTCCTCCACCTCCTCTGTGTTTGGTGCCGTCTCCCCCTTTGCCTGTCCTTCTATCTTCCAAACCCCATTTGATATTGTGAGTTTCCTTAGAATTGTAGCTAAATATCGGGTCAATAGATCCCCGAGTAGAGCTGAAAACTGATATATTTGAAAGAAAGAGAAAGAAATAATGTTGCATTAAACAGCCTGTGAATTCAAATTCACACTTCTCAATCTTTGCACATGATATGTACAAAAATGAAAAATACATGAATGCCTAAACAATGTATTAGAAAAACATTTTCAATTCAAATCTAAAGTTGCTAATGTAAATCTATTTACCTGGACAGATATTTAAAGTTGATCTACAGATACACACAAAAATGCTGTTTGCCTCAGCAGTTCTCCACAGTGGCTTTGCCTTTGGCCGACAGGAGCTATTCTCTCTGCTGCTTCCTTGCGACATTCTCAAGGTGATGCTGTCTTTGCCTCTCTCTCTCTCTCCTGTCTCCTGTCCCTGGCGCTGCTTTCCTGACAGCTCCTTGATCCAGGATGGTATGCAAAACATCTGGAGCTGCTGTCCAAAGTATGTGTTAGGAGGAGGAAGGCTGAAAGGAAATGATCTCTGTTCTGTATACCCACAATGATGCAGGAAGGTAAACCAGCTACCTTACTTTAAAACAGCAGCTTTCTGAGTTAACGGACATGGCAAATTTTGCTGAGGTGTTGGTGAATCATGCTCTCAGTATTTATGAGTATTTCATTATTTCCACTGTGCATTAAAAACATGGTTTTTCAGGAGGGAATATGGGGTGGGTTAGGATTTTTTAAAATTTTATACTATTTTAACTGTATTTTAATTCTGTTTTATTATTGTATTTTATTGGACTGTACATCGCCCAGGGTGGCCGGGTGGCTGGCCAGATGGGCGATTCAAAAATGTGATAAATAAATAAAATAAATAAATGTGATAAAACTGGCATTGTAAAATGATCCTCTGTGTGGCAAAACTTGTAAATTTGTTGCCTTAGCAGGAAAAGGGCAGAAAAGGGCAACCAAAATGATCAAGGGGGCAGAGCAACTCCCCTATGAGGAAAGGTTACAACACTTGGCTTTTTGGCTTAGAAAAAAGGTGAGTAAGAAGGGAACATGATAGAGAGACATATAAAATTATTCACAATATGAGAAAAGTGGAGAAAGATTTCCCCCCCCCTCCATCTCTCATAATATTAGAACCTAGATTCATCCAATGAAGCTGAATGGTGGGAGATTTGGAGCAGATAAAAGGAACTACTTGATGGCACAGTACTGTTGTTAAACTGTGGAATTCACTACCACAAGACGTAGTGATAGCCACCAATTTGGACAACTTTAAAGGGGATCAGAAAAATAAATGGAGGATAAGGCTATCAATGGCTACTAGTCATGAAGGCTGTAGATTATCTCCATTTGCAGAGGTAGTATGCCTCTGAACATCAGTTTCTCAGGAACATGAGTGGGAGGGTGCTATTGCACTCATGTCCTGCTTGTGGGCTTCCCATAAGCCATGGTTGGCCACTTTAGGAACAGAAGGCTGGGCTAGATATGCCTTTGGTCTAATTCAGCATGGTTCTTCTTATGTCCTCAAAAATACCATTCAGGACATGGTGATTTGCAATCTTAATATTTATTTATTATTATATTTATACCCCACCTTTTTCCCTGCAAGGAACCCAAGGTGGTTTACATAATCATCATCCTCCTCTCCATTTTATCCTCCCAACAACCCTGTGAGGTAGGTTAGGCTGAGGGTCCAGTGACTGTCCCAAAGTCACCCAGCGAGTTTCATGGGCAAGTGGGGACTAGAACCCGGATCTCCTGAGTCCCAGTCCAACACTCGATGTGAAGGGAAATCACTCATAAATCAGCCTTCCCCAAACTGGTGTCCTCCAGATGTTTTAGACCTCAATGCCCATCAGCCACAGCCAGCTTGGCCAATAGTCAGTAATGCTGGGAGTTGTAGTTCAAAACATCTGGAGGGCACCAGGTTGGGGAAAGCTGTCCTAAATTGTGCATGTGTGAATTGCCTACAGGTGTCTGTCCCAAAGTGACATGTGTTGAAAATCAGCTAAGATTTTGCACAAAAGATCTGATGTCCATATTTCATCTTATCTTAGCCTTACTATTTAAAAAACCAGATCTTAGATGAAATGTTGCCTTTGTAAATGCAGAAGCCAGCTTTGTCCATGGGCCAGGAACTTTACCTAAAGCTGCAATCCTGCGCAAACTTACAAAAGAGTAAGTACCATTGAACTCATGGCAGTTGTGTTGTGTGTGTTGAGGCTGAACAAGGACTTCTGTTATTTAAAGACTTGCAGCATTCCTGTGTTCACATTACAACTATTTATGACCAGATTGTAATTTTGTATCTTCTGAAATATGAATCTATAATTCCAACATATAACTTTCTCTATTATATAAGCCAATCTGGGGTATTTAAATACAAAATATCCCATGAATTTGGCCTGCCAGAAACAGGTCATAGAGAACAAACAGACTTGGTCCATTGAAATTATGTCTGCTCTTTGCTTAAGAGAAGTACAGCAAATAATGATCAAAATATGGAAGAAGGCAAGAAGCTATCTCCAACAATAATACAGCTGATTTCTTAGCTTTAAGTCAAAGATCTACCATTGTAATTTTAGCCTTGTGTGCTTACCCATGACCCTAAAGTGATAACATCATAGCTGCTTGTGGTGCTATGTCCAAAATACCCACTACCTGTAGCCTGTGGACATATCCATAAAGTTAGTGTAAAGTAGAGTGATACTCACTGGTGGATCTCAATTTACCATTTGTGAGTCAGTGCTGAGAGGAGGCTAGCTGTGTGTCCCACTTTACAGTTCTCTGTTTGAAGGGCTCTCAGAAAATAGTCCTCTGTGTGGAGTACTGTCCAGTTCAAGCCAGGTTTAAAGATGATGAAGAGCCATAAGTAGGGAGAACAGGAGCCTTAGACTTTCCCATCAACAGTGTGGTGTAGTGGTTAGAGTGTTGGACTGGGTCTCAGGAGATCATAGAATCATAGAAAAGTAGAGTTGGAAGGGGCCTACAAGGCCATCGAGTCCAACCCCCTGCTCAATGCAGGAATCCAGGTCAAAGCATCCCCGACAGATGGCTGTCCAGCTGCACCTTGAATGCCTCCAGATTGGGAGAGCCCACCACCTCCCTAGGTAGTTGATTCCATTGTCTTATTGTCTGACAGTCAGGAAATTTTTCCTGATGTTTAGGTGGAATCTATGTTCCTGTAACTTGAGCCCATTATTCCGTGTCCTGCAAACTGGGATGATCAAGAAGAGATCCTGGCCCTCCTCTGTGTGACATCCCTTCAAGTACTGGAAGAGTGCGATCATATCTCCCCTCAGTCTCCTCTTCTGAAGGCTAAACATGCCCAGTTCTTTCAGTCTCTCCTCATAGGGCCTTGTTTCCAGTCCCTTTATCATCCTTGTTGCCCGCCTCTGAACCCTCTCCAGTTTGTCTATGTCCTTCTTAAAGTGTGGTGCCCAGAACTGGACGCAGTACTTAAGATGGGGCCTAACCAGTGCTGAGTAAAGGGGAATTATCACTTCATGCAATTTGGAAGCTATACTTCTATTAATGCAGCCCAAAATAGCATTTGCCTTCTTTGCAGCCACATCACATTGCTGGCTTATATTCAGTTTGTGATCTACCACAATTCCAAGATCCTTCTCACTCGTAGATCTGGGTTCTAGTCCCCACTTGCCCATGAAACTCACTGGGTAACTTTGGGCCAGTCACTTACTCTCAGTCTAACCTACCTCACGGGGTTGTTGTGAGGATAAAATGGAGATGAGGAGGATTATGTAAGCCACCTTGGGATCTGTGGAAAAAAGGCAGGATATAAATATACAGTAATACCTTGGATTGCAAGCATAATTCGTTCCAGAACCGTGCTTGTAATCCAAAACACTCTTATATCAAAGCGAGTCTCTGGCAGGCGTGAGCAGGGCCGATTTCGGCCTGCTACGCCCTGCTCGAGGCGAGTGATTACATCCCTGCAAGACGTCGCTTGTTTATCAAGTCAAAATTTATTTTAAAAAATTTGCTTGTCTTGCAAAACGCTCTCAGACCAAGTTACTTGCAATCCAAGGTATTACTGTAATAAATAAATAAATAAATAGCACCTGGATAGCAGATTGAGCTGGAACAAAGGTCACCTGGTCACAGTCTTCCTCACTATGGTGTGAGATATATTGTATTTCCATTTAAATTATAGTAATTATTTCTAAATTTGCATCTATACATATAAATCAGTGTATGCAAATTTTAAGTGAATCTGTGTCCTTTTTTTGAGTGACTCATTTCCCCTTTTTTTGGCAACCACCCTGGGAGACCCTCAAAGATTCAAGAAACACATGGTCTAAATTGACCATGTGTTTCCTTATGTTGGACTAGTATTATTTATTTATTATTAATATTTATTTATCGCCCATCTGGCCGGCAACCGGCCACCCTGGGCGATGTACAACAATAAAATACATAGTACAATAAAATACATTAAAACAATATAAAAATTTTAAAATCTTAACCCACCCCATATTCCCGCCTGAACAACCAGGTTTTTAATGAGCGACGGAAGCTCATCAGAGAGGGGGCATGGCGGAGGTCGCTCGGGAGAGAGTTCCACAGTACGGGGGCCGCCACAGAAAAGGCCCTCTTCCTCGTCCCCACCAGTCTAGCTGCTCTGGCTGAAGGGACAAGGAGAAGGCCATCCGTGGCAGATCTTGTTGAGCGGCCCACTTGGTGTTGCTGGAGACGCTCCTTGAGATAAACTGGACCAGAGCCGTATAGGGTTTTAAAGGTCAAAACCAATACCTTGAATTCGGCTCGGCAAGCAACTGGTAGCCAGTGCAAATCCTTCATCACTGGCGTGATGTGATCCCGCCGGCGGCTGCCTTTAACTGCATGTGTAGACTAATTTATTAACAGTGTATGAGTATATACAGTAAGGCTTCAAGGAACCTTTTTGTTAATTACAGCAGGGTGATTCATAAAAATTCTTTGCAAGTTTGCATACACCTACTGGGACACTTGGATAATAAAAGATAGATTTTTGTTATCTTCTATAATGGTTAATTTGCACATGATAGGCTCCTGGTATAGTATTTTTGACCATTAATCTCCAAACTGCCTAAACTGAATATTTAATCATCACTACTAGATGAACTCTCATTTGTTATTAAATATCTAGAGCAGAGATATCAGTAACATGAACACCTGTGAAACTTGTAGATTGAATTTTAGGGGCAGCAATGTACAACTGCCAAAAGCACCACTTAGGAGACATTCAGGCTCTGACCCCAATATCAGATGAATTCTACACACATATATCTGACTGGCAGTCTGATAGAGCCAGGAGAATAATACGTCCCTGGGGACATGCTCTGTATATGTAGTGATGGCAGAGAGACAGATCTGTGGTTCTCATTCAAAAGGCGAACATTCTTACTCTCAACTATTACATTAATAATACGTCAATGCAATAAATGTAATGTAATAAATAGTTTCCCAATCAAGGATGGCATTCATGGAGCTGTCCCATTAATGACCACAACAACCCTCTGAGGTAGGTTAAGCTAGCCCAGCCTTGCCCAACCTGGTGCCTTCCAGATGTGTTGTGCTACAACTACCATCATCCCTAGCCAGCATTGGCCAGCATTAGGATAATGGGAAGTGTAGTCTAACATATCTGGAGGGCACCAGGTTGGGGGAGGCTGAGCTGGGAGGTAAAGTCTGGGCCAAGGTTACACAGTGTTATGGATCCACTCAGCAGACATCCAGCCCCATCTGCAGAGTCACAGCCTGCCAGGGAGAGCACCATTGAAGGGCCAGACTCCAGCCACAAGTATGAGCTCTTTAAGGAGGCACTCCTCACTCAAGGAAGGAAGAGCCTGGCATGGACATCAGGACCTGCACCAGCTCATATGAGCACAGTCTAGAGCGGACCATTGTTGGAGCAACTTCTCAGCCTTGGAGAACAACAGGGTTGTTGTGGGGATAAAATGGAGAGGAGGAGGAGGAGGAGGAGGATTATGTAAGCCGCCTTGGGTTCCTTGCAGGAAAAAAGGTGGGGTATAAATAGAATAAATAAAATAAATAAGCAAACAACAACCACCCGCAAGCCACAGCCTGCCTTAGAGACAGAAGTCTATGGGGAAAACCCTGACTCAGCCCGCTCATTGGATCGGAAGCAGGCAGGAGGTCCATTGAGCTCAAACGAGCCGGACTTTCCAGCGTCAGCACATCCCTAGATTCTACCTCAATTTTAAGGAGTTTAAAGGAAGCTCTGGAAAAAGTGTCTAGCCTTTCCCATAAATACAAGCCGTGAGCATGGATTCTCACATATCTAGGATATGAGAGTTGTTATTATTAACTATGCAAGTGGTGGCAGCCTACTTCTGAAAGGTACAACAAGCAGTGTCTTGCAGCCTGTCCCACCTCGTTTGGTTGGAGGTGCAGACTTTTGTTTGCCACATAAAGGTTATAGCAAGAGAATGTATGTGAGGCACTGAATGCAATATAAACACCAAGTAATAGTATTAAATATGGTGCTGGGGTTGTAAGAAAAATGGACCCATGCAATGTTCCACGTGGCCAGTCTCTTTTTTTTTAACTGGGTCACCTCACGTGTATGTGTGCAACATTAGCACACCAGGGATTTGTGGCCTGGGCAGGTGCTGCATTATTAAATACATGGAGGCTGGAGACTCTTAAATGAGACTCTGGCTCTGTGAAATGCTGCAGGGGTAAGCTTTTTTTAGCATGCCAACATTATGTTTAAATCAAACCTAAGGCAATGTATAGGTGCTCAACTCTAAATCTTGATGATGGTTCTGTTCTGTGTGGCTCAGTGGCTAGAATGTTTGGCTTAGAGGGAGGTAAGCCAGTATCAATCCTTCCTCAAAATGGAGGGTTAGCTTTTTATTTACTCTGCTGTAAGCATGTGCAGCTTCAGTTCAGATTAGGACTGCAGTGCACTGGGAGAGGAGGATTAAAACTCCCCCACTGTTTTTTTTTTCTAACACCCCTCCCCGCCCCAAATATCAGGGAAAGAACGGTGGGGAGGTTTAATCCTCCACTCCCATTGTGCAGTAGTCCTGATCTGAATTGGGGCTGTGCATGCTTACACTAGAGTAAATAAAAAGCAGACTCTCAGCTACATGATTCGTGTAGCATATAGTTTGGCTTCACCTCTGAAACTCATTTGATAACCTTAGGAAAGTCACTATATTCCTCTGTTTTGAGCCCCTAGGTGGAAAGATGGTATGCAAAAATGTAGTGCTAAAGGCAGTGGTCATTCTGCCAATGCTTTTTTTAAAAGCATACCCTATGTTATTTGGATTTTGGTCCCTTAAAGCTGGCATGGGAAACCTCCAGGACATGGGGCAGATATGGTCCATGGGGTTTCCTCATCCAGCCTACCAGCTTTTCTTCCCCAGGCCCCAGGCCCTCTCCCCGGCAGGGAGAACCTCTTACTTCTCTAGGGATGTGTGAAGAATCTGATAACGGGGTGAAAATCTGATGGATTTTCTCAACTTGGCCCCACAGATTCTGGCCCCACAACATCAACCCTGCACTGGTGCTGACTTTTATTTATTTATTACCCCGCCTTTTTTCCTGCAAGGAACCCAAGGCAGCTTACATTATCCTCCTCCTCCTCTCCATTTTATCCTCACAACAACCCTGTGAGGTAGGTTAGGCTGAGAGTCAGTGACTGGCCCAAAGTCACCCAGTGAGTTTCATGGCCGAGCGGGACTAGAACCCGGATCTCCTGAGTCCCAGTCCAGCACCCTCACCACTGCGCCACCACTGACTTGGCCTGACGTGAGTTGAGCCAGCACGTGGACTTCCATTTTTAAAACAGGCCATGATTTGCCTATTATTATTAATTTTTTAAAAAAAAAAGCTGGGGAAATTTGAGCAAAATTCAGGCCTCCACTCCATAATTTGTGGAAATTAGTGGAAATTGCGGAGCGGAGGCCTGAATTTGCACAAATCTGAAATTAACTGTCAGAAAGTACAAGGTGGCTAAGATGGAATGTGTGTATATGCAGTGAGAGGAGGATGCTTCTATACTTCAAGTTCTCATGCTAAATACTACAACAAGAACAGCAGCAACTTGAATCTAACGAGTCGGCCCCAATGTGTGCAAATCGCAATTTACGCAAGTTGAGCTAGAGATACTGCAATTCTCAGCTCCAACTTTGCACAAATATTTCAAGCAATTTCACACACACACACACACACACACACACACACCTCGGCCTGCTTTTGACCATCAGGTCGGAAATGTGTTGAAAGTCAAACAGAAAGTCACAGCTCAAACGGAACAAGTGTCACACATCCCTGCCTCTGACCAGCAGCTGATCAGAGATGAGAAGAATTTCCTCCCACTGTGTGGTGAGAAAAAAGGAGCCTTTGTCAGCACCACCCTGCAGGGAAAAGCGCTTATCTCCAAATCAGCAGCTGATCTTTCCTTCTGAGGTGTGGAGGGCCCCCAATTTTCATCCCCATGCTGCTGCACTGGTTTAAACCTCCCTGCCCAGTGCACCATGATGGGAATGAAAATGCTCCCCCCTGCTCAGCTGATCTGCATAGCAGTGTGTGTGTGAGTGTGTGTGTGTGTGTGTGTGTGTGTACATGTCTGTGTGAGTGGTGTGTGTATGTGAGGGAGTGGGATGGCCATAGCCACTGACAGCATGCAGCCCCTGGGAGGTTTCCTGACTCCCGAGTGCAAACTGAGCCTTCAGCCAAAGAAGGTTCCCTACCCCTGCCTTAAGGGACAGAGCCCATCGGGTGTGGGTCTTTTCCTTTATACACGATGCCTGAACTCCTCTGGAAATGATGCTAGGTTTGGAAAGGAAGAGGCACACATTAAAAAAAAAAAATTGCTACGGATAGTGGGTCATGTTTGTGGATCCTGATGGTTCCAGTCTGCTATTCAACTGCTTTTTCTAGGCTTAACAGCATCTGGAGCAACAGATGGGCTACAATAGGTTTACAAGGAAATGATTGCATCAAGGCATCCAGCTGGTACTGTATGAGTGGTTTATAATGGGGGGGGGGACTCCAAAAGGACATTTGTTATCCCTTTAATCTTCAAATAGGGCAACGCCATGAGCATTAAAAGGTAAGACAACAGTTCTATGAAAAACCCAGAGGCTGCAGGAAAAATTGCGACGGGATGGGGCGTGATGTGTATATTTCCAAAATTACTGGCAGGGTTTATAATATGTAGGAAAACCCACTGGAAAGTTTGATGGAGGCATCTTTGAGAAGAATGGAAGGTCGGACTAGAAAGGCATTGATCTATTGTATCGCCCAAGACAAGGACACACTGAGGAAGAGGTTCACGGGCAGTGGTGCAGTGGTAAATTTTGAAGGGCAGATGCTCATCATGACAGTCCACATAGCCACACCACCAAGGAGAGGCCAAAAATGCAGGCAGCCATGTTGATCCATATCAACAAACCATTTCTAGCAGTGTTCATCTCCACCAAGAGCAGGTCTTTGATAATTACCCAAAATACTTTGCATTGCAACATGGAGCAATGTATTGTTGCTGGGGAAATCCATCCCCCATAAGCTAATTTGGAGATGGTATTTGACTCCGGTGAGATTAAATAGAATAGATAATAAATGTTCTCCAATGTGTTGGTGAGGATGTCAGGAGTTGGGTACATATGCTCACATGTGGTGGAGTTGTAAAAATGTAATGGATTTTTGGAAAATGATTTTTGAGGAAATATCAGAAATTGTTGGAGCTGATTTAGAGGTTTGTCCTAAACTAGCTTTGCTATCAATAACGGAAAAGGTGATCGGTCCTCAAAATGTTAAAGAATTAATTATAAATTTGTTAACGGCAGGTAGACTAATGATAGCAAGGAAATGGAAAATTCAGCAAGTTTTCACTATTACTGATTGGTATAAAGAAGTATGGGATATGGCATTGAATGATATGTTGACTTGTAATATCAAATGCAAAAGGGGTCAATTAAAGAAAAATATTTTCAAGGATATTTGGGGTTTATTTCTGGAATATGTGTTAAAAAGGGGGAAAGGGAGTTTACCCTGTCAAGATATGTTGTATTTTTGGAATAATGAACAATTATAGAGTCATTGTATTATTTGGTCCCATGGTGATGGGAGCACTATATTAGTTATATGTGTGTGTTATTTTCTTTGTATTGTTTAAAAAATTTTAAATAAAATATTTAAAAAAAAAAATAAAAAAAATAAAAAAGGAAATCCATCCCCCCCCCCAGCTACTGTGAGGATTGCAACTAAGTTCAGAGGGAACAGGGAAGCCTGAAGGGTGGTGGTGGCGGTGGCAGCAGATGACAACAGTGTCCCTGCTAATCAAGAAGTGCTGGCACCGCATGCCTATGAGCTTTGGCTCCACTACACCCGTTATAGGGCTATGTGTACAGCACTGCATGAAGGGACAATGTGATCCCTTGTGGTAGTAGAAGGGTCCCAACTCTGGCACAAGCACTGGTCTGTGCCCTTCCTACTGGCTCTCTGCTGTGCCAGTTCCCATATGACATTGATAAGCCATAAGCTGTGTAAGAAGCATGTGTCCCCAGAGCAATGAGATCAATCTCTTCAATGTGGGTGGGTCTTGGGGATGGGCTTGACTCCCCCTTCCTCCCCAGGGCAAAACTATCATGCTTCCCCAGCTGCCTGAGTCTCTTGGCTTCCCACTCCCTCCCTTGTGTGTCATCTTCTGATGACTCCACCAGTTCAATCCAGCTTCCTGCTGTCCTCTCTGAGGTCCTGCTGCCTTCCTTCTTTCTCTCAACCAGGATGCCCAGAGAATTGGAATCACCCCAGAAATTGCCTCTCCCAGGTGGTCCTTTATGCACCATGCAAAGGACTGCCAATGAGGGATAGGGATCAGAACATTGGCAGAGACAGGTGCCCGTCCTTTAAATGGCATTCTGTGACCTGCTAATTGATAAGCCTGGAATAGCAGTAAAATCCTGCATGGCTCTTCTTTAGCAGTGGGACAGAGCAGGCCAATTTTCTCCACTGTTCCAGTAAAGGGTGAAACATTAGCTGTTGCAGCACAGACAGTAGTGGCTGTATCCTATCCCTACGGACAGGGAGCAAGTGAGTCTAAGGATGAACACAGGTAACCATATGAAGAAGTACTTGCAGAGAAGTCATTCATTTGCTCTTGGCCTGTCAAGCGGTGGAGAGAATCTGATCCACACTTCTGGACTAGATCAGAAATCCAAGGAAGCAGGAATGGAATGGTAAGATTCTCCTCAACACATGGCAGGATGATACAGACAACCGGTTTACTAAGTGGTTTCATCTGTAGAGTGGTACACTACAGCTTTGGTAAAGTGGTTGTCTGCATTCACCTAGAGTCAAGGATGAAAGTAGGAAGAGGTTGACAGCAGGTGCAGAACATATGGAAAAGCTGATGGAATACCTGCAAAATATTGGGGGCTTATATATTTTAATACATTTCCAAAACACATCCAGAAAGTTATAATAATGCATGTGCATGATCTACATTTATATGGATAAGCATGTCTCTTTCAGTAAAATGATCAGATGTGGACTGTTTTCATCAAATACTTACATTGTTACTGAGTTCTTTAGTCCTTACATAATGAGTCAAAACAGTATATGTGTGTACTTTATTTTGTCATCAGAAAACTATTTATGCTTGGAGTATAACATTGTGTAAGTAGCAGCAAAACATATAATTCATTCTTAGTCCAAGGTTCTTTTTTAAAATCCATACAATTCGAGGCTGACCCAGGGTAACAAGTGGATTCAGTGCCTGACGCAGAGTTCAGAAAGTCTGTACTACAATTCTGACATTGCATGTATTTCTACAATATGGAAGGACACCTGCCTGGTA
Organism: Shinisaurus crocodilurus; assembly: GCA_021292165.1. NCBI lineage: Eukaryota > Metazoa > Chordata > Lepidosauria > Squamata > Shinisauridae > Shinisaurus > Shinisaurus crocodilurus. The sequence continues at coordinate 222,925,250 of CM037877.1, forward strand.
CACTGGAAAATTAGAATATTAAATGTAGGGGCAAGGAGAAATATGACACCTGTCTTCCCATATAATAGATATAATCACAATGACAGCTCATGAATGGAAAGCCTTAATATTGCTAGAATTGATGACAATCCTAATAGCCACAGAAGTGATGATGGGATATCACACAGCAGAGGGCATTAAGAAAGGATTTCTTGCTGTGTTTGGAAGGCATATGGTGTCTACTGGGACCCTGCAAAATTATTAAGCAATCTCCTAACACAGTATGCAGAGCAGCCCATTCTCTGAGATGACTGCCATCAGCAACAAAGCACACAGTGAAGGCAGAATTCCAATACTGTGTTTGAATTTGCTTTCAAGGATGCCAGTGTGCAAATTGATATGCACATATCTGTGCTATTAATGAGAGCCACACACTAGAGGAACATCTACAGTCATGAATATCCCTTATTTCAGGGTGCAATGCTACAGTCCCTGGGACATGGCCATAGGATAAAGTGGAATTCCATCTCCACCTGCAGAGAAGGAGGTCTGCCTATACAAGCCTTCCCAGTGGTAGGAAGGTCCACCATCATTGTTGTCATACTCCGATGGAGAGGGTGAAAGGGAGATGATTCAGGACATGTCACATGCAGATTGGGGGAGGCTTGGTACCCAAAGCCCTCCTCTTTCTCCCACCTTCCCAAGAAGGTGGGGAATGCCTGCCATGGAGCTGGCATAGTTTATTACACTCCCATTGAGAGCAAAGGGAAGGGGAAGTTTTTTTTAAAAGCTATTTGAAACCCCCCACCCCACCACCACCAAAGGAAACCTGCAGCTCCCCTCACTTTGTGCCCTGCTGGCACAAGCAAGTGGCAAGTTTAAACATATCCAACACTGTTTCTGAAAGACGTCACTTCAAGGGAAATGCCCTTCATTGACTGTGTTCAGACAACATGATAACCAACACTCAGGGGCTGAGTACGGGTTGAGGGTGGGTTGTGGTTGAAACGTGGGTTATCATGTTGTCTGATCCCAGCCAAGATAACAAACCATGGTGAACAACCCACAGTTCACAACCCAACAGCAAACCATGGGTTCTCTTCATGGCTTGTTAGCACAGCTGGGTTCATATAACTTGATAACCCACTTTTCAACAACAACCCATGGTTCAACAACAACCCACACTCAATCCATACTCAACCCTTGAGTATGGGTTATCATGTTGTCTCAACCCGGTCACTGTTTTATCTGCTCTAGTCATTTCAGAAAACCTGCATGCATTGAAAACATTGGTAGGAGTTGTACCCAGCAATCACTGATACCATTCTAGAATGCAAACCAGGAGAATCCCCTAAATGTGGCCAACCTCAATGCAGGATTTCAACATAAAACCAAATCAAAAGAATCTGGAGCAGAGAAATCCATCCAGCCTTTTAGTTCTATCCTCTTAAAAATAAGAGCCTTATTATACCAGTTCTAAAGAAAAATGAAAGATAAAGCAGTCTGTGTAATGCATCTGGAATTTGACTAGAGATGTTGCCAACAAGTCAAACCTATGGATGATTATGATTGTCATACTCATAGGTCCCTCCCTACTATCTGTGATATTGCCTATCCATGGAGTGAGAAGGGATGAGCAAGGCAACTCCCTCCCCCATACCATTTTGTGACCTGGGAAAGTTTGATATCTGCAGGCAGGCATGGCTTAGTAGAGCTGCACCACTTCAGCATGGACATGCTCAACTAGCCCTTCATCATGTCATCTGCTCTAAAGCAGCAGCAAAACCCAGCAAGCCTGACCTCTCCCCCCACAGCCGGGGTGGCCAGTATCGCCAGTAGGGAGGGGTGAGGGAAGTTGTAGGCCAAAACATCTGGATGGCCACAAGTTGCCCATCCCTGCCCTGCCCTATAAAAATATCTTAACACATTGTGGACAATATCCTGGCGAAAGCAAACCTTTCCCCGATTCCCTTCCATCCATTCTCTTTGTGTGGCTTGGATATTGTGTTATTATCTTAGATTGTGACCCAGTAGGGGAGAAAGACTGAAGTTAGGCACAGCTATTGGGCTCTACTTTTTCTGTCACACCTTCAGATTCAATTTCCATAAGAACATAAGAAAAGCACAGTTGGATCAGTCCAAAGGCCTGCAGGATTTAGAGCTGTACCAGAATGGTATATCTATTGCAGAGAGAAACAAAAGCAAAGGTGTCACTGAGCACAATTGAACAAGACGCAGCTCTTCTGCAGCTAGCTGTACATGTCACTGTGAGATGTAGCTACTCAGCGCCCTCCACCTTTCTGACACTTCCCTGGGCCTGCAGCTACCCCAGAAAGGGGAGATATTAAGTCCCCCCAGTTTTCACAGCAGTTACTGCAGGTGCACAAAATTTCCCTCCATTCCCCTCCATTTACTTCCCAGTCCTTAAATTGGAACAAATTTCCCCTTCATTAACTTTCCAGCCATTATTGTTGTACACAGCCCAGAGAGCTTCGGCTATTGGGCGGTATAGAAAATAAATAAATAAATAAAATTTGCGTATATCTCTGCAGATTTTTTAGAATAGTCAGGGAACCGCAGTAACCACAGCAGTAAATGCTGCAAAAAGGAGCCACATAAAGTGCAGACAGGGAGTTAATATCTCCCCTTTCTGGAGTAGCTGGAGATTTGGCGAAGTGTTGAAAAGCTGGAGGGTGCTGAGAGCCGTCAATTCAACAATTAAAATCGAGAGGGGGAAATATGATCCCAATTGCGCTTTTTTGAGGCTCCAATTAAAAAAAAAAAAAAAAAGCCGAGGAATGAGTGACAGTCCTTCCAAAGTGCTGTTTTGGCATCACTGGAAAGCCAGTCAGTGGTGAGATCATGAACGCAAGCAGCAGGGGTTTTTTTTAGCCATTCCCAACAACCCACGATAAAATTGCCCTGCCAGGTTCGGATGACACAATGACCCATCGTGGGTTGAACAAAACCTAGCCTTATTATTTACGAACAAGCCATGGGTTCTCAGGGTGGCTTGTTCATAAATAATAAGCCTCCCTGCAGAAACAGTGCTGGGTTTGGATGACACAACAACGCACCATGTCTGGTTACCCATGGTGGACTTGTTGCGTCATGCGAACCAGGTCAGTAAGTAAAGTATGGCAGCTATCAAGTTGGTTTAAAATCAGTTCTGTTGGTTTGTGCTCTGAATATCCATGCCTAAAGAAGGAACTCTAATTTAAAAGCTAGCAGGGCCTGTAAAACAGTGGTAGGCTAACTTCAGTCTTGCAATGTGTTTTAAATTTCCCTACAATGAGCTTTACATTCATGATGCAGGAACTCATAGTCAGAATCTCTTAAACAGTTAAGGCATAACTCATCTTGGTTAAGTGATCCTGAGTGTGCATTCTTGCACATTGATGGCTCTACCATTAGGCAGAGTGAGGCTGCTGCCTAAGCCAGTGGATGCTATACGGTTGGTGGTAGCCCTCCCTGGCTAAGCCTCCCCACAGCTGTTCCCCCTGCAACCCTGCCCCGCCAGCCATTCCCATCCCCCTGAGCTGGCACCCCAACCACAGCAATGCTTGCCTGGTGCTGGCCTGTGCTGGCCAGCTGCCTTGCCTTTGGGAAAGACCCCTGACTGAGTGAGTAGGCAGACAGGCAGACAGCCCAGGCTCTGCACTGCAGCAGGCAGGCATTGTGCCTGCATGTACATCCATTGCTCTGTTCGCCTGATGCAGCTGGTGCCACTGCTGTTGCGTAGCACTATTTGTTTGACTGAGCAGTGAGTAGGTTCCAAGTGGAGCAGTCAGTGAGCAGCAGCAAGGTTTTGGAGGATAATGCCATGCATGCCACATGGCCTGCCCTGTGCCCTCTCAACTAGCCTGCTGCCGTCGTTGGGTGCATTCAAGGACGATGTCTCATTGCCAGTGTTGAAGTAAGATTCAACTATGTGGAACTGGGGCATGTATGTAGATCTTGCCCTTTGCCTTGGGTTCCTTGCAGGAAAAAAGGCGGGGTATAAATATAATAAATAAATAAATAAATAAATGTCTTGGGCCAGCTCTGGCCTCAGCCAGCACTCTTAGCAACAGTCCCAGCAATTGGCAAGCATTAAGTGTGAGGCTGTGGAAGTCCTGGATCAGTGCCTAGACTCAGTGATGGGTTGGGTGAGGGCCAATAAACTGAAGCTGAATCCTGGCAGGATGGGAGCCCTGTGGGTGAGTGGTTCCCGAGTGTGGGAGATAGGCTCATTGCCTGTTCTGGGTGGGGTTGCAATCCCTTTGAAAGATCAGGTTCATAGTCTGGGGGTACTCCTAGATCCATCTTTGTCACTGGAGTCCCAAGTGACCATGGCAGCTCAGAGTGCCTTTTACCAGCTTCAACTAGTTCACCAGCTACAGCCTCTCCTGGACAGGGATAGCTTGGCAACAGTGATACAGGTGCTAGTAACCTCAAAGGTGGATTACTGCAATGTGCTCTATGTGGGGCTGCCCTTCAGGCTGTTCCAGAAGCTGGAGCTAGTGCAGAATGCAGCAGCTTGGCTGTTGTCAGGAGCTGCCCCTTTTCAGCCTGCAACTCCTTTGCTGAGGGAACTGCACTGGCTACCTACCTGGCTACTGGGCCAGGTTTAAGGTACTGGTACTTGTGTACAAAGCCCAAAACAACTTGGGACCAGGGTACCTGAGAGAGCGCCTTCTCCCTTACCAACCTGCCTGGTCACTGAGGTCATCGGATGGCATGCTCCAATTGTTGGAGTCCACCTGGAGAAGAGCCTTCAGTGTAGCGGCTTCAGTGTAGCATTTCTCTGGAACTCCGTGCCTCTGGAGGTCAGGCAGGCGCCAACACTGTATTGTTTTCAGTGCCTCCTGAAAACACTTTTATGTCAGGAAGACTTCCTGAACTAACCAGTCATGGTTTTAACATTTTGTTTTTAACATATTGTTTTATTGTTTTATCTGTTTTATCTTTTATTGTTCACCACTCTGAAATCTCCATACCGGAATATGGAGCCGTATATAAATCTTGTGAACAAAAATAAATAAAATATTTGGTCCACCATATATTGGCCAATCATTCACCGGTGGACGGTGCTCTACCTTCTGTTCTCCCTGCCATAAACAGGGGCATTTCACTCAAGCGTGGCCCTACCATGAGTCAAGATGAAGCCACCACCACATTTGGCAGCAATTTAAGAGGCAGAAAAAATCCAGCTACCCTCACATGGCACAAGCAGACCTGCTCCTTTGGTGTAAGGGGGTGCACAGAGGAGGAATGAGGCCTCTAAGGCCATGTTCAGATGTTCAAAAATTGTAAGCATGGAGGGAGATGGGGATGCACACACTGGTCCTGTCCCCTCCTCCCCTGGCCTCTGCCCTGTTGAGAAACTCTAACCATGCCCCACTGAATGTGGTTACAGAGCTCCACATGATTATGGGGAGCATGGGGGTGGAGGGCACAGGGCATGCCCTTGTCTCCTTCCATGCTTACAATTTTGAACACCTGAAAGGGGCTTAAGTGGGTTTTCCACAGGAATCTGGTTGTCCCCTGTAAGAACAGAATGCTGTGCTAGATAGGCCTTTGGTCTGATCCAGCAGGGTTCTTCTTATGTTCTTATGCTCACATGCATTCTAGACCAGTCACATTCATGTATGATGTATGCCAATAGCAGGAGATTGTGTGGGGAGACGGGAAGCCAGTTTCTGCTTCGATAACCAGCCCTAATTTCACTCTTCAGAACATCTACCATTCTGTGGGGCCAACACAGCTAGTAACAAACACCTTGCTAAGAAAAAATATATCTAGTCTGGTATATATGCATTGTTTCCATCTGGTGGTTAGAAATTCATTTTGCAGTCCTAAAAGCTGTAACAGCAGCATTATCATCTAATGGCGATTTTCTGAATGCTGTGCCATTTCCATATGATTCAACTATACTAATTTCAAAGGTATGATATTTGTTACCTTGCTGTGTGTATGAACTGCCCATGCATAATGAATTCCTATTAAATACTGGAGTGTAGCTGACAACCTTACCTATTTGGCTAGCAAAGCACTGTCTCTGTTTTGCCTTACCCCTTTCAGAAAAGTATTACTTGAGAACAGAATCTTGTAATTTTTCTAGTGTGTACCAGATTCCAAAAACCCAGATTGTTTGGGAAACAAGATGTTGCATCACCATTAAAAAATGTACACATTAGTCGCATCTGTAGATAGAAATGTGAACTATGAAATTAATGTTTCAAAAATAATTTGGTAGAATATGCTATGAGGCTGATTACCATACTGTTTCTATTCTGTTTACTTCATGTATATCCATCCTGCTCTTCTTCTGAGGAGTTCAAGGAAACATACATGATTCTTCCCCTGCTGTTTTATCCTCGCAACAATCCTGTGAGGTAGGTTAAGCTGAGAGAAGGTGACTAACTCATGAACTTCATGGCAGCATGCAGATCTAACACCAGGTCACCCCAGGCCTAGTTCAACACTTTAAGCAGTACACAATACTGCTTTCTAGAAACTCCTTGTGCCCCTAATTTCCATCTGTTTTTTTCCCCCATCACCCATTGTGCCTTGGTCCTGCTACCCATTTTGAGTTATGTTGTCTGACTGGAGTCCCTGCAAATGAGAGCAAAAAACCAATATAGGGTAAGTAAGTTTTAAAAAATTCCCATCTACATCCTGCTCGACTAGGCGCCATGTGCAGACTGGAGAGAGAGCAACAGTCCCAGAGATATTAATGTTTCTGTAGCAGTTGCTCAATGAAGCAGATGTCTGCAAAATTGTAATCAGCCACAATGAGCAGAAAGTGACAGACAGCAGCACAGAGACGCCATCCATCCATCCCACATTTAACAATGGCTAATATAATACAGGCAATTTACAGAGTAAATATTAACAAACAGAATCCAATGTGAGTGTGTGTTAGTGAGGAGGGGGCTCCACTGAAAAGAGGGAGCAGGACTAAGTGGTGGCGGCGGCAGCAGCAGCATCATAGGCTTCTCATTTTGTACACAGCTGTGGATGCTATCCCACTCAAGGCTTGCTCTTTTGGGGTAGGTACAGGGGAGGCTGCTGACACCTATGTCAGAGGGGCTCCTTATCCATTGCAGGTTGTATTCTGAGCTTTATAGGAGCTGTCCATGGTGCTGAACTCCATCCCCAAGACAGGTTCGCTATCATGGAGCACCTTGGATAGTTTCTATAAAGCTCAGAATAAAACCTGCAATGGATAAGGAGCCGCACTGACATAGTAGGAGTCCCCAGCCTCCCCTGGATATTGTCTGGTGGGCAGGTTAGAAAGGGCACTGAAAGGTCAACCAGGAAGACACCAACTTCTGAATGGATTCACAGGGCTGTCCTGCCATATTGCCTGCTTCTGTTCTACCGGTTCTACCCACAGTTGCCAGGTCCCAGAGTACACAGGCTTACAATGCCGGCTCATTAGAATAGCTAGTGAAGCAGGGGTGCAGAACCTCAGGGCCAGAGACCAAATGTGGCCCCCTTGGAGCCCTAATCTGGCCCTCGGGAGTTCCACACATGGCTCCACCCCTTCCCCTGGCTCCACCCCCTGGCCCAAACCACCCTTCTTTTGGTGGTTTCCCAGCTTTCATGTACAGTAATACCTTGGATTGCAAGCATAATTCGTTCCGGAAATGTGCTTGTAATCCAAAGCACTTGTAGTATATCAAAGCGAAATTCCCCATAAGAAATTTGTACACATATTTTTAATTTAAGCTGCAATAAAGAATGATAGTGTAAAGTCTTCATTTTTCTTGACCATACTACAGTACTTGTATTGCAAGATGTCGCTTGTTTATCAAGTTAAAATTTATTTTAAAAATTTGCTTGTCTTGCAAAACATTTGCTGACCAAGTTACTTGCAATCCAAGGTTTTACTGTAGTTTCCCCCCCCCCCTTCTAAAAGGTAAAAATGCCTCTCCTAAGGCTTAGTTACGGGCAAGAAGAGCTTTAAGCTAAAATATGCTGATATGTTTGGCCACGCCCCCTTTGCTTTTGGCCCCACCCACCACTGGAATGCTGACCCTAAGAGCTTCTCTGAAATGGAATTCAGCCCTTGGGCTGAATACTCCGGTAGTAAAGAATTATAAAGGGAACAAGCTTGAAGCTTTGAGATGAGCATATGGTCACTTTGGGACACAAGAAATAGGACTAAGGCAATGGAGGCTGCTGGCTCCAATGTCAGTAGGGTGGTACATCCAGCCCAGGTTTCAGTCTGAACTTTAAAGAAACTCTCCATGGTTCTGAATCCTATCCCTAAAATAGCTCCAGAACCATGGATAGTTCCTGTACAGTTCAGACTGAAACCTGAAGTGGATACACCACCCCACTGACATAGGAGCCGCCAGCCACTGCTGCTAGGAGTAAGGCATATGGGCAGCATCAGGTCCCGACTGGTGGCACTCAGAAGGCAGCTCTTCAGATCAGGAGGGAGAAGTCTAGGTATTGAATTTCACAGCGATGGAATGATCAGGGAAGCTGCATCTGTAGAACTGTCCCCCTTTTATTATTTTATTGTTAAAGACAGGGAATATTTGTCCTGCACTGAATCTGGCAAGCCTAAACCACAGCTAATTCTAAGATTTCCATATTTTAAGGTCAAATGGAGAGGTTGATGTGACCACACATCAATTGAGAAGTGATCAAGCTCAGTCAGCTAATAATTTCTTGGCAATGGATGGCTTGAGTTGCTGTAAATATCACATGAGGGATGCTGGTAGACATTAGCGAGCTGAAATGTGACAATGTTTCTCAATCAAAAAAATCCCCATGATGAGAAGGTCAGAAGGATACACTCGATTATATGTTTGCAACTGATGACATTAATATTCCTTTAGTTTGCTGGGGGTTTAGGGAGATGGGACTGGGCTTTGTGTGCACAAGATACAGTAGTTCATGTATAAATGTCACAGTGCATAGATTCCAACAGAAGAGCACTGTCAGCTGCCAAGTTATCAAATACTTAAGTACCAGAGAGCACAAAGTCCTTTTGCACTGGGAACTGTCAGTCTCCTTGTACTTTGCAGTGGGACTCTGAAAATGCACCCACCTACTTCATGGTGGCACAAAATAGCAGAGTGCCAAGATGCTGAGGACTTGAAAAACTTGTGCCTCTGTATGCTTTAATCGCCCATCTGGTTGCCGGCCAGATGGGCGATTAATAAATGTAAATAATAATAATAATATGCTTTAATTGGAGATCAATGCAATTACAAAGGTCAAAACATTAGAAGACCACTGATTGCTCATTAATGTGTCTTTCTCCCACTGCTTTCCTTTTGCCTTTTTCTATAGCATCACAATACACTTGCAGTGCATGCAGTCTCCATCAGCACTGTCCACAATATGGATGGGGAAGAGGAAGAGCCTTTCCGTCCATTTTGGGATTAAGATAGGAATGCTCATCCCATCCAATGCATTATTCTCATCCATGTGTTCTTTATCACATTCAACACCTTGAACTTGTGATCTGGTGCAGAATACAGACCATGTATCTAAAGCAAAATGCAGACTTATTATTATTATTATTATTATTATTATTATTATTATTATTACTACTACTACTACTACTACTACTATTATTTCATTTCATTTCATTTAAAAAAATTATTTTATTCACTTCATTTTCATCATATTTCAATTATTTCATTCACATCCTATCTGTAAGAAGCTCAGTCAGAAGCAATGTGTCTAATTTACACTGTGTGTAAATTAGTGCATGTGTGTGTGTATTCCAAAGTAAGTCCCACTGAGCCCAGTTCTGGGTGCCACATTTTAAGAAGGATATTGACAAACTGGAGTATGTATTTAATTTATTTAATTATTTATTACATTTATGTCCCTCCTTTTTTCCCTCTTTCAAGGAACCCAATGCTTACATGGTCCTCCTCCTCTCCATTTTATCCTCACAACAACCCTGTGAGGTAGGTTAGGCTGAGAGTCAGTGACTGGCCCAAAGTCGCCCAATGAACTTCACAGCCGAGTGGGGACTAGAACCCAGATCTCCTGAGTCCCAGTCCAACTCTCTAACCACTACACCACACTATGTCCAGAGACCATGAAGAGGTGATATGACAGCCATCTTCAGATATTTGAAGGGCTGTCACATAGATGATGGAGCAAATTTGTTTTCTGTTGTTCTAGAAGTCAGGACCTGAATCAATGGGTTCAGATGACAAGAAAAAATATTTCAGCTATACGTTAGGGTGGACTTCCTGATAATTCAAGCTGTCTGATAGTGTAACAGGCTGCCTCAGAAGGTGGTGGGCTCTCTTCCATTACAGGTTTAAAAGCAGAGACAGGATGGCCACCTATCAGTGATGCTGCAGCGGTGGATTTCCTGCATTGGAAGGGGGTTGAACTAGTGGTCATTAAGGGACCTGCCTATTCTATGATTCTATGTCAGCCATGATAGCTGGATAGAAACTCCATGTTCAGAGATATAATTCTGAATATATATTAATATAATTCTGAATACTGGGGGCAAAAAACAGGGCAAGGCTGTTCTTAACTGCTGTCTTCAAGTAACACATTTTTCCTCCAGCAGTGCTGGACAATATTTCCACCTACATATCCCACAGAACTAGCACAGGTGATACAAACACTGCTGATTGTTCTAAGACAATCATGCCTTCCCAACCTGTTTTTTTAGAGACACAAGAGAAGGGTTTAAAGCCTTTTGACCACACCTGGAATTATGTTTGTGGAGGTCCTAGTGACTTTACAAGCTGAGACGATTGTTCCAAACTCAAAAACCCATACCGTATCTTTTTGGTATCCCTGTATGATTAAAGATGTAGTGATCAGGTTTGCTTGTGTGAGAGATTTACACCATCTACATTCTAGTTGTCATCCATCCAGCCTGTTTATGGTCCGTAACTCCCCAGTAAACCAGGGACCTGGCTGAACTTGCCAGTGCCAGAGAGGATGCTTGGGAGCAACCATGTCAATAGCTCACTCTATCTCATGATTCCAGAGTGAGACCAGAGCTTAAACAGGAGTGCCAACTATGTTAGCTGGAAACTCCCAAGAGCATTCAGGAATCCTTCTAATTCCATAAGGGCTTTTCTACATGAGGCATTTATTTTGCACTCGTGATCCCTCACTCATGGAAGTTTGCAGGGCCTTTTCATGATGTCGTCATCCTCCCAGGGCCTCTTCCGTGCTTTCTAGCTGTTTCCACTGCTTTTTTTAGAGTGAGGAAAGTCAGCTATTATTTCCTATCACAGGACATGCCAGGCCCCATGAAACCCTTTGCAACCAAGCCAGACCTCAGTCTGAGCAACGTGTCCCTCTGACCACCAGCAGAGACCTCCTGGTGCCATGCTATGCTGTATTCATGTCTCAGTCCAGTATCTGACTGCCAGCCTGTCTTTGACCACATCTTAGCTCCTCATCTGCCTGATTCAGCACCTGATCTCCAGCTTTTCTGTGACCGCAACTGTGGCCCTTTAGTACCCCAGATAGAGCCTGTCTTGGAGCTAGGCTGAACTATGACAATATTTGCACAGCTCCTCCCGAGATGTTGAGGCCCCATGCCTAAATGCCTACTGGTAATTCCAAGCTTGTGTCTGATGAATAGTCCCTTTCTTATGATGTATTTAGTGGATCCAAACAAACTTGAAGGAAGAGTGTGGCATGGGGAGTATCTCTTTCAGCAGTAGCACTGGGCAGGTATTGCCATCACCTTAATTGCATCCAACAATAGGCTCTGATTGATAGAGCAGATAAGAACTGAGTCTTGGTTGCACAACCATCCATCATCCTAACTACTGCCAGCTGCTCAGTTTTTTCCCCCTAGGAACTTCTCCAGCTTCCTCCATGGTTCAGAGATGTGTGTGCTCCCCGCAGTCATGGAGAGGCATTCCGTTCAAGGACACCCCCGTACCACCAAGTTTATTTATGCACCTTCACAGCCCTGATGGAAAGGGCAACTGCAATTACAGGCTGTACTCTCTTCAGCCAGCTGAGGCATTTTAGCGGAAATGCCACTTTTGCATCGGCCCAGCTGCCCTTGCTATAGGGCTGGATTTATCTCATAAGATTCAATTTCAGTGTTTATAATAAAAGCGAATCCTCTTGAAGTAGCAGCTTTATTTTATGTGTGTGTGTGTGTTTAATAAATCATTTGATACTGTTCTATAATGATGAAATTAAATTCAAGTACAGTTCCATAAAATGGGAAAAGACAAGAGGTTCTCCCTTTTTTAAACTTTCTGATATTCAATACGTTCTTGCGTTGCAGTAATGTGTCCATTTTCTCTCTACCTTTTCTTTGTTTAATAACATCAATCAGTTTCGGCATATTCACAGAACAAATCATTTTAATAAGATCCCTTTGTGACTCCTGTGCACCTGCTGATCTTTTGGAGACCTCATGCTGTGCGAATTGACCCTAAATACAATAAGCAAATGTAGCCTTTTAAAATAATGGTGACATTTCCCTTAATGACAGGTTTACAATGACAGAAACTGACCACATCCATACATTCAGTGATCACATGCAACGTATGATTCACACCATAAAGCAGGGGTACACAAAGTGTGGCCCACGGGCTCCATGTGGCCCACCAAGTGCCTGCTCCCATGGCAGCACTCCCTGCCCCTTGTTTATCTCTGATCTCTCATGATGAGAGATCGGAGATAAGCAGCAAGCAAATGCCTTGGGGACGCTGGGTCAGGGAGCTGGCTGTAGCCTTCTTTCTTCCTCAGCAACCCCAAAGCAGCCCAGATTCCTGCTGTACTGCTTAAGTACATGAGGCCTCTCTCCACACAATCAGCAGGTGTGCGCATATCCTCTGCACAAAAATGGTCCAAACCAATGTATTATGGGCTTAAAAATGAAGCCTCAGCAGTTCAGGTCTTGCATGTTATACTGAGAGATGAGCCTTTTGCAAAGTTACCTTCATTCATTCTAGTAGCCAACAAGGTGATGCTTAGTTGTTGCAGGACTTGATTAGATTTTCAGCTATTGCAAAGCACCGCTTTTCCGGGCAAAATTGAATGCAGAGATTTATACCATTCAATGGCTTTGTTCAACTCACCGCAATGAGTTTTGCAGAACACAATAAAACTACCAACAAGCTTGAAGGATACCCTAAAAAACATCTATGCTTATGCTGGTGAAATGACTCTCTGGCAGTTGAAGCATACTGAAGATTTCCATTCCATTGTAATGAAAACAGCATTTAAAGGCATTTTCAAAGCAATCAGCAAATGGATGTTCTACCACCATTCTCTCCTATAGCCTTTACACTAAATCTCTTTGCTTTAAATATTTTATTAAGCCTATTGCAATGTTCTGAAAAATTTCATAGACCCTTCACAAAGAGTCATTTCTAATTTAACTAGAAAGCAAGAAAATATCATTTCTTGTTATCAGCTCATCTGGTTACAGAACAATAGGATCCCATGTGGCAAATTTGTAATTTCTCTTTGCTCATCATTTTGTCCCCTAATGATCTTTGAATGCACTCAAGCAGAAAGGGGAAGGGTAGTAAGAGGACTGAGTTCTGATACTGGAGGTAGCATATTAGGCATAGGTAGCATATTTAGATTCCACCTAAACATCAGGAAAAATTTCCTGACTGTCAGAGCAATAAGACAATGGAATCAACTACCTAGGGAGGTCGTGGGCTCTCCCACTCTGGAGGCATTCAAGGTGCAGCTGGACAGACATCTGTCAGAGATGCTTTGACCTAGATTCCTGCATTGAGCAGGGGGTTGGACTCGATGGCCTTGTAGGCCCCTTCCAACTCTACTTTTCTATGATTCTATGATTCTATATATAGCCGTCAGGACTAGAAGGCATTGATAGCCTTATCCTCCATGTATTTGTCCAATCCCCTTTTAAAGATTTCCATATTGGTGGCCGTCATTGTCCAGCCAATGCACACATTAGGAACTCATGTGGGCTAAAGATTTGGACAAAACATTATCCAAGCCAGGCTAAGCCAACCCAGGGCATGGTTTGAAGGCACATGAGGCAGCCACCTTTCTGAAGCTAAGCAGGTCTGGATCTGAGCACCTGGGAATTGCATGTAGCCATGTTCAGTTCCATGAGGGAAGATAGGTGGGATATAAATGTAATACAGTAATACCTTGGATTGCAAGTAACTTGGTCTGAGAGTGTTTTGCAAGACAAGCAAAAAAATTTAAACAATTTTGACTTGATGAACAAGCAAGGTCTTGCAAGACGAGTAGTGTAGGGATGTAACTGCATGCCTCGAGCCGGCGTAGTGGGCCAAAATCGGCCCCGCTCACACCCGCCAGAGACTCACTTTGATATAAGAGTGTTTTGGATTACAAGCACAGTTCCAGAACAAATTATGCTTGCAATCCAAGGTATTACTGTAACTATGACGACGACGATGATGATGATGAAGATGATGATGAAGATGATGGTACAAAATAAAAGATACTCAAACTAAACTGACTTGACACTTTTCATGATGTTATTCGCCGGCTTCCAAGTAGAGGTGTGAAACCTCCATCACTTTCCCATGCCAAGAGCATGCTTCAATAACCTACCGTACTTTAGATAGTGTGACATGATTGTGTTCTGATACTCCAGAGTATAGTACCAGGAAAAGGATTTTGAATAAACATTAGGAAGAACTTCCTGGCTGAATAAGCTGTTCAACAGCAGAACAGACTGCCTTGGAAGGTGGTGGATGCTTCTTCATTAGAGGCTTTTAAGCAGAGACTGGTTAGCCATTGTAGTGGATTGTCGTAATGGATTTCCTGCAGTGATAGCTGGCTGGATTAGATAATCATTGAGGTCCCTTCCAACTCTATGATTCTATGAATTAGAGCAGCCTTCCCCAACCTGCTGCCCCCCCCCCCAGATGTTTTGGACCAACTCCCATCAGCCTCAGCCAGTGTGGCCAATGGGAGCTGTGGTCCAAAATATCTGCAGGGATCCAGGTTGGGGAAGGCCAAATTAGAGTGTCATCAATGGCAGTCTAGAGAGGAGTCAGGAAGTAGGCAGGTTGGCATGCATGGATGGGCAGCTTGAGAATCCAATCTCTGCCTGAGCAATGAGTTGCTCAGACTGAAGAACCAGCCCAGAGTTACAGAAGCAGGTTAAATCTTATTGGGCCCTTCTGTCACTTGACACCTGCTGAAATAGTAGTTGAAATACCACCCCCAGGCCACCTGCAATAGTGGTATTAAAGCACAACGGAGAGAAGAGAGTGCCTCCTTCCTCTGGCCAGCTGCCATGCTGGCACAGAGGGAAAGACTGCTAGGATCTCCCATTCCAGACCCCTGGTACCACACAGAAAGATGGGAGAAATTGCTTTTCAAGGCATGTGCCATGTGGAGGCTGGTTGGCTGAAACTGCTTCCACACGATGGCTTCTCTCCATGCCGTGAGCCATTTATGTGCCCCGTCATGCACGCATGCACGCACGCACGCACGCACACGCACGCACACACACACTGCATGGCATAATTGCCTTGCTGGTTTTGCCTCGTTTGCTCATTTGTTGGTTGGTTTGTCAATCAGTTTAGTGACAGCACAGTGATGCTATGTGGAGGAAAATGAGGCTTGGTTCTTGTGTACCTCCTTCAATGCCAAAATATTGTGGTATCTCACATGTGGTATGGACTAATCCATATGGCAATCCAGTACATATACATGTCTTATTGCATGAATTGTTTGCCACCTGGAGGCAGCTTCCAGTGGCTTCACAACCCTATGATAAGAAGTGTGTGTGTGTGTTTTAATTCACATCTTCTCTACAAACTCTGGAGCTTTTTCTACATATACACCCATCACAGGGAAATAGGTGCATTATATTGCAGCTAAATTGCAACACACACAAAATCCCCTGTGGAGTCTAAGCCAAAAGTACCTAGGGAGTGGAGGGGAGAGAAGGAGGAAGAAGATGATTGGTTGCAGTGAGAACAATTGTCTCTTAAAATGCATTACATGTCAGATTTCATCCAGCTAATGCACACATTAGCTAACCCATGTGGGCTAAAATGTTGGACAAAACATTATCCAAGCCAGGCTAATAAGGGAAGACTTTAGTCATTCCCCTGCTTCCCATCCTGCCAAGTGTAATTCCTGAGTTATGTTCATAATGTGCCCATTACCCAAGCAATGGGCTTTCCCATTAACATTTATATGGCATTGTGTACGAGGCATTCCCCGCCCGCATCCATTCACAGAGGGAGACAAGAAGACATGGAGCAGGGCGCCTGATCCAGTCTAGCGAATTGGTTGGGCACAGTTTTAATTAGAGGCAGTTCAGTGGCTAATTTCCCTGGGACTAGGGATCGCTGAATCATCCCCTGCCCCCGCCCGCACTGCACACGCATCCCTCCCTTAACTCTCCCTCCTTTCTCCGGTGCATATTTGGGATGCTTTCCTGCTGACTGAATGACAAACTGCACTGCAGAAGTGAGCGGAGGAGAAAGCGCGCGGGGGGGGGGGGCTGGTTGCGGAGTCTGCAGCTGCCTGCAGCCAGCAGCCAGAGAGCTCTGTTCTTCTCCCAGCTCTGTAGGGAGCCTGCTGCTGCAAAAGGTTACTGCTCGGATTTTGTAATCAGTTCAGTTCCAGCACCACCAGGGCTGATCACAGTTGGGAGCCGCTGCCTCCTCCTGCCCTAAAGCCAGAAGCTCAGGCCCAATCCTAGATGATGTCCCCCCCCCCCCCGGAGGATTTTGCTCCCATCGCTGTAATGCTAGCAGGGAACGGGAGAGTGTGTGTGTGTGTGTGTGTGTGTGGCGAGGGTGAGGGTCCTTTTATTTAGACAGCTTAGGATTTCTCACACTCTTGCTAGTTTGTGTATGATATTTTGCCAGAATGTAAGAGAAATATGTACTCTTGCTCTCCACACAGGCTCATTCATGTCATATATAAGGAAAGACATGGACACTTAAGTAAATATATAGGCTGGAACCCAGAGGCATCCCCCACCCACACAAAGGAGGCCTGTGATGATGCCTGTCAAGCGTACATTGTTTTCCCTTGCCACTGCGAATGATGGAAGAATGCTGCTTCTACACATGGGAAACACCACTGGATCATGGCCTGAGCTGGTCATATCACATTCTCTGAAAGGTACAAGTGGCAAGTGCATCCACCCTGGTCACAGGTTGAAAAGGTACAGTGGTCCCTAGGACAACTGATCAAGGCAGAAATACACGCGAAGATGCACATCAGATTATTTTTCGTCTGGTCAACATGGTTCCTTTTATTTCCAGCTTAACTTCAGGCTGCCTTCATGAGTGACCCTACAGCCCAGTCCATATGCTCCTGGAGTGGCACGGGAATCACTTCCAGTGGAAGACCGACAACCTGGTCTTCTGCGCGGGTTCAATGCTAAGGGGGTAGCGAGTCCTGGGGCGGGACTTCTCCGAGGTCCCCAGCGACTATCACCCTTAGCCCAGAACAAAGGGATAACTTATAGCCACAAAAGTATCTTTTATAGAACAAGTTTATTTACAAAATTACCTTCACAAACCCAGACACACGCCAGCAATACAGCTTATCAGTACGGTACAAAGTAGCAAGCAAGAAGTCTCAAGGACACCGTGATTTCAGGGCTCTCAGCTAGTTAGTTCAGCTCGGGCTCCAGCAGAGGCCCGGTCAACCGCACGCTGCTAGCTGGGTTCCCGGCGGAGGTCCGGTCTACCCAAGCAGCTTGTGAGTGATTTCAGCTTGGTTTCCCGGGGGTCCGGTCAACCCAAGCGGCCAGTGATTTCAGCTTGGTTTCCCGGGGGTCCGGTCAACCCAAGCCGCCAGTGACGCCTTCCCCCCGTAGGGTGGGGTCCCTTTGAAGCCACTTGCTTAATGGTCCCATCCTGTGGTGTTGAGTGGTCATTTCTTATGGGTGCCGAAGTGTCTGCTCTGGCGAGGTATTCAAGTCTTATGTAGATGGGGCTGATATGCGAGAGCATTGACAAACCTGGTGATGCTTCCTGCCTTCCCCCCTGGGGTGATTCTATGCAGATGTTGTTTGTCCCCTTTGGCCTCTGTGGAGACTGGCTGTCTCCCCCCCCCCCTGGGTCTCCTTCCCCCCTCCTTGGTGAGTGTGTGTGTGTCAGAAAGGGGGCTTAGGTTGGCTTTCTCCACACTTCCCCACAGTCTGGTTCCATGCTAGTCCAATAATTCTGTAGAGAGGAACTGCGCAGGTGGTGCCAATAATGCCATTCTTTCCCAGGCCAGCCTTACTGGCTCACAGGGAAAGGACAATAGGAAGGAGCCTTGTCCATCAGCCACCCACACAGATCTTGCTGGAGTGAAGTGGCTCTGGGCTATGAGCTCCCACACTGCACTGTAATGGACTGGATCCATGACCACCCTTTTTGTCTCCCCGCCACCACGTTTTCCCCCCAGAAAAAAGGTGGCAGGTGAATTAGCCATTTTTAATTCAAACGGCACGCCCTAGAGATGTGGGGCAGTTTAATGTCAGTGAACATCGTGTGGGTGCACGGCCCCTCCAGCCCCCTGAAAATACTACACAGAGAGTCAGTAGATGGGCCTGTAGCCAGAGGTAGAGGGGCTGCACCCTAGCCTTTTTTTTTTTTTGCAAACAAATAATTAAAAAGCAGTTTACAATTTTGTCTTTAAAAGGCCTGTAAACCAGATGAACTGCCCCCCACCTTTTTGATGCCCCCCAATGTTTAGGCTAGCTACAGGCCTGTCAGGAAGGCCTGCCAAATGGGGTGAGCAGTGGAGTGGAGGGGACCCCCAAATTTGGATGGAGAGACCTTCCATGAGTGGAGCCCTGCCTCTAATGGAAGGTCGCTTTCTTTCACAGAAGGCAGATCCTGGATCGAACTTGTATATTATTTGTAGCCAATTGGCATCTTTCTCCCCACGAGACAGAATAGATCTTTCAGCTAAGATATGACTTCTTCCAAGTTAAAAAAAGAAAGAAAGAAATGAAAAGCGGCCACAGTATTCATAATAGCACAATGATGTTAATATTTGAGCATGCATAAGCAGTCTTAATCCAGACTTTAAGAATATATAGCTATGAGTTCTAAAACACCACAAACCTCTGCTCCCTTTTGAGGCTTCCTGGTCCTGGGGAAACTCTTATTTCAGAACAGATAGGATTTTGGAATTCAGCAAAGCATTCATTTGCTTTCTATAATTATCCTATACCCTATATATCTCATCAGGTTACATCCAGGGAAAGGTCTTCACACTGTCTCAGTGCCTCTAAAAAGCTTTCATTATTAGCATCTGCACACCCCAAGATTTCTGTTGTTGCAGTCAATTTGTGGGATGAATACAGTCCTTAAAATGGGACAGAAAAGTGTTAGTTGTTTCTGGCTCTCTCTTTTAAATAAGGTTTCAGAACTGTTTTTCTGTGTCTTTGAAATCTTGTCTGCAAATTAAGATCTGTGAACATCAGTTCACTGATGTCTGTGAGATACCACAATATTTTGGCACTGAAGGAGGTACACAAGAACCAAGCCTCATTTCCCTCCACCTAGCATCTCTTTGCTGAACTAAACTGAATGACAAACAAACAAACAAACGGCAAAACCACAAGAACATGCTTGTTTTTGCACATGCATTTTTTTGTTCGTGGTCACACTGCATTACTGGTTTTGTAGTTCTAAATCTATATAAAAAACTGTTGGCGGGAGCCAACAAACTCATGATTATGGGAACACCCACCCACCAGCACAAACCCCTGTGTCATCACACACAGAGCTCTCTGGCCAGGAGACCTGCAGAGTGCAGTCCTCTAAGGACAAGTGTTCAAGTTCTACCCAGGCAGAGAAAGATTGTTTTGCCAAGCCGCCAACTTCTGGACTTGCAACTAGGGCAGTCACAGAGACACAGATCAACCACGAACAACCCATGAAGAGAACCCATGGTTTGTTGTTGGGTTGTGAACTGTGGGTTGTTCATGGTTAACCAACCAGGGTTTGTTAGCATGGCTGGGTTCAGACAACACGATAACCCATGTTTCAACAACAACCCACAATTCAACGACAGCCCACACTCAACCTATACTCAACCCTTGAGTGTGGGTTCTCATGTTGTCTGAACAGGCATACTGTCATCGACAACAGCAGCCTCTAGTGGTTCATTCCATAGGGCCTGGGGTTGGGATATGGGAGTATGAGGCCCACTAGTGGGGAGGGGAGAAATGCCCCCACTTACCTTGTGCATGCCCAGGGTGGTGATGATGATGATGATGATGATGATGATGATGATGATGATGATGATGATGATAGGGGCAAATAAAAGGGAACTCCCAGGACTCAAACTCACACTGCAAACATCACAGAACAGTTCCCTAACCATTCAGCCACAGTAGCAGAGAGCAACTGGACACAACTGGAGATATTTGCCTTTCTCCCAGCCCCAAGACCCAGTCACAGTTATCAGGAGCATGTGTAGAGCTCTGTTTGGTGGAACAGTTTGTTTTATATGCTGGAGACCCCTGCTTTCAATCCAGGGTACAACTCCACACTAGGAAAGTGGGAGGAGCTTCTGCTAACGCCTCTAGCCCAGGGGTAGGGAACCTTTGGCCCTCAAGATGTTCTTGAACTCCAACTCCCATCAGCCCCAGTCAACATGGCCAGTGACCAGGGATGTTGGGAGCTGTAGTCTAACAACATCTGAAGGACCACAGTTTCTCCACCCCTGGGCTAGTCCCTCACCTGGCAGATCTTCGACAACAGCAACCTCTAGTGGTTCATTCCATAGGGCCTGGGGTTGGGATATGGGAGTATGAGGCCCACTAGTGGGGAGGGGAGGGCTGCACCTTTATTTATTACAAAAATGTATACCCTGGTCTGCCAGGCAAACTTTGATTTATTATTTATTTGAATTCTACCTCACCTTTCCACCCAAAAAAGAAAACGATGCCCAAGGTGGCTAATAGTAATAAAAGCCAAGATTAAAATAAACAGCTAAAAGGATCATAAAAACAAATAGGTATAAAAATAAAATAAAAAAGCTCCCAGAGCAGTTAACTCATCATTTTAAAATAGGCATAATACATTTAAAAACAAATCAGCACTGTGAAAAAAGGGTAGCAATATAAGCCAGCTTCAAGCAGCCATTAAAACCACAACCACTAAAAGCCCTGGGCAAATATGAAGGTCTTCACCTAGTACTGGAAATACATCAGGCTTGGTGCCAGCGGGGAACCTCTCTGGGGAGAGAGATTCAGGATAGTGGTGGTGCTGCCAATGAAAAGGCCCTCACCCACCTAATGTCTGAAGATGTAAGGATCTGAAAAAGGGCCTAGTTCTTAATAGCCAGGCAGGCTCAGTCATATGGGAGGAGGCAGCCAATCCCTGAGGTAATCTGATCCCATTTCTGCTTAAAACTAGTGCTGTGCTAAAAATTTCTTCCACATTTTTTCAGCCATTCCCATTCAATCTGATAGAAAAGAAATTGCTTTTGAAATGGAGAAGAGATTTTCAGAGACATTCTCATGGGCTGGGTTCATGGTTCTTGTGCATACCTTACTTATGAGGCAGCCCCAGTGCCAGTGCAAGCTGCCTTGCCGCCTGAGGCGGAAGAGAACACACGCGGTGTCACACTTCCCCTGCCCCGTGCCCCTTTTACCTTTCCCGCCTCCCTGCACTTCAATTAAAACCCAGGGGAAGACAAGCTGAGGTAATTCTTCCCATAGGGCTTTTTCAGATCTGGAATCCCTGGCAGCCTGGGGAGGCTGCAGAGCAATAGAGAGAGGTGTAATAGAAAGGAAACGCACACGGCACACTCAGCCACCTCCTTGTCGTGATTAGGTGAGCTCAAAGCGTAGGGGTTAGAGTGTTGGACTGGGACCCAGGAGATCCAGCTTCTAGTCCCCACTTTGCCATGAAGCTCACTGGGTGACGTTGGGCCAGTCACTGACTCTCAGCCTAACCTACCTCACAGGGCTGTGGTGAGGATAAAGTGGAGAGGAGGAGGGTGATTATGTAAGCCGCCTTGGGTTCCTTGCAGGAAAAAAGGCGGGGTATAAATATAATTAATAAATAAATAAATAAATAAAGCTTCTTTGACACAGTGCTAGCTCAAACTCATTCCTGGAGGTGGACACAGCAATACCCCCCTCACCTGCTATAGGGTTTTCAGGGAAATAGTGGCATTATAAGAATCTGCATTAGAATCAAGATGTATCTACAGTAACCCCTCAGAAATTAAATTTATTTAGGGCACAATCCTATGCCCCTCCGACTTCGTCTGGAGGCGCATAGGAATTCCCTTCCATAGTGCTGCACCCTCATAAATCCCTTCCGAAGGCACAGTGCCGCGAAGCACACACCCCCCCCCCCATGTCATACCTGTCGTGGTTTCTTCCAAGGTGGAAGGGAACCAAGCATGGAAGACCATGCTCAGTTCTCCCTTGGGGGGGGGGTGTTCCTAGAGGTGGGGAGGGGAGGAGTGAGGAACTGCCATTATGAAGAATCCACGCGGCACCTCAGCCTCTCCTCCTCGGGAGGAGGGGGGAAACATTTAGATAGCTGAAATTGGCCATCTAGATGTTTTCCAAGATGAGGGATATCCTGCCCTGGATAGGATGCCCACTATCCTCCCAGTTCGGAGGGTTACGGGCAGCCTCATAGGATTGCACTGCTATTTACTTATTTATTCATTATATTATATTTCTATACTGCCTAATAGCCGAAGCTCTCTGCACAGTTCACAACATTCAAAGATACACTTGAATAGTTTAAAACTACAGTATAAAACAGAAGAAGGAAAACAAAGTAAAACCTAGCAGCAAGATTTAAGTAACAGATTTAAAACATAAACTGAAAGACTAAAATGCCTGGGAAAATAGGAAAGTCTTCAACTGGTGCCGGAAAGAGCACAACATAGGGGCCAGGAAACCTCTCTGGGAAGCTCATTTCACAACCGGGGTGCCACATTACAACAGAAAAGGCCCTCTTCTTAGTAGCCACCCACCTCACTTCCTTTGGCAGGGGCTCCCACACAAGGACCACTGAGGATGGCCTTAGGGTCTGGGCAGGAGACAATCCTTCAGGTAACCTGTCCCCAAGCCATTTAAGGCTTTAAATGTTAATACCAGCACTTTGGACTGGGCCCAGATGTGGACTGGACGCCTATGCAGATGGTGCTGGCATAATATGATCACATTGGCCAGTCCCCATTAACAATCTCACTGTCCTATTTTGGATCAGCTGGGGATCTGAACCGGAGACTCTCCAGTCCAAGCCCGATACTCTAACCACTACACCGCACTGATACTGCCCACAATTTCATAGAGAGTTAAACATACTTGCTCCAGCACACTTACCTATGTAAGGTTTTAATACCCCATCTCTTACAGGGTAGTTGAAATCAAGTGAAACTTTTGTCAATTTTGTCTTTACTCTGGGGCCTAAACTGAGAATTTTACCTCACCAAAGCAAGTAACAAAACAACCAGTTTAGAAATAGAAGTGTGTGTGGGGGGGAGGGGAACCTTCCCTATCTGCTGGGTAGCCAGTCTTCATACTAACCAATTCTTCCATTGTGACACAGTCTTTGTAGCTTAGCTCACAGTTCTGTCAATTCCATGGGGGCTCATTCCTTGAATGTGCAGCACGGCTCCTTTCTAGAGATCCCCAAACTGTTATTGCAAGGATGGAGTCATCATCTTAGAACGGCTCCCCTGCAGCTCTCTGAAGACAGGAGCAGACAGATTTAAGTGTTTGTGCCAACGTAGCACTAAACATCACAGATGTGAGGTATTCAGCCTGGCATGTTCTGTACTGCAGCATCCATTGCCGCAAAAGGCTGAGCAATACCAGGCTGCCCATTTCAAGAGTGATTTAAATGGGGGAGCTGGCAATTTGTGCTCTCCATTCCATCGTCTGTAGGAGGAAGGGCCACATTTGGCTTTGACTCACTCATGCAGGGAGGGTTTTCTTCAGCAACTCATGTTAAAAAGAAAAGAGGTCAGGATTTAACCCAAAGTTTTCGGTGTAGCCAGGCTACAGATCTAGATCAGAGGGAAATTATCTGCCTGCTCTAGGCTACTCAAGTTTAAGGAACTGGAGGGAAGAAAAGCAGCTAATAGGATATCTTGCAAGTGGAAAATAGATAGCAGATCTTAACATGTTTCCTTCCCTTGACCTTCCTTCGGGCTCTTAGCATTGGAGTGAGCCAGCCAAACCACATCATGGTAAATTCTCTTTTCTGAGATGGCAAAATTAATGTCCAAACTGCACTCTTCAAACCACTCAGGCAAGACCAAGGAAATTGTGTTGGGACAGCCCAGAATTAAGTCTTCTGCATGTTACAGCTTTCAAATGGTGTGATGAAAATGGCTTCAGAGTGGCTAGATTTCTGAAATTCAGGGTACTTCCAGATAAGGCTTTTATTGTACAATTGCACTGCCTCATTCATGGAATTTTACACAGGGTGCAGATGTCATTATCTTCCATTTGTAACTCTTCCATGTTTTCCCACCATTTCTTCCATCTTTTTTCTTACCAGAAAAAAAAAATCTGCTCAGGAAGAAAAGACAGAATAGCTGCACAACATCTTTTGATTGGTAGCACAAGGGGTTCTCCATCTGGAAGCACCCTTAGTCAACCTGACCAGCACCAGGTTTCTTAAGCCCCACCCAGTGCTGTAATGGTACATTTTGAAGGGCAGGCACTCATCATGACAGTCCCCCATAGCCTCGCTCCCAAGGAGAGTCCAAAAATGCAAGCAGCTGTGTTGATCCATATCAACAAACTAGTTCTAGCAGTTTTCACCTATACCAGAAACAGCATTTCCACCTCCTTGAAAGATTTCATCAACGCTGCCTCCGGAAAATCCTGCGAATTAGTTGGGAAGATAGGCAAACAAATGCCAGTGTACTGGAAGAAGCAAAGACTATTAGCATGGAAACAATGATCCTTCAACGCCAACTTCAGTGGACCAGTCATGTTGTTCGAATGCCTGACTGCCGTCTCCCAAAGCAGTTACTTTATTCCCAACTCAAGGATGGAAAGCGGAATATCGGTGGTCAGTATAAGAGGTTTAAAGATGTTCTTAAGGCTAATCTAAAAAAATGCCATATAAACATCGAGAACTGGGAAGCTCTGGCCCATGAACACTTTAACTGGAGGTTGGCCTTTCACAAAGGTTCTATGGACTTTGAAGAAGCCCGAGTGCAAGGCGAAAGGGAGAAACGTGCTAAGCGAAAAGCACGTCAAATGAATCCTTTATAGGACCATCTTCCATCTGGTAACCTGTGTCCTCACTGTGGGAAGCTGTGTGGATCTAGAATTGGCCTCCACAGTCACTTACGGACCCATCGCTAGAGTCTACACAATTTTATACAATTTCCTCTTTATATAATTTTCTTTTTGTAATTTTATCCTGGAAGACAATCTTACTCGGCCACAAGTGATCGCCTACTACTACTACTACTTTATAAAGCTGTTGGGTCTTAATTGCCCATTCAAGACCAAGTCACCCCCAAATACTTTGCATTACAACAGTGATAGCTCACAACTGTATTGTTGTTGAGAAAATTCATCCCCACCCCACCCCACCCCTCCCCACCCCAGCTACAATATGTGAGGATTGCATTTAAGTTCAGAGGGAACAGGGGAGTCTGGGGGGTGGCAGATGACATCAGCATTCCTGCTGATAAAAAGGTGCCAGCACTGTGTGAGGCCTAGCTCCACTACACCACTGGCCCTACCCCAAAACCCATTCTTGAGCAGCCTTTTGACTGGTACATGGCTGTTTTGATTTCCTTTATGGATTGGTTGCCTGCCACTCAATAAGAGAAACTTCGCTACTTCCACCTCACCACCCTCCATCCTGTTAGTTAAGTGCTGCTAACTTGCTTTTGAGTGTCCTGTTGCTTTACAGGAATTTCCTAATTTCTGTCAGACTGCACCATGGGGTGAGAAGCACCCCTGTATCTTTTCTCAGCCTAATTAATTGCTCAACATGTAGTTCAAAGTTCTCTTCCTTTGCAGAAAGAGGTGAGATCTCAGAGTGACATCAGCATCCCTGATTGGTGATCATAAGCCTGGCATTGCATAGCCTGATCCATTCCTTCTCCCTACTGGACAGTCTCTGTCTATTAAGGGAAGTACCTGGGAAATTCAAGAGAGATTTTACAGTTGGACCTGACTGACTGACAATGGAGTAAGCTTTCCGCTTCTTTCTTTTGGGTCTAACATGTCCATGTGTGCAATAGCAGTCAATCACCTGTCCTGCAGCCCTGTCCCCAAACTCCGAAACTCTTTGAAATGGCATGAAAACAAAAGACTCCTGGAAATATGTAAGTCAGGGGTGTCAGAAACCTTTCAGACCAAGGGCTGAATTCCATTTCAATAAAACTCTCAGTGGCTGCATCCCCACGGTGGGTGGAGCTGAAGGGAAAAGAGGTGGGGTTGAGTCCCCCAAATACCAGCACATTTTAGCTTAAAGCTCTTACTGCCAGTAACTGAGCCTTAGAATGGGGGGGGGGGGACTGTGCAAAAGCCAGGAAACCAACAAATGATTGGCAGCCAGGGGAAAGAGGTGGAGCCTGGGGAAGGGGATGTGGCTATCTGGGGAAACCCAGCAGCCTGATTGGTACCCCACCCAGGCCACATTTGGCCCATGGGCCTGAGGTTCAACACCCCGATGCCAGTGTTGGTGACCCTGCTGGGCAGAAATGTCTGACAACAATGTCAGAAAAGAAAAATGATAACCGCTACATGCAACCATTTATAGAGAGAGAGTTAAGTCAGAGAGTGAAAGGTATTTGCCTCACGATTCTTGTATTTTTTCTGCTTGATATGTTTTTTTGCCACTTACAAGCATCTTCTTCATTTTACATTTAAATGCCATGCCGTTTCTGGTTTCCTTTAAAGGCAACTCAATTTTCTTTTAAATTGCTATACTATGGCTTGATTCTTCTTTCTGCCTACTCACACTAATGCTATGGTTGTGCTATCAATACAGATAAATATATAAAATATAATATAATATAATATAATATAATATGACACGCACACACACTTTAAAGTTAAGGATGGTGTATTAAGATAGTGCCATCAGCTACTACTGTCATTTTCATATGTTTTGGGCCCTCTGGAGGCAGGACAACTGGAATGTAAGGTGAGCAGGTTGGGGAAAACCCTGCTTGCCCTCATTTCTGAGACAACTGTCCCCACCATCACTAAATCCACAAAAAAAAAAAGCATTCTACTCTAGAGCAGCCTCAGCTAGCCTGGTGCCCTCCAGATGTGTTGGACTACAACACAATTACAATGCTGGGAGTTGTAGTCAAACACAGCTGGGGCACTGTGCTCGGGAAGGCTGCTCAGACTTTATTTCCTGTGAGCCTTGGAGGCTCAAGACGTTATGGGAATAGAAACATCTGAAAAGAAACTTACAGCAATGCTGGCACGGGTGGGGGGATTATAACCATTATATACAATTATTTATATATGTAAAGTTAAGCTATACCTGCTTTCTTTCCTTTCTAGGAGACAGAGGGATTTTACTGGTCACATGGTGAGGGTTTTTAATGCTGAATCATGACTAAATGAATTGAAGATTTGCCATGGTTTGCAGTTCAAAAGTGCTGGATCCAAACACTTGTTGGTTAGTTGAAATGGAAAATGATTTCTGCTTCAAAGCATTATTGGTAGGAAACAAGGTATTCTAGAGACAAAGCTTTCACTCTTGAGGTACAGGTACTCTGCTGGCGATTCAAGCTGTGCGTAGTCTAGATTATCTTCCAAGATTTGATTAATAAACTGGTAATTGTGCCAAGTTTAGTTTGTCCAATACTTGAGGACGTTTGATGTTATCAAAATCCCATTATAGATTAAAGAAGCCATGAAGACAAATTAGCCACTTGCATCTGAGACACGGCAGTTAGTCACGGTGATAACTCAGTTATTAGGACTCATCATCAAATGCCATGTTGAGAGTGAGCCTAATGTAATGGTAATGGCTAAGAGTGTGAGGTGTTGAGCTGGATGTTCCTGGTTCCATTCTCACCTTAGCCACAAATTCACTAGACAACCTGTGGCAAAACATAGTCAAGAAGGAAGTCACCCAAATAAGCCTATCGCAAATAAATAAATAAATAAATAATCCATAAAGGGATAAAGAGAAGGATTATTGTATTGATCATAAAGTAAGCTTCTCTTTTATGGGCCTCAACCCCACCATCCACAATGTGGGGATAATAATATTGGCCTGTCTGGCAGGAATGTTGTAAGGATTACTGAAACAATGCATGCAAGTTGCTTTAAACATTCCAAATATACTATATAAATGCTATGTATTATTATTACTTTAGGAAGCACAATGGGTAGAACATGTGTAGGTAACAGGGTGCCTGTGGGCACCATTGCACCCCTAGACACTTTTCCTGACTCTTCCCATGGCAGCCATTTTGTGGTGGTGCCCAAGACAGTTTCTCACATTGCCAAATGTGTCCATGGCCCAAAAACGTTGCCTACCCCTGGTGTAGAATATTTGGATCAGTGGTCCAGAATAGCCATGTCTGGGGTATCTGTGTGGCCTATTGTCATTACATTTCTGGAAAAACTCATAGTAGGTTAGGCTGAGAGCCAGTGACTGGCCCAAATGAGAGCCAGTGTGGTGTAGTGGTGAGAGTGTTGGACTGGGACTCAGGAGATCCGGGTTCTAGCCTCCGCTGTGCCATGAAACTCACTGGGTGACTTTGGGCCAGTCACTGACTCTTAGCCAAACCTACCTCACAGGGTTGTCATGAGGATAAAATGGAGAGGAGGAGGAGGATTATGTAAGCTGCCTTGGAAAAAGGTGCAGTATAAATATAATAAATAAATAAATAAATAAATAAAAGTCACCCAGTGAGCTTTGTAGCCAAGTGGGGACTAGAACCCGGATCTCCCAAATCCCAGTCCTGTACTCTAACCACTACACCACACTGGCTCTTGAAGCACAGTGACCATTGCACCTGCAGAATATGACTTTGTGTGCCAGTGTAGTGTGGCAGCCTGGCACACTGTGGTTTGCTGTTACTATGCTGGCATCCTGTCTCACCATCAGCATTTCCAGAGTATAGCAGTGTTGTGCACAGCTGTGTGTATAGATGAGAAACAGATGGATTGAGGCATGGTAGAGCAGACTGGCGATAACTTACCTATGCACCATCTGGTTGGTGTTTCAACCATCATGAAGCTGGTGATATTGGTACAAATTAGAGTTACTGTTGAAGTCCAGAATATGAATTTATCCAGATCACAATGTGTTATGAGCTGATAGCTGACTTGGAATGCAAAATGAGATTCTGCACATGCATGCTCAGTACTCAGGGTGACTGGGCTGTTTTGTAGATGCATGCACAAATGTCTGTTAGCATTACTCTGAATGGTTTGTTACCAATACTCTCACTGAAATTCTTGTTGATCACTGTGAAGCTATCTGAACTACAAAGCCAGCGGCTGTGCAGGCTCATGTGCAGACATTCTCTAATGTTAACCTCTTCCACTCTATGAAACTCTCACTGACTGCTGCAGACTATGTGACCAAATCACTCAACCAAGTACAGTATCTTCTCTATCTGAGTAAATTAAATTCTTTTGATCATTTCTTGCCAACTTATGGCAACTGTAGCCCCATCCAGATCTAAAATCCTCTCTTGCTTCCAGCTGTGCTTGTTTTGGGAGTGGAAAGTGTTTACATTTCCAAACAGTTCTCTGCCACATGACTAGTAAAGGGAACTGCCATTTCCCAATAAGGTGCATGCATGCAGCACTATCAGCACACATTTACCAACATTATGAGCTGACAGACCACTCTCAGGAAAATGTTTCCTCCCCAAGATTTCTCAGATCAAACTCATAATTACCAAGCCAATTCTGAATCAAGCTGAGGGGAGCTCACTCATTGCTAGTAGTTATGCTCATGATATAGTATTCTTGTAAATAAGAGGAAACAGAGCAAGAAGTCAGATAGGATGGGAAGATAGGAAACTGCTTTATACCAGAGCCAGTGTGGTATAGTGGTGAGAGTGTTGGACTGGGACTCAGGAGATCCGGGTTCTAGTCCCCGCTCGGCCATGAAACTCACTGGGTGACTTTGGGCCAGTCACTGACTCTCAGCCTAACCTACCTCACAGGGTTGTTGTGAGGATAAAATGGCTGAGGAGGAGGATTATGTAAGCCGCCTTGGGTTCCTTGCAGGAAAAAAGATGGGGTATAAATATAATAAATAAATAAATACTGAGTCAGACCATTGGTCCATCTAGCCCAGCATTGTTGGCCCGAACTGGCAGTGGCTCTCCAGATTATCAGGCAAGAATTTTTCCAGCTCTACCTGGAGATGCTGGGGATTGAACCTGGGACCTTCTGCATGGAAAGCATGTGCTCTATCACTGTGCCACAGCCACTCCCTAGGCAAGCTGAATTTGCCTTCCTTACCTTGAACAAGAGGGTGCTGATGGGTGCTACTTTAGAGCATGCTACTCTTCTATCACAGCTACACACATCTATGGAATTGGGTGGATGCTAATAATTGCTAGTTCTCTACAGCTCACCTTCACCCTGCTTCAATTGGAACGGTGACTGCTTTTGATACAGGGAAACTAGGTGGCTTTCTAGAATGGAAGTGTTGGATTAAATGTTTCATAATATGTGAACTTCAGACCTGAGTAAGTAAAGCAATTTTTGAGGCAAGAGAGATGAAGACAGTATTACAACATTTTGCCAATGTTGGTTTCCATTTATGGGAACAATGCTGCTCCTGGGTGACATCAAGGGAAACTTTGAGCCCCATTTGTGAAGGCCACTTAAGTGCATGTTAGACAAAATGACTTGAAGGAGAACTGTTCTTGCTGTCCCTTATCAATGAGAAGATGAAGGCAGCAGGAGCTTGCGTCCCAAGCTGTCCCACTTCTTTACTGTGCGATCTTGAGGAAGTGACATTCTGTACCTTAGCCATTTCCAGGCTTGAGAATTTGAAGTTAAAATACATTGCATACAGTAATTGCAAAAAAGCAACACTGGTTCTTATTGCAGTATGAAGACTGCAGCAACCTCAGCAAATGAGGTAGACTTGTGAGACATAGATTTCATAGATCATAGAGTTGGAAGGAGCCTATAAGGCTATCGAGTCCAACCCCCTGCTCAATGCAGGGAACTACAGGAGGGGTCTCCCATCCAAGTAACAACCAGGCTTGACCCTGCTTAGCTTTCCACGCTCAGACAAGCTGAGCCAGCGTAAGCCACAGGCCTGCATGATGCAGCAGATGGCAGCTGACCCCCCCCCCCTGCCATGCACCATTTCTAGTGCAAGAAGAAGAAAAATTGCTGCAAGGAAGGGTTGTGTGGTGGAAGAACCTAACTACCAGAAGAGGTGCTTTGCTTTGGGAACAAAACAGGTGCCTATGTCTAATAGAACGTCTTTTGATAGGCTCCACGAGACCCACCCTTATAATATTTTGAAGACACTCAGACCACTATAGAAACATAGTATGACTCTTGAGGAGCTTCTGCAAGCTGGCACAGATATGTACTCATGATGGGCAGTGGTGGAAAGATTTTGTGGAAGGTTGGGGAAATGTTTGTTGCTTTGTCTGTCTAGAATTCAGAGATTTGGGGTCTCTCAAGATGAATGTGAGTCCCTGGTTCATACAGTCTCAACAAGCTGTACAAAAGCAGGAAGCAGGAGGTGCACACAGTCATCACCCAAAGCTACATGGTACATGAGGGGTGGGGAACCTCTTCAGCCCAAGGCTGAATTCAATTTCAGAGAAGTTCTCAGGGGCCACTTTCCAGTGGTGTGTGGGGCCGAAGGCAAAGGGGGCAGAGTCAAAGGCAAAGTGGTGGGGCCAAAAATACAAAAAATACCAGCATATTGTAGCTTAAAGGTATGATCCTATGCATGTTTAAGCAGAAAAAAGGCCTACAACTCCCAGCATGCCCCAGCCAGCTGTGCTGGCTGGGGCATGCTGGTAGTTGATAGCCTTTTTTCTGTCTATGTTCATAGGATTGCATGTTAAAGCTCTTACTGCTAGTAACTAATCCTTAGGAGAGGCATTTCACCCTTTCAAAATGGGGGGAAACTGCACAAAAGCTGGGAAACCACCAAACTATTGATAGTTGGGGGAAAGGGGTGGAACCATCTGGGGAACCCTTTCTATTGGGCCATCCCCAGCATCAAAACACTCAGCAGAAGTAAGCCATCAGGTATACAGGCAAGGTTGTTGGAGCAAGTAGATCAGAACATAAGAGTTGCTCCACTGGATCAGACCAAGAGCTTACCTAATGCAGCATCCTCTTTTCCACCATGGCCAGCCACAGATGCCTCTGGGAAATTCACAAACAGGGTACAAAGGCAACAGTCCCCCAGCCACACACATACAGGTGTTTGTCCCCAGCATCTGGTATTCAGCGGTATCCTGCCCCTAACATGGATGCTTCATTTAGCTATGATGGCTAATAGTTGTTGATAGTCCTACCCTCTGAAGGTCCATTGCACCGAGACTCTTTGGGCAGAGGTTGTAGCAAGATTCAAACTGGCACCCGCAGCAATGCAAAGCAGGCAGAGTCATAGCTCAGTGGCAGAGTTTTGCATGCAGAAGGTCCCAGGTTCAATCCCTGGCTTCTCCAGGTAGGGCTAGGAAAGAATCCCACCTGAAACCCTGGAGAGTCACTGGCAGTCAGTGTCAACAATACTAGGCTAGATGGACCAGTGGGTCCAACTCAGTATAAGGCGGTTCCCTCTGTTCCTAATTCGTCACATGCTCTCAAGACCACTCTGCCTCTATGCCTATAGTCCTCTGTCTCCTCTGTTCCATTTCTCATGCCACTGCAGCCCTTGAAATGTGAAAGGCACCAAATCCTTAGCGGAGGTCTGTCATGGGCTGCAATATGTTAGGCTAGATTCCTCCATTTCCATGAATGATGGTTTGGAGACAGACACATGAAGCCTCATCTGCAAACTGTTGACTCTGTGACCTTGAATAGATGAAAGCCGTGGAGCCCAGTTCACTTGGTTGAACCTGAAACACTAACACTTTGAGGACAGCTCAGAATGTTACCACATGCGTATCACTCACACACATGTCAACTCTCTCCTCTTTCTTCCCATTTTCTTGCAAAGGGATAAGCTAGAGCAGCCTTCCCCAACCAGGTGCCCCCTGGATGCTTTGGACTACAACCCCCAGGTTGCTGTCTAGGGCTGATGGGAGTCAAAGTCCAAAACATCTGGAGGGCACCACGTTGGGGAAGGCTGAGCTGCAGGTGAATGACTCCAAGTTGAGAGATGCCTTATGGAAGACCAAGCAAGGAGCCACATTGTGCTTCTCCTGCAACGTCAGGACCTGGCTTTGGTATGAAAATCTGTTGCCACAATCCAACCAAAAGTTAAGTGAGCCTAAAAAACATTGAAATCAATGGGCTTGAGTTTAACACAGTTGAACTGTGACTGCTGTGCATGTGCGTCACAAAGAGGGACCCCTGATAAAGAACCAGCCAGGCGCCCCTTCATCCCAAGGATGCTCATCCCAGTTCCTGCTTTGCGCTTGCTCGCTGAATGGAGATAGCTCAGTGTAGTTTCCCCCCATCCAGGAGTAATAGCACTTGCTGATCCCTTAACTGCTGCTGCTAATATCATAGGCCATGCAGACATATTTCCAGAAAATGTATTACAGCATTGTGGTCTCAAGAGAATGG
This sequence comes from Shinisaurus crocodilurus, assembly GCA_021292165.1. Classification (NCBI taxonomy): domain Eukaryota; kingdom Metazoa; phylum Chordata; class Lepidosauria; order Squamata; family Shinisauridae; genus Shinisaurus; species Shinisaurus crocodilurus. The sequence goes on from CM037877.1 coordinate 222,958,845, forward strand.
AATGTTTTGCCTCATTCCTTGTGGGACTAGTTCAGCCTTCCTCTCTCCAGTGGCATAACACCACCATGCACTCCAGACAGGCAGATTCTCCCACTCTGAGGCATCCCTTGACCATTTCATTCAGTCTTGCCTTATGCAAAGCTGTGGCCTGAGCAAATCGAAAGAAGGAATCAGCATCTCCCAGGAACTATTCTGTTAGGCAGCCTTTGGGAAATAACCATTGGCTCATGTGCCTTCATATCCCCTGTTGATCGTTGGAATAGTAAGAGGCAGAGCCATATTTCAGAAGGCTTTGAGATTCCAAAGTGAGTCACTCACACTGCCAGGTGTTACATTTTTGCTACCAACAGGATGGTGATGAAGACATAGTAAACACCAATTTATTCAGTCTGATAAACACGCATGGGAAGTAGATCCAGGCTGCAGAGGAGCCTAGCACAGTTTCCTACCCCAATGCTTGCAACACTGCTGTGGAAAGAACACCGGAGGGGAAAGGACTGCCTGAGGCTGCTGGAGGAAAGAAGCTCAGAATAGCCTCATACTTATTGGAGATGTCATTGGTAATTCCCTTGCCCTGTTCAAATATTGTCAATTTCCTGAATGACACAGTTCAGATGCCCAATTACAACAACACAGCACTTTGCAGTGCCACATTGGACACTGACTAAAGTCATACTTACTCATGGAAAACATAAGATCTTCAACTGCTTTCAGCTTCCTGGATGTTGCTATGTATGCCAGTGTTATGAAGAAGATGGAATTGAAATGGAATATCAAGAGATGGGGCATAAATCTGGGTAGCACTTGATGGCCATGTAGGCCCCTTCCAACTCTATGATCCTATGATCAAATTTCCTTGCTGTATAATGAGATAGATATAGTGAAACAATTCAGGCAGCACAATGCTGGCCCTCCCATCCAAGTACCTTTCAGAGAGCATTGCAAGTAGATAGAACTTTTCACACAACAGTCATCCATACTAAGGATATTTCATCTGAACTGTAATGCTATGGCACCTTCTATAGGAAAGGTTAGACTGTAACCTTAATGGAAGCTCTCCTGACATTCAAAATCTCAATGTGACATCCATACCACAAGGATGATGCTTCCTCATTGCATGCTTTTACATTCACACATCTCCAGTACTGGGATCCTTCAATGATTTCTACTCTCCTCAAACCTGAATTGAGTCTAGCACAGAATACACAAATACCTACCCCTCTGCATCGATCCTTTCCATGTACATTAAGCATATAATCACAATAGGATACAGATAATCCAGGGCAGATTGGCACATGCTAGATTGCAATCCAAGCACAGGTTTCACATGCGCATTTCCTGAGGCCAGCATAAATATAGATAAGCACATGCACACCACACCCGATCTCTCCAGCTATAAACTTATACACCTCTGGTACAAGGATAAACACATACCTTGCAAGTGTCTGAACCACCTGCACTATACACACAGTTCATGGTCCTCACCACTTCATACAGGTTCGTGCATCTACAAGTTCACTGGAGCTAAACCCAGCACTGAGCATTAGGGGCATGCACATCACTCACCGTCCCCCACCATCCTCATGTATTCTCCCACCATGCAGCAGTATCAGTATCATATATTATGCTCATATAAACTTTAGGGCTGCTTCACACATGATAGTTTCCTAATCTGAGTGTTCACAGGAAAATAAGCAGTCATAGCATGCTTCAGGATTTGTGTTGCCCCCCCCCCCCATACTGAGATGTTCTCCATCTAGGGAAAAGCTCATGTATATGGATAAGGAGCTGTCTACAGAGGCAATGGATGTAAACTTGTATAGGAGAAGACTATAGGACTATTTGTCTAAGAGAAGACTATACAACTATTCTCCTAAACTATTGTATAGGTCCTTTCAAGGACAGCTCCAGAAAGCCTTTTCTTTCCTGTTTTATCTACTGTGGGATTCTCTGGTGCCAGAGCTCCCTAATAACTGGGAATCTCCGAGCATCACAGCACCCAGAGAAGGCACACAGATTCATTGTGCTCCCATTATAGATTGCAGTGAAATGTACAGCAATAGAGACAGATGAAGATAGAGCCAATGGCAGCAGCAAGAAAGTTCCCAGGAGTCATGGCAAGAGCCGAATGCTGCCTGGATCTGTACTCTTAAAGTTCAAAGCAGCCTGACACCCATCTAATGAGGACCATCTAGGTCTGGAGCCAATGACAGCAAGCTGGCTGAGGAGACTGTATGTGTGTTCCAACAGGAGACTGCAGTAAGAAGGGTGAGCTAGGCCTTATCAGGAACAGACAGAGCTAATGACTCAGGAGCTGGAAAATCGTTATCTCCCATCTCATCTTGTAAGCACTCCAGAGCTATAATAGACTGGGAACTTGGAAAGTGACTTGCCCTGTGCCAGCCAGCCAGCAAACAATCAGCAGATTCATCCCCAGAGTTGTCATCCTGCAGTCCACCTCAGAGAGTTTGCCAAGGTTTGCATTTTATTTTTTCAAAACAGAAGATACAAAATGACTGAAAAGCCCCAAGCTTCCCCTGTCCCTTATCCAAAGATCCAATTGCACTGAAAGTTCACATTATTGAATTTATCTCTGCCATCATGGGCACAGGTAAATGACTGTGCAGAGAAAGATTTGTGTAAACGAAGTGGTATATGCAGCGAGCTGGCAGCTGTCTCCATAATTCCTCATGTGCTTTCCCTAACAGATGCAGTCACAGAGGTGGGTGCTGTCTCATTGTGTGTGTACTGCCCAGTTCATGCTAACCTTTCTCCATGTGGTCATGTACCTGTGTACACAATCATATGAAGAAATTCAGTACTGTGGTCCATACCATTTTTTCTGTGCAACAGTGGGTTGAACCTGTCAATGGAGATCATGTATATTTGAGAAGTTACTTCCAGCAAGTTCCACCAAGGCAGAGAAGCCATCCTAGTTTACTTGCCCCAGACTGTGTCGCATGCAGTGACCCATTTCCTTTACCACTAGTTCTCCCTTTCCCTCTTTTGATTCCTCTTTCTCACACGCTACCTTATTGGGCATGTTTGAGCACTGACGCATCTGGCTTTTGGTGCAGTGGATTGTTCTGTGCCCAATGCAGTCCATTCTTCCCTTTGGGGAACCACCGTACCCCACCGAGAAAAGGCTGAGTCAGCATATCTTCTGAGCAATGGCAGGGAGTGTGATTCCCTGTCTCAACTATTGCAGACAGGCATAGATCTGAAAATGCAAAGATTCCCCACCAGATCTGAAATGTTCTTAGAATTAATCACCGTGTAATGGATCCAACCCACTTCAAAGGAGGGTTCTTGTCTTCCGTGAAACCCCAGATCCATTGAATTTGAAATCTAGATTGTGGATCTATGCAGTTCCCACATCAGGAAAGTTAGTGAAGCACTCCCACTAGAGAAGCCTGCTATGTATTCAGTGGGGACACATTGCACCAATATCTGAGCACACTCAGTGGGATCTAAAGCTGAAGTGCTGCAGATCAGGTGAAAGAGACCCCAGGCTTGCCTAGCACCCAAACTGCAGTATTGTCACGACCCTGAAACAGGACAGGTCCTATAGGATCCGTGTAGATGTGTGTACATGTGCAAAAATATCCCCGTTGGTATCTTTGCTTGCCTGACCCTGTAACTGTCTTGATTTTAACCTTGATGTGCTGGGGGCGGGGGCGTTGACAGCTTCTGCCATATCTTCACTCTGCACACAGGGTCGGGAGTTTGGGGCTCTGTCCTGCAAGGACTAACCAACCAGAAAGGAGTCGTCGTCCCCCACCACCCGCTGCCCTTAGATGCTTGCGTTCCACAGCACGACCCGCTTTCCTGTGTTCTGCCCCAATCAGAAGTGAACCGCTGACCAGTGTCCTCGTCGCGAAAACACCAAAGGCGGGGGTCCCCTCCGCGCGCCCTGCTCCAGGAGCCCCCGCACCTCGGGAGCTGTCCGTTCAGCACTCCCGGCAAAACGAGACCGAGTTGACCGTCCGGTCAGCACCGGGGACAGCGAATGCTCTCGTTCGCCGATTAAGGACGGCACCTTTCCTGTGAAATCCCCGCTCGGGTCGACGTGACCCTGGCAGGCAGCTCTTCCAGCCTCTCCGCTAACTAACTCGCTGCAGAGAACTAGAAGCCAGGCGACGCGCTTGCTTTGCTTTGCTTTGCTTCGCGCCGTGTCTTTCTCTCTCCGTCCCAGCCTTTTCGTCCCAAAGCCCCGCTGCTGCTTAGGGGGCCACCACCGGAGAGAAAGGGAGATCTAGTTTCTGATCCACCCCAAAGTGACATCTGGGCAAACCGAGGCAAGCAAAGAACAAGAAGGAAAGTGAAACTTACTCGGTTGCTGGTGCGGGGAGACACACGCGCGCGCACACGCACACGGACCGTCCAAGGAGGGCTGAAGACTCGGAGCCGGCAGGTCAGTCCTTCCAAATGCTGCAGTTGCTTTTCCCACCCGCCCCTCCAGGGCTCCCGTACGTCGCTGTCTTCTGCAGAGCTCCAACCTCATTGGCGGAGAGGCTGCTCAACAGAATAAAGCTTCTGCATTAATTGAGAAGAGGACTCGCTTTCTCCCCCCCCCCCGCCCTCCCCACCCCGCCTTCCTTCGCCTCCTTGGTGGTGCAGTTCATTAGCCAACCCCTGAGGGCGGTTTTAGCTCCTCCTCTCCATCCCAACTCCTTTCCAAGCGCCCGCATCGAGACTTGCTGAGGTTTGCAGTCTGCATCAGGCGAGCGAGCAGGGCAGGGGAAGCCTGCCGGATCAATAGAAAAGCCTGCTAAGTCAGCTGCAGTGGCAGTGGGGTGGTTGGTGGGGGCGGGCGGCATGGTTGGAAGGGAACCCGTGTGAAAGGGATGGGGTGGGGGGGCAGAGTGTGTGTTAGTGACTGCTTTATAGCAGGAAGTAATGACATAAGGAGGGGATATAGGATTTACAGTGAACGTGCATTGATATGCCAGGGGGACCTGCGGTGCTGTTCAGACAACACAGACGGTGGTACCAGGTAAAGTCTTCTGTGCATTGCCACCTGTAAATCAAGGGGAAGGAAACTTAACAAGGATATAATCCAAGCTCCACTCAAGGTCAGAGTGGGGGGCTGTGATTATGACTAGGCCGGTCATATTGCCCGTCGAAATAGTCCACTGTATTAGTGCAACAGTGTCAAATCACTGGTAAATCCTCAGCTCAGAGCAAACGATGAATCCATAGGATTCCTCTCCCAGGCACCAGAAAATACCACCTGGGTCTCTCTTAATCTCTGCATTGTGCCAAGGATGTAATTTGGCAGAGCATGTCAACGGTTCAGAACTTTTTTCATTCCAAATACTAGCCACCCACATGCGTAAAATGCAAGGGACTGGTAAAAGAAAGAAAGAAAGAAAGAAATAGGCTGCAGTATTCTGTGCTGGAACTGTACATCACTCAAGAATTTGAGTTATTCAGAGAAAACTGCTCACTGGTTGAAATCCCTGCAAAGCTACTCAGTAAAGGTGCAATCCAGCTGGCTGGGGCATGCTGGGAGTTGTAGACCTTTCTTTCTGTCTAAATTTGCATAGGATTATGCCCTAAATCCCTGATCTTTGTGCTTGGTGATTGGATGGTGCAGTAGTTGACAGACAGATGAGCATGAAAGTATTTTGTATCTGTTCCCATGTGCCACAGCCCCCAGCTTCCCTTTTTCCCTAGAAGGTTCACCCTTTGTGAATTAATCCCAGAGTAAGGGTTTCTTTTGTTTTATGGCCCAGTTTATACCAAGGGCTCAGAGCAGGTGAAAGCAGTTTTATCTGAGGTTAAAGGAGACGATTCTTTGCTGCCACAGGACTCATCTTCTAGACATTATGCTAACATTGCTAATGTGGCTCAGTACCAACAATGATTGACCACTTGGCCCCCACATCTCTCTGAGAACCGCACACTATAAAATCTCAATTCCTGCAAATGAGCCCATTATTTATATGAAGCCATTCCATGATTGTTTGGCTGAATTATTTTTGGCAATGGGCAGGGAACAAGCTTTAGGAGGTCTGCAGAAGTGCACAATAACATTTGCATTTTGTGAATTGCCTGTGGTCACCTAAGTCAAGCAATTCCCACATGTGAGATTAAGATGCCCCCACAGGTGAGGGGAGTTTTTTGTTGCCAGGCAATTGGCAATGACTGTCTTGGCGGACTCTGACATGAGTGATTGATGGCTGTAACTTTCATTTGGAGAGCTACTATGTGGGTCCTAATCTAGGCCAAGTTCTATTTGTGACTCTCCTTACCTGGGAAATGCTAGCCTACATGATATGGTACAGCACGTTTTAGCTCTGCCACTCTGGAACATCAAAACTCTACCACTCTGGGACATCCTGCTTTCTTAGCAACTCTACCTATTTTCCATTTCTCTGTCTTATGACAGGAACTTCCTCTCAGAATGCCATCATCATAGTACCACTTATGTTAAATGCCTCCTCAAAACCTGCCAACACTTGCACATAGGCAGCCACAGAGCAGGAACCAAGAGTGACAAGGTGAAGAGGGCAATCCTATACACATTTCCCTAGCAGTAAGCCTCACTGAACTCAGTAGGGCTGACTTCTGAGCAGACATGTATAGGACTGCACTGCAAGGCACTAGATGCAGTGAATACTGCTGTTACCCAGACAGTTTCAACCTGACCTGGAAGTCATTATAGTCTTTCCAGGTCAGGCATATCCAATGGACAGCTGGGATGGGTGGAAACATTCCGGAGGCTAGGAGCCCTCTATTGCCCAGGGAACCCCCCTTGTAGCCTGGTGGTTATCCCCCATGCGGCAGCAGCACACAGAGCTGAGGTTCCTGGTTCTAGCTGCAGCGGATTCTGACAAAATCCACCCTTTCCACAAGGCTCTTGCTTTAAACCCTTAGCCCTAATCTCCAACTGGAACAAGACAAAAGTGTGGTATGTTTAATTGCATTTGCTCATGTTTTATCCGTGTTAGCCTTGCCTCTTGCCATTCTGCAGGGAAGGGCAAGGTGAGGTTGAGTAAACCTCAGAAGCATTCTGGCAGAAAGGCTTGGTAAAAGGAAAGAAACCCCTGACAAGCCAAGGTGGGCTTTGCTCCAAAACATGGCTCTTGGGGGCCAGGGTCTTGCGTAGAGGTGCCTTGCAGCATTACCCAGTAGGAATCTCCAAGCTCCATATGCATTGTCCCTTGTACCAAGAAGCCATGAAATGCAAATGGGTGAAGGAATCAGTGTTTGGGCATTTCTAAGTGAGAGTTAACAAGATGTGAAATATATTCTTTGTTTCCAGTGTGGTTTAACCCAAAAGTGCATTTTCCATACCGGGGATAGTAAAAGGCCATTGTTCTTGCTCAACTAATCAGTGCCAAGTGTTACTACACTCATCTTGACAGTCAATTGCATTGCATATACTTGCTAGGAAAACTAATATCACTGAAGCCTCACATTTGATATTCAACACAGATTGCCGTACCGATTCTCTCACACTATCATTTTTCCTGAGTCTTATTTCTAATAAGCCCTTGAACATCTAGAAATGAAAAAGAAAGAAAGAAAGAAAAGAACTATCCTTGTTTGAATGGATTGATGAGTGTGAGATTGTTTGGTGGAATAATTAAAAAGATCTATGTTCTTTATTAAGGGACAATAATTAGAATTTCAAAGTTCAGCAGTGTTTCCTCTTACTAGGTTGCTATTATTGCCAATCCCTTTTGGATCTCTTTAATTTAAGCCTTTGGCAAGCTGAAGTACTTTGTAAAATGAACATGTATTCCCCTACCTAACCCCTATTCACACCTTGAGTGCACTTTTTATATGCTCCAGGATGTGGCCCCAAATCCCAAGAAACCTCTTCTCACATGTAAGTTATCTTATCTTCATTTTGTAGATTTCAAATTGTTATATAACACGTAACACATTTTGCCATCAATCCCCCCCTAAAAAAAATCTTATATCTCATTTGCAAAAAACACAAGCTACTTCCTGTAATGGGAGTTGCGGAAGATGGCTAGGAGTGCAGTGTTGCACAACAGTCCTGCCTCAGTGCCCTGTATTATGCTCTGTATGGTATTATACCCTGTATTTTGCTCTGTAATAGCAAGGCATGACCTTGCTTAAATTGCGAGTTGGCTGCTAGCCAGGCTGATGCAATCTTCAGCAACTTGCTGGCATGTGACCTGGCTGCAGGCCGGAGGAATGACACTGCACAACAGCCCAGGTGCTATCAATTAATCATGAGGTCTGCAGCCCATGGAGTTTGGTGCTAGAAAAGTATATAAGACTAGCAAATGCAGACTAAGGGGTGGTTGTTGGTAGTGGTGGTGGTTGGTTGGTTGGTTGGTTGGTTGGTTGTGTGTGTAGTGCTGAAGAATCGGAAGGAGCAAGGAGGAGCAGAGGAAGCTGTTCAGAGAGCCCTGCAAAACCCCCAACGCTGAAAGCTGATACCCAGGCGGAGAGCTGCTGGAACTAGCAGGGTTGGTTGGAAATAATACAGTGACTGTGTAGCTAAGGGGTGGGAGTTCCACCAGGGAACTTGGAGGAAGACATAGCATTGTTGTATTTCATGCTCAGCTTTGCAATAAAGATGTTTGGCTTTAACTTCCTGGAGGAGTATTTATTATGGTCTGAAAATCCTTTAAAGAACCTTTGCCAATCCCTTTTGGGGAACCTGTGGCAAAACACTGCCCATTCTGTTTGTGGTCACTCAAGGCCAGTTCACAGATGGTCTTGATGTGTGGATTATGCACAGGGTGGAAGTGAGCCCCAGACCTGTGTGGACTTCCCCACCATGTAGAGATGTGACTGTCCCACATGATGCTCTCATTTAGATGCCAGTTAAAAATGTATTTATTTGTGCAAGTTTTGGGGATATAGGCAAGTTGCTCTGTTTGTTTTTTCTGTTGATTGTGCTGATGGTTTCATTGTATTTTATATTTGTGATTTTAGAATGATGATTTGAATGGTGTTTGTTTGTTGTATTGTGTTTTATGTGGGTTGTTAGCTGCCCTGGGTTCTTTGTGTGGAAGGGTGGGATATAAATCCAATAAATAAATAAATCACACAGGCAGGGCCTAATCACAACCTGGTGCCTTCCAGATGTTTTGGACTAGAACTCCCATCAGCCCCAGCTCAGGAATTGTGGGACTTGTAGTCCAAAACAAGTGGAGGGCACCAGGTTGCCTACCCCTGATATAGACCCATGCGTGAGCTAGGTGAGTCAATGCTGTGTAGTGCTTAGTCAGCCTTCCCCAACCTGGCACCCTCTGGAATTTTTGGACTAGTATTTATTTTTATTTATTTTATTTATTTGCTGCATTTTTGTTCTGCTTCTCAGACAATTATTGTCTCCAAAAGTGGCGCACATCAATCAAAAAGAGAGACAGGCCCTGCATCAGACTTACAGACTACAACCCCCATCACCCCTGATTATTAGTCATGCTGGCTGGGGCTGATGGAAGTTGTAGTTCAAAACATCTGGATGGACCAGGTTTGGGGAAGGCTGGATTGGAGCATGGCTAGGATGAGGGAGGTTTAAATCTCCACCCAGTCATGAAGCTCACTGGGTAAGCTTGAACCAGTCATTTATCAATCTAACAGCGCAATCCAATGTGGCTGCCCCGGAGGATTGAGGGCATCCTATCAAAGGAAGGAGCGCGGAGGCGAGGATCGCCTCCGCACTTCTTCCACCCAACAAAAGACTTAGATGGCCGATTTCGGCCATCTAAGTCTTTGCTCGTGAGGAGGACAGGCTGAGGGCTCTGCCAGGATACATTGCAGACTCGGGAGATCTGGGTTCTAGTCCCCGCTCGGCCATGAAACTCACTGGGTGACTTTGGGCCAGTCACTGACTCTCAGCCTAACGTACCTCACAGGGTTGTTGTGAGAATAAAATGGAGAGGAGGAGGAGGAGGAGGAGGAGGAGGAGGAGGAGGAGGATCACGTAAGCCGCCTTGGGTTCCTTGCAGGAAAAAAGACGGGGTATAAACATAATAAATAAATAAATTAAATAAATAAATAAATTAAATCCTGGCAGAGCCTCACCCCTCTCTGCCCCGCCCTCCAGAACACCACTCAATGCTGGCTGCAAGGTCAATCTCCTGCCCTCGGAGCTGCAGCCAGCGCAGTTCTTTCTATGCTGGCTGTGAGGGCGGGGAGAGGGTGCTCTGAATTCGGAGTCCCAGCTCTGACCTTAGAGTGAGTTTCCAAGGTGAGCTGGGACTCAAAATTATCCTATGACCATCTAGACAGCATCTAGCAGCCACAGGATTGTGCCCTGACCTGTTTCACAGGGTTGTTGTGAGGATAAAACAGGGTAGGGGGAGCTTAGCCTGAGCTCCTTGGTTGGAAGAAGGGTGGGATAAAAATATAATGGCTAAATAAATTATGTGCATATGCCTCAGTTCTCATTAAAGGCTAAATGCACAGTGGGAGAGGAATCACAAGGCCGAGATGAGTATCCTTCTGTGTGTATAGTTGATACATCCAGGCTGCATGTGAACCAGACTGTAGAATGGACAAAGGAAATATCGTTTGTGCTATGTGCACACAAATGTTACTGCTCTGTTGGAACCAGGCACTTCTTCTATGGATATCAATGTTTTTGAATGTACATTTTATTAATTTTAGTATTTGCTTGTCAACCAATAAACTTTGTGTTAAACCATGTATCGCATGTATATATTTTTATCCCCATTTAATTCCCCACCATTGCTTTACTCCTTCCCTTAAACAAGTCCTTGCCATTTCAAATGTGCTATAAAAATTCCACCCTATTAAAAACTATAGATTTTTAAAGAAGAGCCCTCCATTCATCATTCATATCTCCCTGCACACAACAAAAATATAACCAAAAAAGTTGGAACACCCAAATTGGAAAAAAAAAGGCAGGGGGGAAGAGAAGAAAAGAGAGAAAGACTAAAGGGGAAGATGAAGAGATAGGGAGAGCAGGGAAAAGTGAGGGAAGCAAAAAACAGCAGCTAATGATCACCAACACACACACACACACACCTCATACTCCTGCTGGTTAGAGATCAATTTGCTCTAGTACAATTGCTCTGTTGCCATCTAGCTATTGGGATTCTATAGAGACTAAGATCATGATAAGTCAGGAAATTCCCCATAGCTAAGGAAGGCCTGTTTTAAACCCTATGCATAGCTACTTCGAAGTAAGTCCCATTGATCTCAATGGGAGTATAGGATTGCAGCCTTAGAAACCAGCAGTCCATCTCCTTAAAGCCTGCCTCCTTACAGCTCCTATTCTATCCATTTTGGTATTTGGTGGTTTGTTGTAATACCAAGGCATTTGAAAACCAAAGCATAAAGGGCTTTCCCATGAGACATTGAAGAGGAAGATGAGGTTTCTGATAATAAAGGGCAAGGGCATGCATGAAGTCAGGAAAAGGCTGGAAGCTACCTTTCCTGGTAATCAAGTTCAATAATTAAATAGAGAGTAATGGAAACCAGAGCGGCAACTGACTGTGACTGAGTTCAGACAACATGATAACCCACACTCAAGGGTTGAGTATGGGTTGAGTGTGGGTTGTCGTTGAACCATGGGTTGTCATTGAAATGTGGGTTATTGTGTTGTCTAAACCCAGCCAAGATAACAAACCATGGTGAACAACCCACAGTTCACAAGCCAACAACAACCCATAGGTACTCTTCATGGGTAGTTCATGATTAACAAACCATGGTTTGTTAGCACAGCTGGGTTCAGACAACACAATAACCCACATTTCAACAACAACAACCCATGGTTCAATGACAACCCACACTCAACCCATACTCAACTCTTGAGTGTGGGTTATTATGTTGTCTATACCCAGTCTATGTGTCATTGGAAAAAGTAGTAGTAGGCGATCACTCGTGACCGAGTAAGATTGTCTTCCAGGATAAAATTACAAAAAGAAAATTTTTAAAAGGAGGAAATTCTAAAAAAATTGTGTAGACTCTAGCGATGGGTCCGTAAGTGACTATGGAGGCCAATTCTAGATCCACACAGCTTCCCACAGTGAGGACACAGGTTACCAGATGGAAGATGGTCCTGTAAAGGATTCGTTTGACGCTTTTCGCTTAGCACGTTTCTCCCTTTCACCTTGCACTCGGGCTTCTTCAGAGTCCATGGAACCTTTGTGAAAGGCCAAACTCCGATTAGATTGTTCATGGCCCAGAGCTTCCCAGTTAAAAAGTATGTGGATTAAGATTGCAGTTTGTTGGGTTAGGGCAGCCTTCCCCAACTTGGTACCTCCAGATGTGTTGGACTACAACTCCTATAATCCCCCAGCCAACTAGTCTGGAGGATTATAGGAACTGTAGTCCAACATATCTGGAGTACACCAGGTTGTGGAAGGTCTGGGTTAGGGACTACAGAGGAACGTTTTTCAGGCTGAACAGGAGGGCTCCTTGCTGCACTGAGAATGGTAGTATGAAACAAAACAAAGCAAACAACTTGCTCTGGCTGGTGCATTCTCCTGGCAATAATAATGGTTACATAATCTGTTTTTGGGGGTAGTGCCATTCTCCCCGTGTGCTTGTTGTTCCCCTTGTCTTGGCACGGTAATACTGTATGAGGAAAGGAAAAGCTTGATTCTACTGATATGGTAACTGACATGGTGGAAGTCTATGCATGATGATCCATGGCAATCCAGTGCAACCCTGCATAACTTCCAAAACTACAGATCAGCATGATTCCAGGTGGGTTTTTTTTCTAAAGGGCTCTGTGAGTCTATGGTCCTGGCTGCTACATTGCAATGGACAGTCACATCTTTATGCATGCACAATTCCCCACATGTACTGTACATCCATCTAATCCTCAACTGAAACCTGGCAAGGGATAATGTGGTGACAAGAAATATTAGGTCTGAATCAGGGATAGGCAACCCTGACTACAAATCCCATAATCCCCAGACAGTATGGCCAAAGGTCAGAGATTATGGAAGTGGACATTCAAAACATCTGAAGGACACCAGGTTGTCTACCACTGGTCTGAATCATCAATGAATACAGCACTTTGTAATTTAACATTTTATGTTTTGTTTTCTGTTCTTCTCTTCCCCCATGTGATCACTTGCATTGTATTTCTTGACAAATGTCTTACATGTTTTGCCACAAAAGTATTGTGGAATTGTAGTTCTAGAATTGTAGTATTGTAGATCTAGAAATGAAGTGAACCAGCAAATGTTGGGGGTTGGATCCAGGAACTGACTTCCTCAAGAGATCTCTCCACCACCCAATTTGGGAGGATTCCCTCCCACCCACACCCCAGTTCACCTCACTCAGGAGGATCTCCTGACTCTCTGGGCTGCTTCACAAGATCGCCGCAGTGATCATTGCTATGCATGCTGGTGGCCATTTTGAATAGCCACTCTGTGGCAGGTGGTTGCCATGGCTTATCGTGTCATGTGAACCTGGTGAGGGTGGCTTATGTGAGGGTTAAGCAACCCTCGCATAACCCATGGGCTGCTTTAGGCTTGAATATTCAAAAGGGGGGCTAGCACACATCACAGCCCACCATGCCTTAAATAAGCCACAGCGGGCTTTGCTGATGGTGTGAACCCAGTCTCTGTGTCGCATTCTCAGGGGGCTGGAGGGGCTGCCATGGGAAAGGGGGGGAAATTCACTTCCACCAACACAGCTGATCCAGCATGAATCTGGATCCAAGCCTGAATGCTTTGACTCGATGGATTTTAAATATTTCTGGACTAAATTCTAAATATTTTGAATTCACAGCTTGGTCAGATTAAACTGAACCAGGGCCAGTAGTAGCCCAGAGGAATCAGCTTATCTCTGAGAGTGGTTGAGGTTTACAGTAATTACCGTACATTTAAGTAAGTGAGAAAAGGGTTGGTTTGTGACAATTACAGTAAAGGAATGGACAGCTTAAATTCCTGGCTGCTAGAGGAATAGTTAATTCCAGTTAAAAACATTAACTATTAACTAAGAATGAAAATGTAATTCTTCTTAGGGCCAATGACTGCTCTGAGAAACCATGAACACACTGGCAATAGGTAAACATTTCCAGGCTCAAATGGCTTTTTAAATGAGTCACTTGCCCAATTTTTCACTGGAGAAGCATCCCAAGTTTAGCCAATTATATCAGGAAATACACCATTAGTATGTGGCCTTCCCTGTTTGCTCCAATGAGCAATACTTCATGCATAAAACAAGAGAACCTGTGCATGCAACGTAGGTATTTCATTCTTCAAAGAAGAGAATGGGAAGCCCATGCATGCATGAGGCTTTGGATCATGCCCACTCTGTGAATGAGTTCACTACTAGGTCTATAACCCCAATGCTATAAAATTTAATCAGTTACAATGTTTAGAACATTTGGGATTAGAGAAAAGGTGCTGCCATTCTCCCTGAGCCAAAGACTACCCGAAACAGAGAGCATAACCTTTCAGCTTCCTTTGCTGGCAGGCTACAGCTATTTTAAATAGCTGTCCATGTGGGAAAATAGCCCAAGTGCTTGCAGTGTGCCTTTTTGCTTTAACTTGGTGGGGGAGGAGTGTGAGAGCCATTTTATGAACTGCAGGGAATGTTAGCCTAACCTACCTCACAGGGTTATTGTGAGGATATCAATGGAAAGGAGGAGGATCATGTAAGCCACCTTGGGCTCCTTGGAGGAGAAGTGGTATATAAATGTAACACATCAATCACTCAATCAATCAAATTAACACATAGTACCTGGATAGCAGATTGAGCAGGTACACAGGTGACCTGGTTGCAGGCTTCCCCACTGTGATAGATGTATTATATTTCAGTTTAAATTCTAGCAATTATTTCTAAATGTGAACTATACATAAATCTTAGCATAGGCACATTTACTGCATATTGGTGCCATTATTTTGTCCCCTCTTTTGGCGAGGTGTAACTGGCCCCCGTAGCCACACACACCCCCTTGTGTGCAAGCTCTGGCCGGTTTTCAGTAGCTAACTGTTCAGGAGCGCCAAGTACCGGTATCTGCCTCTTCACTGCTCAGGATGTCATCTTGAGCACCCACACCTGGGAGCTGCAGCCATCACCCTGAGCCTTAGTTTTGCAGCGGCTGTTATTGATTATGCAGGCAGAGGGAGGGCACCCAGAGTGGAGAGTCTTGCTGCTCAATCTCACAGTGTCAGTCCTGAGGAAGGAAGGAGAAATGTAGATGGAGAAGGCTATCCATCATCCAGCTCCGGGGTTCCAATCAAGGAAGGGTGCAGAGGCAGCTCTCTGCTCTGTCACTGGGTCAACAAAAAATGTGATCGATGGGGGAGGCCATGGAGGAAAGTCAGCTGGGACTGCCACATCCTGTAATCACAATTGCAGTCATTCCCCTACCACCCCCACCCTGAGTTGCAGAGAAGGGCTCCATGTCCATGGTAATCTTATGCCTGGTGGTTATTTTGTAAGAGGAAATGGGCTGTGTCTATAAGCAAGCTTGGATGGCTTGAAGGACAAGGCCCACTGTCCTCTTTCAATGATCTTTCAGAAGTACATAGGAAGCTGCCTTATACTGAGTCAGAGCATTGGTCCATCTAGCCCAGTATTGTCAACACTGACTGGCAATGACTCTCCAGGGTTTCAGGTAGGATTCCTTCTTAGCCCAACCTGGAGATGCCGGGGATTGAACAAATTGGTGATCACCACCAACTTGGATGGCTTCAAAAGGGGGTTCAACAAATTCATGGAGGTTAAGGTTATCAACAGCTACTAGGCCTGATGGCTATATGCTACCTCCAGGATCACAGGCAGTATGCCTATGTACACCAGTTGCTGGGGAACATGGGCAGGAGGGTGCTGTTGCACTCATGTCCTGCTTGTGTGTTTCCTGTGGGCAGCTGTTTGGCCACTGTGTGGACAGAATGCTGGACTAGATGGATCTTGGTCTGATCCAGCACGGCCCTTCTTATGAACCTGGGACCTTCTACAGGCAAAGCAGGTGCTCTACCACTGACCTATGGTCTCTCTCATAACACAATGTTTTGTGTTACATAACAGTATGATTTAGGGAGGAATTTGAGCACGAAGAAAAACAACAAGGGACCGGACTGCTGTATTAAAGGCAGCTTATTAGGTCTCAGAAAACATTCTGCAGTGGTTTTTGGTAGTAGTTAGTTACCCCAGAATAACAAAGAAGGGCCTGGATCCAGAATCCTCATTCTGTCAGCTGAGCGGGACTTCTGTGTCCACTCCTCCCCCCTGCAGCCCCTCTACCCCGTGCCCTTCAAACCTCCTCCAGCGGGTTGGGTGAAGTGTTGCAACCACTTGCGATAGTTGTAGATCAGTTATGGCATGCCCTCCCCCAGAGACCTGGCTGGCTGGCGCCGATGCTGGCAACATTTCGGCGCCATGTTAATACTGGCTCTTTACCCAAGCTTTTAGGCCTTATTGATGGTACCTTGGTTTGGATTAGCTTGCTTGGGTTATTCATGCTGATTTTATTCTGTTCATGAGCCTAATGGATTGTGGTTTTATCTCAGATTATTGTACTACTGTATCCTGCCCTGAGATCTATCGATAGATGGCAGACTAAAAATATTTTAATAAGGAAATCAATGTGGCATGGTGCAGGCAAAATCTGTCTACTTTCTGTTACTTTGGCCTGGACAGATACATAGCTTTCATTCATTTTGATCAACTTAGGTTCCTCTAGATATTGTACCATCCAGCTAAGGAGGATTAAAAATGCTGCTGTGCTAGCTAACATGGAACTGTTGCACGTGGTGTGCCTTTGATACTGATATCTCCACAGTCTATATGGCAGGACAAGACCAATGTTCAGACACCATTTTGAGATTCTGGGCCATTTCTATTGTTATCCTTTCCACTAACTGAGACAAAACAGAACAGGGGGTCTCTCTGCTGGCTTTTCTTAGGCCACCTAGACCTTAAATCACTGCGGCGGAATTTCCATGTTGAAATAGAATTACTAGTGGGTGACTCATAAGAGGACTCAGCCAACATCGTTAAGACTAAGATGGTGACATGAAAGCCCAGAAGGGACTGAGTTGTTCCAGCCAAAGCCTCAGAGTGTATTGTGATTCATTTCTATCCGATTCCCACTGCTGTAGAGAGCCATTGGAATGAAGTAGGCCCCCTACTTAGATTAAGAGAGGTCCATTATTCCATTTGCTATTGCAAAGGAGCAAAAGGGCTATTGACTCATCCCATTGGACATGGCTTCATCTCAGATAGACACTGAGAAATAAGAGCATTGGCTGGTTCACCAGCCAGAGACTGGAACTTGCTCTTCCCACCCCCATCTCCTTTTCTTCTCCTGTGCTGGCTGGCCTAGCAAGGGGTAGCTTTGTGGCACTTCATGTGCCCGTTCCTTATCAGGGCCAGCCCTACCATTAGGCAGAGAGAGGCAGCTGCTGCAGGCAGCTGATTTTAGCTGTCACTGTCATGAAAGGGGAGCAAATTGTTAGTTAATAAATTAAGCATGCAATCCTATGCATGTTTAGAAAGAAAAAAATTCTTCAACTCCCAGCATTCCCCAGCCAGCCATGCTGGGAGTTGTAGAACTTTTTCTGTCTAAACATGCATAGGATTGTGCCCTAAATTAGTAGGATGGGTTGTATTTTTACTGTCAAGAAGGGGGAGAGTAGCTTGGTAGATTTTCTGCCTCAGGTGCCAAAATATCTTGGCCAGTCTTGGGTACTATGCGCTGTGACTTGGGCGGGGCGGGGCAGGGCGGGGCGGGGCGGGGCGGGGCGGGATTGGCAGGTTCCATCTGCTGTTCCACTTCAGGCAGCAAAATGCCTTGAGCTGGTCTTGCTTAGAGTTGTCTGTTACAGCAGAGAATATTTTATTCATAGCCTATTGATCCAAAATTTAGCATCCATGTCCCTTCATCAGTCCTCCAAAGATTTCACCTGCTTTTGAATGATCTGACAGCCCCACCCATAATCCCAACCCATGTAGAGCACTATGGAAATAGAACTGTGCAAATTCAGCCCAGTAACAAAGCATTGGTTGATCAGCTGGGAAATGAATGGGGCTGCTTTTACACACACATTTTTGCTGGCAACACACCAAACCACAGCCTCTGTATCAGTGTTCCCCAACCTGGGGTCCTCCAGCTCTGTTGGACCACAACTCCCAGAATTCCCCAGCCAGCCAGCTATACCCATAATCTACATGGGTTGGGATTATGGGTGGGGCTGTCAGATCATTCAAAAGCAGGTGAAATCTTTGGAGGACTGATGAAGGGACATGGATGCTAAATTTTGGATCAATAGGCTATGAATAAAATATTCTCTGCTGTAACAGCTATGCTGGCTGGGGAATTCTGGGAGTTGTGGTCCAACAGAGCTGGAGGACCCCAGGTTGGGGAACACTGCTCTGTATCTACATGTACATTACTAGTTTCCTTTCATTAGCTAACATCTCCATCTGCCTCCTTCCACTGATTCTAACTTTCTTGTCTAACTCCTAAACATCCACAGCTCAATTTTTTCTAGTTCTCTTCATCACCATCACTTCCACAGAAAAACAAAGAAAACTTGCATTCCTATGCTAGAGAGCCTGCCTATCCTTCCATACTCCAGTTCCATGACAACATATAGTCCACTCCACAGTACAGTGTTGCCACAGAATGCCAGGATCTCTCTTTAAGAACCTTTACAGAGAAAATGTGCTGGATTCTCAAGGGGCCTTTAATATAGCAAAGCAAGACACAACATGAACTTGAATATTTTCTTGAATAAGTAAATGCTGGGAGCATGTGGGGAATCCCATCCACAAATTAGGTGCCATTTCTGAACAGGAAGTATGAATGACTATTAGACTTGTCAATTTTTGTTTGTTTGTTTTGCTTTTGTTTTTCTCGCACATCTCTGTGCCTTTAACAGCATGATAACCAGACATTCAGCAGGTGAAGCATCCCCAGTTCCCAGTTGTGTTGCCATGCCATGAATCACTTCACCCGCTGAATTTCTGTCTGTCACAGAGTGAGGGAAGAGATCAGCCCTCCCACCTGCAGATTGGTAGCCCTAATGACATTTGAACAAACAAATTACCAAAGGTGGTTAAGCCAGTCATTCTTCAAAGTGTACTCCAGTTCCCAGCAATTCAGGTTTGATAGAAGAAGAAACGTCACCCTTAGTGTTGCCCATGTCCTCTTTTTCAGTTGCTCTATTATGCCTGTGCCTTTAAAAGTCACCTGACACACAGTCAGTAAGTAGGAGAAGCTTTTTCTACCACTGGTCATCATGCCAGGAGGAAAAGCATTGGCTGCTGACTGTTAAAGATGTAGGAACAGTGAAAGTTGGCAACTCTAGCTGTGGTTAAAGATCCCAGAAACCAGAGTGCAAGGTTCCCTGTAACGCCACAGCGACTTATCTAGAAGCCTCACCACTCAAATCAGGAATGGCGATGGGGAAACTGTAGTAACTCAGCAGTTAGAAAAATTCACTCTGCGCATACTCAATGACACTCTTGCCTTTATTATTGCTCCACATCAGGGCTCAGCCTGCATTGTAGTTCACAATAAGCTTTGCTCAGATTCTCTGATTCACAGTAGATATGGCTTCTCCCAGCAGGGATCTCCTGTCTGTAGCCAGAACTGTATGCTTCATTGCAGCAGGAGGAGCCCTACACTATTGAAGAGAAGCCACCAGGAAGAATTCACAAGCTGGTAAAAAGCAAGGGCAGACTGCTGTGGAAGAAGGACAGTTCAGGACTTAGTGGGGTTAGGTCATGTTGTAATTTGAACAATCCCCTGTCTCTCTTCCAGATAGATTTATTAGAGGTTTTTGCAGCTCCGCTGTTCATCCAAGCAAGGTGGCAGAAGCTGGGTCAGTTCCAAACAGCTATAGGTGCCATCTGCTGGCTGAAAGGTGCAGCTCATCCTAACTTCCTACCATACAAGAGCCAAGAGTCTTACTCACCCGCTATGCCATCCAAGGGGGCCATACTATTTCTGTTTTGCAGGTCTTTTGCTGGTACATAAGTCAACCAATGGTAAGTACAACAGGGCTATAAAATGTAGGCTACATATGCCCACAAATGCATAATGCAACAAGTAACAGCCACGAGTTCAGGCAGAGAGTCTGTTAAGAGACATAGCCATTGCTTGGCTCACTACAGAACTGATTCAAACTTTATACAGTAGGTGCATTTACACCTGTGTTTTCTGAAGTAAACACCCTCGATGTGAATTTTCACCACAAAGTGTATGTTTTAAAAATGCTTGGGATATGGGGCATTACTTCTCCCTGATTCCACACTAGTACTATAAGGCAAACATGTTTGCTCATGTTTGCTTCAGAATAAGTTGGTCCCACTCTGATCCCAAGTATATGGAGGCCTTCGAAATGTGAAGTCATCACTGGTTCTCCAAGATTCATGTGCCACTGGTATGATGTGCCGGGACTGGTCTAGAGACTAGCACAGCGGCGACTTAATCCAACCCCCAAGAGCTGTCTCCCGTTCCCTCAGTAAGCAAACCTTTTCCTAGGTCACGATAGTTCTCTAATGGGTACAGCAAGTCTCTCACATAGTAAACAGTCCTGCTAATGACAGCTCTGCAATCCAGAACCATCTTAGAGGCTCAGAGCAGAGCCTGCTGGGTGGGTCATTCTCTAGGAATCTTCAGCAAGTGAGTAACATCATGACTAATCAACTATGCACAGAACCTGCCTAGGACAGACCAAGGACAGAGAATGTAGAGGCCTGGTAGAAATGTGCTTTAAAGGGGTATAGAGGGAGGTTGGGGTGGGTCCAGTTTCCAAAACCCTTTGACATTTTGGCCTCTGACAAATAAGCTCCTTTTTAAGCATAAACATTCAGTTCAGCTGCCATTCTGGAATTCACTGCCCTACCCACAAAGCCTTTGTTTAGCCCTATCACTAAGAGCCTTTTCCATAGAGGGCAGATGAGTGAGCAGAGACCCCACTGAGTGATGTGGGGGGAGGGGTACTGGAGCTGCTTACTCATCCTTAAAATACTACTTCTTAGTAGGCCATCTGGAATTAAGTATGTGGCAAAGCGATGGCACCCTTCCTTCTGGACAACGCAGTTCCCTACCCCTGACAGTGTGACATCTGATAGGAATAGCCTGGCTTTGGCTCTTTAAAAACCACAACAGGGTTGCAGGAACAAAAACAGAATGGCAAAGGGGGCTTCCAGATGAGGCCTTTATCCTACAATCACCTTGCCTCAAACATGGAATTGTATGAGGGTCCAGATGATGCCATCTTCCATTTGCAACCATTCTAGGCTTTCCCACCACTGCTTCCAAGGGGAGGAGGAATCAACTGAGGAAGGCTGTTGTTTTTTTATTGGTAGCATTAGGAGCCCTCTGTCTGGAAGCAGCCTACATCTGT
The DNA here is from genome assembly GCA_021292165.1 of Shinisaurus crocodilurus. Lineage (NCBI taxonomy): Eukaryota > Metazoa > Chordata > Lepidosauria > Squamata > Shinisauridae > Shinisaurus > Shinisaurus crocodilurus. Next base: position 222,980,132 of record CM037877.1, read on the forward strand.
AGGGCTGCAATTCTAAACACACTTAATTGGGAGCAAGCTCTATTGCAGGAGTGGGCAACAAGAAAAAGAAGGGAGATTGGGGGGGGGGGATTGGCAGCCCAGAGGCTACGGAGCACCAAAACATAAATTTGGCCCATTTGGTGTTCCAAAGCCATTACTGAGTGCCAAAATGGGTTAAATTTAACAGTTAAATTGTAAACAAGCTAAATTTAACCATACTGGTGCTCTGTAGCACTATGGAGCAGTTAACCAATTGCTTTGGTGTGGCGTAGTGGTGAGAGTGTTGGACTGGGACTCGGGAGATCCGGGTTCTAGTCCCCGCTCAGCCATGAAACTCACTGGGTGACTTTGGGCCAGTCACTGACTCTCAGCCTAACCCACCTCACAGGGTTGTTGTGAGGATAAAATGGAGAGGAGGATGATTATGTAAGCCGCCTTGGGTTCCTTTCAGGAAAAAAGGCAGGGTATAAATATAATAAATAAATAAATAATTAAATAAATAAATGTTGTGCCACTTGGGGGGGGGGATTCATGTGGATTTTCTCATTTTTATCTCTATTTTTTAATTTTATTAATATATATATATTTGTTATTATTAAGATCTTCGGGAGAGGCTCTTCTCTCTGTCCTGCCACCATTGGAGGCAACTTGGCAGGAATATGAGAGAGGGCCTTCTTGGTGGCTGCTCCCAGGTTCTGGAGCTCCCTGCCACAGGAAGCCAGGCTAACTCCATCTCTGTCTCCTGCTGGCAGGCAAAGAGGTTTATATTCAGACCAACCTTTGGCTCTTAAGCTGACTTGTTTGCTGAAGTGGTTTTAATCTGGTCGGTGCTGCTTATTTTTAATTGATGTATTTTAATTGATGTTGTTTTTTCATTTTAATTATCATTCTTAATTTTAGCCTGTATTTTTATTGTTAGCCACCTTGAACACTATTTTTAGTGGAAAGGTAGGATATACATGTAATAAATAAATTCTGTGCTGCCCAGAGAGATTCCTGTAGATCAGTGTTCTCCAACCTTGGATCCCCAGATGTTTTTGGTCTACAACTCCCAGCATGCCCCAGCCAGCTATGCTGGCTGGGGCATGCTGGGAGTTGGTAGGCCAAAAACATCTGGGGACCCAAGGTTGGAGAGAACACTGCTATAGATTGACTAACAAATTGAATAAATAAAATGAATACAGTGAATACACATCCCGTTTGTGGCACACACGATTTTCACTGTAATTATGACAATTTTATTTGAGCATAAATATATGTGGGGTGGGGGAACAGGCCAGGTTTACCCAGTGGGAGGAAAACGGTAACATTGTGCTGGCAGCTCTTGGCCCTAACCTGCTAAAGTGGGCAACAGGAAGACCATTCACTCTCCCCAGTTGCACTGTCCACTGTATGGCCTCACAAATATGGTCCCCTTCCCCAAAGATGCTGCTGCTGATACATCTCAGCTGGAACCCACTGCAGATTAAAAATCAGTACACTATCATCGAGACAATCTGTAATCATTAGGACAGTATTATAGTCCTACAGCATCCTGCCTGGGCTGGGTTTAAATCGAGGGACCTTGAGTATCTCAACATCAGTTTTGTTTGTTTTTGAGTCAGCCAACCATCTTTGATATAATGATCTAACAAACAAACCTTAACTGGCCCACTGCCTCCTGAGCCCTAACCAGATTTTGCTCTTGGATACCTCCCTTTCCAGTGCAGAGTGTTGACTTGCTGACACTGCCTGTCCATATCTCAAACTCTTTGCATTGGCAAACTGCTTTCCCTGGTAGGATGAGATGCAATCAATGCCTGTCATTGTTCTTTGAAATGCAAACAGAGCCCCTGTCAGATGTGGTGATGCTGTGCTAACAAAGTGACCAAGGAACAGGAAACAAAGAGCCTTTGCAGAACACAGAGCTAGCACGCTTTGCCCAGTGAATAGACCCGATCACTCAGAAGAGTGCGCCAAAATGGCACTAAATGTTCAGATAATTGAGCACAATCAATCACTCACCCCTAGTCGATGTGAGGAGTCAGGCTGACATCAAATTGTCACAGACATGAGCCAGTGTGGTGTAGTGGTGAGTGTTGGACTGGGACTCTGGAGATCCAGGTTCTAGTCCCCGCTCGGCCATGAAACTCACTGGGTGACTTTGGGCCAGTCACTGACTCTCAGCCTAACCTACCTCACAGGGTTGTTGCTCTTGTTTTTGTTTGCGTCCTGTTTTTCTTTCCATTTGAAAAAGAAAAGTGCAGAATTCTGTGCACACTTTTCCCCCATTGACTAAAGCATGAACATGTTTGGGTTTTTTCTTTCTTTAATTCACATTTTAAAGTGCACATTTAAAAAAAAATATTTTCTGAATGTGATCACAAGTTCAGGAATGTGGGAGCTGTTTCTGATAAAATGCATTCACATTCAGGGTTTCAAATGGGGCATGTGCTGATGATTTGCGAAATGAAATTTTTGTACATCCCTACGTGGAGTTTTTTTCAACACATATAAATCATATCGTTTAGGAACATCATTGATCATTAACTGGAATGGTAAAGGACTGCAACTTTCCCTTTTCGTGTTCTGAATATCTCCAAAATCAGGTGCTTAAATGGTATGTTGGGGACCAAAGGACTTCATAACTGCCACATTTTTGTTCTCCTGCATGCACCGTCTACTGCAGATTCCTTCTCTGACCTGGTAAAGATATCCTTATTTTGCAGGCCAAAAAATTGTATTGCTGTATCGACACACTAATGTTCAAATGGTTTCAGAGACTGCACTCTTTCACACATAAAGGTGAACCCTGTTTGGCATCAGCACTATAGGGGCTATACTACTACATAACTAGAGAGTTTTCATTGGACAGAAGATGGTAATGGGATGAAAACAGATACAACACTGCACACAATCTGCCTCTAGACAACAGCAACTAGCAGGGGAATCAGAAACAAACAAGTTAAGAACCAGGTTGTCCTTGAACTGTGCCACTTCAAAATGCAGGGAGGCAACTGTATTGTTGAATGTCTCCCCACACACACACAAAAAAAACCTCCCTACTCATGGAAAGCTAATGTGTCCCCCTGATGTGATACTTACCTATGTGCATGTGGCTTTTGATGGCAGGGAATAATAATCACTACAATCTCCCCACCTGCATTCTGAAGTGGTACAGGCCCAAGAGGGCTATACTATGTGGTCCCTTTGGTCAGATTTCCTCTTATAGAATCATAGAGTTGGAGGGGACCTCAAAGGTCATCTTGCTGATCAAAGGAACAAAATTCTGGTTCTTGTCAAGATTTTTTCCAAACAGAGAGGATCAACATGCAGGCAACACAGGAGATAACTTTATTTAAACTTCAAATGGTGTTAAGACAGTCCGACACACCCAGAAGAAACAGGCTGCATGGGATGAGCAGCTTGGCTAAGACAGATGAGTTGGTGAAGAGCAATGTATTTTGCTTGTTGTTTTTTAATTTTTATTTTGTTTGCTTTAAAAGCCTTTTCCTGGCTTTTTTTTTTTTTCTTTTACCACAAGTACAAACGGTCCATGTTGGAAACAGTCCAGATGGCAGTTGTTCCCCGTGATTGTTTCCGCAGCTATGTACAATATCTGGAATTTTTGATTTCATTTTGTCTACATCATGTATAAAACAGATTGCAGGCTTACAAAGAACTGTTTGAAAAAGGAAGAGAACAAAACAAAACAAAATGGGGAGGGGGGGAGAGAGAGAGAGAAGCAAGAGCGAAGGTAGCATAGAAAGTGGGACCAAAAAACTTCCGAGAAATTTAAAAAGTGCTATAAAAACCCCTGGAAGGAATACCATGCAGTTAAGAAACACAGAATCTGTCAAGTACATAGCTCTTCTAAAACAGGAACTTTTTTAATTTAAAAAAATGCATTTTAATTAGAAAAAAGCTAAAATTGTAAGGTTTGGGCCACCAGTCAGCAGTAGCTAATGAGCCAAGGAAACCATAGACTTTGGTGCTATCCCAGATCCACCTCCAAGCCAAGACCCTCATGACTTGGCAAGAGGAGAAGGGTGACATGTCTTTGGCAGGGACAGTGGGGAAGGGATGCTACGTTTGCAGATGGGTCGATGAAATAGTGCAATTATCAGTGTTCCAGCAGCCTCCTTCTAGCTTTCCACGGGACTGAAACCCCCAGCTACTTAGCACCAATGCTCCTGGGTAGGAGCCACTAGGGACCATCCAGCTTTGCCCTTTGGAGTTTCATGATCAGATGGATGAAATTCCCAAATTCCCCATTTTTAATTAATTAATTTGCAATATAGGGTTGAAGTTGGGATAGCATTAAAGTCTGGCCTCTCTTTCCCTCCATCTTCCAACACTGCATTTGCTGCAAAGTAGCATGCAGGACATCCAGTCTAACCCTTGGTTTTTTTTGGTATTCATCCCATTGCTCTTTGTTCAGTTGACTCTTGGAGCTGGTACCGGTGTTCCGCTGCTCAGGCTGAATAAGAAGGGGATCTTGCCCAGTGGCCGTACTCCTATCTGGATACCAGACTGCACAAGGTGGGGGAATCAAGTTGGGTTACTTTGGATTTGCAACCACAAAGGGCCTATAGCTCAGCACAGCTGCCATAGCTCAGCTACCATTTGCTTTGCTTGTAGAAGATGCCAGGTACAGTCCTTCACACATCCAGTAAAAAACAGACAAAACAGATCTCAGGGAATACAGGATCTCCCAGCTGTGAAAGCTGCTGCCAGTGACTGTAAACAGTACTGGAGCAGATAGACCAAGGATTAGTATAAGTCAAGCTTCATACATTCCTGAACAGGTGAATGAGAGGGAAACTTAAAACTCATTAGAGTTAACCCGATGTTTGCAATAGCTACACCAGAACCATGGCCAAGGGATCAGGCTCCTGCATTTTTCCATTTTAACCTTTCCGGTGAAATAGTCTACCAAGGAATTGTGCTTGAACCTTTTCATTGGTGATGGCTCTGCTAGCTTCAGTTACAATTTCTAAGCATAACAGTGTCTCAGCTTGTTTTCACTTTGTTGGGCAACCAATGCTTAGAGGGCATAGCCAGAAGTTTTCAAATGTATGTTGGCCAGGCCATTTGGTTATGGAAAGAATCTATGGCCTACTGCTCCCATCCGCCCCTAGACAGAAGCTGCATCTGCCTACTACCTCTTCTCCCCATATGCTCCTCCAGCACCAACTCCCTGACTCCACTTCTCATTTCAAAAGGTTTATCCCTATTTTGAGTATCCACTTAGCCTCTCTTGTTCAATACAGCTGCCATACTGTGCTATCCACTATCCATTGGGACGATTTGCATAGCAACCATACTTACTCAGAAGCATGTCCCACTGATTAAAAGGGGTTCTCAAGTTAAGTGCCTTCACATCCTTAGTAATAAACAAGATTAAGGGGGAAAGAAAGGGCAAGGACGTAGTCAACTTGCAGTCCGGAGTCTGATAAAGAAAAAAAAGAAGAAAAAAGAAGCCCTCTTCATGGGCTTGCTTTAACCCAACAGCATCATGTTTGGAGGCTGTGATTGAGTGGGTGAGGGAGAATGGGTTACAATTACCAAGCCGGCCTTCCCCAGCCTGGTGCCCTCCAATGTGTTGGGGACCGTAACTCCCTAGAAACTGGGAGTTATGGTACCAACACATCTGGAGGGTACCAGATTGGGGAAAGCTGAGAAAGATGGAGGTGAGACTGACAGGGCATAGCTGTAGTTTGGCCAGCATCCATGATGCTGTGAAGCTGGTTGGTGGGAGATTTGGGACAGATAAAAGGAAGTACTTCTTCACACATAACATAGTTAAACTTTGGAATTCACTACCACAAAATGTGGTGATGGCCACCAAGTTGGATGGCTTTAAAAAGGAATTGGACACAATCATGGAGGATAAATTCAATGGCTAGCAGTCCTGATGGCTATATGCTACCTCCAGTATCAGAGGCAGTAAGCCTATGTACACCAGTTGCTGGGGAACATGGGCGGGAGGGTGTTGACCTCCAAGACATACAGTCAATGGGCCTGTACACATGTGCAACAGGAAATAAGCTTCCATTTATCATGGTGCAAGTCCACCTTTCTTTCTTCCCCACTTAGGAGCAGGGATCATCATGCTGGAAGCCATGAGACTCTCGGAGCTTGGAGATTCATTCTGAACAAGCATAGGAGAGCTGCAGATCCAGTGTGTTTACCTTCAAGCATCACTGAGACCCTTTAGGATCAAGGGAGGCTAAGGTTTCTTGTTGTAAAAATGCTTACAAGTGGTTTTAGAACCCTTTCAAACAGAAATGGTCTCGTTCAAACTGTGTGTGTGTGTGTGTGTGTGTGTATGAGAGAGAGAGAGAGACAGACAGACAGACAGACAGACAGACAGAGACAGACACTCTTCCAATTAATTTTAGAATGACAAACTGTCTTCAGAATGTTCTGCCAGGTCACAATTTGCCACTTGAACGTAGTCCTCTTGAACATAGCAGGACTTGCTTCTGAGTAAATATTCCCCTGGGGAAAACATACCTTGGGTTAAGTTGATCACAAACAAATTGAAGCTTAATTAATTATTTGGCTTACAGGCTTGGTGAACTTAAGATGGCTGTTGTCCTCCACTAGGAGTAACACCTGGTCATGTTTTAACCATCTGGATTCTGTACGAGTTAGATTTATTTTTCTGATGAAACAAAACCTCAAACTCAACACTAAACAATGGGCTATTTCAAATTGTCACATACTTAAAATGTGCAAGAAGTGTCTTTCTAAGAGAGGTGGTAACCCTATCTTCTACCTACCAATATCCTGTGGTGTACTTGCTATTATTAACAGTTTGCTGTGATAAGCAAAATGGCACAGTCTCCGAAGGTTCTCCAGAGCAGCAGCCTAAACATACAAAACAAGAAGCTAGAACTGAATGAGGATAGGAAAGTCCTGGATGCTTTTCAGTGTCCATCTCTAATTCATTGTGAATTAGCGGCTTCCAGTAAGATTCCCCCACCTCAAAATTCTAGCCAAAATTCTGGATGAAGTGATATGGAGATCACTTCATCCAACTTAACTGGGACTTAGCCCAATCAGATGTGATGGCGTTCCAAGGCAGAAAAGTACAATAGCACTAGGCCAGAGAGAGTGACTAGGAAGGTGGTGTTGAGCTTTTTAAGTGTAATGCACCATCCTTACTCAATATTACCATCTAAGTGGTGAAAAGTGTTGAGCAAATGCAGTGTGAGCATGAGAAATGGGTTGGCCAAGTCCCATTGGAAGAAGACATTTTGCTCCTGCCTTCTCCCACTGGCCCATAGCAACTGCTGGGAGGTGTACATCATACAATCAGAAATGAGTCAGCACAGCACATTTACTCACACAGAGTACAAAAAATTTCCCCCCAGCATGACGGATCACAGACACATGGCCCAGCCCTCCATGGCTAGCCCCTCAGACTCATTCAGGCCATTCAGTTACAGGTTATTTACAGCATATCCTTATCCTACAAGAGCAAAAACAGGGGAGGAAGGCAAATGAGGAACCTTTATGTCAAACCCAGCGCAAGGTTTGGCATCTTGTACATCACTGTGCAAAATAGCCCCAATACAACAGCACGCTCAGGGGTAGTGTGGGGTGCTCAGCGCGAACATTGCAATTCCAAGAAAACCAACAAGGAAGGAAAGGAACAAACAGCATGGAGAGGGAGAGGGAGGAAGCACCAGACATGAAGACAGGGCCCCTCCTGACTGGAGAGATGGCAGAAAAGCCCACCCGGCTGCACACTTAGCAAACGTCCTACCTCTGGCTGGGTTAATGCAACGTCAGTTATCTCCTTAAGGCCATAATCCTATGCATGCTTACTTGAGCCTGAGTCTTGTTTGACTCAGTGGGACTTAATTCTGAGTAAACATGGCGGCTAAGATCAGCCTGCAAAGAATGCCTCCAAATGGCAGATTTGGGAGCCAGATTGTTAGCGCCTCATTATTTGCGATCAATGAATTTGGACATGACTCCATGTTAGCAGAGTTATCCATGACTTTCCATGTTAGCAGAGTTATCCATGACTTTTCAATGATTAGACAGAGTGATCTGTAAACTTAAAAGATGGTATGGCTATGAAAGTTTGACATGCAGGGATGGACAACACAGTGCATGGGAGAAATGGGGCCATGCTTGCTGCTTGAGAAGCTTATTAGAAGAAACGATGGTAAGAATTACCCTGGGCTTTTACATGTTCCAGAGAAAGAGGCAGTGTCTATGCAGCCACCCCACAGAGTGAGGCTGTGGTCCTTAATGCAACTGGTCAGCAATAAATGACAATAGAACAGGGGTGGACAGACTTCAGGTTTCCAGGATCTACTTTATTTATTTTTACTAGAATCCTGAGATCCACCAACCAGAGCAAAGTGCAAAAGACATATACATAGAATTAAATAATTCTGAGCCCAGAAATGTGTTAATATGAGAACTGTATTACACTCCTTCCACACAAAAATCCAGCCTTGGTGATTCCAAGCTTTCTTCACTTCAGCATAAAATAGGGTGGGGCAGGGGATCATTGCTAAGCAACTGGGAGTCAGAAATCCTTGATCTACTGCAAATCCTCCAGAGTGCCAGTAGATCCAGCTATACCTTCTTCCCACCCCTGCCATAGAGTACTACTGCAGGAGAAAGGTGAAAGCACTAACTTAATAGAAGTTCAGTCATTCCAGCACTATTCCAGCTACAGCAATTACTGTCTTTTCTCTGAATTTTTATTATTGCATGTGCACATTTTTGCAATACAAGCCATTGTTCATTTACCTCTTTTGGGTCCTGCCTTCCCCTTCTGTTTTCTGTGTGTTTTAGGTGAACTTCTTTTAAGTTAGTGCTTTTTAATATTATATGACTACAGACAATAATGCAAAGAAAATCGCTCCAACTACGGTGGCTGGAAAAAAATAACATGGGATTATATGCAATGCAAGGCTAAATATTAGCAACCCGCTGAAGGGACTCCAGAGAGAGATCAGGCCTTCTTGCACAAGCACTAAGGAAGGAGGACATTTGCAATGGGAACTTCAGCAAGCAGAGGTTTCCAAAGATCTGCCAGCCTTCCCCACCTGGTGTCCGTCAAATGTGTTGGACTGCAACTCCTCCATGGCCACATGACTATGAATGAGCTAAATAAGGGAAGTGTGGCAAAATGACATACTAAGGCAGGGTTCTCCAACCTTGGGTCCCCAGATGTTTTTGGCCTACAACTCCCAACATGCCCCAGCCAGCATAACTGGCTGGGGCATGCTGGGAGTTGTAGGCCAAAAACATCTGGGGACCCAAGGTTGGAGAACACTGTACTGAGGCCTTTAAAAACTTGGGATGCATTGAATAAAGATGGAGTGAAGGGGCTGCAGAGCCTCATACTGCCTGCTAAAAGGCTGAATAGATCGATCCAAGCCGGTTGTTCTCTCTAGGCTGCTCTGCTCCTCTTGTACATCAAGGAGGCTGCAGATCATCTCTGGTTCTCCAACCACTGCAGCAGTGATTTAAAACTGAATTTGGGTGCAATCCTGAAGCTGGCCAAAGACCTACTGAGCGGCTGAAAGAAGTGGCTTAAGTGCTGCTCTGCCAGCAGAGAGTAGGATCCCAAAGCCCCCTCATTTGCCCAACACATCCCCACAACACCCATCAACTGTATGAGCACTGGAGCTGGCATAGTTAATTCCCCCCCATTGAAGTCAATGGGAGAGGGGGGGAGAATAATGCCCCACCCCACCGCAATAGGATTGCTCTGCTCAGCTTCTTAAATTAATGTGAGGAATGGTTATGTACATAGCAGCCATGCATTTGATTGTGGCAGAATGTTTATCCAGGATTACTAAGCATCCAATCCAATCCAATTTAAATTATCCAAGATAACTGCTTGCTTTAAACCAGCCAGTGTGCATCTTCTCAGGTAGTCCAAGTCTATTCACCGCCTGCTGGGTTCCAGAGTATACTAACAGCTCCAAGGTTTCAATTACATAAAACAGGATATATATGTACATATAGTAATACAAAGAGAAACAAGCACCTTAGATCTGCACAGTCCAAATTGGCCGGAATCTCCCACAGTGCTGTCGCATGGATCCATCCTTGAGAGAATTGTTAGACATATTTGAATGGTAGAGTTACCCTGCAGCTGGCCACAAAAGGAAAGTAGGGGGAAATTGCACCAAGCTGTGTTTTTCTTAAAACAAAAAGGCCTCTTTGATTTTATGGTTCCTTTGATAAAATTCAGGGATAGAAACATTCTGTGCCCTCCAGCCCGTTCTGACTGGCAGCTGCTATGTAGCAGACAAGGGCATTCATCTCAAGCTCTATATTAAGTGAAAGCACATTACTAATATTGATAAAGGCCGGGACTTGCTTGATGCCAGTTGCAACCAACAGCCAATCAGAAAGCGGTAGCACCTTCACATGGGTAGTAAGGCCCATCTGAGATGTCTCTCAAGCATCTGCGACTTCACCATCAATGCAGGTTTCCCCCCGCTTCCCATCCCCCCCCACTTTTTGTAATATCTTGCCTAATGAAGAGATCTGGAATGCGTGCACATTTTTTATGACCTTTTGGTTCGCCTAATAAAGACATTACGTTGATATGGATTTTGGAGTTAATTTTAAAGGGTATCTCAGTTTCCTGACTTGGACTTCTCCTATGACTGAAATGGAGATTCAGATCAAAACTTAATAAATGCTCCTACTTGCCATGTGCCTGATATTCTTGGAGAAATTTAAATCCATGAGTTCAGTTGTGCTGGAATGTATATTCATAACCCTGTGCAACAGGACAGGAAGTTGTCTGAACCACATCAACTGAGAAATGTTGGGAGAACTGATGCAGGGAACATGTGAGAAAGATCTGACAAAATAGTAATGGGAGGGATGACCAAAATCCCAGTAAAGAAAGAAAACCCTCCCAAAAGATGGTTCTAAACCCTATGGTTTAGAAAATGCCTCAGAGGTTCTTCTTGGCTCACTGCAAATCCATGGGCTTTACCTCTGCCCATTCTACAAGTTAGGCCAATGCAAAAAAACACCATGGAGAGAGCAGGGAAGCAGAGTCAACACAAAAAGGTGGAGCTATACCTTTTTGCTAACCCAAACCAAGATGCACTCTGCCATCAAGAGCACATAATGCAGGCCACGTGCTAAAGCTAAGCAGGTATGAGCCAGGTCAGTGCTTGGATGGGTGACTGCCTGGGCTGCCCACATCTGTTCTCCTGCATTGAGCAGGGGGTTGACCTCGATGGCCTTATAGGCCCCTTCCAACTCTACTATTCTATCAGCTGCACAGGATACAGGAGAGTCCACTTTGGAGCCCTAGTCAAAGTTGGGGCCAGATAGTACGTCTTGCTCCCAATCAGGAGGAGAAGGGAGGGAGTGTCTGGAAAAGGTGCAAAAGAGGGGCCATGCATCCACTCCCCACCTGGAGAGGGGGAGCTGGCAGGAAATGAAATGGGGCTGTTACAGTGGTTAGGGTGCAGCTGTGGAGCCTGACTTGGGTGCTCATAGGCATGTGGGGTGGAGGAATGAACAAGGGCCAAGCTACATCTAGAGTGTGCAATGGGGAGTTGCATCCCTGTCTCCTCACCAGAAGTGGGAGGATGGGAAGTGTCATAGCTCAGTGGTAGAGCACAAGCTTTGCAGAATGTCTCAGGTTCCATTTCTGGCATCTCCTGGTATAGCTGGGAAAACTTGTGCCTGAAATGCTGGAAAGCCACTGCTAGTCATTGTCGATAATACTAGGCTGGATAGAGCAATGGTCTGACTCAGAATAAGGCAGCTTCCTATGTTCCTATGAGAGGAAGCCAGTGCAGGGATGTGAATTTGTTAGGCAGAAGCTGCTGCACTCAGAGTAGTCAAGCCACAGCTTTTATGTCTTCCTCCCACTGCCTCTAATCCATCATGGGAGAAAGAGCAAGGAGAGAGGAAAACACACCCTTTTCTTCTGATCATCTTTTGGGAGCTCTAAAACCCAGGAGCTTGGACAAATGGCTCCTCATCCTTTGAAGGAAAAGTCAAGAACTTTTCTGGTCTGCAATACAACTTTGGTTGGCCCTGCCCTGAACTGGAAGAGATGTGTCCCCCCCGTCCTGTCCCGGCTGTTTTTCTACTACTAAATGAGAAATTTAGATTCCAGCAGAGGCGACACCCTCACCCTATGTCTCCCTAACATGTAAACATAGCTCTGATCTCCTGAGGTCAATTGGCTAGACCAGTCTTGTCAACGACAGAAAGAGCAGATGGAAATGAGGCAAAGTAGGTTGGAAATCTGGGTTGAGATACTCCCTCTGAGGGGCATTCTTTATTCCAGCCAAAGGGTCAGATGGTGATAATAATAATAATAATTTAAAAAAGAAGACACATTTCTTGAGAGAGACCTGTTCCACTCTGAGCTGGGTGCAATGCTTGGCCTAGTGCTATCCACTCTACAAATGAAATGTCTCCCCATATAGGGACGATGGGACCACATAACCAGCTGCAGATGTATAGGTAGGCAGGAAGAGAAGAGTGGTTTTGTTCCCTATGTCTAGGTGTCCTGGGATGAAAGGCAGCTGCCGGGCTATCTACTGAGTTGATCACCTAAAAAGAGTTCCAAGCAACACTGTCAATGATGGGAGCAGAAACAAGCCCAGCAGGCAAGGCATTAAATGTTACCCTGACTTCCCCTCTTGGACTCCTTGTGCTGAAGATGAGAGATCCAACATTTGGCCTGGGCTGGGGGCTAAACTGCACACTACATTAAATGTGTAGCTTGTACATGACCCTAACATTTTTTTTAAACTTTAGTGTAAGCGTGTGGGCCTCTAATCCAGATCAGGACTACTGTGAATGGGAAGGGGAGGTTAAACATTCCCAGAGAGCTGCTTCCTGCCCTAAATTCAACTCCCACACACAAGGGCTGAAACAAAGGGGGAAACCACAATTGGTGGCAATGGAGGTTTATTTCTCTCTTTAGCCCCCATGTGGGGGTGGATTTGGGGGTAAACAACTGGGTGGGAAGGCTTAACTCCCCCCCTTTACCAATGTCCCGATCTATATTGGGGGCCCTCAGGCTTACACTAAAGGAAAACAAATGTTAGGATCAGCTACATGCTACGCATTTAATGTAGCGTGTAGTTTAGCCCTAAGCTTACAAGACCACCGCAGACTGCTTCCTGTATGCAAAAAAGAGCAAGATCTGCCAATTCATAGCTAGAGGCTCCCCTCCCCCATCCCCCTCTTTGAAAGAGTGACATTAAGGCAGAGTTTCAGGACCATAGGTAACACCACAGTCCAGTCATTCAAGTTGCATTTTTGCTCAGATCATCACAGTTTGACAGCAGCACAACTTCACTTTAAAGCACAAGAGTGCCCTGTTTGCCTTGAACACCCACCCTTTGAGGCAACATAAGGCAGGGCTCTGTAGTGCTCAACATGCTTGTGCATGAGGTCAATGAGAAAACACACATGGGCAATAAATGCTCATCTATGCTGCATTACTTCCTGGCCTTCCAGTCTAGTCTCCTCCCTCTCCTATTCAGATTAGGAGGGGAGAGTTTAGCAGCAAATGGGTTACCTCTTAGAAGTCTCCCTTAGGCTTCATCACTACCACCATACAGGCAGAGCATGGCTAACAGTTCCAGATTAATTCAAAATGGGCAAAATGAAGGCTGGTAGCCATTTAAATACATTCTGCTTGAAGGGACAGAGGGACCTCAAAAAGTTTGGGGGAGGAGATTAAAGTCTTTCCCCACTTTACAGTTATGACAGAGACAATCAACGCTATCTCCAGAAAATCCCAGACCATGCTGGCTGAGGATGATGGGAGTTGTAGTACAACATATCTGGAGGGCACCAGGTTGGGGGAGGCTGGTGTAGTCATGTAACATCTGAGATCGACCACTTACTGCCCTGTTTTGTTCACAATTAAAACCTAAGTTAAGCACAGTTTTCGAAACAGGAAGCAGGCTTAACAGAGAGGCCCTGACAATTAATGGGAGAAGCCCAAGGAAAAGAAAACTTGGGCAGAAAAGAGCAGACACTGCACATAAGAAACAGAGCATCGAGAATGTCAGCTTTTGTATCTTATACAGTCCTGTTTTATGGCAAGCAGATTTGTCATTTAGTTAATTTGCCTCAAGGAAAGCACTGCAAAATCTTCCATTCATCCTGCATTTAATTTTTTTAAATTAGTTGTAATTAATTACCATGGTGCTGACCAACCTTTCTGGCTAGTGTGCAACAACTCAAGTCTGAAGTATGAGATAGCACCATTTGAGTGAACAGTACAGTACACATGCAAAACCCTGTACCTTGCATTTGTTTTGCCTTGCCGCCACAGAGGCAAGGAGCAGTTACCAATGTGCCACTAGAAAGGCAGGTCAGCCTGCAGGCATGATTCAGCAGTACCAGGCCCCGTGGGCCACACTGTTCCTGTTCATCAGGCATGTCGCAAACACCTGTAGCTTGTGCTACTTGTGGCATCTGTGTCACAGGTTGACTGTACATTAATTACATCTTAAACAGCATACTCTCTGAATGTGGATCCAATATCCACGCACAAGAGGGAGGTATCAGCAGGCTCAAGGAAACCCCAAGGTTTAAACTAGTAAAAAAAAAATGTTTAGGAAAAAAAACCTAAGGGAACAACCTCCTGCCTCTGCCAAACACCTCAATGAGAACAGATTGTGTTCAGTGGCCAATGAATGTTGAGTATTTGTTTCGGGAAAGGAATGGAAAACTGGGGAGGGAATGGAGTAGGGTATCAGCTAGCTGGCCCACTGAACAGTAGTACTCCACACTGCAACATTTTGTTGCCAGTCCCACTTGTTATAATTACATTATAGTTATCCTGGGAGAACAAACAGGTTTTGACTTCAGGAGACTTGCTATGGCAAAATTGTGGGGGAAACCCTAAAGCTATATACATTCTGTTTGTTGACTGGGCAAGTGCAGAACTTGGCACATAATCTGCAGTCCTGAGAATAGTTACTCTCACTTTCTAAAACCATGTTTTCTAGACCTCGTGGTTGCAGAGGAAATACTGAAAATATGGGCAGTGTCACCTAAAAGCTCAGAACCATAAGGGGCCAAGCATGACTTCTAGTGAATCAGAGCAAAGTCCTTGAGGTATTTGGCACAGTATATCTATCTCCAGACCTAGTTACCACTTGTTCAGTGTAAGAGACACTCTAGTGGCTTTTATATCATAAGAATGGTGAGGGGGCAATGGTTAAATTAACATGTTCTATCAGTAAAACTATAATCAAAGATGTTACACTGGATAGGAAGAGAATACTGCATAGGGTAAAGGCTGTTAGAGGACACCAGAAGATCTGAAATTCTGCTTTCTATATTCTACTATATATATATTCTGCTGCAGTATGAACTGAACCCCTACGATAATTAAGTTGGAAAACCTGCAACATGCATTATGGAGAACCTAACAATTACCTGGCCTCTGCGACAGAAACTAAAATTCATACTTCTACCTTATTTGGGGGGGGGGGGGGGGCAAAGGACCCTTTCCCATTATCTAATCCCTTCTGGCTGGAGGTTGGCAAAGTGGCCTCAAAACTCATCAGCAGGCCATTTCAGTATGTTAGTGGTTAAGCTGCTGGCCCGACACCCGTAAGTCCCTTTTCAAAGTTGCCCTCCAGGAAAACTACTGGATGGGCTTGTGAAATGTGTAATGAACCCCCTTTCTCATTTGCAGAGAGGGCTAATCAATGGCCAGAGAGGCCCCCTGCCCAACAGAAATTGCATGGAAACTCCTTGAGGCAAGTCCACAAGGCAAGGCATGCCAATTTTATACAACTAATAGCTCCCTTAATATAGGAAAATAGATCCAACCTAAATCAGAGCACCTTTTGTACCTGTTAAGATAGCTGACAGTACTAGGGCAGAAAAGGAAGGAGAAACAAGATTTTCATTTGATTTGGAAGGCCTAGCCCTACTCACTGATGGCTGCTTGTTTGGAAATCAAGGAAATGACATCCATGACTCAACCTAGAATGCTGAGAATGTTAAAATACAGCGCTAGATTTTTGTTCAAACTAACACTGTAGAAAATATCTACTACCTTCTCTCCCCAAGGTGAGCAGAAGAAAAAATGAACCAAGGAAAGGGGAGTCACAAGCATGTCAATATGTGGGGCACGGGTGGGAGACATATTTAGTTTTGGAGACAGTTGACAGCATTGCTGTCCAAGCAGAGGACCACAAAGAAGCATCCTCCCCTTGGTCCCAAAATGCAGGCCTCTTGTGCTTTTAAGAATGGAATGACAAAGAATGGGGCCAGAAGGGGAGCCTATCAGCACATTGTGCATCTTTGAGAAGGTTGTGCTGCTGATTCAACCCTGTGTGCACCTGATGCAAGCTGCAAGGACCCACAAGGCGAGTTTGGTTACTGGAGGTCATCCAGTCAGCACCGATTTTAGTTTGGAGGGACCACAGTAATGGAATTTACAGACCGGTAAAACAAGAAGGGGGTGTACTGAACAAAAAACACAATGAGATACAGCGGCTCCTCCTTGTGGAACCAATGCCAGGTGGTTAAAAACAAAACCAAGGCATAATTTCTAGAACCAAAGAGTAAACAGAATGGCCCAGCTTAACCAAAATAAAATAATGGGGGAAGAAAAAAAAACAAAGCAGTTTATTGGGAATCTGAATGTAAAAGGACCATCATGCAGATTAAATAAGGAGGGTACAAAGACAGAGTTAACAGTCCTAGGCCTTTGCCTTTGCTTGCTGTGGTAGGGAAGCTGAAGGGCAGCATCCAGAGGGAAACAGCTACGGCAGCAGGTGGTTTGCTGCAGCGGCGACTTTTCCCCACTCCTGATGCTTACAGGTTCCTTTCTGGGTTTTTGCTTTTCTTTACTTTATAAAAAGATCCTCATTTTAGGGAACCACAATCTTGACTGCTGCCCTGCCTGCTGACATTGCCCTGCCGAAATGCGGTGGCCACTTCTGTGAGGTGGTCCCCAGAGTCTGTGCCCCACATAGGAACGTCAATGCTGGCAACCCTGGATCCAAGGGATTTATTAATGCCCACCCCCACCGCTCAGTCATACTGGAAAGCCCAGGAGTTTATGACAGAGGCAGAAAGCCTAAGAATAAAAACCATCATTCTCCTACCACCGTAGTCCCTGGGGTGGGGGGGAGCAGTATCTTGCAGAGGAGCAGCAAACTGCCTCCTCTTTCATCGTCCATCTGCACAGATCCCAAAGCAAATGATGGGCACCTCCCTGCCCTCTGTGGTGTTCTGTTCCAGACCACAGGTTCCAGATACAAAAAACAAAGAAGAACCAGGAGCAAAGGCAGCCGAGACCAGCTCACTCCAGTCTCCATTCCATCCTGATCCAGTCATCTTTAGAGTGCAGACTGCACATTGGGGTCCAGGGTTTCTCGGTCAGGAGACTCAATGTAGTTGGCTGCTTCTTGGAGCTTCAGCAACATTGCCATCTGTATGGGGGGGAAAGACCAAAAAGTAATTAAAAATACATTATAGTAGTTCCAAGTCCCTTTTTATATACACAGAACTCAACAGATGTCCTTCAGTCCATAGTGCCTGAAAACAAGCCAGCACGTGTCTGGTGAATACCCCACAAGAATATGCAAGGAGTTATTGGTGATCAGGATTAGTTATTGGTGATCCCAGGTAGATGAGAAGGGAAGCCATGCAACTGTGATTTCAGATCAGATCAGTTTATCACCTGTGCTTTGAATAAGATGGAGTGTCCTTACCAAGGGAACAAACAAGTGTTCAGCCCTTGTGGCTCAGAAAGAAGCTCAGGCAAAGCTTAAATACAGTGGTTTGCATGATGGAGTCTTCTTGTGGTTACTTACAACTGCAGTGTATACAGAAAACAAAGCTTTTTTTTTACAGTTATACCCATGTCTCAATTATTATGTGCCTTTGATTCAGGTGGGTACATGGACTACAAGAGCAGTCCAAGAAGGCCTTGAATCTCAGCTCTGTTTCACAAATCCAGAGGGCTTGGATGGTTTTCTCCCAGGGGGTATCATGCTTAGGAGACAGGGTGCAACTGTGGAATTAAAGCTACAACCTTACAAACCAGCTGCATATCGAATTTATTTTGTAAACTTGTACACTGAATTATCTGGATGGTTATCAAGCTAAAAAATAACAGAATCATTTAAAAAAAAACACATAACAAGAACAATAATCAATAAAACGGCAGGATAAATAACAGAAATAATAACAGAAATAAAACAGTCAGATATTAAAAGCTCATCAGATGTTGAAAGTTTGAGAAAACCAAAAGGTCTTTGCCTGGGTGCCAAGTGACCCTCGTGCGGAGAAAAATCCATAAAACTGCATATGTCCTTTAAAGGTAGACTCTGGAACTCAAAATTGAACTAGACAGATTTAGGCAAACGTGGCTAGTGAGGATGGATAAGCTAACACAGGTTTGTGTTATGTCCCTACTAGGCTTCTCCCCTATTGTCACTAATCCATCCTAGATTTCCTCCACACAGCTGTACCTATACTCCTCGGTACATAGCTGCTGGGGGCATAATTCCCAAATGATGGGTTTCAAGGCTAGCTCACATACTACTTAGAAGGGGCATTTGTCCTAGGTGCCCTACCCTAACGGGCTTGACTTGCAGCAGCTTCTCTCAGGATTTACAAAGGAATACAGGCTACTGTTTGCTTCTGCTCTCTACCCTATAATGTCCACAATTCTGCCATGGCTACGTGCACTGGCAAAGCCAAAACTATCCCATGTAGCTATCTCAGTTGGAGTGGAGCCAGATTCTTTCTCTGGCTTACACGTTTATGCCACCCTGTGGCCAAATCCTCACAGTGCTGCCCAACACAGTCATTGTAAGGCTCTTCTCTCTTGTGAAGGCAATTATGCTTGCTGAGGTCACCAATCCAGTCTCTGTAAAGTGGCAGGGGAGAGCAGCGTTTCCCCATTGCCCATGTGAAGATGCAGACCCTAATGTGTTAAACTGCCCTCTCAAGCAATACTTGTGCTGCTATTCTAGACTCAAAGACTATTCCCAGGAGAGAGAGAGAGAGAGAGAGAGAGAGAGAGAGAGAGAGAGAGAGAGGATAGGAGGTAGTAAGAGGCTGGGAGACACAACAGAGAAGGCAACCACTATTACAGTAATGCAGTTGTGTCCCAGTGGGCAGCTGGATGATACACTTAGCAATTGCCTGTATTGTTGTGAAAATCTTTAAAGCAGCTGCTGGTCTAGCTGGGACTTCCTTTTCCTCCCTCCATGATGTTCTGCAGCACCAACTAACTTGGGGGGGCGGTGGCCTACAAGGCACTCAAGACAAGATGGCTGGTTTCTGTGAAAGCAGCCATCCGGAAGTGCCAAAGCCTCATTGTGTTTACTTGGGGAAGCAATCCATGGTGGCACCATTTCTATTTAATGCCAATAGTTGCTAGATAATTAGTTAGCCTAACAGGGGGAAGCAGTGGGTTTTGGGGGTGTGAAAGAGGGGAAGGGAAGGGTTAACACTCCCAACCCCATACACTGTACCCCGCACCTCATACACACTCACACCTCAGTGCACCACACCAATTAGTCTTAGGAAAAGAGCATGTATAAAAGTGTTTTTTCTAAGCCTAATTGCTGTGCAAGAGGGATTTTCATCGGGGAGGAAGAAAGAGAAAAGGGAACAAGTGGAGAGAGAGAAGGGGAGAGACAGAGGAAGAGAGAAAATGGGGTGGTTCTGCCCACCGCTGACTGGCCCCACCCACTTTTGATTGAGTCCCTCCCACCACAAACTCTGCCCTCTCCTATCTCAGTATGGACGCCTTGAGAGCTTATCTTTGGGGGGAATGTGCCCCTTAACATAAAAAAAGATTCCCCATTCCTGCTTTATAGCCATTGGAAAGTTATCATATGGTGCCTGAACTCCTAGCTGGCTGGGGGATTCTGGGAGTTGTAGTCCAACACCTCTAGAGGGCAGAAGGCTGGGGAATGCTGCAGTAACCAATGTGCAAGCTAAATCTATTGCTACAAAGAAATGGCTGGCAAGGTATGGCGGTGCAACAATGACCTGGGCCACTCATCCAACAGGATGCTTTTGAGCTCCCAACTTAATTCCCTCATGCAAAAGATTACAAGAATCAGCCCAGCCTATTCCTTGACCACTGCCTTCCTCTGCAGCCTGAAGACTTACCAAGGGGTCCGATTCCAGAGAGTTGGGTGTAGAATCCTTGCCACTCCGTTCCTCTGGAGGTGAGACGGTGCTGTGGGGGCCCACACTGGGTGGGGGAAGGTGATAGAACTTTGACTGGTCTTGTTGGGCCGACGGCCATGGCAACGTGTCTCTCACCCACTCCACAGGGTCCTCCCAGGCAGCTTTCTGCCCATGCACCTGCAACAGGGATAGGCAAGAAAGAGTATTTACTGGAGCCTGGCTGGCATTTGTGACAGCAGTCAGAGAAATGAGCCACATATACGTGCAGCTGCCACTGTTCCCATCCTCTGGTGAGAGGCAGGGCAGAAGCTCAGAGTGAATTCAAGCAGTAGTTGGACAATGTCCGAAAAAACAGCTTTGCTTCAAGATGCTTTACTGTGGATCATTTAGAGCAGAGCAAAAGTGCAGTTTGTAGCCAAGCAATCTATCCATGCAAATGGGTCCAGGCTAAAGCCACCACGTTAGATTGGGATGGAGGAAAAGATACCTTGATCCCATCCTTTGCTCCCTCCTGAAGATAGGGGATGATGGAATTGTTCCACAGGTCGATGAACCAGGTTCGGAAATCCTCAATACCGATGGGGCATGACAAAAAGAAACAAGGGCCTGGAAAGCAAAGGAAGGAAGGGAGGATGAGCTACTAGCCAGTGTGGGAACACCAAACTCTTGTAATATTTTGCCACAGGGGATCACTGCTACGCCACAGTGGCTATGGCTATGCCAGATACAAGAAGTCAGTATGGTGTAGACCTAGCAACTCCTTACTAAACTGGAAAGGAATCATTAACATCTGGTTCCTATGCTATTTGAGTTCAAGGGATGGGTTTTGTAATCAAATAGGGATTAATAGATATACAGGGAGGAGCTATATAACTTTAAGAATGTGCATAGCCTGTATTTGCCATTTGGGTCTGGAACTGAACTGAGCGGCATACAAATATTTCAAATAAATAAATAATAAACCCAGATGACTGCTAACGTATTGTAGCCCTTTCCCACAACTTCAATAGGAACACCAAAGATAAATCAATGAATTCAGCTGTCCACAATGTAGTAGAAAACAGGGCTTAATTTGAGCCAGTGCTCAGCCCAGGAAATTCTTTAAAACTAGAGCTCTAGTACTTTGAAGTAATAATTGGACACCCCTCTGAGCATATGCAGTTTGCTTTTTTCTCATCACTGGGTAACCATAACCACACACCTAACCCATTATAATTAATGACAGGGATGCCCAATGAGAGGCTGTTGCTTCTATGCAGTCTTGAGCCCTGTAATCCCTCTTTTGTTCGAACTTGATCTAGGATGGTCTTCCTATCCCAGCTTCCTGAACTACATCTCCAGCCAGCATGACTCAAGCCTTACCAATGAGGAAATCAGAAGTGCTGTGCTTCTCCAGGAAGGTGTGAAGATGGTACCAGAGCTTGGGCACCCAGTCCAGCACACGCAGCAGCTCCTCCCGGTTGGCATTGACATCACTGTCAGACTCAAGCAGTTTCCGGCGTAGGTAGCGCACCAGGAAGCCATTGGCCGGCTCTACGTTATTGGAGAACGTCAGCATCCTACAGGGTAAGGTAAGGTGACAGGTTAGTGATGAGAACCAGAAGACAGGCATGCATCTCAAGCAAACAATCCTCTTTCAAAGCTCGTTCTTGCCCGGCATTCCTCAACCTGGTGCCTTCAACTACAATCAGTCTCAGCAAGCATGGCCAATGGTCAGGAATTCTGGGAGTTGTAGTACAAAACATCTGGAAGGAACAAGGTTGGGGAAGGCAGGTCTAGACAAACAGGCAGAACGGGAAAGGAGCTGTACCTGTTTCCCCACCTCAAACAACGACTTATATAACTCTCTCTCTCTCTCTCTTACACACACACACACACACACAAAACATGAATCCTTTACATAGCAGAATAACTGTTTTTTTTAACCCCAGGTGATCTTGGACCCAAACAGGACAGAAGAAGAAATGTTACTTAAAAACCCAGCACAATCCCCCTGCCTTCAATGGATTCAGTGTTGCTGCCCTTACCTGAAACTGAGGTGGAGGCCATGGTTTGGAGTCATCTTTACTGGCTGGTTTGTTGTTCCAATGATGTAAGGGCTGGTGGGGAAGAGGAACAAGAGCTCCATCAGGCACTACGTATCACATTTGCTCTTTGCAGAGAGCATATTTGGAAGTCCTTTACTCTGCCACTTCTTCACTCTCCACTCAGCAGGATTATTCAGTTGGGACAGCCTTCCCCAACCTGGTGGCCATGCTGGTTGGGGATGATGGGAGTTGTAGTTCAACACATCAAAAGGGCAACATGTTGGGGAAGGCTGCACTATCTGCATCACACCCATCTTAGAAACAGAGGTCTTGGCTATGACTAGCACAACATGCTTTTTCTCATATCAATCCCCCTCCTTAAGACAACGGAGGAACGTCTCTCCCAACCGCAATCTACCCGGACGCTACGCTCAACATCTGGGGCCCTCCTCCAACTGCCACCTCCAAGAGAGGCTCGGTTGGTGGCAACGAGGAGGAGAGCCTTCTCAGTGGTAGCCCCCCAATTATGGAACAAGCTCCCCACTGAGACCCGCCTGGCGCCAACCTTACTATCTTTTCGGCGCCAGGTTAAGACTTCCCTCTATGCCAAGGCATTTAATAATTAGGAGCTCGGAATAGCAAGGGGGGGGGGGATTGTCACCTGTAGGCTCAGTTTTATTAGTGTTTTTTTAATTGTTATTTTAAACTGTGTTTTAAAATTTGGTTTTTAATCTTTTAAATTATTTTGTATATTTTTATTGTTGTTTTTATGTATAATCTATTGTGAACCGCCCAGAGAGCTTCGGCTGTGGGGCGGTATAGAAATGAAATAAATTAATAAATGAAATGAACAGAACAATGCACTGCTTCTCCGGAGCAGCTGTGAAGAAAGAGTGTAGATTGGGGATGGGGGGAGAGTTCCCCTAATAGGAATAGGGGCTATGCCAGGAGCTGGTAGAGGAAGTTGTCCTATATTTAGGATTGTAAGATACTGTATGCTTTCTTGAGCAGGCATTTTGCCTACAAAGGCAGGTTATACAATTTTACTAAACCAAGTATACAATAAAACTTGGCTGGCCCTTGATACCATATAAAGCCCCTTTTTGGGTCAAATGATTCTGGAGACTCATAGTAATGGGGACACACCTCTCTCTGGTCAAACTCGCAGTACAGAAAAGAATGATAGTGGCCAACATTTTCTGGCAAGCATGCCACAAGTATATGCTTGTGCACAATACGATGCATATCAGCTCACTTTGTCTTTGGGTGTTTTTTTCTGTGCCTGAGCTGGAGAGCAGGCAGCAACACAATGCTGGAAAGACAGGCCCACTAACTCTACTCCCATGTTGGCCACCAATGTCATAGAACTAGTGGTGGGGAAATCCTCTTCTATAGTGTGGCAGTCAAGAGACAATGATGATGCAGGCCCCTGAGATAATAGTAAAGCCATGCTATTGTCAACAAATGCCTGCTGTGAGATAGGCAGAAAAAATGCACATCAGAATGAACTGTTGCACTTGTAACTTCGAACATCCCTTGGGGGCAGGATTACTATTAAGCGCGGTATGAGTTGAATACTAATGTATAGTAGTCTCTCACCATTTGTGGTACTTGCAGGTGAGTGCTCCATTGACAAGCTCACTGATGGAGCCAGGCTCGCTGAGGTCATCAAGGAGAATGACCAATGGCACATCTATCCCTGTTTCCCGATCAATCTGATTGGCCAGATTGGAGAGGTAAAGTTGTAGGTCCTGTTAAAGAATTATGCAACATGGAAGTCACTTGGTTAGCATGGAGGAAATAGTAGGCATGCACCCAACAAATGAATGAAGAAATGCAGGGACGTTAGGAAAGGTGATCAGATGGTGGTGAATCCACCAGGGTGGGTACTGGATGTAGGATTGAGGATTACTATCAAGGAAGGGAAGGGAACATCAGCAAAGGGCTGGAAGCGCAGGGTGGTGAAGATTAAGGCTGCAGTTCTATACCTACTTAACCAAGAGAAAGTCCCATTGAACTTAATGGAATTGCTTCTGGGAAGATATACGGTATATATAGGATTGTGCTAGAAGATTAGGGCAAGCATGCATGAAATTCCTCAGCTGAAATTACAGGGGGGCTATGCCTTAGGAATGAAGGCTATCACAGCAGGGCTGTGCTAGGGGTCAGAGAGATTGTTCCTGTGACTGTGCAGAAATGAAGGGGTAGCTGTTACCAACAAGAGCTTTCTAACCTTGCATGACTGCTGGTGCATGTTGAAAGTGTTGACAATGCCATCAGTGACCTCACGGCCCGAGCGCTCCACCAAATACTCAGCCAGCCGATTGGTCAGGTAGGTCTTGCCAGTTCCACTTGGCCCAGAGAGGATAAGACGCCGGTGCTTGAGCAGAAGGCTTATATAGTGCTGCATCATGGGCTTGGGGATAAGGGTCTCAAACACCAGACTGTCCACACACTTCTCTTTCAAGCCTGAGTAGAAGATGGTGGCTGTTACAAGACATCCCCCCTCTCACACTCGGGGCTTTCATAACATCCCAGGCTCCCCTTTCTATCACAATGGTTCCACCTGAGCCAGGGCAAGCTCCTTTCTTCTACAATCATCCCCAACTTTTTAATGTTTTACTGGCAACTACCACTACCACTACCATGTGAAGGCCCTCATCTTCTGTTGGGAGTCACTTAGTCCCACATAGAGAAAGATGTTACATTGCTATGCACTATCTCTGCCCTGGATCAGGCTCTGGCAAATGTGTTTTGTTCTAACCGAAGTTACAAACCAGGATGCCACACCATGGCTTGATACCGGTTTATTTTAACTAACTCTGATTAGAACAAACCTCAGTTCTCCAAGTTTATATATAGCACGGAATTGTGATTTGTTTAAAGTGAAAACAGAAGCTCTCTTTCTCTCCCCTTGTGGGCAGAGGAGGAGGAGAAACTCAAAATCCCAAGGCTCACTGCAGCTTGTTCCAAATCATCAAACTATGGCTTAGGTAATAATCTGGAAGGGGCCTAGATCTGGGACTTCTATTTCACAAAATCAGAGAGAAAAAAATATTATCTGCAGTATAGCCAACCACAGATCTTCACCTATAGCAGCCTTCCCCAACCTGGTGCAACCCTGGTTGTTTCTCCCAGAATTCCAGACCACTGGCCAAGCTGGCTGGGACTGAGGGGTGTTGAAGTAAAACATGTCTGGAGGGCACCAGATTGGGGAAGGCTGACCTATAGCAATGCTATAGTGGTGCAGTTAGCAACTCCAGTATACCATAACCACTTCTGAACTTGGCAGTGCTCTCCAGGTGTTCTCTCACTCAAGAGGTCCCTGTTGCTTTTTTCTCCTCCTCCTCCTCCTCATTCTGGCCCAGCCAGCTGCTTAAATTTGGGCAGGATAGAAACAAAGGGATGAGCAGAGGTAGCCCAGCATATCACTAGTGCTAAATGAATGTTACAAACATGTTGTGGTAGTACCTTTCAGTGTCACAGCGATACTGGTTATACCCCGTCGGCAAGGTGGCAACTCCGGTGGCTCTGTGTCCAAGACTCGCTTGATGTGGCTGATGCTGTAGCCATAGACAGACTCAATGCTGAGCCCCAGTGAGAGAGCAGGGTCCATCTTGGTGACGTACTCCTGAGTGAAGACAGGGAGGGACTCAGGTCAAGAACAGGCTTCAGACTGTTTAGGACAACCTTCCTGAAATGGGTGCCTTCCAGATGTGTTGGACTACAACTCCTAGCATACCCCAGCCAGCTGGTGCCTGGTGCCACGTGTTCCTCTATCCCTACCCCAATGCAAAGGAGCTCAGTGTAATAGGCAGCCACTGGTTTGGCCATGAGGACTACACAGTGGTTCCTGAACAGTTCAGTGAAAAAGCCTGCTGCCATTATGTCCTTAAGGAGCGATTTATCCTCTTGTCTCTGTTGGGCACAAGAAGGGTCCTTCCATTTCTTTCCTCCACTGTTCACTCACTTTGGAGAAGACATTTTCTCAAAGTAGTAACACAAAAGAAGACTTGCTAGATTGTTAAGACCAGCAGGTCAGCTTATCTCTATCAACACCAGCATTTAATGTTCTCCAGTCCATGGCTCTACATACAGCTAAAGCCCAGGAGGGGAAAGTGGGATAAGGCTAGATGTGTGGAGGACTTGAACCATAACAGGGCAACATTCCAGATATTTCAAATGAGGTTTTTGAAGATGATAGTGCAGCCTGAAGGTTGTCATTAGCATCTCACCTTGAAGACCTGGCAGACGGCTTCGTCCAGCATTTTCCAGTCCAGTTTCCCACTCACTTTACTACTGCCCAGGTAGAACTCCTGCTGCTTCAGGTCCTGGAAGCCAAAAAGGGAGAGATAAGCATGGCTGGGTTTGGGAAACTGCTGCCAACATTTTTTAATGGCCACCAGATCAACTTGGTAGCGTCCCCACATCATATATTGTGGCTGGGAGGCACTGCCACCAGATTATCGCCCCTGCCCAAACTGTCACTGGTGCTTACCCCTTTGATGATGTGCTGAGGTGGCATGCGCACTACAATTCGTAGCGTCACCTCATCCTTCTGGGGACCAGCACTGATGCCATCCATTGGCGACAGCTCTGGAGAGGGAAAGAGATGGGGGGGGGGGTTGTTTCTGTTCTTTGTGTTTGCTTGCTTTATTTAGATTTTGTTTTGTTTTGGTGAAATTCACAATACAAAAATAAATTGGGTGGGGTGGGGTGGAAAACAGCAGATATTTTGTGGCAGAAAATGAACTGCTTCCTAACAGCAGCTTTGTGGTCCTCTTTCCCCTGTCCCCCGCCACGATACCTGTATCCGTCAAGCTGGGACTGAAAGGGTGGGTGAGCTGAAGCCCCAGAGAGCGCCGCGGAGAGGAGGCAGCAGATGAGCTCAAGACGTGGCTTGGGATGGAGCCTGGCACTGATGAGGGCCCTGGAACCACCTTCAGCCGGTCATTCTCTGCTTTCAAAAGATCCACCTCCAGCTACAAGGAATAGACAGAGAGCAGCAGCTATGGTGAGAGGTCTGATAGCGACACTACAGATGGCCAGGAGCCTAAAAACTGAGGCTATAGCAGCAAATTCTAAGAGATGGAGCTCTCTCCAGGGACAGGAATTTGGAAAGAGACTTCCACAACCAAACAGAATCCCAGAGTGCCTTTCCTACAAGGAGAGCACTTACCTGGAAGCTCTCTACTTCCTGCTCATTACCAAACCCTGAGTAGTGACATTTCAACAATAGGGAAGACAGCAGAGTAATTTCCTGGGCTCATGGACCTTCCCTTAAAGTGCTGTATAAACAAAATAGAACTGCTTTGAGCTCCAAAAGCCACAGCCCAGATCTTGCACTCTCTGTTTGTCTCACAACACTGCTCTGGCTCATCTGCCACTGTAGACTACTTCTCTCTTCTTCTTTTTTTGCGCAATAATACAGTAATACTTTGGATTGCAAGTATAATTCGTTCCGGAACCGTGCTTGTAATCCAAAACACTCTTATATCAAAGCGAGTTTCTGGCGGGCGTGAGCAGGGCCGATTTCGGCCCGCTACGCCCGCTCGAGGTGAGTGGTTACATCCCTACTGACTATTTGTCTTGCAAGACGTCACTTGTTTATCAAGTCAAAATTTATATTAAAAAAATTGCTTGTCTTGCAAAACGCTCTCAGACCAAGTTACTTGCAATCCAAGGTATTACTGTACATCCACTTAGAACATTATCACTGTGTCAGGATCAGAGAATGAGAGTGCTTCATTGGATAAGGCAATGTTCTTTACTGTAACCTGTCCCATGAAGACCTCTATGAAGGTCAAAAGCTTGCTCGCTCTCACCAGCAGACCCTGGGCCAACTGAAGGACATTTATCTCACAGCCTGCTTGGTCTCCTTGTGAAAACACAACAGTTGCTTAGAAACGGAAAGTTCCTGTGGTGGTCAATGACCTGCAGCCTCCGCAGCGGTGCTAGCCTTGCAGGCTACAGCACCCACCTGCATGTTGTGCATTGTTTCACGCAGCTGGTCCAGCTGGTGGGCTGAGTTTAGGGCTTCCAGACGAATGTCCGTCAGTTTCATTTCCTTTTCCCACAGCTCCGAGCGCAGCTCTGAGACCTCCTTTTTCTCAGGCTCCTCTTCTTCATTAGTCTGGAAGAGTCTGTAGAACGGATGAAAAGACAGACACAATCTGAAACAGCTGCACGAATGCCAGCTGAGACTATAGCAGGTAAAGGCTGGGGGGGACTGTGCCAGCTGAGGATTGATGATTCAGGATAAGGATCTTTCAGAGGACGGCAATCTTTTCTCACTGCTGCGCTCTCCCCTGCCAGTGCCTGAAGGCTTTTTAGTGCTCACATGTTACCAGAACGATGCTCTGCAAGCTATTTTTCAGCTTTCTACTTAGGCTTCCCTCCACACAGCCAGCCTTTTAACAACCATGTCACTCAAAGGCATGCAATGTTTAGCACAATGCTGATCAACTGAACTGGATCCACAGACTTTAAAGGGGGGCATTACTGCACCCAAGTAGGGGAGTGTAGCTTAAAAGAAAAACACAATGGGTTGGATCCAGACTCGTTGTTCTGTGAATGG
This sequence comes from Shinisaurus crocodilurus, assembly GCA_021292165.1. NCBI lineage: Eukaryota > Metazoa > Chordata > Lepidosauria > Squamata > Shinisauridae > Shinisaurus > Shinisaurus crocodilurus. The sequence goes on from CM037877.1 coordinate 223,008,884, forward strand.
AAGAGCTCCTGCTACTCACGGAACGGACCCAGATCCAGTGGAGGCCCCCTGATGGAGGGGTGGGGGAGCAATTTTTGCCCATTTCCCCTTCCTGCTGCAATCCACCACACTGCCACTTGTGCTGCTCTGGGGGTCCCAAGCGTATGCACAGGGAGCACAGATGGCTGCCGGGGGAAGGAGGGACTGGCAGAAATTGCCTTCCTCCACCATTAGTGTATCTCTGCCAATTGTAATGCTGGATCGAACCCAATGGGACTAATGGAGAGAACCTTATTGTTCATTTTACAGATGTGGGAACCTGAGGCCTCCAAATAGTGACCCCTTTGAATCCATCTACCTAAAACATACTGGAACAGATGAAGATTCTTCCAGTGTCAACCTACCCATGGATGTAATCCCCTACCTTCACCCCCAAGGGAGTAGGGGGCTGCACTTACTCAGTGTTATCAATGCCCACAGAAGAGGAGTTGGAAGATTTGATGGAGGGTGAGGCTGTCTCCATGGATCCATGCTGCAGCTTGGGGGATGATGGTGCTGAAGAGTCAGGGGTGGCAATTTCCTCTATGTCAGAATAGGAGGAGGCAGATTTGGGGCCCTTCTTGATGCTGAAAGCCTTGTTGAAAGAGCTCCTCAACTGAAGGGGGAAATTGAGATGCAGAGAAGGTTGGAATAGCCCTCCAAGACTGATTGCTGGAAAGCAGAGGATGCTCCACCATGGGATGAGCGAGCAACAGAGGCAGCTTGTGCCTTTGTCACTCTATTTTGTCACACCCTGTAACCAGTTTGTACCTTTCGGGACACCCAGCTTTCTGGATTCCCTTTTGATCAGCTGGATTGCCCAAGCTCAAAAACCAAATACCAGTTCAATACACATTTCTTACATCTACATTCTTCCAACTCAACACCCGTTTAAAAAGTGTATACACAGGGTATTCACCATGGTTTAGTCAGTAACCATAAACCTGGGCCCTTGGGGGAAGCAGAACTTTTAAACCAGGAGGAACTAAGAAACATACAGAGCCCAGGCATGACCTGTGGTTCCTAAGGGATGATAAGTGATCTGTTCCAGGTAGGGAAAGAAGCAGGCATGAGCCTGATTCTCTTCTCATAGCTTGAACGGGAATGCAAGTAAGTGATCCTATTCTGCCTACTATAGAAGGAAGCAAGGGCAGTTTAGTAGCTTGGGCTGGTCCAAACTTGCACAGGAGTTAATAGCCAGCAGTAACATGCCACTGGTCAGCTGAATCCATGCATTTAAGTGCTGCTGCTGTCATGCCATATGTAGAAGATGCAAAATGGTACATTCTTTCAGTTAGAGTGTTCTGTGCTTCTTGCATCTTTTTGAACAGAGGTAAGGGATACAATGGGAAGCTTTATCTATACATGCAAATAATCAATGGTATTGCATACCACTGCATAAGATGTGCATTATGTAGGGGGGGATTACCTGTGCACAATGTAGTTACACCTGACTACAATCTACCACCACTACCTGCAAGCAAATCTGGATTTTTATGAGTGAGAAAGTCCTATTAAGGAAGCCTCTGCTAAACAGATAGCTGTTGTTTTTCCTATAGCAGTAGCCCTGCCTGGGAAGAGTACTTGGAAGAACAAAACTGGTTGAGCACAAGCCCTTTGTATGTGCTTCCCAACTTGCTTTTTCAAAGTTTTATCACTTTGCCTATGGGCAGTGGTAACGGGAAGGTACAGCACACTCAAAATCCTTCCATCAGATGGCAGACACCTTGCTGAAGTGAAATAGGCCTGGTCAGTGCCTGGGAACCCTTTGCATACCTTGAGTTCCATCATGGAGGAAAAGTGGGGTATAAAAGTGATAAATAAGTCTCTAGGAATAAAGGAACAGGGAAAGAGTTTTCAGGCATCTGCTCTGTCACCGAGGTGTGTAAAAGGGGAGTGCTGCATTTACAGGTTGCATTTGTTTCATCACAAGTTTAGACATTAGCTGGTGTAATGAAGACAAGCATTTGACATTGTTATGGTAGGTGGAATTACTTCAGATCCCACTAGAGCAGGGCTCTCCAACCTTGGGTCCCCAGATGTTGCTGGACTACAGCTCCCAGCATCCCTTGCCATTAGCCATGCTGGCTGGGTATGCTGGGAGCTGTAGGCCAGCAACATCTGGGGACCTAAGGTTGGAGAACCCTGCACTAGAGAGTCTACCCACTGTTATGGCAGGGCGTCTCCTGCGTTTACACATGCAGCCAATTTTCCAATGTAACTGATTGTGTTGATGCTAGCACGTAACACGTGTAGAGAAGTAAGGCAGAAAATAGGCAATATTACCTCTACTCTTTGGGTGTGAACTGGCCCTCGCAGTGCTTACAGGCTCACCCAGCTATAACCTGAGTCCTCCTGACTCAGTGGAATTTGTATATTTAGAATCTGTATGTGTCCAATCAGCCTTGGTTATGGCCAATTCATACATTAGGAGATCCATATATGTCATCTCTCTTGTTTTCCTCACCTCCAAATCTAGTACAGATTCTGCCAAATCTACAAGTAAGAATGATAACTGCTCTGCTTCCCCATAGAACATGTAACACATCAGTCTGGGAAGCTAAGATCTGAGTGGGCCGGGCCATTCATTTTGCATTCAATGGTTTGGCTGCCGAGAGACTAGAGAAGCAGCCTTTCCTTTCCTAATTGGTACCGGCTTGATCAATATTATGAAAAAGGTATATATAAAAAGAGTCAAGTCCAACATGGCTGTGTGCTTTGCTCTTGAGGGGAATAGTTAATGTGCAACCCCAACCATGCTCAGGCAGAGCATGCAACATGCACGCACGCACACGCTCACACGGACACAAAGCAGGCATCGATCCACACACATATTGAGACAGTAGCAGGGAGAATAGCCACTGTAATGGGTGAAGGTGCTACTGGAATGGGGTGTGTGTGTCTGCTATCTTCCCCCCCACAAGCCAGTCTGGGGCACACAAGAGGCCAGGGGACTGGAGCTGTGTCAGTGCTTGAACTTCTCCTACCCTCTCATCTGGCCTCAAATGGCATTTGCAGGATCTGGGCTGTACACATAGGAAAACACTTTCCTGCTGTAAGCTGTGGCAGCACTGAACCCTTGCTGGAGATTCCAGACCCAGATGTCATTCATTGCAGTGTTAAATGTGCCTTCAAGAAGGAAGGACCTTTAGTGAAGGCACCTGCTAGAGTTTTCATCTCGTGTCCTTGGCTTAGCCTGGCCTGGCAGAAATGGGGGAATGTCATGCTTCATTGAATCTCATCATTTGGGCCACTTAAAAGGGACTAATTCTAGACAGACGAGACACTGAAACAAAGTGTATATTGGATTTGGGAGCCACAGCCAGACTGCTGAGGGTGGATCTATCTATCTATCTATCTATCTATTTATTTAAAAGGGATTTATACCTCACACTTCAAGAAATTCCCAGGGTGACTTACCCCAAAACCCATGCAAGGGCTACATTATGGCACCAGTGATCTCTGCAACACAGCAGTTGCTAAATTTGGAATTTTCCCTTCACAGAAGCAGAGAGAAACTGCCCAACTTGCAAAAAAATATGTATCTGTCCACTCCCCAGCATGGCAAAGGAAGATACTCAAATATATTCATCAATATTCTCAAGATATACTCTGTGTGTGTGTGTGTGTGTGTGTGTGTGTGTGTGTGTGAGAGAGAGAGAGAGAGAGAGAGAGAGAGAGAGAGAGAGAGAGAGATGGGGCTGGGACATATATGGGGGAGTTTAGAAAAGCATGATGTTTTGTGACATACACCTCCCCTTTCAGTTTTGGGGTAGAGGACAGAAAGCCTCACCAGTTACTTGTGGCAGCAGAGGATATTATGTCCTATTATTAAGATGTCTCCTAATAGGCACCCCCCCCCCAAAAAAAAATCAAATTTTGGAGCCCCTTTTCCACCAGTGACTCTCTGGACCTTAAGGAGAGTTGTCAGGCTGGGTAGCATTAGGGGTGGCTTCAAAGCCACATTAGCAACAGACGTGAAACTTTCCCCTCAGCCCCAGTGCAGTGGCCCCTTGCAGTGTGGCTTGGCAGCGCAGGCATAAGAGCGAATGGGATGGTTAGTTTCACGAGTGCTGTACTGTCCCAACACAATGGAGTGACCAGTCAGGAGGAATACATAAGGAAAGGACCGGTAGAAGGGTGGGTAGGGGAGGGGACAGGGAAGTTCCAAGCTTACCTCATACACCTGGAAAAAAAAGATTGGGATCAGCATTGAAGGAAGAAAGTGGGGAAAAAAAGAACACAGCAAGACTTAATCATGCGTTCAGCTCAGATCCCTGCCTGTAACAAGCTAAGGTACACAGAGCAGCACACAGAAACCAGGGTAGTCTTCTATACCAGCTTTCCCAAGGGGATGACACACCTATTGAGCTGAGAGGTAGGTATGAGTGAGCTCTCTTCCCCCTTTGGGGACAGTGGGAAAAAGCAGGGCTGCAAGGTTAACATACAAGGAAAGTAAGAGTCACATCAGCAACACAAGTAATAACTTGCCATGCAGAAACTGTTGTGATGCAATCATTGTCTTAAATAATAATTGTACATGTGCTTAAAAATGTCCCCAGTATGTTTCAGGTCAAATTACTCTTTTTTAAAGGGTATCCTGAAAAACCTGGAAGCTTTCCTGGTCTCATTCTTGACTCAAGATAGACTGCTGGAGTGAGAGCAGAAAGCATCCAATAATTAAAGTTTACCAGGGGGGAGCAGTGGCAAGCATTTACGGTAACTTGAAGCAGGCTAAGAACATTTTAAGTTTTTAAGTGCATGTGGAATTATTTTAAGAAAAACCCAACCTTTTCAACAATGATTGCATCAATACTAGGTTAGCATCCCTGTCTACCTGTTGGGGCTTCACATCAATACCATATCCTTAAGGCTAGCCATCACTTACCAGTGGATCTAGCCTGGGAACAAGAGCAGATTCTCCTTTGGATTCTCCTTTGGACTCAAGAGCAAAACAGATGGAAACTACTCTCTTAGCTGAAAAATCTGTTCTAAGCACTTACTAGTACTTTCTGCAGGCCAGTAGCCCTGACTCCCCAGTTGCCATTGTGACAATACACACAGCAGGGCTTCATCCCCACACAGAGCCCGCACTTACTTCCTCTGACTTTCCCTCTTCCTTGACCTACCCAGCTTTTCTTCTTCTTCTTCTTTGCATCTGCATCCTTGCCGCTGCCAATGCTGGAATGGCTGGTAATGCTGTTCAGGCTGGAGATGCTGTCAGATGAGTTTTGCCTCTTGATCCGTAGCTCTGGAGGAGACACAGGGAATGGAGGACAGAGACACACTCAGAATCTACAGACAGACTAGGGCAGTATTCTCCAACCTTGGGTCCCCAGATGTTTTTGGCCTACAACTCCCAGCTGGCTGGGGCATGCTGGGAGTTGTAGGCCAAAAACATCTGGGGACCCAAGGTTGGAGAACACTGGACTAGGGCACTCTTGCAAGCATCCAGGTGATCAGCTACCAGCTCTCTGTTTCTTAGCCTCAACCCTGAACTCAGCTAGAAAAGAAAAAAATCTTCTCTGTACTTTGTGCCCATACATTCATTATAACCACAGGAAAGCTAGAATTCTGCCATGAAAAAAATATCCATGTATTCACCTAAAAGGCTTAAAGTCATGACAGGGCCTGGGGAAGCAAAGATAGTACAGAAGGGGGCAAATGGATGCAATAGAAGAAGAGGAACAAGATTGGGACCCTAAAGAAAGATGGGAAGCTGTGTGCATTCAGCATCAATGCTGGGTTGGCTCCCTATGCTGGGGAAGGGTCACCCAGGAGGCTGGCTCACCAAGCGGGTGAGTGAGTGTGTGTGCGTGCATGAGAAAGAGAGAGTGAGTGTGTGTGTGTGTGTGTGTGTGTGTGTGTGTGTGTACACCATACCTACCACTGCTCCAGTGCTCTGAGACCACCATGGCCCACCCCTCCACTCCTTTTCTCTCCATGGAATACCAGAAGGCAGGGAGGGAGCTATAACAGTTAGCTGACTTTATTGCTGTGCTGTTTTACTGTAGCACAATGCTAGTGATGGCTGTTACCGTCTATAGAACCAAGGTCCCCGATTTGGAACCTTCCAAATCATGTGGACTGTCTCCATGGATAGAGGCAGCTCAGAAAGTCACCCTCCAAGTGTAGCGGGGGGGGGGGGAGACAGAAATGGTGATGGGGGCAGAGCTAGAGTGCTCCCCCTCCTTGTGCATTTATGGAACTTAGATTCTTAATGCATGAATAGGAGACTGTACATGGGACTTTCTCCATCTCTTTCCCATGCTTATTGCTAAGGGCTCTATAAGTCTGGGAAAGGGAGAGATTAGCAGTCGGATGTACACCCTACATAGCACAGCCCTATCCAAGGCTGCACGCAGGGATTGCTTTACTCCCCTTCAAACCTTAAAGGGTCAACAGAAGTGTATGTTGCAGCTGATTATGATTAAAGCACATTCCATCCCAGCACCATGCCTAATTATCCTTTTCCTGCCCTAAAAAGAACCACATATCAAATAGATGCCATCCCACAGTCATTCCACCATTCAGCAGGTACAAAAGATCCACAAGGACAGTGTGTGTAGAAGGCTGTGCTCACCTTTGGGCGTAATGTCAGTTCCATTCAGGGCCCCTTGGATAACAGCCTGGGCTTCCGAGTTCTTTTTCTTCAAGAAATCAATAGTTTCCCGCAAGTCCACCAGCTCGGTGTCCTGGATGATGATACATATTTATTTATTTATTATATTTATTAATTGCCCATCTGGCCGGCCACCCGGCCACCCTAACTGATGAATGCCTGGGGTTGTTGTTGTTGTTGTTGTTATTATTATTATTATTTTACTCCGGCTTTATCTGTAAAAATATGTCAGGGGGAAATGGCAGAAAGGAAACGAGAGCATGCAGTTGAGGGCTGGGCCCTGCTTTAAAGCCCCTCTGCTGGCCCGACACTCCACACAGCATCAGGCAGCTGGATTTAGCCACCGTTTTAATATCCCACAATGCCAACAACCCTCTGAGGAATTGTGGGGAGTTTAAAGGGTGGCTAGACCCAGCAGCCCAGTGCTACTTAAGAGCTCTGCTACCACAGCCAGCTATGCTTGTCAGGGCCCACTGACAGAGGATGGGAACTACCAAGGGACACTCTTCCCAGGGCCCCAAGCACCTGGACTGTGCACGTGTACCACTGCAGGCACAGGAAAAAAAACATTCTGGGTTCTTCATTACCAAACTTCAGTGTGATCAAATAGGTGTTTAAGGAGGAAGGCTTATTAAGCCTCCTCTCTTCACACTTATTGCTTTGGAATTATTGTAAATCTTGTGTAGAAGCACTGTATTTTCACCTGGTTTTTTAAAATGTTTTATAATGCTTACACTATGAGTGACCTCTGTGAAGCTATAAAGGGCAGAATCCATCAGGGCACTTATGCTCCCGCCGATTCCCTTCTGTAAGCGGTGGGGCCTGCCACTTCTGCTGCGCAAGAGGAACCCACCACTTATGCAAGTGAGATTTAGTGCTTCCTAGGGGAAGCCCTGAAATGAGCTGAAACACTAGTTTCTGGAAGGAGGCTGGTCAGCGGAGCTCCCTTATGCAAGCTCCGCCAACCTGCCTCCTTCCAGAAACGAGCATTTCCACTCGTTTCAGGTTGCTCCAGAAGTGCTAAATCGCCATTGCACAAGTGGTGGGGGCTGCCTGTGCAATGGAATTGACAGGGCATAAGAGAATCCGCCCAATGTATCTGAGTAGGCTAGAAGCCTAGCTTTGTTACTGCGTATTATGAAAGGAGACATTCAGCAGTTTAAAAGTGATCTTAGTTTTGATTGGTCAGGGGGGTCAACAAAGATGATTGGCAGTCAGAAGTCCCATAAGGAACAGAAGGACAGGGAGAAGTCTGTTAGAGAGAGCTGGAAAAGATAATGGGGAGTTGGAGTTATTGGTGGTTAACTGAAGGCAGAAGTGCTCAGAGCTGAGAAAAGAGAAAGCCAGTCCGAAAGGGCTCTTTTTGAGGGAGACCTGGAATCTGGAGCTGGTGGCTGTGGAGAGGAGGCGGCTGGGCTGTGCGATTGTGTGATACTTCAGGCAGGCAACAGAGCCCAGCACCAGAAGGAATTAAGTCAGAGGTCTGACCAGAAGGAGCTTCAGGAAGTGATTCCTGATACAGTTTCCCAAAAGCCAGAGGCAACAGGAAGGCCTGTACAGCATCCATTCTGGGTTGTGAAGGATTGCCTGGGGTGGAGTGGGGTTTAGGGGGAATTAGATCTGAACCAGGGTGTGTGTGTGCTATTGAGAGCTTATTAGCAGGGAAGACTCTCTTATTCTTGGTTACCATACCTAACATTTAATTTAAATAAGTTTAAGCATCCCCATCCTATAATTTGAGTAACAAATTATGTACAAAATATCCTTTTAATAAATAATAATTTAATAGTTCATAGTGTTTCTAGTGCTACTGCTCATCTCATACCTAAGCAATCTTATACCAAGCTACTAGGAGGTTTTAAAGTATTCCAAGAGAATTGGTGGCAGTGGAAAAGGGTCAATTTGTGGAACTCTGAGTTATAGTGGCAGGGAGTTCCTAAAGAGCTGAAATATAAACTTTTCTACAAATAAAAAAAAATCTAAACGTGTTTTTTTAAAGAGGAGAAAAGTGGGACAGGGAAGAGCATTTCCTCCCGTAAGTCTGCTTATTGGACCAGCTATTGTGTAATTCACCCTGTTGTAGAGGCATAAGCCATTCTGTTTAGTAGATTCCCAACAGTGGAGAACCAATTGTTATGTGTGAAAAAAAGCTGCAGGTTCTGTGACCAGGATCTTTGGACAAAGAAGAGGAGGCTTTCCTTCCCAAGCTGGTAGCTCTAGCTTGGAATATAGATGTCATTCAGCAATGCACAACAATATCATAAATAATCATTATACATTTTACTAACTCCTTCCCCTCAGTGTCTGGAGTTCTGATAGGGAGGTCATTAACTCTGCCACTAACTGAGATTCAGTTTGACCCTGTGCAGTGCAACCTTGAAGAGGAGGGCAAAGAGGGGACAGGCCCGTGCAAACGTAGGTGTCCCACACTGCTGTTTCCCCTCTCAAAGGCCTCACCTTCTCTTCTGCAGTCTCTGCAAGCTGTCGGAGACGGGATGTCATGTTCACCAGGCTCTGTTCAAAGGCTGCTACTAAGTTAGCCTGGAGAGAAAAAGAAGAGGGTGCTATACTCACATTCCCGGCACAAGAAATGGAGTCATATGCAGAAAGTGTGAGAGGAGGAACCACAGCTTAGTGACAGACAGGGTTTGATCATCTTGCTTGCCACCCTTGCCATGGCCAGAGGGAAGCTAGGCTCTGGTGAGTGAGATAATAAGCCACAGGCTTCCTCCGAACCTGGAGCTAAAGAGGGGAGGGGATGAACTCCACCTCACCTCTCCCCAGCCCCAAAGTTCTGCTGCAGCCTGCACTACCTAAACAATAAGTGCCCACTAGAGGGTGCTCGTATTCCATGTGAAAAGCCAACACCCCCCTCTCCCCATTTCCTGTGATTTTGCTGCAAGACAATCAAGGACAGATAAGTGCTCTGGACTGCATGGCCAGCATGGATGTCCAGAACTAAACAGACTCTGCCTGAATCCAGTGTCTCTGTTTGAATCCGAGCCTCCAGGTAGAACATATTTCTACGGATCACTGTTAGAAAATGCAAGCTTGGAAACATGACGGCAACATCTGACAGTGTTCTGACCCAGGTGGAGCCTCATGATCCAGAGGCTGCAAGACGGAAGTGCATTTATGTCCAGCAAACCATCTTTCCCCATGCATTGCACTTTCAGTTCTCATCTTAGTTCTGCCCTTGCCAGCACTTCTTGGCCTTCAACATTTATTCCATTTCTCCTACATTGCCTAAATTACTTCTGAATGCAAAATAAATAAATAAAAATAAATGGTTGGCATGAAATGTGAGACTGTGATGGGACTTTGCCAGAGCCAAGAGTCATTTATGCCAACATCGATAAAAAGAGTAACTCACATTGGCTGAGAGCTGGGATGTTAGTGTCGCCACCTTCTCTTGGGATGACTCCAACTCGCGGCGCAGTTTGCGGATTTGCTACAGGAGACAGACAGAGAAGGGAGAAGAGTCAGGGAGCAGGAAGTCCCTTTGCTCTCCACCAATGGTCAAGAGCAGCCCAGCAGTGGGGAGGAAAGAGAGGATCTTACTGTACCTCAGACTGCATCCTCTCCTCAGCCTGGCAGCACGTGATGGGGCAGAGGAGAGACAGAGAGGCAGGCGGTTAGGGTGTAAGTAAAGGAGGCATTCACAGACACAGCTGAGAGCATAGGTGAGCGGCCATGCATAGAACCCACAGCCTGCACTGCAAATCTTTCCATTCCCCATTTCACCCTCCTTGTGGCCAGCACTACACAGCTATTTGTACTGCACCCCACCGTTACAACATGCCAAGCCCTGAATTATCTGTACTTGAAAAGACTGCAGCAGGAGATCACCCCAGGGTGGGGTGGGGAAGGAAGGAGGAGCCTGCTGGAATGCAGCACAAAGAAAGCAAAGGATGGGACAGGCTAGCTGATGAAGGGAACACAGCTTACGGAGGAGTAAGTGGAGGAAGCACTGGACGCCAGGGACAGCACGGATCCATGAACTGCAATAGAGAGAGAGAGAGAAACATGTGTCATGGGGCATCTCCTGCCAATGGAAGGGAGAGCAACTGGCCACAAAGAGGCCAAGGGGAGCATTAGCACACATGGGAGGCGGGGCAAGGGGAAACCAAGAGGTCAGGTGTGAGCAAAGGTGCAGGACCACAATATCAAGAGCAACCTTGGGGTCTAATGCAGAAAATTTGAGCAGAAGCTCATTTAATCCTGGAAGAAACTGATGAGATTCCTTTTCCTGAGAAGTAACAGTTTCAGAGGGCACACTTGGAGGACCGTCCATCCTAGCATGTCTCAAAGACATGGACCTCCTGGTGCGAAGGAAAAATGCCCCAGTAGTATAGCCACCTGAGGCAATTTTTTGTTATTGTTTTTGCTTTTAATATGTGAGCATCAGTTTAATGCAAAACATCAAGCACAAATGGACTGCAAATGCTCAACAAGAACTGATTCCATTCATGCAATTGAAACAGCAGAGACAGAGGGCCCAACCCAGACTGAGAACCAGGTGGCAGCAGCATGGGGGGCCGGGGCGGAATACCCACTGTGACCCCAACCTGGATCAGGTCTTTACGCCAGCCATATAAACTAGCCTTTGTTGCCATATGCAGCGTACTGCTTCTTTACTCTACTTTAGGTCATTTTTAAATACTATACAGACCCAGTGTGATCATACATCCCAAAAGGGAGAATGGGAGAGCCTGCTGCAAAACTAGAAGCTGACTCTTCCACATAGAAGGCAGGCACTGTGGACTAGGTAGGGTATCTGCCTCCTGGTAGTGGTGGTGCTGGACATACAGGAGGAAGGAAGCAATGTTCGAAAGGCCCTTGTTGCACCCATCCAGACCTTCCACCCCTAATTCCCCCATGTCACTTTCCTGCCCCAGAAGCCCTTCCCGCAGCTGCACCAGCCACCTTCCAAGACATCTTGTGCTCTTGGAGAAGATCTGATGGGACATAATTTGTTGCAACTGTATCCCTCTCACCATTATTACTGAGGAGGAGACTCCTGTCCTCCTGGCTGGGTGCAGGACTCTCACCATCATCCACAGGGTCACGGAAGGAACCTGAGCGGATCATGCCCTTGGGCCGGTCTGCCAGGGAGAGGGTGCTGCCCATTGGGGAGGCGTTGTACAGCTCAAAGGTGGAGTCATGAGTGGGGATGCTGTTAGAGCGGGTGATCCTCGGGGTGTTGGTTGCCGTGGGACTCACTGCAGGAGAAGGGGGCAGGAGAGGAGAGGCTAGTCAGAGCAGCTCAAAGCCAGGGTCAGGTTCTAGGAAACAGGGTGGGCTACACGTGGGGATGACAGCCAGGAGGGCGATAGGGAAGGATAAGACCAGTAAATACACACCACACCTGTGTAACTGTATCACATACACCAGTTCATGAATGAAGTTGTTAGGAGCACCTTGGGGGCAACACATAGCACTTGCCTCTCTCTCACTCCAGGGAATATAATATTCCCAATAAGTTGTTGCTACTATCATCATCATCATCGTCATCATCATCATCATCGGCTCAGTATCTGTCACTCACAGAAACCGGGAGTGCTCAGTATAATTTCATCCCCTTCCCTTTTTAAAAGATAGGTTAGAATCAGGAGTAGATTTACTATACCAAATGGAAGAAATGGAAAGACGCAAAAGGATGCAACAATAATCTGTAGGATGGAAAATAATATGTGTACAGAAGAACCCCAGACTGTTAATTTAGAATGTGTGCTTTATTATTCACTATATTTTATTTAGTTAGTTTAACCCTTAATGGAGAGATGTTCTTGCTCAAAGGGACTGTATACCCTTGATTCATCCTTTATTTATTGATATACAGTCATGCCTTGGATTGAGAGCATAATTCGTTCCGGAAATGTGCTTGTAATCCAAAACACTCTTATATCAAAATGAAAGCCCCCCCAAAAAAAATTTGTACAGAGATTTTTCATTTAAGCCGTACTACAGTACTTGTATTGCAAGACGTCGCTTGTATATCAAGTTAAAAAAAATTAAATAAATATTTAAAAATTTGCTTGTCTTGCAAAACGCTCTCAAACCAAGTTACTTGCAATCCAAGGTATTACTATATATTAAAGTAAAGCTGTACCAAAACAGCCTGTTTAGTTTCATTTTCACTTTTGCCAACCCCCCTCCCAAAAAACACCCTCATTTTTCTGTGTGCCCCCATCCACATTTCATCTATTTTCTTATATTCACTTTACATTCTATCTCCTCATCTCTACAGCCAGTACAAAGTACCTCCAAGGCACCCCTCAACATGCCTTCTTGACATGACCCTGTCCTTTGATTTTGGGTGAGCTACTACTGCTATCTTAGAAGGAAGAAAATTAAGGGAAAGGATCTCAGAAAGTATAAATAGGCAATAGCTTCAGTTGGACAGCAGTGATGAGTTTCATTTTGTAGGAAAGCGGAAGGAAAGGGAACCAACCAATATTAGTGAGTGGTGCCTTTCCAACCAATGGCATGGAGAGAGCAGGAGGAGAGGGCAGCTCGGATTGGTCATCTGATTCCTGCAGCCCTCCAATTGTGTGGGAGTGCCGCCTCTCCTTGGCCTCTTCCTGGGACTGGATTTGATACCTGCCAAAAGCAAGGGAGAGAGGAGTAGAACAAGACAGGTAGGCAGCATTTTGAAAGGAGAGAGCCATAAAAGAGCTGTGATTAGTGTGGCTTAACATCGCTCATCCGGGACAGTTCCTGGTGTCGTAATCAGGGAAATCCTAATTGTGATGCAAATCTTCTCAAAATCGGACAACCAAGCTCCAATTTTGCAACCATAATGGCAAAGGGTTGTATCCAATGTTAGTCTAACGTAGGCCCCATTCATGTCAATGGGTCTACTCTAAGTAGTGCTAACATTGGATACAACCCATAGTCACCTCTTTATGCCCATGGAAGTTTGCTGAAAACCTGTCTCTGGGATGAGTAAGAGAGAAAAGAAGAAGGATCAACCTTTTTTCCCTGAATTATCCTGATTTTCCCTTCCCCAAAGGTTCCTGATACTTTATAAGAAAGGGTTCAGAATTCAGAGGTGCAACTGCTTCATTCAAAATGGCAAGTTTAAACATATAAGTTGCAATTGCAAAGAAGTTAGAAATTTCAAAATGTCACTGGTCGCAATTGGCCTGAGAGCACCTAATCTATGGCGGCCTTCCCCAACCTGGTGCCCTTCAGATGTGCTATGCTGGCTGGGAATGACCGGAGTTCTGGTCCAACACATCTGGAAGGTACCATGTGGGGGAAGGCTGCTTTATAGCAATGGTAATGCTAAGGAAGTGTGGATGGCTGGCCGCTAATAAGCTGATTGCAACTTTCTAAAGGAAGAACAGGATATCGCCAACATTATTCAAGGCACCGTCCCCAAAGGAAATGAATGAAAATAGATAAACCAAGGCTGCAGTTATATGCACACACTTACCTGCAAATAGGTCCCACTGAAATCTATGGGGCTTACTTCAGAATAAACCTGAATAGATTGGGCTGCAGTGCATGCATTGACCCCAGTAAATATTTGAACACTGCTACAAAAATTAATGGAGGCCATATTCACTTTTAGTTAATAGTAAAAATAAAAGTTTATATAAAAGTTTATTTAGTAAAATTTTAGTAAGTTAATAGTAAAATTTGCAGTTCTCGAAGTCCTGCACAATAAATCCTGGTGCATATTATTTCTTAACTGTGGACTTTGCCTTTAAAAAAAACACACACGATCACAGCTTTTAGAAAACAAACAAATAAATAAATAAATACTAAAGACAATTTAATTCATACTTGTGGAGAAAGCCAACCTAAAACCCCTTTCTGACACACACACACACACACTCACCAAGGAGGGGGGAAGGAGACCCGGGGGGGGGGGGGGGGGGGGAGACAGCCAGTCTCCACAGAGACCAAAGGGGACAAACAACATCTGCATAGAATCACCCCAGGGGGGAAGGCAGGAAGCATCCCCAGGTTCGTCAATGCTCTTGTATATCAGCCCCATCTACATAAGACTTGAATGCCTTGCCAGAGCAGACACTTCGGCACCCATAAGAAAGGACCATTCAACACCACAAGATGGGACCATTAAGCAAGTGGCTTCAAAGGGACCCCACCCCACAGGGGGAAGGTGGCAACCCACCTGATTGGCCACCCACCTGAGGAGGGTGGCAACCCACCTGATTGGCCACCCACCTGAGGAGGGTGGCAACCCACCTGATTGGCCACCCACCTGATTGCAGAGGGAGGGGCTACCTGAAACCCAAGGTATAAAACACCCTGCGCAAGGGAACTGAGTTGTTGGACCTGATCAGCAATCTTGCCCCATGCTTGGGGTAAGGGAACGAAGGGATCGGCAACCCCGGGTAGCAGCACCCGGTGTGCTCCAGCTAGCTGAAATCACTGGCCGCTTGGGTTGACTGGACCCCCGGGAAACCAAGCTGAAATCACTGGCCGCTTGGGTTGACCGGACCCCCGGGAAACCAAGCTGAAATCACTCACAAGCCGCTTGGGTAGACCGGACCTCCGCCGGGAACCCAGCTAGCCGCTTGGGTAGACCGGACCTCCGCCGGGAACCCAGCTAGCAGTGTGCGGTTGACCGGGCCTCTGCTGGAGCCCTAGCTGAACTAACTAGCTGAGAGCCCTGAAATCACGGTGTCCTTGAGACCTCTTGCTTGCTACTTTGTACCGTACTGATAAGCTGTATTGCTGGCGTGTGTCTGGGTTGGTGAAGGTAATTTTGTAAATAAACTTGTTTTATAAAAGATACTTTTGTGGCTATAAGTTATCCCTTTGTTCTGGGCTAAGGGTGATAGTCGCTGGTGACCTTCGGAGAAGGCCCGCCCTAGGACTCGCTACCCCCTTAGCATTGAACCCGCGCAGAAGACCAGGTTGTCGGTCTTCCACTATACTGAATGGCTCTTGCAAGGGTCTATGCTCCAAAGGGGTGGGAAAGCTGTGCCTGCCCTTGCCAGATATGATAAGAAACAGAACCAGGAAGTCAGGGACGTAACCTGACCCCTATTCTGATTTGGTCTTAATAGAAACAGGGTGGGCCATTTATAAACTACCATGGTTAATCGATTTTCTATGGAATCCTGCCTCTGTGGTGCTGTAGAATCTCAGGTTCCCTGCTTAAGTGAATGATAAACAGCAGGCTCAGAATTATACACTGTGCTGGTTTGTGAGAATCACTTAGAATTTCTTTGGCTGGTCATCTTGTACTGGCATGACTAAAGCAAAAAAGCTGGAGGACATTCCCACCTAGCTTTAAAATACCGGTAAGTGATATATTTGACCACCAGTGAGTATCTACTGAAAAACAAAAAAACAGGGGTGGGAGTGGGGGGTAAGGATGATTACCTTAGTCCCTTCTTGGGCAATGTATTCCGATCACGGTTAGAGCTGCAGAAAGAGAAACCAACAACAGCACTTGTTAATTATTTGCCTGAGTCCAGCTGTGTTTCCTAATGGGAGATAAACTGGTTGTGAAGATTGGGAATGCAAAGCATATTGGGCTTTCATTAGAAGCCTAAGAGTTTGTATTTGCACCACTGGTGCCACTAGAACGTTGCCACATGCATGGGTACGAGAAAAATGAACTGGAAGACTATGCTGGAGTTTGCCTAAGATTTCCCCACTACACTACCACCTCCCTACTTCCACCCCTGAAATGAAATTACCTTCTTGGTTATACTGTGAGAATTGATTTTCAGGGGCTGGGAATTGCTTTATGAAGAACCCCCTTTCTAAAAGCATCCCATCCACTATATGGTTGGCAACATCCTGCCATATACAAACAACCCCATTCCCCTTGCTCTACCTCTCCAGATGTGTGATTCTGGGGCTCCCCGTCCAGGCCATCTCACTGGGCTCCTCTTCGGTAGCAACAGGAGGGGTCGGAGTTGTGGTGGGAGCAGTAGTATTGCCTGCAGAGAAGGCACTGTGCAGGCTCATTGGCATCTGTAAGGATTCCATGCTCCTGTGCAACCCCGAAAGCTTGGGGTACATGCGGGTTTCCTTGGGGATGCTGAAGCCACCCATGAGCTCTAGGCCCTGGGAGAAGCTGGCAGAGTTAATGTTAAGAACTGGAGCAGGGCTTGGTGTGAAGCATGATGTGAGGTGTGTGCCCACATTCACTGCAGCTGGGTGTGGCTCTTGCAGTTTGCCACCATGCATCTGGTGGAGTTCGTTTGAGGAAGGAAGGTCCAGACTGTTGGAGTTCACCTTGTCCAGGTTGGCCAAAGAAGGGGCTTTTACATAGCTTTTGGCAGCTGACCTGCAGAGGAGGAGTAACATGGTATTAGGACACAGGTGTGAGCAGAGACCCAGGACTTTGCATGGACAAGATCACACCATGCATAATGAAATATAACTTCTGGCACAAAAATGATTTAGGATCTGCACAATTTTGAGAAGAACTTTGTTGTTTTTTTAAAGCAAGTTTCTAGCAATCCCAATTATAGAACTATAATCCCATTATTACTTTTTATATAGAATTCTAAACATACCAATGTGCACACACCTGCCTGTGAATCCAGAGGAATGCAATGAGAACTCACACCTACATTGGGGGGGGGGGTCCTGAACAACCTGGCAAGACTCTGCTATCCCAAGCTGCTACATCTGCACTCATTAAACTCACTTTCACCTGTTCAGTACACATTATGCTAGTGGGTTGGGTGAACAGGGTTTGTATTTGGACCCCTTTTCCATCACAGCAAGAATGATTTTCCTATCTGGAGACCCCCTCATTGCCCCCCAAGTCATCCGAATGCAGTCAGGATTCAAGACCAGATACTAAGTAAGGTAAGGCTTTGCTGTTATTTCCCTACTCATCTTGAAGAGTTCGAACCATTAGAATCTTGAGTTTTGAGTTACATTTACCTAGGACAGTTAAATACTTCATCATGGCTAAGTGGGCTTTGGTTTTAGATATGCCAAGATTCATTTCCTCAACACAAATAAAATCATGGCAGAGACAGCACATTCAACATACATTTCTTAAAACAAAGCATACATCAAGAACTATTCCCTTCCAACAACTAGGTAACAAATAGCACCGTGTCTTGCCCCCAGTAGGGGATGGAAAGAGCTCTGGCAACCTATAGGTTCTCGCCCTATATTATCTGAGACAGCAAGCCAGGCTACAGGCCTGCCGGGAAACACCCATAGTTCCTACCTGAGTGGTGTTGGTGGCAACTCAGCCACTTTGGCAGGAGTCTGGTGGCCACCTTGAATCTTTGGGGTGCTTTCAGGGGAGCCAATGCTCTTGAGCGAGACACAGTCAGAGTCCAATGCCACAGCTTTGGCTTTGGCTTTCTCTTTCTCCCTGTCCGTCTGATTCACCGGCACTGGTGTGCTCCGGCCGGTGCCAATTTTAGAGGGTTCCTTGAGTCGTGAGACAGAGATGCCCCCTTTTGTGCTGAGGAGGCTGGGGTCAATGCTGCTGCTGACAGGTCGTGGCCCGCTGCGCCCACCAGTCACACTCATGGAGCTAGATTTGGCTGGGCGTGGCAGGCTTCGGTACTGAATGTTGGTGCGGGCCCCCGGGGCCATGAAGCCAGGCTCTGCTGCATTAGAGACATCCAGGCTGGTTTTCCTGCCATTGACTGGCTTGACTGGGATACTGGAGTTCTTCTGGATCTTGCCAAGTGTGGCTGACCCACCGGCTTGCATCACAGTGGCTGTGCCAGTTGCAGGAGGTGGCTTCTTGTTGTAGCCAAAGGAGCCAGAGGTGGTGGTTCGGGTGAGCCCTGAAGGAGGCTTCTTGGCATCAGAAATCCGATCTCGGCCAGCATCGGAAGAAGAACGCTGCAGGCCGGCATTCTTCACAGACAGCTTGTTCTTGTCTGTTGCTTTTGCTTCAGGTTTACCTGAGAGGGAATATTTAAAAGGATCCAATCAGGAAGCCACAAAACTTGAAATAGCTACAAGGAAAGGGTGCTTCTGCAGGCAGCTTTTTTAAGTGCTCAAAAGCTACTTATTCACAACGGGGCCAGTGCAACACAAGGGGAGCTGTCAGTATAGGGATATCCCATGCTATGTTGTACCTTTTCTTTTTTAAAGCAAACTTATCCCAAACATCTGATTTGACAACAATGTATGAACAGGAAGTGAGAGGAGTTCCCAGCCAAACATGTACTTAGAATCCATCGGGCAAGAGGGAAATAGCACATGTTTCTGAAGTGTGTGTTTTTCCCCATCAAAGACAGAAAGAGTAACTCCCATCACTCCTAACTATTGGATATGCTGGCTAGGGCTGATGGGAGTTACAGTCCAACAACATCTGGAAGGCCACACATTCTCCACCCCTGCTGTACGACCAACTCTAGGAGATTGAGGGAGCCAGGAATGTGTTCACTGCATCCTAGGGCTACATCTCAGTGAAATATTTATACATGTTCCCCACCCCATCATGCACCCTGGGTTCAGCTTCTCCAGATGAACAGGAAGCTAACAGACAATGAGATTCCACTCCCTCTTCCAACCTCACCTGCCACTTTGAGAGTCTGGGCTGTGTGGGTAATGGGGGACGTCACTGCTACAGGGGGTGTCTTGCCCTTTTTCAAGGAGCCTGGGCCCCCCAAACTGACGGGCTTCTTCAGCTCCCCGCCTTTGGCAGGCGATTCATCGCAGCTTTCAGAGCGCTCCCGTCGCCATTTGGAGGAACTGTGTTCCATTTTCAGACTCCCACTGTCATAGTCCATCTTCTTCTGAGTTTTCTCCTCTGGCTCACCGTACCAGTTCAGCCCACTCTCTGCCAGCGAGCGCTTCTCAGAGTCTGTGCGCAGCTGCAGGGCAGATACCGGAGGAGACACTGTCAGCTTGAGACCTCAACCCATGACACTCCCCAACCCCCTGAGTCATTGGTACAATGGAAGCTGCCTTATACTAAATAAAACTATTTGAACATCTAGCCCAGTATTACCTGTGATGACTGGCAGCAGCTCTACAGACTCCAACTCTTTTACATCACCCACTACCTGTTCCTTTTTTAACTTGAGATGCCAGGGATTGAACCTGGGACCTCCTGCATGCAAAGCGTGGGCTCTACCACTGAGCTGCAGCCCTTCCTTCATCAAAGCCCCAAAACTGCTGCAGTATAGACTAGCTTTGCAAGTGAAAGAAACCTAGTTCTTCAGTTCCAAAGGCACAGTAGGGGACAGAAAATAGGGCTAGCTGTGCATACATATCTGTTGAATCTGTCAGGGATGCTTTAAACTGGATTTCTGCACTGAGCAGGGATTTGGAATTGATGGCCTAAATGGCCCCTTCCAACTCTATGATTCTATGAAAAACCCCAAATCCTCCATTTCACCTACAACTACCCTGCATTTTAGGGAGAGAGGCACCTCTGGGTTGAATTCATGCACTTTCTTTCCCCAGTCCCAAATCTGCTAGTACAGCATAAAAGGATAGCAGTTTCTGTTGGCACCATGAGCATTTGGCCTACCTACCGCTATGGCAGAGTTCCTGCGGGAAGCCGTGGGGGTGGAAGGCAGGGAATTGAGCGAGGAGCTGGCATTGAATTCTTCTGAGCTGAGATTGTCTGAGGCATCGCTGAGGCCACTACTGATAGAACTGCTCTCATCCCAGCTGAAACACACAAGAAATGGCAATGGTTAACAACAGCCAGCATGGGGATATCGCTGAGCAAATGTATCAAGCACCCACACCACCAACATTTTTTTTTTTTTAATGAAGCAGTAGAATTAAACCATAGCATGACTAAGATCTGAGTAACAGTACCAGCCAAAGCTCAGTCGTTTGCACGACATGGCAAGCCACGGCAGGCTGGGGACCCATGGGCACCCAGCATGATGTGACAGCCCCTGCAGGTAAATTAAGCCATGGTGGGCTGTCATGTTGTGCGAACCAGGTCAATGAGTCAGTCCAAAGAAGATGCTTACGATTTTGATGACTATCTAAGATTGCATGATCCGGTCTATTTTAACATAAATTCATTGTTCCTTTGCACTCTTTTACAGTCTTACTCACAAACCAGGTTGGTCAAAGAGTGCCAAAAGGATATATGTGTTCCACTATTTTATTCATTCATTCATTCATTCATTCATTCATTTAATAAATACATTTTTATACCGCCCAATAGCCAAAGCTCTCTGGGCAGTTTACAATAGTTAAAACCATAAAATACAATATAATATAACTATAAAATTTAAAACCACAGATTAAAACAAACAGCAAAGCTAGCAGCAGTTCACATTACAGTAACAGAGTTAAAAACTACCAGATAAAAATGATTAAAATGATTAAGATGATTAAAATGATTAAAATGCCTGGGAGTGCACATTTTCAGTGCACACTTGTAAGTAGTGGGGATGCTGTAATTTCCCTTGCTCCATGCAAAATGCAAATTCAATTTCAGATGCTAGGCTGGCTCAAAGGATTTACACAAAAGATCAGGCTAGTTTACCCCACGTTAATTGAACCAAAGTAACTACTACTTCTTGGTTCTATGTTCATAGACACTAACATGGATAGAAAACAAGAGGGAAATCCCATCCAAAAACCATTCAGTGCATATTGTAAAATGCTCAGACACACAGAAACTGGGTTTTCCAGCTCAGTTGCATCTCTGAAAACACAAAGCTGGAAACGGAAGACAGCCAGAGCACTGGATGTAAATGGCCTGATTTTGGAGCATTCCAGAAGGAGAATTAGGGACACAGTAGTTATGAGGAACTGTTGCCAATCCTCCCACATGGGATAGGGGTTCAGGAACACCATGAAGGGGAAGAAGCTTCTTTCCTGTGCAGAGGAGCTGGGAGGAGTAGGTGCTTTGG
This sequence comes from Shinisaurus crocodilurus, assembly GCA_021292165.1. Lineage (NCBI taxonomy): Eukaryota > Metazoa > Chordata > Lepidosauria > Squamata > Shinisauridae > Shinisaurus > Shinisaurus crocodilurus. The sequence goes on from CM037877.1 coordinate 223,030,334, forward strand.
GGAAGGAAGAGGAAACATGTTTTTCAAATAAAGGACTTCATTAATCTCCTCTGGTGCTTTGCACATAAAACTCCAAGAAGAGTAGTGCAGGCTTGACTCAAATAATGTCAGGTCCATGTCTGATAAGAGTTGCTTTTGAAAAAGCCCAGATGTCTAAACATTTCCTTGGGAGTCCTGTATAAAAAGGGTCTGCATGCAACAATGCTTGCCAATCAGAGGATCATATTTAGCATTGCAGTGTAGACGAAATCAAAGCACCTGATGACTACATTAGAGTCTATTAAGGACCAGGGAGGGCTATGGAAGGCTTTGTAGCACTAAACTGGATCCCCTCCACTCAAGTATTCAGGGGGCTGTTCATGCTCCATGTTATTTACCCAAAATCCATGCCAAGAAAACACGGATTCTGAGTTTATGTCAATTTGACCAATGTACAAGTTCAATGGTTTGCCTGCTTTATTCCAGCTTTGCCCAACATCTGCTGTATTAAGAGTTTGTATCACATACCACATTCTGTGTGCAGTATCAGAGAAGATAAATAGCCCTGGTTATCTATTTGGTTGTTCCTGAGCCTGCTATCAGTTCCTCTATGAGCACCCAACCGAATTTTTATTAACACATGATCTGCCCTCATCCAAGGCAACAGTTATAACTAATTCAACAGCCAGTGAAAGATGAAAATGATTTGGTTAAAATGACCACACTTCCTTCCTTTGTACCATAGAGTGTGCTATTGGGAGCAGAACAACTCTCAGAACAAGGTAGCAGCCCTGGGTATATTGCACCTGATTATTTTACACTACCAGCATCAGCTATGGGGATAGTGGGATGGGGAAGAAGAGATAAGAGAGAGAGAGAGAAACGTTTCCCCAGGAGAGGTGTCAAAGCAGGAGACTGACAGATGCTGATTCAGGCATTACCGAATGTCTGCACTGTGACATTTATTGTGTGCTGCTGCCAATGTCAGCCAGGCTGTGAAGCATAGCACAGGGAGATCATTAAAGAAAGCAGAAGGGATTGGATTGGCGTAGCATGGTATGGTTATTATCCATCATTAGCACTTGCTGATAGAGAGAACCTCTGGTTTGGAGATTTGAGAATCCAAGGGTGCTTGTAAAATATACCTGGATTCTAGAGCAGGAGAGTCTGAGCTGGAACTCTGACTGAGCATCTGTGTGGGCCCTGTTTCCACCAGCTCCTCCTCTTCCCTCTATCTCAGCTCTGCAGAGCTTGTCCCTGTCTGCTCAGACAGGGCAACCTTCATCCTCCAGGCAAGTAGGCAGAACTTCCACCCTTAATATTGGTACCAGCCCGTGTTTGCATTATTCCCTTGCTCCATCATAGTCACACACAATGACCCTCAAAGTGAGTTGCCTACATTCACTTCTTATATCACAACTCACTGTGCCTCATACAATACAGCACCAGTCAGCCAGCAAAAGAAGCCAAGGGATAACCAAGCCTTTCCTTCCCTCACAGAGAGACTGCTGCAAGAGTAGGAAGGTACGTATGAGAAATTTACTTCAGTTTGTTTTTGAGCAGAATTTACCCAGTTCGCACCTCCCAGACTCAAATGCAACCTATGGTCGAAGTCTATACATTTCGGACCTTTGATGCGATTCACAGAACAAAAAAATGTGTTCGAAACATACATACATTTGGAAAATGCGCATGTAAAACTGTACTTTTGAAAAATGCACACAAACACGCTTTACTCAATAGGAGAAAAATGTGTGCATTTTTTAAAAAGTGCACAATTGATGCATACTTTTGGGGGAATACGCATGAAAATACACAGGAATTTTCATGCAAAAAGCAAAAAACAGTGTACAATCTGATACCAACACAAATTGGAATGAGCTTCGAGGTGGAATTCAGGAAACTACCAAGAACTCAAGTTTTGCTGATTTGCGCATTCCCACACAAAAGGCAGCTTTTGATTGCCCCTCATAAGGTGGATTCCAGTGACCAGAACTGGAGTGGGTATTGGAGTCTTTAAGACAATCTAGTGCTGGACTTGGTGGGCAAGTAGGTATGACTAGTGCCAAAGAAGAGAAGATGGGTGAAAATAAAGGGGTGGGAAGGACACTCCTGCTAGAAGAATCTTTAACATGTCTTCACTCCATCCTTGCTAGCAGCTGCAGGCTGCAGTCACCCAACTACATGCCAGGATCTCCAAATGTTCAACCATTAAACAGATAGTTAGTGCTGGGGGTCAGGGAGAGAGAATATTTTTAGAACTGGGGCAGAGGGGTGTGGAAGATAGAGATGAAGATTTCAAAATGTCTGAGAAACACTTGACCTAGACGTAGGGATGCTGGAGAAATCAGCAACAGATTCAAATGGGTTTGGATTTCTATGAATCCAACCTGCGGACTGCACAGCAGACTGGCTTTTTCTGCGTCGAGTGAACTTATGGATTGGGGTTTTTTTCGTTTTGGGGGGATTTGTGCAAATGCATCTTTGCAAACAGGAATTCTCATACAGTACATGCCTAAAAAGAATCCAATTCCCTCAATGAGCATACGACAGAACAAAAGACGCCTGACAATCCGCGAAACAGACGGAAAGGGTTTAACAAAATCTGAACAGCCCTAGCTTAGAGCAGAGACACAGCAGGAAAAGAAGAGCAGACAAAAGCAACAAATCCCCAAGAGGCAAAATCTCAAACTCATGCTCAGAAAGTTAAAAACAAACAAACATGTATTGTGGTATATATAATATGCCCACCATGTTCCAACTACGTAGTTTTCTTCATGGGCAAGAACATCTTATGGTGTAATCCCATGCATGTTTAGACAGGAAAAAAAGTCCTACAATTCCCAGCATTCCCCAGCCAGCCATGATGGCTGGGGAATGCTGGGAATTGTGGGACTTTTTTTTCTGTCTAAACATGCACTGAATTGTGTCATTATACAATCTTATTCCACTGCCTCGTAGCAGCAATTTGCTTGGAGCTTAGACCATGTTGTATCAAAAGATAGTGGGGTAAGGTATTCTTGCCCCAATGAGAAGTCGTTAAAAAATGTTGGACTTTTTTTCCTATGTGCATCAGTTTGTGGCTTTGCTTCCTCACCACCCCTCTACTGAACAAAAAGTACCTCAGTCAATGCAGTTGTCTAGATCAGAGGTAGGCAGGAAGTAGACGGGGATCTACTGGTAAATCTGAGTGATTTGCAGTAGATTTGCAAGGATTTCTGACTCCCATGGTTTAACAACAGCAAGGATAAAATGACTCCCCACCCCAAAAACCCCTACTGCAATGAAGGAAGCTGCAGGGAGGGAACAAGGGAGTGGATTTTTGTGTTGAAGGATTGTGAGCTCCATTTACTTCTGGTACTCAAAACAAAGTGTTTAATTCTAAGTGTATGTCTTTTGCACCAGGTTTTGGTTAGTGGATCCTAGGGTTTGGGGGGGAGGGAGTTCCTGCAAGCCTTAAGTCTGCCCACCCACCGACCCCCGCTCTAGGTAGCCCAAATAGTCACAATCATTCCAAACAGTCTGACTTGCGAATAGCATTAAAATAGGATGGAATGGCAGAGTCTCTCCTTGCATGTCCCACCCCTGGAAACCAGTGTGAAAACTTCCAGCTTCACACTTAGGGTTCAATCCTGAATGTGCTCAGAGTTTTGGCATATTGTCCTACCTGTGCTGTTATGAATGAGTAAAAATCACTGCATCAGATTAATATGGAAGGATTAGGGTTGTATCTTTTTCCGTGACAGAAGCCCCATGCCATTAAGAGCTGCATGGCAGGCAGTAATTCAACAGGGGAAAGCTTCCCCACCACTGCATCTAAAGGCTAGGGAAACCTGTGCCTGTTATTTGTAACAAGCTTAGTTGCTGCTGTGAAGATTTGTTCATGTGCTTCAAAGTTTAAACAGATATACTGTAACACAGCTGAGGGGAGGGAGGGGGGAGAGAGAGAGAGAGAGAGAGACCACAAGAAAGAGAGTTCTGTTTTAACCACTTGTGGAGCAAAGCAGGAAACACAGAAGATACAGCTACATGAGCCCTGTTTTCTTTGCTCCCCACCCCCTCATCTATGCTGCCCACCCAGGTTTCTGAGAAGAATCCCGGACAAATTCAGTGGATCTGTTTGAATGAGAACTCCTTCTCACAGCTGCCAGGCAAGGCAGCTCTGCCAGATCTCACCCCCCCCCTCCGCCCCCCACACACACCCGTTTCCAAGGATGAGAGCAAAATTAATGCAGAGGAAACCGGGGAACTGGTTGTAGAGATTTTGCAATGGTGCTAGAAAGCCTTTCAGAAACGTGGAAAAAATAAAAATCCAGCTCCCACCCAGAACTCAGCCTTCCCATCCTGGCACCCTCCAGATGAATTGGGCTCCAACTCCCATCATTCCTGGCCAGCATGGCCAATGGTCAGGAATGCTCGTAGTCCAAAACATCTTGAGGCACCAGACTGGGGAAGGATGCCTTACCTGACACTTCTGGCCTATACAGAAAGAGAGTCTTAATAATAAGGGCTTCGTGTCCCTCTAGAACTTCCTGTGGTTCCGCTATCTCCCCCCACCCCCACCGGGCCTCCCCAGTTTCATTTGTTGTCCCTTCCAGCCCTATCCTTGTTCCTGAAAGAGCTTTTGACTAGGGATGCTTGAGGAATCCAATCTTTTTGATTCTGATGCAAACTGACCTGATCCACATCTCTGGGACAAACGTGCAGTTCAGTGTGTAATTATCCTATGGTAGTGTTCCCCAACCTGGGATCCTCCAGCTCTGTTGGACCACAACTCCCAGAATTCCCCAGCCAACTGGCTGGGGAATTCTGGGAATTGTGGTCCAACAGAGCTGGAGGACCCCAGGTTGGGGAACACTGTCCTATAGATTACACAATTCTCCAAATTCCATGACGCAGTAACGGGACAGAATGGACCTATGAATGAACACATGAGGAATGGATTCCTCCCTCCCTTTATTTATTTATTTATTTATTTATTTATTATATTTATACCCTGCCTTTTTTCCTGAAAGGAACCCAAGGCGGCTTACATAATCACCCTCTTCCTCTCCATTTTATCCTCACAACAACCCTGTGAGGTAGGTTAGGCTGAGAGTAAATGACTGGCCCAAAGTCACCCAGTGAGTTCTCCCAAGTCCCAGTCCTGTTTGACCCCTTATCTCTGTTAATACCCAATGTCTTAAACACATTATTCCCTGGCTGGCTAGGATAGATAATTACAACTGTGCACAGAAGACACAAAACAAGTCCAACAAAAATCTAAATCGTTATCCACACCCTAAGAGGAGGAGAGAGTTTATCTAGAGAGAGTTTAACCTGTTAATCTTTGTCTAAGTTATCTAAACTGTAGAACAAGATAAATATCCATGACACTCATCTCTATTTTGCCCCCTCCCCACAGAACAGTCAATGGAACCAACTACCCTAGGGAGGTGGTGGGCTCTCCCAATCTGGAGGCATTCAAGGTGCAGCTGGACAGCCATCTGTCAGGGATGCTTTGACCTGGATTCCTGCATTGAGCAGGGGGTTGGACTCGATGGCCTTGTAGGCCCCTTCCAACTCTACTTTTCTATGATTCTATGAGTCTTATTGGCACACCTATTGCAGTGAAATAAACAGCTGGAGGGGGTGAGCAGGGCTGGAGGGGGTGGACATTGCAATGGATCATATTTACTTGCTCTCTAGGGCTCTTTAGCACTTTTACTGCCAAATGATGTCAGTATATTAACAAAGAATACCCAGAGTCAGGGCCAAATTCTGAGAAACTAAACAAGCAAATGGACACATTTTGACTCTGAAGCTCTACCAAAGTTCTGCTGCCTGTTAAAAGGACAAAAACTCCTAAGACAAAGGGTGCTTCTAGATGTGCTCTGCCTCATACATGGAATTTTTTGTGGGATTCAGATGTCGTTCTCTTCAACTTATAACCCTCCTATATTTTCCCATCACTTCTTCAGTCTTTTCTCTAACTGCAGATAATCCATTAAGAAAGAATAATTGCACAGTGCCTTCTCTCTAATCCCAGATATATATATGTGGGGGCAGGTAGGGAAAAGCCCAGGGCAAGGGGAGTGACTTCCAACAAGCTTGAACCTAGCACCTCTGCCAGTTGACCTTGTGGCTTTCTTTGGGATAACCAGGAAGGAAGGAGGCCAGTGGCAGCTAATGGCATCCTCCAGCCTCAGCAATGAAAGAGAATCTTGCTGACAATGCCCTAGCAGGCCATGTGGAAAAAAACATCTATTTTGCTGTCAATCAAGCCATCTCAAGTGAAGAATAATGCTCGGTCACTGCATTGCTCTGAAGCTCCAGGCTGGAGTGGCAGCTGCCACTCCTCCCTAAGGTCCATCTTCCCAGCAATTGAGGGACCCAGAGGGCATCCCAGCACAAACTGGAATGGAGCTCTTTCCATCAGGATAAGCACAGGGCCCTTTCAGGTCACTGCTTGAGTAGGTCAGTAGTAGCCCCCTAGGCCATTTTAGCAAGTCTAGACAAGGTCTGGGGCAGAAGAACGATGAAGAGGACAAATGCCAGCTTCCTGAATGGAAAAGGAGAGACCAGGGAGGTGGGTAGGAAGGACACTGGCACTCCTGGGCCACAATTTATGCACTCCTCTAGTGCTTTAGTCAATGGAACAATGCCATCAGCTGCTCATTTCCAGAGATATCTGAGTGATCCAATGGGAAGAAAGAATTTGTTTGCTCTCATTCATATCTAATCACATCTCTCACAACCAGAAACAAAAGAACATGGAAGCCGTGGAACATGAGAGATGTTTTAGTCGAGTGATGTGCATGAGTGAGGGAAATACAATGCTCAAGAGCTGGTGATAGTTTGGAGATAATGGTCTGGAGGAAGCAAAAATGGATGGCAGCCTTATTGCTATAACTATTTTGTATTTCAGTAATGTCTATAAAGAGTTATGATGCACAGAGGAGCCGATAATTGCATACCAAAGCTCAGTAAACCAAATGAAAGGCTGTAGAAAGTTAATCAGACAGTATTAGAAGGCCTCTGAATTTGGTGATCAGATGTGAAAGCTAAGATGGAAATGAGGTGTAAGGAACAAAGAAAACAAATTCTCCAGGCTATGTTCTCTACTAGTTAACAGATATCAGATTTTGTTTGCTCCCACTGAGAGTTCATGGACATAAAAACTGGAGATCTCCCTACTTGGTATCTATTATAAGCCTATGACGTGTCTGCTTTTGGGATACTGTGTGCAGTTTTGGCTGTCCTATCTCAAAAAGGGTATCATAGAGCTGGAGAAGGTACAGAAAAGAGCAAGAATCAGGGTGCTGGGAAATGTTTATGAAGAAATACTTTAAAGGGTTTTTCTGTTTTGTTTTTAAAGAAGACTATGATACAAATTTATAAAATTACTAGCATGTTTACATCTGCCATGATATCATAGAGGAGCTTTGCTGATTAAGATGTTGCATTCTCTGCTTCAGGGCCGGATTAAGAGCATTATGGGCCTGGTGCTGAGGATTTTGGTGGGCCTTTTTATGGAAATAAATAAAATGAAGACGCAATTTTATATTAAAACAAATTAAATATTTTAATTACCATTAAAGTGCCAAAACAGAAACATATTGAAAATATTTCTTTTTTTGTAAACAATAAGCTTGTTAACTCAATAAAACCGTTCATCACATATCGTTGATGATAAGTACCTCCACGTTTTTTAACCTCTAGGGCAGTCTTCCCCAACCGGGGCCCTTCCAAATGTTTGGGGCCCCAGCTCCCATCTTCCCCAGCCACTGGCCATGCTGCCTGAGGCAAATGAGAACTGTAGTCCAAAATATCCAAGAGGGATATTTGGTGAACTCTGTTCTCTGGGGTTTTTCAAAATAAAACTTAAAATGCCCCATGAAAGCGCACGTGCACACACACACACACACACACACACACAGTATTAGCCAAGCACACACACACACACGTGCACACACACACACACACACACACACAGAGAACTCTGTTCTCTGGGTTTTTTCAAAATAAAACTTAAAATGCCACACAATTCCCCATGAAAGCGCACGTGCACACACACACACACACCACACACAGTATTAGCCAAGCAGGTGACATTTTGCAGGCGGCAGGAGGATCAACACCCCCAAAAGGCAGACACATTCACATAAATAGAACATTCACAACAACCATTTTTAAATAAACCATCTTCCCCAGCCACTGGCCATGCTGCCTGAGGCAAATGAGAACTGTAGTCCAAAATATCCAAGAGGGATATTTGGTGAACTCTGTTCTCTGGGGTTTTTCAAAAAAAACTTAAAATGCCACACAATTCCCCATGAAAGCGCACGTGCACACACACACACACACACAGTATTAGCCAAGCACACACACACACACGTGCAAACACACACACACACACAGAGAATCTGTTCTCTGGGGTTTTTCAAAATAAAACTTAAAATGCCACACAATTCCCCATGAAAGCGCACGTGCACACACACACACACACACAGTATTAGCCAAGCAGGTGACATTTTGCAGGCGGCAGGAGGATCAACACCCCCAAAAGGCAGACACATTCACATAAATAGAACATTCACAACAACCATTTTTAAATAAACCATCTTCCCCAGCCACTGGCCATGCTGCCTGAGGCAAATGAGAACTGTAGTCCAAAATATCCAAGAGGGATATTTGGTGAACTCTGTTCTCTGGGGTTTTTCAAAATAAAACTTAAAATGCCACACAATTCCCCATGAAAGCGCACGTGCACACACACACACACACACACACACACACACACAGTATTAGCCAAGCAGGTGACATTTTGCAGGCGGCAGGAGGATCAACACCCCCAAAAGGCAGACACCCACACCCACAAACACACAGCCCTTACGTTCAGTTTGGCTCACAAAAGAGGGAAAGCCCTTTTACAGAAAAGAAGGAGAAGGAGAAGGAAAACTTGCAGAATTTCCCCCAAATTATTTATTAAAAAAAAAAAAAAAGCCACAACAAAAAGCCAGGAAGCTTTGCTTGACCAAGAATAACTGTGTTGTTCTTGTTGCTTTTTTTGTTGTTGTTGTTAAACTAGCATTTGAACAATTGAGCTGCGAATCAGAAAGATCTTTTGCTCGAGGCTGGAGAGAGAGGTCCCTTCTAAATCTGAATATTACAGACCCTAGCAAGCCCCCCATGTGCTAGACGTTCTCACAAAGAAATGTAGTAACAGTGATTGAAATGCAAAGATACTGAAATGCTAATTTGAGAACAACAGTTCTTGCTAGGTCTTACCTCAAGCCTGTAATGCAGATGTGCTTAGAACACCTTTCTAATCTTGAAAAAATCATTAATTATGCTGAATGATAACGATCAGAGCTAACTCTGAAGGGGGAAAAATCGCTGCTTGTCCCTATAATTGCAGGCCGATTGTCTGTTAAGGGCCTGGAGCGGCCGCTCCCACAGCCCCTATCTTAATCCGGCCCTGCTCTGCTTGCCAGTGGCTAAACTGTTTAGTGCCAAGGGAGACTTTAACATTATAATTCTAAGGTCAAAGAGCAATGTTGGTGAAATTAAAATATTGGTATTGCCTACATTTCAGAGACTTTGACCATCACCTTTTGAATGGAAAGCCATTGACTACAGAGGACACCTTTTCTTGTTTATTGTATGGCATGGGGAGAGTGAATTGGAGGGACCTCTCTCAAAATGCTAAAGCGCACCACTATCCAGTTTGATTGTCAGTGCACTGAAGATCAGCCTTCCCCAACATGGCACCCTCCAGATGTGTTGGACTGCAACTCCCATCATGCCCCATGAGCATGGCCAATTGTCATTTTGCTGGGGATAGTGGAAGTTGTAGTCCAACACATTTGGAGGGCTCCAGGTTGGGGAAAGCTGCTCAAGACAAAGAAAGGGAAGTACTTCTTTACACACTACATTATTCATTCATTCGTTTTAAAAATGTATATCCTGCCTTTCCGCCAAAAATGGCACTCAAGGCAGCTAATGATAGTAAAATACAGATAAAAACAATCTGAATTAAAACATAATAAGAAATCAATGAAAACTACAGCAATAAAAAGAAATAGACACCACCCATTTAAAACCCCTTCAGCAGCAAACCAACTTACATGTCAATGGCCAGCCTGAATAAAAACACCTTTGTCTGCTGGCAAAGGACAACAAAGAGGGAGCCAACTTAGCCTTCCTCAGCAGGGGCTTCCAGAGCCTGGGAGCAGCCACAGAGCAGGCCCTCTCTCATGTCCCCACCAAATTGTATGTATTTTGAATATTTACAGCCCCCTGAGGAAGGCCTTAGAAAAAAACATAGGCCGAAATGCGTCGGGCTCCTCTATTTAATAAAGATTTTGCATCCTGAGAACCTAGTTTTCTCCTTTTTTCGTTGCTACTGGATGCTCATCTCCTATTGTTTTTGTCTTTCCTCTCTCATATCCCCACCAAACGTGTCTCTGAAGGTAGCAGGACCAAGAGAAGGGCCTCCACTGAAGATCTTAAAACCCTGGCAGGCTCACATGCTGTATTTCAGATAGCCTGGTCTCAAGCTGTATAGGGCTTTATAAGTCATAAACAGCACTTTGAATTGTGCCCAGAAACAGCTCAGTAGCCAGTGAAGCTGTTGTAACACAGGAATTATGTGCTCCCTGTAACTGGCCCTGGTTTTTCAAAGGCAGCCCCACATATAGCACATTACAGTAATCCAAACAAGTTGTAACTAAGCCATGTGTCACCATGGCCAGATCTGGCATCTCCAGCAATAGGTGCAGTTGGCACACTAACCTCAGCTGTGCAAAAGCTCTCTTGAGCACCACCAAAACCTGGGTATCCAGGTTCAGGGATGAATCCAAAAGAACACCTAAACTGTAAAACTGAGTCTAATGGGGGAGTGTAACCCCATGCAGCAGCACGGGAGTGTAAACCCATCCTTAATTAACTTAAGGAATTCCTTGTTCCAAGAAGTGGTGATGGCCATTAGCCAAGGTGGGTTTTTTAAAAAAAGAAGTAGACAAATTCATGGAGGATAGTATACCTATTACGCATAAATGCCCATGTGCAGAGGCAACATACCTCTTGACTATCACATGCTGTGAACAAACAGTGGAATGCAATCTCCATCATGTCCTGCTAGGGAGCTTCCCAATGGCCTCTGGTTGGCCTCTGTTGAAAGGCAGGATGTTGAACTAGATGGGCTTTGGCCCAGTTGGGGGCACCATTTTTCTGGCAAAGAATACATGCCTTTAACAGCTACATGGCTGGGGCAGATTCTCCCTAAGTGGCATTGTTAAAGGTGAAACACCTTGGCTAGGAAAAGCAGGGCAAGAGGGGAGAATGGTTGGTCTGATCCAGTGAAGTAATATTCTTTTCATTCAGAATGGGAACAAAAGGACAAGACAAACCATAACTATCAGCACACCTGAAACAGTAAAGAAAGGAAATAGAAGGCCATTGAGTGATAGGCTTGAATTCCATGGAAGTCAATACAAAAAAGGATATGACGTAGAAGGCTCCCCATCTAGTAAGATGGAAGCCCGATTCCTATGCTGACACTTGGGAGCAGACATAACAGTACCATGGAAACCACATCTAGAAGCCAATGCTGTCTGACCAAGGGGGTGGATTAGATGGCGCCAAAACCCTGCTCGCCCCTATAGCTCCCAGAACAAGAAATTATGCAAGGAAACAGTGGATGCTGGAGCTTCTCTATTTCCCGCTGCATCCTTCTGTCTATGATATCTCCCTCTGTCTATCTCCTTCATTGAGTGGAGATGATGATGATGATGATGATGATGATGATGATGATGATGATCCTCCTCCTCCTCCCCCTCCAATGACCTGCAATCTCTCCAAGGAAATGCCTTTGTTCCGCTGCTTGCAGTCATATACTTCAGCGCTGAATGGTTTGTCTTTGAGATCCATGCCATTACTAGATCTCTTTCTCATGCACAATATTTCCACTGGTGCAGAGCCACCAACTGGTGCTTCCTTAGATTATAAAAAATAGCAAGGGTTCCTTTTTTGCTCAGAGGTCATTTTCTTAGTGGTGTATGTGTGCCCAAGCAAAGCAATAGCACAACTAGATCATGGGGCTTAGAAGGAGGGAAAAGAGACATGCAGAGGGTAAACTAAGGGTCAAACTAAATGATATGTGAAATACATGGCATGCAGCTGGCCCTATTTCTTACTTACTCTAAAGTAAGTGTGCAGTGCCCCAATCCAGGTTGGGACCACCGTGCAAGGCTAAAAATAAAGCCTCCATTGGTGCCAATGGAGCCTTCTTTTTAGCCACTACCTGACGTGGGGGGGGGGGCGTTCAGAAAACCTGTGGCTTGTGGGAGCAGGAAGGTTTAAAACTTCCCTACCTGTGCATGGTAGTCCCAACCTAGATGGGGGCCCTGCATACTTACTTTAAACTTAAGAAAGAAAGACGAAAGGATGAAAGCACGGGCCAGCTGCATGCTATGTATTTAACATATCATATAGTTTGATTCTTAAGTCCAATATGGATTGTATGTAGTATGAATGCACAGTGGAAGGAAGAAAACCACTGGCCTAGCCTAATCATAACAGTTGTTCATCCAGAATACCTGAGAGAGTTTCAGCAGGGTGTAATCTCTTAGCCAAAACATATAAATTTCCAGATAGCCTCTGAAGCAGGGAGCCTTGACACTTAAGAGGTATAAATGCTCAACAATTAACAAATGTTAGTCCAGAAAAATTAGACTCAATTAGACCTATGATTAGACCTCTCCTTTCCAACACAAGATATTCATTTAGCCCTGATCAGCAGGTTTACATTTATATCCCTTCTTAAATACCAGTGGGTTTTCTTGAAAATTTTGAATTAGAATTTTTTTTAGTGCAAATTAGGGTCATTTGCATAGGAAATGTTTCTGTTTGCATTGGAACATATTCTGATGCTCTAGAGAAGAGGTGGGCAACTTGTGGCCCTCCAGAAGTTTTGGCCTACAACTTCCATCATCCTGGCTATGCTGGCTAGAGCTGACGGGAGCCATAGGCCAAAACAGCTGGAGGGCCACAAGTTGTCCATCCCTGCCCTAGAGAGATCTAGTTCTGCATATTTATTTTACTTATATTTAGTAAACAAAGTTTAAAAAATGTACCTCATGTTAATTTTTTGTCCCAATACACCACAAGTATTTGACCTGAATTATTTGAGGAAAACCACACTAATTAATTTTAGCAACCCAAAGAAATGTGCATGATAAGCTGACACCCACTTGTCTAATTCAACAGAATTCAACTCACTTCTACTAAGGTTGTTGGGGCACCTTCAGTTTCGCTGTCACTATTTATTAGTTCCATTTCACTCTGAGAATGTATGTATTTTAATTATATGTATTCTCTCACATACTTGCTAAGGATAATCACCTGAAAAAACATTAATTACAACTTTGAAACTATCAAGCTTGTCTAATATTGTGTTTGCAATTGGCATACATTCATTTTTACTAATGAACTTATGAAACAGAAAATTTTCAGCAGAAAAATAAAGCACTGAACTATTTTCCATTTGGGAAACTTTTCCGCCCCATATCACTGTTAAATACTCTGACAGAGTAGACTATATTTCACTCCAGATTTTCATATTAACACAGTGTACAGAGGCAGAGTTTGACCCCTGCAAGTTATTTGGTAATATCATACAGCAAAAGTGAGAGTCATGACTACAGTCTATTCTGGTCTTAAAAATCTACAACTCAACGGCAAAGGTACAAGTAAAGAGCCAATAATTCCAAGATCTATTTGTCTGCAACAAACTGAATACTTCAACCCAGTTTCCTGCAAGAAAGCCTTTAAAACAAGCTACTACAGAGTGCAAAACTCTGGTGGTTTCAGAAAAGAAGCCAAAAGACTACACTGGCAGTATGTTCCCTTTCCTGCTGTAACCAAGCATCTCAGATAAGGCCAGAGTGTGCAATGGAGAGTCTTTTGAGTTACCAATTACGTACATCAATTCAGGCCTCAGTTGATCAAGGTGCAGTAAAGTTTTCCTTGAGGAGACAAAAATGTGCTACTAAGTATTTATTACTGGGTAACTGCACCTTTCCAAGCCTCTTATTGCCTGGTTTGATGACTGGTAAGTGTTAAGTACTACAATTAAGAGAGTTAAGAGAGCTGGAGGGAAAAATACAGATTTGGTGACTCAGAAATCAGAGGTGGTTCTAATTTAAACCAATGCAGGTCTAGTTAAATAAAATCCACCCCTTTAAAACAACGAATTAAGTGGCCAAGAATATATTAAAGTCATCCCACCCTCACTTTTGCTGTGATACAGTATGTATTGGTTCCCGGAGGGAGAGAAGTTGTCTTCTTTGATGATCTATCTTCTAATGCATCCCCCCTCCAATGGCCGGATGAAAAGCAGGACTGTCAAGCAGCCAGCTCGGACAGTCCGTTGAACAGTGAACTGTTTGTATCTGCACCAACAACTGCAAGAACATATGGAGGGGGCGGCCCTCTTCCCACTGGGAAAAGCACCAATACTAACAAGCCTTCCGGCTTGTGAGGATCCTTGTTTGCAAACTCAGCTTGTTTGGAGCAAAGACAGGATGGGGAGGGAGAATGCAGAGAGATGAAGAAGTGGGGAGAAACGGATAGAACAAGAAGTGTAGTGTCCTCTTGTTCAAAAGCCCAGCTAGCCACCACTTTAAACAGGAAGAAGCTTAACAAATCCTAGGCCCAACCTGCCAGGTGTTAGATTCTCCGTGAACTCCATGGCAATGGAGAATAGTTTGGTCTCTGCAATTTCACATATAACTTCATAAGCCATGCTTGTGCTAGTGGAACTCATTAGCACACAGCATGTAACCCAGAGACTTCCAATTTTAGTTGCCTGCTGCAACTAATTCTAACATGGCACTTGCAGCCATGGCTAGCAAGGTTCTCCTGTACCCTTTCCTTTGTAGACCAAGTCTCAAGAGGCCATTTTTATGGCATGCCTTCCTCTCAGTCACTCTAATATAATATTCTACTACTTGACTCTGTCCCAATCTTTCCTATTAAGGTATCCTCGACCTGAGAACTTCAACCGCTCCTCTGTAGTGCAACAAACTCCCACAAATGGAGGGTTGAGAAGAGGAAACTCTTGGCTCTGTCTCATTTGCTTCCTCCAAGTGACTTGGAAGCCAGCCTTGACTCCTCCCTCTTTCCTTGCTTAGTTGAGCTTCGGTTGAGTTGGGGGGGGGGGGTTGGTTCAACATGCTGCTACAATTGTCATGGCAGTGAGTGGAGTGGGGGAAGGGGACATAACAGGGGATAGAATACATTGCAGACTTAGATAAAATGCATCAGACCTGTGGTGTTGTGAGAAATATAGTGTTCCTTCTCATCTCTGTCTTCCTTGGTCAGCATTTGTTGGAAGGATCTTTCCTAGAGCTTAGCTAAGAGATAAAACTTCCCTTTACTCCACAGTAGATGGGATGTTTGCCTTTGGCCAAGCCAAGAAGGATCATGATTTAAGTAATGGCCTATTCTACCTACCTCTTCCTTACCATTGATCTGAGCATTCCCACAGTATTTTTCTCAAAATGGCCAGTGTGACACCATACTAAGATTCTTTAACCAACCTGATTATGGGAGTGTCAGATGTCTGGTTTTTGTGCATGTGTTGATTTCACCACCACCACCACCACCCTGAGTCAGTGTACACTATCATCTACGTGTATGGAACTGGCACCACAAATGCAAGAAAGAAATCACATCCTTGTTCTACTTCATGCTCATTAACCTGGATTAACTACTACCCTTTATCTCCATACTAACAAATTTGGATTCCCCACTTCATCCATAAACATGCAGTGAACGGAGGAAAGAAATCCATCCTTTTACTACTATTTATCCAGCCCCATGCAGGTACAACAGGGTTCCTAATAGGTATGAAAAAATAAATACCGTAATGAAAATTAAAATGTACAACTAAGATTGTCTGAAGCATTTATTTCAAAGATGTATATACTACCCTTCAATAGAAATATTCCACTAGGGCAATTAACAGAATAAGAACAATACTTTGTATTGTGGACTCCAAGATCATTACACTTTCTGGCTGGAAAATAGTACTGTTAACGGCCACTGCAATGATTTGATGTATGCAGGGTGTGTGGGGATTGTCTTCTTTTTGTATCATAAAACCACAGAAGAACAAATGCTGGTTTAATTCAAAGATGTAACAGGCTAGTTGATTGCTTCACAGAACACAAATCATCAGCAAGCCAGCAGGTCAAGTGAAAGTTTTGATGCCTCTTATTATGTCTTTGATTTCAAGTCAGTACCCTGATTTCAAAAGCAGCACCATTGATTTCTAAGTCTATGAACTGAGATGCATGATGTAATTAAAAAGCACAACAAGAGGGAACAGGCCATCACTACAGTACAACGTGAGCCTTCTTCTGTCATTTTCTCACACTGATAAATTCACACAATTTAAGCACAAGCCCACCAACAGAGCAAATACTCACCAGTGGAGTCTTTTCTACATCTTGCTAGCTTGCAACGCTGCTTCTAGTTAATTCAATAGCAAAACTTCCATTAAATTGAATGGAGAAGAATTGCAACCCTCTCCAGAGTCTTCTAAAAGGCTAGAATTTCCAGCAGTTAATCTGGCCTTTACTTTCATAACCAGATTATTTGTTGCTGTCAAATGACATTGCATTAGAAGTGTTATGCTTGCCTTACAAGGAGCATCTGTGGTCAGCTGGCTTCGCATACAAGCTAGAGAGTTACACAGTATTTCCTCCTGTGGGAGAAAGGCTGAGTGGTTTCACACTGCAAGTGAAACTATTAACTAGTAGATGTAATGATGCTTCTCTCTATGACGCCAAGATTACCACATTTGGAATATCACTCACTTTGCTGAACACTTCAGTAACAGGCAGATGGCAGGGAACTGACCAGAGAATGGCTGAGTTCATTTCATTTCATTTCATTTATTTCATTTATATACCGCCCCATAGCCGAAGCTCTCTGGGTGGTTCACAACACTCTATACATAAAAACAACATTAAAACATACAAAACAGTTTAAAAAATTAAAAACCAAATTTAAAAACACAGTTTAAAATAACAATACAAAAGCCAATAAAACTGAGCCTACAGGTGACAATCCCCTCCGTGCTATTCCAAGCTCCTAACTACGGTAAATGCCTTGGCATAGAGGGAAGTTTTAACCTGGCGCTGAAAAGATAGTAAGGTTGGCGCCAGGCGGGTCTCAGTGGGGAGCTGATTCCATAACTGGGGGGCTACCACCGAGAAGGCCCTCCTCCTCGTTGCCACCAACCGAGCCTCTCTTGGAGGTGGCAATCGGAGGAGGGCCCCAGATGTTGAGCGTCGTGTCCGGGTAGATAACGGTTGGGAGAGACGTTCCGTCAGGTATTGTGGTCCTAAGCCGTGTAGGGCTTTATAGGTTAAAACCAGCACCTTGAATTTGGCTCGGAAGCATATTGGCAGCCAGTGCAAGCGGGCCAGAACTGGTGTAATATGCTCGGACCTTCCGGTCCCTGCAATAAGCCTGGCTGCCGCATTTTGCACTAGCTGCAGCTTCCAAACAGTCTTCAAAGGCAGCCCCACGTAGAGTGCATTGCAGTAGTCTAGTTTAGAGATCACCAGAGCGTAGATTACTGAGACCAGGCTATCCCTGTCCAGATAGGG
The DNA here is from genome assembly GCA_021292165.1 of Shinisaurus crocodilurus. Taxonomy (NCBI): domain Eukaryota; kingdom Metazoa; phylum Chordata; class Lepidosauria; order Squamata; family Shinisauridae; genus Shinisaurus; species Shinisaurus crocodilurus. The sequence continues at coordinate 223,047,976 of CM037877.1, forward strand.
GCATAGCTGGGCCACCAGCCGAAGCTAGTAAAAGGCACTCCTTGCCACTAAGGCCACTTGAGCCTCAAGTGACAAAGATGGCTCCAGGAGCACCCCCAAGCTACGAACCTTCTCCTTCAAGGGGAGTGCAACCCCATCCAGAACAGGTTGAACACCCTCCATCCGGTCAAAGGAACCACCCACTAACAGCATCTCAGTCTTGTCTGGATTGAGCCTCAGTTTGTTAGCCCTCATCCAGTCCATTGTTGCAGCCAGGCACCGGTTCAGCACATCCACAGCCTCACCTGCTGAAGATGAAAAGGAGAAATAGAGCTGCGTGTCATCAGCGTATTGATGGCAACGCACTCCAAAACTCCGGATGACCCCACTCAGCGGTTTCATGTAGATATTAAATAGCATGGGGGATAAGACCGACCCCTGAGGAACCCCGTACTGGAGAGTCCATGGGGCCGAGCAACATTCCCCAAGCACCACCCTCTGGAGCCGGCCATCCAAGTAGGAGCGGAACCACTGCAATGCAGTGCCCCCCACCCCCAACTCAGACAGCCGCTCCAGGAGGATACCATGGTCGATGGTATCGAAAGCCACTGAGAGATCCAGGAGTATCAACAGGGTCACATTCCCCGTCTCTCTCCTGACATAGGTCATCATACAGGGCGACCAAAGCCGTTTCCATGCCAAAACCAGGCCTGAACCCCGACTGAAATGGATCCAGATAATCAGTCTCATCCAAGAGCACCTGGAGCTGGTTGGCCACCACCCGCTCAAGGACCTTGCCCAGGAAAGGAACATTCGCCACCGGCCTAAAGTTGTTAAGATCTTCCGGGTCCAGAGAGGGTTTCTTCAGGAGTGGTCTCACCACCGCCTGTTTCAGGTGGCATGGGACCACTCCCTCTCGCAAGGAGGCATTGATCACCTCTCTGGCCCAGCCGGCCATTCCCTCCCTGCTAGTTTTTATAAGCCAAGAGGGGCAAGGATCCAGAACAGACGTGGTTGCACGAACCCGTCCAAGCGCTTTGTCAACATCCTCAAGCTGTACCAACTGAAACTCATCCAAAATAACTAGACCAGGCTGTGCTCCGGGTACCTCTCCTGATTCTACTGCTATAACATTGGAGTCTAAGTCCCTGCGGATGCAAGAGATTTTTTCCTGGAAGTGCCTAGCGAATATATCACAGCGGGCATCAGATGGGTCGATGATGTCCCTGGGGCCAGCGTATAACAGGCCCCGGACGACCCTAAAGAGCTCCGCTGGGCGGCAGAGAGATGTTTGGATAGAAGCAGTGAGATGTTGTCTCTTTGCCACCTTCACTGCCTCTAGGTATACCTGGCTATAGGCACATACCAGGGCTCGATTGCATCCACTAGGAGTTTTCCTCCACCTGCACTCAAGCCGTCTCTTATTTTGCTTCATCACTCTCAGCTCCGGGGTATACCACGGAGCCGTACGAGCTCTACTACAGAGAGGGCGCTCAGGAGCGATCGTGTCAACCGCCCGGGTCATCTCCCTATTCCAGAGATTGACCAGGGATTCGACAGGACCGCCAGCCATATCAGCCGGAAAACCCCCAAGGGCCCTCTGGAAACCATCCGGATCCATCAGCCTCCGGGGGCGGACCATCTTAATAGGTCCCCCACCCTTGCAGAGGGGGAAAGCTGCCGTTAGCCTAAATCTCAGCAGGTAGTGATCTGACCATGACAAGGGGACCGATTCAAAGTCCCCCACCTTCAGATCACTATCTCCATGTCCGGCTGAAAAAACCAGGTCTAGAGTGTGCCCTGCTACATGTGTTGGGCCGATGACATGTTGGGACAGTCCCATGGTTGTCATGGAGTCCATGAATTCCTGAGCCACACCAGACAAGGTGCCCTCAGCATGGATGTTAACATCCCCCAGGACCAACAGCCTGGGGGACCTCAGCATCGCCAGTGAGACCACCTCCGTCAGCTCAGCCAGGGAGTCTGTTGAGCAGCGGGGTGGGCGGTACACCAACAGAATCCCTAATCTGTCCCGCTGGCCCAACACAAGGTGCAAACACTCCAGACCAGTAGTTCACACAACACTTTAAGCCCACAGAGGTTCTGAACCCTCTGTGGGCTTAAATTTGCCTGGGGCCCTGGCTGTGCACAACTAATGACTGGGCACAGCAGGGTTCCCTGGTCATCTCCTCTACCCTCATTGGTCCTCCTGCAGGTATCCCAGGGTACACTGCAGGAGCACCAACTCCCCCCCAACTGTTGTTCACACTAACCACCACCCCCAGCACAGCGGATTCCCTCCTCTAGTTTTGCCACTTCCCCAGGTGCTATCGACTTGGGGTAAAGGGCAAAACTGAGGGGACAGTTGGGGCTTCCCAGCACTCCCCCCCCAAAAACCCTCTCTTGCATGGAACGGGGGGATTGGGGATGGCCCCCAAAACACACTTTTTTGCAGGATCTTGGGGGTTTGGGAGAAGGCTTGTGCCTCTGGGTTATCCACACTTGGGAAATGACCCCCCCCAAAAAAAACCCTGAAGATTCTGCTGCAAAGGGTGCTTTCCACCCCCCCCCCTTTTTTAAGAAAATGTAAAAGAAATAGTTAGCAGTGGGCTACAAAGTTTCATTTTGGCAGGGACACTGGGTCCATTCACCCAAGTGTCTGTGCTGAATTGGAACTTTGTAGCCCACTGCTATTTCTTTTACATTTTTTTAAAGGTTGGGGGGAGTGGAAAGCACCCTTTGCTAGCCCCTTGGCAAAAGCAGCAGTCCTTTTTTGCAGCTCTTGCCAAGGGGCTCTGTGCCTTTCGGCTTCTCAGTGGGTTAGCGTGTTGTCCGAGTTCATAGATTTCATAGATCATAGAGTTGGAAGGAGCCTACAAGGCTATCGAGTCCAACCGGAAAGGGTGTTCTAGTTAGCATCCAAGAGTTAAGATGAGAGGAAGGAATGCCAGATAAATATAAGCAGTTAATGATAAGGGAAGGACTGTTCACAGCAGAAAAGGAATGTACAATTATTACTGATGGGAGAGGCAGGAAAGACCATATGTGGACCCAACATAACTCCCTGCTGATGAAAAGCAGAAGGCATCATGTGGACATTCTCCTGGAAAATGGAATGCCATCACCTATCTTTAGGCATTTAATCTTTAGGCCTTGGGTTCCTTGCAGGAAAAAAGGCGGGCATAAATATAATAAATAAATAAAATGAATAAACAACTAAAGTCAAAAACTAATGTCCAACGGAAAGTAATTTTATGTTTGCAGGGATTCATCCTGTTCAGAAATTTAATATAGGTTAAGATGGGATCTCTTATCACAGGTGTGCAGAACCCTCAGCCTGTGGGCCCAATCTGGCCCACTGGGCTCCCCGATGCAGCCCACAGAGTCTCCTTTGCGCACAGTGAGGCCTGGCCCCCAGCCAAGAAGCAAATGATATCAGATGGGCATTGCCACATCCACCTGACCTATGCCTCTTGGAGGGCTGTGATGGCAGAGCACAATAGCAGCAGCAGACTTCACCCAACAAACATACGCACACACAGGCTGGTTTCTAAAGTAGATGCTTTTATTAGATTTCTCAGCCACTATAACCTTGAGGGTTACAGACTTTGTAAGTGCACTTTCTTAAACATTACTGTGGAGAAAAAGCTGGCGGTCCTTCACAGTTACTTATATTGAGCTAAGGAAAACCACAGAACATGTCTCCTTGCTAAACCCTAGCAAGTGTCAGTTAAGTCTGTTAATTGTAGAAATAATCTGTCAGAGAGAGAATGGAATTTCTAACTTGTTGCTAGGCAACATCCAGCATTCCCTCCCCTGATATCACTAAGTGGTTTGCGCCATTGAACCCTGCCCCCTGACTTCTCAGAAGCTTGGTTTCTGCCCTTTGACCATAACAGTCTATCTTAACCCTTTACTGGGTAGTTAACTTAAAAAAACTCTCCCTGCAGAGTTGACACCTTCTTGTCACATACTCCAACAGGCTGTGTGGAGGGTCATCCAGCCCCTAACACCCATTTTATCAGACCAACTCCTGTTGGGAGAAGCTACACAGATTTCTAAGTCTTAGAACTGCTCTAAGGAGTCTGACATAATTTGCATACCTGGTGCCATCTTGGAAGTGTTTTTCTGCCAAAGACCTACAGGATCAGAAGGGTGGATCAGGATGTGCTGGAAGGGGGGAGAAGAGGAGGCCAGCCACAATGGGGATGGTGGAACAAAGGAGTGGGAGCAATTTGTCTTGGGTGGTGAAATGGCTATGGCCAGCCCTGACTGCTCTACAACTCCTATGCTCTATAGTGCCTTCGCAGAATTAGATAACAGCTCCTCCTTTTCACTTAGCTATAAGCTTTCAGTTCAACCCTAAGTGCTTCCACTGGTCACTTGCAAAAGGAAAGGACTGTATCATCCCCAAGAAGTTGGAAGCATTTGAAATGAGGCGACATCTCATCTCTTTAAGGGGCTGAAATTCATTAGGACTTGCAGTAGTTAACTCCTGGCCCTAGGCCATGAATATCTGTGGCTTGTGCTTAAACTCCCTCTAAACCATCTCTTTCATGCTCCTGAACATAGTTACATTGAGGGGATTTTGTTTTAAGCACCACATCAAATTCTGGAGGGTTGCTTATGAGGCACTGAAGTGAGAAGCAACAAGAGGTTTGGCAGGGCACAAGAGAGAAGTACCAAAGAGGATCCCAAAGACAGAGAGGAGCCACCAAAGTTATTTTGGTAGCTCTGCATGGAACATAAATGCTTTCCCCTTCCATGTGCTCTCTCTCTCTCTCTCCTTCCCTGCTTGCATCCTTCCCTTGACCTCACAATCACACCAGTGAGGGGGAGTCAGCCGTCTGCTCCATTACATGTCTGTGGTTTGAAGCAGTTCTGAGTAAGCCAAACTAATCTAGCCAGCAAATCCCATGGCGGCAAGGGAAAAGGAACCCAATGAAAAGAAGAGTTTGTGGGTGAGAGCAAGCGAAGGGAGGCTGCATTTCTCAGAAAATGATAATTCCCTGGAAGGTAGGAGTCCACAGAGAGCAGACTCTGCAGCAGTGGGATGTTGGTGCAGACACAGTGAACTGTTTAGATCCTTTGCAAAGCCCTCCTGATTGGTTGCTCCCTAAAACTTTCTATAAATAGCATAAATCTGTAGGATTAGATATAGTTTTCAAGAAATGAAAAGTTTTATTTTACAGAAAGGGGACAATGATAAAAACTGACATTATTGCACGAAAATTGCTGCTGTTGGGAGGACATGTGCACAAGACATGGGTCTCTGGGTGATTGGAGACATTTTATCAATAGGACCATCTATTGGACTTTTGCATAACTCCCTTCTTCTTAGCCATCAGGCTATGTGGGTGGGAAACAGAGACTCAGGGGCATCACATTTTATTTGATATGACCAGGAGGATCATTTTTTCCTGCTCTGAGTGAACCCAGATGGTTCAGGAATTAGAAAAGGAAAGATCTTGTATGTGGCTGTGGATCTCTCTTTATGCTGATCCCAAGTACAGTAATACCTTGGATTGCAAGTAACTTGGTCTGAGAGCGTTTTGCAAGACAACCCAAAATTTTTTAAAAATGTTTGACTTCATAAACGAGCAAAGTCTTGCAAATAGGGATGTAACCGCTCGCCTCGAGTGGGCAGAGCGGGCCGAAATCGGCCCCGCTCACACCCGCCAGAGACTCGCTTTGATATAAGAGTGTTTTGGATTACAAGCACGTTTCCGGAATGAATTATGCTCTCAGCAGGCCACCCACCCCAAATAAGGGCATTATCACACAGTCATATCAGTCCAAAACAGATCAAACCTGGGTTTAATTTAACTTTTATTTATTTTATTTTTTAAAAGTACGCTTCAGTATTTCTACGCTTCAGTATTTACACTTCAGTATTTCTACTCCAAGGGCAGCCAACAAGTAATAATAACTAGTTAAAAACAACAAACACCAGCAAACTGAAGCAATAGATAAAACATATTTGAAAAGCAGAGACAACCCCCCCCCCCATAGCAACAGCAGAGAAAAATGAATTAACATTATATTTTAAAAGGCCTGGCACCAGATGAAGTCCAACACCAGATGAAGACAAGATATTTAGAGCAAGTATGGCCTGTGGCTCACACTGGCTCAGCTTGTCTAAGTGTGGAAAGCTAAACAGGGTCAGGCCTGGTTATTACTTGGATGGGAGACCCCTCCTCTAGTTTCCTGCATTGAGCAGGGGGTTGGACTCGATAGCCTTGTAGGCTCCTTCCAACTCTATCTATGAAATACTAAGTACTAGGTAAGCCTTGCTAGGGAGAGCAGTCTAAATTTGGGGTGCCACAAGGAAAAAGGCCCTCTGTAGTTACCATCACCTCAGAACGCAGGGGAACCCAAAGCTCATAACTTGTTTTTCCTAAGTCCTAACTGAATTATCAGAATTTGCTCTTCTGTGAGTATGCAATGCAGACACCTTCCTAATAGTCAAGTTACTACCCTAGTAAGCCAACCCACGAAGTAACTTAAAATTGGCCAGTCTAAAGCCCTGATATGAAATACCCTCCAATCCTGAAGCATCTTCGCTTCCAGATAGACTATTTGGTTAAAGCACCACCAGGTTATCCGGCAGAAGCATGGCTTTGTAATGCTTACCAGTAACTAGCCCCAGAACCAAGCTACTGAATCCTTTGTTTCACCCCATCCTGACCTGAGCACACCCGCAGTTTTTGCCCCCTAGGTGTTATTGTGAGAGTAAACCAGAGTGAAAGCTATGCTAGCTTAACTCTTAGTATTACGAACAGAAGGAAGAAAGCTGAGCAGCGTATTGATAGTAAAGTGTTTATTCAGTTGTAGGACCTCTTACAGAGATTATGGCGTGTCGCACACAGAAGAAATCATTCCATCTCTTACATCAGTCAGAGAGGAAGAGAGGTGAAGAATAAGTTCTTGAAGATGATCAGCACAACACCATGCTCACTCCTACTTTATAGTAATTAACAGTTACGCAACAACTACATTACATGTTGTCTTGCAGACTTGTTGACTTGCATGTATCACCAGACTGTGACTTATAGTCACCTTGAATCTATGTCAGGAGACATCTTGCACTCCATCCGCTTCTGCACCCCATACTAAATCTAACAGTTATTTGCTGAACTCTATAACTATCCTTGAGTCCAAACTCAGGCTGCTTCCAGATGGAGGGGTCCATTAACCATTAGAAAGCATTGTGCTGCTTTTCCGTCTTTTCTTTCTTAATGAATTCTCTGGGGCAAGAGAAAAGATGGAAGCAGCAGTGGGAAAACATGGGAGGAAAAACACAGGAGGAAAACTATAAGGGGAAGATGAAGACATCTAGACTACCCATAAAATTCTGTGAATGAGGCAAGGCAATGGCACCATAAAAGCCTCGACTGGCAGCACCCTCAGTGTTAATCAATGTGTACACAGACACTCTGTTGCATTGACCTGCAGTTCTCCTGGGGTTCGCCTGGCATGCTGCCTATTCTTCATGATCTGCTCCTAGCACTATCCCTCCTTCTGGGGCAGAATCCATGTTTCCATGACCAGAGGTCTTCTCTCTGCTTCTGCTACTTGCTGCCCAGATAGAGATTCAATCCCTGTGAAGCACCCACTGCTGTATTTGGATAATGTCCATTTCAGTGTGGCAGCCTGGTCACCATCCTGAGATACTCAAAGGGTCTCCACACATACTCAAGAGACCTGGGATAATGGACCTTTGCATGTCATTCAGAGATCAAGGGAGATCAATGCCCCGAAGTGGGAGTAGATAGCATAACTGTTAGGATTGTTGGCTTTAGGCTTATCTTTCCTATGGCCACGCTAAGACCCATGCAGCCAAGCCAAGAACCAAGGACATATTGCTGAGGTTTTATAGGGTCTTATACCAGGCATGTCCAACATCTTGACTACTTTTGTGACTTTGCCTGCCTCTTCTCCATGTTTCTTATTTTCCTTGGGTTGGCCAGGGTCTCAGTAGAGGCATTACTTCACCGCCCTCCACCTCTAATTCTATTTTAGCAACCTGATTCTGCATCATGGGGCTCAGGGATTCCCAGTGATGGCTTAGCCTGTCATTGATTCCCCATCATCACCTTTGTCCACACAGGACAAAAACCACTGTCCATACTGTGATCTTTTAAACAGGGGTGGTTACCCCATTGTGAATTTGTGACCAGATGCCAGAGTAGCCATTGCTCTTGTCAAATCCCAAGTGATTCTGACCATTCAGGAAGTGAAGGTATTTGCTTTCCCCTTCTTCTGAAACAGGTTATTATACCCACTCTGACTTTGCTTCTTCCTCTTCTCTTTATATCACTCAGAATCTGTCTGTTCTGTACCCTCTGTGGCCACCCTTTGCCACTGAAATGAGTTTTGCCTGTTATGCTTATGTTGCTGATGACCACCTCACCATTGCCCTAACACCTTCACCCATCTTAGATGAGATAAGAACCAGGGGCTCCCTGGCTCATAGCTCAACCCTCAGCCACTAGACTTGCAGCAGCAGGTTAGCATGGTGTGACAGCTTTGCAATGGGAATAAAAGGGCCATGGCATCTGTTGCTTCTGTAGATTGGAAGGAGTGGCCTCACATGCACACTGTGGAAATCCCCACGGCATTAAGCTGGCTACTTCACACTGCTGCATGCGGCCACCAGCATGCACTCTTGTGACAAATATGACCCTGAGCAACAGGAAGACGGCTTTCCCAGCTGCAGCCCTTTTGCTGTCTGGCACAGATTCCAAGTCAAAGCCTCGCAGACAGCCTGTGCACAGAGAAGGGGATGAGCCTAATGTTTCCTTAAGGAGAATAAATTGCCAAGGGGTGGGTGGGCACATAGAGAAGGACAGGGACAAAAGGCTCATTTACACGCTCTTGTTCTTAGTCTCCAGATCCCCCCCCCCCCTCAGTGTATTTGCTTTTTCATTTCAAAACAAAGGGCAGAACCCACAGCACCGCCTGGCTTAACAGCTTGCTCCTTAATGAGGACCAACTGTGAGGGAAGTGTTGACTCAGCCTTTTGTTGCCCAGCCACGTTTGCTCACGTTACAGCCACCCACTCAATGCCCCCACCCAGGTATACTATAAAGTAAAACCAAGCTTGGGGCCAACTCCAGTTACCGTATATGTAGAGCGGAGAGGAGGCAGCCAAGGACTTCAAATGGGCCACATCTCTGCCTCTCTTCCCCCCAGTTCCTTTCTCAGAACAAACAAGGTTTTAAATCATTCCAGTCAAACATGTCACAAAATAACCCTCTGCTACTTCGCTCAAGGAGTTTTAGCTAGCATCACTCTTTGCAAAGGAGGTGGCAACATGTTCCTTTCTAAAGCTTTCTTGTGTCCTGGGCCATCCCCATTTCCCATAATCGACAGAGATGCAAAATTCCATGTTGGAGAGTCTCAGTCTTTAAAAAAAAAAAAAAAAAAAAGGCTGGAGAGCTAGCTTCTTTCTATGAATGTCTATTTCAGCCTCAGCAGCCAGTCCCCTCCCCTGCTGCCCCACACTGCTCTTCCAACTGCCCTAGAATGGTCTGTCATTACAGTAACCAAAGGCAAAGCAGCAGAGATGGGCGGGCTTAGGGCTTGTGGGTTCTACTTCATTTTTTACTAGAACCGATCCGAACCTAGTGGAAAAGAAGAATTAAAAGAATTTTCAACCCAGGAATTTGTTTTGAGTAACAGAGTTTACAGGCCTTCCACACAAAAATCCACTCCTGGTTATCCCAAATTTTCTTCATTTCAGCAGTATAAATTAGGGGTGGTAGATGGTGGGGTGGGGGAAGAGTTATTTTGTTGCTGTTATTTATAAACAATTTGGAGTCAGAAAACTGTACCCATCTATTGCAAACCATTCAAAGATCTACCAATAGATCCAAATCTACCTTCTGCCCACTCATGCAACATAGGGCAAGGTCCCTGCACCTTTAATAATTTTTTGTGGAAAGTTTTTTTTAAAAAAAAAATTCCTCTACTACAACAGTATTACATAGGAAGCTGCCTTAAGCCTGGTCAGACTATTTGTCCATCAAGGCCAGCTCTGTCTACTGCCAACTGGCAGTAGCTCTCCAATGTCTCAGCAGAGATCTTTTAAATCACCTTCTAACTGGAGATGCCAGAGATTGTTAACTAAGACAAAAACTGCTCTTCAAACTACTTCAAGGGCAACTTCCAATGCAAGAAAAAAGAAAAAGGTGACAGCCTTTGGTGACTTAATTGATGGAATGTTCTATGGGATCTACTTCCAGGTAAGAGTGTGTAGGACTGCAGCCTACATCTGCTATCTCCTCCTACATTCGATCTTCAGACCAAATGCAGACTTTGTGGCTTCAACATCAAGCCAGTTTTTCTCTCACACACATCCCCACTCCCCTTCACTTAATATCTAGCCTGATGAAGAGTTCTGGAGTACTCAAAAGCTTGCTCACTATTTTATGACATTTTGTTGGTATTGCCCAACTGCAGATTTTGAAAGTTACCTTTGTATATACTTGTTCAAGGACACGTTGAGGGCAAGCATAGCTTGTTTTGGAGAAGCTAACTGGCCTATATTGAATTTGCAGTGTAGCCCACCCCCCAAGGCCAAGATCACAGCCTCAGCTCCAATTCTGCAGAGACACCTGTATACATCCCACAGGATATATTTCATCTAGCACCTAGGCCTGATTAGCGCTAGTAAAGGGCCCAATTAGACATGCCAGCAACAATTTTTTATTTATTTATTTATTTATTTATTATATTTATACCCCACCTTTTTTCCTTCAAGGAACCCAAGGCGGCTTACATAATATAATCCTCCTCCTCTCCATTTTATCCTCACAACAACCCTGTGAGGTAGGTTAGGCTGAGAGTCAGTGACTGGCCCAAAGTCACCCAGTGAGTTTCATGGCCGAGCGGGGACTAGAACCCGGATCTCCCGAGTCCCAGTCCAACACTCCCATTCTGTAGGAAGAGGAGGATGCCATTCTGATTTTAACAGCAAAAATGGTCTGCAGGTGAAGAAGGGGTAAGTTCACCATCACCCACAGCTTATTAACAACAACATAATATAATATAAATAAAACTGCTTGAGGCTGTGAGGAAGTAAGTGGTGGTTGCAGGGACGGTTCAATGCCCCTCACCCACATGCTCCATTTGCTGTTAAAATCAGACCCCCTCCCCCTCAATTTCTATGTGATTCATGTCCAAAGAAATGAAACCATAACCATCATGCCTGGTTTGGTCCTCAGGCTAGCTATGCTTGCCCTCAATGTGTCCTTGAACAAGGGCAATACCAACAAAATGCAGTTGGGCAATACCAACAAAATGTCATAAAATAGTGAGCAAGCTTTTGAGTACTCCAGAACTCTTCATCAGGCTAGATATTAAGTGAAGGGGAGTCCTCAGGTACTGATGTATTTATTCCTCTGAGGTCATATCTTCATTTAAGATGATATATCAGAAAAGTAGCCGCAAGAGAACCAGCATTACCTGAGGATCCAAGGTACTGGACACACAAGGGGCAATATTGAATACTCCCACTTTCTCTGTTGGTTCTGTTGCGCTTGTGGGACCCACCATGAATGCAATAGGAAGTAGCGCTTCCTAAAGTAACCCCGGAAATGAGTGGAAACACTCACTTCCAGAACAGGACAGGTCAGCAGAGTTGCCTTCTGGGACCTCTGCTGGCCTACACAGTTCTGGAAATGAGTGTTTCTATTAGTTTCCAATTGCTTTGGGAGCTGCTAGGTTCCCATTGCAGTAGCTGTAGGTCCTGCTAGGGTGCAAGCAGTATTGGATACTGCCCATTATCTCCAGTCACAAGGTGGAACTACGTGATGGTCAACATGGGGATACTGCCAAAAATGTCACATTCTCCCACTTTATTTCCCCTAACGTTTAGCATTTAGGAATACATAACCCATGTGGCGAAAAGTTCTGTATTTCCCCTTTCCCACCCCTGCTGGTGACAGCCAATGATGTAAAATATGGGTAGGCTGGCAAATTAATAATATGATATCACAACACGGGGTAGTAGTTCCTTTATCTTCTGGAGAAAAGGGTGAGAACTTGCATAGGGACTGGACACAATATTAATAGAGCTGCATAATAAAGTTAAATAATAAAAATAAAAATGACCTATTATGTCATATTCACGTTTAACCTCAAGTCACATTTTTTTTGCCACTGGTTCATTCTTTTACATAGAAAATAGGCTTTAGCTCAATGTGTTTGATAGAGAGTCACAATTTGTTTTAAGGGATTATGAGGATAGTCTTCCATCTTTACTCATTTTAAACCAGGTTATTTTAGAGACGCTTAATCTAAACGATTTTAAAAATTGATCTAAATATACAAAATATGATTTACATTTTTAATATCTGTTTTTTTTATAATTTTTTAAAAATCATTAGTTTGAATCCATCTTGGAGGAAAGGCCAATTCCTTGCCACCTCTTGGTGGCAGCCCAACTCTCCTGAAGCACTAGTCTGTGGTGTCTTGCTTGGGGTTCTCCTACTAGACTGCCATTTGGATAGCACTAGACTAGAGTAACAACAGTGGTTAACAGGTCGCCCTAATATGGCCTCCTATTAACATGGCAATTGGTCAGAACTGGATACAATTAGTGAGAGGCAAGCTCCTTGCAGCTTGCTTTGCAATTTGGCTTGATATTTCCAAGCCTTCTCAAAGAAAACTAGAGCATTTCCCAAGAATTATTCTCCAGTTTGTAATGGTACACTAAGAGCTAAGGGGAACCTTGTCACCAGCCTTCCCTGCCCATTTCCTCCCCTCCCACCAGCTTTCCCCAAAATGACCCTTCTGAAGGATGATGGACCAGTGATGGTACAGCTGGAACCAGAGGCTTCATCAATCTTATGGAGTGTTATTACTGGGGAGCATGGGAAATACAATTTCCAAGGCTTCTCAGCTCACTCCTTTTTGCATTGGAAAATACATTCCACAAGTTCTCTGGCATTAATAGATCCTCCATGCAAGAACCCCGGCTTTAATGGCAAAGCCCGCAATGCAAGCCTCTCTCCCCTTCACAAGAATAAGTTTGGGGGAAAGGCGGCAGCAGTGGGGAGAGCTGGTGAAGGGCAAGTTCAACTTGAGATGGGGCTGGGCTTCAGAGGGTTGGGTTCAAGGTTTTCTGAACTGGGGGGGGGGGGCATTTCTAAACCCATCCACCCACCCATCCAATTCTGAACTACAGCATCATCACTAGATTTAATCCCCAGCACCTAGTCTCCAAAAATATTGGTACAAGTACTTAGAAGCTTGAAATTTTTACACAGCATGTGCAGGAATGGCATTTAAAAATTGGATGCCGACTCCCAAAGGTTAGAGACAGCTGTCTTCTAACCCTGAAACAGGTTGTGAAGGGGCTGATTAATTATCCGTTACACTCCAAACACACATTTTGTAAATTTATATTGGCTCTGTTTGAAAAAGGTTAAGACACTTCTAATCCTTATTAAAAGTGTCTACATGCAGCTTAATATAGATTAAGTACAGGCTAATTAATCCTGAAGGAAAACAACAAATCCTACTCAACTCAGTGAAGAAACATTTTCTAAAGCCAAATCCTTCAAATGGCTGTGCATAAACATACATACACTCACACCTAGTATTGCCAAGTGGCAGTCACATACCCCAGTCTCCGATTCTCTATTGTTTGCCTTCATCTGTGTATTCCCCAACCTTGTGTGTGTGCCAGATAACATGGCCTTCAACTCCCATCAGTTCTGGCCAGCATGGCCAATGGTCGGGAATCCTGGGAGTTGCAGTCCAAAACATCTGGAGAACACCAAGTTGGGGAAAGGCTGGTGTAGATGAAGGAAGATGATAGTGAGAGGCTACCCAAATATTCTATTTATGGAACAAGACTGAAATCTGGAGATAGAGGCCACTAACACCTCCTTGCCTTAAAAGGTGGGTCACCCAAATGTTATATAAGCACACAGTAAAGCAAAACCACCTGAGTGAGAGTTTTTAAGCATTCCTGGAGAGGCATGGGAGCAGCCATGTACACGTAAAGTGTGTCTAACATTCCCTACCATAAAGACAAACACACCATTATCACTTCAAATATAGATCCTTTATTTGGAAACCTATTAGGGGAAAGGTAGAACAGGGCAAATCAGTAGTAACCTGGACACCAAGCAGGTGCAAATCTAGTTAGCTCTGATGAGGTGTTTGCTTCAGACAGATGTCATTGGATGGGCAGTAAATACATTACCTGGGATATAAGAAACCTCCATCATCTCTACCTGCTCTTTCCTCCAGATTCCTTCACTATAGTTGTTTCCCATCCAGCTTGCTCATCCATGCTTGGGGAAGCCAGTGAAGTTGACAGAGGTGGCTTTTTCAAGAAACTAGCCTTTCCTCAGAAGCAGGGGAACAGGGAGGATCTGGTGGCTCTAGGCAGTTTATGTCTAGAAGGGCTTTTAACTAGAAGTGGCTGGAATAGGCCTATTGAAGGCTTTGTAGAGGACAAGAGGCCTTTAATGCTACAATAATGGACACTCCTACTAATCACAGGGGATTCCAAGCTTGTAATGAGCCTAGCTATTGAAGCCTGTAGTGAACTTGAGTGTAAAAGACAACAAATGATTCAAGGAGAAGAGCTAAATGTTGAAGAGAAACAGAATGAGTGTAAGGACAGATTATGTTCCTGGGCTCTCCACACAACCTAATAACCACTCCTGCCCACCCTTCACATGCATAGCACTTCAGAATCTCCTATTTCTCCTTGCTCTGACCATTCCTCCTAATATCACCCAACTCTTTTGATGCCCCATACACAAGTGATCCATATGTTCCTGCTCTCTTATTCTCCGGATCCGATCCTCAACACATTTACTTGAAAGTAAGTCCTTCCGATTCTAATGCAACTCATGTTAAAGTATGCTTTAGCTACTTTGGCTTGTGAATGCTCTTTCCCCCAAGCTTTGCCAATTCTCTGCTACAACCCACGGAAGTGTTTTCTGGGTATCTATCATTGATCAAACAAATATAGGAGTGTGAGGAATCTTCGTTGCAAGATACTTCCTTTGAGACCAATCCATAGTATCTAAAGAGCCTATTCAAGCTACTTCACTCCAGAGGGCACTGGAGTACCAGGCAGCCAGCATACATTGTTGCTGCAATTCCCCATATATTGGAGAGGAAATTGCTTAATTGTTTCCCTTCATCTTTCCAACTGTTTTTTTCAGTAATCCCAGGGGGGGGGGGCAGGGCCTGAGTAGTGACATTAAGGAGGAGGTCACACAGATACAAAATAGCCTTTGGAAACTGGGTAGCCTGGGAGGCCCTTTTTGGGGACAGCCAAAAAGAGCTACAGGATTAATTCCCATATAGAAATTTTACTGAACAACTTGGGACAGAATTCCTAGCCTGCTAGAGGGGCTCCTCTCATAGATGCCTGAAAGAGCCAAAGGTCTCTGAATCAGTCCCTGATTTTTAAAAATATTTTTGCTGGAAATGGAGGAAAGTAAGCGAGAAATTCAGTCCTAATGCCAGCAAATTAGTATGTTGCTTTATTTTAAAATGCATGCACACACAGCAATTGTGTCAGTCCTCTGAATCATCCAGGGCAGAACAAATATATATGTGGCAGTTCCTGGGCATATTTTTTTATAGCATCTTTTCAGTAACCATGCACACGCTCACAAACCAATTCACTCATCACACAGCTATGGACACACCATCATTTGCTAGGGCTGCCAAAAAAATTTCCCTGACAGAGTTTCTGTACTTTTATTACATGCACAACAAACAAAAATTCAGCAAATAATAATCCTCCCCGCCCCAAAGATAACCATATCTCCATATTGGAAAAGAGGTGTAGCTGTTGGATTTCATCCTGCAACTAAGACAGGCACAACAGGAGACCTTTGGGGGGGGGGGGAAGCTCTGTCATTTTGCCCAGAGATAAGGTGCTTCTCTGGATTAGCTGGGATATCACATGCCAATGAATGACCGCCAATTATAGGTCCTTCAACAGCTACTATCTATCAGTCTAAAAAATGGAACTGCCATATTCAGAAGCAGTATATCTGTGAAAGTTTGCCAGACACAGGGGGCAACCTCCATCCTGGTTGAGAGCTTCCTAGGGGCAACTGATTCACCACAACTGAGGCAGATGGATGTTTGGTTTGATCTAATATGAAAATACCTATGTTCTTAGTAGTTCAAAACTGAGGATATTTCCTACTTTGGCTTGTTCAGCAAATCTCTTGGCAATGGTCATGCTTGCTCATAATAGGGTATAATATACAATGCTGTCTAAGAATAGTGCTAAGGACTGAAACTCTGCCACCCTTTCCAACAGCCACCCTATGAATCATTCAAACAGCCAAATTTTCATCAAGTCTTTTATTTTATTTTTTATTTTTTAAGGCAGCCTGTAAGTTGGTCCAATTTCTGAGCCAAGCTCCTCAGGCTATGTTGGATGGATGTTGTCAGTCTTTCTTTGGCAGTCTTCCCAACTGCCAAATGTAATAATGGGCTAACCTAAACCAGGGAGAGTCTATCATTCCCCACCCAGTTTGTTCCCAAATGCCCACACCTCTTTCTGAGCAACAAGACAGAGCATAACATGCCCTGCAAGTTAATCTACTGCAAATAGAATTTGGGACACCTGACAGAGCCTGGCAAGGACTTGGGGGAAAGTTCTTATATGAACTAATCAAACTACTAATCAAAAGGTGTTGCACAGCTCTCCCATCTTTTTCTCCTTAACAGTTCCCCCCCCCCCGAAAAACACAGGGGGGCTACATACTGAAGACGTCTTCTAGACCTCTTATAAAATTCCATAAATGAGGCAGTGCAATTGCACAATAAAAACCTCACCTGGAAGCACCCTAAGATTCTGGGCATAACACAAATGTAACAGATTTTTGAAAGGTCTTGTTTTAGAAGTAGCTCCAAACTTCAAACTTCTGATTTGGGCTGGTTCTCTTCTAAACACTCAAAGAACTTTGACTAAAACACATTTGGTCAAAAATGCAATGAGATTATCACCCAGAAATCCTGCCTGCCTGGGAGCATTGGTTCTCCTTCTCAAAGGAAAGCTGGGTCAAAGATTTCCCCTTTGTATCCAGTTTCCATTTCCTCCTCCTGCAGACTCTCATTTCCTCGGAAAGAACTAGGTTTTAGTTATTCACCAGACAGAAGATGGATACAATCAGAGTAGGGTACGGTTTCATTGCCTCTCAGAACGGAATGCAGCTATACAGATACAGTCAGAAAAACCATGGACATCTGGCTGTAAGATTTTCATAGAGAACAGCTGAGTATTTCAAGGCAGAAATTTACAACCTGCACAGCCATTGTCCAAAAGGGAGACATGTTATGCTTAACATTTAAATGTCTGTTGTCTTGTTTGCATTACCAGGAAATGTATGATGACCAGGAAACTTGCACAACGTAGTGACTCTGCTGCCCACTTTGGTCAATCCAGTGAAAGCAAACCCAGGAATATTTGGCAAATAAGCAGTACTTTGCAAGGTCAAGGAGAAAAATTTAAAAGCTGGAAGAGTCAAATAAGAGATGCACCCCCTCACCCAACTGTATATGGCTCTCCTTCAGAAATAGCTAGCACCCATGCAATATTGCAATGCACCCTTGGGAAGTGGGCTGCAGATGGAAGGAAATGGGACATTCAAGATTTAGCTGGGGAGCAAGGTCCTTTTGTGTTCACTGATCAGAGCTAGGTCTGCAAGATCAGGAGTCACGAATGAATACCCCAGAGCAAAAGATGGCAGAATCTCTGAGGATTTAACTCCCCAGAAAACAAAGCCAGAAAAAAAAGAGAAACGACTATGGATTCCAGAACCCCTTACGCTCCCCGCCCGCCCCTCCCCCCGGGCACCCAGGAAGAATTGCGGCTTCGTTGGAAAGATTGCCCGCGTGTTCCCAGGTAGCAAACGCCTAGAAAAAACAAGGCTGTAACTCTCTCCTCCTTTCCCAAACAGGTTACTTCTCTCCCTGTATGTCCACAATAGAGCCCCGCGGATGTCCATCCATTCCTGCCGCTTGTAAAAAAAACAAACAAACGGCGCGCTCTTGCGCCCGAGCCCTGACTTCTGCTCCTTGCAAGCCGGTCTCACGCGACCATGTGCTTCATCCTACGCCAGGGGCTGCTTCCCTACAAATTCAAACCGTCCAAGTCCCACCTATCCTCTCCCTCGAGGCCTCCGCCCCGCCCCACCAGATCGCATTTCGCAGAGGATGGGATGGAAGAGACACACCGTCGTTAACGCCGGGCGCATTTCAAATCAAAACATGCACGGGAAGAAAGAGGAGGAACGTAGGACCAGGTACCCGAAGGAGCAACGAGGCCGCGGGCTCCCAAACGGTCCGCGAACAGCGCAGGGAACGGAAGGAGAGCCGCGGATTACAATGGGGGAAAATAATTGGAATATCCGAACTGGCTCTGTGGCTGGAAGAATCGCACGCGGGCATCACTAGATGCATCGTGCCATAATCCTCTTCCCCCTTCCCCGCCCCCCCCCCCCCCGCGGCGTGCTGGTGTCGTTTCCTCAGACCGCGATCAATATCGGCGTAAGGCACGTTGCAATTCAATACATTATTAAAACTGCGCTCGTTCCCAACAAGTAACATTCTCCTTTCTCTGCTGCTTTGACGCAAAATTTTAGACGACGCTAGAAGAAGAGTATAGCTCCACCAAAAAGGCTTCCTAATAAGTAAAAAACCATTCCCCTTTGTAGCTTACGCCCGACGTTAGAGTGTGTGTGAGAGAGACCGTGGGTGGGGGGAATGTCATTTGGCAATTTAAGCCCCCCCCCTACAGCCAGGGTTTCCACATTTACAGCGGGCTTTGCATTAAACTCGTGTGAGCCCGGAGGGGGGGGGCAATACCTGGCGCCCAACGACCACTGTTAAAGGGCTGCTGTTACTCTTCCCACCCCCGAGTTCTGTCATTGTTTCTGCTTCGACGTGACCCCCAGCAAGCCCACCTCGCTCCACAGCGCACCAGGACCGCGCCCGCCGACACCGGGGGTGGGTGAGGGTTCCGCGGCGCAGAGGACTGTCAGCAGAGCCCGCGGCAGGCGCCGGCCGAGGCACTTTCTGACTGGCTGAGGAGGGACCGCACCGCCGCCAGCCGGCTCCTTGGCAAGGCGCCTGCCAGCCAGAGGGCAGCGAAGCGAACGAGCTCTGTCCGCGACAGCCCCGCTCGTTTCCAGGGAAAGGCAACTGCGAAGCCCGCCTGCGCCCCTCCCTTACCTGCTGGGCCTGGCAAAATGCACCGTCCGGAGCGCCCTCCCCGACCTCTGCAACGGGGCATGGAGCATTTTCTCGAGTCGTCCCTAGAAACTCAGAGCAAGCCCATCCAGCATCAACTCCCTGCTAGTCGCTCAGCCTCCCAGAAAGCGGCCACATGAAGCAGGGAGGGAGGGAGGGAGGAGAAATTAGACCCTTCCCTCGGTCCCTCCTTCGTCCTCCCCTCACACTCTCTCGCTCTCCCTCTGATGGCTCCTGTCAGCTTACGCTTAAAGCTGCAGCGCACCATTTCCCCCCAGCGCCGACTCTTGTCCTCTCCGCTTCCCGAAGCTGCCTCTTTAACACCCACTGCAGGTACGGCAGACAAAGGGCTGTTTGGGTTTGCCTAGCCGATTTCTCCTTGCAGCGGAGGCCGCCGCGCAAAGATGCATGCCACCCAGAGAAAAGGAAGGGGGTTCTTCTAATCAACCCTGCTCGCTGCGGCGGCGCCCTAGCAGCGTTAACCCTTTTTTGCACCCTGCTGCTACATACCCTTTGCCCTGCGTATTCCATGCTCCCAGAGCAGATTTCATCCTGGCAACAGGAAAGCAAAATGCCTTTGTTCTTCACCAGGCTCTTTCGTCCCTGGTTGCTCGATGGTATCTGTGTGCTTGTACAGTTAATTGCGATCATACAATCAATCAGGCACCCTGCTACCAGGGTGGGAAAGGCTTCCGGGATTCCTGCTAGCAAGAAGAGGAATGGGTTTTCTGCGTCTGGATTCAGCAAAGATCCTCCTACTTTCAAATACTGTAAAGCTCCTCCATTGCCATTTACATTGACACTTAAACAGCATATCGGCTTTAATTCCAGCAGACAACTTATTCATGACCCTTTCTGATGTAGCAACAGCAGCAGGTTCTCCCCCCTCCCCCCATTTGCATCTTCAATAGCCTGATGAAGCTGGGTGAGAAAAATTCCTAACTTATACAGTGGAGGGGCTTCCTACTGGCACCCATTTCTGACAGTAATACTGGTGGTATCTGTGGATTAGTGCTAAATCCTGATGGGCATGTTTGCATGGCCAAACATAATAGTCATTAGCTATAGTTCTAGTTATAACAGTGGTCATAACCTTTGATTCTCATACATAACCTGTGGTAAAACTAATAACCGATGTAATCTATAAGAACTGGTGTAGTAGGACTGTGTGCCTGGAAGGCCCCAGTTTAAATGTGACCTTAGTTGTGCTAGGTAGCCTTAGGCAAGCCATTATTCCCTGAGCCTTAACTTTCCCATCCGCAATATGGGGATATTGAAAGGAAAACATCTATGTGAAGTGCTTGGGTAGAGTTATCAGGTTTTCATCTATAACAGGGCTCTCCAATCTTGGGTCCCCAGATGTTGCTGGACTACAGCTCCCAGAATCCCTTGCCATTAGCCATGCTGGCTGCATATGCTGGGAGCTGTAGGCCAGCAACATCTGGGGATCCAAGGTTGGAGAGCCCCGATCTAGAACAACAAATGCATGGAGCAAGGCTGTAGCACTGTACCTTCCAACCTCAGCTAATTCTCTTGCCCACTCTCCTCCACAACTTGCTGTGACTAGCAGCTGATGTAAAGTGCTCCCAGCCACTGCTGTAATATGAGGCTCCAGGTATTTATTCCAGGAGCACCTGCAATCTGTGAATGGGAGAAACCAAGGCAGGCTAAACCCCATAATTTATGGGAGTTGCTATTCTTCCACTCATTCTACCCTGATCATAGTATTTGCTGTGACTATCATTGCCTAGTCCAGAGTAGATTGAGATTAACTAAAATGCCTCAAGGGCAATTTAAATGCCATGAACAAAGCCGGACTGGTCAGCATAAAGGAAGCAATGTTCCACTGTGCTTCAAGCTGCACAGTAACCACCTGTTCTACAGCCTTGCCCCCAAAAGGCAGTTTCAGTAGGGAGAAGTTTCTGTCTATGTACTCAAGGCCTAGGGGATTCAAAGATAGCTAGTAATGACAGCAAGTTTCAATTTCTGAGGAACAAAGCTCATCAAGTGGATTTGAGGCTAGTCAGTATATCTCAGCCTAACCAACTTTATGGAGTTTTTGGTGGGAATACATGAGAAGTGCACACGAACAAAAAAGGAGAGGTCAAGAACAGCGAACTTAATGCATGGGAAATCAGCACCAAGAGTTTTGTTTTAGCAAGGGTCAACGACTACAAATTTAAGGCAGTCCCAGACCATGTTCTCCTGCATTTGAGATTTTGAAATTAAAGTTTGCCTTCCTACATCTGTATTAACTCTGTACAAGATATAATCCCCCAGGGCCGGTGCTACCATTAGGCGAACTAGGCAGCTGCCTAGGGCGCCGGGCTAAAGGGGGCCAGAAACGCCTTGGGGAAAAAATACAGCGCGTATGCGGCAGGAAGGATGCACCTGCAAACACCTCCTTCGCCTTCCCCTCAACATCCCCTGAAAGCAGTTATTTCCAGCAACCAGGGAGGGAGGGAAAGGTATTTTAAGCTAGCTGGGGCTCCAATGTTTTAATTATTTACCATGCTGTTTCTTTGTTTTGGTTTTAAATGCTTTTAGGATGCAATACTACGGGCATGTTTGGACGGGGGGGGGGGGCTACAACTCCCACAACTCCCAGCATTCCCCAGCCAGCCATGCGCAATCCTACGCTGGTTGAGGCAGAAAAAAGCCCCGCAACTCCCACCATTCCAACAGCCAGCCATGCTGGCTGGTGAATGCTGAGAGTTGCGGGGCTTTTTTCTGCCTCAGCGTGTTTAGGATTGTGCCCTGAGTTGTTGATGTTTGCTTTACTGTACTTTGAATATTGTTGTCTGCCTTGAGCACTAGGCTATTAAAGGGAAAGACAGGATAATATACATTTTTCTGATAAAGAAATATTGCAACAAAGTGATAGAGAGAGGAGGAGAAGCAGCAAGTTTCGTAAAGCCCCTCCTAAATTTGAACCAGATGATCCACGGGCTCTCTCTTTGCTATGTTTCTACTACATGCACCCACCCACCTGCAACCCAGAAGGTGTATGAGTCAAACCGGTGTCTCTGCACCTCCACCCTGCGAGGTAGGACAGGCTGCAAGACGCCCTTTCGTCTCTATTCCTCACAGGTAGCGCCACCACACCTCTCTCACATCCTTTTTTCATATCCTTTGTGCTGCCCGCAGGAGGAGACAGGCTTTTACATATATATGGAGAAGGCCCTTGGGAGTTCCTGGCATAGCTGGGCTGATGTTGCCTCTTTGCTTTCCGCGTGAACACAAAGGAAAAGTCTCAAAGTCCACAAAGTTTTTCTATGGGGCTCGGCAGTTCCCAGGGAGGGAAATTTATTTCATAATGGGCATAGGGCTGGAGGGAGGGAAGGCTCAAGAGGGAAGGGGGGGGGCGCTAAATATCTGATCTTGCCTAGGGCACCAAACTGCCTTGCACCGGCCCTGTAATCCCCTCCCTGCCATGACTTCCCTCCTCTTGTGGCATTGTCAGAAACACAGAAGACAGGGAGCAGGTAAGAAGGATACGCCCCCTCCCAAAGAGTCACATTCAGCTGGTCTCCCTGTATTGGCACTGCACAGCTCTCAGACATAAGTCTGCAAAGCCCCTGATGAGCAGACATCTGTAGCACCGCCTCCCAAGGTCAGGTAAAGGTGCTTGGTGAACAGCAGTCTGACCATCTCTCGCTGACATCACCTTAATGCTTGTTCAAATGGGATGCAAAGCCTCTGAACCCCGTGCCCCTTTTAGGCTTTAGCTGCTGAGTAAGAGGAGTGTGATAGAATTCAGTCATACCTGTGTTAGACCGTTCGGGCTGCTGCAACCAGGTCATCCTGACTCAGGCACGAATAAAGCTTCAAGGAGGTAGTTTCAAACTGAGACATGCTCAGGAAAGAAGGAATCACTGACAAGAGGAAACGAAGATGTCACTGAAGCTGCTGCCGTCACTGGGCACTAAGCTATGTGAGGTTAGTGGATGTGATTCAGGTCTATAGGCTCTTTCCCACCCCATGACAAGGCCCTCTTCCCTTTCTCCTGCTGCCCAGTGTCTTAACTGTGTGGTAAGGATATTTGTGATGGTCTTTTAAACCTCACCTTTCTCAAGGACAGTGTATATAACTAGATTAAGACGTATGTATATTTCACTTTGATCCAGAGATGCACAAAAGGGAAGCCAGATGGAAAGAAACACCACTAAGGGCAGCTCCACTGAATGAAGCTGATTCCCTGAGTACATCTCTAATAGCCCTGCCAGTCAGTGCATAATAACAACCAAGGCAATTGATGACCAACCCCATTGCTATTCAAGTCACACAAATGCCTCCTATCAATTTTTACATGTGCTGAATGAAGCTTATCTTCAAGTGTGGAAAACTGGGTGATTTTTATTTTAACACACACACCCCAGACTAACATCCATTAAGAGGGTCTTGTGAAAAGGCTATCATGGCTAAATTCCTCTAGCTGTTAAATCCAGTGAAATCTATGGACTTCCCTAGCATATTTTTAAGACTGCAGTTCATGGCATTAATCCAGAGCAATCATTCTTAACCTTTTGGGGACCAGCACCTTTAAAACTGGACATGCTGACACTACCGTTGCCAGGTAACACTACTTTACTCAGATATACACCAAAACAAAATGCTTTAAAACAGCCTTCTTTTAGCTGCCTTTTTAGGTTGGAATTCAAGAATTACTGCATGAAATCTGAAATATTAGAAACATAAATTATAAATAAACTATGTGCTGCATTTTTAACCCTTGCTGCTGCTTTTATTTATCCTGATTTTATTATGTACCATTGTATTAGTTTTTTATTGTTATTTTCTATTTTGTGTGTATACCACCCGGAGTACTTAGGTTACCGGGCTGTCTAACAATGTAAGAAATAAACAATGAAATAAACTGTCTTTTCTTTGTCTCATGGATAGGTATGAATCAGTCCAAAGGTTCTCTTTCCATGGTTGCAAAATAATGTTACAGAGCCTCCAGTGTTTCCATTGCTGACTATGATAATGGAGTTCCACATATACACAAAGTGCTTTTACCTGCCATACCTGACAATGGGACAGCCTCACTTTAATGCAGAGTGCTGTATCCTTGGAGCATGACCCATGTGCTCACATGAGTCAGCCAGTCAAGCTAAATTGTTTTTGTTAGATGATATTTACTCCTATGCTGGTTTACAATAGTCAATAAAACAATATAGTAAGATACGTTAGGTCTTGGTGTGTACAAAAGAACATAATTCCCCAAGCAGAATTATTTCTCTCTCTCAGCCATGTATTAAGGGAGCAGAAATTCTTGCAGCTCCAATCTGAAAGTTGTTTGTTCCTTGTCTTGTACCAGTAATCTGTATTTACAGAGCTTCCTGAACTTTGCAGCAGGATAGAGCGGGTTAAACATAACGTTAGCAAAGCTGAAAGAACAAGTCCCTATGGACTCGGAAATAAGTAATTCCTTCCTCAAGCTTTCCTTTGCTTGGCAGGGCCTTTTCCTCTACTCCCTTGTCAGTGAGCCCTCAGACAACACCTTTAGTCCTGTGCCCAGTGAAACTATAAAACAGAGAGCAATAGGTCCGATTCTCTATTTTTTTAATTTATTAATTCCATGTGTGCAAGAGTAGGTGTAGCGTGAGTGCAAGTGTACATGTAAGTGTGGGTACACAGATGTGTGAGGAGCTGTATGTGCATGTTTTAAATGTGCAAGCATGCATGTGTGAAGAGAACTGGCTGGTACCTTTGAGCCAGCCTTCCCCAACCTGGTGTCCTCCAGATGTGCTGGACTTCATTCCCATCAGCCCCAGCCAGCATGGCCAATGGTCAGGAATGCTGGGAGCTATAGTCCAAAACATCTGGAGGGCACCAGATTGGGAAAGACTGCTCTGAATATAGGTATGCTGTGGCTAACTAGAGATCAGATGATTCTGTAACTTAGAATCCAACCAACTCCTCTCATGCAGAATTGCTAAGCAGCTCACAGCAACAAGAGTCCAAGATCCAAGCCAATGCAATTAGCTAGAAATGAATGCAGCTGAGCAGATGGACCCATGAGCAGGAGGCTGGACTCGATGGCCTCGTAGGCCCCTTCCAACTCTGTAATCTATGAATCTACTGTATGAACCACAGGAAAGCAGGCCACGGATCACTCCAAAGGAATCCCCACGCATAGTGTCATTAAAAGGGCCATCCATTATTTAGTCTTTTGGCATGCTGCTCCACTCCGCTTCTCCCCTGAGCTCACTGGCTGCCTTGTAAATCAGCTAGCTTGAAGAAGCCCATCTTCCCCACCCCCTCTTGGAGCCCATTGCTTGCCTTGTAAATCAGCTAGTTTAAGGCTTACGCTTTCTTTCCTTTCTTCAGTTCTCAGGCCAGCATTTTGGAGAGTTATAGAAACAGACTCTTAAATCATATCAGGCAGATGACTGACCTTCCCCAGACTTCTGAAGCTGCCACTCCCCAGCACCTGTACTTTCCCCCTCCTTCTGATTCCCCCTCCTGATTGTCTCCCAGCTGACTCCAAGGTGCCTGATTTCAGGAATATTAACAGTGTAATCCTATACATATCTATTCTAAAATAAGCCACACTGATTTCAAAGGGACTTACTCCCAGATAAATGTGGATAGGATTTCAGCCTAAGTCTAGTACTGCTGCACAGAACCATGCATTCCAAATTCCCGGTTAGTCTCATGCAGAATAATGTACATATAAAAAGAGCAGATGCTTTGTGCAACACCATCCTTGGCCATGCCTCAGCAATATTAGGATGACAGGGAAAATGCAATCAACCACACTGGCGGGTCCCCTCAAGTCTGACGTATTAGCTGAACTGTCAAAAGCCAGCACTGAATGCCACAGCTAGCTCACAATATTCCATTCTGCCCCACTATTCAAAAGGATTGCAAAAATGGAGGAGGAAATTATCATATTCCAAAAGAGCAACTGTGGTTAGGGTGTTGGACTGGGACTCGGGAGATCCGGGTTCTAGTCCCCGCTCAGCCATGAAACTCACTGGGTGACTTTGGGCCAGTCACTGACTCTCAGCCTAACCTACCTCACAGGGTTGTTGTGAGGATAAACTGGAGAGGAGGAGGAGGATAATATAATGTAAGCCGCCTTGGGTTCCTTGCAGGAAAAAAGGCGGGGTATAAATATAATAAATAAAATAATAAAAAATATTGAGAGCAGAATCTGCTTTTTATGCACGCATATGTCCATCCATATACTTACCTCTTCTTCCTTCTCTCTCATTTTAACAACTTCCTTTCAGCTGATGGCTTGGAAGCTTAGCTATCCTTGGGAAGCACTGTCGAGCAACGGGAGAGTCTCTATGAAATGGCAGGTTCTGATTACCTCTGTGCAGGCTTGCATTCCAGATTCATTAATACAGAATAATTACCACCCCCTTAATTCCATATCCATAATCACAAAAGCAAATTAGAATCCCCTGTCTTCTCCATATTATGCCAGCCATGTTGAAGCAGGTTGGAACAGCTTCCGTGTGGTGGCTGTGGCACACTGTATAGACTCCTGCATCACGTAAAGAGTCTCCATGTCAACACCAGCAGATGCCATGAGTGATCACCCAGTGGCATGTAAAGTCTCCATGCAATGTGGCCAAACTAGCATGAAAACTCTCAGTGCAATGTGGCAGGTCTACATGGCAAACCACTCTATGACCTGGTTTTCATCTTACAAACAACTTACAATTTGGTAACCATGGGTTGTTGATAATGAAGCAGGAATGGGCGTGTTGACTCCAGACTGCCTGACCACTCCCACTGAATTAAACAACCCAGGGACAGAGTGGGAAGTGGGAGGAACAACTCAGACTTGTAACCCAAGAACAAACCATGGGTTACAAATCTGGGTTGTTCTTCCATCAACAACCTCCAATACCGGGTTTGGATAGCATAATAAACAATCGAGGGGCAGAGTGTCCCTGGGTTGTTTAACTCAGCGGGTGGGCGGGAGCCAGCAGGCTAGCTCCCACTCATTCATGGCTTCCAGGGTTTCTTTTAACCCTGGGTAGCTGCTGTGACAGGCAAGCTGGCATGGCATGATCTGCAGCACTTGTCATATGCAGAAGCTGTTTTAGTCAGCCTCTGCATAGCTACTGTAATGTATAGTAGTGTAACCCTGCAAAGGTTGTGTCGGTAGGGGGGAGAGAGAATCAGTCCTTTTATCACTCTTTAGTCATTTTGAATTGAACACAACAGGATGGTTAAATTGTATTAAGGGGTAAATGATCTGTGCTAAGTAAGTGATTCCAGACACATGGGGAGCATAACCAGGGTGGATCAACCAATCACCTGGCAGGTCTGCCAACTGTGAAGATCTGCCAACTAAATCTTGACAAGCAGAGGCTTAAAGAGAGGACCAATCTAAATAAAAGGAGGAAACATCCTTGGAGAGCCATTATTCTCTCCACAAAAATTGGCATGGAGAAGACAGCATCTGCTGATATGGCAAAAGGAAGGCAGGGCAGATTTATACAGTTCTGATGCTGCCAGGCAAGTGGGGTGACAGCTGCTAGGAGAATGTGGCATACTTGGAGCATGCACCTGTTCTCTTTGGGGTTCACTCACACACACCATCACTGTCCAGGCCCTGATAGGTTGATAGGCCTCTGGCATGCAGCTTTGATGCAAAGACATTCCTCTCCTTCCAGAGAACTATTAAAAACTTGAGTGCAAAAATATAGGGCATTTCATGAATATCATCTCCCTTTGATTGTCTTAGGGTGCAATCCTATGCAGGTTTAGACACAGCTGGCTGGGGAATGCTGGGAGTTGTAGAACTTGTTTCTGTCTAAACCTGCATAGGATTGTGCCCTCAGTATTATTATTTTTTAATTTATTTTTATTGAATTTTCCAAAACAAAAACAAATCGTATTTGGCTTCCGCCACCTTGTCTGACAAACATTACCAATCCTTATCCAATCTAAGTTTCTTTTTTTTTTCACAGAAAGAATTGTCACTTTACCAATATTCAAAAATCAAAACCCAAAATTATTAAGTCACCTTCCCTCCTCCCCAAAAAGTCCACCAGAGGTGCCTTCAGTATTTCTTAAAGTGGTCTGGGTTACCCACCTTAAGAAAGGACATGCAGATTTCCAGTGGTAGGTAGGTGAAGCATGAAAGGTGTGTGCAGAATACCACCAAACCCTGGTCTCCCGCTTCCTTCCCTGCCCCAAGAAGCTGGAAAAGTGGCTTGGTAGGGGCCCTGCTCTTCCAACAACCTCTCATGGAGGCAGCAATGGAAGGATACATAAATGTATCCTTGTGATACTTCTTCTTCTGCCCTTTCCCTATCTCAGCTGTTGTGTCTTTCCTTGCTGTTCCAGTTTATTTCCTTTGTTCCCCTTTTTGCTCCTCCAACCAAATCTCAGAGCTTCTGCCCTGGTTTCCTGATCCCCTGAGGGATCTAGGTTCTATGTTTGACAGGGCAAGGGTTTCTCAACATTTCTCATAGTTTTGTGGGAATATGGTAACTCAACCTCTGCTCTACCACAACACTGTATAGCCTATTCAGGTTCATGCAGAGCCAGGGCACAAACAGGACTTCTTCATTCAAACATCCTCCAGAGTAAGGGACTGACTGAGAGCTTGTCCATTCCTGCTTAATGGCCCATCAAGAGAAAAGGAACCCATCCAGTAGGTGGCAGAAACAAGGAGGGTTGTGGAAAAGTGCTTCATTTGGGGATTTTTCCATGGGGAAAAATGAATGACTAGGATGATGAAGTAACTTGAGGGAGGGGGATCTTTATATAGGAAGAGGGTAAGAGCATTCACTTGCTAGAATTCACAGTTCAGACAGGAGGGGACACGTATATTGAGGGGCGTCCCAAAACACACTTCCCTGTTGTCCTCCCATTTGGCTTCTATGTTACATTTCTTTGTAGGATGTTGGAATGTGGTGAAAAATGGTTGGGCCCAAGTGCTTTGGTTCCATGGAATTGACAAATCCACAACATTTGACAGATCAATTAGGGAAGGGGCCATAGTTCTGGGGTAGAGCACATGCTTTGCATGCAGAAGGTCCCAGGTTCAATCCCCTGCATCTCCAGGAAGGGCTAGGAAAAAATCCTGACTGAAATCCTGGACATTCACTGCCAGTCAGTGTCAACAATACTGGGCTAGATGGACCAATGGTCTTAGTCAGTATAAGGCAGCTTCCTATGTCCTGGCTCTGATCCAAGAGAAACTGAAGAAAGGCTGGTGATCTGTTTGTTGATCATAAGACTTGGGCTTAGTTTTTGTATCATGCAAATAGAGAGCAAATTAAGCCATCAATGCAGATTTTGCAGGTCAGTGAGGTTACTTGAGATCAGTCCCAGAAACAGAGGACAGTGGTTGCCAACTAGCTAGCCAGAGGAGGGCAGAGAGATACTCTGGCCTGCCCCTCTCCCTATTATAGCAGTTTTATGTGCAGAAATCAGTAGATTAAGCTTTTGAGGGTTTTATCACCTGCTAATAGCAGGTTGTTGTAAACCGCCCAGAGAGCTTTGGCTGTTGGGCGGTATATAAATAAAATAATATATAAATAAAATAACAATAGCGGACACATTAAGCTGATGGCAAGAAGTTGGTAAAAACATTGGTAACCTTACCTGAGAAACTCCTTTACAGGGTTTTGGGGCCCACCTAAAACATAAGTCTATAAAAGGTGCAGGGGAAATGAGCTCAGCAAAACTATTTAAGACCACCTCTAAACCCTAATTATTCAAATATGGAATGACTTTTTAAACAGTGCATTTCCCTCATCCCCCAGGTATTCTGTGTCCTCTAACCCTTTGTTCACATATTTAAGTTCACACAGTAGCACTCTTTCCTCACCATTCTAGGTAAAAAACTAAATATGTTGATTTAAAAACAAAAGAACTAGAAGTCAGGGAAACAAAAGGGTTAATGGCATTTTGTTTTCATTCAAAAATTGCTGTGAGGCAGGCAGAGACAAAGACAAGGGGAGGGGAGGGGGAGAAGACTAATTTGCCAGAGAGCTTCTTGGTATGCATCTGTCTGTGGTTAGGGGTATTAGAGGAGGGGAAAGGAAGCATACAGGATCATGCTGCTAGAACCAATACAATTGGCTTCTCCTGCAGTTAAAAAAACCAAACCCAGAAGTAGCTGACTCAGACCTTTAATGGGTATATGCAGGTTCAAGGGGGTTGCCAGGTTTGAGTCAAAACAAAGCGGCTACAATAAGTTCCTCCAAAGGCAGATTCTGCCTCATTAGTCCCCTTGAGCTCAGTTGCAGGATGCAAAACCAGTAACCTTTGGTGCAAGTTGCAACCCTTCATAGCTTGGAATAGCACTGGGAAAGTTGTTAAATCTCCTTGATCTTTCTCAACTCTGTAACAAATTCCGAAGCATTCAAGTCAACATTACAGCTGCTACACAACAGAACAAGGAAGGGCCATGAGTGATGGATTTAACACCAAAACCACTGCAAGTGAATCAGAGAAGTGGGGATCAAGGTGAATCCTCTTTCTTCCGTGAGAGTGCATAGCTCACAGTTGAAGGCACACCTTTCTTTCCCTCTCAAACACAGAGACAAACAAGCGCGCGCGCACACACACCCTTCTTATACATATACCATCATTAAAATTAAGCACACCATTTTAATAGCTATGCTGTGCTATGGGGGCAACCCACAGCAGGGTAAATTTGCCACACCAGATATTCTAAACCCTGACAGCAGAAACATTCTTAAGCCCATGGGCAAACTACCTTTTCAAGTGCAGGGAACTGAATTTGTTCATTTCTTCCCAGTTGGTGCAAATTACAGCACAACAAATGGGAAAGATTGAACAAGCAAACACAGTTCCCTGTACTTGGAAATGCAGTTTCCCCATGAGCTTCACTGCTGTAAGGCAGGTGTGTGTGTGTCAGGAGTAGGCACTGTTGGGTACCTGCCAAGACCCACACCTTAGCAGGGGGGCCTTTGCCCACGTCTGGAACCCCATTGTCAGGACCGTGCCCTGAGCAATAGCCTGGGCTCTGACTCCAACTCAAATGAGGAGGTACTGGCAAGATCAGCGGGACCCAGGGCTCAGTATCATAAGGGCCGGAGTCCATCAGAACCCTGAACTGGAACCTCCAGAGTCCATACTCTCAGAGCCTGCACACTCCAAGGATCCATCTCACTCCAAAGCAGGGACAATACACACACCATTGTCAGCTCATCGGTGCAGGCAATGAGCCTGGACAGAATTGTCTGTGAGGAGGAGGAGTGCTAGGCTCTAAGAGAAAGACCTGCCCCTTTAAGTCTTTCCACTCTTGAAGGAAAGGATGGAGCCAGGGAAAGGATGGAGCCAGGGTGGGGCAATCTGGCCCTGGAAGGCCTTCAGTCCAGTCCTAGCCTTTGTTCGAACAAGTTGCACACTTAAAGCAAAAAGAAACCAAATGCACAGTTACAGGATGGGGGACACTTGGCTCAACAATACTACAAGTGAGAAGGATCTTGGAATTGTTGTAGATCACAAGCTGAATATGAGCCAGCAATGCAATGTGGCTGCAAAGAAGGCAAATGCTATTTTGGGCTGCAGTAATAGAAGTATAGCGTCTAAATCGCGGGAAGTACTAGTTCCCCTCTACTCAGCACTGGTTAGGCCTCATCTTGAGTATTGTGTCCAGATCTGGGCACCACACTTTAAGAAGGATGTAGACAAACTGGAAAGGGTTCAGAGGAGGGCAACAAAGATGATAAAGGGACTGAAAACAAAGCCCTATGAGGAGAGACTGAAAGAACTGGGCATGTTTAGCCTTCAGAAGAGAAGACTGAGGGGAGATATGATCGCACTCTTCCAGTACTTGAAGGGATGTCACACAGAGGAGGGCCAGGATCTCTTCTAGATCATCCCAGATTGCAGGACACAGAATAATGGGCTCAAGTTACAGGAAGCCAGATTCCGGCTGAACATCAGGAAAAACTTACTGACTGTTAGAGCAATATGACAATGGAACCAATTACCTGGAGAGGTAGTGGGCTCTCCCACACGGGAGGCATTCAGGATGCAGCTGGACAGCCATCTGTTGGGGATGGTTTAACTTGGATTCCTGCATTGAGCAGGGGGTTGGACTCGATGGCCTTATAGGCCCCTTCCAGCTCTACTATTCTATGATTCTATAATGAAGCAGCAGAGAAGCATAGAAAAAATCTTGCCCTAAACAAGGCCAGTGTGGCGTAGTGGCTAGGGTGTTGGACTGGGAATCGGGAGATCTGGGTTCTAGTCCCCGCTCGGCCATGAAACTCACTGGGTGACTTTGGGCCAGTCACTGACTCTCAGCCTAACCTACCTCACAGGGTTGTTGTGAGGATAAAATGGAGAGGAGGAGGAGGATGATTATGTAAGCTGCCTTGGGATCCTTGCAGGAAAAAAGGCGGGGTATAAATATAATAAATAAATAAATAAATAAAGTTTAACCGTGCAAAATTTAAAACAGTTTGAGAAATTTAAAATAATTCAGCAACAAAAGCAACATTTAATAACAGAATGGACCTGTTAAAAACACCTGACATGGGTGCCCCCATCAAGCTATTAGAATAACCATGGACATCCTTAAATGCCTCTGCACAGAAGGCTGTCTTAACCTGGCACTGAAAAGATGACAAAGTTGGCGTCAGGCAGACCTCAGTGGGAAGATAATTCAACAGTCGGGGGGCGCCACTGAGAAGCCCCCCCCCTTGTTGCTACCCTCCGAGCCTCCCTCGGAGGAGGCACTTGGAAGAAGGCCTCAGATGTTGAATGTAGTATCCAGGTAGATTGCGGTTGGGAGAGGCATTCCATCAAGTATTGTGGTCCCAAGCTGTGTAAGGCTTTATAGGTTAAAACCAGCACCTTGAATCAGGCTCGGAAGGATATTGGCAGCCAATGCAAACGGGCCAGGACTGGTGTTATATGTTCAGACTTTCTGGTCCCAGTGATTAGCCTGGCTGCCACATTTTGCACAAGCTGCAGCTTCTGAACAGTTTTCCGTAGAGTGCATTGCAGTAATCTAATTCTGAGATCACCAGAGCATAGATTACTGAAACCAGGCTATCCCTGTCCAGATAGGGGCGTAGCTGGGCCACCAGCCAAACCTCATTGAATGCACTCCATGCCACTGAGACCACCTGAGCCTCAAGTGACGAAGGTGGCTCAAAGAGGGGCCCCAAGCCATTAATCTGCTCCTTCAAGGGGAGTGCAACTCCATCCAGAACAGGTTGAACACCCTCCATCCGGACAGAGGAACTACCCACTAACAGCATCACAGTCTTGTCTGGATTGAGCTTCAGTTTGTTAGTCCTCAGTCCATTGTTGCAGCCAGGCACCGGTTTAGCACATCCACAGCCTCACCCGATGGAGATGAAAAGGAGAAAAAGAGCTGTGTGTCATCAGCGTACTAATGGCAACACACTCCAAAACTCTGGATGACGCCACTCAGCGGTTTCATGTAGATGTTAAATAGCATGGGGGACAAAACTGTTTTGTCTGTTTTGACTCATGCTGGAGAATCTACAGGGCCAAGCAATATTCCCCAAGCATCACCTTCTGGAGTCATCCATCCAAGTAGGAGCAGAACCACTGCAGTGCAGTACTCCCCACTCCCAGCTCAGACAGGCGCCCCAGAAGGATACCATGGTTGATGGTATTGAAAGCTGCTGAGAGATCCAGGAGTATCAACAGGGTCAAACTCCCTCTGTCTCTCTCCCGACATAGGTCATCATACAGGGCAACCAAAGCTGTTTCCGTGCTAAAACCCAGCCTGAACCCTGACTGAAATGGATCCAGATAATCAGTCTCATCCAAGAGCACCTGGAGCTGGTTGGCAACCAGCCGCTCAAGGACCTTTCTTTACCCACTGCAAAGTGGAAGAGGTTTTGATAGTCCCTCCCTATCAACTATAAGTAAATTAGCAGCAGCCAGCTAAGAAAGGACTTTCTGAATACTTTTGTTCAAACACATGCTCTCTTCCCTGGTGTTCCTGACATAGGCCATCTGGGGTTACTTAGTAATAAGAGGGAAATCACTCTCTTCATGCTCAAAGGCACTCTTCTTTTCTGCCAGCCAATGCCACCAAGTTCCTACTAACAAAGAGGGGATAATTTATATTGTATTCTTCTAGTAGACAGAAACAAAACTGGAGGGAATACTGATTTGCTCTCTAGGCATCTGTAATCGATCTGGGCTCCCTTTCCTCATGATTTCATTTCTGCTTAATTGGATAGAAAAATAATTAACTCCATAAGGCAATATTTCCATTTGTGGGGCAGGATGGCGTTCCTGGCCTGTCTGCCATACAGCAGGAAAAAGATGCTGGCTCTGTCTTCACAGAACCGCCATCTTATTTCTTTCAGGTTCTCAACCCCAATTAGAAGTCATTCTGAGGGTCTGCTCTGCCAAAACTCCATATATATTTTTTCCTCTTCAAGGAGCTAAATCACTCTGGGATGCATTCTGGCTTCAGGAGAAAGCTTTGTTTCCAGACTTGGGCCAGAAATTCCCTATTTGAGCTTAGCCTAGCCAACAATAATCATTAGGAGTTTGTAAGTATTTAATTGATTAAAGACACCACTTTTGCCTTTTAACCTCAATCAGCGGACACAGGACACACTACCACATTTTTGGTCCTGAACAGTGGTGCAGTGAAGTCAGGGGTCAGAGGTCAAAGTGCTAGGTTGTTTTGTCCAGCAGGAACTATGACATCATCTGCCACCCGCTCAAGCTTCCATGTTCCCTCTGAATTTAGCTGTAATCCTCACAGTAGCTGGAGGGAAATGGATTTTCCCAGCAACAATATATTGTTGGCAGCTATCCCCGTTGTAATACAAAGTTTGGGGGTTTGGACCCATTAGCTTTCTACACAAGACATATATAGTACACACACACACACACACAGAGAGAGAGAGAGAGAGAGAGAGAGGAGTCAACACAGCTGACTGCATTTTTTTGGTCTCTCCTTGGGGGTGTGGGTCAGGAGACTATCATGATGAGCAGCAGCACTTCAAAGCTTTCTACTACACCTGAAATAGAGAATGACTCTTGCTCCAGCTTTCAGGTGCCCATGACACTGGGGCCTAAGGATCATAGTTCAGTGGTAGTACACCTGGTTTACATGCAGAAGGTCCCAGATTCAATCCCTGGCATCTCCCATTAAATGTAGCTTGTGATGGGAAAGAACTCTGCCTGAGATTGCAGAGAGCTGCTGCCAGTCAGCATAGGCAACACTGGGTTAGGTAGACCAATGGCTCTGTATAAGGCAGCTTCTTATGTCCATGTACATCTAGCTGCAGGTGCTAGCACCTGCCCTGGCAAAACTGATCAGAACAGACTCCCTAGCCCTCTTTGTTCAGCTAATATATTCCACACACGTTCTATTGGTATCAATGGAAAGCTCCTCTTCTATTTATTGTTGATTACAAATTTATCTCATAGTAGCTTTTGCCCGCGGCTTCGCTTGCGTGATGAAGAGTGACCGTGCCAAGTTTGCATGGGTCGTCATTTTCCTATAGGCACTATTTGTTCGAAATTCCTTAAGGTCGCTGACCGCTTATTTGAATCGCTCTATAGGAAAGGTCCCCCGGGACTACATAATGGAATCCTAGCTCTCCCAGGACTACCAGCTCCCCCCGGGACTGCACAATGAAGAAATCCCTGCTCCCCCAGGACTACCTGCTCCCCCGGGACTACACAATGAAATCCCTGCTCCCCCCCCCCCCGGGACTACACAATGAAATCCCTGCTTCCCTCCCTGGATTACACAATGAAATCCCTGGGCCCCCGGGACTACACAATGAAATCCCAGCTCCCCCAGGACTACACAGTGAAATCCCTGTTCCTCCCTGCGCTGGGAGTGGGAGAGACAGATCTGAACTTCTGTGTGTGGATTTATGGGCGTCTGCACACGAGAATAGGATTTTAAATCTTCCATTTCACTCAAGCGAGGCACTCTGCTTTTCCTCGCAATCCTTCATATCTAACTACCATTGGGGGGTGTTTTTGTTTTAATACAGGAATTATACCTTCCTCCCCATTTCTCAAAGCTTGCAGCAAAAGACTGCAATGCTGGGAGTCAAAGCAGAAAGGGCTACACACCATCCAGCTTCCAAACTGCATGCACTGCTTTCCCATAAATATTCTTAATCTTATAGGTGCTGCCACCAAAACTTTCCTGGCTGCTGCGTCTGGGACTTGCATTATCCATCTTTCTGTATTGAGCAGCTAGAGCTCATCTGTGGTCAAAAACATGCAACATCTAGGACACTCAGCAAAGTTCTCTACACACACATACCATTCCATTACTTTACCAAGGAGTCTGGTAATAGTGGGGTCCAGTTTCCTGGCATGATGCTCAAGCAAGCAAGGGAGTCGCGAGCAATCCCTTAATAGTTCTTTCTAACAGTTACCCAATTGTACAAATGACATCAGCATCAAATCACAACCATGTGCCCTGGCTCTGAAACCATCTGGACTAAGCTGCAGAGGTCCGCTTGCATCCACTGTCCATGGAGCAATACTTTGATAGTGGGGTGGGGAGGCACACTGCATAGAAGGATAAGAGAGGCAATAATGGGTACACCATTAATCAACAACAGCAAGATAGAATCCATGCCTCAGTTTACTTAAGGGGGGGGAACTAGGCCCCACGGAGGGAGGTGACTAGTGTAAGATCACACACACAGAAGATGGTGGCATATCCATCACACTGACCATGCTGCAAACCCTGCGCATGAAAGAATAACCCTTCCCAAAAGAAACCCAGCATTCTTCTATTCATGTTTGTACTCCTTGTCTGTTGCAGGACTTTCCAGCCTAAAGCGTGGGTGTATGGCTGGGCCTGGGACCAGTTCCTGACTCTGGGCTGATCTGTGTGAGATCGATGGCTCCCAGCAGAGTCCCTAGCCTGGTATTTTCCATGTGAACTTCAAAGCCCTCCTGCTTTGGAGGGGCCTTTCCTGAACTGCTAAGGTTTTGAGTGTCGGAGCCAATCAGCAGGCCCAGCTCAGACTCTCCAAATGGCTTCCATCTTTTGCATGGTGCTGAAACATGACACCACATACATACACACACATACACACACTTGCTTGCTTGCTGTTTTCACCAGAATAAGCCTCCTTATAAAGGTGCTTTTGGGAACCACAGAATAGGGGATCTGCTTGGGCACAACCCATTCTTATTGCTCCATCTCAGCCATGTGTCCAACTAATAAAGCTGTTTTTAGAGGACTGCCTAGAGCACTAGGATCCTAACATTACATGTTTGGAATGCAAAGGTGGAAGAAAAACCTCACACACCTCTAGAAACATCAGGCAGGAATGCCTCAAAGACAAATAAATAACAATTCAGGGTACACTGTTGTTTTCTACTGGTGCTCTCTGCATTGTGTGGAGACAATGCCCATACCTTTAAATGTTCCAAGGCACAGAGAGAGGAAAGGGCAGCTGTGCTTCCACTGATCCTCTTGTGCCCCTCTCCCTGCACCTTCTATGGGGCAAAATTAGATGCTTGCACACCACACAGGCAAGGAGGAGGGTGAGTGAGGGGGCCAGTGGAGGCAGAATGACTACATTCTCTCTATAAAGGGATAGACACACCATCTCCAGGCGAAGACTCAGAGACCTTAACTGTCTTCCATCTAAGCTTTCGTGCAAGCTGCTTAACACCATTTCTGGCTGATGCAGGCCCATTGAAAAAGGCAAAAGTTCCAAACACAATGTGTGCCAACCACAGACTGCCTGCAACACCCCGATTGCCATTCAATCTTGATTTCTCCCCAGCAAAGTTGGCCCATGAGACGGGGAAGTAGGGATTGATGTATGTATATAGCAGACCTGGCAGTCAAATGGCTTTGTTAGTGCCATCAACAAAACCAAAAACCTGGATGTCCAGAAGGAAAACTGCCCTGGAGTCTAACAAACAAAAGAAGAGAAATGGCCTGCACAGTTCTGCGGATGCATGCACACAAGTGTTCTGCACACACACAAAATCTCTCTTTCAAGAACGTACTATCTGAGAACTGGATACACGATGCACACAGCCTCCCCCACTGCATACAGCCAGATGGCTGTGGCTGCACCACACATTTCTTTTCCATACTGACACAGAGCTTTATATACAGCATACAGTGCATATGTAGACTGCTCGCTGGCCCTTCTCCCACCCTCACACATAACTGTACGCATGCATTACATCTCTTAAGACACCCACATGCAAACACATTTCCAGTCCCATAACCACACAAGCTTCAACCATCTCCCTACTCTGCTAAACAATCCCCCATAGCAGCCAACAACTTTACATTACATATTACACACTTTCACAAGTGTACACACAAACACCCACCTTTTCCCTTCGGGCAAGCTGCAGCCATGGAGCCCTAGTCACTGTTCCAGAGTTATTCCTTTCATTTGCCTGAGCTTTGCAAAGTGGGGTAACCCACACTAATAAAAAGCACACATTATATTTCACCTCCATCTGCAAAAGCATAGCAGCCGCAATTGCAGGGTAACCAGAGAGGAGCTTGCTGTCACATCACCCAATTAAGGCATCCCATTCTGGGGAGCGAGCAATGCCAGAGACATGACTGGGGAGTGTTGCTCCCAACATCCTACATTCCGTCCGTCTGACCTAGACAGATTTCTCCAGGTTGCAGAGAGGATGCCAGCTGGCTGAGGGCCAGTACAGTTGGCCATAGCTGTTCTCCCAGGGCCACGTTCACTGAAAGAATACTATATTTCTCTCAGGGAGTGAGGGTGGTTCGCTGCAGTGAATTATCCGGAAGGGAGGGATCATAAACAGCTAATGAAAAGCTTAGGCCCTATATAACACTGACCAAATACCACTGGTGTTAATTCTGTTGAACAAATAGAGGCTACAGATTTTTTTAATTAATTGGCAAATTATTTTCTTTCAGTCAAAAGATAAGTTAATTGTGCATTCTGCACAAACAGTGCTCACTGAACTTATGGAATGTCCTGCCATAAGATGTGACAATGGCCACTGACTCAAGTTACTTCCAGATGAGGCTTTTATTGCGCAATTGCCCTGCCTCATTCATGGAATTTTACAGTGGGTTCCAGACATCATTGTCTTCCATTTGCAACCCTCTTGTGTCTTCCTACCTATCACTTTGCTTTTTCTGTATTTTTTTCTTTCAACAACAACAACAACAACAACAACATCATTGAAGAGGGAAAGATGGAATAGTTGCAGTGTCTTTTACTTGGTAGCACTAGCAGGAGCCTTCAGAATGGAAGCAACATCTGGTGGCTTTAAAAGAGGATTAGACAAATGCATGGAGGATAGGATTATTGATGGCTATTAAGGCCAAACGAATAGCTATCTTCTAGTCATGCATAATGTAGCTTTGCTTGATACTTTTACTTACTCCTGTGTAAGCATGTGCAGCCCCAATTTGGATTGGGACCATGGCACTCCAGGAGACAGGGTTAAAGCTTCCGCCACTCAATTCCGCCCAATTCACTCCACCCCCAACAGGGGTAAAGAAATAAGTCCCCATTGGAGTAAATGGAGACCTTTTCCCTCCTGCTACCCCCTGATGCAGTCCTGATCTGAATTGGGGCCACACACACTTTCACAGGAGTGAAACTATCATGCATAGCTACACTATGTATGATTAGGAGAATGATTAGTTTGGTCCTAAGTCATGATAGCTAAATGCAACCTCAATGTTCCATAGGGTTACTGAGGAACAAACAAGGGTGCCCATCTGTTTTGCCCATGTGTGTTGCTTGTGGGCTTTCCAGAAGCATCTGGTTGGTCAAAGTTGGAAATAGGATGCTGGTCTAGTTGCACCATTTTTGTGATCCTGCAGAGCTCTTCTTGGGATGAAGGGCTGGTAACCACTATGCTCAGGTAACAGGAGTGAGGGCCAGCCCAAGGCATTTTGCTGCCTGAGGCAAACGATAAGATGGTGCCCCCTCCCCAGTACATGTATAGAAGCTGACTGAACTGGTGGCTGAATTTTACTTCAACACTGGTGATGGGATAGCATCCTCTGCCACACCTGAGGCAGCAGTTTAGGGGGCCCAGGACAGATTGTGGGGCATATACTGCTCTATCCTCCAAGAGAGAGGAACAGCTGTTCATGAGAACAGCTGACAGACTGCCATCTGCTGCCTGGGGTGATTTCCTTACTCTGTCAAATGGTAGGGCCAGCCCTAATATGAATGAACAGTATGGCAGACTTGTTATTTAACTGCTTATCAGATTTTGATTACGAACTCAATGCCCTCTGTGGTGAATTCTACCACAAGTTAAGCTATTCAGCTTCTACTCTGATTTTTCAAAATGTCCTATTAGGGATGTCATTATGAAGCTTCAGTACTCTGATACAGAAAGAGTTAACATCTTTCATTTTAGGCTAGCTGGTCTCTCATAGCAGTCCTTCCTTTATTTCCCACGAATCATTACCTGCATGTGATGAAGTCTAACCTTCAGTGAGAGACCAAGATTTACAGGAGAAGGGATACTATTCACTTCCTCCTGCTTATTAAACTTCAGCAAATGTTTATAAAACTGTCAAACATACTGAAAGAAGCAAACCGAGTCCCCAGAGCTGAGAGCAAGACTGGTTCACGGCACAAACTTGGATGCTTTTAAAGCGATAATGACCTCATGGATACTTCCTATAGTATCCTCTTGATTGTTCATCAACTCTCATGAACTCTTCTCTGCTACAGAGCCCCAAATGGTTTTGATGTCTAATGCTGAGGAGAGAATGTCCAGCCAACAAGTACAGGAGAAGATGCTGCTGCATACTCCTGCAATTTTTCTGGTTAATAATGTGTGATGCTGGGAAACAGAAGAGAAGGTTCTCCCTAAACCGCACCGAACCAGCAAGCTTAGCCAAACAGCTGCTTTTGCCTCCTGACTGTATTAGGCAAAAGAAAGACCACTGGGGATAGCCTGCCAATCGAAAGCAGAAAAGACTGATGGGATACATATGTCGTACACCTGCAAGGGGCTAAGTGGAAAAGGAGAATTTACCAGGTTTGGTTCAGGCAGTCTGAGGATTGCCATTTTTGCTGCATGCCGTCCATGGTATTTTGTTTTGCTTGTTTGAATGGAAGTTTCCATCCCAAGGAGTCATACATATAACAGTAACCCATGGTTTAGTTAACCCATGGGTTGTTGAATTCTGGGTTGTCATGATGCATGAACCCAGCTACGCTAACAAACCATGGTTTATTAACCACAAACAACCCAGAAAGAGAGCCCATGGTTTGATGTTGGATTGTGAATTCTGGGTTGTTTAAACCATGGATTGCCATTATGAGTGAACCCAGAACTGTGGGTTGGTCATGGGTTGCTTCATCAGGCTACAGAGGCGGTGTGCATGAGTGGTAAAAAACACACAAAAAACAACCAGCCAGTCTACATGACAGTATTACAATGTATCAAAGGCATTTAGGATACAGAGAGGGAGTAGGCAAAGGAAGAGGGAAACAAACAACCCAGGCATTGAAAGAACAAACCAGTTTGTTTGATCGTCTAGCAGACAAACCTTGGGTAGGGCAATAAACCATGGGTTGACATTATGTGTGAACAGGGCTTTTTTTCTGGTGGAACTCACCGGAACTGAGTTCCAGCACCTTTTCTTCTATTAATTGCATTACAATTTAATCGCCATCTACTCCCGAGGAAATGTAATCCAAGAGTTCCGGTACCCTTTTCTCCAGAAAAAAAGCACTGTGTGTGAACCTGGTCATATAGTCAACAACATTTGGGGCATTTCAAAGTACACAAGTAGCCCTTACACTGCTGTTAAACAGATGAGTGACCTCTTGGGCACTACCTACCTTATTTATTTGTATTTTGTTTATTTAGAAAAAGTTTAATCTGTCTTTTCAATAAAATTTTTCCCCAAGTGGGGAACAACAATATAATCAACAAAATAAAAAAATAGTAACACACTTGAACAAATAAGAAAAACATATCAAGTAACTGGCATTTCAAATGCCAGTACCAGACCATATTTGCAACTCTAGCTCAACATTTTCAGCAGTTGAAAATTAATCTGAATAAAAGGGTTTTTAAGGTCCACCTAAATGGACCAAGCTCCCAGATCTGGCATATTTCTTGGTTCCACAATCTTGGGACTATAACAGAAAAAGCCCTCTCATTTATTACCATTACTTTTACATTGGGTTGCGACAAAAATTAAAGTTTCAGCAATTTTCTTTGTGAGGGGACAATGAAATTCACCACCATTGGGGGGCAGGCTTATCCTTAGTAGCTGTGGTAGTGGCAAAATTAAGTTTTTAAAAAAGGTTTTTTAAAAATCTTTTTTAAAAACATACTTTTGCCACCACCACAGCTAGTAACAACATCAGAGCTCCCCTCTTGGAAGCCTGGTCACTATTCTTTCCCTGAGAATACCCAGGAAGAAGCATTGTTTCAGGGCATTGCAGGGGGCGGGGGGTTGGTGGTTCCCACTGGCAACCACCATTTCCCCTCCCACAATGTCCCAGAACAATGCTGAGTCCAGGGCATTCTCAGAGAAAGAAAATGGTGGCCTGGCCATTAAGCATGGAGCTCTGCTGTTGCCACCGCCATGGCCATGATGGCAGAAGAAAAATAGATTAAAAAAAAAAAAATCCAAGAAGCTACTACAGTTGCTATGGATAAGCCCCCACTCCCTTGCACAAACCTGGAGGCAAATGTCAGTGTCCTCTGTAAAAACAAAATGGCCCTACTTTCTCCATCCAAATGGAGCCGCAAAATTCAGGCAGCCAATGGGGTTCATCATCCATTTTACAGTAGTAGGCACTTGTAATAAATTGTGCTACTAGATCTCCCTCAAGTATCCTGGACCTAGACTGTACAAGACTTTAAACTAAACTAAGTACCAGCAACTTGAATTTGGCCTAGTAACAAATTGGCAGCCAATGAAGTGCATGGAGAATTGGTGTTATACATTCCCTACAACCAGTACTGGCTGTTGCATTCTGTACTAGTGGAAGTTTCCAAATAATTTTCAAGGGCAGCTCCATGTAGAGTGTATTATTTATATTAGTCCACACTAAGAGTGCAAAACCTCTTTCAGCTTGAGGATCAAATTCCATTTCGGAAAAGCTCTCATGGGCTGCATTCCAGCAGCGGAAGGGCGCTGAAGGCAAAAGGGGTAGGGTAAAAAAAAACCAAACTACCACCATATTTTAGCTTAAAGCTCTCACTTCCAGTAACTAATTCTTAGGAGAAGCATTTCAACATTTTACAATAGGGAAAAAACTGCACAAAAGCTGGGAAACCACCAAATGATTGGTGGTCATGGGGAAGGAGGTGGGGGGCATGGCCATCTAGGGAACCTCAGAGGGCCAGATTTGGCACCCAGGCCAGAGATTCTGCACCCCCTCGGAGTGCCTTTTACCATCTTCGATTGGTTCGCCAGCTACGGCATCTCCTGGACAGGGGTAGCTTGGCCACAGTGATACAGGCTCTAGAAACCTCAAGACTGGATTACTGCAATGTGCTCTTTGTGGGGCTGCCCTTAAGGCTGCACCGGAAGCTGGAGCTAGTGCAGAATGCAGCAGCTCGGCTGTTGTTGGGAGCTGCCCCTTTCCAGCATGCAACTCCTTTGCTGAAGGAACTGCACTGGCTACCTATTCGCTACTGGGGCATGTTTAAGGTTCTGGTACTTGTGTACAAAGCCCAAAACAACTTGGGACCAGGATACCTGAGAGCGTGCCTCCTCCCATGCCAACCTGCCCAGTTGCAGAGGTCATCAGTTGGCATGCTCCTGGTGGTTCCTCATGGACCTTTGGCCCTATTGGAGACCACCAGGAGAAGAGGATTACACAATAAACCCTAGGAGACTGCACCGCTGGCCTAAACAATATAAACCCTAGGATTACACAATAAACCCTAAGAGACTTCTGACTCCTGACTTCTCTAAGCAGTAGGAGTTTCAGGACAGGCAGAGTCCATTTCCTCATGAAGAGAGAGTAATGGAAAGTTATGGTGTTTTTGTAACTTCTATTAATTTGCAAATATATATTGAGCAGAAGATGGAGGGAGAACAGGCAGGTGTGGTGACTGGTGGTGCTGGTGACAGCATCAGTCCTGTCTCCCCAATGCAACAGCATACCCTTGCAACTCCCCCACGGCCACTTTCAGTCAGCCAGCGGCAAAACTCAAGCTTCTTCCTTTTCCTCTTCTCTAATTTGCACTGCAAAACTGTTGCCTTCAGCCCCTACCTTGGCAGGTGAGACATGATTTCCAGTGGCTTGGAGGAGCTACTTTACATCAAAGGTCACTTGAGCAAGCTCCTTCAGCTATCAAGCTTTACAAAAGCCAAGAGAGAGAGAGAGAAATTTCTTCTCTTTGCATAACAGAATAATATATCCCATAACATCATGCTGTCCAAGATATTAACTAATCTGGAAAACTACTCACATGCTTTATGCTTAACTTCCCCTGATTCCTCATTCCTAGAGCTATGATCCTTCTCCAAGGGGGAAGGGGAGACAGTCCAGTGCTCATTTGCAGATAAACCTGTGCGCTTACATATAAGCAAGTTTCCATTGGTCCACTGCAGGCTTAATATGAAGTCTGGTCCAAAAAGGACCATGGCAACTTAAGACAGGCCGGGCACCAATCCCACCTCTGCCCTTTATTGCATGCATGTGCAAGCACAGACATACAGCCCTTTGAGCCCATTGTGGAATAATAAAACAGTCAGATGCTGCTAGTCAGCGAGAACGAGCAAGCATTGCCTC
This sequence comes from Shinisaurus crocodilurus, assembly GCA_021292165.1. Taxonomy (NCBI): domain Eukaryota; kingdom Metazoa; phylum Chordata; class Lepidosauria; order Squamata; family Shinisauridae; genus Shinisaurus; species Shinisaurus crocodilurus. Next base: position 223,092,900 of record CM037877.1, read on the forward strand.
ATAAACCACAACACAGAACATGATCCCAGAGGCTGTGTTTGCATCCAGAAAAATACAGCTGCTTCCAAATTCCCATCTCGCTGACTGTCAGCACTGCCAACATGCTAAAGGATTTCTGTTTTGTTGTTTTAAATCTCAAGGCTCTGCATTGGCTGGAGTCCTAAGATGTACTGGAGCATCTGGACAAACAGACATCTTCTCCAAATGTCTCCACCCTCTATGTATCCTGACTGCCTAGCTTGAGAAGTTGTATGGATGAGCGCTCTTTGAAGTCTCGTGCAGAGGCTATATATATAGGGCCAAGATAGTGTTTTCTCTCTCTCTCTCTCTCTCTCTCTCTCTCTCACACACACACACACACACATACACACGTAATCACACAGATTTATTTATTTATTTATTTATTTATAATATTTCTTCCCTGCCTTTTTACCTGCAAGGAACCCAAGGTGGCTTAGATAATCCTCCTCCTCCCCATTTTATCCTCACAACAGCCCTGTGAGGTAGGTTAGTGACTGGCCCAAAGTCACCCAGTGAGTTTCATGGCTGAGTGAGGACTAGAACCCGGATCTCCCGAGTCCCACCACTACGCCACACTGGCTCTCGTCTATATCATTTTAAATTCCTGCTCATTCTAGAACCAATATAATAGTCTCCTTGAAGAAAATAATTCATTTGACTCCATCTGTACAATAGGTAAATACAGATTTTTTTTTCCTTTGGCAGTGCCACTGGGCAAAAATCCTGTCATTGATTGCTGTGAACATCACAATCAGACTACCCAATCAAGCAGCCTATCTTTTTATATTTTTTGTCCAAGTCCTAGCCATTCAACACAGCTCAGGCAAAACTGTGCACAAGACCCGCATCCCCAAAGGCTGTTTTTTTTAAAAACCCTGGGGAACTGTTCAGGCCCTCAGCTAGCCCCCAGGACACAGTCCAAGGAAGCTCCTGAGACTTGGGAAAAATTTTCTGTGCAGTCTCTGATCTTAAAAGCACCCAAGCAAAATGATTCAACTCTTGGTGAGGAATCCAAGAAACATTTTTGGCCTATCGAGTCTGGTACAGGTGGGAAGGGGGGCTGTCCCCAGATTCAGAGCAGGAGTCTTCAGGGTCCAGCTCCAGTCCGTCATTCCCTGCCAGCTCTGGTTCCATCAACAGGGGCAACAAGTTGCTTAAGTCTTCCTGGGCCTTTTGCTTTGAATCTCTGGTGGGTTTTGAGGGTTGGGCATCTGGAGTCCTTTCTGCCAAGTCCAGGTGGCTAGAAGATGGGGTTAGGGCTATGGACTGCCCAGTATGGGTGGATTAATACAGGGACTTCTAATAGTCCTGGCCATGGCCATGCCTCTGTCTACTCCTGCTATGCTTCCTGAGTGGGGTCAACAAGAGGAGGAGGAATCATACCTTGAGGTAGAGGTATGTGCCACCACCACCCACCCAGTTTTTGAACAATCATATAATCATAATTGTGAGCCAGTGTGGCGTAGTGGTGAGAGTGTTGGACTGGGACTCGGGAGGACTGGGTTCTATTCCCGCTCGGCCATGAGACTCACTGGGTGACTTTGGGCCAGTCACGGACTCTCAGCCTAACCTACCTCACAGGGTTGTTGTGAGGATAAAATGGAGAGGAGAAGGAGGAGGATTATGTAAGCCGCCTTGGGTTCCTTGAAGAAAAAAGGCGGGGTATAAATATAATAAATAAATAAATAAAATAAATAAATAAAATGATTAAAACAATAATAAAACAAATGAATTAAAACACAATTAAAAACACAGCAGTAACAGAATAAAAACATGCCAACGGCCTGCTTGAATAAAAAGATCTTTGCCTGCCAGAAGAAAGACAGCAGAGAGGGAGCAGACATAGCCTCCCTTTGGATGAGTTCCACAGCCTGGGGGCAGCCACCAAGAAGGCCCTCTTTTGCATTGCCATCTAATCCACCTCTGAAGGAGGCAGTATCAAAAGAAGGACTTCTCCCGGAAGATCTTAAGTCATAACCAGCACTTTGAATTGTATCTGGAAACAGACCAGTAGTCAGTGAAGCTGTTGTAACAAGAGAGTCACATGCTCCCTGTAACTGGCCTGGGTCAACAGTCTGCCTGCAGCATTCTGGACCAATTTAAGTTTATGAACAGGTTTCGAAGGCAGACCCACATAGAGTGCATTACAGTAGTCCAAATGGGATGTAACTAAGGCATGCATGACTGTGACCAGGTCAGACATCTAGTAACAGAGGCAGTTGGTGCACTAGCTTCAGCTGCACAAATGCAATCCTGGCCACTGACAAGACCTGGGCATCCTGGTTCAGTGCAGAGTCAAGGACTACACCCAAACTGCAAGCCTGAGTCTTCAGGGGGAGTGTAACCCCATCTAGCACAGGTTGAGTCTCTATTCTCTCATTTGCCTTTCAACTAACCAGGAGTACTTCTGTCTTGTCTGGATTAAGCTTCAGTTTTTTTGCCCTCATCTAGTCCATTACTGATTTAGAACCAAAACAGCTTCCTTGGATTTAGATGGAAAGGAGAGATAAAGTTGGGTGTCATCAGCATACTGGTGGCACTGAACCCCCAAACTCCAGACAATCTCTCCCAGCAGTTTCATGTATATGTTAAATAGCATGGGGAATAAGAGAGACCCCTGAGGGCCATGATGTCAAACAGGAATCCCCAGCATCACCTTCTGAAATCGCTCCTCCAGCATGGACCAGAGCTTCCCAGTCCCATCTCAGTCCCTTCTGAGCAAAAATAAGAGTTGAACCCCTTGCTGCTCTCCCTCTCCTACTATTTTTATGAGAAAGCTGAGTGTGGCATTGCCAGTGACAGAGCTCTAGAAGAACAGCTGGATGTTAAAGGTGTGGCATGCCCCAACTAAGGATTATAAACCCCAAGGTAGCGCTAATAAAATATGTGTCAATAAAAGCTGGAAATGATGTTCATTGCGGCAACATGCACTGCTGGCTGCCCTCCACTAAACACACTTTCCCCTGTCCCAGTACCTCAATCACTAGGGAAGCTCACAGCCTTCATGGTCCAATGGTGTCCTGTCTCTCTGAGGGCAGCCTTCTAATCTGGAATCACTTTGTCTCTTACCATCTGTAGCAATAAGCCCACCCCCTCCATTGATACCTTCAAAGCCACTGGTTCCTCTCTAGGCTCAAGGCAATAATGACAGCAGACCTCAAAGGTCTGCTCTACTGCATTCCCCTCCTTGCAGGCTAAAGCTCTGCTGGAGACTGAACTACAGGTGGCTGAAAGGTATCAGTCAATAAAGAAGAAAGCAAAGGGGGAAAGGATAAAAGAAGAACACAAGTATGAGATGCCCAACAGGGAGTAAGACAACCTGGATAATAAATCATTAGCCCTCCAGAACCACCTTCAGTATGCATGTTAAATACAGGATGGCTTGGACCTGTCCTGTTCATCTCAGTATCAAAATACATGTTATTGTAATATTGCTCTTGCAATTGCAAGGTTAAAGATAAGGGAGACTGTACACTATGTTTGTTTTCAATAAAAACACATCCATACATGCAACTTCAGCTGTGCCAGAGCTGGCCACAAATGCTCCTGGTCTTTTCAATAGGGATTGCTCAAGGATTTCATTCAGTCCTCATTTTTAAGTGAACCAACATGATTCACATTTCCCAGACTAATACACGGATCAGAAAACAGTTATCCTTTGGTTTTTGCAGTTCTCCGAATTTTGCAATACAGTGCTTAGATAAAAAATATATCAAAATATTATAAATTTCTGCAAAATTGTGCATTTTAAGATAAAATGTTTACCAAAAAATGCATATTTTAGGTTAAAATGCATGCAAAATGAATATTTTGTAAAAAAAAAATGTTTTCAACATGCGAATTTTCATGTAGTTTTAATTTTTAATTGCAGATTGATGCAGAAACATGATGGAACTTATGAATTATGATGGGACTTATGAATTAACACATGTGAAACTGACATGGACTGGAATAGACTGATCTATCCATCCCTACTTTTCAGGTATTGAAACAATGATAATATTTTGCACTCATCAGCTGCATTCCTCAAAGCACTATGCATGAGGCTCGTCAGCATGGCTCCTTCCATCACACAGATTGGGACAGTATTTGAGCTAGTATTTGTTGTCATCTTCTCAAACATACCTACTATACCTAGCAGGTTTAACAAAGAAATAACCTGAAGTAATACCTGCTCTAGAGGCTTTGAGCAGCAGGAGTTTTTTGAAAATTACCTTTGGTGATGCTGCTAGGAGCCCCTGACCTGATGAGGTGAGATATAACTACTCCTTTTTTCCCCATTTTGTGAACTCCCAATAGCATCATCTCTGCATTCTCTTGAACCGATGAAACCATCAAAGAAAGTATAATGTCTCTTTCTTCTTGTAGGCAATCACTGGGGTATTTGGGCTCTGACCTTCAAATCACTGACTTCCAGAGACATTCATGACTGGGTTTACACAACAGGGTAACGTATCATGGGTGACAAGCCATGGTGGGTTGTCATGTCATGCAAACCGGGACTGATTTCCACGAGGTGGCTTGTTTGTGGGCAACAAGCCACCCAAACAACCCATGACTTGTTGTTGGGTCCATAATGGGTTGTTGTGTCATCTGAACCCAGGCATGAATGTATATGTCCCTGTCAAAAAAATTCCTTTAAAAGGAACTGGAGTTTTAATAGCTAGCTGTCAAATCTCTGTGTTCTCAGGGCTTTGGTTTCACTTGGTTTTTGACAGCTGTCAAGAGAGACCAAAGTGAAAAATAAAGCTGTTTGCAGCCTCTCTGGGTCAATGCCCATGCTGGGTGCCTGCTGCACTTTGACAGCATACACCCCCCTGGATATTGCCCAGCCGAGGCTTGACATTTTGGAACCGCGTAAGTTGCACACATGCAAACTTGCACAAGTCGGACTAAAAAAATAATTTTAAAATGTTTGAAAAAATTGTGCAAATTTCTTGCGCTGAAAATAAAGGTGGGTGACAAACCAGTGACAGCCCCTCCAATGTGCTGCTTGGGCCTTTGAAGGGGCTGTCACTAGCTGTCAAATCGGAGATCACTTTTTGCAAACTCGAGGGGGAGGGGGAAAGGGGGGGAGCCATGGCAAGCGCAAAAGGGCTCATGATCGCAGAGGGGAGGGCAGACAAGCTGGGTCCTGTCAGGGTCCCTTGGGATACCTGCAGGAGGACCGAGGGGGAAGGAATGGGGGGAAACCCACAGTGAGCCTGAACATCCATTCGCAGGGTGGGTTGTCATGACGTGTGAAGTTGCTCATTCAATTAAATACTGCAGAGTAAGAAGTTTATAGAGTTACAGCATGGAACAGAAAGGGACAGAAGTATGTAGAATGGGTAGGTAGGTGTATTAGAGGTTTTAGGATGCACCACCAACAAACAAACCCAAAGAAAGGTTTTTTGTCTCAATGCCTTTTGAGTGAATTGTAGCAGTTATTATAACATATTGTACTGTACTGTAGCCACCATTTTGAGACTGTGCTTCCTGGAGAAATAATCCTGAGTAAGCTCCTCTAGTTGCTTTACAATGCAATCCTATACAAATCTATTCAGAACTTAGTAAGTCCCATTGAGTTCAACAGGACCGACTCTTAGGTAAGTGCACATAGGATTGCACCCTTGGTAGACCAAGACACACCAAGATTCTTTGCCTCTGAAGAACTGTTTTTCATGCTTCAAAATAAATAAATAAATATATATATATATATATATATATATATATATTAAGTACTCGTTTGAAGCCTCACTTCTCTTTTCATTTTTTCAGTCTTCAGTACTACCGTTCCTCTCTTTTCTCATAGCAGCAGCTAGGCCACACATTGCACCAAACACTAGAGTAATTGTACTCTATGGGTTCCATGTTGGTTCAGCCTTGGGCAGAGGAAAGTAATGTGGAGGATAAGGCCATGGATGCTTACTAGTCATGATGGCTATGGATCCAGGATCAGAGGCAGCATGTTGAACAACAGCAGGAGAGGGCTATTCCCTCAATATCCTGCTTGTGGGCTTCCTATATGCATCTGATTGGCCACAGTGGGAAATAGGATGCTGGACTTGATAGGCCTTTGGAAAAATCCAGCAGGGCTCTTATGTTCTTAATGGGTTTATCATATGGTGATGGGCAGCCAGTGACCTCATAACATTCGGGTTAGCATTCTAGGTAAGAGTATCCTCACCTGTCCAGGACAGAACGTATTTCCTGGGCTACCACTTCTTCACAACAGAGGCTAAAGTACAGTGCTGCCTGAAACTGTTACTGCTTCTTCTTGTTCAACAGGCTTGTCCCCTCCCTGGTTACTGACCTACTCTACAGGATGCAACTCTCTTCTTCCTGTCCCTGAATTTCTCCTGCAGAGAAACATCTAAAACTGTGTTGTTGGGGAAAAAAATTCTTTTTTCTGCACCTTCAGAGCACAGGGCTCTTTTTTATTGAGCCAGAGCATCATCACAGTGCTAACAACGTCATGTAGTCTAACCTCAACTCCCAGCTCTATGATAAAGTTCTCCATTCATTTAAGCACATGTTGACCCCACATTATCCTGATTATTCATGTACCACAAACAGAGGCAGGCAGGTTTGGCAGCAGTGACATTGTATATGGTGTGAAAACTATAGTGCCACAAACAGACATCAGGAGCTAAAATTAAAGCTAACATGGGATATGGTCCCTATTGTTCGTTGAGATTTTTGAAATAATTGGTTTCTTGTTGGGTTTTGTTATGATTTATGTCTGTAAACTGTCTTGAATGGACAGAGAGGTGAGGTATACACGCTTTAAAAAAATAAATAAATGCAGGCCCATCGTTAGACATGCTTGCGTAAGTTAAGGAATAATTTAATAATACGCTCTTGAAAGGCCCAAGAAGCAGTTACAGCAGATGGCAAAAAAAAAGGAGCTTTCCCACTCTTTTCTGCCACTTGGAAAGTAGAAATATACTCATCTTCATCAGAGTTCAGATCCATCCCTAATCTTAGGACCCTCATAGAAAGCTGCCTTATATGAAGTCAGACCATTGGTCCATCTAGCTCAGTATTGTCCACACTGACTGGCATTGACTCTCTAGGATTTCAGACAGGGGGTTTCTCAGCCTTACCTGGAGATGCTAGGGATTGAACCTGGGACCTTCTGCATTAAAAACATGTGCTCAGGGCTGGTGTCAAGAGTCAGTATGGTTGGGCACCTGCCAAGGGCCCATACCCCAGCAGAGGGTTTACTGTCAAGAGCCCCCTGCAACTGCTGCTCCTCTTCACCCTTGCAACTCGCTTGTTCACCCACCTCTCACTCTGGTCCAGAGACAACAGTGGTGGTGTGAAGAAAAGAGGAGGAGTAGATGCCACTGCCTATTTGCTCACTGTCTTTCTGCCTGGCAGGTAAGCAGATGGTAGCAATGATGAGGAAAAGGAGGAGGAGGAGGAGCTGGTGACAATGGTGATGAGAAGGTAGACTCACTGAGGGAGGGGGGGCCACTGAAGATGTCTTGCCCAAGGGCCTTCCAAACCCTGGAGCCAGCACAGTATATGCTCTACCACTGAGCTACAACTCTTCCCCAATGTAAGATTTTCAGAGATAAAAGGATGAACCCTCAGCTCCAAGAGCAGTACATCCTGACTAATGCTGGAAAAGAAGTGTTGCTTTTTAAACTTACATATCAAATCCAATTATTTGTTTTCATGACCACATTTAAATTTGTATTCTGTGAATCTGCCAAATTCTGCATTTGTAGCAGACATTCATTTAGGTACAAATTCGGATCCTGAGACTGTATGATCAGGGCAGCAATGGTACCAGGACAAACCATATATATTTCTGTTCAGCTTGGAGGCACAGGTCCTTTCTCCTTTTCCCCCTCTCACTGAGTAAGACCAGACCAAAATCTAACCTACAGACATGAACCCTAACCCAACCAGCCTCCTCTTTGTTTGCATAACAGTTTATTTGTTAACCAAATGACAAAAAGGCAAGGGGCAAACCACTTGGATGGAGGGACAACACTGCAGAGAGCAGGAAAAGTCCTGGCTTCTTGGCTTTCTATTGCCAAAGACAAACCCAGGAGGGGGAAGTCAGAGGAGTCTGTGTAAACACTGCATAGTGCAGAGACAGGGTCAAGGCACGCTGGAATGACTCACTGTTTAAGCAAACATGACCCAGGCACTGCAAGGGAGTGATCAGCATGGGGGTGGGAGAAGCTGCTTTTCATCCAGGAGAGAAGGAGAATTCCAAATTTGGAGCAGTTCAACAAGATATTTTGGGCAGGACAACCCCATCACCGTAATTCATAAGACTGCCTCACTGGATGCATTAATAGCTATTTAATATGAACGTAATATACAACTCAACTGCACAAAGCACTTCAGTCATGGGTGTGGTTACAGAGTTACTGTTCTCGGAGCAGTCTGACACCACCAGGAGTAAACTGAATTGCTTAATTTTACATTATATCATAAACTGTCAATGGATAAAATCTTATGAATGTTAATGCTTGGACTCAGGTATCACATATGGACAGAGCTAGTCATATTCTAAGATCTATCCTACTTCCTTTATCCACTTGCCAGGAACATAAAGTGATGTGTTTCTGTCTTGCAATTTTAATTACCGGTAACTATTTTTTTTAAAGGAGGTAGGGTCAAGAAACAGACAAACCCACCCATGGCTCTCAAATGAACAGCCATTCCAATCTTTCCTGGGAAAGGTCTGGTTTGTTGGTAAGTAATTTTTTCACTGCTCTTTGAGAATCTGTACTACAAAAGAAGAATCATAATCAAAAAAAGAAAATCTCTCTTTAGCTAAGGTGCATGATATTGTAAGGATTACTTAGTAGGCTGTGTTATATCAAGAAAGGAACCCAGGAACAATTGCACTGTACTAGCAAACTCGCTGAAATTGCCCAACACTTTGATAGTTGCCAGGAACTGTCAGAGATTTGTATAGTTATAAACACCATACCTAATCAAAATTTGCATGTAAAGAGACACACAAGACAAGGACCTGTCAGCATGCTCATGACGACTCTAGCAGCAGCAGGAGAGGACAGCTGAAAAGCATGGAACCATTTAGAGCTTTCATTCAAATGATCCAAGCAAACATTTGATCACAACAACAGCAACAACCCCACAACATGATATGATAACTAAATTAGACAATATGCAGGAGATCCATGATGAGGAAATAGGGCTAGGAAAGGGGGTTAACTCTTTCTCACTCTGCTGTTACCCAAATTACCCACCCCCCTGCCATTTGCCCTACCTGGCAAAATACACATATGGGTACCTGTTAAGTTTTTCCTCACAAGGCAAATAACTTCAAGAGGGGAGCCATTTTAACTGGCATGGAAGAAAGGGTCAAACCCTCTTCTTCCTAATACCATAGTCCAGATCTGCTACGCGCGCACGCACGCGCACGCGCACACACACACATATTGTGGCTGCTATAAATTTTTAAAGAAACCATGGGAGGTCCTAATCATAGACTTCCCACTGCACATATAGTTGTACCCCAAGGGCCTCCCTGGCAGTGGCACTTACTCAAGGCAGGATCCAAAGGAAAGGATGAAGCCCCCACTTTTAAGACACTCTAAAATACGACTGGTTGAGGAACCAAAAATGTGCTTGGGGCATTTTTATAGCGATGGGAGTCTTTTGTATAGGAGAACAGCAATTCCAGTGTGCATGTATATGCTGTACCTTGCGTGCTGCGTGTGAGATGGAGAGAAGGGCAGGATGCCATGACAGGTCTTTTCCGTTTCCTTCCTCTGATTCCTGTGACAAGCCTATAGCTTCTAAGTACATTACACTCAAGCGTCACGGTACACATTTTACTGAGATCTTGCTATGACTGGGTAATTCCAAGCCTCCGGCTTCCTTTGAAGTTCAGATTACCATAGGCTTTGCTGGGAGAAGCCGGACTATTGATTATTATGCCGCGTGTTTTTTTGTTTCCTGGTTATAAAAGGCTACAGACTTAATTAGTCCTGCATTTAATCCATCTCCTTAGGCTGCCCAGAAGAACTTGTAAATTCATCACCATGATCCCTTCAGGATTCATTTCGAGGGAAGGGATGTTCTTGAAATCCCATGGCAGTGAACCTGAGAAGCCAGGAATGGAATTCAGATGATTGATCTCTTTGGTTAAGTCCCTCAGATCTCATAACAACAACAAGCCAGGGAATAGAATTCAGATGATTGATCTCTTGGGTTAAGTCCCTCAAAACTTGCTACCACTACTACTACTACTACTACTACTACTACTTACTATTATTATTATTATTATTATTATTATTATTATTATTATTATTATTCCAGGTATCTCATTTTTTTTCTCTCTCAAAACAATTTACTCCCCCAAAATTTTGAGAAAAGGAATTTCATTTTCCTAGACTACTGTAATGCACTCTACGTGGGGTTACCCTGGAAGACGGTTCGGAAGCTTCAGCTGGTACAGAACGCAGCGGCTCGCCTGATTAAGGGCAGCCGCCGCGTGATCACATCACACCAGTGCTTAATGAGTTGCACTGGCTACCATTTGCTTGCCGAGCCGAATTCAAGGTGTTGGTTTTGACCTTTAAAACCCTACATGGCTCCGGCCCAGTTTATCTCAAGGAGCGCCTCCAGCAACATCAAGTAGGCCGCTCAACAAGGTCTGCCATGGATGGCCAGAGCAGCCAGGCTGGTGGGGACTAGGAAGAGGGCCTTCTCTGTGGCGGCCCCCACATTATGGAACTCCCTCCCTAGTGACCTTCGCCATGCCTCCTCCGTGATTAAAAAATCCGCCGTGCATTAAAAACATGGCTGTTCAGGCGGGAATACGGGGTGGGTTAGGATTTTAAAAGAATTTTATATTGTTTTAATTATTATATTTTATTGTATTGTTTTATTGTATTATTTTAATTGTACATCGCCCAGGGTGGCCGGCCAGATGGGCGATTAATAAATATAAGAAATAAATAAATAAATTCATCCCCATTTTTTAGAAAGGCCTCAGGTATGGAAAAAACTAAGCCACAGGTCACACAAAATGCTTACATCAATTTGGGCTTCTTTCACTATGTAGCATTGACATAATCCTCGAAAGAGTCTCCACAGCAATACCCCTGTCATTTATTTATTTATATTTATATCCCGCCTTTATTCCTGCAAGGAACCCAAAGCTGCTTACGTAATCCTCCTCCTCTTCTCCATTTTATCTTCACAACAACCCTGTGGGGTATGTTAGGCTGAGAGTCAGTGATTGGCCCAAAGTCACCCAGTAAGAGCTTCATGACCAAGTGGGGACAAGAACCCGGATCTCCCAAGTCCCAGTTCAATGCTCTAACCACTATACCACACTGGCTCTCATCACAATGTTAGTGCTGAAGAATCAGAACATGTCACCCAAAGTGTTTTAAAACATTGCTTCCCTCATATGCTGATTTATTTATGTATTTATTTTTGCCACTCCATCACCCTCAGCACTACCACCCTCCATACCACCTTTTACACCCGACTGTTGCTGCTACTACTTTTCCCACAACCCTTTCAGAAATTTCTTCCACAACAACCACAGAGGGAGGCAGCATGAGTAGCTGTTTATATGCCCAGAAGGAATGTTAATGAATAAAATGACACAGGCAGATCTGATGCTGGTTGCAGCTGAGTTGCCTGGAAATTATTACTGAATTTGAGTGAGCCTATAAGAGACCACACAAATGTTTAGTTTCTTGGTTGTTTCGGAATGGAATTAAAATCCCTATTCCCCCTCCACTTCCTTTGAATATCAGTGTAGGAGTTGGCAAACATCAAACTCATCACTACAAGAGGAGCTGTAAATCTACTGTGACTACTCTAAGTCTAGGCAGAGTGCCAGTGTGGCATAATGGTTAGAGTGTTGGAATGGAACTCAGGAGACCCGGGTTCTAGTCCCCACTTGGCCAGAGAGCTCACTGGGTGACTTTGGGCCAATCACTGACTCTAAGCCTAAGCTACCTCACTGTTCTTGTGAGGATAAAATGGAGAGGATAAGGTTCAAGTATGGCACCCTGGGCTACTTGGAGGAACAGTGGGATATAAGTGTAACTAACAAATAAATAGATAGGTAGCAACGCACACACACATAGACACACACACACACACACACACACACCAATACAGTGAAGAAGATGTGCAGTCAGGATGAGGAGGTTTCTGGCCACAGGCTCTCTCATACCATGAATGCAAAAGGGTGCTGTGGAGGAGGGGGGGAAACAAATACAGTGTACCCACATTCAGCAACAAGGTTGCAGGTGCGCCATCTAGCAGACACCCAGCCCTGGTAACGCTGACTGTGGGAATGGGAGGCAGGCAGATCCGCAAGCAAAGGAGGCATTCAGACATTTGCTGTACTCCTGGGTCCCTGGATTTATTGGGGTGGCTGTCTTTAGATTGCAGACTGTACCAAAAGGAGATGAAACTTCCACAGAGTTTTGTGCCCATAAACCATGACACCCATCTCAAGAGAAAAACAGCTCCTTACTCACTGTTCCTTCTTCTTCTTGGAAAAAAATGAAACAGGGCTCTGGATTTCACATGCACAACCAGAGAACATAGCACTAGGGAAATTTTTAAAATCTGATTATATATAAGCTGTACCATTTAAAACTGGAAACTGCTCCAAGGTTTGTCACTCTACAGCATAAACATAATACCTCTTTTCCCTGATGCTAATCTGGCTTCCCTGTCTCAAAAACTTGCAAAACATCTGCAGAAATGCAGGATGGCTAGCTCTGGATTGTGTCTCTACACCCACAGGGGTGCAGAACCTCTTTCAGCCCAAGGGCTGAATTTCATTTCGGCTTTTGAGGGCCGCATTCCAGTGGTGGGTGGAGCAAAAGGGGTGCGGCCAAATACCAAAACTACCAGCGTATTTTAACTTAAAGCTCTTACTGCTAACAAATAAGCCTTTAGGAGGGACATTTCAACCTTTCTGAATGGGGGGGAAATGCACTAAAGCCAGGAAACCACCAAACAATTGGTGGCTGGAAGGAAAGGGGTGGGTCCATGGGAAGGGGGCATGGCCATTTGGGGACCCCAGGAGAGTGGATTTGGCCCCCAGGCTTTATGTTCTGCACCCTTGCTCTACAGTCTCTGGACTTGATATGCAAAATAGAGTGGCATTTGGCCTATTTGGCCTGTCATTGGTACTGTACCAGGCCCAGGTGCTTTCCTGGAGATCTACCTCAGTATCAAAGCATGGCAGTGAGGCACTTTTCTAGGATCCTATACCTACAATCTATTCATTTGCATAGCTCAGGTAGTGGATGATACAGCAGTTGCCAGCTTCCCCAAGATAAGAGCTTCCTGCTAGGCTTTATACTCCAACCACTACTTGCCACAGGGCTGGTGTCATGGGTCAGCACATTTGGGAACCTGCTGAGGCCCACCCATCAACAAGGGGCCCACAGTCAAGAATGCCCTGTGTCTGCTCCTCCTCTTCACCATGTGCTTGCTTACCTGTCCTCTCCTTCTAGCCCTAAGGGGTGAGCAAGAGACTGAAGAGAGTAGAAGCAGGTGCCACCACCTGTTTCCTTGCCAGATCCTTCATCTAGCAAGTGAGCTTATGGTGAAGAGCAGCAGCTGGAAACAAGGGCAGTGGGTGAGGAGGAAGTGGCCCCACTGAGGGGTTAGGGTCCACACAAAGAGAAAGACCCTACTGAAAGTGTCTTGCCCAAGCCACCAGCGCCCCACCTCCCAGACGTGGAGCTGGCATTGACTCGCCACAACCATCACCTGGTCCTTCTCAGTCTTGCCCTGTGTTGCACATCTCCTATCCTTAGCCTTGTTGGAGTATGTGATGCGAAGATGTCAACGTAGTGGGCTTTCCCAAATGGAGGCATTCAAGATGCAGCTGAACAGCCATCTGTCAGGGATGCTTTAACTTGGATTCCTGCATTGAGCAGGGGGTTGGACTCGATGGCCTTATAGGCCCCTTCCTACTCTACTGTTCTATGATTCTATAACTCTGCAGGGAGGGTTTTCAAGTTGACTGCCCAGTAAAGTGTTAAGATAGACTGTTATAGTCCTAGTTAGAGGGCAAAGGCAGAAACAAAACTTATCTGAGAAGTCAGGGGGCAGAGTTCAGTGGAGCAAACCACTTAGTGGTATCAGGGGAGGGAATGCTGGATGTTGCCTAGCAACAAGTTAGAATTCCATTCTACCACTCCCTGACAGTTAGGACTTCCTACAGTTAACAAACTTAACTGACACTTGCTAGCGTTTAGCAAAGGAGACATGTTCTATGGTTTTCCTTGCCTCACAGAATAAGTAACAATTAAGAAACTGCACTTACAAAGTCTGTAACCATCAAGCTAAGAAATTTTATGTTACTGTTATTCACTTTAAAAGCATCTACTTTAGAAACAAACCTGTGTGTGCATGTGTTTGTTGGGTGAAGTCTCCTGCTGCTATTGTGCTCTGCCATCAGGACTCTCCTCCATCAACCATTAGCCTCACTGGCACCACACATCCCAGTGCTATTTCTCTCTTCCCTCTGCAGATGAAAGGGTTGGTGCTGATCCTGGTGGCATGATAACGGCACCTAGAAAAAGGTCAACCTCCACACTACTTCTTCTGTATCTGACCCAAGGTGTTGTATTTTTTGCTTCAGGTGACTTTGCCAGACAGCAAGTTGCCAGCCAAACTACAGTGTAGATAAGAACAGATGAGTGTAACACTGCCCTGGGCATGCAAGGCATTTAGCACAGATATGACTGGAAGGTTGGGTTTAGGGCAAGGTGGTGGTTTAAATGTTGGGCCACTGACAGGAGATAGTCCCTGACACAAGGAATAATGGGCTCAAGTTACAGGCAACTCTACTTTTCTATGATTCTATTATTCTATATCCCCCTTATTGGATGATTCTACTTGGCAATCAGTGCTGCTGGAGTTCCTTTTTAAATTTGTTCTTATTTTTGAGAGGAAAAAAGCCCACTGTGTTCAGCAGGAACTACAGCAACAACAGCTGCAGAGTAGAGCTGGATCAGTTCCCCTTAGATTCAAGGAAGAACATTCAGTTTTGTGAGTCATTGCAACTGAAGCAGTACATTCCTCTCTCTCCCCTTGAAATGCATTAGCAGATCACATCTTAAATCTAAATGTAAATATATAATCCTCTCTTGTACATCAACACTCCCTTGGATTACCATCCCCACAACCAGCAGAACAATCAAAACCAGAAGGTCTTCAGTTTATTGCTGGGTCAGCAGCTAAAAACATCAATATGCAATGCCAGCCACCAGGAAGAACAAATCAAAGGCAGCAGCCAGCCAAATGGTTACAGGTGTCTGCTGAGAACAGCATTCCCCAAGGTGGTGTCCCCACCCCAGATGTTTAGATTTCAACTCTCATCATCTCTGACCATGGGTCATGCTGGCAGGGACTGATGGGAATTGTGGTCCAAAACATCTAGAGGGAGCTACATCGGGGAAGGCTGGCGTAGAACATTGCATTTAAGACTCCACCACCACGGTGAATTTTGGAGGAGAAAGAAACTTGAGGCAGGCTGCCCCCAATGCATGATCAACAGACATAAATGTGAGGTGCAGATCCAAAAGGGAGAGACCAAGGAAGCACACTCCTCTGCAGCCCCAAGTTCATCCGTAGTGAGAACAGGCTTTGGACATCTGATGGCTCTCCAGTTATGGCACTGGTGCAGTACAACTGAGTGGCTCCATGATCCTGGATTTCTGTTGCAGGTAACAGGACAACAAAAATGCAGGGTCATGGATCCACTCTAAATGAGATATTTTTTTTAAATGCCAGTAGTACAGCACCAGCACCATTGCTCTTGTCTACACATATGAGGTTGAAGGGTCATTTTCTTGCTTCATACAATAAAATTGTTTTTGGGAGACAATTTCTCACCACACAGTAGTGGGGGGGGGGGGACTGGATCCAAATTGAAAAAAGACAGACAGAAGATATCAGGGAAAGTGACAACTGGTCACCAGAAATGACAAGAGGATAGAGAGAAGCAAACTACTAATGGACCACTCACTACGTACCCTGGGTTACTTTTATCCACTGTAAAAGAGATTTAATAATTCATTGTTTATGTTTTTTTACTATAGATGTGCTCTCAATGCATATACATATATAATGCATTGAAAGCATATGTATAATATTGTCCTGCTACTGTGAAGTATCCTCAGATTAAACCTTGAACACAGCCTGACTCAGCTGAGCCCACATTCCTATTGTTTTTCACAAAATACAGGGCAGCTGGACTCTTTTCAAGAGCCAGGGCGGGAGGACCTTCCCTTGAGAAATTCTTTGAAATTGCCCTCATGTTTGACACATTTTGGGCACTCCCAAAGTAAGCAACCTGCTGCAAACAAGCCAGAAACCACATGATCAATGAAGAGGAAAAGAAATCTCTTTAGTAAAGTCTCTCTCTCTCCTGGATTCCTCAAGGGTTCCACTTTGTGTGCACTGCCCATACGCACAAATTATCTGAGTTTATGTTCAATCCCTCTTATTCTCTAAGCCGTACTGATGCCATTTAGAGCTGACAGGAAAAGGAGGAAATGAATGAAAATGGAAGAATATCAGAAATAAATTTGAATGCATGCAAGCTGCAAATGAGATTCAACCCTGAATTCTCCATAGCTTGTTCCTTTCAGTAAGACTATTAGATCACAATGAAACCAAGAGTTCTAATAAGAGAGCAAGCCCAGATCACATGGTAAACTATCTACAGAATACCCACTGCAGATTCCTAGAGCATCCTTAGCACTTCTGGTGGGGAGTAACCATGCTCTGCTACCATGGAAACGTGTCTTTGCTCATCCCTCCCTCTCTGAGCATCTTCATAGCAATCATGGCTTCTTTTTTGCTACTCATGCAAATGGAGCAATCAGGCTGGGCAGCTTGCCAGTCAGCTTTCCCCAGAATAGCTTACATGACCCTGCAGGAGGCTGGCAAACCCTCACCCTAGATTTTAGTATCAAAAGCACAAATCTGCAAGTGATGGCTTGAATGTGTTGGTCAAGTCTCAGCTGGAGAAAAGACTGCCCTCTCCGCCCCCCCCCCCCCAAAGCTGTAGTAGCCCAAATCTTTGAGCTATAGATCGGGGTGTGTGGATCAAAATTTATTTCAAGGAGGCTGCAACTGTGGATAGGAGCAGTGACACATACCTTGAGGTTCTCCTTTGGTGGCCAATGTCAATGTGGTACTGTGCCAGGGAAGCGATACCTGCCTGGGACACATCCGGGAGCCTTTTCTCCTTCATGCTCAGCAACAAGAAAAAGGTTGCAGTTAACAAAAAACAAAAACCAACCTCACCTGCCCACTCCATAGCAAGTGCAAAATGTTTTTAGAAGTCCCTGGTGGCCCTTCTGCTTTGCAGCTCATTCAATTACGAACTCACAGGAAATTGCTGCCTGTAAATTGTCCTGAAAAAATGTGTAAGGCTCAGCTATTAACTGCAGGGCAGGCCCATTAAATCTGCCACTCACCAAGCTGCCTCCTGCAGCTACACTCTTGTTCTGGCACCTGCCAAGGAATCACAGCCTGTCCAAGGAGCCTAGTGCCTATGTCATACCAGGTTGTTCAATTAATGCTATCAGGATGTGTGTGAGTGCACACACATGTGATCATATACATGCGTGCACACACTAGAACCCTAGCACTTGTAGGAAGTTCACATGGTGGGATTTTCTTTGAGAAAGCCACAGAGACAAACTTGTATAGTAAAACAAAACCACAGTATCAGTCCTAAAGTCTCTACTGGGTTCTTCTGGACCATCATTGCCACCACCAGTAGCAATTGGGGAAAATGCCCACTGGTTCTCACATGAGAACTTTAGAACATGAGCGAGACTAGAGTCTTGAACTTAGATCAGCCCAGTATCAGGAAAAAGGAGACTTAAAAAATCATAATCACAAACAGTCATTACAAAGGGAAGAAAGTAAACAGTCACTGACCGGGTTCGTATGCACGCCAGTGGTTAAAAAGCCACATCGGCTTATTAACCAGCCTGTGCATGCCAGAGGCATGCCACCCAATCACCCTAATTATCTTCACCAGGCACAGCTTGTTCTTATGTGTGAACCTGGGGAGGGTGGGTGTCTGGGGTGGTTAACAAACCACTCAGCAACCCTACAACAGAGCACAGGTTTGGGGTGACTTGTTAACCACCCCAGCCACCCACCCTCGCTGGGTTTGCACATCACGAGAACCCATGCCTGGCGAGAGTAATTAGGGAAATGAGTCGGCACCTGTGGGTGTGGTTAATAAGCCTTGTGTCATGCAAACTGGGCCACTGTTAAACTGGGGAGTCAACAGAACTGGGGAGACCAGGGTTCAATACCCATTCAGCCACAAAGCTCATCAGGTAAACTTGGGCCAATCACCAACTGTCAGCCTAACCTACTGCACAGGGTTGTTGTGAGGATAAAATGGGGGAGAGGATTTGGCAGAAACGTGGGATATAAACGTAGTAAACAATCAAAACAAACTCAATAGACAAGGTAGAACAGTCTCTCCCATTCATTTTTTGACACACTTTATATTAATGACACATCATGTGTTTTGTTTTATTTGTAATTGTAGTTAGTCATCCCAAGTACTTGAGGAGAAACAGACTAGAAATTTAACTTAAAAAATAAGCCTTGATGTACACTGCCAATACAAAGCCTTAAAGCAGTGATTTTCAGTTGGTGGGTTGTGTCCCCCGGGAGGACGGGGGTCAAAACTAAAACCATTCACATGCCAAGCCAAAGTTTACTTTTGCACAGGAGAAACAAACATATTTTAATAGCAAAGCAAAGATCAGTTTTACAGGGTTTGTTAATTAGACACTTGTGCTTGTTTGGCATCAGTTAGTTTCTGTATGTTGGTTTGAATTAAAGGAACACTCAACAGCCTGTCATGCTTCACATTCTTTGCTCCTTCATTCTCTGAAGTATTTGGTTAGTGTACATATTTTTTTTTAATCCACTGCAGTTGCACAATAGGATAAAAGTACAGAGAGAGAGAGAGAGAGAGAGAGAGAGAGAATGAACAATTGCCACCCACAAAAATAAGGAGGAAAAGCTTTACAAAGCTCTCTTAGTTTAACAGCCTCCTTCCTACTGAGCATGTGCATCAAAATTCTCCCCAGCAACTGGGCAAAAGCATCTCTCGCCTCTCACTCAGCAGAACATACTGGCTTCCCAGGAAGGCCATGCATCCAGCTTTGAGCACAATGAAGCAGTGGTTCACTGTTGTTGCCAGCAGCCCCTTTGTCGGGCTTCAGTCCCAGTGGAACATTGTTTTTTGTGCCCTTAGTTGCAGAGGGCAGGTAAAGCTGTGAATGCCCTGCCTCAGTAAAGATCTGAGTCTCTAGCTGAGAGGGATATCCTCTGCTACGTTGCTGCTGGTGATTGGAAACTAGATGCAAGGACATGTTTGTTTGTGAATCACTATAGTAGCTGCAGCAGAGATTCCGCTAAGGCAGGGCTCTCCAACCTTGGGTCCCCAGATGTTGCTGGACTACAGCTCCCAGAATCCCTTGCCATTAGCCATGCTGGCTGGGTATGCTGGGAGCTGTAGGCCAGCAATACCTGGGGACCCAAGGTTGGAAAGTCCTTGCGCTAAGGATTCCATCAGGGGAAAAGAATTCCTCCTTTTCAAACATCCTAAGGAAAGGATAGGTTGGGAACTTCCCTCTTGATAGATGATCAGAAGGAATTTGCCTGTTGCTACAGGAATGATTGCAACAATTAATGGAAACAACTTGGGGGATATGAAATCACTCTGCTAGCATAAAAAGAATAGGAGAATTGTCCAGTATAATAAGTTTGAAATATTAGGCTTTTGTGCTAGATAGGTATTATGTAATTCTTAAATTACATATCAATCTTTATTGCAGAAAAATCATGACATTTTCAAGTTTTAAGGTAGGGGGTGTTAGATCAATTGAGGCCATTTTGTTCTTTGGAAAATACCATATTTAGCCATTGAGGGTGGAATCTACCACCAGAGGAAGATTTTCTACCACCTAAAGAGGGACTTCGCACTCAGGGCTCCATTCCCCCCAACCACTAGGTAATATAATTCGGCCTCAATTGATTTTTTTTACCTAGTGCACCACCGAAAATTAATTTCCTGCTTTGCTAATTTAAGGACTGTCATGTTTCTCTGCATTTCTGTTCTACACTGGCTCAAGAACCTGTGTGTCTTGCCCAAGTCAAGAGGCAGGTCAGAGATACAGTGGACTTTGTGATTTCAGAAATGGAGATCAACCATTGTTGTTTCTCCCACCCTAAATGCATTGCTAGGTGTCATCTGATAACTGCAACATCTACCAGTGACTAATTCATTCAGTCTGCAGTCTCCATTTTGAGGATGGGTCTATTTAAACTGTGGACATCGTGGACATCAAATCTGGCCAATTTTTGGACTTTTCTGTTTCTTCCCCCACCCCCTACTTTTTGTACCATCTACCCTGATGAAGAGTTCTTGAGAATTTGAAAACTTCCACATTTGGGGGGAATGCTGGTTGGTCCTAATAAAAGTATTGCCCAATTGTGAATTTTGGATTTTTCTCCCTCATGGCTATCTTTGCTTTCTTTTAGAACTATTCTGCATTTAAATTCAAATTTCCAAAGCAGCTTACAAGCAAACACAAACCCACAATAAAAGCAACAACATATACAAGCAGAGACAGTATGAAACACTAAAAACAGTACCTCCAGAATCAATTAAAGAATTGGCAAATAAAAAGGACCTAATCTGGCACCCCACAGTAATCAAATTGGGCACAAGATGCAGTCATGGTGAGAGCATTCTATAATCAGGGTGCCACCAATGAAAATCCCCTTTCCCAGTCACCTCCTGCCTAATCCTTGATGTCAGGGACAACCAGAGAAAGGTCTCTGATGCAGATCTAAACACATCTATTTGTTGGTTTGTTAAATTTCTATCCCACCTTTCCACCAAATGGTGCTTGAAGGCAGCTAACATAAAATACAAAGTAAAAATCAAAGCATGAATACAGGTAAGTAAAACATCAATACAAACAATAGAAACCAAGAGCCAGTTGACCAGTCTGCAACATTTACAGTGGCCATCATAACAGCCAGCTTATGAGGCCAAAAGATTGTCTTTGCCTGCCGATGGAAGGTCAAAGACAGGAGACTTCTGATGATGTGGTCCTGGCAACCCTAGAATCCATCCTGACTTTCTTTTGAGGCTCTGCTGAGACTTGGAAATGGGCCCACAGGATTGCCTCCCACACCTCGTGTCCATTAACTGTGAGCCTGCACTACTATCCCATGTGGAAATGGGACAGTTCCCCTGCAAGTGATTAAGTAAGTAATCAGGCTGTAACAGAAACATGGGCACGATGGGCAGCAGAGTCAATATAACAGCACCATTCCTCAGCATGTCTCTGAGAAGGAGAGGCCCACAAATGGGGTTGCCAGATGTCCTTTATTTGAAGAGAACGTCCCTTAATTCAGAACATAGCAGAGCCACAGAACACAGCAGCCATCTCCTTACTTCATAAGATCACAGTTCCATAGAAGTAAAATATATTTATTGTTTTAAAACAAACAAAGAAGACTGTCCCTTAGTTTTGAAATGTTGGTTTGGCAGCCCCTTTTATATAAAACTCCCACTGGATACCTCCCTGAGGCTTTCCCACCCACCCAGAATATGGGCTATATATTATAATAGCAAGTCTTCTTTATCAAACCCCTTGGGAGAAAGGGAGAGAAAGAGAGAGAAACACCCACACAGAGCAAAGACTGACACACCACTATGTTAGTCTGAATCCCACGTCACCTGCTAAGACTTGCGGTTTGTCACCAGAGCCCTCAAACAGCTGGGGTTTCGCTTACTTCAAGCTGACATGTAACCAGCCAAACAGCCTCTTTTATATTGCGACAAAATCAAGCACCAGAAATATTTATTTTCTCTTGCACTGAAACAGGAAACCTCCAATATGCTAGGATTCTGGTGTTAGGGCAAGCTTGGGAGATGGGAGACTTAGGAAGGAGAGAGGGGCTGGCTTATTATGAAACTGAATATAGGACAAAACTGAGAACATCCCAAAACCATCTGTGTGGGGAGGGCAGGTTTTGAGAAGAAACACGGTCATGGAAACCTGAAATCCAAATGCATCCACCTGTCCATAAAGCAGCCTGGCAGTACCATCAGCTGTATCATTTGCACAGCTCAAATGCTGGCTCAGACATGCATGTTTATCACTTGATGATTTCAACATCAAACACTTCATGTATGAATGTGTTACCACAAATCACCTGGTGTCTCCTTCATCGAGCCTGTTCACACATGGACCTTCCCCCGGATCACGCGCAGCTGTGGGCGGGGAGAAATTTTGCGGACGTGGGGGGAAGTGAGGCGGGACATACCTGTTGACGCAGGTATACAGTCAGCAAGGGGGCGGGGCTGCAGAAGCCAATATTAGGTCTCGCAGCCCGCCCCACACCCTCTGTTTTCCTGCAGCTGTTCCTGCGAGGATCTGCACCCGACGACTGCACCTGATGACCACGTGGCACGCCAGCCAGTCAACCGAAGACATGCCTTCAAAGAGAAAGTCAAGCAACAAAACAAGAAGAACGCTACAACGAAGAGCACAGTCCAAAAACATCCCACCAAACGACCGCGTAACCTAGTGGTCTACTCATCCTCTTCCGACGAAGAAGAAATCGACATATCTACCCTCATGAGTCAAGTTGAGGCGGCAGAAGAATCAGCGAGCCAACTGGGTGGGCACAGAGCCCCTGGCATGCAGGTAAGTGGAGAAAAACTGCGCACAAGAGGCCAAATCCAACGTGCTTTATGGCATTCTCTTGCAGCTCGCATTGACGCAGTAGAAGCTACAACTAGTGCAGCCGTCCGACAAAAGCATGCATCGTCCGGTGACAACGCATTGGTCGTGATGGCGGACCAGCATACAGGGCAGCCACTCAACCGAGAGATGGCGAGACCATACACCATACAACAAGTTGAGGCGCACAGCTCCAGAAACACCCCGAACATTCAAGGGCGGGAGCCTCGCCCAGGCCCATCGACAAGCGAAGGTGAGTGCATAAGACATGATGAACAGAGCACCTATACTTACCAACAACAACAGGCCAGGCCCACGCATAAATCCCCTAATTTGCCCCCCACCGCGCCAATAGGGGCAGGACAACCACCGTCAGAGGCAGGCATGCCTAGCACACCCCAGGTCTCACTGCAGGAATTTGTCAATATCCTAGCTCAGGCACTGGGGGGTGTTACTTCAGGGTCAAAAGTCGGGGGGCAAGGGCAGGCAGCGGCTGGCATGACCACGAGTGCAGGCAGCCATTCCAGTAGGGCTACGTCCGCTGCCGGCCAAGTCGAACTTCAGGCTGTACCCAATCCACAAGTTGTCCCCACAGCGCCTCCCTCCGCGACAGCTGGGACAGTGCAACCACCTAACGTTGGGGCCATCCCGGTCAACTCCCAGGCCCCACAGCAAGGGGCCCTCAATGCGCTTCCCAGCACATCCGGGGGTGACGTGGTTGGGTCAACGGCTCCGGGACAGCAGAATACAACCCCAACGTCAATAGCTGACATTACAAAGAATGCGGGAGGCTCCACAAGTCTGGCTGAGGCGTGTGCACCGGCGTGGGGTGGACCAACCTCACACTGGTGCGATGCTAGGTTATGCACCTGCAGCAGTGGATAACTACCCAAATGCAGCGTTAGGAACCAGGCATCATGGAGGGCCTTCATTTCCACTTGGCTTCCATTTGTCGCAGTCGACAAAGGACAAAATATTGAGGGGAGAATTCATTGACATGTTCTCCCTTCTACAAAGAGAACCCGAAACGCAGGAGTTAGAGAAGCTTAGGGATACAGAGAGAGAGAATGCAAAGAAGAAGAAACCCCCGCGCACATGGTCCAACTGGCTCGCGGGATACTTGACTTACCTGGGGGTAGTACTACAAAGATACCCTGAGAAAGGTGTCGTACTGGTCAAATACCTAGACATAATATTCCGAGCATACTCCTGCTATGAAGGACCTGCTTGGTTACAGTACGATGAGGCTTTCCATGAAAAGGCGGCGGCCGATTGTTTCATCAGGTGGGACACTAAAGACAGTGACATTTGGATGGAATACACAATTTCAGCACGGCCAATTTTGGGGGAAAGAGCAGCCACGGGGCACATCCTGGCCAAATACCACGGATCCCCCGGGACCCACACCTCTTCGGGTCAGCCGGTTCAACCCCAGCCGGTCTGCTGGGATTTCTCAAGGGGTGGCTGCAAACGATCTGGGTGCAACTTCCGACACGCCTGTGGGCTTTGCGGAGGGTCACACGCCGTCAGCACATGCCCAAAACTCAAGCCCCATTGGGGTCAACACAAGACAGGCGACCAGGCCAATTCCACACATGGACAAGGACAGCGCCAGGTTCCCAAAGGGCCCCAGCCCAATTAAATTGGAGACACTATTGCCTTTACTGCACATCTACCCACACAGGGCAGATGCAGAATACATATATCACAGCTTTAAATACGGTTTCAGAATCCCGTACACGGGTTCGCGACTACATTGCATGGCCCCCAATCAGAAATCTATTGCAGAGCTCCAACACATAGTGATGAAAAAAATTAAAAAAGAAATTAATGAAGGTAGAGTCCTCGGCCCTTTCGATGCACTTCCTATGCCATCCCTCCGGGTGTCACCTTTGGGTATAGTCCCTAAGAAAGCACCCGGGGAATATCGTTTGATACACAATCTGTCATTCCCCAAGGGAGCCTCTGTGAATGATGCAATCCCTGAGCATCTTTGTTCGGTGAAGTATGCATCATTTGACTCAGCAGTGGCAATGGTACGAAGTTGCGGACCAGGTGCCCTGATGGGAAAGTGTGATATTAAATCAGCCTTTCGTTTGCTACCAGTTCACCCACAGGATTTTGATCTATTGGGTGTCCATATACAAGGGCAGTTTTTCTTTGATAGAGCTATGCCTATGGGATGTTCCATCTCATGCTCAGCATTTGAGCGGTTCAGCTCTTTTTTGGGTTGGGCGGTACAGAGTAGATCTAACCTCACACATGTGGTGCACTACCTCGATGATTTCCTATTTGCCGGCCCACAGCGCTCTAACCAATGCAAGAAACTTATGCATCAATTCCGCGTCCTGTGTGACTCAATTGGGGTACCACTAGCCCACGAGAAGACTGAGGGACCGGCAAATACACTAACTTTTCTAGGTCTAGAATTAGACACAATGCAACAGTGTTCCAGGCTACCCAGGGAGAAGATTGAAGCTTTGCAGGAAAAAATCAACAATACACTGCAGTTAAAAAAGATCACACTTCGAGGGTTACAGGAATTGGTGGGCCATCTTAATTTCGCATGCAGGGTAATCGCACCAGGAAGGGCATTCTTGCGCCGCCTGTGTAATGCCATGCAGAGCTTGACACGGCCACACCACAGGCTCCGAGTATCCGCATCCATCAGAGCAAACCTCCAAATATGGGCCAAATTCCTGGCACAGTTCAATGGGATTTCTTTCTGGAGGCAGGACAGGCTACTAGACACCAAGTTTAGAGTCCAATCAGATGCATCTGGAACCTTGGGTTTCGGGGCGTTTTGGGGGGAACAGTGGTGCGCTAAAAGATGGCCGGAACAGTGGAAATCTTCAGAATTGGTGCGTGACCTCACGTTTCTGGAGTTGTTCCCAGTGTACGTTGCTGTACATCTTTGGGCGGATCAGCTCTCCAATTCTGTGGTACATTTTCTTTGTGACAATCAGGCCACTGTTCAAGTAGTTAACTCACTTACCTCAAGAAATAACAACGTCATGTGTTTAGTGAGGGCCATCACAATCCAGTGTCTTGAATTTAACATTCTATTCTGAGCTCGGCATGTGTCCGGGTTAGACAACGGAATTGCTGACGCATTATCCCGAAATCAGATGCAAAGATTCAGACAGCTTGCTCCATGGGCTTTTGAACTTCCTGTAATGATGCCAGACTATCTTTGGCAGATTGGAGGTCTACGGCTGAAAATGCCATCATGAGTTCCCTGGCGCCTAGTACGCGGGCGGCCTACAACAGGGCAGGTAGGGAATTTCAAGATTTCAGGGTCAAGAACAGGGTCCCTGAGTCATGGCCCATACCAGCTGAGCAGCTGATACAATTCTGTGTATATGCTAAGAAACACGGGACATCCGTGCGCACCCTCAGAGCTAAGTTGTCAGGCCTGGCCTTTTTATCCAAAGCCAGGGGCTGGGGCGACAACACGGGTGATTTTAGGTTTAAAAAGATGCTAATTGGGTGGTCGCGGCAAAATCCCTCTCTACCAGATGCCAGACCCCCCCGTATCCCCAGAGGTACTTCTAGGCCTGCGTGCACAATGGCCAGTCATATGTAACTCCAATTACGAGGCAATTTTGTTCCACGCCACGGCATTAACAGCCTTTTTTGGTGCATTCCACGTATCTGAACTGGTGCTTATGTCCAGAGTAGATACATCGGGCCGTGCCCTGCAATACTCCGATCTCAGATTTATTTCATCAGGAGTAAAGATCCACTTGCGCAGGTCTAAAACGGACCAGTTAGCCAGGGGGACTGACATATTTCTCTACCATGCTGCAGAGCCAGAACTGTGCCCGGTGACTGCTTTGCGTACATATACCAACAACAGGGGCAAAAAATGATGTCCCGCTGTTCCAACATATAGATGGCTCACCACTCACGAAGTTCCAGTTTTGGTCTGTAGCCAAACTAGCATTGGGAGCATTGGGGTTGGGGGACAAGCGCTTTGGGACACACTCCTTCCGTATTGGGGCGGCATCCACGGCTGCAGCAGTGGGCTTCCCTGCCCACAGAATACAGGCCGTGGGGCGTTGGCGATCTCAGGCCTACCGGTCTTATGTATGCAAATTTCTATGAGCGATACTGCGGCCTCTGTTTCTTTATTGCAGAACGTTCAGGGGCCAGGCCGGTGTGTGTTCTAGTGTGCGGACACAGCTTCATTTTCTGGGCAGCTCGAAGGAACCCAACTGGGAATCGAACGAATGGCGGACATCCACTGGTTGGGACGCCGCGGCTTGAGGTGGCAGAACCTACTGACCACCCTGTTCCGGCCTGGCTTCAACAAGCAACCCCCGCACCTGCTGGTGCTACATCTTGGGGGGAATGATTTGGGCTTACTCAAGAGTAAGGCCTTAATCCTGCAAGCTCTTGCAGACTTGAGGATCATCAAGAAAAGATGGCCAGTGACGCAGATTGTTTGGTCTCACATACTGCCACGCTACTATTGGAGGGGCAACGCAAGCCCCAGGATTATGAACAGAGCCGCCAGAAGGGTTAATAGAGAAATTGTTAAAAGGCTGGGTGGGGAAGGATATTATGTACCCCATCCCGATATTGTGTTGGCCCGGAGGGAGCTGTACCACACCGATGGAGTTCATTTGTCTGATAAAGGTAATGACATATTTATCAAGGACCTGCAAAGGGCCCTGCTGGAACTAGTGCCGGGCAGGTGGGGGAGAGGGGACTAAGCAGGCACTGGTCCCTCTCCGTGGCAGGTAAGTGCGGGTTAGGGGATTGATAGGGTGAGGTGAGCATACCTGGCACCATTCAGGTGACAGGCGGTTCCAGGATGCCTCAGGTTGATGGGTCCGTAGGCTCAGACAGCTGGGGATCAGGAACTGCCTGTGAGGCCTTTGTTATCGCCAAGCTTGTTGTCGTGAGACTCCGAGAGGAGGCGATGCAACAAAGGCTCCCATCACTGTAAAGTGGAAAATGGGGCGGCGGCGGATTCATCGCCACCTCCCGGTTTTGGATGCTCCGCCCACTTGCACAATTGAGTGGCCTAGGAGGCCGAGTAGAATAACCCGCACTCCATCCCTTTGCAGTTCATTGTATATAAATAAACGTGGCCCAGTTAAAACACCAGCTAAGCGTCTCGACTCATCATTTCCCCCCCTACGTTCGCAAACTCATCTACCTTTCATCAAGTGCTGAGTAATCAAATTGTATACAGTACATGCCTCTGTGAACCATCTCCAAGTCTAAAGTAAGTTCAAATCCTGGTATTATAGGGTCTGATTCTGCGGAATCCCTGAGAAAAGGAATCCTTTTCTATGAGGAATCCCTTGGAATAGAGATAAGAATATGACTTCAGCAGTTTACACACAGAAATTAAGCAGGTGAAGTTTTTCTTAACATGGATGGGGAAAGCTTCAGTTGCTTAAATTTCTGCATATCAGGTTGCTGTTTAAAGCCCAGAACCAGGGCCAGTAAAAAAAGTTGGCAACCTTAATTTGATGCTACCCATTACCTGACAAGAAACAGCCCATCTCTCCATATGAATCCCCCCATTTCAGCCTCACAGTATCTAGCTCTGTTCAGATCTATACTGTTAGGGATAAGCTCCATTGTTTTAATATCCCAGTAATAGCAATGTTAAGAGGTCTCACAGCTGGACTCAGGGCTTGTCACAATTACACATCTGCAGACCAGAGCTGTGGAATTAACAAGGACTCTCTAGTGCAGCTTTCCATGACATGTGAGTATTTTTAGGCCCAAGTCTACACCCCTTCCCTTGATGGAGCTCTGGGGCTTTTAAAATCCTTCCAATGATAAATGGAAAACTCATGACATAATATCTCACTCTGTGAGTTTCCATCTCTCCCAAGCAGCAGGAGGTGAGCAGCCAAAAGAAAACAAGGCCAAAGGCCCTTCATTTCCAAACAACCCAACAATTGAGAGTATAATATTCAAATTAACAAGGACAGAACTGTGTAGCAACCTATGGCATGTTACCAAATATTGACAAATCTGCAGAAACCAGGGGATGCAATGACCCCATCTCATGGTAACATACAAAACCAGACTCAGGACATCCACATCTAGCAGTGTACCCAAGCTGCAGTCAACAGTAAATACCCAGGAGACTTCTGATGATTTCAGGTATGGTTTAGAAAGAACCACCTAAACATGTTAACTATAGCATTCCCAACAAAAGTTACTTTCCCAGATCCATTGGTCATGCTGTTTTTTCCCCCTGAGTTGCCAGCTGACCAATCCAGAATTGGATCCCACTCGCTTCTTTCATTACACTGGGGAAAAATTTAGGTACTGTATACAATCCTCTTTGTATTTGATTATCTCGCACTATAGTTTACCTGGGTTACAGGCTGCTAAAAAGGATATGTAAATTAAAGTGTCCTCAGTGAGATCTTTATGCCAGGCCCAATATGGTTTCAACAGACCAGGAAATATGAGAGCTCAATAAATTTATTTATTTATTTATTATTTATTATATTTTTTATATCGCCCATCTGGCCGGTCACCCGGCCACCCTGGGCGATGTACAATTAAAATACAGTAAAACACAATAAAATATAATGATTAAAACAATATAAAAAATTCTTATTAAAAACCTAACCCACCCCATATTCCCGCCTGAACAGCCATGTTTTTAATGCACGGCGGAAGCTCATCACGGAGGGGGCATGGCGAAGGTCACTAGGGAGGGAGTTCCATAATGTGGGGGCCGCCACAGAGAAGGCCCTCTTCCTAGTCCCCACCAGCCTGGCTGCTCTGGCTGATGGGATAAGGAGAAGGCCGTCCGTAGCAGACCTTGTTGAGCGGCCTACTTGATGTTGCTGGAGGCGCTCCTTGAGATAAGCTGGGCCGGAGCCGTGTAGGGTTTTAAAGGTCAAAACCAACACCTTGAATTCGGCTCGGCAAGCAACTGGTAGCCAGTGCAACTCATTAAGCACTGGCGTGATGTGATCACGCCGGCGGCTGCCCTTAATCAGGCGAGCCGCTGCGTTCTGTACCAGCTGAAGCTTCCGGACCGTCTTCAAGGGTAACCCCACGTAGAGCGCATTACAGTAGTCTAGGCGACTACTGTAATAAATTACAGTAATAATTTAATAAAATTAAATTACTGTAAGTACTGTAATAAATTAATAAAATCCTGAAATAAATTACAGGATCCGATCCTTCAGGCCCTTTCCATAAAAAAAATAATGGGAATAGCAACATGCTGATAAGCCAGGCTGTATAACAACTCTATTAAAGAATTTAGCTTTGCATTGCTGGCAAAGAATTTCTGTTTAGTACTTTTTTTTGCTGTTTTTCAGATCTAGCTTGAACCCTATAAACATGTGGCAAGCTGCATGGAAAAGCTACAATTAAGCCTCTGTGTATAGAGTACTTTCTTATGACAAGCTATAGGACTGCCAGATCACAACCTAGAAATCCTGCCTATCCCTTTAAGAGTTACAAGACAGCACTGCCTCCCTTCCCGTTGTTCCACCACTTCCTTTGTCCACTTTCTTCCACAATATTCTAAGAGGTAGGTATAGGTAGGGACTGGTAAAGGAGTGGGCTAGAGGTAGAATGTCTCAGAACTTTGAAGGCAAAGGCAGGATTTCCAGGTTATGATCTAGCAACCCTACACAGAGTGCTGGTCTGGGCCAGTTTCATAGCACCAGAAAATACCTGATTTTCAATAAAAACAAGTTGTTGCTGCTACTTGACACGGTCTGTGCTTTGGGAACAATATGAAGTGACTGCCCAGGAAAACCAAGGAGCCATTCTGTATTGCTGATCAAAGAGCATGTATTGTCAGAAGTCAGGATGTACGGATTTTGTTAAATCCGTTCCATCTACGTTTCATGGATTGTCAGGCATCTTTCACTCCATTGTCCACTCACGGACAGATATGGATCTTCCCCCCTTCAATAAAGTACACAAAAGAGTCTGCCACAATTTACAGAACTTTTGCTGGCATGTAACATTTTACTTTTTTTTCTTAGCTCAGCATACAGTCAATGAGTGCAAACACAGAAAAGACTGCTACACAGCAGAGGCTGAAGAGTGATCAGAGTTGTATTTTTTTTAAATTGTTTGTTTTTTGTTTTAACGGTGTATATATTAGTGTATTTTTCAACTTCCAGAAAGTTAAAAAATGATCCACAAGTCTGCGGAATCTACCCAACTCAGAAAAAGCAGGTCTGCTGCAGGATCCATGGATTGGATTCACAGAAATCTGAACTCATTTCAATCTGTTGTGGATTTCACCAACATCCCTAAAACAAAACTTACCCACAACAGCTCTCTGTTTACCAAGATGGCTAGCTGGTGGGCAATCAAGTTCTAAAACATTGCATAGAAATTCATCTCATTTCAAGTAATGTGTCTAGGATTATGGATGAGAATATCCAGGATTATGGTGACTGGGAAAATTCATTATATTACCAATGGACTTCATGCAGCTGGATGAATTGGCACAGACACACGCAGAACAACCACACCAGGCAAGATATTTTCTTGAAAACTAATAATTAGTCAAAACCTGTTATTTCCTTATCAGATCCCTTGTCTACAAAACCTGCTTTTAAGAGGTACATCCAGAGCTAATGACTGCATTTGCACCACACGACAACCCATCATGAGTAACTAGCCATGATGGGTTGTCAGGTCACCCGAACCCAGACCACTTCCCGCTGGGTGGCTCATTTTTCAGCAACAAGCCACCTTGACAACCCATGGCTTGTTCTAGGGGTTGTTGGACCCACAATGGGTCTGCGTGTCAGCCCAACTTGGGACATTGATGCCATCATTGGTTGCGGGGATCGGCCAGCGAGCCGCTTGGCAAGAGCAGCATAAACCCCTGTCACTCTTTGTAATCTCACCCTTGCCACTGCCAGTGAGAGCCCTTCCACTGATACCCAAAGTGGCAGTTTGGAGAAACCGTCACTAGTTCACCACCCTTTCTAAAATTATATTTTCAGTCCCAGAAAATTGTGCAACTGTGTTTTGTCATTTTTAATAAATTTATTTGTTTGTCTCTTTCACAGCTGCAGAAATTCACACTTATGGCTGTCCAATAGGTGGTCTTCTTGCCTTGCCAATGGCCTTGTAAATTTCATTTGTAAAAGGGAAGTGGAGTAGGTAACAGATTGGGCGCATTCGCCCATCGCACTAGCCCACCCTGGCAATAAGCCAAGGTGGGTTGGTTGCCATGCATACAAACCACGGTGAGCCCAACAGATAATTGAGCTCACCATGGGTTGTTGGCTCCCCCCCCTCACCGCTCAGTCCTCCTGTGGGTATCCCAGGGGACACTGCGGGAGGACCGAGCTGTCTCCCCCCCCCCCCCCCCGATTATGAGCCATTTTTGGCTCCCTGCAGATTTTTTACCCTTTAAACTTTTTCTTTTCCTGGAGATCACAAAAGCCAGCTGTTGAGGAACTACAAAAGTTCACAGTTGCTTGGGTGCAGGAATGGGAAGCCTTGGGTAGGTAATATGCAGGGGTGTGCCTGCTGTCAAAGTCCAGCAGGTACCCACGCTGAGCATTGCCCCACAGAGGCTGTAGGTAAGTTTATTTTTCCCTTTGGTTACATCTGAGAGCAGTCAAAAGGCGAGCTGTCAAATGTAACCAAAGGCACAAGTGATCTTAGCTTGCACAAAAGGGGTGGTGCAAGCCAAGAAACCACCCAATGATGGGTGGTTGGGGAAAAGGGGGTGAGGCCCGGGGAAGGGTGCATGGCCTTCTCAGAACCCTGGATGGCTAGACTGGGACACCCAGATGGCCGGATTTGGCCCCCGTGCCTGAGGTTCTGCACCCCTGGCATAGACTATCACTCTGATAGGCCTTTGATGGCACTGTATAGAGAACATCTAAGCCCTAGATTTCTCTAGCTATCTATTCATTCTTCATACACATTCTCTGCTATCTATTACCTCACCAGCCAATAACTTGCCACCATCCTCTCTCTGCTCCTGCAGAATCTACGCAGCAAGCAAAGATTGAAAATTCTGCCATAGCTTATTTGTATGCTATTTGCATCCAGTTTAAGCCAGACATCCTTTCTCACCACAACCATCTGCAAAACAGAATTTGCTTGCCTCAAGTCAATAACAAATACATGCTTTGTAGGAGCAGCTTGCCACAAGCCGGAACTGGGTATTTGCTTTGTAGAAGCACTATATGCATGCTAAGTTTCTAAAACACAAACATAACACCCTGGTCTCCAGGGATGCATCACCCTGGTCTTCAGCAGGATGCATCATCTCATCACAACTCAAACTTGCTATCTGCTACTAGTGGTGTGCTCTGGGTAGCAAGTTAAGTGTGACCATGTACCATACTGGACTATACTTGGTGCAGAAACAGTAATGCCTTCTGCCAAATGCATTAATATTTAGGAAGCAGAAAACATGCCCCATCCCTTTCGGAATCACAGAACCTGTTTTGCAAAGGCAGAGAGATGCTTAAGCTAAGATGGGCTGGACAAAGATAACCTTAGATTGACAAAGATATTTCAGCTGAAGCTGCTGCAAGAACCTTCTAAGGCCCGCTTCTGATGCTAAGCAGTTAACTTTGAGTTGCATGCGTGATGCTCAACAGCGGTACTCACCCTGTGGTGATATCATCATCCTCGGTCATTGTTTTGCCCATTAAGTCACTGTCGCTCATGTACCCGGATTTGAGATCGACGTCATCAGCATCAAGCGACTCCACAAGTTCCAGGCGGGAAATGTGGCTGAGCTTGCTGGGGCTGCGCATGGGCATGGTGTGGGAATAATGAGCTCGCTCCCCGTGCATGTACCAGCTGGGGGTGCCTTCTGAGCGGCAGCCCCCACCCACTGAAGGGGCATCCCCAGCCTGCAGCCGTGGGCTGGACTGACCGTAGCGCCAGGAGAGGGGAGAAGAACGGTTTGACAGGCTGGACACGCTCCGGGGATTGGCTTCGTCGCTGTCATAACACGTCATCTCCAGAGAGCTGCAGGAACAGAGCAGAGAGGAAGGTCTGAGGGCTAGAAGTAGAAAGAGGCAGGCAGATTCAGCCAGGCACTCCTGAAAATTAAAGCACCTAGAAGTAAGATGCACTCTGAATCACAGGTCTTGGGAATGATAGCCTAAGGCTGCAAAATCAGGCTGGAGACAAGTTTGTGCATCAGGCCTAATGGGGTGCAAATAAAGTGCAAACACCACTATATGCTTGGTCTTATTCTCTACAATCCCTAACAGGCTGCCAGATTCAGTACAGGATTGAGCTCCAGTACTTCTGCCTATTTGCATAGGAAGGGGGAAATTCTGTAAAACACAGGTGTTCTGTTCCATAGTGATCTTGAGAACCTTAACTTATACCTCTACAGTATTTGACACCTGTGCTGAATGCCAAAGCCTGAGTTTAAAGACAGAGAATAAAGGCCTAGGGAAGCCTTCCCCAACCTAGTGTCCTCCAGACATGTTGGACTACAACTCCCATCATGGTATGATGGGAGTTGTAATCCAACACACTTCAAGGGCACTGGGGTGGGAGAGGCTGGCTGAGGGAGTTGCTCCTGGCAAGTTCAACCAATACAGACAATGCTGCAGCTCATGAGTGTACGGGCAGGACCAAATCAAAAGACAAGGCAGGGAAGCCTTCCATTCCATTTGTACACAGACGTAACATTACATGACTCAAAGCAACGAGAAGACAGGAAGTTTCTAATCTGTATTTCAATCATTCCCATCCAATATGACCCTGGGCTGCCTGTGGGCATCTGGATGGCACCGTGGGAAAGAGGATGCTGGACTAAGTAGGCCTTTGGTCTGATCTCACAGGGTTCCCCTTATGTTCTTACAGAAGCCTCCTCAAATTCAAACTCTAATTCTGCCTGATGGGGCTCTACCTCACAGTGCAATTCTGAGAGTCTTTGCCTTGCAAACTTTTTAATTGTTTTTGATCACAATGAATGCACAATCCCCATGTGTTGCGTGCAATCCAGGTATCCCCCATTGATGTTATGCCATTGGAGAGGATTTTGCATTTCCCCAGTACTATACGTGCTGCATTTTGTAGCTAGAGAAGTGGGATTAGTTCTCCAACATGTGCATTCATTCCTATTGCTGTTTGGAATTTGGCTGTGGGAGTGTCACAGACATCTGCTGGATACTGCCATTTCTGGTGGTGTGGATGGTGGCACGTCCCCCTCCTTGCCCATGCCATCTGATAACATCTTTATTTATTGTAATGCTAAATTGAGCAGTCTTCCACAGTACCTCTGCAGGAGTGGGGGGAGCTGCTCCAGCCTTTGAAAATGATGGCAAACACACTAACAAAACTACCTTTGCCACCATTCTGAATCTTTTGTTTCTATTTTATTTGCCTGAAGGCTAAGCCCACCTCCTCTCTGGTGCTCGCCTGCACTTCTACCCTGACATTTAATTTTCCTTTTTAAAGGGAGCAAGCAGAAGTTCAGTTATCTCTTTCCTCACACCCTCTCCAGATCCATTGTGCATTATGGACTGGGTGATGTTACACTGTTATCTTTTAATGGGGACTTCTGCGACTATCACGCAAAGGCTAAAATCGTGTTAGGGCACACAGTTCACCTGATCATCTGGATAACAGCCTGCAAGCCACTTCGATGCTCCATGTTGTAGACAATGACATACCTAGCAAGTTTAGAATTTAAGTTTCCCTCCCACCCCACACACCATGATATAAAAAGCAGGCTTGGAAACTGGTGTGTAATGAGCATGAAGGTATTATCAACGCAGCAGTGCAGCAAGTTGTATTTCCATTACAAATAAAGGAAGGCATGAGAGTTAATGGCCCTTGCTGATGCCCCAGCTCCCAGGCATGTCTTTCATTTAGATTCAATAAAAGCAGTTACTGGACATCAAATACAAAGTGATGATTAAAACCATCTCTGGAATGGATTCACAGCTCTGGGAGAGATGAAGCTCAGCCTACAAAGCCCTGCAGATGTGGTTTCAATAATTACAGGGATGCACAAAAGTTGCCTTAT
Organism: Shinisaurus crocodilurus; assembly: GCA_021292165.1. NCBI lineage: Eukaryota > Metazoa > Chordata > Lepidosauria > Squamata > Shinisauridae > Shinisaurus > Shinisaurus crocodilurus. The sequence goes on from CM037877.1 coordinate 223,128,687, forward strand.
TAAACTGAAATTAAATGTGGGGTTTTGGAATTTTTATTTGGTAGGGAAGCCCACCTTCCAGGCCATTTCCAAGAGGGAAGTGCCCCTGCATAGAGGAAATGGCAGTGTGTTTTGTAGATTACCACATTTAGCTGTCCACAAGAGGGATCCTAAAACTGGAGGCAGATTACCTTCTACCACCTAAAGGTGGGACTCAGGAGCTAAGGTGAGACTCACCATCTAAAATCATCTCCAGCTTTGCTAAACTAAAGTCTACCATGCATATATATTTTTTTACTTCTGCTCTCTCCCTCTCAAGGGACACATGAGTTCTGCTTAATGCTGGAGACAGATTTGAGTAATTTATGAATTTTATTTCCCCACCCCCAATGGGGAACAGCCATTGTTGTTTCTTTGTCCCAGTAGCCCTTGGCACAACCTAAAATCTATTTTGCACCTAGCACACTGTAATATAATTGACAATGCAATCTTAAGCACAACTACTAGAAAGTAAGTCCCATGGAGTTCAATGTGACTTAATCCCAGGTAAGTGTGTATAGGATTGCAGCCTAAGTCTGAATAACACCTCCTCCACTCACCTTAAGAGTGTTACAAAATGAAAAAGCTGCAAAGTTTCCTACTCCTTTTTTCCTGGTTTGCTCAACATCCAGCACAGAAAGAGTTCTGAAGAACTCAAAAGCTTGCTCATTACTTTGTGAACAGTGGTATTACTGTGGCTGGTAGATTATTATTATTATTGAGTGCCCCCTGCTGGCAAAGATGCACACAGCAAAGAGTACCAAGTACTTATTCCACCCTGGGGATTTCTACTAACATTCAACATTGCCTTTCAGCGCCAACCTGGCCATGATGGTCAGGTCATGAAGAGAGCACGCTCCAAATTCTCAGTAGTAGAATATCACCATTGCAGACCAGAATGATTGATTTTAGCAGCACAGCACAGCACAGCACAGCACAGCACAGCACAGAGCGGAGCTGATGAGATCTCCACTCCAGCATTAAGGAGTGGGTTAAATTTGGCTCTTCTTGCACTAAGGCTGGTTGCTTTCCCTCAAGTAGCAGCAGCTTTGCAGATGAAGTCCCAGCAGCAGGAAGTTAAAACTAGTAATACTCAGAGTTCATAGATCATAGAGCTGGAAGGAGCCTCCAAGGCTATCGAGTCCAACCCCCTGCTCAATGCAAGAAACTAGAGGAGGGGTCTCCCATCCAAGTAATAACCAGGCCTGACCTGGCTTAGCTTTCCATGCTCAGACAAGCTGAGCCAGCATAAGCCACAAGCCTGTACTGAAACACATGTTTTAAACAGGAAGGTGTAACCATTCAGAAAGCCTGCCAATGGACAGCAGTGAGTTCACCAAAATCTACGGCTCCCAAAATAGAGATGATGTTCTTCTTCTGATTTAAAGCAGCCTTTCCCAACCTGGTGCCCTCCAGTTGTGTTGGGACTGCAACTTCCAGCATTCCCAGCCAGCATGGCCATGCTGGGAGCTGCAGCCCAGCACATCTGGTGGACACCAGACTAGAGAAGCCTGATTTAAAGTTTTCTTTACATAAAATAGCTATAACTACTAATAGGCCGTAACAGTCACCAGCCTGTTTTACACTGGTGCTCAGACTAGAAACATAGGAAGCTGTCCAATATTCTGACTGGCAGAAGCTCCCCAGGATTTCAAGTAGGGATGCCTGCAAAGGCTAGGATATGCTAGGTTTTGTTTTTTAACTTGCAGGGAGTCATTTACATGAGGGAACCTTCAAAATGTGACCCACACCCCACCGCACCCCACCACCTGCAGTCTGAAGTGATACAAGTTCAGGAAGAACTCTATCACCACCTGGTTTTGTTAAATGTGAAGTTTTACCCAGAGTTTTGATGAGACCTAATTTTGCCAGCATATCAGAACTTGAGGTGAAGGACAGGTCAAAGATTGACAGGTCAGCACCATCATCTGGGTATTCCTTACTAAATATAATCCTTGTTCTACAGGTCCCTCTGATCTTTGCTCACTTTTGGCACTCTATGATTCAGTTCTGATCATAGGCTGTATTCTTCTATATTACATGGTTTAATCTTTTAGCAGAAGTGTGGGTGTGGCAGGACATGCTTCAATGCAATATGTTATTTTATGCACTGTATTCACACACAGTTTTGTTTTGTTTAAAGGGACTTCCCCAATGATTCCAGCCTAAAAATAATGCTGCATTTTATCCTTAGCTTAGATTGCTTTACAAGACTGACAACCAGGCTCTTCTAGGCAGATGAATCTGCCAACAGCAGGAGTAGACCACCTGGTGCCTTTCAGATGTTTTGGACTACAACTCACATCAGCCCCAACTCGGGAATTGTTTGAGTTGCAGTTCAAAATATCTGGAGGGCACTGGGTTGCCTACCCCTAGCCTAGAGAATAACCAATGAAAAGAGATTAAACATGAGGTTATCAGAGGTTTTGTCGAAGCACTCCTCAATAAAAAATCTCAAAGATTCCTACTGCTTCCACTGCACTAACATATGCAATGGTGTAGTGGTAAATTTTGAAGTGTAGGCACTTATCTTGACAGTTCACATAGCCATGCCCCCAAAGAAGAGTCCAAAATGCAGGCATCTGTCTCTGTATTGTATATGCCTTTTGTAAAGCTAATGGGTGTTAGTTACCCATTCAAGACCAAACCACCTCAAAATACTTTGCAGTACAACAGGGAATAGCTCACAACAATATACTGTTACTGGGAAAATCCATTTCCTCCCAGCTACTGTGCGGACTGCAACTAAGCTCAGAGGGAACAAGGATGTCTGAGGGAGGTGTCAGCTGATATTCTCTTACCTGCTAATCAGAAGGTCCCAGTGCTACAACCCTGCGAGCCCTGGCTCCACTACACCACTGCTTATCAGGTAAGAAACATGCATTAACAAATACAACAAAGAATCTTATGGCACCATGAAGACTAACAAATTTAGTAACACTCCATGCATCCAATGAAGTGGGCTATAGTCCATGAAATAGATGTGTTAGTCTTTAAGATGCCTACAGATTACAACCCAGAGTGGATACAGCGCACCACGGACATTGGAGCCACCAGCCTCCACTGCATTCTGCACATGAAATAACGTCGAAGGGGGCCAAGCTGTTATGGGGCCACTCCCGACAATCCATGTTTGCTCCTGTCACTGGGTCACTTAGGTCCAGTCACCAAGTAGTCTACCTCAACTGCAAGGGGAAAGGACCAAACCATGACCCGACACTATTATAATGATGACAACATCAGACCAGGAACAGGAGGTAGAAACATGTGTGCCTGCTTATTTATTTATATATTAAAGTTCTATACCGCCCTATAGCCTAAGCCCCCTGGGCGGTTCACAACAATTAAAGCCATAAAATAAAACATGATGAAACATAATATAAAAGTTTAAAACTACAGTATAAAATAAAAACAAAAACCAAAATAAAACCTAGCAGTAGTGCAAAGACTTAAAATACATTGGGAGGGTTTGCATGATCGGGGAAGGAAAATAAGCCACTGTGGCTTATTTTCCTGCCCTGCACATGCCAGTTGTGCACTGCCAAATTACTGTAATTACCTTAGCTGAGTGTGGCTTGTCATGTCGTCCAAACACAGTGAGGGTGGGTGGTGGGAGTGGTGTACAAACCACCCCTCAACCCTAGAACAAGCTATGGGTTTTGGGGTGGTTTGTAAACCCGCCCATTGTCTCTGGGTTTGGATGAAATGACAAGATGCGCCCTGCGAGGGTAATTATGGTAATTCAGTGGCATTTGACCAGCACACACAGGGCAAGAAAATAAGCCATGGTGGTGGCTTATTTTCCTCCCCTGATCATGTGAACCTGGTCAGTAACAGATTTTTAAAGCAACAGAAATGGAAAGACTAAAATGCCTGGGAAATAAGGAGGTCTTCACCTGGTGTTGAGACCACAAGTTAGGCAACCGGCAAGCCTCTCTGGGGAGCTTCTTCCACAATCAGGATGCCACAACAGAAAAGGTCCTTTTCTTAGTAGCCACCTACCTCACTTCATTTGCTTCATGCACTTGGAGAGCTCAGCTTGGAAATGCAGAAGGTTATCACATGTTTGGGCAGTCAGGAGACTCTTGTACAACTTTTCTCAGCCTTGCACTCAGGTACCTTGCTGTGGTGTGCACAGTTTGTACTGGCTTTAGTCCATGTACCTGCTCTGCCCAGATGGTTTGGGGCCACAGCCAGGATCAACTGGCAGACCTTTTGCGTTTCGCCACATACACAGTCCTGAGGCCTGCAATTCCAAGGGATATATTAAATCTGACTCTGTGCTTGTTCTTTGCACTTCCTGCACAATCAGCTTCTGTGTCTTGCTTTCTGCACAAAACTCTGCTGTATGCATGTGTGTTTCTGCAAACTTGCTTTACTACAGAAACTGGGCTTAAGATTTAGCTTTAGATATATATATATATATATATATATATATATATTTAATGCCAATTCTCGTGGGTATGGAGAAAAGTCTGAAACTTCATAGACAACATCTGCTGAAATCTGAGAAAATAAAATGGGGTTTGGATCGGCTTGCATACCCATCTCCCATGCGACTCCTCAACCTTACCGGTATATTGCGGCACCCTTTACCTTTACAAGTCATGCTCCACTTATTCCTTAACTGCTACCACTCCAGTTTACTCCAAAATATTTTTCAGTATACAGTTTGCTCATTCCCTGACCATTTACCGTATGTTAAGCATTGCATTCTAGATAAATGTACTACACTAGCATATCCAGCAGATGCATTTCCAGCCTCTTGGAATCTGTGACTCCTTGTGTATGTTACCCTCCACATGCCCACAAAGACATGCTGTGTGCTCAGTCAAGGCTTGATTGGCTTGTACTTGCTTCATGTAGGAGCAGCCTTATGGCTGAGGAGCCCAGTGCAAGGGGGGGGGCTTTGAGTACAGCAACCTGCATGAGTCTGAAGCCTGATGCAAACATCAGCTAACCATCAGTTTAATGCAGTAAAATTATCTGGGAGCTGGGGGGGGAGAATAAAAAGTACACTGGCAATCTGGGGCGATGTGTTTGATCACTGGATGTTCAGAACAGCCCTTGGATCATTGGCTTTAGTGGCTAGAATGTTGGGCTTAGATCAGGTTCAAATCCTTGTTCAGCCAGGAAGCTCACCCTGTGACCAGCCTAACCCACCCTGAGGAACTAGGATGAAGGGCAAGATAAAATATGAATGAATGGACACCTGACGGGCATGGGCACAAATGCAGCTGTTATACGTCTTTCAAGAAACTGATGACCTCAGGCCTGTTTTGCAGAAGGAGCTTATAGCTAGCTATAAGTTTGCACAGACACTTCCTTGCACCATTGGCTATTAATGATATTTCTGTCTCTGCATGTGCACATCATGGCATCTATCCCCACTTTCCTAGTGCATCTTGAGCTAGCCTCCCACAATCTTCCCAGGGAGTTTATCCCTTTTACCTTGCTTTCCCTCTTGGCTAGCCCAGCTCTCCCAAGTCTAGTTTTCCTCTATGATTAACAAATGTCTTGGATTTCTTCCATGAAGCAACCTCCCCTGATCCAAACCTCTCCACATTTAGCAAAGCAAATCAACTATAAGCCGCCCAGCATTCCTCCCCTTACTGCAGTGACTCATCTGGGTGGGGTTCATCAGGCAGCTCCCATCCTGCATGGAGTGAGGCAAGCAGTGTGAGACTCTCATTCTGCAGCAAGCACCACCAGCAGAAACGTTTTTTGGGAGGGGTGGGGGATAAAAGACAGGGAGAGAAAAAGGAGAAAGATGAGCAGCAGTTGGAGGGGGGGCTGCATTCAGAGGAGCAGCCTATCATTACATGCAGCTGGCTTAGTATTTATAAACTGTCCATAATCAGCATTAATCTTTGGATTTATGCATAAAACAGTGACATGCTCCAGGTGGCTCTCAATAATGTCAAGCCCAGGCTGGTGGTAACAGGAAGTTACATTCATGTGGTGGCTCTGTGGAAAAGAAGTTAAAAATGCACTGCCAGAAACAGCAGCTTCACTGCTAGGAGTCTTCCCATCCTTTTCGAGCAAGTGTGGTGTAGTGGTTAGAGTATTGGACTGGGACTCACGAGATCCGGGTTCTAGTCCCCACTTGGCCATGAAGCTCACTGGGTGACTTTGGACCAGTCACTGACTCTCAGCCTAACCTACCTCACAGGGTTGTTCAGAGAATAAAATGGAGAGGAGGAGGACTATGTAAGTTGCCTTGGGCTCCTTGCAAGAGAAAAAAGATGGGATATTAATGTAATAATAATAATAACAACAACAACAACAACAACAACAAATAAAAATCGTGTCCCATTTCCATAGATCTAAGTGAGAACTATGGAGACAAAGAGCAGAAGTAAGCATAGAGTGGTCCCTGTTTCCCTCATTCCCTGGTGCCGAGTGATAGCCTGGTCACAAATTCCATGTACTCAGCTCAGGGAATGAGCTCACCTTGCCAGCTGATGTCTAATCCTAACCCCCTCCAAATTACAATAATATAGACATGCACACACACACTGCTGTGGTTTGCTCACTGGAGGTCCAAAAAGCTGCTGTCACTGCATTAGCTCATTTGGACAGTAGAAAGCCAATGGAAAGTTTTATTACAGAGAAGCCGCTGCTAGTGCCCTGGTCTGAGGAACAGGAAGGCCAGGGCTGAGGCTTTGCTGGGACAATTCCACAATGTGGCACTAACACTACTCCTTCCCTTAAAGGAACAGGGATCCTTTGTGAATTACAACACCATCTCTCTCTTGGGATAAGCTCCCCACTCCACTCAAATCTTTCAAAAAGAGTAAACAAGACTAAGCGAGCCAATGGTAACAGATGTTTGAAAGGAAGCTTTGGAGTGTGATGGACATGCCTGACATAAAACACAAGGATTTGAGTTAGGAGCTCTCCAATTGAATCCATTCTGCTCTGAGCTGCTTGCCCAAAGATTCACACTGATTTAAATAAACAGATAGGGATGCCCCTGAATTTCCCATCCTCCAGATTACATCCTGGATTTCGGGGTTCCGAATGATGTGGTCATTCCTTCCATTTGTGTGTGTGTGTGTGTGTGTGTGTGTGTGTGTGGCTTTTTTCCTTTCAGGTAAGCTGTGCACATGACTGTGTGCATCAAAACATGATTTTTTTAAAAGTATGATTGCATCAGCATTCCTTTTACTTAATAGGAAGTGCAGCACTTAAATTAAAGTTCCTTTACTAACCTTTGTACTTCTTATTTTAGAAATTATTCCCTCCATCTCCTTGCCAACTACTTGTGTTCAGTTCTCCAGATGCAAAAACATTAACAAGTTCCTCCCCATTTCCCCCCTGCTGCTCTGTCATAGAATCACAGAATTGGAAATGGCCACATACCATTGAGTCCAACCCCCTGCTCAGTGCATCCCATTTTAAAGCAGCCCTGAGAGAAGGCTGTCCAGTCTCTGCTTCAACACCTCCAGTCATGGAGAGCCCACCACCTCCCTAGACTGTTGGTTCACATGTTTAACTAAAGTAAGAATTGGTGGGGTTCAAGGTACCAAGTTCCCAGTGACTGCCCTATAATAAACTGGGAATTATACACCTGAAGTTTACTGAAGAAAAGCTGGAATTTCAATGTGCATGATCACTCATGTATGTGGCTTACCTAAAAGGGAAAAAATAATGCAAACAAACAGAAAGAATGCACCAATTATAAAATAAATTATAAAAATTCTCTTTGAGCAAATGAAAGACAGGTAGAGTGGGAAATCCAGGACCACCAATCTATGAAGGCTTACTGAGCAGGTGAAATGTATCCACTCCTAGAAGCACAGGCACAATCCATAAAACCTTTGGTCAGTTGAAGGTTGAGTTATGTCCTGTTGCGGCTGGGTACATTGGTGAAACAGCTGATCACTTCACCACATATCTAGATGCAACAATTTGACTCAGCTCACATTACACCATGCTGCAAGGATTATACCATTTGGCCCTCAGTCGTTTGTTGTTTTGGCTGCAGTGAACCCTCAAAATGTAGCACTGGATGCAAAATAATTTAAGAGATGTGTGATCCAACAAACATGTGATCTGTCCCATTCATTTCACTGAGATTAACCCCAGTTAAAGGCAATTTTAAATGACAGTCAGATCTTAGAACTCAGTGACCTGGTTCACATGACATGGCAACTCACCATGGGTAACCAGCCATGGTGGGTAGTTGTGATATCCAGACCTGGCACAGTTTCTGCTGGGTGGCTTATTTTTCCATGGACTACTTGTGTTCAGTTCTCCCTAAGAACCCATGGCTTGTTTTAGGGTTGTTGATACTGATGGTGGCTTGTTGTGTCATCTAAACCCATCAGGGTGATTTTATCATGGGTTGCCGGGAACAACTAGAGAGCCGCCCAGCCAGAGTGGCAAAAATCCCTGATGGTCCTCGCAATCTCATTTGTGCCACCTCCAGCCTCCCTCGCCAGTGACTGTCCCTCCACAGATACCCCAATGGCACTTTGGGGGGACCATCACTCGTTTGCCACCTTTTAAACAAATAAATAAATTGCTGTTTCAGGAGAATGCAAATGGGGTCATATTCCCCCCCCAGTGTTTCACAAGAGCACAGATTCTGCTGCCCTATACCTGTTGTCTTGCCTAGTCAATTTCCTTGTATGTTTCAGCTGTCAACAAGCACAAAAAAAAAAAGTTAAAATAGTAAGTGCACCAAAGAGGCAGGAGACAATCATTCCACCTTGGCAATGTAATCCTCTCACTATTATGTGTTGAACTGACACTTGTCAGCATCCTACTCCCTTTCAACACTTCCCCAAGTCTCCAGCAAGTCCAGAAAAAGGAGTTATTGGCTCCCTGCCCTTTTCATGGCTCCTTTTTGGAGTAGTTACTGCAGTAGCATGATTTCCCCCTCCATTTAATGTCCAACCTCTAAATTTGCACAAATATTCCAAACAGTTTTTAAAAAACAAACAAACAAAACCTTAGAAGGTGGCTGCATGGGGCAGAGTGAATGGGACCCCATTGGGGTGGGTGGGTCAGGTGTAATTACTGCTGGTGCAGGTGTGTCATTTGCTTTGTCCCATTCAGCCACCATCTAAGGGTTTTTTTGTGCTCAGTTCTCCAGATGCACACTGAAAACAGAAAGAAAACGGGAAAGTAACAGAACTGTGTAATTTACAAAGGATGCTTCCAGGTGGAGAGCTCCTAATGTTACCAACCAAAAGGCACTATGCAGCTATTCCATGTTTTCCTCCTTGATGGACTTTTCTCTGATAAGAAAAAAGATGTGAAAAGCAGTGGGAAAACAGGGGAAAGATAAAAATGGAAGATGATGTCATCTGGGCACCCTGTAAAATTCCATGAATGAGGCAGGGCAATTGCACAATAAAAACCTCATCCAGAAGCACTCATAGACAAAGACCAGAAGTCAAATCTTGGGCTTGCAAACTGATGACATGTATGAGAAAAACCACTTTGTTTTCTCAACTGAAAAAGGGTCCAAGTTCAATTAACAATGCTTCCCTCTGCTGAGGGAGCCTTGAGAAATGGGACATTATATAGCTTGAGGCAGAAACACTGCAGATGGTCTGCTGGGTTTCCAGCTGGGATTAGTGCGGCAGGTACCAGGCTCCTGAAAAAGATTGTGGAGGCAAGTTCTTCAGAAGCACAGCCCTTTTTAACATCAGAAGAGCCATGCTGGATCAGACCAAAGGTTTATCCAGTCCAGCATTCTGCTCCCACAGTGGCCAACCAGATGTCTGTGGAAAGCCTACAGGTACAACACGAGCAGAACAGCACTCTCCTGCTCATGTGCCCCAGCAACTGATACTGAGAGGCATACTACCTTTGATACTGGAGGTAATAAACAGGCATCATGACCAGTAGCCATTGAAAGCCTTATCCTCCATGAATTTGTCTATTTCCCTTTTAAAACCATCTGTGTAGGCAGCCATCACTACATGGTAGCAAATTCCATATTTAAACTATGTGCTGTGTGAAGAAGTATTTCCTTTTATCTGTCCTGAATCTCCCACCATTCAGTTTCTTTGGATGGCCCCGGATTCTAGTATTATGAGAGAGGTTTGACACCCCTGGTTAACAATACTGAGTTAGATGGACCAATGATCTAACTCGGTATAAGGCAGCTTCTTCTCTTCCTATGAGTGGGAGAAGAACCCACAAGGCTTTGTTCAGGCTCTGACCCCCTAACATGGGTGGGGGGGGCGCACTGATGCTAGGTCTCCACCAACAACTAGACCTGAGATCAAGCTCCTCTTTTCCCCTTCCCCTCACCAGGTTTCCCTGCACATGTTCATGAATTTGTATAAATTTCTATTTAAAGCTGCCCATGTTGGTGGCCATCATTACATCTTGTGGTAGCAATTCCATAGTTTAATTATGTACTCTCTGAAGAAGTAATTCCTTTTATCTGTCCTGAATCTTCCAGCTTCATTGGATGAACCAAGGTTCTAGTATGATGAGAAGGAGAAAATTTCTCTCTATCTACTTTCTCAATACCATGCATAATTTTATAGACCTCTAACATATCCCCCTTACTCGCCTTTTTTCTAAGCTTTTCCAGCTCCACACTCAATAAGACACATTATGTACTTCTATGAAAATGACACCCTTGGGGAAGTATGTCTTGGTTGCCACAATCAGGAAATATTTATTTATTTATTTATTATTTATTTATTTATTATATTTATACCCCGCCTTTTTCCCTGCAAATATCCTAAAGTTACATCAAAGTATGCAACAAAGAGAATGTCTAAGGTTAAACAACAGAACCAACCAACATAATTTAAATAACTACAAGATTTTATAGGAGCAGTATTTTATTTTGGCAATGTTCATGAGCAAAACTGCGTCAGAGCACCAAAGCCTTTTCAAAACTTTTGACCAATCAGAATGGACCAATTTGTGCTTGTTACTGGATGAGTTCCATTAGCTCTTCTGTCCTTTGATGACAGGAGGGGAGGGGAAGGAATTGGTTGGAATGGGATGTGGCCAGATCAACTATTATGATGCACCCACATGCAAGATCAACCCCTGTGGCCAAGAGTAGGGGGAATCCAGGGGCAGAGGCCTCACCTGTGAGTTACTTGGGAGCCCCGCAAACTAGACATAGTCTCCTCCAGATTCTGCCGCAGGTCAAGCACATTCTGCACAGTCCTCTTTCTCTGGGATTCAGGATCTGTTGGAAGAAAAGGGTATTAGTTCTATGGTGAATTGTGGAAAGGATAATAAATTAGTTTTAAAAATGCAGTAATACCTTGGATTGCAAGTAACTTGGTTTGAGAGTGTTTTGCAAGACAAGCAAATTTTTAAATATTTATTTATTTATTTTTTACTTGATATACAAGCGACGTCTTGCAATACAAGTACTGTAGTACGGCTTAAATTAAAAATCTTTGTACAAATTTTTTTGGGGGGGGATTTCGTTTTGATATAAGAGTGTTTTGGATTACAAGCATGTTTCCGGAACGAATTATGCTCTCAATCCAAGGCATGACTGTACAGTTCGAATGAGTCCATGCATGGCTCTCATCCATCAGCTCATCTGTTACTTACTAGCACAGCATCTACACTCCTACTAAATTTTGCATGAATGTACTCTTTGCATTTGTATGTGTTTCTCTTTCCACCTGAGTTGACTGCATGTGTGTGCACACCCTCTGACCGATCCAATTTGGCAGTGATGGGAAATTAAATTGCACAAAGGACCAAACACTTGAAAAAAGTAATGGTACTGGGGTCCTAAACCCATCTGTGTTTAACATTAGAGCTAGAATGGATATCTATAAAACATGAACTGGTATTTGGGGAACAGTCCACCACCGGTACATCAATTGCTGCTTCCTGAACAAGGCCCTTTCTGTGCCACTTGTCTTGGTACATGCCCAATGTCTCTGGACCATTTCTCTACCTGTTCTAGTTCCCTGCAGGTTTTTATGTCCCCCTCTGCACCACATTCCACACTATATTTCTCTAAGGCTCCTGAAATGTGAGGAACTGTGGGAGACTGAAAACTACTTTTCTGTTTCCTTGGTCAGAGAGAAAATGTCCAGCCTGGATGACTAAGGCTGCTAAGCACAGACACTTTCTAATGAAACAGATTATCTGGAAGAGCTCTCAGTTTTAATCCAAAGACAATAATATATTACTAATTCTCCTTAGCATTCCTTTCGTTCTCCTGTTAAAAGGTTATTTTTGAAGATTACTATGCTTTCATGCACTTTTAACCACTGCAAAATTTGTTCTACTTCTTTCAGAGACTGCATTTGGTCCATTAAAGGTAATGCTAAATCATCTGTATGGAGAGATACATTACATTATTTGTTCTAATCTTTATATGGCATATCCATGGAAGCACTGATTGTCACATATAACCACTTGTAGAAAACTTCAGTTATTTGGTAGTCTAAAAGTATAAACAATAAATACAATAAAAAAAAATTATGTGGACAATTATTCTTTTAAACATACCCCATGTTTTGGTGCAAACTGCCTTTCAAGTTTTATCATTCATCCTCCCCAAAACACTGAGAAGTAAGCTATTCCCATTTCAAAGTTGGGAAACAGAATCTATGAGAATAACTTGCATAAGTTCATGCATTGAGTACACGGCTGGACAAAGATATGAATCTAGAGTTTGCAAGTCCAAGTCTAACACACTGTCCACTGCCAGAGAAAGACCATCCAACCAACCACCTCTTGCTTGCCAAAGAGCAACCTGTCCTGCCTAATGCCACATACCATGCATATATCTTGTACACACACATTCTTTCAGTGAATCTTTCAGGATAGTTTACAAAAACAATTCTTCTGCCCCATAGCTCTCATCTAGACCAGCCATAATTATGGGAGTTGCAGTCCAACACATCTGGAGGGTACCAGGTTGGGGAAGGCACCATGAATGCTTGGTCCAGACCAAGCATTCATGAATGCTAAAGACAACTGTGTTGCTCCCTGTTGTTCCACAGCATCACACACTTGGAACCTAACTCATCTGCCACTAGGGAAGCCTATTGGCCAATGAATTCAGCTCTCAGAGGACTAAACTCACATGCCAATGTTGGCCTCCTGCTGAGCCATCATAAGCAGACCTCATAGTGAACTCAGAACATTCTGCCTCAAAGGATTAGTAGTAACTGATGGAGCTAAATCAATATTCACATTCAGTGGCAGCCGTTATCCTCTATAATAGTAGTTGTCGAACTGTGTTGCAGGGACCTCTGGGGTGCCCTGGAAAATTATCAGGGCCCCTTCAGTGATAAGTATTGCTCATCCAAGGCTAATTCTGGTAGCACTGAATGTCTGCCTAGTGCTAGGCAGCAGCTGTGGTAGGTTGTAGGGTAGCTTGAACCACAGAAAGATTATTCAGAGTAGATTTGATTATTACTTCTGGAAAATTAAAGTAGGCATTTTCATGTCATGTTTTATGATGCCTGAGGCATGGATGTAGCACAGCCAGACAGCTGCAATGTTACTTCCCCAACCCACCCTGTGCCCTGTCCCATTTTCATCTGGCACAAGACAACACACCTGGCAATCAGATCCGAATCACAAAACTCAGCCTGCAGATGCTTGTTTGTAACCCCACCTGGCAGGAGTGAAATGATATGCCACACTTGAAAGACTTTTGAAAGCCATTTTCAGCCTAGCCAGAGGATCTGTGGCGGTAACGCTGAAGGAAAAGTGGTAGTGGGGAAGGGGGAAAGCCTTTAAAAAAAGAAGAGAGCCAAAACTAAACAGGAGTCATAACAGAAGCTCTGGGAAAGCAGCCAGTTGATTGAAGCTGGAATGAATGACTGCAGCTGATACACTCAGCAGCAGGTATGCTCATTCCCTGGGATATGAGCTGCTGGTGCTGCTGGTCCTCCTCCTCTCAGAAATTCCAGCCTGACCACACATGCAGGAATTTGGAGTTAGCTGCTCAGTCTGAAGACTGCAGACATTGTCAAGGGAAGCACAGCAGAAGCAGAACTACCCAGCTATACAGTTAATGGGCCAGCATGCAACAGCAATCCCTCTGTGTATGATGACGGAGCCACTTCCTGCTACTGTTCACTTACATGTCAACAGTACTATCTAAATAGACAGATAAGACAAATGTAAAGGACAGGGCTTAACAAAAGAATGGTGAGATTCCAAATGGGAAAGGCAAGGGTTAATTGGTAGTCTGTGGAGGGCAGCAAAGGTAGAGTACTGTGAGCCAAAGCATTTCAGCCCTAGAGTAGGGACAGGCAACTGGTGGACTACGGCTTATTCTGCCTGCCCCCCACCCAGGACTTTCCTATTTCGCCCACATCATAGTTGTCAACTCAAGGACATCCCACTACTCGTGTAATAAATGCACCCTCAACTTCTCTCCCTGCCACCCCCACACGTGTCAAGATGTAGTCATGGGGATTGTTAATACTTCCAAGTGCTTTATTACAACTTACAAACCAACTGTTCCTTCCTGATGACATAATCCAGTTGGACAGAAGGGTTAATTCTATTATAATACATGCACACTCATACATACATACATACAGTTCTTCTTGATGTGCATGGTAAGAGCCTCTGTCAGACTACCAGCTGAAGTTCAGAAGGAAAGAATGCTGTCAAACCCTAATTACTGTTCATGGGGGCCAATGCAATTAATTGTGTGAATGCAATTAACCTGCACATTTTTGTTATGCAAACTGCAGTCAAAGGGAAGCCTGAGCAGCCTCTCTGGACCATGGGGCTGGGGTTGGGGTGGGGGTGTTTAACTCTCCCTCTCCCTGCCATGGTATGGACAAAAATCACCTCTTTGGAGCTGCTGTTTGCATTTCAAGGGCAACTCAGTGAGGAAAACCGATGTTACTGACCCTTGAAGTCCTTGTTCAATTTAAAAATATGGCCCCTGTAAATATTACTTGCCAACCAGGGCCCTAGAAGAAGCTAGAATTGGCATGCTTTAGAAAATATTATATATCTCTTGCTATCAAGCTGCCACTTTTAGCTAAATTCCAAGGCAGGCTTCAGGAAATACCCACCCTACTATGGCCACAAACCGGTGCAAGAGCAACAGAGCTATAGAGAAGAGAAGACTGATGAGTGGACTGGCATGATGTGGGTTTAGGAGGATGAATTAGATTAAGGTACACATTTGTGGTCTCTGTCACCAAGTCCTCTCTCCCTGTGTGCCCCCTCCAACAAAATAGTTAAAATATAGTTCTCTGGAATAAACTACACGCAATTCTTTCTATGCAGTAGTTCAGGAATGAATAATAACACAGTTCCAATCCATAAGCCTAAACATGCACTCAGTCTGGAAACAAAGAATGAAGCTTTTGTCTTATAGTTTCACAAGCAGAAGTCCTGTCTTGTCCTGTCTTCTCCCCTAAACTGTGAAATATACTTACTAATATAGTGAAATGTTAGGCCTATCTGACTAAAAGATTTTCTGGCAAGAAATGTTGCCTGGAACCTTTTCTGAGCAGCTTCTCATGCCCCCATCCACACAGATTTTTCTTTCCCTGAGCAAGAAGGCAATTGGTTCAAGCAATACAATTCAGACACAGTTCCAGATGTTACAGCCTACAGCAGCCAGGAAGGTGGCTTAAGCCAGTTATTATACATACAGTAGCAGCAGGGTAGGAACCTGAGGTGAGAGTTCAAACCACACACAGAACACATAGGGTACTCTAGGACCAATAGGATTGGAGTAGGCCCACTTCCAATCTGGATCTGCATACTTAAAATAATGAACCCCAGACACATACAGAAACACTGCACTAAGCAAACATTCTACCTTTAGCAAATTCTTACAATAAAAGCCAAAACAAAGAGGTTGCTAATGGATGGTGGACCTGATTACCAGTTGAATGGGAGCTCCACATAAGCTCCACTCTTGAGTTTTCTAAATACAAAACATCTCAAATTAGAGCTGATTTTCCAAAACTGAAATGGGAAAAATGGGGGGGGGGGATGGGGATGGGAGAAAACTACACATTTCACCCATGGATTCAAGATTTCCAACAATTTTACATCTCTAGCTCAGGCTAGCCAGTAGAGGGAAACATTATCATACAAACTGTAGCACAGGGACAATTAAAAATATGGCCAGATTTTTCCATGTCTTACGTGTCTTTTTTTAATTTACAGCTGATGCAGCAATTTCCCACACAGCTGAGTCCAAATATTTTACATTCATCTGATAAACTAGACCTGTTTCACAGGAACATCACACTGCAGGGTGCATAGCTACAGTATGCCACCAACTGATATGCCAGATGATGAGAAATATAGTGCCATGTGCATTACATGGTTGTGACACTAGTTCTAGAATCGAATCCCAGCTTACAAAAATATTGCCAAGTATACTACAGAACTTGTTTCCAAACAACATCTACTCAGCAGAAACAAACATTATGAGTGAAGTGTTGATATAACAGGTTAAGCACTTTTGCAAAGTATGGCTTTAATTTGGAATTCTCAGACATGAAAACAGAGCTTTATTACAAATCATGTAGGGTTGGGGTGTTGTTTTTTTTAATGATTTATAGAATGTGAAATTTTGTGTGTCATTTATCAATTATGTATGTGCAATACAGCACTTGAGTAACTGGGATTTTAGCACCATGCTACACATTGACCTGGTTCGCATGACACAACAACCCACCATGGTTGATCAGTCATGGTGGGTTGTCATGTTGTGTGAACCTGACACAGTTTCTGCAGGGTGGCTTATTTTTCACGAAAATGTCACTCTGAGAACCCATGGCTTGTTTTAGGGTCGTTGATACCCATGGTGGCTTGTGTTGGTGCAAATGACCACTGCTAGGAAAGTTGCAAAAATTTTCATCTCCATTTAACTGCTATGGCTTGAAATGTGTGCCATTTTGTACTCCATTTTACTTCTCCCCATGAGATTTGCACAATTTCCCCCTCTGTGTTACTGCTCTACCTTGAGATTTGATGCAAATATCCCCTCCGTTTTACTGCTCTGCCTTGAGATTTGCACCATTTTCCATTCTGTGTTACTGCTCTGCCATGAGATTTGCACAAATATCACCTCTATTTTACTGCTCTTCCTTGAGAATTGCTCAATTTTCTGCTCGTGTTACTGCTTTGCCATGACATTTGTGTATTTTTAGTGATCCTGTTTACTGCTCTGTAATCCATATGCATATGTAACAGCTAACAACAGAGGGACAAGCGGGAAGGGGGATAGCCAAAAGTGGCTGGAGAGAAGGTGCTTTGCAAGCAGGTGTTCTTACTTCAGTGTAACCTAAAGCAGCCCTTAAAAAAAAAAAAAAAGTGTTCACTGGCAAGGGAAGCACTGAAATGGAAGGTGAAATTGACATGGACATTGACAAGAAGGAGCTATCAGTATGCTGGGCTAAATATTGTATATAGGTGGTCTTGCACTCTTAGGAAAGAGCACAATTCCATGGATTTAAAAAAAAAAACACTTTGCGAATGTGTTACTGCATTCCTAAGGGCTCAGAAAATGAACTCCATTCAATAATCTGATGTGGGGGAGGGGGAGTTTCCCTTGGGAGCTGGCAACCCCAGAAGAACAATTGCAGAAAGAGTGCTGACCTTGGGACCGAAGAAACAAGGAGTTCTCCCCAAAGGCGCCTGGGATATATGCTGGAGCTGGTGGGAGGGCTGATGGGGGAAACAAGCCATGGCAAGCCTGATTGTCTGTTGGTTAGCAAGCAAACAAACAACCCATTATGGCTTATTCACAGGGTGGCTTAGTGTGATGTGTGAACCCACCCAGTGTGTGTGTGTGCGCGCGCGTGTGTGCGTGCGTGCATGTAGGTTCACTTTTATCAATATACTCTGATGTTTAGCATATCCATGAAATGACACAATCCAGATTCACACATCAAGAACTGAAAATGAAGCCAATAAATCAAGATCTGTCCAAGTGTATATACTCCAACTTCCCTCTTTACCAGGGCAGTTCTTATTTGCCGGCATCTTTTCCTGGTAAATCCGTGGCCCTATTTTTGCATTTTAGAGATGCTGCGTTTAAAAAAAAAATATGAGTGTGTGCTGTTAGGACTTGTCATTTTTCAGGGTTCAGCTCCTTCCCCAGTGCCTTTAGAGCAGCCTTCCCCAACCTGGTGCCCCTCCATATGTATTGGGCTACAATTCCCAGTATGGGAATGATAGGAATTGTAGTACAACACATCTGGAAGGGCACCAGATTGGGGAAGGTGCTCTAGGAGTTAAATATTGGAGTGAGGATTGGATGCATCATCTCTAGTATCTATGCATGTGCATAGGCATCTATACCCCATGCAGTGCACCATTTGCCATGTCACACACTGTAGGTGCTGAGATACTTGAACGGTTGATAACCTATTGTGGAACAACTGTGCTTCTCTAGAATATCTTTAACCGAAACAACAAACATCCTCCTGACTTTCTAATAGGTGGGAGACAAGTGGCTACACTAATAGTGGGTGAAGTAGCCTTCAGCTATGTGTACTAGTGGAAGGGGGTAGATGGGCTCACTTGAGCAGTGATCCCTGCTATGAAAATTGTGGTGGATCGGCTACCCTTGACCTGATTCTAACCAACAGAGACGAGTTAGTGGATAAAGTGGCAGTTTCGGGAACTCTGGGAGAAAGTGACCATATTATACTTGAGTTCTTGATTCTAAGGGGAGCAAAAGCTGAGTGTAGCCAAACACGTACCCTGGATTTTAGGAAAGCCAATTTTAACAAACTCAGAACAATGATAAGTAAGATCCCATGGCAAGTGACTCTAATGAGAAAAGGAGCCCAGGATGGGTGGGAGTTTTAAAAAAAGGAAATTTTAAAGGCACAATTGCAAACAATTCCCACAAGGAAAAAAGGCAAAGGGCAACAGAAGAAGCCAATGTGGCTTCACAATAAACTCAAAGATGACCTGAAAACAAAAAAGGAGACGTATAGGAAGTGGAAGGAAGGACAGGCTACAAGGGAAGAGTACAGGCAGGTAGCACAGAACTGCAGGAATAGTGTCAGGAAGGCTAAAGCTAAGAATGAGCTAAGGTTAGCGAGGGATGCTAAACACAACAAGAAAGCTTTCTTCAGATACATGCACAGTAAAAGACAGAAGAAAGAAATGGTGGTTCAACTACGCAATGAGGATGGCAAATTGATAACAGAAGACAAAGAAAAGGCAGAAGTGTTCAATTCCTACTTCGGTTCAGTCTTCTCCCAAAAGAGGGCCTATGACCCCCCTGGCAAACCTGAAGTGCAGACTGTAGGGGCAGGATTGCAACTTGAGATTGATAGGCAAATGGTCAAGGAGCACCTGATTACTCTGAATGAGTTTAAATCTCCAGGGCCTGATGAACTGCATCCTAGAGTAATAAAGGAACTGGCAGAAGAACTCTCAGAACCACTGTCTATTATCTTTGAGAAATCATGGAGCACAGGTGAAGTGCCAGATGACTGGAGGAGGGCAAATGTTGTTCCCATCTTCAAAAAGGGCAAGAAGGAGGAACCTGAGAACTATAGGCCAGTCAGTCTGACATCAATCCCGGGGAAAATTTTGGAGCAGATTATAAAGAAGTCAGTCTGCAAGCACCTTGAAAACAATGCAGTGATTACTACAAGCCAGCATGGATTTGTCAAGAACGAATCCTGCCAGACTAATCTGATCTCATTTTTTGATCAAGTAACCTCCCTTGTGGACTGTGGGAATGCTGTGGACATCATATATCTGGACTTCAGC
The DNA here is from genome assembly GCA_021292165.1 of Shinisaurus crocodilurus. Lineage (NCBI taxonomy): Eukaryota > Metazoa > Chordata > Lepidosauria > Squamata > Shinisauridae > Shinisaurus > Shinisaurus crocodilurus. Next base: position 223,148,400 of record CM037877.1, read on the forward strand.
AAAGCTTTCGACAAAGTGCCTCATGATATCCTGATTAGCAAGCTAGCTAAAAAGTGGGCTAGATGGAACAACTATCAGGTGGATCCACAATTGGCTACAGAATCGGACTCAAAGAGTGCTTATCAATGGTTCCTTCTCAAACTGGGGAGAGGTAACGAGCGGGGTACCACAGGGCTCGGTCCTGGGCCCAGTGCTCTTCAACATTTTTATTAATGACTTGGATGAGGAGGTACAGGGAATGCTTATCAGATTTGCAGATGACACAAAGTTGGGTGGAACAGCTAATACTCTGGAAGACAGAAACAAAATTCAAAGTGACCTCAATAGGTTGGAGCGCTGGGCCGAAAACATCAGAATGAAATTTAATAGGGATAAATGCCAAGTGCTGAACCTAGGGAGAGGAAACCAAATGCAGAGTTACAGAATGGGGGACACTTGGCTCAACAATACTACAAGTGAGAAGGATCTTGGAATTGTGGTAGATCACAAACTGAATATGAGCCAGCAATGCGATGTGGCTGCAAAGAAGGCAAATGCTATTTTGGGCTGCATTAATAGAAGTATAGCTTCCAAATCGCGGGAAGTGATAATTCCCCTTTACTCGGCACTGATCAGGCCTCATCTTGAGTACTGCGTCCAGTTCTGGGCACCACACTTTAAGAAGGACATAGACAAACTGGAAAGGGTTCAGAGGAGGGCAACAAGGATGATAAAGGGACTGGAAACAAGGCCCTATGAGGAGAGACTAAAAGAACTGGGCATGTTTAGCCTTCAGAAGAGGAGACTGAGGGGAGATATGATCGCACTCTTCCAGTACTTGAAGGGATGTCACACAGAGGAGGGCCAGGATCTCTTCTCGATCATCCCAGTTTGCAGGACACGGAATAATGGGCTCAAGTTACAGGAACCTAGACTTCAGGAAAAATTTCCTGACTGTTAGAGCAATAAGACAATGGAATCAACTACTACCTATGGAGGTGGTGGGCTCTCCCAGTCTGGACTCTGGAAGCATTCAAGGTGCAACTGGACAATCATCTGTCAGGGATGCTTTGACCTGGATTCCTGCACTGAGCAGGGGGTTGGACTCGATGACCTTGTAGGCCCCTTCCAACTCTACTTTTCTATGATTCTATGATTCTACATCCCTGTGTACCTGCCCAGACACTAAGATCCTCTTCAGCGGTCCTTCTCCGAGAGCCCCTGCCAAAGGAAGTGAGGCAGGTGGCAACCAGGAGGAGGGCCTTTTCTGCTGTGGAACCCCAGTTGTGGAATGAGCTCCCCAAAGAGGCTTGCCTGGCACCTACATTGTACTCTTTTCGGCGCCAGGTGAAGACCTTTCTATTCTCCCTGGCATTTTAATCCTTTTAATCTTGTAGTGGTTTTTAACTCTGTTATTCTAATTTGAACTGCTCCTGCTAGCTTTGCTGTTTGTTTTTCAATCTGTGGTTTTAAATCTTATACTTATATTATATTGTATTTTATGGTTTTAACTGTTGTAAACCGCTCAGAGAGCTTCGGCTATTGGGCAGTATAAAAATGTATTAAATAAATAAATAAATATTCTTCTTTATGTGAGCTTAGCTTGTTAAAGGTAAAGCAAAAGTCATGAACATGCAGTTGGATTCAGCTTTCTAAAAAGGCCTCTCTTCACACACACACACACACACACACACACACTGCCGCTCTTCATCTGCTCTGTAATGAACCTCCCAAAATGCAATTTATATGAAAGGCAACTGGCCAGGCTGAGAGCAAAAAGGGCTCTGGCATCAGGTGGCAAGCTCCATATTATGTTAATCCAGTTTAATTTACCCAGCACAAAACATTCCTAACCCACATACACTGACTATCACAACACAAAAACATTTATATAGCCTACTTCTTGCAGCCATCTGTTCAACTGCTGGAGTTCAATGCTATGCAGGCATCTTCTTTAGCATACTGTGCAAGTTCATACCTTTTCTATCATGTCAGATTTAGACTGTGGTTGGAGATCTGGGTTCAAATCCCCACTCAGTTATAAAGTTTAGGGCCAAATTAGACATAACTTTCATTAATAGTAGCTGCAGAGGGCCCCAATCTGATCAGGACTGTGGCACTTGAGGGGGGGGGGGTTAACTCTATTAAAATAAAAACAGCTCTGCAGGAAGGTTTGGTTGGTTTTGTTTTTATGCAGGTTTGCTTCTGTTTTTGCCACTTTGTCCTTTGAGTTCCTGCTGAATTCATAATCTGACATTATTCGAATTGTAATTGTTTTCAGTTATATCTGTGTTCAATTTTGGATTCTTTTAACTTTTGTATTTTTAAAATATGAAAAAGAGGCATGCAATTTATTATTAATAACAACAAGAATCCATCCATCCATCCATCTGTGGTAAACTATTTTGCCCACTAACTAGCAGCTCCAGCTTATTAAAAGTTCTACAATCTAATGCTATGCATGTTTACTTCAAAGTCCTATTCTGCCCAATGAAGCATACTTCCAAATAAGTGTGCATGGGATTGCTGCCTTAGCCTTCAAGAAAGTGATCTTGCTTTAGTAGCCTCACATGTGTATCCAGTGCTGGTTGTCTAGCAGTGGAACTGCTGATGGGACAGACCACAAGATCAGTCTCCTAGAGAATCAGTGAGTCAAGACAATCTAAACATGGGCTTCTCTTTCATCTTTGGAGAACAGTTAATACCATTAGAGAAGGTCGAACAGTTTGCTATGGTTCTGTAAAAAGGGAATAGAACAGCCACAGGAAAAAGGAATTTGGTTTATCTAAAGCCTCACTTAATATTTGCAAGTTTCAAATGCTTTTCTTGCATTTCCCTCTAAACTAGCATGGCTGTACTTAGAATGAGTAACTTACAGTAAGGTCCTCTTATGTTTAGAAGACATGGCTCTTGAAATGCATGAAAATGTAACAAGGAAAGGGCATCTATTTCTGAAAGAAGATTAGGACCCCATGGTGTTTTGGATGATAGCAGCTACTCTCAAGAAATACCATCTGTCTCCATCTCTACAATTTATTTATTTTTTCATCTTAAAAAAAGTGAGCATATATACATAATAAATACCCAATCAGTTGTATTCAAAGGCTGCATGACCTGAAGGCCACTTGTGCAACCAATATATCCCCTGCCCGCCTCCTCCATGCAGTTCCCTGTGGCCCCTGAAAGGCCTCTCTGAAAGGTTGGGGGGGGGGCTCCTGAAGAGAGTGGGATGTGTCATGTGGGATTGAATTGGGAGATTCACCAATTTGGGTGAAGGATCTTTACATGAGCAGAGCTCTGCTGATACAAGGTTCTTCCACCCGAATTAGGATTAATCCTCACTCCCACTGCAGCCCTCTATGACACAGCCTGCACTGTTCAGGAGGGCCCCTCAACCCCTTGGAGAGGCTTTTCAGGAGCTGTAAGGGGGAGAGGAGAGAAGAAAGATCAACTGTTGGACAAGTGGAACCTTTGTATACATCCTATTGATAGGAAGTGGATCGTATGTCTTCTTCCAGCTCAAAACCTTGCTTGATTAACAACATAAGAAGAGACATGCTGAATCCGACCATGGGTCCATCTAGTCTAGTATTCTGTTCCCAAAATGGCCAACCAGCTGCCTATGAGAAGTCCACAAGTAGAACATGCATACAATAGTACACTTTCGCTTGTGTTCCCCAGCAACTGGTATACATAGGCAAACTGCCTATGATACTAAAGGAAGCATATCATCATGACTAGTAGCCATTGACAGCCTTATATTTCATAAATTTGTCTAATCCTCTTTTAAAGCCATCCAAATTGGTAGCTATCACCACATTTTGTGGTAGCAAATTCCATGGTTTAACTATGCGCTGTGTGAAGAAGTAATTCCTTTTATCTGTCCTGAATCTCCCACCAATCAGCTTTGTGGGATGTCCCATTGGGTTCTAGTATTATGAGAGAGGGAGAAAAATGTCTCCCTATCCACTTTTTCCACACCATGCATATTTGTACACTTCTGTCAGTGGCAGTGATATGCGGTTACATAGATATGTTGATTCTAGTGACCCCAGCATCTACTTGGAAATTGATATTATGAGACACTTCACATTTAACACACTTGTGTACTGTACACAGTAAAATGAATGGAACACACCTGATATATAAAAGCAGATATTGGTGCAAATGCAAAACAGTTCGAAAAAACCCAGATGCCCAAAGTATTAAATATTCGCCAGCACCTGGTGAGAATTCTCACAACATTTTGAGCTTTGTGGAAATCTTATGCATGCAGAATAAAGATGGCACTGAAGGAGGACAATTGGATGAAATGTGAAGGCTTGCATGCACCAGCAAATGAAAAGCTACTTTTACCTCTTTCTCTGGAACCAACATAATATAAAGCAAATAAGGGGAACCACCTTCTTTCTCTGGAACTGGGTTGGACTGAGAGTGTTGAACTGAGACCTAGGAGATCTGGGTTCTAGTCCCCACTTGGCTATGAAGCTCACTGGGTGACTTTGGGCCAGTCATTGACTCTCAGCCTAACCTACCTCACAGGGTTGTTGTGAGGATAAAATGGAGAAGAGGATTATGCAAGCCGCCTTGGGTTCCTTGCAGGAAAAAAGGTGGGGTATAAATATAATGAATGAATGAATGAATGAATAAATAAATAAATAAATGACCATTCTTGGGATTGATTTTCCACCCTAATAATAGGCCCCAAACCCCCTTCTGGGAGTCACACACACACACATGCGGAGGGCGAAGAGTTAGAGGTTGTTCATGCAACGCAACAACCCAGAGTATGGGTTGAAAATGGATTGTTGTTGAATTGTGGGTTGTTGTGTTGTGTGAATCCAGCCATGCTAACAAACTATGTTAACCATGAACAACCCAGAGTTCACAACCGAACAACAAACCAAGGGTTCTCTTTGTGGGTTGTTCGTGGTTAACAAACCATGGTTTGTTAGCATGGCTGGGTTCACACAACACAGCAACCCACAATTCAATGACAATTCATACTCAACCCATACTCTGGGTTGTCGTGTTGTGTGAACCGGATCATTAGAAAAGTGAGTTTGGTTCTGGCCAATTTTGTTTAGAAAAAATCTTAAGCAAGCAACTTTGCATTCACTGCTTTGGTTAGGAGAGTTTCACTGATAATGCTTTGATAGTAGCTAGCACTGCCTCTAATTTCAGCTGCACTCCCTAATCCAGAACCCTCTCTATAGCAAACTGCCCTGCATGGCTGCCCTGAAGTTCTCATTACAGCTACCAATACTTTGTTTTCCCTCCCCCAAGCAATGGGAAATTCAGGTGGCATGTTATGTGTCAAAGCACCATATGTTGGAAGTTTTGTAGGGATGGATGGATGGATCAAACTATTTTCAGACTGTGTCAGTTTCACATGTATTCATTTATAAGCCCATTCTGTCCCATTTCCACATTAATCAGGGAGGTGGTTTTAAAATAAAAACTGCACTAACTATTTAGAGCTGTTAAATGCCTCAGCATAGAGGGTAGTCTTAACCTGGTGCTGAAAGGATAGTAAGAGTTGGCAGCAGATGGTCCTCAGTGGGAAGATCATTCCATAATCGGGAGGCTGCCACAGAGAAGGCCCTCTTCTTTGTTGCCACCAACTGAGCCTCTCTCAGAGGTGGCACTTGGGGGAAAGCCACCGATTTTGAGTGTAGTGTCTGGGTAGATTGTGGTTGGGAGATTACAAATTGGCACCGAAATGAGAGATTCTCAAAGTACAGTAAGCCTCTTGAAGTGAGAAAATGATTTGACCCTCCCCAAGAATTATCAAGGGAAGGTAGACCAGGGAAGCAAAAGCCAAAGTGGAAGTCAGGAAAGATGAAGCACTACACTTAGCAACCTCTCTAGGAAAGGCTACTCCAAACTGAGAGCTATGGCTTTCAGCAGATATCTCATCCTCATGCCAGGACTTGGCATTAGAGTCTTTGCCGATAACTGACATAGATTTGGATCTGACATATGGAGGATGCTATGGTCCCCATGTAGTCCCCTCCCAACCATTTTTTCCTTCTCCCTATACCTTTTCCATTCACCCTGGGTCTGCAGGTGTTAAGGGACCTTTAGTTCCCAATGAAGAAGCATTGGGTATTCAGGACTGCGGCTGCAATCGGCCATAGACCAGAAGCTGTTAAGACTACATGGCACAGTTTGTTGTGGACAGTGGCTGTCTCTGTATGGGCCTGCAGAAAATGAACAGAGGACAGGCAGCACCCAAAACAGTAGCCCCCCTGCAGAGATTCCTGTGGGTAGTTGATACAAAATAGCTCACTGTTTGAGGAAATCAGAATGAAACAGGCTCTCTGTTGACCTATTCTGTGCTGGCTTATTAGGAGGGTGAGTGGGTGTATTTATCAGTGTTTGTGTGTATCTATGTGTGTCTGTGTTTATATGCCTAGTAAAATTAGCTAGGATGCAGAAAGGACCTACTTAGATGACTCAAGGTCTGCAAAGGCTGCCTTACAGTGAAAAGCTTCATGTATGCATCTCTTCTTATCCATGCTTTATGGGGCAGCAGTCATGGTTTGTAAATGCATATTTCCAATGGCAGGCAGTTTTATGAATGATATATGATGCTCAGAAGATAAAACAAAAAACATTCAGACTGGGAATAAGACCCAAATTCCTAAGAGAAGAGCTGGGCCCTGGTGCCATCTGCTCTGGAAAGTGATGGATTCCATGGTATCGCCTGAATGTTCTATTCACAAATATGCCATTTTCTAAGAGCCATGCTCCAGCTTCTCAAAATGTGTTAAAGCTATACATCTGACTATCATGTGAATAAGTGCACCACACACACACACACGCACACACACGCATACACACAACAGCAGAGGGGAATTTGGATGACGAATTCCATTTCTGTAAGTGCAGCAAGAATGGCTAGTGTCTTGCATGATTGATGTTCCTAGTTTCTGAGAATATAAAACTAATCAAAAACCCAGGTCAAAATCCCAAAGTCAAAATATTCAAAATGTGGTATTTTCAGGCCGTTTTTCTCTTCAGACTGCCAAGGCCAAACTTACAGAGTCCAGTATAAGGTGCAGAAAGTGACAAATGAGTTGGAAATTAGCACTTGAATTCTCTTGCAAACGGGGTAGATACATGGTAATACTTGCAACACCGGAACTTAACCCCATCTATCCAAACACATGAGGAGGTGGGGTGAATTGCTTGACTGATATACCTACCTTAACAACTAATCCACCCACACATAACAATCTGTAAAATATAAATGGAAGAAGGTTCCTCACCACAGATCTGAGTACTAACTGGTCATTAAGCCCTGGGAAATAGCTCTTTTACTAAATTCCCATTACTGTCCAAACATGCTTAAAGACCATTACTAATATAACAACCAACCATAAAGGATCCTGATGAATTTTCAACTTACTGTATGTTTTGGAGTGGGCTCCACACTAAACTGTACAGAATCTAATCCAACCCAAACTGATCTTGTCTCTGGGACTATTCCAATAGAGATTTATATAAGATAAGGATCTGTCAGAAAATGGATGACCACTTAGCATCTTAGTAGGTTTGAAAGACACAGGAAGTCCAAGACCATGGGATTATGTGGTTAAAACAGACTAGATTATATAAACTACCATTGTACAAGGGAGTGATATGGCCAGTATAGCACTCTACTGCTTTGGGCTTCCATCTCTATAAATCAGGGGTGGGCAACTTGTGGCCCTCCAGGATGTTTTGGCCTCCAATCCCCATCAGGACTAGCCAGCATAGCCAATGGAGAGGGCTGATGGGAGTTGTAGGCCAAAACATCTGGAGGGTCAGAAGTTGCCCACCCCTGCTATAAATAGAGCTCCATTTACCACAGGGTGGACTTCTCTGCAGATGGCCATCCAATTTTAAGAACAAGCAAGACTTGAATCTTCAACACTGTACTCAGTCCCCCAAGGTAATGCAGCCTCCAACTACACACGGATGCTTCCATGGGAGCTTCTAGTGAGACTTGCAATGAATATTCATCTCAAATCATCTAGCATGAAGCTGACTGGGAAGCGAGTAAAATTCAAGGAAGCAGTTGCCCCTGATAGGCTAAATAAATAAATAGATATCTGACTATATACTTGGTTACTGCATCTTCCAGAGGTACAAATCATGTTTGGAAAACAAAACAGCTCTGATAAATTAATGGAGGTATAGAAAATCCAAGGTAAGTATCACTATCTAATGACAAATAAAAGTACTAATCCTATGACATGGTCCTAGGAGTTTAGCAGTCATCACCAAGGCAGCCTCTGTTCAGCACTTTGAGACCCCAATTACACTAAGTTCCACATTTCATTTCTATTCAGCTCTATTTCCAGCAGCTCAAGTTTGAAGATATTGGCCCCAGTCAGTCTCTAGCTGCAGTAGAACTTTCTCATAAGAGCTTTTAAGATAGCAGCCAGTGTACAACTGACAGTGATCAGTACACTGATCACTGATACACTGACAGTGTACTGATCAGTGTACAACTGATGGGAAAATTCAATACATCGCACATGCACACGCACACATACACATGCGATTATAGTGGATAGCATTCTACTTATACCGGGGGGGGGGGGGAGCAATGGTAATCGCTATGGCATATAGTTAAGTTACTATCTACTAAGTCACAATCAACTAAGTTGCTACAGTATGTGGCAATGACTAATGATTAAGCATAGGTATACTCTTCTTGTTTTGCACCTGTCAAAGAGTAGATAAATGTATGTGCCTGCTGTAAGACTGCTGGATTTGTATTACAATTCATAGCATCACTGCTTTTCTTGCACAATAGCCACATTGTTTCTAGGATGTTTATCAACATGCCACTGGAGTTTCAAGGGTCAATTTCCAGATCAGGACTGAAATGCTTCGATAAAAATGCAAAAGAGTGGAATAGCAGATGGCTATCAGATAAAATGAAGAGGTGTCTCAGAGATCAGAGCTGGAATTTCAGAGAACTGGGCAGCATCACCTTGCAGTTTGTTATACATTTGCAGTGCAGTTATCTGTGTTGTTTCTGACTCACGGAAAAAGCATTTATTTATATGGAGAGGGATGGAGAGGCCCCTGGAAACAGTTCTTTGGAGTAGTGGGTGGATGGTAAAGCAATTAAGAAGGGATGAGTTCAGAGCTGGGGTTGCACTTTATACCACACTCTCCCAATTCCAGTCTCCTCCAATACAGTAATACCTTGGATTGCAAGTAACTTGGTTTGAGAGCATTTTGCAAGACAAGCAAATTTTTAAATATTTATTTTTAAAAATTTGACTTGATATACAAGCGACGTCTTGCAATACAAGTACTGTAGTACGGCTTAAATTAAAAATCTCTGTACAGATTTTTTTGGGGGAATTTCGTTTTGATATACAAGTGTTTTGGATTACAAGCACATTTCCGGAACGAATTATGCTCTCAGTCCAAGGCATGACTGTACTTACATTTCCATACAAGCAGCTTGTCATTTGCTGCATCCAACCACAAGATGGCAGTAACAGGCCTTGGATGTCAAGACTGGGCTAAGTCAGAAATTTGCTTGGAACTTGTCTAGCAAAGCCAGCCTGGGAATAGCCTCTGAAATCCACTACTCAATAAAGATGGATCCCTTCCCAATGCTGGAGGGAGCTACAGGGCTGGGTGATTAACGAAAGTAAAATCCCTTTTCCTATTACTAGGAACTGTGTGAATTTCTTGCTCCGCCAAGCAATATTTATCATGCTAAAGCAAGCAGACAGGAGTTGATTTATTTATTTATTTATTTATTTATTATTTTATTATATTTATACCCTGCCTTTTTTCCTGCAAGAAACCCAAGGCAGCTTACATAATCCTCCTCCTCTCCATTTTATCCTCACAACAACCCTGTGAGGTAGGTTAGGCTGAGTCAGTGACTGGCCCAAAGTCACCCAGTGAGTTTCATGGCTGAGTGGGGACTAGAACCCGGATCTCCTGAGTCCCAGTCCAACACTTTCACTACTATGCCACACTGGCTCCCTTGGAGGAGCTGGAAGGGGTCATTTTTTTAATGACTGTGCTTGCATCCAAATTGAAGCAGGATACGGAGTTGAGACTGCTATGGTCGCCTTAGCAGATGATCTACGCCTGAGTACCGACAGGGGGAGTGTGTCCCTGTTGGTGCTTTTGGACCTCTCAGCGGCTTTCGATACCATCGACCATGGTATCCTTCTGGAACGCCTGAGGGGACTGGGAATCGGGGGCACTGTGCTTCAGTGGTTCCGGTCCTACCTCTCGGGTAGGTTCCAGATGGTGATGCTTGGGGATAGCTGCTCCACCAAAAAGGAGCTGCTATGTGGCGTGCCACAAGGAGCTATTCTTTCCCCAATGCTATTTAATATCTACATGAAACCGCTGGGAGAGATCATCCGGGGGCATGGGGCGGGGTGCTATCAGTATGCTGATGACACCCAAATATATTTCTCTATGCCTTCAGCAACAGCGTCAGCTAAGGATAGTGTGTCTCCTCTGAATGAATGCCTGGAGGCAGTAATGGGCTGGATGAGGAAAAATAAACTGAAACTGAATCCAGACAAGACGGAGGTGCTTGCTGTCAAAGGCCACAATCTGGGTTTGGAGGTATGTCAACCAGTTCTGGATGGGATTACACTCCCCCTGAAAGACTGTGTTCGCAGCTTAGGGGTGCTTCTAGATCCGTCGCTCCAAATGACATCTCAGATAGATGCGACGGCTAGGAGTACCTATTATCAGCTTCGGCTGATACGCCAGCTGCGCCCCTTCCTAGAACCGGAGGACCTAAAGACAGTAGTGCACGCGCTGGTAACTTCGAGGCTCGACTTCTGCAATGCGCTGTACATAGGGCTACCTTTGTACCTACTCCGGAAACTTCAACTAGTGCAAAATATGGCCGCCAGACTGGTTACTGGTACACCTAGGGGTGCTCACATCACACCAGTTTTAAAAGCACTCCACTGGCTGCCAATCAGTTTCCGGGCGAAGTATAAAGTGTTGGTTATTACCTTTAAAGCCCTACATGGTTTGGGTCCAGGCTACCTACGGGATCGCCTTCTCCCATACAATCCACCCCGCACACTCAGGTCCTCTGGGAAGAATTTACTTCAGTCAGCCAAAACTAGGCTGACGGGTACTACCCAGAGGACCTTTTCTTCTGCTGCTCCCAGATTATGGAATGGCCTGCCGGAGGAGATTCGTCAGCTCACCAGTCTTTTGGAATTTAAAAAAGCCATAAAGACTGATCTCTTCCGGCAGGCCTATCCAGCGGAATTTTTAGGTTGCCTTTAAGATGTTTTTACGATGTTTTAATGATGTTTTAATGATGTTTTAATGATGTTTTTAATATGTTTTAAGATGTTTTAATAGTATGTATTGTGTATTTTATATTTTTGTTGTTCCCCGCCTCGATCTAGACGGAGAGGCGGGTAAGAAATAAAATTTATTATTATTATTATTATTAGTCAAATGTTTATTTATTTTATTTATTATTACATTTATATCCTGCCTTTTTTCCTCCAAGGAACCCAAGGCAGCTTACATGATCCTCCTCCTCTCCATATTTTTTTTTATCCGTGCAGCAACCCTGTGAGGTAGGTTAGGCTGAGAGTCAGTGACGTCACCCAGGGAGTTTCATGGACAAATGGGGACTTGAACTTTGATCTCCTGAGTCCCAATCCAACACTCTAACCACTACACCACACTGGCTGAGTGTTCAGAAGGGTACATAGTCTGGACCACCTCAATATACACAAAGGAGTGATCATGAAGCATTCCCACATCAAAATTTCCCCACACATAGAGAGAAGGCTAGGATAGGAGCCTTTCCCCCAACAAGCCACCTTTGCATATGCAAAGATATTTGGGTGAGGCAGAGCATTCAACATGCCATGATGACCTACCTGCCTCCTGAAATGGCACTGAGCCATGAAGACTACAACACATCATGTCCTGTTCAAGGTTTGAATCTGTTTCAAACCTAGGACATTGTGGGTACTTTTCTTCCAGCTTAATGGAGTCTCCAATGAATTTGCCATGTTTTCCCACTTTCCCAGTTGCAGCCAATCTGCACCTTTGGGTGATGTTCAGTTGGAAACAAACCAGTGGCTCATAGGGTGGCCACTTACACATCACCAAAAAAGAGGCAACACATCACCAAAAAATGATGGAAAGGGCACAGAGATTTGCATAAAATTTGCATAAGCCAATGTATATGCATAGATGAAAATTTATAATTACTATAATTTAAACAGAAATACAATACACCTCACCATAATGGGGATAAAAGATTGCAACCAGGTGACCTGTGTGCCTGCTCAGTCTGCTTTCCAGGTGCTTGCTGCTAATAGACAAGGGCCTGGCTCTCCTTTCTTTATCTTTAAACCAGACTTGGACAAAACAGTCCTTCAAGCAGACAATGCCTTCAAACAGTGGACTGTCCTCTGAAAGCCCTTCAAACAGAGAACTGTCTTGTGTAATGTAGGACACATGGGCACCCTAAGGACTCATAATTCCATGCTCACATTGAATCAAGACTAGAATCACATGGCACTATACACACCATGAGGCAGTAAGGCAGGTTTGGCTCAGCCCACCACCACCACCACCACCCTGGAACTCTTGGCAAAATTAGGCTTCTTTGTTCTAAGTTGCTCCCCAATCATCACTGGCTCTATGGACGCCACAGTGGCACAGTCCTGCTGTCCCCCTGAATCAGTGTGTTCCAGCCTCCTGATCATTTTGTAACACACACAGTTGACCCCAGAATAAAGAGAAGTGTTTGGAACCACCATTTTTGGACCAGCTTCCAACAGCAATCAGATCCACCAACTGGGTTTCATGGAAAGGAGAGTTATTTTGTGCAACCCTCTTGGCGTGAGCACACTAACAGGCCACAAGTGGCAGTACCACCTTAATGGTGTTTCACCTGTATGAGACCACTCTGCCAATATTTCATTTCAGCAAAGGGCCCACCATTTGTTTGAAATTTCCATTAAGGACATGCTTAAGTGTTTCCTGCCAACCCCTTGCTTCACTACACAATTTCTCTCAGCAAGACGGAATGGGAGGGTTGCTACAGCAACACAGACAGAAACAGGAGCATCACTGGCAGGAAGAAAACACCGAGCAGGTTCCACTTTTCCCAAGATGCCCACAATCAAGAGGGTGCAGTCTATTTATCACCTAGAGAAAAATGGTTAGAGAAACTGTTAAGAGAGTCCGCTGTATCTTATTGCGTTAATCAAAAATCACATTGGGATCTAATAGCATTTTAACTTTTTGGTATGAATAGAGAGAATAAACAGCTCTACTACACCGGCAGTTTTGAAACTGAGGAACTCCATATAAGCAGGAACACTTCTTATTCCAGGATGTCTCAGCAACTACATTATAGACTCTTCCTGAGCAATTTCTGTGTGGATCAACAATTTTCCTTGCAGCTCCACCCTATTTCTATGCTCTTAGAGAAAAGGTTCACTCACAGAGTGCCAATGGGCTCTGCAACAGTGGGATATAAATGTGATAAACAAACAACATTTCTTTGGCTCAGGCACAGGGCAGATAAAGGATAATGGGGAGGAGTGGTTCCTGGAAGAGTGTTTAAAGACAGAGTGGAGATAATAATTCACCTCAGTGAGAATGGGAATACTCCCAGTAAATCATCTTGAATTAAAAAGATGTAAAGATTACAAGAACAACCCTAAAGGCACTGAAACATTGGGGAGGAAAAGCTAGCTCTGTTACCATACCATATGTGACTTGACTTTGGGAAACAAAGAATAAGCAAAGTGTGCTAAAAGATAACTATTCTTTAATTAAATGATTTAATTAAATACACCCTAATGTGAGAGGTGGTGACAAATATACATGAGGACATAGGGCTGTGTCCAATGTTAGTCCTATTTGCAGTAAACCCAGTGAAATGAATAGGACTTCAGTTAGACAACATTGGATACAACCCGTAAAGAGAGTCCTGCTGGATCAGACCATAATGCCTATCTAGTCTAGCGTGCTCTTTCTCACAGTGGGCAACCAGATCCCCCTCGGAAGCCCACAAGTAGGACATGGGGGCAATAGCTGTCTCCCAGTGCTGTTTGCCAGCAACTGATATTCAGAGGCACCCTGCCTCTGATTCTGGAGGTAGCATATATAGCCATCAAGACTAGTAGCCATGATAAGGCTTATCCTCTAGTCCCCTTTTAAAGCCACCTAAATTGGAGGCCATTACCACATCTTGTGTTAGAAAATTCCATAGCTTAACTATGTGCTATGTGAAGAAGTGGTTTCCTTTGTCTGTCCTGAATCTTCCAGCTTCATTGGATGACCCTGGTGTCCTCTCTTTCCACACCATGCATAATTTTATACACTATCATGTCCCCTGCTTCCTCGCCTTTTTTCTAAATGAAATAACCCACAACATTACAACCTTTCCTCATAGAGGAGTTGCTCCATCCTCCTGATACCCTTTGGTTTTGACTGCTCTTTTCTGCTCCTTTTACAACTTTACAATATCCGGTTGGAGGGGAGATATAAATTAGTGATCTGAGCTCAGAGCTATGGAGTGTTATTTATTCCAGATTAACTAACCTGAATGAAAAGAGTTTATGGATGCCCCTTACATCTCTAGCATTGCACATCTCACTACTAATAACTACCAATCCCCAAATCAAGGGCATTTCCCTTCAGGACTGAGCACTCAAAGCCCCAGAATCAGCCCTGACTTTTGCTGATATGGGTGTTAGTGGAGAACAGTGGATGTGGGGTAAGGAAAGGAAAGGTTTGCTTGACATTTTACTAGAAGCTGGATGAAAAAGAGGAAAGGCTATGGTGGAAGATAGCTGACGATTTAGGCAGGGAAAGTTGTAGAAAGCAATGAGAAATAGGCAGAGATTTTATTTCCTGCAGATTCTTTGCAATCCCTGTACCCACCCACTACCCTAGTGCAGCCATCAAGCATGACAGCTACCCACTGAATACAGCCCAGCAGTTTAGTAGAATGGATTGCTGTCAGCTGGGAGCCCTATGATAATGTTATACAATGTCTGTCTGTCTATCCATCCATCCATACACACACACACACCCACAGAGAGAGAGAGAGAGAGAGAGAGAGAGACAGAGAGAGAGAGAGAGAGAGAGAGAGAGAGAAGAACTACTACATTATTCATGGCAATATTCATCTTCCAATCCCAAACAAGTGCAATCCAGCACAAGGATGAATGGGAAAATTCTAAAGGCAAGTGGTAAAAGAAAGGGATGGGTTGCTCTTCTTCTGCAGTGAACATTGACTGAATGAACTACATGGCACTAATGGAATGATGAGCACTGTATTATATGCAGATACGAGCTAGATTTCACAGCTGCAATAAAACAGGCATGCAGCACAGTGCCAGAATCCTGAATAGCCGTGGCTGTTAGTTTTCTCCTTCTGGTCTCTGTTGACCTTCTATTTGGAAGTGAAAGAGTACCAGCCACAGCATCTTAGCAAATCCTAGCACAAGCATTCATGTTCTGTTTTCTTCCACCTTCCCAGTCACCCTGCCTAATGCTGTTGATACCTTCAGTGTTTGGAACTCAAATAAATTTCAGGGCTCAACCATTTTCCATACTCATAAATGGATCTGAATTTTGCAAACAGAACTCAGTGCTATAGACCACTTACAGATCTATGTGTATTTAAGGCATGACAGCAATCCTAACCCAATCTCTGCTTCCATTATCATTCTGAAGGAGCCCCTTCATTATCTAGCTTACCCTGTCTCTTCCTATAGTAAAGGTTTGACACCCTGCAACAAGCTTCCACATGGCATCAGTGATGATGGACTAGTGCTGGGTTGGCAAAAACAGGTTGGCAGCCTCTCATAAAATAGGCATGGGCTGATAATCATGATAGCCACCTAAACATGGGTCAGCAGCACAACTCCTCTATCCAGTTCTCTGTAGCACTTGGGACATGATATGCATCCTATACAAAGCCCTACAAACAACATATACCGTATTTTTCCGTCTATAAGACGCCCCCATGTATAAGACGCCCCCCACTGGGCAGTTTCGCAACCGCGCAGTTCTCTCCTTGGCTTACTTCCGTGTATAAGACGACCCTCAATTTTTAATCTAACAATTTTGGTTCTCTCCTTGGCTTACTTCCGTGTATAAGACGACCCTCAATTTTTAGTCTAAAAATTTTAGGAAAAAGTATAGTCTTATACATGGAAAAATACTGTATTTAGGTTAAAGCTCTTACTGTCAGTAACTAAGCCTTAGGAGAGGCATTTCAACCTTTTTAGAATGGGATAAAAACTTCATAAAAGTCAGGAAAACACCAATCAGTAGTCAGGGGAAAAGAGGTGGAGCTAACTGGGGAACCTCGGAGGGCCAGATTCAGACCCCAGGTCTGAGGCTCTGCCGCCATTGTAGAAGCTTTAAAAGAACGTGCAGATGGGGGCATGGCATTGTGGTAGCGGGCTCATTCTGCAATCTAAGCACGTTTATTATGTGTGTAGAGAGCCCCATCATGTTCACAATGCCACTCTCTGACCCTATGCATGTTTAAGCCCCAATAACATCTGAAAAGGGCTTGTGCTAGGGCTCATCAAGGCACAAGCCAGAACACTACCACTTTCTCTCTGAAACATTTTTAGTGGCTATAATTATTTGTTGTCACTCAGGGATGGAAATAGAATTCATTAAACACATCTCATTAGCACTCAGGGACTGATCTGTGTCTGAAATCCTCAAGGCTTCTTTACAGAATTAGCCACATTTCTTGAACTGGGAGTGGGGGCTTTTATACTGAAATATTTGCTGACAATCTTGCCACAGGAAAAATATCTGCATTTGCTGAATTGTTTTCTGTTTGCAACCAGTTTCTTTTCCAAATGGCTAACGAATCGCTCTGGGATATGAACAGTACTCAGGGTTCAGTTCTGCACTCGTGTTTATTTTTTATTTGTCCTAGACATCTATTCGTTTGGAGATTTGGATAGCCCAAGGAAAACCAGTTATGACAACTGCTTGAGGCATTTTATTCCTATGTGCCTGACCACATTTACATAACATTCTTCCTAAGCAGCCATTCTGACCCCATCAATCCCAGACAATGCCTGTAAGGCCATGAGTAAAGCATGAGTTACTGACTCCAAGAAAGAGTTCATCAGGGAATGTCATCTGATAACCCACTCTGCGCACTTGCTATCATATCCGTGCCCCCTTCCTCTGCAACTTCACATGGCAATGTATTTGTAAATATATCTTACTCACATTTGCCCCTATAATCATCATGGCATTTGCTTACGTTGTCCAAACACCAGCCCTTTTGTTGATCTCTCTCTCTCTCTCTCTCTCTCAATCTCTGCGAATAGCCTTTTTCATTTTAATATATATAGCTACCTATTTCAGGGCTACACATTATGATGTTTTTGTTAACGTGCAAATTGTATAAAAGAAAGAAAAGCCTAGGAAAGCTAAGCCTGGCAGTGTGAACTCCCGACAGAGTACATAATTCCCACAGTAGAGGGTAGTGATACTCTCAATATTAATGGCAGATGTGGAGAAGCTCTTGTTTAAAAGACTTGGCTAATAGGTCAGTATTAGAATTCCTGGTCCTAAATTTGGCAGCAATATTAATATACGCACAGACAGAGCAGGAGACATCTTGGTTTCGGGGTGAGTAAAGCAAGTACCATGGTGGTTTTCTAAATCTAAAATAATCTAAAATTGAACCTAAAATAAGCTTATATGTTATTTTAGGGCAAAAAAAAAAAACACTTTGTAAAGCAAACCTATCTAACTAAAAGGATCACTGTTGGGCCTTTTCAAAGCTAAGGTCACCTTGAGTAATCTAGATGAACCAATGGATATGGTTAGCTGTCTAGTCAGCACAATATCTGACTGCGTTGGACTTTCCAACTCAGGCACCCATTTGGGACACAAACAGGATGGTCAGATATTATAGTAGATGTAGTACCAATAAATTACTAGCTTTTCCACCATTCCCTGGTGATACTTTTATGCTGTCTTTATGCTATTTTTATTGTATTTGTGCACTGTGTTTTATGAATTATTGTAAACCGCCCAGAGAGCTTCGGCTGTTGGGCAGTATAGAAATTAAATAAATAAACAAAATAATATTATTTCGTCCTTCATTGTCCATGAAAAGAGGGAGATTTATCTCCTCGATCCCAAAATATTAAAAAGGAAACAGTCCATTCTGAAGCGATACAGTCCATTCCACCATCTCACTTCTCCCACATTCTGCTGTTCATGTAGACCCAGCCTATAGAACAATGGACTTCTCACAGCCCACAATTCTGTCTCACATGTGGCTCAGCTTATACTCTGTGCTGGAAAGATGGCCCCTGCTATGAAATAAACTTCACTCCCCAACGTTAGATGCAAAGCACACAAACACACACACTATCAATTTCAGACTTCCCTAGAAATAATTACTGTAGTTTGGGATATGTTTGTGTACTAAACTTCAGTTTTCTGGATGGCATGGGACTTGGGGACTATACAGAGCTCCTTGTTTTGAAGGACAGATATACAAATACAGTAATACCTTGGATTGAGAGCATAATTCATTCCGGAAACGTGCCTGTAATCCAAAACATTCTTATATCAAAGCGAGTCTCTGGCGGGCATGAGCGGGGCCGATTTCGGCCCGCTCGAGGCGAGCGGTTACATCCCTACAGTGTCTTGCAAGACCGTGCTCGTTTATCAAGTAAAAAAAATTTTTTAAAAATTGCTTGTCTTGCAAAATGCTCTCAGACCAAGTTACTTGCAATCCAAGGTATTACTGTATTACTGTACAACCCCATCCTGTTCAGACTTTTCTACTAAACAGCAGGGTGTATTGGAGTATATGTGTACCAAATTTCAGCTTCCTAGTTAGTATGGGAGTAATTAACCATTTGGGGTACATGTTGAGTCCCCTGTTTTAGGGGAGAAATGTAGAAATGTCACATTTTCCAAATGCTGCAACAACTGGGTGACCTGTAAGTACATATTATGAAATTTCAGGGCTCTCATTCATTGGGGCATACCCTAAAAATGATACCCTGAAAATGATACCCCAAGAGCAAGCGAGTGAGGTGTAAACCTCTAATATAAAATTTCTAAAAAAAATTCCCTCAGCTATACATCCCACCCAGACCACAGCTAGTAATAGAACACAAAGATATTCCTTTAGAAGTGCTCACTCACATAGCCTGCCCCTTAAGAGGCACTCCTTCACCCTTATGAAATCCAGTGGGATCCTTATGTGCAGGCTATCTGTGGTTATTGTAGACTGCTGTCATGTCTTTCCTTTGTGAGGAGCAACAACATCACTCAAAACCCTACGATGGCCAGCTGATCCCCATATCTCCTTCTGAACACCCTGTGTTGCTATGGAGATGGCAGCAGTGCCTTTACTAAACAAACAGAGGTCATGAAAACACCAGAGAAAGGAAGGTACTGCTGAACAGCAGAGAAAGATGAGCAATATCTGAGCAGAGAAGGAAACGGCCATGAACAGGTTTAAAAACAAAGGTAGGATCAACAGAGAGCATGGTCCAGTTATCAGCCGAGCAAGTGGCCTGAGGGATGTCAGGCAGAGATTCAGCCTGTATGCTAAATAATCCAGCTCAGGAGGGGATTGCAGAGAGACCAGCTACACTACACCAACCAAGGAAGGCACCAATAGACCAGAGTGAGACATGTGATACTTCCTAGCCCCTATTAAAGTTTCTGCATCAGCCTTATTAAGTAGTCTGAGCAAACTAAGTCTCAGGGCCTTCCCTGGGGCTACACCTTCTTAGGGAGGCCTACCTAGCCCCTTCTCTGCTGGTCCCTTTTCTTTCATCAGCAAGTGAAGACCTTCCTATTTGTTTTTCTGCTAGTGGTTTTTGCTTTAGTTGGCTGCTCTTAAACCTGTCAAAAAACAGATATTCTCAAGTGCCTAAAAATGCTTTAATAAGTCAAATGAGTTTTGGAAAGATATTTACTTCTTCATATACCTGCTCTTATTGTTTTTATCTGCAACTGTTTTGTTTTTTTTTTACTTGTGCCTTCTATGTGTTTGTCATACTTGTAAATTGCTGTCATTAGCCGCCCTGGGCACCTACTGCAGGAAAGTGGGATATACATTTAAAGAATAAATATATAAACGAGGAGGCCTGCCCTGCTCTTTCTGACTACAGTTCATCTTCACCTTTGCCTCACCACATCATCAACTACAAAGGAGCTGGATCTGACAGCACCCACCAGCAGATTTTCAACCCACACATATACAGTATCCAGTTCCCCTTTGTGGAAGTAGAAACAGCAAGGCTTAAGCACTGGTTAACAGACAGCAGAGATGCAGGCTAACGGCTCCAGCTTCTCTCAAATTCCCCTTCTCTCAAACTCCTCCATTCCCCCTGTGGCGGAGTGACAGGCAGAAGCCCAGGGAGGGGCCAACCTGAACATTCCAGAGGCTCTGATTGGTTGACGCAGAGAGCATAGAACCCCAGGGAGTTGGCAGTTAAGGGTTGTTGGTTGTCAGTTGGGGAAGAGAGTGGGTTGGAGTGAGAGAGGGAGTGGAAGGTTAATAGCGTAGGTAGGGAAAGGTGGTACTGAAGAGAAGAGTTCAGACAGGAAATCTAGTAACTAAGTTGTGAGAAAGCAAACGTGAAGGTGTTAGTATAGAACAATTCACAGGAGTCTCCACTTAGGGAGTGAAGGACCTTCTGTCTGAGGAAGAAGTTGAAACTCTGGACTAGTGTGAGGGACAATTAAGTTCCCTGGTCTGATACTGTAACTTTCAAGTAACCAAGCCAAATTGATACAAAGAGCACTGTATAACATCTGCCTGCCTTTAACCTGAATCTAAGAACAAGTTTGAATTAACTGTTGAAAATCCAAGTTATCTGTACCGGAGTTGAATATCAGTTTTGAGACTTTGTTAGAACAATAAATCAATCTTTTTATTCAAAGTTCTAATTCTCCAGAGTCTGACTAGTGACAGGAAAGTAAGAAGTGAATTAATGGAGGGGCACCCTGCTTCAAGTAATCAAATAAAACAAACTGTTCTTAATAAAGACAAACAAACGTGGGTGAACAGCTACATATAAGACCTAAGACACATAATCGGCTAACACAGTTTAAGAAGACAGCTTCAAGTCTGAAGTGACCCATACAAGGGGGCACTTGGTGAGAGCGAAGTACACATTGAGGGTGTGGGCTTTGGAATAAAGGGGTCCCATCCGCTACACCCCCATCCTCCAGAGAGCAGTTTTTCCATGCTTACTACAAAAACATTTCTTGCTTGTCACCTGTTAAAAGGGTGAACTCAGAAACAGCATTCTTAAGCAGCTAGTGCCAGCTGTCCCTTTTCACAAAGACAATTTGGCCACACCAGCAAGGTGTGGGATGCCACTGGCTTTTGAATGATGTAGATCTGGGTTGATCTCCCGAGATCTACATTGCCTGGTATCTACATTGTGGTTTTTGTAGCACCAGATGAAGACTTAAAAATTGTGTTGGTGCATTTTTTTACATCTTTGCACTGCTGCTGGCTTTTATCTTGGTTCCTACTTGGTTTTATGCTGTTTTAAACTTATGGTTTTTATACTACCTATGTTTTACTATGTTGTTGTATTTTATGGTTTCAATTAAGTTTTATTTTGTGAACTGCCCAGAGAACTTCAGCTGATGGGTGGTATAGAACTGTAATACATACATATATACATACATACTCAGATTTATATCCTGCCCTTCCTTGCAAGGAGTCCCTGACAGACATATTAGGCTTAGAATGACTTGCCCAAGACTACCTAGTGAGCTTCATGGCTGAGTAGGGATTTGAACTGGGGGTTTTCACAGTTCCACTGCACCACACCAAATTCAAATCCCCAAACTTAACATGGTACAAATGGGCTCTGAATTCCTGTAGCCCCCTTAGCACATGACTACCTAACTCCCTATAGTCCAGATTCCACTACAATTGGAGTTCAAGCTCATAGTCTCCAATGACCTCAAGAGCACTCTTCTGTCATTGCGAGCGCAAAAGCAGCTAGGCCAATGGAAACCAGTGGGGCTGAGACAGCTCTGCCTCAAAAGCTTAACTGTGACAGCAGGCTAAGTCAGCTAATGACATCAAGCAGAAAGGACAGAAATTGAGGAGGAGATTGAGAGGAGAGCTGGACAATCAAGGAATTTTGACTGTACCCACACCGTGTTGATGTGCCCTTTGATAGTACAGCATGTCAATACACTGGTCCCAGCATACAGATTTGTCCCACATACTAGATCTCTGGCATGTCTAAAACTCAATGGATTTATAAAAAAGATGCACACCTCTACCCAGTTTCCCTGTAGACACTTAGTCATAACTGGAGTAGGTCACTGGTACAATAACGGAGTGCAGGCCATAGTGGAAGCCTCCTGTCTGCCTGGAAAGGCACCTCCCCAAAAAGGTATGGGAGAGGTGAGAGACAAAGATGTGTGGTGGGGAGGGAGTGCTACAGATCCTCCCCCCACCACAAAAAGAAGTGGAAGGAATCTATGGGAAAAGCTGAATGTCAGTGGCTTGGAAGTGAGCCTATCACCTTCCTTCCCGCTCCAAAGTCCCAGCTCCATCACAGATAGACGGAAGTCAGCCCATGGAGAACTGCTCTTTATATATCCTCCATGGACTCCTTGCAAGGAAGGGCAGGATATAAATCTGAGTATGTATGTATATATGTATGTATTACAGTTCTATACCACCCATCAGCTGAAGTTCTCTGGGCAGTTCACAAAATAAAACTTAATTGAAACCATAAAATACAACAACATAGTAAAACATAGTATAAAAACCATAAGTTTAAAACAGCATAAAACCAAGTAGGAACCAAGATAAAAGCCAGCAGCAGTGCAAAGATGTAAAAAAATGCACTAACACAATTTTAAAACTGAAGGGCTAGAAAGCCTGGGGAAATTTTTTTTAAGTCTTCATCTGGTGCTACAAAAACCACAATGTAGATACCAGGCAATGTAGATCTGGGGAGATCATTCCACAACTGACACTATAAAGATTTTAATGGTGAATGAGAATTTGCTATAAAAGGACTTTGCTGTAATTCTGAGTCATTATATTGGGGTCCCATTATACAGTAGTACCAACAGCAATGAATCTCCTTGGCCAGGGAAATATTTTAAGTGATTGCAAGATTCCTTCCAACCAACTGGAAAAATAATAATAAACCTGCAATAAAAGGCAATATTGCAGAGCAATAAAGATTCTTCTGCCACAACAGAATATCCCTGGTTCTATAAATCCCTGCACAGATTTGTATGCCCCCATAAACTGAACCATGGACTTTCTGTGCTGTAGCAACACATTACACAGTTACTCACATGGGAAGCCACTGGGTAGCTCTGCCTGTTTAAGGGCTCCCTCCCCAAACTGAAAAGGAGAAAGGATTGAACCCAAACCCATGCTGTTGCAGGAAAGAGAGAGCCCCAGCATGTCACAGTCATGTACAGGTGAGGAGTGATGGTTATTTCTATGTTAACCCTTAAACTACCAATCTTGCCTAGTGTTTGGGGGGAGGAGGGGGGAGGGGAGTCACAAGCCCTGTTCACACAGACAGCTCCTTTATGCCAGGAGCTGCTGTAGCAAAGATAGATAGACAGACAGACAGACAGACAGACAGACATTAGGAATCTCTGGATCTGTGTTCTCTAGCCCCAAGTGGCCAACCACCCAGGGTGGAAGGAAATACCCTGCTCCACTCTGGAAGCCCTTGAACTGCAATAAAGGCTTCCAGGTAAGGCTTCGATTTTGCCTAGACAACAAGCAGTCTTCTTGACTGTGCCTGGCTACTAAACTTAGTTCTATGTGTGCAAGGACTTACTCTACTGCAGCCTTCCCCAACCTTGTGCCCTCCAGATGTTTTGGACTACAATCAGGGCCGGCGCTACCGCTAGGCAAACTAGGCTGTTGCCTAGGGCGCGTAGCTGAAGAGGGCGCAGAAATGCTGTGCTCCTCTTCGCTGCTGGCGCGCTCCTGCCCTGCCTGCCCGCCCGCCTCGCCGACAAAGCCAGGTCAGTGCGGGGGGATTGTGCCCGGAGGTAGTGGGGGGGGGGCCGAGCCTGGGCGCCGCCGCCCGCCCCCACCCCGCCCCCGCCGCCGGACCCCCACCACCTACCTTCTCCGCACCGCTTCCGGAGCCCCGCCCGCGCTCTGTTTTGGCGGGAGGAACCAGGGCAACAGGGCTTAAACAGCCCTGTTGCCCTGGTTTCCCCTGGCCAAAAACAGAGCGCGGGGGTCCCGTCGCGTCACTTCCTCTTTGGAGGAGGCGGCGGCCAGGGCGGGGGGAAGGTAGGTGGGGGGGTCCGGCGGCGGCGGGGGGGTCTGGCGGCGGCGGGGGGTCCGGCGGCAGCGGCGGGGGGGGTCCGGCGGCGGGGGTCCGCTGGCAGCGGGGGGGCAGGGTTTGCAGAGCAGGGCTGCTTTGCTCCGGAGCCCCCCCCACGGCACGAGAGGGGGGCGCTAAATATAATTTAGCCTAGGGCGCCAAACTGCCCTGCACCGGTCCTGACTACAATGTCCAGTATTTCTGAGCATTGGCCATGCTAGCTAGGGCTGATGGGAGTTGCAAGTCCAAAACATCTGGAGGGCACCAGGCTGGGGAAGGCTGCTTTACTGCCTTCTTCTCTACCTGTTTGCCCACCTAGATTTACGACAGATTCTCTCTCAGCCTCCAGTCCAAGGGTCTTTCATGTCCAGCTTCTCACTCTGCTTCCCTCTCTAAGGCTGCCTAAGCCCGGAACCCAAACACTTTGGCTTAAGAAACACACATTATGAATGCATTGCTCTTTTATATATAGCAGGGGTGCAGAACCTCAGGCCCAGAGGCCAAATCCAGTCCTCTGGCGGTCCCAGTCTGGCCCTCCAGGATTCCCCAGAAGGCCATGCCCCCTTCTCTTGGCCCTACCACTTTCCCCCAACCACTGATCTTTTGGTAGTTTCTGGGTTTTGTGCAGTTTTCCCCCATTCTAAAGGTGTAAATGCCTCTCCTGGTTACTGACAGGCTTAATTACTGGCAGTAAGAGCTTTAAGCTAAAATATGCTGGTATTTTGGCCTCACCCCTTTTGCCTTCAGCCCCATCCAGTACCGGAATGTGGCCCCTGAGAGCTTCTCCAAAATGGAATTTGGCACTTGGGCTAAAAGAGGTTCTGCACCCCTGATACATAGGTTGTGTTTTCTGCCACAGCAGAATTCCTCTCTAAGCATATATTACCGGTAAGTTTCCTATGGGAGTATACTGCTCAATTCAGTTAGGTGAAAGAGCAGTATCGTTGTTCAAGTAACAGTTACAAGACTAGGGCCTGTTCTTCTCATCTTTCCTAGCGTGACTTCAATTGGCCACAGAGAATATGGCTACTTGCACTGCACTACAGGAAACAGCGTCAAGAAGTTCGCAGAGATATTCTATTACAACTTCAATGAACATGATATTCCCAATAAGGGCAAGTCAGTGGGCAAGGCATGACCTTCTTCTTAAAACACAGTGAACATTACGGAAGTAAAGTTTGTTTTCATGCACAAATCCCTCTCAGTAATGAACTCAGCTAATGAGTACCAACAGAAGTTTAGCCCAAACAGGGCCATTGAAAAAAAATAAGAGGGTGGTATCAGCATAAATATTTTAAAATCTTTAGGGGGTGAAAAAACTTAAGGGGCCAGCCCAAGACAGAATGCGGAGTGCCACGGGGTGGGGAGTATGGAGTAACCTGGAAGGGGACATCACTCGGTGGCTGTTACAGCGAACAGGAGCACTCCACGCTGCACCATTTCATTGTAAACTGTTCCCTCTAAGGGGGCTTACTCCCTCTTGCAGCAGTTTTTACAAAGGGGATCCTTCTCCACAGCCATTCACAATAGTCTAATTGCCAACCTCAGGCATTCATGTGTTTTGACCAAAAGCCAACACCGTCATGAGACTTGGCCTAAAGTAATAAATGTCAGCCTTTCTTTGCCTTTTGGAGCCACTTGCTTCATATTTCTTTTCTGCAGCCCCAAAGGGTAAACATTCAGTTTCTTATTAAATGGAAGCTGACCAGCTCCACAAAATCACATGACTCCAGGGAGCTACCGTTTCAGAGAAATACATCCAATATGTACTATGAGATTTTACAAAATTCTCTAGTGAAAGCACACACACCCCCATAAAATAAAATAAAAAGACATGCAGGGGTAGCCAAATAAACGAACTACCATGAAATCCATCCCTTCCCCCAGCTTTTATTGACAGGTTGACAGTGAGTGATGGCTTATCAAAAGTCATTTACCTAATATTTGTATAAAGCGCTTTCAAGTTTCAAAGCGTTTCACATGCATAATCTAACTGTAACCCTTAGAACCACACTGTAATGGTGCTTCTAGACAAGGCTTTTATGGTGCCATCGTCCTGCCACATTCATAGAATTTTACAAGGCATCTGTGGCGTAACCCCACAATTCAGTTCCCTGGTGTATGTCTACATTAGTATGTTTAGTGAGTATAGAATGTTGAACTGAGTGGGTGTGGTTTGTGAGGTCTTGGAAAGGGTGGGGGGAGGAGTATATAAGGAGTGTTTGAGTGATGTCAGAGGGAGTTGAGGGAGTTAGTGTGTTATGGGAGAGTGTCTGGACTGTGGGGAGAGTTGGGAGTTAGGTTAGTTGGATTGTTTGTGTCTTGCCTGTCAGGAGTTTTGAGAGAAATTAGTGCTTGTCTGAGCAGTGAAAGTATTTGGAGTTATAGGGACTTAGGTTAATTGCAAAGTGTTTGGGGTAGGCAGGTTTAAAGTTATTTTCTGGAACTAAGATTTTGAGAATTAAAATAAACTTATTTTTATTTTATTTGCTACCTAAATCCTACGTATCACCTGGTGCCTAATCATATGTGATTTTCCCCTACAGATAACTTATACCTGGATCCAGATGAGAAAATGCTAACAAAAGGATATGATTTACATCCACATGGTACAGTTGTAAAGGGTAACTGAGGGCACAAACAAATCTGATGAAAGGTTGCATCACAAAGAAGCAGCAACTAGTAAATTTGGTCATTACTGCCCAAAAAGAGCCCAACTGGTTATATAATATGACCTGAAGCATTTAGTGTCATTCAAAATAGTTTGGACAGCAATAGATTTACCAGTGAATAAGTTATTGATACTATAATGGTCCTGAGCTGCCTCTCATTTCCCTGTTTTTCCCCATTCCAAACATTCTATGTACTCTGGTTCCCCCAGTACAGTAATCAGTGGTGCTTCAGAGACAATGAACAATGTCCATAAGCTACTACTGTGCACCAAAACTTTGCTTTGACCTGCGTAAGCTGCTCTCCAGAGGGTAGCAGTTCCATTGGTGATTTGCCCCTCTCAATGGCTGAACTTCCTCCAGCTACACAAATGTGTGTACAGCCTTTGTTCCCCCACCCCGGGCTCAAAGCTGTTATAATTTGGCAGCTCCATCTATCTTCACTTCAGTAACTGTTGTTGTCCCTGAGTCCCTGCCTTTGGCAAGAAGTTAATTTTTCTCCAGATGGATGGCGATAAGGAAAAGAAAGACCATTTGCCCCAATGGAGATTTTGAAGATTCTAATTGAGTCTGCTATGCATGAACAAAGGAACCATCTGCTTTAGACAAATCACTGTGTATAGGTAGCATATATTGACAGACATCCACCTCAGCACTATCACGCATAAATAAATACAATATTCTACTTTCTGAAATGCATCCATACATAATAGAATAGGGGTAGGCAACATAAGGCATGCAGACTGTAACCAAATCAGCAAGGCCATCCCATCCACCCCACCCCCACCCCACACACAGACACAATCTTTCACCTGGAATATCTAGCATGGGATGTGTAGCACAGGCTGTGCATACCTTACATTGTTTATCTTAGACTCTAATGTCATAGTGATATTTCCAGAATTCTTTATAATCACAATGCTGAGTCAATGGAATGCCTAACCAGAGTTAAATGGGCCCATTACAATAGAACCTTATATTGGGCAAACTATTTCTGGCGATTGGATATATCCTTGGGTAAGCAACGGTTCCAATGAGAAGTGCATATTCAGTACAGATCAGAATGGTGTAGTGAACTGAACAGAGTGATGGGCTTCGGTATGGAGTCTCAAGTTTGAATGTTTGTTTAAGGAATTCACAGGAATTTCACAGTGTGGCTTAGGACAAGTTGTTTTATCCCAGCTTAACTTATCTCACTGGCTTCTAGTTGTGAATATACCGTATTTTTCGCTCCATAAGACGCACTCCCCCCCCCCCCCAAATAGGGGGAAATGTCTGTGCGTCTTATGGAGCGAATATTGTAAAAAAATTTGTTGTGGAGAAAGCCAACCTAAGCCCCCTGCCTGACACACACACACTCACCAAGGAGGGGGGAAGGAGACCCAGGGGGGGGAGACAACCAGTCTCCACAGATGCCAAAGGGGACAAACAACATCTGCATAGAATCACCCCAAGGGGGAAGGCAGGAAGCATCACCAGGTTTGTCAATGCTCTTGCATATCAGCCCCATCTACATAAGACTTGAATACCTCTCCAGGGCAGACGCTTCGGCACCCCTAAGAAATGGCCACTCAACACTATAGGATGGGACCATTAAGCAAGTGGCTTCAAAGGGACCCCATCCCACGGGGGGAAGGCGTCACCCCACCTGACCCAAAAGGCCGCCCCTCAGGGAGGGTGTCAACCCACCTGATCACGGAGGGAGGGGCTACCTGAAACACCAAGGTATAAAACACCCTGCACAAGGGAACTTTTCTCTGGACCTGATCAGCAATCTTGCCCATGCCTGGGGTAAGGGAATGAAGGATCAGCAACCCCGGGTAGCAGAATCCGGCGCGCTCCAGCTAGCTGGAATCACTGGCCGCTTGGGTTGACCGGACCCCCGGGAAACCAAGCTGAAATCACTTACAAGCCGCTTGGGTAGACCGGGCCTCCGCCGGGAACCCAGCTAGCCACTGGGGTAGACCGGGCCTCCGCCGGGAACCCAGCTAGCCGCTTGGGTAGACCAGGCCTCCGCCGGGAACCCAGCTAGCAGCGTGTGGTTGACCGGGCCTCTGCCGGGACCCGAGCTAAACTAACTAGCTGAGAGCCCTGAAATCACGTTGTCCTTGAGGCTTTTGCTTGCTACTTTGTACCGTACTGATAAGCTGTATTGCTGGCGTGGGTCTGGGTTTGTGAAGGTAATTTTGTAAATAAACTTGTTTTCTAAAAGATACTTTTGTGGCTATAAGTTATCCCTTTGTTCTGGGCTAAGGCGAGGCGCTGGGGACCTCGGAGAAGGCCCGCCCCAGCACCCGCTACTCCCTTAGCATTGAACCCGCGCAGAAGACCAGGTTGTCGGTCTTCCACTTGGTGGCAGAGGTGGGATAACTTATTAGCCCAGAATATCTCCCAGACCCAAAGTAGCAAGAGCCTAAGGATCACCATGAGCAACCCAGAGCCTGACGGAGCGACTGGGGGAGCCGAGCCACGGCGGTCCCTGCCCGCAACCCCCATCACCCCGGGGTTGGCGGCGCTGATCTGGCAGAGGGAGCTGCTGGCGAGTCTGGCCCAGGGTGCCCGACCCAAGGGCCGCCGTATCCCAGTTCAGACAGATAGGAGAGAGGATGTGGTGACCGAGGACCCCGCTCCTCTAGAGCCTCTGGAGCCCCTGGAGCCCCTCGAGCTTCCCTCGGAATGGATGGCCCACGAGCGGGAGAGGATGGCCCACGAGCGCGAAATGATCCGGATGCAGATGGAGTTGGCCAAGCTGCAGCTCGAGGCGGGGAAAACTCCCCCGATTGTCCCCTCCGCTCCTCCCCCTCCATCGTGGGACCGCAAGACGTTCCCCTACTACAAGCCAGGGCAGGATGTCCTGATGTTCTTCTCCATTTTCGAAACGATGTGCCAGGAGCAGCGGGTCCCCGACAACTTGCGGTTGTCCGCCCTGCGAACCCAGGTCAGTGGGGACCTGGCCGACCTCCTCGGGGCGCATCTGCGGAAGACCCCAGCGAGCTACGAGGCGTTCAAGGCAGTGGCCAGGCAACACTTCGCCCTCACCGCCGAACATTGCCGGCGGAGATTTCGAGAGGGTAGACCTTCCCCCGGGACCACCCATGTGGCATGGGCAGCCCAGGTGATGCACGTCTGCGAGTCCTGGGTGGAGGCTTCCCGGGCCTCCACCCTGAAGGAAGTTGTCGAGCTGATCGCCATGGAGCAGTTCTTCACCACCATCCCGAAGGAGCTGGCCGCTGTCGTGAGGGATCAGAAGCCCCGTACCTGTGAGGCGGCGGGGATCATGGCTGACGAGATGGGGCTATACCAGACGGCCCCATCCACCAAGGGAAGTTCCGCGGCCGTGGCAGAGAAGAAATCGGAGCCGGAGAAGAGCCTGCCCCGACGGTGCGAGGAGGCCCCTCGGACCAAGGGGAACCAAAACCCTCGGTCTGGGGCGTGCTTCCACTGTAACGAGATGGGTCACCTGCGGCGGGATTGCCCCAAGCTCCGGCCCAAGAACCGGGATGCCCGTCCCTCGCCGGGGAAAATAGGGCGCGTTGCGGGTGCTGCAGCCGCTCAGGACGACAACAGCGACGACGATCGACGGTCGATCCTCTCCCTCCATGCAAGCATCCCCGAGGATCGCGGCACCGAGGAGGATCTCCAAGAGTGGGGTCCCTACCGTCCCGGACCCCGTGCATCGCTGTATCACATCGCCTCCCTGGACCAGCTGAGATGGAGCCGCAAGCAATTCTGTGAGTCCATCTATATCAATGTTTCCCGGGTGGGGTATAGGGACACTGGGGCAGATGTAACGGCTCTGCCCCGGGACCGCGTAGAAAGGTCCCAACTTTTGTCAGGACGTACGTGTACGATCAAACCCTATAACTCCCCCGACATCACCGTCCCCATCGCCCGGGTCCGGGTCAAGTACCAGGGGTGGGAAGGAGAGATGGACGTAATCATCCATCGCCAATAGGAGTGGGGCATCATCATCGGGAACGACCTCGCGTTCCGGGTGGCCAAAGCTAAGATGGGGGTCGTCACCCGGGGACAGGCAAGGAGAGGGGGGCGCCCGTAACCGCACCGGTCCCAAAGCCTAAGCCCGTGTCCCCTCCACCACCCAGGGTGACCCCATCCCCTGCGGGGCACTCCGGGGAGAACCAGGCCATAGCGGAGCCCCCGAAGGACGAAGGGTTTGCCCAGATGGCTAAAGACTTTGGGACTCAAGCCCAATTCAAGGAAGCCCAGCGGCTGGACCCTTCCTTGCAGGACTGTCGCGATCTGGCCAACCAAGACTCCGGGGTATCCCTTGCCACCGAAAGATTTGTCTGGGACAATGGAACTTTGTACCGGGAGTTCGAGCCAAAGGGGGAAGTGGCACCGGAGCGCAAGCAAAGGCAACTGGTGGTTCCCCAACGGTACCACCGCGCCGTGCTGGACCTCGCCCACGACGTGGCATGGGGAGGACACCTGGGGCAGAAGCGGACCCAAGCTCAAATCACAGAGGGGTTCTACTGGCCCATGATCGCCTCCGACATTAAAGCTTACTGTCGGTCCTGCGATGTGTGCCAGCGGGTGGGACACAATCGCGATCACCCAAGAGCTCCCCTTCAGCCTTTCCCGGTGGTGGGGATCCCTTTTGAACGGATTGCTATGGACATAGTGGGTCCCCTGAACCCGCCCACCAAGACGGGGAAGAAGTTTGTACTGACAGTAGTGGACTTCGCCACCCACTACGCGGAGGCTTTTGCGCTAGCCTCCATCTCTGCAGCCAGCCTGGCTAAGACTCTGCTCTCTCTCTTTGCCCGCTTAGGAATGCCCCGCACGGTCGTGTCGGACTGCGGCACCGGGTTCATGTCTAAACTGTTCCAGAAGATGTGGGACCTGGGGGGGTTGACCATGTAACTTCGGTGCCTTACCACCACGAGACCAACAGACTGGTTGAACGCTTCAACCAGACGTTGGGGAAAATGATCCGGGCGTACGCTAGCCGTCACCCGGGAACTTGGGACCAAGCCCTACCCTACCTCCTCTTTGCCTACCGAGATGCTCCGCAGAAAAGCCTCGGGTTTTCCCCGAATAAACTGATGTTTGGCAGAGAACTACGGGGGCCCTTGGCTCTGTTGCGGGAGGAGTGGGAGGGGGCTGCCGGCAGTTCGCCCGTGCCGGTTCACACTTTTCTGTGGCGGCTACGGGACACCCTCCACAGCGTTCGAGAAGCCGCCCAACAGCATCTGAAGGCAGCCCAGCAGCGGCAAAAGGAGCGGTATGATAAAACCGCAGTAGCCCGGACTTTTGAGGTGGGTGATATGGTGTTGGTTCTGCGTACTCTCAAAACGGACAAGCTGTGTCTTAAGTGGGAGGGTCCGGGGACTGTAGTTGAGAAACTTGGACCAGTCAACTACAAAATACTCTTTGCCGGGACTCCTGAAAAATGTAAAGTGTTTCATGTGAATATGTTGAAATTGTATGTGGACCGGGGTGCGGGAGTGGGCTGTGTGAAGGAACATAATGATAAGGATTTCGCTGATGGGGATCTGTTGGGAGAATGGGGGGATAGCGGGGGGATGGAAGAAATTTCCCTGTCACCCGCCCTGTCTGAGGCTCAGCGGGAGCAAATGAAGCGGGTGCTGGATGAATTTGGGACCATGTTCTCAGACCGCCCCGGGCGGACCCCACTCATCCAGCACACCATTCAAACAGGTGACAGCCCCCCTCTGCAATCTCTGCCATACCGGGCGGTGGGAACCCACGCTCAGGTCATTGCGGAGGAAGTCAAAGCCATGTTAGACCTAGGGGTGATCGTTCCTAGTTCTAGCCCATGGTCCTCCCCGATTGTCCTGGTGGCCAAAAAGGATGGGGGGTGCGGTTCTGTGTGGACTATCGGAAAATCAATAAGGTGACCGTCCCTGACCCCTACCCCATCCCCAACGTGGATGTCTTGCTGGAGAAGCTAGGAGGGCCAAGTACATTACCACCCTAGACCTCACCAAGGGCTACTGGCAAGTCCCGCTAGACGCGGATGCTGCTCTCAAGTCTGCCTTTGTCACACACCTGGGTTTATTCCAGTTCACCACTCTTCCCTTCAGAGTCCGGAACTGGTCCGGCAACCTTTCAGAGGCTGGTGAATGGAATGCTAAACGGGTTGGGAGAAGTTGCCTGTGCCTATCTGGACGACATAGCTATCTTTAGCTCCACTTGGGAACAGCATCTGCAGCATGTCCGGCAGGTCTTCCAGCGGATCCGGGACGCTGGGTTGACAGTGAAAGCAAAGAAGTGCCAGGTGGGGCTAGGGGAGGTTGAGTACCTTGGACATCGGGTCGGAGGGGGGAGCATCAAACCCATGGAAGCTAAGATAGAGTCGGTTCAGAAATGGCCCCAACCCGCAACCAAAAAACAGGTGCAGGCTTTTCTGGGACTTGCAGGGTACTATCGGAAGTTCGTGCCACACTTCAGTCAGCTAGCAGCCCCTCTGACTGATCTTTGTAAAAAACGCCAACCGAACAGGGTTCAGTGGACCGCGGCTTGCCAGACCGCTTTCGACGGGTTAAAAGCCTGCCTCACGGCAGCTCCCATTCTGCAAGCCCCAAACTTCGAATCCCACTTCGTTCTACAGACAGATGCCTCTGAGGCCGGGATGGGGGCGGTGTTATTACAGGAGAAGGTAGGAGAAGGGCTGCGCCCCGTTGCCTACCTGAGCAAGAAACTCCTGCCCAGAGAACGTAGTCTTGCCACCATTGAGAAGGAGTGCCTGGCCGTGGTGTGGGTCATCACCAAGTTGCGCCCCTACCTCTGGGGGAGACGGTTCCGCCTGCAGACCGACCATTCCCCCCTGTGCTGGTTAGATAGAGTCAAGGGCAACAACCAAAAACTCCTACGGTGGAGTCTGGCGTTGCAAGACTTTGACTTCGAAATTGAGCACATCAAGGGTAAGGACAATGTCTTGGCTGATGCACTCTCCCGGGCTTTCTCAGGTGATGGGCAAGTCGATGGGAAATTGGGGTGTGGGACCCCAATGCCATCTTTTCCCCGGGGGGGAGATGTGGAGAAAGCCAACCTAAGCCCCCTTTCTGACACACACACACTCACCAAGGTGGGGGGAAGGAGACCCGGGGGGGGGGGGAGACAGCCAGTCTCCACAGAGACCAAAGGGGACAAACAACATCTGCATAGACCCGAACTAAACTAACTAGCTGAGAGCCCTGAAATCACGTTGTCCTTGAGGCTTTTGCTTGCTACTTTGTACCGTACTGATAAGCTGTATTGCTGGCGTGGGTCTGGGTTTGTGAAGGTGATTTTGTAAATAAACTTGTTTTCTAAAAGATACTTTTGTGGCTATAAGTTATCCCTTTGTTCTGGGCTAAGGCGAGGCGCTGGGGACCTCGGAGAAGGCCTGCCCCAGCACCCGCTACCCCCTTAGCATTGAACCCGCGCAGAAGACCAGGTTGTCGGTCTTCCACTGTTATTATTATTTTTTGTTTGTTTTACATACCTCCCTCTGCGCGCCTCCAACCGGTCCGGCGGAACAGCGGAGGGCTCCTGGGCGGAGCGGGGCAAGCCCCCGCCTCTCAGCTGATTCCCCCCTAGGCGGCCGCTATACAGCTGATTCCCGCCGAACAGCTGATTCCCCGCCGAACAGCTGATTCAGCAGCAGCTCAGTTGGTTCTTTGCCGCTGCGGCGGGGCAGCGCCCCCCCGCCCGGCAGCAGGGACGTGAGCAGGCGGGCACAGGGCCAGCTCTGCTCCGCGCGGCAACCTCCGGAGCCCACCGGCCCTGCCCCGCCCACCGACGGAAGAGAGGAGGGCTCCTGCGCGGAGCAGTCCAGCGCGCTGGAGCAGGGTCCCGTCACTTCCGCCGCGCCGGAAGTGATGCGACGGGACCAGCACGGGCGGTGAGGCCGGCTCTCTGCGCCGTGCCGCCACCAGGACCGGGTAGGCCCGCACGAGCCAATTGCCTATCCTCTGCTCACCTCTTTTCCCCTCCTCTTTGCTGCTGCCAAGGTATTGCGTGTGGCCCTGATTGTCTCTTTCAAAGCCTCAAAAGGTTGCTGCTGGTCCTTTGCAGCCGGGAGGCTCCATGCCTTGAATGCATCAGCTCAGGTCTGCCTTATACTGGGCAGTGCAGAAATGACTATGCATGCAGGCGGGACCCAGCGCGGGCAGCAGGGTAGGCGTGGGGGAGCCGGGAAGAGGCCGGCGCATCACAGGGGCGGGGGGAAAGGAGAATATTTTTTTTCTTATTTTCTTCTTTTAAAATCTAAGTGCGTCTTATGGCGCGAGAAATTCGGTGTGCGATTGTTGTGAGTATATACAATAAGAATTATACAGCAGTTTGTACAATGAAAAGTGATGATGATAATACATATTAATGGGAAAATATAGCCTCTCTTGAGGAACAAATAAGTAAGCTGTTTCATTTTATCTCAAAACTGCTCAGACCTCCACACAGCTACCTTTCAAAGGTTCTTAAACTAGACCACTGTTCCAAGATTCCTGCAGAGTTTAGTTAGAATTTGCTTGGGGGGGGGGGGGATGGAAGGTTATATCCAACATATTACACATTAATGCCTTGGTAACATGAGAAGGATCCAAAGGCCTGTCCAGTTAAAAGAGGTCAGAGGTTAAAATTGGGACTGTCATAGTAAGAGGTTAAAATTGGGACTGTCATAGTATTTCCCATGTGTGTGCATGGACGGACACACACACACACACAGAGAGAGAGAGAGAGAGAGAGAGAGAGAGAGAGAGATCAAGGCAAACAGCTCCTCCCCCAAAATTGGGGAAACTAAGATCATAGGGATTTAAAGCAGTTCTGGAAATAAGTCCACACAGCTGAGTGGCTATTCACAACTCATTTCCAAATGTATCATTAATTTCACCTCAATCCCCTCTCTAAAATGAGAGGGGCAAAAAAATGACATTCATGGCCCATTAAATTGCACTAGCTTTGTTCTTTCAAGCGTCTATTCCTGGCTCTGGACCAATATTGGCTTGCATGGAGGATCCTTCAGCTACTTAAAAAGTTCTCTTTGAGAACCATA
Organism: Shinisaurus crocodilurus; assembly: GCA_021292165.1. NCBI lineage: Eukaryota > Metazoa > Chordata > Lepidosauria > Squamata > Shinisauridae > Shinisaurus > Shinisaurus crocodilurus. The sequence goes on from CM037877.1 coordinate 223,184,426, forward strand.
AAAATGGCAGCTGTAAGAATGAAATCACCACCCCCGCTTTAAAATGCCAGACAAAACTATTTTCAGTCATAGGAAGCGGCAAGGGTTGGCCCAGTTCAAAATTCATGTTCATACCTATTCAGAACATTGTGCTGACATAGAGGTTTTAACTTATCTTTAGAAAGACTGGAAGGCCGAGGGCACAGAACAGTGGCTTCATCAACTACCAGTTGAGAAAAGAACTTTCATTTCAGCCAGATCAGCACTTCTGCTGCTAAACCATGTGAATCTTTCTTAATAAATCGAAAGGAGCTAAGAGACCTGAAACTTGAACATCACCAGGCTTAAGCAAGCCAAGCTTTTAAAAGACATCCAAAGTTTCTCAGGAAAGAAAGTCTATAAATCTAGTTAATTAGGTTTTCACACACACATACAGAATCCAAAGCAAGTTCTCCATTTACCAGACTTTACTGGGATACAGCTTGTCATCCCATCTCCCTGAAATGGGAAATTCTTTAGGCATATCCAGCACTCACATGGACTACAAATATAGAGCCAGCCATCCCCTAACACCATTTATTAGACAAATGGGACATTTGTCCCAAGCTCCAGCAACCAGTAGATCCAAGAAGCACTGAAAAGCCAGAAGCTGAGAGAAAGGGAATGAGACCAGAACCAGCACACAATGGAAGTAAGGAAGCAGTGGGAGGCACCAAGGCTCCTGAGAGGCAGGGGAAAACTAGTCCCCACAGCAGGAAGGCAAAGGAGCAGACACAGAGCCAGGAAAACGGGTGCAGCCCTACTCCCTTGCCATGTGTGGCAAAATACTGAAGACTTGCCCTGCACAAATGCTCCAGTCACTAACAGTTATGTCCCACCAACTACTAATAATGAGCTCCCCTTGTCCTCCCCATGGCACATCTCCCCGTCCATATTAACAAGTTCAGACAGACATGTATCACCACTGAGATACTTGACTATTTCTATAAAACAGTTTGAGATGCCACTTCAAGCTGCATCTGTAGATACATACTCTGATCACTGAACACATTATTTAACCTGTGCAATAAATTCTCTAAAGGATGCACTCTGTGCTTCAGATTACTGGACCATAGTGATATAGACTGAGTTTTCAATTTTGCTGTTTCCTCTGCTTCATCACCATGACTGAGTTACTTTCCCCAGGTGACTGCTGCAGCCAATTGCAAAAGTAATAGATAATAGCTCAGCCAGGCAAAGCCCCAAAGGAATAGCCCAGGAGAAAAATCTATCAGAGGGACCAATTTGTTCAAAAATAAGGTATTTTACAATTTACACATATGTGAGCAAATGCTTTGGAAACACATACACACACACACACACACACACACACACACACCTCTACCTAAATATTCTAAAAACAACAACACCTATAGCTAGAAAATAAATGTTAACAAAAGAAGGAAGGAAGCAGAGGTAGATTACTCTGTTCTGTTAACTATAAATCTCTAGAGAGGTTCTGACATGCTTTATTCTCACAGATGGGGCTGTATTCTAGAACAGCAGGGAAGTATCAGTTCCTCTCCCATCTCTTGTAAAAAAATAAAATAGTTTCAACAGGCATATGGAAATTCAAAATTACAGATGGGTCTTTTCTTGGACTTTTGTCTCGTTTCCAAGGCAACAAGACTCCGTGTCTTCTGCTAGTTGCCATAGCAATTTCACCTGATTTCTGGTTGAGCAATGTATTGGGAGATAAAGCAAGACAACTCCCTTTACTGTCATAAGAGTTCCTGGCCTTATTCATTAAAGTTACTGGAGAAAGTGATAAGAAATGGGTCTTTATACAATGCTGTTAACCGGTTGATTCAAAAGATGGAAAGAAAGGACTGCCACTATCCACAGTACAATCCATTCCTTGGTTAACTATTTCAGCACCACCCAGATGTACAACATGTGCTAACAGTAATCTTACTCCCAATTTAAAAGAGCATTCACATTATTGGTAAACTGGCAATAAAGTACTCTGTTCTATTTTCTCTCTTTATATACTTTTCTAAATAGGTAGATAAGATCCAGTTGTTCAGATGTTTACTCTGACTGAATCAACTATGTTGGCAATCAGGATACCGAGTTCTGGAATGCACAGGACACTTTTAAGATAAGAAAAAGGCCATATTCCTGCCCCAAGATATGCAAAGTTCAAATGTTTTGACTTCAATATCTCATGAGACAACTCTGGACAAGAAAGGGTTCTTTTTACATTTTGAGCAAAGGCTTAAGTAAAAGCTACACATAACAAAAAATATTACAGGGCTGTAAAAGCCGGGGGCTTAAAAGCACAATTAATATCAGGAAGGGGCAGTAAGACAGTCTCACACAGCCCTAGCCTCTCCGACCAGAATAACCAACTGTTGACCGGAGGTGGAACAGGCTCCCAAAGCTATTTTATTTGGCCTCTGAGAATCCTAACACAATCAAATGCATCATAAAATATTTGCCCATAATTCCACTTGTAAGGCAAAGGGGGGGAAGTACTCAAGTTGTAAGAAACAGTCTGCACATTAATGTCACATCTCCCTTTTTGGCTATGTAAGCAATATGTATGTATTTGAATATAATATTATGCCTGTGCACATGCACTCCATAATTAGGAAGCCTTTACTGTTAGATGGCGCCAGCTTTATTATGGAGTCTGACCACTCATAGTGGGGAGTCAATTTGTTCCATAAAATACACTACTGGCCCCAGGACTGCTGCCTAACTAAAAAAAAACAAAATGGCCCACAAATACAGAAGCTCACTATCCCTGCTCTACAAAACAAGACTATGAAGATGGTGGTCTTACTTCAAAGTGGGCAGGGCTCTAAAAGACAAGTGTGTTTCATGTTAAGTTCACATAAACCAGAGCTGGTTGGAATTCAGATGTGGTCACCAATGAGGAAAAGCTGTTGCAACTGTTCAACAGACCAGGAGATACAGAATCTCTCAGTTTGTTTGTTTGTTTGTTGTTTATTATATTTATACCCCACCTTTTTTCCTGCAAGGAACACAAGGCGGCTTACATAGTCCTTCTCCTCCTCTCCATTTTATCCTCACAACAACCCTGTGAGGTAGGTTAGGCTGAGAGTCAGTGACTGGCTCAAAGTCACCCAGTGAGTTTCATGGCTGAGCGGGGACTAGAACCCAGATCTCCCAACTTCCCAAGTCTCATTCCAACACTCTTACTACTACGCCACACTGGCTCTCTAAATGGCCCTTCTAAATGGCCAATCAGGTGATCCGAAGTGCCATAGACAATCATTTCCTCAACAGGCTAGAGGAACGGAGGAGACTTACAAAAATCTATAAGGTGGTTTTGGGCCAACATTCCTTTTCCCCATTACAAGTGAACAAGAGCAACTATGTTTGGTGTGCATGCTAATAATAACCCTGTGAAAATCTACTGTAAAATGTGTAAGATGTGATTTGCTAAACAAATGTAACTTGTAGACTGTACACAGCATAAGAATGCAAGCAAGGACTTTTCCAAACAGTAGTTCATGGCATATTAAATGCACCATGGATAGTAATTTATTGTGCAAGAGCTAAATGCCTGTCATTAGGAAAGCATCTATATGTTTAGTGATAACACTTTTCTCAGTTCTCAGGCTACAATATATTGTTCAATTTTCCCTCAGCTAGTCAGGCCATTATGATTTAGGGCACTGACTTGAATGTTGCTGCACAAGTGTTACAGGCACCTACAGTACAGTACCTGTGTTGTGTCTGACACCAAGGGACACAAGCTCATCCTGTCTTGTGCTCCTTATACCCAAATTCAGCCTGCAAAGTGGGGACTTGAAAGGGAGATGAGACAGTGTATTTGTAAGGGGAAATGTGGAGAAGCCACACGCATGCACGCACACATACACACACACATAAATTCTTGCCTTGAGAATTTAGCCAGACTCTGCCAATGTCAAACTAACAAAGGATGTCTCTAGACTCAGATCCTGAGATTCAGCTCTTACATGAATCCTCTTTACAGGATCTCCTGTCTCCTACACTAGAGAGCACACAATTCAGCCATGAATTAATTACGGTAGTCCCCTTCATGATATTTTTTTACAAGCCTCCCCTTTTCTGTTCAGTTGAGCACTTTTCATAGAGCCTTTTCATAGATCATAGAGTTGGAAGGAGCCTACAAGGCTATCAAGTCCAACCCCCTGCTCAATGCAGGAAACTAGAGGAGGAGCCGGGTCTCCCATCCAAGTAATAACCAGGCCTGACCCTGCTTAGCTTTCCACGCTCAGACAAGCTGAGCCAGCGTGAGCCACAGGCCTGGAATTATGTCCAGGAATTATGTCCAGGAATTATGTGATGTTCTACCTTGATCAAATTAAACTAAGGATATGCACCTACACAGGGCTGCTGTGAAAGTTCACGCACAGGATTTATCTCTCCAGGATCAAATTCAAGGGAAGCTAGTTGCGAGTGTATGGGTGAGATAAAGAAGAATCAGACACAGAGTATATGGTTTCAAATCAGGGCCACATTTATTGAATTGAAGGATCTGTGAAGGGCGAAGTGTGGTACTAACCTAGTCCGGCCATTGGCCAGGAAAAAACCAATATTTTAAATATTTTGGCGAATACATCCTAACCAGCACCAGAGGCGGGTTGGTCCGCCCCCGGCCAGTTGCTCTCCATGTGGAGCTGGAGGGCCTTACCATCGTCGCCTTACTTTGACGCCTCCAGGCACCCAATGTAGGCGAGAAAGGCAAAACCCCAAAGACATCCCAATCTCCCTCCTGCTAAGCCTCACAGCATTAGCGAGGTCAGCCTTGGGTAAACGTCAGTCACCTTGAAAGGTGCCACTGGATGATCACCATAACCCTAAGCCATTTTTATAGAGATGTAGCCGAGCAGCCCGCAGACAGGAGCAAGGCCCGAACTGGGCCTGCTCACATCCGACGGGCTGCTCAGCTCCGCGCGCGAGCCTTACCTGGGCTCTCCGCCGAGCAGAGAGCCTGTCCTCCCTGTCCGCAGGGTCCCATCACGTCACTTCCGGCACGGAGGAAGTGACGCGACGGGACCCTGCGCTCTGTTTTTGGCGGGGGGGGGGGAACCATGGCAACAGGGCTGTTTAAGCCCTGTTGCCATGGTTCCCCGCACCAAAACAGAGCGCGGGCGGGGCTCCAGCACGCCGGAGCAGTGGCTCCGGAGGCAGCGGAGCCGGCAGAGGCGCGCCAGACCAGGTAGGATGGCGGCGGGCGGCGGGTAGCGGGTGGCGGGGGTCCTCCGGTGGCGGGGGGGTCCTCTGGGGGTGGCAGGGGTCCTCCGGCGGCAGCAGCAGCAGCGGGGAGGGCTAGGGGGTTCTCCGGCGGCGGCGGCAGCAGCGGGGAGGGCTGGGGGGTCCTCCGGCGGCGGCTCAAGTGGTGCGAGCAGTGCGGACAACGCTCCACGCCGCTCGGAAGAGCGGGATTTGGCCGCCGCCGCTCGGAAGAGCGGGATCTGGCCGCCGCCTGCTCGCAGGGGGGGCGAGCCCAGAACGAGCCTCAGCCAGCTCCATATCGTTCCCACCACTACCCTAATCCCGCACTTCCCGCAAATGCGACCAATTTACTATGATCCCCCTGGTGGGATCGAGATCGAATTCAAAAAATTTCCCTACCCTGATTCACAGTGTAGTTTAGGCGAAACCCGCCCATTGCCCCGGCCAATTGAGACAATGAGCCAAAATTCCTACTCGGCCCCGTTAAAGGGCGACCAGAGGAGCCTACACTGCTAACAGGGCGGGATGGGAGGGAGCAGGAAAACAGTAGCAAAAGAGACCGTGGGTGGGAACCCAGGTGCCTAAATAAGCCCTTTCCTGTGTCCCCACCTTAGTTGAGCCATTGGCTCAGTACCTGTGACCAACCTGACCTGTTACCTGACTCCTCTCTCTTCCCCCACTCGCAAATCTTCTCCCTGTCCCCAAGTGAGGGGCCAGTGGAAGTCTGTTCTGCCAGTTTGCATGCAGCAGACGGCTGTGCAGAGCACAAGAAACCTCCCATAGAAGCAGGGTTTCACCTTTAAAAAAAAAAGAATGGGATTTCTTTCTTCAAATTAGGTGGTAAATGAACTTTTAAATGCATAAATGTACAAGCAGTGCTTTAAACAATACAAATGCACACAAAAGGCACCCAACATTCCTGAAGCATAGTGAGGAGAGGCAAAACTGAAAACTAAATCAGAACTGGAATCAGAAGCAAGTACACCTGTCATCTGCAGTGTGAAGGTGAGGCTCACACTACAGCGGGTGGGGAAACAGGATGACTCCTATATTATTTTGCATTATTACATGTATATCCTTCTTTTGGTCCAAGGAGCTCAAGGTGTACATGGTTCCCCCACTCCCATTCCATCAGGTCACCCAGTGAGCTTCATTGACTGAGTGCGGTTTGAACCTGGATCTCCCTAGTCCTAGTCCAGCACCCTAACTACCACACCACGTACATTCCCACCCTAATATCAAAGTATTGTAGCACCAAAGGAAAGATCAGAACCTAAATCCAAAGCTCTGTTACTTAGCCAAACTGCTACAACCAGGCAGGCAAATGTATTGATGGGTGTGAAATCTGATAAGAATGCCCTGACTAATTGCAAACCCATTCACCAGAACAACTCCTCAAGTGGGCAATCCACCATTAAAGTAAGAATGTCTTAAATCACCTTTGCCTTGTTTATATTCATAGTAAGCATGTCTTAAATCACTTTTGCCTTGTTTATATTCATAATCAGTCTTAAAACAGAGCAATTTAAGACATTAAGCCTGATTCAACAGTTTCTCCACAGCATGCAACTGTGAATTAAAATCAATGGGAAATGTACTCAGTGGTCCATTTTGAACTTAGCTTTTGACAGTGCTTTAAACTGCAAAGGGGAAATGGCTTTCACACACACACAACTCACAGAGCTGGGTTAAGCTAGCCAAGCTCTCCGGATGGCCCCTGTTCTTACACATGCTCTGTGGGCCTAAACCAAAGCACAACTAGCAAAGAAGCATAGAAATAGAGTTTCCCACTGAGAGAGGGGAAGTAGCCAAAGGGAGCTCTCTGATTAGCATCTGCCAAGCTGTGGGTGAGTACCAGGTAATTCACAATGAGCCAGCAAGACACTCCAAGGCCTCTTCATTTCCACCGCTTGATTCAGTCAAATGCTTTCTATGAATTCTAGAGATGTAGCCTCGTTACCCTGTTGCAGCAAAAACAACAGCGTCTTGTTGTGGTACCAAATAGGCCCAACCAGCCTCAGGTAGCTAGAAAGCTCATGAAGAATATTTCTCATAGCTTATCTAATCACAGCCTGCAAAAGACAAAAATTCATCCAGCTGCGTTGCCCTTACTCTTGAGAGGCTGGCTATATGCCAGAGAAACTGTAGTGGCAGATAATAGTGCCAGATCCTATCTTAAGGTCAAAGAATAAACATATAAAAATGGACCTTAAAAAATAAACTTCTTGAAGGCACTATAAATTATGAAGGTAGAAAGTGGCCAGGTGAGGGTAAGAATTAAGGTGATATATGAGAAGCAGTTTCAACACCTCAAAACCACTATTTAAATACTAAGTACATGTGTGTATCTCTTTATTATGATCAGTTATACACATTCAGGTTAAAATATAAAGACACAAATATCCAAGACACAAGGCTACAATTTCTTCAATTTAGCTAATACAGTCATTTGGTTGAGTTCTTGTATGCATAAGCCACCTGCTCAGTGATATCTGGGACTTTATCCGATAGACAACTGATGACTAATCTTTCATCTGGATGCCATGGGAAGTTAGTCAGAAGAGGATAAATTATACAACATCTGAAATCCGAGTAAAAATTACAGTATAAGAGTACAGGTGTCAGAGTTTCAGGGACTCCTGCCTTACATGGACACAATCTGCTCTGAAGTAGAATTTTCAAAACTCTGCCCCTCAAGTAGTACTGTTGGTCAGGGATGGGGACTCGGACTCGAGGACTCGACTCGTGAGTCGGACTGAGTCCCCCTCTGACTCGAGTCTGACTCGAGTCCCAATATTTTTAATGGGACTCGAGACTCGACTCGGGACTCGAGACCAAGGACTCGTCAACATCCCTGGGCTGTGCCAGGAGTGGATGCTCGGCCACTATGGACAGCTACTAGGAGCGCAGCCTCAACGATGTGTTGAGATTTATTTTGACTGATGTGTTGTTGTGGGGGCTTAGGGTTAGGGTCAGACATTTTGGGTTTGGCTGCCTCTGCCTGCCTGTTTGGGGTTCCCTGCCTCCTCTGCCTGCCTGGTCTCTTCTTGACCAGTTCAACAGTTGAATTGTCCAAGACAAAGGCCTCTGCCTGTCTGCCTGTTTGGAGTTCCCTACCTCCTCTGCCTGCCTGGTCTCTTCTTAACCAGTTCCACAGTTTGAATTGTCCAAGACAAACGCCTCTGCCTGCCTGCTTTGGGGTTCCCTGCCTCCTCTGCCTGCCTGGTTATTTTGGGTTTGTCTGCCTGGTCTGTTCTTGCCAAAATCAGTTGCAGAATTTTGAAATAAAAAGGCACACTTGTGCCTAGAATTTATTTAAGCCACACATCTGAAGCAGCCTTATTTTGTTGGGGGAAAACCCCACTGATTTTAATAGGGACTCGTGGAGTCAGTTTTGGGAGTGACTCAGGACTTGGGACTCGTGAGTCACCATTTTGGACCAAGGACTCGGACTCGGACTCGAGACTCGGGTCCAAAGACTCGTGACTCGACTCGTGACTCGAGACCAAGGACTCTTCAACATCCCTGCTGTTGGTAGAACATTCAGTCTTGCAAATATGAATGCTCTGCATGCTGGCATTGATAGATGAAGCTGAGAAAGCCAGGTGGCTATTCATTGTTTAACTTGGTTCGCATAACACACACCTCAGCAACAGTGAGGCTGCAGGGCATGTGCAGCTGCCGTTTTGCATATCCAACCCCCCCCCCCGCTTGAGGGTTGTTGTGTTGTGCGATCCCAGCGAGTGTGGGTTATGCGAGGGTTAAACAACCCTCAAATAACCCTGGAACAGACTATTGCTTATGCAAGGGTTGTTTAACCCTCGCATAACCCATGCTCACCAGGTTCGCACAGCACAACAATCCCTGATGGGGAGCTGGATATGCAAAGTGGCACCCATGGGTGCCGTGGCTCATTGTGGGTTGAATAACCCATAACAAGCTGCACCATATTATGTGAACCAGGTCAGAGTGTATCCAAAGTATCATGGGTCCCAAACCAGAGATCCTGGTAGCTAGATTCGAGCACCTTGCTCCCTACATTACCAAGGTACCCCAAGAGATATATAGGTATAATCCAGTTATATGCTAGGGGGCACTGCTAAGGCAACTAGTCAGACTTTTTAAAAAAAATATATTCCATCTTTCCTCTAAGGAGCTCAACATGGTGTACATAGTTCTCTTCCCTTCCTCATTTATCCTGTGGGGTAGGTTAGGCTGAGAGATAGTAGGCAGACTCTAGGGCAGCTTTTGTACTGATTTCCAGGAGAAAGCCAACAGGACTGAAGAGCATTTTATTTAATTTAAGGAATTTATCCCCTGCCCTTCAACAGATTCCCAGGGCAGTTTGTTATAATAATAAATTATAATCTAATCTGGAATGATGGCTATAAGTGATGTACTGATGGCAACCAATTTGGATGGCTTCAAAAGGGGATTAGACAAAGTCATGGAGGGTAAGGCTCTCAATGGCTACTAGTCCTGATGGCTCTATGCTACCTCCAGTATCAGAGGCGGTATTCCTCTGTATGCCAGTTGCTGAGGAATATGAGCAGGAGGGTGCTATTGTGTTCATGTCCTGCTTGTGGGCTTCCCCTAAGCATCTGGTTGGCCACTGTGGAAACAGAACACTGGACTAAATGGACTTTTTGAATGATCCTTCTTGCATTCTTACCACTTATCCCTGAGGCTGTATATCCTCTAAGTGGGGGTAAAGAAGAAACCGACACAAATTAAAGCAAGCCAATGAAATAGATTTAAAGTGAGGTAAGAAAAACTGAATACAAAAACAACATTTTAAGGGACAAAATATGTAGGTATTCATATGCTAATTCTAGATGCCCGAAAACCATGATGGGTAAACTAAAGTATCTGATACTATAAGAGTATATACAAATAGCATATCAGAAACCTGGTGGAACAGTGCAAATCCACCTTTGGAATTTAGTGTCATAGGGGTGTAGTGATGTCCGGTAGGAATCCAGCAATACAATTCTTATATTCATCAGGAAACTGTTATTGGGGGAAGGAAATTGGCTTATTAAAACCCAAATGAACAGAGTTACATACTGCTAGACTAATGAAGCTAATAGGCATCAATGCAGCTGCTGGAGTCTTCCAAGCATCTTTTCCCACTGATCATGGCAAAGAATGTTGGGGACAAGCCTTGAAGTGCTCACAACTCTTGAAGCATCTTCAAAGCATCAGATGGACAACCGTGACCACAAAAGCTTGCTAGCCTAACACCAATTCTTATGACCTACCAATTCCTTGGACCTCCCACAAGTAACAGCAACTAACGAATCTTATTGAAATAAAGGTTTCATAATCTGTCTCCTAATTTGGGCAGGTTTCCAGTGGGATGTTATGGAACATAGTGGGCATAATTTTGAGAGATAGACCTGAACCATTATCTCATTGGTCCTAGCTTTTGCTGTACTGGTCCATGTGTTTGACAAGATGGATTCTGCTTCATAAGATGGCTCCTTTGCACCAGACACGCAGACTGATGATGGGGTGGCAGTACACCCACAACCTTCAGCATCAAAGCCCATTAACAATAAAGTATATGAATTATTATAAATAATAATGTATATGTTTGTATTAAAATCAGATTTCATAATAAAATAAGATATATTTTTTTAAAAAACACTGGCTATTTTTAAAAAATCTGATTTATATAAAATCAAGTACAAATCAATACGGGGAGTTGGAGGGAGCCATTTTTAACCCACCATGATTGGTAGTTTAAATAGTATTTGAATCCTGATTTGGAAAAGAAGTTTAATGTAACTGTCTTTGGGGTCATTTTCACCCCTACACCCACCCCAGTTATCTGTATTATTATTACTGTTGTTTTGCTTAGCATATTCATATAACGTTAGATCAGGTAGGGATACAGTGTTTGAGGATCAGGAGTTCCATGCAACTAAATAATATGTAGCCTCGAGTCTATTTCATCCCCTTCCAATCATGATGTCCTGGATGACATGCACATTCCCCATTTAAGCCAATTGGACTGTTTTGCTCTTAGGATTGTGATCAAATAGTGGGGTTCCTATTTAAAATGCAACCATGGTTTATTAGGATTGGCCTATTAGTCAAAGAGCCAATCATTAGATACAGATACCTACCACAATTACTCCCACAGAACATATAAAACAAATCCAAATGGGAACATTATATATAATACACACATATACACAATGTGCTAGATGCTTTTCAGTCTGGATTTTCCTACTAGGAACTAATTGCTGGTGCCAAAACTTCCCAAGTTGTTGGAATCTACAAATGTTTCCTTCAGGCAGCTGCCCAAGTACACACAAGTAATAATGAATAACATGACACAAGGAATCATTATGAACCAAAATGAAGGCTTTCATTTGCACCAATCAAGGGTTGTTGGGGGTTTTTTTTGTCTCTCTACTGAGCCAGCACTGTTAACAATGCTGACTCTAGCTTTCTGTTGCCTTCTGCTTGGTGTACTGTACTTCAGGCTCTCTTTAACTGCCTGAGGTTAATGAATTCCTTTTCACTGGCTACTTCTTGCCACACAGGCTGAGTTTATAGCTGATCTTTAGCAGAATTTTATTCCCAGGCAGAGTGGAGTCTCTTTTTACTGCAACCCTGATTGCATGGCATGTGGGAAGGAAACAGAACTGCAGAGACAATGACAGCTTTGTGTCAGATTCACCAAGTCAGAGGTCCAAGGGGAATGCTACACCCCAAACAGTTTTCTCCGCAAAATATTTGGCACGTATGTTGCCTTCTGTGTTCTGTCCCTAAGGCCCACTCAGATATGAACAGTGAAGTGGAGAGCAAATGTTTGCAAACCAGAACAGTGTGTGTGGGAGATGCTATAGTATAGAGCCTATTCAGATACTGGCATCAGTATTGCCACTGTGACCATCGCTTGCTGTATCACACTGTTAGATAGGTGAAAAGAGAGGCCCCATGTTTGTTTCGTGACATGCTAACATCACTTTAAGTCTAGCTCTAGAGCAGGAGAAAGGGTATCAGAACTGCCACATGTAGACTCCTGTGTGCCCCCACAGCCTTGATCAGCCCCAGCTATCCAAAGAATTCCTTTTCTGGCATTTCAGCACTTGAAAGTTCTGTCCTACCATCCACAACCTAGGTTTACTGTTCACTGGTTAAAACATTTTTGCTTCTAATTTGTGTTATCTTCCTGTCTTTCACAACTTTGATGGAAGGTACTATATTCCAGGGTAAAGGCCCATTCTTAACACTACTTCAGCAGCATGAGAGATGCTACAGTGCAAGCTCTTCTCTGCTATTTCGCTAATGTAAGATCTCCAAGGCTGCGTGGAAAGGGTCAACAATGTGGCTACTCCTGGGAGGCAAGGCAACATTTGTGTGGGCTGTAAGCACCTCAGCAGCCCCTCCCATGTGATCTCAGGGACCTTATATTAATGTTATGACATGGGATAGGATAGCAGGAAGGGAAGCAAAGGCTGTATATGTCTTTGTGCAGCTGGAGGAGGAAGTTCAGCAAGTGAGAGGGGCAAGCCACCTGTGACATTGCAAGGGTGACCACTTATGCTCATCAAAAAAGAGGACAAAAGAGACACCGATTTGTATAAAATTAGCATATTCTAATTATATGTATAGATGATGCACATTTAGAAATAATTTCAACAGAAATACAATACATCTCACCATAGTGGGGAAGTGTGACCAGGTGACTTTTATGCCTACTCAGTCTGCTGTTCAAGTATTAACTGCCGATGAACAACTTCAAGCCCCCTGCCTGCTCTCCTTTTATATGGCCCTTTATCTTTAAACAGGACTTGGACTGGATGGACCTTCAAACAGAGGACACCTTCCAACAGAGGACTGTCCTCTATAAAGTAGGGTCAACAACTATGAAGGCTTGATTTCCATTTTTTGTTGGCACTGCTAGGCCAAACCATACCTTTTTTGTATTATCTATAGGGCATCGACCATCTCTCCCCATGAACCTTACATTACAGTTTAGAATGACTCCCGTGTGGGAGGAAGAAGTCTGCTCAGACACAGAAACCCAGTCAGCCCCTGGCCTCCAAGATTCAGGCTCATAGGGAAGGATGCAATCCTAAACTCTGTTATTTTGTAAAGATTACTGAAGTCTAGGAGATTTACTTCCCAACTCAGGTTCTTAGTCTGATTAAGTATCCACAATGCTACACCACCACCACCACCACGAGCAGTGTCTGTCCAGTCTCTCTTTTTCCCCTACATACTGCAATGTTTTATTTTGTACCACATCAGAAAAGGCAAGAGGAAGGGGAGTCAGGCTGTTTCAGCAATATAAGTGGGGTAGCTATGATACCTGACATGGGAGCTTCAGCTCTCCACCGGAGTCCTAAGGGTACCAGAAACAAATATGTATTTGTTTTCTTTTTTAAATTATTATATTGGTTATTTTCTGGCAGCTGTCATCCCCACTCCTCTCCCCTCAGTGCTCCCGCAGTGTCCCATGGGGTACCTGCAGGGGGACTGAGGGGAGAAGGGGGGAGGAGGGGCACCCTAACCCCACTGTGTGCAATCGTCTCTTGGGCACAGAGGGATTTTAGCCACAGTGCGTGGCTAAAATTCCCAAGGTGGTTAGTGTATCATGCGAACCCTCCCATTGAGAGGCTCAAAGGGCAGAAAATCAAGAGAGGCTGTTTTAAGTGCCTGAAAGCAAAGGAGGATCAAATTGTTCAGGATCCCCCTTCCACCGTCCCCTCAAGCATGCTGTTTTGGTATATACGTATTTGATTTTTACAAGAAGGTTTTTGCAGCTCAACGCCAGGGCTGTGCCAGTGCCACCACCAGAGCCAAACTCTGTACACTAGGGCAGAATAAAGACAAGCAGGAAAAGTTTTATTCAAGGAGTTGAGCAATTCACATTTGCTTTCTGACTGCTGGAATTATATATCCTATGGGACTTAATGAACAAGGGACCTTTTGTCCCTCCCTCCTGGAGACTAGATCCTTGTTTATAGAAATGCATTGCAAATACAATTCTCCACGGACTGAGCTGGGCTCCATGGCAAAAAGATACACACTATCTGTCCATCACAGGACCTAACAAGCTGTCTTTCCCCACAACGAGCAGCAATTCTAATAATCCCTTCTTTTCCAAATAACAAGACATAGTTCTCATCCATAGAAAGGCTTTTATCCCAAAGCAATTTTAAAACATGATGTGAAGGGAATCCCTGAAATGCAGCCACCTCTGAGGCAGAATGCAACAGCTGCTGAATAACCAACAGCGACAGCACCAAGCAATTTAGGACAGGATATTAAATTGTGGGTGAAGCTGCGTCAGGAAAAATGGAATTGCTTAGGTTGGATTTTAGCCAGAAAAAAAATGGGCCTAATAGTTTCATTTCTGCAAAAAGAAGTGAAGCTGTTTTAGATACCGCAATGGGTTCTGGGTTTTATAGCACAGCAAAGGAAGAGAAGAGTGCAGAAAGACAGTTCTCACATGCACCACTAGAGGGCTAACCCGAAGGGGAGGCACAAACATGTTTTCAAGTTGTTACAGTCACTTGGAGGGTTCCTGGAAGTCTCATGTTCAGCCCTGCTTAGCTTGCAAATAGACAGAGCCAGAGGTTCTGCTAGACCAAGGGCACATCACCAAAAAGGTGCTAATTATCAAAAAATGAGACGGACACAGGTGTTCTTTTTTTTAGAATTGCAATTAGGATCTGGCCTGCGATCTCACAAGCTCATTACATTCAGCCCACCAATTGCACACCTGCTGGGTCAAACACTCTGAGCAAGCAGCCCCTTTCCTGGTGCCATTTATATTTCAGGTTTATTAACAAAGCAATCCATACCAGCTAACTTCTCAGCATCAGAGTGGCAAAATTCCCTTCAAAAGCCCCATTTCTGAAATAGAAGCACAACTGTCCACCTCTGAGACTTCTCCTTCTCCCTCTCTCTTTCTCTCTGTTATTGCGAGTATTGGAATGCATCCCAGTCTTTAATGCATTTAAGCCTTCAAAGCACACTATCTGGAAGAATAGTGCTATTTTTTCTTTCTTAAATGGAAAGCTGTGGATCAGAGTTTAAAGGAATTGCACAGAGTAAGAGAGAGAGGGAGTCTGTACAGAATAGAGAATTAAATACAGATTGCTGAGTTGTCACCCCCTACACAACAATTCTTCCCAAACTGTGGGCCAGGGCACAGTAGTACACTGTGAGGGAACTGCAAGGATGCCATGATAAATACATGGATTGATTAATCAAAGTTCCTCTGAGCCCCAGCAGTACCAAAGGCTGCCCACTGGGTCTCCTTGTTATTAACTGCTCCTGTATTACTACCTCTTTTCTTTCTAGTTAGCCTCCTCTGAAGGTGTGTGATTCTGCCATGCCTCTCTATTGAGTCAAATTACCTGCCCTCAAAAAAGCCCACCCTGCTGTATATCAGCAGGGCTTGCCTCTTTCCAGTGAGGGAAGACTCCCAAGGCCAGAGATCTCTGCAGAAATACAAAGGGTGGGTTTCTCTGAGGACAGGTACTTCTTATTCAAGCTCAGCATAAACCCTTGGGATTAAACATAAAGTGAGCCTCCAGTCATAAATTCAAATTGGAGTTCCTGGCCTGCTGAAAGTTTGGGAAACATTGCCCTAACAAACAAGCTCCCTTTCCAACCAAACAGAGAGGTCCATCCTTACAGATTTCATTATAAAATATTGTGGTGAATAGTAAGTCTTTAACTCTGTTGGTTTCATAGCACTTGTTTCCTGGGGGGGGGGGGGATGCAATCAAGATAGAGACGACTTCACATTTCACATGTGGGAAATTTCCTTTATCCAAGATGGTGTTAACCATGCTAATTCTCGGGCTGTGTGATTAAGTGATGACAGCCTAGTTATTGCACTGACGACTCTGCCTAATCTAGGAGTGCTGAGGACTGAGGGAATGTGTTTTGACACATGTAGTCAAATCTGCATGTAGTTGACATTCTAAAAATGCCAGGCTAATAGGAATTATTTATGATGAAGGGTCTGGAAGCAGGTGGTGATGCAGGAAAAGAACTGACCTCCGTGGAACAACTGCACTTCACTAACCAAGCTCTTTATACATTTCACACAGCTTATTTGCATAATTATATCAAGACAGATGTTTCTTTTTAAAATAATGTAGAGTTATAAAGATAATAAAATCAAACCTCCTCCTGCTTCAGGGTGTAGGAGAAACTTCAGATGGGGCTCTAGCAGGCATCCTCCTTCTCACATCCTCTCTACAGCATATGGAACATTTGTGTTCGTAAGGACAGGAATGTTTGTAAAAGCTGGCCAGAAAACTGAAGCATTCATCTCCAGCCAAAAAGGAATTCTGCTTTCTCTAGTCTGAATCAAGATGATATATACAAATATCAGGGTTGCTGCTTTTATTTAATTTTGACCACACTAAATGAAAGTGCCTGAAATATTTTAGGGGCGGTCACAGAGCACCACAGGAACCATAGTTCCCAAATCCCTCTTCTATATGACCTTGGTTCACACATCACAGTAAGCCAGATTTAAAACAAAAACAAAAACAAAAAAACTGGCTTACTGTGAACTAGCAAGTGTGCTGGTACATGCTGCTCAATTGCTCCCTCCTACTAGCAGGATCAGCTAAACAAGCTTGGGTCCTCCTACTAGCAGGATCAGCTAAACAAGCCAGGCACTCTCCATCCATGGTTTGTTTAGTGTGGCATCTGAGCTGGGAACTCTGGCTTGTTGCTCTCCTAACAAGTCAGAGTAATAAATCACGAACAAACCCTGGTTTATGACTCTGGCTTGTTAGGAGGAACAAACCAGAGTTCCCAGTTTGAACATTACATTAAATAAACTATGGATGGAGAGTCTCTTACTTGTTTGGCCATTCCCATTGGCAGGAGAAGCCAAATGCGAGTGATAGAGCAGTGTGCACCACATGTTTGCTCATTCATGGTAAGCCAGAATGTCTCACCTACCTAGTAAATTATTTTCACATAAGTTTGTGTATATGTCTGTGCACTCGCATATATTCATGCAAGTGCACACACAATATTCTGTATCCATCCTTCTCAAGACTGGATCCCCATGAAGCACTGCATTAGTTAGCTCAATCATTTGGAGTACGTTGCTGCCTTCAAGCCTGTTTCATGCTGGGAAAACGTTTCCTCCACATTTTTCAAAAAGTTTCAATTTTCCTTTTCCCTGCAGTTATCCAGGATTTGCTGCAACAAAGCATGAGGGATATTGAACTAAAGAAACCCAATCTGCAAATGCAAGAGGCAACATGCAGCACCTCCATATACTAGCCGACTGGGTTTCTTCACCTCATTCTCTCTTGATCCATTTGCAGAAATATTGCTGGAATATTGATTTAGTTGCCAGAAGTGATCTATTTGCAGGATTACCACAGCACCCAAATCCAGTATTGCCAAATTAATTTATCAAATTAATAAAAGCTACCTCTTTTTTATTGACATCATCATCAGGCGATCATTCGTGACCGAGTAAGATTGTCTTCCGGGATAAAAGGAGGAAATTCTAAAGAAGATTGTGTAGACTCTAGCGATGAGTCCGTAAGTGACTGTGGAGGCCAATTCTAGATCCACACAGCTTCCCCACAGTGAGGACACAGGTTACCAGATAGAAGATGGTCCTGTAAAGGATTCATTTGACGTGCTTTTCGCTTAGCACGTTTCTCCCTTCACCTTGCACTCGGGCTTCTTCAAAGTCCATGGAACCTTTGTGAAAGGCCAACCTCCAGTTAGATCGTTCATGGGCCAGAGCTTCCCAGTTTTCGATGTTTATATTGCATTTTTTTAGATTTGCCTTATGAACATCTTTAAACCTCTTATATTGACCACCGATATTCCGCTTTCCATCCTTGAGTTGGGAGTAAAGTAACTGCTTTGGGAGACGGCAGTCAGGCATTCGAACAACATGACCGGTCCACTGAAGTTGGCGTTGAAGGATCATTTTTTCAATGCTAGTAGTCTTTGCTTCTTCCAGTACACTGACATTTGTTCGCCTATCTTCCCAAGTAATTTGCAGGATTTTCCGGAGGCAACGTTGATGAAACCTTTCAAGGAGGTGGAAGTGACGTTTATAGATAGTCCATGTTTCGCAGGCATACAATAAAGTTGGTAATACAATGGCTTCATAAACCAGTGTTTTGGTCTTCTTACAAATATCCCGATCCTCGAACACTCTATGTTTCATTCGAGAAAATGCGGCACTTGCGGAGCTCAGACGATGCTGGATTTCACTGTCGATGTTAGCTGTAACAGAAAGATAGCTGCCAAGATAGAGAAAATGATCGACGTTTTCCAGTATTGTCCCGCCAAGCTGGATAGATGGCATCACCAAAGGATTGGCTTGCACTTGCTGATGAAGCACTTTGGTTTTTTGATGTTAAGTGAGAGACCAAGTTTTTCGTATGCTTCTGCAAAAGCATTTAGGATAGTTTGGAGATCATCCTCTGAATGTGCGGAGACCACATTATCATCAGCATACTGAAGTTCCACGACGGAGGTTGTAATTACCTTACTTTTTGCTTTCAGCCTGCTGAGATTAAAAAGCTTTCCATCTGTTCGATATATAATTCCCACACCGGTGGGAAGTTTCCCCTCGACAAGATGTAAAACCATGGCGATGAAAATGGCAAATAATGTTGGGGCGATAACACATCCCTGTTTAACACCTGATCCCACTTTAAATGGAGCACCATGAGAGCCGTTGTTGTCCAAAACCGTTGCCGTCATGTTGTCATGGAGAAGTCGCAAGATATTCACAAATTTATTGGGGCATCCAATTTTCATAAGGATAGTCCAGAGAGCTGTGCGGTCTACAGTATCAAAGGCCTTAGCCAAATCGATAAATGCCATATAAAGGGGTTGATTTTGCTCCCGGCATTTTTCTTGGAGCTGACGTGCAGTAAAAATCATGTCTACTGTCCCTCTAGAGGGGCGGAAACCATATTGGGTTTCAGGGAGGATCTCTTCTGAAATAGATAGAAGACGGTTTGCAAGAATCCTAGCAAATATTTTACCTGCGGTTGCTAAGAGAGAAATGCCCCGATAGTTTCCACAGTCTGTTCTATCACCCTTCTTAAAGAGGGTGATAATTATGGCATCCCTGAAGTCTTCTGGGATCTCTTCTCTTATCCAGATTTTTTCGATGAGTTTATGAAGATGTTGTACAAGTTCGGGACCCCCTTCTTTAAAGATTTCAGCGGGAATCCCATCTGGTCCACTAGCTTTGTTGTTCTTCATTTGATTAATGGCTTTTTTTACTTCATCCAAAGTGGGGAGTATTGCAAGTTCCTCTTTAATTTGTTTTTGCGGGATTTGCGAAAAAATCTCATTATCCACCTTAGATTTACGATTTAAAAGGTCATAATAATGCTCTTTCCAACGCAGTGCAATAGACTCTGGCCAAGCGTTAGGAAATGTGGAAAGGATAGACAGAAGATATGTTCAAGGCAGCATGGAAACACTTTAATTAAATATACTCAACACCAAACCGTTTCTCTGCTATCTCTGCACACATGTATCTCAAAACCCAAACCATTAATAGAAAATATGCCCCAATGTATTCAATAGCACATCTCCAAGCAAGCATACTCAAGATCAGGCTGCAAGAAAGCTAAAAAAATGGCAGCCAAGAAATTCGCATCTACAAAACACAGAAAGATGTACATAGACTGGTGAGCTGAAGCAGAGGCAGCAGCTGTAGATGCATAAAGCACTCAAGGGGCATCCAGCAAAACAAGCACAAATGCCACCTTCTTACACCGACAGTCAAAGTGCAGTGAGCCAGGACAGAAAACAATGCGTTAAAAAGCCTAATGTGCATGCCATGTCAGGCGGGTCAAAGGAAGACAGTAAAGTGCAGAAAAACAGACTTCACATACTAGACGAGGTTTTATTCTTACTCTGACTGAAGCCTACTGTGTACCATGCCATGTCTCTGTAGTTCCAAAGAACCATAGTCCTACAGGATAAACTTGAAGAAACAATCTTAGGAACATAGGAAACTGCCATACAGACCCATTGGTCCATCTAGCCCAATATTGTCAACACTGACTGGCAGTGGCTTTCCAGGGTTTCAGGCAGGGTCTTTCCCAGTCCTACCTGGAGATTCTGGGGATAAAACCTGGGACCTTTTGCATGCAAAGCATGTGCTCTACCATTGGGCTATGGCATCCAAAAAACTAAAGCGAGAGTAGACATCTGTGCAATGTTCACACAGCAAGGTGTACATGAGTATACATCAGGGATGGAGAACATGTGACCCTCCAGATGTTGTTGGACTGCAACTCCCATCAGCCCTAGCCAGCATATCCAATGGTGAGGAATGATGTGAGTTGCAGTCCAACAACACCCTGGAGCACCACATGTTCTCCATAGTTTGTATATGTGATTCATCCTACAACATTACCTCCATATATCAAATGTCAAATGTGAAGTGACCCTCGATGGATAGACTACATTTTGTTTTTAAAAAGAGACTGGCTCCCCAGATTGAAGGATCATTAAACTCCCCTGCAAAGGTTAGGGGTTATAGAACATTGTCAATAAACACTTAACATTTCTTAATTAAGCTGATAAAAGATTTGAGCTTCCAAAGACTTTTAATATCAACAGTGCTTTCCAGCCCACAACATTACTCTTGCAATTCATTACTGGAAATGTTTTCAAAATAATAAGTAAAAAGATATTTGATGAGGCAAACCTGCAGTGACAGTGGAGCTAATGGCTCAGTCAACATTATCTCAGGTGGCAGGGCACTTCATTGAATAGACAGATATGGTCACATTTCCTTTTACACGTGCATCTCAATGGAAATAACTTTACTGCCCATCAGAATCTCTTTACCTGATGAAAAAGTTCTCTGAAAGCCTGGTTGGATTCTTTTCCACAATGTGTATTAAGAAGGGACAAGGGGGACCTGCAACAAAATATTGCAGTGTGGAGTAATCCTTTTCTTCAACAAATGGCCTTGTTATTGATTGGCTTTTAGTTTTGGTGATCCGATAGAGCCAGAAGGGTTTGGAGGGAGAACAGAAGGTAGAAGAGAAGTGTTTGGGTAGTGTTCAAGGTGCTGATTTTGACTATAAAGCCTTACGTGGGTTGGGACCGCAATACCTGATGGAGCGCCTCTCCCAGCATGAACCTACCTGTACACCACGTTCATCTAGGTGCCTCCTCCGAGGGAGGCTCGGAAGGGGGCAACAAGGGAGAGGGCCTTCTCAGCGATCCCCCCCCCCCAATTTTGGAATGTTCTCCCTGACAAGGCCCACCTGGCACCAACATTGTTATCTTTTCAATGCTGGGTTAAGACCTTCTTCTTCCTCCAGGCATTTGGCAGGATATGATGAGGTTTTTTATCCAGTCTTGAATTTTTCTTGTTAATTGTTTTAAATTGTTTCTGCTCTCTCTGTTGTACGCTTATATGGTTGTATGTAAATTTATTTATTTATTTATTATATTTATACCCCGCCTTTTTTCCTGCAAGGAACCCAAGGCGGCTTACATAAGCCGCCTCCTCCTCCATTTTATCCTCACAACAACCCTGTGAGGTAGGTTAGGCTTAGAGTCAGTGACTGGCCCAAAGTCACCCAGTGAGTTTCATGGCTGAGTGGGGACTAGAACCCGGATCTCCCGAGTCCCAGTCCAACACTCTCACCACTACGCCACAGTGGCCCTCAAATATTTTATTTATTTATTTATTTATTATATTTATACCCCGCCTTTTTTCCTGAAAGGAACCCAAGGTGGCTTACATAATCCTCCTCCTCTCCATTTTATCCTCACAACAACCCTGTGAGGTAGGTTAGGCTGAGAGTCAGTGACTGGCCCAAAGTCACCCAGTGAGTTTTAATCTTTGTAACCACCCAGAGAGCTTTGGCTATTGGGTGGTATAGAAATGTAATAAATGAAATGAAATGGGTATGTACGCAGGGCTGGTGAACAAAGCCAAGAGCAGGATTCATGGGTTGCTTCCATCCAACGTTACACAACCAGCTACTCTCCCACCGGCATCTCTCCCATAGTAGGGCAGAAGAGAAGAGGTGGGATGAAAAGGCACCACAGGTCAGATCTGCTCGCAGTGGTTCCTCATCCCTGGGTTAAAGCATGATAAAGGTCTATGTATGATGTGGAGAAATTGATAGATATAATATATTTTACTTCTCATAATAATAGACTTTGGGGTCATCCAATGATTGACAACAGATTCAGGACAGAAAAAAAGAAAATACATCTTCACACAACATATAATTATTGTTCTTTTGAATTTGCTGCCAAAAGGCACAGCAATCACCACTGGCTTAGATGATTTTAAAAGAGGATTAATGGACAATAACCAGTGTGGCGTAGTGGTGAGAGTGTTGGACTGGGACTCGGGAGATCCGGGTTCTAGTCCCCACTCAGCCATGAAACTCACTGGGTGACTTTGGGCCAGTCACTGACTCTCAGCCTAACCTACCTCACAGGGTTGTTGTGAGGATAAAATGGAGGAGGAGGAGGAGGAGGAGGAGGAGGCTTATGTAAGCCGCCTTGGGTTCCTTGCAGGAAAAAAGGCGGGGTATAAATATAATAAATTAATTTTGATTGATTGATTGATTGAAATATAATAAATTAATTAATAAATAAATATTAGGCAAGATAGCTAAATGATGCCTGTATGCTGAGAGGCAGTAAGCCAATGAGTACCAGTTACTTGGGTGCAATAGCTGGGGGCATGCTGGGAGTTGTAGGTTTTTTTCTGTCTAAACTTGCATAGGATTGTGTCTTATAGATTTCATAGATCATAGAGTTGGAAGGGGCCTATAAGGCTATCGAGTCCAACCCCCTGCTCAATGCAGGAAACTAGAGGAGGGGTCTCCCATCCAAGTAATAACCAGGCCTGACCCTGCTTAGCTTTCCACACTCAGACAGGCTGATCCAGCATGAGCCACAGGCCTGTCTTAATTTGCATTTGTATTATATGGGACTGTCTCTCCATGTATGATATTGCACTGCAGTATCATACTGTTCTTATAAAATGGAGGATACAGATCAATTAACTTAAGAGTGGACCCACTTTTTCCATCATGGAAGCTCAAGAGATGAGTATATTATTCCCTCCATGTTACAATGAGTAGCAGAAATGCAGCTACAAAGAGGGGAAGTGACTCCATTGAAGGTCAAATAGGGCAGAATATGAAGCAACTTCTGAGATCAGTTCCTGAATAGGGAGCTGAGCCAGTCAATAAATAGGAAACCCTTTGTGAATATTTTGTCAGTTTCATTCGAAATTGCATCAGAAAATATGTAAAGAAATTCAAAACATTGAACTGCAAACCACTAAGCTGCCTTCCATAATTAGATATACAATACTTCTTTCGAATGAAAGGAAATTGCTAGCTTGAGTTGGGTATGTACATTGGGTTTCCTCTGGATGGACTTAAGAGCAAAGTTCATTTAAAGACTGGCATCAAGTTGACAAATCATGTTTTCAATTCTGGATGTGTGCTGTGAATTGATAGCAGCAGTGCTTGCTATTATTTACAGCTACAGAACTTTTTCAGGAATGAAGTAGCAAACAAACATTCTAATAGGGCTACATAGGTCATTCTGGAATGGAGCTTTATGAGCACAAGCATACTATCTTCATTCTGCCAGAGACGGTCAACCACATGAGACCCTCGTGCATGCATGCAGGACCGGATCTTACACTGTGTTTTCAATGGACTGTTGTACTGAAGCATTGTGACAAGCTGGCTGTACAGCCCCAGGGCACGTTAGCTGGGGGAAGGGCATGTCAGATTCCCAAAGCGCTCAAATGTTAAACTGTATAATTGCCCGCCTTCTACCAAATAGTTCATAATAGAAGGCAGCCCATTCCTTCACTCCTGCAGAGCAGCAATTAGACCCCATGGATAGGCCCTTGCAGGCCTCAGGGAATTTCCATGTAAGCTTGTGGAAAACTGGATGCGCTATACACCACCATTGGAGTATCTCAAGAAGACTTCTGTTTGGAACCCCCACTGCTTTTCATTTAGTAAGACAATTAATAAGGGTCTTCCCAAGTCTTAAAGAGGGCACCAACTAGCCTTTTTACATTACTGCTCCTACTGGAAAACTCATAGGCATAGCCTGAGTGAGATGGCAAATAGCTCTGGGAGGAACATCTTGTCTTGCCTGCTTTTGTCCCCTTCAGGCTTCTTCATACAAGACAAGCACCCCAAAGAACTTCATTTGCCTTACAGCAGTGGAGTCCATTTGCTTGTACTCTTTGGAAGCAATATGATATATGTAAGTATTGGTCATTCATATAAGCAAACCTTTCATGAGAGATAAAGTTGTAACACATCCAGTTTGTCAATGCTTATGTGATGATGATGATGATGATGATGATGATGATGATGATGATGATAATTTTTTTATTTCTTACCCGCCTCTCCATCTAGATTGAGGCGGGGAACAGCACAAAACACAAAACACATAAACTAATGAAACACAACACATACCATTAAAACATCTTAAAATATATCAAAAAATCTTTAAAACATCTTAAAAACATCTTAAAGGCATCCTAAAATTCCGCCGGATAGGCCTGTCAGAAGAGATCAGTCTTTATGGCTTGTTTAAATTCCAAGAGACTGGTAAGTTGGCGAATCTCCTCCGGCAGGCCATTCCATAATTTGGGAGCAGAAGAAGAAAAGGTCCTCTGGGTAATACTTGTCAGACTAGTTTTGGCGGACTGAAGTAAATTCTTCCCAGAGGACCTGAGTGTGCGGGGCGGATTGTACGGGAGAAGGTGATCCCGTAGCTAGCCTGGACCCAAACCATGTAGGGTTGTAAAGGTAATAAGCAACACTTTATACTTCGCCCAGAAACTGATTGGCAGCCAGTGGAGTGCTTTTAAAACTGGTGTGATGTGGGCACCCCTAGGTGTACCAGTAACCAGTCTGGCTGCCATATTTTGCACTAGTTGAAGTTTCCGGACTAGGTATAAAGGTAGCCCTATGTACAGCGCATTGCAGAAGTTGAGCCTTGAAGTTACCAGCACGTGCACTACCGTCTTTAGGTCTTCCGACTCTAGGAAGGGGCGCAGCTGGCATATCAGCTGAAGCTGATAATAGGCACTCTTAGCCATTGCATCTATCTGGGATGTCATTAGGAGTGACGGATCCAGAAGCACCCCCAAGCTGCGAACACAGTCTTTCAGGGGGAGTGTAACCCCATCCAGAACTGGTTGACATATCTCCAAACCCAGGTTGTGGCCTTTGACAGCAAGCACCTCCGTCTTGTCTGGATTCAGTTTCAATTTATTTTTCTTCATCCAGCCCATTATTGCCTCCAGGCATTCAGAGGAGACATACTATCCTTAGCTGACGCTGTTGCCGAAGGCATAGAGAAATATATTTGGGTGTCATCGGTATACTGATAGCACCCCGCCCCATGCCCCCGGATGATCTCTCCCAGCAGTTTCATGTAGATATTAAATAGCATTGGAGAAAGAATAGCTCCTTGTGGCATGCCACATAGCAGCTCCTTTTTGGAGGAGCAGCTATCCCCAAGCATCACCATCTGGAACCTACCCGAGAGGTAGGACTGGAACCACTGAAGCACAGTGCCCCCGATTCCCAATCCCCTCAGGCGTTCCAGAAGGATACCATGGTCGATGGTATCGAAGGCCGCTGAGAGGTCCAAAAGCACCAACAGGGACACACTTCCCCCTGTCTGTATTCAGGCGTAGATCATCTACTAAGGCAACCATAGCAGTCTCAACTCCGTATCCCGCTCTGAAGCCAGTTTGAAATGAGTCTAGAAAATCAGTGTCATCCAAAACTGCTTGGAGTTGGAAGGCAACCGCCTTCTCAATCACCTTGCCCAAAAATGGATTCACAGGGCTTTCAACTATGTGTAGAATGGCTAGAAATGTTAGATCAGGTCTCAACTACATTTGTCATGTTGATTGGAAGGAGGATCCATTGATGTGGACCATCGGTGATAATACTTACTGTGATGGCCCAACTCAGGTAATGAGTTCTATGAACCAACACATCCACATGATAGAGAAATCACCACAAGGATGCTGATCCTACGGCAACCATAATGAATAGACAAGTGGTTATTGGTAAAACTCAGGAAAATCCAGCAAGCAGAAAGAAATTGAGTTCAACTCTCTTTATGTACTTCTTCTGACCAATTAAATCACATTCAGTACTCATACGGAAAATGCATGACAAGACAGTCATCATGCACTGACTGCACAGTAACTGACAGTCCTAGGGTTTGGAGGAAGATGCTTTCATTCTATAAGTAACAAAAACAGGAAGGTACCAGGTTGAGTCAGGTTATTTCCTAAAGGAGAGCCACAATCTGTAGTCTCCTAAAAAGGTGTTCAGGGGCACAGACAGGAGGCAGGAGAGGCCTATGGTAGAGTGTCATTGGAGTTTCAAGATTCAGAATGCAACTACTGTACATTGAAACATTTTGCAAATCCAATACAAATCCAATACAACTATCCTAAAACAGCAACAATTACCGTACTATGTCAGTTACACACACCTGGAGACTGAATCAACAACATCACATCTCTTCACAGCCACTTAGCCTAGTTAGCCAGCACAATTCATCCACTTTGTTTCTTACCATTCCTTTTCCCCTCCCGCCCATCCTCCCATATCTCTAGGCTTTTCCTACTTCCCATTTCAGAGCAGCAGTCTAGAAATGCCAATTTCACACCTAAATGCACATCAATGCCCTGCCTATGAATCATCTCTCACCGTGTGAATGCATCTGCTGTAACAAGAACTCATCCAACAGAGCAGTCAAAAGCTGTGTTTCACGTGAGACAGAATACGCCAGTGGAGCCTCATCACTGCCCACTCCACTCTGACCCCTTGTGAAGTCATTCTAAGTTTGCAGCAATTCTAATAGCACTGACAGAAATTGTATAGATTTACATTGGATCAAAAAGAATTTGACTTCAACACCTAAAATCTTCAACTCCCCATCCCCACCCAAAGACAAACCTGAGCAAATACTGTAGTTTACCTGTCTTATATCTCCTTGTCAAAGATCCCAAACCTATACCCCCCAAATCTGTATACTGCCTAGATGTCTTGATGTGAAATCAATGCACTGGGACAGCTGTCACCTGGAGCCTTAGATGAAAGGCTAGAAATCATTGCCAAAGAATATTATAAAATGGGGCTACGGGATAATTAATCCCTCCCCCTGCAGTGAGCATATAATGTGAGTTCAACAATTGTGATGATTTTAGGTGTTCTGTGCACTTTCTCAATTATATTTTATCTAAACAGACAGCAATTCCTCTCCAGCACAATGAATGACAGTATGCATTTGCAAGCAACCAGGCAAAAATCACTGATGGGCACATTGTTCTTACTATCGTCCAGTTTTGCCTCCATTCTAAAAGGTTGAAATACCTCTCCTAAGGCTTAGTCACTGGCAGGAAGAGCTTTAAGCTACAATATGCTGGCATTTTTTTGTATTTTTCATCCCACCCATTTTGTCTTTGGCTCTGCCCCCTTTGCCTTCAGCCCTGCTCACCACTTGAATGCAGTCTCTGAGCATTTCTCTGAAATTGAATTTGGCCCTTGGACTGAAAGAGATTCCCCATCCCTGGTCTGCTGACTGGAAGCAGCTCTCCAAGGTTTCAGACTAGGGTCTTTCATAGCCCTACCTGGAGATGCTAGGGATAGAACCAGGGACTTCCTGTACGCAAAGCATGTACTCTGCAATATGGAGAACAGGCATAGAAGTACCTTTAACTACCTCATATTTGGCCATTTAAAAGCACACCATTTTTAAAAGAAGGCAAGATTTCCCTAGCATTTCTGTGACATCAGAGCCATGTCAACTGTTTTGCCAACACTTAGCACATTACAGTAAGATACTGAAATTAGATGTATGGTTGCTTGTTTTATATGTTTAATGTTATTATATAATCCAACTCATTTTAGTAGGAATATGTAAAAAGTCTTGAGTGTGTTAGTGGAAAAGAAGATTATAAATATTTAACACAGCAATTGTGAATTGCCTCATATTTGGCTGACTTTCTGGTGTGGACATACCTATACTTATTCATACTTGATAGAGCAAGCCTTTGCAAATGGAGTGGGATAAGTGGAATGACTCCACATGGAAATTAGCTATAAATATTTTGCAAACATCAAATCAGACTAAAGTTATTTCTTCAAAATGTACACATTCTGGCATATGTGCACATAGGTTTCAGTGCTTCTTGACTTTTCCCAGCAGCACAGATCCAAGACAAAGATATCTGTTTTCTAAAGCCATCATGTGGGAGGCATTTTCAAGCTGTGAAGCACAGATGTAGTATGCAGAACTTCCATCTCTTGAATCCCAAAATGAAGCTGGCAACAGTGCTGTTTTAACTTGGAAAAGTATGAAAGGGTGGAAACCAAAAACCACAAGTTTATCCCAAGATTGCTTGATCTAAAGTTAGTGTCCTCACCACCTCCCTCTTGTTAATTTGTTTTTCCCATTGTGGGAGTCATATCAGTTGTTAACCCTTCTGCCATGTTAAGCATCACATTTTGAAACCAAGTACTACAGGCAATATAAAAACTGAGATATAGCTATTTTAGTCTTACTTGAGCCACGATCTAAGGGCTGCTTCACACCACAATTATATTTTGGTTCAGATACTAAACTACAAAATACACATGTCTCATATCAGTTGAGAATAGTCCACATGCCTTTAAATCACTGCATTTCTCAATTAAATACAACAGCTATGAAAAAATTAGAGTGATACTTCCATGTACTTCACCAAGAAAAACAACAGTTTAAACAACATGTTGTATTCTAATGAGGCACTCATATTTTGTACTCTACCATGAAAGGGAGAAATGACTATAACTTGCTAAAATCAACACAACACTAAAGGCTTCTTATCCTTTTAGGGAACAACATCCTTATAGGTGAAGGGCTTCTCCCAAAACCATCATGCACCTCTGTTCACCCATGACTGCCCAAATGAGTAATTCTTATCTTCATTAATTGGCTTCTGGGTAATGTCATGGATTTAGCTTCTCCAGCAAATAAAAAAAGATATGTTGCTTCATCCACATTATTAAAAAGTTAAAAGGCTAGTAATTCTTGTATATCCTTAATGAAGGCCTAATATTGGAACAGAAGATAAACATGATGTAAACTAGAAATGTCACAACTCTCAGTGCTGCCAGTCTACAGAGTTGATTTCACTGGTAGATGCACCTGAGTATCAACTGTGGATCCTTCACCTTGATTCACAAAGGGGGAGGTGAGTACAGATTGGTCAGCTGTCAATCAACTGGTTTGTGAAGTGAAGGAAAACTCTCCTAGAGTCTAGGCCAGTGATGGCGAACCTATGGCACATGTGCCACAGCTGGCACACAGGGACCTCTCTGTGGGCACTCGAGCCATTGGTCGCCAGATCGCGAAAAGACTGTCCCCTTCTGCATTCAGTGTTGGGTTTCCATAGTAACTCCTCTCCACTCATTCCTCGCTGGCCTCCACAGGCAGGCCCACTCCAACATCTCCACCCCCAGAAGCAGACTGCGTAGGCACCCAGCCCTCCTAACTGAACAGACAGCTCAGAAGCACAGCGCGCGCGCACCCGGTGAAGAGCCATGCCCTGAGACAGAGCGGGGCGCGATTAGCTAGTGCCCCCTCCTCCTTCCTGCCAAATTTAAGGCACTTTGAAATAAATAAGTTGGTTTTGTGTTGCAGTTTGGGCACTCGGGCTCAAAAAGGTTTGCCATCACTGGTCTAGGCCAAGCATACCATCCAACCAAAAGCTCAGGAAGAGAGACAAACCTTCTACATCTTCCACAACGTTTCATGGTACAGCACTGCTTCGTTCAGAGAATTATGGTGCCAGGTTTTACTGCAAGTGCAAGGGTGATTCCACCTAATCCCCTTCAGAGTTAACTGGACTGGAACCAAAAGAAGGTTTTACTATGGACCATCATGCAAAACATAACAGAAGATTAAGAAACAACAGCTAGCAAGGAGTGCATAGTTGATTGTACTCCTTAACCAGGAAGGCACTTTCAAATGTGTTGACACTTCCATGTGTTTAAGCAATCTATGCCCAAATTGTCAAGTCATTTCTGAGCCTATCTGTACTACAAACTTTAATAGTCATGGCTTTCCCCAAAGAAACCTGGGAACTGTACTTTGGTGAAGTGCTGAAAAATCTCTCGTCAAGATCCCTGACCTCTGTCTACTATTGCATTCTCCCAGAATTCTCAGGGTTCCCTGGGACAAGTGAGGCAACAAGTGTTAAACCAGTTTAAGTCTTTAGTTTAGATATGTCATCTGTCTGGATATTTCAGACTCATCCAGTAGTATCCTGCATATGATTTTTCCCAAGACTGAGCAAGTGCACAATAAAACCTGTCTGCACTCTAAAAGAATGGGTTAGGAAAGCATCTAAACCCAATGCCACATGACAGGATGGCTGGTAGGGTATTAACTTGTATCACAGCTGAATAGCAGTCACAGTAATGCATAGTATTACAGAACTAAGTACTTTCCATTGTTCCACTACATCCTCCTAAAACACACACAGCCATGAGGCAGCATCACACTATCATTTACCAATGAGTTCACACTGAGTGTTAGAGATAACGCCAGCAGCAAAGCTCCAATTTGGCTTGACACTCAATCCTTGAAATACAAAAGCATTTGTTTTTAGTGCTTCAGTCTGGAACCATTACATACATTACAGACACAGAGTGTTCTCGGTCTGCATTCTCAAAAGGCTGTAAGAGTGCTGAACCAAACAACATCAGTGAGGTGTCATCTGAAAATAAGGTGTACCATAATAACTGAGCAAGTTTAATTACATGTAGGTTGTTCACAGTCCTTGCATTCAGATTCTAAAGGTGAATCTATACTTTTGACAGCCAACACAGATCTGGGAACCTCACCTAGTGCTTCGCTGCTGCAAATAAGTGGTCTGAGCTTTGCAGGTGCAATGCTTCCTCCTAAAAACCCTTCTCTCCACACAAGAGTTCCCAGACACAAATCTACTACCATCAAGTGGGGAGACACAGCTGAGGATAGAGGTTTCAGAAGAGTAGCTAAGGAACTCCCTGCCTCCACTACTTTTCCCTGTAATTCATGCCTACCTCGCCTTTTTGCAGTAGACGATGGAAAATGAGTACAAGGTTCCCAGACTCATGTTCCCCATGAACGCATGGATCGACAAATGTTTTTCAAACGTCCCCTAAGTCCTAAGGTGCTCCACACCAGTACCAGGAAGCCTCTTTATGTCATCAAAGCCTCTAAGACAATGGCAGCCAAAGGGGCCATGATAAATCTACATAACCAGAGCTTCTGTGACATCAGAGCAGATCACCCATCAAGTGTAACAATATGAAGGAACTACCGGGTTCAGCCTGAAAGGGTTGTGCTTCCTGGGAGGAACCAGGAAGTAGTTATGGTCAACACTCCCTGCTTCTGGGAGAGCAAGGTCACAGCCTGAGAGAGCTATGCAGAAAAGCCTCTTGTTTAAATAAAAGGTAAATGTTTGTTTATAAAGCAGAGTGTCTGATTCTATAAGTGCGATCCACCAACTTGAAACATCAAGCAGAGGAAGGGTTTAAGATTGTATGACTCTTCATAATGATGATCCACTTGCTGTTATACTCATGAAATGAAGATAAGAATCTTGCACTCAAATCAAGATCTAAATTATTTTAAATAGAGATGGAGGGCTCTGACCAAGGGCATCTCTAGCGACAAATAGGTCTTCCACTCGTATCACCATTTCCGTAAAATTCCCAAGCATCATTTTTGTAGCACATTATGCTTTCAGTACTAATGTTCTAACAAACTGATGACATCTTCCTTTTTCGTATATAAGATGGGACCAAGGATGCAAAAATTCAGAAGAAGAAAAATGAAAATGCATTGATGTTAATGCAGAGTTCTTTTAAAATTTTCTGGCTGAGAAAAGTTTGGTACTAGACTTCAATAGAACCTTAAGTGATCTCTTTTCCTAATGGAATATGCAATAACTCAATTTTTGTGAACTGCCCAGAGAATTTCGGGTATTGGGTGGTATAGAAATGAAATGAAATGAAATTGGAAATTCCACAGGATTTAATGCTAACTACTTGGCAAGTGGTATTAAAGATAATGCTGTTGGGTCGTACCACATTAATGTTGTGTCACTATGTTGGATGCTCTAGATCAGGGCTCTCCAACCTTGGGTACCCAGATGTTGATGGACTACAGCTCCCAGAATCCCTTGCCATTAGCCATGCTGGCTGGGTATGCTGGGAGCTGTAGGCCAGCAACATCTGGGGACCCAAGGTTGGAAAGCCCTGCTCTAGATGCTGAGTTCAGCATGTTACTGTATGTGCATACACACACACACACACACACACACACACACAGTTCCAGAAATAATTACTGAATCTGCAGTGCACAAAACTGGAAACATTTAAAATGAGCAGAAAATGGTAACTACCACATCTGCAGTTACCTGCAGCCTAGCTTCCTAACACTAGTTGCAGGTTCTAAAGCATTTTAAAAAAATAAATAATCCTGTGCAACGACTTTTGTAGTGAAACAGGTTTGCTATGCATTATATACAAACTCATAAAATGTTCTGTGTCGTGGTTTACTATTTGAATTACTTAGCATCATTGCCCTTCAGGAACTACAAGGAAGCTGGCATCCAAAAGGAATATAATGGGAAGAATGTAAGAACATAAGAAGGCCTATCTAGTCCAGCCAGCATCCAGTTCCCATAGAGGCCAACCAGATGCCTATGGGAATCCCACAAGCAGGGCAAGAGCACAAAAGCTCTCTCTCTCTCTCTCTCTCTCTCTCTCTCTCTGCATACCCTCCCACTTCCCTTGCTTCTTTGGTGTTCCTTTCTGTCCCTTGCCCCAGCCCCTTGATAACCCTCTGTTCTCACACTTCCAATCTGTCTGCCTCTCCTGCCCCTCTTCTGCCCCCAAACCCATCTTCCTCTTGCAATCTCTTTCTTTCTTTCTTTCTTTCTTTTTCTCCCTCCTTGCAATCCTACTTCTCCAAGGATTGCAAAAGATAGATGGGGATGGGAGCAGGAGGGGATATAGATAAAAAGAGGAAAAAAATTAAGCCCACTAACACCTGAAATTGAGCCCACTAAAGCTCCATTATCTAAGGCCTTGTCAGTGCAAGAGCTGAAATTCATATTGAGTCAGGAAGCTTTAATAAGGCATGTTCCAGTAGGTGTATGAAAAGAAAGTGTATACTGGCAAGTACCTACACTCCTCATGTTGCTGTGATTTGAGTCAGAAGACAACTGCTTCATGAAACATCCCTTTACAACTCTTCAGAACTCCCTCTTGCCATAAGGAAAATGAGTTGCTACATTATGTACTCTGCTACTCCGGCAAAAGGATTCCATCTCCTGACAGTACTAGGATTCACCTCTCAACAGAACAAAATAGATACTTCCTTCTAGGAGCAGGCAAGTCCAAATTCTTCCCTCAAATTAAATAAAAAATACATTACTCCCTGGATTGGACATGACAAAAAAAACGAAGCAGGGAATGAAAGAGGCAGCTGGGGGAAACACAATTTGAAAGGAACAAATTAGAAAACAGCAAGCACAATGAGAGTGTCTGATGAGAGCTGCTCTGCAGTGTCACTCTTGCTTTACCAACAGACACAGCAGCTGCTTTTGCATTACCACTCAACCACTCATCTAAAAACTGCAATGCAGATGGCATTTCTTGCTCTTCTGCCCCCGCCCCCCACTCAGCTCCTTGATCTAGATAAGTTGCAATGTTCCGTTATGAGCATGCCCCTTAGAGTCATAGAATAGTAGAGTTGGAAGGGGGCTATAGGGCCATTGAGTCCAACCCCCTGCTCAATGCAGGAGAACAGATGTGGGCAGCCCAGGCACTCACCCATCCAAGCACTGACCTGGCTCATACCTGCTTAGCTTCAGCAAGTGGCCTGCATTATGTGCTCTCAACGGTCTGCTTCTCCCCATTTCAGGTTACACTCTGCTCTCTCTTACCTTGAGAGCTGTCCAACACCTTCACCTCCCTCAATTTATAGAGCAGCTTCAAATTCTCCCCACCCCTGTACAAGAAAGTGGAGGAGAAAACAGTTGCAAAAACTGGTTGCAAGTTCCAAGAAACTGGCTGTAAGAAGTGAAGAAAACTCTGAAGAGCAGAGTTATGCTTTACTTCTCATATCAGTGCTTTACAGAAATAAGAACTGAGACACAGAAGACTGGGAAAGTCACGCACCAGAATTACAAGTGAAAGTCACCTTGCACCACAGGGAATTTCCAAAGAATATTGCAAGGGCAATGTGGCTGAGAAGACGATGATGCTGAAGTCACAAAACATGAAAACCGTGACCAGTCCTATCTTCAGGCAGCTAGTTAGATTGCAACACCATACTTGTCTTGCACTGAACCAATTCACCATCCCCATGGTTGTTTTCAAATTAAAATAATAATTAAAATAAAAACAGGGATCTCTCACATAACATGTAATTTGGCCTTAAGAGAGGGGGAAGGAACACAATCATTTGAGAATGATATGGAGAAATAATAGAAAATTAGAAGATGGAAGCATAACAGTAGAGCTGAAGTCAGGGGGATGACACACTGAAACATTAAGGAGCAGAGCATGGGAAGGTGTCATATATCTTTAGGGCCAGAATTACTCCTCTGATCAACACAAGGATGTACAGTCACAAATGGTTGGCATCATTACAGAGGTTATGCACCTTTAGAAAGAGGCAATCTCTTGCTCTGCAATGACCTGGAACAAATCTCTCAAGGTAATGCAGCCTCCAACTCCGCCTGGGTGCTTCCATGGGAGTTTCTAATAAGATCTGAGATGAATATTCATCTCAGATCAACTAGCATGAAGCTGACTGGAAATGAAATAATTCAAGGGAGCAGTTGTCCTAGACATGGTGGAGGGTGCATGGGGTGAGAGCCAGTGTGGTGTAGTAGACACAGTGTTGGACTTAGACAGATGAGACCAGTGAGCTTTAGCGGGGACTTGAACACAAGCCTTGTCTGTCTCAGTCCAACACCCTGCCCACTACACTGGCTCTCACCCCATGTACCCTCCACCATGTCTAGGACAACTGCTCCCTTGAATTATGAAGGCCTTGTCCTTAACTCTCAGACCAGCCTACCTCAAAGAATTGTGAGGATAAAAATGGAGGGAAACATGTATGTCACTCAGAGGTCCCTGGGTTCTAGTATTATGTGGGAGAGGGAGAAAAACCAATAGCAACCAAGTCTATAAAGCTCCAGAGTCTAGGTTATGCATCACTGTTTATGAGGAAGAAGCTTTGCAAGAATACCTCCAAGTAATGACCATTCTGGACATGCCTCCACATTGGGCCAATTTACATAACAGTAGCTTTGTTGGTGAGACCAAGAGGCCATTTGGCTTAACAGTCTTATCAGTGTCAATGCCCAATACTTGAATGCCACAGAAAAGTTATCAAGAGAACAGGCACTAATTGGTTGCTTTATTCCATCAATGATTTCATGCCTTCAGCAGTCTAAAGTTCAGCAGTCTAAAGTTCAAAAGAAGGCTACTATACTCAGTAGCCAAACTATAATCAGAAGCCAAGTCTCAATTCCTAGCCCTTCATTTTCCTTTCCCAAGGAAAGATTCAAAAGAGTTATCCTGCAGATTTCCCCCATTCTCTAAATTCACCTGCATGATTGGTTCAGTCTGCTACCCAAGGACATCTAAAGAATCAGTTCAAAAAGTGCCCTGCCACATTTTAGCATTTACACTGTAAATTTTACAGGATGATCCTGCAAGTCCTGATTCACAGACAATGGCAGGAGTAGCCATACTACAAGAGGAATAGCTAAACTGCTCCCCCCTCTCCCCCACCACTGCTTCTTTGTAAACTGGACTGCGAGCACTTGGCACACAAAAGACAGATCATTAGGATGGGAGCAGAAACTGATTAGTCTCAAGACAAAGTCTGGAAAAGGCCTTTGTCAGTTTCACCTTGGCAATGGATTCAGTTTAAGATTCAAGAGGAACTCTGTTGCCAAAGAAAGAGCTGACAAGGGATTTCTCCGGACTTTGCCTTGAGATTAGTCACATTCTATTTCCATGGGCCGGTACTCCCCTCTTTGTAAACTCTGCACTGGATAATAACATGATGGGAGGTAGTCCAACGTCATGTTGCTCAACATCAGTGATACTGTCAGAACTGTCCAATAGGCACATGGGAGTTACTTGTTCAAACAAGGTTGTTAGATTTTTTGGGAAAGAAGTGATTTGTTTTGCTCTTTGACTTAAAGAATGAAGATTTTTTTGGAAAGAAGAGGCTTGTTTTGCTCTTTGACTTAAAACTTTTTAAGAATGGTTGTAACCTCTGTTCATCATCGTAACTTTGAGCAGTTACTATCTCCAGCTGCTTCAGAGTTTAGCTCAGCCATCACACTGGTTGCATGCATTTTGTTGCTGTAGGTATGAATTTTATTCTATTTTTCCTAAATTAATTTTGTTTGTTTATTCATTTTTCTCAGAGAGGGCTTCCCCCCCCCCAGCAATATTGTACAAGATTTGACAATATTATTTAAAATGTCCAAAGTGTTTAACAGAAATAAAAAATGTTCATGAGACCTTGACTTTGCTCCAAGGCACATACATAGGAAGTGGTGTGAGGGAACATTTTTCTGCAACCTAACAACAGAAGAACTGATTAGATAGAATCATAGGTCTAAAGGCGACCTGAAGAACATCAAGCCACTGTGCTTTTATATAACTATAGTCCTATTCATACAACTATACTCAACTGATTATAAGGGAGGTAGAGGACATAACTGCCCAAGATGGGGGTGTGGGATGGGGGGGAACTGAATTAAAGCTCAGCACACCAAGAACAAACCCCAGCCAGGGAAACTAAAACCAGCATCTTCTGCAGATCATTGTCCATACCAGATGCTTCACAGAACAGAAAGCAATCAACCAGTTATTTATGGCAAGTGAGTCCTACCTTCACCTAACCTATATGCCAGAGTGATGGCCCCAGCTTCTTTACATCAGCTTTTATTTTGGGGCACCATCCCTGCCTTGGCTTTCTCCAGGTCAAGAGTGATTTGATCCCCAAACCCTTCAGAGTTCTATCAGAAATAGTTTGGTGTCATTGGTTCTATGGAGTTAAAGCTGCTAAAATACTGGGATTATTTCTGTTCAGCACCTTTCAGATATAAAGAACTGAGAGTCCAACTGAGGGTGAAGGAAGTGAGGGATTTATTGTGACAGTAAAGAGATAAAGTGAACGGGATGCATATAAGCAATATTATTTACAAAGAAAACAAAATTCTAAAACATAGTTAGAAATTAACATTTTAAAGACAACCTTGTGTTATATTTCACATTCTGTAGAAGAAGACTACATTATAACAGTATATCTTTCTAAATCAGTCAGACAGTTTTGGCTACTGGGTGGGTGGCACAGGAATGAAATGAAATGAAATTACTAAGACCATACTTGAGATTCTAATTACAGAGGTTTTTCATCCACTGTCAAGATGCCTTCACCCCTCTTCTGAACTGCAGTCTCCTGACTATTGCCTGATTTCTGGGGATGGGGAGTGTAATCTCTTAAGGTTTTCTCAGTCATTTATAAATCCATTAGTTAGCAATGGTCTAGCTTGCAAACAGTCTCCCAATCCTTCACTCCCAATTGAAAATCTGCAATCCATATCCCATCTTGACAGAAATTTGAATAGACAGCAGTCTGGGGACTGGATTCACTATGTCCCAAAAGAGATGCAGCAAATACGGCCAGAGTGGCAAATACTATCACAGTGATGCAACTATTGTTTACAGCAGGGGTGGGCAACCCACAGCCCTAGGACTGCATGTGGCCCTTAGCCTAATTTCACAAGCCCTCTGTATGTGATCAGTTCAGACATCTGGCAAGAGAAATCTGTCCTTTTCCTGGCATCCTGCTGCTTAGGAAAGAAGACAGGAGAGAGAGAGAGAGAGAGAGAGAGAGAGAGAAAGGGGTGGCAGAAAGGAAAAAGGAGTGATCCATCTTCTTTTCGCTCTGGCCCTGCCCACTACTGGTTTAAACTACGCCCACTGCTGACATGCAGTCCCCAGCAAGGGAATGCAGCCCTTAACAG
The DNA here is from genome assembly GCA_021292165.1 of Shinisaurus crocodilurus. Taxonomy (NCBI): domain Eukaryota; kingdom Metazoa; phylum Chordata; class Lepidosauria; order Squamata; family Shinisauridae; genus Shinisaurus; species Shinisaurus crocodilurus. Next base: position 223,222,788 of record CM037877.1, read on the forward strand.
CAAAAAGTTTGCCCACTCCTAGTTTACACCAATCATTTAGAGACACACTGAATGCAACGTTATATCTTCTATATAAAGAACACAAAAGCAGTAATGTTGGATTTGACCAAAACTCCATCTAGTCCCAGATTCTGTTTCTAACCGTGGTCAGCCAGAAGCTTCTGAGAAGCTTACAAGTAGGGCACAAAGGCAACACAATTCCCCTATTCCTCAACACTGCTTCTGAATGTGGAGGTTCCGTTTAACTCTAATGGTGAATTCCTGTTGGTGGAATTATCTTGACAGGTTGCTGTGCTGGTATAGGTCCTCAATAAGATGAGTTCCAGCACCTGAAAAAAATGTATTCCCTTAGAGCAGCCTCCCCAACCTGGTGCTCCCCAAACTGGTGTGTTGGACTTCAGCTCCCAGCATCCCCCAGCCAGTATGGCTGGTTGCTTGGGAAGTCTGTCTTAGAATAACCTGCTCTGTTCTCAGAGCAGTCAGTTAGTAAGATTAGATATGGAAGAACACAGAATCCAATGTAAATGATTCAGTCTGCTTTAAAAAAAAAAAAACAACCCGAAAAACAAACAAACCAAACACCTACAAATGATTGCAAAATCTGCACAAAAACTAAAATACATTCCCATTTTATCTTCACAGTAAGCCTGGGAGGTAGGTTAGGATGAGAGACAGTGACTGGCCAAAGGTCACCTACTGATCTTCATGGCTGAGGGGTGATTTGAACCCAGGTCTTCTCCATCTTAATTTGACAAGTCAGCCACTTCACCACATTGGCTCTCGCCTAGAGTTAGGTAAACAGAAGCATATTTTGTACCTATTTTGCATTCACATGCAAACATATACTTGTGGTCCTGCCTGAGGTTACATGATCATAGACGTTTGACTTTTATGTGCAATTCCCTTACAGCACTGACCTTCCTTAACCAGTCCTCTCTCTATGTAACTACTAAATCTATATCCCACAAGCTTTCATAACTAACCTCAGCCTTTAGTTGACATGAAATGTATAATTTGTATGTTGAAAATAGTCACTATAAAAACAGATGTTTCTGCTGCAACATCTTCTAGAGATCCCTCCCAACACATGAAGACACATTCCTCCTGCAAAATCTGTGCAAGTTCTTTACAAGTCTCAAATACTGTTGAGGAATATTAATAATTCTGAAACCACAAATACTTCATTGGCTGCCACTTGTAATCCCCTTCTCCCAATCTCAGGATGGTTAAAATGTGTGAAGGAGAAAATGCCAGATCCTCCCAACCAAACCACTACCATAGTAACATGTACAATTCCCTGTTCTCTTTGGTCTTCACCTCCCATTAGAATCTCTTCTCTCTTAAAGTAACAGGCACACTTCTCATGTGTGTATCAGATTTCAGATTTCTTCTGTAGAAGTGCCATGAAAACTCTGATACCTCCATCATCCAATGAGGCCCAAACCTCATATTTATGACCACTGCTTAACACTAGAACCAAGAACCCATTACACGGATGTAAATTCCACTGAAATTACTAGGAAGGCTTTTTCAAGTCATATTAGGATCAAGATGAGAAACAGTAAGCCTGGGCAGGGTCTGTGACAGCCACAGTGCCGTGTGTACAGCCTCAAACAAACTACTGGTGGTAAGTGAATTACAGCTGCTAAACTAACAACCCATTTAATTCAATGGGACTGATTTCCAAGTAAGCATGTTTAGGATCTGGCTGTAAGGATACTATTAGTTAGGCCAGTGTTGTACTACAGCAGTGTTCTCCAACCTGGTGCCTTCCAGATGTTTTGGACTTCCCATTAGCCACAGTCAGTGTGGCCAATTGTCAGGAATGCTGGAGTTGTACTCCAAAACATCTGTAGAGTGCTAGGTTGGCGAAGGCTATACTAGTTAAAAGAAAAGCAAACAGAGGAAATCTTCTGAGAGTTCAGTTAAATGGTGTGGAAATCTCAAATTACTAGAGAAAAGATGAAGAATCTCTCAAGCAAAGCCCAATAGGTCATATCCAACAAAGTCATTACAGACTGGAATTTGATATAGGCTAGTGCAACTGACATGAGCAGGGAAGAGTTCTTAATGAGAAGGAGATCATGCAATGGGCATAAGTAGTAGTAATGTCATATACAAGAGGAAGACTCAAGAATGGCCAGAAGATTAACTTTCTTACATCTGGCTCCATTATAGTTGGTACTCCTGAAAGGAATGGCGTTAGCATTTTCAGTGCCCAGGCCAAAAAGATGGGAAAGCTCCTCTCTATCAATAACACCCATGCCCTGTTCCCCTCCCCTGTCTACAGTTGGCCACTTTCTCCCCCTGCAGTGGCACAGAACATCAAGATGGTGCTGGGCATGCACAGTGCACACAGACATCGATGAGAAGCCATATCTTGTAAAAGCGGTACATGTCTAACTAGTGGTAGGCGACCAGCCAGTGAGCTGACCTGCCACTGGCTCGGTGGATGCCGCTGCTGTGCCAGGTCAAAAGCAGACACATGTCAGGCCACTCGGCAGACTTCCGGGTTCCCGGCGGGCCACTTTTTAGATAGAAAATGCTGTAAGATATGTTAAAAGAGGCCACAATTTGCACAAGTTATGCAAATTGCAGCCACTTTTGATGTATCTTACAGCATTTTCTACCTAAAAAGCGGCCTGCTGGGAACCCAGAAGTCGTTTCCCTGCCTCAGCTCGGGAGAATGTAAGTCGAGCCAGGGAAGCAGGTAAGGGGGACAGAGTTCGAGAGGTCAAGCCCGGCCAATTCGTCGGATTTCCACCCCCCCGAACGGAATCCTCACACATCACTATGTCTGATACTGTCTTGGGGGTTGTCTCCACAACACACACACACTGAAGCAGATGGCAAATAATACTTATCGGATAGAGTATGACCAAAATTTAGCATATGTTCAAAACCATGGAAACTACAATGTTCCTTCAGTGCCAGGGACCTTTCTTGTTTGCTCCCTTTTTAAATTATCACAATCCCCACGATTCACCAAAGAGTATTAAAGCAAGAGTGCATACTCAGAATCTCTTAGCAGAGCCTTCCCAAAACTGGGGAATGCTGGGAGTTGTAGTCCAACACATCTAAGGGCACCACCTGGTAGAAGGCTGTCTTAACAATTCAGGCATTAACTAATCTGTGCTAAGTGATCCTGGGTACACACTCTTGCTTAAGAACCTAAGAAGGGTCATGTAAAGTCCACCTACTCCAGCATTTTTTGTAAGAATCTCAGTATCCTGCAGTCACTATGGCTCAGTTCACACATCATGGCTACCCAGGATTTAAACAAACCCTGGGTAGCTATGAAGAAGCAGGAGTGAGTGAGCATGCTGGCTCCTGGCCACCTGCCCACTCCCACTGAAGTAAACAGTCCAGGGATGCTTCATCCCTGGGTTGTTGTCCAGGACATCTGAACCTGGAATTGTTGTGGGAGGAACAACCTAGACTTGTAACCCATGGTTTGTTCTTGGGTAACAAATCTGGGTTGTTCCTCCTGCAACAACCTCCAATTCTGAATTTGGATGTCACAATAAACAACCCGGGGACAGAACTCCCACTCCATTATCAACAACCCACAGTTAAGAAACCATGGGTTGTTTGTGACATGTAAACCAGGTCTATACATTGGCCAGTGGTCTACCAGTAGGCTATGATCTCCTTTCTGCCCATCTTTGTTCCATTCCGTTCAGTTGCCACACTGACGGGGGGGGGGGGGTCCACATCAACCTACTGGAGAAACAGGTAGTTCTCCAGAATTTAGGGTCTGCTCCAGAACACTGTATGTCTGTAGTTGAATGAAAGCAAAAGCAAGGAAGTTGAAGAAGCAGTTTAATAGCCTTGAAACAATCAAGACACTGACTAAATCAGTTGTTTTCATTTTTAGTCTACGTTTAAAAAAATATTAAATTTCTAATATTCACAAATGTCAAGCCTAATGTTTATGTGTACACAAATTTAAACAATTCCTGTCACATATGGCTATGCCTGAGAAATGAACTAATATCAAAAGAGAACCAGACCCAAGAAAAAGGAACCAGAGCTTCAGTATTGTTCAGACTGCTCTAACAAGAGAACTTCAGTATGAGTCACAAGCTATGGAAGAAAAAACCTCTCAGACCTTCAGTTCTGTACTCCGGGCATGTTAAGAACAGAATGAAGTTCTGCAACACTCCATCCTTCTGGCTTATTAACATGTGTTACAAGCCTGCCTGCCTCCCCACTCTGTGTGTCTGTCTGTGTCTCTCAAGGCATTTTGGTCAAGGGCCTACAACAGGCTGCAAAATGATGTTGCTTTATAAACATGTCCATACTCTCTTTAAGTTGTGCATGTCATTCACCCAGCAAAGCACCATGGGCATGGTACACACAGGTGACTGTACTGTTTTCCAAATTGTAGAATTCAAATCCTACAGATTTCTCACCTTGGGAAAGCAGAGGTACAGGGTGAAGGATATTTCAGAGATTAGGGTGCAAGGCTGAACTATAATTATCGGGCCATCGCTGAAGGTCCTGGTTAATTAACCATAGGTTCTCATTACATCCAAATCAGGAAACTATGGTTTGTGCCAAATTTGCCACAAACCAATCTGAAATGATGGTTTGAAGTTAGTTTCAGATCCTGTTTTGTTCCTATCCTGGCAACCATAGTTTCTCAGTTTAGACATAATGAGAAACTATTGTTAATTAACCCAGAAATCTTCCATCATGGTGCTCCAAGAAGGGAGGAGGGAAGGGACAGCATAAGGATAGACCAGTGATGACGAACCTATGGCACAGGTGCCACAGCTGGCACACAGGGACCTCTCTGTGGGCACTCGAGCCATTGGTCACCAGATCGCGAAAAGACCGTCCCCTTCTGCAAAACACTAATGATTTTGTTCTTTCTCACACTGTGGAACAGAATGATTTTATTCTAGAATTCCTGTTACAGAATTCTTTTCTACATTGTTATCACATTTAAAAGATTTTGAAGAATGATGCACAGAGCATGGCTTGGATGTAAAGCCCTAGCAGTTGACCTGAGTGCCGCATGTGTTGCTCTCAAACTAACCGAGTATGAGCCAAGGTTTGACAAATTATCAGCATGCATGCAATAGCAAAAATCACATTAATTGTGCAAAAGCATGCCCAATGCAAACTTTTACCTAATGCAGTGTTTGCAGTCCAAGACATATAGTGTTTAAAATGTGTTAAGCACGTTTAGTTTTCTTGTTTATCTTGCTTATCCTAGTACAGGTTGACTTTTACTTTTACTAATCCGACACCTGTAGAAGCAGGGAAAGGACCTGGGGTAAAGCTTGCCCCATACAATTTCAGTCTGGCATATAATCATATTACAAGTTGAGAATCCCTTATCCAAAAATACATGTGCCTAATTATTCAAATAGTTTGTATAAATTCCCTCCAGGCTATGTGTACAATGTAGTACTATAATAATTTTTTGAGTTGATTTTTTTCCCAACAAAAAACTGTTTGTATCATTGAAAGCTCTGTTATTGTGTTTTTCTTTTAAGACAAAAGGTGTTAATTAGTTCGGACAACTGTATGAGTTGTTTTTCTAAAACTAAAATCTCGGTATTCAGGTTTAATTGCAGTGTTGGCACTTTGAAATAAATAAGTTGGTTTTGTGTTGCAGTTTGGGCACTCGGGCTCAAAAAGATTCGCCATCACTGGGATAGACCATGCAGGCAGCAAGGCTCATACATGTCTCAGCTTAGCAAGTCAAAGTATGCATGACCGAACTGGGCCACTGACTCTCACCTATGATTTTGTGAAAGTTTCCAGTTTCCTGCAAGTTTATTTACAGATATGAAATAAATGAGAAAGCAGAAAAATATATGTGATAGCTGCAGGACAGAAAACTGACATAGCCCCATAGTACTCCAGGTCAGAAGAGATCACTTTGGGGTCTAGGTCATTCCAACTACAAGTCATATGAGGGGGACTCTCTTGAGTCAGAAGCTGCCCACAGTAAATGGGCCCCTTGTGGGAGGGGCTGTTGCTCAGTAATACTGTAGAACACATGCTTTGCATGGAGAAGGTCCCAAGTTCAATCCCCAACTTCTCCAGGTAGGGCTGGAAAAATTCTTCCCTGAAATCCTGGAGAGCCACTATAGTGTCAACAATACTGGGCTAGATGGACCAACGGTCTGACAGTATAAGGCAGCTTCCTATGTTCCTATGCTTACCACTGATTTTGTCTGACCTCATGTGAAGCACATTACAGAAAACTATCTACAATACTCACAGTGTCATCCAACCAGCCTGTGCCTGACTAAAACATATACTGAATGACTGCAACTGCTTTCAGTGACAGAAAACAGAAAGCCTTCCAAGAAGGACCATTAATATCCTCTGGTATTTGAGAGGAACAACTCCTGGAGCAAAATCATGAATCTACTGGGTAAGGGTTCTTCCAGGTAACCAAAGTCTTTGGGTCACACTTCTTTCTATATATAACATATACAGATATGTTGCATATACTAGGACTGCAGACTTTAATTGGTTGAATCAGTAGATCAATCAATTAAACCTTTAGTTGATTAATCAAGGGGGAATCATTTTAACCTGTCAGGGCAAATATTCAACAACAAGACTATGAATCAAGGGCACACTTCTCTTAAAAAGAGACTGTTTTGGTTCTGGTGTGTTAACTATAATAGAGAATGAGAAAAATATTAAAGATTACTTTCTAACAACATGGTAGCTTGTGTGTTCTAACACTTCTTGAAATATCTCAAAAATATTAGTATTCACAGAGTGCTTTTTGAGTCATCAAAGCAATTCACATACAGTATCCCAGGATTCCATACAACAAACCTGTAAAGTGAGTCTGCATTATTATCTCCATGGTGCTGTGGGGCTGAGGTTGAAAGAATTGGCTTGCATAAAACTCCTAGTGAGTTCACGGCTGAAGTAAAATTTGAACTGGGTATTTTTCCAGCTCCTGCTCTTCGCCACTATTCCTGAAATGTTGATACTATGCAAATATATTCACATTAAATTCACTTGATTAAACAGATAAGATATTAATCAGCTAAAAATTATTTCAGTTGTTGGCAGTCCTAATATATGTATGCATACATTCACACACTATGTTGCACCAAGGTGCACAGTTAAGAAAATCAGAACCTCTGCACTTTTCCTAATGCAAATTCAATCTAAACCTCCTTCAACCTCATTTTCCTAGCAATATACAAGAAACGGAGATACCTCTCAGGAGATTTCTACTCCCTTTTTGCAGACCTAGTGACTTTTAGAGGTTTATTCAACTTTGATTCTGCATGTTGCAAACAGATTTGAAAACTCTCTGGGATTGCTTGATTGGCATGTGTGGTTGTTCAGGCGGGAATATGGGATGGGTTAAGATTTTAAAATTTTTATATTGTTTTAAATGTGTTTTATTGTTTTTATTCTATGTACATCGCCCAGGGTGGCCAGTTGCCGGCCAGATGGGCGATAAATAAATATAAATAATAAATAAATAAATAAATGCCATTCATATGCTGAAAGACCAGGGAAAGGGTGAGGCCCAAGAGTCAAAGCAAGCAACTAGTGAAGTTAAGGAGTCCCAAGTTCTTTTCTTACTACCATATTAGTGTATATATGCTATAGTATGCTCCTTCACTCTCAAATGGAAATGTAGTCCACTGATAGAAGCAGCTTGACCCTAGTTATATACCAAAGGAGACACTTGCTAATTGATGACAAGGGTACATCTGGACCAACTCTATTTAGCCCAATATATACCTGAATATACCAGAAACAGATGATGCAATCTGTGCTTCATCTTGAGTCCCCTCACTGATTAGTGTGCCATTTCCAGATTTCTGAGCTGCTAGTTTATCCCAAAGAGACATGGCTGCATCCAGACATAACACTAAACCATGGTTTAGTGTTAAAAGAATGTGCCTAGCTTCCCTCCAGACTCACACACTCTTCCCACTTCCATATTAGGTTAACTGCAGTTTAGTGTGCTGTATAAACCCTAATCTGTGGTTTATCTTAACTATGGTTAGTGAAAACTAGTCAGCTTCATAAATTATGGTTTGAGTTTAGCTTGTTTCCACTAACCATAGTTAAGATCAACCACAGTTTGCCCAGTTTAATCTAAAACAGAAGCAAACACTTTTGAACTCCTCCTCACAGCTGCAATGAAGAAGGGCTGTGAGCCCAGGGGGAGGCTATACTCATTCTCATAATGCTAAACTATGGTTTAGCATTACATCTGAACCAGCCCAATGTGGTAAGGCATAACTACTCGAGCACATATTCAGCATTGTGTATAGTTTGTGATCTTCTCACAATACTGGGAGGAGGAAGCACAAAAATATGGAAACTGTGGAAAGAGTAGCACTGTAACTAGGATGGACAATGAACACACTGAAGCATAAAAAAGAACAAAAAGGAGCACTAATACAGAAGGAATCCAAGTGTGCAACACTGATTGACATCAGCACAATGATTGCAGCAGAGCAATGCTCTGTACCTCTGTAATGATATCTTCTCCTCCTATGCCCCACAAGAGTGTCTCTAGCTTCTGGCATGGATTTTGTAAGATGGAAACACACACATCACAAATCAAATAGAAATTGAGGTAAATTCATCAAAGTAGATAAGGGTACGGTAATCCAGCTGATAATTGTGTTCTTAGATTTCCAAAAAGCTTTGGATGAGGTCCCTCATAAAAATCTCCCCAAAGGTTAAGCAGCCATGGGATAAAATGGAATGTACTTTTCTGGATCAATCAACTGGTTAAATACAGGAATTGGAGAGAGGAATTTATGAGCTGTTATCTCAGTAGAAGAGGTGTACAGTGAGGTGCCTTCAAGGATCTGTACTGAAACTTGCACTTGTTAACATATTCATTAACATCCTGCAAAAAGGTGTGATCAGATTTTCAGATGATGCCAAATAATTTAAAACAGTTGAATCATAAACATGCTGTGAAGAGTTTCAGAAAGCTCTCATAACTCTATAGGGAAGAACAACAAAATGGCAAATGAATTTCAGCTGATGGTAGATGCCAAGTGACATACTTTGAGGATGAATAACCCCAGCAAGGATGAAAACACAATTAGCTATTGCTACTCATTTAAGAGATCCTGAAATCACTACAGATATGTAGCTCTCTGCAAATGGTATAAACAGAATGTTATGAATGATTTAAAAAGAATACAATAGAGCACATCTTGAGCAATATGGCCATCTTATGGAAGGAAGGAAGGAAGGAAGGAAGGAAGGAAAAGGCATAAAGAGGAGGAACAAAAGTGACGAAGAATATGATGCCTTTTATTCAGTGAAAAGCTAAAGAGGTTAGAATATCTAGCTAGAAAAGAGATTCTAATGAGGGGATAAATAAAACATACAAGACATGTGGATTGAAAGAGGTAAGTAAGAGACTCTCTACCCTTTCTACAAGACACAGCAGAAAGAAGAGAAAATATTTTTCTCACAGTTCACACTGAACTCTCTGCCAGCAGATTCTGGACACTTGTCAGGACAGGATATTGGGTTAAAGGCACACACAATTGATTTGACAGAATATAGGTGTTTATATAGTCTTATGAATTTCCTGTAACCTTCCCTCCCTTCACCCAAATCAGGAACTCCTGGTAAAAGCATGTCAATCCACATATGCTCAGGATGCTCCAGGATGAGTAAAGTAATGAGCAGATGTAGCAAGGCAAGATTCTAGGGACTTGGAAGGGCCAGAAATCAGATTTCATGCTTCATTTGCCTCTCCTTCTGGTCCAGGCTAGGTTTGACACACCCTTCAGCTTTATGATTTATTTCTTCCTTGGAATGGGGGGAGGGGGATACAGCCAGCAGGTCAATTCTCAGCTGAGACTGCAGTGCGCTGTCCTTTCTGGAGGGAGCTTGAGGGAAATGGAGGTCCAAGTGTTTCGCCTTGAAACACAAACCAGCTGCTGAACAACCCATTTCATCCATCCCCCACCAGCCAGGCACAACCAACCCTCCAACTCCTGTATCACATTTTGGTGTGATTGTTTATATATACAGTAATCACTTGCAAACTGAACCAGATTTTTGCTATAACTAAGAGATGGGGGAGAGGGGAAAATGCACTACACAAAAGTTTTATTGCAACTATCTACAGACTTACAATTCCCAAATGGCAGCGCTCCGTTATTCCCTCCCATGACTTTGCCAATGCTCCCCTCTTCAAATATACATCTCTTTTTGCTACACCAGGCCTGTATGCCACACTTTCCCCCAATTCTGCCAGTGCCCAGTAATGCTAACATAAACCATCCCGTGGCGTGCTAGCAATGCATTTCCACCCAAGCTTCAATTCTATCCAGTGTGCTTGGACACTAAGAGATGCTTTATGCATGACGGTTTATCTACAAAAAGATAATACACTCATGTTTCAAAATAGCAAAAGTATTTCGTTTTGCCATGATTAAACTTGCATCATCTTCAAACATGATCTTGTGCACCAGTGCACACACTGTTTTTCTACATAGATATTTTCTCAATGGTAGAAAGCTGCCTTACAGAGTCAGACCACTGAGCCATCTAGCTCAGTATACTCTACATCAGCCTTCCCCAACTTGGTGCCTTCCAGATATGTTGGACTACAACTCCCAGCATGCCCCAGCTAGACATGCTGGTTGGGGCATGCGGGGACTTGTAGACCAACACATCTGGAGGGCACCAGGATGGGGAAGGCTGGTCTACATTCAGGCAACAGCCCTCCAGGGTTTCAGACAGGTCTTTTCTCCAGCCCGACTTGGGCATTCAATGTGGGACTTTTCACATGCAAAGCATGTGCTCTACCACTGAGCTATGGACCTTTCTCTATTACTGTGTGGTGCTGCCCCAGCAACACTTACCATTCTGTTTCCCCTTTCTACTATTCTCAGTATTCAACAACTGTCCCTACAGTAATGTTAGTGTCCCTACAGTACCCTCCCCACATTCTAGCCCCATATCCCACTTGTCCTAAGTCCTTCAGACCTAACCCTGTGGCTTCTCTGTTATTCCATGGCTGAGTTCCCTATCTCCCATTCCACAGTTGCTCCTAATTCCCAGTCTCCTTCACCATCGCAAACTGTTCTGCCTGTGTACCTGCAGCCTCATCAAGTCCCCCTTCCAGCTCTGGTCTGCCACCCCACAAATATAGTGCTATTGACACCCCAATCGATCCCTTTTGCTACTTCAGCCAGTAGCAACAGTTGCCAGTCACCCCAAAGGGGTGTGGTAGTTTTGCAAGATATAGACAGCACGTGACTCAAGAATGCAGACAGTTCAAAGGATTCTAAGTTTCTAGGAATGCCAGACTAGAGAGATACCCATCCTCCCAGACTTTCCACTCCCAAACGCAGAAGCCTCTGTTTGAATTTTCTCCTCCCTGCACACAGCTCAGTTAGAGAACAGCATTTATGCACAGGGGGGTGGGGGGGGGGAAGCAGAGAGTTTAATTACGAGAGCCAGTTGCATAGAAACCAAATTGTTGGTGCTCAGGAGGTGCTGCTATTTATTCCCCCTATGCTAAGCCTATGACATTTGCAAAGCAGCCATTCCTGGGCGGATGTCTCAAATAGAGGGATTCCAGGTGGGGAAAGAGTAAGAGCAGCCATGAAGCACTAGCAACTGCTATTCCTATGCAGATCTCCCTAGTAACCAAACAGAGTCTATTCCTCTCTGTCTATTCTAGGAGGCATCAACACGTCCATCCCTCCCTACAGCCTTCTGCCCCTCTTGTCGTGTTGCAGGCTTTCATTTCAACTGCAGCTGGCACAGAGCTATGTTAGCGACCACTCCCCTCTTTCGCCAACAGCAACCAGAAGGCAATGACGGGTTACTCTGTGCCCAACATGTTTGCTATACCTTGTGTGCTGCACACCCCTTTATGGGAAAACACACATACAGCCCAGTTTGCAATCCAGCTGTCTGCAGCATTTCATATCCCTTGCTCTCCCTGCTCTGTGGATGACAGCCCATGTTGCAGTCACATTTTTTGTCTGTCTGTCTGTCTGTCTGTCTCTCTCTCTCACACACACACACACCTATCACTGCATACTCATGAACTGCCTACAGGAAAAGCAGAATGATAGCATGACATAGCTGCAAACACAGAAAAGGGCCATTGACATAGTCCCTCCCTAAGAGAATAAATGAGGTATCATCCATTTTAGCACCAATACTTGCATCCCCCCACCCACTCTCCAGTCACATACACCCAGTTCCCCTGAATTCCTGGTCTAGGTTGGTTCTATTTTTACAGTTATCCCTTGCTAATTCAACCTGCTCTGCTTCATTCACCTTAAAGGGGGGGGGGGCAGTTTCTCTGTTCCTTGGCCTGGCTGTGTGTTTTGTGTGAACAAGGAGGAATCAGAATAGTTTCTCTTCCATCTTGCTTCCCAGAATGCGACAGCTGCAAAATAACCAGATTGAAGTGGCATACCGATGATCACCCTTCCTCTGGCGTAGAACTAGCTCGTTACACTTCAGATCCCCTTGCAACACGGCAAGGCAAGGCAGGCACGAAGCCGCATCAATTTGCAGCAAAGCGAGTGGGAAGCCAGATGGAGAATCCTACCCCAATTTAAACAGGCAGGTCAAACCCAAGAGGGCCGATCCACACCTGTCCTCTGGAGGGGCGCTTCCTCCTCCCACTCAAGTCTCCCCAATAACCTTCACTGAGCAGGGCATCCATCTATCCATCCAGGAGCGCGAGAAGCGTAGGGAGAGAGCGACTCACCGAGCATCTGGCTGAAGAGCAGCTGCTCCAGGTCGCCCAGCACGGTGACCACCAGCTCGGGATCCACCTTCAGGAAAGCCTTCTCCTCCGTAGGCGCCCCCTTCCCGGCCGGCTGGGTGGCCGCTTGCTGCTTCTGCTGCGCCGCCTTGCCTTTGCTGGAGAGGATCTCGTCGTCCGACTTGAGGTCGTCGCCGTTGCCGGCTTCGGGCGCCTTGCTGAGGGGCTTGACCTCGGCGTAGGGCCCGCGCGGGATGCGGCTGGGCTTGCCCAGGTTGGAGGGCAGGGGCGCCAGCGGCGGAGGCGGCTTGTTGCCGGCGGCCGGGGCGAGCTTGGCCTGGAAAAGCGAGTGCTCGGAGCGGGAGAGGTTCTTGGACATGAGCGACGACGGCGCCTCCTTGCCGCCCTTGAGGCTCCGGCCGCCGCCGCCGAAGCCCTTGGCCGCCTTGGCCATGTCGTCGCTCCACTTGGGCTCGTAGAGCTGCATCTTCTTCTCGCTGTCCGTCAGGAAAGACAGGTTGGTGAGCGACTTCTGTTTGCGCAGGTTCGAGGCCAGCGGCGCGCGGCCCTCCACGCTGCCCGCCTTGAAGACCTTCAGCTCGGCCGCCTTTGGCGCCGCCACCCCACCGGGGCCCTTGGCGTTGGCGCGCTTCTGCATCATGGCCTTGTTGCCCTCGGGGGTCGCCGCTGCTGCCGCCTTCTTGAAGCCCCTCAGCTCCTCTGGCCCTTCGCCGCCGTTCAGCTCCGCGTCCTGCGGCAGGCTCTTGACGTTGCTGTTGCTGCTGCTGCTGCCGCCGCCGCTACTGCCAAGCATCTTCTTCCCGCCCGCCGCGAGGAAACCATTTAAAAGCCCAGCCTCTGAAGCACGGAGGGAGAAGAAAGAATGAAAGAAGAAGAGAAAAACGGGGAGGACGGGGGGGGGGGAGAGAGGGAGAAAAGAAGGGAGGAGGAGGAGGTGGTGGGATAAAACAGAAAAAGAGACACGCTATCAAAGCAGCCGGTGCCACCTTCCCCGCCCCGGCGCGCTCACCGAGGCGCACAGCGCGCAGCCCCTCCTAGCTCCTCCAGCGCCGCTGAGGAGACTGAGGGGGACCAAAGCGAACGCCAAGGCAAACAAAAAAAGGGGGGCCTCTTCCCCTCCCTTCCCTGCCCGCCCGTCTGCCCGCGAGATGCTCTCCGGCTCGGCAGAGAAAGGGAGTGGAGTGGGGCGGGGGGCGCGAGAGACACGCGCGAGGCTATTTCTGGCTCTGCGAGGAGGAGGACGAGGAGGCGTGTGTAACTGTGCGTGAGGGTGTGTGTGTACATATATGAAGAAGTACGCGTGCGCGCGCACTGCCTGCTTGCCTACCTCCGCGCTTGCCTTGAGAGGACGGGTGAACGCTGAGAGATAAGGGAGCTTTCGATAGTGAAAGGCAGGCAGGCAGGCAGGCAGGCGCGCGCAGCGGGGTCGGAGGGACTTCAGCCGCTCGCCAGAGAGGGAAGTGAGGTTTTGTGTGCAGACCTGACTGAACACTCTGGGGGCATGGGGGGGGGCTGTCACGCTAGTCTTCATCCATAGAAGTCTCTGTCCTGAGAGGACCAACACAAGTAGCCCCAAAACTGAGCTTTAAATTGATTTTTTAAAAAGATGCTTCGAAGATGCCCAAATTCAAGACGGCCATCCCTTCTGTTCTAGAACCCTTTCTCCCCAAGTCTCAGTCACGTGGGAGTGATAAGTGGTGAAAACCAGGCAATCTGCACATGTTCATATGCAGTCTTTTAATATATATTTTTCGAGGATGAACCCCGAAAAAAGGAAAAGAGGAAAGCCCCTGTCGAATCTTGACTCAAGTTCTCTCCAGGATACTCCAGTTCTACAGTAATAGTCCCCTAATATAAAGGATGCCTGCCTGCTGGAGTCCAGTCTGCTTTCCCTCTGATGGCAGCATGTATAGGTGGTGTGCATCATGTGCTTGGAAACTGCAGCCAATCAGTTTCCCAGCATGCACTTGGGTAACAATATATGCACATATTACATCAGGTGTGAATGACCCTACAAATGGAAATTTTGCCATTTCTTATCATGAAGGAGCTTCCACATAGGAATTCAGTCAAATATGAAGTCGCCCATACTGTCCCATGTCAAATATGAAAAGGTTCGACTGCCACTCAGAAAGGATCTGTGGAACTCCCAGAAAAGGAATGGAAGAATCTGAGCTCTCCGTGCCTTGCGCTGGCAGAAGAACAATCTTTCCTTATGCAGAATGGTTTTCCACTTTCTCATGAAGGACTGACAGTGGTAGCTGGTGCTGTGACTGCGCAATGATCCAGACCAAAGTCAAGGACTGACAGTGGTAGCTGGTGCTGTGACTGCGCAATGATCCAGACCAAAGTCAAGGACTGACAGTGGTAGCTGGTGCTGTGACTGCGCAATGATCCAGACCAAAGTCATTTCTGCAAGGAGCTGATCTTAAAAAATATTCTTGCTACTGCATCTATGTGCAGCAATGCTATGTGTGCAGAAGCTTCCCACACACATTTGATTCCACATTCCAGTACAGAACACAAATGACGCCATGTGCAGGGGGGCTGGGTGGGGGTGGGAAGAGGGTGTCACACTGCAAGCAGTTTTGAATGTCATTCTCCTGAGTGGGCTGTGCAACCAACCTGCACTGACCCAACAGTTCCCCCCCACTGCAGTCAGTCGTGTGGAAGGGACTGGCGTAGCCTGTGCAAAGTAGCTTGCAGAGATTACATATGCTGAATCAGCTTGTTTGTTTTCTTACTATCATTTGTCTCCTGCCTTAATTCAGAAACCATTCATAACATAAGACAATTCAAAAAACAAATAAAGAGGCTTTTCCTCCCCCCCACCCAAAAAAGCAAGAGGGAAGCGCAGAAACTCAGTCAAAGGTGTGGCCAAAGGCCTGACAAAACAAAACAAAGTCTAGCTGGTGACAAGAGCCCAATTAGGAGAGGCTAGATGGATCTTTCAGGGCAGAGAGTTCCACATCCTGGGTGCCACAACAGAGAAGGCCCTTTCCTATGTTTTTCCCCACCATACTTCTGACAGAGGCATAACATGCAGAAAGGACTCCCACAGCAGACCTCAGTGGATGGGCAGGCTCATATGAGAGGAGAAGATTCCAAGCTATTTAGGTTTTTTAAGGTGACCAGCACTTTGTACTGTGCCTGGAAATGAGCCACTAGCCAGTGACAAGAGGAGTCACAACAAGCTACCCAAATTAGGAGTTTTTAGAGACCCAAGGAAATGACCTTCTGGACATGCCCTTGCAATCATCCAACTACAATGAGAACTAGCATAGCCTAGTGGCAAAGAGATTGCACTGTGAAGTCCGCAGTTCAAATCTTGTTTCTCTCAAAGATTTATTACTTGGCCTTAGGCAAGGTACTTCTTCTCCAATAGGGTAGAATAGTACTGAGCTACCTTGCAGGTTTGTTGTAAGGATCAGTGAGATAATGGCCTGGTTCCCACGTAATACCAATTCATCAGTTGTTTAAACTGTAGGTTGTTGGATCATGTGGGAGCACCTGCTCACACTTCCACTGTGCATCCAGTTTCTCAAACAACCCAGGTTCCTGGGTTGTTTGATATGATGTCTGAACCCAGAACTCTGGGTTGTTGAGGGATAAACAACTCAGAGTTCGAATTCATGATTTGTTGTTAGGTTAAAACTCAGGGTTGTTTGTCCCCTAACAACCCAGAATTCCGGGTTCAGACGTTGCATCAAACAATGCAGGAACAGAGTGTTCCTGGGTTGTTTGGGAAACCTGATACAAAGCAGAAGTGACGAGCAGGTGGGAGACAGCGTGCTCTGCACACTCATGTGTGGCCCTGACAATTCATGGGTTAAACAACCCATGAATTGCCGTTACATGCAAACAAGGTCAATGTGTGTTAATTACTTTGACCACTCATTTATGAAATACATGAGAATTATTATTAGTAGTTGAATTTACATGCTTTAGAAAGAAGATGATGGTGGTCTTTCAGACCAAAAAGCTTGTCCCCTCTCTTGTCTACAGGGTCTAGCAACACTATTTGTGCTAACACAGTGCTCCAAAGACACTTACTTGGACATACATCGCACTGATTTCAGTGGAACATCTTTTGAAATCAACATGCACAGGAATGCAGCTTCAGCGTAAATAGCGATTATTGTGTACTGAGCTGTGAGCAGAAAAATCCCGAGTGGCAGGATTGAAACAATGCTTAATTTGGTGGTCCATTTTTCAAGAGGATTTCTGTGTTTCCAACCATAACTGCCTCATAACTGGTCAACAAAGAAAAACTGCTAGTAGAGAGAATAATCCATTCTGAGAAAAGATCCCGAAGTTGAGCAAATAGGGTCAACTTGATGATGTCAAACCAGGCAAGACTCAGCTTGTCCATTCATGGGAGGGTAGTGGTGGTTTTCACAGGCATCCACAAAGCAAACTGCTGGGAGAGGAAGTGCCCACTCAGGCCTGAGTCACTGCGGCACTGCTGGCCAGCAGAAACCAGCCCTCAAATCCCCAACCAACTTAGATAAAGTAGGGCAGGCCTGTTATCTCTGCATGGACAGACAGTGACTTGGAGCCTTTCATGCCTCATCCATGTTACTCATCCTGCGTGGGCTCTTGCTGGGGTTTTGCTTGAGCTGCAGCTGTTCAGAATACTTTGCCTTCAGGACTTGTGCATTACAAGGAGGGGGATGCCTTATCTGAGACTGGGCAGGAACCGAAAGAATCTGAAGAAGCCCCCTGTACAAACGGATTGATACTGGTAACAAAACTCCTTTTCTTTGCATGGGATTGGAGCCTCCTCTCCAGCTGGCATGCCCCTGTCACCCTTAATTCATCCCAATTCACCAATGGCTGTGTTAATCTAGTGACTAGATTCTAGTCTTTCTCCTTATCTGATGAGCTTCCACACTACCCTAGTTTCTTAGGTGGCCTTCTGCATATGAAAAGAGGAGGCAAAGGCATTGCAAAGGGGCCAAGATATGCATTTAGTCCTCAGAGAGCTGATTTGAACTAGTTTGAGAGATGATCTGGCTGCAGCCCTTTCAAAGACAGGTGACCAGGGAACAGAAGAGGATGAAGGGGTGTGTCTGATAAGAGGGGGAGTGATTATGAATTTGAGGGACAAAACCAGGAACTTTGGGTAAGCCTGAGGTCATTCACATACTTTTATGATACATAGCTGATGTTTTATTGTGTACCACCAAATACACTTGGACATAGAAAGGCTGGATAAAGATGATTTAATTAATACATTAATAAATAAAAATAAAGGATACAGACACTTTGGTGGTGTCTCACCCCATGGGTAGGCTAGGCTCCTTAGACTAGGACAGGGGTAGATAACCTAGTACCATCCAGATGTTTTGGACTACGACTCCCTTAAACCCCAGCCAGCATAGCTAATAGTCAGGGATTATGGGAGCTGTAGTCCAAAATATCTGGAGGGCACGAGCTTGCATCCCCCTGGATTAAGACTACAAATTATGGCTAGACATCGCATTTCTTTTCTGTTATATGTGTGCTCCCTTGTTCCATATTCCCTTTATTATATCCTTAATAAATGTATAGTTTGGGTTTTGGACACCAAGTGTGTAGCTATCACATGAAGCAGTGAGGCTAGTTAGTTGGGTTAGAAGTACTAAGGTAGCAATCCTTTTTCTATGTCTTCTTATGGATCTCTGCACAGGCACTGTGCCCAAGCAGTAGGAGCTGTCTTGCAGCTAACAATGGTCAGGGTCAACATCCTGATGGCCAGGCCAAAGAAACTGGAGTTTCCTCATGGTAGTTTTGGGGGGCAGTAGAATCCACATGAACCTGGGGTAACAGAACGGCTCATAAACAATGACAAGTCTTGTGGCACCTTAAAGGTTTACAATAAATCTGTTATTATCAATTATGAGAACAGATTCATTATGGCACTCTTCCCTAATCTGGAGCATTATGATGTGTTTGACTACAACTCCCATCATCCCCATAACACATGGCCATTGATTTTGCTGGCTGCGGATTGTAGTCCAACATATCTGAAAGGCACTGCTTTGGGGAAGGCTGTATTATGGCAGAGGCTTTTGTGAACCAGAAAGATTCAATACAGTAATACCTTGGATTGCAAGTAACTTGGTTTGAGAGCATTTTGCAAGACAAGCAATTTTTAAAATATTTATTTATTTTTTACTTGATATACAAGCGACGTCTTGCAATACAAGTACTGTAGTACGGCTTAAATTAAAAATCTCTGTACAAATTTTTTTTGGGGGATTTCGTTTTGATATAAGAGTGTTTTGGATTAAAGGCACGTTTCCGGAACGAATTATGCTCCCAAGCCAAGGCATGACTGTATACTTAAACTGCAATCCTATGCATGTTCAGACAGAGAAAAGGCCTACAATTCCAGTATGCCCCAACCAGCCATTCTGGAAGTTTTAGGCCTTTTTTCTGTCTAAACATGCATAGGATTCCACCCTTAGTTATCTTCCACTATAACTTAGCCCATGGTCCATGTGTCCACTGCTTAGCTACACTATCAACTCAATACAAGTGATAGAAACAAAAGTCCTGCCCACAAACGCTCTAGATGTGACCCGGGAGGCATGTGAAATGTGAACAAGATCTCGTGTGTGTGTGTGTGTGTGTGTGTGTGTGTTTATTTATTTATTTACCTACCTACCTACCTACCTAGGGGTGGGATTGGATCAGGGTCACAGTGCTGGGGAATTGGGGGTGGGATCCATTTCCTCTGCACTATTTCCCAGATTTAAATTACATCCCCCCCACACACACACACATAAGTTATTGGGGGAATTTACCGTAAATCACCATGTGATGAAAATGGTCAAACACCTGACCCCCCCCCCCCCCGTTGCTGCTTTTAACTTATAAAAACCACAGGAGATCCTGTTCACAGATCTCCCACATAATTTCTATTTGGCTCTCAGGTGCTACAGCATTCTGTGTCATCCTTTCCCTGTGACAAATACAGCTACTGTTCTCCCATTTGTTTCCCTGTGCTTAGGATCACAGACTAATGGCCCTATCCTATATGTGCCAAGACACTGACACGGAAGCACATGCAATCATGCATAAGAAAGATTCTGCCCCCTTATGCTGGCGCAAACCCCAGTCCCAATACTGCCTGCATCCACATCCCCTGTGCCACATACAGAGCCACGGAGGCCTGATTGAATCAAAGCCACATGCTTGTGGCTCCTGTCTAGGGCTACAGACAGAAGCTCATCTCCATAGTAATGTATGATTCCACATCATTCCCACAGCTTCCTTCTCATACACAGCTGGACTCAGCTGTTACTTCTGCATGCAGTCTCTGTGAGGCTTTTGTCTACAGCTTATCATATCAAGGCTGCAATCTTACGCACACTTACCTGAAAGCAAGTCCCACTGAAATCTGAAAGCAAGTCCCACTGAAATCTGGGATTTACGGTATTTCTGAATACAAAGGCATAGGGTGCAGCTGCCTATTGCTTTCTATTTTTGTTGGCATTTTTGCAGGCCTGACCCAACAACTCTTCTAGGTCTTGTGATCACATGGCCCACCAGGGCTGGCCCTACTATTAGGCAAAGTGAGGCAACTGCCCCAGCTGTTCCTCTGGAACCCCCCAGCTTTTCCTCTCAATTGGAGGGCAGAGCTGTGTGCTATGCAGCCTGTCCAGTCCTTTGCCCCTTAAACAAGCCTGCTGCTCTCAGGTGTGGCAGAGGATACTGTCCCACACAGGTGGTATTGAAGTAAGGTTCAGCTGCCGGTCCAGTCTGCTCCCGTATATGGAATGGAATGGGCAACATCTTGTATTTCACCTGAGGCAGCAAAATGTCTTGGGCCAGTCCTGGTGCTCACACATTGCCCTCTGATTACGGGCAAATGGAGCAGCTGAGCAACAGGACTAGATCACTAGATGTTTGGTTGTGGTCTGATCCTTGTCTGATGCTTGCATTTGAAAAGCTGAGAAATAGCCATCTATTTCTGCCTAGGTGGAGAATGTGGAATGAAAATGGCTCTGATATATAAATGCAATCACGGGATGTTTCTGCAATTTAGTGTTTCTGTTCGAGAGCCCCCTCAGAGGCATGTCATGCAGGGAGCAGATCAGGCGGTTTTCCACTTGGCAAATCGGCATGGAGTGGAATGCCCTGTCTGCCCTACAGATTGGAAGGTTCTCATGGGTTTCCAAAGGAAGAATAAAGCTTGAGATGATCACATGGCAATGAATGTTCATTTCTGTATCCCCCAAACTGTGCTCAACCCCCATCCCAGCTCCTCTTCAAGCAGCAGGTTTCTTTCTCCAACAGCTCACAGCAGAGAGTGAGGCTTTGGCTCCAAAGATACTCCCCCCCCCCCATCTATAGTAGCAATGGTCAGAGAGTCCCTTACCTAGCAGTCAGAACTCAGAAGTACCGGTATTTTCTGCCAGCAAATCCATCTTATGCACTCAAGTAATACATGATGCAAAGCAAAACATTTCATAATTAATTTGCATGATTAATAATTACTGCAATATACCTCTTTTTGCAGAAGCTGCAATTGCCTTGGCAAACACTGAGATTTCAGAAGGTAAAAAGAGAGGAAGGCCGTAATTCATTAGGTAGCAGGAAGCGAGTGGCATCCAGCACAGAACTACACATTAGAACAACTTCCACAGTGCTGTAGCCCGGTTAGCCTGTTGCAGCAAAAACTACCAAGACTCTTGTGGCACCTAACAAATATATTACGGCAGGCATCCCCAACCTTTTTGGGTTGGTGGGCATATTTGGAATTTTGAGAGAATGTCATGAGCACTCTCACAAAATGGCTGCCATGTGGGGGGTGTCTGAGACAGAGATGGGGTCCGAGCTCCAAAACAAAAAAAACATTCTTTTGAACCCAAATAAAGATAGCACTGGGGTGGCAGCCTTTTGCTTTTCAGTATGCTGGCCTCCCAGTTTTAAAAAAACTTTTTTAATTAAAAAAATATTAAGAAATAAAAAGAAATCAGGAGAGGCAACCCTGTGAGGTAGGTTAGGCTGAGATCCAGTGACTGGCCCAAAGTCACCCAGTGAGTTTCATGCTGAGCGGGGACTAGAACCCGGATCTCCCGAGTCCCAATCCAACACTCTCACCATCCAATCTATCCAATGAAAGATTAAAGACACAACGTGTCTGTTGACTGTGGTAGGTTGGCCTGGGGCTTGGAGTTATTTCACAGGCTGCTGAATGATGAAGCTCGTAAGGGAATAAGGATGATGAAGTTGGTTCCTGATCCACAGGATTTCAGCCTCCTGCCTCAGGGAGCCTACACCTGCAACCCTTGGCACATTTATTTGTGAGTAAGCTCCACTGAACTCAGTGGGGCACTTCCAAGTAAACATGCTGTTCATCTGTGGCACAGTCAACCATAAAGGCTGGCCATAGCAATGCCTGGATTAAAGCCAGCAAGCAGAGATAAACAGCACACCACCCACCAAAAGCTAATAGCCATCCCCAATAATGCCCTACAGACCGGAGCCTGACTGAATGCTTTCCCCTCATCCATGGTATTCAAACAAACAAACAAACAAAAATAAAGGGAAGTGGGCTTTGATTATAGCCAGGGTTTTTTTTTGGGGGGGGGGGCTAATTATCCTTCCTGTGGGAGGGGGCAATTAACTTTATCTGGTGACCTCACAGAGGATTCCATGGCAACAGACAGGATATATCCCATTAGAGGACATTACTATGTGTGGGGAGAGAAAGAACTGAACAGAAAATTGCTTTAGGCAGAAAAACTCAAGTGTCAACTTTTCTGCATGCAAGCAGAGCCAATAGCAACTCTTAGATCACACCACAGGAACCAGGATTTGGGAAGTGGAAACTAATCAGGTCTCCTGCTGCTTAAAGCCCAAACTGATATTTTTATGAAACATGACCCACCCCCACAATAAGCACAATCTAAAAGGAGACATTTAAACTCTTCCAGCCCTGAGACAAAGAAGTCTCCACCCTCTGTCCATCCAAAATCACTAATGTACCAACCAATGCTGAAAGTAAAGTCAAATAAACTAGATTAGGCATTTTTTAAAATCTTTAATTTAAAAATGGCTAAATATTTTAATATTTTGAATGTCCAGTTTTAATTTACTTGAAGACGCAAATAGGCAGTTCTTGAAATGAATATTGGTAAATATAATTAGTTGTTGGACAGACCAAGCACCTCAGGTTTTGCAAGTGTACGTTGGTCGCATTCGCACGACAGGGCAGCCCACCCTGTGAATAAGCCACGCAGTGTGCATTGTTTGTGGAACAGATTATTGGGAATAGTGTGGGTTGTCCCCCTCACCCCTCCTTCCCCTTCAGTCATTCAGGAGGTATCCCAAGGGATTTCACGGCTGAAGCCGCCATGTCTCCTTTCCCCACTGCAACAGCGACCCCTTTCACGTTAGCTGCGGCTTCCCCCTTATCCTCCCCCCCCCCCGGAGACTGCTTTCCATTATCTCCAAAAAGACAGCCAGTGACAGCCCCTTCAAAGTGCCCGAGTGACACATTGGAGCAGCTGTCACTGGTTCCCCACCCATTTTTTAATTAATTAATTTTTTTGCACCCGAGTTTTTTTCGTTTTTTGGGGGGGGCAGATTTCCCCAACTGCAGCTATCTCAAATGTGCAGCCTTGACTCATCAATGTCCTGGATGGTGCCTCCCGAGAGAGAGATGTCCCTGTCCAAAAAAAAAAAAGCTGAAAAAATTTGCACAAATCTCAGGCACAAAACAAATTACATAAAAAATGGGTGGCAAACCAGTGACAACCCTTAGAAGAAGCCATGGGTTGTCAAGGTGGCTTGTTGCCCACAAACAAACCACCCTGTGGGAAGCAGTCTGGGTTCACACGACACAGCAACCCACCATGGCTAGTAACCCACGATGGGTTGCCGTATCACGCGAACTGAACCCAGTCACTGTGTATTTAAATTGCCAACTAGTTAAGAATCCTAAATTAAGCAATAAAATACATGTGACTCACTTCAAGCTAAGTTGATTGGAACCAAAATCAATAGCTATGGCAAGCAGTTAAGATCTACTAAGTACTATTCAAGAGGCAGAGGCCCATCTTGTACATAATGATAAGCATAATTTAGTGCTATGGAGACAAGGCTCAGTGAGCCTTGGGCTCAGTGAGCCTTGGTCTCAGGTGCTCCCTCTTCCCTCTCCTCTGGTGCAGCCACAGTAGATCAGAAGCATTCGCTTCACTTTTAAGTTAACTGGAGTTCCCCATTATGTTCAAACTCTAGGAATTGTAGTTAGTTTAAAGAAGGGATAGGCAACATGGTATCTCCAGGTGTTTTGGACCACAACTCCCATCAGCCCTTGCCAGCATGGCCAATGGTAAGAGAGTTGTAGCCCAAAACTTCTGGAGAGCACCAGGTTGTCTACCGTGGTTTAAACTATAATTTGTTAACAAGCCAGGATCATAAACCATGGTTTGGTCCTTGCTTGTTTGAAGACACTATAGCTTAAACTACTGTAGTAGAATTCCCGCAACTTCAGACAAAATGAGGTATTCTGGTTAGTTTCAAAGCAGAAGAAAAAGCTTCCATCTCTTCTTCATGGCTGCACCAGAAGAGGAGAGGGGTGGGGAAGCATGTGAGCCCAGGACTCACCACTGCTTGTGCTTGTAACAGTAAACCATGGTTTAGTGTTACATGCGAAAAGGACCAGAGTTATCAGATCTGCTCATGCCATACAAAGATTGTCAGTTCCCAGCTGCAAGGAACAAGGAAAATATTTATGTCACAGGCCAACAGTCCCACCAGTTTAGCTCCGCTGCACATATGGCCATCAGGTGCATGGCAAATAGTAATTATGAACTGATGAAGCTGCCTTACACTGGGACAGGACATCAGGACATCTAATCAAGTACTGGAGGTGGCTTTCCGAGATCTCCAATAGAGATCTTTTCCCAGCTCTTCCAACTGAAATCCCCTTAACTGGAAATGACAGTGATTGAACCTGGGATCCTGTACGTGCAAAGCATGTGCTCTTTTTACCACATGTACTATGGCCCCTCCCCTACAGCATTGTAAAAGCAATACTTGAATACTCTATGAAAGGTAAAGAAAGAAGGAAAGCAGCAGCCATAGCCAAAAGAGTCAATAAAGAACATACATGCCAACGGAAGCACTGGAGAGTACCAAATATCCCCCCTGAGCAATACTGCAAAAGGCCACAGAATTTTCCAGTGGAGGAAGCCATTGCCGCAACAGTGCTGCTTGCATAACAGTCAGAACAGAAGTCAAAGAAATGAGCCACAATCCTTCAATTCAGGCACCCACTTACACACGGCCAGCACAGCTACAAATCCCCAGATAACCACTCAGCAAGTGCAGTACTGAAGAAGGTGGTTTAGAGCAGGGGTCCCCAACCTTATTGGGCCTGTGAGCATATTCTGAATTTTGAGGAAATATTGTGTGTGCCTCCACAAAAATGGTTGCCATGAGGGGCCATGGCCAGTGCAAAAATGGCTGCCAATGGGGGCATGGGCAGTCACAAAATTCAAATAGAAATGCAATACATCTCACCAAGGTGTAGAATGGTGTTGTCCTCATGCCCTCTGTTTTTAAGTTTCCCAGAGTTCACAACCCAACAGCAAACCATGGGTTTTCTTCCCAGGTTGTTCATGGTTAACAATCTATAGTTAAACCACAGTGCAGGGTTCACACATAACAACAACCCATGATTCAACAACAACCCACACTCAACCCATACTCTGGGTTGTTGTTATGTGTGAACCAGGCCATAGAAAGCATGACTGTTAGATCTGGAATACTGGAAAAAAGTGACTGTGTGGTTCTTCCCTCCCACACACAAATATGGCTTTGTGTAGAGAAAACACAACTTCCATCAAAATAAGCAAATATTAATTCTCTCCATACTTTGAGTCATGCAGGAAAGTCTAATACTAGGTTAGGCTGAGAGTCAGTGACTGGCCCAAACTCACTGGGTGACTTTGGGCCAGTCACTGACTCTCAGCCTAACCTACCTCACAGGGTTGTTGTGAGGATAAAATGGAGAGGAGGAGGAGGAGGAGGATAATGTAAGCTGCCTTGGGTTCCTTGCAGGAAAAAAGGCGAGGTATAAATATAATAAATAAAATAAATAAATACCTTGGATTGCAAGTAACTTGGTTTGAGAGCGTTTTGCAAGACAAGCAATTTTTTAAATATTTATTTATTTATTTTTTACTTGATATACAAGCGACATCTTGCAATACAAGTACTGTAGTACGGCTTAAATTAAAAATCTCTGTACAAATTTTTTTGGGGGGGATTTCGTTTTGATATAAGAGTGTTTTGGATTACAAGCACGTTTCCGGAACGAATTATGCTCTCAATCCAAGGCATGACTGTATAGGGATTCATGATGTCTGGAAGAAGTTCATATTTCAGAAGGCATACTGCTAAAAACTGCTGCCAGCAGAAAATGAAATCCCAAAGGAGATTGATAGAATGCTCCATGATCTTCTTACCTTCCACAGAACTCCTTGTATAATGGTTCTCCATCCCACCATGCCCCAGATCTTGTGAATTGTACCCTGGCAGCAGATTTTCCAAGAATATAGTAAGTTGAAGATGCAAAAAGACTATTTTTGTATCATATTTAATTGAAAGTATTTTTAAGTCACCTTTAAGGATGGAACCCGCCCAAGGTGGCATACAAGAGAAAAGAAACAATACAAAATAATAACATTCAATAAAAACTGTGATTACAAATAAAACCAACAACCCCAAAATTAAGAAAAAGATAGCAAAAACAGGTGGGCCTTCAGAGCTTTCCTGAAGACCTCCAAAGAAGGAGCCTGACACACCCCACACCCCATGGAAGCTCCTTCCAGAGGTGTGGTGCCAATACTGAAAAGGCCCTCTCTCTTGCACTTACCAACCTAACCACACTTGCTGCCAGACAAGTGAGAAAGTTGATGGTTTCAGTGTGCAGGTAGGCTACTATGGGTGAAGGCAATAGTAGTTAACTATATTTTAAAGAAAATGTTACTATAAACTGGTTGTATAGGTGTAGCACATGAGGAGTTCCTTATTGCAAAACACTGTGTTAAATGGCTCCAGTGGACCTGGAACCATGCCTCCTCACTGTAGAAAAGTGATGATTACAGATATCTATGGACATCATAAGGATGCTTCAAGGAAGATTGTAGGTAATGAACCATATGCCACTATGATCCTCACAAGCTCTGGACTATAGACCTCAATGAAAGTGAAAAACAATTGGATGACAGAGCATCAGTGATGCAAAGAGAATCTGGCCACTATTGGGAAAATGTAACGCTGCCACCCAATCCTCACAAGCCTTTACAATGAATATGTCTCTACACCGACCATCCCCACCCTGGTGCCCTCCAGAAGTTTTGGACTACATTTCCCAGCATTCTGGACCACTGGCCATGACTGGGAATGATGGGAGTTGCAGTCCAACAGATCTGGAGGGCACCAGGTTGGGGAAAGCTGCCTTACAGTGTGTCTGGACTGATCTATGGAATTTCTGAAGTCCTGAAGGGATTTTGAATGCCCAGAGCTCCAGCTTTTATTTTATGAACAGGAGATACAATCCACTTAGGCACTGCTTACACACAAAACCCATTGATATGAATGAAGGTTGTGCGCCAGAGCACTGCTTGCCAAATTGAAACAAGGAGATCTAATCATCTTTAGTGATGTTGTAAATTTCACTCCCTCAAGGAAAACATTTCTTTTTCTGGAGTGGTTCCACATCCTACAGATGTGCTAGATACCAAAGTATACGGCTGGAGAAAGACAACAGTTTTTAAGGAACTGCAAAAAGAGAGAGGCTTCACTTCCCATCATCTACACCAACCCTCCCAAGCTGGTACCCTGGGAGTTGTAGTCCCAGCACCCCCACACACCCAGGATGGCTGGGGCATGCTGGGAGTCATAGTCTAATACACCTGGGGGAAACCAGATGGGAGAAGGCTGGCATACACAATTCTTTTGCCCCACTGTTGCCTGTGGTCAAACACATTTTGCAGAGTCTTTCCAATCAATCCCAAAACCTGTCTACCAGAAGTGAAAGTGGGTGAAGTGCACACACTTGGAGCTGCAATCCCTCTTCCAAACTGCCTCCAGGGCAATCATCGATCTCCAGCCTTTCGTGCAGTTGAACTAGAATCTGAACAGAAATCTCTAGAAGAGATGCCATAACTCAAGTTTTCTCTTCCCTGTATAACTACTGCAAATCAAGAAGGGCATGCCTGAATCCCAAAGTTGGTACAGTACATCAGTTTGCACATTGGAATGACTCATAATTCACAAGCCTAGACTAGCCGTTCTCTACCTAGTTCTCAGTACACATTTTAATAGCAAAGAGTGCAATACTCACTTCTGTTGCTATAGAAGCCTCCTTCCCCACTACCACACAACATAATATACTGTTGGATACGTGGCACAATGGAAGCACACCAGAAAAAAAATCATACCAAGCTCAGGAGGTTGCAGCCTTACTTTAGGTCTTTGCTTGCTCTACCCATACCAAACTGCAAAAATTCAGTAAGAAGCATATCTCAAATCCCTAACAAACATGGGAATAGTACTGAGCAATTGACCATGGATCTTTGGAAAGTTAAAAATTATCCATAAACGAACCTCCCTGCTTTCTCTCTCACACTGTTTTTATATTCTTTGCACATCCCTAGAGCATCCCACCATTCTCTTCTTCAGAGCCAGCTCTTTTGCTACCTTGGCAACAGCCATCCCAGTATCATTCAATTTTTAAA
This sequence comes from Shinisaurus crocodilurus, assembly GCA_021292165.1. Taxonomy (NCBI): domain Eukaryota; kingdom Metazoa; phylum Chordata; class Lepidosauria; order Squamata; family Shinisauridae; genus Shinisaurus; species Shinisaurus crocodilurus. The sequence goes on from CM037877.1 coordinate 223,251,276, forward strand.
AAAAGAAAAAGAAGAACAGAGAGGTCTGATGAATTTACAAAATCAATTTGCACAGGGACATTTCTTTCCCCACACCCAACCTAATCTTTCCTACAAGGAATAAGGTAACTTAATTTCCCCTCTTCCTTCCTCCCCACTCCACAAAACCCCCTGGTGTATCAGTAACTGCAATGAGCTGCATGTGTAGCCTGCAAATATAGCTGAGCTGGAAGAAATGCCAGTCAATGGTTCATTGAAAAATGACTTTGTTAACGTGGATTCAACCACTGGCCTGGTGGGGGTGCAGGTAAAACAGTTGTGTAGACAGGATGCAGCATGCAGCAGCTTCTATTAAGTGCAGAGGCTTTATTTCCTAATTATCATCTTTGCCAAATAACTCCCCTGTGGATATAAGATCTCTAGATGTCAGAGTGCATCTACCCTGGAACTTGGTGGCTGCATTTTGCTCTCATTTTTAATACAACCTCCAGTCTCATTTTCAAACATCCTTTGAAATGGGCTCTCCCTGCTTTTCAGAGCAAGGGAAAGAGAGTAAAGAGACAGAGGAAAGAAGGGCTGCATGGTCTTTGAGCAAAGATAATTGAGCAATTAAACAATTAGAGGAAAGGAACAATGCCACTGTATTCCTCTTGCTGTGTATAACTGGGGGTTAATTTCAGTTCCAGCCTCCTGATACGATGCGATCTGAGCCTTCTCCCAAGAGAGCAGTGAAATCAGTTTATCCTACATACTGTCCATTCTTCCTTTTCTCAGCTGGGCAATGGTTCATGAGAAACATCCCCACAAAGGTGGGAAATGCATTCCCGGAATAATTACGGTACATGTGTAGGAATAATGGTATTTGTTCTGGCCAAAAGAGCTGAAAGGAAGCTCAAAGTCCATCAAGGGGAAAGCAGTTGCCACAATGCATAAAATTACACAGGAGTCCTTGTGCCATGTAATATGTTGTAATGAAATGGGGCTGAGCTGGATGACCTCGAGGTCCCTTCTGCTCAGTGATTCTGCGGTTATACTGTTGAGGTCTGGACAATAGAAGGACTGCTTAAATGGTTAAACTTGTCAAACATGTCTGGCTTTGTCAGGTAAAATAGTGCATAAGAATTTTTTCCTCATCACAAAGTTGCCATAAGCCTCTGGTGACCTCATCCAAAGGAAACCAAACCCTGGCTAAAGGGCTTGCACCCCTGGAGTTCTCCCTGCTCTGAGAATTGGGGTGCAAGGGAATAACAATACGAAAGGGTTTGAAAGCCAACAAGGTAATCAAGATCAGCTTTCCACAACCTGGTGCCCTCCAGATGTGTTGGACTGCAACTCCCATCATTCCCAGCTAGAATGGCCAATGCATGTGCCATCCAACACATAGGAATGGCACCAGGTTAGGAAAGTCTGATCTATATGAAAGATAGGACTATTCAGAGCAGCACACGGAGTTAGCTCCCACGTGTGGTTCCTTCACATTTCTGTGCAAGAGAATCATTTCACAAGGTTGCCTTGGGGAGGAGGGGGAAACAGTTGCCATGTGGCTTATGCTGGCTCAGCTTGTCTGAGCGTGGAAAGCTAAGCAGGGTCAAGCCTGGTTATTACTTGGATGGGAGACCCCATCTCTAGTTGGATTTATTTGATATCCTTGTAGGCTCCTTCTAACTCTATGATCTATGAAATCTATGTGGTAAGGAATTGCACTGGGACTTACTTTGCCATGTAATTTATATTTTAAAATTGTTTTTCAAAACAATCAGGATGCCTACACGGGACTATTCAGAGCAGGACACAGAATTACCTTCCACATGTTTTATGTTCTTTCATTTCATAGAGGTTTCATAGATCATAGAGTTGGAAGGGGCCTACAAGGCCATCGAGTCCAACCCCCTGCTTAATGCAGGAAACTAGAGGGGGGGTCTCCCATCCAGGTAATAACCAGGCCTGACTCTGCTTAGCTTTCCACGCTCAGACAAGCTGAGCCAGCGTGAGCCACAGGCCTACACTCTAACAGTGCCCAGTACTGATTTTTAAAGAGCGAAGCAGCCAAGGAGGCACATTTCCAGGTGTTTTCTCCTGTGGGAATTCCAGACACACGTTAACCTATCTTGCATGTATTTGGGCTCAGCATAGAAATGTCCCAGGCCTTCAGCTACCACTTGCATGCTGTGGCTACACACATACACACACTCCAACTGAAGACATCTGATGAAATGGTTCTTGTCTAGTCCATGCCAGCGGACGACACAATAAATCTGTTAACCTTTAAATGCCACAGGACTCTCATTGTTCTCCCAGCCGCAGAACAGCTTGGCCACATCCATGGTATTCTAAACATGTATACAGGAATGAATTCATGTGAGGAAATGGGGGCAAAGGCTACTATTTGTGTGTTATGATTTTCTTTTTGGCCTTGGGAGAGGTGGCAATCCCATTTAGCTAACCTTCCTTGGGTTCCTTCCCCTTGTGTGGTCTTGCGATGGGGAGAACGAAGCTACTTAGAGAAGGGCATATACGGAAGCTGGCAGAGTATCTCAAAGCTGACTCTGCCTTAAAAGTGCCATGGCTGAGCATAGCTCCAATAATGTCTGCTTGGTTCATGTTTCCCGGTTGGGTTCCGGTAACCCTGTTGGAAAGGGCTAGAAAGGAATCCCATCTCATTTTCATACAGCAGAGTGAATCTTATATGCTGGGAAGGAGTCTGGATCACCATCACCGGAGAGCCATGGTGCTAGTATAAATCCACTGGACAAAGAGGTGGCCGTGACGCTCCTTGCCAATTCCCCAACCCAGCCACAGATGTGATGGGAGTGCAGCATCTACATCCCCTCTTTCCCATCCCTCCCCCCCCCCCCCATGAAGCTGCAGCTCCACTGAGTGGGAACTCAGTCCTCATGCCAGATCTGTATTCACCCATCCCTTCCAGCCTGGTCACGCCAGATAATGTTTCACCCACAGGGCCAAGCAGAGGCGCTTTCCTCGCCAAGCACTACAATTTCCAGCCACAGTAAATTAAACAGCAGGAACTTGCGGAAGGGCTGCCCGGGCAGAGATGTGGCAGTGACCCCCCAGCTTTGTATGCTCCCAGGCAGGTCATGGTCCAGGACAGCTGGTCCCAGCTGGCTCAAGACTCACAGGGATCGTATGTCCTGAAGAGAGTGGGAAAGCGAAGACCGAACCCAAGGCAGTTCTGCTCCCACATTGCTGGGGTCTGTGACAAGATTATGCTGCAGCTGGGAAGCGTACAGATTCCCCCCCCCCTTTCCACAGTGGTCTGTCCTTCTTTTATAGAATAAGTAAAGAGTGTGGCCAAGACAACTTGTGAGGAGGGAATACAAGGAAAACTGCGAAATTAGGGGTGCTCTAGGTGAGCCAACTCAAGGGCTCTTTCAGTCGAAAGGCAACGTGTACCGTATTTTTCCCGTCTATAAGACACCCCCATGTATAAGACGCCCCCCACTGGGCAGTTTCGCAACTGCGCGGTTCTCTCCTTGGCTTACTTCCGTGTATAAGACGACCCTCAATTTTTAGTCTAACAATTTTAGGAAAAAGTATAGTGTTATACATGGAAAAATACTGTAACTATTCCATCTTTCCCCTTTAATGGATGGATGGATGGATTATTTATTTATTTATTACATTTCTATCCCACCCAATACTCAAGGCTCTCTGGGTGGTTCACAAAAGAAACCTTAAAACCATAAAATACAATAACATAGGACATTATCTGGTACTGCTGCTGTGCCTCCGCTCGTTCTGTTGTGCCTGGAAATGAGCAGAAACACTTGCCCCAGAATGGGACAGGTCAGTGGAGCTCCCTTCTGCAAACTCTGCTGACCTGCCCCATTCCAAGAAGAGTGTTTCTACTACTTTCCAGTTGTTTCAGGAACTGCTAGCTACCCATTGCACTAGCGGTGGTACATCCCGCTAGTATGTGGGCAGCGTTAGATATTAACCATTGTAAAACATAATACCAAAAACGTTATGCTTAAAACAGAATAAAACCAAAGTATAAACCACGGTAAAAGCCAGCAGCAGTGCAAAGATCTAAAAATACATGGGCAGCACAATCCTGTGGTCGCTAGACAGAGTGTAGAGGCCATAGGGTATTTCAGGGTCCCGGGGGGGGGGGGGGCTTGCAGCAGGTGTGGAAACAACCCCGCTGGCTGTGGCTCCAAGATCGCAAGAGCAACCTCAGAGACAGGCTTTCGGCAGTGCGGAGGGGAGGAGACAGGCTCCGCCAGCATACGAAGTATCTGGGCGGTGTCTTGCACTCCTTCCTGCCCGCTCTGAGGCTGAACACTTAGTCAGCCGGAACTGGATGCCTGTAATCCTCCAAGTTCACAGGTTAGGGTTTGTCTCATTGGATTGTGCGGTGGGCAAATGGGAGATTTACAAATGGAAGACAACGTTGTCTGGGCCCTCAAGGAAATTTCATGAATGAGGCAGGACGACTGCACAATAAAAGCTTCATCCTGAATCGCCCTTCAGGTCTGGTAGGGTCCCCTTTTCTCAGTAGGTTAGGATCGGCCTGAGTTGTGAGTGTGGTGGCACAAGGGGGAGCTGTGCTCCTGGGGTTGCTGGCTCTCTAATGAAGTGTGTACTGACTCTTCATCCTGTTATCCGATGTAAGCACTCTGCCCACACAACATCTCTGTCCCAGCTCCAGGAAATCCCTTTCTGCTTTCCTTCCCGCTTCTCATTTATCTATGTGATTTCAGTCACAAGGAGAGCTACAGTTTATAGTTTGTGTTGTCGAAGCCCAGTAGGGGTTCAAGTAGTAGCTACAGAGATAGTGTGTCACCGGCCTTCTTTGTAAATAAAGACTGAACATTAAGGAAAAAACCTAGACGTTCTCAATTTTAACGAATAATTCCAATGTAACATTAATAAGAACTAACAGTAAAAGAAACACACACACTTATTTATTTATTTATTTATTTCTGCAGAGCATATAGCAGAGGTGGGCCAGTTGTGGCCCTCCAGAGGTTTCGGCCTACAACTCCCATTATCCCTCACCAGTGGCTCTGCTAGCTAGGGCTGATGGGAGTTGTAGGCCGAAACCTCTGGAGGGCCACAACTGGCCCACCCCTGCTATATAGTCATAAGGCTTATTCAGGCATTCTCCTTCACATGAACCCAACTGCATGAGGAGCGGGAGAGCAGGGCTGTGTGCATTGGCCATCCCCCCGCTCACCGCAGCTGTGCCACTGCCTTCCACACGTTAAATCACATGGGGAGCCTACCCAGGTAGAGCAGGCCCTCTGCTTCAGAAGCTCCCCCTTCAACAGGTGGAAGGTGGTGAGAGGGATGTGACAGAAGAGGCAAAGCCAGCACACAGGGCCCCGCTCTGCCTCTCATGTAAATGGAATCATGTGAGGGTGAGAATGCCTGAACAGGGCTTGCCCTTGTATTAGTCCAAGGGTGGGCAACCTGTGCCCTCCATATTTTGGCCTACAATTCCCATGAGCTCTTGCCAGCATAGCCAATGGTGAGAGATCATGGGAGTTGTAGGTCAAAACATCTGAAGGCTCACAAGTTGCCCACCCCTGACTTACAGAGCAATCCTATCCCCCGCCCCCCCTGACAGCATCTAGTGGGCCATAGGATTGTTTGGATTCTCAGCTCCAACCTTGGAAAATTCCACCGACCTCAGAGCTGGCCGGTGCAAGGCAGTTTGGTGCAGTTTGGTGCCCTAGGCAAGATCAGATATTTAGCGCCCCCCCCCTTCCCACTTGAGCCCTCCCTCCCTATTTCTGGTGCCCCCTTTAGCCCTGCACCCTAGGCAGCTGCCTAGTTGGCCTAATGGTAGCACCGGCCCTGAGATCTGGGGACCCACACTCAGATCCCCCTCCCGCTCCTCCGCAGCCAGCGCGGAAATAAACACACTGGCTGCCTCTCCAAGGTCACAAAAGCGACCTCAGAGAAGGGGTTTAGTGGTCATTCTGGGGAGTGAGGAGGGGGACAGGGAGAGGAGGAGACCAGCACTGCCAAGATGCAACGTACCCTGGTGGCACCTCAGCCTCCTTCCCTCCCCCTCGGAAGACAAGAACCAGCCCTGTTCAGGTATTCTTGCCCTCACATGATTCCAGTTCAATGAGGGGCAGAGCAGGGCGCTGTGTGCTGGTTTGGGCTGGGCAGCTGAAATCAGCTGTCTAGCTGTTTTGCAAAGTGGGAGGAGAGCGGAGGTGACCTTCGCCTCTGTGGTCCTCCCGCTCTGCATAGGATGCCCATAATTCTCTCAGTTCGGAGGGTTATGGCCATCCCCATAGTCCCTTAGTCACTTTATCTGTATTATTGCTTTTCTGTATTCATACCATGCAAAGCAGTGCACAACAAAGCATGACACTTGCTTTTGGAGCTTTGGGGAAAACATCCCTGCATCGCTGTGCAGATCACAAGCTGTGAAGGTTAGTTCATCTTTGACTGAAGTTTTAAGTCAAAGAGAACCTTCCTAGGCACGTTTGCATTTTTGCCTCTGTTCCCATACCTTAGTGCACCTTGTGTATTACTTTTCCCAGACTGGAGATTAAAAAACTGCATCAGGAAAAGAGGGTAAAACAAAATACCTGAATAACTACATGTGCATAACCATGGTTGTGCTGCATGCCCATTGTCAGGAAAGTACTGCATATATCTTCTTCCCAGTGCATGTATTTATTTATTTTATTTATTTATTATATTGATACCCTGCCTTTTTTCCTGCAAGGAACCCAAGGCGGCTTACATTATCCTCATCCTCCTCTCCATTTTATCCTCACAACAACCCTGTGAGGTAGGTTAGGCTGAGAGTCAGTGACTGGCCCAAAGTCACCCAGTGAGTTTCATGGCTGAGCAGGGATCTGGAATTCATGAAGCCAGTCACTCAGTTCTGTATTTTACACAGCGCAGTGATTTTTAAACCATGTTCCATCCAAGTTTATCATGTGTTCGGTAATGAGGACATCAATACTGGCTGGCAAGCCTTCTGGAATTTATTTGTATTGTAAGACATGTTCTTAGTTCATGTGGAACAATGGCAGAGGCTCAACAGGCCTGGCCAATGTTGCATGTGAACTGAATGCGTACCCTAGAATGGCCTTCCCTAACTTGGTGCCCTCCAAATGTGCTGGACTGCATCTCTAAGCATTCTGGGAGTTGTCATCCAACACATTGGGATGGTACCAGGTTGGGGAAGGCTGCCCTAGAACATGTTTCCACAAAGTTCCTTACCTGCCCATTCTCTTCCTCCCAACAGGTCACAGCTTCTCCTATCGCAGGTCTTTTGCTTCTCTGCCCTTCTTTGCTAAACTCCATGCCTCTACCATTGTTTCTTCAATTCCCATTTTGATAGCTACTGCCGCTCCATTTTTTTCAGCCATCCTCTCAGCCAGTTCCCCTCAGTGTTGGCCTTCTAAGGGCCAAACTACACATTATATTTAATGTGACACATGTAGTTACATCTTCCCTTTTACTTGTCTTGATTACAGGCACTTGGGTGTGATCCTTGCCAGGAACACAGTGTACAGGGAGGGGAGACTTATCTCTTCCCTCCCCAATGCGGTCAGAACTAAATTTCTCCTTCCCATGCCACAGCTAAAATGTTTAGGGAAAAGGTTCCCTTTGGCACAAATGGGAAACTTTTTTCCTACATGTTCTAGCTATGACGTGGGGGGAGTTTAGTTCCAACCACACTGGGGAAGAAAGAGACAAGTCTCCCCTTCCCTCATGCCGCAGGTTCACCCCTGCATCTCTGCAATTAATACAAGTAAAAGTGGAGGGGCAGCTACACACTATGAATCACACATAATGTGTAATGTGGCCCGGAGACATTATCAGACTTGAAGAGAAAAGGTAAATGGCCTCCACTTAAAAAGAAAAAAAGAAAAAGTTAAGAGAGGTGGAAGTGGACTTTTAGAAAATGGGCCCCTCTGGAATCTGCCATAATGTAAGGTCATCCCTGGCAGGGCAAGTTCCAGATCTGGGAAAGCCCTCGGCATGGGGTCCCTCTAGTGGGCCCCCAGGGTGGCATGCCTTCCAAGCAGTGGGTGGCCCCACCTCCTCCTATGTATTTCAGCATGGATGTAGGAGTGGGTCAGCAGGCCGGCCCAGAAGATGGTGACAGTGACAGCAGCAGAACTCTCTGATGAGATCTGGGCAGCTGCCATGGCAATTACCCACAATGCCCTGTAAGGTGGCCACTTAGGAATCACCAAAAAAAGAGGACAAAGGAGAGCCGTGTTTTTGCATAACACTTGCATATGCTAATTTATATGTATAGATGCACATTTAGAAATAATTATTATAATTTAAAGAGAAATAGAGTACATCTCACCAAACTGTGGAAGACTGGGACCAGGTGACCTGTGTGCCTGCCTCTTCAGCCTGCTGTCCAGGTGCGCACTGTTGATGGGCAACAGGTCTTATGGTTCATTATCTTTAAACTGGAATTGGACAGGACAGCCCTTCAAATAGAGGACACCTTCAAACAGAGGATAGTCCTCTGGCAGCCCTTCAAATACTGGACTGTCCTCTGTAAAGTAGGACACCTGGCCACCCCTAACTATGTCACTACATGGCATTGTGGGCAACTATAGTGACGGTCAGCTTCTGCTCGTCAGAGCATCAGAAAAGAGGGCCTAGCCCTAGGGCATTATCTCCAGTGGGACCTTGGCAGCTGCCCTAGCATGCTGCTCACTGGTGCTGGGCTTGACCCCTGACATCTGTATCTGCCCAGCACCCTTGTCTCTCACCGTTCCCTTCCCACCAATATACAACTTCTCCTGCCTTGAGACCCTGTGTCAGCTTGTTCTTATAACTCTTCACTTTCCACCGGGCTGTCTTTCCCTCAGCCATCTGTTGCCTGAATTGGCTTTTCCCTCCGTCCCCTTCCTTTGGCCAACATGCCTCAAGCTTTCATTTTCATTTATTATGTATTTCCATTTATAAACCCCCCTTTCTATAAAATATTCAAGCCCGCTTACAATAAAAATGGAACGATAAACAAGAATAAAAACAAGGAATCGACAATACCAACAACGACACTTGCAGGGAGGTTGCTTGCCAGCCCAGCTCTTCCTGCCTCAAGGGCCTGTGTGAAAAGGCAGCAGAGAACAATGGGTGGGTGGCGGATCATGAGCACAACCTCCTTGTGCAATTACCAATGGCAAACAATGCAAAACTCTCTTGGTCTGGGGGGCACTTTATGTGGCTCTCCCTCCACCTCACTCTAAAATGGTTATTCCTAGCCTGCCGCTGAGATCACAGAGGGCCTAGATGTCCTGCAGCGCCTTCAAGCTAAAGGCACAAACAATCAGCTGTGGAAGCAGCCATCTGCCCTCTCATTCACCTCTAGTGCATGTCATGCTATTAGGCATATTGCAGCCTCCCCCCCCCCCCCCGCAATAATGATTTCGCCCACCCCTGCCTCCAGTGTATCGGTGGTGACATGACCCATCATTTCAGGAGCTGCAGAGCTGACTTGGGAGCTCCCATCTGTCAAAGCAGTCAGGTTACCAGTAGTGCTGGATAAACGCCTGACAATCCATCTGCCTCCTCTCATTTGAACACAACACATCCCTATCAGACTGTAGCAGCAATGAAAGGATGGAAAAGGAAGAGCAACGCTAGGCCCTGACAAGGCAGGTGTGGGTAGTGATGTGAGTTTTCAGGAACCTCCCAATTTTCCCCACTGTAAATTTAGAATAGTCCCATTGCCTAAAGTTGACAAAGCTGAATATTATCCAGACAGTTTACATCATTTAACAGTTAAGCTATCAGACAATGTGGTATGAAATTACCAAGATAGCAAATCCTTTCTGTAGTTCTGGTTCCCCCAGCCATATGCCATGAAAATAATAAATGCACCTAGCTGCAGACTTCATCTCTAAACATACATCCATGGAAATATGCTTGATGAATTCAATGGATTTACTTCCAAGTAAATGTGGTTACAATCAGGTAGAGAAAATGGAGCTTCTTATGCCTTTGCTAAGGGGTATGTGTGTAGGTGGGCACGGTGGTGGTGGTGAGTCCCCATAACTAAACAGAAGCATCAGAAGCATCTGCTGAGGTGGCCCAATGCTCAAATGACAAGGGAGCTAGGGACCGTTCAGCCCCCTTACCCTGTGTGATTTCCCCATTAACTACTGTTTTTAGAAGGTTACAGGTCCTAATGTTGGAGGGATTTCACTATGGATTCCACTACTCCTCCCCCCCCCCCCCCCCCGCCGCCACCTGCATTCCTCCTCCAATAATTCAGGCACTGAGCTGGTCTGGCAAAATCAACATCTCTCTGCCCACTGCTTCCATCCAGGGACTCCTTTCTTGCAAAGCTTCTGAATGGGCCCATAATCCTGTTACCACACACACATGCTGCCCATTCTTCCCCTGAGAGGCCCCAGGGAGGATTTGCATCCTATGCCCTAATGGGACTAATTCCATTGCAGTCCAGTAATGTGGCTTATGCTAATGCTCCCTGCTGGAGCCCCTGAACTGGGAGCACAAGAAAGGTTTCCTGTAGATGCAGCGTGAGTCAGTAATAGATCCCAAGCGTCATCCTTCCAAATCCTAGAAAAGGCAGCCACTCTGTTTTACCTGTAGCCACAAGCGACTGGTATCAGTGACAGTTGTTTCAGAAAACATATCTGCCCCACAGACTATGTGGCAACTGGTTAAAATTTGAAAAGGTGAATGCCATCGCTCAGATGGAGCTCTTCCTTGAAACTGTTTTCCCTTTTTTTAAAAAAAAAACCCAAACACAATGAAATTCAAGGGGATCATGAAGCAATGCCATAGGAGATGGGCATAGATTTTCTGGTGTTCACCACTTAAAAAAAAAAAAAATGGGGAGAGGCAATATCTCTTTGACATAGCACATGCTTTGCATGCAAGAGACCACAGGCTCAGTCCCTGGCATCTCTAAGTAGGGCTGGCAACGACTCCTGTCTAAACACCCTGGAGAGCCGCTGCCAGTTAGCATGGACAATACTGAGTTAGATGGATCAATGATCTTACTTGATATAATTCAACTTTCTGGGTCCCTTACAAAATGGTGCAGACATTGGGAGTGGAAAGAGGGAACAGTTCTGTTGTTCATAACCATGATGTCACTCAGTATCCAATAGGTGCCCATAATGTTTGTACACTGATATTCCACACAGCACTTGGAATCAAAGAGGAAATGCTAGCTGAAGGGAAGAATGGCATTTTCCCAGTGTCAGCACCAGCAACTGCCCTAGCAGGATTATCTAACTCCCTTCACCCAGACACACACTATATAAAACTGAATTAGGGTCACTAGATTTAACATTTGCCTGGCCACTCCATTCCTGAACAATCACTGTCACCAGCCACTCACCTTTTTAAAAACATTAGGCCAATATGAGCCTGTAAACTATCACCTTCGTTTATGGCAGATGTGTAGATGTTCCTCTTGCTCTCTTAGCCCAGTATTGTTCAATGTCCCCTCCCACTCCTGAAAGGTGTACAGAAGCTCAGCAGCATAAGACCAAGCTGCAGGACACATTTTAGGGTGATCTAAGGTGCTCAAATATATTTAAGACAAGTCATTTCTCTAAGGGAAATAGAAATAACTATTCAGCCATTTAGGGGGGGGGGGAAGATTCTAACTAAACCACTGCCCTCTCGTATATATTAACTTAGGTAGTGGGCATTGCTCCCTCTAATAGCCAAGTCAGCTGGTGAGTGCCAACAGGATTGTAGTCAAAACAGAGCAACTGAGAAACAAGAGGGAAGTATCAGTATGCTCAGAAGGACCCCAAGGTTTGCAGAATTACACACACACACACACACACACAAAATCTTCAGAAAAAATCCTAAAGGAGCAAAAGAGAGAGAGAGAGAGAGAGAGAGAGAGAGAGAGGCCAAAACACTCCAGTTGTCACGCACCTGGTAATGTGGAACCTGGTTTTGAGGTTCCACATTACCCTGAGAAGGACTTCAATTCAGATGGGTCAAAGGTCTCCCCACTTCAGGGGGAGCCCTTAACATCTCCTCCTAAACCTTTCTAGCCCGAGGACGCAGCTCTCTTATCATCTGACTCTGAGGATGACTTCTCCTGTCCCTCAGCCATGAGGGAGCATGACACCAGCCCTTTAGGAAGTATAGTCAGCATCTAGCAGGGGTGGAGCCAATAAAAGACCAAGCTCTGCCAGACCTCTTAAGGTCTCAGTTGATTGTAGTCCTTTGCTGGGACAACAGCTCCTTATGTCAGAATACTCCAGTCAGCACTTCATGCAGTGCGCGCTATCCATGTGACTTCTGCCTTGCCTGATGTGATCCAGAGCAGAGAGTGAATGCCATGCTGCAGTCCACTTCCCCTGGGCCTCATGCCTAGTTGGGACACCACAGAATGCTAGGTGTCTGTTGAGGCCACAGAATGCTATGGAATGGAGTGTCCTGGAAAGGGCATGGCTGGCTGGCACACTGAATAGGAGCACTGCACATGTCAACATGCTGTTGCAGATCTCACTTATAAGACTTAATAGTGACCAAATAACACTCACATATCCATTTCCAATTAAGCTTATTAAGTTCCCATTAAAAGCAAGATCTGCTTCTCCCTACAATCAGCAGCATGGATGTTTATTTATTTATTTATTTATTACATTTCTATACCACCCAACAGCTGAAGCTCTCTGGGCAGTTCACAAAGATTAAAACCACAAAATACAACATAAAATACAGTATAAAAATTTAAAGTATCATACAAGAACACTGCATGGGTGAGAGTGGGTGACCTTAAAAAAAATGCTATGAATAACAAATATGCTCATTAAGCTAGGAAAAGTGAAAGAAAGAACAAGTAAGATTGCGACCTACCTTGGCAGTTTGAGATAACTGACTCCATTTAGCCCTTGTGACCATGGGTATGCTATAACATTTTTCTCATGGAAATTATGTAGTTGTGCCCACATAATTCACTGTTCAAACTAGTACAACAGTAGAGGTAGACTGAATAAGTATGTCTCCCTATGGGAGCCTCTCTACCATGGATCAATATGAATCCCTCAGAACTTGGTGGACCTCTTCTATGGAAAAGAAAGACATTTAAAGATGTGCTGAATATATTAGCGGGAGGGCTGGCTGGAGAGACTTTGATCAAAGAAGCATCCTTGGAAAGAAAAGGCAACCAGCTTAGGAATTAACATTTTAACCAAGACAGCCTGAGAAAACAAAGGGATGATTGGTTTGGTAAGAAGTCATAGCTATCATATGAACAAGAAAATACAAGTTCAATATACAGAATATCCGATTCCTTGTACAGCATAATTCCTCAGTATATGCTGCCACACCCAGCAATACATTCTGGGTTGGATCCAGAGTAGCGCTTAGCAGAGTTTCACTCTCGCTGGCAGAAGGGGTGGAGAGATGACCTTCACGATTCCTTCTTCCACTGCACACACACACCCTCACCTTCTAGAACATTGTTTGGGAGGGCTGCCCCCTGGAGCAGCATGAGAAGGAACGCAGGGGAAATAGGTGAACCACCTCTCCACTGACTTTCCTCAGCAGGATCCCAGTGTCTTCCATTCGTGGAATGACCAATTTGGATTGAACCCACTGTGTGATGAGTGTGGGGGAAATGGTATATCCCTGCAACAGAAGTGCTTCTTTCTGGGAGGGTGTCTGGATCCTGCACAGCAAATCCCGTGTGTGTGTGTGTGTGTGTGTGTCTGTGTGTGTCTGTGTCTGTGTCTGTGTCTGTGTTCGCGCGTGCATATGTGTATATATCATCTGGAATTTCCCTTACACAAGGGATGCCTACCCAGTTACCTATCAAGATCTGAAGCAAAAGAACTCGAGCTGGGTGGATAAAAGGGACAGGACAGGAGCACACCACATGTCAAAATTCTGCAGAACATCTGGGAAATAGACCAGGAAAATGGACTTCGATTTGCTTGTTACATTTTAAATGCAAGTTTTATATAATTTTTGTTCTGAAGTTCTATTTTTCTCGATATTCTGCAATTGGCCTTGAGATAAAAAGCATTCTTTGTTGACATAAAAAGGATTTTTTTGGAAGCAACCTTCACTGTAACTTCCCTGTCATTCAGCTATAATGCTCAATATTGATGGGACTGATTGATCAAGTGTTATTTCTAGCACCACACTGTGCCTTCAGGCATATTTAGCTAAACAGCCTCTGTAAGCCTTGGCTGTGTTTTGCCCACAAATCAGGTTTTCAAAATAGTTCTGATCCAAACATGTGCCTATATATTCAGCTATGTGGAAAAATCCAACTCAGTTATCAAACTACAGCTTCGCCTGCTGCTTTTTCTTTGCTTATAATTGCTGCTGCTGCTGCTGCTACTACTACTACTACTACCTGTATAGAGCATTGGGCTGTTCAAACTTATTCATATTCATTAGCTGTACTCACACATCACTTTAAGCCATGAATGATGACTTAATAAGCTAGAATGTGAACAAGGAGTGTGCAAGTGCATGCAGGCGGTTCGCTCCCACTTTGCCCTCTCTCTTTGCACAAGTGGATAAACTGACCAGGAAAGGAGAGCTTCTTGTTCTTGTTGGCTTATGAATCATGGCTTATTTGGGAGCAGATCCTAAGTTTGGACAACAAGAGAAACTCTCCCTTTCCTAGTTAGTTTATCCACTTGCACAAAGGGAAGGGCAAAGCAATGAACAAACTCATTCATGCTGTTTTATTAAGCCATCATTCACAGCTTAAAGTGACATGAAAATGTAGTCGTATTGTCCCAGTCATCTATTTAGGGCCATGTGTACTCTGTACTCAAAAAGTTAAAATTCTTTGTCCAGGCAATCCACATTCTACTCCAAGAAAAGTTGAGTTCTGAGAGTAATCTGTATTACCGGTACTTACGGTATGCTAATTGAGCAAAATCTGCATCATCAATCTCCTTTTGCAACTTCTATTATTATTTTGCATAATATATTCTTGTTTTACTAGTGATGAGGATGCAAGGAGCTATGCAGGGTGCACCTCCACCCTCCTAGAGAAATCTTATTCAACCACATTTTGGTTTCTGGGTTTTCAGCAAACATTGCCCATGCACTTTCAAGAATATCATCACAGTCATAAGGGCTAGAAACTTGATAGAGGGAGGAGGAGGAGACTGAGATTCTCAGGGAGTTAAATTTTGAGCCAAGCTTCACATTTTGCACTTTTTCTGCACTTGCATTTTTACTCTGCTTAAATGACCAAACTACCAATATCGGAATGTGAAAGTCTATTCCTGAAATCACTTAATATTGTTCTACCATAGGTAATGACATTCCCCCATTTATTTTGCTTCTGAAACAGCAGTCAAGATGGTGACATACCACAAATCTTAGACTAATAAAATATGCTACTAGAATTATCTTAGCTTTAACTGAGATCAGTACATCCAATTTTCACTGTCACTGCACCACCAAATATTGCTCCCTAGGAAAACAACACAAGCTCCTAAATGTTATTTTGATTCGAATCTTATAAATACCATTGAGTTTAATGGGACTAGCTCCCAAGCAAATGCATAGGATGTTGGCCACAATAAATGAGTGTGAAGAAGAATGATATTTCATCTCCATTTGTAAGATGAGCCATGACTGTAGTGCTGGATATCCAAAGGACTGGAGGCCTGCAGTTCCCTCCAAATGTTCTGGTATGTTTGAAAACACCATGCACTGGTCTATGTAATTAGAATATTGTATCTTTAACATGCATGTCTCAACTTATGAGTACAATCAATGTACCACCTACAGCACAATCCTATACATGCTTACAGTAATACCTAGGATTGCAAGTAACTTTGTTTGAGAGCGTTTTGCAAGACAAGCAAATTTTTAAATATTTGTTGTTGTTGTTTTTACTTGATATACAAGCGACGTCTTGCAATACAAGTACTGTAGTACGGCTTAAATTAAAAATCTGTGTACAAATTTTTTGGGGGGAATTTCGTTTTGATATAAGAGTGTTTTGGATTACAAGCACGTTTCCGGAACTAATTATGCTCTCAATCCAAGGCATGACTGTACTTCAAAGTTAAGTCCCACTGTGTTCAATGGAACTTACACCACATTCCATAAGTGTTTAGGGTTGCAGCTGTAATTAAATCAACACAGTAACCTCAGTTGTTTCTATCCATGGTCTTGATTTTGCTTTGAGGGAAGGGTTCTTTTAGTGACCAACACAGGGGGCTTTGTCATAACTGATAGTCAAACCACTCTCTAAATGGTATGTCCCAAGACCAGACAGCAATTGATGAAGGCATCTAGGAGTTTGTGTGAGAAGAACCATTCTGTCCATATACATAAGAACTACCACTAATCTCCCACCAATGAAGCAATCCTTTCTTCAATAATATTATTTGAAAGAGAGTATAACTATAAGAAACCAATAAATATCTCCATCAAACTCATTCCATAGACATTTTAAATTGGTACCTGTGTCTTTTTCCCTGCAGTTAGAAAAGTACGGTAGCTGCAGGGGCAGTGAGCAGAAAAACCGCTGGAGGGGAAAGGGTTAAGCAGCCCCTCCTTGGGATGGTCTTCTGCTCAAGATCTACTGCTTTTGTTTCAAAAAGAAAACATTGAGAGGAGGGAATACACATCACTGCACATCATGCATATTTAAGCCTTAGTCTTACAATTCCTATCATACTTTCAGAATGCATCCTTAAATAATCTGTCAGGTGCTTTTTCTTTAAGAATGCCAAGCAAAGTCATAAAAATCTGTCAATCAGAGAAGGCCTGGCTATTTCCAGAATTGCATCACTTACCATGAAATCCTATACATGTCTGTTCAGAAGTAAGCCCAACTGAGTTTAATGGATCTTACTCCCAGGTAAATTTATATAGGATTGAGGCCTATAGAATATCAAGCTCTTTCCATTCCTTTAACAAATTGCAAATTAACTCTAGATTCCACTTTATTTGGTATCTATCACTACATCCAAAATCCATGGCCCTCTCTTTATTATTATTACAAGAATAAAGAGCAGCTCCCTAAAGAGAAAGCTCCCAAAAGGATTTTTTTAATGGTTAATGATTGCCATTTACCACCTTAGAATTATTGTAAACTTTATTGGGAAAAATCCCAGTCATGTATAGAAATAATGATACAATCTATGATTCTTCCTCCAATATGAGATACATATGTGAAATCTAACTGGTCTCCTCTCACTTCAAACTGCCAAACTACAGGTGACAATCCTTTTACACAACCAGACACCACCAGCACAGAGAATCCCAAGCTATGGATCAATGCTTCAGGAATGCAGAATCTGCATGCAAATTTGTCATTGACCTCCTCTTCTTCCACTCTATGGAACCTGCTCTAGTCTAGCCTGATCTTCTGAGCTCAGTTCAGGAATCTTCAAGTGCCATGCACCTGGCCCATTCAAAGCCACTCATCAGACTGCCTGGGTATAAAGGTCCATCCTGATCTTAAAATACACAAATGCTATCCAGCAGGTTTAAGTCCTTCTGTTTTGCTTCCACAGCCCCAAAATTAAGGCAAAAGAAAGGATACAACAGGGTGGTAAAGGAAAACAACGATTCACACATTTTTAAATCATGAGAAATGTTCTCACTGCATTTGTTACCACAGCCGGCGTTGGTTACATATCTGAAGAGTTTAGAATCCTGGCATTCCTCTTTGTAGGCAACAAAGATACTCTTGACTATTTTATGTTCACCTATTCATAAACCATATAGTTGCCTGGGAATTCCCCTCCAGCTGCTGCTGGAAGAGTAAGGAGGCCACACAGCCAGTAATTGATGCACTGAGCAAATGATAAAGCCACCTCTACTTTCTTGCTCATTCAGCAGACATGAAGAATACTGTTCTGTGATACACAAACAAAAAGAGACCAAAGCTACTGGAGTGACTCTGGATTTAAACCTGGTTTAGATAGTATGGGATTATCCTTTTTTGCCCACAAGTCAGTTGCTATTCAGTTGTCCAGTAAGGGCCACAGACATGGCTACCAACTCCTACATTCAGCACATAAAGGCAGACTCAACCTCCCGCTGCAACCAACCATGTGCTATGCACTCTGATCCATTGCTTCCCCATAAGAAAGAGACCCCTCCAGCATTTCTACTTACCCATGCCTCTCAGGCTGAGTTCAGGCCCTTCAGTAGGGCTGGGCTGCTGCTGCGCATCACATGCATTCTCCTCCTTAGGGAGGCTGTTCCTTTCTTTCTCACCCTGTCGGCTGGTAGGCAGAGAAAGCACATCAAGTCAACCTCTCCATACCAATTATATATGTTCAGCTACATCAACAAATTACATAGAAGTTTCCTTATACTTCAGCCCATGGTTCAGTCCCTTGTCTGGCCTCCATTCAGGACTCCTGAGAAGCTCCTTCTAAGAGGCACTGACTTCCTTGGCTTAAGATACCAACTCACATGCCACTGAATATTTCAGCTGAATTAAGCTGTACTGACTTTGGCACATGGAGAGGCAGTCATGCAACTGTTGCACTATGGACCTCCAGCTTACAGTTCATCACACTTTTAGTGTCCCTCAACAAAGCAGTAACACTGCTGGCCCTAAGTGATATCTACCTACTTTGTTTCTAGCACTGGGCTCTAAAATAAAGTTGCTTCTCTTGTTACTGAATTCCTTCTCCCACCTTTGGCTCACACGTTCTGCCTATTTGACAAAATGCTAGCCTTTAAAAAAAAAAAAAAAAGCAGGATGTGTGTGGACATTGCATTTCCTGTGGCATATCTATTAGCATTCTAGTAGAAGGGGAGCAAACCAGGGACCATCCTCTCTTTCCATCCCTTTAAGCTGGCTGCCTCAGACTGATTTATCCAGGAACATTTCCCTATGGTTTTACAGTGAGACACTTACCGATAATGAAAAGGGGCTACAGTGGCCATGATGGGATGGTTGTGTTGTGGCACAGAAGAAAAACTGATCGGTCCAGCATGTAGCACAGGGCCCTTATTAAGGTTGCTTGTGTCCAGTGAGATCACCTGAGGTTTATCTTCTGGCTTGCAGGTTCCACTTCCTTTGCAGCTGGCTTCTGAAGCCCACTGGCCTTTCACTGGACAGCTCTGAGGCCTCTTTGTGGTGGGTCCCTCTGAAGACCTGGACAACAAGGTCTCACTATACAAGCTGAGATAGGAAGGGCTCTTCCCTGGGAGGTGAGAGGCTTTTGCAGGCTCAGAAATTGTGCTGGGCTTCCCAAGAGCCTTCTTGGCACCGAGGCTGCTGCTATCTTCCCCTTGTTTTGAGGTATCCTTTACTCTCTCTGTTGCCTGAACGACAGCTTTCTTAGCTGCGCCAGCAGTTCTGGAGCTGGCCTTCAGAACCCCCCGGGGGCTGCTGCAGCCAGAAGTCATGCTCAGGCTGGGACTGGAGTCCATCCCATCAGCCCCACCATGGCTTTCAGCCCCCTCTGCCTGCACAGGGCTTGCAGCTGCTGGAGGCTTGAGAATGAGCTTCTGCTTGGATCCTTTAGGAGCTCCACCACTTGAGCTAACTGGCCCCTTCCCTGCCCTGGGTGATGATGATGCCCTCTGTTGTGTGGGAGCAGCTCCCACACTGTTCTGCCTTGGGGGCAATTTAGGAGATGCCGCCAGCGTGTGTATCTTGCTGTGGGATGCAGCTCTGGGAACAGGTATGGAGGAGGCATAGTGGCTACGTCCAGCTGCATTCACATTGGCTGTTCCATTCATCATCAGCAAGGCTTGGTTGGAGAAGGATCAGTCTGAGAAAACAGAAATGCAGAGCAAGTTAAGGCTGGAGCTCCCAGAGCCAAAGTCTGTCTGTCTATCTATCTATCTATCTATCTATCCCAGATAGATATGTCAGATTTTCCCACATGGTTAACCTCTCTCCTACTTTCCTTTTATTCAGCATTAATTTAACTTTTTTCAAGTGACCATCCCTCAAGAAGGAAGGTTATATGCTTCCCATATAACACTGACATCAAAGCCCAGCAGCTCAGAAAATGAAACCAGTTGCTTGGATGGGCTAAAATTACAGTAATACCTTGGATTGCAAGTAACTTGGTCTGAGAGCATTTTGCAAGACAAGCAATTTTTTTAAAAAAATGTTGACTTGATAAATGAGCAAGGTCTTGCAAGACAAGAATCTTGTCTTGCAAGACCTTGCTCATTTATCAAGTCAACATTTAAAAAAATATTTTTTTTAGGGATGTAACCACCCCACTCACACCCACCAGAGACTCGCTTTGATATAAGAGTGTTTTGGATTACAAGCACATTTCTGGAACGAATTATGCTCTCAATCCAAGGTATTACTGTAGTATGTTGACAGTTTTCAGCACCTTCATTTCATTCTTAACATTTACACAATGTAAGGTGAGAGTATGCTATCAAGTTATCATGTCTTAAAATGTTTACAAATATTCCAGTACAAAAGATTTCCAAGTAATAAGTAAATAAATAAATAAATAAAGAGTTGGATGTGTTTGAATATAGACATTTACATCACAGTAAGTGGACTTGGCTGATTTTTTCCCTCCTAATCAAATCTTTCCATTCAACTATTTTTGGCTATTGGGGAAAAAACCTTTTCAGATATTTATACTGCACATCAAATTAAATGTGTACTTTTTTAAAAAAGTTTGGTTTACTAATATAAGTCAAACATGCTAAATGAGATCCAAATCAATTTAGGGCATAAAAAATTATATCTGGAAAACACACATTACCAGGAAGTCTAACCTTTTGATAATTATTTGTTTTGCACTGCCCTGCACAAACACACAACGTTGCCAAAATGTTGCTTTTAGAGTTCTTTGAGAGTGTCGATAAGCATGTGGACAGGGGTAATCTGGTAGACATTGTTTACTTGGACTTCCAAAAGGCTTTTACAAAGTCCCTAACCAAAGACTCCTGAGCAAACTTAGCAGTCATGGAATAAGAGGGGAGGTCCTCTTATGGATCAGTAACCGGTTAAGGAACAGAAAGCAGGGAGTAGGAATAAATGGTATATTCACCAATGGAGGGATGTTAACAGTGAGGTCCCATCTGTCTTGGGACCAATACTTTTCAACTTGTTCATAAATGATCTGGAATTAGGAGTGAGCAGTGAAGTGGCCAAGTCTGCTGATGACATCAAATTATTTAGGGTGGTTAAAACAAAAAGGGATTGTGAGGAGCTCCAAAAGGATCTCCAAACTGGAAGGATGGGCATCAAAATGGCAAATGCGGTTCAATGTAAGCAAGTGTAAAGTGATGCACATTGGGGCAAAAAATCCCGACTTCAAGTATAAACTGAAGCACGTGGCGGCTGTGAAAAAGGCAAACTCCATGTTAGGCATAATTAGGAAAGGAACTGAAAATAAAACTGCCAAGATCATACTGCCCTTATACAAATCTATGGTGCGACCACACTTGGAATACTCTGTACAGCTCTGGTCACCACACCTAAGAAAGGATATTGTAGAGCTGGAAAAGGCGCAGAAAAGGGCTACTAAAATGATCAAGGGGCTGGAGCAACTCCCCTATGAGGAAAGGTTATATCATCTGGGATTGTTTAGCTTAGAAAAAAGGCAAGTAAGAGGAGACTTGATAGAAGTGTACAAAATGATGCATGGTGTGGAGAAAGTGGAGAGGGAGACAGTTTTCGGCTAGGACCCAATGGGGTCATCCCACAAAGCTGATTGATGGGAGCCTCAGGACAGATAAAAGGAAGTACTTCTTCACACAGTGCACAATTAAACTATGGAATTCACTTCCACAAGATATGGTGATGGCCACCAATTTGGGTGGCTTTAAAAGGGGATTGGACAAATTCATGGAGGATATGGCTATCAATGGCTACTAGTCCTGATGGCTATATGCTACCTCTAGTACCAGAGGCAGTATGCCTATGTACACCAGTTGTTGGGGAACATGGGCGGAAGGGTACTGTTGCACTCATGTCTTCCTTGTGGGTTTCAAGTGGGCAGTTGGTTGGCCACTGTGTGAACAAAATGCTGGATTAGATGGACCATGGTCTGATCCAGCATGGCTCGTCTTATGTTCTTACTCTCCCCAGCAAGGTCCTCCTGGCACCAACACTGTCATCCTTTCAGGGCCAGGAGAGGACTTTCCTCTACTCCCAGGCATTTGACAGTATATGATAAGGTTTTAACCAGTCCTGGGATTTTTTTAAATCATTGATTGTTTTAAATTGTTTTTGTATATGAATGATTTTTTAATATTTTATATTGTATTTTTAATCTTTTGTAAACCGCCAAGAGAAAGCTATTGCACATTATAGAAATGTAATAAACAATAACACATCATCATCATCATCATCATCATCATCATCATCATCATCATCATCATCATATCTGTCCTGAATCTCCCACCATTCAGCTTCATGGGATGACCCCGGGTCCTAGTATTATGAGGGAGAAAAATGTCTCCCTGCCCACTTTCTCCATACCATGCACCATTCTCGAGGCGGCTTTTGCTTTGAGAAGGGCTCGCTGCCTTATAGCACTTCCTGCATTGCAGCACCCTGCTCGGCTGCCACTCATTCTAATCAAACTTCCTGCATTGCAGACCAGCACCGGCTGCCCTTGGAAGGAAGAGCAGGAAAGGAGAGAGAGAGGGAGAGGGAGAGAGGGAGGGGGAGAGGGTACTCACCCGAACCTTGGGCTACACACAGCCACCAGCGCTCACATGCTGCAGCTCCTTATGTGCAGGAATGAAAGATCTGGGAGTTCAATTCCAATTTCTCACCAGATGTTTGCTGACCCAAACATCCTTCTCTCGCACACACAGGATCCTGTGCTGCCTGCCAAGCAGGGATTCTGGAGCTGGGAGCAGGACGGCTCTCTTCAATACTAAGCTAATTTACGTTGCTAAGCCTTGCTGATGATGCAAGTTCAGTCGCCCCTCTCACACTTCTCAGACCATCAGGCGTTTATCGATTGCTCCCTAACAACCAAGCAGTTCTGCTTAAAGAAAGAAAGAAAGGAAAATCCTTTCCCATTTCTCTCGATTTTCCTCAACCTTCTCTTCAGCCTATTCCTCCAGCTGCTGTCTTGGCTCCATGCTTGCTCCATCTGGAAGGGCAGGAAAGAGAGCTAGTTCCTCAGAGGAAGTTTGCTCTGGTGTGTGTGTGTG
This sequence comes from Shinisaurus crocodilurus, assembly GCA_021292165.1. Taxonomy (NCBI): domain Eukaryota; kingdom Metazoa; phylum Chordata; class Lepidosauria; order Squamata; family Shinisauridae; genus Shinisaurus; species Shinisaurus crocodilurus. The sequence goes on from CM037877.1 coordinate 223,274,325, forward strand.
TGTGTGTGTGTGTGTTTAATGGTACTTCAAGGATGCTATTCTCACTGACTCATTTCTTGAGATGCAAGAACAATCCTAGGGAAGAAATATATCCTAGAAGCAGGAGGCAGAATCTCCAGAATTCTGACCTGCTTCACAGCCACATGGCCAAGTTGCTTATCTCTGTATCACTATCAATTCCCACCCCACCCCCCTAATGGACACTTCATACAAATCTACATACCTTAGGTCTGATCATTTTAGCTTAAAGCACATGACTCTAAGTCTGGCCTATTTATCTACAAACACAAGTCTGACTCATTTTTAATCATCTGCGTTAAAGGAAATCCCTCACAGGCCTTGAAGTGACATGGCGTTATCTCCTTCCTGGTCACAGCAAGATAACCCACGATTTTCCCACACAAGTATTCAAGGAGGAGTTACACATTTCAGAGTTAAACACCAGAATCAGAGAGGAATATATTAGTTTCCCTCATGGAGCACAAGACATTTTGCTGCCCGAGTCAAAGGACAAGATGGCAGGGACTTGAGTCAGACTCGAGTCCCAATATTTTTAATGGGACTCGAGACTCGACTCGGGACTCAGGACTCGAGACCAAGGACTCGTGTTCCAAAATCGTGTTCCTCAGATGCAACATGGATAGGTTTTAGGAAGTACAGCAAGTTTATTTTTAAAAATCATTTTCCTAAAATGCAACCTTTCAGACATTTTGGGTTTGGCTGCCTCTGCCTGCCTGCTTTGGGGTTCCCTGCCTCCTCTGCCTGCCTGGTTATTTTGGGTTTGTCTGCCTGGTCTGTTCTTGCCAAAATCAGTTGCAGAGTTTTGAAATAAAAAGGCACACTTGTGCCTAGAATTTATTTAAGCCACACATCTGAAGCCTTATTTTGTTCAGGAAAACCCCCCATTGATTTTAATAGGGACTCGTGGAGTCAACTTTGGAAGTGACTCGTGACTCGTGAGTCACCATTTTGGACCAAGGACTCGGACTCGGACTCGAGACTCGGTCCAAAGACTCGTGACTCGACTCGTGACTTGAGACCAAGGACTCTTCAACATCCCTGCAAGATGGCGCCCCCTCCCTTCCATGTACAGATAAGTGAAATGGACTGGCAGCTGACAACACTAATAATAATAATAATAATAATAATAATAATAATAATAATAATATGATGATGATGATGATGATGATGATGATGATGATAAGAAGTGATGATGATGGTTGGGTACCAAATGCATCCTTAAATCAACTTTCCACTAGGCAGAAATGCCAATACATAGGTTCCATCAATCTCTATGGCTCATAGACCGTGTGTTGAGTAATGAGTAACAGCATCAAGAGTATCTAACCCATCTGGTGCAGGTATTAGGGACTCCAAAGTCTGAAGGACTCCACCTCATTAGGGACTCCAGCTCATGAGCTCAGTCTGGGACTTAGCCTAAGGAGCTACCTCGGAATATGTGTGCTCTGGCCTCTTATTCAGGGAAGGGAAGGGAGAAGTGCAACGTTGGCTCCTGTGACTGTCAGACAGTATGAAACCTCTTGATTGGCCAAGTCTGGTATAAATAGCAGGATCCTTGCCTGGTCAACAGAACAGTTTTTTCCACATTTCAGGCTCCACCTTAAGACAGCTTCAGCCATTTATGGGATTCCCCAATTTTTCTCAGGCTCCAATATGGACTGCTTAATTATCTTGGGCTCTCTGGTTCACCAGCATCATCTGGCAACCCAAACATTCCTGCTCTAGTGCCCAGACAAACTCTGCATCTGCCGCTGCTCATTCAGTGCAAAGAATTAGACCTGCAAGACGCTAGAGGATGCATTCAGAGAGCAATGTCACCAAGGCACCATGCCCAGGAAGTTCACAACAGTGTCTTTTTCCCAGGGGAGATGTGAAGATTCTGACAGCAAAATATGAAGGGAGGAGGGAAGAGCCAAGGAGAATGGAAAGGGATTTCTAGTGATGTAATGGAGACTCCCACATGCACAGCCTGCCAGCTAGAACCGTGCTGCCGAGTCAGATGCCAAATAACGTTGGGTTACACAGTGCCGGGCCTGGTTTGGAATGTCTCCCATCTAAATGAGAAGGGAAATATAGGTCAGGCTTTCAGAGTGCATCAGAGGATACAGTACAATGAGTGCAAAAAAAGCAAAAACAAAACCCAGGTTGATAGAATCTCTGTAATCCCAGAGCAGAACCAGACTGGCAGTGTATTTAATATTTTAAAAAGTGCAGCAATCTCAGAGAACCAGGCTGCCTTCTCTGCAAAGGACACAGGCTTTTGATGCCACCCACCAGCATGCAACTAAATAAATGTGAAAATCTCACTTCTTGCAACCCTCATGCTCTCCTCAAACATTTGTCCAGTAAACCTGTCCCATTCAAGAAGTAGGACATATAAAATTATGGAATAAAATGCTTTATTTATCAGTCAAGTCCTAGCTGTTTTCAGATATAAGCAACAGCAACAGAAAATTTGATTGCACTGGAAGGTAGGAGACACAATGTTTCCTTCAAGTTATTTTGATTAGGAGAAGAGGACCAGCTGCTTCCCAGAGGGAGAAAGAAGCGGTAACCCCAACAGCCAGTATAGACTACACGTAGTATCCTCCAGCAGAAACTATCATCCTTTATCATTAGTCCTGAACAGTAATGAGGCTGAGCTACGAAGGTATAAGGGCAGGAAATATTCTTAGGAAATATTCAGGCAGCCATTTTGAAAGGACCCAGATATGCATCTAAGTCACACACACCCCTCTGCAGCCTGAAAGTTCTTTCTGTTCTGATATCTCCATTTTACACTAACTACCTACCTGTTAGTTTAAAATGGATCTCTATCCATCCTATAAACCTTAGTGGGCGTAGAACTAGCATGACCATGCAGACCACAAAGCGAAGCACTATAATCAAACAAAAATGTACTTTCATTTTGCCAGTACATGATTTGCGAGCTTCTTGCACTTCTAATTTAAGTGCATAAGTGCAGAATTGGGAACAAAATCTTATGTGGACTAATGCATTAGTGAAGCCAAGCCTGACCACAACAGGGCTCAGAGCCTACAATTCTCGCTGTGCTCCTGGAGGACACGCCTAAAGCAGTAGAGGGCTATCATGCAATGTGCAGTACCTTTCAAGTGCACCTCAAAAGTTTTCTTTGACAAAGGTGAACATCCATATGTTCCTCCATCACTATCATCAAAAAAATATCCATTGAAACTCCTAAGGAGAGAAATGCACTACTCTGAAGACAACTTTCCCCTCTGTCCTTCTCCATGGACTATTTGTCCCTATTTCATCAGTTCTTGAAATTCTCTTAAAATGAATGAAGTCTCTCATCTAGACTAGGCCATTGTTTGGAACCAGTCCCCATCAAGGGGGGATGGGGGGGTTGCACATGCGTGCATGCGTAGCTGTATGCTATAGCCTGTTCTGCCCCAATCCTCCTCCTCCCACTGTGTAGTTGGTGTCAATCTCAGCCAAGCCACTTTCCTCCTAGTCTCTCCTGATTCATCCAGCCTCAGTTTCTATGTCCTCAAGTCCCCATAATTCTAACCTAGTTCAACCTCCAGTTTTGTTGACCTCAATTTTGCTTGCCACAAGAGCTCTCCTCCTCACTTAGGGATGACAGCATTTGCATATTGTGGGTGGGCCATCACTGACCCCTTGAGCATCTATTTTTTTGCATCCCTTCCATGTAATGAACTGTCTGGTCTCTGACTCTCCCTGACTTGGTTGAGTTCCTACCTGTGCATTCTGGTGGGCTCAGTGGCAGAGAACTCATCTCATTCATGTAGGGACTGAAGGGGCTGCATCAGGGAAACCACTGAGGAGCAGAAAGGAATACTAGAGCATCCTGGGCTGAATGGTCAGAGTCAAAACCAGGCAGAGAAACATTATAAATCGTCAAGATGCCATATCCTATCCTATATGACCAGTATGAAAGTGAAATAGTAAGGATTCTATGCATGAAAATGGATAAGATGATCACCCAACCACTGGAATGTGGCCCTCAAGAGCTTCTCCAAAGTTGAATTCAGCTCCGGCTGAAAGAAGTTCCACACCCCTGATCTAGGGGTTTGAGTAGACCTCAAGCTAAACATGAGACACCTTAACCAGCTAATGCAATTCTAGGTTCCATCAACAGAAGTATAGTGTCCAGATCACAAGAAATAATAGTACCACTCTAATCTTCTATGGTCAGGCCTCACCAGGAGTACTTTGTCCAGTTCTGGGCAGTGCAGTTTAAGAAGGATATCAACAACCTGGAAGGTGTCCAGAGGAGGGCAGCAATGATGGTGATGGGCCTGAAGACTAAGTCCTATGAGGAATAGGTTGATGGAGCTGGGTATGTTTAGCCTGGATAAGAGATTATTAAGATGTGATATGATAGCCATCTTCAAATATTTGAAGGGCTTTCACATAGATGACAGGGCAAATTTGTTTTCTGTTGCTCCAGAGGGTAGGACTCCAAAGCAACTGGTTCAATTACAAGAAAGGGGATTTTGACAAAGCATTAGGAAGAACTTCCTGACGGTATGAGCTGTTCAGCAGTGGAACACACCACCTTCAAAGGTGGTGGACTCTCCTTCATTTGAAGTTTTTAACCAAAGGTTGAATGGCCAGCTATCAGGGATGCTGTAGTGGCAGATTTCCTGCATCAGCAGGGGACTGGACTAAATGACCTTTGAGTTAGTCTTCTCTAACTCTGTGATTCGATGACACCCTATTTGCATATCAGAAACTGAATTAATCTTTCATTGGAGGAAGAGTATTTAACTGAGACTGCTTCCAATGAAGCTTTGATATCCCTATAATATACAATCCTTGTCACTGCAAAAGAGTAAGGCATACAACCTCCTCCGTCACTTTGCATCTGATCAGTAGCTGGCAGTTCTGGAACAACCTTCTCCCTGTGCATTGAACAAGCCTCCTCCATCTATATCAGGACTGCCACAGAAATGGCATTAGTGTCTCCAACTCTTCATTTCACCTTGAACTCCAGCATGAATTTCGATCAACACATCAACAGGCCAGAATCCAGTATATTTTTAATCTTGGCACCATGCAGAGGGGAGGCCACTATCACCATATTAAGCATGCAAGAGGAGGCAACTAGGAGGGAGGCCAGACTTTGCACTGACAATGTATTTCCACAGTAGAATCCTGTGCTGACCTACTCAAGCCTTCCTTGTTCCTCCCAGGGGTGTTCACTCCTTCCCAGGTCATAGCGCTCTCTCTAGAATAGGAGGACCATGGCTTTCTCTATGAAGACATTGACTGCCTTTCAGATTTTGGAAGAGGTGTGTGTGTGTGTGTGCACGTGTGTGCATGCCTGGCAATAAAGGAGTAAATGAATTTAAACAAATGTCTTTCTTTTGAAAGAGGTGCTTCCAAGTTGGTAAGCAGCAAAGATGACAAGCTTCAGCCACCACTCACAGAGTGAGACATGGGAAGTTGTTGTATGCATGGAGAGGGTATAAAAATAGATTGTGTCTTTGCAACATTTCACTGTCAGGAGACAGGACGTATGTATGCTCATGTGAATCATGCTGTGCCCCCAGTGAGCTGCCTCCAAATAGAAACTGCCATCTTAGAAATGGCTGCCAGATCACTGTGTGTATGGCTCACCAAATCACCTTCTTGCATGTGCATTTGTGAACCCGTGCATACATGATTCCGTGGCAGAATTTAGCAATGTGAATCCTCCTAGATTTATTGTTAAATCAGTTTTCATGTTGCCACTCTGACAAGTGGCCTGGCTGTCACTTTCAACTATGACTCCAGCAACTCTAAGGTGGGCCTTGCTTTCTATTCCTTAAAACAGCAGCCTCAGCAGCTTGAGCTTAAAAAGCAGGAATTAACAGTACACTTGCTCTAGAGTAGCCCTTTTAGAATCCATGGGGCTGCTCCAGAGTACATGATCTTAGCTGGAAGCCACACCACTATATAATAAAAGTCTCCGTTAGTGTTCAGCAATCTAAAAACCTATAGCAGGGGTGCAGGCCTTCCTGGGGTTTCCCAGATAGCCATGCCTCTTTCCCCTGATCCTGCCTCTTACCCCTGAACACCAATCATTTGTTGTTCCCAGCATGTGCACTTTCCCCCCATTCTTAAAGGCTGAAATGCCTCTCCTGCTGGCTAAAATATGTTGTTATTGTTTGGTATTTGGGCCTTGCCCAGTTTGCCTTCAGCCCCACTGCATTTTGCCTTTGGTCCTACTCACCAGGGAAGCTTCTCCGAAATGGAATTCAGTCCTTGGGCTGAAAGAGGTTCAGCAGCCCTGGCCTATAGGCACAGCATGGAGCTAATATGCTCACAAGCACCAGCCAGCTGATAGTTGCACTTGCTTGTCACTTTATTTTCTTCCTCAAAGAAAGCTTCCTCTCCCCCCCCCACCCCACCCCCACCCCGTGCTTTAGAGAGTGCAGGTTCTCAAGCAACAGGACCAAATAATAAATCACAGCAGCACCAGAGAGAGAGAGAGAGAGAGAGAGATGTCTTCAGTTGAGAACTGAGAAGAGATGGAGAGTTGATGAGGCAGAGAGAGAGAGATGCAGACTGGGATGAAGTCTCAGGAAGGCTGTCCGTTAGCAGCTACATTCTTGCTGCCTCTTTGTAGGGATCACTCAGGAAACTGGTATGATTTCATCCTCAGTGCTTCTGTTCTGCCTCATTTCAGGGCACATCCAGGAAGATATCAGAGACTGAAAACTGGGGGCCCATCTTGCAGTTAGATCACAAGGCACTGCAGCAAGGGATGAAGCTCAGTAAGTCAAGAGGAGATCTTCAATTGCAGGTAAGGTTGCCATCTTTTTTCTTCCCTGATAGGCAGAAATTAGACAAGTGCAGTTTTCCCTCTGACTGCACTCTGTTCTGGGAAAAGCTGCAACCTGTGGTTGAATCTCTGCTTCTTTCACAGCTGAGAGAGGCACATAACATATGTCAGGATAAAAAGGTAGCAGCTCTGATTATATGGTGCAGAGAACAGCCACATCTTCTAAGAGGCTCATCATGTTTCTCTTCTCCAAAAGAGTTGCAGAAAGGCCCACTTACCACCCATCACCAGACATGGGGTTGGATCCAGAATCCAAGGGAGCTTCCATGAGATGATAGGCTCCACTCATGGAAGATCCCTCTGCCCAGTTTGGGGGGAGGGATCTCCTCTCCCCTACAAACACCACAGCTCAGCCCATTCAGCAAGTTCTCCTGACTCTCTGTGTAGAATTTTCAGGGGACTTGAATGCGCTGCCACGGGAAGGAGGTGGGGAAGTCTTCTGCCATCAGTGCAGTTGATCCAACATAAATCTGGATCCAACCCAAGAACTTCCCATGAGTCTTTATTCTGAACTCCTCTTCCCACTGATGTTTATAAGCCCTCTTGTCACCTATTATCATTCCCTAATGCTTAATATTCAACCTAGTCCTTATCTCCACCTATGTACATGCTCTGTACAGCATTGGAGCAATTGTGCCCCAGATGACGTAAGGAGAATTCAGTTCTACAGATGTGATTGGAACGTAACCTATATATGAGCAGGGCCTCTGTCCCCAACAACACGAGTCTGCTTGTTCCAACACATGACAGAATCTCTGCCTACACATGTATCATTATACAACGGTACTTGTATAATGATACAAGTACTAGAGTGACATTTTCCAAAAGGATGAGTTGTTCTGGGAACCCAGTCTAGTAGCGACTATTCTGTAAGCAAACAGTTTTAAAACTAGATTAACTGTTGGAGAGGTGGTATAGCTCAGGGCTAGGACCACATATTTGCATACAGTAGGTCCCAGCTTAAAATCCTGACACCTCCAGCTAAACGGAGCAGGTTGCAGGTGATGGGAAAGAGGGTCTGCTACAGAATAAGATACAACATAGAGGAAAATGTAAGTTATTATAAAAGATCTACAAATAGCACTTCAGTGTTTCTGTAAACTACATGACTCAAGAAGAAACTGGTCAGCTAACCCATTTTATAAATACTTAGGGTTCAATGCTATGCATGTTTAGACAGAAAAGGTCCTACAATGCCCAGCATTCCCCAGCCAGCTATGCTGGCTGGGGAATGCTGGGAGTTGTAGGACTTTTTCCCATCTATACATGCATAGGATTGTGCCCTTAGGTTGTAATCCTATATGCAATTACCTCGAAGTAAGCTCTATGGAATTCAATGGGACTTAACTCTGAGTAGACATGTATAGAATTTCATCAATAGTCATGAACATGAATAACAGTGGCTGAAAGGATCCTGATTATATACTGAATATTGAAAGAGTTGACTTTCCTCCTCGGTTGTTGCTCTCTGTGCTGTGACCTTTCAAAGGGACTGCAAAAATTCAGCATTTAGAAAAGTCCAAGGCAAATTAGAAGTATGGAAGGGACTTGATACAGTCAGACATGCTACCACTTACCTTGGTATAAGTTCCATTGAACTCAAAGAGGCTTACTTCTGAGCAGACATATATAGGGTTGCATTGTGAAAAAGTTAGTATTAAATTTGATTTCAATCAAGATGGTAACCACATTTAAGAGTGCCATATAGTTCCAGCCACTCCTAAGCTGTCTCCCAACAGAAAAAGAGTTTTAAGTAATCTCTTTCAATAGGAGACAGCTTTTAGCAGGCTTTGCCAACATTCCTTCAAGCATACTTTGTAAGTCATAAGGACTAGTAACATACTTTTAAAAAATAAAAATAAACGAAAGCTGAGATTCTCAGGAAGCTGAACTCTGCTCCATGCCAAATTCTGCACTTTTTCTGTGTTCCCACAAAATTGCAGCATACCAACAGTCCATGTGATGCTTTTGTCTATATGAAGGGACATCATCCATGACATTCCACCCTCAGCATATATTTTTCACCTCACTCCCACCCTGCCCCATAGGCCTGGGCTTTGAACAGGCAACCCCCCCACAGCAGCAGGCAGAGAAAGAATCCTCAGAGCCACCTGGATGCTAACAATGCATGACACTGGATAATATTCTAGCCAAAGAAACAGCAAGCCTAAGCTTGTTAAGCACTTTCCCCCATCGATCTACTGAAAAGGAACTGGCAAGGGGCATGCATACCGTAAGTCCTTTTTATAGTGCAACTATTTATATAAGGTGTTGTGAAAGGAGGTGATGGCTAATTTAGTTTGCTGGCACATTTTAAATGTGTAGCATCCAGCCCTCTGTACTGCTGGATGTTCTGTGCTGTAGTTTACAAATACTGGAAGTAATCACATATATAAACCTTACATAAAAGAAACCAACAGGGGTGATGTGCAAATAGGAGGTATGCTCACATTTCTCGCCAATGCCATAAAGGAGTTAGGTAGCCACAAGATATTTTTATTTGGAAAAGCCTCTCCAGAAATCATATTCAGGAAATATCCAGACAATATGATCTCTTTGGGGCACAAACAGTTAAAGAGCTGCTCGGTTTTGACCACAGATAAGAGGCGTGAAATGAGACTCAACATGCAGGCCTGCAAATGTGGAGGTGTTCTGAATATTTCAGAGGTGTTATCCAGCTGCTAAATGATAGAAAGGAAAGGATGCTGAAAAATTAGGGCCTGTGGATACATATGTTGCCCGCAGTAAGAATCTCAGAATTTTCCAAGGGTTTACAAACAACAATACTAGCAGACCTACTATCTTCTTCCCAGCTGGAAAAAAGGAACAGATGGGTAGTGTGCAAGTCTGTGCAAATTTGTAATAAAGACTCAGCAATGGGAAAGCTAAACTCAAACGGGTGAGCTTTTTCATTTGCAATAGCCCTGCATTTTCAGCCACCTACATCTGTGGTGCTGAAAGGACAGCTCCTGAGGGGGTATCTTCAAGAGGCTTACATCCCAAGTGTGGCCGAGGTTTTTAAACGCACCTAAGGAATTCGCAATATGAAATGCCTATTGATATGAAGGAGAACCAGACCATCTAAGCTTTGTAGATTTCAAGGTTTTGAACCTTTTTTCTTTCCTGCATGATCCATAATGCTAAAAAAAAAGGAGCTGAAATAATTTATGCCAGGGATAGCAAAAGTTTCCGAAGGCATCTCCACACTTGCTGGATGTACACTGGTGTTACATCAGTGTTCTCCGCAGCAAAAATGTAAAGTGTGAACAACACATGCACAGGTTTCAACATTTGCATAATGCACCAGGGAGTCCAAGCAATTGGGGAAGAGCAGTATCTTAGTGGTTTGCATGCATGCATGCAGTGCTATACTTGGTATGCAGAAGGTCCCAGGTTTTATCCCCAGCATCTCTAGACCGTAGGGCAGGAAACAAAAAACCCTGCCTGAAACCCTGGGGAGCCACTGCCAGTCTGTGAGACAGTACTGGGCTAGATGGATCATTGGTCTGACTCCGTATCAGGCAGCTTCTTAAGGTCCTATAAGTTTGCCACAGAAAGTGTAGAGCTGCCCTAAGCCAAAGAGCTGAATATAAACATTTCATGTGACCATGATCTCATTGTTGCTGCTGCCTCCCACTAACCAGTCCAGCTTTCGTGTTGTAGTACTACCGTGGAAGACCACTGTAAACTTGGAGTTAGGTGTGGTGTGTCGCCTCTTCTCCCCTGTGGATGCCAATCTCTCTCACTGATTTGGAGAGGTTTCTCTCAAAGATGTTTCTTTCTCTGTGTGTATCTAATCACGATGCCCTTGATACTACCTTTGGGAGGGGAATGTTTAAACTTTGGCACCTCGCATAGGAATATAGGGAGGATAATAACACTATCTATACTGGACACTTGCCTGTATTAGCTAGCCTTGGAATATATTACTCCTCTCCAAGGTCAGCCATGGATGCACATGTACTCAGGTGAAACCATATAGCCTGAATAGTATATAAGTCCCAGGAAATCACTCCAACAGTGAACCTCAGTCCAGGCTGAACCACAGCCGGCCAAGGGATCCATCTGTCATTTTCCTGGGGTTCCAGAACACTGAAGGGGTGTAAGCATGCATTCTCTATATGTAACCTGTAGATTTCTTCTCTAAGATTTATTGGAGAGTCAGTCAGTCACTTTATTACGGTCACAGACCAGCAAGATTTATTGGAGAAGATTCAATAAAATTAGCTTCTTTTCCTTCACCATTTGTGTGTTTATTGCCTTTGAATCCCTTAGTGGAAAGAACCTTTGCTCTTCCCAGTCCCACCTGTCTAGTTCTTCATTCTACTTGTTCCTTCTCCCTCGAGAATGTTCTTTTCTCTGGAATTCTTAGCATGCATGTCTCTCATTCCCTGCCACATATACATAATCCAACCCCCAGACAGCCTATTCTTAATCCCTGTCCCCCTTAAATCTGGCCCAAATTTCTCTGTAATCACTAATACCCTTGCCAACTATTCTATTCCCCACTGTCCTATGAGAGGCATGCAAAAAAAAAAAAAAAAAAAAAGCTACCTGGCTCCATTATGAATAGTAACCCATGATCATTGACATATCAGCAAACCAGATGCCTACTTTCCATTTCTGTATTTCCCAGTCCTAGCTCTCACTGGCTTGGAGACAGAAGGAAAAGAAATGTGGGAAAGCCAACTCCAGGCCTGGTTTCATGACCATCTCATCCTATGACAACAGAACAAAGTCAGCACATGCTGATGTCCATAAACATTAAATCATGGTGTTGCAATAGCAAGAAGATGCTGGCGTGCACAGGATTTAACTTTGCCACTCGTAGGACCGCACTTATGGCAGCTTTGCATGTGGCACGGCCAAGACAAATCTTGCATAATGCACAACTACCTTGCAAGGGGTTGATGCAAGTGGAAGGCTGGGTGGGCTGGATTCTTCCCCCTACAGCTGCCAAAGCTAAGAGGGCAATGAATATAGGGCAGGGATGGGGAAGTTCTTTCAGCCTGAGGGCCAAATTCAATTTTGGAGAAACTCTCAAGGGCCACATTCAAGTGGTGAGCAGGGATGAAGGCAAAGGCAGTAGGGCCAAAACCAAAGGTGTGGGGCCAAAAATACAAAACAACACCCACCCACCCAAAACAGTGTATTGTAGCTTAAAGCTCTCACTGCCAGCAACTAAGCCTTAAGATCGGTATTTCAACCTTTCAGACTGGGGGGGGGGGGACTGCACAAAAGCTGGGAAACCACCAGATAATCAGCAGTCATGGAAAAGGTGCTGGGCCAGGGGAAAGGGGCGTGGTTCCCCGCCCCTGGTGTATGTCATCTCTTTTTCTTTAACCACCCAGGAGCCTCTCTTGACCAATCCAAATGTGACATTTGTTTCTTAAATCACAATTTGATGATACTAAAGTATGCTAATATCACTCTGCGGTAATTACATGTCAAAATGATGAACTGCATATTAAGAAAACATGATTTATACACCACTGACAATGCAGACACCCCACATTTTAAACAGTCAATCTTAAATAAATTTCAAGTGAAAATTAACCACATTTTTCAAATAGCTGCAGGTACTAATCTGAATGTTTGTCACACAGTATTCAAACTTTGTCTGCAAATTTATAAAGACCCCATGACCTGAGCCAAGAAAAAAAATGTGTGAAATTCACTGAGCAAAACTGAAATGGTATCTATGAAAGCTTCCCTTAAGGCACCAGCATTTCAGTCCCCCTAGCATGAAAATGAAGAACGTGGATCCAAGTAGCACAGGTTAATGCACTGGGTCTGGTCCATGAGCTAGTGAATCCTAAGAAATCTGGACTCATGCTGTATGAAGGGCTTATCCCTTCCTGCAGTCTACATGCAGCATCTGCTGTCCTTCAGGGCCACTTCCAACACTGCTTTTCAAAGATGCAGGTGTACATGCCTGCATCTTACAATGAATGACGATGTCCACTGAGACAGGTAAACACACTCCATTCTTAGGGAGGAAGTGAGTTCTCTGGATTAATGTCAAGAGTCTTGCTGAATGTCCATCTTTTCCTGGAGATTATGTAATCTTTCCTAAATGATGTTACCCTTTCTCTATTCTGAATTACAGATGTGTGTAACTGCAGCTTCAAACAATAATAATGAAAGCAGACTCCAGAGAATCAGAGTAGGATGAACTTTGCAGGCTTTAACAAATGTACTTGCCAACAGACAGGCAAGAAAAGAGGAAAAATCTATCACACTCCATAAACCATACACTGGGTTATATACCAATCTACATGTGAGTTATCAGAGATCAAAGATTCTAGCACAACATTCTAAAACTCACCAGAAGAGTTAAACAAAGACCTGGTCAAATGCACCCCCTTAGTAATTCTATTTTACAGATGAGGAACACTGAGGCTGAAAGATAAACCATTGCACAAAACCAGCCAGGGCAGAGATCTTTCTCTCTCTCTCTTGCAATTTTACTTGCTCTCTTTAAAGTATTAGGAGGCAAAAACACTTGAAGATTTACTGTAAATCACCCAGAGATCTATCAGTAGATCTCAATCTGCCTTCTGTTCACCTGGCACAGAATTAAATACCATAGGTTGGATCCAGACTTAGTCACGTTTAGAAGAGATCTCTTGAAATCAATGGGACAAGTTAGCCATGACTAAAATAAGTCCCAGTGATTTCAATGGGTCTACTCTAAGCATGACTAAGTCTGGATCCCACCAGATAAAACCAGTATGGAGCAGGTTCTTTCCACCAGTGATGAGCCTCTGGGATATTTAGTATCTACAATCCAGGGCCAACTGTCCAGCAACTGGTCGGGCAGCACTCCTAGCATTTAAAGCAGGCAACTAGAGGCTGGGTACCTCTTGTTCTGAGGTTCACACACAGGTCTTTTCTGAGAAAGACTCCTTTGCTTCAAATAGCATTAAAAACAAACAAACCAAGAGTGTAGATCAGGGATAGGTAACTTTTGGGGGCCTGTGGGCACATCTGACATTTTGAAAAGTGTTCCGGGCACCACTACAAATTGCCGTGGGATAGGTGAAATGTAGGGATAGTCCCCTTCTACGGATTTCCACCTTTCTTGCCACCCCATCTGGATTTTTCCCTTCTTGCCACTCCTTTCTGGATATTCACCTTTCTTGCCACCCCCTTCAAGACATTTTTCCACAGGACACACTTTCCCCCAGTTCTATTAAAGTTTATGGAGTGAGATACACTGTAGATCTTCCTGTAACAGAAATCACATGTTCGGAAAGATGCTGGTGGAAACCCCAGTTCCTCATTCTTTGAACTTTCAAAGTGCTGGCCACCTGTTTGTTAGCAGGAAGGTTTGTTTTATAGGTTCAGCATGAAAGAAACCCTACTTCATCCATTTGCAAAAAGGGGAGGGGGGAATGCTCTGAAGATGCATGTCCTTTAGAAGCAAGGAGAGGAAACCTCTGTGGTATGTTCAGCAAGTTCTACAGTGGCCTTTAGGGTCCGGAACCATCCTACAGCTCAGACAAAAGTGTGGAAATGCAGCTAGGAACCCCACGGGTTCCAATGATAGCTCTTTATTAGCCCAACTGTACAGGTAAGCATAGGCAAGCTTCTGAATCACACAGAACTCTACCTCTGGAAAACAGTAATTTGAAATATTCCAATCTATTCTTCCAAAACAGCCATTCCATTAAAAACATACGATTTGAATTAGTCTGAATACTTTCTGGACTTATTTGGGATCAGCACAGCAGGAAAAGGAGAGGAAGCTATTTTTATTTATGCCAGTTCTCAGTGGCATTAAAAGCATCTGCAGGACAGAAGCAGCTTGTGCTGTCTTAGCATATCAAAAGGAACAAAAGAAATGGCTATTTTTATATCTGATATGCCAGAAAGCTGGACGATGCACTGCCTCCAATAGAGAGGTTGCTTTACTAACTTTATGTTGTTCCGAGCTGTGCAATGGCTCTGAATGAATATGTGCAAGGAGAGCTGGAAATTAGCTGTTTAGCATTTGAATTGGGTAGTAGGGAGGGACAGTCACAGATGTCACTGTGTGGATTCAGTATTGCCTGCAAGCTTGCTTCTGCACCCCTGCAATATCTGCCCAGCTTGTATATTTGTAAATACATACATTATGAGAAAACCACTTCAAAAAGTCTCCAGTTCTCCCTACCCAAGGGAAACTGGTCCCTTAAAGGCTGCCCTGAATAATGGAGTTAGTTTGGAATGTGGGAAGGTACAGGACATGAGCCATTTCCCACCCACATCAGCTGTCCTAAGACTGGTGCACTTTCACACCCTGCTGGGCTCAGGAACTGAAGGCAGAGTGGAGTTGAGAAGACTCTCCCTGCTCATACAACCTGATAATTTGTCCCCTGTTCAGCTTCCTAGCTAGATTCAGAAAGGAAGGGGAAGTGCAGTCTTGGCATTCCCTATAACAGCCTTCCGCAACCTGGTGCTCCCCAGATGTGTTGGATTACAATCCCCAATCAGCATGGCCGTGCTGGCTGGAGGTGATGGGAGTTGTAGTCCAACACATCTGGAGGGCATAAGGTTGTGGAAGACTGCCCTATATCTTGCATTCTGGATGACACTTTCAGTTCACTCCGAAGAGCCAGCCAAGTTGCTTCCACCCTTGCTGGTTTTCCAGGTGAACTGAGCATGCCACTGTTCTTGCTTTGCTAGACAATGGAAAGTTCAGCCTCAGTATTTAGTTACAGCTAGGTAGTAGTTACCCTATTCTGACTAGGCTCAGTTGGTAGGATAACCCATTCACCTAAATGATTTTTGATCACACTCTGGATGTGTCAGTTTCCTGTGCCCACTTTCCAGTATCTTGGGCTAGAGCTGGCATAGCCACATCTTCCTGTCATCTCCTTCATCCTGTGGTTTGTGAGACAGCTGTGATCAATTTATTTTCATTAGCACTCCGAAATCGCTTCCTTTCCTTAGCTAATTGGAAGGGGACCAAGTGAGAGCAAAGGATGGAGCTAATTATCTAGGTCAAGCCTGCACCCTGGTAGGCTTCCTGAGCTAGTTTTCACTCCTAGAAAAGTGTGACACAGCACTAATGGGGACTCATGCACAGCAAGTTTGTGCTTTCCTTGCCTGCTGGAAATGTCATTTCACTAATTGCATGGCCCACATTGCTGGTACAGAGTTCATGGGAAGCAAACTAGAGGCAGTCCACAAAGAAGCAGAGCTCAAGTATTTCTTATAAAATGGTTTGTTTACAGCAAATGCACGCACACACAGAACAAACATTTGAGTTAATTCAATTATTTGCTGAAATTGCAGATTTGCTAAACATCTTGGGAGCACTTTTGGTTTCTGCCAAATAATAAAGTCATGGTGATTCAGTGTTTACATGGCTGACACTGGATACAAACTGGAGAATGATGTCGTTCATAACTAATTATATGAATAAACAAAAATAGAAAGTGTGCTTCTTGGAAGACCTGCATAGACAGTTGCAGCTATGACTGAAGATGATCAAATTTTTCAGCTTATTAATAACGCAGGTTCCCTTTCATGATTTATAATGTGTGAGGGTGCTGAACTGCCCTTTGGGGGATGCTTCCAAAGCATTTTTCACAATTATCAGCTTCTGTGATAATTTTTTGCCTTGTCTAATAATATTCACATTGGCGGCTTGCTTGGTCAAGCTGTTATGGAGCTCATCCCTTCCAGCAAGGCAGATTGCTCCTGAATTTACCTCAAAGTAAGCTGTGATCTTAAGCACACTTAATTAATTGGGACTCACATGGGTGAGCCCTGCTATTATATCATCACCCATGTGATGGCCTGGATAGTGGAAAGAGGGAAGGAAGCCCCCTCCCTCCTTCCACCTTCACCCACCCCAGGGTTGGGGATGGTGACCTGCTGCATGCCGTCACTGGCCTTCTGGAGTGACCTCTCACCACCAGGAAATGCCACTCCAAGGGAGCCAGGAGTGAAGGCAGTGTGGAATCTCTATTCTCTGTGACAGGAGACTTTAGTGTGCCCAGGACACATCCTAAACATACAGCCATGACCAGAAACAGAAGGAGAGGTCACAGAAGCCACACCTGGAGTCACAACGAGACAGCCCACTTTTTGTTTATTATAAGTAGATTTATGAAGTTTCCTAATGGATGCTTTTCATTTGTATTAAGTGCCTTTTGGTGTTAGGAACTACCCTGTTTAATCAGCCTTACAATCAATTAAAAATGGAATAAATCCTGTTCTTACATGAGTCTGCTGGATCACTTGGGAAGTAGCTGCTGCCATGCCTTCTCTTCTGAGGAAAATACAGCTGTGACATGATTGCTTCCCATACAATCCAGCAGTCCCATGCGGGGAAAGATTTAAATGTTCTCACAGCCCCATGGAGACCCCCAGTAAACAGCTATGGTTTGTAGCAGCAGCAGCAGCAACAACAACTGCATACACAGAATGGTTGAATCAGGCCTTGAGTGGTTGTTTTCTTGAGTTCCTGCCCTATTTCCAAGCTGCCCTAGGGCTCTGGAACATAGGAAGCTACCTTATACAGAGTCAGACCATTAGCTATTTACCTCAGCATTGAGTATACCAGCAGTGCACAACTTCAGGCCTGTGAGCCAAATCCATTCCACTTGGGGGCCAATTCCGGCCCTCTGCAGTTCCACAGATGACTCCACCCCCTTCGCCTGGTCCTGCCCCCTTTTCCCCAACCACCCATCATTGGGTGGTTCCTTGGCTTTTGTGCAGTTTTTTCCCCCATTCTAAAAGGTTGAAATGCCTCTCCTAAGGCTTAGTTACTGGCAGTAAGAGCTTTAAGCTAAAATATGCTGCTGTTTTTGGCACCGCCCCTTTTCCCTTGGCTCCAGCCACCACTGGAATGCAGCCCCCGAGAGCTTCCCCAAACTAGAATTTGGCCTTTGGGCTGAAAGAGGTTCAACACCCCTGATCTACACTGACCAGCAGTGGCTCTCCAGGATTTCAGACAGGAGTAATTCCCTGCCTGAACACAGGAACATAGGAAGCTGCCTTATACCGAGTCAGACCATGGGTCCATCCAGCCCAGTATTGCCGACACTGACTTGCGGTGGCTCCAGGGTTTCAGGCAGGAGTTTTTCCAGCCCCACCTGGGATGGAACCTGGGACATTCTGCGTGCCAAGCATGGGTTCTGCCACTGAGTCATGATCCCTCCATGACTTCAACCTAGGACCTTCGGCATACAAAACATGTGCTCTGTCATCAAGTTACAGCCCTGTAGTTTTCCAGCCTGAACTTTTACCAATATACAGATGAATGACGATCTCAGAGTTGTAAGCTACCTAAAGCCTGATAACTTTTTGTGGTTTGTGCATGTCTAACGATGTTAGGACAGTTTTGTATTTTCATAAACCCAAGATACTAGAGTTAATTTATGGAGTGGTTTTGGAAACAATCGTAGTGGGTTTGTAGCTACACCCTTTCCCAAGGCCAAAATCCAAATATTGAAAGTGGTGTATTCTCTGGGCCTGTTCACACATAACGCTAAGCCACCATGGGTTAATTAACCCACAGGGCTTCACGGTGCATGCTGCCTGCCATTTTGAATATGCAAACCGCAGCGGGCAGGCACTGTAGCTTGTTGTCTCATCCAAACCTGACGAGGGTAGGCTATTGCCATAGTTAACAAACCACCCAGAACCCATGGGTTTAGGGTTGTGGGTGGTTGGCTAACCACACCAACAACTCACCCTCACCAGGTTCAAACAACATGACAAGCCACAGTCACAGCTTGAATATTCAAAATGGCTGTCCGCACACACTGCAGTCCACCGTGGCTTAAATAAGCCACGGTGGGCTGCTTGATTGTGCGAACTGGCCCTATCTCTCTCATCTCTGCAACCACTTTGCAGTGGTTGCACAGCAAAAACACTCACCCCTGGTGGCTAACAGACAGGCAGAAAAAGTGCTTTAATATCAATGAAGGCCAACAGCTTTCATTGGGCAGTGGTTGAAGCAGAGTGGAGGTGTATACCAGTGTTAAAATAAAAACTGACAACCCCTTACCTTGTAGAAGGAAATAAGACCCTTTCCAAGTTCACCTCCACCACCCAATTCCATCTGTCTTTTATGTCTGTGATATTAACTCTACCCTCAAGATAGAGCAACTTACAGATCTAAATAGAATTAAATAAATGTCAGAAGGAAGTGGTTTCAGTGTTGTCTTTTGTGGCTATGCTCAGAACAGGCTTAGGGCTGCTAAGTCAGCAATAACCTCTCTCCCTTTCCCTCTCTCTCTCTCTCTCTCTCTGCAACTGACAACTCTGCTGCACTGCTTTGGCCCACTTAGCTACTCTGCCAATTAGGAGCTGGTCCGGCTTCAGGGCCTGCCAGATGGACGGATGCCAAGGAGCTTGTGCTGCTTCTAATCCCTTTCCCATGGGGGCTGCAAACCCCAGAGCAGGATTCAGCTGCCATCACCACAGCAACCATTAATTCTGTGAATGAAGCTGGAAGCTCCATCAACGTATGGGCTACCACAGTCCAGAGAACGCAGTGGAGCATCCAGAACTATATGGGCAGAGGGGTCTAAGATGGAGCGTGACAAGACAACAAAGATGGTGCCTGCAAGGAATGTGCCCAAGGAAAGACAAAAACAGGGTCTAGAGGAGGACTAAAACCCTGGGAGACATTCACAGAACACAGGACAGGGGAAGGATGGATGAAGAAGGCAATCCAGGACTGAAAGGATCTGGGACAGCGTTCCCCAACCTGGTGCCCTCCAGCTGCATTGGACTACAACTCCCAGTCCCAGCATCTCCAGCCAGTATGCACTAATTCAGTATGCACTAATTTTATTTGCACCCACCACATTAAAGGGGGGGACACAGATAGGATTTAATAACTGGGACCAGAAGGTCTGAACAACACATAACACCAGTTCTGGCCTGCTTGCATTGGCTGTCTGTATGCTTCCGAGCCCAATTCAAGGTGCTAGTCTTAACCTATAAAGCCCTACACAGTTTGGGACCACAATACTTGATGGAACGCCTCTCCCAACCACAATCTACCTGGACACTACGCTCAGCATCTGGGGCCTTCCTCGAACTGCCACCTTTGAGGGAGGCTCAGTCAGTGGCATCAAGGAAGAGGGCCTTTTCTGTGGCAGCCCCCAATTATGGAACAAGCTCCGCACTGAGGCCCACCTGGCACCAACTCTACTATCCTTTCAGCGCCAGGTTAAGACTGCCCTCTATGCTGAGGCATTTAACAGCTCCAAATAGTACATGGGGGCAGTGGTTATGCCAGCTTTTTAACAGGTCTCGTTGTATTAACTTGTTCTTAGTTATTTAAGTCTTTTTTAAATTTGGGTTTTAAATTTCAGTAGTGAAATGTTTATGATGCTTTTATTGTTTGCATTTTAGATAGTATTTTATTGTATTTTTGAATTGTTGTAAACTACCCAGAGAGCTTTGGCTGTTGGGTGGTTTAGAAATAAAAATAATAAAAACAATTAATTTCAAGTGACTGGCACTCAAAATTCTTCGCTTAAAAAACACACCAAAAAAAACTATCCTGTGCATCCTTTGGATTGAAGTTGTCTATTTGTGCTGTACTTATCTTGTTATCAAGATATGAAAAGTACTGTATGATAAGCCTGAATTAGCTGCATGCAAACCATGCCAAGGAACCCTAATTAAGATCCTATTTTCCCACTGAAAGGAAGTATGAAGTGGTAGGAAGATGTGTGACAGGGGAGCTCAAAAGCTGAAAGGAACAGATCCCTGAACTGAAAAGGGAGCCCTGGTTTCTAACTTGTTCAACTGCAAGCTAGTTTTATCCACTTTATCACACTTGGAGTTCAGTGGTTGAGTTACGATACATCCCGACCTTTTACCCACGACATCCCTGTGAGGCAGGTTAGGCTGAGAGTGATTTGACCATGACCACCAAGGAAGCTTCCTGGCTGAGCGAGGCTTTTAACTTGATTCTTATCCGCCTCCAAACCTAACACTCCATCCACTGCGTTGGCTCACAAACTTGTGTTTAAAAAATCCATTTGGTCCCAGTCTCTTTTGCACGAAGGCACAGAAGTGGCAGGGACTCTCTTGTTAAGCACCCCCAGCAAGTCACTTTTTAAGAGGAGGGCAAAAGAGGAACTCTGGCAGGGAGAAATAGTCTTGGGAGCAGCCCTAATTCCAAGCAAGCCTGCTCATTTTTCCAGGATTTCAACCTGGCAAAAAAAAATAATTTCTAAAAAAACAACTCTCTTGGGTTAGGAGCAAACAAATAGTATTTATGGAACCCACACACATGCGGAAGAGAAATGATGTGTCAAGGCTCTGCTTTCCCTTTCAGCCCCCAGCACATTAATATTAGCTTCACATTCAGGCCAAAAGCCCAAGTCTTGGCAGGGGACCAAGTCCAGCTCTGATCCAAATCTTGGACAAAGCACGAACAGGCTGGAGTAACGCCATGAGTACTGATGCAATTTCCCTGGTGTAACCGGGGGAGAATCTGGCCTGGGTTGGACTTTCTGAATGCGAGCCATGTGTGCAAAAGTGGCTTTTCTGTCCCCTGCTGCCACCCCCTCTCCTGCCTTGCTAGACCTGCTCACACCACGAAGAATGAATAACCAAGAACGGGTTGTTGTTATGCAACTGACATAAAACTTGTTCTATAAACATAGAGATGATCAATGGAGAAAGAAACTTTTGGAGTGGAACAATCTTCCCATTGAACCACAGCCTGGGCAGCAACTTTAATCACCAAGTTAACAACCCATACACCCCACGCTGTTCCCTCACCCTTCAAGGCAGCATCCCAGTGCCCAAACATCACTGCACAGCATGGCAACAGTTCAGCAATGCCCACTGTGAACCAAGGGGATGGGGGGGGGGGATTTAGCCCCCATGTGGCTCTCTCAGGCACTGCATGGAGTGGGCAGTGATAAACCTAAGGAGCCAGACCCAGGATTCATTCTGCACATCAACCTCAACTACATCCCTGAAGAAAGGACAAAGAGTCCCATGTGACCCCTTCAAGACTAACAGGGATGTACCCCAATCTTATGAATGTTTATTTGTTTGTTTGTTATATTTATATCCCACCATTTTTCCTGCAAGGAACCCAAGGCGGCTTACATAATCCTCCTGCTCCTCTCCACTTTATCCTCATAGCAACCCTGTGAGGTAGGTTAGGCTGAGAGTCAGTGACTGGCCCAAAGTCACCCAGTGAGCTTCATGGCCAAGTGGGGACTAGAACCCAGATCTCCCAAGTCCCAGTCCAACACTCTAACCCAGTGTTCTCCAACCTTGGGTCCCCAGATGTTTTTGGCCTACAACTCCCAGCATGCCTCAGCCAGCGTAGCCAGTGTAGCTAGCTGGGGCATGCTGGGAGTTGTAGGCCAAAAACATCTGGGGACCCAAGGTTGGAGAACACTGCTCTAACCACTACACCACACTGGCTCTCCCAGTGTTTACCCAGAAATGCTACTATGTTGACTAGGGCTTACTCCCAGGTAAGTGTGCATAGGACTGCAGCCTTATTGTGGTGTGAGTTTCCATTGGCAACAGCCTACATTACCTTGGGTGGGGAAACTTCAGCCTTCCGGGTTTTGTTGGCTTCCAACTCCCATCAGCCTCAGCCAGCTTGGCCAAAGCCCAGAGATTATGGGAGTTGGAGTCCAACAACATCTGGAGGGCCTCAGGTTCCCCACCCCTGCCCTACAACATCGCATGTAGGGCAGGGGTGGGGGTGCAGAAGAAGAAGAACCAGCTTTACAAGGGGAGACTAAGCTCATTATCCAGAGAGCAGAGATACAACAAATGAGCCAGTCAATTCGACATGCGAACACATGCTGCTGCTGCTCCAACCGAGTCAGTCTATTGGTCCATCTAGTCCAGTACTGATTCTATTCCACAGAATTTTAGAGTTGGAAGGGGCCATAGAGGTCATCTAGTCCAAACCCCTGCTCAATACAGGATCCACAATGCAGGATGCAACTCCAGCATCTCTGACAAGCGGCTGTCCAGATGCTGCTTACCCTGAGAGAAAGAATGTCCACCACCCCCTTGCAGATTGAGGGTAGACTCATTACTTTTCTTTTTTAGCTGTTTTAACTGGAAGCAGCTCTCCAAATTCTCGGGCAAAGGGTGTTCCCCCTCCCCGTGCTGATATATCAAGAATCCTTAACCTGGAAACGCCAGGGATGGAGGATGCATACAAAACATGTGCTCTTCCAATGAACTGCATGACCCCAAGTGTCATTTGCCCTCAGTGTCTCTGCTGAAGAATGAGAGGGAGAACTATTCTGAAGCTTCCTACATTCTTGCTATAGTATGCTCGGCTGAACAAGAGAACAGCATCCATTCTGCAAATGATATCAGAAGGGCAGCTTTGGGGCCACATAAAAATGAGCAGAGTGCATGCACAATCCTTGAATATGTCTGTGACACGCTGTTACTGCAGTAGTCGACTGCCGATCATATGCACACTAACTCTGAGACCTCATGAGATCATGACTCACACGAATCCCATGTCCATTGGCATACTTCAGAAAAAAAATGAGCACAGGCAAACCCTTCAGATGTGCATGAAAAACAGGAAATGGCTGAGATTTCCTTGTTTACCTCATGCAAAGAAGGGAAGAAAATCCCTGGAAAGAGATGAGCTCAAACAAAGATATTTGCATAATGAAAATGAAAGGGTAGTGACTTTATTTACCAGCTGGGCTTAATTTACAAAAGCAGTTCCTAGACGTATAATAATCATTACAATAATCACTTACCCCAATCCATCAGCCTGGGATAACTGCAACCTGAACTCACCTTTGTCCATTCATGCCAATCACCAAATGCCTTCCTAAGTTGCATTTATTTATTTTAGGATGTATGTTTTTTAAAAATCCTGGTTTGGGCCCAGGTTACATGAGGGACTGCCTTCTCCCATATGAACCTGCCCACTTCCTTAGATTGTCAGCAAACGCCTTGGTTTGTGTCCTAGCACCATCAGAAGTGCAGCTGGTGGTGACACTGAACAGGGCCTTTTCGGTAGCAGCACCAAGGTTATGGATCCCCCTCTCCCTGGAGATTCATAGGGGCCCCACACTACAGGCTTTTCAGTGTGTAGTTAAGCTACCATTGCATCAGGACTATGGTCTTGACTAAGTTTTTTTCTGGCTTGCTACAGTATTTGTATATTTGAAAGATTGTGTGTGTGTGTTGCGTTTGCTCTGTGCTGTTGTTGATGCTGATGATTATACCATCTTTGAACTTGGAGCTTTACAAAGAATATGTTTGACAGCTCCCTGCCCCAAGGGGTGTACAGTCTAACAAGAGACATAACTTGAGAAGCCACTTGGGAAGCTTGCAGGTGGGAAAGCAGCCTATAAATATAAAAATAAATCAATAAATGAAATATCCTTCCTTTTTACAAACGTTTCAAGGAGGCTAAAGATAAAATAAAACCAGAAAGCACCACAGTAAAAACAACAACACAGGAACAGCAGTGAGTAGCACAAAAACAGACGAGGAGCAACTTGAAACAAAACACAAAAAGGAGCAAATACCATTTTTTAAAATTAAAAAAATACAAATCAAACTGCATTAAAAGCCCGAGTGAACAGGATGGACTTAGTGTGGCACTTAAAAGGCACTAATGAGGTCACCAGGTGTCTGTGAATAGGGAGGGGATTCCGTAATTTGGGCACTACAGTTGAGAAGACTCACTCTTTGGTAGCCACTTGCCTAACCTCAGAAGGCAGCGGCATCTGGAGAAAGGCCTCTGATGAAGATCTTGATTGTCAGACAGATGCTTGCAGAGAAAGGCCATCCTTCAGATACCTCAGTCCCAAGCTGTTCAGGGCCTTAAAGGTCAAGGTCAGCATCCTGAACTGAGTCCAGAAACAAAATGGTAGCCAATGTAGCTCTTTTCAATAACTCCAGGAGATCCTACAGCCCTTCCTCCTCCCGATGTCCAGGATACACATTTTCGAGAGTTTACACCATCCGCCTCAGCATGTATCAGATGACGACCCCCTTTCCTGTGCCCAGCCTGAGAACGAACACTGCAGGGGTCTACTGTGACCATCCTTGCAACAGCTCCCTCCCACAGCCTACTGGGGTGAAGCAGAAAGAACGAAAGAAAGGGGGGGGGGAACCAGCTTGTAAGGAGTAGGATGCTTGGGGCAATGATCAAATGTGTTTCAAAAGAAGGCTTTCAATGGAGGAGGGAGTTGGCAGTTGTGTGATCAGTGTTCCCAGGAAGACGAGCTTTGTGGGAGTGTGTGCTGGATTAAAACAAACAAGTAGCTGTTGTCTCTGTGGTGTTCAAGCTTAAAAATAAAGGTAGTTTTGTCATAACTGATCAAACGTGGCTTCAGAATCTGTGAAGATCTTCTGTGGAGGCTGTCAAAGCAGCCAGGCTATATATATACACACACACACACACACACACACACAAGTATATGATATATATATATATATATATATGGTAAAGATGCAGAAAGGGCCTGTCAGAGTCCAAGTGGGAGCTAAACGTGCAAAGCACACCTCATTTCTAAACAAAAACCCATCTGCTTTATTTCTTAAATGAGGTCTGGATTCCAAAAGTGTGAAAGGATAGAATGCTGTTTTGGTGAGCTTCACACAATGGGGCAGGAAACAAGCCTGTTGCTTGGCAACACTGCCACACTGAAGGCTTCCAACAGGCCCGAAACTGATATTAGGCAATGCTCCCTGAGCAAAAAGAAGAATAGCCAGAGTGGAAGAAAGGGGATCTACGTGTTCAAAAATAACAAAAAGGAAAGGAAGGCTGAGATATTCTGCATAGGATCCAGTAAGATTTCCAGATTGGGCCCCAGTAGCAGCCCCATCCTTGTTAACCCAAGGAATCATGCAAGACATTCCAAACTATGCAGCAAAAACTTGGGTGTGTGTGTTAAGAACAGAGGCCCCGTGAGCAAAGGTTAACAGTTCTATGAAGGTGCTGTGGTTAGGCCTAGGTGCAGTTTTGTCTGGTGAGATGGAATCAGCTGACTCTCAGAAGGGCTAATGTCTCTCAGCAATATTTGTCTGGCAACAACAGGTATCCTGAAAGTTGGCAGCCTCCAAGCACAGACTTCAGGGCAAATTTCCCATGTCCACAAAGCTTTGCAAATTGGCAACTGCTTAATCTAGAGGGGTTGTGAGCTAGGATTGTGCGTGTGCGTGTGCGTGTGCGTGTGCGTGTGTGTGTGTGTGCGTGTGCGCGCGCGCACGCACACATACTGTCTTGACATTCCTTTAACCGAAGATGCTCACAGACTAGGCCTGAAAATTCTGCTCTGTGTTCTACCACTGTACAAAGATTCTCCCTGCAGTGAATGCATATGAATAGGAGTCCATGATGGAATAGACGTTCTGCTCCATATCAGGAAATAAAAGAGTCTTGAAAGAATGGTAGCGAAACACTAGTGGTTGGATATACTGGAAGGATGGGCAGGTGTTAGGTCAGGGGTGGACAACTTTCGGAGGTCTGGAGGCCATTTTTGCCCCACCCCCACGGTGCCCCTCCAATAAAAATAATAATAAAATTAAAATGGAGTCCTGAGCAGCTATGGCGCACCAAAAGAGTCAAAATAAGCTTGTTTTTAAGGGTCAACAAGGGGTCAAAATGCCACTCTGGATGTCATATATATAAAATTTGTTTTTACTATTTTGGGTGGGGCAGCAGGGGCCACATGTTGCCCACTGCTGGGTTAGGTTAGGTGACCTGAGGATGATTTTTTTGTGGTCTGCACAGCTCATGGCTCTCTATCCCACTGACATAACAAAAGCAGCCACTATGGCTTCAACACCTTTTTTGTCTCTGTCATTATTGCCCTTACTAAAATCCATTTAAAAGGCTAAATTCTTTTTTAAACCAAACAGCAAGCAATTATGCAAGATAGTTAGTAAACATATGCACATTTATTTGTTTTGCATAATTTATTTGGAACACTAATCATGCATTTCCTTGGTGATTTTTTAAAAAATTGCCACAGAAAACACAAAGATATCATGGCAAAACTATGGGGAAGAGCCCAGGTGGAAAGGCTGAAATACCAGGATCATTTCTCAGCTGGCACCCCTGTATAAAGCCAGTGAAACCCTATTATGTACAAGACAGTAATTGTGTACATGTGATCTGGGTGTCCTGAGTAGAGGCTTTAGGCCTAGTGTCACCACCTCTCAATAGTGTCAATGTAAGTACTGTTTTCATCCTTCTTAACATCAGATCCTTTCTAATCCCTACTCTGTGATTCAGCTCAATACTACCCAAATCCATCAGCAACACAGCTACCACAGGGTATCCACACAGGCTCACACAGCCTCTCAGCTCCAGATCTGTGCTATTAAAGGGAAAGGCGATGGGGACGGGCAAGTCTTGGCAGAGTTATCACAAATCAGTGAACAAACACAGGCACTCTCAACAACCAGAAGGTCGCTATCCTCTTAGCTGACCTTAGCCACTCTCATCAGTGATCCCATCACACACTTAACCCCTCTTGACTAAACCTGGCTTTGTATTTATCTAGATTACACATTCAGATTCTCCATCTCACTTACTGTTAGAAGTAAATAGGAAATTAAGGGGGAATCCTATGCATGTTTAGACAGAAAAAAAGTCCTACAATTCCCAGCATTACTCAGCCACCACAGCCGGTGGGGGAATGCTGGGATTTGTAGTACTTTTTTCTGTCTAAACATGCATAGGATTTCACCCTAAATAGGGGAAACTGACAGCTAAATAGCAGGGCAGATGCCCGGTGCCATGAATTAAAGGTGTGGGCAACAGTCTGAGTTAAAAACAACAACAACAACAACAACAACAACTCAGGCATGATTGCTAACCACACAGTTTAAGTAACCATCTGGTTTGGCCTCCAGAAAAGAAGAATATGCATGGAAAGCTGTCACTGATCTCTTCTATCACTCTGTAGGACTGGTCTTCTCCAACCTGGACCCCTCCTTGCCCACAAACACCCACTACACACAGCAACAACGTGGCCCCTGCAGAGCTTCTCAGATCCAGATGCTGATTCAGGGCTTTCTCTCTAATCACACCCTCCCTTCCCTCCAGGGCTCCAAGGGCATTCGCACAGGCATTTCATTGGCAAAGTGAATCAAGTTTACTTTGGGGGGGGGTGTCGGGGGAAGCGCTGGCTCACTTCCTGAGCCCGAGTTCAATGACCCTTGCTTTCAGCAGGGGCTGGTGTTGCCAATGTAAGTGGGGCAGTGTATCCACTCCGGGTTTCAGTCTGAACTCTTTATCCATGGCGCTGGACCCTATCCCCAAAATAGGTTCGGCACCATGGATAGTCCTTTAAAGTTCAGACTGAAACCCGGAGTGGATACACTACCCCGCTGATACCGGAGCTACCAGCCAGAGCTCCTATCAGCGTCTCCTGCCCCACCCCGCCTCCTGCAAAGCTCAGCCCCAGTTCGTTCCTGGGAGGTGGGGGGGAGCAAATGATCTCGCCCATCACCTCTCCGCCCCCGCCCCCAGCACAGATCCTCGCACCTAGTGATGCTCCAGCTGTCCAGATTTAGAAGAACGGGAAAAGGTTCGCCTGCTGCCTTAAAGCCACCGTGCAACTGCACTCCGAATGACGGCCTCTTTCCCGTCCCTACAGAGCCACGTGGCTTTGGCACCCAGACCCCTCTCTCCCTTCTCAGTCCCAGATCTCCAAGGAAGGAGGCGGCGCACGGAGAGGCGGCTGAGGCGTGCCGTGGGGGGGGGGGGAATCCTAAAGCCGCGTGGAAAACGTGGGTTGTGGTGGTGGCGCAAGTCGGCGCGCCAGCCAGCCAGCCAGCCTCACCCGTGCTTGCTTGGTGCCCGCGCCGCAGCAGCCGTCCCTCCCTACGCGAGCTCGCCCTGGGCAGTCACAGGCTGACTTTGTGAGGAAGGAAAGAGACGGGGCGGGAGCGGCAGGAGGCCGGTCCTTCCGCGGGGAGGCTGAGCGCCTGACTGAGCCGCTGCTCGTGGTTTCTCGCAGCAACGCTGGGTCGGCGTTTTCCTGCTGCTTTTCACAGACGTTGCCCGACGGGGATTTCTTGAGGGAGGGTAACGAATGTGCTGGGACCGGCATTCACTACAATGGGAGTTTTTCTCCCCAATGCAAATAGCAGAAGGGGGGATCCGGATCGGGACTGAAAGGGGGGTGGCAAAGGGCAGTGGAGGCTGTTGGCGCCAATGTCAGTGGGGCAGTATATCCACTCCGGGTTTCAGTCTGAATTTTTTATCCATGGCACTGAACCCGATCCCCAAATAGGTTCAGCACCATGGATAGCTCTTTTAAAGTTCACGCTGAAGCCCGGAATGGATACACCACCCCATTGACATTGGAGCCACCAGCCACTGCTGGCAAAAGGTTAAAGCTTGCGTGTACATACACCAGGGTCACCATCCAGATGCACCCCCTCATGCCTGCAATTTACATTTAAGAAGTCAGTCACACAATTGCTGCTTGCATCGTGAATGGCTTCTCCCTGAGTTTCACCCTCTCCGGAGGGAAGTCAAAAGGAGTGTATGAGGACCTCTGGGCACATGACTGTGAAACCTTTTTATTCCCGGTAGCATCACAAGTAACCCATTATCTCTGATCACCACTACACTAGAGGTGAACACCAGAAGTAAAATGTCCCGACAGGCACTTCCATTAAACGGGCATTATTTATTACTGCAATCCTGAGCAGCCATACCAGGAAGATCAGTTTGGCTTGATATTTTATTTGTATTTTTAAAAAATATTATATTTATATCTCGCCTTTTTTCCTGCAAGGAGCCCAAGGCAGCTCACATAATCCTCCTCTTCCTCTCCATTTTATCCTCACAACAACCCTGTGAGGTAGGTTAGGCTGAGAGTCAGTGACTGGCCTAAAGTCACCCAGTGAGCTTCATGGCCAAGTGGAGACTGGAACCCGGATCTCTTGAGTCCCAGTCCAACACTCTAACCACTACACCACACTGACTGATATAGGATGTGGACTATGAGGAAAGCCCATGTAAGCATCCCACTTGCTCCTGGCCTATTGACGTGCAATGCTTGCACTTCCCATGTGCATTTGCCCACACCATCCGTTGCTGACATACTAACAGTAGCATGTGAATAGCTAGTGGTGCACATGGCAATTGCATTTAGGGTGCAATGCTAAATGCACTTACAAGGAAGTAGGCTACATTGAACACAGTGGGACTTAGAAGTTTACTCAAAGGTAACATGTCTAGGACTGGAATGTTAAGCATGAGCAGGCTGAGCAGGCACTAATAGAAATGTACACAAGTACGGTCTTCCTTTGTGGCCCATGCCCTGTATAAATCAGGCCTAAATCCCCACTGGACTCAGATGATGACAATGATTATTTATTTATTTATTTATTTATATTTCTTAGATGCCTTTCTAAAGAAAACCAACACTCAAGGTGTCTTTCAACAAAATTAAAACATACAAAAATGTCAAACACTTTAAAACAGCTAAAAACAATTATCAATAAAATACCATGGCACCATGGTTTGGTTCACACATGTTTGTACATCATTCAGTTTCACTACACGTGATGACTCAAAGGCACAGCCAACTGTGGGAACTGACTCCACTGAAGAGCAATACATTCAAGGTGAGGCAATCTGAAATGCTATCCGTATATTAGATCTGGAATGGCTCATTCATACCATCACTCAATATTGCAGCAACTAAGTGATCCACTGAAAAGCATTGCCTATGATACGTGAAAATGTTGTGGTGCATTATCCATTCATATATATAAATCATCAACTGATGGATCAACGTATGTGAACTATCCCTTACTTTGGAGTAAACATGTTTCAGTATAGGGTTGTGAGATAAAATTAATTTCCTATGCCCAAAAACACAAAAATAAGCTATGGAGCGTGATTCTGCCTCAGATTGTTGTTTTTTTAAAGCAAGTGTACATAATTGTGCACCATTTACATAATTTATCCTGATTGTGATAGGTATTTATTGCAGAATTGGAACCTTATAGCTAGAGAGGAGGTAGGAAAAGGAGGGAGTGAAAGAACCACCACAAAAAGGGCAAAATAACTGCAAAATAGAGAAACCTTGCACATTGATACACTCATTGAAGGATCTTTCCTCTTCCGGGCCTTCACACGTTCAAACTTTCCTCTGCTTCCTTGAGGTCTAGACTCTTGTTTTTAAAGATGGACCTGAGCTTCTTGGATTCTGAGCAGAGTGGAAGCCCTTGGGAGCCAAACCCCCCACCCCTCCCCAAAAAAGAGAAGAAAAAAAGAAATGAAATTGGCGAGACTATGGAAAATCGTTGATGGTGAATATGTTGTGAACTGCCCAGAGAGTTTTGGCTATTGGGCAGTATAGAAATGTAATAAAATTAATAATAATAACAACAACAACATCATCATCATAATCTCTGGTGAGAAATTCTCCCCCCCAAAAAAAAAACCCACTCTAAGAGATTCCCATGACTCCACACTGTACAGAAGCTGTGTCAATGAAATAGATTCTTCATCTGGTAGCTGGTGGTGGCAGCTGCAGTCAGATCTGAGATTATTGCAGGAGTGAGTAACCTGTATTTACCGTAATCCCTTATACAATAGGCTCCAAGCACGATGACAGGACATCGACTACTATGCTTCCCAACGTGCACCCCCCTGCCTTTGGTACTAGATTCCCCGCCCCGAAAAAACCTACACACAAATTATACAATTTAGTGCTGTTGTCTTGTTCTGTGGAAATCACCACAGCTATTTGCAGCAAATAGCTTCAGTGTGTGTGTGTGTGTGTGTGTGTGTGTGTGATTATCAGCAGGACAACTGAAAGGGTTAAAAAAAATCCTCCTCCCACATCCTGCAGTCCTGATCCAGATTGAGGGCTCCCTATGGCTACTGTTAGTTTGAAAAAGCGGAGAACCCCAAGTATGGAATTCAAAGACATGTTTAAAATCCAGTCTAGTTTGACCTGAGTATTGTAACCTCTCCACTACACACTTTACCATGCACTGAAGAGGGTGGTTGAACTTACATTTAAATCAGTTGGATTGAGAGTCCCAAAGAATGGTTAAAGTAGCCCTTTTCAGGTGTTCTTCTCACCGTGTTGAATGAATGCGTGAGGAGTGCTCCACCCCCCTTCATCATTGCATCCCTTGCCCTGTACCTGTGGAGGGTGACAGTCTGAACAGGAGAGCCTCCTATATCTGTGGAGGCTCTCCACCCCATTAAGAAGACTGGTTTTTCAGGGCTATGTTCTCAACAACACTAGCAGCAGCAACAGCAACCATTTATAGAGCACTTCTGATTGTCAAAGTGCTTTGTTTTTTTAACATTTTAACCTTCTATCACAAGGCTACACCCATAGTTCCTTCTTTCCAATTCCTGGTTCCTAATTTGTAGCTCCTACTTCCTTTTTCAAAGCGGAAATGCAGATATAAACATGCAGATGGTTAACAAGGTTATGTAAGAATAGATTAAGGAGAAAAACAAGTGAGGTCACATGTATCCTTGCATTGGGGATGGAGGTGGAGGAAGAAGTGTGCATAAGGCGGATGCCACAGACCAGCCTTCCCCAACCTGGTGCCCTCCAGATGCGTTGGACTGCAACTCCCATAATTCCGAGCCAGCATGGCCAATGGTCATGAGGGATTATGGAAGTTGTAGTCCAAAACATCTGGAGAGCACCAGTTTGGGGAAAGCTGTCATAGCAGGATGAAGCATGATTTGTGATGGCAGAAGAATAGGAAATGTGTGTGAAGGAAAGTGACAGAACAAAGCATGAAGAATCACATCCAGAATACACAGATTTGTCTCCATATCCTTGATGACACCCCCTGCACACACATGCACACACACACCCCAATACCTTGGAGGCCTCTCCCCATTGCTGCCCACTGGCTGTCCAGGAAGGCACAACTAAGCCTTTGAGCTATTAAGGCTGAAGTCAAGGCAAACTGGCATGACATGGATGGAATGCAATTTTCACCCAAGTCTATCCCCACAGTACAAATAGCACAAACAAGCTTCACCCGCTTCCCGAGGGTGGCATCCTGCCTTTCAGGAGACTGTAGCATTGGACAGCTCTCCGGTGACAAAGCTCTCTGCAATACTGGTTTTGCTGCATCCCTTTAAAAGTGTTCTCAGCGGCATTTGAGACCACAGGAGACCATAAGATGAGCCTTTGGCCTTCTTGCACACTGTTTGTGCCCGGGTGAATGTTATTAATGTGGAATATAATGCAGAAGACAAATTGAATGTATATTTGTGACAATGTAGGGTTTAACTTCCAGACTGATTTAAGGAACAGTTGATTCAAAAACGAACAAACAAACGGGGGTGGGGAACCTCTTTCAGTCCGAGGGAAAGAATTCAGTTTAGGATAAGTTCTTGCAGGCCACATTCCAGTGGTGGGTGAGGACAGAGGCAAAGAGGGTGTGACCAGATAAAAGGGGTGGGTCCAAAAATACCAAACAAACAAACAAACACCAACAATAACCCAGCATATTGTAGCTTAAAGCTCTTTACAGCCTTAGAAGAGGCATTTCAACTATTTAGAATGGGGGGGGGAAAAACTGCACAAAAGCCAGTAAACCACCAAATGATTGGTGCTTGGGGAAAGTGGGTGGGGTCAGTGGAAGGGGGCATGACCATCTGGGGAGCCCCAGAGGGCCAGGTTGGGACCACAGGCCTGAGGGTCCCCACCCCATCCATGCCCTAGAGCAGTGTTCTCCAAACTTGGGTCCCCAGATGTTTTTGGCCTACAACTCCCAGCATGCCCCAGCCAGTAGGCCAAAAACATCTGGGGACCCAAGGTTGGAGAACACTGCCCTAGATTCTTGTTTTCTAGGAGATGGCCCAGAGCCTGCTAAAGTTAAACAGTTGTTCTTTTCAGATATCACTTGTGCCAGCATGACATGTTATAAGAAGATAAGAGCCCTGCTGGATTATTCTAAAGGCCTATAGAGTCCAGGATCCTGTTTCCTACAATGGCCAACCAGCTGCCTGTGAGAAGCCCAGATGCAGGACATGAGGGCATTAGCGCCCTCCTGCCCAAGTTCCCCAGCAACTGGCATTCAGAGACACACTGTCTCTGATCCTGGAGGTGGCATTTATCCATCAGGACTGGCATAGTCTTATGCTCCATGAATTTGTCTACAGTAATACCTTGGATTGCAAGTAACTTGGTCTGAGAGCATTTTGCAAGACAAGCAAAAAATTTAAATTTTTTTTGGCTTGATAAACGAGCAAGGTCTTGCAAGACAAGTCGTAGGGATGTAACCTGCTCGCCTCAAGCGGGCGTAGCAGGCCGAAATCGGCCCCGCTCACGCCTGCCAGAGACTCGCTTTGATATAAGAGTGTTTTGGATTACAAGCATGGTTCCAGAACGAATTATGCTTGCAATCCAAGGTATTACTGTAATCCCCTTCTAAAGCCATCTAAGTTGGTGGCCATCACCACAGCTTGTGAAAGCAAATTCTACAGTGTAACTATGTGCTGTGTGAAAACGTAATTCCCTTTGTCTGTCCTGAGTCTCCTACCAAGAGTTCTGCACTTTTAAAGGCCCCACAAGTGGCAGATAAACCAGTCTGGATTAACTCATATGAAGTAGTTAATAATTTGTTAAAGGAGAACTCTCCAGCAGCAGCCACGGAGTCATTTGCTTATTCCTTCACAGCTGCCATAATGCTTAACCACAGCATCCGGCCCATAAGGTTTACAGGTTTTCTCAAAGCCTGTAAAGGGAACACAAACAGTGTAAGGTTCGTACGTAGCAGGTGTCTTCTTAATGTGCTTGGATTAGGCTCCATAGGCACAACAATGAGAGAATGGAAAGAGACCTCCCCGTTTTGCAGATTCAGTCCTTGGCAAATAAGCAGCACGGAGAGCTGTTAAAGGCATTAGCTCATGGTGCCTGTTCGTGTGTGTACGTATGTGCAGTGGTGATGCCATAGGCTAGGTGACATGGCTAGGTTATAAAGTGCTATTGGTCATGCTTTTTTAATTGCCACATCTGCACATTAATCTATGTATCAGAATCCTCTCTGGTATGCAAAATACACGAATGAAGAGGAGGAGGAGGAAATTATTAAGTGAGTAAGTTGGCTATATTCAGTGCCATCTTGGAGAGCAACATAGCAACAACAGCATAAGAGTTTCTGGGCTGTTATTGTTTCTTAAATTTTCCTCCAAGGCCTATACAGCTGGGATTGTAGTTAGCTAAAACTCATTTTACAGGCTCTGACATATTAATAACATAATATATTAAATGTTTGTAAACCACCCCCATAATTCTACAAAATAAGTCTACATGGCATTCAAGTCCATCTGTTGTAAGGGTTTTATTGGCACATCTGGAATGAATCGGTCAGTTCACACACTGGAGCTATGGGCATTATATTAATAAAAACTAGTGAAATCTTTGGATTGTACAAGAGTACCCTGTATTCCGTGACAGCTGGTGGCTCCAGTGTCAGTGGGGCTGAGAATCCACTCCAGATTTTACTCTGGGCTTTCAAGGACCTATCCATGGTGCTGGACACGTACGCTAAAAAATTAGGTTTGGCACCATGGATAGCTCCTTTAAAGTTCAGAGTAAAATCTGGAGTAGATAGACAGCCCTCCTGCCATTGGCGCCACCAGCCTCCACTGCCTGTATTCCTTACTCTTCTTCTCCTGCGATAGTGGGACTCACACAGGACAGCCACCAACTGGCCCTGTTTTCAGAGGCCACCCATGCCACATGAGAAGGGGTTTTAAGGCTACAGCCTTAGCAGAAATTAGAACTGGAACTAATACTTGTGAATAGAAATTGCCGTCTAACATCTCTGAACTCCAAATCAGGTTCAAATTTGTGATCCATATGCCATTTGCTGAATTCTGCCATTTTGATGTTTTTCAGTTCAGCATTTGCCAGTTCAGCTAGTGATTTGTTACTCTGCTTTCATCAAGTGTTATGGACTAACCAATCAATGCCTTATTGAAAATCAAAGAGAACCACTACAGAATGAACAAAGAAGTGAATGGATAATGAATAACAAAGGGAAAGACTATACAGATGAATCAGCAACATATAACTGAATGCTAAACATGTTTTTGCAAAGCTGAATGTATATTATGAACTGGACCACAAATGCTTTTTATCTGTCTATTCAAATCTGAAGATCTGATGGATGCAGAGCATTCTCTGAATAGTCACTTAGGGTGCAAGTGCAAGCTGGGGCATGCTGGGAGTTGTAGGCCTTTTTTCTGTCTAAACATGCAAAGGATTGTGCCTTTAGTTCCCCGGATGCTCAAAGAGAATACAACTCCATTTACTTAAATAACCTGCAAGGACTTCCAAAATTATTCAGGTAATCGGTACAGATAAACCGTGTTACAGTCATGCCTTGGATTGAGAGCATAATTTGTTCCGGAAACGTGCTTGTAATCCAAAACACTCTTATATCAAAACGAAATCCCCCCAAAAAAATTTGTACAGAGATTTTTAATTTAAGCCGTACTACAGTACTTGTATTGCAAGACATCGCTTGTATATCAAGTTAAAAAAAAATTAAATAAATATTTAAAAATTTGTTTGTTTTGCAAAACGCTCTCAAACCAAGTTACTTGCAATCCAAGGTATTACTGTACTTACATTGGATTCCGATAACAAACATGTAGTGAAGGATTATAAGGTTTTTACTGGAGTGACTTCTTGAAACACAGGATGTCTAATACCTTAGTCATCAGTCTTTTACCATATATGTTGGTCCATCTCTCTCCCTCTTGGTTTCCTCCAGCAATCTCCCAAATTTCACTTCAAGCAGGCATGGACAGAAGGCAGACCTGGTAGATCTCTGGTAGATCTGGTGGATCTCTGGGCAATTTGCAGAAGATTGGCAAAGGTTCCTGACTCCCAAATAATAAACAATAGCAGCAACAAAATGATTCCCACACCCACCTTAAATTATACTGCTGAAATGAAGAATGTTTGAGATAATCAGGAGTGGATTTTTGTATGGAATGACTGTGAGCTCCATTCAGTTCAAGTACTCAAAACAAATTCCTAGGCTCAGAATTCTTGCAATCTAAGTGTATATCTTTTACAGTCGACTCTGACTGGTGGATCTCAGGGTTCTAATAAAAAACAGTACATCCTGCCTGCCTGAAGTCCGCCCACCTTTGAGTCCAATTTAAAGAAATAGAAGATTATGGAGATGCTACCGATATGCACAGCTTCTAGTTGCTGAATGACTCAGCTGAAAACCAGTGCTGTACATCCTGCAAATGCAAAATGATTTCTTTATCACAGAAATAAATTTGTATGCATGCATTAAATGTGTACTCTACAGATTGAAAACATATCTCTCTAGCCATCATAACCAGACCAGCTAAAGATATTTCCCCTTTAATTTCTAAATAATAATAAAAGCCATCTTATGACTGATAAACACAGTGCTTTCATTGTCACCCCAAGGTTAAGGGCTGCACATTTTAGAGCTGATTCCTTGCCTCCACAGTTGTCTCATGGTAAATTTATACTACTATTCTCCCAAATGCATAGCACTCATTTATCACAACAAGTGAGGTTTTCCCAGTTTATAAACACAGCTGCAATGTTGTGGGTTATATCCAATGTTAGTCCTTCTTAGAGCAGACCATTAAAATGAATGGAACTTAAGTTAGACTAACTTTGTTTACAACCCTGTGTCCTCAAAGCAGCATATGTCTGTTTACATTCAGCTGATTGTATCTTTGGAACAGAAGAAAAACCCTTGACGAATGTGTGCAATTGTTTACATCCAGCAAGATTCATAGAGTTCCTAAGCTGCCAGTAGAGATAGACTCTGAATGTGTCAACTTTCTTCGGTGAACGCTGGATACAGATGTGATATTTGAGTAGTCCTTTCGAGTAGTCACTCACGGTGTGAACCCAGCTACAAAACTGGCAGTATAAATGTACACATTGGCAAATCAAGTGATCAAATCAATTGTTCCTCAGCCTCATACCTTCTGCTGGGCAGCAGTTGGGATGTCTGACTTTTAAATTATCTTTTATTTTAAATAGGCACATGTGCATTTATGTACATACTCCATCCTTCACCTTGCAAAAACTGTTTCCAGAGTTTCTGGGGAAGTGTTGAAGATCTCTGCAATCTGGATTACTATAATGTGCTTGATGTGGAGCTGCCCTGGAAGACAGCCTGGATGCTACAGAATCCTGCAGTTTATCTCCTGCTTGGAGCAGGTCAGAGAGTGCATGTGTCACCAATCTTGGCTCATCTGTACTGTACTGAAAGAGGATGAGGCCGAGAAAAGGGGTGTAGCCAACCTGGGAAACCCTGAAGACCTGGATTGGGACCCCAAAAGGGCCAGATTTGGCCTCTGGGCCTAAAGTTCTGCATCCCTGGTATATAAGAAGGCCTTGTTTTAATGTCTGACATATTTTTAATGTAGCAAAGCATAATTGCTCCAGCTAAGCATATGTGTGTGTGGGGGGGGGACCTGAATGTGGACGCAAAGTTGCTGAATCAGATTAGAACACTGTGGTTAACACAACAGTGCAGCAAACTACCATGATGAGAAAGAAAAACAAACAGGCTGTTATAGGCCCCATTTTATAGCTACCATGTAATGGAAATATAATGGAAAAGAGTTTAAAGCATTTAAAAACAAAAAACAAAACAGTATTTATAAACACAAAGCAGGTATCTCAGGATCCAGAAATCTGGATGTAGTGCTGTGAAATGTCGGGTACATACAGAACTCCTTTATCTTACCACTGAGTAACGAGAAGCACCCACACACCAGGAAGAAAGGTTTCCCGGTCAGAAGGTGTTGCTAGCAAGCAGACCTACGTAAGTGCCCTTTTATTTTAGAAACTGAGAGCCAAGTGCAAGTCCTTCAGAGCCATTTCAGGAATAATTTTAAGAAGTCAAGGGTCTGTAACAAGGCCAGTCTTAAGGCAAGATAAACAAGGCATCCCTCTGGAGTCTCACATTTCAAAGTAGCCTTGCAGCAGTGTGCTTGCAGGATGGGAAATAAAATTGATGGATATTTGTCAATATCCCCACCCCTACACCACTTTTCTTTTGCCAGATTGCCCTTAATGTAACAGTTGAGCCTTCCTCCAAAGCAGTGTTCTCCAATCTTGGGTCCCCAGATGTTTTTGGCCTACAACTCCCAGCATGCCCCAGCCAGGGAGTGGTAGGCCAAAAACATCTGGGGAGCCAAGGTTGGAGAACACTGCTCCAAAGGGATGGAAGGTTTGCAGAGAGGAGATAGAAGGCTAGTCAATATCACCTCTCCCAGCACTTTGCCAGCCAAGTTCCAAGGCAAGTGTAGGCTCCTATTGACCTCCAGCAGTTTTGGACTACAACTCCCATAATCCCTTACCATTGGCCATGCTGGATGGGGCTAATGGGTGTTATAGTCCAAAACAGCTGGAAGAGAGTACGTTGCCTAATGCTGCTCCAAGGGCTGATTCATGCTTGTATGTGTATATTTCACTGTGTGTCAAATTACCTAGGACCAAAATAGACATTACGGTACTTTGACTCTGTATCTAGCACCTATGTCTTTTTTCTTTTCTACTCTAGAGTAGGCACAGGGCCCCCAATCTGGATCTTAAAAGCCCCTTCCATGCCCACTCCCTGCTGCATCCTAGGATCCCAATCCAGATTGGGGGCCCTGCACCTACTCTATAGTAAAAATTGAGGGGGGGGAGGAGCTGCTAGATATGGTTTTAGAGTAATGTCTGTTTTGGCCCTTAGGCTACAATCTTGAACATGCTTACTAGGGGATATCCCTCACTGAACGCTATGGGACCTACCTCTGAATAGACATGTACAGGGTTGTGCTGTTAATAACTGGCAGCTGAATGTGTGAATAACATCCATCGTGAAACCATTATGTTAGAGGTGATATAAGACTAAATGAAAGCTATGCCTGATGTACATTTCACCCATGATGACCCATGTTGTATATGCAAGTCATCAGGATGTTTCAGTCACTGGCTGACAAACATGGATGCAGCAAATTTTACAAGCCACACTCCCCTTTCCTAATCAGTTCCCCCCACCCCCCACCCAGGGTTTGAACCAGAAGATTGAACCCTCCTTGTGCTTCTGACCTCCTCCAAGCAGCTGTAAAGGGCACTGAAGATACACAGAGAAAGCCTAGAGGGAGGGTTGCCAGCTTGCAACCTGGAGATTGATACTATATCTTTAAAAAAAAACCAGATGGTGGGGGACAAGGTAGCCACAGCTTCCCCTACCTGCTTCCCTTCCCCTGCCTTGGGAGGAGGCAGATGAACGGTCCAAGGGGGAAACAGGCAGCAGACATCATGGTTGCCTCATTGCCCATTTCATCTGGCTACCCTTCCAAGGGGAATAAAGAGGAGGAAATACGGAAATAAAGAGGAGGCAGGAATAGCAGACAACTCTGGATGGATTCGGCAGAGTAGGAGCCAGGAAGTAACCAACCACTGAAAAGCTTTACTGCATGGTGCTTGTGCTAAGTGTGAAGGCCACTTCCTGTGGCCTCAGCCACACATATACATCACCACCCAATGCTGCACTCATACATGTCTGAACCAGTCCATTGAGGACCTTCTCCCACCATGATTACAGTTGCCATACAACACGGGCACACAACTTTTTCAGCCTGAGGGCCACATCGGGTGTCTGCCAGGGTGCCAGGAGCTGCACATGTGTGCGCACAGGCAGGCACACATGCTCTCTCACACACTCATACAGTCTTCCTTGCATGCACACACAGACACACACACACCCCAGGGCTTTCCCGTGCTGGCACTACTGCTAGCATTAGCAAGGAAAGCAGTTCCTTTATCTCCAATCTCTCCTAAGATATCAGAGATAAGGGAGGTGCTTCCCTTGCTAGTGCTAGCTAGCACTGGCAAGGGAAATCCCAGCCTTTCCCTTGCTAGCACTAGTGCTGACAAGGGAAACTCTGGGTGGCACCCCATGGCTTTGTGGGCCACACTGGAAATGGCCACAGGTTGTGCACCCCTTGCATGCTGTAAGCTTTTAAGCAGCTATGATCATGTGGCTCAGGGTTCCCTGAACCCATGCAAATTCTGCTCAGAAAGTAGGCTCCAATCTCCTTTATCCTGCCAGAGCCACTTGTTATCAGTGGAGGTAGCGGTCTCTAGGCGCTCTTAGGAGAGTATTACTTGGATGGGGGACCCCTCCTCTAGTTTCCTGCATTGAGCAGGGGGTTGGACTCGATAGCCTTGCAGGCTCCTTCCAACTCTATCTATGAAAATGAAAGCCCAGTTAGGGCTTGCCTAGGAGCCTATCCAGCCCAAGGCTTTGTTCTTAAGGGGAATGTCTGTTTCCAAGAGAAGACACTGAAGGAAAGTGTCTACCAGAAGCCACACTCTTGTCTTGCAAAGTTGTAAGTACCAGTACTCTTTTTACACATCTCATATTCATTCAAACTGAGATACTAACAGGAAGCCAGACAGACACCCACAACTTCTGAAGGAAGCAGAGGAAACCACTTTTAATGTCGGGCTATTTTACAATCCTCTGGTAATACTTGCATCTTTCCCCTGGACTATTTTCAATTTTCCAGCATTTTTTAAACTAGCAAACAGACTAGGCTTTGCACAGGTTGGAATAGCTCCTTGGTTGATGCGGCAAAGCCTTCAAGCAAACTTACACAGCCGTCAGAGCTGGACACACTGGGCCACCCCGCCTGAGTGAAGCCTCACTGGCTGGCATTCCTAGGCACAGCCCCCACCATGGGGCACCCCACAGCCCACTCTCCCCTGCCCAGTCTCCTCCCCTGAGGGGCGGCTGTCCCACAGCAGGGGGCGGGGGCAGCCATATAACTCTGACACATTTAAATTAAGTAAAATGAAATAATATGTTTTAAAAACAAAATAGCTTTGAGGTGCTCAGCCTTACAGTCTCCTTAGTATGCATGCCAGGTTTCAGGTGTCTAGGTTTTGCAGTCTTGGTGCTATGGCACTGAGGGACGAACACACACACACACACACACACACACACACACACACACACATCCTCTTTTATTATGATAGATAAGGTAGGCACCAGAGGTGGACGGGAGGCTCAGCAGTGACAGTGATTCTCAAACCATTTAAATCAGAGTTCTTGGATTTAAGCTAATTTCACCCCACTGAATACACTTGGATTTCATAGATTTCATAGATCATAGAGTTGGAAGGAGCCTACAAGGCTATCGAGTCCAACCCCCTGCTCAATGCAGGAAACTAGAGGATTTATTGGCTGCTGTGACGCGCGCAAGCGGGCCCTTCTGCTGACACAGGAGGAGGAGCAGCAGCCTGGGCTGGGCAAAGCCACATTGTTTGGCCCACCAGCCATGTACAATTCTGCAGCGTCTCCCTGTCCCTCGCTCCTGAGAAGGTGCAGTGCTGCCTTGATGGTGAGGAGGCACAGCCACTGCAACAGCACGTCCAATGCCATTGGTGGACCAGCCTCCCTCCCTCCCTCCCCAAGCTACCTACTGTCTGCCCCCAAACAGGCCACTGAGTGGTGTGACAATGCTTTCTAGGTACTTGTTAATCAACACTGTCATTGCAGTAATGCTTGTGGCGGGCTGTATAAAATACCCTGCACTTAACAGGACAAGTGAAGAGGGGGGAAACTATTCGACCCCACATCCATCCATCCATCCATCCATCCCCCCCCCTCTCTCTCTCTCTCTCACACACACACACACACACACCAAGTAGTGCCTGTTCCATCATCAAGCCTGTCCTCCACCACAGGTTGGGTTGTGCAGCAAAACTGACATCTGTACCCCAGAGGAGCACTGGCTGGGGAACAGGGTGGCCTTTGAGAATATACAAGTTGGTCCTCCCTGTGCTAAAGTACTAGCAGAGTGCAACCCCTTGTGTACCCTCTTCTTCCCTATATTTCTAGAGTAGTAATTCATCATTTTAAAGCTATTAATTCCAGCCCTTCTCCAGCCCACAGCTGAAATGCAGCACCCTCTGCTTGACTAAACCTGCTGGTCCCCTTTGCTGGGTTAGTGCTACGCTGGGCTGTGCATGCATCTGTGAATGAAAATGGCTGTGATGAGCTGCATATGGCACAGCGAATGTGCAGAAAGGAAGCCTCAACTTTTGGACAGCAGAGAACAAGGCTAGTTTGAAAGCAAGAGCAACTGGAAGTGGGATGTTCCAATGGGTTGCCAGATACCCCCACTGTAAAAGGTCAGAGACTTAAAGCAGCCTCCCTCAACCTAGGGAAAGCGGATTTAAGTGTCATCAGTTTTACCCAGTATGGAACAACAAGCTCTTTTGAAATGTCTGTTGGGGGGGGGGGCAGGGAGCGTGGCAATGTTGTTAGGGGGAGAGGAGAAAGTGTTATAAATTATTGCTTCTTCCTGTGCACTGAGAGATCTCAGCCATGTTCCAGTATCTACATGTTCTCTTTTAATCTGAAGTGACACATCTTGGCAGTCTCGATGTAGGTCTCACAAAGTCCCCCCCCCCAAAGAAGGTGAATCATGGGAGAGTCAGGCGTGGGATGGTGCTACTGCCAGGGGCCAAGGAAAGGAGTCAAGAGAGGAGGTCAACATGAACGCTGAACACAGGGGAGTTGAAAAAGAAAGGAGCAGATAAAACACCCTCAGTCCACAGTGCAGGATTAAAGGACATTGCAATGGGTGAGACAACACTGTCCCATATTCTGGGGGCTCTCATTGCCCCAAAACATGCTCTGCATTGAGCCAGAGAGAGAGAGATAAGCAAGAGCGTGTATTCTGCAATCTGAAAAACACACCCCATGAGATCTATTTACACTAGTAAACTAAACAGATTTGCATATATTTTGCATAATACTGCTCTGGCTCATCATAGAGACACAGCTGTGCTCCTCTGCTACACATTGCTCAGTCTCCCCCTCAATGGCCAAACACCTTGGACTAAAAATGTGCTTTTGCTTTTTGTTTTTGTTTTTTAAAAAATAAACCCCCTCCAAAGCCCATTGGGGGGCTGCAGGGACAGGGAGCTCCATTGGCAGTGGCAAGGTGATGACATGGGATTCTGCCCGTGTGACATGGGATTCTGCCCAGAATGCTGAATTCTGTACCCAGTGCAGTTTCTGTATTTGCAGAGTGCAATTGCAGGATGCACAGGGCCCTTTTAATAAGGATAACAATATGCACACAGGCAACAACTCTTTTTCTTTCATGCTAATCCCATTCCTAAATAGAAACTTCCAAAAAAAGGGTCAAATCCACAAAAATATTTGGATATCATGCAATGCCCTCTTCTTATACTAAAGCATACTTGTTGCTTAAGGGTGCAATCCTATGCATGTTTAGACAAAAAAAAAAAAAGTCCTACAACTCCCAGCATTCCCCAGCCAGCCATGCTGGCTGGGGAATGCTAGCTCCAAGTGCAGTAT
Source organism: Shinisaurus crocodilurus (assembly GCA_021292165.1). Classification (NCBI taxonomy): domain Eukaryota; kingdom Metazoa; phylum Chordata; class Lepidosauria; order Squamata; family Shinisauridae; genus Shinisaurus; species Shinisaurus crocodilurus. The sequence continues at coordinate 223,318,513 of CM037877.1, forward strand.
GAGAAACTGATTATTTGAACAATAACCTGTTGTCCTCTCTGAAGCCTAATAAAGCTCCAACAGTGTTTTTTTGTTTGTTTAAAGTGAAGCAACTTCAGAGGGGCAGATTGAGAGAAGTGGCAGTAGTGTGTTTTTAACCCTTTCCCCACATATGGTTTCTAAATCCCGAAGAACAGTGCGGGAACAGGGAAGTCCAGCTGCTTCTTTCTGAACCACCGATGAAATTACTGCTCAAAAGTTATTTTCAGATCTGGAATTTATACATTACTAGCTTTTGCCCGCGGCTTCGCTCACATGATGAAGAGTGACCGTGCCAAGTTTGCATGGGTCGTCATTTTCCTATAGGCACTATTTGTTCGAAATTCCTTAAGGTCGCTGACCGCTGTTTTGAATCGCTCCATAGGAAAGGTCCCCCGGGACTACATAATGGAATCCTAGCTCCCCCAGGACTACCAGCTCCCCCGGGACTGCACAATGAAATCCCAGCTCCCCCGGGACTACCTGCTCCCCCGGGACTACACAATGAAATTCCTGCTCCCCCCCCCCCGGGACTACACAATGAAATCCCTGCTTCCCTCCCTGGATTACACAATGAAATCCCTGGGCCCCCGGGACTACACAATGAAATCCCAGCTCCCCCAGGACTACACAGTGAAATCCCTGTTCCTCCCTCGGGACTGCACAATGACTTCTCTGCTCCCCCCCCCCCTGGACTACACAATGAAATCCCTGTTCCCTTTCCCCCGGGACTGCACAATGAAATCCCTGCTCCCCCCCCCCGGACTATGCAATGATATCCCTGCTCCCCCCCTCCAGGATTGCACAATGAAATCCCTGCTTCCCCGCCGCCCCAGGACTATGCAATGAAATCCCAGCTCCGCCCTGGCTGTGGTTCATATGAACATTCTGTTTTGACGCAGGAGAGATTTGCATATCCACTCCTGATTGGCCCCTGTGGCAGTTCATACGAACATTCTATGTCGTTGGAGCGATTTGCATAACCGCTCTTGATTGCCCCCTGCGAACATTCCAAGTGACGCCATTGGCTCTCATCTATTTTGGGCCGTACAGGCGCAGAAAGGGTTTTTCGGAGATTTGAACCCGCCAGTCTTTGTCCTTGGGTGATGGAGAGTATGCGTGCCAGGTTTGGGGTGGATCCGTCAAAACGTGATGGAGCCTATGCGACGACGCCCCACATAGCAGTCATTCAGTCAGGCAGTTATTTAAAAAGTTTCCCTCCCTTTTCACCCCCTCAGAGAACATTCTAAACTGCCAAGGGGAGATTTGCATACCCAGCCCTATTAACCCCTGCAGGAATTCATATGAACATTCTAAGAGTCGTATGGGCTATTTGCATAACTTGCTCCTATTGGCTCCTGCAGGAATTCTGAGGTGAGGTCGATTTGCATAACTGTTCCCCTGTTGTTTTGCCCATAGGAGATATGATTGTGGGGCAATTTTGCCCCCTTTTTTCACCCCCTTAGGGACGGAATTTCCAAGAATCCTTCCTTAGTGGGGCTCTACGTCATAAAAGCAATGTTCCTTCAAAATTTCACGTTCCTAGATTAAATGGTTTGAGCTGGGCGTTTATGAGTCAGCCAATCAGTCAGTCAGTTATCTATATATCAGTCAGTCAGTTATCTATATATATTCTTTTATATATATAGATAAAGGGAGTCACTGAGCCACTTCACAAATAAGCTAGATGGGGGCCCAATCCAGCCCCATTATGGTTTTCCAAATGGCCCTATCACCTTTCCCCTGACTGCCTATTGTTTGGTGGCTTCCTGGCTTTTGCATAGTTTCCCCCCTATTCTAAAAGGTTGGAATGCATCTTCTAAGGCTTAGTGAGTGGCAGTAAGAGCTTTAAGCTAAAACAGGCTGGCATTTTTGGTCCTGCCCCCTTTTGCCCACCCACCGCTGGAATGCAGTCCCTGCCTAGCTTCTCCAAAATTAGCAGCTGACAGGGCCGGATTAAGCTAGGGGCTGTTGGAGCGACAGCTCCAGGCCCTTAACAGACAATAGGCCCGCAATTATAGGGACACGCGCGATTTTTCCCCCTTCGGAGTTAGCTCTGATCGTTATCATTCAGCATAATTAATGATTTTTTCAAGATTAGAAAGGTGTTCTAAGCACATCTGCATTTACAAGGCTTGAGGCAAGACCTAGCAAGAACTGTTGTTCTCAAATTAGCATTTCAGTATCTTTGCATTTCAATCACTGTTACTACATTTCTTTGTGAGAACTTCTAGCACATGGGGGGCTTGCTAGGGTCTGTAATATTCAGATTTAGAAGGGACCTCTCTCTCCAGCCTCGAGCAAAAGATCTTTCTGATTCGCAGCTCAATTGTTCAAATGCTAGTTTAACAAAACAAAAAAAAACAAAGCAACAAGAACAACACAATTATTCTTGGTCAAGCAAAGCTTCCTGGCTTTTTGTTGTGGCTGCTTTTTTTTTTTTTAATAAATAATTTGGGGGAAATTGGGAAGACCCTTACTGATGAGCTGCAGGAGTTTTTGAGTTTTTGCTCCGTCAAGCGACCCCTCTCTGCCCACCCGCCTCCAAAATCTCCACCATGACTTCTGCTTGCTATGGGACAAACCTCTGGGATGGTCTTTACCTGCCGCTGGTCCTGATGGCCCTCCTCTGCACAGGTAAGGTTCAAAAGTTTGACTCTTTTGATCTGCAAGTTCTCCTTCTCCTTCTCCTTTTTTTCTGTAAAAGGGCTTTCCCTCTTTTGTGAGGCAAACTGAACGTAAGGGCTGTGTGTTTGTGGGTGTGGGTGTGGGTGTCTGCCTTTTGGGGGTGTTGATCCTCCTGCCGCCTGCAAAATGTCACCTGCTTGGCTAATACTGTGTGTGTGTGTGTGTGTGTGTGTGCGTGTGCACGTGCACTTTCATGGGGAATTGTGTGGCATTTTAAGTTTTATTTTGAAAAACCCCAGAGAACAGAGTTCACCAAATATCCCTCTTGGATATTTTGGACTACAGTTCTCATTTGCCTCAGGCAGCATGGCCAGTGGCTGGGGAAGATGGTTTATGTTTATTTTAAATGGTTGTTGTGAATGTTCTATTTATGTGAATGTGTCTGCCTTTTGGGGGTGTTGATCCTCCTGCCGCCTGCAAAATGTCACCTGCTTGGCTAATACTGTGTGTGTGTGTGTGTGTGCACATGCGCTTTCATGGGGAATTGTGTGGCATTTTAAGTTTTATTTTGAAAAACCCCAGAGAACAGAGTTCTCTGTGTGTGTGTGTGTGTGTGTGCGTGTGTGCACGTGTGTGTGTGTGTGTGTGTGCTTGGCTAATACTGTGTGTGTGTGTGTGTGTGTGCACGTGCGCTTTCATGGGGAATTGTGTGGCATTTTAAGTTTTATTTTGAAAAACCCCAGAGAACAGAGTTCACCAAATATCCCTCTTGGATATTTTGGACTACAGTTCTCATTTGCCTCAGGCAGCATGGCCAGTGGCTGGGGAAGATGGGAGCTGGGGCCCCAAACATTTGGAAGGGCCCCGGTTGGGGAACACTGCCCTAGAGGTTAAAAAACGTGGAGGTACTTATCATCAACGATATGTGATGAACGGTTTTATTGAGTTAACAAGCTTATTGTTTACAAAAAAAGAAATATTTTCAATATGTTTCTGTTTTGGCACTTTAATGGTAATTAAAATATTTAATTTGTTTTAATATAAAATTGCATCTTCATTTTATTTATTTCCATAAAAAGGCCCACCAAAATCCTCAGCACCAGGCCCATAATGCTCTTAATCCGGCCCTGGCGGCTGAGCACCCCCTGGGCTAGACAATCAGCCCAACATGGTGTGAAGTCCTAAAGGCTGCACTCCTGGGCACACTTACCTGGGAGCAAGCCCCATTGAACTCAGTTGGATTTACTTCCAAGTAGACATAGGATTGCACTGTGAATCTGCTTTGCTTTATGGAACTGGACATCAAAAGGTGATTTAAGAGGGGCCTGTGCAAATCCGTTTGGGAAAAGAGAACAATATATTTTAATGTCATGATGCATCATGATGTGCCTACACAACCCAAGATGAAGAATTAACTGATACATCATGGTGCTTTGACCTTGCAGACGCTATGGTGTCAACATCAGCAACATTCAGACAGGAAGAAACCTTTGCTTTTCGATTAATGAGGACATTTGAACGTTGACATGACCTACCGGATGACCGAGGAATTTGCTAGTATCTAAGTCAGAAGATGCATACTTTAGAGCTTGTATTTCACTTTTGGTAAACTAATTCCTGTTCAGTGGAGAAAGATCATTCCTGAGAAAGATCTTCAAGGACAAAGACCATACTGGTCTATGCCAAGGATAGGCAACCTGGTGCCCTCCAGATGTTTTGGACTACATCTCCCAGAAGTCCCTGCCAGCATGGCCAGTGATCAGGGGTTCTGGGAATTGCAGTCCAAAATATTGGGGGGTTTCAGATTGCCTGCCCTCACTCTACATCTTGGGGTGCTCATAGTGGAGAACACTCAATATAAGCAACATAACTTCCTTACGGCTTCACTTTGTTCAGGCTGTCACAGAAAGGTACACTCTTTGCTAGTTCCTGTCCTACAAGTAACAGCCCTGTATCACTCTCTGGGATTGCTGCGTTTTCTGGAAGGCTTCCTGTATGAGAGACAGGGGCCACAACTCAGTGGTAGAGCACATGTTTTCCGTGCAGAAGGCCCCAGGTTCAATCCCTGGCATCTCCAGTGAGGGGAGGGGGGAATGATCTAGAAGCAAGTGATTGAAAGACCTCTCTTCACCCGAGACCCCAGAGAGCTGCTGCCCATTAGAGTAGACAATGCCAGGCCAGATAAATAACTATCCTGACTGGTACGAGGCAACTTTCTATGTTCCTAGAAATTCAACAGGTGCTGCTTTCCCAAGCATGGAAATGCAGTAATAGAGAAGGCTTCGCCAGATGAACTTCTGACCATCACAAAACAATTAAAGGCACAGGCAGCCTGATAGGAAAATGGTGGCAAATTGAACACTACCACCCCTGATCCTGCTGTAAATGCCAGATATGCATAAATAGGAAGTGTGGTATAGTGGGTGGAGCTATGGGCTTTGACTGACCTGCAGTCAGACTCTTACTCAACCTTGTATCTCATTGGTATCCTTGAGCAGCCTAATCTATCTCACAGGTTAAAATGTGGAGGGGTGGAGACCACGTATGCTGCTTCAAGCTTGTTAGAAGAAGGGTGGGATATGCACATATTAAGAGTCCATACAGACAACCATTTTACTTCACAGCTGCACCTAATGTATAATAAAATCTTCCTTACCACTTGGCAGCACTAGGTTACAAGTGAATGTACCCTGAGATGAGAATGTTCACTCAGGATTAATTGGGTTGTTTGTACGTGCTCAGAGTGAGATCACAGCATAAGACGGTTCTAACACTCTTAAGGAAATCTGAAGACCCAGTAATGCAGGCCTTGTACTCAGAAAAACATGGAGGGAGTGTTATGAGAACATGTGAATTATTAAAGGATCAGAAGTAGATCAAGTATAACTTACCTAGGGCCTGTGGCTTATGCTGGCTCAGCTTGTCTGAGCGTGGAAAGCTAAGCAGGGTCAAGTCTGGTTATTACTTGGATGGGAACCCCTCCTCTAGTTTCCTGCATTGCGCAGGGGGTTGGACTCGATAGCCTTGTAGGCTCCTTCCAACTCTATCTATGAAATCTACCTGCTGTGTGCTTGCTTGCAGGCATTTACAATCACTTCTGTCACTTGGTTTTCTATTGCATGCAGTTTTATGGCTTAGGACCAGGGTTTTTGCTTGCTGTTGTTTTTTAAAGTCAGAATAGCTAACCAACTTAAAGACATTTTTCGAAAATCAAATTGAAGACCTTAGAACAGGTTCAGAACCACTCTTCCTCCAAACCAGCTTAATCAGAAGCATCGGTGTGGGAGCCAGTGTGGCATAGTGGTTAGAGTATTGGACAGGGACTCAGGAGATCCAGGTTCTAGTCCCCACTTGGCCATGAAGCTCACTGGGTGACTTTGGGCCAGTCACTGACTCTCAACCTAACCTACCGCACAGGATTGGTGTGAGAATAAAATGGAGAGGAGGAGGAGGAGGACCGTGTAAGCCGCCACCCTGGGTTCCTTGCAAGGGGGGGGGGGGGAAGGAAGAAGGCAGGATATAAATGTAATAAATAAATAAAGGAATTGTAGATCTTCCTGCAAAACCTAACAGATCACATGTGGAAACCGACATGCAACCAATGGTGCTTCCAGAAGGAGGGCTCTGAGCCCTACCTATCAAAAGGCATTGCACAGCAATTCCCTCTTTTCTTTCTTAAACGGATCTTTTCTGGAAAGAAAAATGACAGAAGTAGTGGTGGGAAAACACAGGAGGGTTACAAGTGGGAAAAGTTGTCATCTGGACCCCCTGTAAAATTCGGTAGATGAGGCAGCGACTGCAGGGTAAAAACCTAGTGTGTAAAAGGGGCATTGAAGAAACTGAAGCCAGTCAGAAGCTTCTACCACACAGATTAAAGTGCTGCTTCATTAGGGCAGTTTAGAGACAGGCTGGTGGTCCTCAAGTGAATTTGTTCTAAAATGGTGCTGCCACCTGCTGGGGCACTGCAGATTTGTACAAACAAAAACAGCCCCACAATTTCACTGATACTTTTATTGCTGAGGGTGCAATCCCATTCACGTCTTAACCTGCATAGGATTGCTCCCTAACTCATTTTTAAGTGTTATGTTGTCTCCAAGAGTACTTCAGCATGTACTAATCGGCACATTTTTAAATGGCACCTTCCCTTCCCCGCCCCGCCCACCACCAAGACAGAAATGTCTTGGCAGCATTCCCCAACCTGGTGCCCTCAGGATGTGCTGGGCTACAACTCTCATATTCACAGGCAAAGGTGGGCTAGCTGGGGTTGATGGGAGTTGTAGTTCAACACATCTGGAGGGCACCAGACTGGGAAAGGCTGCTTCAACAGCTACGTAACTGGCAGAAATCAAGAGGTAAACCATTTTCCAGCAAGGAGATGCCCATGATGGGAAAAGCTTCGCCTCTTGATTCTCTGCCTGCTATGAAACTGTTAGAAGGACAGAGGTAGCAATCGGTCCTTTCCATATGTGGACATCCTTTGTAGGCCTAGTGTGAGGGACCAAAGGGACTCTTCCTCCCCTTCCCCCTCCCACCACACACACTTGCACTGGACTGTCTCAGCAGTGTGATGTGGAAACTCTTAACATTTGCACTGTGCTGCGAGTAGGACTAGTGAGAGGAGGCTCCTGTAACTTTCACACTTCTGAGTCACAAAGAAATTCAACAGGTAAAAATTGTCCCTACTATAAAGATACAGTGATGGGGAAACTTCTGCCTGCTGAATTTCTGCGTACTGTGCAGCTGTTAGAAGTGGAGGAGCTCTGCTGGTGGGGGGAAAGTTGGCAACTGTTAAGTGTGGTCAATCCACCGCTTCCATGCAAAAGCCCAGCATCTGGTATTTGGTGCACAATTTGGCATCCCTATATCCTCAGCTTTTAAGTCATGCCTCCAGTGTTCATGGCCATAAAGGAAAACACGAACCTATGTGAGCAGTATCTTGTGATGCCTCTCAGCGCCAGTGGGAGATCTGAGTTGGCCTGTCAGGCTCCCTAATCAGGCTTCCATCCATGGATACAGTCCTGTCCCTCCCTCCCGCCCACCCGCCCCGCCTTGCCTCCTTAATTCTAGAACACTGTTCTAGAGACCATGTATTCTCCATCTCCATTCCATTTCTTCTTTATGACCCCGTTCCTACCTCAAACATGCCTAGCTGTCTTATTCAGAAAGTTGAATCTTGGAAGAAAAATTATTGAGCAGCAGCAGGTATATGCAAATATCCTGAATTTATATGTTTTTTTGTTAATGCAATGTAACATATATTATTTATTGCAGCACTTGAGTTTCCTAGGCCACATGTGGAATTTGGATTATTTCCTGGTGTAAAGAATGTCCACCGCCCTGGACATCAACACGCTCCAACACAAAGCACACATTGCATTAAAGACATAGCAAGCAGCTGCGCATTTTCTTTTTTCCTCACAGAATAAGCACCCCTAGCATGGGGGCGGGGGGGGGGGCTTTAACCTCCCTCGCTGCTGTGTCAATCTGGATTGGACCCCCTGCACCTGCAATATATATTGCCAAATTGTGATCTATTAAAGGAAATGAATCACTATTTGGCAATCTGTACTGCAGACAGAGGGCAGGGAATCTGGATCAGCACTGCAGCAGGGGTGGAGGGGAGATTAATTCCCCCGCTCCCCTCCATGCTAGGGTCCCAATCACATATAGTCTAGAACAGGAGTGGGCAGAAAGTAGGTCTCCAGATTTTTAGACTTCGGCTCCCAACATTCATGAACATTGGCCATGCTGGCAGGGGCTTCTGGGAGGTGAAGTCCAAAATATCTGGAGATCTACCACCTGCTCACCTTTGCTCTAGAGTAAGAGGTGCTGGACTTCTTTCCACCTAAGGCAGTGTTCTGCTGGCTGGGGCATGCTGGGAGTTGTAGGCCAAAAACATCTGGGTACCCAAGGTTGGAGAACACTGGCCTAAGGGCTGAATTCAGTTTTGGAGAAGCTCTCGGAGTCTCCGGTGAGGCTGAACACAAAATGGGGTGTGGCCAAAGGCAAAGTGGGCAGGGCCAAAATACTACAAATACCAAAATACCACCGTATTTTAGCTTAAAGGTCTTACTGCCAGTCACTAAGCCTTGGGAGAGGCACTTCAACTTTTCAGAATGGGGAAAAAATTATGTATGTTCAGAGAGGAAGGGCCAAAGTACTCGTTACTTTAAAGACACAGCAAGCAGCTGCAGCTTTCTTCTTCTTCACTCTAGAGCAGAGATGCGGAACCTTATCCAGCCTGCCTGGGGCCCAAATCCAGCCCTCTGCGGTCCCCCAAATGGCCATGCCTCCTTCCCCTGGCCCCATCTCCTGTTGCCTGACTGCTGAACGTTTAGTGGTTTCTTGGCTTTTGTGTGGTTCCTATTACTGGAACAGAGGAACCCATTACGTGCCACTTCCTTCTAAGTAACTCCAGGCACTGTCCGGATGATTCAAAAAGCTGCCAGCTCTCTCCTCACTGCCCAGACTTCAAATCCAAATGCTGCTTTATTGAAAACATTCTACAGAGCTGACTCATCTCATGTCAAAGTACGGTACCCAAAGCTATTAAAGAGCCAGTCCCGGGACACCTAAACAATTGAACATGCTGCGTTACTGTTGGAGTGGCACTCTTGATCTCACAGGACCACATGAAGGCTGCAATCCTAAGCCCACTCACTCGGGAGTAAGCCCCATTAAATACAGCAGGGCTTACTTCTGAATAAATATGTACTAAAAATGGCTACAAGAAGCCTGTAGTCAAAAATGTGGCTAGTTTATTTCCAACCAAGTACAGTCATGCCTTGGATTGAGAGCATAATTCGTTCCGGAAACGTGCTTGTAATCCAAAACACTCTTATATCAAAACGAAATCCCCCAAAAAAAATTTGTACAGAGATGTTTAATTTAAGCCGTACTACAGTACTTGTATTGCAAGACGTCGCTTGTATATCAAGTAAAAAAAAATTAAATAAATATTTAAAAATGTGCTTGTCTTGCAAAACACTCTCAAACCAAGTTACTTGCAATCCAAGGTATTACTGTATATGGACTGAAGCCTTCTTCCCCCCGGTAGCTCCAGGCCATGCACAGACAGAGCTTCTCTCCACTCTCTCTTCCAGATATCCTTCTCCCTCAGTGTTGTTCTACACATGCAGAAGAAGGAGGTGGGAGAAATGGAGTGAATCACTCAGTGGAGGCTGGTGGTTCCAGTGTCAGGATACAGCAGCATGCAGGAGAAAGGTTCTAGGCCAGCTTCTTTGCCTAGCCTACTATGTTGGCTTTCTATTTTCAGGGCATTTTTAATATAGGAAAGAGCATTTGAAAATGCAACCCTCCACCCACGGTTTGAAGTGATTCCAGTGGCGGCTGGTGGCCCCACTGTCAGCGGGGCTGTGTATCCACTCCGGATTTTACTCTGAACTCTTAAGGAGCTATTCATGGTGCCAAACCAATTTTGGGGATAGGGTTCAGCCCCATGGATAGCTCCTTTAAAATTCAGAGTGAAATCCAGAGTGGATACACAGCCCCGCTGACTGTGAGGCCACCAGCCTCCACTGGAATCACTTCAAACCACAGCATTTTCAAAAGCTCTTTCCTGTATTAAAAATGCCCTGAAAATAGAAAGCCAACATAGTAGGCAAAGAAGCTGGCATAGAACCTTTCTCTCCTGTATGCAATAACTTTCTATCTGCAGGGAAATGTTAACATTTGATATCCCTCAACTGAGTTAAGTCCATTCTCTTCTATCTCCTCATTCAGCTGCAGGTGTAGACCTAGTGTCGGGCCCTTCACTTTTTAAAAAAACTATTACAATTTTTATAAGATTTTCCTCTGTCTATACAATACAAATAAAACAGGAGGATGGGGTTGGGACTAAGTTGGAATACATTCAAAGACACATATAAGCTCTCATTGATACTCAAGCTTACATATTAGTGTATGATGACCAAATATGTTTCTGAAGACTGCTGTCACTAGTGAGCTGCACATTCAAATATAGGCAGGGCAGTAAGGTCCTCTTTCCATTGAAGAGATCCATGGTGTGGACTTGGACTTCCAGTTTTGAAGTACAAGTCTCTTTGCTACCATGAATGCTCTCAAAATCCACTTTGTTGACCATCTGATACATCCCAGAGCACAGAGATATCTTCAAAAGCACATCACATCAGTTAGTTTCAGCTAGTTATCTAATATAAAATTTATATGTAGAAATACCTCCATCCAAAATGGAGCCACCACAGGACATGCCCACATCATATGAGTGATGCAAAATTCCATACCACAATTCCCAACACTTGGCAGTTCTGGACAATGATCTCGCAGTCCTTTCAGACAAGAATCCATTCCTGTTTTTTCCTCTAAGCTTTCTTCATTTCTGCAGCAGAATTTAGGCCGGGGGGGGGGGGGAGAGACTATCACCTGGTTCACACAACAGGACAACCTACTATGGCTTAACTTACCCACGGGAGGGGGGTGCTGTCGCATTGTGCCAAGTGCGTGGTGGGTGCCACTTCTGCATGGTGCCCAGTTTGCTGGCTTGTCATGTCATGCAAACCCAGGCAGCAGGGGCTGTTTCAGAGTCAGGCCACCACAACGTGACAGTCCCCCACAGTAAATTAAGCCATGGGGGGCTGTCGTGATGTGCAAACAGGCCCTATCTGTTGCTCCCATGGTTAATTAGCAGTTGTGCCCAGTCCAGGGAGCCACGGGGCAATAAGGATACAGGCCTGTGGCTCACGCATGGCTCAGCTTGTCTGAGCGTGGAAAGCTAAGCAGGGTCAGGCCTGGTTATTACTTGGATGGGAGACCCCTCCTCTAGTTTCCTGCATTGAGCAGGGGGTTGGACTCCATGGCCTTGTAGGCCCCTTCCAACTCTATGATCTATGAAAAATCTTTTTCTTAAAAAGATGATCCGGTGTCCAATAAGGTATTGAAAAGCAACTTCTGTTGTATTAGTTTTAATTTCATCAGACCCTTCACTTGAGGCAGGTGCCTCACCCTGCCCATTGGTGCCGAGTTAACATGCGCAGAATCAGGCTATTTAGGTTCTGCTGTGGGGATGAACCTTTCCGGTGGTGCTGGGCATTAGAGATTCCCTGCCCTCTTTCATCATTATGATGCACATTCTCCACCTTCCCTTCCGCCCCCGTGCCTTCCTAGAGATTGGGTTTCCTGATCTTTAGTGGGAGCAGAGAGAACTGTAGCCATACTATCAGGGGAGCTGAAAGATACTGTGACACTGCTCCATGATCCCCAGGCCAGATAAGATAATAAGCAAACCTAGTTTAGCAATGCCATACAATGACTGTTTAATCCAATTACCATTTGATCTGGGTTTTTTAAAAAAATGAAGATGATTATTAGGATGGGTTTGTCAAATGGGATTTTGAGCAGGATTTATCATAAAAATCTGGGATCCTGACATTTTGAGAGAATTCTCTCCTACTCAGATTAGAAGAGCAGGGTGGGAGCAAATTGGGCTAGCTCAGCCTAAGTATTTGGAGAGAGAAACACACACAGGATGATTAGATCAATTCTGTAATTAAATAAATTAAGCTTGTCAATTTTTTCTTTTTCTTTTTTATGACTGGCCTGCCTCCTGTGCATCTAATAACAGCCTCTCATTCTGCAGGTGAAGTTTTCCCTGGCATGGAAATATCACAATGGGGACTGTTTTACCTGCCTCCTTTTAATCTGTCAGATTGCTATTAAAAGCAAGGGCAGTTTAAAAGGGGGGAGGGGGTTGGCCACCCTAAAATAAATAAAAAGTAAAAACACTGACTTAGCATCCATCCTCCCCATTACAGTATTGCCACCTGCACAAGATGGTTATTGATGATCAGATTAAAGCCTCCATGCTCTTGACACTGGGTTGGATCCAGACATAGTCATACTTAGAGCAGACCCACTGAAATCAATGGCACTTAATTAGTCATGACTTATCACTGAAATTTGTCATTGGTTTCAATGGGTCTATGACTAAGTCTGGATCCAGTCCAGTCTCAAGAGCACGGAGGCTTTAATCTGATTATAAATAACTATCTACAATTTACTTGTCCTCTGTGTGATACATTGGGTGAGGTTGCTGCTGCATTCTCATTAGCTGGTGACTTCTAAGCAATGGCAAGGGCTAGGCCAGTGATGGCAAACCTTTTTGAGCCCGAGTGCCCAAACTGCAACACAAAACCAACTTATTTATTTCAAAGTGCCAACACTGCAATTAAACCTGAATACCGAGGTTTTAGTTTTAGAAAAACAACTCATACAGTTGTGCGAACTAATTAACATCTTTTGTCTTTAAAGAAAAACACAGTAACAGAGCTTTCAATGATACAAACAGTTTTCTGTTGAAAAAAAAAATCAACTCAAAAAATTATTATAGTACTACATTGTACACATAGCCTGAAGGGAATTTATACAAACTTTTTAAATAATTAGGCACATGTATTTTTCGATAAGGGATTCTCAACTTGTAATATGATTATATGCCAGACTGAAATTGTATGGGGCAAGCTTTACTCTGGGTCCTTTCTACAGGTGTCGGATTAGTAAAAGTAAAAGTCAACCTGTACTAGGATGAGCAAGATAAACAAGAAAACTAAACGTGCTTAACACATTTTAAACACTTTATGTCTTGGACTGCAAACACTGCATTAGGTAAAAGTTTGCATTGGGCATGCTTTTGCACAATTAATGTGATTTTTGCTATTGCATGCATGCTGATAATTTGTCAAACCTTGGCTCATACTCCGTTAGTTTGAGAGCAACACATGCAGCACTCAGGTCAACTGTTAGGGCTTTACATCCAAGCCATGCTCTGTGCATCATTCTTCAAAATCTTTTAAATGTGATAACAATGTCGAAAAGAATTCTGTAACAGGAATTCTAGAATAAAATCATTCTGTTCCACACTGTGAGAAACAGTCAGTGAATGAGGAACATGCATATGTGCACCTTCCCCACAAACCACTATGCAGGATTCCATAAGGCAGGGTGTGAACAGGAAGTAGATCTCCAGATGTTTTGGACTTCAACTCCCAGCATTCCTGATCAAGATCATTAGTGTTTTGCAGAAGGGGACAGTCTTTTCGCGATCTGGTGACCAATGGCTCGAGTGCCCACAGAGAGGTCCCTGCGTGCCAGCTGTGGCACCCGTGCCATAGGTTCGCCATCACTGGGCTAGGCTATTAATCTCATAGTACCTATGCGCTGTTGAGGCACAGGACATATATTTATTATGGTAGCAAACCTGAGCATATTTGAACTCACTGGGACATACTCCCATGCAAACACATGGAGGGCTGGGCTGGAAAGTGTTGTGATTGGTGTTGCTTTAAAAACTTCTTGATGGCTGTCTGTTCCTCTTCTCCTACGATTGAAAGGGCAAATAGAAGGGAACGTTTTTTCAAGAGGGTTAACAAAGGAAATATATAAATGATTCAAAAAATTGAAGTGCAAAAAGATAATCTTAAGATGATATGGGATATGGAATTTGGGGAGGAGACTTCGAATGAGGGGTGGAAAAATATTTGGGGCAGACGTATATTAAGAAATATGTCAGTAAGGATAAAAGAATTTTTAAAAAAAATTATCTGGAGATGGTATCTGACTCCGCCGGTAAGATTAAATAAAATAGACAGTAATTGTTCTCCATTGTGTTGGAGAGGATGTCAGGAACTTGGTACTTATGCTGGATTTCTGGAACAAAAATTTTTGTAGAAATTTCAGAAATTATTGGTATTAATTTGGAGGTCTGTCCAAAATTAGCATTGTTATCAATAACGGAGAAACTTCTCTGCTCTCAAGAGATAAAGGAACTAATTGTAAGTTTGTTAACTGCGGGGAGATTATTGATAGCAAGGAAATGGAAAGTTCAACATCAGTATTTAATTATAGATTGGTATAAAGAGATGTGGGACATTGCTTTAAATGATAAATTAACATGTAGTATTAAATGTAAAAAGGGGAAATTAAAGACAAATAATTTTAAGGATATATGGGGACCATTTCTAGATTATGTTTTAGTAAAGGGAAAGGGGAGTAAGCCATGTCAAGATATGATGTATTTTTGGAATATTGAATACGGTAATAATGGATTATGCAGATAGAATTACTTTTTGGCCCCGTGGTGACAGGTGCACTTTGGAGGTATATGGATGTGGGGGGGGGGGGTTGTGTGTGTGTGTGTGTGTGTGTTTATTTGTTTTATATAATGTATGTAATAAAAATAAAAAATTAATTTAAAAAAGCTACACCCCACCTAACACACACACACACGTCTATTCCTTGTGGACAGAGTGTTGCACAATTGCCATTGAAAGGGGACTTGCAAATATCTCACACCAAAGCTAAAATGCAATGGGGGACACAGTATTTCAGACAGTCCAAAAGGGCCCAGTTCAATGTTTCCTCAACAGGGTCCTTGCCAGCAAAAAATGATATAGAATCATTTCCCCATGGTTGGGAATCTACACAGTTCCAGGAATGCTTGCACCTGCTTGAGAAGTGAGCCCCACCTGATCAAGGGGAAGGAACTTTACTTGCACAACACCTCTCTGGAGCTAGGGTTCAGAATTTGCAATCTAGACCACATAGGCTGTCCTAAGGTGTTTGGAGTCTATTCTCCCCACCCCACCCGCCGCTTCATCCCTTTTGTCACTCCCTGCTTGACTGGGAATTTCAGGTAGCATCACCAGCCTCCAGGTTGCAATTGCCAATGCTACTGGGGGTTCCTCCCATCCCATGCAGTGCAGCAGGACCACATAGGAAAGCAGATTCAAATATTCCCACAGTTATGTGGATTCTTGCCAGGGCGGGAAGAGTAAATTTTCTGCAGCAACCCCACAGGGCTGAGGGGGAATGTTTGGATTGGGCCTGAGTCATTTGACATCATTGTTTTCTAGCAGAGAGGTTGAGCAATGTCTGCAAATGGCTTGTATACGTATTTCCCCACCACAGATGCCAAAGATATAGCAAAAGTGGAAGCGGTACAGTCCTTTATCTCTACCCCAATCTCTCTAACCTGCTTCTTCTCTCTCTCTCTCTCTTTTTTTTAATGTACCATGTTAGGAAAAACCTTCCCCTTCCCTTTTGGGGAGTTTGCTTTCAAGCAGTGCCTACCTCCAGACAAGCCAGGATGGATAATGCTCAGTATGCGTGGCCTCTCTGCCTCTGGATGAAGAAAAGAATGTTTCAATTTCCTGGTTGCCTGCCTGCCTGCCTCCCATCCCTTTTTTAAAATGCTGCTGCTCTCAAACTAGGTCTGCTTAAACACAGCTTGCAAGGCTGCCTGGAAGATGAGACACTCAAATGACAATCATTGTGTTACAGGGCTGGCTTCTCATCATTGTGCAATGCAAGGAAATCATTCGTTTTAACATGGAGACCTAGAAAAACCCATGGCCTATCACACTGAAAGATGAGCAAACCCCTTCTATGATGAACTGAACATGAACCCTGGACATTCCGTTGTAACTCTGCTCCAGCACTTGAATTACAAGAGCAATTGCTAGCATTTCTTCCATTCATTCCCTGGAGGAGTCACATAGACTTTCCCAGTGAGCTACACAGCTGCTTGCTGGAAGACTCACAGGGCACAATCCAGAGGAACTTAGATTTACTGCAGTTCCCTTGAAATCAATGGATCTACAGCCTGATTGTGTGCCTGTTTACTCAGATGTAACTAAGTCCCACTGAGTTCAATGGAGCTTGTTTCCAAGTAAGACCCAGTGTGGTGTAGTTGTCAAAATGTCAGGCTAGACCCCAGGGAGACTTGGGTTCAAATCCCCACTCAGTCATGAAGCTCACTGGGTGATCTTGGGCCAGTCATTACCTCTCAGCCTCACCCACCTCACAGGGTTGTTGTGATGATAAAAATGGGCAGGGAACCATGTGCTCCTTGGAGGAAAGGCAGAATATAAATCTAATAAATAAGTACAGTGTGTATAGCAGCCTTCCCCAACCTGGTGTTGGACTCCAACTCCCATAATCCCCCAGCCAGCCTCACTAGGTTGGGGAGGGCTGGTTTATAGGTTTACAGCTTCACAGCCTATCCTGTGCAGGATTAGGGATGCCCAAGCCATTGGGTTACATATGCCTAATAGGATTCTCCATAGGATTGTAGCCTTAACACACACACATAGTGCAGTCCTATACATGTCTATTCTACAGGCCTGTGGCTTACGCTGGCTCAGCTTGTCTGAGCGTGGAAAGCTAAGCAGGGTCAAGCCTGGTTATTACTTGGATGGGGGACCCCTCCTCTAGTTTCCTGCATTGAGCAGGGGGTTGGACTCGATAGCCTTGTAGGCTCCTTCCAACTCTATGAGCTATGAAATCTATGAAAACTGCAAGTCCCACTAATTTCAATGGGGACTTACTCCAAGGTATAGGATTATAGCCTTAACTAAATTCATTTCAGTGGAGATTAAAGATGTTTAACTTTCTTTCTGTTATTAGCATTGTAACCAAACAGTTCAGTGTTAGATTATCATGTTAGGAACATGAAACCTGATCTTATGCATATCAGTTTGCATCTGTTGGGATGGGCTATGAAAAAATAGTTTGCCCAACGAGTAATAACTTGTAGAGTCCATCTCTCAAAGGACTCCTTCAGCCAATTGAGGTCCAATCGAGTGGTTGATTCCCTCCACTTAGTAAGTGCAAAATCAATGATTTGTGGGGAAACATAGCTGTCTGAATCCAGCTTTATATCTTGTTTAAATGGATGATTGGTAGGAGCAAGCACTTCCTTGAGAAAATGCTCACTTCATAGAACCTTCCCCTGTCTCACCAATCTTGGAGAGCTGCTGCGGATCAGACAATACAGGTCAGATGGATAAATATCCTGATTAGTATAGAACAACTTTCTATGTTCCTAAGATCTTCAACAAGTGCCACTTTCCCCAACATAGAAATACAGTAATAGAGAAAAGCTTCACCTGATGAATTTCTGCCTGTCACACAATAGTTGAAGGCACAGGTAGCCTGCTATGAAAAGGGTAGGAAACTGAACACCACCATCCCTGATCCTGCGGTAAATCCAGATATGCATAGAGAGGAGGTATAGTATAGGTAGAGCTATGGGTTTTGACTGGGGTAAGCAGCATTCAAAATTACTCAGCCACCTAATCTATCTAATAGGGTTAGAAAAGGGTCATGTATGCGGCTCACAGGATCATTCATGTATGCTGCTGTGAGATCCTTAGAGCAGGGGTGGGCAGCCTGTGGCCCTCCAGATGTTTTGGCCTACAACTCCATCATCCCTCACCATTGGCTATGCTGGCTAGGGCAGATGGGAGTTGTAGGCCAGAAGATCTGGAGGACCACTAATTGCTCACTCTTGCCTTTGAAGAAGGGTGGAATGTGCACACCCACATATTCCATACCGATAACTATTTAACCCCACATCTGCACCTAATGTAAAATAACCCATCACCACCAACACTCGACAGGACTAAGTTACAAGCTAACCTTGCAGAAACTTCCTCCATCCCAGAAATGTGGGCTCAGATAGGCTACAATGTGAATATGATGATCAATGCAGGAGCCTGTTGCTTAGCTACGCAGCTGCTCCCGATCTTGCTTGGCTGGCCCCGAGTATTTCTGCATTGCTTTTTAAGTAATATACATGGTTGTGCCAGCTACACTGTATCAGCCATTGATCCATCTCACTCGCTGCATCCCAGGAGACTGCGCAGCACTTTGAGTCCCCTCCCGAAGCCATCACCAGATTGCATTTAATCCACTAACTGCTGAGGGTTGAGGGCTGAAGGGGGTGCCCGGTGGAACTGTAATTTAGGGAAGGGCTAGGTTTAGATTTCAGTGAGACACTTGCTCCTCCTGCTGGCTTCTCTGCGGAGTTGCAGGAGGAAAAATAACAGACAAAGGGCTTGCCTATTGCACTCTCACTCTCTTTCGAGCGGAGCGTGCCTTGACAAATATGATCAATAAATAAAGGAAGCTGCCATTTAAGAGTAATCATTCTGTGAGATAACGATGCAGGCTTTCTTCTGCTGCTCAGCCACCCACTTGCTACTATCAGGCAAGAGATACAACGTCAAAAGGACACACTACGGCACTGGACCTCCACTGTCGGCAGCAGCAGTTGGGTCAGATGGGTTGAAATTCTGGGTCTGGCACCAAGCCTGGGCCAGATTTTTTAGCCAATTGGTTTGGATTCCCATTTCAATCCTATGGGGCATTATAAAAACGAAAAGAGAGAGGCCCTCCGTTCCTTGCCTTCCTGCTCCCTTACACCCAACAGGAAGACCTTGGGACTGAAGGGGGACTCTCATTTTTGCTTCAGCTCAGTGCTTGGTACCAAGCATGTGTCCGGCATCTCTGGAGATCCACTTGGGAGATGATGGAGAACTAAGGTAAGGTGAGCTGCAGATTCACTTGCCCAGACCCAGCGGTAGAGGTGCATTTGTTTCCTCAAATCCTCTAGTTTATTTTATTATTTTGTATGTATTACTTTATATCCCACTTCTCTTCCAAAGAACTCAAGGTGGCATACATGCTTCTCTTTCCACCCAATTTTCATCCTCACAACAGCCCTGTGAGGTAGGTTAGGCCAAGAGGGCATGATTGGCCCAAGGTCAGCCACTGAACTTAGTGGCTGACTAAGCTGAGTAGGGATTTGAACTTGGTTATTCACATGATTGTTTTCCTATGGCACATCTGCATAGGAGAAAGCATGTACGTCATCAGCATATGTGCCAAACACATCCACATCTATTTCATTACATGTATGCACTATGGGTAACTAATATGTCTGGCCCGGGTTCTCATGCACATGGTAAAACAGGAAGATACATGTCCCATCACATGGGATGGGTCATGGATGTCACCCAAAGAGCTTATGAATAAGGAATTCATTGTGAGACCATACAGAAATGACACATTATGTGTGTCAGAACATTAACGGTACTTTATTAGAATGTACCCTCCTTGTAATGCATTTTGTTTATTATTTATTTGTTATGTTTATATCCCTTTTCCTCCAAGAAGCCCAAGGCAGCATATGTAGTCCTCCTCCTCTCCATGTTATCTTCACAACAACTCTGGGGTAGGTTAGGCTGAGAGTCAGTGACTGGCCCAAAGTCACCCAGTGAGCTTCATGGTCAAGTGGGGACTTGAACCCTCCAAATGGACTATAACTCCCATCACCCTCACCATTGGCTATGCTGGCTGGGACTGATGGGAGTTGTAGGCCAAAACATCTGGAGGGCACAAGTTGCCTACACCTGATTTAGGAAAACTACTGTGTATAACTTGATCCCTATGTTTCCACTCAGTACCCATAATATCAGCTTTAAGCTACAACAGGACAGTTGTGTGTGTTGGGGGGAGGGTTCATAGTTAACCACCCTAGTAATGCCATCCTATGTCTACTTGGATGTAAGGCCCATTGAGATCAATAGGGTTTACACCCAGGTAAGTGGGTGTTGCATTGCAGCCTAACCTTATTTAAAGCAGAATTGATATTCAAAGGGAGCACAGAGCAGCAGATTGAAGGAGAGACCACTGAAACATTGAGTTAAAGAGTCTCATCATCATGTGGGATTATGATGATACCGTAGCTTAATGAGCTAACCGGAATTCTGTCAACTGTGAGGAGTTAGAAAAGGAGGGAAATGTCTAGAGCAGTGATGGCGAACCTATGGCACGCGTGGCACGTGTGGACCGCTCTGCTGACACGCGAGCCATAGGTCACCAGGAGAGTCACCATGCTGCGCGCCCGGGCACAGGCTGTGAGGCGGCGGGCGGGCCGGGCCGACGGGCCTACCTGCTGCCTCCTTGCCGCCCGCGCTGGACCCGCCGCCACCCAGCGCGTCATGTCCGACGCGCTAGATCCCCACGCTCTGTTTTTGGCACGGGGGGGGGAACCAGGGTAACAGGGCTGTTTAAGAAGAAGAGCGATGGGTGGCGGCGGCGGCGGCAGCAGTTCGGGTTCCGCTTTGGGGCGGCGACGGAGGCCAGGCTGGAGCCGGTGGCGCTGGGCAAGCCTGAGCGAATCCGCCGTGTGAGGGCGAGCTGGAGCTTCGTCGTGATCGTGCCCACCGGTGAGCGAGCCCGCCCAGCCATCCCCGTCCCGGCGGGCTTCATTCGGGCCTTTCGCCCAGCAAGGCGGCGGCCGGTCGTCAGCCCTGGGAGACATCGGCCTCTCTTTGAGCTGCCAGCCGTGACTACAGTGGCAGCGTTTGGTGCCTGAACGGGGCGGGGGCTCGGGCTGGTTTCCCACAGTTTGCCCCGCCGAAGGCCGCGTTTGGGACTGGGGGCTCCCCCGCCCGCTCACCCGCCCCTGCTCTCCTCTCCTTCCACAGGCTGTTTGTCTCATTGAAAGCCCTGTTTCAATAAAAAAAACTGTTTGTATCATTGAAAGCCCTGTTTATTTATTTTATTTATTATATTTATACCCCACCTTTTTTCCTGCAAGGAACCCAAGGTGGCTTACATAATCCTCCTCCTCCTCTCCATTTTACCCTCACAACAACCCTGTGAGGTAGGTTAGGCTGTGAGGTAGGTTAGGTTAGGTAGGTTAGGCTGAGAG
Organism: Shinisaurus crocodilurus; assembly: GCA_021292165.1. Classification (NCBI taxonomy): domain Eukaryota; kingdom Metazoa; phylum Chordata; class Lepidosauria; order Squamata; family Shinisauridae; genus Shinisaurus; species Shinisaurus crocodilurus. The sequence continues at coordinate 223,339,694 of CM037877.1, forward strand.
TCAGTGACTGACCCAAAGTTATTGTGTTATTGTGTTTTTCTTTTAAGACAAAAGATGTTAATTAGTTCAGACAACTGTATGAGTTGTTTTTACTAAACTAAAACCCCAGTATTCAGGTTTAATTGCAGTGTTGGCACTTTGAAATAAATAAGTTGGTTTTGTGTTGCAGTTGGGGCACTCGGGCTCAAAAAGGTTTGCCATCACTGGTCTAGAGAAAGAAGGGCAAGAAATGCCTCCATCCTAAAGCCGCGCTCACTCGCAATTGTTCCCACTGAAAGCAGGCAGTACTGATGAGTACCTAAATGATTTCAAAGCCAAGGGCAAAGTGGTCCAGCCAGCATGGCTCAGATTGGGTGGCCATCATTGGCTCCACTGTGCCATCCTGCTGCTCCTTCCTGACATGCATGCCAGTCCCTCTGCCCCCCACACCATGCCAAGAAATAAAATGGAACTTGAACAGAGCTGCACTTGGATTTCCTATTTAAACCTGACTTGAACCCTAATTTCTCAGGTTTGCTTTTCAGTGATTGCTACAAGATCAACTCTTCATTTATATTCATTACAGCAGCCTTCCCCAACCTGACATCCTCCATATATATTAGACTACAATTCCATGGCTGGTTGGGGGATGCTGGGAATTGTAGTCTATGCTGGCTGGAGATGCTGGGATTTATAGTCCAACACATCTGCAGGGCACCAGGTTGGGGAAGGTTGTATTACAGCTACTGGAGAAATGTGTCTGTGTGATAGAAAGAAATTTCTCCAGCAATTTCTTGCATCTGACAAACTGGGCTTGGGTCCATAAAATTCCAGCAACAAAAAACATGTACATCTCTGAAATGCCGCAGGACTCTTTGACAGTAATTCCCCAAGTACATGTGTGTGTCTGCTAAGGCGTTGCAACATCAGTGGCAGGTTAAAACCCCTCTTTAAAGTTCACTTTTCCAATCTTAAACAGTTGATCAAATGATGAACAGAAGTGTTTTCTTTCAACAGTGGTCATCATAACAGAATGATGCCCCCCATTGCAAGCAAAGCAGGAAAACCAGTCCACAAAGAAACCAAAATCAAAACCATTTTGAACAAGTACTGGAAATGAGATAACCTAAGATTGCTGTTAAAAATTGATAGGAAACACTCATTTGCACAGGAAGATTTTGCCATCCCTGCAGAGAAACCAGTTGAATGAATTTTAAAACTGATCTTAGCAAACTCTTATGAATATTCCCTCATTAATTTATTTCACGGGTTTCTGGTTTTTTTGTAGCATGGTATCTTATATTTTAAATTCTTACTAAGTGAGCTGCCTTGTGAGGGCTGTGTCTTTAAAAGCAGCCTATTCATAAATAAATGAAAAATTGGGGATGGGGGAGAAGAAACCGGACACGGCCTATTTGATCTGTGAATCAGAGTGCCAGTAGCTCCAAGCAGCTGACAAAGCCCAGAGGAGGCAGCGGGAGCAACTGTGCATCTCACCATCCTGCTTACCAGGAGTCTGCTTCTGCACCTTTTCCCAGCAGCCTTTAGGCTAATAAGCAACATGGCACAGCAGGCAGATGCTAGAGCCATCTGGGATGGGGAAGCCTTGTTTGGCCCACAGGCTGACAGAAGATACCTGGACTCAGCCATTCACGTCTTGGGACATGTAAGGCTCTGCCTGTCCCACAGGACTCTGTGGCAAACTGTTGGGAGTCCAAAGCAGATGCTGCAGAGTGTGTTGTTGAAATCTCATCTCCCTGCTTCTCTCATCTAGTCTCATCTGGCACCCAGAGAGGCCAGGCCAAGTCCCATCAAAAGGAAACACCTTTTTCCTGCCCTTGACCACAGAAGGGATGGCTGTTGTTCAACAGGAAAAACTGTTGGATCTCTGCAGTCTATTTATAAACTTACCTCCTGCTGTTGCGACAGAGGGCAAGAGCCCAGGTAGCTATTTACTGAGCCACACTCTGGGCAGCCTGGGGCTGTTTGTGCTGCAGGCCCGCCCCAGGATTTCCTGAATCATTGGGTCTACGGAAGAGACTCCTGTTGATGGCAGCTGTGCAAGCAGGTCAACAAAGATCCCACCCAGGCACCTGGCTTCTTCTATGGGACACCTTCCAAAAGGAACAAACGAAATGGGTCACTCCAGCGGGCTTATTTATTTATTTTATTTTATTATGTTGTTATATTTATATCCCACCTTTTTCCCTGCAAGGAACCCAAGGCAGCTTACATAATCCTCCTCCTCTCCATCTTATCCTCACAACAACCCTGTGAGGTAGGTTAGGCTGAGAGCCAGTGACTGGCCCAAAGTCACCCAGTGAGCTTTGTAGCCAAGTGGGGACTAGAACCTGGATCTCCCGAGTCCCAGTCCAACACTCTAACCACTATGCCACACTGGCTCTCACACCATACAGCTTATGGGTTTGACAGCTACATAGAACTCCAGGGGGTGTTGCAACAGGCTTGGCTTCAACCTTTTCCCTGGCTCTTGCTTCCACTCTAGCAGCCTGATCTTCTATGCCAGCCCTCCCTAGCCTGGTGCCCTCCAGATGGATTGAATTATAAGCCCCATCACCCTACCCAGTCCAACACATCCAGAGGGTGCCATATTGGGGGAGGCTGCTCAGCGCCATGCAAGGGGCTTGTGGAATATGGAAAAGAGAAAATATGGAGCTAAGAATGGCTGGAGTAGCCCCTTTCCTCCTAGCATCACTGCAGTGCTGCACTGGCAAAGTCAGTAAAAATGCATAATCCTACGGGGGTTTAAGGCTGGATAAAAGGTAAGTAGATTACATGCCAGGGATAGGATGGCAGTTTTAACTTCCGTGGCACAAATGGCTGGCTGGTGCAGTGGCATCAGATGCAGATCCTTTCCCCTGCATCTTGTCTTGGATATGGAAGTGGATCATAGAAAGCAAGGTATGCCCAACCAAAAGGTCTTCTAGGTAGCCTGTGCTATCCCTGTCTGTGGTACAGAGATTCTCCAGCCCATCGTTCTGTAGAGCAGCCTTCCCCAGCCTGGTGTGCTCCAGATGTTTTGGACTACAGCTCTCAGGATTCCTGACCATGGGCCATACTGGCTGGGGCTGATGGTAGTTAAAGTCCAAAACATCTGGAGAATAACAGCTTGGCAAAGACTATGGTAGACTGATGTTCCCATCTCTAAAATTGAGATTTTTAACCATGTTGAGGAACCGCCGGTTAGACATGCCCGCTAACCAAGACATCATTTCCCACCTCTGAGCCCATCGTCCTCCATCGTTCCAGATGCTCATCACTGACATCCTCTTGCTACCATCTTCAGTCTTCTGATGGGCCCTGACCCACCCTCTGGGAATCAATGCTCCAAGCTAAAATAAGAGCCAGAAAGGCTTGTGTGCTGTGCTGGCCCAATATGGAGCAGCATCGTTGGCCTTCCCATTAAGCCTTCTCAGGGGCCTCTTCCAGGAATCCATCCCCGATTCTTGCCAGCTTAAAGCAGAAAACCTCTTTCCATGTTGCTTCGGCAGGCCTAATGCGCTTGCTTACCTTCTGAGTCCTCCAGGGCTGGATAATCAATAGGAGATGCAATAGCAAGGAAGAAGCTCCTGTGGCAGCAAATGCTGTTCTTTCCACTGTGCTGAATCAGCAGGTTTTCCCCTCTCCTACAACAACTCAGGTCTGTGGCTCATGCTGGCTCAGCTTGTCTGAGCATGGAAAGCTAAGCAGGGTCAAGCCTGGTTATAACTAGGATGGGAGACCCCTCCTCTAGTTTCCTGCAATGAGCAGGGGGTTGGACTCGATGGCCTTGTAGGCCCCTTCCAACTCTATTATGAATTTCACACACACACACACACACACACACACCCTTGAGTGGGAAGGACTCCGGCAGCATCTCTATCATCCATGACTTAAGGCACAATCCTATGCATGTTTAGACAGAAAAAAAAGTCCTACAACTCCCAGCTCTCCACACTGGGGCATGCTGGGAGTTGTAGGACTTTTTTCTGTCTAAACATGCATAGGATTGTCCCTTTGATCTCAACTATCAGTGTTGGCAGTTTCCACAGCACATGCCATACATCGCACTCGATCATGACCACTTAGCCGGGTGCATCATACAGGGAATGAGCAATTTGCCCAAGGTCCTACAACTCCCAGCTCTCCACACTGAGCGATCACCAGAACAAATTGTACAGACCAGTCAGCTTCATACAGGTTCAACTTGTTTCTAAATATTTATATATGCCTTGAAAAGCTCTAGGATAAGGGAGGCACTGCAGGGGTTCTGCAGGAATCAGAGAATCTTAGACTTTTAAACTTGGAATGTAATCCAGTCTAGGATTGAGGAACCATTTTTCCCCATTGGGGGTCCTCTGTTGGGGGTCACATGTCCCCAGTCTGTTTTTCCTCTCTCTTTCTCTCTTAACATTCTTATGAGAGAAAGAGTGCAGGATCTTAACTTAAATCATCATAGATTTCATAGATAGAGTTGGAAGGGGCCTACAAGACTATCGAGTCCAACCCCCTGCTCAATGCAGGAAACTAGAGGAGGGGTCTTCCATCCAAGTAATAACCAAGCCTGACCCTGCTCAGCTTTCCATGCTCAGACAAGCTCAGACATCACCACACACTCTCTCTTACACACACACACACACACACACACACAGCCTTTTGAAAGTGCTGATCCAGCCAGATCTGCATTTTCAGAGCTCTCTGCAATCCCTGTCAGGGTGGGAGGAGGCTACCCCCTCCCTGCCCAAGCAGAGACACCTGCCAGATCTCTGCTTTCAAAGCACTCTTTTCTTCCCTGCTCCCTGGGATGCTCTGCATAGCCTCCGCCCGCCTCTCACCTCTCATTAGGAATGACTCCAGATTGAAGGGGTGGGGAGACTCCAGAGATGCCATAGTTCACATGCAGCCCATGCACCACAGGTTCCCCAGCTCAAATTTAGTCAAACTCCTGCTCAATCTACAATGCAGGATGCAACTACAGCATCCCTGACAGATGGCCATACAACCTCTGCTTGTAGTCCTCCGGGGAAGGAGCGCCCACCACCTCCCCAGACAGTCTGCTCCACTGTTGAACCGACTTGGATGCCAAGTCAAAACTGCTGTATTTTCTTATGCTTTCGGTGAGCTGTGATGAGACCTCTGCTGCTAGTTCTATTGTATGGCATGTTTGAAGATGCATTGTTGGTCTTTCTCTTATCTGGATTTTATTGTTAACTGTTTTAGTCTGGATTATAAACCACTTTAAAAGAACTTGATAGCTCGAAAGACACGGTGTAAATGTTTTATAGAAATCTCAGAGCAGCTGGAGTGACAGTTCTGATGCCAGGTAGGAAGAAACTGGGAGCTTATCATCCTTGCCAGTTTGGGGAACAGACTGGCTGATCTTAACACAAAAGACTGAAAGGGCTTCCAACTTCCAAGAGCATGCAACAGAGATACTCCAAAGAGCAATTAATACAACCAAACTGATATTCTGCGTCATGTGTATTGAGTCCATCCATGCTGAGGTGACAGCAACCTGCTGAAGCAACTGTGTGAACCCACACATAGGAGATCTGGGACACATTCCTCTAAAGCTGCTTTCCCCAACTTGGTGCCCTCCAGATGTGTTGGACTGCAACTCCCATAATTCCCAGCTGGGGCACCAGGTTGGGGAAAACAGCTATACAGTAATGTAGGGAGGTGGCACCAACAGATAAACAGAATGACAAAAAGGGAGAAGTCCAAAGTGGTGCAAAAAATATTTAGGAGAGGAGGCTTGACAGGTATTGGGATCCTTTCCTAAATATTGGTTTGATACCTGTCAAGCCTCCTTTTCTCCTCCAGGGGAATAATTTTCATACAAGGATAGATCTGCACTTTGAGCAGGTAAACTCTTAAAACTCCTGAGGAAGGACTGAGTCTTGAAATGCCTAGCGATCCTTACTTTCATAAATATTGGTTTTGCACCATTTGGGACATTTTCCACCCCTTTCTGTAACTGTACAAATTCATGCGACCTGACATACTAGATTGTGGGTTAAGTGGGACAGCACTGCATTTTCATTGCAGGTTCAACTCCCTCTACCACCTCAAAGCTTACAGAGGTGGCACAGCAGGAGTACTAACATTTTCAGATGTGAGCCATGTTGTGAACTGGGGGTGCAGTGCACCTACTTTGGCAGTCAGCTCCAATACCAATCCACTTGCCCAACATTTCAGGTGCCAGTTTGGTCATATGCATTGACCCCAAATCTCTTGACATTTGTGAGCATCACCTTGGAGCAGCCTTCCCCAACTTGATGCTCTCCAGATATTTTGGAGTTCAACTCCCATCAGCCCCAGCCAGCATGGCCAATGATCAGGAATGCTGGGAGTTGTAGTCCAAAACATCTGGAGGGCACCAGGCTGGAGAAGGCTGCCCCAGAGTGCATGCTGTTACTTGGCCTTCCTCACTCTGTAATCCAAGACAGTCATTTCCAGCGTCCTCACTGACAGAATAGGTGCACCCACAATGGAGCAGTGCTGGCCAATTTGGCCACCAATTTGGATAGCTTTAAAAGTGGATTAGACAAATTAATGGAGGATAAGGCTGACAACTAGTCCTGATAGTGATATTTTACCTCCCATATCAGAAGCAGTATTGCCTCTCAATACCAGTTGCTGGAGAACATGACTGGGAGGGTGCTGTCCTGCTTGTGGGTTTCCCGTGGGCAGCTGGTTGGCCACTGTGTGAACAGAATAATGGACGAGATGGACCCTTGTTCTGATCCAGCAGGGCTCTTAAGTTCTTAGGTATCAGTATACTAGTGTTGCCAAGGTCTCCTGCTGACAGTGACATGGGGGAAACCCAGCTTGGAGAAGGGCAGGAGGACTTCTAGCCTCAGCTGAAAAATAGAAATGCCAGTACTGAATTCTCCTCCCAGTTGCAACCTATGCAGGAAGCAGCCCATTCAACATGCATCTGAACGTGGAGGGTTCCGAAAAATCAATCCCCAGACCCTCCTAAAGAAGTGCCAAGCCTGGATTATCACCAGGATGAAACCGTGGCCAGCAGCTCTGTGCAGAAACAATCTAGAGAAGCAAAACCTGGTAGCAAGGATGTCCCTTGAACATCCCTGGCTGCAGGAAGCTGGGGGGGGGGAGTCCCTTTCAGGAGCTGTGACAAGCTGTTGCCACCTCCAGCCTGCCTCTCCATAAACAAGGGCATTGTGTGTTGTCTCTGCTGTGCTTTTCAAGGCTTCACCCTGCCTGGCAAACATGAGCCAATAAACCTCCTGCTGCCCCCCACTTTAAAAGGAGATCACACATCATCCTTTATTTATGCCTTTGTTTATTCCCTGCCCTATCCAGCAGGCTCAGGACAAATTACAGCAAGGCCACCACCAGCAAGGAGTAGATGAATCACTGAGCCCAAAGGGTTTACACTCCAGGGAATGAATACAGCAGGCTTGAAGAAACAACGGAGGACTTCTTAATCATCATGAATTAAGATCAGCTAATTTGTAAGGATTATAAAGGTTTAGAAGATTAAGCTTCAGTGTACTGATGGGGATGCCAATGTTTATACCAGCCTTCCCCAGCATGGCACTCTCCAGATGTGTCTGACTGCAACTCCCATAATCCCCAATAGCCATGCTAGATGGGAATGATGGGAATTGTAGTCTAACACAATTGGAGGGCACCAAATTGATTTATGCCAACTTGCCTTACAAGGCAAAACCAAAACCAAAACCTGGTACTCCTCTGGGTGGTCCTTCATCACCCATTGCTTCCTCCCTCCCTGCTGTTTTACTTCTCTTTGTCTGTGCTGCTGTTGCATGTGTGGATTCTGGGTTTCTGAAGCAGAGGCTGCCTCTTGTTCAGTGCATCTATACAACAGCCCATTAGCACAGGCATGGCATGTATCTGTTATGTATGTAACAACAACAAAAACAGCCAACATTTTTGGCTTAAGCAGCTTAATCCAGCTCAGAACAAACTAGCGGTAACGCACACACGCGTGCACGCACACACACACACACACCGCAACAAAACTAAAACAGAAAACAGGGAGTCTGATTTTCCAAGGGAAGAATGAGATGCATTCATTGTTAGTTGTTCCTTATGATTTATCCACTTCCTTGGGAATCGGAATGCCGTTTGATGATTACACACACTCCTTCTCTTCCCCCCCCCCCACCGCCTCTGCTTCTTTTAGTGCCCACAACTCTCAGTCGACTTGGCCTATTTCCTGGTAGACTATTACCAGAAATGACTTATCCCCCGTGTCATGCTCAGGAGCCTCCAACAATACACAGAGAGAGTACTGGCCAAGCCAGCCTTAAACTAATATTCTCTTGGTATGTAGAGCTGGCGATGAGACAGAAGTCCACTCACGGGCTTCCAAGGCTATGTATTCCAGCATCCCCCTGGATGGGGATGCTGGAAGTTGTAGTGCACAACACATCTAGAGAGCCCCAGGTTGGGGAGGGCTGGATTAAGGACTGGGGTGAAAAGCCAAGCAGTCAGTCCCACACCTCCTGCTTTCTGAGACTAACAGTTTGGAGAGGCTTTGGATGTTACAAATAAGCAGCAATGGATTTTTTCGCATAGTATACCATGCAATCTGCTACAGGGGAAGGATTGGCACCTGTAGTGAGATTGTGAGCTGTGGGACCTCTGGAAGCAGGGCCGGCCCTACCATTAGGCTGAGTGAGGCGGCTGCCTCAGGCAGCAGATGCTGGGGTTGTGGGGAGTGAGAGCAAGGTGCTGCTGGACAGAGTTATGTGGGCCACACAGCCTGCCCAGTGCCCCCTAAGCTGCTCTGCTGCCCTCAGGAGGCGGATACCTCATTGCCAATCATGAAATAAGATTCAGCTGCCACTGATCAGCTTCTGCACTTGGAATGAGTATGGGTGGGATCCTGTCCTTCACATCAGGCAGCAAAATGTCCAGGGTCAGTTCCTGCGTGGAATTCACAAATCTCTTCATGAGGGAGCAATACAAGGCCCTGCTTTGTAAACCACGGGGGGGGGGGGGGACGACGACGACACCAAAAGGCTCTTTTGCACAATAGGTGGTGATACCTGCAGCCAATCTCAGCCCCCTGAGCTCATCTTTATGACACTTGCATTTGTTGCATTCACATTGTACATTCTGGCTACTGATTTTAGATATACACCTAAAAATGCTGTGTGTGAAGTGCCCTCCAAGAAAAACATCACTTGTGTTTCCACTGGCACAGCTTGTTTGTAATGTCTAAAGCCGCCTTTTGTGTATTGGGGTGGGGGGAGCAGGCATTACTGGTGACAGCCGATCCTCTCCTAACTTACCCCCGTTTGGAACCCTACAAAGATGTGCTGGACTACAGCTCCCAGCATCCCCCTGCCAGCCTGCCTGGGGGATGCTGGGAAATGAAGTCCAACACATCCCCAGGGCCCCAGATCTGGGAAGGCTGCCACATGGCATGAGGAGGGGGGAATCCTTGAAGACACAGAACTATGTCCCCTGCCAAACCAGAATGCATCTCTCTGTTCAGTCTTCCCTTCTGCTCATTCCTTCTATTTTCCATGTCGCAGCTCAAGCCCAAAGCAGACCCCAAAGAAATCCGTTGGGTGACGACAACGGCTCCAAAAGTCTAGGTACAGCCCCAAACGCAGGAGTGGGCAGGTGGTGTGATATACACAAAAGAGAGGAGCCGGGAAACTTGCAGCCTTCTAGATGTTGTTGTACCCCAGCTCCGATCAGCCCCAGCCAGCATGGCCGGAGGCCATGGATGATGGGAAGTGTAGTCCACAAACATCTGGAAGGCCACAGGTTCCTCCAGCCCTGGGCTAGGGCAATGAAGCTCTCTGCCAGTAGTAGAAGCACGCGAAGTTTGGAAGGGAGCAGCCTAATATAGACAGCTTGCCTGCCTTTGCCAGTACTGTAAGTGTGTTAGGACTGCCGCCCGACTGCCTCCCAAGTCTGTGATTTCTATCAGGAAGCAGACAAGCTCTCCCATCGCCAAACTCGGCTTCAGTTTATGTCACTCTAGACTGAAGAGGGTAGGGGGGCTTCCTCCTCCTCCTCTGGCTGCCCCCCCCCCCACCGCTGACCTTAGGCTGAGTCACAGTCTTTCCGAACAGACAGACACCCTGCCCTACTGGCAGCTGCCTCCGGTGCGGATCAGCCAGCCAGCCAGCCCGATTGTACCTTCGCTGCTTGGCAAGGGCCGCCGAACAGAATGTACCATATGGCCAAAAAAAGGAAGAAAAAACACTCACCCACCAAGCCCTCCTCCCCAGCCTCTCCGGGGAGCCTCGCCGACTGGGCTCGATGCCTCGGCTGAAGAGTGACAGCGGCGAGCATCCCCCCGACCCTTGTGCCAGCAGCAGCGGGGTTCCCTCGCGCGCCGCCGCCCCCGAAGGACGCTAAAGCGCCCCCAGAAATCCACAGGACAGCCCGGAGGCTCTCGTGTCAAAGAAGCGAGGCGGGAGCCGGGACTTACCCTGCTAGGCTGCCTGCGCTTCACCCGCCATCTCCTCTTCTTCGACTCGGGGAGGAGAAGATCCGCCGTCAGCCCCGCACTGGGGTGTCCCCCGCCTGCCTGCCCGCCCGCTTCCCCCGAAGTTCCTCTCGCTTTCTTCGTCCAGGCAGCCTCAGTCCGCGCCGGGAGGGATCTCCCAGCAGCCTGCCACGCTCGCTCTCCGACGAGGCAGGCTCCTTCCTCCTCTCCTCCTCCTCCTCCTGGTTCCAGCTGGTGCCGAGGAGGAAACTGCTGGATCTTCAGTTCACAATGGGAAGGGCGAGCGGCGGCGGCGGCGGCGGCGGCAGCAGCATCCTGAACAAAGTGCCGATCCCCGGGGATGCCGACTGGGAGGGGCCGTCACGTGGGCCTCCTCGTTGCCCCTCCGGCACACGCCAGCTCTTTATGCTGCTGCTGCTGCGAGCGAGGGAGGAGGGTGCCAGTCTGGTGTGACGTGACACACAACCGCGCGCGCACAAATGCACACACACGCTGGCTGGCTTCTTTCTCTTTTTCCCTGTTTTGTTCTCCCCCGCGATGCTTTCTCCAGAAAGTCCAAGCCCTGGCGGGCAATCTGTTTATTCCAGCGACAGACGTTCTCATCGAGAGAAACAGGTTAACCCATTCGCCCCGGCGGACCTGACAGTTCCATCTCTCCGGTCCGCAAGGATTCTCCTGCCAAGATCTTTGGCCCGCGGCTTTCCTGCCTTCTTCTTCCCGATACGTTGCCGGGATTGGTGGGGGTGGGAGGCAGGAAATCTCTCCTCCAGCTGCTGGCTTCCTTCAGCTAATTGCAACAATGGTCTTTAGAGGAGCGGGTGTGGACTGCGTTCGGTGGCGAGGTTAGATTTCGAGCTTGTCCAGAGGATCTTGGAAATTGTAACACGCACGCAGAGCCGTCACCCGTTAGATAAGGAAGGAAGGCTTCGGGCTTATCCGTATGATCTTGTGAATTGTGACCCCTCCCTCCCTACAACAACCGCATCATTTCCTTTGCCCGATCCACCGGCAAGTCCCTCATTAAGCTGTATCCATTCCATCGCAGGAAAGAGGGATGGGGAATAACTTGCTGTAGAGGTGGTCGCTTTGTTTCAAGAAGACAACCCTGCAGCTGTGCGCCTTTTTTTTTTTTTTTTTTAAAGCGGGGTGGGTAGGTGGGGGGCTTATACGGGCTTCCCCACATCTCTCATTTCCTATCCTCAAGTGAGCTTCGTTAATTTCACTTCTGCTGTCAAAAGCTGGGAAATGTAGTGGACAAGACTCCCTTGGACTTTCACTCTTGCTGCCAGTCCATCTAAACTTTGCCTGCAGAAACTCGTTAGCTGCAGGACTCACTGAAACTGACACAGATTTGACACTGAAACTGACCTCGATTTTCCTTCAGACTTTGCCTGGACTCACTGCAGAGGTGAAGCCACAAACAGTTTTGTTCTCATCCCATGTCCCAGTTGGACCTACTGCACAGGTGAAACTGACAAAGCAAAACAAAAGACCCAGTTCTGTCAAAAGGGCGGTTAGAAATGAATCTATTGAGCAGTCAATTAACACTTAAATAAATTATCATGGCAAACTCAAGAGAAGTTCCATGTCAGTTTCCCTGCCTTGGGGTAGGGGCACACAGCCTCCAAATCATATTGGGCAGGATCCAGCTGAAGTCCCGGCTTTATTGATTTAAGCATATTAAATATGGGGTGGGTTAGGATTTTTAAAATATATATATACTGGTTTAACTGTATTTTAATTCTGTTTTATTATTGTATTTTATTGATTGTACATCGCCCAGGGTGGCTGGGTGACCGGTCAGATGGGGGATTCAAAAATGTAATAAATAAAAATAAATATGCTTAAGTCTCCCTTTGAAATAATAATGGCATTTCACCTTTAGTTGGATCATCTTCCTATCATTATTCTTTTTTTAAGAAAAGAAAGGGCAATAGCATTGTAATGGGAGGGGGTCACATTACAGGCATTCTCCAAGAAGTGCTGGGGGCAGTTGCAAAACCACATTCCATGCAACATTCACCATAACAATGAATGTGCTATCTGGAGAAAGAATATCATTCTCCCAGAATCAAAATATTGTAGTCTTGAGTACTGGAGAAATGGTATATCCCACAACCTCAAGCACAACATTGAAGAAAGACATTTGGATACGCTACCACAAAAGAGAAGAGATGATGCTCTTACTTTGCAAACAAATTATCATTTGGAAAAGCCAAAGTATAGAAAATCCAAGTGGCACTACTCCCTTCCACTAATCAAGGGACACAGTCTAGTAAGCAGTTCTCCTGGGAAAGTCTCTTGAATGAACAGGAGCTGCACAAGATCACAGTACTCCTCTTGCACAGTGACTATTAGTCTGAGTGGGACTTGCCGGTACGGCTGCCCAGACCTAAAGGCCTTTCTAAACCATAGTTTTGCAAAAAATAAGCACATCATCTTTGGATGTATCCCAGATGATGGGGATACATCCAAAGATGACCCCATCAGACTCTTTGAGATTGTATTTCTATTGAAGGACACAAGTGACCTTGTTCACACATAACAACCCAGAGTAGGGGTTGAGCATGGGTTGTTGTTATGTGCAAACCATGCACTATGGTTTAACTATGGGTTATTAACCACAAACAACCCAGGAAGAGAACCCATAGTTTGTTTTGGGTTGTGAACTCTGGGTTGTTCATGTTAACAACCCATAGTTAAACCACGGTGCAGGGTTCGCACGTAACAACAAACCATAATTCAACAACAACCCATGACTGGGTTGTCATTATGTGCAAACCGGGCTTCCCCAGCAATTAGAATATAATATTGTGTAGGGACTGTACCTACAGTGAGAGAGCACATGTTTTGCATACAGAAGGTCCCTGGTTCAATCCTTGGTATCTCCAAGGAGCAGGTAGCAGGTGATGAGAAATACTGGTTTTTCTGCCTGAGGCCATGGAGATCTGCTGCCAATCAGAATAGACAAAACTGGGCTAAATGGACAAAAAGACTGAACTGGTATAGGGTAGCTTCTCATGTTATTGGGGAAGTGCTATTATGGTATACTGCCACTGCATAACATTGTAGTTCTTGTCTCTGAATTCTGTACATCTGGGACAACAAGCTTAAGTGTCATATGATATAGACCCTCCTCTAACACCTAAGTGTCACAAGATGACAGTGTATGCCATTGCGATGATGCTTGTCTCTGGGGCTAGCTCCACGATTAAGTCCTCCTCCAACGCAAATCTTTGCATCATTCACAGCCACTACTCTAGTTCCACAATTTCCCTGAACTGGATAAAGCAACTGGCAATATGCACAGCAACAAGACTTCAGGACAAGATGATCCTCCAGTTAAGCCCCTGTAGTCCCTAAGCAGCCAGGATTTCAGCCAGGAAAAGGTCCCTAGCAAGATTGGTTTGAAATAAAAGAGATAAGAAACACAGAAAAAATAGTAAAAAGGAACATGGCAGATTATCCCTATCAGGCACCAATAACATAGCTCTTAGGATGCCAGATAGCCTTCCAGCTGTTTGATGCATGCCTGAGGACACATTTATAGATGCACATCAGGTGGGCTAGCACCTCTGTGTGCTTTTGAACTAAGAATGACCCTAATTCAGTAAGCAAAGAGAGACTGCAGCAGAGTTACGGCCTATCCCTGCTGAGTCACAAAAGGCTGATTGAATCAAGGCACACTGAGAGCAGTATAGAGGCTGAGGTGGCTGGACAGTCCTTGGCACAATCACCTGTCTTACTCCAGTCTCCAGGCACAATTTTGTAATTTGTAGGATCAATTAAGTTGGTAAGGGAGGAGGCAGGAAGCTTGTAGGAAGATGATTGTTAAAATGTTTAGTGGGCGGGCTGGGATTGGGATGTTTTCTGTACTTCTTTGCAAGGTTGCCTTATGCACCATATTCAATGGAGATAGTCTGTCTACTGAAGTTCAGAAAAGAAAGTTCCATTTACCACTGGTGCATTTTGAAGATTTACTTTTGCAACTGTATACACACCAGTTTGCAAGAAACAAATATAAAACGGATTAGAAAGTGGACTTTTGGTCAGCCATGTTTGGAGATCTCTCTATTCAGCTATATGATATCAGTATAACATCCAGCATCTCCACTGGCCAGTGCCAAGTTCTTTCCTCATCATATCTCATGATGTTTCTGTGAAGAAAGACATCAATCTTCATAGCAAGTGCCTTACTGAATGAAATGAAGCCGTGACTTGAATAAAAAAGCAATGCCCTGCCTCTTTAGGGAGCGTATCTCCTCTTGGGGGACAGACACATGTCACAAGACTCACAACTGCTCTCAGAGAAACTCTGCTCACAGCCCTGCATTAGAATTCAGCATTGACCTTTCACCCACCACAAGGAGCACAAGGATCCTATTGTGCCATACACCCAGTCTAATATGCTCCCTGATACATTAGTGATCTCCCAGCAATGTCCACCATAAAGCCCTTTATGCATGGTGAAACGCATGTCCTATGCAGAAATACCATTCAGCCTGCATCTGAGACAAGCAGGCCTGACTATGCTTGTGTTGGTGGTTAGGAAGCCACCAACTTCAATCAGCAAAAGCCAGAACATCTGCTTTAAAGGGGGCCAGCACTGCAGAGACCTTAGGAAGGCTAGCCAGCGTGGTCCACTGCAACTGTTTTAGTTTAGGATTGGCCTATTTCTGAGCAACAGACATGATCACGTCTCAGCCCTTGGTCTGTCTAGCCCAGTACTGTCAACACTGATTGGCAGTGGCTCTCCAGTGTTTCAGGTAGGATTCTTTCCTAGCCCTACCTAGAGATACCAAGCATTGAACCTGGAGCTTTCTGCATGCAAAGGTGTACTCTACTCCTACGCTATGTTCCTCTGCTTAAGAAGTGCCAGACGACTAGGCTCACCCATTACAGGTTAAGCTTTCCAGCTATCACCCAGTCATACAAGTTTTTAGTTTCTAAGGAGAGGCAAGCTAGAGCCCATGCCTTCCTGGGTACCCTTTGACCCAGAAGGTCTTCTTCTGAACTGAAGATGTGCAAGAGCAGGCTGTGCTTCCTCAGTGGGAAGGAAAATGCCCTCTGCACACACTCAGGGGCACTACTTCACATTTTTGGAGCAGGCTTTTAAAGTAGGTGTTTTAAAGTAGTGAGGCCTTGGCACTGGCTCAGATTAAGCTTTGATTTTGTAATAATGGCATGAGGACTGGCTAACCTCAGCCCACAGGTATCTTCTGCTTCTTGTTGCAACCAGTATTTGCAAATGAGCTCTGATATTATCAGATTGAGCTATTGCTTTCCTATTTTCTGTCTCCTGGGGCCTGGATCTTGTCTTCCCTGTCTATGCCTACCTTGGGATTCCAGTTGTAACCCAACCTGCCCAAATCCCTTAGGGATTTTTCCTCACCAAATGTATAAGATCTAACTGTGACTCAAGTTCTACAACTGTCAGAGATAAGCCAAGACACTTTTAAATGCTTCAGGCAGAAAATCTAAATGTTGTCTACCCCCACCCAGTATAAAATATAGCAATGCGCTAAATAATTGAAGATTTCCTGCCCTTCATAGTACCCCAAGATCTGCTGCTTGACCCCACCTCTCCCAACCTAACAGTACAGCTGGCTCTGAGAACTGTGCTTGATATATTTCTGGAATACCATCACAAACTCCACTGTGATACAGAGTGAGCATGAGGAGACTTCCTGCCCCATGGAGGCTGTGAGTGACTTCAAAAGTTACAACTTTCCTACATGGAAATAGTTTCCATTTAGGAAAAAATATGAAAAACCATGTGCAGGTTAGCACATGAGAAAAATGACTGCACACATATCTAGTACAACAGCCTTCCCCAACCTGATGCCCTCCAGATGTGTTGGACTACAACTCCAGGAATCTGGGGTTCTGGGAATTGTAGTCCAACACATCTGGAAGGCACCAGGTTGGGGAAGGCTGTAGTAGTGTTTGAGATCAGGCACACAAAGCCAGGAGCAACCATTTCTCAATGGATGCAACATTCTCAATGAATGCAATGTTGCCCATAATGATCTACACATGGTATGCAAGCTTTTTTGCTGTGTAGGAAAAGCCTTCCATGTACCAAAAGGTGTACTGTTGGAAGCAGCCCACCTGTGTTGCCCTGTCACTTGTCCATCAAGTGACTCACCTTGGAAATACTTGTTGAAAGGCGGTATATAGCCCTATATAGCTTGGGACAATGGGACACTGATATTTGTTGGGCTGTCTTCTCCCATATCTGACTGCCTGGACAACAAGACCATCATCTGATGTTCTCCTCCAAGTGCCCTCCTCTTCTGAACTATGGCAGGTGGCTACCAGAGAGCTCCCCGTCTCTGGAATCTCTCCCCAGGGAAACGCACCTAGTACCCACGTTAATGTCATGTGCAGCACAGTCATATAATACTTGGAGGTAAGCCCCATTGAGTTCAAAGGGAATTACTGGCTGGTAAGTGTATATAGGATTGCAGCCATAGGCAACAGGTAAAGTCTCCCCCCCCCCCCCAGTATTTGAGTGCTTTTATCAGCTTCAGACTTTCACTGTTCAAGCAGTCTATGGCTGCTGCTGAGATTTTCCTTCTTCTTCTTGCTATTGTGTTGAATTATTGTGTTTTTATTGTACTCTCTTAGGTTGTATTGTTATAATCTTTTTTGTATGAATTGCTGCCCTGCGAACTCCAGTGATTGAAGGTGTGGGATAGAAATTTATTATACAAATAAATATAAATTCTATATACACACGCGCGCACACACACACAACATGTGTAAACCTGACAGTTTTCACACTAGCTCTGGAGCGGCTTTCCTCAACCTGACACCCACCAGGTGTGCTGTTTGGGGGTGATGGGAGTAGTGGTCCAACACACCTGGATGGTGCCAGGTTGGGGAAGGCTGCTCTAGAAAGCTCCAAATGCTGCCAAGATCAGGACAGCCTGATTCTGTGCCAGCCATCTTAAGATCCCTTTCTGGGTTGAAAATATTTTAATTAATAAATAAAATAAGATCCTGATCTTTTGCAGCCTGGAACTTACTTCTGTTAAGTGTCCTTAGGACTGCAGCCTTCGTCTCAAAGGGATCCTGGCAATCAAGAAGGGGGCAGAATAAGAATACAGATTTTAAAGATTAAAGGAAGCTGAACAATGGGGAGAAGGGAAAAGCCTTCATACATTCCTACCTTTGCTAGAGAATGAAGTCAAGTCAAGTCAACAATTTATAATAAAAGGGAGAGAACAGCAAAGTCCACAAATGAGACGTGGAGGGAAAGAACTTGATATCTAAACCAGATGCACATTCATCGCTATGGTTTGGTCCCTGCCAAAGAAACAGCAGAGGCAGAGTGGCACCTCTCTCCAGGACAAACTCAGAATAGCTAAGTGTGCAGTTACACTGACACCTGCTGGCAACTTGTGTTCATTGCAGTAATCACATCTGTGGGAGAGGGAATGAAGATGAGAATTGGAAGTAGCATCTCAAAACAGAGGTGAGGAACCAGCGGCCCTTCAGATGTTGCCAGACTCCAACTCCCATAAGCCCCAGTCAGCATGGTCACGGATGATGGGAGTTGTGCCCTTCAGATGTTGTTGGGCCACCAGGTTCCCCACCCTGCCTTAAAGGCTTAGGCTGCAATTTATACCCACTGGCTTGGGAGTAAGCCCTATTGAACTCAATGAAATTAAGTTCTGAATAGACATGTATAGGATTGCACTGCAACTCATTTATTTTGACACATTATTTCAAAATAATGGCAAAAAACTCGACTCATATCCGATAAGACACGTCATAGGGAGCATCTTCGCTCCTATGGGGTGGCAATACGTGCAGCGAAGAAAGTTTTCTTCTCTGCACGCATTGCGTCTGCGAATTCGCGTCTAGCAGAACTGTTCAGGGTGGTGAGGGGTCTAACGCAGACACCTTCCCCCCTGAACCCGATTTTAGAGCCTACGGTTGCCCGCTGTGATGCCTTTAACAATCATTTCACAGATAAAATCTCTCGGATAAGAGCCGACTTAGACGCCCTCATTGTAGCAGAAGCAGACAATGGAGTGTCCAGCAACTCCGCAAGTAGGATTACACTGGATTAGTTTCAGTTGGTGAGTACCGAGGATGTGGACAAGCTGCTTGGCTGAGTGAAGAAAACTACCTGCCCTCTCGATCCCTGTCCTTCCTGGTTGGTTGTCCAAGGAGGAGATGCAGTTGGACTACAAGTACAGTGTATTGTTAATGCATCTCTCCAGGGAGGGAATTTTCCATCATGTTTGAAAGAAGCGGTGGTGCGGCCGCTTCTGAAAAAGCCCTCCCTGGATCCCTTGGACCTTAACAATTATAGACCAGTGTCCAATCTTCCATTTTGGGGCAAGGTGATCGAGAGGGCGGTTGCCTTCCAACTCCAAGCAGTTTTGGATGACACCGATTTTCTAGACCCATTTCAAACTGGCTTCAGAGCAGGATACAGAGTTGAGACTGCTATGGTCGCCTTAGTAGATGATCTGTGCCTGAGTACCGACAGGGGGAGTGTGTCCCTGTTGGTGCTTCTGGACCTCTCAGAGGCTTTCGATACCATCGACCATGGTATCCTTCTGGAACGCCTGAGGGGACTGGGAATCGGGGGCACTGTGCTTCAGTGGTTCCGATCCTACCTCTCGGGTAGGTTCCAGATGGTGATGCTTGGGGATAGCTGCTCCTCCAAAAAGGAGCTGCTATGTGGCGTGCCACAAGGAGCTATTCTTTCCCCAATGCTATTTAATATCTACATGAAACCGTTGGGAGAGATCATCCGGAGGCATGGGGCGGGGTGCTATCAGTATGCTGATGACACCCAAATATATTTCTCTATGCCTTCAGCAACAGTGTCAGCTAAGGATAGTATGTCTCCTCTGAATGAATGCCTGGAGGCAGTAATGGGCTGGATGAGGGAAAATAAACTGAAATTGAATCCAGACAAGACGGAGGTGCTTGCTGTCAAAGGCCACAACCTGGGTTTGGAGGTATGTCAACCAGTTCTGGATGGGGTTACACTCCCCCTGAAAGACTGTGTTCGCAGCTTAGGGGTGCTCCTGGATCCGTCGCTCCAAATGACATCCCAGATAGATGTGACAGCTAGGAGTGCCTATTATCAGCTTCGGCTGATACGCCAGCTGCGCCCCTTCCTAGAGTTGGAAGACCTAAAGACGGTAGTGCACACACTGGTAACTTCGAGGCTCGACTTCTGTAATGCGCTGTACATAGGGCTACCTTTATACCTAGTCCGGAAACTTCAATTAGTGCAAAATATGGCAGCCAGACTGGTTGCTGGTACACCTAGGGGTGCCCATATCACACCAGTTTTAAAAGCACTCCACTGGCTGCCAATCAGTTTCCGGGTGAAGTATAAAGTGTTGGTTATTACCTTTAAAGCCCTACATGATTTGGGTCCAGGCTACCTACGGGATCGCCTTCTCCCGTACAATCCACCCCGCACACTTAGGTCCTCTGGGAAGAATCTGCTTCAGTCAGCCAAAACTAGGCTGACAAGCATTACCCAGAGGACCTTCTCTTCTGTTGCTCCCAGATTATGGAATGGCCTGCCGGAGGAGATACGTCAACTTGTCAGTCTTTTGGAATTTAAAAAAGCCGTAAAGACTGAACTCTTCCGGCAGGCCTATCCAGCGGAATTTTAGGATGTTTTAAAGATGTTTTTAGGATGTTTTAAAGATGTTTTTAAGATGTTTTAAGATGTTTTTAGGATGTTTTAAGATGTTTTAGTAGTATATATTGTGTTGTTTTAGTTCAGGTATTTTATATTTTCTGTTGTTCCCTGCCTCAATCTAGATGGAGAGGCGGGTAATAAATAAAATATGATTATGATTATGATTATGATTATGATTATGATTATTTCAGAGATTTGAGCCTACTTCTGCAGGTATGGTCGGATTCCATGTTACTGGAACAGCAGCAAAATAGGATCTCAAAAGCAAACTTGTGCTTTAAAAAGCAAAACAATTGTTTTCGCTTGGGAACTAGTGAAAAACTGCAAATTCTCCGCCCGAGTCAGGTTTAGGCCCAAGGCAAGATACTGATGCAGTTTTAAGAAATAAACTGAGGAATGTAATGCTTATTCCTCTAAAACAGCCTTCCCCAACCTGGGACTGCAAGTCCCATCATCCCAAGCAAGCAGCCATGTTGCAGTTCGACACATCTGAAAGGTGCCAGGTTGGGAACGCTGCACTAAAGTATTAAAGGGATTTTACAGCTAGTCAGCCATAATTCTTTGCAATGTTCAGGAGGGAGGAATGGTCTCCATTTTGCAGATAAACTTGCTCAAATCTGTTCCAACTTGGACTTCACTTTATGGACAAAATCAGCAGCACAGCAGTGCCCAAGCATCAGTTCTCACAGCCTCATACAAACTTGTAACATGATCCCTTGTCTGTTTTTGAAAATTGGAGGATCAACTAATATTCTTTTTATTTATATTATTTATTTAGGGCACAATCCTATGCATCTTTCGACAGAAATAAGTCTTACAACTCTCAGCACCCCTCCAGCCAGCCATGCTGGCTGGGACATGCTGGGAATTGTAGGACTTTTTCTGTCTAAACATGCATAGGATTGCATCTTTATTTCATAGATTTCATAGATCATAGAGTTGGAAGGAGCCTACAAGGCTATCGAGTCCAACACCCTGCTCAATGTAGGAAACTAGAGGAGGGGTCTCCCATCCAAGTAATAACCAGGCTTGCCTTGACCCTGCTTAGCTTTCCACGCTCAGACAAGCTGAGCCAGTGTAAGCTACAGGCCTGTTTATTATAAATATTTTAATATTGCCCTTCAGTTATATTCCCAGCTTCCAAAAAGAATAAAACTATTAAAATGAAAATACCAACAAATACAATAAACTGAAAACCACAAAATTATTTTTAAAAGAACACCATAAAACAGTCAGCAGGATTAGCTTCTTTAGGTCCCTTTGGTTAATCTCTTTTATGTTTCTGGCTGCTTGATTTGTATCTATAGTCAAACATGTGTGTGCGTATGTGCATAGTAAATGGACAGTTCTCACAAAGGAGGGGGTGTAAACAGTGGGGTGCCCCAAAGAGCTGTATTGGGATTGTTAATGTGTTCATAAATGATCAAGTTATTTTATTTATTCATTATTTTATTTAAAATATTTCTAGGCTGTCTTTCAGGGCAGAAGCCCTCCGAAGGCGGCTTACAACATTAAAATTCATATAATAAAAATCCAATACAATAATAAGGCAGCACTCATTCATAAAACAACAGGCACAAGTAATAAACCATCACTAAAAAAAAATAAGGCATAATTGCAGAAGAGTTCAGTAAAACAATCAGGGGAAGGCCAGAGTAAACAAGCAGGTATTCAGGGTCTTCCTAAAAGCCTACAATGATGGACCCCTGATGGCAACCAATTCCAGAGGTGTGGGGCCACTCTGGAAAAGTTAGGGGAGAGTGAGGTCCCCTAACGACATCAAATCATTTAGGGTGGGTAAAAAAAAAAGTCAGCAAAGAGCTCCAAAAGTGTCTCTTGAAACTGGGGAATGGGTATTAAAATGGGAAATGCAGTTCAGTGTAAGCAAGTGTAAAATGATGCACACTGGGGCAATTTTTTTTAGTAATTTCACATATACACTGATGTGGTCTCATCATCATCAGGCGATCACTCGTGACCGAGTAAGATTGTCTTCCGGGATAAAAGGAGGAAATTCTAAAGAAGATTGTGTAGACTCTAGCGATGGGTCCGTAAGTGACTGTGGAGGCCAATTCTAGATCCACACAGCTTCCCACAGTGAGGACACAGGTTACCAGATAGAAGATGGTCCTGTAAAGGATTCATTTGACGTGCTTTTCGCTTAGCACGTTTCTCCCTTTCACCTTGCACTCGGGCTTCTGAGCTGGCAGTGACTGACCAGGAAAGGGATCTTGGGGTTGTAGTGGATGTCTTGATGAAAAGGTCAATCTAGTAGGTGGCTGCCGTGAAAAATGTGAATCCCTAGCAAGAAACAAACTGAAAATAAAACAGCCAATATCATACTGCCTTTATACAAATATATGTTGTAACCACACTTGGAATACTGTGTACAGTTCTGGTCACTACACCTCAAAAAGGATATTATAGAACTGGAAAAAGTGCAGAAAAGAGCAAACAAAATGGTCAAGGGGCTGGAGCAACTCCCCTGTGAGGGAACATTACAACATTTGGGGACTTTTAGCTTAGAAAAAAGGGTGAGTAAGGAAGGACATGACAGAGATGTATACAATTATGCATGTTGTAAATATCATGGATAGGAAGAAATTGTTGTCCCTCTCTCACAGTACCAACAGCCAGGGTCATCCAATGAAGATGCATGGTGGAAGATTCAGGAGAAACAAAAGATAGTACTTCTTCACACAGCGCATAAATTGTGGATTTTCTTACTAAAAGATTAGTGATGGCCACCAACTTGGATGGCTTTAAAAGGGCATTAGACAAACTCATAAAGGAGAAGGCTATCACAAAAGCTTTACTAGTCTTGATGGCTATATTTTATTTATTTATTTATTTGTTCTATTTATGAATTGCCCATCTGGCCGGCAAACCAGCCACTCTGGGTGATGTAATACTTCCAGTATTAGAAGCAATATATCTCTTAATACCAGTAGCTGGGGAACATGACCAGGAGGATGCTATTGTGCTCATGTCCTGCTTGTGGTCTTCTCAAAGGTATCTGGTTGGCCACAGTGGGAACAGAATGCTGAACTAGATAGGCCTTTGGTCTGAGCCGGCAGAGTTCTTCTTACGCCCTTATGAACACACCCTGCAATATGGGGGGACAATATGCCCAGCTGGCAATACAGTTATAATATGTCTGAGCCTCACACAGACACACATATCACACCATATCTGCAAGGCGGGGAAAATAATATTGGGCAGCTCATTTACCCTTTCTAACTTGAGACAACATTTGCAGAGCAATTTCTTTTTAAATGTAAAAATTTTTCCCACATAAGATGCAAGTTTGAAAGAGCATGAAATTATTCATTTCATTGATCTCACTTATAGCCTACCTTTCTTCCAAGGAGCTCAAGCTAGCATACATGGCTCTCCCTCACTCTCCCATTTTATCCTCACAACAATCCTCTGAGGTAGGTTAGTCTGGCCCAACCTAATACAGATAGCGATTGGCCCAAGGTTGCCCACTGAGCTTTGTGGCCAAGTGGGGATTTGAACTTGGGTCTCCCTGTTCTAGTCCAATACTCCAACCACTGCACCACTTTTGAGAAGGAGGAAGCACACCGGCAGCCAAATAACTGACCATTACAGAGCCAGCCCTACCATTAGGCAGAGGCTGGGGGGCAGCAGTGGCAGAACCCACCCACCCCCAGCCATTACCCTGAGCTGTGTGCACCAAAGACCTGTCCTGCTCCCCCTAAACCAGTCTTTCCCAACCTGGTGTCCTCCAGATGTGTTGCACTACAACTCCGTTGGCTGGGGGATGCTGGGAGTTGTAGTCCTACTCATCTGAAGGGCACCAGGTTGGAAACGGCTGCCTTAAGCTAACTTATTGCTCTCATGTCTAGTGAAGGATGGATGCCATGCCCCCACTAGTCTTGAAGTAAGATTCAACTGCCAGTCCAGTCGGCTTCTGTACATAAAATTGGGGATTGGGTGGGAGCACCATCTTGTCTTTTACCTCAGGCAGCAAAAAGTCTTGGGCCGGGCCGGCCCAGCCCTGAAGACCGGGCTTTCTCCATGGTCCCTTATGCGCAAGCGGCTGTTCCTACTCTGACATAAGAAAGAGAGAGTCCGTCATGGCATCAAAAATAACCAGGAAATCCGGTCTGCAGACAAAGAAACTGTCAGCTTAGCACTTTCCGGCGTGGCTCCTCCCCGTGGGCCGAACCTCGCCCGCCTTTCCACGCTCCCCAAGCGGCGAGGCCGACGTCTGCCGGCGGCTCTCGGCTCCTGCTGGTCTCCGCGCCGCGTCCCTCTCTCTCATTTTCGCGGGCTCGCGCGCCATGGCAGCCCGGCGGGATGCGGCGTCCGCCTGCAGCGCCGACGCCTTTCAGCTTCGGCACCTGCACCTGGCGCTGCGCGTGGACTTCGGGCCGGCCGGCTCCGGGCACTTGCGAGGCTCGGTCCGCCTGGAGCTGACGTGCCTGCGGGACCGCGCGAGCGAGCTGGTCCTGGACTCGCACCCCAGCGTGGAGGTGGAAAGCGCCGGGCTGGCGCCGCCGGGCAGCAAGGGAGAGACACGCCGCGAGTCCGAGGCGCTGCGCCCGCTCGTCTTCCAGGACCGCCCGTTCGCCCGCTACGGCTCCGCGCTGCACGTCACCCTGCCCGAGCCTCTCACGTGCGGAGACACGGTCGTGCTGGAGATCGCCTACCGAGCCGGAGGGGGCCCCGGGGTGAGTGAGGGATGGAGGGGCGGGCGGACCCACCCACCGACCAGAGGTCGGCGCTTGCCCCAGCCGAGCACCCTGATCTGCCCGGGTTCCTCCCCCAGCTGCCGGCGGGGCAAGTGTTCAAGGTTCAAGCTCCGCTCTTTGAACCGAAAGCCCTGCCCCGCTGACAGCAGGGGTGTGACGGCTCCTTGCAGTAGCTCGGTGGTGAAGAAAAGAAGCTCTGCACATGCTCGGGAGCGCAGCCCGCATTTCTTAGTGAGCGATCCCTTGCAAGTTTAGACAGGGGGGGAAGTCCTACAACTCCCAGCATTCCCCAGCCAGCCATGCTGGCTGGCGAATGTTGGGAGTTGTAGGACTTTTTTTTCTATCTAAACATGGAAGGGACTGCCCTCTTATTTGCTGGGGGGGGGGGGTTCCCTTTGCTCTTCCGGATGCTGTTCCGAAATTGAAAATGTGGGGACTCCTCCGCCTGGGTGTGCCCTTGTTCCCTTTACGCCCTACCGTTCTGCATTTGCACTCTTCCTGCTGTTATGCTATTGGTCCCGAACTCCTTTGCTCCTTCCTAATTCCCCCTTTCCACATTATCCTGAGGCGTGGAGTGACTTTGGTTGTTTGGCAGGCAAGGAAAACAGAAAGTGGAAGCAGGTGTGTGCTTCTTGTTTTTACTTTCACTCGGTGTGATGAGATGCCATTTCACTTGCATGCTCTTTTCTTACTTTCGTCCTGCACGCCAGCGGTTTCCTGTGAGAAAACCCCTGTTTCTTGCTGTTAAACAGAAAAGGAGGGGGGAAGGAAATTTGGCTTGGCTTGTGCTTTCTGCATCCCCCGCTTCACAGTGCTGAAGTTGGTTCCTAGTTCCTTATCTGCATGAAACTTCGAAAGAGAGCTCAGTCAGTAAACTGAATAAGGACCTAATGTTTAAATGTTCTTGCACCCCAAACTAAGCTTAGCGGGCTGCTTCATATACATCGTCATGATCAGGAGACTGACCCCTTGAAGATAAACAACTTTCTCCAGTCAAAACAGTCATTTTTATGCAAAACACATGAGTGTGTGATAGCCTTCTGTGACACTGACAAATAAGGAAAGGGTCTTCTGCTCTTCAAATGAAGCTTTGGGCCACCCCAAATCATACACCTACACATCCAGACTGTCTAGCCTAAAGCTTTCCGTGTGCCACACAGAACCAGCGGGGGTGATCATTACTTGGGATTAATTATGTGAAGTGCAATAGTGAGTGTGTGCACCCCTAGTTGGGAGATCAGCGGTCAGGATCTGCTAAGTTGGAGCCACCAGGATGGTGGCAGTAGGAATCAAATCTGGACTAAGTCACTGGAGAAGGGGGGGGGAGGCTTTCACTCTCTTCCTTGTGCTATTTTTCCAATCTCTCTCTCTCTCTCTCTCCCTCCCCCTCTCTCTCATATGCACACACCCCTCTCCTATTTGTTAGACCCATCTGGTACTGGCATGTTTGCCCCATGTAGGAAAATAGGAGCTTTCAGGCAGGGGCATTTAGATCAGGAAAGAAACATGGGGAAAAGGTGGACACCCCCTCCCCCACTATTGCAGCCCTGATCCTATTCCACCCCTCCCCCATGACATATCCAGCCAGTGAGATCCTGATTTACATTAATGTACTCCTTGTGGAAGTCTGGACAGCAGCATATTAGATGAGTGTGGAGTATGCTTGGGGGTCCTTCTTGAGCCGTCTTTGTCACTTGAGGCTCAAGTGGCCTCAGTGGCATGGAGTGCCTTCTACCAGCTCTGTATTTTATCAGGGATAGCCTGGTTTCAGTAATCTACACTCTGTTAGTCTCTAAAATAGATTACTGCAATGCACTCTACATGGGGCTGCCCTTGAAGACTGTTCAGAAGCTGCAGCTTGTGCAAAATGCAGCAGCCAGACTAATAACTGGGACGAGAAGATCTGAACACATGACACCAGTTCTGGCCCGCTTGCATTGGCTGCCTATATGCTTCCAAGCCCAATTCAAGGTACTGGGTTTAACCTACATGGCTTGGGACCACAATACTTGACGGAACACCTCTCCCAACTGCAATCTACCTGACACTACACTCAACATCTGGGGCCTTCCTCTGACTGCCACCTCCAAGGGAGGCTTGGTCGGTGGCAACAAAAAAGAGGGCGTTCCCAGTTGCTGCCCCCCAATTATGGAACAAGCTGCCCATTGAGGCCCACCTGGCACCAATTCTGCTATCTTTTCAGTGCCAGGTTAAGACTACCCTCTGTGCCAAGGCATTTAACAGCTCTAAACAGCACATGGGGGGGGGGGAATGTCAGCTGCAATCTTAGTTGTATTAACTTGTTTAAGTTATTTAAGTCATAATTTGGTTTTTAAATTTGGCTTTTAAAACTTCTAGAATGAAATTTTATGATTTTTTTGTTATTTGTATTTTATAATGTATTTTACTGTTTTTTAATGCATTGTTGTAAACTGCTCAGCGAACTTTGCCTATGGGGTAGTATAGAAATATAATAATAATAATAATAATAATAATAATAATAATAGCAGCATGTTCAACTTATTGACTTCATTATTCTGTTAGAAAGAATTCATCGCAGCTGTCTTGAAAACCCGAGGACTTAGATTTTACAAAGTGTCCCACCTCAGATAATCCCAGGGGGCATTGTGCTCAAGGATTGCAGGGGCGGGGGTGGAGCAGTGTTTATTTCTTGATCTAAAGAGATCGGAAGGATTTTCATTTCCACCAAGTTATTTCTATTCCCAGCTTATCCCAGGAATCAAGTGGATGGAGCTACTAGAACCGCCTTCCCCAACCTGGAGCCTTCCAGATGTGTTGGACCACAACTCCCATAATCCCCTAGCCAGCAGCTGGTTGGGGATTATGGGAGTTGTAGTCCAACACATTGGGAGGGCATTAGGTTGGAGAAGGTTGTACTAGAATGATCCTTGCTTTGCTAAAGTGGTGCTGGGCCACAGGTAAGCATCTGTCTGTTATTTGCCTATGTTAGTAGAAGCCAGATGAAAATCAAAAGTACCCGACAGCTTGATCCTCTGCCTGCTCTTATAGATATCCTGTCTGGATTCTTATCAAACATCCCAGAAGGAGGGACCATTTCTTTACACCTCTGGCTTTCCTGTGCTCAACAGGTCCTTTTTCCCGGGCTTTCACACCCCAGCTGTCAAGAGCACGTATTCTGCACGCATCCAGGTAAAGTTTCCCATTGCTCATAGGAGGCTGTCTTTTGTCTTTTGTCAGGTATGTTGGCTTACCCCTGAGCAGACTGCAGGGAAGCAGAAGCCCTATATGTACACTCAAGGCCAAGCTGTTCTGAATAGATCCTTTTTCCCTTGCTTTGACACCCCTGCAGTTAAAAGTACATACTCTGCTATTATAAAGGTAAGCTACTCCCTAACTCTAAGGGAGCAGAACAGCTGACGATATAAATTCCGTGCGGGAGTTGTATGAAGGGAGGGACATGCCATCCATTAGAATTTATTGAAGCAGAAATGTCCATACTATAAGCTTCCATATTTATTACATATATATCCTGCCTTTCTTCCATCCTGGAGCTCAAAGTGGCATCAGCGACGGCTCAAGACATTTTGTGCCTGAGGTGAAGAGCATGATGGCTCTCCCTCCCATTTCCATGTACAGAAGCCAACTAGACTGGCAGTAGGACCTTACTTCAATTGGACAGCATCTTCCACTGCCCCTGAGGGCAGCAGTCAGGCACATAGCACACGCAAGCCTGTCCTTATAACACCATGTTGAGGCTCCCTACCCCCCAGCAACTGCTGCCTGAGGCAGCCACCTCACTCTGCATAATGATAGGGCCAGCCCTGGGTGGCATACATTGGGTTCTTGGACAGTCTCCCATTCAGACACTGACTACGAGACCCACACTAGCCTGGCTGTTGTTGTATCATAAGCCTTCAGTTGCAATCTCCTTTCCAATAAAAGCACAGATTCTGAGGAGTGGGGACCAAGTGAGGTGTAACACATTCATATATTGTGTGTCTCTGTGTGTAACACATTCATATATTGTCTCTTGTACACAGAGACCTAATTAGGCTTGTGCAGACATTACAGATTTTATTTTACTTATATACCTCTTAGAGATTTTATTATATTAAGCGGCATGTACGGTAAGTATTATTAATCAATAAGTGCATATTATATAGAACAGCCTTCCCCAATCTGGTGCCCAACTCCAGAGGTTTGGGACTATAACCCCCATCTGTCCCAAGCAGCATGGCTAGTGGTCAGGAATGCTGGGAGTTGTAATCCAAAGCATCTGGAGGGCACTAGTTTGAAGAAGGCTGTACAGACTATGCATACTCTATGCTGTATTGAAAGAATGCTGTCAGGTTTCTCTCTTTCCATCTCATTTGTGGCAAAAATCGATGAATGAGAAATGTGAAAGTCACGGCCCTCTTCAGAAGGTAAGACAAGAACTATCCCTAATCAGTGAGCGCTCTTTTCTGCCACACCACAGGCATTTCTTTTTTCGTTGTTAGGTCCCTGAGGGTTTCACAGCAGTGATGAGCGCAATTACCCAGGAGAAGCAGAAGGACAACACTTTCTTCTTCAAGATGCCTCAGCCCATTCCATCCTATTTGGTTGCCCTGGTTGTTGGTGACATAGTTTCTGCTGAAGTGGGACCCAGGTAAGAGGCTGCTGCAGGGATAAAGGTGAACTGGCACATCGGCAGGAGCAGGCAGAGGGAACATCTCTGGACTGCCCCCCCCCCCAGGGCTAACTGACATCAAGGGCCCTGTGGGGAAGAGGAAGGAGTGAAGGCGGCAGGAGCAGGCAGAGGGAACATCAGGGCCTGCTCCGGTTGGACTGCCCACCCCCCAGGGCTAACTGACGCTTTGTTTTTTTCTTGTATTAGACTGTACATCGCTCAGAGTGGCCAGATGACTGGCCAGATGGGCGATTCAAAAATAGAAAGCAAGCAAGAAAGAATGAATAAATAAATAATTGGTTTTCTGCCTGTCCGGCTGGGGCATGCTGGGAGCTGTAGGCCTTTTTTCTGTCTAAATTTGCATAGGATTGCACCCTTAGTTGCTAGATATACATACATACATACATACATATGAACAAAATATTCAAAGTGATTTACAGTAAGACTACGAAAAAAATGAAAACCGTAGTTAAAACACGTCCAGAATTAAATAACCACACAATAAAACAAAGTAAACTAATTCTATTCAGCCAAGGCGATGAAAAAGGCTTTTGCTAAAAGCTGGAAGGACTGCAGCCCAGGCCTATTTCTGTGAGGCGAAGCTGATAAACAGAGTCATAAGAACCTGAGAAGAGCCCTACTGAATCAGACTAAAGACCTACACAGTCCAGCATTCCGTTTGCTGGGTTCAGACAGAAAGGGGAACAAAAAATCTTGTTGATTGTCTGCAGTAATTTTTGATGTGTCTCTTCTTCTTTTGTGGGGCGGGGTGCAGAATCTTCAGTAAAAAGAATGGTAGTTTAAAGAAGGAAAGTCCATTAGCTGCTAGAGGGGCTCCATTCCTTGATATCCAGTGCAGAATATGTTCTTACTTATCCCAAACAACCATGTGAGAGACTGTTTACAAGCCGGGATTAGTTAACATGTTGTGCATCACTCTGTAGATGGCTATGGATGTTTTCTTGCACCTTCCCTCCATTTTGTTCTTCCCTTGCTAGGAGTCGTGTACATAATTCCCTCCATTTTGTTTCTCCCTTGCTAGGAGTCGTGTGTGGGCTGAGCCCTGCCTAATTGAGGCTGCAAAGAAAGAGTACAATGGTGTGATTGAAGAGTTTCTTGCTACTGGAGAGAAGCTTTTTGGGCCATATGTGTGGGAGAGGTAATTCGTTGTAAACTGCTTTGGGTTTTTTAAAAAAATGAAAAGTAATATATGAATTACACTATATAAATGTGAAAGTGTGTCTGTGGGTGGGTGGGTGTGTATGGGCGTTTGTGTGCATCACATAGGCTCCTACACGGTTGGACAGATCCGCCCCAAACTTGGCACGCATACTCTCCATCACCCAAGGACAAAGACTGGCGGGTTTAAATCTCCAAAAAAGCCATTGCTGCGCCTGTACGGCGCAGCAAAATAGATGAGAGCCAATGGCGTCACTTGGAATGTTCACAGGGGCCATTCAGGAGTGGTTATGCAAATCACTCCAACAACACATAGAATGTTCGTATGAACTGCCACAGGGCCCAGTCAGGAGCGGATATGCAAATCTCTCCTACGTCCAAACAGAATGGGGCCTACACAAGGGGGGGGAGCTTGGATTCATTGTTGTGTAGTTCCGGGGGGGGGGGGGGCAAGCTGGGATTTCATTGTTGTGTAGTCCCGGGGCGGGGAGCTGGGATTTCATTGTTGTGTAGTCCCGGGGCGGGGAGCTGGGATTTCATTGTTGTGTAGTTCCGGGGGGGGGGGAGCTGGGATTCCATTGTTGTGTAGTTCCGGGGCGGGGGGGAAGCTGGGATTCCATTGTTGTGTAGTCCCGGGGCGGGGAGCTGGGATTTCATTGTTGTGTAGTCCCGGGGGGGGAGCAGGGATTTCATTGTTGTGTAGCCCCGGGGAGGAGCTGGGATTTCATTGTTGTGTAGTCCCGGGGGGGGGGGGAAGCAGGGCCATTGTGTAGTCCCAGGGGGGGACAGAGATTTGATTGTGTAGTCCCGGGGGGAAGCAGGGATTTCATTGTACAGTCCCAGAGTGGGGAGCAGGGAATTCATTGTTGTGTAGTCCCGGGGGGAACATTGTTGCGTAGTCCCGGGGGGGGGGGAGCTGGGATTTCATTGTTGCATAGGCCGGGGGGGGGAGCTGGGATTTCATTGTTGCATAGTCCTGGGGGGGGGGAGCTGGGATTTCATTGTTGCATAGTCTCAGGGGGGGGAGCAGGGATTTCATTGTGTAGTCCCGGGGGTGGGAGCAGGGATTTCATTGTGTAGTCCCAGGGGTGGGAGCAGGGATTTCATTGTGTAGTCCCGGGGGGGGGGGGGAGCAGGGATTTTATTGCGCAGTCCCCGGCGGGGGGAGCAGGGATTTAACTGTGTAGTCCCGGGGGAGCAGGTATTTCATTGTGTAGTCCAGGGGGGGAAGCAGGTATTTCATTGTGTAGTCCCAGGGGACTTTTCCTATGGAGCGATTCAAAACAGTGGTCAGCTACCTTAAGGAATTTTGAACAAATAGTGCCTATAGGAAAATGACGACCTGTGCAACGCCGGGTAAAAAAAGCTAGTTGTAAATAAAAGAACATGAAATAATTCACGGTACTCCTGCGGCAGAACTAGTCCTATGGGTGTGAAACAGGGAAGAATTCCCACAAAGGGACCACACACACACACACCTTGATCCCATATTTGGCAGAGATAATCCTCATCCTTTTCCTCAAGAAACAGCCCATAGCTCAGTTGATTGGGCACACACTTTGCATGGAGAAGGTCTGAAGTTCAATCCCTGGTATTTCCAGGTAGGGCTACGGAAGTCCCCTGCTTGCAACCGTGGAGAGCCATTGATAGTCAGTGTAAACCAGCCTTCCCCAGCCTTGTTCCCCACAGATGTTTAGGACTACTACTCCCATCAGGCCCAGCCAGCATGGCCAATGGTCAGGAATCCTGTTAGTTGTAGTCCAAAGCATCTGGAGGGCACCAAGTTGGGGAAGGCTGGTGTAGACAAAACTAAACTAGATGTGCTGTCAGTGGTCTGACTCCATATACGACAGCACATTCAAACATTCACTTCTTGATTCATACTTTACCCTTTGTGGAGAGTCTATAGCTCAGTAGTAGAGTACATGGTTTTGCCCTCAGAAGGTCCCTGTTTCAGTCCTTGGCATCTCAAATTTTAAAAAGGATCAGGCAGGAAGTGATGGGGAAGACCTCTCCCAGAGAGCTGCTACCGCCAGTCAGAGTAACAAAGCTGGGCTGGATAGACAAATAGTCTGAACTAGTATAAGGCAGCTTCCTATGTTCCTAGGAACTCTTGCTGGCCATGGGACAGGGATTCCAAAAGGGTAGCAGCCATTCCCACTTTGAGAGAATGTGAGTTCTGCTTGGGGGCAACCACCAGTCCAAACGCATGGTGCTTCAGGTAGATTCACACTGCCTGTGTCTTGCTCAACCTTTTGGGCCAATCTGGATTCCGGCAGCTGAAGGTTGAGAGAGAACCTCTGCCACTCCCTCAGCAGTGTAAGCAGTGACTGGGATGCCAGGAAGTGGGCAGGCAATAACAGCAGGACATAATTATACCTTAAAGGAAAAATGAGTTCAATTCTATATTGGGGGGTGGAAGGTTGGGATGTGATTGTCGTAACCAATAATAACGTTTTGCTTTTGACAGATACGATGTTCTGTTTATGCCACCCTCATTCCCCTTTGGGGGGATGGAGAACCCTTGCATCACTTTTGTGACTCCGTGCCTCTTGGCTGGCGATCGTTCCCTGGTGGATGTGATCATCCATGAGATCTCACATAGCTGGTTTGGAAATCTGGTCACCAATGCTCATTGGGGCGAGTTCTGGCTGAATGAGGGCTTCACCATGTATGCACAGAGGAGGATCTCTACAGAAATCTATGGTGAGTTGCCCATCATTGATGTCCTGGTTGATGGCTATACTGTGCTTATTCGCAGCAGTGCAATGGGACCTGCAACAAAATGTTGCAGTATGTAGTCCTGCTGTTCAGTCTCCCAGCTACTCCATTCCATTCTCCTCCCCCACCCCTGGTTTTTATCCCTCCACCCCCCACCCCCATTGATCAGCATTCTACGGTCACTGTAGCCATACGTACTGTCCTCATTGGGCTGTTTTGGGGGCTCCTCCCCATAGTTCCCCCCCTTTTGTTTGTACTTCTGCACACCTGGTGGTTCCCACAAGCCTGCTGATAAATTCCTCTTGTGCATGGGTGGCGCCATTTTGGCTACATAAGCAACAGCACTCACAGCCTGAACATAAACAATAGAGGGAATGGTGATGATACTCGAGTAGAACCTGCCTTCAAACCAGGATTATTGAACATCTGTTGGTTCCCTCTTAGCAGAAGGTTTACTTCAAAACAATCATCCTCATCCCTGTTCAGAAAAATAGCTGTGTTAGTCCGTGATGCCAAGAACATCAGATGGGTTTATTGTGGCAGGAGCTTGCATAGGCAAAAGTCTACTTCAGGGATGGGGAACCTCTGGCCCATAGACCTAATCTGGCCCCTGGATGTTCCCCAGGCTCCTTGGCTTCCTCCAAGCCCCACCCCCTGG
This sequence comes from Shinisaurus crocodilurus, assembly GCA_021292165.1. NCBI lineage: Eukaryota > Metazoa > Chordata > Lepidosauria > Squamata > Shinisauridae > Shinisaurus > Shinisaurus crocodilurus. Next base: position 223,373,750 of record CM037877.1, read on the forward strand.
AGGAATCCCTGCTGTTCCCTCCAATCACAGATTGGATATAACAGCAGGGATGTGGGTAGTGGGGGACTCTGCCAGCACTGGGAGAAGCTCTGTAACACCCTCAGCACAGAGAAAGGCAAAATGGGCGGGGTGATGTAAGTGGGCGGGGCCACATTTGTTGATGTCACCCAGCCCGTGGAAAGCCTGGTGGCGGGCTATTTGGCCCCACGACTAAAACACTGCTGGCCTATTTTGTCAGATGGCATGAGGTAGACTGACAACACAGCAGGTATATACACACATGTGGAGGTATACTAGTGGGATAACTCTGAAGACTAAGGTCACCCGGATTGCTAAGCACACGTATATGAATATAGTATATATTAAAAAGAGGAGATCAACTTTTTTTTTGGCAGTGCAAGTTCTGCCGTTGAACTTATACTGTTGCAGCATGCCTCTCAGTGCCGGTTGCTGGGGAGCATAAGCAGGAGGGTGCTATTGCATTCATAAGTATCTGGTTGGCTACTGCAGGAACAGAATGCTGGACTAGATAGGCTTGTGGTCTGACCCAGCATGACTCTTCTTACATTCTTATGTCTTGGTGCCTTTTGTACTATATGTCCTGCTCAATCCTCGCAGGATTGTACAGTCTCGGATATGCTTGAGGGATCGCTTGGGTAGGCTAGGCCAAAAGTCTTTTCCCTATCCTGTTTATTTTCTGTAGTCAGAGTGAGTTTATATAAAAGATTGTGTCAAACAATCCCCTGTATGAATTTATTAAGTGATACAGCCACATAAGAGGACTGTATGTACCATGTGGGCCCCTGAGGACTTAATTTGAATTTCAGACTTCCAGTTTGGGGAATGTCAAGATGCACTTCCTAATGGTTAAATATATGTGTGTGCCGTTGGGGGAGGGGGTTGCTTTTGCTTTTATTGTGTCTCCAGTGGGATCTGCTTTGACCTGCAGGTTCTCAGCAGTGTTCTTCCTCCATCCTGGTAGCTGTGATGCTGCCTTCCAAATGACATTTAAAACACCATTGATTGATCCCCAGAGTACCAAGAAAGCCATTTAATTTTGCCAGAGGCTTCAATAAATAGCTCAACTTCTCCTGCTGCTTGTCCCCTAAAAACCAGGTGCTGCTTACACTTCCTTGGAAGCTGCAACAGGAAGGGCTTTGCTTCGTCAACACATGGACAACACTGGGGAAGATCATCCTCTCAACAAGCTCAGGGTGCAAATAGAGCCAGGTCTGTACTGTACTGATCTTCTAGTGCCTGTGGATTCAGTCACGTCAGTGGTTCTGCATGTGGGGATCTGAGCTTCCCAAACACCTAGCTAACAAGGAGGGACGGGTAAATACTAGTTCTGAAAGGCAGGCAACTGACTCTCCTCATTCCCACCATCACTGCTGCATGAGGGACACCCTACTTTGTGGGAGTTAAGGGCTCTAAACCTGGTGTAGTCTGTATATCTAAACCGGGAGTGTTGAACCACAGGCCTGCAGGCCAAATCAGGCCAACTGGGGGTCCCAAACCGGCCCTTCAGGCTTTGCCAGATGGCCACACACCCTTCTCCCTGACCTCTGATCATTTTATGGTGGGTTTATGGATTTTGCACATTTTTCCCATTCTAAAAGATGGAAATGCCTCTCCTCAGGCTTTGTTAGTGGCACTAAGAGCTTTAAATTAAAGTATGTTGGTATTTTTGGCCCTGCCTCTTTTTTCTTTGGCCCCACCCCCAAGAGCGCCTCTGAAATTGAATTTGGCCATCAAGCTGAAAGAGGTGCAACACCCCTGTTCTAAGTGAAGTAGCACTAATTCCCTGTTAGGTCGAGAATTTCTGAATAGCCTCTCTGGGAAGTTGCTAACTCTTTGTCACTTGTCCATCTGTAACCCAAGGGGAGCAGGAATCAGTTGCAAGGGTGGTAAATGAGAGAGAAATTGTCAGCACCTGGCATATTAAAGTTCTAGATCTGATCCTTTCCAGTGGGGCTTCTCCTCTCATTATCACGGAGATTGGTTGCTTTGTAAATCTCAGCCTGTGTGTTTCTTTCTGCTAGGTATTGATCCTGAGGACACCTATAATGAAACCCCTTATGAAAAGGGCTATTGCTTTGTGTCTTACCTTGCCCATCTTGCGGGGGACCAGAGCAAGTTTGATGCTTTCCTACAGGTATGGTATATCAGTTTGGAACTTGTCTGTGCTTCATGCGAGTCTTGGGGAAAACTCTTTTCCTCAAATGTGTGCTTGCAAGGGATGTTTCTTTGCAACCGCACTCAGGATACTGTGTACTGTTCTGGCTGCTGCACCTCAAAAAGGATATTGTAGAGCTGAGAAAGGTGCAGAAAAGGGCAACCAAAATGATCAAGGACTGGACTGGAGCAACTCCCCTATTAAGGAAAAGTTACAATGTTTGGGGCTCTTCAGTTTAGGGGAACAAGTGAGTAAGGGGGGGACATGAGAGAGGTGTATAAAACTATGTTTGCTGTGGAGAAAGTGGATAAGTCTCCTAATACTAGAACCCGGGGTCATCCAATAAAGTTGCACGGTGGGAGATTCAAGACAGATAAAAGGAATTTCTTCTACACATAGCACACAGTTAAAACTATGGAATTTGCTACCACAAGATGTAGTGATGGCCACCAACCTGGATGGCTTTAAAAGGGTATTAGACAGATTCATGGAAGATAAATGTGGAGAAAGACTGCAACTGTCCTTCTTGACGGGTTTGGCCACTCAGGGGTTAACCCGGACTCGGGTAGCCCTCTATCAGCGGTACGCAGCTCTCTGGCAGAAGCCGCGACCAATTATAACGCAGGCAAAGCGAGGAGACCAAGTTTTGAATGGACGCTACTACACTGTTATGGGTAAACAGAGTTTAATGGAGCGTAACAGAACATATACAAAGCGCCACGCTAAGCACACACCTACAATTGAGCTGGTAGCGAGCCGCAAAAGCAATACAGACAGTCGTACCTGGAAATGCCTTGTTCCTAGAAAGCCGCTTAACTCCGAAAGGGCTGTTCTGTGTTAGCGTTGTTCACTGGGAGCTCCCCCAGGGTTGGAGGTTTGACCTGAGCCATGGACCTCCGTGCAGCTTGCTGCCTCACGACCAACAACCCGTTTCCCGCCACTGACCCTGGGCTTTATACCCTCCGTTGGGCCTCCTCCTTGTCTTGCCCCCTCCTGGCACGACTGGTTTTTCTTGTTTGCCCGGCACCTAGGGCATGTTAATGACTCCTATTGTGATTCTTGGGTGTCTGATGCTATCTTGCGGTATGTGTGCATATGTGTGTGTGTGTGGGGGGGGGGCTATGGCTTTCTCTTCACAATAAAGCTATCAACAGCTATTAGTCATGATGGCTATATAGTACCATCAGTTTCAGAAGTAGCATGCTTCTGAAGACGAGTTGCGGGGTGGGGGGGGGAGGGGAACATGAGCAAGAGGGTGCTATTGCACTCATGTCCTGCTTGTATTTTTATTTATTTATTTATTATATTTATACCCCGCCTTTTTTCCTGCAAGGAACCCAAGGCGGCTTACATTATCCTCATCCTCCTCTCCATTGTAGTCTTCCCAAAGGCAACTGGTTGGCCACTGTGGAAACAGAAGGGCCGAGAATCAGGGCAAAGAATTGTCCTGTCTTACCATTCTCCACTTCAGCAGCACATATACTAAAACTGATTCTCCATCCCCACACTCCCCAAATCTAGCTTGTTCAGACTGGAGCAGCAAGATGTATTATTTATTTATATATTACATTTCTCTACAATCCAATATCCAAAGCTGTAGGTTGAACACGAGCTGATGTGCTTTGGGGCAAGAGAGGCTCATGAGTTATTGGTTAAGGAGAGTTGAAATGTCCCAGGTGCACCATGCAGACCACAGCATAACTCAGACCAGTCTCTCTCTCTCTCTCTCTCTCTCTCTCTGACAGGCTTATGTAAACGAGTTCAAGTTTCAGAGCATCACAGCTGATGATGCTCTGGAGTTCTATTTGAAGTACTTCCCAGAACTGAAGAATCAAGGGGTGGATACCATTCCAGGTCAGCAATAGTACATTTACTTAAATTTATTCCATAGTCTATGGGCCCAGTGTGTAACCTTGGGGCTAGCTCACTCGGTAGCAGATGGAGCCTCCCAATTCTCCTAAAGGCACAGTCCTATGCAAGTTTAGACCAAAGGAAAAAGGGCTACACCTCCCAGCATGCTGGGAGTTGTAGGCCTTTTTTCTGTCTGAACTTGCATAGGATTGTGCCCCAAGTCACCTTTTGAGATGCTCAAATTTGGCGGAACCATCCGTACCATTGGCGGAACTATTCTGTACATCCTTTACAAATCATAAAGCTGCAAAGAACATCCCCAGGGTGATACTAGCCAAGTATAACCACTATAGATGCATCCTTATGCATCCTTTGAGCAGCAGGAACTTTCCTTTTTCTCCTCAGTCAAGATGGTTGTGAGCATAACATTCCTGCCAGTGTTCTCCTGGGCCATCCCACAGACCATTAAGCTTTATGCTTGTACACTACCTTTTGCTAGCTTGTGTCCAGTTGCTCTGTGCTGTAATTTTGCTCACTCCACCCGCTCTTCACCGCAGTTGCTACCCAGGTTGCGTTCCTGAAGTACGCATCTTGTCTTCTAGCTCTGAAGGGTTAACGGTAGGAACAGTCCTGCTATTTTTAAAGGTGAGTCAGTCACTGACCCTCAGCCTCACCTACCTCACAGGGTTGTTGTGAGGATAAAATGGAGAGGAGGAGGACTATGTAAGCCGCCTTGGGTTCCTTGCAGGAAAAAAGGCGGGGTATAAATATAATAAATAAATAAATAAATAAATATGGTCACTAGCAAACAGTATCAAGGTTTATAATAAAGCACCAGTTGAAAAACATCTCAGCCTGGCTCCTGGAAAACTTACAGTGACATAGGAAACTGCCTTATGCTGAGTTCATAGAATCATAGAGAAGTAGAGTTGGAAGGGGCCTACAGGACCATCGAGTCCAACCCCCTGCTCAATGCAGGAATCCAAGTCAAAGCATCCCTGACAGATGGCTGTTCAGCTACACCTTGAATGCCTCCACAGTGGGAGAGCCCACCACCTCCCTAGGTAATTGGTTCCATTGTCTTATTGCTCTAACAGTCAAGAATTTTTTCCTGATGTTTAGGTGGAATCTGGGTTCCTGTAACTTGAGCCCATTGGTTAGGCCATTGGTCCCTTTAGCCCAGTTTTGTTGACAATGACTGGTAGCAGCTTTCCAGGGTTTTACCTGTAGATCCCGGGGATTGAACCTGGGACCTTCCGCACCCAAAACAGTTGCTCTACCACTGAGCTACAGTCCTTCCTCTCAAAGAGGATGTTGCTGAATTCAGCGTCCTGGGATGCTTTCAGACAAGGTTTTTGTTGTGCAGTTGCCTGCCTCACTTATGGAATTTTAATGGGAATCCAGATGATGTTGTCTTCCATTGGTAACCCTCCTGTGTTTTTCCACTTTCTTCCTACCACCACCACCAAAAAACAAAAAAAAAAATCAATTAAGGACAGAAAGATGGAGTAGCTGTAGAATGCCTTTAATTGATAGCACTAAAACCCATCTGTCTGGAAGCAGCCCTGGTGGCAAACAATCATATGAATGAATTGGACAGTTAATCCATCTAGCCCAGTTCCAATGGTGAGCTGCTATCCAAGGACTCAGGCAAAAGTCTGATGACAAGGATTGACTTGACAAGGATTGACTTGAAACATTATCCCTGCAAACCATATTCATATGCAGTTTGGGCTCCCTGTGCATGCCCTGTACATAATGCTTGCAACCAGATAATTGTCATTATGTTGAACCCTCAATGTTTCTGGTAGAGCAGGGCTCTCCAACCATGGGTACCCATATGTTGCTGGCCTACAGCTCCCAGCATACCTAGCCAGCATGGCTAACAGCAAGGGATTCTGGGAGCTGCAGTCCAGCAACATCTGGGGACCCAAGGTTAGAAAGCCCTGTGGTAGAGCATGAAGACTCTTGATGCAATGAATATAATGTGTACACGTGGGCCCTAAGAAAGGATGAAGCAGATATGATTGAAATCTTGTAAAATGCAGTGAAAGCAAAAGAGCCCACCCACTGTCTCCTTGAACTGTAATATCTCACAAGTATATTGGAGCCAGCGTGGCATAGTGGTGAGAGTCTTGGACTGGGACTTGGGAGATCTGGGTTCTAGTCCCCACTTGGCCATGAAACTCACTGGGTGACTTTGGGCCAGTCACTGACGCTCAGCCTAACCTACCTCACAGGGTTGTTGTGAGGATAAAATGGAGAAGAGGAGGATTATGTAAGCCACCTTGGTTTTCCTTGCAGGAAAAAAGGCGGGGTATAAATATAATAAATAAATAAATTTTAAAACTTTCCACAGGGTGGGTGCACAAAGCAGTATAAAATCATGCATCACAAGAAAGCAACAACCCCCCCCCCCGATACAACACAAGAAAGTGTTGCTAAAGAAAACATGCTTAATGGCTAAGTGCACATAGTATGCAAAGGTGTGCAGTGAAGCCCCAGTGGCCAGGTTCTTTTGCAAAGAAAAACAGCTGGGGGGATGTGTTTGGTGGAGCCATGGAGAGGAGGAGGGGTGGTTAATACTTATTCTACCTTCCATTTTTCTGCTACATGTTTATCCTCACAAACAGGCAACTGGAACATGTGGGCAGGGGGGGACAACACAGCTTAGTGGGAAGGGTTGCATCAACAAAGTGGTGGTGGGCAGCTGGTTTGCCCTGGCAAAAAAACCCTGCCTTCCGAAGGTCTTTGGTTTACAAAAATGGTCAATCAGTGCTCCGTTAAGCACATTTGCTTGTAATGCCACCTTGAGCGTTCCTTCAGTAGAATGCAAAGCACCAATTATAAATCTTTTAATGAAGTGTGGAGCTTGCCCCAAGATTACATTGGGCAGCAGGCTTCTTCATAGAACATGGCTGACTGGGGGATCCTTTGAGTTGTAGTCCCAACACATCTAGAGGGCACCAGCTTGGAGAAGGCTGTCTTAGAGGTAGTAGACGACAAACATCCAGAAAAAATAAATGGGAATGTGTCAAAATATCACCAATAAGGCTGTGCTCCTGGTATGGCATGTCATTTTTGTTTTAAAGAAAATAATCCCCACCTGCATTTACGGTAGTTCAGAATCCAGGGTATGCATATATATATAAGTGCATGTGTGCACACACCCAGTCAATAGCCTTGAACAGGCCCAGGGAGGTGCTGGTGGTGCTGAAATGTCTAGTGTTATAATACTTGGAGAAGGCGTGGAGCCAGGCTGGGCACTAGGCAAGCCATATTCTCAGTCATGTCCCTGACCCTGCTCCTTTTCTCCTAGAGGCCTCATGCCTCAGGCCCAGGGCTCAAATCTAGCCCTCCTTCCCCAGACAGCCACACACCCTTTCCCCAACCAGTGATCATTGGTGGTTTCCTGGGTTTTGTGTAGTTCCACCCCACCCCACCATTCTAAAAGGTTGAGATGCCTCTCCTAACACTTAGTTGCTGACAGTAAGTGCTCTGTTACAATATACGGGCATTTTTTTGTATTTTGGCCCCACCCCTTTTACCTTCGGCTCCATCTCCTTTGCCTTTGGCCTCCCCCACCACTGGAATGTCCCCCCCCCAAAAGCTTCTCTGAAATTGAATTCAGACCTGGGGCTAAAAGAGGCTACCCAACCCTGCCTTACACCTTTCTGCTTTGCCTGAAGCAACTTCCTTTCCTCTCTCACCCTCGGATTGCTCTTGCTCCTGTTGCATCAACCCCATCTCTCCTCCCCCAGGTGAGGAAACACCAGTTGCATCAAAGAGGTCTTCCTTGTTGGAGAAACATCTGGAGGACTGGAACTAGCCTGGCCTGTTCCTATCAATTAAAAGGAGATCAAAGCACACTTTCCGCACATCCTTGAACTCTTCATGAGTCAGTTTAATTGCAGGAACAACTAGACTGTTGTTGTCATGGAGTCCTTTAGAAATTGTATTCCAAAGAGCTGCTCTGGCATTATGTAGTGGCGTAGAATGCAAGCTGGGATGCTTCAAATGTTTCCTCCGACATGAACTTCACTGATAAGAGCTCTTTCTTTCCTCTCTCCCTCTCCCCACTGGAGATGATTTTTTAAATTTTATTTTTTATTGTAAGTTTCAACAAAACAAAACCATGAAAAGAAAAGAGAAAAAAATATAACTACATCGATTTGAATATATAAATTAAACATAAATTTCAACAAAGGCAGACCAAGTATCCATATATGTATCTATTTGAGAGTGGCGTCCATATCCATTCAAATGTTGAAAGCGTCATTAGGTCCTCAATCTATTGCATTATAGGAGGTGAGCATTTATCCTTCCAGTGTTGTAATATTAGTCCTTTAGCTGTCAAAAGGGCGTGGAAAATCCATTTACATTGACCATGCATTAACTTCCAGGAAACAGGTAGATAATTAAAAGAACGTGTGCAATAGTAAATATTAAAGTGTTCCAATACAAAGTTTATCTGTATTATAACCTCCTCCCAAAAAGAGGCACCTAGCTGGACATTGCCAAAACATGATTAAAGGAAGAATTAGTAGTATTACACTGTCAGCAGTTAGCCAACTTAGACAAAACCTTATTAAAGAGATGTTGTGGCATCCAATAAACACAAACCTGTAGATGATGGTAGTGCCCTGTTGTGTAGTGCTGTAAGAAGGATTGTTGAGATAATATATGTGAAGGACTTTGGACAATTGAAATGTGCTAATCTTCAGTTGTACTGTCATTTATGAAACTATTAACTTCTGCTACTGATTCCAGTATGCTTCTCTTTTTTTCCCCCCTCTCCCCACCCCCCGTCCTTGTTCCTGTGGCAGGTTTTGAGTTTGATCGGTGGCTGAACGTGCCTGGTTGGCCCCCATACCTTCCTGACCTTTCACCTGGGGAGAAGCTGATGAAGCCAGCTGAGAAACTTGCAGAATTGTGGGCATCTGCTGACCACAACATGGAGGCCATTAAATCAGTAGATATCTCCGCTTGGAAAACCTACCAGCTGGTCTATTTCCTGGATAAGATCTTGCAGAAGTCCCCGTTACCAGATGGTGAGATTCCCTTTGCTGTGCTGAAGGAGTTATCATGGCAGTATAAAGAAGCATGATGGATGCTGGCCTAGCAGAAAACAAACTGATAACTCCAGAAATGAGAGTTCAAGGCATAGGATTGAGTAACATGGCCTTTTGAGTGTGTGTGTTTGTGTGTGTGTGTGTGTGTGTGTGTGTGTGGTCTTTTTACGTGTGGATACTAGAGGCTTTCTAGGAACAGAAAAGTCTGTGATCATGTCTTTCCTGTGCCTGTAATCTTGAAAACAAAACAGAATATATTCCACAGTGGTAACCATGTTAATCTGTTACAGCAAATACACACACACATTTTGTGGCACCTTAAGACTGATAGATTTATAACTGAATACGTTTATACAAGGGGAAAGTGTAAACAGTGTGAACAAAGGCACTCAAAATACAAGAGACATGGTCTGTGACATATTTATGCACAGCTCAGATGTATAAAAGATAAGCGCAGTGACCATTCAGAGAAAGGAGTAACTGGAAGATCATGTTATCGCCTAGTTTTGTGATGCACATTTACCTTTGTTGGGGAGAGAACTGACCTTAATCATCCTTTCATATTAAGGGAACATTGAGAAGATGAGTGCCTTGTACCCCAAGATCTCCAAAGCACAGAATGCAGAGTTGCGTCTTCGCTGGTGCCAGATTCTCCTCAAGAACAATCATGAGGCTGAGTTTGGCAAAGTGAAAGACTTCCTTCACAGCCAGGTTTGTGGTTGATGTGTCTTCATGTTGAAGGCTCCTAGACATGCTAATCCAGGAGCTTTCACCCAATGTGTGTTTTTAAATTTTTATTATATTTATATCTCACCTTTTTTCCTGCAAGGAACCCAAGGCAGCTTACATACTCCTGCTCCTCTCCATTTTTATTCTCACAACAACCCTGTGAGGTAGGTTAGGCTGAGAGTCTGTGACTGGCCCAAATTCACCCAGTGAACTTCATGGCCAAGCAAGAACTAGAAGAACCTGGGTCTCCTGAGTCCCAGTCCAACACTCTAACCACTACGCCATACTGGCTCTCAGTTGCCTGTTCTTAGTTGGAAGTTGTGGGCAGTGGTGCAGCTAGGTAATTTTATACCCTGGGCTTAATGGTCTTACAGCCCCCCCTGTCACACCCCACCCCTCAGTAGGGCCACAAGCTTGTCCTCCTCATTGGGATCCCTGGGTGTGCTTACGTAAGGTTTGGGGTTTCTTTTCCTCAAACCCTTACCCTTACACCTCTCACACTGACTTTGGGATGTCTAATCCCTACTTTATACTTCTTTGACCAGTACAATAAGCACAGCTTCCCACACAGTCTGTTCCAAATAACAAAGAAAAGTTTATTTTAAAATACAGCAAGTTCTGGAATTAAGTTTCATGTGTAAGTTTCCGTTAATCCTAAGTGATGTGCTATCTTATCCTAGTACCAATCCTCCCTCAACAACTGTTCCCAGTATCAATCCCTGCACTCACTCTCTCCCACTCTCCTGCACTCTCCTCACAAAACCCCTCAAACCTCCTAACCTCTAAAACAGTCTTCTCCAACCTTGGGTCCCCAGATGTTTTTGGCCTACAACTCCCAGCTACACTGGCTGGGGCATGCTGGGAGTTGTAGGCCAAAAACATCTGGGGACCCAAGGTTGGAGAACACTGCTCTAAAAACACTTAACAGCACTGCCCATTGTTTATATAACGCAGGCTCTACCCCCCTTTTCACCCTCTCAGCCAATCATATTACAGGCCTGTGGCTCATGCTGGCTCAGCTTGTCTGAGCTTGGAAAGCTAATCAGGGTCAGGCCTGGTTATTATTTGGATGGGAGACCCCTCCTCTAGTTTCCTGCATTGAGCAGGGGGTTGGACTCGATGGCCTTGTAGGTCCCTTCCAAATCTTATGATCTATGTAATGCAACATATGTAAATACACCATTCTTCCTGCCCGTCCTTTCACACTCCCCCAGGTACAGCAGGAATACATGCTTCTAATCATATGCTCTATAAAAAAACACACATTATATTTAGCACCTATACACTTTAAATTTAAACCCAAATAACATAACATCGCACACACCTCATTAGAGAGCCATGTTGCATTCAGTTGTGAAGCATGCAACCAACATCTCTGTTTCCCCCCATCCTCTCCACTCTACCACCATTCCATGCTCTACAACTGCTTCTATATTATGGATATATTAGAGCAAACAAAATAAATAAAACAAATACTGTTTGCCAATCTCGATTAAAAAAAAAAAGACTGAGCAGTTTCCCATTTTAAGCTCGCTTAAATGGTAGTATCATCAGGACTACAGCAATAAAATAAATTTTTCTTCTGCTGCCCTGGTGCTGAACCTACCTCTTGCTGCCAAGCAGGGGGCAATTATTGTAACAATGAAAGCTTCTCCCCAAACATCAGGGATATTTTGGTTTATTTACACAACATACTTAATCTTTTATTAAATAGCCATATAAGCAGTAGACCATAATGACTCATTGTAACCTTTGAAATGTGCCACTTACAAAGGATGCTTGACAGCGTGAATAAAAAAGTTTTATAAGTAAAGAAGGAATTTGGAGGGGGGGAATCTCAAACACAAAGACAACTGCACAGGTTGGTACAATTCCCAACGTGTTTCAAACAGCGCTTTATCACAGGAAAATGCTCATACCCCTTAATCAAAGCTGCTTTGGACAAAATTTCATGCTGCAGTTTTGGTGTTCTGCAGCATGAAATTTTGTCCAAAGCAGTTTTGATTAAGGGGTTTGAACATTTTCCCATGATAAAGAGTTCTTCAAAACACGTCAGGAATTATACCAGCCTGTGCGGCCGCCTTTCCATTTAGTATCTTTTTGCTGTAACTCATTTTCTATTTTTGTGTCAGTACTGATGGATCCCAATGAGGAGAGCAAGTATTCCCAAGGGTTGGTACTATTCCTGGAAAGGTGGTGCTCTGACACCAGTACAAAAACTCAGGATCTGAGGAGCAGCATGTAGGAAGACCCCTGGAGATGAGCAGCCCTTGTTCTTACAAGGAGCACTCAGCAGGCCAAGAGTAAAGAGAAGCACTGGCATGATAATAGGCATGCTGAGATTTGGCCAACCTTAAACACAAAAGAGGGGAAGTGTAATAACTCTGTCCAGAAGCATACCACTTGGCATCCATTCCCAACTTCCCTCCCCTCTTTGTGCCATCAAATGAATGGATAAAGCTGTCTTTATATGGAGTCAGAGTCCTATCTAGCCCAGTATTCGGTATTCCAAAGGGTAGATGTGGGGTGCTGTGAAGAACTCATCTCTCACCTCATGCTGGGCTTTCTAGAAGTTCTAGATATCAGTACTCACATTGTTTATATATGCATTTGTACCTCGTCTGTGCAATTGCTAGGGTATTGCCAGCATCTCGTTCTTGCTTTGGGGCCAGAGGGTTGGATACAGATTTAGTTATACTTCAAATAGATCCATTGAAATAATTGAGACTTAAGGTGATCATGACTAATTTGAGTCCCATGGATTTCAATGGGTGCACTCAATGTATGACTAAGTCTGGATCCAACCCAGAAGAAGCTCTGTGCAGCCACACATTGTCTTGTTATAACATGCAACTTGTGCTTTATACATCTTCCAATAGACCCAGCCCTGGCCACTTCTCGAATTCAAAGACCTTGGTAGAAGTCTCCAACCGATCTTCCATATACTGAAAAAACAGAGTATGATCTGACCTGTTGCAATTAGAAAAGAAATGTATAGTCTACTAGGATATCTTACAATCAGTTTTGGAGGTTTTCCTAGCCTTCTTTCCAGGACGTTGTAGAGTGCTACATGCTTGGCAGTGAATCATTCTATGCTTTTATTTCAGGGAAAGCAGAAATATACCCTTCCCATCTACCGGGCCATGGTGAGTGGTTCAGAGACTTCCCAAGCACTGGCCGTGGAGGCATTCTCTGCCACTGCTTCACAACTCCATGTGAATGTCCAGAACTATGTGAAAAAGATCTTGGGGTTCAAGAGTGACAAAAACTAAGAGGAAAGCCGCAACACCAAAGCAGTCTATTGTTTAAGCTTCAGCAAATGTCTGTATGGAATGTGGGGGTTGAGTGTGGGAGAGGAAAAGAGGATGCCCTTCAAACCCGATTTCTGGGGTTCATGTGATAGGGGGCAGGTCCCACAGTCTTTGGAGTCCTATAAAAAAAACCATTTGATTAAATGTTGGAAAATTCTGAGGTTTCCCAGAAAGTTAGTTTCCTCATGGGAAACCTGATGGTTTAAACCTTTTCTTTTCTTTTCTAAAGTATGTAAATGTGAACACAAAATTATATACAAAAGATTTCTATGTATACCTTTCCAAAATGTAAAAGTAAATTAAATGCATAGTAACATTTTTGTTGTTTTTCAATAAACAATAGCAGCAACTTGTCATTACATCTGTTAATTTTTTTATCTGCCACTTTTAGCTCTTACATAGTGGCCAGGTTTGTATGGTCACGGAGGAGAAATAAGCCACAGTGGCTTATTTCCCCTCCCCGAGCATACCAGTCACATGTCGGGGGGATTAGCGTAATTACTCCCAACAGTGCAGCTTGTATCGTGTGAACCCAGCCAGGGTGGCTTGTTATCCATGGGAATAAGCCACCCTGCCTGGGTTTGCATGACACAACAAGCTTGCTCATTTCCCCTCTGTGATCGTGTGAACCAGGTCAGTCATGAGTTTAGACATTCATGCAATCTATTTCCCCCCTCTTCTGTTGTGGGAAGGGATGTTGGAGAAATCTGCAACAGGCTAAAATGAGTTTGAATTTCTAAGAATCCAACCCACAGATTCCACAGCAGACTGGTTTTTCCCGAGTCATGCTGATTCTGTGGACTTGAAGACCATTTTTATTTTACTTTCCATAATTTACACAAATTTAGTCATAGAAAAAAACAGAAAATAAAAAAAACACTGACCAAATATGCACATTTCCGCCATAGGCTAAAGCCTGAAAATACACATTTGGGGGGATTTGCGCATTTTCAGGAGTGCAAATTTGTGCAAATGCATACGAATGCATTCACGAAAAATCCAATTCCGTCAGTGAGCGGATGATGGAACGAAAGTCACCTGACAATCTGTGGAATGTACCTAGATGGAATTGATTCTGCAATGTCCTTACATCCCTAATTGTGAATATATCTGCTACCCTCTAATACTTAACATAAATAATTCTTTAATGGGTACCATATAAGGATGCTAACAAAGCAATCCTAACCACTAGATTCACTAATAATTTGGCTAATAATGTCTCTCTTCCCTCTGACTTAAATAGGAAGGCTAAAAAAAATAACATTTTTTAAAATTAATTTTTTATTATAAAATTTCAACAACTACATGAATTTGAACATATCAATTTCAATGCACACATGAAGTTTGTGTGTGTATACACACACGTGTATATGTGTGTGTGTGTGTATGTATATATATATATATGGCTTTCTAAGAATTATACATAAGCTTCAAAGAGACCAAATATCTAAGGAAGTGTCCATTCGCAGGTGGTGTCTATATCAGTCAGTCAGGCGATCACTCGTGACCGAGTAAGATTGTCTTCCAGGATAAAAAAAAAAAGAAAATTTACAAAAAGATTTTAAAAGGAGGAAAATTCTAAAGAAAATTGTGTAGACTCTAGTGATGGGTCCGTAAGTGACTGTGGAGGCCAATTCTAGATCCACACAGCTTCCCACAGTGAGGACACAGGTTACTATATACCACCCATTCAAATGTTGAATGCATTGTAAGTGAGCATTTATTCTTCCAATGTTGTAATATCAATCTTTTAGCTGTCAAAAGCGCACAGAGAATTCATCTGCGCTGAGCATGTGTTAACTTCTAGGAAACAGGTAGATAATTTAAGAGAACATGTACTTCAGTAAATATTAAAGTGTTCCAATACAAAGTTTATCCACATAATGACATCATCCCCAAAAGAGGCAACTATTGGGCATTGCCAAAACATATGGTTAAAAGAAGTATTAGCTGTGTTACACCCCCAGCAATTAGCCAACTTGGACAAACCCTTATTCAAGAGATATTGTGCTGTTCAACAGACACGGAACAAGAGTTTTCGCTGAATAAGGCGTAAACTGAAATCCATAGACGCTTCAGATACAGATCACCGCTAAAGTGGGACAATCCAGTTCCCTATTCCATTCCTGCTTAAGACTCTATATCATATTTATTCACAGATAATAACTATAAACATGATTCATGGGTCGATATACTGTAACTGATCGGCCTCAATAAGTGTTTCCAATAGCGAAGGAGACTCTGAAACTGTAAAAGCAGCAGGGCCTGGCCTAGATTTTAACAAATGTTGCAATTACAAGTGTTGTCATTCAGCCATAGCAGGCAAGTCTTATTTGATACACAAAGCCACGAATGACAACTCATCAACACCCACTAATTGATCCAAGGTAAAAAAAATCAAGTTACCCGTTCAAGTCCACCACAAATACATTTTCTTACCGATTTTAAAATCTGGATTTCCCCATAGAGTCAATTTAGCATGAGAAAATGGATCAAAATGTAATTGACGTGACACTATACACCACACATCTCTAACAACCATAACTGTGGGAGGAATCCTATCCATTTTAATGTGCTGAGAACCTAATGCCATGCATTTAGAATGAGGACGCAGGCAAGAAGATTCCAAAACTGACCAAGGTGGAAAATCTGATTTAAGTGGAAAGACCAAAATTTAGTACAGATCAACAAATATGCCCAATGATATAAAGCAAGATCCAGGAAGTCAAACCCACCATCTTTAATTGGAAGTTGCATCCTTTTCAAGAATATTCATGGCAGGGATGAACCCCAAAAGAATTTACGAAACAAAGCATTGAGTTTTTCATAATATTTGTCAGGAATCCCAGGTATAACATAAACAATCTGAGGTAAATTATTTATCTTGAGTTATTAACCTTTCCCCACAAATTCAACTTTAAAGATGTCCATCTATCTAAATCCCATGAGGTCTCATTAATCAACTTATTCAAATCGAACTTGATCATTTGAGATATATCTCTGGGAATTATTCCCAAATAAGTAATAACATCTGGGCACCATCAAAATTGCCAACTATGAGATAAAGTATCTCCAATTGGCATCAATTCAACTTTGACCTGTTAACTGAATAGCCGGACAAGTTACCAAAAGTATCAATCACTTGCATCAAAGCCAGAACAGATGACGGAAGTTTCAAGATAAACAATAAAAGATCATCAGCATAAAGAATTATTTTGAATTCTAAACTACCATGCACAAAACTGTGAATACTGCTATTCTGCCTAAAATCAACATAAAGTATTTCTTGGGTGCTTCTGTGGCTGTCACCCTGAGGCAAAAAGAAGAAAAAACCGGGGCGGCGGGGGGGGAGGCACTAGAGAGCCAAGGCGAGAAGGAAAAAAATCCCAGGTGCCAACAGAGATCTTCAAATTTTATTTATGCCCAACACGTTTCGGCCTAAGCCTTTTTCGAGGGCTGGAACATAAAAGATACAGTGAAAAATACTAACCAGTTCGACAGAGAACAGATATAATATTGAAGACACCGTTTAATGTTTAAGAAAACAAGAGATTCTATAATGTACATGGACAACCATATATACAAACTGCACCTCTAGCACTAAGCCAAGTGCAATAAAACCTTTACAATATACACACATATGAAACCTTCATACTCTCCTTTTCTTTTTCAACACTCATTAGAGCAGTAAATGTTATGTTAAATAAAATCAGAACCATCTTGCCCCAGAGTACATTATAAACACATGAATTTCATCAAATATTGAAATTCTTATACAATTGTGGCCTAGTATATAACAAACATATAACTTCTCAATGCAAAACATTTCTTTAAAAGCTTTAAAATTACATGCAAAACACTCAGGAAATCTTATCTTGTTTGTAGCGAGCATTAAGTTAGTGTGTTATCTTGTTAACTGAAAAAAAATTATTATTTATTCCATTATGTATGTATTAATGTTTTGTGTCTTAAATTGTTTTATAACACTCATTTTGATTGTAAACCACCTTGAGAGGGCCTCTGATCCTGAAAGGTGGTATATAAATACTGTACTTAAAGAAATAAAATTAAAATTCTAGTTAAATCCCAAGTGCCTGGGGAAACAATAATCTTTTCACATGTCTTTGAAAGAATGCCAAGGAAAGGGCATAGACAAGCTTTCTGGAGGAGTGTATTCCCTCAAGGCAATCTTCAGGAGCGTACTCCACAGAATGTTGTGACACTGAAGATGAGATTTGCCGTTAGACCAGCCTTCCCCAACCTGGTGCTTGCCAGATGTGTTGGACGGCAACTCCCATGATTCATGGGAGTTAGACAATAATATTAGCAAATACAGAAGAAAACACTGAAATGGGAGGGGGGATGTTGAATGTAATTAGCATAGATACGATCATTTAAACTAGAGGAGTAAATCAGTTGGCTGAGTATGAAATTATCCAAGGAAAAGAGTAAAGGCACAATCCTATTGCACCCTAAAGAGTCTAATATAAGGCTGAGCCTGGTGGAACACCAACAAGCTGTGGAAGCAGAGTTGACCACTAAAGGAACGTCAAAAAGGGTGTGGGGGGGTGGAAATAGGAGAAATATAGTACACAGTGACTGAATCTCGAAATCCAAGACTGCAAAGGACAAAAATAATGTCAAACGCTGCAAGAATGAGAATAAAGTTCCTTCCCACCTTGAAGAAATCATTAGATATTTTACCCAGGGCAGGTTCAAAGTTCACATTGATTCTAGTTCTTCTGTTGATTGCTCTGCATGTCATGGGCCAATACATTTTAGCAATAGAGCGGTACGTGATCAAGTGTTCCTATTTCTCCTTTGCATTTTCAATGTCAGGGACTGTACGTTCCTGTTATACTGTTTATACTGTTAAGCTTTCTAACACAGCTAGTATAATTTCTCCCCAGTGCCGCTACCTCCATCCTTGTATTAGTTGGTGACCTGCATGTTGGGTGGGCCGTTTGCCTCTTGTGGTTTTCCTCTACTGTCTGCAGTGCAGCTCTCTCAGTTGCTATCACAGCCAGCTGGTGTGAAACAGGAAGGAACCTTCCTGGCGTGACTGCAGAGACTGTAAGACTCTGCCCTTGTAAGCAGCCGTTACTTCTATTGATGTTAGTTTCTTGGGGCTTCTGACGTGTTTTTACTATAGGAGGAGTGGACATGATCTGCTAGCTGAAGCGGTTGACAGACAAAATGGAAGCAGAGAGATACGTCCGTGGGGAACCAGACAGACTCTTGGGTAAGAAAAAGGCAAATGGACTCTAGCAGATCTGTGCTGGAGTCTGATCCTCAATCCTTAAACCAGTGGTGCAGAACCTCTTTTAGCCAGAGGGCCACATTCCATTTCAGAGAGCTCTTGGGAGCTGCATTCCAGTGGGAGGCAGAGCCACAGGCAAAGGGGATGGGACCAAAATTGCAAAAGTCCCTGCACGTTTTAGTTTAAAGCTCTCATTGTCGGTAACTAAACCTTAGGAGAGGCATTTCAACCTTTTAGAACGGGGGTGGGGGGGGGAAACTGTGCAAAAGCTGGGAAGCCATCAGTTGATCAGTGGTCGGCGGGAAAGGGTGGGGCAGGGGACATGGCCTTCTGGGGAACCCCAGGTGGGCTGAATTTGGCCCCCGGGGCCTGAGGTTCTGCACCCATCTCAAACATAAATGAGTGCAATAGATCTGTGTTTCTTAATGGTCTGTTACATGGCAGCTGTGTACTGACAATTACCCTGACATTAATCTGCAAGAGGCCTGTAGTATTATCTATTCCAGCCTTCCCCAACCTGCAGACCTCCAGATGGGTTTTTTTTTTTTTACTACTACAACTCCCAGCTTTCATGACTATTTGCAATGCTGGCTGGGGCTGATGGGGGTTGAAGTCCATACCATCTGGAGGGCACCAGGTTGGGGAAACCTGATGTATGCCTTGGTGCAGAATTCATCTCTGACTGTATGCTATCCCTTCAGGCTGCTGTTCTCTATACAGTCCAGGACTGGCCCATTTCTGTCAAGCTAGCAATTACTAAAAATGGGGATTCAGCTACGCACTTCTGCTCAGTGCACTTGCAGACAAAAGTGGCTGATTTCCTGATCATTTCTGTGCAGTACAGCAGGTGGCGATGAGTGGTTGGTGTAGAAGTAAATTTTGTTCACGCTTCAGTTTAACAGAAAGGCCTGGAAGGGCAAATCGGACCCCTTGCCTTGGGCAACCTCTGATATTTTGTTCTTATCTTGGTGTTTCCTTTTTGGAATTGTCTCTGTTTCTTGTACTGACTCATTGTTACCTGATCTCTGTGTGATGCTACCGTATTTTTCCGTCTATAAGACGCCCCCATGTATAAGACGCCCCCCACTGGGCAGTTTCTCAACTGCGCGGTTCTCTCCTTGGCTTACTTCCGTGTATAAGACGACCCTCAATTTTTAGCCTAACAATTTTAGGAAAAAGTATAGTCTTATACATGGAAAAATACTGTATTTAGTATAAATTGAAGTGTCTCCCTTTCATTCTTGTTGGCATTCCTGACACTGGACAGGCCTGTGGCTTACGCTGGCTCAGCTTGTCTGAGCATGGAAAGCTAAGCAGGGTCAGGCCCAGTTATTACTTGGATGGGAGACCCCTCCTCTAGTTTCCTGCATTGAGCAGGGGGTTGGACTCGATACCCTTGCAGGCTCCTTCCAACTCTATAATCTATGACTCCTCTATGACACTGCTGAGATGCCATCCGTGAATTCACTAATAAACTTTCCTCTCTAAGAACCTCTCCAAACACAAGGCAACGATCATTTTTCCACAACCCTGGGGAGAGACAGGCATGAGACTGACTGGCTTTTTGCTGCCTAGCTGGGGATTAAGATTGCTAGCTCTGTGTGGGTTGTTTCCTGATGAGCGGTCAAACACTAAAATGCTAACACCCTATTGCAACTATACCACGGTAGATGGGTGTGTGTGTAGTTTGGACATGTGTCCCCTTTTGCAAAGGACAGTCCTCTAGCATATTTGAAGGCATCCTCTGTTTGAAGGGCTGTCCTTCCCAAGTCCAGTTTAAAGATTAAAAACAAACAAACCTTAAGAATTGTTGCCCATCAACAGTTAGCACCTAAAAACAGCAATCTGAACAGGCAGGCACATGGGTTCCCTGGACACATTCTTCTACACTATGGTGAGATGTACGGTATTTGTACTGAAATTATAAACGTTATTTCTAAAATTGCATCTCTCTCTCTCTCTCTCTCTCTATATATATATATATATATATGTATGTATGTATATATATATATATATATTAGCATATCCAAATTTTATGTGAATCACTGTCCTCTTTTGTCCTCTTTGTGATGCATATCCTCTTTTTTGGCAATTGATGGGGCCACCCAGGGGTGGCGGGTGGGAGGAGGAGATATTTGTTCCCCACCCACTTCCCATTTGTTCCCCACCTGCTTCAGCTGAGCAGTGGTGGTGCCGAGCAACAGGAGTGGATGAGCCACCTTGTACTGGGCTTCCTTTAGAGGAAGCCCAACACAAGGCAGCTCATCCCCACCACTGTTGGTGAGCCTCTGTCATCCCTACTCCGCCCTCCTCAGTGTTCCCACAGTGTCCTCTTAGATACCAGCAGGAGGACTGGGGGCGGGGCAGGAGGTGCCTCAGGATCCCCGCTGTGCCTGATTATTAGTTGGGCACAGCAGGGGGCCCAGGTTAACTTTAAGCTCAGGGTGGCTACATAACCCACACTCAAGGGTTGAGTTTGGGTTGAGGGTGGGTTGTCGTTGAACTGTGGGTTGTTGCTGAAATGTGGGTTATTGTGTTGCCTGAACCCAGCCAAGATAACAAACCATGGTGAACAACCCACAGTTCGCAACCCAACAACAGACCATGGGTTCTCTTCATAGGTTGTTCATGGTTAATGAGCCATGGCTTATTAGCACAGCTGGGTTCAGACACCACCATAACCCACATTTCAACAACAGCCTGTGGTCCCTTGAGTGTGGGTTATCATGTTGTCTGAACCCAGTCATTGTTGCTGGAAAAATCCCTCCCCCCCCCAGCTACTGTGTGGATTGCAGCGAAGCTCAGAGGGAATAGGAAAGCAGGGTTGGGGTGGGGGTGGGTGACAAATGACATCTTCCTCCCAAAAAGTCCCTGTGCGTAGACCTGCAAGCCTTGTCTCCACTACAACACCGGAGGCCACCCTTCAACAAATGCATGGCAAGAAAACGAGCATAGAGGTTGACCAACCAATGGTTTCTTTGGTTACCGAATGTATGTGGCACAAAACCACATGACCTGGGTGCCATCCAGACATGTTGGAATGCAACTCCCATCATTCCAAGCTAGCATGGACACCAGATTGGGGAAGGCTGTGATAGACTACTGTGGGGGTGGGTGGGAGGCACTTTAATACAGCCAAAAGAGGGGCAGAACTGAGAAGCTTCGAAGCTCTGGCCAAAAAGGATGTAGTAGGTTGCATGTCTGAATTTATCAATCAGTAACATGCCTGTAGCTGTATAATCAGGGACTGATGGCAAGTGCTGAAAATGCACTTCAGTGTTCGTAACCTCTGTATTAATCCTGGTGGGTTCCAGCGATCACTCTGACATGTAGGTAGAAACAACAGGCGATTTTATGGGGTTGGTAAACAGGGAAGGTTTTCAGTCATTTAGAGGGAGGTACACACCAAAGGATGCAGAGTGCAACGGTTTGTCAGTTAAACAGTAAGCCTATGGAGCTCTAACAGTACATTAGGCCTTCCTGTTCTAGGGCTTTTCCCCAACAGTCCCAGAGTTCAGTTTGTTCCCAGCTGACAAAAAGGATCTTCTCCTCCTCCTTCGCAATCGCCGATGACTCCCCACTGGCATTTCACCAGCCCTCGCAGACCTGATTCCAGGCAGCAGCCCTTTTTCTCTCTGTGTCAGGATCTCGCCGACTCCTGACCCTCCTTCCTCACCAGCAGGCAACCCTCAGACACCCAAGTCACAGCAGGGGCTGTTGGAAAATGTAGTTCTAAGAAGTTCTAGGACTCCACAGATCCATCACAGTTACTGTTTCAGACCCTCCGAATGCTTAGGGCAACCTCCCCCAATTTAGTGTCCTCCACATGTGTTGGACTACAACTCCCAGAATCGGCTGGGGGATTCTGGGAGTTGCAGTCCAACACATATGGAGGGCACCAGGTTCGGGAAGGCTAAGCTTAGTGTTATTAGAAGATCCTGAATATTTTGGTTTCTCAGGTAATTATTATGAGGTAGATGTTAATCCACACAAATAGCTGATACCTTTGAGAGGTCAGGGTTGAAACAAGAATCCAGAGGAAGGATGCACTTTGGTCTAATAGAAGCACTGTGTACAGATGTGATGGTTTGGTTCTTTGTACTTTCTTTTGCCTCAGAGAAATCTGGCATGAATGACCCAAATCTGCCAGGACACATCAGAGCTGCAAGGCAAAGGTGCATTCTGAGCTGGTAGTTCCGGTTCTACCTGCAGGGGTGGTTTGTTTTGACTCCACTCCGGATGACATAATTGTACAAAAGGCTTTGGGAGTCACTGAGCCATAGGATTGCATGGAACCACCCTACAGGGTACACATGTTGCTAGAGTTGGCACATAATACTGGTTAGTTTGGAAACAACAGCAGAACATGGGGGGGGGGGGTTGCTAGGCAATGGCAACATTTCTCTCTTGCCTTCTTCCACAAAATAGGCTCCTCACAGTCATGTGGGTCCTTCAGCAATAGCTGTTGGCGTTGGCCTGTGAGCACCAGTGGCGGAACCAGAAAAACCCATTGAGAAGGGCACAGAAGAGGCAGGCTAGGGCTGGACCTCAGGGCCAAAGTCCAGCCCCCCCAAATTACTACCTAGAGAGTGGTTGATGATGGGAGCAGCGGCAAGCAGGCCTGGCAAGGGCAGTGCCAGGTACCGAAAAGATCCGGGGCTCAGGCCCACAGGACAAAAAAAAAGCAGCACACATTTGCATATGCTGACTTACCATTGCTAGTGTAAAGCCTGTGTCTGTGTTTTTAAAGGACCCTGTCTCCTAGGGACAACCCTATTTGTAAAAAGGGATGTACGGGCAGGGGGGGAGGAGGGCATTTGATTTCAGGAAAAAACCTCAGGCAGAAAGATTGGGGGGGCGGCAGGAGGTGAACCACAGGTGGGCAAAAAGCCAGCTCATCCAGGGGGATCAGATACAACAGAGATCATCAGGGCCCCTGTACCTTCATTTCAGCAAGTGCCCATGGACAGCAGGGTGGTGGGGCAGATGGCCTCCCAGAGATTTGGGGCTCCAAATGAAAGATTTGGGGCTCCAGGCCTAGTGAGACGCCCCCAACACTGCCTCTGACTGGCCTGGCATCAGCACATGGGCCAGGGGCTGATGCTGGAGGTTGCTGCTACACCCATTCTTATTTTTAAAAACTTGTTAAAGTCAGGGCCACCCGGCTGGATATATACTTGGTTGCAGGTGCTCGTTTTATTATTACTTTTTACTTTTAAAATCCTTTTTATTATCCCTTTAAAAAAATGATTCTCATTCCCCAGTAAATGTCTTTAGCACCAAGTTAGCAGACGCAGACTCCGTTTAATTCCTCTAGTCATGATGGTGCTACGATTTAAGTGAGTTTAAAATGCAAAATTGCACATGCTCAGAGTATTTCCCTTTGTAACAGGGTTGGCAAACAGGGTTGGATTTGGATTTTTTGCTCTTACATATCAGGAATGTAGAAGCAGTTGTAAGTATGGAATGTGGAGTGGGTTGGAAGAGAGAAATATTAGTTCTGTACTTCGCAAGTGAAGTAATACACATGGCTGTCTAAAGCCTTCCCCTTCCATTAAGGCCAATGTCTAAAATTACCTCGCTGCCCCACTGGATGCAAGCACTGTCCCACTTTAGATTTCTGAAAGAGAAATAATGGTATATTTGACTTTAATGCCCCCATTTTAAACATATTTTCTCTGAAGTAGTCCTATTGGTTTTGATGGAAATAACTTTCAAGTGAGCATGCTTAGGATTGCAGCTTTATTTTAATGTGTCTGATTAGTTGTAATTTGTGTGTGAAAAGTGACTTTCCTTAAAGTAACTACGGGGATATAGACATGGTGGAGGGAGCTGCTTGTCTGGAGGGGGAGGTACTTGGGCCTGCTTGCCTTCCCTCCCAGTGCCACCATTAGTTTCACTGAGAGAGTAGAGGGTGAGCCCCATAGACCTCTATGGGAGCAAAAGGCATATTACAGGGGCCCTTTACAAACCTTACTTTTTCTACATGATGGGCACCATCTGGTCCTTCAGGTTGAAGTAATAAGCTCCACGCCATAAACCTCTGACAAATTGCAATGGGAGGAGGACCATCAGATGAGTCTCCCATATCTAATGTTGCCATTCATAGCACCACACTATGGAAATGTAAAGTTTGCCCATTGAGACTTCATTAATTTGCAGAACCATCTACGCACCTGAAATATACAACTTAAG
Source organism: Shinisaurus crocodilurus (assembly GCA_021292165.1). Lineage (NCBI taxonomy): Eukaryota > Metazoa > Chordata > Lepidosauria > Squamata > Shinisauridae > Shinisaurus > Shinisaurus crocodilurus. Next base: position 223,398,344 of record CM037877.1, read on the forward strand.
CAACAGGGGAGCAGTAACCCTTCCAGGTTGACCATTTTCTCTGGGGCCTGGTTGACAACAGGATATTTCTTACCCAATGGCACAGTGACCAGTGACATACTATCTTCCTCCCTCCCACTAGTGATCTTGGGAAAGGACAAGGAAACTAAACAGCATGCAGCCCATGAATATTTTTATTTTTTATTTTGTATGATTTATATACCGCTCCATACTCCGATATGGAGATTCTAGAGTGGTGAACAAAAAAAGATAAAACAGATAAAACAATAACAACGTGTTCGAAACAAAAGCTGGTTAGTTCAGGAAGGCTTCCCGAAACAAAGACGTCTTCAGCAGGTGCCAAAAACAACACAGTGTTGGAGCCTTCCTGACCTCCAGAGGCAGGGAGTTCCATAGAAGTGGAGCTGCCACACTGAAGACTCTTCTCCGGGTGGACTCAACTCGGGCCATAGGTCCAGATGGAACCACCAGGAGCATGTCATCTGATGACCTTAGTGATCAAATATAGCAGCATTTGTGTGTGTTGAGTCGACCCTCCTTAGGCAGCAGATGGAGATCTAGAAAGCTGATTTTACAGCCAGAGGTTATAGGGGAGCAGTTCGTGCATACAAATGGGTGGAACACAAATGCACGGCACAATACCAGGTTAGCACAGCACATGGCCAATTTGCTTTGTTCTTCAGTACAATTTCCCATCAGGGAAATCAACTTCTCTTATTGTAGCAATATAATCCCTGCCACCAATTACAGGTAAGATCGTCTTTTTATTCATTTTCAATCAACTTCTTTACATGTTTGAGCCCATAGGGAACAGGGTTGCTTGGAACATAATACCGGCCACTAGAGGGTAGTCATGTCTAGGTTTGCTTGCCCAAGTGCATCTCTTTCCCTAGCATATTGCATTGCATTCTCTAGGCTGAGAATTCTTCTCTGGAAGACCAACAAACATCAGAAAGGAGCAGCCACATGGATGTTTACAACAATGGGTCAAATTAACTCCTTGAGCCATGTAAAGAAACAGAGGGATTTTAACAATGGAGATTATAGGCCAGCACTTCACTAACTGGCAAGTGGTAAAGTGTCTTCTGCAGGCAGCATAGGCTGTGGGCTGGTTCACATGGCATGGCTGGCTCTTCGAGGGTTAAGAACATAAGAACAGCCAAGCTAGATCAGACCAAGGGTCCATCTACTCCAGCATTCTGTTCACATAATGGCCAACCAGCTGCCCACGGGAAACCCACAAGCAGGACATGAGTGAAACAGCACCCTCCTGCCCATGTTCCCCAGCAACTGGTGTACATAGGCATACTGCCTGTGATCCTGGAGATAGCATATAGCCATCAGGACTAGTAACCATTGATAGCCTTCTCCTCCATGAATTTGTCCAATCCCTTTTTAAAGCCATCCAAATTGGTGGTGATTGTTTAATGCTCGAATATCATGGGTTATTCGAGGGTTAGACAACCCTTGCATAACCCTACTACTAATCAAGGGTTATGCAAGCATTGTTTAACCCTTAAACATCCCACGATACCCAGGTTCACACAACACACTGCAACCCCCGATTGAGGATTGCATATTCAAAATGGCAGCTGCACAGCTGGCACACACTGCTGTTCATCGTAGGTTAAATAACCCATGATGACTCAGCCGTGCCATGCGAATTGGTTCTGTGTAAAGCTTCCTGGATGCAGCCTGACTGAGGTCTCTACACTGCTGCACATAAAGGGCTTTTCACAATATGAACTATTTCCAAGGCATGGAGGAAGTGTGTTATAGGGAGGTAACTAGAAAACCAAGGTCAAAGCTGGCTAGTGTTCTTCCATGGGTGCAGATCAAGACAATCCCTCCAGATATTTGTCTGCAAAGCCAGATAAGCATAGTTTGAAGAGCTCTGCAGTGGACTAGGAAGCAGTTAAGATTCCTATGCATCCTTAATTTCAGAGCAGAGGCCCACGAACATACCCTTTATTTTGCAACTGTAACATCCCGAGGTGACATGTCCCTTATCCACACAATAAATATGAATGCATGGAAGGGGGAGCAAAACCTCATCTTTTGTCCCCACTCCCTCAACTCCAGTGTGGTGTAGTGGTGAGAGTGTTAGACTGGGACTCGGGAGATCCGGGTTCTAGTCCCCGCTCAGCCATGAAACTTACTGGGTGACTTTGGGCCAGTCACTGACTCTCAGCCTAACCTACCTCACAGGGTTGTTGTGAGGATAAAATGGAGAAGAGGAGGAGGAGGAGGATTACGTAAGCCACCTTGGGTTCCTTGCAGGAAAAAAGGCGGGGTATAAATATAATAAATAGATCAATAAATCGTTAATAGGAAGGCTGGAACACAGCCTGTACACATATAAGTAATACCTTGGATTGCAAGTAACTTGGTTTGAGAGCATTTTGCAAGACAAGCAATTTTTTAAATATTTATTTAATTTTTTTTTACTTGATATACAAGCGATGTCTTGCAATACAAGTACTGTAGTATGGCTTAAATTAAAAATCTCTGTACAAATTTTTTTGGGGGGATTTCATTTTGATATAAGAGTGTTTTGGATTACAAGCACGTTTCCGGAACGAATCATGCTCTCAATCCAAGGCACGAATTATGCTCTCAATCCAAGGTTTGGGAAGCAGAACCTAAGTTCCACCTGGGATCCCAATCTGCCCCTGTAGGGTTTCCCAGAGGGCCATGTCCTCTTCCACTGGTCCCACCCCCTTTCCCCCACCTCTGATTGTTTGGTGGTTTCCTGGCCTTTGTACAGTTTTCTCCCCATTCTGCAAGGTTGAAATGCTTCTCCTAAGGCTTAGTTACTGGCAGTAAGGGTTTTAAGATAAAATGTGCTAATAGTTTTAGTCTTTTGGCCCTGTCCCTTTTGCCTTTGGTCCACCCACTACTGGAATGTGGCTCCTGAGAGCTTCTCTGAAATTCAGCCCAAGAGCTGAAAGAAGTTCAATGGCTGTGGTAGATGTGATCAGGAACCCTACAAAATATGCAGCCCCTACTTGCATAGAATGCCCTTCCCCAGCCTAGTGTCCTTCAGATGTGGACCAACTCCTGTCAGCCCCAGCCAGCATGGCCAATGGTCAGGAATCCTGCAGGTTGTGGCCCAAAACATCTGGAGGGCACCAGGTTGGGGGAGGCTGGTAAGGACAGACCCTACAAGTGTACTTTTGTATGTGTGTAGGTTCTGTTCTGACTTTCCAATGAACATGTGAGAGTTCGGGCCAGCCGACATAAGTCCTGCTTTCCTCTCCACCACCATGTGTTCATATCCATGGATAGTGCCCCTCGCCGGATCGTCACCTTGAAGTGGTGAGTGGGCTTGCGTGTTCCGATGAATCCTGTGAGCAATGCCGTCGGGAGCTATGTACTCCCAGTAGGGTCACTCATGGCGGTAAGGTCCGGGGAGAGGAACCAGACAAAGAACGATCCAAAACAAAGTCCTCAACGGCAGAACAGGCGGAAGATAATTAAACCTAAATTACAACGGCTGTGAAGGCGGATGAAGGCTGCAGCAGAGAATGGTTTTCCAATCGTCAGGGTAACCGTGCCATTGGATCTCTGCCGTACTCTGTCAAGTTTGTGTGGTGATTCGTTGTGCACCGATCTCCCCACATAAAACAGTTTCACGCACAGGCGTCTTCCAACCCAACCCATCCAACCCAACCCAACCCAACCCAACCCAACCAAACAAACATAAAAAAAGTCCCATGGCGACTGGCGAACGGCGACGGGGGCAGGACTGTGAATCTGGAAGCCCCTAGCCATGGACCAGCACATGGGCGGTGGATGCAGACTCAGTCGCCCTGTTCAAGGAACGAGGTAGTCGAGCAGCTCGGCAGCTGTATCCATGACTGAGCAGCCCTATTTAGGATCCACTCTGCTCACCCCGTATGGGGAGGGGGCTAGAAAAGGTGCCCTAAACATAGTCTACCTCTTTCTCCCCTGACTGGATTACCGCGTCCAGTGGGGTCACCATTTTAGCGGTCGAAAAAGACATTTGAATTTTGGAACATGGAATATACGGACATTGCTGGATAACATAGATAGTGAACGCCCTGAGCGTAGGACTGCTATTATTGCAAGGGAGCTGAGACGGTTTAAAATTGACATAGCAGCACTTCAAGAAACTCGAAGGGCAGGAGAGGGACAGTTGAAAGAAGAAAAAGGAGGTTATACCTTCTTCTGGAAAGGACTACCTGAGCAGGACCGACGAATACATGGAGTAGGCTTTGCCATCAAAAATGAACTAGTGAACTCTTTGTCAGAAGTTCCTACTGGCATTAACGAACGCCTGATAACTCTTCGATTAAAGCTCGCCAATAACCAACAGGTAACTATTTTGAGCGCTTATGCACCAACATTAGATGCTGATGATGACATCAAGGAAAGTTTTTATAGCCAGTTGGACACTCTCCTGTCAGAGATACCCAAGGAGGATAAAATTATCCTCCTGGGCGATTTTAACGCAAGAGTCGGGCGTGACTCTGATTTATGGCCAGAAACTATTGGAAAAGACGGAGTTGGTAATAGCAACCCGAACGGACTCTTACTTTTGTCTTTATGTGCAGAGCATAATCTCACTATTACAAACACGCTCTTTCGACAAAAGAATAAGCTTAAAACATCATGGCAGCACCCACGGTCAAAGCACTGGCATCTTCTGGATTATGTAATTGTCCGTGTTAGAGATCGCCGCGATGTACTTCTTACTAGGGCCATGGTGAGTGCCGACGACTGCTGGACAGACCACCGACTAATCCGGTCCACAATGGTTATCAACATTGCTCCCCAACGTAGGCTTCAAGGAAGGAAACCAAGGCGTAAAATGAACATCCAAGTCCTTCAAGATCCTATTAAGCAAACTCGTCTTCAATCACTTCTTAAGGAACATCTACCTACGGAACCTCCTGACAACATTGAGGACCATTGGTCTAAGCTGAAAACCTCCATTACTGCAGCTTGTGAACAAACTATTGGATATGAAACTAAGAAACATCAGGATTGGTTTGATGAAAATGATAATGAGATTAAATATATAATTGACCAAAAAAGGAAAGCCTTCCAAATATGGCAAAATGATATTAACTGCGCTGCCAAGAAAAAAACCTATGCTAGCACAAAGGCTGAGGTCCAAAGAAGAACAAGAGAACTTAAGAACGCTTGGTGGAAAAAGAAAGCTGAGGAAATTCAACAACTTGCAGAATCTCATGATGCACGGGGCTTTTTTAAGGCCACAAGGGCCATTTATGGACCAAAAACCTATGGTACAAACCCTTTACAATCAAAAGATGGCACCAAACTCTTAAAAGACAAAGAGTCTATTGCACTGCGTTGGAAAGAGCATTATTATGACCTTTTAAATCGTAAATCTAAGGTGGATAATGAGATTTTTTCGCAAATCCCACAAAAACAAATTAAAGAGGAACTTGCAATACTCCCCACTTTGGATGAAGTAAAAAAAGCCATTAATCAAATGAAGAACAACAAAGCTAGTGGACCAGATGGGATTCCTGCTGAAATCTTTAAAGAAGGGGGCCCCGAACTTGTACAACATCTTCATAAACTCATTGAAAAAATCTGGATAAGAGAAGAGATCCCAGAAGACTTCAGGGATGCCATAATTATCACCCTCTTTAAGAAGGGTGATAGAACAGACTGTGGAAACTATCGGGGCATTTCTCTCTTAGCAACCGCAGGTAAAATATTTGCTAGGATTCTCGCAAACCGTCTTCTATCTATTTCAGAAGAGGTCCTCCCTGAAACTCAATATGGTTTCCGCCCCTCTAGAGGGACAGTAGACATGATTTTTACTGCACGTCAGCTCCAAGAAAAATGCCGGGAGCAAAATCAACCCCTTTATATGGCATTTATCGATTTGGCTAAGGCCTTTGATACTGTAGACCGTACAGCTCTCTGGACTATCCTTATGAAAATTGGATGCCCCAATAAATTTGTGAATATCTTGCGACTTCTCCATGACAACATGACGGCAACGGTTTTGGACAACAACGGCTCTCATGGTGCTCCATTTAAAGTGGGATCAGGTGTTAAACAGGGATGTGTTATCGCCCCAACATTATTTGCCATTTTCATCGCCATGGTTTTACATCTTGTCAAGGGGAAACTTCCCACTGGTGTGGGAATTATATATCGAACAGATGGAAAGCTTTTTAATCTCAGCAGGCTGAAAGCAAAAAGTAAGGTAATTACAACCTCCGTTGTGGAACTTCAGTATGCTGATGATAATGTGGTCTCCGCACATTCAGAGGATGATCTCCAAACTATCCTAAATGCTTTTGCAGAAGCATACGAAAAACTTGGTCTCTCACTTAACATCAAAAAGACCAAAGTGCTTCATCAGCAAGTGCAAGCTAACCCTTTGGTGATGCCATCTATCCAGCTTGGCGGGACAATACTGGAAAATGTCGATCATTTTCTCTATCTTGGCAGCTATCTTTCTGTTACAGCTAACATCGACAGTGAAATCCAGCATCGTTTGAGCTCCGCAAGTGCTGCATTTTCTCGAATGAAACATAGAGTGTTCGAGGATCGGGATATTTGTAAGAAGACCAAAACACTGGTTTATGAAGCCATTGTATTACCAACTTTATTGTATGCCTGCGAAACATGGACTATCTATAAACGTCACTTCCACCTCCTTGAAAGGTTTCATCAACGTTGCCTCCGGAAAATCCTGCGAATTACTTGGGAAGATAGACGAACAAATGTCAGTGTACTGGAAGAAGCAAAGACTACTAGCATTGAAAAAATGATCCTTCAACGCCAACTTCAGTGGACCGGTCATGTTGTTCGAATGCCTGACTGCCGTCTCCCAAAGCAGTTACTTTACTCCCAACTCAAGAATGGAAAGCGGAATATCGGTGGTCAATATAAGAGGTTTAAAGATGTTCATAAGGCTAATCTAAAAAAATGCAATATAAACATCGAAAACTGGGAAGCTCTGGCCCATGAACGATCTAAATGGAGGTTGGCCTTTCACAAAGGTTCCATGGACTTTGAAGAAGCCCGAGTGCAAGGTGAAAGGGAGAAACGTGCTAAGCGAAAAGCACGTCAAATGAATCCTTTACAGGACCATCTCCTATCTGGTAACCTGTGTCCTCATTGTGGGAAGCTGTGTGGATCTAGAATTGGCCTCCACAGTCACTTATGGACCCATCGCTAGAGTCTACACAATCTTCTTTAGAATTTCCTCCTTTTATCCCGGAAGACAATCTTACTCGGTCACGAGTGATCGCCTGATGATGATGATGGATAGTGCCACTTGAATATCATAAGGACACAAGAAGAGCCATCCTGGATCAGACCAAAGTCCATCTAGGCCAGAATTTTGTTCACAGAATGGCCATCCAACTGGAAATGAGTTCAATAGCACCCTCCCAGTCATGTTCCGCAGCAACTGGTTTACATAGGCATAAACTTGTCTTATTGTACAAGTATAGACTCCTATTATAAACTGGGTGACTTGCATGTTGCTACAGTATTAATCTTAAAATAAAATTAAAAAATTAAATTTGTTAAAATGATAAGAAGAACAGCAACATTGACTATTCATTGTTTCCTTTCTCATTTCCAAGATCATGTGATTTTAGATTTTAATCATGTGATAAAACATCCTGAACTAGTTCTGCCATTTGGGTATCACAGGCTGATAGTTTAAAAGAAAATATGGTACTGGCAGGCACGGACTCAGGGAGTTTTATTCCCTATCAGCCTATTCCCAGTCCTGACTGTGGGAGAACCCCCACCTCCACCCCTTCCTTCTGTTCTAAGTTTACATGAGGAACTGCAGTTGTTTAGGAATAATTATTCCATGGTAAGACCTCTGGGATAAGCCCAACTCCATGAATAGAGCATTAGTAAGACTGTGATCCGAAGCATACTGGAACTTACTTAGCAGTGCAACCCTATAGGTGTCTACTCAGAAGTAAGCCCCATTGAGTTCAATGGGACTTACTCCCAGGTAAGTGTGTATAGCAGTGATGGTGAACCTTTTTGAGCCCGAGTGCCCAAACTGCAACAAAAACACCAACTTATTTATTTCAAAGTGCCAACACTGCAATTAAACCTGAATACCGAGGTTTTAGTTTTAGAAAAACAACTCATACAGTTGTCCAAACTAAGTAACATCTTTTGTCTTTAAAGAAAAACACAATAACAGAGCTTTCAATGATACAAACAGTTTTTTTGTTGGGAAAAAAATCAACTCAAAAAATTATTATAGTACTACATTGTACACATAGCCTGAAGGGAATTTATACAAACTTTTTAAATAATTAGGCACATGTATTTTTGGATAAGGGATTCTCAACTTGTAATATGATTATATGCCAGACTGAAATTGTATGGGGCAAGCTTCACCCCGGGTCCTTTCCCTGCTTCTACAGGTGTCGGATTAGTCAAAGTAAAAGTCAACCTGTACTAGGATGAGCAAGATAAACAAGAAAACTAAACGTGCTTAACACATTTTAAACACTTTATGTCTTGGACGGCAAACACTGCATTAGGTAAAAGTTTGCATTGGGCATGCTTTTGCACAATTATTGTGGTTTGTGCTATTGCATGCATGCTGATAATTTGTCAAACCTTGGCTCATACTCCGTTAGCTTGAGAGCAACACATGCAGCCCTCGGGTCAACTGTTAGGGCTTTACATCCAAGCCATGCTCTGTGCATCATTCTTCAAAATCTTTTAAATGTGATAACAACATAGAAAAGAATTCTGTAACAGGAATTCTAGAATAAAATTATTCTGTTCCACACTGTCTGTGAGAAAGAACAAGATCATTAGTGTTTTGCAGAAGGGGATGGTCTTTTCGTGATCTGGCGACCAATGGCTCGAGTGCCCACAGAGAGGTCCCTGTGTGCCAGCTGTGGCACCCGTGCCATAGGTTCGCCATCACTGGTGTATAGGATTGCAGTCTTAATGTGTTTAGGACTGGAGTATAAGTGGATTCTCTCAGTTCATTTCTCCTCTTTTCTCTCTCAGCACCAAGAACAACACTTCTTCTTTGCAGCATTTGTAAATTAAATAAATCAGAAGCAACATCTCTAAGTCAGAATCTAAGTTGGGTTGCTAACCCCGCCCCTGCATGGCTCCTGTGACTTTGAAACTCAACAGGTGAAGCTTTGTCCATCATGGCATTAGCATACCTAGAAAAGCTGAACCTGCTGAATTTCTGCTTGTTATGCAGCTGCCAACACCCATGGGAGGGGGGGGTGCAGTGGGGGGGAGCTGGTGACCCAAGTGTGACTTCTTTGATCACAAACTGAAGATTATGATGGCTGGGATGCACACACCGAAGACTTCTCACCAATCCAAAGGGACGGGACCATGCATAAAACACAAAAGATGCAGGTACTGCATTGATTGCTATTGTTGGGGGGGGGGATGCTAGAGTCAAGTGGGAGAGCTGTCCAGCATGACCTGGTGCCTTCTAAGTGACATCAGAGTATTGGGGCAAACCCTATGCCAGGCAACATTCTCAGAAATGCCATTCTATTAGAGTTTGACGTCAATAGGGTGTGGCTGGCACACTGCCTGTAGTCCAGCCAGCTAGGCAGGTTGGTGGACCGTTTAGAGTTTCCACAAAGCTGTAGCTGCTTGAATAAATAGTCCACCCACCTGTAAGCACTGCCAGCCTTCAGTTACAAAAGGGGAGAAACAGATCTACCCAGCTCCTCGCAATCTTGCACCCACAGTAACCCCCTTGATTTACACCTGTAAAGTAGGGCCAGTACAGATAAATCAGTCCCATCGAACCCAGTGAGACAATGGATGTTTTCACAAGCCATGTGTAAATCCCTTTTTGTGTTTCCCTTGCCTCCCAACTGAATTAAAAAGCTACATTGTTTTAAAATGGCTCTCTTCCACTTTCTGGCTTCTACTGACAACTTTAACAAGTAAAGCAGTCCAGGCTAAAAAGTCTTCTTGTGAAATAGCCTGCAATCTTGCCTATGGGAACAGAAGAGGGCAGTGGCAGAACAAGGAACTGCACGGGAATGTCCCAAACCTGGTCTTTCTGCGCTAAAGAATATAAGACTGGCTCTGCTGGATCAGACCATGTAACCTACCATCCTGTTTCCAACACTACTCAGCTGATGCCTCTAAGAAGCCACCCAAAAACATTCCCCCGTATCTGGTATTTAGAGTCATAGTTGGCTCTAGTCCACCAAAGCTGATGCCACAATAAATCGGTTAGTTTTTAAGGGTCCTCTCTTGTGTTTGCTATGACTGTCTAAACAAGACTACTACTCTGGAATTTCCCTCCATGCCTGGAAGTTCCATTAGGTCCCACAAAGGTCCAGTCTTGTTCCACATAGGGGTATCCTTTTATTCCTTCTTGAAAATGTCTGTCTTTAGCAAACAGCCATAATAATGGACTCTATGTATATTTATCCGGGCGTAAGTCCTCTTGGATTCACTGACACAACTAAGTAAAACATGCACAAGATCAGGGTGCATGCAACTAACTTAAATCCTGTTGATTTTGCAAGAACTTACAGCACAATCCTATACAGGTCTACTCAAAAATAAGTCAACAGGACTTATGTCAACATTTATGTCAACAAGGCTGGCTTACTCCCAGGTAAGTGGGTATAGGATTGCAGCCTTAGTTATGACTAAGGCTACTAAGGCAGTGCTGGGTTCCAGTTTGTTGTGAATTCTGTGGACGGATTTGTTGTGGCACAAGCTTTCAGGAACTAAAGCCCACCTCATCAGATGTATGATTTTGTTGCTTTGATTGTGTTTCCTGAAATTCAACGGGGTGGGGGGACACACAGCAAGGAGTGTGGAGCATGCGGGCCATGTAAAAATTATGTATTCCCAAAGATTATGTATTCCCAAACTGCCAAACCTGGCAGTTTTTGACTAACACCGCATGTCACCTTCACTTGTGCTTTCCCATGGGAAGGCAGGTGGCAACTGCCCCCAACAAACCCCATTTATATAGTTCTATTCTTGGCAGGGGAGGGGAAAGCAGGCGGGTTTATCTGCTGCTTTGATGAGCAAACAAGCACGAGTGATATGGAAGGTAGAAAAACACCATCCTAGGTGAAACTGGCACAGGCTCTGCCAGCTCTCCCCTGGTAATGATTAAACTGTCAGCCCAGATTTCCCGGCAAGGTAGGCTGGCACGCACCCAGGTGGCACATTTTATGCAAATTCCCTAGGCGGGAGCTGAGTACCTGTGCTCGGAATTCCCCTAGAGGTGGAGATCGTGTTACTGGAGACGCTTAAAAGGGACAGCCGTGGGGAGGGGCCGAGCCAAACGCGCGGAGACTTAGGGTAGAGTCGAGTCACGAATACCAGGGCACAGGTGAGCAGGAGCCGAGCACTCTCTGGGACGCTGCTTATTAGCCGAGTACGACTGTGTGGATTAACTGCTGCTGGAGCACCTGCCTGGTAGGTTAAAAAAAGGTGTGGGGGGGGGGGGAGATTGGTTGGGGAGGATGGAGGTGGCATACCTGTGCCTGATCGATGTTCGGTTCTTGATAAGGATGTTGTTTCGGCTGCTGCAGGGGCACTCTATGAGCTGGTTGTTTATTTCCTGGCAATATGCAAGCAGTTGCTGACCCCCTACTCCCCACCACCCCGCGCATGCACACTTTTGATGAGAACAATGGGATGACCACCACTTTCACGTGCTGCTTATGAGTTTGCAAGTGCATGTAGCTGGCCGTCGTTGCAAGCAGGTTGCTGGACTAGGTGGACCCTCCTGGTCTGATCCGGCCAGGCGATTCTTGTGTTCTTATGAACTCGGAGAAGCTACCGAACCGCCACCGCCACCCCACCCCCCAAAAAACCCCAAACCCCACAAGCTCCTCTTGCCTCCGGTTCCAGTCCATCAGGTAGTTTGCCGCTTTCCGTCAGGGGAACGCTGGGCCCGAGCTGGCTCCGCTCCGCCAGGTTTCTCCTGTAATTTAGCATCCGTAGACTTCCAACTTCGCTGTACAGATTCCAGATCTGATGGGCCTCCCGTCTCACCCGGAGGATTTACAATCTATACCGCAAGATGAAGGGTGGGAGCGAGAATCTTAGGGACTGGCAATGATGAATGAGAGCGGCTAAGGGGAGGCCAGCATGAGGCAGAGAAGGCGATGTTCAGAGAACACCATTGAGCAGACAGAGCTTTGTCTCCCGTAGCCTGGAGTATCTAGTAGCGTTAGGCAAGGGGCTTGATGGACCCATTATTACACCATGCCAAAAGCTGGGGCGGCCGCGGCTTTAGCAGCATGGGGAGAGTCAGCAGGTTTCGTAGAGGTCACTAGGACTCACAGTTCCTATTAAAGGCTGAGGGGACTTCTGAAGAAGCTCTACTCCTTGCATTGTTTCTTTAACTTTAATATTTGCCAAGCTTGGGCAGGAAATACAATTTCCATGTCAACGTATTTTATTTTATTATATTTATACCCCGCCTTTTTTCCTGCAAGGAACCCAAGGCAGCTTACATAATCCTCCTCATCCTCTCCACTTTATCCTCACAACAACCCTGTGAGGTAGGTCAGGCTGAGAGTCCGTGACTGGCCCAAAGTCACCCAGTGAGTTTCATGGCCGAGCGGGGACTAGAACCTGGATCTCCTGAGTCCCAGTCCAACACTCTCACCACTACGCCACACTGGCTCAAAGTAAAGTTGCCACGGCTGTACATTTTTATTTCAGGCAAAAGGTTAACAATGGGGAAATGACCTTTTTGGTTAAACTGGAATACGGTTTGATTTGTTGCTGGGCTTCCTTGGCCAGCAATCTGTGGCCATCCCCCAAAATGCTGGTGACTCCCAGGCCGATCCCAGCCACACAGGACTTGAAGGATTGCTGAGAATATGGAACCAGGAGTTAACCTTACAAAATTGATCTATACAAAAACCTTAAAGAAGGCGGCGAAAAGTCTGTGTTTGATCAATGCAAGCTCTGGGGCTGGGGGGGCTGGCGCTGTATTCTGCTAGCAGCTTCGTGCTGGTTGGGCTGGCTGGATCCGACCCCAAGTCTTAACTATTTCAATCTTCTGGCAGAAAATTCCATGGCGGGATCCTGTGAAATCAGCAACCTCATCTCAAACTACATCAGCGCCATGTACCAGCAAGAGGAAACACCACCAGATCCAGACCTGCTGACCCACCTTGGCGATGATGACAACGTTTCTCTCACTCTGTCGAATACACTCATGGCAACCGAGGCGACAGGTAGGAGTCCAGGGTTTAGTGCCACAAGGAAATCTGGGCAGCAACATAAGAGAGAGAGTGTGCTTCGTGCTAACGGTCAGAACGCTCCATGCAATAATTCTGTATTTTTCTCCTTAATGGATTCTCCACGGGAAGGGAAAAAAACAGAAGTAGTGCAAGGTGACTGTCCTCTGGATGGACCCCCCCACAGACCCCCCCCCACGGTAAATTCCATGAACGAGGCAGGGTGATGGCAGTAAAAAGCCTCATCTGGAGACACCCAAAGAAAGCAAGACACCATGTGTCCTCCAAGGAACATTTGAAACCCTGGCCTGCTAGTCCTGCAAGGCCTTGCTTCCCATCGCAGAAGGACTACAGTGCTACCTATCAGCAAGCACAGTGGTGGGAAGGCTTAAGAAGCTCACAGTAATCCAATCTTTCCCCACTTTCCATGGGTGATCTGGAGAAATCCTCCTAACCAATACTGGGTTCATGCATATGAAATCCTTTCAGCACTTGATATGTCTAGTCTAGTCTGTCTTTTTGTAAGGGGGAAAGGCACCAGGGACATCGAGCAACTCTGCAGATACCTCTGTGGCTGGCTCCGGACAGTATTCTAATGGAGTCATGACGGTTGAACTGGGAGCTGAGAAGCTGCTGTCCTGAGAGCCAATGTAGTGTAATGGTTAGAGTGTTGGACTGGGACTCTGGGAGATCCAGTTCTAGTCTCCACTCAGCCTTGAAGCTCACTAGGTGACTTTGGGCCAGTCACGGACTCTCATCCTAACCTACCTCACAGGGTTGTTGTGAGGATAAGATTTTCATAGATTTCATAGATCATAGAGTTGGAAGGAGCCTACAAGGCTATCGAGTCCAACCCCCTGCTCAATGCAGGAAACTAGAGGAGGGGGTCTCCCATCCAAGTAATAACCAGGCTTGACCCTGCTTAGCTTTCCACGCTCAGACAAGCTGAGCCAGCGTAAGCCACAGATGGAGAGGAGGAGGAGGGTTATGTAAGCTGCTTTGGGTTCCTTGCAGAAAAAAGGCAGGATATAAATATAATAAATATAAATGTGCTATATATTATTTATTTATTATTAATAATAGCAATAATAATAGTAATTCAGTAATACCTTGGATTGCAAGTAACTTGGTTTGAGAGCGTTTTGCAAGACAAGCAAATTTTTAAATATTTATTTAATATATTTTTTTACTTGATATACAAGTGACGTCTTACAATACAAGTACTGTAGTACGGCTTAAATTAAAAATCTCTGTACAATTTTTTTTGGGGGGGATTTCGTTTTGATATAAGAGTGTTTTGGATTACAAGCATGTTTCCGGAACGAATTATGCTCTCAATCCAAGGCATGATTGTAGTAATAATAATAATACTAATTCTCCCTTTGTAAAGCGTTGGGCACCTTATTTAAAGTTTTGACCTTACAGAGGGATGAGAGGCTGAGAACTTCAAAATGAAACCCTAAACAAAATGTTCCGTGTTTTTAGACTTGGTGCGCTATGGGAGCTCAGAGATCTGTTGGAAGTCTCTCTAGCCCAGGCTGTCTTTTTGTAAGGGGGAAAGGCCTCGGGGGCATCAAGCAACTCTGCAGAGACTGCTGTGGCTGGCTCCGGACAGTATTGTAATGGAGTCATGACAGGTTGAACTGGGAGCCTGAGAAGCTGCTGTCCTAAATGACCTCATCCCTGCGGGGAGGGGCATGTTCAGAGATAAGGGAACAGGTGACAGGTGTACGTGTTAACCCAACCAACCACCGTGACTAAGCAAGATAAATCCTGTACGTAAATGAACCGGCCGCACCCTGTGCTGCTTTCGGCCAGCAGATTGTTCCAGAGGCTGGGTTAGCATTGGCAAAGCAATCTCCAATGCAGCACCTGCTAGACTAAGCCCGCTCCTTTTCTCCCTCCCTCGCCCTTGCAGGCAAACCAACATGGTATGGTGAGATGCCCCACTGCTGGAGCAGGTCTCAAGTGCTGGAGTGGATCAGCTACCATGTGGAGAAGAACAAGTATGACGCCAGCGCCATAGACTTCTCCTGCTGCAACATGGATGGCTACACGCTCTGCCAATACACGCGGGAGCAGCTGGGCCTCATCTTTGGGCCCCTCGGCGATGAGCTCTATGACCGCTTGCATGAGATCAGTACGTGTCTGCATCTGCCCCTCCTCTTGTCTCGCGGCAGAAACTCAAAAGAGTTGAGGAAATTGGGTGGGATGGGATCTCCCAATCGAGAAAACTGCTATTACGGTAGCTTACAGAAATGGTCTGGCTAGAGTGGAGAGCTCTTTGGAAGAGAAGGTTCTGGAAATTCATATCTGACAGTGCTAGGGTTGCTGCCTTTTATTACTGGCTCCACTCTTGTGCCTTTTGACATCAGCCACATGCATATATATATATATATGCACACACACATGCACACACACACAGTTACAAGGTAAAGCTTTCCCCATTGCTTTTATCTTCATGCCAGGAAAAAAAATCACCTGTTCATTCATGTCCAACTACTGTTAAAGGCAAAAGAGCAGGGCCACTGAAAAAGGTGGCAACTCTAGAAAGCATCACAGTGCCCTGTGGTCCCTATTTATGATGGGACAGTCCCCAAATTTCTGGTATCTGGCCCTCTTTTGTCCCAGCTTCCCTACAACCTAGAGCCTTGAGAGTGCAGCTTTTAGCTTGTCCCTGAATGAGGAAAGGAGGGGCACAGAGTCTGCATTGACAGCATTTGGTCTTATTACTACTCAAAAATAATACCTTTCCCCCCCACACTTCTAGCCTCTGTCCCAGATGAACTTGGCTGGATCATGTCTGTGCTGAGGAGTGAAGATGTATCCCAAGAGGCCCTTCTTGACTCCAGTCATTTAGGTAAGGGGGGGAAATGTCTTGGTTGCTCTGTCTTGTGCTTGTAGCCCGTGTGTGTGTGTGTGTGTGTGTGTGTGTGTGTGTGTAAGTAATCCTGAACCTCTTCCTTTGTTCTTTTTAGAGCTGGGGAACTCATGCAGTCAGGACTACCTGGATGAGATGAAGAACCTTTTCTCACAGCCTGACCTTGGCTACATTTCAGGGGCCATGTCACCAGACAGTTCTGCGTCTCTAGCAGGTATGTTCTCTGTCGGTGTCCTCTGCCTCCTGCCAGGTTCTGGATTAGGGATCAGAGGAGACACAATGGTGTTAACAGATCCAGCTTCCTATATGCTCTGCTATGAGCAGAGAAAAGTATTAGCACCCTGACGACTGAGGAGGCTGACATACTGCAAAGCAAAGAGCTACCCTCCAGCACCAACATTAATGTGGTTCAAAAGAGTGGCTTTGTGCTTTGGAGATCAGACTCCACCTCTCCCTTGTACTTGTTCCTGGGCAAATTGTTCTTCTTTTCGTCTCACCAGTTTGCCTTCTGGGAGATGAGTGTTTTGTCACCGGCCATGGCAACCATTTTATGAATGGGCAACACACACCCCCATGGCAGCCATTTTGTGAGAGCACCCATGATAGTCTTTTGAAATTCCAAATGTGGCCGCCAACCCAAAAAGGTTAGGGACCCTTTGGGATATATCAAGCAGTCTGCCCATATCCTGGCAGCAAGAAGCCCTAAGCCCTAGAAGTGGAATCGCAGCGTGAAGAGTTCCTCCGATTCCAATGCTGTGCCCACCTTCTCGTAGCAGAGAGCACTTGAGTTGAGTCCCACACGAGTACAGCTGGAGCTGAGATTTAAGTTCTCTTTCCTTTCTCCTCAGGGACAATGTCTCAGAGCCCTCAGTCCCAGGACTCCGGTGGAAGTGACCTAGATCTTGATCCTATAGAGATGAAGCGCTGCACCTTTTCTGATGGTGAGACATGGACAGGGATTATCAATGGGAGGACTGGGTTTCAGGAAAAGTGTGTGCGTGTGTGCACATGCTTTCAACTATCTAAGGTCAGGTTGTAACAGAATTCTCCAATATCAAAAGCCACTGGATCATCCACCCTTTCCTTCTGTGGGTGGTATATTTGCTACACTTATATTGGTGATCTGCTGGTGGAATCGTTTGTATGCCCCTTATCTTGTAATGTTATCACTGTATATATTACTCG
Organism: Shinisaurus crocodilurus; assembly: GCA_021292165.1. Classification (NCBI taxonomy): domain Eukaryota; kingdom Metazoa; phylum Chordata; class Lepidosauria; order Squamata; family Shinisauridae; genus Shinisaurus; species Shinisaurus crocodilurus. The sequence goes on from CM037877.1 coordinate 223,415,624, forward strand.
TCTTTTTATCTTGTTATGTACACCGCCCTGGGATCCCTTGTGGACAAAGGGCAGCTTATAAATTTTACCAATGAAATAAAATATAAATACATAAATGCCAGCAACACTTCTTGTAGGAAGCGAGATTCGGAGGCTAGCTCTGTAATGTGAGTTTGTTGTATACACAGATAGGCTCAGGTTCAGGCTCTCATCAGCTCTATCAATTGTTCTGTATGTATATTTAGGATGGAACTATGTTACATGCAGTTGGATGGTTTCCCCCACAGGCTACTTTTCTCTTTTGGGGAGACCTGTATCTTTCCCCTGTGGGAAGGGAGAAGGCGTTTGTGGAGGGAGGTGATTATGAGGGGTAAAGTGGCCCCTGGAGAAAGAGTAAGTAGCCCTTACCCTTTACCAGGACACCATTCAAGATTGCAGCGCTCCATGGCTGCCTTTTGTTTAAGGGGGAACGTTACACACAACTGCTATCTTAAGAAGCGAGTTGTTAATTACAACCAATACAATAGTAGCAAATATGATCTAGTGATTTGACTTTGGAGAACTCTGTCACAGTGCAACATTGGATAGGGGTAGAATAGAGAGGAAAATGCAGCCAAGCAATCCCCTGGCAGTTGCAGACATGAAACCGTGATTTAAAAAAACAAAACAGCAGCTGAAATGGAAGAAATTGATACCGGAGTGGCTATACATGTTAGTTACTCTAGAGCAGCTGTGTCCAACCTGGTACCCTCCAGATTGTTGGACTACACCTCCCAGCATGGGAATTGCCCTTGCTGGCTCAGGATGATGGGATTTGTAGTCCAGTTTATCCAGACAGCACCCTGTTGGGGAAGTCTGCTCTAGAAGCAAACTCTTTACATTTTAGCTTAGGTACTAGCTGTTCATAAATGGGCACACTCTGCTTACTGAAGTAATGTGTAAATGGACTAATTAGCCAGTATGTTATCAATGAGAAGACATTGACCTGGTCCACTGGGAGAATGGCTGGGCAGGGATCAAACACTAAATCCGATGGGCATATTTTAGGTTTCAAATTCTGCTTCTCAACTACTACCCTCCCTTCTAAAGGGAGTGTATTTGAACTTGGGATTTCAGATATGCCAGTTGAAGTGAAGTGGTGTATTAATCATAAGAGCTTGATATGTTTTGAGGGATAAGACTGTGTCCTACTTTTCCGCATCTTTCTACAGGTGACTATGCAGAATATAAAAAAGAAGATCTCAAGAAGCGGAAAAGGGGACGGCCCAGAAAGGTCAGCAAGGACAACAGAGACTGCCTGGAGACCAAAAAAAGTAAACACTGTACGTGGATCTCAACCTTGGAAATCCAAATTTTGCCTCAGTATCCTCTGTGGCACCACTCAGATTATGTGCTGCCTCATTGGTCCCCTTATACAAATTGGTGTCTTATGTAACCACTTGACTTGTGTGAGCTGGCCACGAGGCAGCTCACAGCAAGGATTCACACAACTGATCTATTAGGACAGCCCCAGAGGCACAGTGACTCCTTTGGTGATTGCACCAATGCCCTTTATGACACCCTGGGAGAGGAAATGTAACACTGATAAGCTTCATGCCTGTTAGATTGTCCCCTGCATAACAGTTCCTTGGATTCAGGGCTGAGTAGCGCCAGCTAAACCACCTGAAAAGTCTTCCACATCCTTGGAGGTGTGAAACCTGCTTTACTGCACAGCCAAGTTGCTTGTGCCATGACACCGTCATCCTACAGCATAATCTCTGATGCCCTAGCTTGGCATTCCATTGGCATCAAAGGTGAGGAGGGACTTCTGCTTGCAGTTGCATCTAGATAGTTGAATAATGTTGCCTTCCTGTTTGCTTTTTCATAACCAGCCCCAAGAGGGATCCACCTATGGGAATTCATCCGGGACATCCTAATTCACCCAGAGATGAACGAGGGGCTGCTGAAATGGGAGGACCGCCGAGAAGGCATCTTCAAGTTCCTGCGCTCAGAGGCGGTGGCCCAGCTCTGGGGACAAAAGAAAAAGAACAGCAGCATGACCTATGAGAAGCTAAGCCGTGCCATGAGGTATATATTTATCTATTTAAGATATTGTAAAACTAACCTTCAACTTTAAAATACATGTAAAACCACAAGGGTGGTTAACATAAAAAAGAAATACAAATAAAATAATAATAAAACAGATCCAACCTGTCATAAGAAACACAAGAACTAAAAAGTAGCAAGATCTTAAAAGCTAGGTAAAAACAATAAGCAGGACTAAAAACAATAAGCAGGACTAAAAACAATAAGCAGGACTCCACCTATGTCTGAGAAGGCTTGGGAAAATACCAGGGTCCTTGTCTGACACCTGTGCTGCTTCCAGGGACTAGTGCTAACATGGCACCTACATAGCCATGTTAGCACTACAGTTCCTGGAAGAAGCACGGGGAAGGAGGCACTAGAGGGGGGGGGGGGAATACAGTAGAGAGTACAGAGCTTCCCTATAGTTTTGTGTTGTCAACAGAGATCCCCCACGGCCATTACTTCTGGGTTCAGTGACCTATGGCACCCTGTTTCTATGTGTCACTGTTTGAAGTGAGATGGAACCTATGCCTCAGGGTGGTAGGCATGGTTGGGCACCTACCAAAAAGCCCACATTTCAGCAGGGCCGACTGACAAGAGCTCACTGGAGTTGGTCCTTCTCTTCACCATCGCAACCTGCTTGTTCACCCTGCCTCTTGCTCTGGCCCAGACAACAGTGGTGGTGAGAAGGCGGAGCAGTAGAGGCCACTGCCTCCTTGCTCACTGGCTCTGTGTCTGCCAAGCAACCAAGTGGTAGCAATGATGAGAAAGAGGATGAGGAGCAATAGCAGCTGCTGATAATGGGGGTAAGAAGGCAGACTCTCGCTGAGGGCGGCTGTCTTGCCCAAGGGGCCTCCAAAAGCAGGAGCTGGCACTGCCCTGCCCAGTGAGTTGGGGAGGCTTTTGCTCCTTCTTAAAAATAAAAACTGAAAGCTGGTGTGGTGTATTTGTGTATGTCTTTCTATATACAGTAATACCTTGGTTTGAGAGCGTTTTGCAAGACAAGCAAATTTTTAAATATTTATTTAATTTTTTTTGACTTGATATACAAGCGACGTCTTGCAATACAAGTACTGTAGTACGGCTTAAATTAAAAATCTCTGTACAAATTTTTTTGGGGGGATTTCGTTTTGATATAAGAGTGTTTTGGATTACAAGCACGTTTCCGGAACGAATTATGCTCTCAATCCAAGGCATGACTGTATAGCTAAGCCCTAGCCTAGCCAATATGGCCAATGGTCAGGGATTTGTGGAATTGTTGTCCAAAACATCTGAACTAAATTTAGACAGTGAGGGGAGGGAATGGAGAGACACAAGGGATACAAATGTGAACGAATGCCGTTGCAGTAGGCTTTAGTAGGGGATGCAAACCTAAACCAAAATATTTCACAAACCCAGTGGGCATATCTAATAGGTTTGAAGAATAAGAGAACCACCCCCATCGTTGATCATAGACTATAAAGTTCCTAGTCCTCTTTGTGTCTCTTGGGACTGCCTTTTCATAAAGCATTGACCCTGTCTCTCCTCCCCACAGGTATTACTACAAGCGGGAGATCCTAGAACGAGTGGATGGCCGGCGACTTGTGTACAAGTTTGGAAAGAACTCCAGTGGGTGGAAAGAGGAGGAGGTGCAAGACAGGAGCTAAGGAGCTGCAAGAGCCGCCGACTGCTCTGGCCCTGGCCCTGGCCCACTCTTGCTCAGAGGACCAGCTCTAAGCACAATGCACTGATATGGGCTCCCAGCCCTTAAGCTGCTGTCTCAAGCAGTGTGTGTTAGACTCGCCCCTCCACGAGGCAAAGTGTGCAGCCTGGCTCCCAGCTGGGAGCTCAGGTAATTACAGCTGATATTTTGGCTCAAGTAGGTTATTGTGAACCATTATTATTCTGCTGCAATTGGACTCTGGCTGCTGCCGACTCTGAAAAGGATTACAATGCCTTTGGCTGTCCCAGGCCCTGCGCGGAGCTCACTGAGGCAGAAGGAACAGGCCGTTCTTGGCGATGGCTTTGTCCCAGAGGGCCTTTCACAGGACATCAAATGGTCGGCTGATCCACAGTGAATGCTGCTGTCAACTGTGCACACGGGAACTGGGATTTGCCACTCTGTGCCATCAGAATATGGGAATGCTGATCAATCCTGATCAATCCGCTTTGGAGTGGTAGCTGGACATGTTGCTTCCCACTCAACTGCAGACTGTTTACCAGCGCATGCTCCTGTTTTAACAGGCCAAAGTTAGCTGGCAGAAGTAAGGCTGAGATCATTGTGAATCTCAGACCGTTTTGGAGGACATGGTTCGGGAACCCTTTGCTTCACTCCACCCCAGTAAATTACGTATGTGGCAGGCAGTGGTAAATTTTGAAGTGGAGGCCCTCATCACAACAGTCCCCATAGCCATGCTCCCAAGGAGGGTCTGCAAATTCAGGTTGCTGTGCTGATCCATATCAACAAACCAGTTCTAGAAGTTTTCATCTCCACCAGGAGCAGGTCTTTTGTAAAGCTAATGTCTTAATTGCCCATTCAAGACCAAATTCCCCCAAAATGCTTGACATTGCAACAAGGAACAATATGTTGTTGCTGGGGACTAGGAAGTTTTCATCTCCACCAGGAGCAGGTCTTTTGTAACGCTAATGTCTTAATTGCCATTCAAGACCAAATTCCCCCAAAATGCTTGACATTTTAACAAGGAACAATATGTTGTTGCTGGGGAAATCCATTCCCCCCCCCCCAGTAATGATTGCAGCTAAGCTCAGAGGGAACAGGGGGTCTGAGGTGGTGGGGGGGGGGTTGCATCCCAGGTACATCAGTAGTGTGTGGGGTGTGGGGTGGGGGTGAGGGGATTCCTCTCCCCAGAAGGTCCAGCAGCCTTCCCCATGAGTAGCCTCTTCTTGCTCTTAATTTATGTGATATATGTAAGCGTGTTTTTATAATGTACATAGATATCTATTTTTTTCCATAACTAAGGTTTGTGTGATTGTGTAAGGAAGCACTGGGCATTTTTCAAAACTCATGATTGTTGTTGCTAATATTCAGCTGGGCTGAACAAAAAAGGAAATCTTTTATTTTGAAATCGCAAAGTGTTTGTAGGATGTTGTACGTGCTCATTGGTGACTCCAGGAGAGCCCTGCACCGTGTACAGGCCTCCTGCTTTTTAAGAATAATTAACCAATAAATCATTGTTTTGTTGGTTTTTAAATCTCTGTGTGCTGCACATTGATAAATGTCATTACTAGGGGATAAAGTACAGAATGGATCTTCACTGGGTTGGGATGGAAGCCTTGGGGGGGGGGGGAGAGAAGTCTCTCTCACACATTGACCTCCTAGAAAGATGTCCCTAGCTGTTTGGATGCCTTATATCAGCCTTCCTCAACCTAGTGCCCTCCAGATGTGTTTGACTACAATGCCTATCATCCCCAGCCAGGTTGTGGAAACCTGCTCTAGGTAGAGGTACAAGAAGAGCCAGGGCCGGTGCTACCATTAGGCCAACTAGGCGGCTGCCTAGGGCGCCGGGCTAAAGGTGGTGCCAGGAGCATAGGGGTGGAGGGAGGGAGGGCTCAAGTGGGAAGGGGGCTAAATATCTGATCTTGCCTAGGGCACCAAACTGCCTTGCACCGGTCCTGAGAAGAGCACATTATCACCATTACTCCATATCTGTTGTACTGCTTCAGTAAGGACATAATACACGCAAGGTGCTCTGCTTATCAGACCAAAGTTCCATGAGTTCTAAAAAGGATTCTCCTCTCCAGCCTCCCGACAACTGGCTGTTCCACAACTGAGCATGAAAAGATCCTTGCACATAGAATAAATAGCAGCACACAAAGTGCCATGCTGCATCAGACCATGGGTCCACCTAGTCCAGCGTTCTGTTCGCACAGTGGCTGAGCAGCTGCCTGTGGGAAACCCACAAGAAGGACACGAGTGCAGTGGTGGCATGTGATGCCGCTGTGATTCAAACAGCTTTATTATGGTCAAATCCCACCCCCACTGGCTGTGTCCGCCTGTCAGACCCCACCTCCACACTCTCCCAATCCCCTCCACTGCCACCAACTCCCTCCAGGGTAACCAATTCAGACCACACCGTTTTACGTTTTAAAAATGAAATACGGTAAGTTTATTTAACTACAATTAAGGGTAGGGAAATGGATAATGTTACTGGATTCTAAATGTTGAAAACTCCTCCCCCCGCTCTCTCTCAGACAAGACTCCAGCTCCCAACTCCACTCAGATCACTTCCACGGCTCTCAAAAACCCAACTCCCCTCCTGTACAGCACCGCCCACTGTTTATATCACAGGCTTCACCCCCCTTCTCACTCTCTCAGCCAATCAGCAGACATCCCCCTCCCCTCACATACTAACTGATATAATGCTTTGTCCATGGGCAGAGGCATGACATGGCACTCTCCCGCCAATACCCTAATCTCTGGCCTCTCCTAAAATCCCAGTCCAAAGACACATTTGGATATAGGGGGGGCATAGTACAGCACCAGTAGCTCTAACTCTGTAACAGGCAGCTTTATATGTTCATCATTAGAAACAAAACAGCTTTCCTTAGGCTCCCTTTCCTGATTGGGCTGAGGTAAGACTGCAGTCACCCCTATAAATCCACTGTGGATCAAAACATGTTTCAGGCTGGCAGTTCAGAGGAAGGCTTTGAAGGCTTGGGTATGTCTTTCTTGCCTTGGAACTTTGTACCCTCCTCCAGGTGCAAATTGAGCGCCTAAATACAACAGTCCTGTGAGATAGAAGAGAGCGACAGAGGAGATTGCTTTTGCACATCTATGGTGAAGTGAAGATTTGCACCCGTCTAAGCAAACACCGACTTTCTATTCACTGCACCACCCTTGAGGTCCAAATGCAAATGCTGTTTACACCAGTCCAAAGATTCTTCCTTGGCGATGAAAAACCCTGATGCATACCCTGTGGCAAAAACATACAGAAACCTGACTATTGCCTCCACTAAGCGTTCAAAAGTATCCATTGACTCAACACATGTGACAGCCCCTTCGATTTTTGTGACTCATCCATGCATGTTTGCGGTTCTTTGTGTTTCAGGGACTGAGTTTTTGAAGAGTCATTGCTCTAGTTTCGAGGATTTCTCCCAATAAACCAGCAAGGAGATATAATGAGGCATGAATAGATACTACTCTGTTTGCTTCCCTCCCTTCCCCCTCCCCACGCCTGAGTAAATGCCCTTGTCTGAGCAAGTCCTGGACTCGAAAGGCTAGCGTTTCCACTGAAATTGGAAAGGTAAGGAAAAAATGGTGCGCACACACACCAAAATAGGGGAGTTCAATACAATAGCTGTCTCAAACTCCCCCAACGCCAGTGTTTAAAGAGGGGAAGTGACACGAGATCTGTGATCAAACTTGTGGGGGCGTCAACACGCAACTTCCTAATAAAATTACATCAGCAGAACAGAGTCTGCTGCACAAACATCCAATGCCTTGTTGAATGACTTGTTTCTATTTATCACAATAGCAACTATAAATAAACTCAAACAAAAAATGAAAAACCAGACAGTATTTAGTTGTGGCTGGAAAATGACTGAAGACCCTGCTCAACAGCCAGCCGCCAGCCTTACTGGAGGAGATGTTTCAGAGATATTATATATGTTTCAGATATATTATATATGTTATATATGTTTCAAATATATTAGGGCTAGTGCCCTAATCCCACACCACAAAGTGTCACCTAATCCTATTGCTGCAGCTGCCATTCCTTCTAAACTTCTGGGCTGACGATTGGGGGAGTCTGATATCATTTCTCAAGGGGCCAGATTTGACAGAGAGGTCTCCTGTTGCTGACCTCTGATTTATAGAGTGTTGGAGTGGGACTCGGGAGATCCGGGTTCAAATCCCCGCTCGGCCATGAAACTCACTGGGTGACTTTGGGCCAGTCACGGACTCTCAGCCTAACCTACCTCACAGGGTTGTTGTGAGGGTAAAGTGGAGAGGAGGAGGAGGAGGATTATGTAAGCCGCCTTGGGTTCCTTTCAGGAAAAAAGGCTGGGTATAAATATAATAAATAAATAAATAAATAGTAAAGGTTTGGAAAATATCAATACTGTATATTAAACTCTAATATATGCGCCGGCAAGGGATAGCACTGCCTACCAGCTTCAGTCACATGGCAGCATATTTTGTATCCCATCCTAGAAGCTCAGGGTCGATTACACGGTCCACAGTCCATGGATACAACTTTTTTATCCTCACAACAACAATGAGAGGTATGTGAAGCTGAGAGAGTGCGACTGGGACAAGGTCATATCCATCCAGTGAGCCTCATGGCTTGGCGCAAGGATTTTAATCTGGCTATTCCCATTCTCAGTCTGGTACTCTATCCACTAATCTGGTACTCTATTTTAATCTGGCTATTCCCATTCTCAGTCCGGTACTCTATCCACTAAACTGCACCATCTCTTGTACCATGTGACTTATATTACACAAGTCACAGAAGTACAGGCTGAAATTGTCCAGTAAAAGAACAGCATTGCAATATTGTGGAGGAATAGGGTTTTAAAGTAGTGCCATTTTTTAAAGTAGAAAAGTTATTACTGTATTATCATAATTTGTTAAAATCTTTTTCAATGTCTACAGCTTTTCACCAGACATTTATGTTAGAAATTGTGACGTAGCTGACACTCTTCACCAGTACAGTTCAAACCCACAGCTTAATTTGCAAATGAGAGGTGCCAGGGTTTAAGCCTTCCTAGAAACCACCCCTTTGGACTTCGAAGCCCTTTCTCTGAACATGCTTAGGATAGTCATCTGTCCTACTTTATGGAACACAGTCCTCTTTTTAAAAAAATTAATTTGCAAATGTAACAATAAGGGGGGGAAGTGGGGGCAGAAGCTGAACAAGAAAGGAAAGAAGGGGGAAGGAAGAACATATTATTTATTTATTGTTAAAACATTTTATTGTTAATTTTAACAAAGCAAAACAAAACCATTTAAAAAAAGGGAAAGGGGGGGGGAACCCAAATATGACTACATAAATTTGGATATTTCAGTTTCAATTGATACATGTGACATGTATGCATACATATATACATATATATGTATAGAACCTTCTAAAAATGTATACATAAACTTCAACAGAGCAGACCAAATATCCATATATGTATCTATTCGCGAGTGGCATCTAGAACATATCATAAAACATATCCATACACAATAATCATTTACATCACTCTTAATAAAAAGAAAAAGAGGGGAAAAGAAGGATTTGACACTTTTGGTTCAAATATATATATATGTTAATATAAGCAGTCCATATATCTAAATAAGCATCCATACGAGATTGACGGCTATAGGAGATACATTCAAATGTAGCAAGAGCAGTAAGATCTTCAGTCCATTAGGTGGTGGGTGTTTATCCTTCCAGGCTTGAAGTATAAGTCTTTTTGTAACTGTAAGAACTCTACAGAACACGGTCCTCTAATTCAGGGCTCTCCAACCTTGGGTCCCCAGATGTTGCTGGCCTACAGCTCCCAGCATACCCAGCCAGCATGGCTAATGGCAAGGGATTCTGGGAGCGATAGTCCAGCAACATCTGGGGACCCAAGGTTGGAGAGCCCTGCTCTAATTGAAGGGCTGAGTACAGTCCTCTGTTTAAAGGCATCCTCTGAAGGCTGTCCGGCTCAAGTCTGGTTTAAAGATAAAGCCATAAGGAGGGGTGCAAGGACCTTGAAGTAGCCCATCCACAGTTAGCACCTGCACATAGACTGAGGAGGCACACAGGTCACTTGATTACAGTCTTTCCCACTACGGTGAGATATACTGTATTTCTGTTTAAATTATCCTAATTCCATCTCAATGTGCATCTAAACATATACATGTGCATATACACATTTTATGCAAATCTGTGTCATCTTTGGTCTTCTTTTTTGGCAATACGTATGTGGCCACCCTAGGCACTACACTCTTTTTGCCAGCCTGCAAGTAGAGGAAGGGGGGAAGCCCCAATTAATGCATGGTATGGACATTATGAGCCCTGTGGTCAAGAGCAGATGCTGGAGCTAAGCTGTGGAGTGCCCTGGCTCAGATGAAACCCTGTTCAGTCCTCCACTTGTGAGATCTTCAGCTCACCCAATTAAGATAATGATGAGAGTAAGCAGATTGCATTGTTCTGTCAGCACACTGATGCCCACAATAAATGCCTACTGCTAGAGGGGTTACAATTACTTATGAGACAGCAACACAAGGGGTGCTTCCAGATGGAGGGCTCCTAGCCCTCCTGTTTGAAGGTTCCTCTATTTGAAGGGCTGTCCTGTTCAAGTCTGGTTTAAAGATAAAGAACCCTAAGAAGGGAGGGCCAGGGGCCTGCCAACAGTGCCCACCAACAGCTAGCACCTTCGCAGCAGACTGAACAAGCAGGTACACCTGGTCACAGTCTTCCCCGCTATGAAATTGCACTGCCATTTAAATTATAATATTTATTTCTAAGTTTGCCTTTAAACAAGTAAATCAGCATATGCTAATTGGTGTCCTCTTTTTTGGTGTTGCATGTCCTCATTTTTTTGACAATGCATAAGTGGCCACCCTACGAGCAGCAGTGGATGCACGTTTCACTGCTGCTCTGACTCCTGCTACTCCAGCATGTTGGATTTTTTTTTTTGCCATGCCCCCTATGCTTCAAGCAAGTTTGGGGGGGGTGCCTTCTTGTACTCTTCCCCTCCCCCCAGTGCCCACCATGTGTATCTATTGCCTATGTGTGGGGGAAGAGGTTTGGATGCACATTCTCCATTCAAAAGCAAATACCTCAGAATGCTGCAAATGTATGTCGAAGCCACTTCTGCCGCTCTTTAGAATGTATATCTTCAGGGCTGGCATCAGAGGTTGGTATCATTGGACACCTGCTGAGGCCCACATCCCCTGTGGGGGGGCCTACTGCCAACCCTTGGAGCCTCCTGGCCCTGCTGTTCCTCCTCCTCCTCCTCTTTGCCGTCACTGCTTGTTCACCTGACTTTCTAAGCACGCAAGCCCTGATCAGAATGAGAAGACTGAGCAGCGTCCTTCATTTGCCCTGTGCTCTCCCTCAGGGCAGTTGTACAAATTGGGTTCAGAGGGAGAGGGCAAGTGAATTGGCTGTGAGGAGGTAGACCCACTCAGCTAGCAGGCCCAAGGTCCCCAGAAACCTGGAGCAGGCACTCTGTCTTTATTGCTTTCAATTTATCTGCAACTAACATATGGGTTGCTTGCGTAGTCATTATGGACCTAGAAGCAAAACCAGTTGTGTGTAGAGCTGCATATTGATCCAGCATACATCAAATAATGCCTCCTGCTCTATGTGTCATCACAAATTCTATGGCTGACTAAGTAGTGTAATACCATCTGTGATCTAGTTTGGGCAGCAAAGGAGCAATAGGATGGTATAATTATGGATGTCCTGCAGCTATAGGACTCCTGCCTCTTGAAAAACAGTCAAAGGTCAAGCGTGAATATTGTTTAGAAGTGCCATAAGACATTTTATGTGGATGGCCTTGCAGGGACGAGAGCCAGTGTGGTGTAGTGGTTAGAGTGTTCGATTGGGACCTGGGAGATCCGGGTTCTAGTCCCCGCTCAGCCATGAAACTCACTGGGTGACTTTGGGCCAGTCACTGACTCTCAGCCTAACCTACCTCACAGGGTTGTTGTGAGGATAAAATGGAGAGGAGAAGGAGGAGAAATTATGTAAGCTGCCTTGGGTTCCTTGCAGGAAAAAAGGCAGGGTATAAATATAATAAATAAATAAAGCTCAGACTCTAGAAGGCTGGGGACTCAGAAGGTGAGCCATTTTTTTTATTATTTCACTGATCAGAAAGCTGAAATTTAACAGAATCGTGTATTTGTTTGAATGCTCTCCTATCTGCCCTAAGACCCCAGAATAGGGTGGGCTGTACATGTGAATAAAGAATATAAAATGCAGGCCCTCGTTTCTTTGGCGCTAGTAATGCGCTTGCCCTCTGTGGCGGTGAGGCTGTGGCAGACTGGATATGAGGGAGAAGGAGGCATCGTTCTAGCATGAAGTCATGAAAGCTCAGCCGAGAACAGACTGGCAGCGCAAGGCGGGGGTGGAGGCGGGCAGGGAGAGAAGGGCGCAGTTGGGGCCGGGGTGGGTGAGGTATTTATTTTCAGTCAATAGCTAACGCAGAACATTGGCAAGGAGGCAACAGGAGCTTGTCACGCATCCTGTACTCTGGCAAGCTTGTCCTGTTTGCCGAGGGCTCCGTTGTGGTGGATCTTGTTACCCGACAGGGCCGGGAGAATGTTTAACCAACTCAGGTAGCAGAGCAACTCCTGCTGCTGAGACTGTTCCTACCACCGTTCCTCAGCATCCTGGTCTTCTGCAGAGAAGCAGGACAGTCACCAAAAACAGGGAATGTGGATGGGCTCTTGTCCAACATTTGCAATCTGGGTGGGGTGGCGGGGAGGGGACGGACAGGACAGGACAGAGCGGGGGGGGGGGAGCCTGGTGGGTGGGGACAACCAGAGGGACAGCGTGCTATAACATTTCCAAGGAGACAGGTTGCTTTCATCTGATTAGACTGTATTATGTGGGGTTGTCCCAGACCCAGAGCTGTTTTTCCTACATTCAAATCCTAGACAGTCGAAGCAGCTCCTGGAAACAGCCATGCTGGCAGTTCCTGGAAAGAATTCCTCCAGGGCTGGGAGAGCAGAGCTTGCTCAGGGAGGGTGTGGCCACCCCTGCCAGAAATATCCAGGTCCTGGCTGAGGTGCAAAAAATCTACTGCCGCTTCTATGGCCTCCATCTCCTCCAGCTTGTATCCTGGCTCCTCCCTCTTGCAGATCCTGAAACAATCAACCATTCTGGTTCCCTCTACCGTGGCAGCTTTGCATTGGCCTGTAGCGCAAGTGATTCCCGAACTAGCTGCAACCTGGGCATACCAGTGTGCCACATGAGAAGTGCTGATGTGTGCATTCGATAAAAGCAAGGCACCACTTTGGATGCATCCACCACTCTATGTCCATTGGAATAAGGAATCCCCAGACAGCATCGATTCCTCCTGTATCTGCCAAAGTGTAGGCAGTGGCATCCTTCCAAAGGAGAAAGTGAGGTCAAACTGGGATTCCTTGAGCAACCCACACTACAGCAGACTGCCACAAGGGAATCTCAGAGAAAGCCTTCCGCGTGGTGCCTCTGGGCCACAATGTGCCTGCACACACCTCTCTTGGTGCCCACCAGGCTCTCTACCCCTCCTGATTCTCATGTTATTTCTTGTTGGTTTTTGTTTTTAATTAAAACTGGGACGTATACTGCAAAATGAAGTGCTGCCTTCCTCCAGTGCAATCTTTATTTGGCTTAAAAAGAGTGATTTTGTGTTTTGGAGCTCAGACCTCACCTCTGCCTTGTACACCTAGCTTCTTGGGCAAGGTACTTTTCCTTTGGCCTCACCAGTTTGTCTTCCATGTAATTAGTGTTTTGTGACAGGCCATGCCCACCATGGTAGCCATTTTACTTTGCTCTTACATTCAGAGAGATCGTCCCGTAAACATTTTCTCGGTCAGCTTGCAGAATAATGGGCCTATGTTCTTCCTGCAACTGCAGTATGGCTTACTTAATACTGTCTCCCATTCCCAGCATCACTTCAGAGTCTGGAGCAGTGGTCCCCAACCTTTTTTGGGGGTGGGGGGCACATTTGGAATTTTGAGAGAGTGTCCTGGGCACTCTTACAAACTGGCTGGCATGGGTCCCCATGGCCTGATGCTGGAAATGGGAGACAATATTATATAAGCCATACTGCAGTTGCAAGAAGAACGTTGGCCCATTATTATTATTATTATTATTATTATTATTATTATTATTATTTCTATACTGCCCAATAGCCGAAGCCCTCTGGGCGGTTTATTCTGGGAGCTGACAGAGAAAATGTATGCAGATCTCTTTGAATGTAAGAGCAAAGTGTCTCACCAACTTTAAAACAGGAGGGAAAACATACTCATGTCCCTGGTATCAAAAGTTTGGGAAACACTCATCTATACTGTCACTTACTTACAAAAATCTCTTTCAGAGAACAGGTTTTGCTTTCACTTGTTGGATCTAATTGTCATATTTGGGATTTTCCCTGAAGGAAGATCGGGTGGTGACCCTGCCTCTGGATTGCTGCCGCAAATAAGACTATTACGTACTTGCACAAGCCCGCTGGACTGAGTTCTGGATTTTCTTGCCTTACAGGCACCTTTTAGCAGGATATCATTTGTTCTCTTGCTCTCAGCTTGTGTGGCATGGTATAATTTGGAAGATGCTGTCGGCTAATTTATTTGGAGTGTTTGCAGATAGCAGAGCCTGTCGTAGTGCAGGGAATGGCCCACCTGGCCTTTAGATCACCTGCCACTGAGTCCTGTTCCTTAAGAACTTTGAGGCAGGCTGAAGTTCTATCTCCCTGTCACACAGCTATTCAAACAGAGGAGCTCTATCTTGAAGATCATCAGCAACCCAACACAGCTGCCCTGGGGCAGGGCAGACAAGCTCTACCTGCAGATGCCACAAGGACAGGCCTAGATTTGCTAAGCTTAAAGTAGTCCACCAATCAGGTATTGCATTTATTTGTTGCTTTTTAAGCCCACCCTTCCTTCAAGTATCTTGGCAGCATGGATGGTTTTTGCCCAACCCCCCCCCCCCCCCCGTTTTCTTCTCATAGCAACAACCCTGTGAAGTAGATTAAGCTGAGTGATAGTGACTGGCCCAAGGGCACCATAGTGGCTAGGAGACTGAGCAACAAATCAGAAAGTTCCTGGCTCAAATCTCACTTCTACCTGGCTTCAGCCCTTCCATCTGTAATAAGGAGTGGGTGGGTAATAATTCTGACGTATTTAATTTATTTATTTTATTTCATTTCATGTATATCCTTCCTTTCTGCCAAAAAATGGCGCTCAAAGCAGCTCACAATAAAATCCAGATAAAAAATAAAATCTTAATTGAAGCATAACATCAAAAAATGAAAAGCACAATTAAAAGCAAAGAAATAAAAGAAACAAAGAGCACCAACCAATTAGAAACTGCCTCAGCAACAGACCAGTTTATATGCCAAAAGCCTACATGAATAAAAACATGTTTGCCTGGTGGAAGAAGGACAACAAGATTTACCTTGCAGGGTTGTTGTAAAGATTAGGATTATAGGATTAAAAGATCATAACTTGATAATGCATGAGAACACTTGGAAGTACAAATGTTGTGGTGGTGGTTATTCCACTATAAGTTCTAGACACTGCAGAAGTGGTGTATCACATTGTTTCTCCAGTCTCCAGAAATGTGCTCTAGCAATGACAGGACAAGAAAGAACATGTGATGGGAGAAAGAAGGTGGGACGTCCTGAAGCTTCATGTTAGGCTCCTGACCAGCAATAGAGCCCTAACCAGATCACCTTCCTCCTAGAGCCAGGCATGCTCACAGACGTCAATATTACTAAACAGATTGGGAAGGAGTGGAAAGATGGTATAGACTCTGCCTCTTGGTCCAATCAAAATATATACACAAAAGAATTGGAGTGTGGGATAAGTAAGTTTATGGAAACTGCCCACAGTTATTTTAGGGAGGCCCACTCCACACTCTGAGACATGTGGCTCCTTGGCACTTGTAATGCTCTGCAGCAGCCTTCCCCAGTCTGGTGCCCTCCAGATGGGTTGAGCCACAACAACTTGAGCCACAACAACTTCCACCATCCCCAGCCATTGGACATGTTGGCTGGGGTTGATGGGAGTTGTAGTCCAAAACATCTGGAGGGCACCGGGATTGGGGGAGGCTATTCCACAGGGATGAGAGCTGGGTGAACATGGATATGCTTCATATCCACTTGGTTGGTATTTTTGCTATACAGAAATTGGATGGATGTAGTGATGTTAGCTGTGAGGAAAAAATCTAGCCTTTGTGCCACACAACTAAGGACCAAGTAGGTCCATGTTACATTATTTTCATTCCTCACTCATTAGTTTATCTTCTGTGAAACTTCTTTTGCACATGACTATGAGGAACATGATGGGGTGTTTCCAGGGGCAGCGCTCCTCTGCCTTTTTTCTGCAATGCACCATGTTATCTCCTAAGAAACTCCTGTGCTGCATGGATAGCTAACATTTATGCTCCTCTGCCTTTGTTTCTCCAGCACAATGTCGACCTCTTGACTCCGTTCATGGTGACCCTTTGGCTCCGCCTCTGTCAGTAGCCTGCCTTCTGCCCTCCCAGCCACAGCCCCCATTGGGTGTTTCATATAGGTGTAGAAGCTAGTTTTCACTACATCAGAGGGAAGGTTTGGGATTCAGGATACTGAGCCACTTTGGGGGTCTACTCAACCAAAAGGTGAGTAGAAGTATTTTTTAAATAAACAAATACATTTGGCGTTAACCTAAGAACATAATGAGGGCCATGCTGGATCAGACAAAGGGTCCATCTCATTCAGCATTCTGTTTACATAGTGGCCTACCAGCTGCCTGTGGGGAACCCACAAGTAGGACAGGGAGGGACTGTGGGTCAGTGGCACAGCACCTGCTTTGTATGCAGAAGGTCCCAGGTTCAATCCCTGGCATCTCTAGTTAAGTCTGGAAAAATTGCTGCCTGAAACCCTGGAGAGCCACTGCCAGTCAGTGTCAACAATACTGGGCTAGAGGGACCAATGGTCTGACTCAGTGAGCTGGTTTGCAAGACATGCTGGGCTCACCATGGGTTATTTAACCCATGATGACCCATGGCACGTGCAGCTGCCATTATGAATGTGCAATCCCCAATGAGGTTGCAATGTGTTGTCCAAACCCATCCACTGTGGGTTATTTAAGGGTTAAACAACCCTCGCATAACCCTACTACAAACCAAGGATTACCGGTATGTTGTGTGAACCGGGTTAGTACAAGGCAGCTTCCTATGTTTCTGTGACATGAGTGCAATAGCACCCTCCTGGTCATGTTCCCCAGCAACTGGTGTACATACATAGGCATACTGCCTCTGATACTGGAGGTAGCATATAGCCATCAGGACTAGTAGCCATTGTTAACCTTATCATCCATGAATTTGTCTAATCCCCTTTTAAAGCCTTCCATGTTGGTGGCTGTTGGTGTGCATGGGGTTGTCACTTGCGTTGATTACAAATTTTGGATTCATGTTACAAGATGTGTTAAATATATTTAAAGATCTGGAGCACGATAAGAAGTGGCGGGAAGAATGAGAATTGACAGGGATGTAAGGGGCAACAAGAGTAACTATTCAATGATATGTAGGAAGTCACTTCATATCCTGGGAATTGCATTTTTTCCTTGGATGTCAGTTCTACTACACGGAAGAACTGGTTTTCTGTTGTTGGGGCCTTTTTGAGATCACTTTCTGCAGTATCATCCTTGCCTTCTTTCTCACTAACTAATGCCACACACCCAAGATCATGCTGTTGATTATTACAGTTTAATAAATGTGGAATTCAACAACCTTGTGTAGGTAGCTATTAACCTCAGGTTCCATGCTTCACCCATATACAATGCATTAAAAGAAAGGAAATAATTCAGCTTTTTATTACTCTTTGACCACCTCAGGTGTACATTAAGTGCTCTTGAGTATGCAGCCTTAGAAGGCTGTCAGTGGGGCCTTCTCTCTTGTTCATAATCTTGTGTTCTTGTTGACCGCATTGTTGCTTAAGCCATGCTCAGATTCTGCCCCTGCAACACCCTTGCTAATTATATGGGTAACATAATAAACCGGAGGGGATGGCAGTTGGCATGGCTCAATTCACAAGAAGCCGCCTCTGCCAGGAACTCCTCTAGTGTAACAATACCTTGTTTGGTCATTAAACACATTTGCAACCATTGCCTCTGCTCAGGGGAAACACCGTGGTGATTGTCATCTGGAAGCAAGAGCAAAAGGCAAGCTGAAGGACATGGCAAGCAAGACAGAGGGACACTAAAGGTCATGCCAGCTGTATAGAGCAAGCTGACTCCCTTACGCTTGTTGCCATTTGTTGCTGTGGGACAAGCCTGTACATGCAGCCACTTCAGTCTCTCAATAGTCCCCCAAGTAAGGGGCAGCTTCTCTGTCATCTAATCTTTCTCATTCATTAAGTTGGCTTCTCTGGGTTCTTTTTTGCATACGTTCCTGGCTTGGAAAGAACAATCCACTCTGACCTGTGCAGTGGAATTTCCCGGTGCATTCTTCTATCATATTACCTAACGCCCCAGCTGATGTTTTGCTATGGCATGCCTTTGGGGAGGGTGCCAAGACCCCAGTCCAAAACTATGCAGACACATGTGCAGATCCCATTGGAATCAATGAGACTTACTCATGGATGACATACATTTTGGGTTGTGGTCTGTGTCTTAATTTGAGGGAAGCCACTGGCAATCCTTTGAATGCTGCTTGATACTCTCTGGGTCTGCTCAGCGAAATCAGCATTTAATGACTCAGGAGTCAGAGAAACAATGTCTCATTCCATACTGGCAGCCCAGGAGCCATTTCTTTGGAAGCCTGAGGGTCAAACTTATTAGGACAGTGGCAGTTTTACCAGTTTGAACACAAACACAAACACAAGCCAATCACATATAAAGAAAGGGCTGGGGCCCAAATAGCAGTCAGTGGGGATCATAGGAAGCTGCCTTACACCAGGTGAGACTGTTTGTCCATCCCACCCAGTATCATCTACTCTAGGAGTGTTGAACCTCCAGCCCCTTGCCCTGGCCGGACCCCCTTTCCACAACCACCAATCTTTTGGTGGTGTCTCAGCTTTTGTGCATCCCCCCCCCCCGCATGCTAAAAGGTTTAAATGCCTCTCTCCTAAGGTTTAATCACAGGCAGTCCCCAGGTTACGAACAAGTTCCGTTCTTAAGAATGTCTTTATGTCAAATTTGTAAGTCGGAACAGCATAGCGTTCTATACATTAAAATAGGCATTTAAGGCCAAACCCAGCCCTTCCAGGGTTCCAATCCAGCCCACCGGGTTTCATCCTCCCCCTCCCCTGGCCCCACCTTCTTTCCCCTGACCACCAATCGTTTGGTGGCTTCCCAGCTTTGGTTCTTTATCTTTAAACTAGACTTGGACTGAACTGCCCTTCAAATAGAGGACTGTCCTCTGACAGCCCTCCAGATAGAGAACTGTAAAGAAGGCCAACTGGCCACCCTAAGTCATTTGCAATAAATGAATAGCAGTTGTTGCAACAAACATGACCCGATTACACAAAGACAATATAGAAAGGCTTTCCCAAATCCAAGGAACTTCTCTTTCCACTGACCCACACTGGCTAGCTGGCTGGCACTGGCAACATCTCTGAGAAAAGTGAGTATTTAGAGTTTTTCAGAGAAGGTTTGGTTCTGGTTATGTTGCTATGTGCACTACTAAGTACTCCCCTCCCAAAAAAAACCCTTTCTGATCCCGCTTTGTCATAAATTACTCCTGGGCACTAAATCGAATTGTACAGGTCTCTGTGTAAGCAGCTCGATCCCTTCAGAGCCCAAAGGCAGACAAGTCTGCACCCTGTACCACACCTGACCCTGGGAAGGGTGTGTCCAATATAAAGGATTTTGTATTGCTCCATCTCTCTCTCTCTCTCTCTCTCTCTCTCTCTCTCTCTCTCTCTCTAATGGATGAGTAAACACATCTCTGAAAAAAAAACACCTCAACTGCTGCAGTTACATACTAATAAACGCCTTGCAAATGCAAACTGTACGCAAACTGCTGAGGAAGAGATAGCAAACTCTACTCCAGCCCAGTGTCCTGGCCCTCTACTTCTTTTTACCACCCTTTTACTGTTCTTAGAAGGCTATGGGGGACATGATTTGGGATCAGAGAGTGGGACTTGGGGACTTATTAAGGGTTCCTTATTTCCTCTCTCCCCCACCCCATTCCCCCCAAAAATAATTCAAGCACTGCCACCAGGAATGCTCACTCCTATGTGATTACCAAATCCAGTTTACATTCTGGTAGAAAAAGAGCATGCTCCCCCCCAGGCCCACTAGCAATCAGTTTGAAACATCACATTTTACTTTCATGTGAGCCGCCTTGTAAGGGCTATGTCCTAAAGACAGCCTATAAATACTTGTATGTATGTACCGTATGTATGTATGTATAAATAATTAAATAAATAAGCATACGCCCCCAGCATGAGGACCACAGAGTTCACTGAATATTGCTCGCCCTCATACAGAGCACATGTCCTAATTGCTCTATGCATAATGTACATAAATGCCAAGAGGGAGGGGGGGGAGTAATGGAAAGAACTGAACAACAGAAGAATTTAGATGCCTACCAACCTGTTGTCTACATCTAGGCACGCTCATGGGGGTGTTTATTTATTTATTTATTTCTTATATTTATTAATCGCCCATCTGGCCGGTCACCCGGCCACCCTTACCTTTCCCCCTACTTCAGCATTCCTCAACCTGGTGCCCTCCAGTTATGTTGGACTACAACTGCAATCACCCCATTCTGAATGAAGGGCAGAAATTGAACAAGTGGTGTTTTTTCCTAGCACAAAGATGCAGTGATGGCTAGTGTTTCACCTATTGAATATCTGCCTGTATTAAGGCACACGAGCCTTGTCATGAAGTGGAAACTCTATGAACAGTTCAATTACACACAATCTGAAAATTGGTAGTCTTGTTTTTATCTTCTTAAGGGTCGAGCCTGCCTGGTGACAAGCCCAGGGCTTTCTGTATCTACCGTACTTCCTGGGTATATCTACATTTGCAGAAGCTTTAGACTTGTTTGTGTGATGGAGCAAAAGCTGGGAAAGTGAAAATAAACCTCTGGCTTCTGTGTTGATTTCCATTCGATAACTTTCAGCTCTGACCCTGCAGGACAAGTCGAATGAGTCACTCGGTCTCGTGAGTGAGGTGGAGTTAGCCTAGTTCGGTTGTATGACCAGATTATTTGCAGGAAGGAGACTGAAGCCATGGGGCTGGCTGAGAAGTGGGGTGATTACATATTTGGACAAGTCTTTCGAGCAGGAGGAAAAGCTAAGCCTCTGGTGCCCTCAACAGCCCTTGTGCTGCCCTGGCTTCCTGTGGTTAGCTCTGCATGATCTGCAAGCAAAATAACATTTGGCAAATGCCATACACCAATCAAGCCTTCCCTTCTTTCCCCACAGGCAGGCATTCATTTTGATTCTCAGGTGCATCCCTCCTTCCTATTCACCACCACCACCACTTCCGTCTGCAAATGTCCTAGGCTTCATATACGCAAGCAGGAGTTGGAATATTTGGGGTGGGGGTGGAGAGAGATCACAGTGTTGCAAATTCCCTTTGGAGTATACCCATGAGCGTGCATGTTTGGGTAAGGATCAAACATGCAATAGATCTGAGATCAGCAGAGGGGGACACAGAGAGATGCACTCCCACCTGCAGCCCCCTCCCCATATCTTCCCCACTCACTCACATCAGAAAGAGAATTTGTATACACATCATTCCCCAAACCTGCCAGCATCTACCCTGCCTGCAAACAGGGAACATTGCTCTTTGGAGGCGGGGCAGCAGGCGGAAGAGGTAACTTTGCATTGCCCACAGACAGACTGATATAACAGTCTACTTCTGTCTCTGCATCCTGGTAGGAGGCATTGCCATGTCACAAAAGGAGTGTTATTCCTTTTTTTTTTTTTTTGAAAAATAAATTTTTAATTAGTTTTTAAAATGTGAATTACACCAAAACAAAACAAAAACCATAAAAAAAGAGAAGAGAGGAAAGAAAAACAACAACAACAACAAAATACAGTTTTCTTACAGTATTTTAAATGGATCACTTACAGTAAATATGTGTGAAATATATATCCATCAGTATCAAAAAGTATGTTATTAGGTCCTCAATCCATTGTGTTATATAGGAGGTGAGCGTTTATCTTTCCAGTGTTGTAATATCAGTCTTTTGCCTGTCAGGAGGATGCGGAAAATCCACATGTGTTGTCCTTATGATAAATTCTATACAGCAGGTATATAATTTAAAAGAATGTGTGCATCGGTAAATATTAATCAGAATTCTAATACTAGATTTATCCGTACTATGACCTCTACCCAAAAAGAGGCAACCACTGGGCGTTACCAGAACATATGGGTAAACGAAGCATTCACAGTATTATACCTCCAACAGTTAGCTGACTTAGACAAAACCTTATTAAAAAGAAGTTGTGGTATCCAATAAACATGAAACAAAAGTTTTTGCTGAATAAGACGTAACCTAAGATTCGTAGACCCTTCTGACACAGATGCAAAAACAATGTTCCATTGATTAGGCAACATAAGACCATCTACAGGCATACTTCGCCTAATTGCGCTTCGCAGATATTGCGGTTTTTACAAATTGAAGTCAGCAGCCATCAACATCGAGGCAAGACCCTCCACCAGCAAAAAGATTACAACTCGCTGAAGGCTCAGATGATGATTAGCATTTTTTAGCAATAAAGTATTTTTTAATTAAGGTATGTACATTGGGGTTTTTTAGACATAATGCTATTGCACACTTAATAGACTACAGTATAGTGCAAACATAACTGTTATATGTACTGGGAAAACAAAACAAAAATCATGTGACTCGCTTTATTGCGATATTGGCTTTATTGCGGTGGTCTGGAACTGAACCCGGAATATCTCCGAGGTATACCTGTAATTCCCAAGGAGTATTATTCCTGTTGCCTCTTTGTGATTAGTATTCTACGATCAGAATACCAGCTGTAAAAAGAGCTACACTTAGGCCCACTTCCTGCAGTGTGGTTCTCCATTTTGCACCCAAAACATTTGGATGAAGGGATCATGTGGGACAGGCCGATCTTTTGAAGGAATAGCCACATCGTTGTCGTGGTTCCCAGAACCCAATCTGCCCGTAACATATGCTTCCTTCAATCAAATACTACCAGTGTGACATGGTATCTAGCCACAGGGACGTGGCATGACATCCATGTCACAATTGAATTGGGCATCAGTGGGTATAAAATGCATGACCACAGAATGGCAGGCATCTTTGTGGGTGGCAGATATCGGAGAACGGAGATAGGAGCAAATGCCCTCCACCCCTCTTAATCCCCTCTCATCTTCACCTATGACTTGGTGTAAGTGTCAGAAATCAGCCAAGAGGGGTGTGAAGGATTGAGGCCTACACAGGCTTAGGTTAGTTGAAGCCTGTAGGCCCAAACACTTCCTTAAATTAGTTGAAGCCTGAAGGCCCAAACATTTCAGGATGGGAGGGGGCGTTTGTGAGTTTCAGTTCACCCAATAGAAGTTAAGTATTATTTCTCCTGTTCAAGGTCACATGGTTATAACCTTCCAATCCTGGGAGGGCTTTATTTGTGTGGGGTGTGGTCAGCTAGAGCCAGAGAGAGACTGACTGCAGAGGAGAGAGGTAGACTGAAGTTAAGTTAGAGAACCTTGTGTTATTTGTCTGTTTAATTTTTATCATACTTGCTTTTGAATTATAACTGCTCTATTGTGTAAATACCAATGTAATAAGTAAAGTGTTGTTGTTTAACCCATGTTGTTGGAGTGACTTATTCACCACGCCTGAAGCCTATTCCCATGCTACTGGAAACAGGCAAAGGATTTGATCTCCTGGAACGGGAGAAGCTTTGAGAAGAGGCAGAGATCTTCCAAAGGCAGGTCAAGGGGTCCCTGCAGTAGCGGAACCTTGACAAGGGGTTCCCTGGCTGTGTATGTTCTCAGTTCTCCTCTCAGGTGCAGAGCAATACACTGCCTGGCCAGGGGCGTGTGTGTGTGTGTCTATAAAGAGAAGGCAGCTAAATATCGGGGGGAGGGGGGGAATCTCAGGCCCAGGGGCCAAATCCAGCCTTCCTGGGGTCTCAATCTGGACCTCAGGGGTTCCACTTCTGGCCACACCCCTTCCCCTGGCCACGCTCCCTTTCCCCCAGCCACTTGTCAGTTGGTATTTTCCTGGCTTATGTGCAGTCTTTTCCCCATTCTAAGAAGTTGAAATGCCTCTCCTAAGGCTTAGTTACTGGCAGGAAGAGCTTTAAGCTAAAATTGGTGTTTTTAATATTTTGGCAGCACCAATTTTGCCTTCAGCCCTGCCCCTTTTCCTTTGCCCCCACCCACTACTGGAATGCAGCCCCCAAGAGCTTTTCCTAAATTGAATTCGGCCCTTGGTCTGAAAGAGGTTCCCCACCCCTGCCATATAGATAGATAGATAGATAGATGGATAGCTCAATAATCAATAATTGGTCATCTTTGGTTATGTGATGTTTTGCAAACTTTCAGGTATCCACAACTATGAGTACAGGTGCTAACACTAGTGTTGTATTACTTGTACAAGTATATGAAGTATCTGGATAGGGGGATGGAGAACCAGGTTCAGGGCATTGGACATGCAGGAAATTTAATTTGCAGATGATTGGGAGGGGGCGGCTAGAGGGGAGATGAGGTGGTTCCAAACTGCAAGACACACTATGGCACTTTCAGAGAACAACTTTCCTAGTGATGGTAGGCATAAAAATGGAAGCCAAACAAGAAAGATTGGAACATGCCTCATACTGAGTCAGACCACAGATATAACTACCGTAGTACAGTAGTGTCTGACTGGCAGCAGCTCTCCAGGGTTTCAGAGAGGAGTCTTTTCCAGCTCTATCTGGAGATGCAAGGGATTGAAGCGGGAAACTTCAGCAAGCAAAGCATGTGCTCTACCACTGAGTTGTGGCCTTTCCATGAGGATCTCCTAGAAGAGCAACCATAGCTAGTTGTGTGCATCATAGTTGCTGTCCCATCCCACTCAGTGCCGATCTGCTAGTATACCGGTATTTGCATTACCAGAGATCCACATGGGCACTGGCATAGTTGACATCTAGCTTGCAAGGGTCCACAATTCTGGCATATCAGTGTGCCAGTCACCCACAAAAATCTCTAGTATTGCTGGAGAAAGCCAGTGTCTGCGAAGAGTCCATATAGCTTACAAAAATGGGGGTGCAGGAATAGAGCCACAGAACAGAAAGAGATAAATGGGAATTTAGTCCAACCCCAAAATGGCAGGGTCGTCCATCCACAGCTAAATCTATGGAACCCAGACCACGGTGTGCTATCACCAGAGACTGATGTGCTATGACCAGAGAGCAGGTGGACCACACTAAGGCCTCCAACATGCAAAATAGCTACAGATGATTAATGCAATTTAGCCCAGCCACAGGGATAGGGGAAAGACCCACCAGAATAAGTCACAAGCCAAGCTGATGTGAGGGAAATTCCTTCTTGAGTCATGCTGCTGAAAATCCTGTTTCTAGTGGTGGCCATCCCTAGTGCCCAGTGGAATGGAAAATCCTATGATTGGAATAGGAATCTGCTTTTGAGATGCAACTTAAATATCCTAAGAAAATATTAGAAGTGATCCTTCATAACTAACAGGATCATCTAGAAGCTGATGAAATAAACTCTTCCTTATAAAAGGTTCATGCTATAGTAACACTGTAGTAACCCTATGCATGTTTGCTCAAAAGTAAATCCCACTGTGTTCAATGGGGCTTACTCCTAGGTTAATGTGCATAGGACTGCAGCCCAAATTCATTTGCCTTTAAGGCAGGAGTCCCCAACTTTTTTGGGCTGATGGGCTCATTTGAAATTTGGACAGAGTGTTGTGGGTGCTTTCACAAAATGGCTGTCATATGGGGTTGCCCATTCACAAAATGGCTGCCATGGTGGCCATGGCCTGTCACAAAACACATACCAGTATTTCCCAAAAGTGAGGCAAAAAGAAATTTGTGAGGCTAAAAGAAATTTGCCCAAGAACCTGTACAAGGCAGAAGTAGGGTGTGAGCTCCAAAACACAAAGCACTCTTTTGAGCCCAGTTTTCTACCCCAACACCCATTTCACAAAAGGCTAACTGATGATGCTCAGAGACAAGTAGGACCTGAGAAGAAGGCAGAAACGAGGTCAGAGCCCCAAATGCCAAGTCACATATTCACCCCCACAAAATAGGCATTTCACAGAAGGCAAACTAGTGATGCTCAGAGTAACACGCACACTCACACCCATCAACACCTCACAGCCACACACATAACAAAAACTCAGGCAAAACACACATACCACTCCAAAAGAAAAGCCTCAAACACCACACACACACACACACACACACACACACAACTCCAGGCAAACACACACACTACTCACCCACACACACACTGTGGGAAAACACACCACACCACACATACCAAGGCAAACAAACAAACAGAGTGAGTGTAAGGGCCAAAACAGACATCACTTTAAATGTGTGATTAGCAGCTATGCCATATTTATTGCAGAGTAGGTGGCAGGGCCCCCAATCTGGATATTGAACCCCCACCCCCACGCTAGGGTCGCAATCTGGATCAGGGACTCTGCACCTACACTAGAGTAAAAAGGGAAAAGGGGGGAAGACATCACTGCTAGACACACATTTAAAGTAATGTCTGCTTTGGCTCTCAGTGTCTTGGAAAGAAGCAAGTCTTGAAGGCTGGTGGGCTCTGCCTTTGGCCATCCCCCATTTCTTGGTTTTGTGAGCAACTCTTTGATGAAGAAATAAGATCTGGACTCAGAGGGCATGTGAACACAAGGTTCAGTAGCAGCGCAACCCTTCCCCCCCAAAGCCCAAACCCTGTTTCCTGGCATTAGGCCCAACATTTCTATTTTCTTCTCTGTTTACATCCTTCCCGTAAATGACTTGAAGATCGAGCTGGCCAGTAGCCAGATACACCTGTCTGACAGGTAGAGTAGGACACAGCCTGGGCGCTGGCTAAAAGAAAAACAGTTGACCAACTCTTCAGGGATCTGCACTGCAGTCGGGTTATTATAGGAGGGGAGCCTAGGGGGCAGGGGCTGGGTTGGGGCAAAAGCAGCCTCTTTTACTTAGGTCATAGCAGGGTTTCTCACCTTTCTTATGCCTCAGTGTGAGATGGCAAGAAAGACCAGAAGCCTTATCAGCCCAGTGCAGCATAAACATGGAGATTTGAAGCATTTGCACCTTGGGGGTAGGGTGGGGTGGCAAATGTCCCCCACTAGCCTAATTCAAAACACTACATATCTTTGACCTCTGTACAATACCATAATCCCTCACTTTTGAGATTTTGGACCAGGAACTCCATTGGGTTAGAAAGTGGGTTACCAGCTCCTTCTCTCTCTCAGTCTCTCTCCTTTTCAACCACCAAGATCTTGTCAAGAGGCTGGGAGACCAACGGGCAGCGCAGTCAGCAAGCACACAAAGGCTCAGCAGGATCAGAGGCAGCATGCCTCCCTCTGAATGCCAGTTGCTGGGGAACAAACTGCTTTATAATAGAAAGGTGAGATATAAAAGTTAGAAGTGTAATTAATTAATTCCTTTGTAGTCACAGCAGCTAGAAACATTATCTTCTAAAAGAAGTGGATTCTTGAGAGGCTCAATTCTGCATCTATCCAGTCCCACATTCTGTGCTCTTTCTTTTTAAATTCACACAGCCCTGGACTTGGTGGGTAAAAGAGTTTCATGGAGCTCATGGGTTGGCTGACTTCTGTCTTGTCGAGGGGGCGGGGGTCTATTTTTTTGTATTAGAACCTTTGTGCTTGACCAATACAGTAATACCTTGGATTGCAAGTAACTTGGTTTGAGAGCGTTTTGCAAGACAAGCAAATTTTTAAATATTTATTTATTTATTTATTACTTGATATACAAAGCGACGTCTTGCAATGCAAGTACTGTAGTACAGCTTAAATGAAAAATCTCTGTACAAATTTTTTTGGGGGGATTTCGTTTTGATATAACAGTGTTTTGGATTACAAGCACGTTTCTGGAATGAATTATGCTCTCAATCCAAGGCATGACTGTATGTTTTAAATATCTTAAATGATTGCCTTCACCCATACAATCCTGTCTGTTAGGATCTTCTTTGGAGGCTGTGCTCATTTGTCTGTCAGTAAGATTGTTGAGGTTGGCAGGCATGAGAGACAGGGGTCTTCTCAGCAGTAATTCCACAGTTGTGGAACTCCCAACTGATCTATGCATGGCCCTTACAATGCAGGCCTTCAACTGGACCTTAAAAATGTACCCATCCTGGGCTGCATTCTCCTAACAGTTCTGCTGACTCACAGAGCAATCCAATGGGGCAATGAGTCCAATGGGGCTTACTCCCAGGTAAATTGGTACAGGATTGCAGCCTTAATGTGCCTTACATACCCGGTAAAACTTTGTGGTATGGTTTAGGCCTACAGTATTTTAAAACTTGCTCTCTTAAATTTATTTATTTATTTTATTTATTATATTTATACCCTGCCTTTTTTCCCTGCAAGGAACCCAAGGCGGCTTACATAATCCTCCTCCTCCTCCTCTCCATCTTATCCTCACAACAACCTGTGAGGTACCGTATTTTCCCGTGTATAAGACGCCCCCATGTATAAGACGACCCCCACTGGCAGCTTCGCAACCAGTGCGGTTCTCTCCTCGGCTTACTTCCATGTATAAGACAACCCTCAATTTTTAGTCTAACAATTTTAGGGAAAAGTATAGTCTTATACATGGAAAAATACTGTAGGTTAGGCTGAGAGTCAGTGACTGGCCCAAAGTCACCCAGTGAGTTTCATGGCCGAGCGGGGACTAGAACCCGGATCTCTCGAGTCCCAGTCCAACACTCTCACCACTACTCCACAATGTACCTTAATGCAACATGTTTTGTGTGTGCTGCCTTGTGAGCAGGCACCAGGTAATGAGCCAGAAACTGGCCAATTTTACCCCACAGTCTACCTTGTACTCACCACTGATATACGCATGAAATTCAGGCTATTCAACGTGTCATTTTTAACCTTCGGGCTTGTGCATCCTGATTGCTGAGTTCTAGGCTGTCTCCACACAGAGAAGGAGACGGCTGTTGCTTTTGTGTTCCTTCTCTAGTGAATCTAGCTTATTCCCAAGGAACTAACACCACTAAAAATGAGCAGAGCTATAGAAAAAGAGTAAGGCTCAGTAAAAAAAAAAACTAGCGTACTTTCCTGTCTGCTCTCTTTCTCTAGTTTCCAAAAGCATTTCGGGAAAAGAAAGTCATGAGTAGCTCCCATTAGAAGATTGGATTGTCATGGGGAGAAAAAACCTTTCTTTCTATTCTGGCACCACAATGTGAAAAATAGGATCTGATTCTCCACTCCCCAGCTGATGACCTCTCCTTTAGAGGCCAAGTGCCAAAACCTTCCGGGCTTGGTCATGTGCCAAACAGCCTGCCTCAGCCAGAAGCACTTGATCCCTGCTATTTTGCTAGAGTGTGGCATTTGGGTGGGTGCTGTGAACAGGGTGAGCCTACCTGGTAATTTGGCATAAGCTCAGTCCCCGCTGGGTATTTAAACACATAATCCCCCTTCCACTAAATGAGCTTGCTGAAAACCTGCCTGATTAATTTATCTCCCATCCATCTTCCTGTAGGCTCTCACAAATGCATACAGCCTAGAACTCAGAAGAAGGGTCCCCCGTGTAATTTAGCTGGTCAGTCACCCACTGCCAACTCCTCACGCAACTGAGTTTGCAAACAACCCAGTGCCTGGGTAGTGTTGATCTGTTTAGCTTAGGTAAATGGAGCAAATACTGAGTAAATCTCCTCGAACCTGTTAACCGAAACAGAAACTGGGCCACACAAAATTTGCAAAGCTTCACCTCTACTGTTATATAAGACAGAACAATGCATAGCTTCATAGCACAGGCCCTACCAAAGCAAGTGCATGTTTGAGGAGCACAAGCTTTGCAGAGCAGGGCTTTTCCCATTTAATGTTAAGTAACTGCACCAAAAAGAACAACAAACTATGGATAGAACCAAACAGAGCATGGCTCATATGTAACATGCATCTTTACAAGATTAACCAAGTAAGCTGAAGGAGAAAAGAAGAGGGAGGGAGAAGGGGTGGTCTGGACCAAGGGGGAACACAGGTAAGCCCCCTCTCCATTTTTGCTCATGGGTATGGTATGCATGGGGGGGTGCAGGAGCTGATAGCACTAAGCACAAATATAAGAATACTCTCCCATGAGTACCTGAGGGCTATAGTGAGAAATTAGAGGGGCACTAGTCCCATGTGAATAGCAAGGGGCGGAATTTATCTGGTGTACATAGGCAATATGCCTAATGTACACCAGTTGCTGGAGAACACGGACAGGAGGGTGCTGTTGCACTCATGTCTGGCTTGTGGGATCCCGTGAGCAGCTGGTTGGCCACTGTGTGAACAGAATGCTGGGTTAGATGGACCCTTGGTCTGATCCAGGATGGCTCTTCTTATGTTCTTGTGGGGGAACAGCCAAATTCCCTCACCACATGCTTGGAGCCTTCAGTCCCTCACACCAGGTCTGATTTTTTTTTTGCAGCAACCAGGGCCCAAGCGTGGCGGGAGGGGGAAGGAGGGAACACTTTATTGGGGCTAGGAGATCCAGGAGGGCACATTACCATGAGGAAAAAACTTGAGGCCAAATTGCAGATCATGGTTGAGGATTTTAATGGAAACTCATTTACATATATATCTGTTGTCCAGATCTTGTGAGATTTGCTAGAGCCAATAAGTAGTGTTAGAGCAGAACAAGCACCATTCTGGATAGGAAGTTGGTGGCCCAGGCTCTTCTCAAGCCAAGCTACACATTTCGTTAAAGATGTAGCTAGCAGCTACATCTCCCCCCCCCCATGGTTTTGGGGGTTCCAATTATTATTGGGACCCCTCCCCCACAAGGTTCTTATAAAGTCATTTTAAGAACTGTAAAATGAATTTGCTTTTCCCCTCCTCCCTCCCCATCCCTTATTTCTTGTGTGTCATGTCTTAATCGTAGACTGCAAGCCTGAAGGCAGGAACTGTCATGGTAAATATCTTTGTAAGCCACCCTGGGAGCCCTTTTGGCTAAAGGGCAGAGTATGTATGTATGTATGTATGTTTAAATAAATAAATAAAATAAAGTGCCTTCCAGGTCTATGGCAAAAGTTCATGAAGGGTTCAGCGGGTGTGGAGATGTCTGGCCTGTCATCATCATCATCAGGCGATCACTCGTGACCGAGTAAGATTGTCTTCCGGGATAAAAGGAGGAGATTCTAAAGAAGATTGTGTAGACTCTAGCGATGGGTCCGTAAGTGACTGTGGAGGCCAATTCTAGATCCACACAGCTTCCCACAGTGAGGACACAGGTTACCAGATAGAAGATGGTCCTGTAAAGGATTCATTTGACGTGCTTTTCGCTTAGCACGTTTCTCCCTTTCACCTTGCACTCGGGCTTCTTCAAAGTCCATGGAACCTTTGTGAAAGGCCAACCTCCATTTAGATCGTTCATGGGCCAGAGCTTCCCAGTTTTCGATGTTTATATTGCATTTTTTTAGATTAGCCTTATGAACATCTTTAAACCTCTTATATTGACCACCGATATTCCGCTTTCCATCCTTGAGTTGGGAGTAAAGTAACTGCTTTGGGAGACGGCAGTCAGGCATTCGAACAACATGACCGGTCCACTGAAGTTGGCGTTGAAGGATCATTTTTTCAATGCTAGTAGTCTTTGCTTCTTCCAGTACACTGACATTTGTTCGCCTATCTTCCCAAGTAATTTGCAGGATTTTCCGGAGGCAACGTTGATGAAACCTTTCAAGGAGGTGGAAGTGACGTTTATAGATAGTCCATGTTTCGCAGGCATACAATAAAGTTGGTAATACAATGGCTTCATAAACCAGTGTTTTGGTCTTCTTACAAATATCCCGATCCTCGAACACTCTATGTTTCATTCGAGAAAATGCGGCACTTGCAGAGCTCAGACGATGCTGGATTTCACTGTCGATGTTAGCTGTAACAGAAAGATAGCTGCCAAGATAGAGAAAATGATCGACATTTTCCAGTATTGTCCCGCCAAGCTGGATAGATGGCATCACCAAAGGATTGGCTTGCACTTGCTGATGAAGCACTTTGGTTTTTTTGATGTTAAGTGAGAGACCAAGTTTTTCGTATGCTTCTGCAAAAGCATTTAGGATAGTTTGGAGATCATCCTCTGAATGTGCGGAGGCCACATTATCATCAGCATACTGAAGTTCCACAACGGAGGTTGTAATTACCTTACTTTTTGCTTTCAGCCTGCTGAGATTAAAAAGCTTTCCATCTGTTCGATATATAATTCCCACACCGGTGGGAAGTTTCCCCTCGACAAGATGTAAAACCATGGTGATGAAAATGGCAAATAATGTTGGGCCGATAACACATCCCTGTTTAACACCTGATCCCACTTTACATGGAGCACCATGAGAGCCGTTGTTGTCCAAAACCGTTGCCGTCATGTTGTCATGGAGAAGTCGCAAGATATTCACAAATTTATTGGGGCATCCAATTTTCATAAGGATAGTCCAGAGAGCTGTACGGTCTACAGTATCAAAGGCCTTAGCCAAATCGATAAATGCCATATAAAGGGGTTGATTTTGCTCCCGGCATTTTTCTTGGAGCTGACGTGCAGTAAAAATCATGTCTACTGTCCCTCTAGAGGGGCCTGTAGAGATTACTCCATTGTAATTGGCAGTGAGAGGCTCTAGCACAACAAATCAAACTTTGGAGCAACAAACCAGATGTCCAGCTGATGTCTGGAAAAGTAATCCAATATAGTCACATTGTTTCTGAACTAGAACTAACCAAGGTTCTCTTCTTGGTAAGTTCCGGCATTAGAGGTTGGCACCGTCAAGCACCTGTTGAGGCCCACACTGTGAAGGAGGCCCACCCACTACTACCACCAGATCCCCCTGGCTCTCCTCTTCCTCCTCCTCTCCTTCTTGCTGTTCAACTGGCCCCTCCACGCAGCAAGAAGAACATGGAAAAGGATCAGTAGCCTCCATTTGCCTTGTCCTCTCCTTCTGGGCAGTTGTAGGGTGGCCACTCACACATTGCAGGGGAGGAAAAGCAGCACCAAAAAAGACAGGGATTGGCATACAATTTGCATATGCTGGTTGATGTGTATATATGCAAATGTGGGAATAATTAGTATAATTTAAATAGAAATACAGAGCCTCTCACCATAGTGTGGAAGATTGTGACCAGGTGCCTGTGTGTGCCTGCTCAGTCTGCTGTCTAGGTACTGTCGATGGGCAACTTCAGGGCCCAGCTCTTCCTTCTGATGGTTCCTTATCTTTAAATCAGACTTGGACTGGGTCTGCATGATCACTTGCGGGTGCCATCCTGTGTTGTCCAAACTCGGGGACTGTGGGTTTTGTGAGGGTTAAGCCACCCTGGCAGTGCCCATGGCCCATTTTAGGACTTTTAAACTTCACATAACCCATGGTTCCTAGGTTTGGATGACACAACAAGCTGTGGTCATGGCTTGAATAATCAAAATGGCCACCGGCACGCACCGCAACCCTCAAATAAGCCACTTTGGGCTGTTTGTTTGTGTGAACCAGCCTTTGGACTGGCCACCCTTCTGAAAAAGTAGGACACCTGGCCACCCTATGGGCCCTGGGGCAGAGGACAAGCGAATGGGCAGTGGTGAAGATGGCAAGGCAGTGGGCCAGCTCAGCAAGGGGAGTCCAGTGATGGCATCTTGCTCAAGGGCTCCCCCAGAATCTGGACTCAGCACTGATTCACCCTTCCTTATTATTGATTTATTATATTTTTAATCCACCCAATAACCAATGTTCTCTGGGTGGATTAGAAATAGTCCCTTAAAGAATATTCCTGTTACCTCCTCACATTTTAATTCTGCTCCCAGCGAGAACCTCCGTTTTAAAACCATGAAGGGCCTGTTAAACTGAAGTAACTGTGCGAACATGAACATCCATTTCAGAGTAACATGAGATCCATCTCCAGGCAACAGGGGGTAGAGGCTGGGGCTGAAACGTTGGCTGGGGTGATATGGAGGCAGGTGGTTGCTCTTGTGGGAGGTTTTATCTCTCCTTCCTCACTGCTCCCCAGCTACTTTGTGTCCCTTGACTGCTCTGCACCGCCCCATTGCACTGATGAGCTCATGTTGCCTTGGTAACCATGCAAGGCTAATGCCAGGTGGTTTAGTCATTAGGAGCAAAGAAGAAGGAACAGGTTGGCCCACATCTATTTGCCTGAGGGCAAAACTGCAGAGCCACTGGGAACTTGGAAAAATGCACTGGGTACAGGGGAGCAGGGAAAGACACCAATGTGTGGGTCGGTGGGTGGGGTAGATTAAGGTTGCCAGGTTCAGTACGAGAGAGGACTCCTCTGTCTTAGTGGGCAGAAGGGAGAATTTCCAGTGGCACAACTTTTCCCATGATTTATGTAAATAGGTACGCTCAGATGGTCAGAACAGGATAGGATCAGTCA
This sequence comes from Shinisaurus crocodilurus, assembly GCA_021292165.1. Taxonomy (NCBI): domain Eukaryota; kingdom Metazoa; phylum Chordata; class Lepidosauria; order Squamata; family Shinisauridae; genus Shinisaurus; species Shinisaurus crocodilurus. The sequence continues at coordinate 223,449,817 of CM037877.1, forward strand.
TTAGTGTTTTGCCGCTTATATATCTGGGGATCTCAGGATAACACATATGGGCCTCATTATATTCTCGCAACAACTCTGATGAGAGGTGGATTAGTTGGAAAGGGAGGCTTCCTCCAAGGACAGCCAGCGAGCAGGTCTGAGTCATGGCCGAGCCAGGCTTCCTCTGGACCCAGGTCTCCATTGTACCAAAATGGCCCTCCAGAACGTGTTAAAACCAAGGCCATAATCCAGAGAAGTGTATGATCAACTTGGTGTGCATTTCTGAAACTTGGGGGAGTTTCAACAGTTTGCCAAAAAGCATTTGGGCGGGCGGAGGGGGAGTTTCATTGAACATATGCAAGCTTTTGGATGCAGCTAAAGTGGCTGTCTAGATTATGACCTAAATATTCTCAACAACCATAAATGTAGAATATGTAAAAGATGCCATGAATCCTAACAGAATGCAAGTTCCCAGCAAACCGAGGTTGACCCATCTAGGGGAGAAACAATTGGCACCAAACACTTAAGCTGCTGAGAGGTAGGGAAACACCATAGCTCTCAGAGGAGGGAAATAAAGCAGAAGGCATGGATTGCAGAAGAGAAATAGGGCGGGCCTTCTGAGTTCCAGGAAGAAGGGGAAAGGCAGTCTGAGAGAGAAGGGAGGGGGCACAGACCCAATGGGTAGGGTGCAGGTTAGTGCCTCTGTCCAGGATTTCCGAATACCTAGGAAGGTAATCCTGCATTTCACAGCATTCTCTCATGTACATACTATCTTAGCTGTGGCATTAAAAACAGGAAGGCCTTACAGCATTATAGCACATTTTTAACTCCTTGAAGAGGAGGGAAGGGAAGCAGGGGGACTCCATCAGCTCCTCTGCTCCTTGAGCTGTATGCACTCTCCCTGGTCCTTATAAGAACTTTGCAACTAATAACTAGTGCCGGAGTTTCTTCCTCCTCCCTCCCAATCCTTTTTCCTTTTGTGTCACATTATTTTAGACTGTAAGCCTGAGGGTAAGGACTGCTTTATTACTGCTTTTTGTAAGCTGCTCTGGGAGACCTTTTTCGATGAAGAGGCTAAAAATCCTTCCAATAAATTTTAACTCCTTACAGGAATTACAGCACATCTATTTTAAATGCTGCAGATGCAGATTGCAGATTTTATATTGTATATGTTTTATTATTATTTGTTTATAAATGTTTTTAAACCATCCCTTTTTCCCCCTCCTTAGCTTTAAGGAGATAGATTATTATCTTGTGTACTTATTCCTGTTCTATTAAATGCCATAAAACTGATGATGACACTGCAAACTTCTGGGAACACTTGTCCCCATATTAATCTAAAAAATCCCCTTCAGTGTGTTGGGAAAGTCCTATTAAGAATTCCATTTGCACAGTCATTTTGATTATTTAACATTTCTCTTTTTTTTAAATTAAAATAGTTACATTCCTTGCCAATCCCCACAGTTGGGCAAAACACTGTGAACACACTATATCACAGCTTCACCAATAGACAGTAAATCGGTAACATTCCCTTCACATATGCAGACAAAATTATATTAACGCCTATTTATTCACACATTGATCAATACAGATACATATATTGTTATTCATTAGCTGTTATGATCATGAGTAATAGCAAAACTGAATCTAGTAAAATTAGGCATATCATTGGTGGCTTACGATTCCAAACTCAAGGATGGAAAGCGGAATATCGGTGGTCAATATAAGAGGTTTAAAGATGTTCTTAAAGCTAATCTAAAAAAATGCAATATAAACATCAAAAACTGGGAAGCTCTGGCCCATGAACGATCTAACTGGAGGTTGGCCTTTCACAAAGGTTCTATGGACTTTGAAGAAGCTCGAGTGCAAGGTGAAAGGGAGAAACGTGCTAAGCGAAAAGCACGTCAAATGAATCCTTTACAAGACCATCTTCCATCTGGTAACCTGTGTCCTCACTGTGGGAAGCTGTGTGGATCTAGAATTGGCCTCCACAGTCACTTACGGACCCATCGTTAGAGTCTACACAATTTTCTTTAGAATTTTCCTCCTTTAAAATCTCCTTTTTGTAAATTTTCTTCTTTTTTTTTTATCCTGGAAGACAATCTTACTCGGTCACGAGTGATCGCCTGACTGACTGACTGACGCTGGCTCAAAGCTAAGCAGGATCAGGCCTGGTTATTACTTGGATGGGAGACCCCTCCTCTAGTTTCTTGCATTGAGCAGGGGGTTGGACTCAATAGCCTTGGAGGCTCCTTCCAACTCTCTGATCTATGAAATCTATGCTGGGAATTATACATATTTTCAAATACATATAATATAAACGCAGCAAAAATACAACCAAAAATCACAGCAAACACAAATAAAATTATATTGTTTAAATTGTAAACCAAATATTAAAGTAATATGACTAAAATCAGACTAATAAACAAATATTAACTAAATTACTACTACTAATCACTTCAGGGCTCTCGTGTTCTTTAACCTGATTTTAGCAGCAGCAGCCAGAACACAGCATTCAATCTTGTCAAAGTCTATAGGACCAAGACTATCCATTTACGGTAGATCTAACCTGCACCTATAGCAGGCAGTCCGGCTGCAAGTAATGAGATAACCATTGAACCAGTTCCACAAATACACAGACAAAGTTCTAGACATACTTTTTATTAATGATCTTTTGCAGTCATTGTTTGAAATAGAGGAGGACAGAAAGTAGATTGGCATCTCCTGGTAGAGCCCTAAGTGGTTTGCATTAGATCAGCAAGAGTTTAACAGCAGCAACAACAAAAAGGCTGTAGAATGAGGCACACACTTACCGTACCTGTCTTATTTATGGGCAACTTGTATATCTCTGAGCCTCACTATGTCCCCACTGTAAAATGAGTATTTATGCTTCCCAGAGAGGCTTGCTTGGTGCCTACACTGTGCTCTTTTCGGCACCAGGTGAAGACCTTTTTATTTTCTCAGGCAATTTTAGTTTTTCAGTTTCTGTTTTAAATCTGGTATTGTATTTTAAATCTCAGAGTTCCTGTAGAAAACAAAGTAGATCCTGCAAGCATGAAGTTTGCCCATCCCTTCTGTAAAAGCACACTTTAGCGGATGATTGAACAACTTGGAGAGATAGTTCTCCAAGACCTGAGTGTCTTTTATAAACATGCAGACCTATAGATTGTCTTGCTCTTGCTTGCCACGTTGATAAATTGGAGAACTGAAATAGGATTGTGAGATATGGAGGGTCTGAAGAAAAATGTGGCACATAATGGTCTACAGTAGGGGGTGTTTGGGGTGGGTTTTTTTGTTTGTTTGTTTGTTTGTTGTTTTTGCAAATTAGGGCCTGAGTTTCCAGAGTTCTACTGTTACAAAGTTGCAAGGGTTACCCACAAGCATAAATGCCTTCATGGTAGCCCACACCTAGTCTTCATGCCCTCACCTAGCCCTCCAGGCATTGTAGTAGTGCTGTACTAAGCATCCTGGACAAAGAACCACACAGAGCCAGTCTTATCAAGGTAAAACAGTCCATTTTGAGTGGCAGATGCTACAATGCCATTTTCCTGTATCCAGACTCTACTTCTGGGTGTCATTAAAAAATGAGTGCACGGGTGTGTATTATTGTTACTTTTTTCTCCAGGTGCAAAGATGTCTAAGGTCATCATCAAGACTACAAATAGCAAGTACTTAACCTGGCACACTGCACGCTTGTACATGCATGGTGCTGCCTCTGGCAGCCGATCCACATGTCTTCTGTTCCCTGCCAGATGCCGGCGCTGGAATTCTCTAGCAAGCCAGTAGCAGGTCAAGGACTTTCAGCGTATTGACTTCAGCAGTGGTAATACCTCCCTTTCTGCAAACATTGTGGCTTCCCCCAGAGAGTAAGATGGTACACACAGAGGCCAATATGTACTGTTTAACAACCAATGCTGTTGAACGGTCGGGAAATCGCTGTTTCACTTTGTGGAGGGAGACATACAAGGATGCAAGACTGAAGAATAAGTACGGTACTGCGTGGGCACCAATCAAAACAAACCAGAACTTTCACCAAAACTGAAAACAGCAGCCATGTTCCCCAGAGTCTCCAGGGCACCATTTTCTACACCAGCAGAAAAGCACACTGTTTGTCTCTGGAAGTAAATCCATATTATTTTTCTAATGCAGCTTTTCTGTATCTGTGGAGCACAAATCTGCATGAATATGTCTTATGTGACAGGCCCTGGTTGGAGCAATAGCCCAGTGGCATACTATAAAAAAAAGTGATCAGCAAACGAAAACTTTATGCCTCAAAGGAGTTTTAGCTGTATTCCAAGATCAGATATTGAGAAGCATAGCAAATCCATTACAAAAACAATAGAAACTGAGAAATGTTGCTGACATACTGAATCAATAGATTGCATCATTGTTTATTGCCCATCATAGTAAAATATTGACTACCTAACATAATATAACCAAATAGGAAAAAGATATCTATAAATGAATATTAAGCATCCACACTCATGATAAGTATCAAGTCTGGGGAGAGTCAGGGCTATATTAATCATTATACTAAATGTGCCAAAGAGTAGGCCGAGGGTGGGGAACCTCTTTCAGCCCGATTCAATTCTCGAGGAGCACTTGGGGGCTGCATTTCACTGGTGGGCAGGGCTGAGGGCAAAAGGGTTGGGGCCAAAAATATGAAAATTACAACAACAAAAACCACCAGCATATTGTAGCTTAAAGCTTTTACTGCCAGCAAATAAGCCATAGGAGAGGCATTTCAACCTTTTAGAGTGGGGGGAAAACTGCACAAAAGCTGGGAAACCAGCAAACGATTGGAAGGGGGGTAGAAGGGGGTTTGGCCCTCTGGGGAGCCCCAGAGGGCCAGGTTGGCAGGCCTGAGGTTCCCTGCTCCTGATATAGGCCATACAAGTGGACACCTCGGGCACAAGAGTTAAAAGGGTGCCGCCACCACAATACACAGCGGCTTCTTAACCAGGCGCTGCCCATTTTGGTCCTTTTTCTCCTGCACCCTTATTGCAGTGTATGTTTCACGGCAACCATATGGTGTTTGCTCTTTAAAAGGGGTGTGCCATGTTAACTTACTTGCTGTGCAAAGTGGTAGAGCAGAATTAGGAGCATTTATTTATTTATTATATTTATACCCCGCCTTTTTTCCTGCAAGGAACCCAAGGCGGCTTACATAATCCTCCTCCTCCTCTCCATTTTATCCTCACAACAACCCTGTGAGGTAGGTTAGGCTGAGAGTCCGTGACTGGCCCAAAGTCACCCAGTTAGTTTCATGGCTGAGCGGGGACTAGAACCCGGATCTCCCGAGTCCCAGTCCAACACTCTCACCACTGCTGAGCCCTGGGGAGCTTAGGCAACAATACCTGTGCGAGAAGGAGGAGTTGGATCCAGGGCATGGTCTGAAGGCTCATGATACAGCAACCTTGGTGAAGCTAACCTGGATCTGGGAGACTGCCTAGAATTCCTTTGTGTTCTGCTTCTAAATGCCAATGCGGTCGATGGAGGACTCAAAAGAATGGCTTACCCCAGAGTAGTGTGCAGGCCCCTACCTTATTTAATATCTATACTAATGATCAACCACTGCCTCAAGGCACTAAAAGTTTCACCTACGCTGATGACCCTGCACTCGCTACTCAGTCAGTTTTGAGACAGTGGAACACGTCTTAACATGCATTAGAAGACCTTGGCACATATTATGACAGAAAGCAACCTAAACCTAATCCTACCAAGACTCAAATATGTGCTTTCCATCTGATAAATAAACAAGCATCCAAAAAACTCCAGGTTTTCTGGAAGGGTGCTCAACTGGAACACTGTTTTGCCCCTAAATACCTGGGCATTATTTTGGATCGCACACTTACCTATAAGAAACACTGCCAAAATATAAAGCAAAAGGTCTCTGCAAGGAACAATACCCTTCGAAAGCTATCAGGAACCAGCTGGGGCACGCAACCGCAAACACTAAGAACTACAGCTTTGGCTTTATGTTATTCTGTAGGTGAATATGCCAATCCAGTGTGGTATAGCTCAGCCCACACAAAACAGGTGGATGTGGCAGTTAACAAAAGCTGCAGAATCATTACCAGATGCCTAAAGCCAACTCCTGTTGATAAAATCAATTATCCAGCAGGCATCACTCCTAGTAGCATAAGGAGAGAGGTAGCAGCTAACAGTGAAAGATTCAAGGCTTCTACATCAAATGTGCATCCACTTTTTGGTTACCATCCTGCACCTCCTAGATTAAAATCAAGGAAAGGTTTCTTCAGAACATCTGTGAATAGTGAAGGAACAGTGAAAGATGCTAGGATTAGAATGTGGAAGGAAAGAATCACCTACCCCTTGGAATGGCCAGAGCCCCAGGAAAGTCTAGCTCCTGGTTACACAGAGAACTGGGTAACCTGGAAGTCACTTAACAGGCTAAGGACGGGAGTCGGCAGATCTAAGGTGAATTTAAGAAAATGAGGCTTTCAAACTGATACAGTTCTTGGTTGTGTGGAGAAGAACAGACAACTCCACGTCTATGCCAGGGCACTCTATGTCCTTTAACAAGCACTATGGAGGACTTGATGCTGGCTGCTCCAAATGCCCTTGATGTTACTCATTATTGGACAAAAATTATTTGATATATTTATTTTTAATTTTATGAGCCTGTCCATGTAAATTAGCATGTATTTCATATCTGTTTTTATATATAGGCTGTTGCCTAATTTTATTTGTAATTTTATTTTTTCTGTAGTGCTCCTGACACGAATAAATAATAAATAATAAAGAAATAAATTCTTATTACTGCTGGAGAGACAGTGCGTGCATATATGCAAAACTGGTTCAGTGGCTGAGTTGTGTACATCCTTAAAGAGGGGCCATGGAGCGGAGGAGAAGAAAAGGACACAAGGGTATACCGAGTGTGCATGGTCAACAAGAGTGTAGGGCTTTGTGGAAGTGGTGGGATTGGATAAGAAAAGGTTGGTGTGATAATATATCCAAGCCATCTAAAGCGGGGAGGGGGCTGCAAGACCATTAAATCCAGAGTCTAAAATTACCCAGTTGCACCACTGGCTAGACAAGGGCTAAGTTTGATGGGTGATGAGTTAAGAGCTACGGGGACAGTGGTCTTGCCTTCAGATAGCACAGTGTTCTCCAACCTTGGGTCCCCAGATGTTTTTGGCCTACAACTCCAATGTTTTTGGCCTACAACAATATGTGACAAGGAGTTGTTGGCCAAAAACATCTGGGGACCCAAGGTTGGAGAACACTGAGATAGCAAGTTTGCAGCCTGGAGATGACCCTGAACCTGCTGTTGCTGCTTCTTAGCCACCATTATGCATGCAGAGATAACCTCCTGCAATGCACTATTCATGATTTTGAAGGCTAACTGGGAACTATGTCCAATATAAAATTCTGCTGCTCTCCTCTAGTGGAAGCAAAGCAGAGACAGCAAATTATACCGATTTTGACTCAACCCACATTGGCTACAGAGGAGTTTCCAAGCCCAATTCAAATTGTTTGTGCAAATCTTTAAGCCCTAAATGACTTGCTCCTTCCTACCTGAAGAGGCACCTCATTCCACATACCGTATTCCGCTCTGTGTGTTGTGATTTGCTGGATAGACCCTTTTAGTGAGATAAAGTCTGTGAGAGTAAGAAGCAGGGCCTTCTCTATGATGGTACCCATTATTTGGAACTTGCTCTGGACAGAGGCTTATCTCATTACCTTTATGTATCCAGTTTTTACAAGTAGGTGAACATCTTCCTTTACCAGAAGCCATTCCTGAAGGCTGATGTTTGTAAGTTGCTGTTGGGGTTAGACATTTGGGGTTTTAATGTTTACATTTCGGGTTTTATAGTGAGATTGTGATTATATTGTGATTTTTATTGAATTTATTTATTTTATTGCATTGTTTACATTAGAATAATTATCTGTCTTACATTGTACACTGCCTTGAGTACTTCTAGTGGAAAAACAGTTTCTAAATGTGATAGATAGATGATAGACTATTATATTTTCTAAGGTCCTTTGATACTCCCGATTCTATAAGATCCCAACTTTCATTACAATTTACTTTCCAAAACAGTAAGTCTCCTGGTGTGCCAGGTTTAGATATTCAAATCCCCTTTCTGTTTGTATATTTGAAGATAATAGTAACATGTAACAGGCCTGTGGCTTACGCTGGCTCAGCTTGTCTGAGTGTGGAAAGCTAAGCAGGGTCAGGCCTGGTTATTACTTGGATGGGAGACCCCTCCTCTAGTTTCCTGCATTGAGCAGGGGGTTGGACTCGATAGCCTTGGAGGCTCCTTCCAGCTCTATGATCTATGAAATCCTTCTGATTACAACACATTATTATTACTATCATTACTACTATTATATAATCAGCAGCAGCAACACAGCTACCCTGTGCCATTCCAAAGCTGGTCGCTTTACCAGCTTGCACAGTTATTCCCAAATGAGCCTACAGCTCAGTGCCTTAGAGGGGTCCCTGAGGCCTACATAAGGGAAATGATTATAGGGTGTTTTCTCTTATTAAAGACTCAAAAAAATGCAGATTAGTAGTGGGCCCCTGAACAGACTTTGATCTCAAGCCTTGAAACTCTATCGCTCTGGTTACTGGTCCACATCCTTTCTCTAGTCACTAGGATGATAATTTCCTGGACTGAACAAGGGGTCTCTTTGTGGCTGGAGCTATCCCAGCAACATATGTATCTGAGCAAGGCAGGCCCCAAGTAGATGCCCATCCAACTGTAAACAATGCCCTTCCTGTGAAGCAGGAGACAGGCTCTGCCTACATTCAGTTGGCAGAGCTGGGCTATAGGCAAAAAGGCGTAACAAATCTTATTCAAGGCAGCTCCAGATTCTCCATGCTCCCAACAAAGGATGGAGGACATGATAATGTGGTTGAATTACATAGGACCAGGCCAGCACACAGCAGTTCTAGGGCATCAAAAGACAAAACTTTCCAGTCATTGCCACGTCAGCATCACCTAGGCACTCTCATGGTGTGTGGATGGCACACATTCAAGGATGCCGCTAAGATAGGGAGTTTTAGGTTTGTGAATTGGGATGAAAATAGCTCCCTTCTTAAGCTCAGTCACTTCTCTCTCAGCCTGAGAAGTACTCCCTGTGCTATTCCCACATGATTGGACTTAAAAGAGAACTGGTTCGTATGTAATGACAAACCATGGTTTAATTAACCTGGTTTGCTGAATCGTGGGTTTTTGTTACGTGCAAACCCAGAACTATGGGTTAACTATGGGTTGTTAACCATGAACAACCCACGAAGAGAACCCATTGTTTTGTTATGTATGAACCCAGAATCATGGGTTGTTCATGAGTTGTTTTGCTAGTCTACAGAAGCAGCAGGTAAAACCTACAGCCTCTTTACATGCCAGTACTGTAGTGCCACAAAGGCATCTGGGATACAGGGAGGGAGCAGGTGGAGGAGGAGGGGAACAAACAACCCCGGGATTGAGAAAGCAAACCATGGTTTGTTCAATCATCTGGCAGACAAACCCTGAGTAGGGCAACAAACCACGGTTTAAATAAACCATGGGTTAGTGTTACGTGCAAATGAAGCCAGTGTCACAATATACAGAACGTACCATTTTCTTTTTTATTTTCTTTTGAATTACTTTATTTCTCGTTAGAAACAAAACTCTTTAGAGAGAAAATACTCTGTCACCACACTTCTCTCAAGCAAGGAAGAGCTCATGTTGCCTTAAAAGGAGGAGGAGGAGGCAGGGCTGGCAGTGAGGCAACTGCCTCCGGCAGCAGTCAGTGGAGGGCAGCAGTGGCAGCCCCCCCCCCGCCATTCTTCCTGAGCCCTGTTAACTTGGAGGACAGAACTGTCTGTGCCACGCAGCCTATCCTGCACCCTCTAGTCTGAACTAGCCTGGTGCCCTGAGGTGTGGTAGAAGGCCCTATCATACTGCCAGTGTTGAAGTAAGATTCAGCTGCTAGCCCGTTGTCTCCTCTATGTGGAATGGTGGTAGGTGCCTTTCCCCCCTTTCTCTCAGGCAGCAAAATGTCTTGGGCCAGACCTGGGAGAGAATAAAAGCAAGGCTACCCCCTTCTTCTACAACAAGCAGTGACCCTCCTCACTATTTTGTGAATCCTCCCCCCCAAAAAATATTTTATTCAGTTCTTTGTATATTCACCCTCTCCAGTGCTACAGTGCAGATCTACCCTATTGACTGATTGATTGCTTTTAAGCAGCAAATGTACAATCATTCCTTACAGCAAGGCTACACTTTCATCCATTATAACAGGACAGAATATCCTGCTATTGGATAGCAGGATAAACACTGGTTTATGAAGCCATTGTATTACCAACTTTATTGTATGCCTGCAAAACATGGACTATCTATAAACGTCACTTCCACCTCCTTGAAAGGTTTCATCAACGTTGCCTCCGGAAAATCCTGCAAATTACTTGGGAAGATAGGCGAACAAATGTCAGTGTACTGGAAGAAGCAAAGACTACTAGCATTGAAAAAATGATCCTTCAACGCCAACTTCAGTGGACCGGTCATGTTGTTCGAATGCCTGACTGCCGTCTCCCAAAGCAGTTACTTTACTCCCAACTCAAGGATGGAAAGCGGAATATCGGTGGTCAATATAAGAGGTTTAAAGATGTTCATAAGGCTAATCTAAAAAAATGCAATATAAACATCGAAAACTGGGAAGCTCTGGCCCATGAATGATCTAAATGGAGGTTGGCCTTTCACAAAGGTTCCATGGACTTTGAAGAAGCCCGAGTGCAAGGTGAAAGGGAGAAACGTGCTAAGCTGAAAAGCACGTCAAATGAATCCTTTACAGGACCATCTTCTATCTGGTAACCTGTGTCCTCACTGTGGGAAGCTGTGTGGATCTAGAATTGGCCTCCACAGTCACTTACGGACCCATCGCTAGAGTCTACACAATCTTCTTTAGAATTTCCTCCTTTTATCCCGGAAGACAATCTTACTCGGTCACGAGTGATCGCCTGATGATGATGACTAGATAAAGCATGAGAATTAAGGAGGAGTCCTGTGCTAAAGGGGGAAAGCCAGGGCGATGCCCCCCCCCCTGGATTCTGGAAAGGCCACAAGGGTTGATCAAAATGGGAACTACCGGTATTTGTATCCATGCTTACCTTCACATCAGACACAGGTACATTGTGATTCATTTTATTTATTTGCCATGGGATTGACTTTTAATATGAGAAGCAGCCCTTTGCAAACCAAATAAAGTTGGGCTTGGATGGCAGGCCATGAAGAAGGAGGAGGAGGAGGAGGAGGAGGAGGAGGAGGAGGAGAGAGCCCTCAGGCAGGAGGGCAGCCCTTCCCTTAATTTGCCAGTGAAATTTCCCAGGAAGCAAGCTTAGCTGTAGCTAGCAGCTAGGTAATTTTAGATCCATGTCTAGAGGTTACAGCTGACCTGGATGAAGAAGCTCACAGAATGTTTGGCACAGGCATTTGGCAGATTAAAAAAAACATGCCCTTTTGTTTCTGAGGCTCCTCCTTCTATGATCAGGCCCAGCAACTATTTGCGCTAGACAGTAACATTTAGATCAGGCGTACAGAACACTGGGCCTGGGGTCCAAATCTGGCCCACCTGGGATCCCAATCTGGCCTTGGCGGGGTGTCCCCAGATGACCATGCCCCCTTCTCCATGCCACACCCCCTTTCCCCCAACATCTAGAAGATTGAAATGCCTCTCCCAAGGCTCAGATATTGGCAGTAAGAGCTTTAAGATAAAATATGCTGGTATTTTGGCCCTGCCATTTGCCTTCAGCTCTGCCCACGAATGGAATGTGGCCCCCAAGAGCTTCTCTGAAATGGAATGTGGCCCTTGGGCTGAAAGAGGTTCAACACCCCTGATTTAGATCATGGTCCCACAACTGAGGGATGGGGGAGACAGCCCTGATGAGATGGGTACTGTAGGTGCACAGTTCTTTCCTTGGTATCACTCTCTTTAAATTAAGGATGCAATCCTATGCATGTTAGACAGAAAAAAGTCCAGACTGGGGAATGCTGGGAGTTGTAGAACTTTTTTCTGTCTAAACCTGCATAAGATTGCACCCTAAATGGCTTTCTTTCTGACTCTATTTCATTGTTATGGCACTTCCATGCGACTTTTCAACTTGCATATCTTCCTCAGTTTACATACAGACCTCTGGTATTATAGGATACTTTAATCTACCAGGTTGAAGACACCAAACGTGTACAATCATCTCATATTGCAACATGACATTTTAAGCTTTGGAGAGATTCTTACTTCGCAGATTGCACTACACTACTGTCTTTAGGGTAAACCATTGATCACGTTCTCCCCTGTAGCAAGGAGAATGCAATACAGTAAATACAATGTTGCATTGTCCCCAGGATGGAGTCACCTTGGGACAACTGCACCCTCTGATAGTAGCACAGCAACGAATTTATGGTATGGTATGTAAACAGTTCTTTGTCACTTGGAAGATCAGGCTGCAAGATGGGTCTGTTTCATCCGCAGAGGAGCCAGAACATGTTGGGTTTTGTTTTTTTTAAGGATGTTTTAAAACATAACTTCATGTAAAAATTAAGGGACAACAACAACAACAACAACAACAATAATAATATTTTATATTTGGTCATAAACCAATACAAAATTAAGGGACAGTATCCAACTACCGCTAGTGTAAATTGTATTGCACTAGTGCAAGTGACCTCTAGCACAGCTCCAATAGCATTTGCTGGAATAGCAGATTTACCTGGAAAACTTGTCATGCCACCAAATGCTATTGGTGTTGAGCTAGAGGTCACTTGCACTATTACAACTTAATTTCCGCTAGCAGTAATGTCAAGTTGGATACTGCCCAAGGGTTGTAGGATTGAAAAATACAGACAGCATGAAACGGCTTTCCAGAAGGGGAAAAAACCCTGTTTTGTTCTGCCCAACAAGGGATGTTTGGGGGTGATAAAGCAACTGTATTTATTTGATTGTTTGTTGAATAATAAATATTAAATAATAAAATAATAATAATAAAATTTTATTTCTTACCCGCCTCTTCACTCAGATCGAGGCGGGGAACAACCATAACATAAAATACATAAGTAGTTGAAATGTTATGGGCAGTGCAATCCTACATGCCCGCTAGGCAGCGTCTAGATGGCCATCGGATTTTTGAGAGACCCAGCTCTGAGGTTGGAAAATTGCTCTGACCTCGTCGCTGGGTCTCTGCGCTTGGAGTGCCCTCCCCCACTTGAAGCCAGTGTGGAGAACAGCATCGGCTGCATCTCCGAGATCTCAAGAGCGACCTCAGAGATGGGGTTTAGGGGGCGTTCCGAGGGGAGGGAAGGAGACAGGTGCGGCCAAGATAGGAGGTATCCTGGTAGCCCCTCAGCCTCCTTCCCTTCCACTCCAAAGAGCCTCAGCTAGAGAGCAGACATTGGCCGTCGAGCTGAGTTGCAGGGCGGGAGGAGCATGGTGGCGACCTCTGCCTCTGCACTCCTCCCGCCCCCCATAGGATGCCCATAACCCTCTGAATTCAGAGGGTTACGGGCATCCCAACTGGATCACACCCTTATTTAATTTAAGGCAATATCACTTATTTCAGAATGTATCTCAGAATTTATCAGATCCACTGAAAATAATTAAAATTTGACGCTACTGTAACACTCAGTATATCCAGTATAGTTTCAGCTACTTACAGGGAGCTACTTCTGTTACTCTCTTTAAGAGGGCCTTCCCCCATCTGACTCTGTCAGTACATGGCCCACATGCTTGTCCAATGGGAAAGAATTGTGCAAAGCAAGTTCCGGATTCGGATGCACTCTTGTGGCAAGGCTTCCTGTCTTCTGGCAAGGAACAGAACATATCCCTCTCTTGGGATGGCAGTCAAGACCACTGTCTTTTTAGCAAAAGGCTCCACATAACACTGGAGGTTTGGAGGCTGGAGAAGGGAAAGCAGGCCCTGCTCTAAAAGTGGCAAGTGACAATGAGCATGTGGCTAGCTGGCTGGCACTATTCCTGGGATGAATACCTGGGAGAAGGTGTCAAGAGTCTCTCCCCAAGCCTCCTAGAAAATGTGTCAAACCTCAGCCTCTGTGCTCACATGTGATGGAGAATAGGAATATGCATGAGTCCACAATGCATGCACAGGCAGAAACGTGGTAGGAAACCTTTGCACAGGTTGTGGTGCCTGCTATATGAATGGGGCCCTCTTTTCTCACGGCCTCGTAGCTGCAGGCAGGCAGCTTGCAGCATACAGCAAACCCTCTCATAGGCTCCACTGTTTTTCAGCATCTGGACTTTAATATGGGAGACATGCAGGTCAGGAACAACACTCTTGGAATGCCCACAAGGCTGGCCCTGCTATTTATTTATTTATTATATTTATATCCCACCTTACTTCCCGCAAGGAACCCAAGGCGGCTTACATAGTCCTCCTCCTCTCCATTTTATCCTCGCAACAACCCTGTGAGGTAGGTTAGGCTGAGAGTCAGTGACTGGCCCAAAGTCACCCAGTGAGCTTCATGGCCGAGCGGGGACTAGAACCCGGATCTCCCGAGTCCCAGTCCCACACTCTCACCGCTACGCCACGCTGGCTATTAGGCAGAGGGAGGTGGCTGCCTCAGGAGCAGATGCTGGGGACAAGGGTAACAGCACCTCCAGACATTCCTCTTGAGCCCCCTGGCCACTCCCCTCTGTTGGAGGCGGCATGCCCTGCACCCCCTAAACTAGCCAGCTGCCCTGAGGGGCAATGGAGAATGCTGCCTTGTCCCCAGTGTTGAAATAAGATTCAGCTGCCAGACCCAGTTGGCTTCTGTACATGGCGTGGTGAGGAGGCACCTTCTTCTCCTTTGCCTCAAGTAGAACAATGTCTTGGACCTAGGAATGAGATATCAAAACTTCCTTTAAAAGGGGAAATAAAATGCAGTATGTAATTGTGGGGAGCTTAGAAAAGGGTTGTCTATATTTTTTATCAGTTTATTATTATTTTTTTGAAAAAAAATATTCCCCAAAGTACTACGTAGTTCACATGTTTCTAACTCCAACCACATTATTTCTTTAGGGCGTGCTATAATATCCACTATATGTTTTAATTGATTCGCTATATAATACCATTTTAAATTCGGCAAACCCAAACCCCCTACTTTTTGTGCTTTATACCATCTTGTTTTAGTAATCCTAGATTTTTTCCCTCCATTACAATATGTATTAATAATTGATTGCCAATCTTTAAGTTCCTTATCTGATATCGCACTTGGTATCATCCGAAATAAAAAATTTATCTTTGGCAAAATCTTCATTTTAATCAAAGCAATTCTACCAAACCAGGAAAGTCCAATTTTTTTATACTCCTCTATTTTATTCTTTACCTCATTCTTTAATTTCCTATAATTCTGATCTCCCAATTTATCTACCGTATATCTTTTGGAATTACAATTCCTAAATATTTAATTACATTATTAATCTTATAATTACTTTTTTTTTACACATTTCAATCTCTTCTCTTTTACTATAGTTAAACAACAAAAATTTAGATTTATCCCAATTAATCTGTAGCCCCGTTACTTCCCCGAACTCCTTTAAATGATTCTCCACTCTATCCATATTTTCCATAGGGTTTTCGATTGTCAAAAGAGTATCGTCTGCAAAAAGATTTATTTTTATCTTCTCCCTAATCCCTATCCCGCCTATATTTCTATCTTCTCTAAATACATTTGCTAAAATCTCCATTACCAATGCAAACAAAATAGGCGAAAGGGGACATCCTTGTCTAGTTCCTCGACCTAGGTAAATTTGCTCTGTTAAACCATCATTTACTACAACTGATGAAACATTTTTTGAATACAATTGATTAACTACTCCTCTAAAACTTTCTCCAAACCCCATAATTTTAATTAAACTTTTTAATGCTGGCCATTCCACGCAATCAAAGGCTTTAAAAATATCTAACGCTATTACCCCTGCTCTCAATTTATTTTTCTTTATTAAATATATTATATTTAAAACTCTTCTTGTTAAATCTGCCATTTGTCTTCCTTACATAAAACCACATTGGTCTATCCCGACATATTTAGTAATAAACTTGTTCATCCTTCTCGCTAATATTGCTGTCATCAATTTTGCATCTTGATTTATTAAGGAAATGGGTCTATAGGAACCTGGCTCCGTTAAATCCTTCTCTGGCTTCGGGATTAAAATAATCTTAGATTGCTTCCATGAAGAGGGGATCTCTCCCCCCTCCAAAAAAAATCATTAAATAACCTCTTTAGTCTTGGAACCAACATTTTCTTAAAGACCTTGTAGTATTCAGCCCCTAAACCATCCAGTCCAGGGGTCTTACCCTCTTTCAGTTTATTTATTGCATATTCTATTTCCAATTCTGAAAAAGGTTGTTCCATAATTTCTCTATCTTCATCCACTAGTCTAATTTTAAAATGCTTTCCTATATATTCATTAATCCTCTCTTCCGTACAATCTCCAGCCTTGTACAATTCTGAATAAAATTCATGAAATATTTTTAATTTGTCCTGCATTAAATTATGTCCTTTCCCTTTTTTATCTTTAATTGCCCCAACTATACTTTTTTCTTTCTTTTTTTGTGTGGATCTTGCTAACATTTTCGAATTCTTATTGCTATTTTCAAAAAACTCTCTTTTCAAATAAATAAATTTATACCAGGGATATCTCCATTAACTCCGGTGGTAGCTCTTAAGGATTTTCCTGAAAACTTAAGATTAGAGCTGGAGGGTAAACTAAGAGAAGAAAGGGTTATTAGATTGACCGATTGGGTGGAAAAGATGGGGACTAGAGATCAAATAATGGAAATTGTTGGGAGAAGAAGATTATCGTGGTTAAATTTACTACAGTTAGAACAGTGGTCGAAGAAATGGAAAAGGAAAACTGAGTACGAGAGAGATTTAACTAATTTTGAAAAGATGGTCATGTCTAGAGACGGCCTACCAGGTAATGCATCAACAAGAGGTATAACGAGGGATTTATATAGATTGATCCAAAAAGCAAAAGAACAAGAGGATCAGCTTAAGACAGTATGGGATAATGAATTTGAAGAGGTGACCTCGAAGGTGGGGTGGAACAATATATGGGATAGACGGATTGTGAAAATGATGTCAATTAGGATAAAGGAAAATTTTTATAAACTAATTTGGAGATGGTATTTAACTCCAGTAAGATTAAATAGAATAGATAATAATTGTTCTGCATTATGTTGGAGAGGATGTCAGGAAAAAGGGACATATGCTCATATGTGGTGGAGTTGTAAAAATGTATTGGTGTTTTGGTGAGAGGTTTTTACAGAAATATCGAAAATTATTGGTACTAATTTAGAGGTCTGTCCAAAATTAGCATTGTTATCAATAACTGAGAAGCTTATTTGTGATCAAAATATGAAGGAGTTAATTGTAAACTTGTTAACTGCGGCCAGGCTAATGATAGCGAGAAATTGGAAAGTACATGTTTTCCTAATAACAGACTGGTATAAGGAAGTTTGGGACATAGCCCTAAATGATAAACTAACTAGTAGTATCAAATGCAAAAAAGGATTGCTAAAGAAGAATAATTTTATGGAGATATGGAATCAATTACTAGATTATGTATTAATAAAGGGGAAGGGTAACATGCCTTGTCAGGATATGTTATATTTTTGGAATTTAGACTTTATTTGATCAAGAGGATAGAAGTATATTAATTGGTCCCTTGGAGGGTGGGGGGGAGCACTTTATGGTTTATTGTATGTTGATTATGTTATATTTGTGTGATAATTTTGTATTTTGCTAAATATATTTTCTGTGTTATAATTTGTTTTGAAAAATAAATAAAATATTTAAAAAAAAATTGTGGAGAGCTTTATATCTTGGTGTAAGGAGAAGGTAAAGGGTGTCTTCTAAACTATGGTGTTTGAGAGAGGACGTCCTGTTCCAAGAAGCTTTGTGCAGCTAGTGGTGCCTTTTCTGTGGAAGCAGATATTTACAAAAGAAAGAAATGGTAATCTTTCCCAACAACTGCACATTCCCTAGAAATGGTAGCATAGAGCTTAAAGTATCCTGAAGATACTGTTAGATTGGTCAGGACCTCATTGGCTGTTCCGATTAGACTTGGGGCATATCTCTGTTAAAATCTTATATTGGTTTTACACCAGTTTAACAATCATGACTTCTCCCAAAGAATGCTGGGAACTGTAGTTTAGTGAGGGTGGTGAGAATTCTGAGTTTAAATCCCTAGCCCTCCACCCCCGCCCTGTCACAGCACTTCTCAGCATTCCTTGGAAAGGGAAAGAGGATTTTCAACAAGTATAGATCTGTACTGTAAATATGCCTGTGATTGCAGAGAAATGCAGAAGAATGAGGATCACATGCTGAAAACAGCAAACATTTTGTGCAGGCAACTTGGGACAGGTTTAAAACATTAAGTTCAAATCATAGACACCCCAGACAGGTACAAGCACTTGAGAGATATGTACGTGGGAGTGGAGAGGACAGGTACACCATGTATGTGGAACAAGAAATGAGTAGCAATTATAGGCGTAGATGTGTAAAGATAAGGAAAGCGATGCAGAGGGTTTTGTGCAAAGACAGGAAAGTAGGCAGGATAGAAGAGTGGGAGTCTGTCTTTATATTGTAGTGTTTGCCAGTAATATTTATATGCATGGATTGTGATCAAATACCAATATTATGGGTGTGCCTATCTGCACTTTGCCTGAAACATGTTTAAGGCAACCTGTCTTTCTGTCTTACAGTTGTTCCACTGTCCTGAACTCGCCTCTTTTACGTAAGCTGATCTCATTGTTCCTGTTAGTGTAGCAACAATAATGGATTAGCTCCATTTCTCACCGCCAGATACACAGGACTGGTGACTCAATAACTCAGGCACGCAAAGTTTCATGACCTGCCTGAGGTCACGTAACAGTCATTAGAATGCCACTATTTGCCTCCTCAAGCCACTGGGTACCTACTACTCAGGCTCAGCCTCCAGAGTCTGAGAAGGAAAAAAGCTTGCTTGGCAAGAGGGAAAACCTTGTGGTTAGGTTAAAACTCAGAACTCAGGAATTCTGGGGACCAAACCAGATGCAACACAGGAAATGCATGAAATAGCCAGCTGTAGTCAAAGCAACCTTCTCTTATCAAAGCAGAGGGATGAGAAGCAGAGGCAGGGATAGCAAGTGGGAATACAGGGCAGGAGCCGCCCCCCCCCCCAAGCTGCAGAGTAGAGGCAGGGCGAAGGTTTTCTGTAGTGACTTACTCAACCTTATGTCATGCAGTAGTTTCAGACCACACCAACCTCCGCTTGCATAATGTGTTTATTCTGTAGTCACTTTGCATTGTCCCAGCAGCTGGTTCATTCAAGAAGCTGGACTCAGCGTGGCTGAAAAGTCCTGCCTCCCTGGCAGCCAAACACAAATGGAGGTGACCTACTGCCGCCTCTTTCCAGACTGCTGGTCACTGAACTCTGGGCTGGAGTATTTCAGCGAGTGTTGTTTTCCGGACTTGACTTACGTACCTGTAATTGTAACTGGAATGCTCTTGATTCTAGATCCACAACCTGATGAAAAAGGGAATGTTAAAGACTGCATTTCTGTCTAACAATGAGTTGTATGATAACTGCCCTGTTATTTGGGTCTCAGTAGAATGCACATTTCTTTAAATGTAATTTCCTGATCCCCAAAAACTGGATGATTAATCAGCAGAATACAAAATAAAAGCCCTGTGCCACCTTGACGACCAGTAGTCCATTACTACAGTATGCATGTTTATTCAGAAGTAAGTCCCGGTGTGTTTAATGGCACTTGCTCTCTAATAAGTATTTCCAGAGGGGTAGCTGTGTTAGTCTGTTGCAGCAAAAACAACAAAGAGACTTGAGGCATCCTTAAAGACTAACAAATTTACACCAGAATAAATTTGTTAGCCTTTAAGGTGCCACAAGACTCTTTGTTGTTCTCCCTAGTAAACATGTTTAGAATCGCAACCTAAGAGGTTTATTGTGGTCTTAGCTTTCTTGGACCATATGCCATAATAAATCTGTAGTCTTTAAGATGCTGGTGTAACAGATCAACATGGTTACAACTTGGATTTCATTAGTGGAAGAAGCTACAAACAGTCGACAGCCAGATTTTAACGGTACCACTAATATTATTTTGTGCTGTGTTACCTCGGATGGCTGGACTGAAATTGCAAACCACCCAAGCCCCAGTCCTGCTTCTGGAAAGGACATGAGCGTGATTTTATTGTCGTTCCAGCTTTTATTGCTGGCTCCTTGATTACAAAACTCAGTTTGTTTCTCAGCCTGCCAAGCAGGTGAATGCTCACTTTACAGGCTGCAACCAGCACCTGGCAACTTTATCAGTGTGTGTCAGACATATGCCCTTGAAAGACCCCAAGAGCACCAGTTCATCTTGCAGTCCATATTGTTTGCTGCCAGGGAGGCAAACATGCCCTCTCCCATATCCACCCTTTGGATCCTTAGGGGCATCTAGGTCAAAACAAAACCATCCATGTTATCTCACTTGGTCACTACTAGCCACTGTTCAGCTTTAAGCTTCACTTCTCTAATGAAACTACCCTCATAGAAGAAGTAAAGGTAGCTGAGCTGGCCATAAGAAAAATCCCAAAATCCATATTAGTGGCACTGGCATACCTTTATTAGGGCAACTCAAAGGTCAGAAAAAATGTGCAAGTTTTCAAGATCCCCAGCTCTCTTCATCAGGCAAGATGTTACAAAAAGCAGATCTATGTAGGTGTGGGAGGAGGGGATAGGAGGAGGAGAAAAGCTGATTTGATGTTGGAGTCATGGGATCTACATCATGATCAGAGGGTGGATTCACAGGACATGGGAAGCCCTAGGTGGCTTATAATCCACCCCGTGCAATTACTTAGCCTGCCCCCCCCCCCCGGTTGTGCCTGACAGATGATCAGGCACAGTGAGGGGCCCTGAGACACCTCCTCCCCCCTCTTCCCCCCTCGGTCTTCCTGCAGGTATCCCAGGGGACATCGTGGGAGCACCGAGCTTCTTCCCAACTCACCGCCATGATTGGGAGCCATTTTCAGCTTGCCGCAGCTTGTCTTTTTTAAAAAAGGGCGGTTGGGTTTAGATCGCAAAAGGTGACTGTCAAGCCACCTTTCCCAATACCCATTTTGGGCAACTGAGGACTGAGCCCCAGTGGTACCTTGGGGGGGCTGCCCATGGCCAACCCCTGCTTTAAAAAAACCAGACTGATTACGAGCACAAATAATTGCACTCATAATTTTTTTCAAAACCAAACTGCCCCGTTGACACAAACGGTGTAGGTTGGGTTAGCACAAGCGGGAGTGTGAATCCAGTCAAAGTGAAATAGGTAGTGTACCTCTAACATATTTAATGAGTACAGGGGTGGTGGTGATCAGTTTATAGTGTACCTCACTGTGCTTGCAAACATCTTGGAAGGTAAAGAACAAATATGCAAACACAATTTTAAAAAAGCAAATAAAGCCCTGCCTTGTATTCTGCAGGCTACCTAATCTTCACAAAAGATCACGGGGCAAAGTTATGCTTTTAACCAAAGCAAATCTAGCCAAAGTTATGCTTTTAACTCCTATTTATTTCAGTGGGGCAGGATTAATTGCATGCTCCACCCAGGACCGGTGCAAGGCAGTTTGGTGCCCTAGGCAAGATCAGATATTTAGCGCGCGCCCCTTTCCCACTTGAGAGCGCTGTATTTTTTTTCAAGGCGTTTCTGGCGCCCTCTTTAGCCCTGCGCCCTAGGCAGCTGCCTAGTTGGCCTAATGGTAGCACCGGCCCTGGCTCCACCCTCCCACTGAAATCAGTGAGACTTTGCCTGCTGAAAAGTGATGGATCAGGCCCTCTGTGGGCAGTACTAGCAATCACTCTCTTGTGATTTACTTCTCAATTAAGCTACACCGGAAGCTTAGTTGACAGAGGGAAACTACTGAGTCGTCATTACCTGCCCTCTCTCTACCTACCCAAGTGGAAAATATGACAGCAGTATACACCCTTATTATCAGCTGTGCCTCTCACCTATCATACTGTAAATTCCCACGTATGTCATCACCAGCCCAAATTTGCCTAAACTTGTTTATGGTTAATCTCCACCATCCAGGCCATTACTGGAATCCTTTGCCTCCTCCAGGAGCAAGTACGTTCCTGTAACATATTCAGGTGAAGACATTCTGTTTTAGTAAAGGCCCTTTTGCACATTATGGTAAAGGATGTGATTATCTGCATTAAGGATGATACAGAGAACTGCAACACCTGATGTCTTCCAACATGTAAACAACTGGGAGCATGTAACTGGTTACCTGGAACTTCTGCCTTTGGAATTATTAGTCCTTAAGAACATTTTTATTTTCTGTCTGTCTTGTCTGTTTAAATATTGTAAGTCCCCTCTCTGGATCAAATCCACCCCAACAAACAAAATACATACCTAAAAATACAATATAATATTATAATAAAATGTTAAAATGCAAACAAATCAACAGTGCATTAAAATGTAACACAGCCAGTATAAAACCCATTTCCAGGGCCACAGCAATAAAATATCTATAAAACAGCATGACCAACAATTCACATCAATTCAAAGCCATTCAAAACAGATGGATTTTCAGAGCCTTTTTAAATACTGCCACTGAGGGGGCCAACTGCACATCTCTTTGGAGGGAGTTCCATTAGGCAGGGGTCACTGCTGATAAGGCCCTGCCCCTAGTGCCTGCCAATCTTACTGACAACAGGACCTTTGGCACCCCACTTAAAGCATGGGCAGGTTCATATGGCCACAGGTGGTCCTTCAAATAATCTATACATGTTATTTATTTATTTATTTATTTAAGAATATATATATATATATACCTTGCTCTTCAGTATTGCAATTCCCAGGGCAGCTTTCACATAATATAAAACAATCAAATAAGTAATAAAATCCAGCATTTAGGGGCAAATTTAAGCAGCGCCACCAAAAGAGAGACAGTGTGGCGTAGTGGTTAGAGTGTTGGACTGGGACTCAGGAGATCTGGGTTCTAGTCCTCACTTGGCCATGAAGCTCACTGGGTGACTTTGGGCCAGTCACTGACTCTCAGCATAACCTACCTCACAGGGTTGCTGTGAGGATAAAATGGAGGAGGTTATGTAAGCCACCTTGGGTTCCTTGCAGGAAATAGGCAGGATATAAATATAATATAATAAAATAAATAGATAAATAAATAAAATAAAAGACCACATCTGAAGCAGAGTTAAAACCAACTCAACCAATATTTAAAAGGCTTGGGAAAATAAATTAAAAAGGTCTTCCCCCTGTCTCTGAAAAGACATAAGTGTGAAGGATCAGCACCCGGATCCTTTGCGTGAGTTCGGCAACTCTAGGGTTAACCGGCAGAGCAATACCGCTCGTATCGGCTCTCAGTAAAATAGGAAATACCACAACCCTTTGTATGCCCAAATAAGGCTTTATTTGTTTATACAGCAATCAAATCGGAACTAGCAGTCTTCTAAGAATACGTTTATAGTCAACATAACCTTAGTTGACTCGCGTCTTACCCAATGAGCGGGCTCCGTGGCTAGCAGGTTACATTCAGGTCACTCTACTTACATCAAAGACAATACTCTAGTCAGTTTCAGCCCAGCTCCCGATCGGCGCTTCCTAGCGGAGAACGGTATGCCTGGGCGGCTGTTGCTTAGGAGGATCTGGCCCCGTGGTTCCCAACAACCCGAACCGGGACGGGAGAGGGGTTTTCTACCCCGGATTCCCCGCTCTCCCCCCGCCCCCTAGGTCAGGTGGGGGCTTATGCCTGCCCCTTCGTGTAGATAGGCTTATTCCTGCCCGGGAAGAAGGTGACGTAGGGAAACCTTTGCAGCTCTTCGAGGCTGCCCTGTGTGCTGATGGTCCTTGATGGCCCTTCCTGGACGTTTGTGGATCTCTGCCGAGGTCTTCCTTTGTTGGGGCTGATGGCTTGTCTGGCTACTCCCTGGTGACCTCATCCCTCCTCCCCTGGCCCCCTCCTTTGGGGAAAGATGTGTGTGCGTGTGTGTACTGAGTTTTGGGCTTTCTCCACACCCTCCCATTTGGGGGAAGATGGCATTGGGGTCCACCACCCCAATCCCTATCTAACTGTCTCCTACTGAGAAAGCCCGGGACAACCCATCTGCCACGATGTTGTCCTTACCCTTGATGTGTTCTACTGAAAAATCAAAATCCTGCAGGGCTAGACTCCACCGTAATAGCTTCTGGTTGGACCCCTTCACCCTATCTAGCCAGCACAAGGGGGAACGGTCGGTCTGCAGTCGGAACCGGCGGCCCCACAGATAGGGGCGAAGCTTGGTCACTGCCCACACTATTGCTAGGCACTCTTTCTCGACAGTGGCCAAGTTCCGCTCCCGAGGCAAAAGTTTTTTACTTAAAAAGGCGACCGGGCACAGCCCCTGCTCTGGCCGTTCCTGCAGCAAGACGGCTCCCATCCCTGCTTCCGAGGCATCCGTCTGCAGAACAAAAGGGGCTTCAAAGTCTGGGGCTTGCAGCACAGGGGCTGCCATCAGGCAGGCTTTCAGTCCCTCAAACGCTGCCTGGCAAGCGGCTGACCATTGGACCTTAACGGGTTGCCGCTTCTTGCACAAGTCGGTCAGGGGGGCGGCTAG
Source organism: Shinisaurus crocodilurus (assembly GCA_021292165.1). NCBI lineage: Eukaryota > Metazoa > Chordata > Lepidosauria > Squamata > Shinisauridae > Shinisaurus > Shinisaurus crocodilurus. The sequence goes on from CM037877.1 coordinate 223,474,384, forward strand.
CTGGCTAAAGTGGGGCACGAATTTACGATAATAGCCAGCCAGCCCTAAAAAAGCTTGGACCTGTTTTTTCGTCTGGGGTTGGGGCCAGGTGCGCACTGATTCTATTTTGGCTTCTAGGGGCTTGACACTACCTCCCCCTACCTTGTGTCCCAGATACTCCACCTCCCCCATCCCAACCTGACATTTCTTCGCCTTTACCGTCAACCCAGCGTCCTGAATCCTTTGAAACACCTGGCGGACATGTTGCAAATGCTGCTCCCAGGTGGAACTAAAAATGGCGATGTCGTCCAGATACGCGCAGGCGAACTCCCCCAGCCCATTTAGCATTCCGTTTACCAACCTCTGGAAGGTAGCCGGACCATTGCGGACCCCAAACGGGGTGGTGGTGAATTGGAACAACCCCAGGTGGGTCACAAAAGCAGACTTCAAGGCAGCATCTGAATCGAGCGGAACCTGCCAATACCCCTTTGTCAGATCCAGGGTGGTGATGTACTTGGCCCCCCCAAGCCTCTCCAGCAGCACATCCATGTTGGGAATGGGGTAGGGGTCCGGGACGGTCACCTTGTTTATTTTCCGGTAGTCTACGCAGAACCGGACACCCCCATCCTTCTTGGCTACTAACACGATCGGGGAGGACCAGGGGCTCGAGCTGGGCACAATGACTCCCAAGTCCAGCATGGCTTGGACCTCTTCGGCCACGACTTGGGCATGGGGCCCCACCGCCCGGTAGGGTAGGGATTGGATGGGGGGGCTATCCCCTGTGTCAATGGTGTGTTGTGTGAGTGTGGTGCATCCCGGTCGGTCTGAGAACATGGGCTGAAATTCTTCCAAGACCTGGGTGATCTGCTGCCGCTGCTGTTCGGACAGGGAGGGGGACAGTTTGATCTCCTCCATTCCTCCCCTTTCCCCCCACTCGGCCAACAACCCCCCATCAGGGTCTCCCGGTTCCACACACTCTTGTACTCCCCCCACCTTCGTTACGCGTTCTACATACAGTTTCAGCATATTTACATGGAAAACCTTCTGCCTCCCCGGCTGCCCCGGGAAAGCCACTTGGTAATTCACCTCCCCCGACCTTCCAATGACGGTCCCTGGGCCCTCCCACTTCAAGCACAATTTGTCCGTCTTTTGGGGGCGCAGTACCAACACCTGGTCCCCCACTTCAAAAGTCCGTGGCACAGCCGTCCGGTTGTACCACGCGCTCTGCCGCTGCTGGGCTGTTTCGAGATGCTGCTGCGCCGTCTCCCTCACCTCTCGAAGGACAGTCTGGAGGTGTTGCATGAACGTATGCACAGGCACGGAGGCTTTTGCGGCAACCCCCTCCCATTCCGCCCGCAACAGAGCCAAAGGTCCCCGGAGCTCCCTCCCAAACATCAGTTCATTGGGGGAGAATCCCAGGCTTTCTTGGGGGGAGTCCCGGTAGGCAAACAACAAGTAGGGGAGGGCTTGATCCCAAGTCCCAGGGTGCTTCGCCGCATATGCCCTGATCATCTTTTCCAGAGTCTGGTTGAAACGCTCCACCAACCCATTGGTCTCGTGGTGGTATGGCACCGAAGTCAGGTGCTCCACCCCCCCCAGTTCCCACATTTTTTTAAACAGTTTGGACACGAAACCCGTGCCGCAGTCCGAAACCACCGTGTGGGGCATTCCTAGGCGGGCGAAAAGAGAGAGGAGAGTCTTAGCCAGGCTGGTGGCGGAGATGGAGGCTAAAGCAAAAGCCTCTGCATAACGGGTGGCAAAGTCAACCACAGTCAATATAAACTTCTTCCCCGTCTTGGTGGGGGGATTCAAGGGTCCCACGATATCCATCCCTATTCTTTCAAAGGGGATGCCCACAATGGGTAGGGGTTGCAGGGGGGCTTTAGGATGGTCCCGGTTATGCCCCACCCGCTGGCAGACATCGCAGGACCGGCAATATTCTTGCACCTCATTTGCCACCATGGGCCAGTAAAACCCCTCTGTCACCCTAACCAGGGTCCGTTTCTGTCCCAAGTGTCCTCCCCACGCCACATCGTGGGCCAGCTGTAGTACAGCCTGGCGGTACCTCGCAGGCACAACTAATTGTCTTTTCTTTGGTTGGGGACCCGGTCCCGTCCTTGGGCAGAATTCTCTGTAGAGGGCTCCTGCCTCCCACAAAAAATGTTCTGACTGGTCCCCTACCCCGGGCCCTTGACTGGCCCGATCCCGACATCCCTGGAGGGATGGGTCGCTCTGCTGCTCCTCTTGAAACGCCTTCTGAGTCCCAAAATCACGGGCCATTGGCGCGAACCCCCCGGGGTCTTCTTCCCTCCCCACAACTGGGGGGAGCGGCGGGGGACGGCTGGCTGCCGCTGCCGGGGTCGCTTTACCGCGACCGGGAGGCGGGCCCGGGGACCTGGGAGGCTGCGGGTCAGGGGCTTGTTTGGCCCGACGCCGGGTCACCACCCCCACCTTGACCTGGGCAGCCCGGAACGCAACGTCGTTCCCAATGATGATTCCCCATTCTTGCTGGCCATGCACTATAACGTCCATCTCCCCTTCCCACCCCCTGTACTTGACCCAGACCCGGGCGAGGGGAACGGCTATGTTGGGAGAGTTATAGGGCTTTATGGCACAGGTGCGCCCCTTTAGCAACTGTCTCTTCTTTACCTTACTTCGAGGTAAAGCAGTGATGTCCGCCCCAGTGTCCCTATACCCCACCTGGGAAACATTGTTTACAGAGATGGACTCACAGAATTTGTCTTGGCTCCACCGCAGCTGCTCCGGTGAGGCAATGCGCATCAATGATGCTTGCGAGATGGCCCCCAGCGAATGCTGTCCTCCGCTCCTCAGGGACCGCGCCGCATCTTCACCGTCTCCCTCGAGGGACGAGCTGGACTGCTGATCCTCCTCGTGCTCCTCCGGTTCGCGGGACTCCGGAGCAAGCATCCTCCCCACCTTGCCCGGCGATGTCTTGGCGTGGCGGTTCTTTGCGATCAGTTTGGGGCAGCTCCTCTTGAGGTGCCCCGGTTCTTTACAATAGAAACATCCACTGGTGCCGGGGTTTTCTTTGGGCTTGCCTAGGGCTCCCTCCCGAGGTTTGGGGTGGCCCTTCTCCACACTTCCCTTGGCCCCGCCATGACTGAGGTTACCCCCCTTGGGTCCTTTGGGCTGCCGATACAGTCCCATTTGGTCGGCCAACTTGCCCATTTCCCTACAGTTTGGGGGGTCCCGATCCCTCACCGCCGTAGCTAGGTCCTCAGGGATAGTGGCACAAAATTGTTCCTGGATCAGGAGCTCCTGCACCTCCGCCAAAGTGGTCTTCCCGGTGGCCCCGATCCATGCGTCCCACACCTGCCCCAGGTGCGCCATCCAGGAGGCATACGTGTCCCCTGGGGTAGGCTGCCTGTAACGAAATTTACGGCGACAATGCTCAGCGGTGAGGGCAAACCTCTCTCTCACCGCTTCTTTGAACGCCCCATAGTCCAAGGGAGCGGTTTGGGTGTGGATGCCCAGGAGATCAGCCAGTTCCCCGCTGACCTGAGTCCTCAGGGCAGACATCCTTAAGTTGTCCGGCACCTTCTGCTCCAAGCAGGCAGCCTCGAACAGGGTGAAAAAGATCAGTACATCCTGTCCCGACTGGTAGGTGGGGAATTGCCTCCTGTCCCATTTGGGGGTTGTGGTGCCCCCACCCTGGGGTGCAGGGGTTCCCCCTTGTCCGGTGCCCCTGGTCAGCCTGGCCAACTCCAGCTGCATCTGTAGCATCTCTTGTTGATGCTGCATCAACTCCTTGGCTTGTTGCCAATTGAGTTGGGGAAAGAGGGCATCCAACCCTCCTCCCCCCATGGCTCCGCCAGTAACCCTTCTGCCGAGGTCTTCTTCCGCCTCTGGGTCCCTTATCTCGCTTCTCCGGCCGCTACTGGTAAGGCTGGGGCTACCCCACTGCTTGGGTCCCTGCCCTCCTAACAACGGTGAGGGGGCTTCCCCCCCTTCCTGCCTTGCCGTCTTTGGCCGCACCACCCACTCCATTGTGGAGGTCTGGGTTGGGGTTTCTGGGCTGCTCACTAGCTCCACCTGCTCTTGGCTCAGACTATTCATTTTCCTTCGCTCTGAGCGCTCCCCAGCAACCTACTAGCCTGCCCGAAGTCCTGTTAGTTCCGACCGTCAATTGTGGTTTCCAATTATCCCACCGCTGCCACCATGTGAAGGATCAGCACCCGGATCCTTTGCGTGAGTTCGGCAACTCTAGGGTTAACCGGCAGAGCAATACCGCTCGTATCGGCTCTCAGTACAATAGGAAATACCACAACCCTTTGTATGCCCAAATAAGGCTTTATTTGTTTATACAGCAATCAAATCGGAACTAGCAGTCTTCTAAGAATACGTTTGTGTACTGAGTTTTGGGCTTTCTCCACAATAAGAATAAGCATCCAACAGGCCTACTTGGGGGGAGCGGTGCAAAGATGGGCATCATGCTTGAGAAGGCCCTCTGTGCATTCTGTGTCCACCTACCCTCAAAGGGAGGGGGCACTTGGAGAAGGGCCTCTAAAGATGTCCGCCGTATATGGGGAGGTTCTTATGGCTTTAAGTTAAAGGCTTTAAGTTAAGCAGCAGCCCTTGAAATTGCACTCAGAAACAGACTGGCAGCCAACACATACATTGTGCTAGTAAAGGCTGAGTGATAAACATCGCTTCTTTACTATGTGCTACCACATCCTTTACAACAATATGCAAACAATCTCTCCATATTCTACCCATGATGGAAGAGGTCTAGCTAGTACCTAGTAGAAACAATCTTTTACTATGATCATAACGTAAGTAACAGTTCTAAAGAATTGTTTCATCTCTCCAGGCTAAGCCACAAGGCTGGTCCAACAAGACAAGATGGTGCCCACCCTTTCCATGTCCAAAAGCCAGGCGGAATCTTACTTCACTGACAGCATCCTCCACTGCACCTAGGAGTTGTGGGCTAGCATAGGTGGCACAGGGCAGCTCTGCCCTTCACCACTACTCCCCACCCCCCCAGTATCTGCCGAGTGCCGCCTGAGCTGGCTGCCTCACTCTGCCTAATCATAGGGACGGCCCTGCAATAAACACAGTGGGCGGCATTCGCATGTCACGCTAAGCCACCCAGCGAATAAACCATGGTGGGTTGGTTGTTCACTGAACAACCCATGGTAGACCTGACAGACAATCAGGCTTACCATGGGTTGTTCTCCACCTCCTTTCCACTCAGACTTGCAGCCAGCACCGGTATGTATCCCAGTATCCTTCATGGCAGAACCCATCTTTTTGTCTCCCCCTCCCTGCTCTGATCGCTGCTGCTTTTCGTTCACTGCAGGGGTTTTTTCACAGCCTCAAAAAAGCACAATCAGGATCATTTTTTCCCAGATGATGATGATGATGATGATGATGATGATGATGATGATGATGATGATGATGGGTCTTTCGCAAGTGCACAAGTGCGTTCTTACGGCTGTCCAATATGTGTAGTCTTGCCTGGTCAATTTCCTTGTCTGTTTCAGCTGTCAAAGGGAACAGGGAAGGGGAGTAGGTAACAGATTGACAAGGTGAGACTGCATATAAGTTAATTTGCACACAGTTGCCATGGACCAATTGCCAAGTTGTCTATTGAAAAGCAGTGGGGGGGGAGGGGAGTGGCAAAAGAAGGTTCACCAAAGGGGGGCAATATCTCCCCCTTAGCAAGGTAATCCTCTCAATTTTAAGTGTTGAACTGACAACTCTCAGTAGCCTCCACCTTTTCAACACTTTCCCAAATCTCCAGCTACTCAGAAAGGGGAGATATTTTCTCCCCCTCCCCTTTGTGTGGCTCCTTTTCAGAGCACTTACTGCTGCTTTTAACTGCAGAAGCTTTAACTGCAGTACTTACTGGCTGCCCATGGTGGGTTGTCATGTCGTACAAACCCAGTCGCTGCTGACTCTAAAAGGATTGCTACCAGTCCCGAAATACACTATGGTTAGTTTCCTGTTGGCTTCCACAAGGCATCTAACAGTATTAATTCTTCAAACGTGTTTTTCTACTCCTTGTTTGTCAAAGTGCTTTACAGAAGTATAATTCAGTGGAAGACCGACAACCTGGTCTTCTGCGCGGGTTCAATGCTAAGGGGGTAGCGGGTGCTGGGGCGGGCCTTCTCCGAGGTCCCCAGCGCCTCGCCTTAGCCCAGAACAAAGGGATAACTTATAGCCACAAAAGTATCTTTTAGAAAACAAGTTTATTTACAAAATTACCTTCACAAACTCAGACCCACACCAGCAATACAGCTTATCAGTACGGTACAAAGTAGCAAGCAAAAGCCTCAAAGACAACGTGATTTCAGGGCTCTCAGCTAGTTAGTTTAACTCGGGTCCCGGCAGAGGCCCGGTCAACCGCACGCTGCTAGCTGGGTTCCCGGCGGAGGCCCGGTCTACCCAAGCGGCTAGCTGGGTTCCCGGCGGGGCCCGGTCTACCCAAGCGGCTAGCTGGGTTCCCGGCGGAGGCCCGGTCTACCCAAGCGGCTAGCTGGGTTCCCGGCGGGGCCCGGTCTACCCAAGCGGCTAGCTGGGTTCCCGGCGGAGGCCCGTTCTACCCAAGCGGCTAGCTGGGTTCCCGGCGGGGCCCGTTCTACCCAAGCGGCTAGCTGGGTTCCCGGCGGGGCCCGGTCTACCCAAGCGGCTAGCTGGGTTCCCGGCGGAGGTCCGGTCTACCCAAGCGGCTAGCTGGGTTCCCGGCGGAGGCCCAAGCGGCTTGTGCGTGATTTCAGCTTGGTTTCCCGGGGGTCCGGTCAACCCAAGCAGCCAGTGATTTCAGCTTGGTTTCCCGGGGTTGCTGATCCTTCGTTCCCTTACCCCAGGCATGGGCAAGATTGCTGATCAGGTCCAGAGAAAAGTTCCATTGTGCAGGGTGTTTTATACCTTGGTGTTTCAGGTAGCCCCTCCCTCCGTGATCAGGTGGGTTGACACCCTCCCTGAGGGGCGGCCTTTTGGGTCAGGTGGGGTGACAGCCTTCCCCTTGTGGGATGGGGTCCCTTTGAAGCCACTTGCTTAATGGTCCCATCCTATGGTGTTGAGTGGCCATTTCTTAGGGGTGCCGAAGCGTCTGCCCTGGAGAGGTATTCAAGTCTTATGTAGATGGGGCTGATATGCAAGAGCATTGACAAACCTGGTGATGCTTCCTGCCTTCCCCCCTGGGGTGATTCTATGTAGATGTTGTTTGTCCCCTTTGGCATCTGTGGAGACTGGTTGTCTCCCCCCCCCCCCGGGTCTCCTTCCCCCCCTCCTTGGTGAGTGTGTGTGTGTCAGGCAGGGGGCTTAGGTTGGCTTTCTCCACAAATTCCTATAGAGCTAAATGGTTGTGGACCATCTCTTAACTAGATTATATAAGTTGAGCAAGGAGAGAGTCATAAACTGCTTCCATTTGCCTCCAAATATGTGGAAGGGAGCCCAGTAAAGTGTTTGTCCATGAGTGTGTGTGTGTGTGTGTGTGTGTGTGTGTATATATATATATATATATATATATATATATATAAACAGAGGGGGGGGAGAGAGAGAGACAGAGAGACAGAGAGGAACTAGGCTTTTTTGGAAAATGGAGAAGTAGTTTATGTAGACTGTGTTGTTGTGTCATGAGAACCCAGACCAATTTCCCCAGGGTCACTTGTGCATGGGCAACAAGCTACCCCAACAACCAATGAGTTGTTCTAGGGGTTGTTGTACCACAATGGGTTGTTTTGTCATCTGAACCTGGATGGCCAACCCCATTGTGGGTACAAGGAATCAGTCAGCGAGCCCCATGGCAACAGTGGCAAAAAACCCTTGCTGCTCTTGTCAAGGGGCTACTGGGCCAGCGCCAGTGCCAGCCAGCCCCAAGTGCCCAAGTGGCACTTGGGGGCAGCCTGCACTGTCTTCCTCCCCTCCCAACCGCCAGCACAAGCTGATTTGGGCTCGCCGTGTCTTCTTTTCCCTTCCCCCCTTTTTTCCTGGACGTTATGAAAGTCGACTGTCAAGACGGCTTTCACAATCCCTCTTTTGACAGTTATGACTAGTCTTTTCAAAGTGCCCCAGTGGCACCTTGGAGGGGTTGCCCATGGCCTCCCATCATGGTTTTTTTTAAAAAAATGTGCACATAATTGTGCACAAAAATAATAATAATACTGCAATTTTTTGCAGTAGCGTTACTGTGTGGATTTGAAGCCTTGGCTGGGGCTTTTATCCATTTTTAATCCATTTTATCCTCTTTGGTTCCTCTTGACATCTCACAGAAGGCAAACTGGCAAGAGAAACCAAAGGTACGAGGGATCCTTTGCTGAGAAGAGGGTGTTTTGGGGGATTTACACCCCCTTCGCAGTAAGATCCTTATCTTTTTTTCTCTGCCCCCTTTAGTTCCTATTGGGGTGCACATTTTGCACTTCCTCTTGAGCACCTAGGTCAAGCACCTAGGTGCTCAAGTATGTACAAATGTGCACTCCACCAACCCTTTTTTCTAAGGGAAAAGGGGTTTCGACAGCTTTAACAGCTAGCTGTCAAAAAATTGGGGTTTGAGTGGGAAGTGAGTGGTTCTGGATTGGGACATATGTCTGTGTATGTCCCAATCTAAAAACCCCAGACAGATCACTGTCTTTTTCTGTGAAAAGTGGTGTCCAGAGCCTCTAGGTGCTTGGTAAAGTAGAAATGTGCACTCACCTCTTTTTTCAAGAGCTAGCTGTCAAAACTTTTGGTCCCTTTAAAAAGGGTTTTTTGAGTGGGAACAGGTGGTTTTAGATTGGGACATACACAGGCATATGTCCCAGTCTAAACCACCTATTTCCTACCCAAACCCCCCTTTTTAAACAGACCCAGAGTTTTGACAGCTAGCTGTCAAAGCTGTCAAAACCCCTTTTCCCTTGAAAAAAGAGGGGAGTGCACATTTGTACTTTCCCAAACACCTAGAGGCTCTGGACAAAGTGCAAAATGTGCATCCCGATGGGAACCTGTGAGGGGAAGATGAGGCTCCTGCTGTGGAGGGGGTGTAAATTGCTGTTTTACTTTGGATGTTAGGTAGGTAATGTTATTACAGTCATGCCTTGGATTGAGAGCATAATTCATTCCGGAAACATGCTTGTAATCCAAAACACTCTTATATCAAAACGAAATCCCCCCAAAAAAAATGTGTACAGAGATTTTTAATTTAAGCCGTACTACAGTACTTGTATTGCAAGACGTCACTTGTATATCAAGTCAAAAATAAATAAATAAATATTTAAAAATTTGCTTGTCTTGCAAAACACTCTCAAACCAAGTTACTTGCAATCCAAGGCATTACTGTAACTGCATTGTTGGTTTGCATTGCTTTTTTGTATTTTATTATCTACTAGCTTTTTTTACCCGGCGTGCACAGGTCGTCATTTTCCTATAGGCACTATTTGTTCAAAATTCCTTAAGGTAGCTGACCGCTTTTTTAATGGCTCCATAGGAAAGGTCCCCCGAGGCTACATATTGGAATCCCAGCTCCCCCAGGACTCCCAGCTCCCCCGGGACTCCCAGCTCCCCCAGGATTACACAATGAAATCCCAGCTCCCCCAGGACTACACAATGAAATCCCTGTTCCCCTGGGACTACACAGTGAAATCCCTGCTCCCCCCCCCAGGACTGCACAATGAAATCCCTGCTCCCCCCCCCCCGGGACTACACAATGAAATTCCAGCTTCCCCCCCCCCCAGGACTACACAGTGAAATCCCAGCTTCCCCCCCCCCCGGACTATGCAACAATGAATTCCATGTGTCCCCCACCCTGTACTACACAATGAAATCCCTGCTTCCCTCCCCCCCCAGGACTACACAATGAAATCCCAGCTTCCCCCCCACCGGGACTACACAGTGAAATCCCAGCTTCCCCCCCCCCCCGGGACTACACAGTGAAATCCCAGCTTCCCCCTCCCCGGGACTATGCAACAATGAATTCCCTGTGTCCCCCCCGTACTACACAATGAAGTCCCTGCTTCCCTCCCCCCCGGGACTAGGCAATAATGAATTCCCTGTTTCCCCCCCCCCCGGACCACAAAATGAAATCCCTGCTTCCCCCCACCCGGGACTACACAGTGAAATCCCTGCTCCCCCCCCACCCCCCGGGACTGCACAATGAAATCCCTGCTCCCCTCCCCCCGAGACCACACAACAATGAATTCCCAGCTTCCCCCCCCCCCCGGGACTATGCAACAATGAATTCCCTGTGTGTGTCCCTGGACCACACAATGAATTCCCTGTGTGTCCCCCCGGTACTACACAATGAAATCCCTGCTCCCCCCCCGGGACCACACAATGAAATCCCTGCTCCCCTCCCCCCGAGACCACACAACAATGAATTCCCTGCTGTACCCCCAGGACCACACAAATCCCTGCTCCCCCCCCCTGGACTGCACAATGGCGTTGCACGGCTTGTCATCTTCCTATAGGCACTATTTGTTCAACCCCCCCCCCCCCCCCGTGTAGGCCTCAGCTGCAGTTCATATGAACATTCTGTTCGGAAGTTGGAGAGATTTGCATATCTGCTTCTGATTGGGCCCCTGTGGCAGTGCATACCAACATTCTAAATGCCGTTGGAGTGATTTGCATAACTGCTCCTGCATGGCCCCCTGCGAGCATTCCTAGTGACGCCATTGGCTCTCATCTATTTTGGGCCGTACAGGCGCGGGGAGGGTTTTTTGGAGATTTGAACCCGCCAGTCTTTGTCCTTGGGTGATGTTGAGTATGCGTGCCAAGTTTGGGGCAAATCCATCCAGCCATGTCAGAGCCTATGCGACACACGCGAGCCGATCGGACATACATACGTACATGCAAACGTATAGACGGACAAACCTTCACATTTATATAGTAGATTTGCCTCCCTGAAGATTGCTAATGCAATGGAAGGGTAGGTTATAAGTTATCTTAATGAAATAAATATTGACTGTAAACGACTTTGAGGGCAACTGAGTGCTGCAAATGCAAATGCAGCATATAAATGCCATTATAACAACAACAACAGAATTGCTGTGCTGGATCAGACCAAAAGCCTATCAAGTCCAGCATTCTGTTCACATAGCGGCCAACCAGCTGCCTGTGGGAAGCCCACAAGTAGGACATGAGTGCAACAGCAGCACCTCCCACTCATGTTCCCCAGCAACTGGTATATAGATCTTTTCTACACAAGGCATTTATTGTGCGCTTGTCATTCCCTACTCACGGTTGTTTACTGGTTCCTTAGACAATGTTGTGGCCCTCCAGTTTCGCTTCTGTTTGTAAACAGCATTTTCGGCAAGTTTTTTTTTAGAGCAGGGAAAATCGGATATTATTTCTGCTGGCGAAAGAAAACGCTGTTTCCACTTGTATATTTGCATCACTCTGCTATAGCACAGAGCCACCTAGAAGTTACGTAATGGAAAAGAAGGAAAGGAAACATGCCTCATGTAGTGCTTGGATCTCAATTCCGTGGCAAAACTGAAAGTAGATGCAGTGGATTAACAGTTTAGTGTAGAAAAGCCCATGGAGGCATACTGCCTCTGATGCTGGAGGAAGCATATAGCCATCAAGACTAGTAGCCATTGATAGCCTTCTCCTCCATGAATTTGTCTAATCCCCTTTTAAAGTTGCTGGCCATCACTACACCTTGTGGTAGTGAATTCCATAGTTTGACTATGTACTGTGTGAAGGACTTAGACATATACTTAGAATATAGAGCCATTGAAATCAATGAGACTTACGTAAGTTAGTACCATAGGTGTGTGGTTGAGAAAGAAATGGAGACATGAGCTGCATTTGCAGCAATTGTCAGGCTAAGGAATGTAATAGAAGACATTCAGATCTACTTTTCTGGAACACTTGGGTAAGTTCATGCAGGTCAGGAGGGAAACTTTCAGTTGCACAACCATGTTGCACTTTCGGATTTTCAAATGTTGTGACATTTCATGCCTGTAAGCATGTGAAATGGGAGGCTCTCAATTTCAAGCATTGACTTAGCCTAAGGGTTTGGCACATCAACATGCCTGATCCTACGACCTGCTGCTCCATCAAATAAATGTTTAGGATAGGACATGATTGGTGTGTTTGCACAATTATAACCTTCTGCGTTTTGCTGGCATCACAGTCTGGAACCAATCATTCTGGCACAATACTTCAGTGAGAACAGTCACTGGTGGCAAGATGTGGCCAGTTTAGCAATAATCACAAGAGGTAGCATGGCAGGGAGAGGAGAGGAGACAACTCTTGTGTTATCCCCAGACTGTTCAGCCACCATGGAACCATATCCATTGGCACAAACCCATGCATGTAGTAATATGTGGTAGTAGCCCATTGCAGCAGTACTGCACCTGACATACAGCATAATAGGATGTACTGTCCCCACATCACTATCAGCTGCCTGAGTGCCTCGGTTTGGTTTTTTCTCTAGTCTATTGAGCAGAGCACAGCACTGTGTAGGAGAGGCAGGATTTAGCCTGATCTTATGCCATGGGCTGTTCTTCTCCTTCCACCCATGCCCCCAATCCCCACTTGTGACACCTTGGCTGCTGTCTGGCCACCCATATATACAGGTTGGCTGCTCATATATGTAGGGTTGGGATACTAGTAGTATCTAGCTAGTAAAAGGTTTGAAAATAGGACTTCTGGAAACATTATTCTTCCTAATAGGAATGATCCTTCAAAATCAAGTATGGCTATCATTAGCCCAAGCCCATTTCAGTTTGTCGTGATGATGAATGAGCAGTTCAGCCCAACTATCATTTGGACAGCACTGACAGTACCAGTTTTTTTTTCCTGTGTGCCTAAGATCTCCTGATATAATCTCCTCTTCTGAGCCAGCTCCACATCTTTTGAGAACAAAGCAAAACAGGTGGAAAATTACATCTGGCTGCAAGCCTGAGATTCTTAAGACAATATCTTTGATTTCTCAATAATTGTATGGGAAAGGTTTGTATAGCAAAACTTTGGCCAGTGCCAGCTCTGGAGGTGCCAGCTCTGGAGGTGCCAGCTCAGGAAGGTGTGTCCTCAGCAAAATGCTGAACAAAGAGCTGAGTAAATACAAACCAAAAAAGTTATTGGGCAAATTATACTCCCTGACACCAGGCACATTCCTGCCGTGAAACTTTATATACGGCTCGTTCAAGCCTTGCCTTGGCTGCTGGGATTCACCCTAAGTGGGAATACGTGCCTCTGCCCTTGGATACATAGCCAATACTGATGATTGGGAGGCATTTCTGAACGTCCAAATCCACTTGAGATCTGGACCTATAGCCAAAAAGAGAGCCACCATGATGCAATGGCTAGAGCAGCAGTAGGTAAACTGTAGTCCAGATGTTTTGGACTACAACTTCCACCAGCCCCTGCCAGCATGGCCAATGGTCAGGGATCATCGGAAGTTATAATAATAATAATAATAATAATAATAATAATAATAATAATAATAATAATAATAATTTATTTATTACCCGCCTCTCCATCTAGATCGAGGCGGGGAACAACAGAAAATATAAAATACCTAAACTAAAACAACACAATATATACTATTAAACATCTTAAAACCTCCTAAAAACATCTTTAAAACATCTTTAAAACATCTTTAAAACATCCTAAAATAGTCCAAAACATCTAGCAGATACCGGGTTGCCTACCCCTAGGCTAGAGTATTGGGCTTGGATGAAGTCCCTCCCCAGTCAAGAGCCTATTGGGTTCCTTGGACAAGTCCTTATCCCTGAAAATAATCTACCTTGCAAGGTTATTCTGAAGATAAAATGAAATGACCCCTGGTAAGCTAGTGGGAGCTCCTCAGAGGAATGGCAAGATGCAAATGTGGGAGATTAACTAATAATAAGAAAAAGGACCCCAGCAACTGAACCTAAAAACACATGGAGCAGTAACATAGTCACTGTGACATCCTGCACAAAGAATGTGGGCTTTGTGATTTTATTTGTTTGTTTATTTTGATTAATAGCTTGCTTTTTCCAAGGACTCCGGGAGGTTACAGAAATTATATATAATATGGAAAGGATCAAAGTACAGCAGATAAACATAACTGCAAAACAAGTCGGGCGGAGTGAAGAAAAGACAGGATATTTAAAGATTAATAGCAGCTATTCTAGAGAAGAAGGGTGAGAAGTTCAGTGCCAGATGCTCCAGCAGCACATGCTCAATGGTGTCCTCACCATTTTAGTCCTCCTTTTAGGGCAGGTGGATTTACATAGTTTCTGTGGGCCAGACAGATTTGTGGGGCGTCCCCTTGGGTATCTGAATATCATCAAGGAACTTCAGTTCTGTTCTGTCCTTATTTATTTATACTTATTTTAAAGAACAATTTCACTGCACTCTCCAGCCGAAAAGGCTCCCAGAGCTACTGACAGATCAATAAAAATCAAGAGAGTCCCCAAACCCCATTATGTCCCACTTACATTTATATTTGTGCCACAACACCTTTGCATAAAGCAGTGTTCTCCAGTCTTGGGTCCCCAGATGTTTTTGGCCTAAAACTCCCAGCATGCCCCAGCCAGCGTAGGAGAACACTGGCATAAAGGTATTATAATGCGCCTGATCAAACAGCTGAATTGCAGCTTATCAAGAAGTTAAATTCTATCACCTGTGGCCTGTATCAAGATTTTGTCCCACTACATGTATTAATTTGTTTACTAATGGCAATATGTTTGTGTTACAGTCGCTACTTTCTGCATTTCATTTCCCTTTTTGTTGTTTCTGATGGAAGTGACTCTTTCAGGCATAGTGACACTGCTCCATTCTTCTAAGGTGTCATGAAGCCCTGAGTCTCCTCAGGATGAGAGCTTCAATGCCACAGGTTTTGACATTATGCATCTGCAGCAGGCACTTTCCTTCTATAAGGGGGCTGACCATCCTGAGCCTATTGTGACTGACACCTCACATTCATTTTTCATTTTTCATGTTGCTATGGCATATGGCACCCTTTGTTGGCTTCATGAAGGACACCTCATCTTCTTTGCATACCTTGGAAAGCAGGTGGAGCTTGGCCAAGAAAAAAAATTATTGAGGCACATTAGAGAGATATGGTGTACACCCATCCCTCTCTGATGGAATTATATGTTGGCATTACATCATGGGCTGCTCTTAATATGACCAAAGTATCATTAGTTGTGACATCATGCAACTACAATAGCTGCATCCCTTTCTCAACACCTACCGGTATTTGCTGGTTTATCAGGTCATAGGATCACGCCTGACCTCATTTCAGAAGTTACCTATACCTTTATGACTCAGGGTTTTTTCACTTCATGTATACAATGAAATATTGCTGGTCGTGAGGGAATAACACTGGTGATATTTCTTCTTCCTCTTGGTTAGCTGAACACGAACAGAACAATCTTCTGCTTTCAAAGTGACAATAGCTACTTTGGAATTGTTAACAAGTGAGACATGCAACAAAATGTACCATGTGGAATGCTCCTGTTCAGGGTTCTGGCTGGCCAACCATGCCACCTTCCAGCTTTCTGTCCCCCGCCTTGCCCCAAACAATCATTCCGCACTGCATTTCCACTGAGCATGCTCAGTCCTCCCTGAGCTGTTTTGCAGTTCAGTTTCCCTTTCCTTCCTCAAGTCTGCTGTAATCTCCCGCTTGTGCAGGGATGGTGCTCCTTTGGCTACATAGAGATCCACACTTGGAGAATTGAGTCAGCTGTTACTATATAGCAGCCTTCCCCAATCTGGCACCCTCCAGATGTATTGGACTACAAGACCCATCGCCACCAGCCAGTGACCATGCTGGTTGGGGGTGATGGGTGTTGTAGTCCAACACATCTGGAGGGCACCAGATTGGGGAAGGCTCCTATATAAGATATCACTGATGGGATAACTCTACTAACAGCCAAGCCCTACACTGGTTGTCAGCAGCTATTTTCTCCCTTTCTGTTGGCAAAACATGAGCATCTGGAGTCATAAACAAGAACTACTACTACTACTACTACTACTACTACTACTACTACAACATATGGAGCCTTAAACTGGAGAGCCAGTGTGGTGTTGTGGTTAGAATGTAGGACTGGGACTTGGGAAACCCAGGTTCTAGTCCCCACTTGGCCATGAAGCTCATTGGGTGACTTCAGGCCAGCCACTGACTCTCAGCCTAACCTACCTCACAGGGTTGTTGTGAGGATAAAATGGAGAGGAGGAGGATTATGTAAGCCACCTTGGGTTCCTTGCAGGAAAAAAAGGCAGGATATAAATATAATGAATAGATTAAATAAATAAAGACTAACACATTTATTGTGGCATGTGCTTTTATGGACTAGAGCCCACTTTGTCAGATGCATGACATGTTATCCTCTGAAGGTACAATTAAACAGTGGGTCCAAAAAATTGTTTCCAATTTTCTCTGTCTCTGTAGCAGTCTGTGCATTTGTAGGGGCATGCATATCTGATCAAACAGGCACTCGTCCACCAAAGCTTATGCCACACTAAATCTTCCTAATATGAGAAAAGAGATTTATTGTGTCATGGGACCTCTGTTTTTGTTGCAAGGTTACCCCTCATGGAAACATCATCCTATAACTGCCCAACAGCTACTGCCCTATTGGTACTGAGCATGCTGTTTGGCCATGAAAACTCTCCAGGCAGAAGTTAATAAAGCTGAGAGTGTTGGACTGGGACTCAGGAGATCTGGGTTCTAGTCCCCGCTCAGCCATGAAGCTCACTGGGTGACTTTGGGCCAGTCACTGACTCTCAGCCTAACCTACCTCACAGGGTTGTTGTGAAGATAAAATGGAGAGGAGGAGGATTATGAAAGCCGCCTTGGGTTCCTTGCAGGAAAAAAGGCGGGGTATAAATGTAATAAATAAATAAATATGTTTCAGTATGGACGAGGAGGAGGTGTTCCCACTTCATGCTGTGAGGCGCCTTCAAACTCAAGTGAGACTTGCAACAAAACTTTGCAGTGTGAAGTGCTGCTGTTGAGGTTTCCAGCAAGCAAGACGTGCCCTCTGTAGCAGTCTGTGCATCCTGTAGCAGGATACTCCTTTCTCCGCTTCCCCACCCCACATGTTTTCCACGTTCTCCCCAACAATCAACCACCATTCCATGGCACTCAACATACTCAGTCCTCATTGGGATGCTTGAGGCCGGTTCCTTCCGCCCCACTCCTTGGGGTTATTTTCCCCGCTAACACTTCATTTGTTTGTTTTTTGGACTTCTGCAAATCTCATGATTTCCCCGAGTCTACAGCTACTTCCCCTTCATGCATGGCTGGTGCCATTTTGGCTAAATGAGTGTACTTGGAGAATGAGTACACTGTTAGTATATAGGCTACCAAGTACTGATGACAAAAGCATCGCACCAGATTTACCTGTGTTTGTGCCCATCTTGTATGTTTTTCCACTGAGTCCTGTTGCATGACTCATTACAATGTAATGTTATTTAGCCACATATTTTCCTAGATTCCATTTATAACATATTTTACAGCAATATCACTTGTTTTGAAGCAATAATAAAAGTGTATGAATCAAACGAAAAATAAGGTTGATTGTTCAATGAGTAACTGTGTCAATATGCCCTACACATTTCAAAATGATCTTGCAAACTAGAAAGGGATGACAAAATTACTGAAATAAAATTCATACAGCCTAACATCACCTAGCTGATGTTCAAGATAAAATGCAGTACAGTACTTTAATAAATAGAGACAGAGATTTTTTTCCTGCTGGCTTTCCGTTTTTGGCCACATAGAACAGTCAATGGGTACCGTATATGAATGATGCTCTGTTTCTGTCTTCTTTATTTGAAGGTTTCTCTAGAATTGTTCACTCATGTTTCTACAATTGGCTGACTGGGGATGATGGGAGTTGAAGTCCAAAACATCCAGAGGGTGCCAGGTTAGGGAAAGCCCATCTCAATGACGACATATCCCCTGGAACGGGGTAGGCACCCTGTGTGCTCCAGATGTTTTGGAGTACAACTCCCATCAGCTCCAACAAGCATGGTCCATGGTCAGGGATGATGGGAGTTGTAGTCCAAAACATATGGAGGGCGTCAATCTGCCCACCCCCAAGCCTGGTATTAGGGGATCCACCCTCCTCCGTGTATGCCCCGGGGCATCACATCTGCTTATATGCTTCCGCTGCCTGCTGGTTGGGATTTTAGTTGGTGTTCTTATCTTTGCTCTGAGCTCCAGTCCCCTCCAGCACTGCTCAGCTTTGCACTTTGCCCTCCTCTTCCCCGTCTCCTCCACCTCCATGGGAGGGGAAAGATCAAAGGGACGGTCCCTCCACCTCCACCAGCTGCCTCCTGCACTCATTAACATACCTTTCGACTCAGGCGAAAGTGGGGCCACTCTTGGAAAGTCTGATCACACATCCCTCTGGCCACAGGCACACTCAGCCACCCAGGTTGTCCAGCTCTACCTATATGGTAATCATGAGTGACAGCAACAAAATAAAGGGGACATCCTGCCAGGCCAACAGCTGCACACGGTGTACACCTGGAAAGATGTACACTGCTGTGGGCAGCTGCAGGTTCTGCGGTTCTGTCCCTTGGGAAAGAAAGAAAAAAGTGTGTGTGTGGGGGGGGGGGACAGGACACGACCAAAAGTGAGGTGGGAAAAACCCTGCTAAGCCAGTTTAAAACCTGCCCGTTGGTCGCTCTCTTCTAGCAGAGTAGATCTAGAATTAGCTAGCAGGGTGCGGATTATCTCCATAGAAACTGCTCTCAATAGGCAGTGGTGGCACTTTCAAATTGTCTCCTGATCCCGTTTCCCCGCCCCTGCATGGTATCATGTTAACGTTCACATTCAAGGGAGTTTCACCTCTCTCTGCCAGGATCACAGGTGCAGAAACCCACCTTCACCTTCCTCCACTGCATTTCAGGTCAGTTTTAAGGTTGTTACTTGTTTGGGTTTTAAACCAGCCTTCCCCAACCTGGCGCCCTCCAGATGTGTCAAACTACAACTCCCATCATCCCTGGCCATCATGGCCAACAGCCAACCAATCTCCTCTTCTATCCCCAAACACCACAGCCCCACCAGCCAGTTTGTTTAAGTTTCGCCTCAGTGTTAAGTACTGATTTGCATTAATTTAAATTATATTTTATATCTTAAATTATGTGGAGAGAAAGCCTGACCGGACACACACTTCGCCACACACTTCGCCCCAGTCACCTGCATAATCTCTGCCTTGGGCAGAGAAGCTCGGTTCTGGGTAGGCATTTGCATCTAGATTGTCTTTCCCAAGAAAGTCCTTAAGTCCGGGACACAATTGCATTCACCTCAATGGTCTTCCCCAGGCAGTCTCAAAGAGCTGCCAAGATACCAAGCACCCTTCAAGCACCCGCGAAGAGCCATGAGCCAAGTGGCACTGAAGGACCTCCCTACCCCCTGCTGAGCCACCAAAGGGAGGGGTCAGGGTAAGAGGAGGGGGCAAAGGAGGATGTAAAAGAGCAACCCAGGGCTACGTTGAGGTTGTTGGGAACAATGTGCAGAGCTGCACGGAGCAGGTCAACAGCTCAGGCCAGCCTGGGAAACTCAACCCCCAAGCGGTCTGCCTGGGTGATATTCATAAATCCACTGGTTTTATAACAGTAGGCTAGAGTAGATTCTTCGGTGTTAGATAAGTTTAAGCTTAGGTTCTTTTATTTTCTGTAGGCTCTGCCTCATTGCCTTCCATTGTGGATTGTATTTTCTCACCTCCACTGTTTTATTGACTGTAAACTATCCTATCTCCCTGACCCATTTGTTCAATTAAACTTTTGTAAACAATTGGTCAATTTCACTCTACAGTGTTTTGACTCAGTGCTAATCCAGTGCGGTTGTCCTGAATTAACTCAGGGAGCGCGAAAGGGAGTTTTGGCGCTTGCCGGTTAACCCCTTAACTCCCGAACTCACGGAAACGGACCGGCGGCGGTCCTTCACAAATTAATTCCTTACAGCTGAAACACCTTTTCATATAAATTCAAAATTTGGAGACATTTCAGAATTGGAGCTCGAACTTTGGAATTTAAAGTTTCAAACCTTGCTTTTGGAACTCGACATTCAGATATACTTTCAAAAGTTCTAATTTTTTACATGTATGGTGACTTCTGCAGCAAGAAGTTAAGTTTTAGTTTGGCAAATCTAATACTTTTACCCCTTGCCTTTTTCTCCTCTAAAATTCCTAGCTCCCAACAAAAAGCATTCATAATTGGGAGTATTTAAAAATAAAGAAAGAAAAGAATGTTCACAAGAATTTCTACCCTAAATTAGATAAATTCCAGCGGCAACCCTATGTCTCTTAAGGGCGCATAATCAAAATTGTTTAGTGCAAAACAAGTAATCCCCTATAAACCCAGTGGTGCAGCCAGGTCTGGAACTAGGGGCCAAAGTCCAGGGCCCCATAGCTGAGACCCCACCCCCAAATGACCTGGGGCAGGGTAGCAGAAGCAAACTCCATTTTATTCCTGTAGTCATGATGCTGCTATGATTTAAGTGAGCTTAAAATGCAAAATAGTACACGCTCAGAGTAATGTTATTTTTTTAGCAGGGTTGGAAAATTCTAACATATAAGGAATGTAGAAGCAGTTGTAAAGCATGGAATGGCAGTTGCGAGGGAGAGACATTTTAATTATATGCTTCGTCAAGTAATACACAAAACCATCTAAAGGGGACACACACACACACACACACACACACACACACAAGACCATTACATCCAGGGTCTAAAATTACCTAGCTGCACCAATGTTTGAACCGTTTACCTGGTGACAGATGGTACAAAGTTAGATTTCTTCACCATCACTTTTTCATGCATGCTTACTGGTGAAGTGAAGACTCCAGATTGCACTAGTGATTATGGGTATTGTGGAAGACCAACAACCGGGTCTTTTGCGCCAGTTCGGCACTTAACGGGTTAACCGGCACTGAGATATTGCCCTGCAAAGGGATATCTAGCGATTTAAACCCAACCGCGACCTAAGAATCACTCGCAACCGTATTTAGACTAAAGAACAGACTTTTATTAATGGAGCGGAACTAATAGACCTCTAGGAATACTACAACATAAACAAAACCAGGTTGTGACCTGGCTGATCGGAAACCTTCAATTCCCAGGCTAGCGTATTGCACAAGAGAGCTACCTCGCACCAAAGACTTTACACTCACAAGCTTCTGGTAGCAATCTGCCTAGCCTGACTCCGAGCCCGTCTGTGCTCGGGGAAAGAAGCTGCTTGGGCTAGCTGAAGCTAGGGTTGAAGATGACAGCCCGTCCCGTGTTCCCAACAACCCTTTTCGGGTCGGCAGAGGGGTTTTCTACCCCTTCCTCCCCCTTGCTGATCAGGTGGGCTTATTCCTGCCCCTTCTGATCAGGTGGGCTTATTCCTGCCCGGGGAAAAAGGTAGCGCCTTGGATTTACTGGTGCCCTTCAGGGGATACTTCCCAGCTCTTTGAGACTGCCCTTCACCTCCGGATGGTCCATGCTTCTTCTTGTGGATTCGGGCAGATGTGCCCCATTGAGGATATGTAGATGGAGTCACGTATTACCTGTCTGGCCAGACTTGCCTCTCCTGTCCCCCGGGTGGGGATTATGCAGACAGGGGTTGCCAAGGGGAAACTATGTGTGGTTGCCAAGGGGAAACTGTGCCGGGGTTCATGTCACTGTGTGTGTGCTCAGGCTTTCTCCACAGGTATGGACACAAAGGGTGGCAGTTCATAAGAACATACAAAAAGCCCTGCTGGATCAGACCAAAGGCTATCCAGTCCAGCATCCTGTTCGCTATAGTGGCCGAGATGCCAATGGGAAGCCCACCAGCAGGACATGAAGACCACAGCCCTCTCCTGCTGCTGTTTCCCAGCAACCTATATTCGGAGAAGCGTGCTGCCTCTGATCCTGGAAGTAGTATATAGCCATCATGACTAGTAGCCACTGATAGCCTTATCCTCCATGAATTTGTCAAGTCATCTAAGTTGGTCCCCATCACCACCATTCCAGAGTAAATTTCATAATTTAACTATGCACTGTGTGAAGTGCTTCCTCTCCTCTGTCCTGAATCTCTCACCACTAAGCTTCATTAGATGGCCCCAGGTTCTAGCACAAGACGGAGGAAACCCCATCACTTTTTCACACCTTGCATAATTTTATACATGTCTATTATGCCCTCCTTTACCTTTTTGCGTACAATGAAATAGCCCCAAATTGTTGTAGACATTTTTGTACGGGAGTTGCTTCAGCCTGTGATCATTTTGGTTGCCCTTGTCTGCATATTCTCCAGTTCTACAACATCCCTTTTGAGGTGCAGCAACCAGAACTGTACACCGTGTTCTAAGTGTGTCACATTATTGATTTGTATAGAGGCATTATGATATTTGCAGTTTTATTTTCGGTCCCATTCCTAAAATGGAATTCGCTTTTTCTACAGCTGAGTTGATGTTTTCCTTGAACTACCCACCATGATGATTCCAAGATCTCCTTCCTGATCAGTCACAGCTAGCTCAGACCCCATCAGCAGATATGTGTGAAGTTAAGATTTTTTGCTTCAATGTGCATCACTTCACACTTGCTTATATTGAAATACATTTGGCATTTTAATAATGCTTTCCACCAATTTACCTGGAGTAGATGTTAAGCTAGCCATCGTGTAATTTCCTGAATCTCCCCTAGATCCCTTTATAAAAATTGGTGTTACAACGACAATTTCCAGTCCTCAGGTATAGAGGCCTAAGGGACAGTTGCATTTTTTAGACGATCAGTAATTTCACATTCAAGATCTTTAAAAACCCTTGAGTGGATATCATCCATATCCAGCAATTTGTTCATTTTTATTTTGTCATAGGGAACATAGGAAGCTGCCTTAAACTGAGTCAGACCATTGCTCCATTTGGCCCAATATAATCGACACTGATGGGCAGAACCTCCCCAGGGTTTCAGACAGAAGTATTTCAAAGCCCTATCTGGAGAAGCTGGGAATTAAACCTGGGACCTTGCACCAGGTCCTGGGTGCCACCTAAGAGTCACCCCCACCCTTGGTCAGTTCCATGACTAACTGTGCTAAGGCACATTGTTTATCTAGGTAGTTTACCTCTTTGTCCTGATCAGAGCATGCATTTACCCAGTCTATGTGAGGGTGACTGAAATCACCCATTACTTTCTCCTTTGGATGTCCCCCTGATTTCACTCTCCATCTCAAGATCACCCTGAGCATTTTGCTCAAAGGGGCAAACAAGAAAAACCAGTCCTGCCAGGAGGGGGCACGACAAGAAGGAGGGGGCCCAACAGAGGGTATAAAGCCCAGGGTCAGTGGCGGGGGAAAGGGTTGTTGGTCGTGAGGCAGCAAGCTGCAAGGTCCATGGCTCAGGTCAAACCACCTTCAACCCTGGGGGAGCTCCCAGTGAACAACGCTAACATAGAACAGCCTTTTTGGAGTTAAGCGGCTTTCTAGGAACAAGGCATTTCCAGGTACGACTGTCTGTATTGCTTTTGCGGCTCGCTACCAGCTCAATTGTAGGTGTGTGCTTAGCGTGGTGCTTTGTATATGTTCTGTTACGCTCCATTAAACTCTGTTTACCCATAACAGTGTAGTAGCGTCCATTCAAAACTTGGTCTCCTCGCTTTGCCTGCGTTATAATTGGTCGCGGCTTCTGCCAGAGAGCTGCATACCGCTGATAGAGGGCTACCCGAGTCCGGGTTAACCCCTGAGTGGCCGAACCCGCCAAGAAGGACAGTTGCAGTCTTTCTCCACACCACCCATAGTGTTTCTGTGGAGAACTCTGCCCCTTTTGAGATTTTTAGTTTGCTTTACTCTATGCCGCAGGGCCAACCCAAGATATTTTGATGCTTGAGGCAAAGGACAAGGTGGCACTCCCTTCCATTCCACATACAGAAGTCAGCTGGATTGGCTGTTGAATCTTACTTTTATACTGACAACAGGATTGCATCTTCTACCACAACTGAGCTCGCAGGCTAATTTAGAGGGTGCAGGACAGGCCATGTGGCGCACACAGCTCTATCCTCCGTAGGAAGGGAATTCCATTGGAGGCTTTGGAGGAATGGCTGGGGACTGCCACTGCTGGCCCACAGCATCTACTACCTGAGGCAGATGCCTCACTCTGCCTAATGGTGGGGCCGGCCCTACTATGCCCTCTTTGCCACACAGAGTGAAACTGCCCCAATATGCCCTTCTATGTCCTTTCAATAGAATTTTAAGGTATAGAACTGTATCCCACTGGCTCTCTCCATTCCACCAGGTTTCTGTAAGAATGCTCTCTGACAACACAACCCCTTAGGTCAACTCATTTGGTGAGGCTGGACCATTGGCCTCATAATTCTTTCTTACCATGACTTTCCTGGTAGATACTAGCATTGTGATCAACTTTTCTTTTCTTTATTTGGATAATTGCCAATGACCTTTCCTGAGTAATCAAATACAGCGGGCAGGCAGGGGTTCTTGGCAATGCTTGTTAAAGCTTTGTGTGGCCTCCCTGGTTGGGGCAGAGCCAGATGTTGTGGTCTGACTAGGCAGACTTGAAAAAAGAGCTGAGGCCAGCCTGGCAGGGCAAGATGACCAGTTCATCTTTAGCACAAGCTGGCAAAGGTAGCCTGAATGCTTAGCCCCATGCTCTTAACCTGTTAGAGAAATGCAGAATTATATTAATGCAGAAACAAAGGCATCAGCGCTATTACGGAGAAGGGAAGCCTTCAATATTAGGAAAATAATGTGTCTCTCTCCCAATTATAAGAAGGTCATTTTCTCTCAATGTTTTGGGTACCGGAATTTTGGGTACCGGAAGGGTTTTCACACCTACAAACTACCAAAGGCCTGAGTTGGTTGACCTCTGATTGCCTTTCCCTGTGCTTGGACTTCAATATAATTATCCCAGGGGATGGAGACACTAAGTCTAGGCATCCCCTTTCCTTTTGTACAGCTCCTCTGCAATGCAAAAGGAGATTCAGTTGGATGTTTATTTTCCTGCCATACAAATGAGATTGCTTTAGTTTAATTCACAGTGGCAGTCTTTGGCAGGGTAGTATACACCTCACCCCCTTAAGGAAAGGACAGCCCCCTCCCCCCACAAAGCTTCTTCTGACAGGAGCAGATATATGGTGACCAATTTAAAGGGGGGGCTATTCCCTGTTTTGTTCTTCAGTCTCTTTCTAATCCTTGAAGACAGATGGGTAGAAAGACCGGATATATGTCTTTAAACAAACAAACAAACAAATAATCTTGCTTTTTAAATGCTTGTGCCCCAATAAGCCAATTAACATCTGAGTTGCCACAGTACACTTTATCTTTCCTGCTCCGCACATAGTTGCTATTTGGAAATAGCTGTTATCCATCTCTTTTATCTCAGAACCTATGGGACAGGTTTCACAGATGGATGGACTGCCTATATTGCTGATTGCCCTAATGCAGGTGTGGGCAGAACGTAGATCTCCAGATGCTTTGGACTTCAACTCCCAGAAGCCCCTGCCAGCATGGCCAGTGGTCAAATGCTGGGAGTTGAAGTCCAAAACATCTGGAGATCTACTTTCTGCCCACCCCCCTGCCCTAATGCAGGAGTCAGCAACCTGTCCACGCTCCAGCATTTTTGGACCACAACTCCCAGAAATTGTGGTGTGGTGGTGAGAGTGTTGGACTGGGACTTCCAGGATCCAGGTTCTACTACCCACTCAGCCATGCAGCTCCCTGGGTGACTTTAGGCCAGTCACTGACTCTCTGCCTAACCTACCTGACAGGGTTGTTGTAAGGATGAAATGGAGAGGAGGAGGACCGGGTGCCTTGGGCTCCTCGCAAGAGGAAAAAAGTAAGGATAGCAATGTGATAATACATAATAATAACAACAATAATTAAAAAATAAGCCCCAGCCAACATGGGCAATACTAAGGAATAATAATTACCCTAAGGGCTAGTTAGTCAGTTCTGCAGTGAACCTACTTGGCTTGCTTTAGCATCCTTGGCGTTGCAGAGGTGACTGGGTTTAGTGAACCTCCACCACCTGCTGAGTCACAGGAACTGACTTTTGCAAGAGGGAGAACTAGTTCAGGAGGCTGCTCTGCCCAAGAGGCCTGCGGGATTATTTTCCACGTTCAGTGGCTAATAAAAGGGATCACGGCTCATTTTTCCCCCATCCTCCTGAAACTATTGTGCAGCACAGTAACGATGCCCTGAAATGATTAAGCAGAATGGAAAGAAGCATCTCATGAGTCACAGTAGGTAGGCTTAAACCTTCTTCTCAAGTAATGGCTCAACCCGGGGATGGGAGGAGTTTCCCCGAATCCTTGTAGATCTGTACTCCATGGGCAAGAGACCAATTCCTTGGCCTGCTGTTGCGGCCCAACCAAAAGGTGGCGGACATGAGAAACTTCAGATTTTTTTCTCCGTACATGTGCCAGACGGAGGGCTCCTAGCACTACCAATCAAAAGACATTGTGCAATTTCCCCACCTTTTCTTCCTTAACCGATTTTTTCCTGGTAAGAAAAAAGATGGAAGAAGCTGTGAGAAAACATGGGTGGGCTACAGAAGGAAGCTGACATCATCTGGAATCCCTGTAAGATTCTGTGCTTGAGGCAGGATGAGTTCACAATAAAAGCCTCATCTGGAAGCACTTAAAGACTCAACTATATGTTACACAATGCATAGGCTGTACCTCTGTCTCCCTTTTTACTTGTATTATTTATTATATTACAGGTGTGGGCGGGGCTGGGGGGTGATCCTTACTAGGAACTCAGCATGCAGGAAAGAGGGGCTTATCTCCCCAATGTAATCAGAAGCAAAATGGTTGCTGCCACCACTCCACAAGCAATCAGAATGCTTGGGGGGGGGGGAGTTCCCATTTTTCTTAAGGAAAAAAGTTAGGGGAAAAGTTCCCATTGATGTCAATAGGAACTTTTTCCTGTATTGTATTTTGTGAATTGTGAACCTCCCAGAGAGCTTTGGCTATTGGGCGGTATAGAAATGATGATGATGATGATGATGATGATGATGATGATGATGATGATGATGATGATGATGATGATGGTCAGAGAGCCAGTGTGGCATAATGGTGAGAGTGTTGGACTGGGACTCGGGAGATCCGGGTTCTAGTCCCCGCTTAGCCATGAAATTCACTGGGTGACTTTGGGCCAGTCACCGACTCTCAGCCTAACCTACCTCACAGGGTTGTTGTGAGGATAAAATGGAGAGGAGGATTATGTAAGCCGCCTTGGTTCCTTGCAGGAAGTAAGGCGGGGTATAAATATAATAAATAAATATAATAAATAAATAAATAAATAATAATTTATTCCTAAGCATTCTAGCCGGGGGGGGGGGCAGATAATTTTGGTACTGATCCCACTGGGGAGGGAAAAAATAAGCCCCTTCCCCACATGCCCATAATGTAGGTCAAGCTTATTCCTATTTATTTATTTATTTGTCATACTTCTATACTGCTTAGTATAATAAAATCCCTAAGGGTGCAATCCTATGTCCCTCCAACCTTGTCTGGGGGGCGGGGCATAGGATTGGGCGTAGAAGCCCGTGTGACTTCAGAAATCTCTTTTTTTTTAAAATTAATTTTATTTGAGAAAATTAAAACAAACATTACAGAACACATAACAAAGAACAGACTAAAGTAAAATGAACTTCCGATCTTCTCCACAGCAAATGTAAGTAACAATAGTTGCTCTTACTCTATAGATACAAAAACAAACAACACCTCACTTTTTTTCCTAGTGTCCAACATTTTTCTTCTAGTTCATACAGCTCACACATATACCAATCTTTATTTTCCTACATTCTACAAAAAGTATGTTAGAGGTTTCCATTTAACCCTAAACAATAATATTAACCCTTTTCTAAATCAAAAATAACCCAGAAAATCTCCGCCTAATCCACTGTCTTCACTAACCATTTTTCTATTGTAAGCAATATTAGGTCTTTCTATTCTTATACAGTATCTTAATAAAGTTACATGACTAAACTTCATATTAATTTTAACTCTTTTAACCACATATTTTCTCACTGTTTCACCAGAATTTCACCCAACATTTTAAGCTCAGTTCCCCCCCTCCAGAATTCAATACATGCCTTCTAACTTATTACTAATACATATACCGTAATCCTATTTTTTCCTTCCAAAATTGGCCATCTAATAGCTGGCTGGGGCATGCTGGGAGTTGTAGGCCAAAAACATCTGGGGACCCAAGGTTGGAGAACACTGATCTAGATGTTTTTGAGGGTGATGGGAGCGCAGCAGATATCCTATCCGCCACACTCCTCCGGTCCTCAATAGAATGCTACGGGCAGTCCCATAGGATCGCGCGGTCAGTGACTTATGCCGATGGGAACAGAGGAAGCCGCCGTGCAACAGGTCAGAGTATTTATCCATCAGGGTAAGGAACCTGGGGCCTTCCAGATATTTTGGACTACAATGCCTAAAACCCCTCACCTTTAATCTTGCTGGCTGGGGCTGATGGGAACTGTAGTCCAAAACATCTGGAGGGTACCAGGTTGCCTCCTCCACTCTGCTCTGATTGGCAGCAGCTCTCTGGGCTCTCAGGTAAAGGTCTTCCCCCCCCCCATTGCCTGCTACCATTGCCTGCTATCATTTATATATTTATTTTATTATTTTAATTTTATTTATATCCCACCTTTTTTCCTCTTGCGAGGAACCCAAGGCGGCTTACATAATCCTCCTCCTCCTCTCCATTTTATCCTCACAACAACCCTGTGAGGTAGGTTAGGCTGAGAGTCAGTGACTGGCCCAAAGTCAACCAGTGAGCTTCATGGCTGAGTGGGGACTAGAACCTGGATCTCCCGAGTCCCAGGCCAGCACTCTCACCACCATGCCACACTGGCTCTCATTTAAGCTGGAGATGCCAGCAATCGAATCTGGAACCTTGTGCACGTATTGCGTGTGCTATGTGGTCTTTCATCTTGACAGATGGGGGAACTAACACGGACAGGTAAATGACCTTCCCCAGTCTCCTCAGCAAAGCTATGGGACTGAGGTGGCTTTTAAACTCATATTTCTCAGGTCTCATCTGAACTTAAAGGCACTGGGAGTGAGGGGAAACTGCTAAACTAGGAGGGAGGGACAGGGAGACACTCGCTCGCTCACTCGCTCACTGGCACACATAGCAATGAATGCACAGTTGCCTGCATGTATATGGAGGAGCAAGTTGGATCATGGCTTTTACAGATGTAATTGCTACGGTTACCTTACAATTGTTCACCTGAGCAGTAACCATGGGTAATCCACCAGAGCAAGATACGCTAGCTGACAGCACATGAGCCACACCCAGATTCTGTCATTGTTTTGCTCAGTCCCCTCTATGCCTGCTACAGTCCTACTGACATTGAAAGGGGTTTCTTCTTACTAGGAGTGCAAAGTCAAGGATTCCTGTTTAGGAGATCCAGCTGGTAAATCTGGATACACGTTTGTTCATGAACCCAGAGTTACCCATCACTGAGGGTTCAGACAACACGATAATCACACTCATGGGCTGAGTATGGGTTGAGTGTGGGTGTTGTTGAAACATGGGCTATCATGTTGTCTGAACCCAGCTGGGATAACAAACCTTAGTGAACAACCCACAGTTCACAACCCAACAACAAACCATGGGTTCTCTTCATGGCTTGTTCGTGGATAACAAGCCATGGCTTGTTAGCATAGCTGGGTTCAGACAACACAATAATCCATGGTTCATCAACAACCCATGGTTCAACAACAACCCACAGTCAACCCATACTCTACACCTGAGTGTGGGTTATCGTGCTGTCTGCACCCAGACAATGATCTCTGTTTAGGAGGTCTGGGCAGTAAATCTATATACACATTTGTTCATGAACCAAGAGTTACCTATCACTGTCTCAAGATGGCATTTTTATACATTGACTATCCACCTTGTGTGCATCTATGAATGCAACCATTTTGTAATTTTTGCTCCATTTGTAGTTCTTACTAGAGGCCCTTGAAAAAACAATTTCTCCCTTCAAAATGCATCGCAAAGCAAGAACTCACCTGCAGCTTTTGCATTGTGCTGATTACATCGCTGGTGGCAGTTCCTGGAGAGTAGGAGGACAAAAGCAGGCACTTGCTGAGAGTCCCATAAAGGACAGAAGCCTTCAGGGGCCAGTTTGGCTTTGCAAGACTCCATTTTGTCTGTCATTTACATACTATGAGAGCAGGGAATTTCCCCATTTTCCCCAGTTGCTTGATTCGGTGACCTTTGCTCCCTCTCCGAGAGTGTCAGTGCCAACGCCCCAGGGCAGATGGCAACATTGCTATGGTAATCCTGCTCATGAGCACAGATGCTAGCAGAGTTCCAAATTGTCCCAAGTAGCCAGCAAACAGTGTTTGCTGAAGGAATATTCACATGATACTCCCAAGGAACATGGTTGCTGGGCTCCGAGAAGTACCTCCTGGGAGCAGTTTGGAACTGTAAAGCACAGGGCTGGCCTAAAACACTTTTCTGCCTGAGGCAAAGGACAACATGGTATCCCTCCCCTTTCTACATCCAGAAGCTGATTGGACTGGCAGTTGATGGGATGGCATCTTCCACCACATCTGAGGTATCAGGCTAGTTTGGGGGGTTCAGGATAGATCATGTGGCTTACACTGCTCTGCCTTCCAACAGAAGGGAACACCTGGGAAGTTCAAGAGCAATAGCCTGGGGGGACTAATGCTGCCCCCAGCATCTGCCACCTGAGGCAGTTGCCTCACTCTACCTAATGGTAGGGCTGGCCCTGCTCACGCATCATTTTTCAGGCCCACACACATACCACAATCCCATCCCATTCATACAATTCCCTGAGTCATGAAAGAAAAGTTTGTATTTTAATTCTGAAATGACACCACGGCCCACAGTGCGGTTTTTCAACCATGCCTCAAACGTTTTTTGGGGGTGGGGATTTTTATTTAGCATGACATTTGGCCTGAAGAAAAGTCCTATAAAGCTTGCTGAGTATTGGGTCACTCAGATAAAGATATTACCCTGTCAATATTTTGATTTTTAAAATTATTGTAATGGACCAATGTGACTGAAAGCTTTTTATAAATAAACCAATTCACCTTAAAGCTTTATTTTCCTGACCTTTTTCATTGCAAAACCATGAATTATCTCCCCAAAGTCAATTTCTCTTGCAAGTTCACACACGATAAGCAAAATATCTGAGTAGCTTAACTATTCTTGCTCCATACTAGAATGCCTGCAGTTTTTGATCAAGGCTAGCTTACAGAAACGTTTTTCCCCCAGTTTCAGCCACAGCCATTAGCAGTTTGCAAAAAAATAAAAATAAATCCATAGGGCTATGCACACTTCACTGAAAATAAGTTGCAGTTATCTTTTTTGTAAACCTCATTTAATAAGATAAGTGGGGTACTTCATATTCTTTTCCGAAAGGAGACGTAAAGATATATTTTTTCCTGATGCAACATTCAGAAGGAAAATTCTCAGAAAGATCTGTAGGGTACTTGTGAAGCTTCTTCCAGTTTCTCACACTCTAATGCAGGGGTCTTCAAACTACGGCCCGCGGGCCGCATCCGGCCCGCCGGGTCTTTTCATCCAGCCCGGCGGCCGATCAAGAGTTGTGAGGGAAGAGGGGGGGCTGAGCCAGCGGGGGGGGGCATGGGCCGCCTGTTGGGCCGCCTGTCGGGCCGCCGGCCTGCCTGCCTGCCTGCCTGCCGCCCTGCATCTCCTGTGTGGGGGGGAAGGCTTAGCCAGTAGCGGGGCGCAGGCTTTACTTTATCCGCCTCGCCGCCCGCCGGTCCCGTCACATCACTTCCGGCGCGGCGGAAGTGACGCGACGGGACCCTGCTCCGTCGCGTCCATCCTGGACCCCGCCCGCGCTGTTTTTCAAAACTGAGCGCGGGCGGAGTCCAGGATGGACGCGCCGGAGCAGCAGCGGCGGCGGCCTCGGCGGTGGCGGTGGCGGTGGCGGTGGCCAGGTAGGACGGCGGCAGGGATGAAGGCGGGAAGCGGTCGGTCGGGAAGGCGGGAAGCGGCGGGTTACGGTTGGTGGGAAGGCGGGAAGCGGCGGGTTACAGTGAGTGAGTGCGTGGGCGTGAAGCGGGAAGCGGCGGGTTACGGTGGGTGGGCAGGAAGGCGGGAAGCAGCAGGTTACGGCGGGCGGGCGGGCGGGAAGCGGTGGGTTATGGTGGGTGGATGCATGGGTGGGAAGCGGGAAGCGGCGGGTTACGGTGGGCCGGTGGGCGGGAAGCCACGGGTTATGGTGGGTAGGTGGGCGGGAAGGCGGGAAGCGGCAGGTTACGGCGGGCGGGAAGCGGCGGGTTACGGTGGGTGGGTGGGCAGGAAGGCGGGAAGCGGCAGGTTACGGCGGGCGGGAAGCGGCGGGTTATGGTGGGTGGGTGCATAAGCGGGAAGCGGCGGGTTACGGTGGGTGGGTGGGCAGCGGCGGGGGGGGCTTTACCTCATCCGCCTCGCCGCCCGCTGGTCCCGTCGCGTCTATCCTGGACCCCGCCCGCGTTGTTTTTCAAAACTGAGCGCGGGCGGAGTCCAGGATGGACGCGACGGAGCGGCGGCGGCGGCGGCGGCCTCGAGCGGAGGCTGTGACAGAGGCACCGGCAGCAGCAGCAGCGCGCAGGGGACCAGGTAGGATGGCGCCGGCGGGTGGGGTTATGGCAGCGGCGGGGGGGGGCTATGGCAGCAGCGGGGGGGTTATGGCGGCGGCGGGGGGGTTATGGCGGCGGCGGGGGGGTTTACGGGGGCGGGGGGGACCTGCGGTGGCGGCAGGGGCAGCGGGGCGGTCTTGCAGCGGGGGGCGGGGGTCCTGCGGCGGGGGGTCCTGCACCAGCGGTGGCGGCGGGGGGGGCAGCATGAAGGAGGCGGCACAGGGGAGTCCCAGTGAGTCCGGCCCCCCAACAGGCTGAGGGACAATGAACTGGCCCCCCGTGTAAAAAGTTTGAGGGCCCCTGCTCTAATGTCACATATAACAGGATTATTACCCACTCATAATGGAGTAAGGCAGGGATGTATCTTGGCCCCCATTCTGTTTAACTTCTATATTAATTCTTTGGCTCAGACACTGAAAAGGGTAAATTCACACACTCCTAAATTGGCAAATAGACCTCTGCAAATTCTTCTATATGCCGATGATGCAGTGCGTCTATCATTGTCAAGTACATATAGTCTTGAGGCAACTTTTAAGCACCTTAACTTCCTACTGTAAAGATGAATTGTTGACAATAAATTACACGAAAACTAAGGTTCTAATCTTTAATAGAAGAAGGACCAAGCATCGTTGGCAGATTAATGGACACCAAACCAAACCGAGCAGGTTACTTCCTATAAATATCTTGGTGTAACCTTTCAATCATCAGGCCCATGGAAGACCCAAATTAAGTATGCCACTGCAAATGCTTCTAGGAGCACTAGAGCACTTCTCCCCTTTTTCTGTACCAAAGGTGACCAATATATTCCTGCAGCCATGCAAGTTTTTACTGCTAAAGTAATCTCGCAGATGTTGCATGGCTGTCCGATATGTGTTATTGAGGACTATGCCCCTTTGGAGGTTGTACAAACAAAGTTTCTGAGAGCAAGGAGTTCCCACCTGTGTGCCTAGTATAATCTTAAGGTTAGAGGCAGGACAACTTACTATGGAGTCATGAATGCTGATATATAAGATGGATCTATGGCTAAAGATGATGTACTGTTGTGTAGCCCTTGCCCTGCTGACTTTGACTGATACATTCCAATCTAAATGGAAAAGGTCATGGACTGCAAAAAACTGGCAAAACCATAATCTCCAATTACCCTGAATTTGCCAGGATAGTCCCAGGCAAACACTTAAGCCATCAGGGCTTCCTACTTTGTTATGCAGAGTCCCAATTTGTTATGCAGAGCCAGGAATCCCCCTGCCTCCTCCAGCAAGCTATTTAGCTTAGCTTCTTCGATTTTGCCCATGGACCCTTTAAGCAGGAAGGGAACAGACCAAGGGTGTGTGCACGCGTGCGCGCGCTCTACCTGCTGCCTCTGACCAGGCCCCCTGGTAAGTAAGACCCATTGAAGACATTTGTACTTACTCCCAAGTAATTGTGCGTAGGATTGTACTGTTTGTTTTAACTTAATTCAAGTTAGTTAAATTCTGTAAGATTATTCCAGTTCAAGTGTTTCTTTAAATCTAAATTGTGTGAATAGAACACACAAAGTGCTTTAAACTGGGGCCTTTCCACAATAACAAACAACAACAAAGCTGTGTCAGCCCCGCAAGGTTACCCCTTGTGCTTAAAAACCAGAGCTGTGTTGGAGCAAAACGCTGAAGGGGCTCAAAACCCCAATGTGTCTTTTTGTATTTTCCCCCACCCAAAAGCTCCCCCTCCTCCGCATCTCCTGCTTTTCTTCTCCTTCTCCAACTGCCCTGAAAATGCCGGCCCAATCCTGACAATTTTAAAACAAAAAGAAAGAGATTGCCCTGCAAGCACTGACACCCCCCCCCATGAAAAACACCAGATATCAACAATTAAGAGTTTAAGCAAGGTTAAAAAAAAAATACAAAGGCCACTAATAAAATATTATAAAATAA
Source organism: Shinisaurus crocodilurus (assembly GCA_021292165.1). Lineage (NCBI taxonomy): Eukaryota > Metazoa > Chordata > Lepidosauria > Squamata > Shinisauridae > Shinisaurus > Shinisaurus crocodilurus. Next base: position 223,508,780 of record CM037877.1, read on the forward strand.
TATATAATATAATAATGTAATAATTATATAAGATTTTGTGTGTTTCCTCTAATAACTTTTGTACTTGACCATGCCCTTTGGTTGCCTGGCCATACCCTTGGCCACGCCCTCATGTTGCCTGGCCACGCCCTCTTGATCACACCTTCATGTTGCTTAACCATACCTCTTACAAATTCACATGTGTGTCCCTATTTTCATCTGTGAAATGTTGGAGGGTATGCAAAACTACAGTACTTCGGCTTTTCGGCTGATGCCTTACAAATGCTGGGGTATACTAAAGCTAAAGCAACTATTATACAGCATATTAGAGATATTGAATTCCAAAACCACTTGAGATTGATTGACCATTACCCCAATTATCAGGACTACATAGGAACATTTAAAATGTCAAATTATATGTCAAATCTGTTAATTCCCAATAGAGCCTTTATGCTAGCTAGCTTAAATGTCTTACCTTCTGCCCTCTTAGAAGGCAGATATAATAAGGTTCCCGTTCAAGAGCAGCTATGCGCATGCAATATGGGAAGAGTGGAAACAGAAGCTCACTTATTATTTCACTGTTCTTTTTATTGTGACCTCTGAAGAGATTTTATTACCCCTATTCTTTAAAAAAAAAACCAGGAAGATCTGAGGCATTCTATTTAAAATATTTATTATCAGATTGGAATCCGCAAGTCACTTATAACGTAGCACACTTTTGTGTATCTGCTACCTGCTGTAGGAAAATGATGATATATTATTATTATTATTATTATTATTATTATTATTATTATTATTGCTATTTTAATCTGTTGTTTTACTTGCTTTCCTGCTGGTCCATGACCATAATAAACTGACTGACTGACATATTTGAAGACTGAACAGAATGTAAAACAAATGTTATTGGTTGCTTTGAATCTGTGCTCTAATTTACGGATAGCATTGTTCAAAGTCCAGAGGGTAGCTGCGTTAGTCCACAGCAGCAAAAACAACAGAGTCTTGTGGCACCTTAGAGACTAACAAATGTATTTATTCTGGCATAAGCTTTTATGGACACTGTCCACTTCTTAAGATGCATGAAGTGTCAGCCTCTAATTGGCCAGTCAATATACACATGAGGTGAGGGGGGGGGGGAAGGATGTAAGTGTTGTCAGAGGGAAGTGAAATGCAAAAAAGTACAGATATTGATAATTATCTTAACAGTCGCCATTCATAAGCCCTTGTTAAGAGATAACACGGTCAATGCAATGGTGCGTCAATGAACATATTGAAATGTCTTTGGTCCGATAATTCAACTCTGTTGCCAGAGTAGATATGTGGACAGACTTGGCATCTGGGTCTACTGCAGGGTCTGGTTCTTGTGTCTGTATCTCCACTGTGAGCTCTGTTGGTGGTGAGTATCCTTTTTAGGTTGGGTGGCTGACTGTAAGCAAGTCCAGGGCACCATCCAGGGCCTGTGAGAGGGAAGTGTCATTGTCCAGGATGAGTTGTAGATCACTGAGTGTAGATCAGTTTGAGTGCTCTTAGCTAGGAACTACAGGTGACGACAAGTGGTGTCCCGCTATTTTCTGTTCTGGGCCTGTCCTGCAGTAGATTATTCCTGGGTACTAAGCTGACCCTGTTGATCTGTTTATTCACTTTGAACTATTTTTCAAAGTTGCATGGAAAATATTCCTTCTGAATAAGGCTCTGACTCATTTTCAGTATCCCTGGTTATTATGGGGCTTTATCCCACCCACCAGTTGTCCCTTCTTCCTGCCTACACACGAAGAACTCTCGGACTGATACTTCTTGAGAGAGCATATCACACAGGGAAGCACAGATCTCTCTGGTTCTCAAACTACACGCCCTAGTTGAACTGTACAAACACGCAATCTCTGTTTAGAGAAGGGCCTGGACCAGAGACTCATTGGTCAACATATTGCTCAGTCTGCTCCAGCGCTGCATCTGATTGGCTCCAGCAAGCCTACAAAGATCTGGTCAATTGGAACATAGCTACAGGAAAATACATTTCCATAAACTTACAATTTTCCTCATGATAATGGGGTTGCAGCCTAGGCTGGGGCCCTTGGATGTCCGGGTCTTGATAATGTGTGCCTTTCCTTCACTCCCCCTTGACGCTGCCAAAAAAACTGAGAACTGGTGTGAGGTATTGAAGGTTCCAAGAAGGTCATGAGGGAAGTTGCCTATTCCCCAGTCATTTCAGAAATTTATCCATGCAACGCACACACAGAGAAAGAGAGATAACACATAGATTCTGTTATATAATTTATGCACACAGTTCTCTACGGTAATGTATGCATACAGTAATAAAAACACAAGATACCCTTACACTGTATGAACTGGTGTTTGCATCTGTGTGTTTTCCACATGCCTCCCCTTGCCTTTTCACTTTTGTGTTTTGTTTTAGATTGTAAGCCTGCAGGGAGAGGCTTTTAAAGGTGTGCACAGTGCTTGGTCACTTTTAGGCACTTTATCAAAGATGAATAATAATCCTATATAAAATATTTCTGTGAACAGAAAGGGCACACCACAGAGACGCAACTGATACTGTCAGAATGCCACCTCGACATCATTGCAAAGATGGGGTTAGGAGTAAAGATCAGCAGCATATAAAACAAGTACCAGTCTATAAAAAATATCTACTAGCTACCTGTCTGCATACACTTTGGTTCACAAGCTCAAGCAGTTGATCAGAGATAAGATATTTTACCTGCCTGAGAGGGTGTGGCCTGTGAAAAGGAGGTGGGGGGCTGGGGGGAAAGCTGGTGGGCCCTTGTGGGTCCTATCTGGCCCATAGGCTGAAGGTTCCGCATCCTTCAACAGGTGGGTCACTCATGGCCCAACCTCAAGCAGTCGCAGTGGTGCTGCCATGTCCATTTTGTTTTCTATAGGAGAAGGGCTTCATCCACCCCATCTCGCTATGAAATGTTGCTGGTGCACTGTTTCACGTCCACCTACTGGCCTTTGGCAGATTTGAAAGATTTCATCAATGTTGCCTCCGGAAAATCCTGCAAATTACTTGGGAAGATAGGCGAACAAATGTCAGTGTACTGGAAGAAGCAAAGACTACTAGCGTTGAAAAAATGATCCTTCAACGCCAACTTCAGTGGACGGGTCATGTTGTTCGAATGTCTGACTGCCGTCTCCCAAAGCAGTTACGGTACTTTATTCCCAACTCAAGGATGGAAAGCGGAATATCGGTGGTCAGTATAAGAGGTTTAAAGATGTTCTTAAGGCTAATCTAAAAAAATGCAATATAAACATCGAAAACTGGGAAACTCTGGCCCATGAACGATCTACCGGTAACTGGAGGTCGGCCTTTCACAAAGGATCCATGGACTTTGAAGAAGCCCGAGTGCAAGGTGAAAGGGAGAAACGTGCTAGGCGAAAAGCACGTCAAACGAATCCTTTACAGGACCATCTTCCATCTGGTAACTTGTGTCCTCACTGTGGAAAGCTGTGTGGAACTAGAATTGGCCTCCACAGTCACTTACGGACCCATCGCTAGAATCTACACAATTTTTTTTAGAATTTCCTCTTTTTATAATTTTCTTTTTGTAATTTTATCCTGGAAGACAATCTTACTCAGTCATGAGTGATCACCTACTGTACTGGCCTGTAGGCTGCACGGGCGCCACCTCTTGAGTGTATGGGGTCTTCGACGTGGGTCCCATGCTGCTAGTTTGTGGTACCAGCTGGGTCCAGCTCTTGACAAGTTGGACCACTGACCTAGCAAACTAGCTCAGAGAGTTGTTACTTGCCTGTCTGAATGGCAAGGGGCAAACAAACTACAAGGCCAGATGAGAGAGATGTAGACAAGTAGGCCACTGACCAGGTTTGTACGACACGACAGCCCGCTGTGGGTGCCCAGCTTGCCATGTCTTGCCATGCAAAAATTGCACCCATGGGCTCCTGGCACAATGTGACAGCCCCCATGGATAAATTAAGCCATGGTGGGCTGTTGTGTCATGTGAACCTGGTCACTGTGTAAAGAAAATGTTAAAGAAGATGAAGTAAATAGGCTTGGTCACTGTTCAAAGAAGGGAACACAGAGAACCTGTCTATTTGTTCACAGAAGACTATGAGCAGTGACACACCACAGGGCTACTAATGCTCTTTCCTGGAAGCCATGAACCAGCTATTCACGGTTTATCATAACAAGATATAGCAGAGTGGTGGAAATAGCCATTTATTTTCCAATTAACACTCTCCACCTTCCAGTATGAGTGTGGCTTAGGAGATTCAGTTGCCTCCATGCCAGGCCTTGTTATATCACAAGGTTCCCCTAAACCACCATCTAGGGTAGTACTCTTTTAATTGATAGTTTTATTGAGTAGCTTTTGATTTGATTTGTGCATTGTGTTTTTCATGTACATTGCCCTGAGAGCTATTCGCTATAGGGCGATGAATACATCTTAGAATCATAGAATCTTGGAAATAAGTAAATTAAATAAATAGTTCTGTGGGAGGCAACATATTTGTTGCAGCACCTGACGGAAGGCACTTTCGTTGCCCAGATCTCGCAATAGGTTACAAAGGATGGCAAGATGCTATGGGAAGCAGAATGGACTTCTGGAATTCACTGCCACAAGAAGCAATGATGTCATTAGCTTAGGGTGCAATCCTATGCATGTTTAGACAGAAAAAATCCTACAACTCCCAGCATTCCCAGCCAAACATGCATAGGATTGCACCCTTAGGAGACTTTTTTCAAAGATTAGTCAAATTCATGGAAAACAGATCAGTTGATGGTTACTCACCATAATACCTAGATGGAACTTCCATGTACAGAAGTAGTATATCTTTGAATGCCAGGTGTTGGGGACAAACAAGAGGGACTGGCCATCACTTTTGTACTCTGCTCCTGAGCTTCCCCCGGGCACTGGACAAGTCTAAGTCATTTATATGCTGTTTTGACTGTTGAGGCAATCAAAGCAACTGACATTTAAAAAAAACTTAAAACAACACAGGACAAAATAAAGCCAAAACAATAAATCAAATATACAGGGGTTTTTTTCTACAAGATGGAAGCAGTTACAGCAATTAAAGAGGCAGCAATACAAAGCTAAAAAGTGCAGCAGATAGCAGATTTTTTAAAAGAATATTCAAAACAGCCAATCAAACATTTAAAAACCACTGTTGGATAAGGTGGCCACATATGAATCACCAAAAAGGAGGACAAAAGAGGATAGTGATTTGCATAAAATATGCTAATTTATATGTGTAGATGCAAACTTAGAAATCATTACTATAATTTAAAGAGAAACACAGGACATCTCACCATAGTGTAGAAGGCTGTGACTGGGTGACCGCCTGCCTTGCTCAGTCTGCTGCCCAGGTGCTGTTGATGGGCAACGTCTGGCCCAGTTCTTCATTTCATTTATTCATTTATTACATTTATATACCGCCCAATAGCCAAAGTGCTCTGGGCAGTTTACAAAGATTAAAAACCTGAAAAACTCTTCCCTCTGATGGTTCTTTATCTTTCCACTGGAGTTGGAGTGAACTAGAGGACTGTCCTCTGTAAAAGAACCCACCCTACCTACAGATGTTGTTGGACTGCAACTCCCATCATCCTTCACCATTGGCTATGCTAGCTAGGGCTGATGGGAATTGCCATTCAGTAACATCTGGAGGGCCACTGGTTGCCACCCCGATATATAGCCTAGGTGAGCAAGACTATAGGCATGCAGGAATAGGGCTGTGAATTCTCTGCAAGGCCTAGTAAACCACAGGGTGATGAAAGGATGGAGGCAGCAGTATTTATATTTACTGCTAAAAGCTGGTGGTGGCTTCGCCACTGCATTCCTATTCTTTATTTTATTTAGATTTCTTTCCCATTCAGTCTCAAAGGCTCAGAGGTGAAGAGGGATTTACAATATACTTTTGTTACATTTGACAAAAGTACAATATACTTTTGATACATTTATGAGGCTGAGGGAGATAGAGAGTTTTCCAAGGCCACCCAGGGTGCCTTGTGACTGAGCCGGGATATGGGCTGGTACTCCACACATTCGATTCATACCTGGCCTAGGCATGCATCTAAATGCAGTGGGGATGAGCTCCTAGAATGGAACAGAGCACTTCAGATTGGGGGATTGCATTTCAGAATGCTCCCCTACATAGAAAAGCCCCTGCAAGTAGAACACTAAAATGAGCTGAGGCCGAGTCTTACACCATTATGTGCTAGTTTCTGAGATGCAGGGAGGTGTTGTTGTTTTTAAACATGGGCAGGCATTATAATATGTGTTGTGTGTGTCTATCCTCACCCCAACCCCACATGATCTGAAGTGGTACAGTCCACAGTGACATCTAGGAACATAGGAAGCTGCATTATACGGAGTCAGACCCTTGGTCCATCTAGCCCGGTACTGTTGACACTGACTGGCAGCAGCTCTCCAGGGTTTCAGGCAGGCGTCTCTCCCTACCTGGAGATGACAGGGTTCGAACCTGGGACCTTCTGCATGCAAAGCAGCTGCTCTACCACTGAGCTACACTGCCTCCTACCTCAGGATTCTGCCATGTTATGTGGCTTTGGAAAGATTTCTGACCCATAGACATGGCATCTCCCCCCCCCCCTTCTTCAATGCATGTGTGGTTTTGCATAAACTCACTAGAAGACCACAGAGAACCATTGGAGACCTTAGCTTACATTTCTTAATAGCTCTAGAATCTGCTCGGTTGTGTTTGTGATCCAGCCCTTGCCAAATAGAAAGGACAGGATAAGTGGGTTTTTTATTCTTCTCCACCCACCATGTGCTGTAAACACAGTCTCTATGCTTGGGAGGGTAGGACAATCATTGCCCTATCCATTCCAACTGTAGACACACACACACACAGAGAGAGAGAGAGAGAGAGAGAGAGAGGAGGGAGGTCTCTGGAAGGTCACTGGGAGGTAAGAGCACAATCCGGCATTCCCTGGCGCAGCTTCTCTCCCCCCCCCCCCTTCAACTGGTTGCTATTCCCAACTGCAAGGTCAAAAAGAAGGCACCCATTTCCCTCATTGTTTGCTTAGCCCCAAACAGACTTGTTGGCTGCAAACAGAAGAAGGGGTATTCCAGGTTGGTGCTTGGGGGAAGATAAGAATTGGGGTGCCCTTGTTTTTCAGCCCTTGAGGAGAAGTGATTCTCTTGAGCAAAGATTTAGGGAAGAATTTAGAAGGAAGAAAGGAAGGACTGACTCAGGGTAGCATACTGCCTGTGAGTCAGAAGAGAAGACAGTGGTGTGTGTAGCCCTTTACTGCCATGGCCCCCTAAAACTATGATGTTTCATCCAGGAGTGGCACACCTATGCACAAAGCCAATGTCTTGCATGTGGGGGCAGGCGCTCTGGTTTCTAGGAGAAGTCCAAGCTGCTCCGCTTCTCCCTGACCTTGGAGCTTCCCCCCTCCCCCTTTCTAGGCAGAAATATAATAGGGGTGTTTTCAAATGAACTCCCTCTCGCGGTCAATGCAAACATGAGTGGGTAGCAGGAATGTGCCAGCCAGCCACACCCCTCTCACACAACAACACAGCTGCACATTTGGCATTAGTGAGAAAGGAGCTGTATGCACATAGAGTTATTCCACCAGATTGGGAACCCTAAAAGCCTAATTGGGAATCCTAATTAGTACAATCCCTTTCTCACTAATGCTGAACACACAGCTGCTTGGGCCGGCCAACAGGTGTGTCAGTGTGAGAATAGCTTCGGACAAGGTGGGGAACCTGTGGCCCTCCAGATGTTGCTGGACCGCAACGCCCATCAGCCCTAGACAACATAGTTAATGGTGAGAGATAACAAGAGTTGCAGTCTAACAACATCTGGAGGGCCACATGTTCACGTTCCCCATCCTTGCCGTAGGACCTAGTTCTTATTTATTTGATTTTTACCCTAACCCTGTCCACCAAGAAAATGGTGCTCAAGGTGGCTGAGGTGGTAAATCTTTGTCTAGAGTTGTTCCATTTCCAAACACAGGTAGGACATCATATGATGTAATGCACGGAAGAGGAATGTGTGGTTCTCCAGATGTTGTTGGACTGCAACTCCCATCATTCCTCACTATTGGCTATGCTGTCTAGGGCTGATGGGAAGTTGTGGTCCAACAACATCTGGAAGGTTACACATCCCCTCCCATGTAATGTTACACACACACACAAGGTGAGCCCCACCTGTAGTCTGAAATAGTATTTCAGGTTTACCACAGCAGTGAGAACTAGGTCTGTGCCATTGACCTGGTTTGCACCTAACGACAACCCAGAGTACGGGTTGAGTATGAGTTGAGTATGGGTTGTCACTGAATTGTGGGTTGTCATTATGTGCAAACCCTGCACTGTGGTTTAACTATGGTTTGTTAACCATGAACAACGCAGAGTCCACAACCCAACAACAAACTATGGGATCTATTATTGGGTTGTTTGTGGTTAACAACCCATAGTTAAACCATAGTGCAGGGTTTGCATGTAATGACAAACCATGATTCAACTACAACCCATACTCTGGGTTGTTGTTAGGTGGGAACCAGGTCTTCTTCAAACAAAGTAATTAGAATTAAACTCAGAACTGGCTGGGTTTGATAAGCAAATGAAAGCACTTAGTTACTAGGTCAATGTAGATAAACAACTACCTATTTGCATATGAAATAAATCAATAACTGATAAGTTTCCTTCTAAAGACAAGTAGGGTGAAAACATCCTGCAGTAATCAAGGAGAACAACAAAAGGGTTGGGGGGGCGGGATCTTTCTACCATCCATAAGTAACAGGTGTATGAAAAACAAAGATGCCTGCATGTTCTCCTGGTGCCTTGTTCTGTATGTCCCTGATTTACCTGAAGTGACTACGTGCACCCAAAAAGCTCACGCAGTCTTGCCAACCGAGTTTAGTCCAACAAAAAGTGTCACGTTACCTACTTTGCTTCACTCATTCCCTGAGATCAGCACAGAAACAATGCTCGACATAGCAAAAACATTGACAGTTACGGAGAGAAACAAGCCAAGTGTCAAGGATTGTGAAACTCATAATTAGTCTGAAACAGAAGGCTGTCTGTTTCCTTCATTTGCCGTGAACGTAAGGGCGAATTGGTGCTAGAGCTGGCGGCTGCAGTGTAATGAGGCGAAGATCAAATCTTGCATCAGACATGAACTCAAGGCAAAACAGCACGTTATGATAACACATGTAGATTGGCATGGCGTGACTCTTTTTTCAACTGCAAATAGCAGCAGCTGGGGTGGGGGTGATTAGGATTGGGACTGTGGCCTTTGAGGAGCAGGCCTATCCTTTTGCTCCCATGCTGTAGTCCTGTGAAAATTGCTCCCTGAAGCTGCCATTTGACACAGGAGGAGAGCTGCCACCCTTCCATGTGCACCACAGTCCCAGTCCTGACTGGGTCCCCCAGTGGCTGCTAGGCGCAATTTTAAAAAAGGATTCACGCCGTGCCAAGCCATGAATTTAATGTAATGTGTAATTTGGTCCTCACTAGGTAGCCTTCATAAGCCACTGCCTCTCAGCCTCAAGCCTCATCTGCAATATGGGAAGAGTAATACAGTCATGCCTTGGATTGAGAGCATAATTCATTCCGGAAACGTGCTTGTAATCTAAAACACTCTTATATCAAAATGAAATTCCCCCAAAAAAATTTGTACAGAGATTTTTAATTTAAGCCGTACTACAGTACTTGTATTGCAAGACTGACATACCATACAGGGCTGGTGTAAGGGTTACCGAAATCATGCTTTGGCCACTAAAGTACCATGTAAGTACAATACAGCCATGCTGACTGGGGATTGTTGGAGTTGTAGTCCAACACATTCCAAGGCTGCCAGGTTGGAGAAGGCTGATGTAAACCATACCCTAACCAGCATTTTGCCACAGCTTTATTGCTGAGAACTACTGCAGGAAGTGCTATTGACTTTGGCAGGGTTTTCCTTGCTCCATTGGAGTTCTACTTCAAAGGTGGGTTTGTTAGGGAAGGCAGTACAGTAATACCTTGGATTGCAAGTAACTTGGTTTGAGAGCGTTTTGCAAGACAAGCAAATTTTTAAATATTTATTTATTTATTTTTGACTTGATATACAAGCGACGTCTTGCAATACAAGTACTGTAGTACGGCTTAAATTAAAAATCTCTGTACAATTTTTTGCGGGGGATTTCATTTTGATATAAGAGTGTTTTGGATTAGAAGCACATTTCCGGAACGAATTATGCTCTCAATCCAAGGCATGACTGTATAGCATAAGCAGCGGATAGATTTCTGGACAAGGACCAGAGTCCCAGGTTCAAATCTTTGCTTAGCCACGAAGCTCACTGGGTGACAGTGAGCCAGTCATCGACTCAGCCTCACCTACCTCACCAGGTTATTGTGAGGAAGATAAAGGGGGGGGGCATTTACAAAGGATATAAATGTAATAAATAAGTGTTATACTCTGGCATTGTGGTTAAGAGCATGCGCTATGCACTGAAAGCATATTTTAAAACTCAGTTCAGCCACAGATTCACTGTGTGGTCTCAGGCAAGCCACTTTCTCTGAGCTTCAGCCTCCCTCTTGGCCTATCTTACAGGACTGTAGCATGCGAAGTACTTCGAGCACTTAGAAAAAATGCTACATTCTATGGCAGGGATGGGCTGAAGGTAGAAAACAGGATCTACTGGTCGATCTCTGGATGAATTGCAGTAGATCTGCAAGGATTTTTTTTTTAAAAAATTCTGTTTAACCATTACAAAAACAAGATGACTTTTACTACCGAAGTTAGGTTTCTCAAATGAATAAAGTTTGGAGTGAAAGGGCTGGACTTCTGTGTGAAATGAGTGTGAGTTCAGTTCATTTCTGGAACTGAAAACAAATCCCCCGACATTGGCTCAGAATGTGGTCAGAGCCAGAGGAGTTCCTGTTCTTTCATTCAAGTGTATGCCTTTTGCACCTGGCTCTGGTTGGGGTGGATCTTGGGATTCTAGTAAAAAAAACAAAGTACCGTAGATCTGACATGCCTGAAGCCTGCCTGCCCCTCTTCTATGGACACAATCCAGTCCTCCATCTCATCCTCCCCACCCACTCCCGCATGGGCTGTCCTCTACATCTTTAAAAAAACAAAAAACCCAAAAACTACTGTTGCCCCTCCTCCCTCACAGCATGAAGAGCTGCACCTTCCAGAGAATTGCCCACACCTAAAAGTGCATGTCGGGGCTGGCCCTGTTTCACTTCCAAACTGATCAGCACTCAACCACTCAAGTTTGCAATTAGAGGGAACAAATAGGACTTTCCGCAAAATGGTGCAATGTGAAGTGCTCCTGTTCCATGTTCCAGGCAGTCGGCCATGTCCTCCTCCATAATACTCTGTTCTATTCCCTCTCCCACCCAGTTTTGTGTTACCCCTTCTAACAGTCAGCATATCTTCATTGGGCTGTTGTTTTACTTCTCCTACCCAGTTAAAGTTTTTTCCTAAAGTGTTTTTTTTTTTTTGAACTTTTGCAAAATTTGGGGTTTTCCCCAAGTTTGCTGGTACCTTCTTCTTGTGTGTAGATAGCTACATAAATAGCTAAACAGTGGAAGTAAAGGGAATTAGGAGAGTCTACACCAGAGCATTATTTTATGAGGAGCTACACCAGCTATGCTGGCTGGGGCAAGCTGGGAGTTGTAGGCCAAAAACATCTGGGGACCCAAGGTTGGAGAACACTGGTCTACACAGCTGTGGCCCCAAAATGGGACATAGAAACCTAACAGCCCAATCCTACGATCTGATACCTTATTGCTGGTGCAGCCAGGGGACTGATGCATCCTGAAACTGATGCAAGGCCATACCAATGCCAATGCACCAGTGCTAGGTCCTGACTCTGGGGCAGTGTGGCATTGGCACTGAAGCCAGAGATCGGAAGGCAGGGAAGGAGCAGGATGGGGTGGTGAAGGGATGGAGACCCCCCCCTCCCTGACTCACTTGCACAGTACCCAGTGGACTTTCAACGCCATCACAGCTCATCACCTAATGGAGAAGGAGGATTATGTAAGCCGCCTTGAGTTCCTTGCAGGAAAAAAGGCAGGGTATAAATGTAATAAAATAAATATAAATAAATATGAAGGCTTGCCTATATATGGGATGCCATGGTTGCTGCCATGTGTTAGTCGTAGCTCAGCGGTAGGGCACATGCTTTGAATGCAGAAAGTCCCAGATTCAATCCCCGGCTTCCCCAGGTAGGGCAGGAAAAACTCCTCCTTGAAACCCCCGGAGAGAGCTGGTGCCAGTATAAGGCAGCTTCCTCTGTTCTGGCTACTATGGATCGACTAGGTCGCAAGGAAGGGAAAGGATCAAGAAAGCAAAAGAGTCAGAAGGCAAAAAGCGACAGAGACAGTGAGAAATACCAGGTAGTTGCATGGGAAAGTAACATAACCAGGGGAGTGGTTTCCCAGCACAATGTGCAGTTCGGGTGACACCACTGGAAATACAAAGGAATTACATTGTATAGGAAATTACCTTCTGAATTATCCAACATTGAAAAGATAAATACAGAGGAGAGACATAGTTACTCCCACCCAGAAGGGTAAGTTTTAAACACAACCTGATTTTGTGGTTAATGCAGGCAACTCCTGTCGATATCCATTACAGGCTACAAAGTCGATGGCCCAGCTTGCATGCAGTAAGAAGCCACCGTGGGTTGCGGCAGCGGCTTTGTTGCGGCAGCGGCTGCCATTCTGAATATTTGGGGGCACACGGTAAGTTGTCATTGCGTGCAAACCCGATGGGGGTGGTTGAGAAGTCACCCACAAAATAGCCCATGGGTTCTGGGTGGCTTGTCAACCACCCCAACAACCCACACTTGCTGGGTTCACATGTAACGACAAGCTACAGTGTGTCCCAAATATTCAAAATGGTGCCCATCAACACAGTGAAAAGCCGCCCCACTGTGAAATCCACCCACAGTGCCTTCTCCTTATCTGTTTATTATTCCTCAGGATCATGCATAACACTGGCCATAGAATCATAGAAAAGTAGAGTTGGAAGGGGCCTACAAGGCCATCGAGTCTAACCCCCTGCTCAATGCAGGAATCCAGGTCAAAGCATCCTGTGGCTTACGCTGGCTCAGCTTGTCTGAGCATGGAAAGCTAAGCAGGGTCAGGCCTGGTTATTACTTGGATGGGAGACCGCTCCTCTAGTTTCCTGCATTGAGCAGGGGGTGGGACTCGATAGCCTTCAGGCTCCTTCCAACTCTATGATCTATGAAATTCCTGACAGATGGCTGTCCAGCTGCACCTTGAATGCCTCCAGTGGGAGAGCCCACCACCTCCCTAGGTAGTTGGTTCCATTGTCTTATTGCTCTAATAGTCAGGAAATTTTTCCTGATGTTTAGGTGGAATCTGGGTCCCTGTAACTTGAGCCCCTTATTCTGTGTCCTGCAAACTGGGATGATCGAGAAGAGATCCTGGCCCTCCTCTTTGTGACAACCCTTCAAGTACTGGAAGAGTGCGATCATATCTCTCCTCAGTCTCCTCTTCTGAAGGCTAAACATGCCCAGTTCTTTCAGTCTCTCCTCATAGGGCCTTGTTTCCAGTCCCGTAATCATCTCTGTTGCCCTCCTCTGAACCCTCTCCAGTTTGTCTACATCCTTCTTAAAGTGTGGTGCCCAGAACTGGACGCAGTACTCAAGATGAGGCCTAACCAGTGCTGAGTAAAGGGGAATTATCACTTCACGCGATTTGGAAGCTATACTTCTATTAATGCAGCCCAAAATAGCATTTGCCTTCTTTGCAGCCACATCACATTGCTGGCTCATATTCAGTTTGTGATCTACAACAATTCCAAGATCTTTCTCACTTGTAGTACAGTCATGCCTTGGATTAAGAGCATAATTCGTTCCGGAAACATGCTTGTAATCCAAAACACTTTTATATCAAAACGAAATCCCCCCCAAAAAAATTGTACAGAGATTTTTAATTTAAGCCGTACTATAGTACTTGTATTGCAAGACGTCGCTTGTTAAACAAGTAAAAAAATAAAATAAATAAATATTTAAAAATTTGCTTGTCTTGCAAAACGCTCTCAAACCAAGTTACTTGCAATCCAAGGTATTACTGTATTGTTGAGCCAAGTGTCCCCCATTCTGTAACTGCATTTGGTTTCCTTTCCCTAGGTGCAGCACTTGGCATTTATCCCTATTAAATTTCTGTGGCGGACTGAACCTGGTCCACTGCGCGGGTTTGGTACCTTAAGGGTTAACCAGCACCGAAGTTGTGCCCTGTAGGCGGCTTCTCAAGACTTTATTTCTAGCCACGAGTGATATTGTCACGAAATCCCATAGAGATACAAGGAACCTGCAATCTAGTCAGTTTCAAAAGGGTTTAATGGAGTGGAACTAATAGACTACAGGAATTTCACAGTATAAACATAGCAGTCAATACAGATAGAGGAACGGAAGTATTCAATTTGCTTTCTAGGTAGGCTTAGCTCGAATGCAGAGAATTACCTGACATCAGAGACTCTGACTCTAAGATCTAGCATAGCGATTTGCTTTGCCAGTTGCCAGGCGCCCTGCCCGGGGTTGGAAGTTGCTTGGCCCTAGCCGGAGCTAGCAACCTGATCCGTGCAAGCCTGCACCGTGTTCCCAACAACCCTTTGTCCTTCGGCACGTATCTTTTCTACCCTTCCTTGCCCCCTCCCCTCCCCGCCCCTGATGATCAGGTGGCTGGTCCCGTCCCTCAGGGTGGTGGCACCTTTCGGGTGCTGGCATTTCTTGGGTACTTTGGGATACTTTGCAGCTCTTTGAGACTGCGCCCCCCCCATCTCTGGAATGTTATGCGCTCCCTTGAGGGAAGTGTAAATGTGCCCCATTGAAGGTATGCAGATGTGGTTTATGTGTAACCCCTCTGCCCGGAACTGTGTCTCCTGTGCCTCTCCTGTGCCCCGGGTGGGGATTATGCAGACTGAGAGGTGACAGAGGAAAAGGGGGAAACATGTCAGGGTTCAATGTGTCAGGGTTCAGCAGTGTGCTCAGGCTTTCTCTCCACAATTTCATTCTGTTGTTTTCGGCCCAGATCACCAACATGATAGTTACACAGAACTGACAATTGTGGTGAAAAATTAAATTAATCTGTGTACTAGGTATGCATGTCAAAGGCACAAATCACTTTGCCTAATCATGTCCCCCCCCTCCCCTTGTTGGTAACAAATCTCTAATAATTGCAAGGTATAAACAAAAGCACAACAAAAGCTCTTAAAATATATTACTTTTAAGAATTTAACCACAGACATATCCAAGATCAGGCCTCTGGGCCTTAACTCTTCTCTCCGTTCCTTCACCGGCACTCCCAAAGCCAAAATGCTGCCTCTGTCAACCACTCTAATGGGCAAACTAGATATAATGTGGGAGAGATCCATGTTCTCTAGACACTTGTTTTCAGGGGAGGCTTTGGATTGGGGACATAGCATGAAGGAAGGGGATTAACTGTTTCCCCATACCATTTCCTCAATTTAAATCTCTT
Source organism: Shinisaurus crocodilurus (assembly GCA_021292165.1). Classification (NCBI taxonomy): domain Eukaryota; kingdom Metazoa; phylum Chordata; class Lepidosauria; order Squamata; family Shinisauridae; genus Shinisaurus; species Shinisaurus crocodilurus. The sequence continues at coordinate 223,524,202 of CM037877.1, forward strand.
CCCCGCCTCCCCAGCCACAAATAGGCAGGTATGATAGAAGGGCAACTCTCTCTACCTCCCCCCTGCAGCTAATAGTAGTTTGTGGAAGTGTTCAGTTGGGAAAACAGCATGGGTTAACATGCCATGCATGCTGCTTTTAATCAAGGGAGGAACTGTCAGCAGATCCGTCCAATCACAGATCTCTAGTCTGGCTTTAAGAATACACCGAGCATGAGGCCATTCACTGTGTGAATTAGGAAAGCTCTTTTGTGAGCATAGATCTCACAGATATCACTCTGCGGGGAATTTTAGATTTCCTTTCATACAGCCTTCCCCAATGTGGCACCCTCCAGGTATTTTGGACTACAACTCCCATCATCCCTGACCGCTGGCTGGGCCTGATGGGAACTTGTGCTCCAAAAATCTAGACTAGAGGGTAGCACTTTGGAGAAGGCTGAATTGGATCTTGCCTAATCGACCTATGAAATCACCCTTAACCCCATCATCACTCTTAAAGGATCCCAGAGCGGTGCTTCTCTCCTCTCCCCCCACTCCTCCAGGGCCCCATTCCACTGCCACAACTACTTTATCTTATTTATCAGAACCATGAGAAGAGTTCTGAAATGTCTCCCACCCCTCCCAATAGGGGACACTTGAGTCAGTGTGTCTTTTCTGCTTTATTGTTTATGGGGATCAGCTGGTCCTGGGAACACTGTGGCTGTGAAGTAGCTGCAAAGTCATGATAAATGCCACTCTTTCTGCGGAGCTGTTTACTGACTGAGCACTCTCGGTGTTAATGAGGCACCGAAGAGGAAGGCTGGCCAGGAGTTTAACGAAGTGCCAATGAGCCTGGCTAGGGAAACATTGACACAGCCCATCACATCTTTGCACAGACAATGAGGCCCAATTTGCATGCCCTGCACTGAAAGAGGCCGCAGTGTGAACACAGCTTCTCTGCCTGGAGCAACCATCAGGCAATTACTCCAAAACAGAGTGCCCCAGAGCAGGGTGGCTGATCCCCTGGGAATGCTGAAATATTCTAATATTCTGAAGCTTCTAATTCTTACTCAGCCGTAAAATAGGAAACTGGCTCTCAGGGGCACAAACATCAGATTTCTGAAAAATGAGAAAAAGGACAGCCACATCACAGTGGATTTTCAACACACAATCCCCTGTAGAGACTGCACTGGTTTTAAAGAGTTGAGATGGACATCTTCTTGCACAGCACAGCCAACTGGTTCCTTTGGAAGAAATGCATGCTGAAAAACATCCCCCCCCCCGCAAGCATTTCCTGACTAGTGACTAAATTCCAGCCACTATTTTATTGATGTTCCTGCTTTGATTGTAATTTGTTTGTATTTTAATTTGTTGTACAGTGCTCTGATATTTCTGAAGTGGAGGGGTTTATAAATGCTCTAATAAATATAATAAATCAATAAAATAAATACAGAGAGGCCTGTTGCAGAACAGAGAACAGGGGTGGGCAACCTGTGGCCCAGCCTAATTTCATGCAGGTGGGGTGAGCTCAGAAGGTGGGCAGGAGGGAAAAATGTGGGGGGGAGCTGAAATGGACATAGCATTGGAAGAAGGGGGCTGGGAAGCTCTCTGCAAGCAAACAGTCAAGATCTCTGGCATGAAGGAGGAGAAAATGGGGGAGGGCCGACATAGAGTGAGCAATGGAAAAGGGTGTTGCCTGCCGGGGAAGCCCTCTGCAATTCAGACTTCTGGCAAGAGTGAGTGACCTCTCCCTCCTGTATCAACATATGTGGAACTGGGTAGGAGAGTGGACAGGGAGAGTAATTCAGTGAGGCAGAGGGACGGCACAGACTAGGGAACAGCGAAGAGGAAGCGGCTCAGCACGACAGCACAGAGACAGAGCAGTGAGAGACAGGAAGTGAGGAGTCTGTAGTAGCAGGCTTGTTTAATGAAGGACTTTGCTTTATAACTCCTGATACTTAAGTGGCTGCAAACACTACTTGCAACACCTTCACCAGCAGCCTACTGGGCAGAGAGAGGGTGTGTGTGTGGCAGAACGACAAACGGAATGCAGCTCTCAACAGAAAAAAAGGTTCCCTGCCCAGATATAGAACACTGGAAGCTGCCTTATACCAAGTCAAACCATTAGTCCGCTATTGCCTACGCTGACTAGCAATGGCCCTCCAAGGTTCCACACAGGGGTCTTTTCCAGACCTACCCGGAGATGCCAGGAATTGCACTCGGGGGCCCTTTGGATGCAAAGCATGTGCTCTGCCATTGAGCAGTGGCCCTTCCCTAGGAATGGATTGGCTTTCCTGTGAGCGATTCAAGCCAGAGCTCATGTTGCCAGGGTCATTATCATGTCATTTTATAGCTGATGCAGACGACATCATGAAGATAGACCACTGTGGATTTAGAGCAGGCATGGACAGCTTATACTGTAAGTGTTATGCACGTGCACCCCACTTCCAAGCGGTGAGAAGTTTCAGGGGCTCCAGCTCCAGGGTACAGTTTCCGTTGAAGGAGGTCACTGGAGACTTACGGCCTTTCTGTGAACAAGCAAGGCTTACTTACGCATATATACAGGCTGAGTGTAAGATGAAGGTTCACAGCATTAGCACTCCAACAGATTCCTGTTCCCATCAGATGTCATGGGAAACCCATAGTGCCACAACATTTCCCGCAGAGAGCAAAGCCAGCTCTACCTCCTTGGCAGACCCAGTTCCAGCACAGACAGACTTACCTCTTGCTACATACATAGACTTCCCCCTCCCCTTGTCTGGGGGGGGGGAGAGATTAGTCATCTATGCACATCATCTCTGCCTTCTCTAGCCATCCTAGCTCCCATTGAAACACATCACCAGAATGTTACTGCCTATCAGTAGGCGATCACTCGTGACCGAGTAAGATTGTCTTCCAGGATAAAATTACAAAAGAAAATTATAAAAAGAGGAAATTGTAAAAAAAAAATGTGTAGGCACCAGGACTGATAGCTCTACTTATGGAAACCCCAGTGTTTTGGTTGTGGATTCTATGCCCAAAGAAGACAGAGGCCTGGTAGTAGCTTTCGGGGGCCGCATTCCAGTGGTGGGCAGGGCCAAAGGCAAAAGCGGCAAGGTCCGAAACAAAAAATACATTTCAGCTTAAAGCTCTTATTGCTAATAACTAAGCCTTCAGAGAGGCATTTCAACCTTCTAGAATGGGGGGAAACTGCACAAAAGCCATGAAACCACCAAATAATTGGTGGATGAGGGAAAGGGGGTGGGGCCAGGGGGAGGGGCCACGGCCCGCTGGGGAACCCAGAGATCCAGATTGGGACCCCTGGAGGGCCGGATTTGGCCCCCAGGACTGAGATTGCCCACCCCTGCCATAACACAGCATTACCATCACTCTTACTACAACTAAGCCAGGTAATATGTTGGCTATTATTAAGCACTTTCTGATTTCAGACATAAGGGCCACCTATTTTACTCAAACCAAAGCCACTGCGCTACCAGTCTGGGAGTACAATGTATATTACATAGTACAATGTCACTGCATAGGGATGTTTGTGCTTTTATATATTTTTATTTATTTATTTATTTATTATATTTATATCCTGCCTTTTTTCCTGCAAGGAACCCAAGGTGGCTACATAATCCTCGCCTCCCCCATTTTATCCTCACAACAACCTCACAACAACCTGTGAGGTAGGTTAGGCTGAGAGTCAGTGACTGGCCCAAAGTCACCCAGTGAGCTTCATGGCCGAGTGGGGACTAGAACCCAGATCTCCCGAGTCCCAGTCCAACATTCTCACCACTACGCCGCACTGGCTCTGGCTCTCTGATAGACCAGAGAAGTATCATTTGGTTCAGAAAAGCTTTATAATCAAAATTCCTATGGTGTTGCCCTTTGCAGTGCAGAAGGGTTTCCTTCCTCCCCACAGCTTCCAGGTCCTCCAGGTAGTAGGACACTGTGATGAGACCAGAACTGATAATCGGAACTGGGTCAGGTTAGGTATCATTTGAAACAAAAGCCCTTTCTCTCACTAACCTAATGCCACCAGAGATGACAAATGTAGAACAATATTGTATATTCAAGATTCCGCCGCATCAACATTTAAGGTGCATGTATATTTTAACTGAATTTCTTACATAAAACAACAGCTACGGTAATTTTAGGGAAGCCAATGTTCTACATTAACTAGCTATCTCTAACAGCCTAGATATAAATATGTGGTAAGAGCAGTGGCAGCTATTCTGGATTAAGTATCAGTTTAATCACATTAAAACTTCAGTCCTAAAAGGTGCATATAGTATACACAGTTACCAGGGAACAAGTCTAATTGAAAGCGATGGGACTTACTTCCGAATAGACACATGCATAGGATTGGCTAGGTCTAGGTCTGAGTGTAAGAGAAAAGTTGGCTTGATCAGATCACCCCTGGATCTCTGACAAAAACCAAAAGTGGGACAAAATATCTATTGCTATTTGCCAAAGTGCTTATAACAATCACACAAGGGTAATAATTCTCTACAAAAATCATGTTTACTTAGTAATAGTTCCTACTCAAGGGATAAATACGTTATCTAAAAGTTATGATCTCTAAATGTCCAGACATAACAAGCCAAACACAGTGGTAATAAGATTTTTTTTAGTCTGGTTAATGTTTGCTGATAGCTTTGAAGATGTAAAAGCCTTCTTAAGAAATTATTGCTATTTCTGCATACTGCCTGCTACACTGGGTAACACAGTTCTAAGGACATTCACTTGCTATGGATGGATAATTTCTCAATAGAGTTTTCATAGAACCTGAAGATCACAAGTTCTCGCAGGAACAAGTTCTTTTTTGCTTCTTTCTTTTTTGTAAACAAGTATTTTATTTCAGAAATACAAGGTAACAATGGTATAAAAACAAAAACATCAGCCGTGCACAACACATGCAGCCTGTTTTTCATTCTTCATCACAGATTCTATACATATTTTAGAATGGTTGTCCCTGAATAAAGACTTGTTGCATAAATTTTAATCTCCGTTACAGCCACAAAATGATCAGTTCTCAATTGTTAACCTTCAACTTTAGTATAGTTTTTATACCTTTCCAAAAATAGGACTGTGCTCTCAATGGATGCTGGTCTGTAGACCCTGCATTAATATATGTAATGGAGGAGAACCAAGTTGCTAAGAATGAGTCCTGCTTGATCAATCAATCATGTTGTGTTGGTTTTTCTCCTATAGAGCTATAACAGAGGCTAATCTGCCCTACAAAGTGACAAAGAAGTTGGGGTGCCACTATAAAAGTTTACCATTCTGGAAAGAGAACTATCTAACTCAGGGGTCCCAACGCACCCATGGGGAACTCCAGGGGTGCCTTTGAAGTTCTCCATATGCCAGACTGAACAGTGCCTCTTAAGCATTCTTTTCCCTGTCGAAGCATTCATGGGGTTGCCCTCAGTCTTCATGATGTTCATACATCTGGCTGTGAAGTTGTGCTCTTTCTCACTAGGTGCAGTGCTCAAAGTGGAAGAAAAGGGAAGCAGGAGGGTTTTGTTTCAAACTGACAAAAGGTTTTAGGGCAGCCTTCCCCAACCTGGTGCCGTCCAGATGTTTTGGACTACAACTCCCAGCATTTCTGACCATTGGCCTTGCTGGGGCTGTTGGGAGTTGAAGTCCAAAACATCTGGAGGGCACCAGGTTGGGGAAGGCTGCTTTAGGGGGTGGCTTTAGGTCCACCAGGAAAGAAGTGGGGTAGCAGGCATCCCACCCCATTTTGAGCACTGATTAGAAGAGAAGAGAAAGCCACTAAGGCAGGGATGGGCAGAGAGTAGATCTCCAGATGTTTTGAACTTCAGCTTCCAGCATTCCTGACCTTTGGCCATGCTGGCAAGGGCTTCTGGGAATTGGTCCAAAACATCTGGAGATCTACTTTCTGCCCATTCCTGCACTAAGAGGTTAGCCTAAGAAAAGGTCTTTAGGTAGTGATTACCGTAGTTTCTGAGAGCATGAGGACGGAAGACTTCCTGAAACCACATCTTCTCGCCTAATCCTAGGAGTATGAGACTGCTCTGTGGTTGCTCATAGGAACATAGGGAGCTGCCTTATACTGATTGTCTACACTGACTGGCAGTGGCTTTTCAGGAGTCCTTCCAACCCTTCCTGGAGATGTCAGAGATTGGATCTGGGACCCTTTGCTTGCAAAGCATGTGCTCTGCCACTGAGCTTCAGACCTTACCTAACTCAGTGGTTAGAGAAAGCCACCCTATACATGCTCAAATGCCCTTCCAATTATAGGGATTGCTCTTAGTAAGGTGATAGTGACAAGGGTTCTACATATACTTTTCTGAGTCTCACAATATATTAAAATTGGATCACATAATACAAGTTGGCCTATGAATGACTTGATATAAAAAGTATTGTTAATATTTTCATTATGACTAAGCATGTGTTTATTGCCAGCTATGTGTCCATTGCTGGCTCAAGGGGAATGGCCACTATCTCCACTTCTAGCAAGAAATGGAGATAAGACGCTTCATTGGTAATGCTTGCAAATCCTTAAATCCACTGCAAGATTAAATTCACTGGGCCAGAAATTCAATTATACAATGTTGTAGAACTTGCTTGTAAAGGCAGTTTCAGTAGAATGTGCCAGTGTAGCGTAGTGGTGAGAGTGTTGGACTGGGACTCGGGAGATCCAGGTTCTAGTCCCCACTCAGCATGAAACTCACTGGGTGACTTTGGGCCAGTCACTGACTCTCAGCCTAACCTACCTCACAGGGTTGTTGTGAGGATAAAATGGAGAGGAGGAGGATTATGTAAGCCGCCTTGGGTTCCTTGGAGGAAAAAAGGCGGGGTATAAATATAATAAATAAATATCTGTCTTGGAAGAAGGATTGACATCTGTAAAGGCTGTCAAGAAAATTATAGCCCCTTAAGTGCCGTACTGACTGGGTTCTCACAACACGGCAAACCAGGCAAACCATTGTAACTAGCCACAGTGGGTTGTCGTGTCATGCAATCTGGATTGCTTCCCACAGGGTGGCTTGTTTATGGGCAACAACCCTGCCAACCCATGGCTTGTTCTAGGGGTTGTTGTACTCATGATGGGATGTCATGTCATCTGAACCTATTGAAGTACTTGAAAGGTTGCCACACAGAGGAGGGCCAGGATCTCTTCTCAATCATCCCAGATTGCAGGACACGGAATAATGGGCTCAAGTTACAGGAAACCAGATTCCGCCTGGACATCAGGAAAAATTTCCTGACTGTTACAGCAATATGACAATGGAACCAACTACCTAAGGGGTTAGTTGGCTCTCCCACACTGGAGGCATTCAAGATGCAGCTGAACAGCCACCTGTCAGGGATGCTTTGACTTGGATTCGTGCATTGAGCAGGGGGTTGGACTCAATGGCCTTATAGGCCCCTTCCAACTCTACTATTCTATGATTCTATGAACCCGGGTGACCAGTCCCATCATGGGTACAGGGAAGTGGCGAGCAAGCCACTCAGAAAGACCAGCAAAAACCTTTGCTGCTCTTGCCAAGCTTGCCCGGGCCACCACCATTGACACACTCCAGCAAGTGCCCAAGCAGCACATTGGCGTGACTGTCACTGGCTCGGTCCCCTACCACCATGCCGACCAACCGCTACCTCTTTTGCAGTTGCTGTAGCTTGTTTTTCCTTTAACCCTTTTTTCATGCAGCCATGAAATCTGCATATATTCCTGTCAAAAAACAAACCAACCCTGATTAGCCCTGTTAAAAAAAACCATTTTAAAAGGAAGCCTGAGTTTTGACAGCTGTCAAATCTACATGCTCCTGTAAATGGGATGGCTCACACTTTACCACTTTCCTGAGCACCCAGAGTCTCAGGAAAGGGTGGGAAAGGTGGACACTGAGAATAGTCAGGTCCAAACGAACAAACAAACAAAAAACCTAGAGGATCTTGCTGTGAAAGGGGCGATCTACTTGCCACCCCATTTCGTGTGCTAAGATCCCCTCGCAGCTTCGCTTGCCACTTGACAGCTTGCTGTTTGGCAGCTGTCAAATGAGAAGCAAAGCAACAAATTAACCTATTTATAGACTTGCTTTGTCAATGTGCATGGATGATGCCTTCTGTACTTTGGCAGAAGACACTATCCAGGGCTTTGACAAGACAAGGCTGGGATAGTCGGAGTTGCACACTTGCATAACTCTGAACTACTGACAAAAATAATAATTTTTAAAAATAACCAGAAAAAATGCACAGATTTCAGGAGCAAAAGAAAAAAAAGCAAAGCAAAGCAAAAAAAAAAAAAAGGTGGGGAACCAATGACAGCCACTCTGCTTGGGCAGTTTGAAAGATCGCAAAAAGTGATCTCCTGGGGGAGGATAAAAGGGGGGGAAAGCCACGGTGACCGCAAAAGGGGTCGCGGTTGCAGCAAGGAGAGAAGACAAGATGAGTCCTGCCATGGGGTCTCCTGGGATACCTGTGGGAGGACCGAGAGAGAAAGGGGGGGACAAGCCATGGTGATCATTTGTCGGGCGCACTGTGGGCCACACTATGTAGCTTATTCACAGAGTGGGTTGTCCTGTCATCCGAATGCGACCAGTGTGTGTGTGTGTGTGTGTGACTGAGTGAGGGGAGGGAGAGACTCTGTTTTGTCCCTGTTTACTGGCTGGCAGGCAAATGGCTTGAGGTCACTTGTACAGGCTCTGTCAAGCATCACTTTGTTTGTTGTGCAAACGAATGCCTACCATTTCTAAGCCACAACTCCACCAAACTGGTTTGGATAGAGACAGCTGGAACTGTGGTGTAAGCTTCAGAAGAGAGGCAGAGGAATTAACTGCACATCATCTTGTCAAACAGCACTAGCATGGAGAGAAATCATTTTGAAAGACTGAAATCATTTTGAACTTTTTCAGGATCCTGCTTCCTTCTCTAGAACAGGGGCGGGCAGGGGTGGTCCAGATGTTTTGGACTTCAACTTCCAGAAGAACCTGCCAGCATGGCCAATGGTGAGGAATGCTGGCAGCTGAAGCCCAAAACATCTGGAGACTTCCTTTCTGCCCATCCCTGCTGTAGAAGGTGACTTCTTTTTTTTAGAACAGGTGGTCCTGAAGAAAAAGGCAATCTGTGCATTGGAGATTTCCAAAGGATCACTCTGGTCTGAACTGCATATCAGACCTGTGGGATCTATCGCGCACCACATACATGCCATCCTCTCAGGGAGCCATGTTGCTGGAAGTTTCTTTTGCACCACATCCTTTTTGTTGAAATAAAAAAAAGTTTGGCATGCCACAAGTTTTCTTACTTTGCCTGGAGTGGGAATGTGACAGTGCAGGTACAGTAGCTCTGAACAGTGATATGAGTTCTGAGTTGCTGCCTCTCAAGGTGGGAGTTGCTGGGGCTGGAAATAATCATTGTAGAGTTGCATATTGTACATTACTGAATAATAAGGAATGAAGTTGAGCCTGAAAAGAAAACTAGCCAAATGGCAGGAAAGTTGTTTCATGCATGGAAAGCTGTACTAGAATTGCCTGCCCTGTGTTAATTTTTTTTTTATTATTATTTTTTGGAATTTTCATTTGTTTAGGAACATAGATTCACATGCACTCAGATTTTTATTTATTTCAGTATTTTTATGCTACCTTCAGGACATAGGTCCTCTGAAGACAGTGTACAAAAGGATACTATAAAACAGTCTAAATATACTACACATCAAGATATAATAAAAACTAACACAGCAGCATAAAACACTAAAAACATAATAAAATTAAAACAGCAGTATAAAACCAGTCTGGGCTTGCAATCCACATAAAACACAATGGGTTAGATCCAGACTTAGAGTAGACCCATTGAAATTAATTTAGTTATGACTTACTTGTCCCTTTGATTTCAATGGGTCTGTGCTAAGCATGATTAAGTCTGGATCTAACCCATCAGCTAATTTAATAAATATACACCTGTGGAAGACCAGCAACTGGGTCTTTGGCGTGAGTTCAGCACTTAACGGGTTAATCGCGGCTGAGATATAGCCCGTTAAAGCGATTGAAATTGACTAGACTCTTACGCGGCGAGAATAAAACACTCCAAGCCTTTCGTTGCCCAAATAAGGCTTTATTTACTAGTGATTAAATGGAGCGGAACTAATAGACTTTCTAGGAATACTATAACCATAACAGACCTGAGCGTGACCTCAGACTTTATGAATGACCGAGTTCCCAGGCTAGCGTATTGCGAGAAAAGGTTACCTCAGGTGAAAGCCGCTACACTGGTTGGTTTCTCGCCTGGCTCCAGGTCCGCCTGACCTGGGGAGAGCACTACTTGACTACAGCTGGATGACGTCCTTGTCGATGGACCCGTGTTCCCAACAACTCCCAAGGGGTGGGGAGAGGGGTTTTCCACCCCAGTTTTCCCGCTCTCCCGCCCCTGCCTGGTCAGGTGGGGCTTATGCCTGCCCCTTCGTGTCAGGTGGGCTTAATTCTGCCCGGGAAAAGGTGATGTGTTGTGGTTCTTGGGGTACTTTACAGCTCTTTGAGACTGCCCTGCCTTCTTGATAGTCCATACTTCTGTTTTGTGGATTCTGGCCGAGGTGCCCCATTGTTGGTATTCAAGCTCCGTCTGGCTGCCCCCTGGATCTCCGGTGCCTCTCCCGCCCCCTCAGGGAGAGATTATGCAGACAGGGGCTGTCAGGGAAGTTGTATGTGTGTGTGAGTGCATGTGCATGTGAGGCTTTCGCCACACACACCCTTTTGGAAAAAAATGGCATTGGGGTCCACCACCCCAATCTCTATCTAATTTTCTCCTACTGAGAAAGCCCTGGATAACCCATCTGCCAAAATGTTGTCCTTGCCCTTAATGTGTTCCACTGAAAAAATCAAAATCCTGCAAGGCTAAGCTCCACCGCAACAACTTCTGCTTGGATCCCTTCACCCGGTCCAGCCAACACAAGGGGGAATGGTCAGTTTGCAGCAAGAATCGGCGTCCCCAGAGATAGGGGCGAAACTTGGTCACTGCCCATACTACTGCCAAGCATTCCTTCTCGACAGTGGCCAAGTTTCGCTCCCAGGGCAGAAGCTTTTTACTTAAATAGGCGACAGGGCATAGCCCTTGCCCTGGCCGTTCCTGTAGCAAGACAGCCCCCATCCCTGCTTCCAAGGCATCTGTCTGCAGCACAAAGGGAGCTTCGAAGTCCGGCGCCTGCAGAATGGGAGCTGCCATGAGGCAGGCTTTTAACCCTTCAAAAGCTGCCTGACAAGCGGCCGACCACTGGACTCTAAGCGGTTGCCTCTTCTTACATAAATCTGTGAGTGGCGCGGCTAGTTGGCTAAAGTGGGGCACAAATTTACGATAGTAGCCAGCTAGTCCCAGGAAAGCCTGGACCTGCCTCTTGGTCTTAGGTTGAGGCCAAGTGCGGACCGACTCTATTTTAGCCTCCAGGGGCTTGATGCTACCTCCCCCAACCTTGTGTCCCAGATACTCAACCTCCCCCCGCCCAACCTGACATTTTTTTGCCTTCACTGTCAGCCCTGCCTCCTGAATCCTCTGAAATACCTGGCGGACATGCTGCAAGTGCTGTTCCCAGGTGGAGCTAAAAATGGCAATGTTGTCCAGGTATGCGCACGTGAACTCCCCCAACCCATTTAGTATCCCATTCACCAGCCTTTGGAAGGTAGCTGGACCGTTCCGGACTCCGAATGGCAGGGTGGTGAATTGGAATAATCCTAGATGGGTCACAAATGCAGATTTCAACGCGGCATCTGGATCCAACGGAACTTGCCAATAACCCTTGGTTAAGTCCAGTGTAGTGATGTATCTAGCTCCCCCCAACCGCTGTAGCAATACATCCATGTTTGGGATGGGGTAGGGGTCAGGGACAGTTACCTTATTGATCTTCCGGTAGTCCACACAGAACCGGACACCTCCCCCCCCTCCTTTTTGGCCACCAGCACTATTGGGGAGGACCATGGACTAGAACTGGGCACAATGACCCCAAGGTCCAGCATGGCTTGGACCTCGTCCACAATTATTTGGGCATGGGGACCCACCGCTCGGTAGGGCAGGGACTGTAAAGGGGGGCTATCCCCTGTCATGATGGTATGTTGCACGAGAGTAGTGTGTCCCGGGCGGTCTAAAAACATTGGCTGAAAATCTTCCAAGACCTGGGTCATTTGCCTCTGCTGCTGTTCCGACAGGGAGGGGGACAACTCGATCTCATCGAGCCCCCCCTGCCCCCCATTCTGCCAATAGGTCCCCCTCGGAGAACTCTCTGTCTGTACATTCTTTTACACACCCCACATTAGCTGACCGCTCCACATACAATTTTAACATATTCACATGAAATACTTTTTGTTTCCCCGGCTGCCCCGGAAAGGCCACCTGGTAGTTCACTTCCCCTGCCTTCCTGACCACCATCCCCGGGCCTTCCCATTTTAAACACAGTTTGTCCGTCTTTATGGGTTGTAGCACCAACACCTGATCACCCACTTCAAAAGTCCGTGGTATGGCCGTCCGGTTATACCACGCACTCTGCCGTTGTTGTGCCGCTCCTAGGTGTTGTTGGGCCGTCTCCCGCACCTCTCGGAGAACAGTTTGCAGGTGTTGCATAAACGCATGCACTGGCATTGGAGATTCCGCCACAACCCCCTCCCATTCTGCCCGCAATAAAGCCAAAGGGCCTCTCAGCTCTTTCCCAAACATCAACTCATTAGGGGAGAATCCCAGGCTCTCCTGGGGGGAGTCTCAGTACGCGAACAACAGGTAGGGGAGGGCTTGATCCCAAGTCCCGGAATGCTTAGCCGCATAGGCACGGATCATTTTCTTCAAAGTCTGATTGAACCGCTCGACCAGCCCATTAGTCTCATGGTGATATGGCACCGAAGTCAGATGTTCCACGCCACCCAATTCCCACATTTTTAAAAACAATTTGGACACGAATCCCATGCCACAGTCCGACACCACAGTGTGGGGCATTCCTAGGCGGGCGAAAAGAGAGAGGAGAGTCTTAGCCAGGCTGGTAGCAGAGATAGAGGCTAAGGCGAAAGCCTCGGCATAGCGAGTGGCAAAATCCACGACAGACAGTATGAATTTCTTCCCAGTCTTGGTAGGGGGATTCAGGGGTCCCACAATGTCCAACCCTATCCTCTCAAAGGGAATGCCCACTGTGGGTAGGGGCTGCAGGGGGGCTTTAGGGTGGTCTCGGTTGTGTCCTACCCGCTGGCAGACATCGCAGGACCGGCAGTATTCTCGGACCTTGTTCGCTACCATGGGCCAGTAGAAACCTTCAGTCACCCTGGCCAGTGTCCGCTTCTGTCCTAAGTGCCCCCGCCAGCTACATCATGCGCCAGCTGTAGTATGGCTTGGCGGTACCTCATGGACACAACTAATTGCCTCTTCCATTGCTGGAGGCCAGGCTCCGCTTTTGGGACGAATTCCCGGTAGAGGGCTCCAGCATCCCACAAAAATTGTTCAGATTGGACTGGCAGCCCTAAGGCCTGGCTGGCCCTGGTACGACATTCCTGGCGGGACAGATTGTGACACTGCTCCTGCTGAAAGGCCACTTGGGTCCCAAAATCCATGGCCATTGGGGCAAACCCCTCCTGGTTGTCCTCCCTGACTGGAGCTGGGGGAAGGGGCGAAGGACGGATGTCCGGCTGGGTAGCCGCCTGTGCCTTTTTACTGGGACCGGAGGCAAGAGTAGGGGGGCTAGGTGTCTGGGGGACAGACGCTTGCCTGGCCTGGAGACGCGTCACCACCCCCACCTTGACCTGGGCTGCCCGGAACGCTACGTTGTTCCCAATGATGATCCCCCACTCTTGCTGTCCATTCACAATGACATCCCCTTCCCCCTCCCACCCCCTGTACTTGACCCAAACCCGGGCGAGGGGTACAGCTATATCAGGGGAGTTATAGGGTTTTATAGCGCACGTGCGCCCTTTCAATAACTGGTGCTTCTTCACTTTACTCCGAGGTAAGGCAGTTATGTCTGCCCCGGTGTCCCTATACCCCATATGGGAAACATTGTTCACAGAGATGGACTCACAGAATTTGTTCTGGCTCCAACGTAGTTGTTCCGGGGATGCAATCCGCAACAGGGATGCTTGGGCGATGGCCCCAAGGGAATGCTGCCCTCCTCCGCGCTAGGACTGCTCAGCATCCTCCAAGTCCTCGTCAAGCGATGAGGCCGACTGCTGGTCCTCCTCCTGTTCCTCTGGCTGGCGGGACTCGGGAGCGATCACCCTTCCGACTTTGCCAGGGGCGGGTTTGGAGCTGCAGGTCTTGGCGAGAAGTTTGGGGCAATTTCTCTTAATGTGCCCCTGCTCTTTACATTAGAAACATCCGCTGGCACTGGGGCTGGGGCTCTCTCGGGGCTTACTGTTGTGATATGTATCACTTCACCAGCTGTAGCACACTGTTTACACATGGAAAGAACAGAATGGCTGTAAACAAGTTTGTTATGTCTTTCTGAGTTCTCGTGTTTTTCGCATGGGAAGCCTAGACCGTGGGAGCATTATGAGCTAGTCACATGGTTGTATGTTCTGATGACGTGCTAACTTGTTTTTCTGTCTGAAGCCATCTTAGAGAGAGGCAGGACTGCTTTCTCTCTTCTTCTTTGTTCTTCTTGCTGGACTTTGTCACTGCAACAATGTAACACCTTTGCTGAGGTGGAGTGAAGCTCAACTTACTCCACTGGATGTAATGCTTGCTATGCATTTATACTCTGCACATGGACTGTAACTAGGAAATGTATACTCTGTAGAACTTTACTTGCTAAGTGAATAAACAGGTAGAATTAGACCTGTGGTGTTACAGAGTGTTTCCTGACTCCATGGATTAATCTGCAACGGAGAAGCTGGAAGCAAGTTGGATTACAAGCAGGCTGGGCTGGCATCTTCACAACACGCTGCACGCTGCGAAAAGGGGGGAGCTGAGATCTGGAAGATCTGTGTGTGGAATAACAGGCCTCTGCTAGCACACAGACAGGATTTTAAATCTCCCATGCGCACACGCACTCTGCTGCTCACGCACACACACGCACCAACACTTACTTAGGGCTCCTTCTCGGGGCTTGTGGTTGCTCTTCCCCGCGCCCCCTTTCCCCCCGCCATAGTTAGGGTTGCCCCCCTTACCCCCTTTGGGCTGCCGATACAGCCCCATCTGGTCTGCCAACTTGCCCATTTCCCGACAGTTTGGGGGATCCACACAGCTTCCCACAGTGAGGACACAGGTTACCAGATGGAAGATGGTCCTGTAAAGGATTCGTTTGACGTGCTTTTCGCCTAGCACGTTTCTCTCTTTCACCTTGCACTCGGGCTTCTTCAAAGTCCATGGAGCCTTTGTGAAAGGCCAACCTCCATTTAGATCGTTCATGGGCCAGAGCTTCCCAGTTTTCGATGTTTATATTGCATTTTTTTTAGATTAACCTTATGAACATCTTTAAACCTCTTATATTGACCACCGATATTCCGTTTTCCATTCTTGAGTTGGGAATAAAGTAACTGCTTTGGGAGACGGCAGTCAGGCATTCAAACAACATGACTGGTCCACTGAAGTTGGCGTTGAAGGATCATTTTTTCAATGCTAGTAGTCTTTGCTTCTTCCAGTACACTGACATTTGTTCGCCTATCTTCCCAAGTAATTCGCAGGATTTTTCGGAGGCAACGTTGATGAAATCTTTCAAGGAGGTGGAAATGACGTTTATAGATAGTCCATGTTTCGCAGGCATACAATAAAGTTGGTAATACAATGGCTTCATAAACCAGTGTTTTGGTCTTCTTACAAATATCCTGATCCTCGAACACTCTATGTTTCATTCGAGAAAACGCGGCACTTGCGGAGCTCAAACGATGCTGGATTTAACTGTCGATGTTTGCTGTAACAGAAAGATAGCTGCCAAGATAGAGAAAATGATCGACATTTTCCAGTATTGTCCCACCAAGCTGGATAGATGGCATCACCAAAGGGTTAGCTTGCACTTGTTGATGAAGCACTTTGGTTTTTTTGATGTTAAGTGAGAGACCAAGTTTTTCGTATGCTTCTGCAAAAGCATTTAGGATAGTTTGGAGATCATCCTCTGAATGTGCGGAGACCACAGTGGCTGGCTGGATGGGAAGGAACATGCTGAAGCTGAACCCCGACAAGACCGAGGTACTTCTGGTGGGGGACAAGGGAAGGTTAGGGGATGTTGACCTGGTGCTGAATGGGGTACATCTACCCCTGAAGGACCAGGTCCGCAGCTTGGGGGTCATTCTAGACTCCCAGCTGTCCATGGAGGCTCAGGTGGCAGCTGTGAGCCGGGCGGCACTGTATCAACTCCATCTGATACGGCAGCTGCGCCCCTACCTTCCTAATCACCTGCTCCCATCAGTGGTTCATGCCTTGGTCTCCTCTCGCCTAGACTACTGTAATGCGCTCTACGTGGGGTTACCCTTGAAGACGGTCCGGAAGCTTC
Source organism: Shinisaurus crocodilurus (assembly GCA_021292165.1). Taxonomy (NCBI): domain Eukaryota; kingdom Metazoa; phylum Chordata; class Lepidosauria; order Squamata; family Shinisauridae; genus Shinisaurus; species Shinisaurus crocodilurus. Next base: position 223,540,568 of record CM037877.1, read on the forward strand.
AGCTGGTACAGAACGCGGCGGCTCGCCTGATTAAGGGCAGCCGCCGGCGTGATCACATCACGCCAGTGCTTAATGAGTTGCACTGGCTACCAGTTGCTTGCCGAGCCGAATTCAAGGTGTTGGTTTTGACCTTTAAAACCCTACACGGCTCCGGCCCAGCTTATCTCAAGGAGCGCCTCCAGCAACATCAAGTAGGCCGCTCAACAAGGTCTGCCACGGACGGCCTTCTCCTTATTCCATCAGCCAGAGCAGCCAGGCTGGTGGGGACTAGGAAGAGGGCCTTCTCTGTGGCGGCCCCCACATTATGGAACTCCCTCCATGGTGACCTTCGCCATGCCCCCTCCGTGATGAGCTTCCGCCGTGCATTAAAAACATGGCTGTTCAGGCGGGAATATGGGGTGGGTTAGGTTTTTAATGAGAATTTTTTATATTGTTTTAATTATTATATTTTATTATGTCTTACTGTATTTTAATTGTACATCGCCCAGGGTGGCCGGGTGACCGGCCAGATGGGCGATTGATAAATATAATAAATAAATAAATAAAATTATCATCAGCATACTGAAGTTCCACAACGGAGGTTGTAATTACCTTACTTTTTGCTTTCAGCCTGCTGAGATTAAAAAGCTTTCTATCTGTTCGATATATAATTCCCACACCAGTGGGAAGTTTCCCCTCGACAAGATGTAAAATCATGGCGATGAAAATAGCAAATAATGTTGGGGTGATAACACATCCCTGTTTAACACCTGATCCCACTTTAAATGGAGCACCATGAGAGCCGTTGTTGTCCAAAACCGTTGCCGTCATGTTGTCATGGAGAAGTTGCAAGATATTCACAAATTTATTGGGGCATCCAATTTTCATAAGGATAGTCCAGAGAGCTGTACGGTCTACAGTATCAAAGGCCTTAGCCAAATCGATAAATGCCATATAAAGGGGTTGATTTTGCTCCCGGCATTTTTCTTGGAGCTGACGTGCAGTAAAAATCATGTCTACTGTCCCTCTAGAGGGGCGGAAACCATATTGAAGTTCAGGGAGGATCTCTTCTGAAATAGATAGAAGACGGTTTGTGAGAATCCTAGCAAATATTTTACCTGCGGTAGCCAAGAGATAAATGCCCCGATAGTTTCCACAATCTGTTCTATCATCCTTCTTAAAGAGGGTGATAATTATGGCACCCCTGAAGTCTTCTGGGATCTCTTCTCTTATCCAGATTTTTTCGATGAGTTTATGAAGATGTTGTACAAGTTCGTGGGGGGGGCTTCTTTAAAGATTTCAGCAGGAATCCCATCTGGTCCACTAGCTTTATTATTCTTCATTTGATTAATGACTTTTATAACTTCATCCAAAGTGGGGAGTATTGCAAGTTCCTCTCTAATTTGTTTTTGCGGGATTTGCGAAAAAATCTCATTATCCACATTAGATTTACGATTTAAAAGATCATAATAATGCTCTTTCCAACGCAGTGCAATAGACTCTTTGTCTTTTAAGAGCTTGGTGCCATCTTTTGATTGTAAAGGGTTTGTCCCATAGGTTTTTGGTCCATAAATGGCCCTTGTGGCCTTAGAAAAGCCCCGTGCATCATGAGATTCTGCAAGTTGTTGAATTTCATCAGCTTTCTTTTTCCACCAAGCGTTCTTAAGTTCTCTTGTTCTTCTTTGGACCTCAGCCTTTGCGCTAGCGTAGATTTTTTTCTTGGCAGCGCAGTTAATATCATTTATATCATAATACAGATCTGTTGCTGTGTGCAGAATTTATACCTAATATTGGAGCTTATCTGCCATCCTATATGGCAGAGAAAAATATGGACTCTGTCTTGGAATGTTTGCTAGTGTTTTCTAAATTGCAGCACTTTGGGAAGGGAGACATTTGTGACAAAAATGGAACTGCAACTTCATGAATTCTAAAATGTAAATGTGTAATCTTTATAAGTAAGAAATGTACATTTTGAATTTAACCTTAAAAAATAATTTGGCAGAGCATGGTGCCAGATTGTTTGGAAATGGCTCACTTACTACCACATTACAAAACCTTTGTGCATTTAATGTCAACAAGTTTTATATTTTTCCTCTGAGAGGAGCTATGGGATATGGATTTCTAAGTGCCAGGTGACAGTGCTGTGCCCTCTGTTGTCACTGAAATGGAACCACACACAATAGATCCTACAAAGATCATTCCAGCTGGTAATGCTAACAATGTCCAACTGCATTACAGCCATTACATCTGCATTTCAGCTGGTCGTTTAAGATACATTAAGAACTGATGTCAGAGTTTTCTTCTTTTCCTTTTCTCTCCCCATCCCCTTTTCCTTTTGTACTGAGCCTTTTTAGATTGTAAGCCTGAGGACAGGGACTGTCTTGTTTCTGTTGATCTTTAAGCCAGTCTGGGTCTGGGAGCCTTTTCCAGTGAAAAGCAGAATATAAGGGCACAATCCTATCCATATTTAGACAGAAAAAAGTCCTACAATTCCCAGCATTCCCCAGCCAGCATGGACTTGTTACTATCTAAACATGCATAGAATTGCACCCTAAATGCTTTAAATAAAGCCAGCTATCTCCGAAACAATCAAGACAGTGGCATACACACTTCATTACTTCATCTTCCTCCCCACTTTCATGGGCTTCTAGTCTGCTCTGAAAGGCAATCAAATCAAGGAAACGCTGGTATGAATGGTCCATCATGGGCTTCTTCTTTCTGTGGGAGCCTTTCCACTGAACATAATTGCAAAAGAATGAAACGGGAATCATCATCATCATCATCATCATCATCATCATCATCATCTCATTTCTATACTGCCCAATAGCTGAAGCTCTCTGGGCGGTTTACAACAATTATAAAAGTACGCAATAAAATACAATTATACAATAAAAATACAATGTTACAATAAAATACAGTATTAAAAAAATACAAGCAATAAAAACATCAAAAAATTTACACAAACATTTTAAAAACACTTTACACACCTATGTATACTTTTTTCTGGGACTAAACAATCCTGGGTATTTATTTATTTTATTTATTTATTATATTTATACCCCGCCTTTTTTCCTGCAAGGAACCCAAGGCGGCTTACATAATCCTCCTCCTCTCCATCTTATCCTCACAACAACCCTGTGAGGTAGGTTAGGCTGAGAGTCAGTGACTGGCCCAAAGTCACCCACTGAGTTTCATGGCGAGCGGGGACTAGAACCCGGATCTCCCGAGTCCCAGTCCAACACTCTCACCACTACACCACACTGGTATGCTAATATCTTCAGGTTTTACCTAGGGTGGCCATGTTACAGAGGACAGTCCTCTATTTGAAGGGCTGCCAGAGGGCTGCCCTCTATTTTGAAGGCGCCCCCTTTTTGAAGGGCTGTCCAGTCTGAGTCCAAGTCATTGGAAGGAAGAGCTGGGCCTTGAAGTTGCCCATCAACAGCACCTAGACAGCAGAGTGAACAAGGCACGCAGGTCACCTGGTCAGTCTTCCACACTATGGTGTTTCTATTTACATTATAATAATCATTTCTAAATTTGCACCTAGACATACCAATTAACATGTGCAAATTTTATGCAGATTGGTGTCCTCTTTTGTCCTTTTTTTGTGTGTGTGTGATGCATGTCCTCTTTTTTGGTGATTCACCGGTGGCTAAGCTATAATACCACCTGTAGTAGTAACCTTAATGCAATCAGCCAGTAGCATTTAGTTACAGGGTTACAGCTCTGTGCCTTGTCAGTCATGTAAATAAGACCACTGCTTCAGCTTGAATGTTTCTTTCTAGTTATGTTGCAGACAGGGAGCAAGACTCCTTGTCTGGGGATGACTCACTCATACTTTTAGCTTAGCAGGAATCTAGGGGGCAAGGGTTTCTTACTTAGGAGCAGTTAATTTGCCTCAAGGCTGGTTAATGTTTGTCCAAAGTCCTAAAGATGAAAAGGCTTCCCCACTGTTGAGTGCCCTGCAATTAATCTGAACTCTTGTTGCTTCAGGGAATCTGGGAGAATGAAGTGCGTATGCAAAGAAAAGGGCCTGGAGCGTTGGATTCATAAGGCTATTCTAGAGAATTATTGTCCCCATAACAGTTGTTCGGGCTAGCCCATTGCCATAGACCTGCACAAAAACAGTCTACTACTCACAGAACAGCAAGCCAATCATCTTTCCCCTGTTCTGGATTCTTTAAGCTTCCAGATGAGACTTTTACCACACCCCTTCCTGTCTATGGAATTTGGTGGGGAAGAGGATTTCCAGATGTTGTCATCTTCCACTTGTAAGAATATAAGCAGAGCTGTGCTCGGTCAGACCAAGGACCCATCTAGTCCAGCATTCTGTTCACACAGCGGCCAACCAGCTGCCCACGGGATCCCACAAGCAGGACATGAGGGCAACAACACCCTCCCGCCCATGTTCCCCAGCAACAGGTGTACAAAGGCATACTGCCTCTGATATTGGAGGTAGCACCATCAGGACTAGTAGCCACTGACAGCCTTCTCCTCCATGGATTTGTCTAATCCATTTTTAAAGGCATCTAAATTGCTGGCCATTACTACATCTTGTGGCAGTGAATTACACAGTTTACCTATGCACTGTGTGAAGAACCCTCCTGTGTTTTCCTCCCACTTCTTCTATTGTTTTTCTTACTGTGGAAAATCTGTTCAGGAAAATAGGAAGAATATCTGCACAATGCCTTGTGAGTGGCAGCGCTAGGAGCCCTCCATCTGGAAACATCCTATCTCAGTCAGGGACTGCAAGAAAGCAGAGTTTCCCTGGAAGGATAAAAGAAAGGGCAGGCAAGGCAGGGCAGGCCCAAGATGTTTTGCTGCCTGAGGCGAAGAACAAGATGGTGCACCGCCCCGCCCCCATTCACTGCACAAAAGCCAACTGCCAGGCAAGGAATTATGACTTCAGAATGGATCTCTCTCTTTCTCCTTGTTTGTTTATTCATTATATTTATACCCCGTCTTTTTTCCTGCAAGGAACCCAAGGCGGCTTACGTAATCCTCCTCCTCTCCATTTTATCCTCACAACAACCCTGTGAGGTAGGCTAGGCTGAGAGTCAGTGACTGGCCAAATAGTCTCTCTTGAAATGATCTGGAACAGGGGAAACTGCTATTCCAAGGATAAGCTAGCAATGGAAAGGATAAATGAGGTCTCTTCTTTCTTGTATCTAATAATCTCCATGACTACAAAGAGAAACTGAACCTTCAGATTATTAATTTCTGTAGCACATCTATATTTACAGAATTTATCTGCCACCTATCATCATAGCAAGCTTGTGTGAGAGCCAGTGTGGCATAGTGGTGAGAGTGTTGGACTGGGACTCGGGAGATCCGGGTTCTAGTCCCCGCTCGGCCATGAAACTCACTGGGTGACTTTGGGCCAGTCACTGACTCTCAGCCTAACCTACCTCACAGGGTTGTTGTGAGGGTAAAATGGAGAGGAGGATTATGTAAGCCGCCTAGGGTTCCTTGCAGGAAAAAAGGCGGGGTATAAATATAATAAATAAATAAATAAAATATGTGGTCTAGCAGGACTCAGAGTTAAGATCTGCCCAAGCCCAACCCTGCTATGTCAGTTGTTCCATGTGAGGCCGAATCTGAACCCTCCACAGTTCACATTTTATCCACTCCAGAGCATCTAGGTAAGTTATGCAATATACAAAGGATTACTCCCATGGCTGGTGCTCTTGGTATCATCATTAGCGTGCCTATAGTGCTTTAGGAGCAAGTCAGCTCCTTGTGTGGGATGAAGCCCTGGGGGCTCTCTGCAGTCTCTAGGAAGGGCCCTCAGTGGAGCACATTTTGCTGAAGCAAGCAAGCTGTCTCTCTGCTCCCATCTAGTGGGGGGTCAGTGCTACGGCAAAAGCAAAAAGCATCGGAGCTGTGCAAACCCAGCTCAGGCATAAGAAAGGACCGCCAGGGCCAACATCTTTCGGGTTCTTTGTTGTTGACCTTTGGGCTTTTGATCCATGCATTTAGATCTTTCCTCTTGAAGCTACAAAGCATGAGAGCCTTCTTCCAAGCAGAAGCGTGAAAAGCAGAATTTCTGGCATTAGCGGTCACCATCTTCTGTGACTGTTTTAGAAGGCTACAGGGGAAGCACGGGAGGGGCGGGGGGGGGGGGAGAAAGCTACAGCTACAGGAGGAACATGATTTGGCCCACACCTACCATTATTCAAGCCCCACCCCCACCCCAGGCATGCCTGGTTCTTTCCACCACCATGTCTTGCTGTGCCTGGCTAAGAAGGGCAGCCTGGTGTCCAGAGGAGCTCTGCATAGTTTTGTTTACTCTGCCACTCTTTCCAGGGCCATCTATGTTCAGTGCTTGAATTACAGGGGGGAGGGGGCGTGCCCTCCCTTAGCCACTGGTTTTTGAAGGCTGGGGAAGAGACATTATTTATTTATTTATTTATTATTTATTTATTATATTTGTTAATCGCCCATCTGGCCGGTCAAATTTGGCTAAAATTGACTTAATTTTAGATAAGTCATCCCTAAGAGAAGTCTCCATTTGTTGTTTTTTGACGGCTGGCGAAGAGACATAATTTGGCTAAAATTGGGAAGGATGCGGCTTGTGGATTTCATGAAGAGCCCCCCTACATTTCCCCCATGATTCAAACACTGCTTTCTTGAATGACAAATGGAGACTTCTCTTAGGGATGGCTTATCTAAAATTAAGTCAAATCCTTACAATCAATCATCTTCCCTTTATACATGGCTCCATGTCTCACACCTTCCTTGCTATGGCTCTTTCCTTTCTCATTCCAAACCTCTCTTCAGCATCATATTATTACCCACTGTGCTCATTTTATACTTACCCATTCCCCTCTGTCTTTTATGTATCACACATGCCTTCCCCACAGTCTTCATAACCTTCAATCCTATTACCGGTATGTCTTCTCCAGTGATAGCCCCAAATACATCTCTTACCCTTGCCTGATTTCTCTCCTAGCAAGATTAACAGTGGAATAATCTGTGTCTTTTATACTGGGATAACATGTAGCATTCCACCAACGGAAGCTTTTCCCATCACTGCATCTTGATACCAGGAAAAAGGTTCAGCTGGTCCCATTTCCACCTGTAACAGGACTATAAAAAGTGCAAGAACTCTGCCTGAGGGAGAGAGAAAAAAGCTGGCCACTCTACACTGATTAAACTTGGCTCCACCTTAATTTTTCTCATATGCCTTTCAGCCCTATATGCCATTTTATTGTCACAAAGCATCCTTATATAAATGAACTAACAGCTCTGTCTGCAAGTCAGTATTGCCAATGGTATTTACTCATGTAAACACCTCTACAGGCCATGTTAGTGAACTTATTACTGCTGTTTACTTTGCTCAAGTTTAAACTATCAGCACTGTGACAGAATAGCCTCCATGAAGCTGGATCAAGGACACACCAGAGTCCTCCACTGATATTCATGAAGGTGCAATCCTATGCAAATTTAGACCAAAAAAAAGAGGCCATAGCTGGTTGGGGCATGCTGGAAGTTGTAGGTCTTTTTTCTGCCTAAACCTGCATAGGATTGCACTCTGAATGTGTCTACTATCTGTGCTGTTGTGCTGGAAATCAAATGCTACGTCCCAAGGATGTAGTAAATGCTCAGGATTTATGGCCATTTTGGATATTGTAAAGAGGTTGTTAGGCAATGCAGTTTGATGATGCACACATATTAGCACATTCATTTGGAAATGATTCAGCAGAGCCTCCTCAAGTGGCCAGGTAGGGAGCGTTGCCTTCTCGCAAAGCAGCTAATCTGCCTCTAGCACACAAGTGGTTGGCACATTTGGTTGGTTCCCTTCCAGACTCAATTAGTTGAACTTAGTTCCCATTGGATCAATGAGACCAAGTTAAGTCAACGATAGGCAACCTGGTGCCCTCCAGATGTTTTGGACTACAACTCCCATCAGCCTCAGCCAGCATGAGCAACAAAATGGATTGTGGGAGGTATAGTCCAAAACACCTGGAGGGCCCCAGGTTGCCTACCCCTGAGTTAAATCATAACTAACTTGTCCCATTGATTTCTGTATCTAACCTGCTGAAATTAGTGCCAAGAGAGACTACCACACAGTCATGTAATACCAGGGAATTCAAGTTCCTGTTGGGTATGTATGAACACCTCCAGGTTTCAATTTTGATGGTGGAAAATGTAAAGTATATCCAAGCCACGTCCCCCAGCACCAGCTTTTCTTCCAGATCCTGTTACCAGGGTCTGTGATGCAACTTCTCAAAAGCCACATGGAATTGGGTGTGTTTTCTTAAACACATATTACAGACAAACCATGAGGCACTTGGGTTGCTTTAAAAAGGATGCTTTGTAGATGTCATATCAGCAATGAAAAGCATGAAATCAGCATTTAATCATGTCCTGAGGGCCCAGGAGTTCTAAATACAGATGCCTGGATCCAATGGGAAGAAAATGAGGGCACAAGGAGCTGCTCGCTCATGTATTTGTTTCAGCTGAAATGTCTGATCCAGTCAAATGGTCTTTACTAGGATCCATTACCTGCTTGCAGGGAGGCAGAGGGGATGCGCAGGCTGGGTTCAGGCCTCCCCCACCCCTTCATGCTCTCCCAGCACTACTGAAAACAATTTCATTGTGGCTGCATGTTTGTTCCCCTATATGCACACCGCACCCCTTTGCATGCACACTTCCTCCCCACGTTGAATCAGGGTAGCAGGTTATGTGCTTTCCCCATGGGGTCTCTCTGTTGCACTTGGTAAACTCTTGCACACAATCCTGAATCCGGATGAGCCCTCCCACCCAGTGAGCACTTCCAGTGTGAGGGACTTGTACATTCAAACAGCTAAAAGCAGTTACTGGAGGAAAATATCATTCTTCCTCCAACGAGTGAGCTTATTTGGTTGTGAGAGTTGTGTGGAACATGGCTGCATGTATCTCCTGGGCCTGGCATTTGATTGGCTAGCCAAGTGAATCATGCTAGTTCTCAGACACAAGTGGCTTGGGTCAAGAACTTGTATCTAACCACGATGGACCTATGACCTATGGCAGGAGTGCAGAACCCCAATCCAGCTCTCCTGAATTCCCCAGAAGACCACGCCTCCTTCCCCTGAACCCACCCACAAGCTGGGAAAAGGTGGTTTCCCAGCTTTTGAGCAGTTTTTTCCCCATTCTAAAAGGTTGAAATGCCTCTCCTAAGGCTTATTCACTAGCCTAAGAGCTTAAACTAAAATATGCTGGTATGTGTGGCCCCACCCACCATTGGAATGTAGCCTCCCAGAGCTTCTCCAGAATGGAGTTCAGCCCTTGGGCTGAAAGTGGTGCCCCAACTCTGACCTATGGTTTTGGAAAAATCTTTAGGCAAAGGGTTCAAAAACAGAGGCATGCATTTGTAATCAGAAAGACAAACTCAAAACTGAAAGCCAGGCTATGATCAAGAAATGAGACTACGGCCATGAACAGAGGCTGGTCCTCTGATAAATGTGCAATTTCAGAATCGAGACTTTGCCTGGGTTTATCGGTGTGGTCATATCCTGGCTGGATGCCTTTCCCCTCTGTGGCTGTACCTGAAATGTCAATCACCAGTCCTGCAAGCTCTCCTTCGTACAATAGGCTGCTGTTGTTGTCACTGCAGAAATTCCATGACACGTCAGCCTGTTGTGTAAGCTCTCTGAAACAGAGCTAAAAATAGCCCTCTCTGTATTACAGGAAATTGCCCACGTGAAATTGCACAATCTCTGTGTCACTATCAGAGGGCACATCCCATACAGAGGCCAAATGTCAATAAGTGGAGCTGAAGGTGCTACTGAAGGAACCGTTCCTGAAAACTTCAAAGGTCTCCAGCAAATAATCATGCTTAGCCTTTATATGGTGCTTTCTGAATGTTCAAAGCACTTCCACATGCTTTGAAGGGAGGGACTATGTCTCAGGGCTGGAACACCGGCTTTGCATGTGGAAGAGCCCAGGTCCGTTCCCTGGTTTCTCCAGTTAAAAAAGGATCAGGAAGCAGCTGATGGGAAAAACCGCTGCCAAGACCCTGGAGAGCCAGCGACAGTCAACAACACTGAGCTAGATCAGGGGTGACAAACTTCAGGCCCATGGGCCAAATCTGGCCTCCCTGAGGTCCCCAGATGGCCATGCCCCTTTCCCTGGCCCCACCCCTTTTCAGCCAACCACCGATTGTTTGGCTAGTGGAGTTATAGTCCAACACATCTGGAGGTCTCCAGGTTGGGGAAAGCTAGCATAAGCTCTGCTACCCTGGTGGGAACCCTTGGGTTCCAGCAGCACTACTACTACTACTACTACTACTACTACTATTATTATTATTATTATTATTATTATTATTGCTGCTGCTGCTACTACTACTACTACTACTACTATTCCGCCCAATAGTCCAAGTTCTCTGAGCGGTTCACAACAATTCATTAAAAAACACACAAACCAAAATACAATAAAAACAGAATAAAAATTTCAGCATACAAAAATTAAAAACAGAATTTAAAATTATCTGAGCAGCTAAAACAATTTTTTTAAAATACAGCAAGCCTGATATAAAAGTCTCCCATATGCCATTAAATGCCATTGAATGCCTCGGAGAAGAGGGCAGTCAACCTGGCGCCAAAAGGATAACAGAGTTGGTGCCAGGTGGGCCTCAGTGGGGAGATCATTCCAGAATCAGGGGCCCACCACTGAGAAGGCAATCCCCCTTGTTGCCACCCACCGAGCCTCCCTCATTTAACCCAATAATTTGCTGAATCAGCATTTCAGTGCTGAGCAGGCTCCAATCTTTTCAGGTGAGCACATCAATATATTTTTAAATGATGCACCCAGGAACTACAATGGGGGGGGGGGGGAACAAAACATGGGACTTGCATGTGCTGTGGAAGATACCTCTTCCTTCTAGGCAGTACCCCAGCCCTCCGAAGGTGCCTTGGCCCACCTTCCTTTCTCAAATGCAAGCAGTGTGCAACATCTGCCCAACAGCAGACTGTGGAAGAAGGGTAGGCGAAGTTGCTGGCAGAGTGGGAGGTGCTGTGGCTGCACACGGTCATGGCGCTCCAAGTGCTTATAAAGAGACGGGCTCTACTTCTGGGCTAGGACTGGCTAGGACCCGTCTGTCTGACTGTCGCTCCACTTGATCCCTTTTCACATTATTACATGCATAAGTTTTTCTCCTAAGAAGTCCTCAGATACATATGCTAGTTCCTAATAGAGTTATATACCATAATAATGTTCGTATCCCACCAGGAGTGTTAGTTAACTCCGGTTAGAAAAGTTTATACAGGGTTGCCAGGGTCCAGATCCTGAAACTCTATAGCTTCAAGGGCACCAGAGCTGCAAGCGAAGATACGACAATAGTGGCAATGCCTCCCACCCACCCCCGAGCAAAAAGTTCATTGGCCTGCTGCAGTGGGCAACACTAGAGCTATACTTGCCATAATACATGTGGGAGAAGGGTAGGCGCATGGACCACTCAAGATTCAGGGCAGCAGCACACAAGCACGGCACACCATCCTGCTGGCCTGGGCCACTGGAAAAGACAGGCACAGAGAGTCTTTGGGCTTGTTTACACCTGATGCCCTGAGATGCTTTCAAGAATCTTTCATTTTCTTTATAATTTCTGTCAGGAGTAAACTTGATTAGACTAGAAACTGCTTGCGATCTAGACTAGTCAGTTTCACCATTCCATACAACAGGCCCATTCGCAGGACACAAGGGAAGTTAATAAGCCATGGTGGCTTGCTAGCCACCCTGTGCATTCCGGTCGCATGCCGGCCCGATTTACATAATTATCCTCGCTGGGCGTGGCTTGTCATGACATCTGAACCCAGCGAAGGCAGCTTGTTGGGGTGGGTAACAAACCACCCAGAACCCATGGCCTGTTGTAAGGTTGTGGGGTGGTTTGTTAACCATCTCAACAAGCCACCCTCGTTGGGTTTGGACGACATGAGAAGCCATGGCTGGGGGCTTGAATCGGCAACCTGGTACCCGAGGGCGCTACAACCCACCGTGGCTTAAAGAAGCCACGGTGGGCTATGGTGATCATGCAAACCAGGTCATAATCTAGTACCACTCCTTGGGGCTAAGGGAAGTTGGTGCAACCAGGAAAATAGAGTGGACAGGCTTTGCCCCTCACCCCAAACACACTCACATCAAGGCGTCCCACTGCCTTCATTTCTTTCATACAGTTATCAAAGTATCAAGGCTGGATCAGGGCTAGTGCTATGCAGTGATGTCATCAAGCCTCATAATGACCTAGTTCTGAATATTAATCTGATGCTCTTGTGAATCTCAGCAGTATTCTTAACTGGGCCATCCTCTCCACGACAGCGCTCCCCTGGCTCAGGTTGAAATCTGAGATGGAGAAAAAACTCTCCCCTGCCCCACTTGCCTGGCTGTGGTGGCGAAGAGGGCAAGAGTAGTAGCAGGGAAGGATTTCTCTCTCCCTCACTCTCTCGCTTCCTCCCTGATGGCAGCATCCAAGATGCCAGGGATGCTGGGAAATGCTACATTTGCCACGACCTGGCGCATGGGGATGCCACCATGCAACATTCCAAGCAGCTGAAAGGGGGGAGGAGGAGACACGCCTCCCTCCCACCATTACCACCATCACCTCAGCAATAAGTTAAGGGGGCTTGGGGGCTCACAGGGGTTGGATTTAGATCCCATCATGCTCCTGACTGTATCATTAGGAGTTCAATGGAGTTCAACTTGGGTTTGGCATCAGACTCAGGCCTAACCAAGCTATTTCCCAATTATATATATATATATATATATATAAGTATGCCGAGACTAACTCTGAGCAGAATGTGGGGGAGGACGGATCACCCGTTACTAGCACAACTTCGGAGATGGCCATTGCCCTCATGTCCTGCTTATGGGTTTCCCGTGGGCATCTTGTTGGCCACTGTGGGAAACCTGGGCCTTTGATCTGATCCAGCAGGGCTCTTCTGATGTTCTTACGGGAAGCCGTTCTTCATTAGTGCACAAAAATAGCCTCAGACAGCCTCAGAAGTAAGTTCCCCTCAGGCGGGAAGCCACAGGGTAGTGGGTGATCCTGGCCCAGCTACACCAGCTCTGTGCTTTGGCCTTCTGTTTGTTTACGCCCAGCCCTGCACACATATATATGTATGAACAAGTCTTGGAGTGCTCAAAGCGCAAACAAAGAGCCAGAAAACTGATGTAACACAACTGCCTTACTGCAGTTGTTTAACCATTGGACAGAGGCTCCCATGGTGCTCTGCTCTGAGCAGCTCTGCCTGGAAAAAGATGTGTGTACAAACTGATGCCAGCCCTGAAGGGAAGTCTGATCACTCCTCTCTTCCACAGTGCTGCTAATTGTCCTTCTGCTCTAACTTGCTCTCGCATCCTTGGCTCCAGCACTGCTCCATACCATGACAAGTTGGGGAGTGGGTAAAAGTCACAAGAGAACCATGTGGGGCTTGGCCACACAGACCCCCAAATTCCTCCATATTTGGGGTCTCTAAGACATGAACGCCCCATCCAAGTCAGTATTTGGTAAGTCTAGCTGTGCAAAACTTATTTCATAGATCATAGAGTTGGAAGGAGCCTACAAGGCCATCGAGTCCAACCCCCTGCTCAATGCAGGAAACTAGAGGAGGGGTCTCCCATCCAAGTAATAACCAGGCCTGACCCTGCTTAGCTTTCCACGCTCAGACAAGCTGAGCCAGCATAAGTTTTTGCATTCCACAAAGACATCGGTCTAATAAAATATATTTTCTTTTTCTTAACTACTGCAGCTTCACAAACGTAACACAAGACATCATCCTCTTACAAGGCTTGGATTGTTTTGAATTTCACCTGGAATTTTCAGCAGAACAGACCATGCAACCCTGTGAAAGCTTCATTTGCACATTCTTGTCAGCAGCCCTGTACCTGTCATCATTATATATAATAAAATACACTTCACATCCATCATGTCCATGTTATTTTTCAAGAGATCACCAAGAGGAAACAGGTGGGTTAGTCTGATTAGGGAGACATGACAGAGGTGTGCAAAATTATGCATGGTGTGGATAAGATAGACAGAGAGAAGTCTTTCTTCCTCTCTTTTCATACTAAAGTTTGGCCAGGGTTATCTAATGAGGCTCAGTGGTGGGAGATTCAGGACAGGCAAAAGCAAGTACTTTTTCACACAGCACATTGCGAAACTGTGGAATTCGCTACCATGAGATGTGGTGGTGGCCACGAGCTTAGGTGGCTTTAAGAGGGGATGAAACAAATTCATGGAAGTTAAGAGAGCAATTCTATGGTCCCTGGGCAAGCATCCCAAGAACCATAGGATGGCTCAGATTCCCCGCTTTGAGGTCGGAGATAGCGGTCCAACCTCAGAAGGGGGAGTCGGAGATCCACACGCACCCTGCCCCCTGACAGCCGGCACAGAGAACTGTGCCGGCAGGCTCTACAAGGTTGAAAAATCGACTTCAGAGAGGGGGAAAGGGGCCTGATGGCTACTGTTATATATGACCTCCAGGATCAGAGACAGCAAGCCTCTGAGTACAGTCTCTGGGGAACCACAGCAGGAGGGGGATATTGCACTCATGTTGTGCTTGTGGGCTTCCCAGAGGCACCTGCCACTGTCAGGGAAACAGGTTGCTGGACTAGATAGGCCTTTAGTCAATTTTAACAAACTCAGAACAATGATAAGTGAGGTCCCATGGCAAGCGACTCTAATGAGGTAAAGGAGCCCAGGATGGGTGGGAGTTTTTAAAAAAGGAAATTTTAAAGGCACAATTGCAAACAATTCCCACAAGGAGGAAAGGCAGAGGGCAACAGAAGAAGCCAATGTGGCTTCACAATAAACTCAAAGATGACCTGAAAACAAAAAAGGACACCTATAGGAAGTGGAAGGAAGGACAGGCTACAAGGGAAGAGTACAGGCAGGTAGCACAGAACTGCAGGAATAGTGTCAGGAAGGCTAAAGCTGAGAATGAGCTAAGGTTAGCGAGGGATGCTAAAAACAATAAGAAAGCTTTCTTCAGATACGTGCATAGTAAAAGACAGAGGAAAGAAATGGTGGTTCAACTACGCGATGAGGATGGCAAATTGATAACAGAAGACAAGGAAAAGGCAGAAGTGTTCAATTCCTACTTCGGCTCAGTCTTCTCCCAAAAGAGGGTCTATGACCCCCCTGGCAAACCTGAAGAGCAGATTGAAGGGGCAGGATTGCAGCTTGAGATTGATAGGCAAATGGTCAAGGAGCACCTGATTACTCTGAACGAGTTTAAATCTCCAGGGCCTGACAAGCTGCACCCTAGAGTAATAAAGGAACTGGCAGAAGAACTCTCAGAACCACTGTCTATTATCTTTGAGAAATCATGCAGGACAGGTGAAGTGCCAGATGACCGGAGGAGGGCAAATGTTGTTCCCATCTTCAAAAAGGGCAAGAAGGAGGAACCTGGGAACTATAGGTCAGTCAGTCTGACATCAATCCCTGGGAAAATTTTGGAGCAGATTATAAAGAAGTCAGTCCGCAAGCACCTTGAAAGCAATGCAGTGATTACTACAAGCCAGCATGGATTTGTCAAGAACAAATCCTGCCAGACTAATCTGATCTCATTTTTTGACCGGGTAACCTCCCTTGTGGACTGTGGGAATGCTGTGTACATAATATACCTGGACTTCAGCAAAGCTTTCAACAAAGTGCCTCATGATATCCTGATTAGCAAGCTAGCTAAAAGTGGACTAGATGGAACAACTATCAGGTGGATCCACAATTGGCTACAGAATCAGACTCAAAGGGTGCTTATCAATGGTTCCTTCTCAAACTGGGGAGAGGTAACGAGCGGGGTACCACAGGGCTCGGTCCTGGGCCCGGTGCTCTTCAACATTTTTATTAATGACTTGGATGAGGAGGTGCAGGGAATGCTTATCAAATTTGCAGATGACACAAAGTTGGGTGGAACAGCTACTACTCTGGAAGAAAGAAACAAAATTCAAGGAGATCTCGATAGGCTGGAGCGCTGGGCCGAAAACAACAGAATGAAATTTAACAGGGATAAATGCCAAGTGCTGCACCTAGGGAAAGGAAACCAAATGCAGAGTTACAGGATGGGGGACACTTGGCTCAACAATACCACAAGTGAGAAGGATCTTGGAATTGTTGTAGATCACAACTGAATATGAGCCAGCAATGCGATGTGGCTGCAAAGAAGGCAAATGCTATTTTGGGCTGCATTAATAGAAGTATTGCTTCCAAATCACGTGAAGTGATAATTCCCCTTTACTCGGCACTGGTTAGGCCTCATCTTGAGTATTGCGTCCAGTTCTGGGCACCACACTTTCAGAAGGATGTAGACAAACTGGAGAGGGTTCAGAGGAGGGCAACAGAGATGATTACGGGACTGGAAACAAGGCCCTATGAGGAGAGACTGAAAGAACTGGACATGTTTAGCCTTCAGAAGAGGAGACTGAGGGGAGATATGATAGCACTCTTCCAGTACTTGAAGGGTTGTCACACAGAGGAGGGCCAGAATCTCTTCTCGATCATCCCAGTTTGCAGGACACGGAATAATGGGCTCAAATTACAGGAACCCAGTTTCCACCTAAATATCAGGAAAAATTTCCTGACTGTTAGAGCAATAAGACAATGGAACCTACTACCTAGGGAGGTGGTGGTGAGCTCTCCCACTCTGGAGGCATTCAAGGTGCGGCTGGACAGTCATCTGACAGGGATGCTTTGACCTGGATTCCTGCATTGAGCAGGGGGTTGGACTCGATGGCCTTGTAGGCCCCTTCCAACTCTACTTTTCTATGATTCTATGATTCTAGTCTCATCCAGCACAGCTCTTCTTATGTTTGTCTTTTGGTCACGGGGAGAATAGGTAATTGAATCAGGTTAGCAGGACCTTCTGTGAAATAGCAATCCCTGAATCTCCCACCCAAAACCTTCAGCACCAGATACTTGGGTTTCCAGTAAAATGGGGACCACTGCTTTGTTGACATAGGGTAGGATCCAACTGTGTCCCAGCACTGGTGCTAATGATGTTGGGCTAGCATAAACCAATGCTTGTGCAACATAACTAGCACTTAAGAACATAAGAAGAGCCGTGTTGGATCCATCTAGTCCAGCATTCTGTTCATACAGTGGCCAACCAGCTGCCCACAGGATGCCACACTCAGGACATGAGTGCAACAGAGCCCTCTGGCCCATGTTCCCCAGCAACTGGTGTACATAGGCATGCTGCATACTAGGGCAATGGGGGAAAGTGGCAAAATTTGGCAGCAAATCGCTTTTTCCCCATTGCCCTAGTAAGCGCTCGTTACCTTGCGCAACTGTTGGTTTCCACTAGCGCAATGTCAATCCACCTGTGCCTGGGGCACAGTTGGATCCTACCCACGGTGTGCTGCTCTGTTAGCTTAGTGGAGAAATGGAGAGGCACCTAGAGGCTTCCTTCACTTGCAGCAGAAGAGCCTTATATGGAGGGGTGGGAAATGAGGTGTATAATAAGCTGGAATAAGATCCATCCATAGAGCCCTTCGTGCCTCTTGTACACTGAGAGAAGGAGTTCTGCTGTGGCATTCAGCAAATCTGAAAACCAAGGTCAGTTTCCCACCTACATATAACTTATGTGTAACATTGCACTTTTAATTTGCCAAGTGTTTACAAATTGTATTGTTTACCCTGGTAAGTCACTATTATTCCTATTTTATGGATAGGAACCTGGGACTGTGATTTGTCCACAGATCACACCAGAGACAGGAGTGCAACTAAGACCTCCCAGGTCCAAGTCCAGCTCTCTTGCTAGCTATTGGTCTTATATGAGGGAGTGTCTAGCTAGAGAATGAATGTACATTTCTTAGCATCGGGGCCACTTCTGCAAGGCCCTGTTCAGAAGTTATTTTGTCCCAGGATTCTACCCCAGGTGAGATCAGGAGTGGGCCTCTGCCTCGCAGCTCACGCCTCCATCCTCACTGCAGGTAGACTGTAAAGAATGAAGTGGGTGATCTCGTGTTGACACAACTGTGGAACACCTGGTTCACCCATGTCTTTCTACCCCTGGCAAGGGGAGGAGGGAAGAGACCAAGGCTTGCTCCTGCCTCACCTACGTGTGGAACACCAAGGGCAAAGTAACAGCTGAACTCAGTGTTACTGACCTTTTAAAGATTTTTTTAATCTGTATGACACAGCCCTTGTATCATTCATCTGCATTTAAGGGTTTGATTTGCATCTCTGGTGTTTGCTAGGACAGGGAGTGTTTGTGGCTTTGGCTGAGATAATACTAGGGTTTTAATTATCTCAGTGTTGAGCAACTGCAGGAGTCAGTCTACATCTGTTCTGCTGCAGCCGTCATTGCCAGAGTTCTTCTGTACAGGAAAGGATGTTATTTGAAAAAACTGCAGATCTCACTGCCATAAACAGCCTGGGTCACACTTGACAAGGTCTTGTATTTTCTGAGAGTTTTTTTTTTTTTTTAATAGCTAAATGACACCTACGGTAGGTCTTATTGCCTAGGTAATGATGTGTGTGTGTGTAGGCCCTTCCTCATTTCTGATAATATAAACACAGGAATGAGACAGATGTATAATAAGCTGGGCTGTGTACAGAGGTTAAATAATACCTCAGAAGAATCATGTCAGCATGTTTTACTGTAGCATTACATTGAGGAACTCATGATCAAATGGCTATCTGGTAAATGGCTGATCACTTAAATCATGTCTGAGGCTTCACTTAGCTACAGAGAAATGCATTTTAATGCATCCCGTTTGCAAGATATCAATCATCTACAACAGCATCATTTCCTTTTCCTTCTGTTTATCGACCACTGATTTTCACATGTCATCTCAGCAGGGATCTGCTCTAGTTTATTGGGTGCCTGAGACTGGAGGAAGCTAGGGAAGGGCGGAGCCAGTGGTGTGGTCCGAAACAGACAAGGAAAGAGTTCCAGAGAAGGTAGATGTCCAAAAGGGCAGAGAGGCACAGTCATAACCAGATAGGGGGCCACAATCCAAAGCAGTAGACAGGAAAAGGGAGCAGGTGAATAGACCGAGTTTTCACACTCAAGACAAGGTTCTCAAACGGAGGAGACAGCTCTGAGGCCAGGGCTTTATTTGGTGAACCGCCTGTGAAATCACCTGTTAATGTTCAGGCTGGCTGGTAGTGTGGCGCAGGTGGCACCCTTCAACACAGAATTTAGTTTGTCAGGAGCCCCATTCCAGCGTTCTACATCTGGGTCCCTCCATTGTCACTTTCTTCACCCTGTATTCATGGGGGGGAGGGACTTTCTGGAAAGGAGAGCCTCCTGTATCCCTGGAGGCTCTCCATGCAAGCCAGAATGCTGGAAAATCAGTGTTCAAAAGCACATGGAGAGCCCCCACAGATACAGGAGACTTTCCTCTTCAGAAAATTGTCCTCCACGAATATAGGGCAACAGAAATGCATAAGGGGGGGCTAGCATGCTCCCCCTTCTTGCATGTTTACTAGACCCAGATGTAGGATGTCTGAATAGGGCTAGGCTTTGCAAGGAATCAGGGCATTGGTGGCAAAGCGGTAATGTTCTGGAACCTGTAAACTATAAATTGGGGTGGGGAACCAACTTCCATCAGCCCCAGCAAGCATGGCCAATGGTCAGAGATGATGGGAGTTGCAGTTCAACAACATCTGGAGGGCCACAAGTTGCCCACCTCAGCCATAAACTATCCCTCCTTTCCATCAGACCCCAGGGAAGCAGTGGAGATCCTGAGTAAGTGCCTGAGGTCAGCAACGGACTGGATGTGGGCAAACAAAACAACGCATAATCCAGACAAGACAGCGGTGCTGTTGCTTCGTGGAAGAGCCGATCTTAGGTTTGGGCATTTGGCCTGCTTTGGATGGGGTTGTTACTCCACTTCAAGGATGGGATTTGCAGTCTGGAAGTGCTCCTGGATCCAGTGCTTCTGGGCGCTCAGGAGGCAGCATTGGCCAAGAGTGTCTTTTTCCAAATTAGGTACATGGCTCTGCCCTTTCTGGGAGAGCTGTGACCTAGCCACAGATACACATACCTTTGTCACATCCAGTTTGGATTACTGTGGAGTGTACTCTACATGGGGCTGCCTTTTGCAGAATGGTCAGAAACTTCCTTTGGTCTAAAATGCATCAACAAGGGTCCTCTTTACAGGGGCCCATCATGTGGAGCAAATAACTCCAGTACACTGCCCCATTCCAGCCCCCCCCCACACACACACACAAAGAAGGCAATATGTCTCAGAGACAGTCTTTTATTGGCGCAATCCACTTGACAAGTGAATTGCTCTCTTAGAAGCAATCAGGTTGTGTTGTACAAAGTCAGCTCACCAAAGCCCAACAAAACATGCCAGAAATCCAAGGATGTGGGAAGTTCAGAACGACAGAGCATTGTCACCTACAATGGACCTGTGGAACTACCTGAGTTTATATACAGTGAGAGGAGGCACTACTAGGAGTCACTGTCTGAGATTGGATCCTGACAGGGAAACCGGCCCCCAACCTATGACTCCTCCGGACAGGGCATTTCGTTGACGCCTTACCAACGGACCCATCTCAGAGACTCCCTCCCGCGGAGAGATTGCCTCCTGTTGCTCAGTTGCCCTGGTCGAAGTCCCTGACTGATAAGGGGAAGCTCTGTCCAAGGCCAAGTCTCCCAGCTGAGGAGAATTAACTAACTCAGCCTCAATCCTCTCTCCCTTCCCCTGTTCACTGTGCGGTGGGAGGCCTGGCATGACTGAGCTGCCTTGTCTCAAAGGCCCTGCAGCTGGAGCTGACTCTTCCAGCTCTTCCCCAGAGGCAGAATCTGTGTCCGAACTTGAATCTCCCTCTGTGCTAGGGCAAGGCCTGACATACGCTACTATTGCTGTTGGATTTGTTTCCAGGCCCAGTTCCAAGTGCTGGTGGTGCACTAAATGGGCTGCCTCCTCCAATATGAGCCTGCCAGAGACCTCAGATCATCACTGAAGGTTTTGATCTGTGTCCCACTCACAACAAACCAATGATAATAATAATAATAATAATAATAATAATAATAATAATAATAATAATAATAATTTATTTATTACCCACCTTTCCATCTAGATCGAGGCGGGGAACAACAGAAAATATAAAATACATAAACTAAAACAACACAATACATACTATTAAAACATCTTAAAACATCCTAAAAACATCTTAAAACATCTTAAAAACATCTTTAAAACATATTTAAAACATCCTAAACATCTATGGTGGGATGGATGGATGGATGGCCGTGTGGGAGACGTTCTTCTCAGCAGCCGCGCTAAGGATTTGGCATTCCCCCCCCCCATGAGTGTTTAGCTCACTTCCTGCTGATTTTCCAGCAGAGGGTAAAGAGTCTTATTCTAAAAGGCATCTGGAAATACAGCACTTTAGCTACCTGTTGCTTGTTTGCTGCTGCTGCAGCTGCATGGCTTGGATGAGGAGGTGCAGGGAATGCTTGTCACATTTGCAGATGACACAGAATTGGGTGGAACAGCTAATACTCTGGAAAACAGAAACAAACTTCAAAGCGATCTCGATGGGCTAGAGCGCTGGGCTGAAAACAACAGAATGAAATTTAATAGGGAAAATGCCAAGTGCTGCACGTAGGAAAAAGAAACCAAATGCACAGTTACAGAATGGGGGATACTTGGCTCAACAATACTACAAGTGAGAAGGATCTTGGAATTGTGGTAGATCACAAGCTGAATATGAGCCAGCAATGCGATGTGGCTGCAAAGAAGGCAAATGCTATTTTGGGCTGCATTAATAGAAGTATAGCTTCCAAATCGCGGGAAGTGATAATTCCCCTTTACTCGGCACTGGTCAGGCCTCATCTTGAGTACTGCATCCAGTTCTGGGCACCACACTTTAAGAAGGACATAGACAAACCGGAAAGGGTTCAGAGGAGGGCAACAAAGATGATTATGGGACTGGAAACAAAGCCCTATGAGGAGAGACTGAAAGAACCATGCATGTTTAGCCTTCAGAAGAGAAGACTGAGGGGAGATATGATAGCACTCTTCAAGTACTTGAAAGGTTGTCCAAAGAGGAGGGCCGGGATCTCTTCTCAATCATCCCAGATTGCAGGACACGGAATACCTGTAGGGAAAGGTCACGGCCAAAATGGTAAACACACTTTTCATGTGGACAGATGGAGCTCCCTTGAATTTCTGGCTGGTGAGGAGGTAGACAAATACATGACATCATATCGTAGCATCCATTGGTCTGGGGAGCTAAGATGAGCAAAGTTCTAGGAATGGAAGCTGGTACATACAGTGTGGTATAGTGCTGAGAGTGTTGGACTGGGACTCGGAAGATCCGGGTTCTAGTCCCCGCTTGGCCGTGAAACTCACTGGGTGACTTTGGGCCAGTCACTGACTCTCAGCCTAACCTACCGCCTAACCTACTTCACAGGGTTGTTGTGAGGATAAAATGGAGAGGAGGAGGAGGATTATGTAAGCCGCCTTGGGTTCCTTTCAGGAAAAAAGGCGGGGTATAAATATAATAAATAAAAAATAAATTTTTTTTTTAAAGTTACAGGAACCCAGATTCCACCTGGACATCAGGAAAAATTTCCTGACTATTAGAGCAATACGCCAATGGAACCAACTACTTAGGGAGGTAGTGGGTTCTCCAACACTGGAGGCATTCAAGTTTCAGCTGGACAGCCATCTGTCAGGGATGCTTTGACTTGGATTCCTGCATCAAGCAGGGGGTTGGATTCAGTGGCTTTATAGGCCCCTTCCAACTCTACTTATTCTATGATTTAATGTCAGGATCTGTGCAGATGGAGCTCTGCAGCTCTATCTGGTGGCCTCCTTGGGAACAACAGGCCAGTCTGCAGCACTTCCTCGCACGGTTCAATCCTTGACAGATAGGCATTCCCAGCCAGGTGCATTAACACACACCAGGTGGGAGTGATGGGAAGCCCTATATAAGGACTTCCTCTTCTCTCAAGTTTTTGCCACAGCACCACAAGCCTATGTGTTGTCTGCAGCTGGTTCCTGTCTCCAGCAACCAACCAACCTCAACCCTTGCCTTGCGTTTGACCTGTGTCCACTCTTGATCAACGTTTCTAGCCTCTGGCCCTTCTTGGCCTGGTATGTGCCTGAACTTTGCCTGACTCTTGACTTTACCTCCTGCCTTTGGCCCTTGTTTGAACTCTAATAATAATAATAATAATAATAATAATAATAATAATAATAATAATAATAATTATTATTATTATTATTATTATTATTATTATTATTATTATTTTCATTTATTACCTGCCTCTCCATCTAGATCGAGGTGGGGAACAACAGAACATATAAAATACATAAACTAAAACAACACAATACATACTATTAAAACATCCTAAAAACATCTTAAAACATCTTAAAAGCATCCTAAAATTCTGCCGGATAGGCCTGCAGGAAGAGATCAGTCTTTCCAGCTTTGTGGATTTGCCTCTTGCCTCTGGCCCTTGACTGAACTATGTTTGCTTACTGGACTCGTCTCCTGCCTCTGGCCCCCACCTGCTTGATATGTGCTTTGACCTCTGCCTGTCTTTGGGATTCTGCTTGCCCCAGGCCTGCTCCCACCTCCATCATCCCCTGGCCCTGGTGTTCCAACCCAGGACGCTTGCTGCCCATGACCCGGAGCTGACATTGCATATGAAGTCAATCTGCAGCAAGCAAGTCATTGCCTGGGTACAGACAACATGATAAGCCACACTCAAGAGCTGAGTATGGGTTGGGTGTGGGCTGTCCTTGAACTGTGGCTTTAAAGAAGGCCCCCCCGAACTTGTACAACATCTTCATAAACTCATCGAAAAAATTTGGATAAGAGAAGAGATCCCAGAAGACTTTAGGGATGCCATAATTATCACCCTCTTTAAGAAGGGTGATAGAACAGACTGTGGAAACTATCAGGGCATTTCTCTCTTAGCTACCGCAGGTAAAATATTTGCTAGGATTCTCACAAACCGTCTTCTATCTATTTCAGAAGAGATCCTCCCTGAAACTCAATATGGTTTCCGCCCCTCTAGAGGGACAGTAGACATGATTTTTACTGCACGTCAGCTCCAAGAAAAATGCCGGGAGCAAAATCAACCCCTTTATATGGCATTTATTGATCTGGCTAAGGCCTTTGATACTGTAGACCGTACAGCTCTCTGGACTATCCTTACGAAAATTGGATGCCCCAATAAATTTGTGAATATCCTGCGACTTCTCCATGACAACATGACGGCAACGGTTTTGGACAACAACGGCTCTCATGGTGCTCCATTTAAAGTGGGATCAGGTGTTAAACAGGGATGTGTTATCGCCCCAACATTATTTGCTATTTTCATCGCCATGATTTTACATCTTGTCGAGGGGAAACTTCCCACTGGTGTGGGAATTATATATCGAACTGATGGAAAGCTTTTTAATCTCAGCAGGCTGAAAGCAAAAAGTAAGGTAATTACAACCTCCGTTGTGGAACTTCAGTATGCTGATGATAATGTGGTCTCCGCACATTCAGAGGATGATCTCCAAACTATCCTAAATGCTTTTGCAGAAGCATACGAAAAACTTGGTCTCTCACTTAACTTCAAAAAAACCAAAGTGCTTCATCAGCAAGTGCAAGCTAACCCTTTGGTGATGCCATCTATCCAGCTTGGCGGGACAATACTGGAAAATGTCGATCATTTTCTCTATCTTGGCAGCTATCTTTCTGTTACAGCTAACATCGACAGTGAAATCCAGCATCGTTTGAGCTCCGCAAGTGCCGCGTTTTCTCGAATGAAACATAGAGTGTTCGAGGATCGGGATATTTGTAAGAAGACCAAAACACTGGTTTATGAAGCCATTGTATTGCCAACTTTATTGTATGCCTGCGAAACATGGACTATCTATAAACATCACTTCCACCTCCTTGAAAGATTTCATCAACGTTGCCTTCGGAAAATCCTGCAAATTACTTGGGAAGATAGGCGAACAAATGTCAGTGTACTGGAAGAAGCAAAGACTACTAGCGTTGAAAAAATGATCCTTCAACGCCAACTTCAGTGGACCGGTCATTGTTCGAATGCCTGACTGCCGTCTCCCAAAGCAGTTACTTTATTCCCAACTCAAGGATGGAAAGCGGAATATCAGTGGTCAATATAAGAGGTTTAAAGATGTTCTTAAGGCTAATCTAAAAAAAAATGCAATATAAAAACTGGGAAGCTCTGGCCCATGAATGATCTAACTGGAGGTTGGCCTTTCACAAAGGTTCTATGGACTTTGAAGAAGCTCGAGTGCAAGGTGAAAGGGAGAAACGTGCTAAGCGAAAAGCACGTCAAACGAATCCTTCACAGGACCATCTTCCATCTGGTAACCTGTGTCCTCACTGTGGGAAGCTGTGTGGATCTAGAATTGGCCTCCACAGTCACTTACGGACCCATCGCTAGAGTCTACACAATCTTCCTTTAGAATTTCCTCCTTTTATCCTGGAAGACAACCTTACTCGGTCACGAGTGATCGCCTGATGATGATGTTGTTGAAATGCGGATTATTGTGTTGTCTGAACCCAGCCATGCTAACAAACTGTTTTCTTAACCACAAACAACCCATGAAGAGAACAGTGCCTGGCCACCCTAATCCTCTGGGGGAGGGGAAAACTGAGGTGGAAGAACTGCCTTTTCCTATTCCCTGCCAACTTGTGTTGCCAGGGGTGGGAGGTGTGTGGCTTTCCCCCTTTTTCATTTGGCCTTTTATTGCCTTTTGTTTATTTTAAAACATTGTTCCCAGTGTAGTCTCCTGTCTCCCCAACATTCTGAGAGTATAGCAGGGGAATGGGAGGCTTTTTGATCCTGTGGAGCCATAGTCTCTCTGTGTGCCTCCTTTTTGTCCATTCTGACGTTGGAGTTCCGATGTTGGGGAAGGATTGGTTGTGGATCACATGATCACAGGGGTGGTTAATAAGCCACTGTGGCTTGTTAACCACCCTGTGTGTGCCAGTTGCTTGCCAGGGGTATTAGCATAATTACCCTTGGCAGCAAGGCTTCCTATGTCGTGCAGACCTGGCCAGGGTGGCTTGTTGTCATGGTTAACAAGCCACCCAGAACCCATAGGCTGTTGTAGGGTTTTGAGATGGCTTGTTAACTGGCATGCATGGTGGGAGAAATAAGCCACTGTGGCTTATTTCCACGTCCATGATTATGCAAACAGACTTTTGATTGGTAGCACAAGGAGTCCTCTGGCTGGAAGTACCCTCTAAAGGAAATTGTTAAAGGACCAAGGAAAAACTTCATGACAATATAAAACATCTTTTAACTGATGTTATGAACTAAGGATTAAGATATATTGGCTGCTCCGTTCATTGACAGGAAATAGGTTTATGGTAATAAATCTATAAACAAACACGAGATAACATTGTTGTAAGGCACTATTAACATGCTCCTTTTCTCTGAAAAGTTAATGAATGAATGGCCTTATTGAGACAGGTAGAAGATTTTCACTTTCACCATGATTCCATATTTCCTTGGTTCAGTTAGATCAGGGCCCACCAACTGCACCTCTATGGTTCTGTGCTACCTTAGTTATGCTACCTTAGCTATGACAGTTGTGTTGCGAAAAGAGCCTAAACCATTGGAGTCACTCCAGTGCTTAACTAGGAACTGTTTGTTACAAAACTTTCTGGAAGTCCCAGGGCAAAATATAAGACTGGTGCAATCAAATAAGAAAACACTTATCTGGTCTAAGCTTGTTTTGGTGCTTCCCTCCTGCACTCACATTACAGGTTCACATGTCACACTAAGCCAAGGTGGGTGGTTGTCACCATGGGTAGCTGCAGGGTGGCTTAGCGTGAGATCCAAATCCAGCATGGCTTTTCCGTCATGGCTTGTTTTTCACAAACCAGCCGTCCTGAGAACCCATGGCTTCTAGTGGGGCTATTTAGGGTGGCTTGTTGTGACATCCAAACCTGACAGAGTTGCTTCAGCATGGGTTGTTTAAAATGGTGAGAGCCACCTGGAAGGAGTGGCAAAAAAAAAACAAAAAAAAAAACCCCTGCCTAGACAGTGACACCTTTTCTTTTTTCACCTTTGGGGAGATTTGTGCACATTTAACGTGATGTGGTATTTTATTTTATTGCACCTTCAGGGAGATTTGCACAATTATTTTTTTTAAACTTTTGGGGAGATTTGTGCAATTCTGCTAAAGCGCAGTAACTACTGTGCTAAAGCAGAATAGTTACTGTGCTTTAGAGGATTTGCACAAATCTCCCTGGCAGTTTTTGATTTTTTTATAAAGTTACATTTGCACAAATCTCCCTGAAGGTGGGGGGGAAAAATAAAGCTAAATATACACAAACCTTCCCGAGTGTGGGGGGAAATTCTACAAAAAACCCTCTACTCTAATGAGCGCAAAGGTGCTCATCAGCAGAATAGCAGAGTAGGCTGCTGAGGTTGTGCTGCAAACAGGGCCGGCGCTACCGCTAGGCAGACCCAGGCGGCTGCCTAGGGCGCGTGGCGGAAGAGGGGCGCAGAAACGGTGCGCTCCTTCCTCGCTGCCGGCGCGCTCCTGCCCCGCCTGCCGCCTCCGCCGCGCCTCCCCGCCCGCCGCTGCCGCTGCCACCTCCGCTGCACCCCCCGCTGCACCTCCCCCCCCCGTGCGCCCGCCCGCCCGCCCCCTACCTACCTACCTACCTACCTTCGCATTGTTTCCAGAGCCCCGCCGGCGTTGTTTTGGCGGAGGAACCAGGTTTCCCCGGCAAAAAAAAAAAAAGCACTCTGCTCGGGCGGAGGCTCGCCAGGCGGAATGGAAAGTGAAACTCACCTCCGGAGCGGCTCGAGTGGGGGAGGAGGAGGCGGCAGCCCAAAAGGGGAAGCGTGGGTCTGGCTAGAGACCAGCGGGGCACAAAGAAGGGGGCGCCTCTCTCCCGCGGGGGGGGGGGCTAGGACTTTCGCACTGCTTGTTTACTCTGGAGTGCCACTCCTTGTTCACTCACTTTTTATTTATTTATTATTAATTTTAAACGTTGAATTTTCCAAAAGAAGGGGGGAAAACCGTCGGAGGCGGCGGCAGCAGCAGCAGCCAGCAGCAGGGGGGGGGAAGGTAGGTGGTGGCGGCGCCGGCGGCGCGGGGGGGTGTTGCAGAGCAGGGCTGCTTTGCTCCGGAGCCCCCCCCACGGCACGAGAGGGGGGGCCCTAAATATAATTTGGCCTAGGGCGCCAAACAGCCCTGCACCGGTCCTGGCTGCAAAGGCCCATGGGATACATAGCAGGAGCAGGCAGAAAGACTAGTTGGGAAACAAGCCAGGGCAAGGTGCAGAACGCCTGACCGTCTGCTGGGAGTCATGTGGGTTAGTGAGCGAACAACCAACCCAGCATAGCTTATTTTCACAGTGGCTTATCACAACTATGAACTCATCCACTGTCTTCTTGAGATGATAAATGACTTAGGGCCTAGCCAGGGATGTTGAAGAGTCCTTGGTCTCGAGTCACGAGTCAAGTCACGAGTCTTTGGACCCGAGTCTCGAGTCCTTGGTCCAAAATGGTGACTCCCGAGTCCCGAGTCACTCCCAAAGCTGACTCCACGAGTCCCTATTAAAATCAATGGGGGGTTTTCCCAACAAAATAAGGCTACTTCAGATGTGTGGCTTAAATAAATTCTAGGCACAAGTGTGCCTTTTTATTTCAAAACTCTGCAACTGATTTTGGCAAGAACAGACCAGGCAGACAAACCCAAAATAACCAGGCAGGCAGAGAAGGCAGGGAACCCCAAAGCAGGCAGGCAGGCAGAGGCCTTTGTCTTGGTCAATTCAACTGTTGAACTGGTCAAGAAGAGACTAGGCAGGCAGAGCAGGCTGGGAACCCCAAACAGGCAGGCAGAGGCAGCCAAACCTAAAATGTCTGAAAGGTTGCATTTTAGGAAAATGATTTTAAAAAATAAACTTGCTGTACTTCCTAAAACTTATCCATGTTGCATTTGAGGAACATGATTTTTTCTAAATGTTTGGCCCCCATTCTGGAATGGTGAGGTCTCAGCACAATTTCACCCTCTCTGAACACCCGCTCCACTGGTGATGAACTTGCTGGAACCAGAAACACACTCAGAGCAGCCGCACAGAGTAATCTCAGGTCTTTCTTCTGCCTCTCCCAAGTACACAGCACATCAAAATAAATCTCGACACACCGTTGGGGCTGCACTCCTGGTAGCCGTCCATAGTGGCCGAGCAGCGGCACACCTCGCTTCCATGTGCTCTTCGCCGGCGATCGCGCTCCTCTCCACTCCTTCTGGCACAGCCCAGGGATGTTGAAGAGTCCTTGGTCTCGAGTCCCGAGTCGAGTCTCGAGTCCCATTAAAAATATTGGGACTCGAGTCTGACTTGAGTCATTGGGGGGAACTCAGTCCGACTCACGAGTCGAGTCCTGGAGTCCGAGTCCCCATCCCTGGGCCTAGCTATTTTCATACCTCCTATATTAACCTACTCAATTATTAAGTTCAGCAGGAGAGGCCCTTTTGAAGACACCCTCGCTTGCAGAGGCCCACTTGTTGGGCCCATGGAAAAGGGCTTTCTCCCATGTTGGGGTCAAACTCATTTTGGAGTTGTGACTGGTCCCCACTTTCTCTGTGTTCAGGAAGGGAGTCAAGACACGTCTTTTAAACTTGGCTTTTAAAACTGTTGTTATTGTCGTTGTGGCTTTTTAAGGTTGTTTTTAATGTTTTTATTGGATTATGGTTTTTCCTGAACTCTTTGTATACCACTTTGGTTGACTTCAGAAAGGCACTATAGAATTACAATAAATAAATAAACAAATAAAGCAGCAAGTCCTACTGTCTGAAATGCAAGTGCTACAAAACAGCTGCAAGACTGTTTCAGCTTAATACTGCTAGCATAAAGCAATCTTCGCAAACAGCTTTGTGATCAATTGTCTAAAGCCAACTTGCGCTGACTTCAGCATGTGGCATCGACATGCGTACACCCTGCTCAGTCCACGGCACTCAGTCTCCAGCTGTCATGGGATTTCTTGCCCCTCACTATCCCTCACACTGGAAAGGAAAACCAGCAGCAGAACATTTCAGCGTCCCATGGCATTCTAGTGCTGGCTTGTAAAGTAGCGATTCCTGAGCAAAGGAACTGAAAAGGGAGACTTCTGTGCAAAGCTGCTGAATCACACCATCAAGAAATTCAGTTCTATCACCTGTGACTTGAATCAAGATAACCGCTTTTATCCCACTACATCTGTTAATTTGCTTACCAATGCCAGGATGTTTGTGTTATCATCAGCACTTAGTATCACTGTAATGGATTTGCATACATTTTGCTTTGGAGGCTGCAGTGTCAGTGGGGCGGTATATCCACTCTGCGTTTCAGTCTGAGCTTTTACGGAGCTATCCATGGTGCTGAACCCGACCCCAAAGTAGGTTCAGCACCATGGATAGCCCCTTTAAAGTTCAGTCTGAAACCCAAAGTGGATACCCTGCCCCACTTACATTGGGGCCACCCGCCTCCACAGCTGCATTTAGGCTTTTACATCATCATCATCTCATTTCTATACCGCTCAATAGCCGAAGCTCTCTGGGCGGCTGTCACTATCTGTACTTATTGTATTTCATTTTTCTCTGACCACACTTCTTACCATTCCCCCACCACCACCACCATGTGTACATATTTTATTATTATATTTATATCCCACCTTTTCCCTATTGCAAGGAGCCCAAGGGGGCTTACATGGTCCTCCTCCTCCTCTCTATTTTATCCTCACAACAACAACCCTGTCAGGCAGGTTAGGCTGAGTGTCTCCAACTGGCCCAAAGCCACCCAGTGAGCATCATGGCCAAGTGGAGACTAGAACCTGGATCTCCTGAGTCCCAGTCCAGCCTTCTAACCGCTATGCCACACTGGCTCTCTATATGCCTGTCAACTGCAGATAACACTTTATGCATCTGAAGTGGACTCTTGTCTTCAAAAGCTGATGCTAGGGATGTAGAATCTCAGGCCCAGGGCCAAATCTGGCCCTCCATGGGTCCCAATCCGGCCCTCTGGAGTTCTCCTGTGGGCCACACCCCTTTCCTTGGCCCCATCCCATTTCCTCCCCAAGTACAAATCATTTGGTGGTTTTCTGGCTTTTGCAAGGGCCCCCCCCCCCCAGAGGTTGAAATGCCTCTCCTAAGGCTTAGTTACTGACAGGAAGAGCTTTAAGCTTAGATAGCTGGTATTTTTGGTTTCTAGGCCCTGCCCCTGTTACTTTTCAGCCCCTTCCACCACTGGAATGTGGCCTCCAAGAACTTCTCCGAAGTGGAATGTGACCCTCAGGCTGAAAGAGGTTCCACACCACTGGCTCATGCCATAATAAACACTCTGTTGCTGGCCCTGACATGTTCTTTCTCCACACCACACGCAGCTCTCAACTCAACCCAAATTTGTGGCATGATTCAACCCATTTTTGGCAGCTTTGTGTTGGCACAGTAAACTTGAGTAAGTGGAGAGCTGTATGTGTGCTAAAGAAACCACACGGACACGTCTTCATGACAGTCTCTTGGCCATTCAGCCAACATTCTCAACATGCCATTTTTCTGGGTAGAAAAGCGGGGTACAAATAAGTCAGTCAGTCAACAAAAATGCCTGTTTGGTTATGTGAATTGCTACCCCCTTCACACATGTGTGTGCGCGCACACACACACCCATTAGCCTGCAGTGTGGAAGAAATTGTACTACTGCTTGGCTGTATACATTTGTGCTTCCATTTCAGTTTCTTCATTATCTCAAGCACTTTATTTATTTATGAAATGAATTACCTGCTTTTCATTTACAAAATAATCCTGAAGTAGGGTACAACTAATAAAATACAATAAAATCATACAACATCAACCAAAAAACAAGAAGAAACTTCTTAAAAACCAGTGGTATACTGCCTGAGTACATTGGCATTAGAATTGTACAATGACCTATGATTAATTTGCCTGTTGTTTGGCTGAAGGGATGGCCCCAGTGCTGCTTATTTCTGAAATGAGCCTCCTTTACTCCCCCAAGCTGTGCCGCACCAAAAAAAAGAAAAGAAAAGAAACACACAAAAAGCAACACACCCTGACCAAGGCCCATTGCTTAGGTGGGTGGTTTCTTTCTGCTATTCAGTCTCTTCCTACTAGCTCAAGTAATGTTGTTGTTTTGATCCTTTTCACAGTGGCCTGTAGCCATTGTAGTTTGGCCACCAGGGGGCCTGTGGCCCAACAAAGGATAACTGGAGTGAATTACTGGGGGGAACGGTTTTTTATCCTTCCCAAAGATCTGAGGGAATGCAGAACCGGAGAGAAGCTGACAGAGGCAGACTCAAGTGCCTCTCTGTCTTTCTTCAATCCACGCGGAGCCTTTGGGATAGCCACCTCCCTGCGGAGACTTTGGGATAGTCACCTCCCTGCCCACTTCATACTCCAAGAGCGGGATTTCTCTCCCCCTTTTCTCACAGCTTGCAGTGCCATCTCCGCTCACTTGGTGAGCCGCCTTCTTTTTTGTGCCTCTTTCCGCCCCATCTGTGCAAAAAAAAGAAGAATGTCTTTGCCTTGGACAATTGTGCTTTTGCTGGCTTTCCTGCAGCCTCTGGAGTCCACGGTGAATGAGGGGGCTGCCCTGTTTATCGGGGAGCCCTCGACATCCTTCAGGAAGGAGCAAAGGGCAGGAGAGGGTCATTTAAGAAGGCACTTTGGAGAACTCGGCCGGGTGAGGGGGTCAGGATCCATTGGAAATGACAGGGGGCGACAGTTCTCAGAAGACCAACTGAGGTGGAGAAGGGCCCGCAGGGGAACAGAGGATGACCGTTCCAAGCCGGTCCAGCAGTACGTTCCAGGAGTGAAAGTGGAGTATCCTCGGCCTGTGAACCCTGCCAGCCTACGGCCAACCAAGGCCCTGGTTCCGTCCAGCACAGATCCATCGGAGCACCGCCAAAGGAGCCCAGGGGTCCACGGGGGCACGGAGTCCCAGGACAATATGACGGTGGCATTGGGAAAGCGCCCGCAGATCCAAAACCCTCTGTACCCGGTGACAGAGAGCTCTTACAGTGCCTATGCGGTCATGTTCCTATCCCTCATTGTCTTTGCCGTGGGCATCATTGGGAACCTCTCTGTGATGTGCATCGTCTGGCACAACTACTACATGAAAAGTGCCTGGAACTCCATCTTGGCCAGCCTGGCCTTCTGGGACTTCCTCATCCTCTTCTTCTGCCTGCCAGTGGTCATCTTCAATGAGATCACCAAGAAGAGGCTGCTGGGGAACATCTCCTGTCGCATTGTGCCCTTCATGGAGGTAAGAGGTTTCTCTGCTGCCCTCCCCTACAACTCATCCGTCTGCCCTCTTTGGGGGACAATGTTGTGGCGTTATTTGCTGCTATATACCATGAGCTTGGACTGATCCCTTTACATTGTCACTCAGCCACATTAGTGCTCCTTGTGCACAGCTGTCCTCGCTTCTTACCAAGGCTGAGGAATGGCAGATTGGTCCTTGAGGGCAATATGACTGGCTGGGGGGTTATGGGAGTTGTAGTCCAGCAGATCTGAAGGGTGCCAGCTTGGGGAAGACTGCCGTATGAGCTGAAGGCAGCCCCGTCCCTCTTCCTAAGATGGTAACACGGCTGTCCCAGAGCACCGAGATGCCTTTGGGAAAGTGGAGACGGGTTTCCTTGTTGGATGGGGAAAGTATTGTCACACAGATGGTGTTTTTAAGCCTGATCACCATGTGTGCTTAGTGCTTACCCATATTATTGTGCTTATTCATATGCCATGTATTTGGTATGGAGAATTGCTGCTATG
Source organism: Shinisaurus crocodilurus (assembly GCA_021292165.1). Classification (NCBI taxonomy): domain Eukaryota; kingdom Metazoa; phylum Chordata; class Lepidosauria; order Squamata; family Shinisauridae; genus Shinisaurus; species Shinisaurus crocodilurus. The sequence goes on from CM037877.1 coordinate 223,574,237, forward strand.
TTGACTCCAGAGACCCGCAGTCTACAAAGCAGACTAAGTAAAATTATGTCTTATTCATGTAGGAAAAAACCAATATGCAAACTTTTTGAAATAGGAGTTTACATCCATTAATGGATAGAAATATAGCCAACTCTCAGAGCAAGGTTCTAAATGCAAATACTTTAAAGTCCCCTCAGGAAGATAATGCCTCTAATTAAAAAGAAGTACATCAAACAGTTGCACAGAATCCATCAACCAGCAGGTTGGGTCTGTCCAACAATTCAATGGTCCAACAATTCAAGATCTGGTATTCATGCTGTTTTAATATACATTTTGCAAAATTTTATTCTCAATTTTTAAAAGAGCTGAACAAGCTTTCTTGTGTAAAACAAAGACTGTGAAGTCAGAAATGCAGTGGCCATGCTAGTAGAAATTCTTACCCACTGGTGATCATGCATTCTAGCTTATGGTTGCCAAGTGCAGAGGGGGAGCTGCCTGGCCTGCTCTTGTGCCTTTAACTGAAGTTTGGAGTGCAGAAATGAGTGAGTCGTACTTTTCATGGCATGGAGGAAACACAACCACACTTGCTAATTGCTCCAGGTCCTCCTGTTGTTAAAGCAGAGCCAGGGAGTTAGTCGTTCATCAACATCTGGAGGGCTACGGGTTCCCCACTGATGTGTTAAAGGATCAGCTAGCATTTCAAAAGTTGGCAACCCCCTCTTACAGCTCAGTAAATTCACCAGGTAAAAGTTTCACCACCACAGAATCACCATGCTGGGAGAGGCTTCTTGAATTTCTGCCTGTCAGCCCCACTTTTAAAGGCACAGAAAATAGATTGTGGCAGTCCTAACTCTTTAAGATCGCAAGCAGTGTTTGATTTCACCCGGGAAGTTATACAATGCATGAAGCATTGTATGAAGTGTGCCACATGTTTCAATGGCACAGAAAGTCCACCGTACTTAGATTTTATGGCATGGGCATGTGATGCCTGCATGTGTGTGGTGGGGCACTTTGATCGTTCTTTCTGTGTGTCTGAAGATTTTGTGCCTGGAGATGAGTAGCTATCAGCACATGCTCTCTTTTTTAAAAAACAGATCAGCTGGTCTGAGGCACAGAGAGGCGAAGCATTTTGCCTCAAGGCAGGGTCAGCCCTACTATTAAGCCCAGGGATTGTGGGTGTGGTGAAAGGGCAGCCAATTGTAAGCTATTTATTATTGTATTTTTACTGCCAGGGAAGGGGAGAGGCACTTGTGGGATTTTCTGCTTCAGGTGCCAAAATAACTTGGCTGGCCTTGTGTATTATGCACCTTGACTTTGGGGATGTGGGGGGAGCAGACATTTGCTGCTGTGCCTCAGGCAGCAAAATATCCTGGGGCCAACCCTACCTCAAGGCCACACATCTGTGACAGAGGACAGAGTTGAACCTGAGGCTTATCAGTTTTTTGAGGAGAGCCAAGGCTAGCCTTTCCCCACCTGGTGCCCTCCAGATGTACCCGTGCTGGCTGGGCCCGTGCTGGCTGGGGAATGCTGGGAGTTGTAGTCCAACACATCTGGAGGGCACCAGGTGGGAAAAGGCTGGCCTAGTCTCTAGCCATTACAGGCTAGACATAACTTAACCTGCTGACATAACTTAACAGATGGGGGCAGAAGAACAATTTACATATACAGTATCTCCTTTTGCCACCTGAACCCCAGGCAGCTGTGTGTGCAGGTAACTGCATCAGACCTGAGAATGCTCTGCCTCTGTTCATATCAACATCTCCAAAACACAGGGAGTGTTTTTCAGGGAGCGGAAGCCAAACCAGCTACGTTGGCTTCCATGGCAGCAACAGGGGAGCAGATCAGCCCGAGGAGCTGGCCAGTGAAGGATCGAATCCTATGCATAACATAGCTGGGAAAAAGCCCCTTGGAACAGAGCAGGATTGACTTCTGTGTAAATATGAGTAAGATTGCAGCATTTGCTCCGAGTTGCTGCCCCTTTCCTGTCCCGCTATAATGTGTGCCTAAAAGAAATAACTCTGAATAATCAGCCACGCTCAATGGATATGGTGGCCCAATGCCCAGTGTTGTGGATCTCCGTGAAGCCCACAATGCAGTGTAACGTGTGTGAATCAGGCTGCCACATGGAAGGATGGCAAAGATGTGGCTGTGGATGTATATGTTTCCCGTGTGATTTTGACTGCAGCATGGAGTTCCCTCTGCTGCCCCAAGTCACCTGAAGCGTAGTAACTTTGTAGACATCTGAGGCTGCCGATACAGGAACACAGAAGCTGCCTTATACAAAGTCAGACCCTTGGTCCATTGAGCCCAGTACTGTCAACACTGACTGGCAGCAATGGTTCTCTAGGGTTTCAGGCAGGGGTCTTTCCTAGTCCTACCCGAAGATACCAAGGATTGAACCTGGAACCTTCTACATGCAAAGTATGCCCTCTACCACTCAGGACCGGTGCAAGGCAGTTTGGTGCCCTAGGCAAGATCAGATATTTAGCGCCCCCCCCTTCCCACTTGAGAGCACTGTATTTTTTTCCCCAAGGCGTTTCTGGCGCCCCCTTTAGCCTGCGCCCTAGACAGCTGCCTAGTTGGCCTAATGGTAGCACTGGCCCTGCTACCACTGAGCTAATCAGATACAGAGCATTCTTAAAACTGATGCAGGAAAGTGCCTTGGCATGAGGGCTGCTTCCCACAATCCTTCGCCTCCAGCCAAGGAAATAAATATACATAGCCAAGTGCTGAAGCAATTGTGTGATGGCCTATAATCTCCAGGTTTCTTTGGGAAATGCCATGATGGTGAATCTGGCATAAAATTGATATGAGTTTGTAGTATAGATCAGGGGTGGGCAGAAGGCAGATCTGGATCTATTGGTAGATATCTGGGTGACTTGCAGTAGATCAGGAGTGTTTCTGATCCCCAGTTCTTTAACATTAGCAACAACAAAATGACTTTCCCACCTAAATTATGCTGCTGAAATGAACAAAGCTGCTGCTAACCAGGAATGGACTTTTAAGAACATAAGAATTACTGTGCTGGATCAGAACAAAGGCCTATCTAGACCAGTATTCTGTTTGCACAGTAGCCAACAAGCTGCCTATGAGAAGCCCACAACAAGACAGACATGGATGCAATAACACCCTTCTGTTTGTGTTCCCCAGCATACTGCCTCTGATGCTGGAGGTGCTATACAGCCATCATGACTAGGAGTCATTGATAGCCTTATCTTCCATGAAATTGTCTAATCTCCTTTTAAAGTTATCCAAGTTGGTTGCCATCACCACATCTTGTGCTGACAAATTCCATAGTTTATGCACTGTGTGAAGAAGTACTTTCTTCTATCTGTTCTGAATCTCCCACCATTCAGTTTCATGGGATCTGCTTGGGTTCTGTTATTACGTACTCAGTTCTGTTCTGGTACTGAAAACAAATTCCTAAGCTAAGAATGTGCTCAAGGCACCCTGCTTTTTAATTGCAAAAAACAAATAAACCTGGCATTGGTTGGTGGGTCTTCGGGTTCTAGCAAAAAACCAAGCGGAATTGACGAGCCTGGAGTCTGGTGTACATAGACCCGAGTGTTTAGAGCCAACCCTCAGGGTCTAGCTGAGCTACAAACTCATATTGGTTTTATGCCCGTGTGACCATAATGGTGTCTCCCAGAGAATCCTGGGGATTATGGGGCCAAAGCAGACATGAGTTGAATCACATTCTTTTAATCCCTTTGTTTGGGACTGGCCACACCTTTTTTTCTTTTTAAAAAAATAAAAATCAGCCACAGGGACCCTGATCTGGACTGGGACCACCGCTGAGGAGCAGGGGTGGGGTAACCCTCCTCCATGCTGTTTTCCTGCAGAACAGCACCCACCTACCCCCAAAGCTGCTATTTGCCCTGGGTTGTTTTTTTAAAAAAAATGTAATTAGTTTTGTTTTTTTAAATTGAGCAAATAGCAGCACGGGGGTGGGTGGGAGGACAGGGGAAGGAAGTTAATTTCCTGTGAGAAAACAGTGCAAGTAAAAGGCTTTAAAAATCCTTTCAGTGCACTAGGGTCATTCATGTTTTAGATCGGAAACCACATGGCTGCTTTTTGTAAAGAAAGAGATGTGGCCAGTCCCAAACATTGGATGCAAAAACGCAATTAAAGTCCTACCTACTTTGGACGTTAAATTTGGTGAAGGTGTGGAGAATTCTCTGGTCAGGATCTCTAGCCCACACATTGCATTCCAGTTCCCAGGGTCCCCCCCCCCCCCCGGAAGAGAGAGTGACCGCTAAGCCCATAAACCTGTCTTGAAGCGCAGCTGAGCAGTACTTGACAGAGTGAGCTGAAGAACTTGCAGGTCTGTCTGTATGCCCGACAGGTCAGGTGAGTGAGTGACAGTGCTTAGTTAAACTATTTCCAGAGAGGTAGCTGTATTAGTCTGTTCTTGCAAAAACAGAGTCTTGTGGCACCTTAAAGATGAAGAAATTGATTCTGGCATAAGCTTTTGTGGACAATGTCCACTTGACATGTATCTGATGATGTGGGCGGTGCCCATGAAAGCTTGTGCCAGAATAATTGTGTTAGTCTTTAAGGTGCCACAAGACTCTTTTGTTGTTTTTAGTTAAACTATGGTATTTGTTATCAGAAAATGTGGAAATAGCCTACATGGCTGTAAAAGGTATTAGACAAATTCATGGAAGATAAGGTTATCAATGGTTACTAGTTGCAATGATTGTATGCTACCTCCAAGTTCAGAGGCAGTATGCCTGTCTCAATGCTAGTTGCTGGCAAAAATGAGTGGGATGGGAGGGTGCTAATCCACCCAAGTCCTGTTTGTGGGCTTCCCAAAGGCACCTGCCTACCCCAACCACCAACAGACAAGACCACAAGAACCAGCATAATACTAATAACTGACATCACTCCGTCCCCCTTATATACTCCTCCCCCACCCTTTCTAAGGCATCACTAACCACACCCCCTCTTTCAACATTCTATGCTCACTAAACATACTAACGCTGACATACACCAGGGAACTGAATTGTGAGGTTATGCCACAGCCCCCTCACTCAGTGAGCCTATCTTTTCACTGCCATTGTCACAAGCTTCGCCTCCTCCTCCTCCTCCTCCTCCTCCTCCTCCTCCTCCTCCTCCTCCTCCTCTTCATCATTGCTACCCCTTGCTTGCTTGACAGGCAGAGAGCCAGTAAGCAAGAGGACAGTGGCATTCACCGCTCCTCCTCACCACTACTGTTGTCTGTGCCAGAGCAACAGGCAGGTGAACAAGCAGGTCACAATGGTGAAGAGGAGGAGCAACTCCAGGGGGCTCTTGTCCGTGGGCCCCTGCTGGGGTGTGGGCCCTTGGCAGGTGCCCAACCATACCTACCATTGCCAGTCCTTCTCACCCCCGTCCTTCAAAGTTTCAACCCGAATCCCAATTTAGTCATGGAATCTGCAAGTTGGCTTTGGGTAAATCACTATGGGCGTGTTCGCACGACACGGGAACCGCGGGGGAACAGAGGTCCCCGCAGTTCCCGTGTCATGCGAACGCCTGACTGGGGGCGCCCCCGCGGGCCAGCCACGCGTGGGATGCACGCAAAGTGACCATGGGCGGTAGAGGGGTAAGCTAAAACATCTCAGGAGTGAGAAGATAAAACTTGGCTGCTTGGGACCAATTGACATTTCTTCCCTTGTGACTTTCCATTTGGGCTGCTCCTAGGGTGGAGTGGAGTGAAGAGAGGGTACATCGTGTCTTTGAATGATGCGTGGTTTCCATGGAAAAACTTGTTTGACTGGGCAAAATATATTACCATGGAGAGATTGTTAATGAGTCCAGAAAAGGGCTGCCTTAATTTTCTCCTCACAATTGCTGTGTAGGACTATGGGATGAAATTCTCAGAAACGAAAGACTCTTCAGAGTCTGAAATAAAGGGTGCCTTTAGTGCACAGCAAATCCATGTGGTTCTGGGAAAAGGATAAAAACTAAAAAAAACCATAAAGGACATCAGGCAGCCCTAGAGTGCCGCATATGCCTATCCGGCCTCGCACCTATGCAGTAATGAAATGACAAAGAAACTGAGGACCAAACCAGATGTGATTGTGGCAGCCTTGTCTCAATTAAACACAACTCTGCCTCAATCTCTTATAAAGCAAAAGGACGAGTGCACAGGTGAGGCATGCGAAATCCTCCACTCTGCCATCCTGTCCCTTGGCATCACTTTTCTCTCCAACCAGGTTCCCACACCAGAAGTGATCACAACTGGAAGGAAAAGCCTGGGCAGCAATCAGCATTGTGGAGCACCCGTCGAGCCCCACACTTGATGCAGCTAGGGAATTTTCGAGCCTGCGCTGCATGCTCTTATGTGGTGGTGGGTGCCTTTAGATGGCCGTGTATATTATTTGAGTTGTGAAGCACATAACTAACCCTCCAACTGCCACTCCGTGCTTAACAACTGCTTCTATGCTTGCCAACCGTGCTAAAAAAACGAACTCTAAGCACGTACGGTTTTTCATTTTAAGCTCACTTACATCATAGCATGAACTTGACTACAGGAACTGAATGGAGATTGCTTCTGCTGCCCTCATCACCCTGGGTTATCAGTTAGGGTCCCTTTACATTGGCCCGAAGGTCCAGCCTTGCCAATAGGGCCCCCACTGCGGAGCCTCAAGAGCCCCCCTGGTGGTGCTGCTCCTTCCTGCTGTTGCCGATGGTGCGCCTGGCCCTCCAAGGGTGCAAGCCGTGAGAAGAGAAAGGAGCAGCAGCAGGAGCTGGTGCTGCTGCTTCCACTTGACCTGCCCTCTCCTCCTGGGCAGTGGTGTGGCCTGGGCAAGGAGGAAGAAGAAGGAAAGCAAATGGGCAGTGGTGATCGTGGCAAGGAGGTTGGCGGGGGATCCAGCAAGGGCGGGGGAGTCCTCTGAGGGCATCTTGCCCAAGCCCCCACCAAATCTGGAACTGACAGATTGGGGGCTGCAGGGAAGGTCAGTTAGTTTGTTAGCAGATTTCTAGTCCATCTTTCAGGACTTAAAGTCCTCACAAGGCGGTGTGCAAACTAGAATGTAATCATACAGATAGAAAAATCGCAATTCTCAAAATATATACGCAAACAGCTCTAACATGAACGGTATTAAAAACCCACAGGACAGTAATTAATAAAACACAGACTGAAATTTTAAAAGTCTTCAAAGTTTTCTTAACAAGTGATAATGATGGAGCCGCACGAGCTGCGAGTGAATTCCACAAATGTGGGGTCACCACTGAGAATGCCCTGCTCCTGATACCTACCAATCTAACATGTCTTCAGGATGGGCCCAAGAGCAGGGTTCAGCACTCCTCACTTGTGCCCCATGCACTCTTTAAATTGGATCCACCTATCTCTTATGTTTACAGAGATAGGTCTGCTGCCATGACATTGAGTCTGGTCCTCAATCCCCTGGTCAGGTTGCTCTTTGGTCTCTGATTATCCTTACCCTGGGGAAGCATTCTTTTGCTGACATTGTCCAGATAGGGGGAAGGTCCGGGCCTTCAAATGACTGGGAAGGATTATTCAGCTTGAACTGCACAGGATGATCTCTCTAGCACAGTGTTCTCCAACCTTGGGTGCTGGCTGGGGCATGCTGGGAATTGTAGGCCAAAAACATCTGGGGACCCAAGGTTGGAGAACACTGCTAGCATCTTGACACTAGTGAAAGAAGGAAGGGTGGGTGTATTTGGGGGTGGGGGGAGATGACATGATCAATTGAAGGTAAAACATGACATGACCAATTGAAGGTAAAAGTGGCACCCTTGACAGAGAGCTTCGGCTATGGGGCGGTATATAAATGAAATAAATGAAATGAAAAATGAAAGTGGACTGCTTCATGTTAATTGGTAGCTGCTAAATGTTCACATAATTCTAGACCTTGAAGAGCATGAATGCCATCAAGCTCAAACCCCCAGTCTGGGCCAGGGCCAGGCCCGTCATACTTGGCTGGCACCCTTGACAGGCTAATCCTGCAATAACATGACTTATCCTTCGAACTGCCTCCCAGAACACCAGTGTGGTGCCACTCCTCTGACTTCCTTCAAATCCCTCCTAAAACTCCACCTTTTCTATGAAGGCTTGGGCAGAGTCCTCTGGTTCTCGTGCCAACTGCATATTGCCTTACTGGTTACCCTGGCCTCCCCTTCCCCACTTCTTCTGTTTCCCTGTGGTGAATTTTAGATTGTAACCTCCTTGGGACAGGGACCTTTCTCCATATACTCCATAGAGCACCATGCACTCATGGAGCTATATAAATAATAACTAAGGACAACTCAATACAGTTCGACGCAGTGCCATGCCACTTAAAATGGAGAGCTGGAATGTGCACCAAACAAGAGATGACTAAAGTGTGGTGTAGTGGTTAGAGTGTTGGACTGGGACTTGGGAGATCTGGGTTCAAGTTCCCACTTAGCCATGAAGCTCACTGGGTGACTTTGGGCCAGTCACTGACTCTCAGCCTAACCTGCCTCACAGGGTTGTTGTGAGGATAAAATGGAGAGCGAACAGAGCGAGCGAACAGGGAGAGCAAACAGGAGTTTGGCAGCGGAGTAGTACAACAACAAGTGCTGCAAGGGAAAGGCGTGGCCTGAGAGCTCATTCTGTTGAGCAGAAGCTCCTGCTGACTGCAACTACCTGGGGCTGATTGCAGCTGATTGATTGCAGGAAGTGGGGCTGATTGCAGGGCGTGGCCTGGGAGCTCATTCTGTTCCTGACTCCCAGCTGAGCAGGAGCACAACAGGAGAGAGGCTCCAGCTGTTTTTGGGACTGTGAAAAGGCATGCAGGCTCCCAGAGAGCGAGCGAACAGAGCGAGCACACAGGGAGAGCAAACAGGAGTTTGGCAGCGGAGTTCGGCAGGGGAGGTCCCTAAAAAAAACAAAAAACAAAAACAAACAAACAAATAAATAAATAATAAATAAATAAATAAACATATATATATATATATATATATATATATATTCTAGGAAGACAGAAACAGAGCACTATGGAAGGAAAGGACTCAGCAGTGGTGGTGACCTGCAAGGGGTGTGCAATGTTTGTTTTCCTGCCGGAGATCGACATGGCCTACACGTGCAACAAGTGCAAGCTGGTCACACTGTTGGAAGAAAAGGTCAGAGGACTGGAACAGCAAGTGTCAACCCTCAGGAGCATAAGAGAAAGCGAGGAGTTCTTAGACAGAACGGTGGATCTACAGCACCAAAGCACAGTACAGGAGCCAGAAGGGCAACGGCAGGAAGAGGCGGAGTCGGAGACTGCAGAGGCAAGGGAAAATAACGCAGGGGGAACTCCCTGGAAAAGGGTGACTGTTAGGAGCAGAAGAACTAGAAGATATTCTGCGCCTGTGGAAGCAGTGGAGCTATGGAACCGCTTCCATGTACTTGAGGACGAGAGCAGAGGACAGCCTGCAGAGGACGGATTACCGGGCACCCAACGTGACAGCGAGCAAGAGGCTGAGGGTCAGTCGAGTGGAGGCAATCAAACCAAGGCCTACAGCAAGAGGAAGAGAAGAGTACTCGTAGTGGGAGACTCCCTCCTGCGGGGGATCGAAGCCAAAGTATGTCGCGAAGACCCATGGACTCGCCAGGTGTGCTGTCTCCCTGGGGCACGGATTAAGGATGTGACAGAGCAGCTGCCGAGGCTCATGCAGCCCACCGACACATACCCCTTTCTTCTCTTCCACGTGGGTACAAATGATACTGCCAAGCGGAGTTACAAAGAAATCACGGCAGACTTTGAAGAGCTGGGAAGGGAACTCAAGAACTTCGGGGCCCAGATAGTTTTCTCATCCATCCTTCCAGTACTTGGAAGAGGCATAGAAAGGGAAAGAAAAATACTCCGAGTGAATGACTGGCTACGAAGGTGGAGCCGACGTGAGGGATTTGGATTCTGGGACCACGGGCTACACTTCCTGGAAGATGGACTGCTGGCAAAGGATGGGTTGCACCTCACAAGGACTGGGAAGAATGTGTTTGGACACAGCATGAGGAACTTAATCAGGAGGGCTTTAAACTGAATCCAACAGGGGAGGGAGACATAAACTCGGGGGTACCAATGGAAGAAGGCCTCTATGCCACAATGGAGAGAACAGCTCCAGCGGTGCCCATTGATAGTCTACCACAAAATGTAGGGGGAGAGTCGGACTATAAAGCACATAGTCTTCAATGTCTCTATACTAATGCCCAGAGTATGGGCAATAAACAAGACGAACTTGAACTCTTGATACATGAGGGCAAGTACGACTTGATAGGGATAACTGAAACCTGGTGGGATGACTCCCATGACTGGAATACAGCAATTGAAGGGTATAACTTGTTCAAAAGGAACAGAAGCAACAGAAAGGGAGGTGGAGTTGCACTGTATGTTAAAAATACGTATCTCTGCACAGAGATACAGGAAGAGGAGCTTGACAGCCCCATTGAGAGCATCTGGGTTAAAATAAAGGGGGCAAAGAATAAAGCGAACATGGCAGTTGGAGTCTACTACCGACCACCCAATCAAGGAGAAGACGAGGATGGAACTTTTGAAAAGCAAATTGCCATTGTTTCAAGGAGGCACGATGCAGGGATGTTGAAGAGTCCTTGGTCCCGAGTCCCGAGTCTTTGGACCCGAGTCTAGAATCGAGTCTAGAGTCCGAGGTCCAAAATGGTGACTCGAGTCGAGTCCCGAGTCCCTCCCAAAGCGGCGGCCCATGGAGGGAGCAGGAGGGTCTCCGCGAGAGGAAGAAGAGCTGCCCTTCCTCCCGCGGAGACCCTCCTGCTCCCTCCGTGGGCCGCTGCCGCCCTCATCTCCACCTCCGCCGCCCTCGCCTCTGCCACCGCCGCCGCCCTCACCGCTGCCGCCGCCCTCGCCTCTGCCACCGCCGCCGCCGCCCTCGCCTCCACCTCCGCCGCCCTCACCTCCACCTCCGCCGCCCTCACCTCCACCTCCGCCGCCCTCACCTCCACCTCCGCCGCCGCCGCTGCCCTCGCCGCCGCCCTCGCTTCTGCTGCCGCCGCCGCCGCCACCGCCGCCCTCACCTCCTCCTCCTCCTCCACCTCCGCCGCCGCCGCTGCCCTCGCTTCTGCTGCTGCCGCCGCCGCCGCCGCCACCGCCGCCCTCACCTCCTCCTCCTCCTCCGCCTCCTCCTCCGCCGCCGCCGCCGTCCTCGTCGCCGTAGCACACAGCACGCCGTAGTACACAGCACGCCGCCGTCCTCGTCGCCATCGCCGTAGCACACAGCACGCCGCCAGCGGCATCGCTCTGTTTTTGGCGGGGTTGCTGTGGTTCAAAAACAGAGCGACGGCGCTGGCGGCGTGACGTGACATGCCGCGTCACGCCGCTAGCGACGGCGCTCTGTTATTGAACCACAGCAACCCCGCCAAAAACAGAGCGACGCCGCTGGGGCGTGACGCGGCGTGCTGTGTGCTACGGCGATGGTGACGAGGGCGGCGGCGGCGGCGGAGGAGGAGGAGGAGGAGGTGGAGGTGAGGGCGGCGGAGGAGGTGGCGGCGGAGGAGGAGGAGGTGGTGAGGGTGGCGGAGGCGGAGGCGAGGGCGGAGGCGGAGGAGTCCTTGGGCTTGAGTCCCGAGTCGAGTCCCGAGTCCCACATAAATTATTGGGACTCGAGTGGGACTCGAGTCAGAGGGGGGACTCAGTCGGACTCACGAGTCGAGTCTCCGAGTCCGAGTCCCCATCCCTGGCACGATGTGGTAGTAATGGGGGACTTCAATTTCCCTGATATCTGTTGGGAGACTTATTCAGCCAAACATGGCCCCTCCAAGAAATTCCTGAGCTGTGCTGCTGATAACTTCCTCCTACAGAAAGTGGAGGAAGGAACTAGAGGATCGGCTATCCTTGACCTGATTCTAACCAACAGAGACGAGTTAGTGGATAAAGTGGCAGTTTCGGGAACTCTGGGGGAAAGTGACCATGTTATACTTGAGTTCTTGATTCTAACAGAAGCAAAAGCTGAGTGTAGCCAAACGTACCCTGGATTTTAGGAAAGCCAATTTTAACAAACTCAGAACAATGATTAGTAAGATCCCATGGCAAGTGACTCTCACGAGAAAGGGAGCCCAGGAGGGGTGGGAGTTTCTAAAAAAGGAAATTTTAAAGGCACAATTGCAAACAATTCCCACAAGGAAAAAAGGCAGAGGGCAACAGAAGAAGCCAATGTGGCTTCACAATAAACTCAAAGATGACCTGAAAACAAAAAAGGACACGTATAGGAAGTGGAAGGAAGGACAGGCTACAGGGGAAGAGTACAGGCAGGTAGCACAGAACTGCAGGAATAGTGTCAGGAAGGCTAAAGCTGAGAATGAGCTAAGGTTAGCGAGGAATGCTAAAAGCAACAAAAAAGCTTTCTTCAGATACATGCACAGTAAAAGACAGAAGAAACAACTGGTGGTTCAACTACGCAATGAGGATGGCAAATTGATAACAGAAGACAAAGAAAAGGCAGAAGTGTTCAATTCCTACTTCGGCTCGGTCTTCTCCCAAAAGAGGGTCTATGACCCCCCTGGCAAACCTGAAGTGCAGACTGAAGGGGCAGAATTGCAGCTTGAGATTGATAGGCAAATGGTCAAGGAGCACCTGATTACTCTGAACGAGTTTAAATCTCCAGGGCCTGATGAGCTGCATCCTAGAGTAATAAAGGAACTGGCAGAAGAACTCTCAGAACCACTGTCTATTATCTTTGAGAAATCATGGAGGACAGGTGAAGTGCCAGACGACTGGAGGAGGGCAAATGTTGTTCCCATCTTCAAAAAGGGCAAGAAGGAGGAACCTGGGAACTATAGGCCAGTCAGTCTGACATCAATCCCCGGGAAGATTTTTGAGCAGATTATAAAGAAGTCAGTCTGCAAGCACCTTGAAAACAATGCAGTGATTACTAGAAGCCAGCATGGATTTGTCAAGAACAAATCCTGTCAGACTAATCTGATCTCATTTTTTGATCGGGTAACCTCCCTTGTGGACTGTGGGAATGCTGTGGACATTATATACCTGGACTTCAGCAAAGCTTTCGACAAAGTGCCTCATGATATCCTGATTAGTAAGCTAGCTAAGAGTGGGCTAGATGGAACAACTATCAGGTGGATCCACAATTGGCTAAAGAATAGGACTCAAAGAGTGCTTATCAATGGTTCCTTCTCAAACTGGGGAGAGGTAACGAGCGGGGTACCACAGGGCTCAGTCCTGGGCCCGGTGCTCTTCAACATTTTTATTAATGACTTGGATCAGGAGGTACAGGGAATGCTTATCAAATTTGCAGATGACACAAAGTTGGGTGGAACAGCTAATACTCTGGAAGACAGAAACAAAATTCAAAGTGACCTCGATAGGCTGGAGCGCTGGGCCGAAAACAACAGAATGAAATTTAATAGGGATAAATGCCAAGTGCTGCACCTAGGGAGAGGAAACCAAATGCAGAGTTACAGAATGGGGGACACTTGGCTCAACAATACTACAAGTGAGAAGGATCTTGGAATTGTGGTAGATCACAAACTGAATATGAGCCAGCAATGCGATGTGGCTGCAAAGAAGGCAAATGCAATTTTGGGCTGTATTAATAGAAGTATAGCTTCCAAATCGCGGGAAGTGATAATTCCCCTTTACTCGGCACTGGTTAGGCCTCATCTTGAGTACTGCGTCCAGTTCTGGGCACCTCACTTTAAGAAGGACATAGACAAACTGGAGAGGGTTCAGAGGAGGGCAACAAGGATGATAAAGGGACTGGAAACAAGGCCCTATGAGGAGAGACTGAAAGAACTGGGCATGTTTAGCCTTCAGAAGAGGAGACTGGGGGGAGATATGATCGCACTCTTCCAGTATTTGAAGGGATGTCACACAGAGGAGGGCAAAGATCTCTTCTCGGTCATCCCAGTTTGCAGGACACAGAATAATGGGCTCAAGTTACAGGAACCTAGATTCCACCTAAACATCAGGAAAAATTTCCTGACTGTCAGAGCAATAAGACAATGGAATCAACTACCTAGGGAGGTCGTGGGCTCTCCCACTCTGGAGGCATTCAAGGTGCAGCTGGACAGACATCTATCAGAGATGCTTTGACCTAGATTCCTGCATTGAGCAGGGGGTTGGACTCGATGGCCTTGTAGGCCCCTTCCAACTCTACTTTTCTATGATTCTATGATTCTATGAACCTTGTATGCCGCCTTGGGTTCCTTGCAAGAGGAAAAAAGGCAGGATATAAATGTAATGTTGTAGCAGCAGTGGTGGTGGTGGTGGTGGTGGTGATGATGTGGTTGTTTATTTTTTTGTTTGTTTCTATTATGCCTTCAGGGTACATGGTGCTTTACAGAGCAATATAACTTCAAAAGACAAGTCCCTGCCCCAAGGAGTGTACAGTCTATATGCAACAAAACAGTTGGCAGGAGCTGGGGTGGGGGGCAGTTACACGTTTGTAGGCTCTGGTTTGGCTGAATATGAATTTTAGTGGCGCACTTGTGAGATGGATGTTCAGACTTGGCTCTTTGCATCATGCCAGTTAGTTTCCCTCTAATCACATGACATGAGAGGTCCTGCTGCCTTCCTCAGACAGAACATGCCACTTTGGCTGCCACATCCCTGCTTCCTCTGTAGCTTCTCTGCCCTGTCCTTAACTCAAGGCGAGATGAGAGCAGCGCAGGTGGCGGGGAACATCTGTGAATGATTCAGAGCTTGGCTATGGGAACCGCTCCCTGCATAGAGGAGGCAGGGAAGACAATGGGCCCTTGGTATTGTTTGGCAGGGTCACTGGCAGTTGGGCTGGGCAAGGGCTTGCTGTAGGAAAATAGGGAAATGCAGTCATGGGTCAAGTACTTATTCATGCAGTCCACACATCCTATCACTGCCAGAGGCCACTGCTGCATGCTTCAGAGAAATATCTGCCGACAGCTGAAAATACAAAAGATGCAGGTTTCGGCTGGCCGTGCTTGCTGCCGTTTTACCACCCTCCATCCTTGAAGCTGTATATCCTGCACCCTGTTGAAAGTAAAGCAATGGAAACTAGGTCAGGCATTTTAACATTTGCATTCATTCAGAAAATGTTCTGATTACATGCCAGAATGTTAAGATGCTTGATATTGCTGCTTATAGAAGCAGAATAGTAAGTCTTCCCCATTTGTACGTTCTCTAATCTCAACTGATGTGCAGCTGACTTCTGTTGTATGTGCAAAGCTTGTAACTTGAGAAGGAGCTGGGTATTTGGAAGACATTCTAGTTTGATCTAGCAGTGGCTCAGCTCTTTCAAGCAGTATCCTGTGTTTACGACAGGGTTTGCACGACACACGGTGGGTTGTCGTGTTGTGCGAACCCAGACTGCTTCCTGCAGGGTGGCTTATTTTGGGGCAACAAGCCACCCTGAGGAGAACAACTCTAGCGGGTTGTTTGATCCACAATGGGTTGGCGTGTTGTCTGAACCCGGGAGGCCAGTTCCGTCATGGGCTGTGGGAAGCGGCTAGCAAGCTGCTCAGAAGGAGTGGCAACAACACCTTGCTGCTCTATGTGATCTTGCCCGTGCCGCAGCCAGTGACAGCCCCTCCACTGATGCCCAAACGGCACTTCGGAGTGACCATCACTGGTTTGCCACCTTAAAAAAAAACGAGGAAAAAAATCTTTGGCCCCAGAAATGTGCACAAATGTCTTCATAATTTTTATTTTATTTTTTATTTTATCAGTCTTTTGGAGGTGCACAAATGCACACTTACAGGTGTCCAATATATGTAGTGTTGCCTGTGCACCATTGCTGAGCTCTGAGTTGAAAATCACCCGGGGGGGGAAGGGGGGCAACCGAAAGGGGGTGGCAACAAGATCTCCCCCTTAGCAATGTAAGTGTCTCAATTTCAAGTGTTGAAAACTGAAAGTTCTCCTTGCTACACATTTTCAACATTTCCCTGGGTCTCCAGATAGTCCAGAAAGGGGAGATATTAACCCACACACACTTTTTGAGGTTCCTACTTACTGCTGTGGTTCCCTGACAGTTCTAAAAAGAAAACCTTAGAAGAAGGTTGAATGGGATGGAATTAATGGGGCCACTTGGGGGGGGGGTAGTGTAAGTCCCGCTGGTGCTGGTGCCCCATTTGCTGTGTCCCCTTCTGCCACCTCTAAGGGTTTGGTTTCTTATTATTTTATTTTTTTATTTATTATATTTATACCCCGCCTTTTTTCCTGAAAGGAACCCAAGGCGGCTTACATAATCCTCCTCTCCATTTTATCCTCACAACAACCCTGTGAGGTAGGTTAGGCTGAGAGTCAGTGACTGGCCCAAAGTCACCCAGTGAGTTTCATGGCCGAGTGGGGACTAGAACCTGGATCTCTCGAGTCCCAGTCCAACACTGTAATCACTATGCCACACTGGCTTTAAAAAACAACTGCCGTATATACTCGAGTATAAACCGACCCTAATATAAGCCGAGGCACCTAATTTTACAACAACAAAAAAATAAATAAAAAATAAAAAAAAACAACCCTGGGAAAACTTATTGACTCGAGTATAAGCCTAGGGTGGGAAATGCAGCAGCTACTGGTAAATTTAAAAAATAAAGATAGATACCAATAAAATTACATTAATTGAGGCATCAGTAGGTTAAATGTTTTTGAATATTTATTTCAAAGAAAAACAGTAAACTAGCTCTGTAAGTGGAAAAGGGGGTCAACAAAAACAATATGGTATCTGTGGAGAAAGCCCAAAACTCAGTACACACACGCACACACATCTTTCCCCAAAGGAGGGGGCAAGGGGAGGAGGGATGAGGTCACCAGGGAGTAGCCAGACAAGTCATCAGCCCCAACAAAGGAAGACCTCAGCAGAGATCCACAAACGTCCAGGAAGGGCCATCAAGGACCATCAGCAAACAGGGCAGCCTCGAAGAGCTGCAAAGGTTTCCCTACGTCACCTTCTTCCCGGGCAGGAATAAGCCCATCTACACGAAGGGGCAGGCATAAGCCCCCACCTGACCTAAGGGGGTGGGGGGAGAGCGGGGAATCCGGGGTAGAAAACCCCTCTCCCGTTCCGGTTTGGGTTGTTGGGAACCACGGAGCCAGATCCTCCTAAGCAACAGCCGCCCAGGCATACCGTTCTCCGCTAGGAAGCGCCGATCGGGAGCTGGGCTGAAACTGACTAGACGTGTTGTCTCTGATGTAAGGAGAGTGACCTGAATGTAACCCGCTAGCCACGGAGCCCGCTCATTGGGTAAGACGCGAGTCAGCTAAGGTTATGTTGACTGTAAACGTGTTCTTAGAAGACTGCTAGTTCCGATTTGATTGCTGTATAAACAAATAAAAGCCTTATTTGGGCATACAAAGACTGGTGGCTTTTCCTCTTGTACTCGAGAGCCGATACGAGCCTTAGCGCTGTGCCGGTTAACCCTAGAGTTGCCGAACTCACGCAAAGGATCCGGTTGCTGATCCTTCACATGGTGGCAGAGGTGGGATAATTGGAAACCACATTTGACGGTCGGAACTAACAGGACTTCGGGCAGGCTAGTAGGTTGCTGGGGAGCGCTCAGAGCAAGAAAAAATGAATAGTCTGAGCCAAGAGCAGGTAGAGCTAGTGAGCAGCCCAGAAACCCCAACCCAGACCTCCACAATGGAGTGGGTGGTGCGGCCAAAGACGGCAAGGCAGGAAGGGGGGGAAGCCCCCTCACCGTTGTTAGCAGGGCAGGGACCCAAGCAGTGGGGTAGCCCCAGCCTTACCAGTAGCGGCCGGAGAAGCGAGATAAGGGACCCAGAGGCGGAAGAAGACCTCGGCAGAAGGGTTACTGGCGGAGCCATGGGGGGAGGAGGGTTGGATGCCCTCTTTCCCCAACTCAATTGGCAACAAGCCAAGGAGTTGATGCAGCATCAACAAAAGATGCTACAGATGCAGCTGGAGTTGGCCAGGCTGACCAGGGGCACCGGACAAGGGGGAACCCCTGCACCCCAGGGTGGGGGCACCACAACCCCCAAATGGGACAGGAAGCAATTCCCCACCTACCAGTCGGGACAGGATGTACTGATCTTTTTCACCCTGTTCGAGGCTGCCTGCTTAGAGCAGAAGGTGCCGGACAACTTAAGGATGTCTGCCCTGAGGACTCAGGTCAGCGGGGAACTGGCTGATCTCCTGGGTATCCACACCCAAACCGCTCCCTTGGACTATGGGGCGTTCAAAGAAGCGGTGAGAGAGAGGTTTGCCCTCACCGCTGAGCATTGTCGCCGTAAATTTCGTTACGGGCGGCCTACCCCAGGGGACACGTATGCCTCCTGGATGGCGCACCTGGGGCAGGTGTGGGACGCATGGATCGGGGCCACCGGAAAGACCACTTTGGCGGAGGTGCGGGAGCTCCTGATCCAGGAACAATTTTGTGCCACTATCCCTGAGGACCTAGCTACGGCGGTGAGGGATCGGGACCCCCCAAACTGTAGGGAAATGGGCAAGTTAGCCGACCAAATGGGACTGTATCGGCAGCCCAAAGGACCCAAGGGGGGTAACCTCAGTCATGGGGGGGCAAGGAAAGTGTGGAGAAGGGCAACCCCAAGCCTCGGGAGGGAGCCCTAGGCAAGCCCAAAGAAAACCCCGGCACCAGTGGATGTTTCTATTGTAAAGAACCGGGGCACCTCAAGAGGAGCTGCCCCAAACTGATCGCAAAGAACCGCCACGCCAAGACATCGCCGGGCAAGGTGGGGAGGATGCTTGCGCCGGAGTCCCGCGAACCGGAGGAGCACGAGGAGGATCAGCAGTCCAGCTCGTCCCTCGAGGGAGACGGTGAAGATGCGGTGCGGTCCCTGAGGAGCGGAGGACAGCATTCGCTGGGGGCCATCTCACAGGCATCATTGATGCGCATTGCCTCACCGGAGCAGCTGCGGTGGAGCCAAGACAAATTCTGTGAGTCCATCTCTGTAAACAATGTTTCCCAGGTGGGGTATAGGGACACTGGGGCGGACATCACTGCTTTACCTCGAAGTAAGGTAAAGAAGAGACAGTTGCTAAAGGGGCGCACCTGTGCCATAAAGCCCTATAACTCTCCCAACATAGCCGTTCCCCTCGCCCGGGTCTGGGTCTAGTACAGGGGGTGGGAAGGGGAGATGGACGTTATAGTGCATGGCCAGCAAGAATGGAGAATCATCATTGGGAACGACGTTGCGTTCCAGGCTGCCCAAGTCAAGGTGGGGGTGGTGACCCGACGTCGGGCCAAACAAGCCCCTGACCCGCAGCCTCCCAGGTCCCCGGGGCCGCCTCCCGGTCGCGGTAAAGCGACCCCGGCAGCGGCAGCCAGCCGTCCCCCGCCGCTCCCCCCAGTTGTGGGGAGGGACGAAGACCCCGGGGGGTTCGCGCCAATGGCCCGTGATTTTGGGACTCAGAAGGCGTTTCAAGAGGAGCAGCAGAGCGAACCCATCCCTCCAGGGATGTCGGGATCGGGCCAGTCAAGGGCCCGGGGTAGGGGACCAGTCAGAACGCTTTTTGTGGGAGGCAGGAGCCCTCTACAGAGAATTCTGCCCAAGGACGGGACCGGGTCCCCAACCAAAGAAAAGACAATTAGTTGTGCCTGCGAGGTACCGCCAGGCTGTACTACAGCTGGCCCACGATGTGGCGTGAGGAAAGCACTTGGGACAGAAACGGACCCTGGTTAGGGTGACAGAGGGGTTTTACTGGCCCATGGTGGCAAATGAAGTGCAAGAATATTGCCGGTCCTGCGATGTCTGCCAGCGGGTGGGGCATAACCGGGACCATCCTAAAGCCCCCCTGCAACCCCTACCCATTGTGGGCATCCCCTTTAAAAGAATAGGGATGAATATCGTGAGACCCTTGAATCCCCCCACCAAGACGGGGAAGAAGTTTATATTGACTGTGGTTGACTTTGCCACCCGTTATGCAGAGGCTTTTGCTTTAGCCTCCATTTCCGCCACCAGCCTGGCTAAGACTCTCCTCTCTCTTTTCGCCCGCCTAGGAATGCCCCACACGGTGGTTTCGGACTGCGGCACGGGCTTCGTGTCCAAACTGTTTAAAAAAATGTGGGAACTGGGGGGGGTAGAGCACCTGACTTCGGTGCCATACCACCACGAGACCAATGGGTTGGTGGAGCGTTTCAACCAGACTCTTAAAAAGATGATCAGGGCATATGCGGCGAAGCACCCTGGGACTTGGGATCAAGCCCTCCCCTACTTGTTGTTTGCCTACCGGGACTCCCCCCAAGAAAGCCTGGGATTCTCCCCCAACGAACTGATGTTTGGGAGGGAGCTCCGAGGACCTTTGGCTCTGTTGCGGGCGGAATGGGAGGGGGTTGCCGCAAAAGCCTCCGTGCCTGTGCATACGTTCATGCAACACCTCCAGACTGTCCTTCGAGAGGTGAGGGAGACGGCGCAGCAGCATCTCGAAACAGCACAGCAGCGGCAGAGCGCGTGGTACAACCGGACGGCTGTGCCACGGACTTTTGAAGTGGGGGACCAGGTGTTGGTACTGCGCCCCCAAAAGACGGACAAATTGTGCTTGAAGTAGGAGGGCCCAGGGACCGTCATTGGAAGGTCGGGGGAGGTGAATTACCAAGTGGCTTTCCCGGGGCAGCCGGGGAGGCAGAAGGTTTTCCATGTAAATATGCTGAAACTGTATGTAGAACGCGTAACGAAGGTGGGGGGAGTACAAGAGTGTGTGGAACCGGGAGACCCTGATGGGGGGTTGTTGGCCGAGTGGGGGGAAAGGGGAGGAATGGAGGAGATCAAACTGTCCCCCTTCCTGTCCGAACAGCAGCGGCAGCAGATCACCCAGGTCTTGGAAGAATTTCAGCCCATGTTCTCAGACCGACCGGGATGCACCACACTCACACAACACACCATTGACACAGGGGATAGCCCCCCCATACAATCCCTACCCTACCGGGCGGTGGGGCCCCATGCCCAAGTCGTGGCCGAGGAGGTCCAAGCCATGCTGGACTTGGGAGTCATTGTGCCCAGCTCGAGCCCCTGGTCCTCCCCGATCGTGTTAGTAGCCAAAAAAGATGGGGGTGTCCGGTTCTGCGTAGACTACCGGAAAATAAACAAGGTGACCGTCCCGGACCCCTACCCCATTCCCAACATGGATGTGCTGCTGGAGAGGCTTGGGAGGGCCAAGTACATCACCACCCTGGATCTGACAAAGGGGTATTGGCAGGTTCCGCTCGATTCGGATGCTGCCTTGAAGTCTGCTTTTGTGACCCACCTGGGGTTGTTCCAATTCACCACCCTCCCGTTTGGGGTCCGCAATGGTCCGGCTACCTTCCAGAGGTTGGTAAACGGAATGCTAAATGGGCTGGGGGAGTTCGCCTGCGCGTATCTGAACGACATCGCCATTTTTAGTTCCACCTGGGAGCAGCATTTACAACATGTCCGCCAGGTGTTTCAAAGGATTCAGGGTGCTGGGTTGACGGTAAAGGCAAAGAAATGCCAGGTTGGGAGGGGGGAGGTGGAGTATCTAGGACACAAAGTAGGGGGAGGTAGTGTCAAGCCCCTAGAAGCCAAAATAAAATCAGTGCGCACCTGGCCCCAACCCCAGACGAAAAAGCAGGTCCAAGCTTTTTTAAGGCTGGCTGGCTATTATCGTAAGTTCGTGCCCCATTTTAGCCAGCTAGCCGCCCCCCTGACTGACTTGTGCAAGAAGCGGCAACCCGTTAAGGTCCAATGGTCAGCCGCTTGCCAGGCAGCGTTTGAGGGACTGAAAGCCTGCCTGATGGCAGCCCCTGTGCTGCAAGCCCCAGACTTTGAAGCCCCTTTTGTTCTGCAGACGGATGCCTCGGAAGCGGGGATGGGAGCCGTCTTGCTGCAGGAACGACCAGAGCAGGGGCTGTGCCCGGTCGCCTTTTTAAGTAAAAAACTTTTGCCTCGGGAGCGGAACTTGGCCACTGTCGAGAAAGAGTGCCTAGCAATAGTGTGGGCAGTGACCAAGCTTCGCCCCTATCTGTGGGGCCGCCGGTTCCGACTGCAGACCGACCATTCCCCCTTGTGCTGGCTAGATAGGGTGAAGGGGTCCAACCAGAAGCTGTTGCGGTGGAGTTTAGCCCTGCAGGATTTTGATTTTTCAGTAGAACACATCAAGGGTAAGGACAACATTGTGGCAGATGGGTTGTCCCGGG
The DNA here is from genome assembly GCA_021292165.1 of Shinisaurus crocodilurus. Lineage (NCBI taxonomy): Eukaryota > Metazoa > Chordata > Lepidosauria > Squamata > Shinisauridae > Shinisaurus > Shinisaurus crocodilurus. The sequence goes on from CM037877.1 coordinate 223,596,255, forward strand.
CTTTCTCAGTAGGAGACAGTTAGATAGGGATTGGGGTGGTGGACCCCAATGCCATCTTTCCCCAAATGGGAGGGTGTGGAGAAAGCCCAAAACTCAGTACACACACGCACACACATCTTTCCCCAAAGGAGGGGGCAAGGGGAGGAGGGATGAGGTCACCAGGGAGTAGCCAGACAAGTCATCAGCCCCAACAAAGGAAGACCTCGGCAGAGATCCACAAACGTCCAGGAAGGGCCATCAAGGACCATCAGCAAACAGGGCAGCCTCGAAGAGCTGCAAAGGTTTCCCTACGTCACCTTCTTCCCGGGCAGGAATAAGCCCATCTACACGAAGGGGCAAGCATAAGCCCCCACCTGACCTAAGGGGGCGGGGGGAGAGCGGGGAATCCGGGGTAGAAAACCCCTCTCCCGTTCCGGTTTGGGTTGTTGGGAACCACGGAGCCAGATCCTCCTACGCAACAGCCGCCCAGGCATACCGTTCTCCGCTAGGAAGCGCCGATCGGGAGCTGGGCTGAAACTGACTAGACGTGTTGTCTCTGATGTAAGGAGAGTGACCTGAATGTAACCCGCTAGCCACGGAGCCCGCTCATTGGGTAAGACGCGAGTCAGCTAAGGTTATGTTGACTGTAAACGTGTTCTTAGAAGACTGCTAGTTCCGATTTGATTGCTGTATAAACAAATAAAAGCCTTATTTGGGCATACAAAGACTGGTGGCTTTTCCTCTTGTACTCGAGAGCCGATACGAGCCTTAGCGCTGTGCCGGTTAACCCTAGAGTTGCCGAACTCACGCAAAGGATCCGGTTGCTGATCCTTCACAGTATCAAAAATACCGTAACTTTAAAAGTACAACAACCTTAGCTCAATCAGCAACCAAGCTAAAACACAAGAGCTAAAATCCTTCAAAACTGGAGTTCTCCTCATCATCATCTGTATCTCCAAACAGAGCTTCAGCTTCAGCTGGTGTAAGGTTATCAGCATAGACATTGTCATCATCACTGAGTTCACAGTCATCACCATCACTGCTGTCGTTCTCATACAAAGCGCTGTCTTCACTGCTATCCATAGCATTACTAATGCCACATTTCTTGAAGGCGCGTTGCACCAGGTCCTCTGGAATCTGTTCCCATGCATCACGGACCCACTGTGCTATCAATTCTATGTCTGGCTTCCTCAGATTTCCAACTTTCGTCAGTTGAGCTTGACCAGATGACATCCATTCATGCCACATCTTTCGCACACGGTCTTTGAAAGGTTTATTTAAACACACATCTAGGGGCTGCAATACAGATGTAAGCCCACCTGGAATAACGGCCAAAGTAGCTTGAGAAGACTTTGCCAATTTTTTTATGTCATCAGATGTGTGGGCTCTGAACATATCCCAAACTAGCAATGATGGTTTTTTCTTTAAGGCTGCTCCTGGTCGTCCGTTCCAAATTTCTTCCAGCCATTTTTTTGTTCCGTCTTCATCCATCCAGCCTTTAATATGTGCACGCACTGTAATTCGTGGTGGGAATTTGACCTTTTTAGGCAAGGTCTTTCTTTTAAAAATAATGACAGGCCGCAGCTTAGTTCCATTAGCCAAACATGACAGAACGACTGTGAAATGGTTTTTTTCATTTCCTGTGGTTCTTAGTAAAATAGTTTTGTCTCCCAAACTTGCCACAGTTCTGTTGCTTGGAAGATCAAAGGTCATAGGCGTTTCATCCATATTCCCAATATCTCCCAGGTCATAGTTATGGATCCTTCTTTGTTTTATGATGAATGAATGGAATGACATCACTTTTTCATCAAGGTCTTTTGGCAACTTCTGTGAAATCTTTGTTCTTTGCCTCAAACATAGGGCAAACCTATTCATGAAGCGGGTACACCATCCTGCTGATGCAACAAAATTTTCAATGCCTGGTGCTTTAAATTTGTCATCTTTAGCCATTTGAAGGGCACGTAAGCGAATTCCCATGCGTGTTACACAGTAACCATTCTGACGACACTCCATAACCCATTTATGCAATTCTGTCTCTAGAGCCCCATATGAAGTCGTTAAACCACGTCGAGCTTTTTTTGACTTTGGAATCTTTTCCAAGTCAGCTTTCATTTTCCTCCACTCCCTTACTTGTTTTTTGGCAACACAAAATTCCCTACTTGCAATACTGTTATTGCTTTCTTCTGCTCTTGACATAACCTTAAGTTTGAAACCAGCTTCATATGACCTGCGTTTTTGTTTTGGTCCAGGATTAGAAGTGCCGATATTGGGATCCATTTCTAACAGGATAAAAAAAAAAACCAAAGCGGCATACGGTAGTTTATTTTACTCATGAGCACAATGAACATGAGGTGCAATGAGAGTCATGATGAAAAAACTCATTCCTTCTCAATACAATCACAGTAAATACACATTTTAATAGTGTTTACATTAATCTATGTTTGCTACCTAACTGTAACACCATTTACAGTTCATCAATTACCATGAGCAATCACCATTTGTTAAGTACCATATACAGAGATAGAGAATGTGAGTGTGTGTGTGTGTGATGTGTCATATAAATTAATCTCAGCAGGGTAACAATATTTTCTTCCTCACCACTAATTAATTTAAAATCCCAGTTAGCATCAATTAATAGCTCAGTAATTGGTATTCATACTAAAGCCAGAATAGGATTCCAACTGTGCAATTACAAAATGCTTTCAAACTACTCCATTTCCTAAGGAAAAGTTTAAGAAAAAAATATTCCAAGACTAATAATGCATCTGGACTATGCTATGCCAACAGGTGTTCACAAATCATGACTGATCTTTACAGGCATCAGGATTCTGCCTAAACCTCTGAAATGCACATTGTGCATAGTAACTATAGTAACCAATGCTAAATGTATACTTAGGAAAAGCTCTGTGTAAATAGAGAAAAGAATGTAGCTTACATAATCCTCCTCCTCCTCTCCATTTTATCCTCACAACAACCCTGTGAGGTAGGTTAGGCTGAGAGGCAGTGTAAGTGTTTTGTTGTCGTTGTTGTTTATTAGGTATTAGTAAGATATATCAGTACAACTTACGTCCTGCCTGGTATAGTAAAATCTCTAAGCAGTGAAAATGTAGTGAAAAGAATTCTGCAGGATGGGGGGGGGGCGCCAGGGGGCGCTCCTTTTTGACCCCTCTTACTTCTCACTTCCCATCGCGTTCAAAACACAGCAGTGGCTCCAGCGGCAGCGGCGCGCAAGACCAGGTAGGCGGCAGGGGGGTTCCGGCGGGGGTGGGGGGGTCCTGGGGGGGCTTTGGCGGCGGCGGGCCTTCGGCAGCAGTGAGGCTTTTTCGGCGGCGGCGGGGATTCGGCGGTTGGTGCAGGTATGGTGGCGGGGGGTGGCGGGGCGGTCTGGGGGTGGTGGCGGGGGTCCTGGGGGGGCTTTGGCGGTGGTGGGCCCTCGGTGACGGCGGGCCTTCGGCGGCGGCGAGGCTTTTTCGGCGGCGGCGGGGATTCGGCGGCGGGTGCAGGTACGGTGGCGGGGGGTGGCAGGGGGGCCTGGGGGTGGGTGGGGGTCTGGGGGTGGCGGCGGGGGTCCTGGGGGGCTTTGGCGGCGGCGGGGCTTTTTCGGCGGCGGCGGGGCTTCGGCGGCGGCGGCGGGTGCAGGTACAGTAGCGGGGGGGTCTGGGGGTGGCGGGGGGGGTCTGGCGGAGCTTTCAGATCAGACGCTGACTCGAGTATAAGCCGGGGGGGGGCATTTTTCAGGACAAAAACTGTGCTGAAAAACTCATACTCGAGTATATACGGGTATCTGGAAACTTTGTGCATTTCTTCTGACTGGGAAATATATGCAGATTTCATGACTACAAAGTAAATGGACGGGAGATATAATGCAAATTTCCCCTCCATTTATTTCCAAGCCAAGAAATTTGTGTATATTTCTCAGTGCAAAAAAATGTGCAAATTTTCCAGACAGTTAAAAAAACACAACACCTTAGAGGTGGCAGAAGGGGACAGAGCAAATGGGGTGCTAGCACCAGCGGGACTTACACCGCCGCCCTCCCAAGTGGCCCCATTCACTCCTTCCCATTCAACCGCCTTCACAGGGTTTTTTTTCCTTTTAAGAACTGTCAGGGAACTGCAGTAACCGCAGCAGCAAGTCCTCTGAAAAGGGAGCCGCGAAAATGCGGGTAGGTTAATATCTCCCCTTTCTGGAGTAGCTGGAGGCCCAGGGAAGTGTCAGAAATGTGGTGGGCTCTGAGAACTGTCAGTTCAACACTTGAAATTGAGAGGATTACATGCACCCCCTTTTTGGTGCATCTATTTTTTCCCCCTTTACCAGTGATTTTCAATTGACAGTTCGGGAACTGTGCACAAATTAGCCAAATAGCGGCAAACGAAAAAGGGCAGTGATTGGAGCAGGGAGGGGGAGACAAGATGGGTTCTGCCGCAAAGGACACTGGGATACCAGCTGGAGGATCGAAGGGGAAGGAGGGGGAGAACCGTGGCTTGTTCTGCAAACAACCCACCCAGCGTGGCTTATTCATAGGGTGGCTTAGTGTGATCTGCGAACCCGCCATTTGAGTTTCCTTCTAGGGCCACACTGCACATCACACTACAGCCGTCAATATGTGGCATTAGTCTGACAGCTGTTTCTCCACCCCAAGCAAAGCATCCTCCTTGAGAGGGGTGATTTGCAGCTGAGAAGTAGCACAATCTGATTCTCACCACTAGCCCCTTGAAACTCCTCCTGCATGCTGCTTTCCCCCTGCAGGGCTCCAGACCTATGTTTGCAAGATGAACATGGATCTAGAATCTCAGAGGGACTTAAAGTGGCCATAAGGGGGAAATTCAGAAAGAAAGGGGGAAACAAGTTACAGTTAAACACACACACACGCAATTCTATGCCACTAAATGCTTCCTCCTCCTAAGGATGCTTTGGAGTAGAGAAACGGACCATGGACTGTTACAATTACATACAGGTGCAGACATATGTTGGCCCTTCATTGTTCCTGTGCACCCAGCTAGGGAAAACAAGTTCCCTGTCTGACTTCTCTGTTCCAGTTCATGAGCGCACTCATGATATGATAAAGGAGATAAATGAGCAGACTTTCCTAATCTTCCTTAACCGTAAATCTTTATTTCTTTATTTTATTTATATTCCACCAGTTTTCCTGCAAGGAACCCGAAGCAATTGCTTGGGACAGATGTAGTTGTGCTATCCAGCAGATGCATCTGAGAAATGTCGGTGATGTTACAAGGGGTCCTGGGATACACCTTGGATCATGCAGAGGAAGAGTTTGGGGAAGCGAAATTAATGTGTAGGGCTGGGCCTGCAAGCAAACGCCAACCTTCTCCAGCCTCTCACTGGTATCTTGGAGAGAAAGACAGGCCTTGTCAGCCTCAGTGCCAGATCCAGGTTTTTGAGCAAGACACCCTCAATGGACCCCTCTCTCAGTGACTCTACCTTCTCCCTGCCATTGGCACCAGCAGCTCTTGCTCCTCCTCCTCCTCCTCCTCGTCCTCCTCGCTACCATGCTACCATTTGCTTGCTTGACAGGCAGAGAGCCAGTCAGCAGGTAGGCAGTGGCATCCACTGTTCCTCCTTCTCACCACCACCTTTGTCTGGGTCAGAGTAAGAGGAAGGTGAATAAGCAGTTGCAATGGGGAAGAGGAGGAGCAACTCCAGGGGGCTTTTGTCAGTCAGTAGGGCCTTTGGCAGGCGCCCAACCATGCCTAGCCTAGCCTTGATACTGGCTCTCGTCAGCCTCATGTGAACTTTTCATGTATCTTTAGATTCGGAGGCGACTTGTGAGAATATATTCTAGTGTCTTGAAAAAGCACTGTGAGAAGCACCGGTTGTAGCCTGGAAGTGTTCTGTTGTGTGCTGGTTTGGCTTCAGTTAAAAGGACACAGAGGGTTTTTGAAGAAAGTAACCTCTCTTTCCAATTTCCGATGCTTCCTGCTCTCAATGAATGTCCCTTATTCCCCTCAGAAATGAGCGGGTGCCTGCAATTAGGGCCCAGAGCTCTTGGGCAATCTATGAACAGCAGTCCAAATGGGGCGTTGTGTTTCCTGAGGCTAAGGAAAGCACAGGGTTTGTAATGGAGAGTGCTGAGTGAGGGGGCGGGCATCCCCGGCTGATATTTATTCATGCGCTCCATTGTCTTTCAAACCCACCCAGCGTTTGGCATTTTCTCCTTCGCAGCTTTGCCCTCTTCCCTTTTGGCAAACAGGGATGTTTCCCCAGGGTTCTGAATGCAGCGGAAATTAGCAGGGACTAGTTTGGGACATCAACAAACTTTCTTGAACTCATTTGGCCGGATGCATTTTGGTAGTAAGAAGCAGAAGCGTATGGTGAGGGGTTGTTTGGAGAGGCTTTAAGGACCAAAACTTGCTTAGGGAGAACTTGTTAATGGCCTGAGGTTCCATTCTGCACCACAAGGGTGGCCATTCCCTTTGCTTTTAGTGGCTACTTGCATTCCATAAATATGAAAATGTGGATCATTGAGGCCTAGTCTACATGCAGCAAAATGAGGTGAAAAGGCTCCTGAGGTGGTCCTACTTCAAACTACAGGTGGAGGATACCATTTTTGAATATTCCCTGCCCCCATAATAAATTCCCTGGAAATAGAAAAGTAGTGTTCTAGAGAGAAAGGTTCTATCCCAGTCCTTTGCCTGCCATGCTGGTTTTCTATTTGCAAGATGTTTTTAAGCAGGGGGGCATTTGAACTTGTGATCCCTCCTCCTGTAGTCCAAAGTGGTGCAGTCCATTCTACCACTATGTTCTGCTGCCCATGTAGATCAGGCCTGAGCCCAGTTTCCTGAGAGATGACAAATAAATGGAGAAGGTATGGTTACAAGAGAGTCACTCTGAAGCCAAGCTACAAATATTTGTTTTAAATCCTGTACTTCCCACTATGCACTACTTGCTCCCTCCTAATCACCAGTTAAAATTAAAACACAAGCAAACATGGCTAAGGTATAAAATTTAAAAAGCAAGTAACACTGAGGTATATATATAAGGAACCAAAAAAAGGTGAAAATATAAAAGAGACTGAAGCAACTGAGTAAGTTGAGATAATTTAGGAAAGCCAACCAGATTTCTTTAAAAGTGTCCACTATACAAGCATACACTTCCCATAACCTCTAAGGCCTACACTAGAGAAGTGTTCTAAAACATGTTTCACCTACAATGTAATCACATTCTACATACTTACTAGCCTTAACCAACAGCAATGCTCTTGGAAGCATCTAAGAAAGCCGTTGGGGGGTCAGGGTGACTTCCTGGTTTTATGCAGGGTTTTTAAAAAACATGCTTGGAGGTTACTCAAAAGCACAATAATAGAAGATGAGCTAGAATGTATGCCGCAGTTCAGGAAGTGTAGCACCAAGTCCAAGAGGTAACCAGCATGGTTAATGAGCAGTGTCAAGGAAGCTATTAGAGAAAAGATGGCTTCCTTCAAGAAATGGAAGTCTTGCCCAAATGAGAAAATAAAGGAACACAAACTTGCACAAAGGAAATGCAAGCAGACAATAAGATGGGGGGGGGGGAGTATTTTAAGAACATAAGAAGAGCCATGCTGGATCAGACCAAGGATCTAGTCCAGCATTCTGTTCAGACAGTGGCCAGCCAGCTGCCCACGGGAAACCCACAAAGCAGGACACAAGTACAACAGCACCCTCCCGCCCATGTTCCTCAGCAACTGGTGTACATAGGCATACTGCCTGTGATACTGGAGGTAGTGTATAGTCATCAGGACTAGTAGCCATTGATAGCCTTCTCCATGAATTTGTCCAATCCCCCTTTAAAGCCATCCAAATTGGTGGCCATCACTACATCTTGTGGAAGTGAATTCCATATTTTAACTATGCACTGTGTGAAGAAGTACTTCCTTTTATCTCTCCTGATTCTTCCACCAATCAGCTTCATGGGATGACTATTTTGAGGAGTGTATTGCTAATAGCATCAACACCAACCATAACAAATTCTTTAAATATATCAGAAGCATGAAACCAGCTAGGGAGGAAATTAGGACCGCTGGATGATAACAGAGTTAAAGGAGTATTAAAGGAAGATAGGGAGATTGTGGAGAAGCTGAATGACTTATTTTCATCTGTCTTCACTGCAGAAGATGTAGGGCAGATACCTGTGCCTGAACTGATGGTTTCAGGGAGGGAGTCTGAGGAACTGAGGCAAGTAGTGGTGGTGGCAAGAGATAAAGTTCTCGACCGTTTTGACAAATTGAAAGCAAACAAATCACTGGGCTGTGATGGTATCCATCCTAAAGTTCGTAAAGAACTCAAATGTGAAATTGCTGATCTTCTAACAAGAATATGTAACATGTCCCTAAGATCAGTCTCTGTACCAAAGGACTAGAGAATGGCCAATGTAATGCCAATTTTTAAAGGGGGTCTAGGATGGATCTGGGAAATTACAGACTGACTGGTTAGCTTAATGTCTGTTCCAGGTAAATTGGTGGAAAGCATCATTAAAGATAAAATTAGTAAGCATATAGGAGGACATAACTTGCTGAAAAAGAATAAACATGGCTTCTGCAAAGGTAAGTCCTGTCTCACTAACCTTTTAGAGTTCTTTAAGAGTGTCAATAATCATGTGGACAGGGGTGATCTGGTAGACATTGTTTACTTGGACTTCCAAAAGACTTTTGACAAAGTCCCTCACCAAAGACTCCTGAGAAAACTTAGCAGTCATGGAGTAAGAGGAGAGGCCCTCTTATGGATCCATAACTGATTAAAGAACAGAAAGCAGAGAGTAGAAATAAATAGTAAATTCTCCCAATGGAGGGATGTAAACAGTGGGGTCCCTCAGGGATTCTTATTGGGACCAATGCTTTTTAATTTGTTCATAAATGATCTGGAATTAGGAGTGAGCAGTGAGGTGGCCAAGTTTTCTGATGACTCCAAATTATTTAGGGTGGTTAAAACAAAAAGGGATTGCGAAGAGGACCTCTCTGAACTGGGAAAGTGGGCAATAAAGTGGTAGATGCAGTTCAGTGTAAGCAAGTGTAATGTGATGTATGTTGGAGCAAAAAATCCCAACTTCACATATATGTATATCTGAGCTAGCAGTGACTAACCAAGAGAGATCTTGGAGTTGTGATGGACAGTTCAATGAAACACAACCTAGTGTGTGGCTGCTGTGAGAAAAGGCAAATTCCAGGTTGGGCATAATTAGGAAAGGAATTGAAAATAAAACTGCCAATATCATATTGCCCTTATACAAATGTATTGAGCAACCACAATTGGAATATTGTGTACACTTCTGGTTGCCGCACCTAAAAAGGGATATTGTGGAGCTGGAAAAAGTACAGAAAAGGGCAACTAAAATGATCAAGGGCCAGAAGCAACTCCCTTATGAAGAAAGGTTACAACATCTGGGTCTGTTTAGCTTAGAAAAAAGGCAAGTAAGGGGAGACATGATAGAGGTGTACAAAATTGTGTGGGGAAAGTGGATGGGGAACCCGGGGTCATCCCATGAAGCTGATTGGTGGGAGATTCAGGAGAGATAAAAGGAAGTACTTCTTCACACTTATGCACATAAGTGCACACTTATGCACTTATGCACACTTATGCACACAGTGCATAAACTATGGAATACACTTCCACAAGATGTAGTGATGACCACCAGTCTGGATGGCTTTAAAAGGGGATTAAACATATTCATGGAAGATAAGGTTGTCAATGGCTGGCTACTAGTCCTGATTGGTTATATGCTACCTCCAGTATCACAGGCAGTATGTCTATGCACACTAATCACCAGGAAATGCGGCTGAGAAGGTACTACTGCACTCATGTCCTACTTGTGGGTTTTTCGCAGGTGGCTGGTTGGCCACTGTGTGAACAGAATGCTGGACTAGATGATCCAGCATGGCTCTTCTTATTTTCTTATGGCATAATTTGGGATCTGCATCAGTTAGTTTATGGTGGTGAGTGAATGTCCACTACTGGGAAGACACTCCCTCCCCAAGAAATAGAAAAAAACAGAAAAACTGATTTGATGTTCCTCTTTTTTACCATAACATGTTTCTCTTGCTTTAAAACTGCCCTACTTTCTCAGCTCAGTTCTGCAGGACAACCATCTCTCTCTGTTCTCACTGTGATCCTAGGTGTCTTCCTTGGGAGTAACCACCTTCAGCCTCTGTGCCTTGGGCATCGACCGATTCCACGCGGCCACCAGCCCTCAAGCCAAACTCCGGCCCATTGAGCACTGCCACTCCATCATTGCCAAGCTGGCTGTCATCTGGGTGGGCTCCATGACCCTTTCTATACCAGAGATCCTCCTGTGGCAGCTGGCACAGGACACCTCCCCGGTCTCCGGTGTCGTGACCGACTACTGCACCATGAAACCTTCACAGGAGCTGCCAGAATCGATTTACTCGCTGGTCCTCACTTACCAGAATGCCAGGATGTGGTGGTACTTTGGATGCTACTTCTGCCTGCCCATCCTCTTCACTGTCAGCTGTCAGCTGGTCACCAGGAGGATCAGCAGCCCAGACAAGTCTGAGTGTCGTGGCGGTAAGCATGGGCAGTGTGAGAGCCAACTCAATTGCACAGTCATTGGCCTGACGGTGATCTATGCTCTTTGCACAATCCCAGAGAATGTCAGCAATATTGTTGTGGCCTACCTGTCTCCCGACATGGCGAAGCAGACTCTGGACCTGCTAAGCCTCGTCAACCAGTTCTTCTTGTTCTTCAAGTGTTCAGTGACTCCTGTACTGCTGCTCTGCCTCTGCAAACCACTGGGCCAGGCCTTTATGGACTGCTGCTGTTGCTGTTGTGAGGAGTGTGGTCAGGAAGCTGCCTCCAGTGACGGTGGCTCCAATGGCAAGCTGAAAACGGAGATGTCCTCTTCCATCTTCTTTGACAAGCCTCGGGAGTCGCCTACCCCTGTGGGGGCCATTGGCACCCCCTGCTAAGCTCAATCAGCCCAACGGGGGAGCATTAGCAGTTCTTCTACCAGCTTCTCCCAAGACCAAAAGTTGTTGTTTTTCTCTCTCTCTTTAGTATTGATTGGTGAAGTGGCTGGACAGTGGAGATGGAACAGGTGTCCCCCATCTGCTTGTTCCTTCCAAGACCAGCTCCAACGAGAGTGACTTGGTGATGATGCCTCACATTCATCTCTCTCTTCCCCGCTGAATGTTCCCAAGGGTGTGAATGTCTTCAAAATCCCCCAGATACCAGGCAGGACCAGAGAGGCTGCTGCTGCCTGAATGAGGGACATGCTGAGAAAAGTTCCACTTGCAGCTCCTATAAGGACTGACTGATCAGAGTGTCTTAGAGAGAATATAGTACAAATTAACCCATTCTGCACTTGTGCAGGATTTTACTGTCCCATTCTCCACTCCAGCCCCAGAGACAGACTCCTATACAAGATAAGCTCTACCCTAGCCTCAATAAACCAATACACTAGATAGAAAAAACATGTTTCCTATGAAAACAATTCTTTTCATGTGTTGTAGAGCAGCTAGTTGTTCTGTAAACATCTTCTAGGAGCCCAAAGTAAATCTACCCACTTGGGGCCTTATGTACTAGATCCCCCCTCTATCCAAGGGAACCATGGTTTTCCTGGAAGGTTTACTATATACTTTATTAATTGTGACAACAGAAGCACTGGAAAGGTTTGGTATTTTGATCTGTTCAAGTCTCCAGGTGAGTACCACCCACTGAACTTCAATGAAGATAAGAAAGCTTATCTTCGCACCAATGGGAGCTTCTCTCCTGGGGCTAATGGCCATGTTGAGGGTGTGCTTGAGTGTGTGTGATTTTTTCAGGACCACAACATAAGGATAAAGTTAACCCAACCTGGTGCCCTCCAGATGTGTTGGACTAAAACTCCCATCATCCTCAACCAGCTTGATCAGTTATCAAGGATGGAGGGATTTGTAGTCCAACACATCTGGGAGGGTGCAAAGTTGGGGAAGGCTGGGTAAAATCCTCTCCTTGCCCTCCATGGTCCCAATCACAACCACAACAGCTATTATTTATGTTTTTTTAAAGCATTCACATAACTACAAGTGATGTGTTTAATGTCATATGTATTTTGGCCCTTGTGTCCCCTATTCCTGAACCAAACACTGGTAGCTTCTCCACTAAGTAAGGTCCCAGCCTTACCATGGGGCAGGCAGAGAATTAGGGGTGGCTAGGAATCCTGATTGAGTCTTTTAATATAAGGATGTTGAGTGGCTGAGCTATCTCTCCTCCCTTATGGAAACCTGTAAAATGCTGGATTATTTATGCATCCATCTAGTTAGTATCAAGAGTATTGAGCTGTCATGAATTTCAACAAAAACACACAAGGTGCAAGGGACCTTACAGAACTTCACTTGATCAATATATTATGTAAAAGTAAATTTATAAACATGAATGGGGCGCTTATGCCTCCACCGATTCCCTTAATGCCCCACCAATTCCTATCTGCAAGCAGGAAGAAGTGCAACCGGAAGCGAGCGAAAACACTCATTTCTGGAATGGAACAGGTCAGCAGAACCTGCATAAGGGAGCTCCACTGCCCTGTTCAGATTAAGAAACAAGCATTTCTGCTTGTTTCAGGGCTTCCTTTTGGAAAAGCTAAATATCTGTTGCACAAGCAGTGGGTCTCACTCACGCAACGGAACCGGTGGGACCCACCACTTGCACAACAGTGTCAGTGGGGCACAAGAGAATTGGCAGAGGCATAAATGCCCCCTTGCATTTTGCCCTGTGTATAAACAAATAAGTCACAATTGATAATGCACACCAAATTACAGAGGAAATAAATATTTCCCAAGCATATACATCATACCAAACATATCAGTATCTTAATAAACCTATCAGTCCAATGGAATCCTGGTGTATTACCATCTCAATTAGGAATAGTCTTCCTCAGGAGCTATATAGACGACTCTTTTTAATATATAACATACTATGAAAACTAGTATCGTAAGACCAAAAAAAAATCCATTTCCTAGTCAAAATTTAATTGTGCCTTATTCATTTATACATGTTTATAAACTTCTGTAAATTTACTACTTTTATATCATATATTGATCAAGTGCAGTTCTGTAAGGTCCCTTGTACCTTGTGTGTTTTTGGTGAGTTGTCACTGGGGATCTTGTCTTGTCCGTTTTGCATGGATTGCACAATGCCACCAAAAGGGCAGGGAAAATTTCCCATGAACACACACAGAGCCAGGCTCAGATGTTTGTGCCTGTGCTGGAGATGCCCTTCCTTGGCAGCAACATTGATGAGGGACACAATGAGCTCTCTGGGTTTGGGTTCAGGCAGCCCCTGTGGCTGAAGACTCTGAAGAGGGGGAAGCATTGGCTTTCCATGATGTCAGAATAGAGTGGTTCACAAAACCAGCATAGGACACAGCCACAGAGGGAGGGAAATCAAGTAGGCAGCATCTATTCAGACCTTAGGACATGCACACTTCTGGGAGCTGTGCTTGCCTAAAGCTCTCAGGAATACATTTTCTCTCCACCTATGTAGGTTCAGCACAGAGGCATGCAGTAGACCAGGGATGGGGAAATTGTGGCCCTCCAGATATTGCTGGATTGCAACTCACATGATCCCTCACCATTGGCTATGCTGGCTAGGGCTGATGTTCCAGCAGCATCTGGAGGGACCCACATTCCCTGCTCCTGCTGTAGTCAAACAGGAGCTCGTAACTCCTGTATCATATGGAGTGGTCACAAGAAAAATGCTTCACATAGCCATGCTCTAGCCTTTGCCGAGTAGCCCGAGGTAGGAGCTCACTGATATTCAGTATGAAACCAGCCCAGTGTGGTCTCTCCTCTCCCCCATTCCTCTCACCACACCAGCATCACACAAAAGCTTCCAAGGTCATATTTGGATGATGAGAATCTAATTGCGTTTCTTTGCTCTTGCAGAGAGTAGCTTGGGAGCATGACCTGTGTATGACCTAAATGCTTCAAATCCACAAGACAACAGAAAGAACCAACAGTTTATTTATTGACTTGGCCTTCTTGAAAGGTTAGGCTTAGCAGTTTGGGTGATACAAAGGCTTCTTCTCTATGAGCTGCTGTTAATAGATTCACTCATTGAAGTAGAAAGTTTCCAGGTTTAAGATTTTTAAAATAAAATAAAATCCAATGAAGGTTAAGGCAAGGATCTGTAGTTAGCATGAACAGGTCTCCGAATTGTTCAGATCAAGCCTGACATAGAAGATTGGGGTGGGTGCACCATAGTTCAGTGGTAGAGCACATTTTGTATATATAAGGTTTCCCAGTTAAAGGAGATCAGGTAGCAAGTAATGGCAAAGATCTCTGCTTGACACCCTAGAGTAGGGGTGAGTAGACTTCAGGCTTGCAGTATCAACTTGATTTTTTGTTTTTTTACCAGAAATCTGAGGTTCACCAACTTAAGCCAGGTGCAAAATAGTGGCTTGAGGGGTGAGACGTAGATTGGGTTTAGACAACACAATAACCCACACTCAAGGGTGGTGGTTGAAATGTGGGCTGTGTTGTCTGAACACAGTTGTGCTATAACAAGCCATGGTTTATTAACCATGAACAACCTATGAAGAGAAGCCATGGTTTGTTGTTGGGTTGTGAACTGTGGGTTGTTATCTTGGCTGGGCTCTGACAACACAATAACCCATGGTTCAACAACAACCCACACTCAATACCCTTGAGTGTGGGTTATCGTATTGTCTGAACCCAGTCATACTCTTAGAATTAAGGAAGAAGGGTATCTCTGAGCATACACTCAGCCCAGGAATCTGTTTTCAGTACCAGAACTGAGCTTATCGTCCTGGCTGTCACACAAAAACCCACATCTTGTTTTCACACCAAGCTTTCTTCCACTTCAGCAGCCCAATTTAGAAAAGGAGGGAAAGCTCTTTTGTTGCTGCTGTTAAAAAATTGGGAGTTCACAGCCCTTAGTGATCTACTGCAAATGATGTACCAGTAGATCCCGATCTACCACCCCTGCCCTAGAGAGCTACTGCCACTCAGAGGAAATACTGGGTGAGATGGACTAATGGTCTGACTCTGTATAAGAGGCTTCTTCACCTGTAGCCAATCTGATTTTCATTGTGGTAGGGTTCTCAAAGAAGAGTAAAGCTTTAAAGGGGGGGGGGGGGAGATGCCCTGATTTTAGGTAGTAAGCCCCAAATACCATTCCATGCCCCAAGCAGCATCTCTCCCTCCCTCCAGGGACAATTGGTATGGCCTAAAGCAAACACCCTTTGAAAACCACTAGCTTGGCTTGCAGGGCTCCTTGTGTTCAGCTGCACCCCTCCCACATTTCTCTGCTAAGAGAGACTACCAGCTCCGTTTGTGCAGAACTGTTAAAGCGCCTTGTTCTCTGCTCTCTTTGGATTGCACCCTCAGGAGCGATCAACACCATGGAGAGAGCGGGGTGGTTGCTAGGGGATGGGTTGCAACGTGGGGGGGGGATCAGTGAGTGCTTTGTACAGGGGATGACACCCACAGTTCCTTCTTGGGCTTGCTGCTATGGAGACAAAGCCTTGGTCTTTGTTCAAAGAAAGTGATGTTTGGATTGCTGCCGTTAGCAAACAGGAGCAGTCCTGGAGCAGGCACACTTGGTGCATCTCCCAAGGAGCCATCTCTCATCAGGAGGCTAGGCTATGGCACTTTCGGTTTCCCCTTGCTCCAGGGCTATTAATCGTACTTGGGCAGAGATTGATGGGATAGCTGTGGGCTCAACCCTTCCAGAGCCAGGCCAGACCAAAGTCCTCACCAATAACCTCAAGACCCAGGTTGAGAGTGGGAAGCAACAGGGCCAGCCAGAGGGAACGGGAAGGTCACTGCGGAAGAAAATACAGTAGGCACAAATGAGTCAGATCAGCCTTCCCCAACCTGGTGCTCCCCAGATCTGTTGGACTGCAATTCCCATAATTCTCAGCCAGCATGGCTGGGAATTATGGGAATTGCAGTCCAACAGATCTGGGGAGCACCAGGTTGGGGGAGAACGAGGTACAGGCATGCCTTGGATTGAGAGCATCATTCGTTCCGGAAACGTGCTTGTAATCCAAAACACTCTTATATCAAAACAAAATCCCCCCAAAAAAATTTGTACAGAGATTTTTAATTTAAGCCGTACTACAGTACTTGTATTGCAAGACGTCGCTTGTATATCAAGTAAAATAAATAAATAAATAAATATTTAAAAATTTGCTTGTCTTGCAAAACGCTCTCAAACCAAGTTACTTGCAATCCAAGGTATTACTGTACAATGAATGTAGGACCAATGCCTTGTCAAGAGAGCACATTTCCATTCAGTGTCCACCATAGAATCCTACTCATCTGCTACAGTACCATGTTGCAAGTACTTCTTGGAAGTGTTCTAGGTTGCACACTCATAGGGCACTAGGAATATAGGAAGCTGCCTTATATTGGGTCAGACCATTGGTCCATCTAGCCCAGTATTGTTGACCATGACTGGCAGCAGCTCTCCAGGGTTTCAGGCAGGATATTTAATTAACCCTACCTGGAGATTCCTGGGATTCCTACCTGGGAACTTGGGATCTTCTGCATGCAAAGCATGTGCTCTGCCCGAGCTGCAGCCCCATGCACTCATCAGGCCTGTCGGGCTTCACCATTGCGGAGTGTGAACCGAGATCATACCATAGAGCACACGCAACACTGCCCTCTTGACTGCATAGGAAAATCTGTGTAGTGGTCAGTGTGGGAGCACAACTTCACAAGGGCCTGGCCAAAGATACAAAACTCAAGACTACCTTAGGTTTTCAGCATCTTCATGTTCAACTTTATCAGGAGTCACAAAGGAACAAAACATTTAAAACGACGACAGGAATTTCTCCTCACCATGGTTAGCAGATGCTTTGGAAGTTGGTACTTTAATTCCAAATGGTGACTGCCTGGCCTCGTTTTGGGTAGTCGGCCCCATACTAGGGAACTCAGTTAGAAATATGCCCAGGTGTGGTGGTCTGCCCTGTCTGGAACTCCTCTCTGGAAATGTCCTTCCCCCAGTTGTTGCCATCTTGGCTAAGCAGGCCTTCTGCTGTTCATGCCTGTGGCTGCCATCTTTCCTCACTGATGCACAGGTGGGTCAAAGCTTCTCCCTTCCTCTTCCAGCTTACTTTGAGCTCTGCCCTACAGGTCTTTGCTCAACCACAATTGATCAGGCTGCTGCCTTCTGCCTGCAATCTCTGGGGTAAGTGGTGTTCTCTGCCTTTGTGGGTTGTCCCTATGCCTCTACTCTCCCCTCACTGGGCTGGGCATGATTAACATTGTTGCAGACAAATGCTCTTTCTGGGATGCTTATCTGGCATTACAGATCTTCTGAGAAGCTCCAGGCTCCACGGAACACAACATAAAAATCATGGCACTAAAGGGAATTCTAGTCCAGACAGATGAATGGAGTTTCCATTGCCAAACCCTCTGGGACACTGGCAGCAGGCCCACACTCTTCGGGGAATATGTACGGAAATCCCAATTCCAAACAACACGGATTACAAGAAATCTCAGGAGCTACAAACACAATGAGAAGAAAAACTAATTATGAATACAATATGCCAGTAAAGTTCAACATTCTGCCCCTCTCGGCTCACACTCCGCCCATCTAGCTCTCTAAGCCTTATTCAGCCCTATTCCTCCCATATCCTCGTCTCTACTATGCGTCTGCCACACTGTCAATGGACTGCCTATTTCTTATATCCCAAGAATGCCCTGCAGTTCTTGCCAATTTACTGCACAATCCTCTCCTGGCTCATGCCCAGAGGGGAAGGGAATGGGTGGGAAGCAGGGTGGAGTTGTGCATGTGGATAAGAAGCTTGATTTGCTGTTGGATGCATTAGCACCACCTGCAGTGCACAAATCAAGGAAGGGGGTGAAACAATGATGGCCTGGTAGGCACATCCAGATCTCCAGGACTGCACTGGCTGCAATAAAATCTGCTTACAAACTTGAAGGCTGCAGAGACACTTCCTCACCCACCTCCTGCCCGCAGTTGGCATTGACTAAAGCAAGGTTCTCCAACCTTGGGTCCCTAGATGTTGCTGGCCTACAGCTCCCAGCATACCCAGCCAGCATGGCTAATGGCAAGGGATTCTAGGAGCAACATCTGGGGACCCAAGGTTGGAGAGCCCTGGATTAAAGGATTGCACCGGGGAGGGGGGTGGGTTGGGTTGGACTAGACGGGCTTCCTCTGGGGCAGTTTATGCAGAACAGGGGCAGGGAATCTATAGCTTTACAGATTATTTATTTCATTTCTGTATCGCCCAATAGCCAAAGCTCTCTGATGTTAAGACTCTAGACGTGTGGGACTACAGCTCTCCAGCCAGCATGGCCAATTGTCAGGGGCAATGGGATTTGGAGTCCAATGTCTGGAGGGCTACAGGTTCCCCACCCGATATAGGTGGGAGGCTGCCTATACTTACGGTAATGTATACCTTTTGCCACCACGGGGTCTGTCCTGCTCCAATAACAGGCCTGCGAATATTCCAAGCGAGTGAAGCCAGCCTGAACAATTACAACACAGAGCCAGAGTGAGAGGCCACTGTCCTGAGTGGAGCCTCTTGCTCCAGGCCCTGCCAGGATGGGTGAGGGGTTTGTGCGAAGTCTAAGCGCTGATGTGACCTGAATATCTAACAGGAAAGGAGGGAATGGTTGGGAGCCACTATTCATGCAGTGCTTCCCCCCCCCCCCCCCCGCTGGCTTAGCGGAGCAAGGGCCAAGCAAGAACAATGCCCGGTTTGTTGCAATAGCTCCTGGTTGGTCAGGCAGCTGGGGGGGGGGTGGATGGGGGGGGGAGAAGAGAGAGCTCGACCAAGCCTGGCTGGAATACTGTGGAGCTGGGTGGGGGGAGGAGTGTGTCTAAAATTTCAAAGAAGTTGGGGGCCAGCAAGGGTAGCCGCCTTCACTCAAGCAGGCAAGACAAAAGCACCAAGCATACTGGGCTGCTATTTCCACCAGGAGCTAGCTAGCATCCAGACAGCTACTGCAGGAGGAAAGAGGATCTGCGGCAATCACAGGAGGCAAGGGCTGGGTGAGAGAAATAGCTTCACGTTGCATAACCCCTGGCACCGGATTAACAGTGGACACTGAGGTAAAAGGAGGACAGAGAAGCGATCACAGGAATATTTGGGGTGATGCCATTTCCCCCTAACATGCAGGTTCAGCATGAGGGCAAAAGGAGAGTTGAATTATCTTGAGAGTTCTGTACATTGCAGAAAGTCATGCTCAACCAGCATAGAAAGATTTGAAAATGATTAGGCTGGTGTTTTCCAACCTGTGTTCTGGAGAACATTGAGTTTCCTTGGAGGCTAAGCAAAGGTTTCTCGGTAAGATCATGAACAGCAGACAGACTCCCCCAAAAGCCAAGACTATTTATTTATTATTTATTTAATTACATTTATATCCTGCATTTTTTTTCCTGCAAGGAACCCAAGGCAGTTAGGTTAGGCTGAGTCAGTGACTGGCCCAAAGTCACCCAGTGAGCTTCATGGCTGAGTGGGGACTAGAACCCAGATCTCCTGAGTCCTCAAGTCCAACACTCAAACCGCTATGCCAACAAAAGCCCTAACAAAACCAGAGAATAAAAGCAACCACAGTATAAAACAAAGTAAATAAAACCAGCAACAGCAAGAACACAACAGAGCTATAAACAATGAAGGTCTTAAAACCCTTTGGACAATAAACATCTATTCACTTGGTGCTGATAAGACCATAATGTAGGTGTCAGGTGAGCCTCTCTGGTACCCACCCCCTGTACCTCATTTGGCGGGCACACCCTGAGAACAGCCATTCTCCTCTGCAATCCACAGCCGCAGGGGAGTGTCGGTCATGTTCTAGGGTTACCTCCCCCAACCTGGTGCCCTCGATGTTTTGGATGTCAACCCCTATCAGCCCCAGCCAGTATGGCCAATGATAAAGAATTGTAGCCCAAAACATCTGGAGGGCACCAAGCTAGGGAAGGCTATTCTAGGGCACACACACATTCATTCTCTCTCTCTAGCTGTGTGGAGACAGTGAAGTCTGGCCAGTGCCTCATGTGGATTTGGTGTATAGCCAAAGATATGTCCCACAATCTGCAGCAAGCAAATGCCAAGAAGTTCCTCAGCAGACAACTCAATGTGGAAGGCTCCCTGAAGGTCGAAAACCACAAGATAAGAAAAACAGTTTAAAGGTTCAATCTGCCAATGGCTATGGTCTAGGCAATCTGATACACTCCAGATGTTTTGTACACCTCCCACAATCCACCATTGGCCATGCCTTCTGGGGCTGATGGGAGCTGCAGTCCCAAACATCTGGAGGACACCAGGTTGCTGACCTCTCCAGAGAGCCAGTGTGGTGTAGTGGTTAGAGGCCATGTATCTGTAATTGCCAGGTGGGAAGGATAAGATACAAAGGATGGTTCTCTCTGTTTCTCAGGCCCTACTTGTGAGTTTTGCCAGAGAGTGAGACATCCAGCTGGTTATATGGATCTTTGGCCTGATCCGGAACAGCAATTCTTATACTCGATTCTTAAGTTACCATGGACCTGAAACTGGAGCAAGTGAAGTTTACACTTAGATTAAGGTCAAAGTCTTGAGCCTCACTAGAACTTCCAAGTCTATTTGGTACAGGAGAAAAGTGTTACTAAAAGAAGCCAGATTCCTGAAGGGTAGCTATATTAGACTGCAGCAACATGAGCATATTTTTGGCAAAGTGCAATGCACCTTAGAGACTAAGACAATTGCAATGTCTTAACTCCCAGAAAAATGCCATCAGCTCATTTGCTCAAGAGTTCTCTTATTGTTGCTGCTAAACAACTCTTACCTCCTTGGCCTCAGGTCCATTCCCATTATTTATGATGGTGGCTGGCCACTTCACTGTCCATGACAGCCTTAGAATGGTTAAAGTCCCCCAGAAGAGGAAAAACCACAAATATTTACCTACTTCAGACTGAGGGAAACTTTATTATATCTACCATATATCCCGCCTTTTTTCCTGCAAGGAACCCAAGGTGGCTTACATAATCCTCCTCCTCCCCATCTTATCCTCACAACAACCCTGTGAGGTAGGTTAGGCTGAGAGTCAGTGACTGGCCCAAAGTCACCCAGTGAGCTTCATGGATGAGTGGAGACTAGAACCTGGATCTCCCAAGTCCCAGTCCAACACTCTTAACCACTACGCCACACTGGCTCTCAACTTTGTGCACGGGGATAACACAGTGCTCACACAGGCACATACATGTACAATGCTATGGGGAGGAGGGGAAGAGGTTTTCCTCAGTTCAATCTAGCAAACAGGGCTGCCTGCTCCTTTACCTCTAGGAAAAGAGGGGCCATGTCAAAAGGATATCCTTGTGCTGGAGAAAAAGCAAGCAACAAAAGCTGGGCAGAAACTGCTGATGTATATAGTATGAAATTCCACAGCTATGTGATGAGTAGGTGGAACATACTTCTCCCATTCAGACTATACCAGCACATTGCATTGAAAAGACAGGCCTGTGTACTGCACCTCAAAAATCATATTGTACACAGAAGAAAAAGACAACCAAAATGATCAAGAGGACAGAGCAACTCCCCTATGAGGAAAGGAAAACTTTCTGGCTTAGAAAAAAGGTAAGGGAGGGGGATGTGATAAGTTTATAAAATTATTCATGGTGTCGAGAAAGTAGATAGGGAGAGGTTTTTCTCCTTCTCTCATAATACTAGAACCTGGGGTCATCCAATGAAGCTGAATAGTGGGAGATTCAGGACAAATAGAAGTTAGTACTTACTTCACACAACACGTAATTAAACTATGGAATTTGGTGCCATAAGATGTTGCGATGGCCGCCAACATGGAGGGCTTTAAAAGGGGATTAGACAAATTCATGGAGGCTATTAATAGCTACTAGGCATGATGGCTCTAAGCTAATTCCAGTATCAGAGGCAGCATGACACTCAACACCAGTTGCTGGGGGACACGGCCAGGAGGGTGCTATTGTGCTCATGTCCTGCTTGTGGGCTTCCCAGAGGCATCTAATTGGCCACTCTGGGAACAGAATGTGGGACTGGATAGGCCTTTGGTCTGATCCAACATGGCTCTTAGGTTCTTATAAGATTCACTGGAGTCAGATAGGCTTAACTTCTATCCAATACTGCAAAGAAATATAGGTGGCAATGTGGGAGGGGCCGTAGCTCAGTGGTGGAGCAGCTGCTTTGCATAGAAAAGGTCCCAGGTTCAATCCCGACCATCTCCAGGAAAGGTTAGGAAACAATCCTGCCTGAAACCCTGGCGAGCCTCTGCCAGTCATTGTTGACAATACTGGGCTAGATGGATCAATAGTCTGGCTCGGCATAAGGCAGCTTCCTACATTACTATGGTCGCAAAGGATAGCAGAAGCTAAGACGTAAGCATTGTGAAAACCAGCCTCCCTCACGTTCCCTTCCACCTGGCCAATATTTATTTCAGGGAGATAGAATCCTCTTCTCTTCTGTGAAAGAGCCATGCAAATCCTTAGTATTTGGGGGGGGGGGGAACTGGGGGGGGGAACTGGAGATGAGGACAGGATTTTCCTTGCTAGTGCAAGCCAGGGAAACTCTGCAGCAGCTCGCCCAAGCCCAGCAATCTTTCTGCAGGATCATTGGGATGGAGGTGAGGTTAAAGCCTTCCCACCACTCCAGTGCTGGCTCTATCTCAATGATCTTGCTGCAGGATCGCTGGGATGGGGGATGGTGTGTGTGTGTGTGTGTGTGAGAGAGAGAGAGAGAGAGAGAGAGAGAGGGAGAATGTGCATGTGTGTACACACGTGCACACACACATACATAAATACAGCCCCACAGGGGTCCCACCAACACCAGATACAGCCCTCAAGAGCCAAAAAGGTTGTGCGTTCCTACTGTACAGGCTCTGCCCCCAAGGCCATGAGGCTTTGCTCCTCCAGACTGAGAAAGAACCCAGGCGAAACAAGTCTGTAGCTGGCAGCAGGTTCAGACTGGGTGAGTGAGAGAAAAAGACAGAGAAAATGAACCAGGGGAGAGAGGAAATAAGACCATTGTGCAACCACCACCAACACAAAATTGTTAATTTATTATTATTAGGAGGCAAAAAAAAAATATTGTACTGTTACAAGATTCATTTCCCAACAGAGGTCAAAAAATGAGCCAAAAATATATTTAAAAAAAGGAATAAATGACACTTTATAATTCATTAAATTAAAAAAAAAAAAGAAAATATCTCCTTGTGCAATTCTGTGAAAATGAGAACAAAGGAGGGGAAAGAGATGCAGTTAGAAAGCCCAACCCCCTGAGGGAAGCAGCTCCGTGCAGGATAGGGCCAGGCAAGGGCAGGCAGGCCCCTACAGTCTCACGCCTACCCATAACTTAGATGAGACGAGAAAAGACCTGGCTGCTTGAGGCCTGCAGTCGGTTGCCCTTAATAGGGAGGCAAGGGGGGCTGGCACATGAAGCCGTACAATCCTTCCCAGAACCCCCTTCCTGGACCCTGTTGCAGCTGCCACGAGTCCCAAGGTGAGCAGACACCAGTACAGGACAGTCGCCAGCTCTGCTAGCATGGATTAACCTCTCCCTAGTCAGGAATAGCTGCCCTCATCCTGCTTCAGTTTTTAGCTAGAAAACTCAAGTGCTGTATGGGCCAGCAGGCTGTGAAGCACAATTGTCTCCATGAACAGTCATGTGTGCAGGCATGAGAAAATAAGAAAAAAAAACCCTTTTCTTCTCAACTGCGTAATCCTCAAGACCAAAGCCTCACAGCTTAAATTAGGTGAGAGGTGGCAGGTGTTGTATGCTTAGTTCTGGGCTCATGGAGGATGGGGAGTAGTGGTCCCTAGCCTAGAAGGCCAAGGAATAGTTCTTGCTCCTAGTGACCAGGCGGTGGCCTGCAGAAACACCTGCGAACTGGACAAGGGCACACTTCTTCTCTTCTGCTCTGAAATTCACATCAATGGGGTCTAGGATTCGAGGCAAACATCCCAAGATCTAGGTCTTGCCCAAAGAGCTTGGAAGGGAACCTGGGTGCAAACTGCTCCAAGCTGAAGCATCTGTGTGCGCAGAAGGCCCAGGAAGAGGGTCTCCATGAACCTTGGGCCTCCAGATCTGATCTTTTTGGTGGCACACTAGAACTTCAGGCTCAGATTCTGCCTTTACATGATCAAGGAACTGTCTACGTCTGCTCAGGTGCTGATCCCATCCCTACAGAAAGACTCCAGCCCTAGGTGGAAGGCTAGCATACAGGCTTGCAAAGAGCAAGTGCACCCTGCATCCACCAGATATTGACTTGTGCAGGGTGGCCGCAGATGATAATTCAGGGAGTCCAGGACCAAGCTGAGCGAGAGTTAAAGCTCAATCACAACACAGAGAGAGCTTCACAGCCTGCCTTGATGGGAAACAACAGAACTGGTCTTTTCTCCCCAGGATTCAGGGGGATAAGAGACGGCACCGACTCCCCCCATAAAAGTCTTAGACCAGAGGACTCAAAAGTGAACCATCCTGCTCTAGGAAGCCTTCCCCAAGGGCTCGTCCCCCACCCATACTGCTGAGCAGCTTGGGGCAGCAGAGAAAGAAGCGGACACAGCAAAGAACATTAGATTCCGTCACAGAGAGAGAAGTGAAGTGCTGGAGGTGGATGAGGAGGAGGTCTCTTGCGGGGAGAGCATACCGCCCAAAGCCATGCTCCCCCCCCCCCGCAACAAGGTCCCCAATGCCCTGGGCTGCTCATGGCATGCCCATACTGCATTGGCTACTTCACTGCCCCCATCCGTTCATCACTGCCCCTTTGACAGCTCACAGGCCCCATTTAGTAACAGCGTAATTGCTTAAATTAAAAAATTAAAATATATATACATATATATATATATACTGTACACACACTGACGACAACAGAACAGTGCCAAAACCAGAGTAAGGAGCGAGGGAAGGGGGGGGCAGACAGTTTCTTTACAATAAAAACAGGAGTTCAATCTCAGCAGAAGAGGAGTCTGGGGTCCCCTAAAAATACCCATCTAGGGAAAGGGAGGTGGGCGAAAGGGATGGAAAGAGCAGGAGATGGGGGAAGAGGAAGGACGAGGTGTGTTTGGGCTTTTACAATGGCATCTTCCCGATCCAAGAGGTGGCCAAAGGACTCTCAGCTTCGCCGGGACTTTGAGTGCTGGATAAGCCACTGTAGGGTGATGTCTGTCAAATACAAGATACAATCAATGACCATTTATTTATTTATTATATTTATACCCCGCCTTTTTTCCTGTGAGGAACCCAAGGCAGCTTACATAAACCTCCTCCTCCTCTCCATTTTATCCTCACAACAACCCTGTGAGGTAGGTTAGGCTGAGAGTCGGTGACTGGCCCAAAGTCACCCAGTGAGTTTCATGGCCGAGTGGGGACTAGAACCTGGATCTCCCAAGTCCCAGTCCAACACTCTCACCACTATGCCAAAGAGAAAATAAGACACACCAAACTGTCTGCTGCTTAGCTAGAGGTAGTAAAACACATAGCTAAAGACAGACATTTCCCCAAATACTGCGCTGAATTGATGATCCAATCCTGCAACCCTGCTGCCCAAAACCCAACACACCCTCCTGAAGGGAATGATAATAGAGTTGGAAAGGGCCTCTAAGGCCATCGAGTCCAACCCCCTGCTCAATGCAGGAAACTAGAGGGGTCCCCCATCCAAGTAATCATAGAATCATAGAAAAGTAGAGTTGGAAGCAGCCTCTAAGGCCATCGAGTCCAACCCCCTGCTCAATGCAGGAATCCAGGTCAAAGCATCCCTGACAGATGGCCGTCCAGCTTCACCTTGAATGCCTCCAGAGTGGGAGAGCCCACCACCTCCCTAGGTAATTGGTTCCATTGTCTTATTGCTCTAACAGTGAGGAATTTTTTCCTGATGTTTAGGTGGAATCTCGGTTTCTGTAACTTGAGCCCATTATTCTGTGTCCTGCAAACTGGGATGATCGAGAAGAGATCCTGGCCCTCCTCTCCTCAATCCTTCATGTACTGGAAAAGTGCTATCATATCTCCCCCCAGTCTCCTCTTCTGAAGGCTAAACATGCCCAGTTCTTTCAGTCTCTCCTCATAAGGCCTTTTTTCCAGTCCCTTAATCATCTCTGTTGCCCTCCTCTGAACCCTCTCCAGTTTGTCTACATCCTTCTTAAAGTGTGGTGCCCAGAACTGGACGCAGTACTCAAGATGAGGCCTAACCAGTGCTGAGTAAAGGGGAATGATCACTTCCCGCGATTTGGAAGCTATACTTCTATTAATGCAACCCAAAATAGCATTTGTCTTCTTTGCAGCCACATCGCATTGCTGGCTCATATTCAGCTTGTGATTTACAACAATTCCAAGATCCTTCTCACTTGTAGTATTGTTGAGCCAAGTGTCCTCCATTCTGTAACTGCATTTGGTTTCCTTTCCCTAGGTGCAGCACTTGGCATTTATCCCTATTAATTTTCATCCTTGCATGCAAGAGAACTATTTCTCCAGCCCTCGGCCTACAAGAAACTTTTTTTGCCCCAGTCATTGATGTATGGAGGGGGCAGGCCCCAAGGACATTTAGCGCTCTTATAAAATCAGTCCCACCGCTCAAATGGTTTGGCTCATTGTGCTTACGTCATGGCAAAGCCACTCTGGGCATAAGCAGGACCGTTTCAAGGTATTTTGGCACCCAAGGCCAGCCAAACCAATCAGATGCTGCTTTGGGGGGACACAGCCAATAAGGATCCTGTAGCGGCAAGGGGGGGGGGCAGGCCTCTAACCACTCCAGTGTCTGCATTGGCTGCACACACACCCCAAAGTTAGCAAGCTGATTGGTTCAGCTTACTGCCTCACACACTAGGGAAAGTATTGTGATTTAAAATAGCACGCAGCTGCAGCTTGGACTGGCCTTTACTGCGTGCCAAGCCTTGCCGGCCACTGTTGCTGCTACCTGCCTAGGTGCCATTCGGTGCCCTGGATTTCTTGGTGCCCTAGGTGACCACCCACGTTGCCCCCCACCCCACTAGAACTGGCCCTGGGCATAACGCAGGATGTCCTCAGCGGCACTCTAGACATTACTGTACATTTAACTCCCGGTCCCACAATTACCCTTCAAGCTGTCAGTCACTCTGACCATGTAACACCCCCCCCTTTCCCTTCCACACTTACCAATGTTGTCCTTTTCTTTGCAAGAGATTGAATAGCAACAGATCTCTCGGTCCTGAATGGCAGACAGGTTCCTGCAGGAGAAACAGAAGCACGAGAGATCAGACATCCTTGGGGAAAGCACTGCACACAAAGAATGACATAAACAAAAGGATATATTCAATTATCAAAAAAACTTGCTGGTTTAAGATCAGAGTTAAGGCTATCTCAGGTTGGCTCACACTCCACAAAGCCAGGAAACTGGAAGCTACGGCTGACGCCTTAACAGACATGTCCCGTGATCAGTAATGATCACAAATTGTGCTAGCTTACAACTTACCCTCATGCACCCATCCTCTTCTTTGGTCTTTCAGGCCTAAATCCAGATGAGAGGACAGTGTGCCAGGGACTATCCATGTTTTCTTGGACCTGTATTGCTTTATGAAGCAGCCTGTTCGTTGTTTGTAAGCAAGCACAATTTGTGACATTGCACAACATCATTACTGATCACGGGGCATGTCTGTTAAGGCATCAGCCTCAGCTCCCAACTTCCTAGCTTTGTGGAGCTTCAGCCAACATGGATAGCCTTAACTCTGGTCTTAAACCAGCAGGTTTTTTGATCATCAAGTTTCTCTGGTTTTTAAAAAGGAAATTTATTGTTACAGTGTTCTGTAACAACAACAACAACAACAAAACAAAACACTAACAAGTCATTAACTGAGTAGATGTGTACAAATGAATAGATATGTCCCTATATGTTCAGAATAGCTTGCTTCTGAGTAAGCCTGCACAGGATTCCAGCATAGCTTTTTCCTTTTCCTCCCTCTCTTCTTCAGAGATCTGTCAATCAATGAGAGTGATTCCTTCAGCCTTCAAAACTACCTCTCTTATCTCAGTTGACAGTTTCCTGCTACCCCTCCCCCACTGTTGGAATGCTGAGAGGAACAGTGAATTCAAAACACAGGAGTACTGGCAGCATTCTGGCTTCACAGTGAAACTGAGCATGCCCGAGATAACTTTGCTGGCTGTTGCTGCCCATAGGCTTTCATAGTGCAGAAATACCTTGATAACTTTTAAACTGCTTACTCAGAATTTCACCACCTCTTCAACCAGCCTGATTGAAGTACACCAGTAGTTTCCCCCAGAATTTGAAAGAAATATGTATGTTGAGTTGCAGCTTGGAGTAAAAAAAATACAAATGTGTCAATTTTCAACACTTTTTAAACTTGCCATATCTGTGGCAATTACTATCAGATTGGTTTGAAATTTTTGTACAATTGTAGAGCACATCAGATAGAGTATGGATACCAGATTTCACACTATTAAATTCATAGATTCATAGATAGAGTTGGAAGGAGCCTACAAGGCTATCGAGTCCAACCCCCTGCTCAATGCAGGAAACTAGAGGAGGGGTCTCCCATCCAAGTAATAACCAGGCCTGACTTAGGCCTGTGCTTAGCTTTCCACACTCAGACAAGCTAAGCTTAACTCAACTGGTGTCATTTTTATAAGCAGTATAATTTTGAGGCTTAGAATGACAGAACCTTTCTTTTTGCAACTCACTGTAACAAAAGGGGCAAGGGAGTGCCCCTTTAATTAGTGTACCAAGGAAATTGGAAAAAAACATGCACCCATCTCCCTAGCAGTACCACACACGTGCTAAGAATGGGGTACATCTACCCCTGAAGGACCAGGTCCGCAGCTTGGGAGTCATTCTAGACTCCCAGTTGTCCATGGAGGCTCAGGTGTCAGCTGTGAGCCGGGCGGCGCTGTATCAGTTCCATCTGATATGGCAGTTGCGCCCCTACCTTCCTAATCATCTGCTCCTATCAGTGGTTCATGCCTTGGTCTCCTCTCGCCTGGACTACTGTAATGCGCTCTACGTGGGGTTACCCTGGAAGACGGTTCGGAAGTTGCGGAAGATGTCTGGCCAGATGGGCGATTCATAAATATAATAAAATAAATAAATAAATAAGAGGGTGAGTTCAGATCTTCTTCCTATGAATGGCGAGGATCATGCCTCCAGCCTCTGGGCCCACTGGAATTGCATGAACAATATTCCACATTCAATCTGATTTGGGCCTACGCACGTTGGATTTTATGCATATAGGTCCCATCTGCTCATTTATTTAAAAGATATTTAAGCCACTTTTAAGGGTAAAAACCCTCTCAAGGTGGCTTCCAGAATAAAATCCAAAATAACAAACATCAATATCAATAAAACCAGAGATAATAAAACAAACACCCAGCCCCAAAATACTAACATCCAGGCCGGGGGGGAGGGGAGAGCGTGGTGTTGGCCGCCTCTGCCTGAAAGTGCTTGCAGAGCCTTCAGACGGTGGTGCCCAACAGTGCCCACTTCCTGCCCAGCCTTTCTATTGAGAAAGGAAGGGCGAGGGGTGGCAGGTGGCAACTGACTTGGCCAGCAAGGGCAGCCAAAAATGATGAGACTCTTGTTGGGAGAAGACCCCTTGCTCAGGATACCCTGCTGCCTACCTGAAAGTCAGCATATTTCAACAAAACCACTTCAAAGGGAGACTCTAGCATTAAATCGCTGAACTTGAATTTATCAATGGATTTTACTGTATTCAATTTGGACTTCACTGGGACCATGGATTTCTTCTCTCAGAGCTAGAAATATAGCATTATCTTGTTGATAAATCGCCTCAGCTTCTATCTCCTCAGTGGTGAAAGGGGGTTATTAGTTCAGGATGCTGAAAAAGCCAGTGTGGTGTAGTGGTGAGAGTGTTGGACTGGCACTCGGGAGATCCGGGTTCTAGTCCCCACTCATCCATGAAGCTCACTGGGTGACTTTGGGCCAGTCACTGACTCTCAGCCTAACCTACCTCACAGGGTTGTTGTGAGAATAAAATGGAGAGGAGGAAGACTACGTAAGTCACCTTGAAATCCTTGCGGGGGGTGGGGAACAGGATATTAATGTAATAATAAATAAATAAATAAATGCCAAGATGCAACTTCTCTAAATGTGAATTCTATAGGACAAATGGAACAAGTGAAAGGCAAGCCCGGTCCCTGTCAAGGCCTCATAGACAGAACTGAGGCGAGAATCTACTCTTTCCTCTCTCCCTGCTCCTTCCAGTTTCCTAAACTGCCTGCTTTGAACCAAGTGTTGCTTTTCTGAGTTATTGTCACTCCCATTTTAGCTGCTGATAGTGATGAAAGACACCTGCACGGCTTGACCTGGGTTCCACCACATCCGCCAGTCAGTACCAGAAAAAGGAGAGATGAAAAATACAGGCCTGCCTCTGACGCCACCATGTGGTTCAGGCAGTGTAAGGCTCAACTTACTGAAAGAAAATACACACCTCTTGCCAAGTCCATGGCTTCCTCAGCTCTTTGCATTTCTGCAATAGCAAAAATTGTGTGGGCAAAGTCTGAGGCCTCACCCAGGTTCAATAATCAACACAACATATTTGGTAAAAAGTCCTGTGGCACTCTGAAGACATCGCTTTTGTGGATAAATGGCTACTTTAGCAGACGCATATGGTCTTGCCCTCAGTTAGCTATTTAGTTACACACATATGCATACAGGCACACTTACATGGAGAAAAAACGCTCTCAACATGGCCAAAAGGCCATGAAACTTTAAGAGCTACAGGGCATCCGTGGCATTTCTATGCAAAATGCTGTAGTGTAGTGTCCTCACAGGTAATATTCCTGATCGCTTGTACTCCATCTCCATACATCTTGGTGCACAGAGCCTCTAAACATCCATGACAGCCAGGATGGAATTCACTGAGAGATTGCCAGTGGACTGTAATTTCCTCAGTAAGTCAGTGGTATCCCATAAATAACTAGGGACCTGTAGTACAGTGCCCAAATCTACTACTCACCAGCAATAATGGATCATCTAAAACAAACCCCAGGACAAGACCATGCAGCAAACCCAGATGCCAACTCTGCTCAGGCAACATTATTACAAAACCCAATCATATCAACCATGTGGTCAGATGCTTATTCACGTGCTTATCTTCCAGCGCAACATATGCCATCACCTGTCAACGGCACCCTTCTGCGGTCTACATAGGACAAATAGATCTGACGCCTCTGATGGCAAAGACACAAATCTGTCATAAAATGGTAACATTCAGAGACTAATGGGAGAAGACCTCTTGCTCAGGATACCCTGCTGCCTACCTGAAAGTCAGCATATTTCAACAAAACCACTTCAAAGGGAGGCTCTAGCATTAAATCGCTGAACTTGAATTTATCAATGGATTTTACTGTATTCAATTTGGACTTCACTGGGACCATGGAGTGTTGGACTGGGACTCGGGGAGACCCGGGTTCGAGTCCCCGCTCGGCCATGAAACTCACTGGGTGACTTTGGGCCAGTCACTGACTCTCAGCCTAACCTACCTCACAGGGTTGTTGTGAGGATAAAGTGGAGAGGAGGAGGAGGACCATGTAAGCCGCCTTGGGTTCCTTGCAAGAGGAAAAAAGGCGGGGTATAAATGTAATAAATAAAAAAATAAATAAAATAAGATAGCATTATCACCTATGATTGCTGCTGTAAATGGATCACTGTTCTTATCTTGGATACATTGGCCCGGTTCGCATGTAACAACCACCCATGGGTTCTTTAAACCATGGATTGTCAGGGCTGAGCAGCAGTGGGCATGCTACCTACCACGTGCTTGCCACTTCCACTTTCTATTAACCACCCAGGAATGCCTTGTCCTGCCTTGTTATTGTAACACCCAACCTGGAAACTCTGGGTGTTTAGGGGATAAACAACCCAGCATTAACTCATGTTTGTTGTTGAGTCAACTCGGGGTCGTTTAACCCCTAAACAACCCAGAGTTTCTGGGCTCAGACGGCAGGTGTTCCTGGGTTGTTAATTGAAAGACGCGACGAGTGCACGGGAGGCAGCATGCTCACTCTCTCGCTAGATATCGGCAATTCCTGTGTTAAACAACCCAGGAATTGCCGTTATGTACAAACCAGGTGTGTGTGTGTAATATATGTGTGTGTGTGTGTGTGTGTAAGTAATTTTCTGCCAACTGAGAACACCTCTTTATGCATCTGACAAAGTGGGTTCTAGTCCATGAAAGTTTATGCCACAGTAAATCTGATAGACTTTAAGTTGCCACAAGAGTCCATGCTGGTTTTGGTACAACAGACGAACACAGCTACCCCTCTGGAATTTATCAACACAGCATGTAATCTTGTGAAAGGAATTAAGGATGTTTATACAGCCCAGACACTCAAAAACTGAGGTCACACAGCAGCCTTGAGAAAGGCAAGCAGATGCTTCCCACACTGTCCTAATGGCAAATGTACACTTTAAGGGAGTGAAGCCAGAGAGCCTGGTTACTTAGATTTTTACAGCTGGAGAAATAGATGCCCTGGCTTAATTCTGTATCATGCTGTCACTTGGAAACAGCCTCCCGTCTTCAGATGCAGGCTGTCATGGAGATGTCTGGAAATGTGTGTGCATTCGGGAGCAGGCACAAATGTTAACAAGCCCTATAGCAACCAACAGGAGCCCTGACCGTGCCACCAGAGAGTAAGGTCAGGCTTGCTTCCTATGAGAGTTTTGCACAATCACATGTCCTCTTCCAGAAACTGTAGGGCCTGTTGTTCAGGAGGCTACTGTGGTGAAATAATTCCTTTCCTGGATGGAGGGAAATGAAGTGGTAGGGAGAATCAAGCTCCTTAAAAACGAAGGTATTGAAATGGAAAAAATAATAATAAAAGGATATGTGTGCTAACTCCTCTAGAACTCTGCTCTCAAAGCAATCACCGCTGAAAAAAGCCGGGTGCAGATTTGAACAACGTTCAGTGGAGCGTTGGATTCAGTAGATTTAAAGTTCCAGGGGTGGGTAACTTGTGGCCCTCCAGGTGTTTCGCCCTGCAACTCTCATCAGCCCTAGCCAACATAGCCACAAGTTGTCCACCCATGATTTAATATTCGGTGGAAGATCTACCACCACACTCTTATCGTGACCAGAGCTCAAAGAGCAAAAGCTTGAGTAATTATTGGTAGAGGAGTCTGTGGACTAACAGGCCATACAGCAGGAAATTGGGATAGGTTTCCTGACACCTTTTGGCAAACAGGTATCACCTTTGAGAGCCGTTAACAAGGACACTGTTTCGAAGATGGTGGTGCAGAAAAGGCTGATAGTGGGAACACTGCCAGGAGGTATTTCAAACACTACCTTTAGTGACTACAGAATGGCGCTATGGGGACAGATATGAACCTGATATGAAAAAGGGAAGACAGCATCTGGTACTAGGCAACAAAACATACAGGGCTGTAGCAATTACAGATACGTCCCACATTTGTTCAAAAAGGCTGCTTCCATCTAGGCTTGTGATCTTTTAACTGCCTTAAACACACCCAGATATGATTTCCAAGTTAACTTGAATATGCCAAAACCATGGTTAAGTGTATGGTTTTTATACTGGATGCATGGCTTTTAATGTTGTGTACACCGCCCAGGGATCCAGTAGATGAAATTCATCACTGCACTGTAAATGCCTCAGCCAAGCTCAGCAATGACATCTTTCTGAGACACTGAAGCCAAGAGGCGGCAAATACCTGCACAACTCACTTGCAACAGCAAATACTTACATCTTCTCAATGAGCTCCTTCTCATCCAAGGCACCAGGCAGATCTCGTTTGTTTCCAAGAACTAGGACCTGCAAAAGCAAAGAGGGTAGAGCTCTTAGCCCAATGCACACAGATAACTACCTACCTCTGGAACCATCTGGGGCAGCTCCATTGGTCAAGCAAGGTAAATCCTGTACACTCATGTTTTCAATAGAACTGATATTCTGTGAACTTAGTAATCCAGGGGAGCTTCTGCCAAGTATGGAGGCTGAAAAGCCTGCTCCATACCTGGGCAAAAAGGGCTTTCAAGGGACACGGAGATGTAATGCAGTTGCTTCTAACCATATAACATGTGCCTGAGCACTAAGAAACCCCAGAGAGGACACTAGTAGAGTGAAGAGCCTTGAAACCTGGGTGTTTTTACCCACACAGGGTCATCTCCACATCCTCTGTCAATTATGTATTTCCCTGTCCTCTAACAAACACAAACAAAGCCCTTTCGTTGAGCTTAGCTGCAGCATATGTTAAAATAGGACTTCAGATTTAGAGAGATCACCAGCAGCAGGCATTTTCCCATTTCACAGTGAAGCATCCTTGGAATCCATATATAGCGAGCACTCACATTTGATGTGTCCTGGACTTGTCATATTCAGAAGTTCACCCCCCATGTGGTTTGAATCACCAGAGGAAGAGCAGGGATGAGCCCACTGGCCCCACCCACCCCCTCTTGTGTCCTTATTGCTCATCCTTGCAGCCCTCTATGTTTTGGAGGGGTTAATTCCTGTGGGAGTAGGGGGCTTCTCTTACTTGTATAGGCTCCCTGAAGATTTCAGAATCTTGATTTTCCAGTGTTCTAGGTCCCGCAGGGAGCCCACACAAATAGTAAAAGACTTCCATGCTGCAGAAGCTATCCCTCCAACATGTGGAGGACTGCAGGACAGGTGACAAAGACACGATGCAGGGGGTGAGGCCAACAGGTTCATTCCCATTCTCCTCACACAATCCTAATCATGCAGTGTGTGTGAACTTCTGAAAAGAGCTAGGGGTTCACAACATTAGGAGTGTAGCTGTCTGCCCTGGTGCTACCTCAGATTTCTGTTCAAGCTCCATGGAGAAAACACTGGCTCTTTTTTGCATTATCTGCCAGGCAAGCTCACAGTGAGTGAACAAAAGGAAGTTCAGCAAGTGAAGGTCTCTAAGTCATTCCTTTGTTCCAGAACTACCATAGAAAGGAAGCCATCTGTTCTCTCCATTTCTAGTAGCTGCTTGATAAGCATCAGGGAAGGAAGAGCTGGCAGGGCAGGTTAAATCTGCCCAAAGCTCCTTTTTAAAAGCCTGTTTCTCTAATGAATTAAATTTAGGACTGCTTCGCCTGGTCCTGTTGCTGTCTCTTCATGTGTCCAGCAAGCAGTAAAAAGCTTTCCATATCAGCAGAGAACAGCGAGAGGAAAGTGTGGAGGGAATGCTCCACTTCAGCCCAGCACAGTTCACAAGGATACAGGAGAATAATCAACCAATAGATTGATTTGTCAATCGGTCAGAGTGGCTTTCTTTTGAAAGGTAAACTGCAGCCTAAGCACTGCTCAACTTTTAAACTTTCAGGCATTATTATGATATGCTCCGTCAAGGACAGATATCTAGTGCTGCATTTGTTTTCTGAAAGAGCATAATCCAACTGAAATGAAAGCAGTGTTGCCAAACACTGAAAATGGCAAACATAGATCGAGACAGCATAATGCAAGAGATGCCTTGTATTCCCCAACTCTGTGTCGCAAGCTGTGGATTTGGCAAAAACTAAACCCTACTTACACTGCAAAATTCCAGCCTTACTTCTCAGGATCTATCTGACCTTCTGCATTCAAAGAAAGAGAGTACTTCACGTCTTCCCAAATGCTGCAGTAATAAGATTCTCCATATGACATTCTAAACAGGGTCGCTTCTGGCCAAAACCATGCTCTACTCCGCCACAACTTGGAAAGAGACGTCTCAACAACAGAGTGTGGCAGAGTAGAGCACGAAAAGAGAGGAAGGTTCAGGTCTGGAGCATTGGCTACCGCGCAACTCTTGATAGTTATGAGCCAGCATTGGATGGATCTGTTTGCTCACTCAGCCTGAGACACATCTCTGGCCTCTCCACAACTGGATCAACTTACTGGGATGCCCTGGAGCTGTGGCTTATCGAGCAGGTTGTGAAGTTCATTTTTTGAGGCTTCAATCTTCTCCTGGTCTGCAGCATCTACCATGTATCTGGAATGAAACAAGCACATTAGCAACGGAGCTCAAGAGGTGATCGCTGGAGCTGCAGGGAGCAGACAAAGCCACGGAAGGGGGCGAAATTAATACTGCACACACCTGACCAGCCCCCAGGAAACAAATTTGTTCTTACTCTGGGCCTTCATTGGAGTCTCATCCATGGACTGGTTACCCAGGGCTTCTCCCACCCCACTGTCCTGCATTAGGTCAGTCACTCTTTCCTGTCCCATATCTCAGGAGGCTCAGCAATTCTGAGACCACATGCCTTCAACGTGGCTACTTGAATGCTAGTGCTACACTAGAAATCCATTCAGTTTGCACACTTTACATAGTATGTTGAGGTCACTGGGTGGATGTTGTACTGACTTTTAAAAAACAGTGTTCATATTTGCCATCAGGGCACTGGGAAAGAAGGTCAGTTCTCCCAGAGGAGTACAGAGCATGGAGTGGAGATCTGTAAGGGCAGGATTATTTCTAAGATTTTTACCAGCCAACTACCAACACATGTTCAAATTCATTAAGGCTAAAAATATTGGGAGGGGAGGGGCAGAGAGTGCTGGGAAGATTTTGTCCAGGTTACTTGATTATGTGACAGAGGTATGTTGGGCTGGATCTAACTGTGTCATTCCTCTAGCACAGGGCTCTCCAACCTTGGGTCCCCAGATGTTGCTAGACTACAGCTCCCAGAATCCCTTGCCATTAGCCATGCTGGCTGGATATGCTGGGAGCTGTAGGCCAGCAACACCTGGGGACCCAAGGTTGGAGAGCCCTACTCTAGCAGAAGGAAAACCGCTGGCAGAATGGATTACACACACACACCCTGCAGCGCCCTGCACACCCCTCAAATCTGCTCCGGAGGGTTGGGCGGCCCTCCAGAGAAGATGGGGGGGGCACTGGGGGCTGCAGGGGGAGGAGACAACAGGGAAGTCCTGTTGCACGACCTGTGCTCATGCGACATTAGATCCAACCCATTAGTATAATTGCAATCTTGGATTCTTAGACCTACTGACCATCCATTATCAGATTCCTAAGCTACCACAGAAATCAGACCTTTGCCCACTACTCACAGCCTTCTGATCTCTTATTACAGCTCTGAGGACCTGTGCCTCTCTCTACCTTGACAGGCAATCCTTATCCATATGGAAGCTGCTATGGGATTTTTCTTAGTATTTAGTGGTATAAAAACAGTGCAAGCAAGCAAGCAAGCAAGCAAGCAAATATCCATGTCCCCTTTTCAGAGCTATGCTTCCACCCAAGAAACTCTGAGATGTTCGTGGGCAATGCAACAATTCAGCTAATCTAACTACTGGTCCTATAACCACAGGCAAACTGCATCTGTGTTAAATGATAAGGCAAAACGTGCCAGGCAAAGTTCACCTAGAAAGCCAACAGGCAGTGAATATGGGACCCTAAGTGCAGATTTCCAACATCAAGTTCTTTTATGTTAGAGTAGGTATTCCCCTGGCACCAGCGTAGCTGAGAAGCCTTCAATAATATGGAAGTCTACAAGTAGATACTTCTCTGACTGGAGCAGGATATGCTGCACAAGGGCTTTTAACTGAACCCAGCCTGTGTTGCCTCTCAAAAAAGGTTTTGAGTGCTCATCATAAGCCAAGCTGAGAAATGGCCAAAAGCCGGTACAGCAAGCAGAAGCCCAGATGTCTAAGGAAATTAAAGAGCCTACACCAGGAGTAGGCAACGTTATGTCTGTGGGCACCAATATGATCCCAGGCACCTGTCTCAGCACATGCCAAGATCTCCTCCCCCCCTTTTAAATTAACACATTTTCTTACCAACAGCTAGGACTGCTGTGAGATAGGTTTCTGTTGGTGCTGAACACTGTGGGTTCAAAGGAGTTGTTTAGTGTGTTTGGGGCTCAGCCCCCACTTCTGCCTTTTAGGCAGGATAATTGTCCTTTAGCACACCTCCCATGGGAGCCATTTTGTGGGGGTGCCCAGGGCAATTTCTCAAATTCCCAGATGTGCCCATGGCCCAAAAAGGTTGCCTACCCCTGGTCTACACTATGAAGTTGACTCTGCATACTCTTTCCTGGCATTTTCCAACTCCTGCTGAACTATTTGTGGCCCAGATGCAAAATGTGAGCTACCCATGGGATTAGTCTACAAGCTCTTTGGGGGAAAGACCAACCCCCTTTTTTTGTTGCCTATGTTATTTTGTAAAGTGCCATGTATACTGATGGCACTATCTAAACCAGGGCTCTCCAACCTTGGGTCCCCAGATGTTGCTGGCCTACAGCTCCCAGCATACCCTGCCAGCATGGCTAATGGCAAGGGATTCTGGGAGCTGTAGTCCAGCAACATCCGGGGACCCAAGGTTGGAGAGCCCTGATCTAAACTAACCCAACACAAGGGTGGGAGCCTTTTATCCTTGGGGGTAATGTCGGGGGGAGGGGGCATATGCCAGCAATGCGCAGGGCCAGCACTGAAAGTTGGTGGGGCTACCCCTTCTCTCTGTCTGCCACCCCCTTTTCTCTTTCTCCCCCCACCCAGTTGGCTGTGAGGGGAAGGATAGAAGACTCTTGCAGGGGGTCTGAACTGGTAGATGGCCAAGGGCTGCAGGTTGCCCGACCCCTGCATTAAGAGTTCTGAAAGAATACAGAGTTCCCCTCATTCTAAGTTTGTGAATGAACACACACAAGACATCACACATTTGCCTTATTGGGACTGAGCCTCAGCAAGCTAAAGCCAGCATGCCCCCATATTCCAGTCTCTGCCAGTTGTCAGAAAGAGAAAGAAACCATTTCTTTTGGATATGAGAAGGAGACAAAAGGTTTTACGCCTTTCCTATCATTTAGTGACTTCAAGATGAAGCGGGGGGGGGGGGGGAGAAAAAAAATAAACTTCTGGCCCTAAAGTTTTCACCGGGGCTGGATTTATCAAACAAACAGGCTAGGTGGTGCAGTCTGTTAATTTCCCCTCAAAAGTGTACCAGTTAAAGGGGCCCTTCACAGCAGCCTGGCCTAGGGCCCCTTGATTTTCATAATACAGCACTGGTTTTGATGACGATGCTGGCACGGAAGGAAAAAGTGGTGGGCGGGGGGAAGGGGAGGGAGAATGCAAGAAACACTGCGTTAAGACTTTGCCCTGTTCTATTTTCAGCCAGAGAGAGGATGATCACCAGCAGCCGCTTTCAATCTCCAAAAAGCAGCAGAACGGCTGGAGGATATTCTGACCACCCGTACCAGGTACCTCAGAGCAATAGAGAGGATTTCATGAAAAGCAGTACTAACAGGAACTAAACCCCCAGCAAGGACAAGAGATCTTTCAGCGACAGCACAAGACATCTGCAGCTGCCAATAAGGGCCTTGCCTTGCAGCCTATTAACAGTCAGTCTGAACTGAATGGGAGCCTGAAGAAACTTCTTCCTGCTGTCTTCCATGCTTCTCAGCAGATTCTACAAGCAACCCATTGCGTCAAAGTTGGTGAGGTAGAAGCAATGCTTTGTGTGTGACGTAGGATGCCGATAAGGCCATCCAATGGTTACTCGAGTGTGCTGGAAACCCTTAGTATGAGCACTCACACAGTTCAAAGGCAAGGAGAGCTCTGGCATCCAATAGAGATCCACTGCATCATTCTACAATGTATAAAGCAGGGGTGGGCAACTTGTGTGGTCCTCCAGATATTTTGGCCTACAACTTCCATCAGCCGTAGCCAGTATAGCCAATGGTGAAGAATCATGGGAGCTATAGGCCAAAACATCTGGAGCGTCACACATTTCCCACCCACCCTTGGTATGAAGGAACTTGACCTCAGCACAGAAGTGAAACCACCCTTGTAACACAAACAAGACATCCCTTACTCTTGGTACAGTAATACCTTGGATTGCAAGTAACTTGGTTTGAGAGCATTTTGCAAGACAAGCAAATTTTTAAATATTTATTTAATTTTTTTTTAGCTTGATATACAAGCGACGTCTTGCAATACAAGTACTGTAGTACGGCTTAAATTAAAAATCTCTGTACAATTTTTTTTGCAGGAATTTCGTTTTGATATAAGAGTGTTTTGGATTACAATCATGTTTCCGGAACGAATTATGCTCTCAACCCAAGGCATGACTGTAATTTGATCCGGAATGATGAAGAGAAAGGTCCAGCAGACACCTGTTCCTGGTGCAAGAGGTGGGAAAGAAATGCATCACTGAGAGATTGGGGAGATTTTTTAGGGACAGGTCCTTGCATCATTCCAAGGGCCAAAATAAACCCAGTGGCTGAGGAAACCTCGTGCAGAGGACCAAGGGAAACTTTCAACATTAGATGTATCTTCAACAACCACTCAAAGTATCCAATAATGTCTTGAGCTTAAGACACAAAACTTTCTTGCAAGCAGTCATGTGAACAGCAATAGACAGGACGTTCATAAAGGGAGGGGCCATAACTCAGTGGCAGAGGAATGCTTTACCTACAAAACGTCTAAGATTAAATCACCGCTATCTCTAATTAAAGAACTTTAAGAAGCAGAGTTGAGAAAGGCCTCTGCTTGGGACCTCGGAAAGGCAGTCTAAGTGACAATACTGGGCTAGGGGGATCAATAATAAGAACAGAAGAGCCACACTGAATTAATCTAGTCCAGCATTCTGTTCAAACAGTGGTCAACCAGCTGACTGTGGGAAGCCCACAATTAGGACTGGAGTGCAACAGCACCCTCCCACTCATGTTCCCCAGCAAGTGCTAACTGCTTCCAAGACTAGAGGTAATATATAGCCATCGACAGCCATGACTCAGGAAATAAACTCAGTAAAAGGCAGCAGCATATGCATGCTTGTCTGTCTCCAAGTGGTCACGCATGATAGTC
The DNA here is from genome assembly GCA_021292165.1 of Shinisaurus crocodilurus. NCBI lineage: Eukaryota > Metazoa > Chordata > Lepidosauria > Squamata > Shinisauridae > Shinisaurus > Shinisaurus crocodilurus. The sequence continues at coordinate 223,636,903 of CM037877.1, forward strand.
AGATTAGGAGAGATACGCAAGAGCAAGTTCATGTCTTCAAACTGTAATGTCCAACTCAATGGCTTCTAAACATTTCAGAAGCTACTGTGAATGTCCCAGTTTAGGAAGTAGACCTTCTCCTTCAAAGATGATGAGTGGGTATAAGTAGGGATGAGGAGCCTGTAGCCCTGCAGATGTTGTGGAAATCCAACTCCCATCAGCCCCGTCCAGCATGTCCGGCTCATGATGATGGGAGTTGTAGTCCATCATCGTGAGCAGGGTTACAGGTTCTCCCCCTCTGGTATAATGGATCTTAAGAACTCAAAATAATCCACCCAGTAATGTCTGAGCCCAAATTTATTTGCCTAGCTTAATCCTACATTTATTCTGCAAATAAATTTTAAAAATCATTTTTATTCTGTAAGTTAGATCGGTATACAAGTTGGCAGCTGAACTGACTTGGGCTCACTTAGATGAATGTTTGCACTTAAATTAAAAAATCACCCACTGTGCTGATCACGTGATAAAGGTCAGTTATTTGATCACCTGAATGTTTAAAAATGCTAGAATCAGTCACACCAAAAATCATTGTCCCATGCCATCTTAGGCACCATCCCTTTGAAGGTGCATAAGAGAGCAGATTGTGTAGGCCAGTCTGTTAAAAATGCTAGAAGTTCAATGAGAGCTAACAGGAAAGTTAAGAGGCAAAGACCTCTGCTAGCTCACCATATAGGAAGCAATGCTATAAGTTTGAATCTATCAACTCTACGATGTTTTCATGAGAGACAATTACTTGAATCTCTGAATGAATTCCAGTTTCTAGGATTCTGAACTGGCTGGCCTACACAACCTGCTCTTGTGAACACATGCAACATACTACACTTTGGCAACGGATCAATTTTTCTGTATTAAAGAAAGGGGTTGACCCATTTTGGGTGGCCAATCAAAAATTGGCCTTGGAGTAAGGTCTTGTCCCTGACCTCATGCTGCATCTCTGAAACACAGTGTGAGTTTGGGGACAAGCCGACACACCTTTGCCATCTCACTCCAGCAAAGGACTGGGCGGGCCAGCTCTCTCTCCTTCTGCGTCTGCTGGGTGGTTGGAGCGCCAACTGCCCAGCAAACACAGACATGTCTTTGCTATCCCCCTCCAGTTCCAACTCGGAGTGGACAAGGAGAGGTGTGCCAGTTTTCTCCACCTCTGTGCCTGCCCGGGAAGGCCCAAGCTGCAACCACCCAGCAGGTGTGGAAACAAGCTTCTATGTCTCCGGCATCACCCCGACATCTCAAAGCTAGCAAGGGGCAGCTGAGGCATTCTGGCTTGCTCTTCCTCTGCATCCAAGAGTTCTGAGCACCCGGCAAGGAGACAAGCCAATGCATCTCCAATGTACATCACTGGCTCTGTACAGCAGTTTGGGGACTTGAAAACAGACTGAGAACCCAGGCCAGAATTACTTACACAATGGCACTGACTCCACGGCAGTACCGCTCCCACATGCTGCGAAAACGAGGCTGGCCCCCAATGTCCCAGAGCTGTGAGGAGAGGGGAAGAATGAAGATTAGAAGTTGGATGTTGCAAAGTCAAGCACGCTCCTCGACTCATACATACCACCACCACCCGCCTGCTCAACTACACGTTCCCTTTCTTCCTTTCAGGCGTGGTCGGCCAGACTCCCTCCACAGCCCACACCCTTCTGTAGCTGAGGAAACAATCTGAAGGGCTACCACGAGATCCCAGAGAGCCCTTGAGTTTCTGACCTGCAGTACTGGAACTTCCACTCCACAAAAGCATTCTCACATTCACAAAAGCTGTGAAGTGCTTGTATATTCCAATGATTATGATGAATAAAAATCTACTAGATTTTGTACCCGCCCCCCAATTAAACAGAGGATTTTAGATATAGAGAGGCAGCAAGATCTGAGGAAATCCCCCGGTTATATATCTTCTACGAATCGTAGATATATTATGAAGATGTCTCTGTATCTTATGAATTTGGAGGCTCATCCTCACAGGAGAGCTTTTTCTCTAGCTAGATGTGAGGCCTTTCCGTTGGTCATATTGCAAGGAAAATATCTGAAAATACCGTACTCAGAGAAACTTTGCCCATGTGGCTCAGGAGAAGTTGAATCCATGGGTCATATGTTTTTACATTGTTCTTTCTATACTGAAATGAGAACTAAACTTATTTCCCCTTTTTTAGAGACTTTATTACATTTGCCAGATAAGACCTGTTTAAGAAAATTGCTAGCCGATGATAGTCCTAACATTACAAGACAGGTAGCTACCGTAAGTTTTGTGCCTATGTGGTTAAAATCCGCACTAAATATGAGCAGAAGTAAAATTATTATTATATTATCTAGTTCTATCTAGTTTTAATCTAATATTGCTTCCTTTTAGTTTTTATTCTTAATATTTATGATAAATTTTAAATTTTTACTTCTTGCATGTTAATAGATCTTGTTATGCACTATTGTAGATTACGTATAAGTCTATACGATTTATACGATTTTGTATAAATTGGTTTTGGTCTATGCCCGTAAATAAATAAATAAATAAATAAAAATACCTGCCCTCCAAAAAATCCAAGCAATGGAACTGACACCTACATTAATTAATTATATTTGTAGAGTTTTCCCAGGTAAAGCACATAAATGGAACTGAATGAGGCTAAACTGTTTATGGGTATGATTAGAGATGCTGATTAGGCAGATGGATTTTGTTGTCGCTACACTGTTTGGACAACTCCTTTTAGGATTTCGATTGAAGACATGCCCTCTCTAGCAGGAACAGAGTTCATCCTCCAGTTAATCTGCAGAAGTACTGGAGTATCTAGCTATGGTCAGAGAACGGCCATCCAGAAACCCCCCATCAACAGTCTGACTACAAAGAAAAGGTTATTCTGGGGCATGCTATACTTGGCCTTACATGTATTTATTTATAACCAGACTTTTGATTTAAGATTTCCAATGTGATTTACAAAGGGTTCTGCAAAATTAAGCACATCCCATAAAAACACACTGAATTAACAGAAGATTAGAGTTGGCAGCAATCCATTTAGTGCTCAAATTCTGAGGGGAAGGTAGCCCCCCCCCAGCCCGAGTGCCCACAGATTTAGTCAAATGATACCTCCCTGTAGCCTTCTCAAAATGTAACTAAGGGAGCCAAGGTCTTCTCTGCCCACTGTCCCATGATTCAAGCATTGAATTAATTTTCATAAAAACTGATCAGAGCACTCCAAGAGCCCTTGGCACCTAAAAGCCAGCATAGGGTTGCATATGGAAGAAGTGTTGGGTTTTTGGGTGGTGGTTGTTGTAAAGATAAGTGTTGTTAATTCAGTTCCATTAATCTGCCTGAATTTCCTTAACCTCCTAAGCTTGTCTCCAGCACTATGTTGCAAATCTAGCAGCTGACTTTGCAGAGACACCTTGCATCTTACCTTTATAGTCACATTCCCCTTGGTGATCTTCCTCATATTGAAGCCCACTGTTGGGATCATATCTTCATTGAACTGCCCCGACTAGAACAAACCAAAAAGGGACCAGTCATTCATATGAAAGGCCTGGCAGTTTCTGTCTCCCGTGTACCCCCACTGAGAGCAGGGAAAGCTACAATGAAAACCAGAGCACTGACAGGCATTTATTCCTACCTGGAAAGGAGTAGCTATCGCAGAGTCCTTGCAAAGCATTATACGTTCCAAGTACTCAGACACTTTTGAATAATATACCCAATATCTACACCATGGAAGAAATACCGGGAGAGCGGCGAAAACCAGTGCCAAAGCCCCAGAAGCAATACCTTCCCAGCTGGTACTGGAGGCATCATGGCTGGCACTACACGAATGGCTCCACATGCTCCACTGGCAGTAATCAGCTGTCACATTAGGCAGTCTCTGCAATATCTATTCACCAGGTACCTACTCTGATTCTGTTTTAAAATAATAGAATGCCATTGCTGCTAAAAGGGAGCATTTCAACATTGTAGTTAAAACAGTTTCTCTGCTTTTGAACACTCAGAAGATTCATGGGGACAGACGAACCTTCTCCTTGGGATACCACCGCATGTTGAGTGCAAAAAACAAGGGGTGCAGAGTACATAGCCATGTCAGCCCTATTGGCTGCATGGACAATGACAAGTTGGAGCACCCTATGGGTCCAGGGATTGGGAGCACTGAACCAAATCTACAGGGAGAAAAATATATGAGAGGATCAGGGCTGCCTCCTCCTCCCCCTCCCCCCCCCCCCACTGTATGTAGATGGGTGGCAGGGTAGGTGTATTTCAGGGTATACAACCTTATAACTGACAGATCCACCACTAAAGTTGTACATGGATAGTGCGAGAGTTGGAACCATTTTTTTGAGGGGCGGGACTTTAAAAAAAAAAAGGAAAAAAGAAGGATCCCCAAGGGCTGGATAAAACCACTTGAAATAAGAGGTGTGCTTCATACAAAGAACACAAGTAGTGGCAGTGGACGGTTGCCATCTTAGCTTTACGGTTATCTACATGTAAAATAAACTGGGCTCCATGGTCCATTCCGTATTTGGCTCCTTCTGAAATGCAACCCATAAGACAACTTAATGCCATGTTTGATCGGCTCCCTGTGAACACAACTTTCATGCACCGGAAACATGACACAGAAACCCCGAGCCATTTATTTTGTGTTAAATAAGGGGAAAGGGAGTATGCCGTGTCAAGATATGTTGTTTTTTTGGAATAATGAATAACTATAGATTATAGAGATAGAATGTATTTTATGGTCCCGTGGTGACGGGAGCACTATATAAGTTGTATGTTTGTTATTTAGTTGTTTTATATATTGTTTGAAAAAAAATATTAAAATACTGTGTCTTCTTGTTGGATTCCTTAATCCCGAGGGACACTAACCTGTGGTCCTCCAGATGTTATTGGACTACAACACCCATCATCCATGACCACTGGCTATACTGGCTGGGGCTGATGGGGAGTCCAACATCTGAAGGACCACAGGTTCCTCACCTCTGCTTTCCTCTAGAGTGGAATAAGAAAAAAAGTATTTTGATTTTAAGTTCCTATTCATTTTTAGCACCTGAATTTCAATTTTACCTGTTTACTAGGAGGCAACTTTCTAGACAAAAAGGCAACTGTGTTCACAATATTATTAATTAAATTTATGTGTCCCTTCCCACCACAAAAAGCAGTCTTGAAGTGACTTGCATACACAAATGCAGACATCCATAATTTATGTCACAAATTCATAATACCGTAATACGTCACAAATAGAAGACCCAAACACTTTCCTCAATTCCTAATGGAAATAAATATGCATCACTGTTATCACTGAACACTGAGGAGCAAAACAAAAACAAAGAGGCTCGTACATACATAGCTTCAGATAGAGGGTGGGTTTTTGTTTCATTTTTTACACTCTCAATGCAGAACAAGCAGAAAAGTGGAAGGCAAAGCCTGCACTCTAGAAAGCCAGTATTACTCCAGCTGTGTGCTACATAAAATGCACTGCAACATTTGATTCCTTGATGCCAGAAGTCCTTCGAAATTAGTACGTCTATCAGCAGAGTTCAGCTCGCTGCTGTTGTCTTTCAGTGATTTACAATCTCAACATTATCAGCATCCTAAAACTTCTCTTGCTTTTCATCTGGTCTGCAAAGTTTTATGAGCCTGCAAGTCTCCAGCTCAAATCTAACAGTCAGCAATAAATTCATGCAACTCTCCAATTAGATTTTTTTTAGTGCTTTTAAACCATTGGCTTTTCAAGATATGACACATCAGCAACTCTTCCAAGGTTCCCAGACTCTTCACAAAGATCTTGTGGGTTCTCCCCTAGATTTCCACCTTAAAAGGCATGTCCCGATTCTGGTCAAGGAGAGAATAATAGACTGCCTCAAGAGCAACATGCTTGGAGATAGGTCAACCAGTGCAATTTGCACCTGGGATTTAACATACCAAGCTATTCTAGTCCTTGGTTCTTCCACAGAGCCAAGACCTCACACTTGGTAGGGTGACCTAAAGTATCCTCTATTTTTCTGACGGATAGCTTTTCTGAAATAGGATACCAATACTACTCAATGGAGAATTGCTCTGGAGTTAAAGCAAAAAAAATGCACCCAGCGCATGCTGGGATTTCTAAATGAAGAGATAAAGATGTCATTTAGAGATAAGGATCTCACAGAGGTTTTGAAGCTACTTTAAGCCAGTAGTGCTGCAATCAATGGGACTTACTTCTGAGTAGACATGCACAGGATTCCATTGTAAAGCTCTTTAAACATGTAATTTTAAAAAAAGAAAGTGTCCAATATTCAAGATTGCAGGAATCATTATGACTCCACAGTTAAACAAAAAGCTCTGCCTGACCAGCAAGGGTTAGGGTCCCACCACCCCAAAACATGCCACACGAGGCAAGCTCACAAGCAGAGGCACAACAAGCGTGGCAAAGCTGGGAACAGTGAGAAAGGAAGATCCCACATATGTTAGCCCTGCTTTGTAAATGTTCGCAGTTAGGAGTTTTTAAATTCTGCACTAAGATTAAAGTGATCACATAAGACATCAATATTCTTACCATGAACTTAGGGAAGGGTCATCTTGCTAAGAACTAGGAGAGCCAGCGTGGTGAAGTAGGCAAGAGTGTTAGACTTGGGCCAAAGAAACCCAAGTTCAAGTCCCAGTCATTGCTCATTGGGTAGCTTCGGAGAAGCCCTTTTCTCTCAGCCTAAGCAACCTCAAGAATTGCTGATAGCCCTATGTATGCCACTGACCACCCTGAGCTCCTTGAAGGAAGCACAGGGACAGGTGTGATAAACAATTATGGTCCAAACTCCAAGGATAAGAACTTCACCATGGAAGTCTACTTGCTCTCATAAGGCCATCTGTGTCCTGGTGTCATATGCAGGGAACACCCATCATGCTAAGTAGCCAAGCCTGCCTTCCCTGAGCACCAACCACTGGCATAATGCCTGGGGAAGTTCAGACTAGGTGCATAGTCAGAAAGACAGTAAAGCAGAGCTGTCAATATTGCTTTCCCGCCTCTCCCTCTGCCCAAAAGCTGGCTTTTCTGGACATCATTGTCTAGCAGCTCTTAGAACATAGTGTAAGAACCAAATAAAACCAACCAACTATTTGTAGCACTCTCTTCTGCTTATAGGGCAGTCAAAGCAGCTTCACAAAGTACAGTTCAAGAACCTGTTAGGGCAGAAAATGGACAGTGACCAAGCCACAGTTTCGTAAAACTCCAAGAGTGACAACCATGCATTCATCATCAACATGCATTCATATTTTGCTCTCTGGATCTGTCCTAATACATAAGCCTTTGGACTCAGGGGTCATGGTACTCTCATATGGTTGAGGAACAAATGCAGACTCTAGCATTTGTTTTGAAACAACTCATACATGCAAAGAGCACCTTTATTGCATTGCAAGGAGCTCCTGTTGAAATCTGGAGAAATTTTTCCTGTAAGCCGACTGCCATGGAGAGATTTGCCTGGCAGCAGACATTCTGCAGAAGAGCAACTTTTTTATCTCACCAATTGGGTCTTCCTTGTATTCCGGTATCAATGTGTCAAAAGCACTAGATAGAAACCAATTCACTCAATCATAGATTGGGAAATCATTGAACGGGGAATACAAATTAATTTATTGGTCCTCTTTTAACTTCACCCCCTGGGAGATACTTTGAGAACTAGATAATTGAGCTTGTTTTATTATTTGCTACTCTCCTCTTTTCTCTATATTTTTGTGTATTGGTATATTGTTCATAATTCAGTTACAACTGTTAGACACACTGTGTATTGTGTGATGGATTTCAGTAGCAGTAAACCATGTTGGGAGCCAATCTTGGTTGAAAAGTGGAGCGTAAATATAATACATAAATACATAATACAAACACTAATCCAGTTCTCATGTTGGCCAGATCCTTATTCTTTCATTAAGCATGTCGCTTGAGATATTTTAAAAAGAGAAATTCTACATTATCTTTAATGGATTTTTTTCCTGGAAAATGTGCCTGTGTTGACAAAAACATTTAAAAGAAAGAAAGAAAGAAAGAAAGAAAGGACCGATAACCTGCTTATTAACAGGATGACAGCTGGGACTTGTACCAAAATTTTTATTTATTATTTATTAACATTTATATACCATATACGCTAAAAGGCCATCAAGGCAGTCTACAGCATTTTAGAACAATAAAACCTTAACACAATAAAAACAAGTACATTAAAACAGTAGAATATTAAACCAGCTCCATAATTTATATGGTGACATTTCTAAAAACCTTTCTGAGGCCACGCGAGTGGGGGCCAATTGTAATTCTTGAGGGAGTGCATTCCTCTGTTTGGGAGCAACACAGGAGAAAGTCCTTTCACGCATGCCCAACTAATGGGCCTCTGTGAGCAATGACGCCCTCAAAAGGATCTCTCCTGCAGATCTTAACCAAGCAGGTTCATACCACTAGGTGGTCCCTCAGATAGCCAAACCCTAAGCCATTTAAGGTGCAACCCTATGCAAGTTTAGGCGGAAAAAAGGCCTACAACTCCCAACATGCCCCAGCCAGCATAGCTGGCTGGGGCATGCTGGGAGTTGTAGGCCTTTTTTCTGTCTAAACTTGCATAGGTTTACACCCTTAGGTCTACTCACTATAAGCTGTTAAGGCCTTAAGCAGAACGATTTCTTCTTTCTGACTGCTTTTCTTTTCCTTTTTTCAACCAACATATCACTCCCACCCCCGTTTTATGTAAGAGGAGTCACAGAGCTGTGCAGGCTAGCCACACTCCCCAGGCACCAACACCCACAGCAGAAATGCTTCTCTGCTCTCTTGTGCATTAGGCTAGCATGGGAAAGGGGTCTCCACGTGTCCTCACATATGTGCACAGAGCTCTGCATGAGAAGGGACTCTGGCCCAATCAGGGTCCTTCCTTGCAAGGAGGACCTCTATGTGCATACATCAGTAGGCATGGAGAGCTCTTTCCCATGGTGTTGGAATACATGGACAGAAGGGAAGCATTTCTATCATGGGCAACAGCAGCATGGAGTATGGATGTGACACAGGGGAGGTCCTCACACACATTCTTTCAATGAGTTGGGTTGTGTGTGTGCACCTTCCTATGCTAACTTTCCATGTCTCAACAGCAATGAACCATAGACTCAATAGTCAGGCCAAACATCTGGTTCCTTAGGGGGGGCCCAGACAGTAGTGAGAGTTACCATAGAAAATGGAGAGAAATCCAGCTTCTCCATCTGCCTCCGCTCAAGCCTCTTCCATCTCACATTTCTTTTATTCTCTTCCATCTGTTATTTCCTCCTTCTTCCACCCATCACACTTAGCCAGGAGCCAAAGCAATAGCTTTTGGAAGCCTGCCATGGAGACCCTGGCCCCAAAGAGACTGAATAGTACTTCTGCAAATCTCGGGGTTCCCCTCAGCACACAGACGTTCCTCTTGTATGTGGCTGGGATTGTTTGGGATTAGGGCAAGGCAGACACGTGCTGCACACATGTATAGTCATATTTTTAGCTGTGGCAGAGGGGGACTTGGCTATTATATGGAATGATTATGTTTGGGCTACTTCACACCACAGTGGCTGCTCAAGAATCCTGCTCTCAGTGGGGCAATGCAGATTAAGCGGAATATTTCAATATTTCAGCCATTGCTATCATACAGGATTTTGCAGACAAAACTTCTTGTTTTACAAAACTCTGGTTCTGTTCTGGGAGGTTTCATGCCTTCCACTGTGGAGTCCTGATGCCACCTCTTGCATTTTTAGAGCATAGAAACATGGTGCGCCGGGTGGAAAATACAGTTGTGGCACTGCCATGAGTAGCAAGGAGATTTTGAGCCCGTTTGTGTGTGTGATTTTCATAGCCCAATCCAATGGTTCAAAGTGGTACACAGGAAGCAAAATACATAAATATAAAACCAAACCATAAAATGTCACAATAAAACAGTTGAACCAGTACAACTGGTTGAAAGCAGAAGTATTACTCTACCTTCCTCTTAGAACTAATTACTAAATAATAGCCAGAAGTACCTCCTACACTAGGTAATTTTTCCTGCACTGCATCCAGTTTGGTCAGGCTCAAGACAGCCTCCACAGGGAGTCCATTCTATAATCTGGGAACTGCCACTGCCTCTTCACATGTCTTGTGGTATACCTGGCATATAGATGGTACCTAAAGGAAAGCATGCCTAGCAGACCTTAAGGAATTAGAAGGTACCTGGACTTGCAAAGAATGCACTGGGAAGCCCAATAATCCTACAGCCAGCTGCATCATCATCACACAGGTGAGGTTGTAACTCCACCCAACAGGATGCAATCACATCCCACAAGGGCAGAGTGGGAGGGGTGATATGTTCTACAGTGAAGCTGCTTGCATTGCATCACATTTGTGTCACACTGGACGAGACCTGCAGCCCAAGGTGTACAGGATAGCAGCATAGCCCCACCCACAGTGCAACCACATCAAACATTGTACTGGACATGATTACATCTGGGGCTGGTATGAATAAATTTAGCTGAAGATTACTGGAAGGGTACCACCTCCTCTGCTGGGGCATGTGTTAGGGGCAATACTTTCAAATACATAAATCTGTCTGATACAAAAGGACTCATCAGGTGCCAAATCATTGCAACGTTTATTGATATATATAGGTTTTTATTGGTTTCAGGGAGTAATCTGTTTTTATGGATTTTTATTCTATATTAAATATATTCTAATGGATTTTTATTGGATCCACATAGCACAGTTTTTATCTTGCATGCCATCTTAAGGAGGTTCCACCCTTAAAGATGGACTAATAGTAATTTTAAGCAAATAATAAATGATATATAGCATTTTGTGTGTCTCAGGCTGACTTGATTCCAGACTTGAAATAGTTGCAATCAGTTCTTAAACTTTTCCAATGGCTCCCTGTGGTGCTGGGCAAAACACTGTACCAACATTTCTGTCTTTTTAGGAACAGTTGGGGTTGTTTCTGAAGCCCAGCCAAGGGTTACAAATTAATGGTACCTGAATCACAATAATTTAGCCCACCTTCTGAACACCAATTACAGAGTGATACACTGCTCAAACATAAATGGTAGCTACGTTAAAGAGAACAGCAACTCCTTTCTGAATAAAATGCAGTGTATACAATCAATGTCAGGGATGAGGAAAAACACTAAGCATTTCTTTTACACGGTAATATGCACTAGCTAACAGAGATGTGTTCATTCTGAGCGCATTTCCTCATAATTTGTCATCCCTGTGGGATAAATGAGATCAGGCCAATCTTGCTGATTCGTCAGAACCTGCTGAGTCACACTCAATTCAAGCTCACCACACTAATACCAAGCATTTGGCATCTCTGATGATACAAAGGGTCTGCCCTACAAAAACGGAAAAGAGCAAATGGCAACCGGCTGAAGTCCACAGCTTCACATTGAACACAATTAAGTGGGAAGAGCAAAAATTATGCCGAAAAAAGATGATACGACTTTGAAAAAGGATTCTCATTCTATCTCAACAAAACCTACACACCACCATGATCTTTAAAAGCACCTTGCAATGGAGAAGAGGGGCTTGAAAGGCCTGCAGAGACTATAAAGCAGACTTCCCCACCTGGTGCCCTCCAGATGTTCTAGATTACAAGTCCCAGAATTCCTAACCATTGTCCATGCCGGCTGTGGCTGATGGGAGATGAAATCCAACACATCTGGAGGGCACCACGTTGGGGAAGGCTGCTATACAGCACTGCAAAGAGAAACAAATATTTTTTGGGCGGTGGGAGAGCTCTTTTGTGAAAGGCTACCCAAACATAGGCTTTGAAAAATCAGATCTTATGAACTTCAGCTAAGACATCCCTGAATGTGTACTGAGCTTATAGATTTCATAGATCATAGAGCTGGAAGGGGCCTACAAGGCCATGGAGTCCAACCCCCTGCTCAATGCAGGAAACTAGAGGAGGGCTCTCCCATCCAAGTAATAACCAGGCTTGACCCTGCTTAGCTTTCCACGCTCAGATAAGCTGAGCCAGCGTGAGCCACAGGCCTGTTTCTAGTATAGCTTTTCCCAACCTGGTGCCCTCCAAATGTTTCGGATTTCATCTCCCATCAGCCCCAGCCAGCATGGCCAATTGCCAGGAATCTGGGAGTTGTAGTCCAAAACAGGTTGGGGAAGGCTGTACTAGTATTTAGAACTGGAAGCACTCCCAGCCTTGGGAGCCTTTATCGTTCTTAACTGTTTCAGCTTTCCCCAAAGGATTCTGGGGAATGTACGGTACTTTGCAGAGTATTCTTAGAGCTATGGCTGCCCTCACAAGACTACTTTTCTCAAGGGACTTGGAGGCAAAGGAATGACTTGTCAAACCATTTTACGTTTGTAGTGTAGAGATGCCTTATTGAGTTTAATTCTAAACAAATTCTAAAAGATCCAGGACTAAGTTAGTCCCAGGGACTCCAAGTGCTTCAACAAAAATGGCCCCACTGCATGGACCGGTTAGTTCAACTTGGCAGGAGAGAATTGGGTGGGGGGGGGAGATTCAGCATCCAAAAAGAAATGGAAGAGGCATGCTTTAATCTGATGCTTGGAAGTAGTGATTTATTTTGTGGAGTATGCCCAACACATTTTAACCAGAGGTCTTGCTTGTCAGTGTATTCTTGAGAATTCTTTTTGGCATATCAAAATAAGACATGAAGATGCTTTGTCCCCAAGGGAGACCTTTGGTAGAAGCAGGCATTCTTCACAAAATAAACTCTTACTCTGAACTACCAGCTTTAGGCCTGCCTCTTCCTTCACTGTTACCAATTCTGTCAGCCAAAACAGAAATTCATAACTAGAAAGCAGTTTTTCTCTTTTCTCTTCAACCTTTTAAAGGATTTATATAGACAATTTTAATGTCCTGGAAATAGATTCAGTGGTTTTCAAAGTACTACCGGTAATTAAGTTAAAATTGCCCCTCCCCCTTTCTTGTTAACAACAAAAAAAGCCTCCCGTTTTTATCAGTGCTTTTCCTTAGGGACAAGGGGTCTCCATGTGTTATTTTGGTTCACTAAAAACACCTCTCAGATGTTTTGGACTCCAATTCCCATAAGCCCCAGCCAACATATTAAATGGTCAGAAATTATGCTTACAGGCAAGACCTTTGGTCAAAACATGTTGGACATTTCCCACAAAATAGTGCTACCTTGGTTGTGCTTTTGTGATGAGTGTATCAGGTTTTCCAGATTTTTACAGTATTACATATATTACTGAAAAATACAGCATAACTAAGTGCAATAGATACAATTCTGGTTTTATTTTTATTAACAATATTTATATATTGCTTCTCATTGGAAGCAAATCCCGAAGCAGTTTACAAAAGAATAAAAACAAACAAAACAAACAGACCACACATACACTAGTACCATGAGGGTTTTAACAAGTAATTATGTTTTTGGGGTTATGACTATTGGTCCCAAGTCCTCCACCTCTCTACACAGTCTCTGCATCCTCTTATTTGCTCTTCTACATTAAAAAAAAACTTTAAAAATCTTGCAACAGTTTTACACAAACACATACCACAAAACTAAGAAAGGAAACTGTGTCTGGAACTATACAGCACAAATTCTGTGTATGTGCGTATATATAGGGCACTATGGTGTGTATAGGGCACTGTGGCCTAGCACTTTGGGCATACAAGAGTCAAATTTTGTGCACGCAACTCCCACCAATTTTTGAAGACTCACATTTAAAATAGATGGATGAAAGCATATGGGATAGATAGGCGATTTACAAGGGAACAAAAGGCCACTTTTTGAAGACAGGCCCTTAAATTGAATGCAACAGACCATCTGTATCTGTTTCCCCCCCTTAACAAGGGGAATGTATGGAAAGATACAACATGGGAGTGCCATGAATACATACAAATTTGAATACATATGAACAGAGCACAATATGTTTGATTATTTTTTTTAAAAGGCTAAGCATGTGGAGATGCCCTGTGGGGTATATATTGAAAAAGCAAGGGAAAACTATGACTGATCACATCTGCAAGAAGTGTAGCATACAAACAGCACAGAAGTGAACATATTAATGATGTGCTCCTTTGTGCTTCTTAACACACTTGTACTTCTAACACATTGGCCTGGTTCACATGATCACCACAGCTTAAACAAGCATAATTACCTGCCCAGGTACAGCTTGTTGCGTCATCTGAACCTGGACGGCATGGCTTGCTTGAAGAAAAAACCCTCAAATAACCCATAGCCTGTTTCCTCCTCAAACAAGCCATGCCGCCCAGATTTGGAACACACGACAAGTCACGACTGGGTGGGTAATTAGGCAAATGGCGCCTGACATGTGCCAGCATTCACCGCAGCTTAAACAAGCCACTGTGGCTTGTTTAAGCCACAGTAATAGTGCGAACTGAGTCAATGTATTTGGCAAGATTCGTTCTATTCATGCCTATTGCATACCACTCTGGTATCTGTAAGGATGAAGGGTGGTCTGGAAATATTTTAAACAAACAATCAAACTTATAGCTAATCAGGTCAAATTGGCCTTCTGGTCCAATATGGTCAAACCAGTTACTGGTAGCGGATTTTCAAGGTCTCAAAACAAAAGCCTTCCCTAGCTTTGCTTGTCAGTTCAGACATTATTCTGGGTACCTCGTGTATTCTAAAACTAATCCCCAGTTGTAAGAACCATGCGTTGCACATTGCTATGAATGGCATGCATGCATATTCATTATGGGGACAGGCTGCAATTTGTACACATACATGTAATTCATAAATGAGCATGCACATGCCTATTGTATTTGAGATCTGTTTCCAAATACACAAAACATCTGAAGTGGCCCTAAGATTTTTTTTAAAAAGCTTTTAAACTGGGATTAAACTTGGGGCTATCTCAAGACCTAATTTGTGCCAGGACAACCAGCCCCCTCAACCTGTTCTCAGTACCAGGACTGAGTGATGAAATATGCAAAATAAAAGTAAGTGCCTTTGAGCATATACAGAATGCCCCCTTGCTCTCACACCACTGAGCAATCACAGCCTACCCCCTACCTTCTAAGAAGAAGAAGGTTTTTCAGGACAGCTCATAGATTCCAGAACTTATCTTTTTAGGAATTAAACACTGGGCTTTGTACATGCAAAGCACGCACACTCGCCCTCATTATCTCCCTGCTGCTTCAGCAGAGAAGCCCTGAAGTCTAAAACTCTGCTCACATAAACCAAAGCACCCCAGGGAAGCATCACAAATGCCGCTGACAACCTTGTATTTATCTACAGTAATCAGATTTTTTACAGAATGCACCCATTATTACAAGGCTACTTTCCTATATGAAATAAATATTTTATACATATTTATGCCATGAAGCTTGCAAAAGTTTACTAAGGGGGGAAATGGTTTAACCTAAGCAATTGTCCTTCCCCGACAAGCCCTCTACCCTGAACCATGTGGTTTTTATACAGCGCCAGTAGGAAGAGCTAACTCTGCACGCACACCCCTCTGAGGGGTAGATATCTTGCTTATTCAAGGACAGTAGCAATCTCAATGTGCACCAAGTACAGAGGGCCAGGACCTCTCATTCAGAAATCACTCATTACTGCAGAAAAGCTGGACCATCTATTCCAAATAAAATAAGAATTATACAAGTTGTGTGATGGTTTGACTCAGTATTACCATCTCTGATGTCACAACTGGAAATGAATATGTTGCTATGCTCTGAGTTCAAGTGCATGTCTCCATTCTCAAGCTCAATATGAAAATGGAAAATGGCTACCCTGACTGCACATATACCTTGGAATGCTGAGTAATAATGCTGGGAACCAGTCTTTGATAGGCTATTTGTTACTCTGACCTGGTTTGCATGTAATGAGTATGGGCTAAGTATCGGTTGTCGTTGAATCGCGGGTGGTTGAATCATGGGTTGTTGTTACATGCGAACCCTGAACTATGGTTTAACTATGAGTTGTTAACCACGAACAACCCAGGAAGAGAATCCATAGTTTGTTGTTAGGTTGTGAACTCTGGGTTCTTCTTGGTTAACAACCCATTGTTAAACCACAGTGCAGGGATCACACGCAATGACAACCGATGATTCAACAACAACCCACACTCAACCCGTACTCTAGCGTGTCATTACGTGTGAACCAGGCCTCTGACTCCCTCACTCACGGAACTCTTTATTTTGCCCCCCGATGCAGAAGAGCTGCCCCTTCCCCCTTCAACTTACAGAGACCCCTTAGAACAAGCTTCGAATCACCACCGTCGGATATTTCCTGGTGGAAACAAGCGGTCCTCCGCAATACACATTGTATCTTCCCAAGTTCTTTGCGTTCACATGCAGCTCTTGTAAGGCTGCGATGAATGAGGTATTGACAGCCCATACTTTTGGGGGGTATTTTTATGAACCACCCAGAGAGCTTTGGCTATTGGGTAGAAATAACAACAACGGTGATGATACCCACCATGACCCTACGGAAATGCTCTCATCATTCAGCCTTATCTAATTTACAGTGTAATCTTATGCATGCCTACTCAGAGGTAAGTCCCAATGAATTCAATGGGGCTTACTCCCAGGTGTGGGTATAGGATTGCAGCACTAGCCTTAAATCAATGCTGTAAGGCAAGTTGATGGCCTGGTTCTCACAATCGCAGGATGGTTAACAAGACACAGTGGCTTGTTAACCACCCTGCATGTGCTGATCACGTGCCATCTGATTTGCATAATTACCGCTGCCAGGCAAGCTTCTTGTTTCGTCCAAACCCAGCAAGGGTGACTTGTTGAGGTGGTTAATAAACCACACAGAATCCATGGCCTGTTGTGGGGTGGGGCTTTAACCACCTCAGGAAGCCACACGCGCAGGGTTTGGACAACATGAGAAGCCGCATCGGTGAGGGCTTGGAGCAGCGACCTGTTGCCCATGGGCAACGCAACCCACCCTGGCTAATAAGCCAGGGTGGGCTGCAATGATCATGCAAACCGGATCAATATCACTCTCAATTTGCAGGTGGGGAGCACAGTTCAGAAGCAGAGACTTACCTCTCCTCAAGTCTGTTGTGATATGTATCACATTCACAAGCTGGAGCACATTGTTTACACATGGAAGGGACAGAATGGCGGGTAAACAGGTTTATTATGTCTCTCTAGAATCTCGTGTTTTCGCAGGGGTTACTAAAGTGTGAGAACAATATGAGCTGGTCACATGGTTTGTATGTTCTGGTGACGTACTGACTTGTTTGTCTGTCTGAAGCCATTTTAGAGAGGAGCAGGACTGTTCTCTCTCTTCACTCTTTTCTTCTGACTATTGCTTGCTGGACTTATGCAACAGTGTAGCGTCTTTGCTGAGGTGGGGTAAAGTTCAACTTGCTCCACTGGAATAAATGCTTGCTATGCATTGTACTCTGCACATGGACTGTAACTAGGAAATGTATACTCTGTAGAATATTACTTTGCTAAGTAAATAAACAGGTAGAATAGACCTGTGGAGTTACAGAGTTTTTTCCTTGCTATCTGCAAACGGGGGAGCTGGCTGCTGGAATCGGATTACATGCTGGAAAGCTGGCTGGCTGATTGCAACCGAAACGCTGCATGCTGCGCAGAGAGAGGGGGGGAGAAAGATCTGGATTTCTGTGTGTGGATAAATGGGTCTCTACACACGAACAGGATTTTTAATCTCCCATCTCGCACACACGGGGCTCTGCTGTCACTCACGCGCCATCAAAGTCCACTTGTGAGCACTGAGTTCAAGCCAGACCGCACAGTGCTTTAGCCCAGCAATTCATAAACTGCGGCACGGGTTTTATCAAAACCATAACAAAAAAAGAGGGAATTGCTGAAGGCCTTTTCCAAAATAAATAGAGTTGAAGGAAAACCCAACTCTTTTCACATCCAGATAAAGCTGAGCTGAACATGAAGGATAAAGATGCAGAACTGGTGTCAGAGTGGATAAAAATTAGGTTTTTTTAAAAAATGAATCTTTAAAAGTTAAAGTGGATTTTTGTTTCTAAAATCATGAATTTCTTTATATTTATTTAGTACAGTTCTAATCCACCCAGTAACTGTTCTCTAAATAAATAAAATACTACATTTCTTTCTCATTTAAAAATGACATAGTTACAATTAAATATCATAAACATGCTAAGCCTACACTTACAATCTCATAAAACATGAATTAATGGCTCTGTCACACTCACACACACAGAATTACGTACCAATCAAGCATGAGTGTTTGTTTCGGTTTTTCATCTCATCTCATGAAAATGGCTCAGGCCAATCTAAATACCTGCTCTGGCTTGGCTTTCAGTTTCTGTTGTTCTAGCTAAAAACTCACGTGCAAAGACACAGGCTGGATACAATTGCTGTTGCTCTGTGCTTATGTGGATGGTGCAGCAGGGCCAAGCAAGGCAAGATGAGTTAGTTGAGGCAGAAATGCAATATAGCAGAGTGGATAAAAATAAATGATTTTTTAAAAATCAGAAAAACTGTATTTTTAAATTTTTTAATCAGATTTTTTTCATTTCTTTAATATGCGACTACGAAAATATTATTTCTCTTAAATAATAACTAGGGTAACATTAAATAATCTGGATATAAGCATGTTAGATGTCCAGTTAATCTCTAAACTGAGTCAACACCTCTACCAGATATATTGAGTTAAGGGAAGCTTTTTTATGGAAATGGAGACCCAATCTGATCTTCCATCAAACATGAATATTTACACTCTACCTACCAAACAGGCATTTCATTCAGGTAAGAATTGTGGTAGTCCAAAGATCAAGTATATCAGCAGAGCTGGCCAAACCATAAAGCAAGCTAAAGCTCCAACTCAGGTGGCAAATTTGAGATGAAATGTCAAACTCCACGTCATCCACCACCACTGTCTGCACTGGTGCCTCCTCACTCTTGCTCGCAGCCTGGCAGGCTAGGGCAAAGCCAATGGTGCCTTGGAAAAGTCAGAAGGTTCTCCCTAGGGCAGCACTAGTAAGAAGTCTAGAACATCTGCTTGCTTGTGTACAACACAATGTCCACAAGCTGTCTTAACATTCAAATTTGCAAGACCCCCAGAAAATAATGCAAAACAGAATGCCAGCACCACTTTGGTGCCCTTTCTGCTTTCCACATATGTGGAAACAGAATCAAAATGTATTAATGCAATATTTGGCAATTTCACACTATTGAGAATACTAGAGAGATAAGCAATATATATGTGGAGCTTTATGTGGGGCTACCCTTGTGCTGGGTCCAGAAGCTGCAGCTGGTGCAGATCGCAGCAGCCAAGATGCCGAATGGGGCACCTGGCTGTGCACACATTACATCGGTTTGAAAGCAACTGCACTGGCTACTTATTAGCTACCAAGCCAAGTACAAGGTCTTGCTGTTGGTATATAAAGCCCGGAACAGCTTGGAACCAGGTTACCTGGCAGATCTCCTTCCCCAATACAGACCTGTGAGATCGTTAAGATCAGAGGCGGCCTTGCGGGATGTACAGGCCATCTTGACCCAACCCAGAAGCAGGCCTTCTCCATGGTGGCATGCACCTTAGGAATTTAATAGATTCCATAGATTTATAGAGTTGGAAGGAGCCTACAAGGCTATTGAGTCCAACCCCCTGCTCAATGCAGGAAACTAGGAGGGGTCTCCCATCCAAGTAATTGTTGTGATATGTATCACATTACCAGCTGCAGCACATTGTTTACACATGGTAGGGACAGAATGGCGAGGTAAACAGGTTTATTATGTCTTACTAGAAACTGTGGTTTCTGGACTGTGAGAACTGTATGAGCTAGTCACATGGTTTGTATGTTCTGATGACGTGCTAACTTGTTTTCTGTCTGAAGCCATCTTAGAGAGAGGCAGGACTGCTTTCTCTCTTCTTCTTTGTTCTTTTTGCTGGACTTCTGTCACTGCAACAATGTAACGCCTTTGCTGAGGTGGAGTGAAGCTCAACTTACTCCACTGGATGTAATGCTTGCTATGCATTTATACTCTGCACATGGACTGTAACTAGGAAATGTATACTCTGTAGAACTTTACTTGCTAAGTGAATAAACAGGTAGAATTAGACCTGTGGTGTTACAGAGTGTTTCCTGACTCCATGGATTAATCTGCAAACGGGGAAGCTGGAAGCAAGTTGGATTACAGGCAGGCTGGGCTGGCATCTTCACAACACGCTGCACGCTGCGAAAAGGGGGGAGCTGAGATCTGGAAGATCTGTGTGTGGAATAACTGGCCTCTGCTAGCACACAGACAGGATTTTAAATCTCCCATGCGCACACGCACTCTGCTGCTCACACACACACTAACCAACAGGGTTATGGGCCCAGAATTGGACCAGAACCAGAACCAATCGGAACCAGATTGGACCAGTTCGGAACCAGGCGAAGGTCGGCGCCAGCTCCAGCAGCAGGACCTGTTTTCTAACCCAGCTAAGCAGCAGCTTCGACTCTGTGATTGCAGTGATTAATAGCAGAGGAGAAAGACATCAAAGACGAAATATCTCCTGGTCCTTCAACCGGTAAGGAGGGGGAAGAAAGGGGGAGATATCGGCTGGCTGACTTAGACAGCTTGAAGGCAAGTTTCAAGGCCGGAAGCTAGGAGGGAGAAAGCGAAGCCGAGATTTCTGGAGGGGGGGAGGAAAAAAATCCCCCGGTCACAGAAATGGCTGTTGCACAATCCCTGAATCCACAAATCGTGGAAAAATTGTCTGGCTCGAACTATGTGCTATGGAGTTTCCAAATGCAGCATTATTTAAACCATGCGGGACTTTGGACTGTAGTAACACAGGATCCAATTGCAGTGGGGGATCAGGCATACAATGAATGGAAGGAGCGAGACGATAAAGCCAAAGCAATTCTTTGTGAGTTGAAAGCTCACAAGTGCCATTTATCCAGTTTCAAAACACTGCAAAGGAGATCTGGAATGTATTGCAGAACACATATCAAATGCAAACAGCGGGTAGCAGAATCTTGCTGGCATGAAAGCTGTACAAATTAAGCTTGCAACCAGGTGGCTCTGTCCCAGAGCATTTGAGTATGATCCGGGACTTGTTTAACAGACTGAGAAATCAAGGGATGACTATTGATCCATTGAACCAGGTTTCTATTCTGTTATCTAGTCTTGACTCATCATATGACACAATTGTCACATTGATGGAAGGGCAGCCAGATCAAAATCTGACAATGGAATATGTGTCAGGCAAACTTCTTTCTGAGTGGGAAAAGCGCCAAGGAAAGAAAAACAATTCTGGCCGTAAATTTGCAGACAGCTCGGCTGATGTGATAAACAGCCAAGGGAGCAGCAACAAGCAGGGAGTTACCCAAGCCACTGCTTTAAAAGTGAAAAAATGCTTAAATTGTGGATCTACAAATCATCTGAAAAAACAATGTAAACAGAGAAAGAAACGAAACAAACCGGAAACTACAAGCACACCTGAAGAGGCAGTTAAAACGGGCAAAAGTTTGATTGCAAGGGTGGGGGTTTCTAATGGTTTTTGGGTCTTAGACTCTGGAGCTTCTTGTCACATGACTAACTCCAGGAACGTATTTCAATCTCTGGAAGAAAATGGATGTACAGGTCAGCATGTGGAATTAGCTGACGGGAAACGAATAGATGTTTCAGCAGCAGGAACAATTGAATTTGCTACTTTGGGTCAACAGAGAGCATTGTTTGTTCCGGAACTGGACACAAATCTGATAAGTATTTCCCAATTAGCTCAAAATGGCTATGAAATGTGTTTTTCAGACAGCAAATGTGTGATTTCACGTGAAGGGACAGTCTGTGCAAAAGGTGATTTGCAGAATTCTCTGTATGTTATAAATCCATTTGTAACACATGATGAGAGTGTGAAATATGCAAATTGTAAGCCTCATGATAATTGTATACATTTACTCCACAAACGTTTTGCGCATGCTAATTACAGGAGCATCAAGAAGATGCCGGGTCTGTGTGAGGGCATGAAAATGAAACCTTGTTCTAATTATGTGGAATGTGAAGTATGCAGTCAGGCAAAGTCGCACAGGACTAACATTCAGAAACGCAGTGATAGAGTGAGCACAAGAATATTTGAGCTGGTACACTCTGATGTTGCTGGGCCATTTGAAGAAAGCTATGGGGGAAATAGGTACTACATGACTCTTATTGATGACTTTTCTAGATTTGGATTTGTTTATCTTTTGCAGCATAAGTCTCAGGTACGAGAGAAATTTGAATCATTTGTGAAATGGGCTGGTAACAGATTCAAACAATACCCCATAGGTGAATTGCTCACAGATGGTGGGGGAGAGTACATGAGTACAAAATTTAAGAAATTCTTGGAAAGTGAGGGCATTGGGCACAAAATCACAGGCTCTAACTCACGATTCCAGAATGACGTAGCTGAAAGACACAACAGAACACTCCAGGAAATGATGAGGGCTCAATTAGCTGACTCAAAGGTGGGAAAACATTTCTGGGGGGATGCACTTTCAAATGCAAATTATCTGCTGAACAGATTACCTAACACCACAACTGGGAAAACTCCATATGAAATGTTTCATGGGAGGAAACCAAAGATAGCACACATACGAATTTTTGGGTTGGGTGCAAATGTTTTGTTCAAATACAGGCTAAAAGCTTTGAATGTTTTCTGCTGGGGTATGATGGACAAACAAAAGGTTACAGGTTATGGTCACCACAACACAGAAAGGTAATTTTAAGCAGAGATGTGATTTTTCACGAGCAAACACATGATGAGAAACAGCTGGTGGAATTGCAAATGCATTCAATGGCTGAAACACAGCAGGAAGTTTCTGAAACAGAACAAACCACTGGGCAGATATCTGGGGAACAGGAGGGAGGTGAACAATCTCTAAGGCGTTCAACCCGAGAACGTAAAACACCTGTTAGATATCAGGATGAATTCCAAAGTGGCAAAACTGTTGTACATAAAGCTCTCAAAATAGCTTTAGAACCTCAAAGTTTTGAGGAAATCCAAGGCATGGAACCAGCAGTGAAAAATGATTGGTTTGAAGCCATGCAGGATGAAATTAATGCAATGCATGTTAACAAAACATGGAGTCTGGTATCTTTACCTGTAGGGCGCAAGGCCATCACCTGTAAATGGGTGTACAAGGTGAAAACAAATCACCAGGGGCAGGTGGAAAGGTACAGGGCAAGACTCGTAGCAAGAGGGTTTGCACAAAAACATGGGATAGATTATGATTCCATGTTTGCACCAACAACAAGGTATGCAACTGTAAGATTGTTGTTGAAATTGGCAGCACAAAGAATAATGATGGCATTTCATTTTGATGTAAAAACTGCTTTCCTATATGGTGATTTACAAGAGGAAATCTACATTTCATTTCATTTCATTTATTTCATTTATATACCGCCCCACAGCCAAAGCTCCCTGGGCGGTTCACAACACTCTATACATAAAAACAACAATAAAAAACATACAAAATAGTTTTAAAAATTAAAAACCAGATTTAAAAACACAGTTTAAAATAACAATACAAAAGCCAATAAAACTGAGCCTACAGGTGACAATCCCCTCCGTGCTATTCCAAGCTCCCAACTAAATGCTTTGGCATAGAGGGAAGTCTTAACCTGGCGCCGAAAAGATAGTAAGGTTGGCGCCAGGCGGGTCTCAGTGGGGAGCTGATTCCATAACTGGGGGGCTACCACCGAGA
Organism: Shinisaurus crocodilurus; assembly: GCA_021292165.1. Taxonomy (NCBI): domain Eukaryota; kingdom Metazoa; phylum Chordata; class Lepidosauria; order Squamata; family Shinisauridae; genus Shinisaurus; species Shinisaurus crocodilurus. The sequence continues at coordinate 223,660,500 of CM037877.1, forward strand.
AGGCCCTCCTCCTCGTTGCCACCAACTGAGCCTCTCTTGGAGGTGGCAGTCGGAGGAGGGCCCCAGATGTTGAGCGTAGTGTCCGGGTAGATAGCGGTTGGGAGAGACGCTCCATCAGGTATTGTGGTCCTAAGCCGTGTAGGGCTTTATAGGTTAAAACCAGCACCTTGAATTCGGCTCGGAAGCATATTGGCAGCCAGTGCAAGCGGGCCAGAACTGGTGTAATATGCTCGGACCTTCCGGTCCCTGCAATAAGCCTGGCTGCTGCATTTTGCACAAGCTGCAGCTTCCGAACAGTCTTCAAAGGCAGCCCCACGTAGAGTGCATTGCAGTAGTCTAGTTTAGAGATCACCAGAGCGTAGATTACTGAGACCAGGCTATCCCTGTCCAGATAGGGTCGTAGCTGGGCCACCAGCCGAAGCTGGTAAAAGGCACTCCTTGCCACTGAGGCCACTTGAGCCTCAAGTGACAAAGATGGCTCCAGGAGCACCCCCAAGCTACGAACCTTCTCCTTCAAGGGGAGTGCAACCCCATCCAGAACAGGTTGAACACCCTCCATCCGGTCAAAGGAACCACCCACTAACAGCATCTCAGTCTTGTCTGGATTGAGCCTCAGTTTGTTAGCCCTCATCCAGTCCATTGTCGCAGCCAGGTACCGGTTCAGCACATCCACAGCCTCACCTGCTGAAGATGAAAAGGAGAAATAGAACTGCGTGTCATCAGCGTACTGATGGCAACACACTCCAAAACTCCGGATGACCCCACTCAGCGGTTTCATGTAGATATTAAATAGCATGGGGGATAAGACCGACCCCTGAGGAACCCCGTACTGGAGAGTCCATGGGGCCGAGCAACATTCCCCAAGCACCACCCTCTGGAGCCGGCCATCTAAGTAGGAGCAGAACCACTGCAATGCAGTGCCCCCCACCCCCAACTCAGACAGCCGCCCCAGAAGGATACCATGGTCGATGGTATCGAAAGCCGCTGAGAGATCCAGGAGTATCAACAGGGTCACACTCCCCCTGTCTCTCTCCCGACATAGGTCATCATACAGGGCGACCAAAGCCGTTTCCGTGCCAAAACCAGGCCTGAACCCCGACTGAAATGGATCCAGATAATCTGTTTCATCCAAGAGCACCTGGAGCTGGTTGGCCACCACCCGCTCAAGGACCTTGCCGAGGAAAGGAACATTCGCCACAGGCCTAAAGTTGTTAAGATCTTCCGGGTCCAGAGAGGGTTTCTTCAGGAGTGGTCTCACCTGAAGTGGTCCCATGCCGCCTGTTTCAGGTGGCATGGGACCACTCCCTCTCGCAAGGAGGCATTGATCACCTCTCTGGCCCAGCCGGCCGTTCCCTCCCTGCTAGTTTTTATAAGCCAAGAGGGGCAAGGATCCAGAACAGACGTGGTTGCACGAACCCGTCCAAGCATGATGCAACCAAAAGGTTTTGTAGAAAATCCCAGTCTTGTATGTTGTTTGCACAAATCCATATATGGGCTGAAGCAAGCAGCCAGGTGCTGGAACCAAAAATTAGACAGAGTTTTGATTAGTTTGGGATTCAAACAAAGCAAGGCTGATCACTGTCTGTACACATGTCACACAGAATTGGGACATTGGGTGTATTTGTTAGTCTTTGTTGATGATATATTGCTGATAACAGAATCAGTAAGTCAAAAGGACAAAATTGCAAAAGAATTGCAAGCACACTTTGAACTGAAAGATCTAGGTTTGGTACAACACTATCTTGGAATGCAATTATCCCAGGATGAGGAAGGTTCTTTCTTGGTTGAACAAAGTGGAAAAATTCAGAAATTGCTGGAAATTCATGGATTGGAGAATTATAACCCAGTTACCACTCCAATGACTCTTGAATATCAGAAACACACAGATAACACTGAATTTGAAGATATTGGGAAATATCAAAGTGTTATTGGAAGCCTGCTATATTTGGCAAATGTGAGTAGGCAAGACATCAGCAATGCTGTGAACATACTTAGCAGGAAAACGCAAAATCCTTCTATGTATGATTGGCTAGCTGTGAAACGTGTGTTAAGATATTTAAAAGGTTCCATGAATTGCAAACTGAAATTGTCATCACACACAGAGGGAGGTTTTTGTGTGTACACTGATGCTGATTGGGGCGCTGCAACAGATAGAAAGTCCACAAGTGGGACTGTGATCATGTATGATAAAAGTTTAATTGACTGGTGTACACGAAAACAATCTTGTGTGGCTGTATCTAGTGCAGAATCTGAATTCATCAGTTTATCTCAAGCATGCAATGAGATTGAATGGTTCATGTTTACTGATTTGCAAATACCAGTAGACAAGGCTGTTACAATTTTTGAAGACAACCAGGCTTGCATAAGCATGGCTCAAAATGAAAAATGTAGGCCAAGAACCAAGCACATTGATGTTCGTTACTCTCATGTAAAGGACTGTGTGCAGAAAGGGTGGGTAACACTCAAATACTGTGCAACAGGGGACATGGTGGCAGATCTTTTCACAAAACCATTGCCTGTAGTAAGACACAGGAAGCTAATGATGGCGCTAGGCCTCATTGAGCAAATGTGAAACAAGATGTACTCAGCTTGTAAGGGAGATGTTGTGATATGTATCACATTACCAGCTGCAGCACATTGTTTACACATGGTAGGGACAGAATGGCGAGGTAAACAGGTTTATTATGTCTTACTAGAAACTGTGGTTTCTGGACTGTGAGAACAGTATGAGCTAGTCACATGGTTTGTATGTTCTGATGACGTGCTAACTTGTTTTCTGTCTGAAGCCATCTTAGAGAGAGGCAGAACTGCTTTCTCTCTTCTTCTTTGTTCTTTTTGCTGGACTTTGTCACTGCAACAATGTAACGCCTTTGCTGAGGTGGAGTGAAGCTCAACTTACTCCACTGGATGTAATGCTTGCTATGCATTTATACTCTGCACATGGACTGTAACTAGGAAATGTATACTCTGTAGAACTTTACTTGCTAAGTGAATAAACAGGTAGAATTAGACCTGTGGTGTTACAGAGTGTTTCCTGACTCCATGAATTAATCTGCAAACGGGGAAGCTGGAAGCAAGTTGGATTACAGGCAGGCTGGGCTGGCATCTTCACAACACGCTGCACGCTGCGAAAAGGGGGGAGCTGAGATCTGGAAGATCTGTGTGTGGAATAACAGGCCTCTGCTAGCACACAGACAGGATTTTAAATCTCCCATGCGCACACGCACTCTGCTGCTCACACACACACTAACCAACGGTAATAACCAGGCCTGACCCTGCTTTCCACACTCAGACAAGCTGAGCCAGCGTGAGCCACAGGTCTGTCTTTGACCTCAGGAGCTGCCAAGTGTAGCATGCTTTAGGTGCCAATTAAACACCCATTTCTTCACTGTGGCCTGAGTGAGAGTGCTCCCCACTTTGTTAATTATGGTGCTGTATTGGTTTTAATGTTTTTATCAATGTTTTATATAAATGTTTTAGCAATTATTTTAATTGTATTTTAATGTACATTACAATGTATTTTAATGTATTTCAATTCTCTTGTAAACCGCTAAGAGGTATTTTTAAAATATGGTAAGCGGTATATAAATCGTGTGTGTGTATGTACAGGAAGGATTCCAAGTGTGAAGGAAAGGAGAACCCTTGTCAGTGTGAGGAGTACCAGACTGGTAAGGTAGCTCAGACAAGTGAAGTAGAAGTTGGGCAACCTCATTTCTCTTCTACCCATTAGACTGGGTTCAGTCATAGAGTATTCTGAACAAAACCAAGGGATCCAGATTCAAACAAACATAGTGCTACACACCATCTTGTGTTAAATGGTTTCCATTTGCTCCTAGGAATAAAACCAACAGAATGCTGGGCACAGACAATATTTGTAGGCATCTGAATCACTTATAACAACAATGAAATATCACCGAATTAAGCTGTACTGTGGTGCTACTTGGTCAGATCCAATCAGAATCTATCTTTTTAATAAAAAATACAAATCTCCTTTTAGAATGATGATCTTACAACTCTGATGTCAGGAGCGGGGTAGGTGGGGAAAGACAGGTGGGAAAACTGCTCAATCCCTAATTAATCTAGAAGCAGCCTCATTATCGACCCCTTGCCACATGTTATGCAGCTCTCCAAGGAAGCTTCCACTTCTGGCAGACTGGCCAGCCAAATTCAGAGATTCCGAGGAAACACAGTCTAGACGTAAGAGTGCACATTTATAGCTGAAAATTACAGGCCAATAAATTGCCTATTCCACATCATTTCTGGACCTTGCTTCTATACAAGCAACCATTACTGCCTTCTGCAAGTATGTCAAATACATTCTTCTATGCTAATATTAGAGAAGTTCACATGACACAACCCACCCACCACACTGAAACAACTTGTGAGGTGGGGTGCATAGCTTAGCCCCACCCTGCCGGGGCCACACCCCTCAACCATATTCCTGCCATGGAAACACTTCCCTGCCACTTGTGCATTGGGCGGGCATAAACAAAGGCTCTATGTGTGTATTGCTGAGTGGGAGAGCTCTGTACACATGCAAGGGGGACCATGATTGGGCCATACCAGCCAAACACGTGGATAGCAGAAAAGCATTTCCACTGAAGCGGCTGGGGCCGTGGCCATGGCGCATGACCCCATAACCCCCCTCACATGATCTTTCAACACATGAGGGGAAGTTGTGTGAACCTTCCTAGCAAAGTGTGTGCAGAAGCAAGGACAACCTTCATGGGCTCAGCAGGTAGCAGCAACGTCTAGTATTTGCTACATTTAGAATAGGCCAGGAGTATGCCTGATTCATGGGAGGTTCAGGACAGATAAAAGGAAGTGCTTCTTGACACAGCACGTAGTCAAACTATGGAATTCACTTCCACAAAATGCAGTGATGGCCACCAATTTGAAGGGCTTTAAAAGGGAATTGGACAAAATCATGGAGAAGTCTATCAATGGCTACTAGTCCTGATGGCTAAGTGCTACCTCCAGTATCAGAGGCAGTATGCCTATGTACACCAGCTGCTGGGGAACATGGGCAGGAGGGTCCTGTTGCACTTGGGTCCTGCTTGTGGGTTTCCCATGGGCAGCTGGTTGGCCACTTTGTGAACAGAATGCTGGACTAGATGGACCTTTTTGGTCTTATGTTCTTAAGGCTATTTCTAAAAACAACTCCTTTATGCTTGTTTGGGGTTTAGATCAAGGGTAGGGACCCAGAAGCCCTCCAGATGTTGTTGGACTGTAACTCCCATCAACCCTGACCATTTACCATGCTGGCTGGGGCTGATAGGAATTGGATTCCAACATCTGGGTGGCCACAGGTTCTCCATCCCTGCTTTATATAATCCATCTAAGGCATATGTAACATCTTTCCCTCAACGAAACTGTCAAACTGAGGTTTTGGGGGCTTCCAGTAAATATTCAGCTAGAGATTCTTGGATTCATTGACATTCACTTCTCAGACATTTCTACTATTTTTGGTAGGATGAATGTTTATAGTGCTGGGGAAATGTCTGAAATAGTAAGACTGAAATCTTTCCTTTTTTAGGAGACAGTATCAGATTTTAGATGACATTTGGAAGCTTGAACCAGCATTTCAAACACCTTAGCGGCTACAATGTTCAAATCCTGGATGTTAAGGTATTTGCAAGGAGACATACATTTTTGTCTGCATATATGAACACATATATCCACACAACCCTATCTGATTTGCATCAGTCTGCTATCAAGAATATTCTCTATTTAAATTATGAATACATTTTGTTGGAGACACCTGACATTTTGAATACATGCAACAAAGGTGATGGAATCCTGTAAATGTGGTTATTGGAAAAACCTAGATACCTATGTTTCAACTTAAGATGCACAGCTTCATTAAGCTTAAAACAGGACATATACAATTAACATCAGAAGCATCTCTGTTTAGGATAACTGTTAACTTAAATCACAGGGAACAAGTATGATTTACATGCACAGATAAGATGAAAATACTACTGAAATGTAATAGCACTGACAATGAATGCCTAATTAGTAGCACAGCTATGGTAACGCCACTGCTGCTTTTGATCTATCTTAGCTGCAGATCACTGTGAGATGAGGACAAGCTTGGGAGAGAAGAACTTCTGCAGAAAGGCCTGCTCTGTAACTCTCTGCAGGTTACTGCAGGCAGGGGAGGGAGAAAAGACTGCAGAGGGTTGAACTGTTTTGTATTGCAATTCAAACTGCAAAACGAGAGAGAGAGAGAGAGAGAGAGAGAGAGAGAGATTCAAATACAATCCTATCAGGTTGATGAAATTTATGGGAATAAGAAACGAAATTATCCTATACAAAGCAATATTTTAACCTGAATTGGAGACAGGCTGATTTTGACATACACAAACTTGGTCACTTGCCAGCCCTACAGCTTAAGACACAAACATGGGGGTGAGTGCATAACAGTGCAGGCTGGTAAACCTTTGTATTCCTTTTGAATTTATCTGCAAAGCTGTTTTAGGATCACACAGGACTGGAATGTTTGTGAAGAATGTAGGAGCAGGGATCACAGCAGCAGGGAACAGGCAAATGGATCTGGGATTATCCAAAAAGAAGCCTCCCTGATTGGATCCTCTCCTTGCTCGGTATCTGCGATATAGGAAATAAACAGAGAGAATGTAGCCACAAATTATGTTACTCACATTTACATGACTGAATGTAGATCTCAGGCCTGAACACAGAGAACTGTAACCTTAACTTAAAACCATGTAAAAAAAAAAATTTATCATACAGTTATCCACATAACAAGAGCCTTAAAATTGTTGGGAGAAGCATCTACAGAATCAGCAGTTTTGATATTAATGATTTCAGTGCTGAGGTACATGCTCAGCTCAAGATAACAATATGTAGGTGTGGAGAAACGAGCCTTTGGGGGTACACACACACACCTCATGTGTGAACCAGCTGGGGTGGGGTGTGCATAGTTAGCGTGTAGAGAAAAGAGTTTTTAGGGTTCCTGCATGCATGCATGCAGGAACAAACAACACACACACACACACACACACACACACACACACGCCTCCTCATGAGTAAACCAGGTGGGGGCTGGGAGGAAGCAAAAGGTGCATGGAACATGGGATGGGGCCTGGCGTCTGGAGGAGCCAGGCTGAGGGCATTCATATGCAGATAGTTCAAGCCATGACTCACAGTTTCCTTCCCCCTGCCTGGCCAGTTTCTGTCCCCCCTGCCTGGCCAGGTGAAGTTCAAATTGATTGGCTGAAGCAAGAAGGTTACAGAAAAGGGGAGGGGGAAGAGCTATTTCCCCATGTGTAGCCTTTGTTCTGGGTCTTAGTCTTTTGGGTGCCTGCCTGGCGGTTGGAGCCATGGCAGGCCAGCGAGGGGCCCGAGCCTTTGGGGGGGGCCCTCAGGAATCGACCCCAAGCAGCCCCTGGTAAAATTGGCTGGTTTGAAGGCTCTGGTAAAGGCAAGCCTTGTAGGAGTTTACCCATCCCGGACCTTCGGGTAGGTGTGGTAATTCTCCATCGGGCGGCAAGGCTGTGCTGGATCTAACCCTTGAAGAAGACACCCTCAGGTAACAGGCGTGTGCCTGAGAGATATTAAGGAATCAGGTTTTCTTGTTTTGCAGCTTTACTGTGTACTAAAGTGTGTCTCTCTATTTTGTGTGCTTCTCTCATTTCCCTAATCTTGTTGTAAGACGCTACCAGAAATAAACCTTATTTTGGTTTTACCCCACATGGGTTTTGTAGTGCTCTGTGAGTTCAGTATCTAAATCCAGGTTACAGAAATGGAAGGCGAGTCCCTAAACAGAGATCCAAGTAGGATTGCAGACAGCTGAGGCTGGCAGTCTGGTATCTTGAGATCTCAGAGGGTCTTGGTTCCTTTGCCAGTAGGCAAGGGTGGGGTGGTGGCGGGTCAGCCAGCCCCCCCTTCCGGGCCACATGGTGGCAAGTGCTGGGTTTCCTTTGGAGTAGGAAAGGGTGGAGGATCTGGCGGGCCAGCCAGCCCCCCCTCTTCCTCCACAGTAGGGAACCTAATCATGTGACTGTAAAGCAGCTCTATTTACAAGAACCAAGCAGTCCAAAAGTTCCTTTATTACATTACAATTACAGCCTTCCTGCAACTTCTGCAGCTGCAGTAATATCTTCATAGGCTCAATTCAGATATTGCACCAAACAATGGTAAAAGGAAGCTTAACTACAGTTTGGTACAATATGACAAAGCACCATTTGCAATTGGCTGGAAATCAGATATAGAATCCATGGTTTGAAGTTGAAACATGACCGGGAAGGTGCTATTGCACTCATGTCTTACTTGTGGGTTTCCCACAGGCAGCTGGTTGGCCACTATGTGGACAGAATGCTGGACGAGATGGACCTTTGGTCTCATCCAGCATGACTCTCCTGTGTTTGTAAACCATGATTTGTACCAACAATGGTTTTATCATGATGTCTGAACTTACAAACCACAATTACAACCATTATTCTGAACCAGGGGGCGGGGGGAGCACTGCAGCTCAAAACAGCAGTACGGAGCAGATAGAAGGTAAAATAACCTATAAACTATCTTTTGTATGATCATTTGGAAATTCAAACATGGTTAGAACTGTAAACTAAGGTTAGTGCAAAATGGCTTAATGGTCTTGCGAAGGACCGCCGCCGGTCCTTTGCGTGAGTTCAGGAAGTGAACGGGTTAACCAGAACTGAGAAAACTCCCTTTACACAGTTCTCGGTCAATTAGAAAGCAACCGCTACCATTGACGCTGAATGAGAGAGTGAAATTGACAAGATACAGAGTTTGCTTATTGTAATTTTAATGGAGCGTATCAAAACAGATAAGAACTCCACCATAAACACAGGGGAGTCTATAAAAAATGGAGCGTGCAAGCTCCAATACACATACAAACAGAGCTTAGCAGGCAGGCAAGATACAATACCGAACTCAACAACCTAAGTTCCTCGAAAGCGGTTCACTGCAAATTGTTCAGCCATGCAGCTTTTACCGGGCGGCTTTGCCCGGGGTTGAATCCTGTTGTCCTGACAGAAGTCATGGACAGTCCATGCAGCCCTGCACCCAACATTCAACAACCTCCCAGGGCTTAGGGCCCCTCTTTTACCTCCTCCTCTGCTCCCCCCTCCCTTCCTGTTGACAGGTAAAACTGGCTCCTCCTGCCAGGATCTTGGTGCCCCTGGGTGCTTGGGAGTACTTGGCAGCTCTTTGAGACTGCCGGGGGCATCCTGGCACCCCCCTGGTGCTTGAGGGTGATTTGCAGCTCTTTGTGAGGCTGCCAGGAGAAGATACTGGGGGGTATGTAGATGTGTCCCATTGAGGTGAATGCAGATGTAGGTTGATGCAAATGACTGCTCGGAACTGAGCTGCCTCTGCCCTAGGCGGAGGTCACACAGGTGGCAGTGTGTGCTTGGTCTGGCTTTCTCTCCACAGGTCTGAACTGGCACAATGTCTGAATTGAGGCACTGTTAAGTATTTAAGTACTTTGTCATAGTGGACTTCATTTTGTTCATCACTAATGTCTCCACCTCTGCACTTGGAATTCTACTTTGGTGGCTTGGCCAGCATAGATTATATGAGGAAAGCTAAGTGAGAAGTAGGCCATAACCTTACTAGCATCTCTTAGCTTTGAATTCTTACATCTGATTTTATATAATAGAAGTTGACAAGATGTAGCACATGGGACCTCTAATGATTGAATGGGAATACAATCAGTTGAACGGTCTTGGGTACTTTGGTAGTTATTTGGGAGCAAATACTTTAGCACCGTATCATTCACACACATTTTAAGTCAAGGGATAATTCAACGCTCTTCTGCCTTCCCCACACGGTGGTTCATGTTGTGTGAAATCAAGCTGCTCTGGGTTCCCACAGAGAAAGGAACCATTCTCCTACTGATGTCCCGGAGCATTCTGGGGGAAAGCCAGGCAACTCCACTCCAATGGTAGTTCCATGAATAAATTGTTTGGGATACCATGCAGGCACAGAACTTGTCCTGAGTTTGTTGCTGCTGAGATCGTTAAAAGCAGGGCAGGCTTTAAAATCTCTGCTGGTGGGGCAGTCAACCTAACCATTGTTCAGTTTGTGCACAACTCATATTTAGCAATATAACAGCTTTGCAACTAACTAAGAAGAGCGAGCTTGCCCGCCCACCTGTCCTCTGCCACTGCCTCTCTTCCCCTTTCTCTCTGTCCACTGCCAACTGCTCCTTTTAATCCCCCCCCCCGATTTTTCCATCACCAGAAAGAGCAAGGTTAGAATCATAGAAAAGTAGAGTTGGAAGGGGCCTACAAGGCCATCAAGTCCAACCCCCTGCTCAATGCAGGAATCCAAGTCAAAGCATTCCTGACAGATGGCCGTCCAGCTGCACCTTGAATGCCCCCAGAGTGGCAGAGCCCACCACCTCCCTAGGTAGCTGGTTCCATTGTCTTATTGCTCTAATAGTCAGGAAATTTTTCCTGTTTAGGTGGAATCTGGGTTCCTGTAACTTGAGCCCATTATTCCATGTCCTGCAAACTGGGATGATCTGCCACTCTGATCGAGAAGAGATCCTGGCCCTCCTCTTTGTGACAACCTTTCAAGTACTGGAAGAGTGCTATCATATCTCCCCTCAGTCTCCTCTTCTGAAGGCTAAACATGCCCAGATCTTTCAGTCTCTCCTCATAGGGCCTTGTTTCCAGTCCCTTAATCATCTCTGTTGCCCTCCTCTGAACCCTCTTCCAGTTTGTCTACATCCTTCTTAAAGTGTGGTGCCCAGAACTGGACGCAGTAATCAAGATGAGGCCTAACCAGTGCTGAGTAAAGGGGAATTATCACTTCCCGCGATTTGGAAGCTATACTTCTATTTGGTTTCCTTTCCCTAGGTGCAGCACTTGGTATTGATCCCTATTAAATTTCATTCTGTTGTTTTCGGCCCAGTGCTCCAGCCTATCGAGATCGCTTTGAATTTTGTTTCTGTCTTCCAGAGTATTAGCTGTTCCACCCAACTTTGTGTCATCTGCAAATTTGATAAGCATTCCCTGCACCTCCTCATCCAAGCCATTAATAAAAATGTTGAAGAGCACTGGGCCCAGGACCGAGCCCTGTGGTACCCCACACATTACTTCTCCCCAGTTTGAGAAGGTACCATTGATAAGCACTCTTTGAGTTCGATTCTGTAGCCAATTGTGGATGGACCATCCTAGCAATTTTTCAGACTGCCTTAGAGTAAGGCGGCCCAGGAAGGATTGCGGTGCACTTTCCAACATGGAGAACGTTTGTGCTGTTCTGCCCTAGGCTGCAAGGAGCACACCACACAGCGATCCTAGGCTGGGAGTAGGAGCTGGAACAGTCCCACATGGCTCTCCCCCCCTACACAAGAAGGAGTAGCATGGGACCATCAAGGCTACATTTCTTAGTCTCAAAGGGCCAGAGATGCAACAGTTCTCACTCCACATCACTCTACCTCTGGGAAGGAACACTGCAGTGATGGCACGAATACAGGGAGGGGCAAGTTAGCTGCCATTCACCCAAGGGCAACTGTAGCTTGCTGAGACAACCAACTTACACATTTGTAATAGACTAAAATGAAAATGTGACAACCATATATATATATATATATATATATAAAAATTAAGACTACCCGAGTAGACAAGTATTATATTGCAGCCTGCTGTTATATTGTGCATTCAGGACTGACACTTAAGGATTAAGATGCTATCAAACTGGGTGCTCAACAAGTCTTATTAACTCCCATTCCAAAGAGTCATAATTTAAGGTTAGGGCAAAATGTTGCATACTGGAGAAACCAGTCAGAGTCTGCAGCAAGCTGGTTAAAATATAGCAACAGTCATCGTTTGCATAATAGTGTCGAAATCATTCCCCACTACATAGTTAGGAACATCCTAATTAAAAAATAATAATCCTGCGTAAATGGCTTCAATGATAATGCAAGTCAGTGAGGATTGCAAAGCAGTGAAAACTGCAGATCCATTTCTAATTTATTTCACAACTGTGACCATATCAAAGAGACATTCATATACAAAATTTCAACTTCAACTCACCACACCAAAACCATCTGGTTCCTTTCTTCAACATACTATTGCCCAAGTGGCTCAGATGGAATTTCATGCTGCTTCTTGAAAGACTTACTGAAAATCCAGGTTCGTTGTTTTGGGGTTTTTTAAAAGCTAATTCCTAATCCTCAGTGCAAGAGCTTCCAATGCAGCTGTTACGCCCTGCATGAAACTGCCTCTAGTTGAGCTCCCTTCACTTCACATTCCTACTGCCTTTCACACACACGTTTTCTCCCGGATGAACTGAGCAGCTTTCTATGCACGCATTTTACTAATACAGTTTTATTTGGAGAGAAAACATGAGAGTTCTCAACAAAGACTTCATTTGTATGAGTGCTAGAGCAAAGGGAATTATGCTCCCTTCTTCAGACTCTGTAAAAATTAACCCAACAGCAAAGGAGCCACATTCCCCAAGCGCAACAACAGAAGCCATTGAGAAGAGCCCATGTCTTCCGCATCCTCCCAACATCCCAAGCCACACATGACAGTTATAGCACTAAAACATAAATGGGTCTGGGTTAAGAAGTTATACTGATCATCTGCAAGCTTCCAGCAACTGGCAAAAACATTTTTCTAGCACAGTGGATGGGGCCGGTTTCCTCAAACACCGCAAGGAGTAAAGTTTAAAACTGCCAGCACTTTAATGAAGGAAAGAAAACAAATTATAAAAACACCAAAAGGACCCAAGAACATTTTCTACCAAGTTCCATTCTCAGCTCTGCCAGGAAATCTGACATTCACCTGCGGTGCATCCGGACAAGGCTTTTATGGTGCCATCACCCTGCCTTCTTCAAGGAAGTGTACAAGGGGTCCAGGCAAGGTCTTCCACTCATGACCCTTCTGTGTTTTCTTACAGCTTCTTCAGTCTTTTCCCTTAATCCTCCTAAAAGCACCTCCAAAGCATTGCTCCTCTCCACATGGCCAACTACCCTGTCAAAGCGTATGCAGCCACAGTAGGACTGTGTGTTGTGTTCAGCTCAATACAGTGCTATGGCAGCTGCATGCTTCCTTCTATGCCTACTGCCATGAATTCAGGGCAGGCTCATTAGAAAGGCCAGCAGCAAAGAAAGGAGGACAGCAGGCAGCAACAGAGGAAGGATGGAGTGCAGCAGCAGGAGAGAACAAAGCAGCAGGTAGGCAGGCACCACCTGAAGAGTTATTTAAAAGGTTGCTTTGGGTCCTCCCATTAATGGACAGTGGAAGGGACAGAGGTCCCTTCCTACTGCAGGCCTTGGAACTTGCTCCAGTGAGTTCCAGAGACAGATAATTCCATTTGAATCCCACCATTCATCCAATGAACTGAGGGGGCAGGCGATGGAAGGATGGACTCATCCCACTTTAGCCTCACAACAACCACCCTAGGCTGATGGAGTGTGACCGGGCCAAGAAGCTTCATGGCTGAGCGAGGGTTTAAACCCCTTTTCCAGGTTCTCCACAGTCTAGTTCCAAACACCAGCTGCACCACCAGCGGGTCACAGTTTGCTGATACCACCATTTTAAAAAGGTTTCAAGTGAAACAGCTTCTCAACAAGGCAAACGGTGCCTCTTTTCCTCTTTGCTCCAGCCTGATTGGGCTGAATCCTGGAGCAAAGAGGAAGTTGGCCAGGAGCTGCCAGACTAGGATATTATGTGATGCAGACCAATCAGTCATGCCCTGCTGTCTCATGCAGGACAGCAACCACAGCTGCAAACTGACCCCGCCAAACCTTACAGCAAGGTGCCTCCTCTGTTCCTTCTACTATCCGTGGTTTCCTACCATGCTCCCTCACTCCTTGCCTCTTTCACTTCCTCTTCTCCTTTTCCTTCTCTTATTTACTCCTCTCCTGCCCTCCCCCGCCTCATCCTACCCTTTCTTCAATCTGTTCCGACCCACCCACCACTTCTCCCCTTTTCCATTCATCCATCTCCTCATTCGCTCCATCTAGGTTCTTGCCAATTTTTGCCTCCACACTCCATCTTTTATTGTCTTCCATCTCTTCTTTCCTTTTACTCTCTTCTGCCCCACAGTGACTGCATCTTCACAACACGACAATGCATAGTGGGCTGCTACCCATAATGGTTTGGTGTGTTTTGAGAGTCCAGACCAATTCCCGTAAGGTGGCTTGTTTGAGGGCAACAATGCACCCTGACCAGCCATGGCTTGTTCTTGTGGTTGTTGTACCCTAGATGGGTTGTCATGTCGTCTGAACCCGGGCGACCAACCCCATCATGGGTACAGGGAATCAGATACCAACTCACATGGCAAGAGTGGCAAAAAAACCCTCGCCGCTCTTGCCAAGCGTGCCCTGGCACCAGTGCCAGCTGTCCCCAAAGTGCTTTTTACCCACACTTGCGCAACTGTGGACATCCACAGTTGCGGGAATGGGGAGCCTCGGGTGGGCATTGTGCAGGAGGGTGCCTGCTGGTGAAATGCAACAGGTACCCACCCTGGGCATTGCCCCACAGGGGCTGCAGATAAGTTTATTTTCCCATTTGGTTCCATCTGACAGCTGCCAAAAGGTAAGCTGTGAAATGTAACCAAAAGCACAAGTGATCTTAGCTTGCGAAAAGATGGTGGCGGCTTGTTCACCCCCTTGGTGGCAAGATCCTTGCAGGGTTTTTTGGATTCATGTCTCCTATGGGTGCCATCACTTTTGCACTTGTTCCTGAGATTCTACCACCTCAGGAACATGCAAAAGCACGAGCCAGCCCATTTACAGGAGTAGTTATTCTCCCCTTTATTCATTATTGCCTTCCTCTGGCATGTTCTCCTCCTTGGCACTCCCTCATCCACTGCTTTATACCCGTTTTCTTCTCTACATTCAGCCTCTTGCGTGTTCCCTGCTGCATCACCATTTTCCATTCTCCTGCTTTCTCACTCATCCCCCATTCCCTTTCTCCTAATCACGTGTTCCAATTTCCCCAAATCCTAACTCCTACTTCACTCTTTTTTGTCTTCCTCTGACCTTCTTTCTCCATCTTCTCACTATCTCCAGACCCAACTATCTTCTTACACATAGCAAATGTAACTATCCTTCCCTCTCACCACACACACACACACACACACTTCATGTGGGGCAAATACACAAAGGACTTGCAGAATAAAGCGAAGCTCAGATCAGCCCCACCTCAAATGAAAATTGAAGTTTGCATTGAGCTACTGCTCCTACTTGGACAGCGTTTCTCCCTCTTCATACACCAAGCCCCTGCTGCACCCCCAACCTCCAAGATACGACAGTGCTAAACTGAGCTCTCTTGACTACTGTACCCAAACCCCAATCAAGAGAGAAGAAAGGCAAAGACAAAAAGCACTAAAAACAAGGAGCTGTATCCAACGTGTCCATCTGGTGAAGAAACAGCATCTGTGAGCAGAAAAGATCCCCCCCACAGCCCCCTGTGCCCCCCCATCCACCAGAGGGTTGGAGGACTCTTCAGAGCAGATTTCAGGGCAGGGGGTTCCAGGGGGAAGGGAAGTCTGCTTGCATGAAGTCAGATGGCTCCCAAGGTTTAAAAAAAAATGACTCCTTGCAGTTGGATTTACTCCAGGAAATGGCCAGTTGGATTTACAGGAGGATCCCAAGTTTAGAAAGTCTGAAGACCGCTGCACGATACCACACTGGCTTGAAGACCCTGGCTACTGTAAACATGGACAGAAACAGGAGAGGAGCATCCAGTAGCAATGGAAAAAAGGAGAGAACTAAGTTCTCAGGATGCAAAATCTTTATTAAACAGAGGAGCCCATGTGAAGAATAATGTGAAGGAAAGAGAACCATCTGATCTAATTTTTTGATCGGGTAACCTCCCTTGTGGACTGTGAGAATGCTGTGGACATATTATATCTTGACTTCAGCAAAGCTTTCGACAAGTGCCTCATGAATGATATCCTGATTAGCAAGCTAGCTAAAAGTGGGCTAGATGGAACAACTATCAGGCGGATCCACAGTTGGCTCCAGAATATGTTTAAGGTTAAAATGATGTTTTGTGAATGTGTGAAGTTGATGAACAAGAAGAATAAGAGTTGACAATAGAAAAAAGAGAAATATCTTAGTAACTATAGAGTAGAGTACGGTATGTAATGTTACTTACACTTTGTTGTGGAAAAATTGGAAGTTCATTCCAGTTTAGTTTTTATTGTTTTTGTATTCTTTCTCTATTTTTTGCTTGTTATGTTTGTTTGGTTTTGTTTTTCTTCCAAAATTTTAAAAAAAAAAAAAAAGGAAAAATTTCCTGTTAGAGCAATACGCCAATGGAACCAACTACCTAGGGAGGTAGTGGGCTCTCCCACACTGGAGGCATTCAAGATGCGATTGGACAGCCATCTGTCAGGGATGCTTTGACTTGAATTCCTGCATTGAGCAGGGGGGTTCTTGATGCCCTTATAGGCCCCTTCCAACTCTACGTATTCTTTGATTCTATGTGTGCCACCTTGAGTTCCTGGAGGAAAACCAGGATATATGTAATAAATAAAATACAACAGACATTGTAATTCTTCACACCTACCACAGAAATAGCTGAAAGTAGACAGGGGTTATACTAGCAACAGAAGCATCTTCATGCATTTTTCACCAGCAAATATGGCACTATCTTGGCTGAAGCTACTACCAGGGCCTATATCAGCCTTCCCCAACCTGGTGCCCTCCAGATGTTTTGGTCTACAATTCCCAGACTTCCTGACCATTGGTCATGCTGGCTGTGGTCGATGGGAGTTGAAGTCTAAAACACCTGGAGGGCACCAGAATGGAGAAGTCTGGTCTATACGATGCAGCTTCACCTGTGGGTTTCTTGAGTTCCTGCCCCATTCCAGGTCAAGAGGCCTGCATTACTTCATACAAGGAAAAAGAGCAACTTTTTTTTACACTTGTGTTTTTGTGCTGTAATTGTTTCTAAGATTAGCCTAAAGTTGTGCTGGATTTTTCCCCACTCCAGAAGAATCTCTTCTGCTCATTAGACATTCAGGGCTTGCTCAGTCTTCCAGGAAAACAGGCTGGACAAGCAGAGAACAAATAGAATGACATCAGACACTAAAAGAGCAAAACCTGACTAAGGGAAGCTTTCATCAATAGAACTGGTTTGCTTGTCTTTTTAACGTGACCCAGTAGCCTAATCATAACTTCCTAAAATATCATTATATTACATTATAAGTATTTTACTAGTTATATCACAAGTAACACCTTAACAAATCCTACACTGAATTGCATGAAGTGCCCTACTCTTAACACTTCTTTAGTTCAACAATACTCAGAGAGTAATGACTGCTTTAGGCGTGGTGTTAACATTACCAAAAAAAATTATCCTCAGCGTATAATGTGCTTTCAATTACATTGCCATATAATATAAAACAGTCTCACAGGTGACCTCTCTCCTTCCAAGTGCTTGTGCAGGTTATCTGATACAGCTTTTTTCTTTCTTTCTTGCACAAGCACTTATAAAGCAACTGTATATATTAAAAGGAGCTTTCTGTATGGCATTGCTTAGAAAGTCTTACGGCTACAAAACCGCAGCGAACACTGTGATGAAGACTTTAGTTTAGGGTGAGCACGTGGATTCAAGGATAAAGTTTTATTCTCAAGATAGTAATTTTATTGCAGATGACTACCAGAAAGTTCCTAAACAGGACATTTTGCATTTACATAGTGCTTTTTCAGTGTTCAAAGTACCTCATATACAGCATCTCAGTAATCCCTACAACAATCCTGTAAGGTAGATCAGTATCATTCCCATCCTATGGGGGGGGGGGGGAGGACCAACAGACCTGAGGCTGAGAGATAGCAGCTTGCCTAAGGCCACTGACCTAATACATTCATGGGGTGGGCCACTTTGAGGGGTCCAGGGGCAATTTTCACCCTCCAGACTGCCCCTACTGTGCAAAAAAAAGAAAAAGAAAAAAAAATTAAAATAGTGTCCAGAGTGACTACAGCAGTGGTTCTCAACCTTTTTTGCCCCATGCACCCTTTTCACCGTATTTCAGAATGTCATTCCCCCCTTTCCAAGATTGTCTGACTTAAATCTGTGCCATATAATAAGGTGTGATATCCTGTAAATTAGGCACAATCTGTAGAATTGTAATTTGTAGAAAGATCAGTATTCCAACTGTTTGAGTTTGTGGTCCCAATTCCCCGCCGAAACCCTAAATTCCCCCCCTCCCTGATTGAGAACCCCTGGACTACAGAGTGCCCAAAGGGTCAAAACTGGCTTGTTTTCAAGCTAATTTTGACCCTTTTGGTGCGCCACAGTAGCTATAGAGTACCAAAAAGGTTTCAAAATGGCCACTCCAGATGACTTTTATTTTTTAAATTGTGGGCCGTACATTGCCCACCCCTGACTTAAATCAAGGACTCCCCAATTCACACTTTTACACAGGGCATTGGCAAGTCCTCCCTCCAAGGGTAGGAGATTTCACAATGCATGAAACAGAGCAATCATCAAGCAATACATGCGGTGCGGTGCGGTGCTCACTACACACCATACGTTTAAAGACAGCTGGAGATGGGGCTTGGAGCTTATTAACGCTAGTAACCATTTATTCTGGCACGTTAAAGGGTCCGTGCTAGGTGCTGAATAGGACATAAGAGACATGCCCTGCACAGGAGGCTTACAAGCTGTAACAGCCAGATATGAGTGGAAAGAGTCAGAAACTGACAGATTGTGGGGATGTGCTAGAGGAGAATCAGAAGATGGTGGAGGGGCACAAAAGAGCTCCCCCACCCCTAATTTAGAAACAGGTCTTATGGTATTACATAAAACAGGAGAGGAAAGTAGCTTGACAAAAAAAGATATGGAGGTTTCTTCAGGTATAAGCAACAGCATGGCAGAAGGCATGGAGACTGGGAGTGAAAGAAAGAGATTAAAGCAGTTGAGAGTAGGTGAGCTTGTGCAGAAAAGAACAAGGAAGACTCAAAAACAGAGGTGTGGTTCGTACATAACACTAAGCCATGGTATGGGTTGTTGAATTCTGGGTTCTCGTGATGTGTGAATGTGATCACACTAACAAATCATGGTTTGTTAACCACGAATAACTCAGAAAGAGAAGCCATGGTTTGTTGTTGGTTTGTGAACTCTGGACTGTTTAAACCATGGGTTGTTATGTGTGAACCCAGAACCATGGGTTGTTTTGCCAGGCTACAGAGGCAGCAGCCAAAAAACCCAGCCACTCTACATGCCAGTACTACAGCGCCACAAAGGTATTTGGGATAAAGAGAGGAAGCAGGCAAAGGAGGAGGAAAACAACCCAGGAATTGAGAAAACAAACTGCAGTTTGTTTGATCACCTGCCAGACAAACCCTAGGTAGGGCAACAAACCATGGGTTAACATTATGTGTGAATCAGGCCATTCACAAAGGGGGCGGGAAGCCTGCTGCTGCTCTGGCCACTTGCCTATCCTCCTCTCCCCAACCTTGGACCTAAGAGGCTATAGCTGTAACAAGAAGTTGACTAAAAGCTTCCTTCACCTCTGCCAAGTTCTCCATATCACCCCAAACACTGAAATTAGCAGTCATTGCCAAATATCAGTATTTTGCACAACAAGCTGGATGGCCCACTCTTATCATAAGCCATATCCTTAATGCTACCCTGTAATCAGAATAACAATTTCAAAAAAAGGAGCAGGGAATCACTGGCAATATGTTGCAAGCTTTGAAGCTGGGAGAACCAGGTCCAAACTAGTCATGCACAAGTCTTAAAAAGAGGAAAAAGACAAATGTGTTTTTTTAAAAAAAATTGGACACATACACACAAACCTATTCCATATTAAGACCTGACCAGCGTTTGAGCCGGGATCTGAATGGGCTCATTTTGATCCCACTCACAATCACCATCACTCTACTCCCTTCCTCTCATCCAAACTTACACAGCAACAGCAAGGGAAGGCCCAAGCCAGGGATGGGGAACCTCCAGCCTATGGCCTGAATGCAGCCCCTGGAAATTCCCCACCCAGGCCACAAGCTTCTTTTGCTGTTAGCTCTGATCAGAGATAAGAGGGTATTTAAGGCACTCAACCTTTAAATGCCCTGCAAAGAATTGAGTTGTGCTTTGCAGGCAAGAGAGCTCCTGCATAGCATTGAGGTGTGCATTTTGCAGGCCTGAGAGTTGTTGCACTGGGGCTTACTCCTCCTGAGTCGACTTGCATAGAACTGAGCTGCATTTTGTATGGTTGGCTGGAAAATGTTCATATTGGTAAGAATTACCACTTTGCTTTTTCTGTCCTTGCCCCTCTTCTGTCCTGTGCCTTTAGCACAAACACACACACCCTGGAATATGGCCCTCAAACTCAAAGCCCTTCTCAAATTGGAATTTGGTCCTCAGGCTGAAGAGGATTTGACATCCCTGCTCCTGCAGCATCCAAGGTCACCAGGAACCATGCCATTCCCATGATTCCTGGAATCCCTGGACACTGCTGGAGAGACATAAAGAACTGCATTTCCTGTGGTTCCTGGATCCTGCCAGGGTATGTTGCATCATCAACATCTAGGGCCTAACTGGAGGCCCCTCTGCACGTCTTGCCTGCTGCCACTGCGTAAGGTGAGAAAATGGGGGGCTTGTGCAGGTTTATAATGAGGGCTGGGAGAACTCTTGGGCTAAAAAAACAAACCCAGAATTTAAATTTATTTTGAAAATAAGTTGTTTTGCTCAACCCCCATTCCAAACTGGGCCTGAGGAAGGATCAACTATTTCTAGCTCAAGGCACTGCTTGGCTGTGAAGCTCACCGGGCAAGTCACCATCTCTCTTGTCTAATTTACCTCACAGGGCTGCTGTGGGGATAAAACAAGGTCTTGGGTAGTTCGGGGGGGGGGGGATCTAAATAAGCATACTAAAAAATGAAGGTGCATAGTTCCAGAGACCAAATCAGGGGTTGCCTGAAACCTTTAAAAACCATGTGCCAGATTTATGCCTCTATCCAGAAAACACTGCTGAATCAGTGGATTGGGAGAGAGCATCTCTAACACACCAGCCAGAACTCACTATTTAGCATACTATCAATCTGCACTGTCATGTCTTCAGCCCTCAGAAATAAGACAGAACATAAATGAGGGACAAAGAATCAATGTCAATAGAGTCCTCTTCTCCACCTTAAAAACATTATGAATTAAAAAGAAAACCCCAGATAGTGTATTTCAAAGAGTACAGTACAGTGCAAATCATATTCAAAATTATATTGAAAGTACAAAGTTTAATTTAGAAGCGTTTAAGTCAATGTATCATTATGTGCTTGGATTTCCAGCATTACCTACAAGAAACCACTCACAGTAAAGTAAAAATATTCTTTTAAAAAGGATTTACGGGGTGTGGGTGTGGTGGTAAAACACTTGATTTCTTTTGACAGATGAAAGCCACCAGGCAGATAAACACAAACCTGCCCCTAGTATTATATCCTAAAAGCTGGGATGGAGTGACAAGATGGTTCCAGATTTATGAAAGACTGATGGGGAGAGGCAATAGACAATTGTAACCTTCATGACTGCCATCCACTTCCTTCTACCTACAAAAAATGCTTAGTATTCAGAGAAGGTGCCACGTGATTCTGGCCTGAGCAATGCTGCAATCCTCTTTCCAGGAAGAGCAGAAGATGGAAGAACTCCAGTTCCGCAAACTCACCTAGAACAATGTACCCCTCTAAATCAACAGCACAGCTCTCACACTTCAGCAGGTTCCATTCCAGGCCCTGGGACAGAAAGCTTAAGATAGCTATCAATATTCCCCATGGACAATATTCAACATCCTATGCGCTGTCTAATCTCTCTTGCCCCCCCACCCCGCCTTCATTAAATGCACACTTTGAAGCCATTACTGCAGAATGCGGGGGGGGGGGGGGAGAGAAATGCAAGGTTTTCCATCTGGGAAATTCTCTGCAACTGGGATCTTCTTGCTTTCCCAAGATGGTTTCTTTAGACTGTACTCCAAAACGCTTTCATAGGAAATCCTCTTGTAATTTTAAATTTCATTTTCTAAAGTAAAAACAAAACAAAACACAGGCACACAGTCCCTGCTAATTGCCATATTGATCAGAAAAGATGGAGATGAAATTACCATCCATCACAGGAGATGGAACATGAGTCCTTCCTTCCGCCCCACCAGGGACCCAACCTATAGAACAGCAATCCTTTGCTTTAAGATTCTCCACTCAGTAGTACCTCCCGGCCCACAAAGCGACTGAAAAGCAGCATAAAAGACCGTCAAGAGACGCTCCGATTCAAATACATGCGGGCACCCAGAACTCTGGATCGGATTTAGGAACCCGAGACTTTAAAAATAAAAATCGAAACCGGCCTCTTCCTCACCACCAGAAACACAGACAACAGGACAAGCCATGTGAAGGGGGGGGGTAATGCGCGAGGGCTCGAAAAGGCTTTGCCCGCATTGCACAAGCCGCCTCTCTCCCCTTCCCCCACCTCCATTTACATTTACACGGGGGAGGGAGGAGGAGGAGGAGGAGGAGGAGGAAAGGAGAGCAGCTACCCTTCCTTCTCACAGAAAGGAGGCTTTTTTGGAGACGAAGGCAATCATGCCCCCCCTCTTCCAAGGAGAGGAGGGGGGCTCTCCTTCCTTCCTTCCACGCACATGATTTGGGGAGGGGCGTCCTTCTGCCCCGCGATGGGAGGGAGGCCTCCGTCCTGCTGCCTGGGCGGGGAGATGCCCTGAAGGAGGCGGAGGGCGAGAGCTGCTCTTTCCTCTGGGCCCGGCCGGGGCTGCCCGTGACCTGGCACATCTTACCGCGATCACGTTGACGAAGGTGGTCTTGCCCGAGTACTGCAGACCCACCAGGGTGAGCTCCATCTCCTCCTTCCAGAAGAGCGCCCGGAACCAGTCCAGCAGCTTGGTGAAGAGCGCCAGCATCCTGCCCCCTGCCTCTGCTCCCGGCTCCCGATCGCGCAGCGCAGCCAGGCCCAGCGCCTCTATAAAATGTCCCCGGAACGAGCCGGCCTTGCCGCTACCGCCGTCGCGCTCTGCCTCCGCTCCGGACGCTCGCTCGCTCGCTCGCTCACACGCTCCGCTCGAGACGCTCAGCTGCTGATGGGTGGGGTCAGTCAGCATCTACCCGGCCCGGGGTGGAGACTCTAGACTCGACGGCCTCTGCCGCAGAACCCGACAGCGGCCTCTGCAGGACGGGAGGACCCCGAGGCAGTCTCCGAAAGCCTTCCGTCCCTTGCAAGGCCGACTGGAATATGCCCGCGCTGCTGCTGTCGCTGTCGTCCTCTGGGCCTGCCAATAACATAAAGGACAGCCCCGTTCTCCCCCCCCCCTATGAAATTTTATTTTATTTTGAAGTAAAGTTTAAAGGGGGGGGGAGAAAAAGAACATACACAACAATATAACAAGATTACTAAAGAAACAAAGACATTCACTATTTTTAATTCTTAGGGCGCAATCCTATGCATGTTGGGGGGGGGGGAGTCCTATAACTCTCAGCATTCCCCAGCCAACATGGCGCATTGGGGAATGCTGGGAGCTGTAGGACTTTTTTGTGTAAAGATGCATAGGATTGCACCCTTAGTCTATCACTGATATGCTTGTGGAACAACTACACTAAGGGCATGCTGGGAGTTGTAGGCCTTTTTTCTGTCTAAACTTACATAGGATTGTGCCTTAAAACAGCCTAAGTAGGAACTCAGTAGCTAATGTACATCAACCCAGGTGCCTTTTAGTGAACTCTCTAGGACCACCGGGGTGTCATTAAAGCAGGTCTGTTCTGGGCAACTCTTCCTCAATGATAAGGCAAGTCTACACATGTCTACTCAGAAATAAGCCTCATTGGGTTTAATAGGTCTTACTTCCAGTTGGATGATACAGGATTATTTATTTATCAGTAATACTTATGTGGAAGACCAGCAACTGGGTCTTCTGCGTGAGTTCAGCACTTAACGGGTTAACCGGCACTGAGATATAGCCCGTCAAGGGAATATTAAGCGATTTAAATACAACCGCTACCTAAAAAGCACGCAGAACCATTCACATCAATTAATAGACGCTTTATTTACAGTAGGTTAATGGAGCAGAACTAATAGACTTCTAGGAATATTACAGCATAAACAAAACTAGGTCGTGACCTCATGAATCGGAAATCCTTATTTCCCAGGCTAGCCTATTGCAGCAATAGAGTTATCTTGCACCAAAGACTTTACGCTTCCAGGCTTCTGTTCTGCCTAGCCTGACTCCGAGCCCGTCCACGCTCGGGGAAGAGAACTGCTTGACCCAGCCGGGGCTGGACTTGGAAGGTGTCAGATCGCCCGTGTTCCCAACAACCAGATTCAGGTTGGCCGAGGGGTTTTCTACCCGCATCTTCCCCCTCCCCGCCCCTTGCTGATCAGGTGGGCTTATTCCCGCCTCCTTGCGATCAGGTGGGCTTATTCCTGCCCGGGAAAAGGTGGCGCCTTTGGATTTAGGGAATACTTTGCAGCTCTTTGAGACTGCCCTTCACTTCCTGATGGTCCATGCTTCTTCTTGTGGATTCGGTAGATGTGCCCCATTGAGGGTATGTAGATGGAGTCACGTATTACCTGTCTGGACAGACTTGTATTCTGTCCCCCGGGTGGGGACGGGTTGCCAAGGGGGAACTATGTGTGGTTACCAAGGGGAAACTGTGTCAGGGTTCATGTCACTACGTGTGTGCTCAGGCTTTCTCCACAACTTAGAATCATAGAAAAGTAGAGTTGGAAGGGGCCTATAGGCCATCGAGTCCAACCCCCTGCTCAATGCAGGAATCCAGGTCAAAGCATCTCTGACAGATGTCTGTCCAGCCGCACCTTGAATGCCTCCAGACTGGGAGAGCCCACCACCTCCCTAGGTAGTTGATTCCATTGTCTTATTGCTCTGACAGTCAGGAAATTTTTCCTGATGTTTAGGTGGAATCTAGGTTCCTGTAACTGGAGCCCATTATTCCGTGTCCTGCAAACTGGGATGAACGAGAAGAGATCTTTGCCCTCCTCTGTGTGACATCCCTTCAAATACTGGAAGAGTGCGATCATATCTCCCCTCAGTCTCCTCTTCTGAAGGCTAAACATGCCCAGTTCTTTCAGTCTCTCCTCATAGGGCCTTGTTTCCAGTCCCTTTATCATCCTTGTTGCCCTCCTCTGAACCCTCTCCAGTTTGTCTATGTCCTTCTTAAAGTGAGGTGCCCAGAACTGGACGCAGTACTCAAGATGAGGCCTAACCAGTGCCGAGTAAAGGGGAATTATCACTTCCCGCGATTTGGAAGCTATACTTCTATTAATACAGCCCAAAATTGCATTTGCCTTCTTTGCAGCCACGTCGCATTGCTGGCTCATATTCAGTTTGTGATCTACCACAATTCCAAGATCCTTCTCACTTGTAGTATTGTTGAGCCAAGTGTCCCCCATTCTGTAACTCTGCATTTGGTTTCCTCTCCCTAGGTGCAGCACTTGGCATTTATCCCTATTAAATTTCATTCTGTTGTTTTCGGCCCAGCGCTCCAGCCTATCGAGGTCACTTTGAATTTTGTTTCTGTCTTCCAGAGTATTAGCTGTTCCACCCAACTTTGTGTCATCTGCAAATTTGATAAGCATTCCCTGTACCTCCTCATCCAAGTCATTAATAAAAATGTTGAAGAGCACCGGGCCCAGGACCGAGCCCTGTGGTACCCCGCTTGTTACCTCTCCCCAGTTTGAGAAGGAACCATTGATAAGCACTCTTTGAGTCCGATTCTTTAGCCAATTGTGGATCCACCTGATAGTTGTTCCATCTAGCCCACTCTTAGCTAGCTTACTAATCAGGATATCATGAGGCACTTTGTCGAAAGCTTTGCTGAAGTCCAGGTATATAATGTCCACAGCATTCCCACAGTCCACAAGGGAGGTTACCCGATCAAAAAATGAGATCAGATTAGTCTGACAGGATTTGTTCTTGACAAATCCATGCTGGCTTCTAGTAATCACTGCATTGTTTTCAAGGTGCTTGCAGACTGACTTCTTTATAATCTGCTCAAAAATCTTCCCGGGGATTGATGTCAGACTGACTGGCCTATAGTTCCCAGGTTCCTCCTTCTTGCCCTTTTTGAAGATGGGAACAACATTTGCCCTCCTCCAGTCGTCTGGCACTTCACCTGTCCTCCATGATTTCTCAAAGATAATAGACAGTGGTTCTGAGAGTTCTTCTGCCAGTTCCTTTATTACTCTAGGATGCAGCTCATCAGGCCCTGGAGATTTAAACTCGTTCAGAGTAATCAGGTGCTCCTTGACCATTTGCCTATCCAGTCTCAAGCTGCAATTCTGCCCCTTCAGTCTGCACTTCAGGTTTGCCAGGGGGGTCATAGACCCTCTTTTGGGAGAAGACCGAGCCGAAGTAGGAATTGAACACTTCTGCCTTTTCTTTGTCTTCTGTTATCAATTTGCCATCCTCATTGCGTAGTTGAACCACCAGTTCGTTCTTCTGTCTTTTACTGTGCATGTATCTGAAGAAAGCTTTTTTGTTGCTTTTAGCATTCCTCGCTAACCTTAGCTCATTCTCAGCTTTAGTCGCTAACCTTAGCTCATTCTCAGCTGAATATAACTTATATAACAAAATCTCTAAGGATTGCAGCTTTAGAAGATCAGGAATAGAGAACAAACTTTCTAAATACATGTAATAAATAGAAATCTAAATAGGGTTGCTACATTTGGCTCTAGTGTTTCCAAACATCCACCTTAAAACACACACAACAGTGGGCATGACACAGATTTGACTCCCATGCACATTCATAGAGGGTGAGAGCTCAGAAGATGGGTCTGTAAGAGAAGTCTTGAAAGGAGCTGGATTGGCTTGCAGGAAATGCTTTCCATCTCTCTTGAGTCCAGTGTTGATCAGTAGAAGAGGGGAGGTAGGATTTTCCTGCACTGGAAATACTGCAGCCTTCCCCTCCAAGCCTTCACTCTTGACTTCCTGTTCACATGCATGGGCTCCCATGTTCTCCCCCTCTATGAGGGGACATGAGATATAAATGGTGCCTCCAATTTTTGATATACACTAATTTTTAATTTAAAAGTAAAAATGAAACATGCCAAGTTACATAAATCCATACACTGTTCCATAATAGTTTTGTTTGAACTTTTATACATATATTTTGTAGTATGAAGCTGCCAAAAGGAAGTGGTGTCTGGTTTACATAGGAGTCATCACAAACATGTCAAAATTTCCTTTGTCCTTAGGCTCTGCTTTTCCTACAACAAAATGATGACCATTGTCTTTTTATTGGATATTAAAGGGAACACATGCTTCGTATTGCTATTGCAAACAGCCACTGACATTATGCGCTGTTCAACCTCGTAAATGTTTGGTAAGGAGTTACTTCCACATTTTTCAAACAGTAGCTTCCTCTGACTATTTTCACATCAATTTTCAGTTGTGACTATCATGGATATCTTTCTTTCTTTTCCACAGACGCACACTCTGAATATAACTTCCTGCAAAACATTTTTCGGCATTCATCACTGCCAAGAGGTGCCTGCTACTGTAAGATCAAGGCCTCAGAGTTAAATTCTGAAGTGGAGGCATTCTTACAGTGCAGATCAGCTGGGGGAGGAGGGGTGCACTGCTCTTTGGGATGAGAGTAGGATTAGGGAAGCATAAAGATGGCCTTTCCCCCAAAGAATCATAAAAATCGAGCTTAGATTGGCAGGGTAGCAGAAGAGGGGATCAGGCAAATTCATGGAGGATAGTTCTATCAATGGTAATTAGGCATAGCAGCTAAATGAAACCTTTGAGGCAGTATATCTCTGAATACAAGGAGTTGGGGACAGGAGAGGCCTGTCACCTTCATGTTCCGAGTGTAAGCTTTCATAACAGGCAACTTGTGGCCCTCCAAATGTTTTGACCTACAACTGCCACCAGCCCTAGCCAGCATAGCCAATGGTGAAAAATGGTGGGAGTTGTAGGCTAAAACATCTGGAGGGCCACAAGTTGCTCACCCCTGTTGTAGAAGTATCTGGCTGGTCACTACTGTAAATAGAATGCTTGACTGGATGGTCTCATGCAGAAGGGCACCTTATAAAATCCATTTGGATGATTTCCCCCCTCTGCTCCACCTTCCTTTGATATCACTTGGATTCACCCAGGGCTCCTGCTGACATACTTCCTCTTTCTTCAGCTTCCAAGGCAGAGCAGGATGATGAGCAGGTGATGAGCATGTTTGAGTGAATCAAGTGGCAGCAGAAAGGGAAAGGACGGAGTGAGGAGGATAGTGTGTTTAGCAGTTAGAGCCAGTGTGGTGGGGACTCTGGACCTGGGTTCTAGTCCCCACTTGGCCATGAAGCTCACTGGGTGACTTTGGGCTGGTCACTGACTCTCAGTCTAACCTACCTCACAGGGTTGTTGTGAGGATAAAATGGAGAGGAGGAGGACCATGTAAGCCACTTTGGGTTCCTTGCAAGAGGAAAAAAGCAGGATATAAATGTAACATTAAAAACTAATGAATAAACAAACACTGCTCTAGCCAACCCCCTCCCTTCTTACCTGCCACTCCCTTTCTCTTCCTTCCTCCAGGCTTCTGAGCCAGGGCATAAGCTTCACAGCATGGCTCAAGCCCCTGTCAGATTCCCCAGGAGGGGGCTCTACCCACCGCACCCTCAGGCTGCCTGCTAATGCCAGGCAGCATTGGCAGGGTCACCAGGAGATGAACCCAGTCGACTCTTCTATCCTGTATCTTCTACACAGCAAAGCAGCTGTAGCGCAGGACAGGTCTCTGTTGTGTCCTACTACGATTCCCAGGATTATCTGGGCATTTGTTCCTGTTGGCCAGTATTACTTTCGCTATTACTTGGAGCAAACACATATCACATGACTAGACATTTGGATGGTTCAGTTCAACACAGGCTCTTCAGGGGTGAACTTCTCTCAGAAAGACCGACTGAGACAAGGACCTCAGCAAGACCCAACAGACTGAACTAGGTAAGCCAAGAGCCTCCGTGACAATAAATATAAAGAGAAACTTCAGTGTATTCTATAGGGACAGTAACTGTGGAGAGAAAGCCAGAGCATACATTGAACCCTGACACTTGAACCCTGACACACTGATCCCTGACTTGTTTTTCTCGTTCCACTCGCCATCCACTCACCATCCGGCTGCATACTCCCCACCCAGGGCATAGGAGACACAGTTCTGGGCAGACAGAGGCACAATCCACATCTGCACAATAGGGCACATAACATTCCAGAGAGGGTGGGGACGCAGTCTTAAAGAGCTGCAAAGTACCCCAAAGTGCTCCAAAACACCCAGGAGGAGTCTACACCCACCTGGTCAGCAGGGGCGGGGAGGGGGCGTAAAGGGTTGAAAAAGGATGTGCCAAAGGACCAGAGGTTGTTGGGAACATGGTGCAGGCTTGCACAGGTCAGGTCGCTAGCTCCGGCTAGGACCAAGCAACTTCCAACCCCAGGTGGGATGCCCGGCGATTGGCAAAGCAAACCGCTACGTTAGAACCTAGAGTCAGAGTCTCTGGTGTCAGGTAATATTCTGCATTCGAGCAAAGCCTAGAAAGCAAATGGAATACCGTACTTCCGTTTCCGATCTGAATTGACTGTTCTGTTTATACTGTGAAATTCCTGTAGTCTTAGTTCGGCTCCATTAAACTTTGCTGAAACTGATTAGATTGTTGCTTCCCTGTGTTCTGGAGGGGATTCTCTGTCAATTTCACTCACGGCTGGGAGAAAAGGTTTTGACAGCCGTGTACCGGGCACGACTTCGGTGCCGGTTAACCCTTAAGGTACCGAACCTGCGCAACGGACCAGGTTCAGTCCGCCACAGTAACCATTTTCTCAGTCACAGAATGCAAATCCTAGTCACCACAATCATGATGATGGGGAGTCTCAGACTCCAATAGGTTGCGGTGGGGGGATAATCTCATCCCCAAATAAAATTGAAAAGGAGGAGTGTCTGCTTACTCACCCATTCTTGACAAGGCACTCCCATTTTTCTTCCTCTGTCTTTTTCTTTCTTGTTTTCCCTTCCTATTCATCTTTCTTTCCTTCTTTCTCTGTTATTTTTCTTTCTCTCCTTCCTTCCTTCCTTTGTATATTTCTCTATGGATTCTCATTTTCCCTTCCCTCTTTGCTGTTACCTTTCTTTCTATTAGAAAAGGGATGTGGGGAGGCAGCTGCTCACCTTATGAATTATCAAAAAATGCTTAGAATACACCCTGGGTTTGTTTTTGTTTTGCTTTACTTTCACCTTGGGCCAGGTAGCAGGGGGAAGCGTGGGGATTTAAAAGGTTGGTGGGAGGCAGGGCCAGCCCTCCCATGTGGTGGGTTGAATCCCACACTTCAGGCAGCAGACTGGAAGGGTGGAGGATCCCACGTGCCCACTGCCAGGAGCCCCACTGCTGCTGCCCTATGCCTCTCAAAGTGAAGCATAGGGCAAGTGGGTGCTCCGGGCTGCTGCCACCATCACCACCAACTCAATGGCTGTGTTCAGACAACACCATAACCCACACTCAAGGGTTGAGTGTGGGTTGTCATTGAAGTGTGGGTTGTTGTTGAAATGTATTATCGTGTTGTCTGGACCCAGCCATGCTAACAAACCATGGTTTGTTAACCACGAACAGCCCATAAAGAGAACCCATGGTTTAAGAACATAAGAAGAGCCATGCTCTTCTTGGATCAGACCAAGGGTCCATCTAGTCCAGCATTCTGTTCACACAGTGGCCAACTAGCTGTCCATGGGATCCCACAAGCAGGATATGAGTGCCACAGCACCCTCCCGCCCAGGTTCCCTGGAATTGGTGTACATAGGTATACTGCCTTTGATACTGGTTTGTTGTTGGGTTGTGAACTGTGGGTTGTTCGTGGATCTGTTGCTAACCATGGTTTGTTAATGCGCCTGGGTTCAGGCAACACGATAACCCACATTTCAACAACAACCCACAGTTCAGCAATAACCCACACTTAATCCTTGAGTGTGGGTTATCATATTGTCTCAACCCAGTCAATGCCTCACACTGTGAGTAAAGCATAGGGGGGCGGCTACTCTGCAAAGGCATACCAGTCTCTCCCTGCTGCAGAAAAGGCCACAGCAAGAAAAAAAAAACTGTCATGGCTCTCGAGCAAGCCTGGCCAGACCAAATGCCTTGCTCTGAGGGGTCTTTTTTTCAGGGTGAGGCATTGCAGGGGAGGTGATCCTGGAGATTGCCTGTGCTGCTGAAGCACAACCAGTCTCCACAGCCACTTCTCTGCCAATGCCTCGCTCTGAAAAAGGACCCCTTGGTGCGAGGTATTGAGGGGGGAAGGCAGGAGGCGATGACTGACAGGGTGGCCATGCTCCCCCCCCCCCCGGTCACAGCACACAGCGGTGGTTTGTGCTCCTCACACCCCCAGCAGCAGCAGCTCACACACACCCCTAGCAGCAACATGCAGTGGCTGCAGTTTGCCTTCCCCAACCCCACAGCAGCGGCACGCAGTCGCAGCAGCTCATCCCACACTTCCCCGGCAGCAGTAGTGTGGCTGGCGTTAACAGCAATCCTCACAAGCAATGCTTGAAAAATATGTGTGACTCTGATTTGGGAGGGGTCACGTCAGGGCCATTCATTTGATGATTGCAGCCTGCTATCAGAGAGGAAATAGGAAAGAAGAAAGACAAATAGCAGATGCTGCTAAATGAAATGGATTCAATCAATTTTAATTCTGTGGGTAGTTTGGTATCAGACTGTACTTGTACTTCATTCTCCAGCCCTGGAATGTAATTGCATCCCTTCCTTACAACGATGTGAAAAAATGGCTTTAACTTCTGCTCCAAACTAAAACTCTTTTAAAATATACATCTTTGTTTTCTTCTTCCCTTACATACCATAGACAAAAGATATGTCATTTGGGTTCCAAACCATGGAAGAAAACATACATAGTATAACTTAACTGCTCTTTTTGACTATTGTCATGGAAGGATTAGAGCAGGTAGTGTCAGACTTTAAGCATGTGGGATCTACTTTATTTTTTACTGAAACCCAAGGTGAGATGCAAAATAGTGGCTTAGGGGGCGGACCCAGTTACCTACTGCACCCCATCATACACAGGGATGGGATAACCTGCATATAAAAGTTCAAATCTACATCAAAGTTAGTACAGATCAGGGATTCTAGCAGCGTAATCAGGGTGGGTGTGGGTGGGGAGGAGAATTCATTTTGTTAAATTATTGAGAGTTTTTTAAAAAACACAGCCCTTGCTGATCTATTAGAAATCATCCAGAGATCTACCAGTAGATCTTGATCTGCCTTCTGCCCACACCTAGCTTAGAGTACAAGCCAGTCAGGAAGCTAGACATTGTCTATTGGCATGCACTCTGTATTGTCTCTCTTAAACAAGAATAGACTGGCAACAGGAAACTCCTGAATCGAGTGCCACCTGGTGACCAAACTATATAATGACACTATCCACATAGCTATGAATATAAATCCTTCTGAATGCTCTTTCAGATCTATATCCCATTAAGAATAATGACAAATGATAATTACCAAGGACAATCTCCAACAGGGCTCAACCACTAATGTAAGTTACGTTGTGCTAGTGTAAGGTACTCTAGTGCAACGCCAATAGTCTTAACAGGCACACCAATTTCTCTGGGAAATCAGCGTGC
This sequence comes from Shinisaurus crocodilurus, assembly GCA_021292165.1. Classification (NCBI taxonomy): domain Eukaryota; kingdom Metazoa; phylum Chordata; class Lepidosauria; order Squamata; family Shinisauridae; genus Shinisaurus; species Shinisaurus crocodilurus. The sequence continues at coordinate 223,693,063 of CM037877.1, forward strand.
AAGCTAATGCTATTGGCATTGTACTGCAGCAGTTTACGTTAGTGCAGTATAATTTGCATTAGCAGTTCCCCCCTTGTGGATGCTGCCCCATATGTCTGCAAATCTCCATACAATAACAGTGCCCATTATATTTACTAAGATAAAGCAACAAAATTTACCTTCCACTTTGCATTTTATTTTAAAATATACAGGGACAGGAGTTTAGTGCAAAAATGTTCACTTCTGGCAACCACAAATCATGTGAAGTCATGTAATATTGCTATGTTAAATCACGTGACTCCACAGTAAGGAACATACCAGATGAGCCTAATACACACGTGAAAGCGTTATTGGATTAAGGTTTTCTGCAATGCATTGTTTAAGTGGTACAACATTTTAACATGCATTTTAAAAATCTTTTCTGTATATAAACAACTTTGAGCCTATGTAGTAAATTGATGCTGAAAAAATCCATTGGGATTACTGGGGACCACTTGTGGAATTGAAGAGGCACATTTTATTTATTTATTTGTAATATTTCTATACCAGCTAAGTATTAAAAAAATCTAAGTGATTTACATATAGTTATTAAAATCACATTTAAAATACAGTTTTAAATACAATTCCAATTACAGTAATAGTAATAATAATAATATAGAGCAGTACAGGAGCAGCACAGTGGAGCGGCATGGTTAATTTAATTACAAGCGAGGGAAAGCCCAGTTGAAGTGCACCTTCAGGAGGTGATTGAAAGATGCCACATTTTCTGCCTCCCAAGCTGCGAGGGGAGTTTTCTCCACAAGGTGGGTGCCGCTACTGAGAAGGCCTGCTGTTGAGGTATTACACAGCAACATTCCAATAATTTTGGAATGACCAGCAAGGCCTCCTCTGATTACTTTAAGGGTCGGTTGGGTATATATAAGGGAAGGCTAGATATCCTGGTCCTAAGTTGTATAGACCCACAAAGCGGCATTTGAGCGGCTTCATCGGGGTGTGTGAATGTGTGCAAGTTTCTCCTGAGTTATTTGCAAACTTCTGTATGCATACAAGCCCCACCTGCTAGCTGGAAGTGTAAAATTTTGGCCATACTGGATGCTACACTCCCGCCCTAATGTGCCCTGGCAGAAGGTCAGTGATTTTAGGTGCATACTAATGTTATAAGTATCTGTCTTGTTAATTGTTGTAAACCGCCCAGAGAGCTTCGGCTATTGGGCGGTATAAAAATGAAATAAATAAATAAATTCTAGCCTCTGTGCAGATAGTTGTGATCTTCCCGCGTGGTCTTCCTTCAAACACAAAAAGCTGAAAATGATCTTAATTATCTTAGCTTCTACCAGGGTAGTGGAAAATCAGAATTTGAGACACCTTTCTATTCTCTGCATCAACTGCACCAGCAGGAGCTTTAGCTAAGATTTATGAGAACAGCTAATACGGAATGACAGGATTCAGTGATACATAATTTCTGTAATATGGGCTATTTTTACTTCTCAAATGCTCTACAAGGTGTCCCTGAAGCCTCCACTGACTATGCTTCCTAAAACGACTAAGACCGAAACAAGTTGAATTCCAGAAAAAAAATGAAAAGTGCCTTTTCAGGACACAAGTTCAATGAAGGACTTTGATTACGGTGGCCTTGATTAAGGTTCCAGGATATTCCAGTAGCTTGAGGGCAGGGCTCAAGAAAGGCAGGGAGGGAGCAAGCAATCCTATTTATTTTATTTTTATTTTATTTATTCTATTTATACCCCACCTTTTTTCCTGAAAGGAACCCAAGGCGGCTTACATAATCATCCTCCTCCTCTCCATGTTATCCTCACAACAACCCTGTGAGGTAGGTTAGACTGAGAGTCAGTGACTGGCCCAAAGTCACCCAGTGGGTTTCATGGCCGAGCGGGGACTAGAACCCGGATCTCCCGAGTCCCAGTCCAACACTCTCACCACTACGCCACATTGGCTCTCAGCGTCTAGTGTCGTAAATCCATCCAGTTCCGAGATAAGCCGTAGTCGTTATCACAGTCCGAGTGTCAAAGCCAAAATATATCAGTCCAAAACAGGGCAAACGTAAACCAGTTTGGGATCAGGCAAAGTCGTGGTCAGGGTCGTTCTAAGGTTCAAAGGTACAGAAGTCTGAGGTCGGGAATGTCAGGAGCGTCTGGTTGTAGCTGTGGTAACAAACAATTGCTTCCAGCATCCTGCAGTGTGTTTGGGACCTGCCTTTTGAGCAGGCGCCAATTGGTAAGGCTGCCCAGCTGGGTCAGGCTGCACTTAGCCTGGCCCCACCCCAAACACACTCTGGCCCGGCTGATCTCTGTCTGACCTACGGGAGGCACAACATCTAGGGTTGTTCAGAATCCCCCCCTCCAAGGTCAGAGACAGCACTCTGACCTCAGAAGGGGGAGCCGGAGATCCAGCCCCCCTCCCCCTTGCAGCCGGTGCGGAAAGGACTGTGTCGGCTGGCCTCTGAGATTGGGAACCCGACCTTGGAGAGGGGGAAAGGGAGGCATCTCAATGAGCGGGAAGGGGAGGAGACTGGAGTCCAGGATATGAAATCTCCTGAACCTCTGGCAGCCTCCTTCCCTCCCCCTCCAACAACGCCTTCACTAGATGGGCTAAAAAAAGCCCATCTAGCAAAAAAATGCTAGACGGGAGGACAGGGAAGTGAAGGTTGCCTCTGCCTCTCTTCCCGCCCTGCATAGAATGATCGCCTCTGAGTTCGGAGGCTTACAATCATTGAGGGCACAATCGAGAGGACTGTACCCTTAGTCAGGTCTGGTGAATAGTCCACCAGTAGCTAGGGCAGGGCAGACATTGAGAGCTCAGAGTAACCCTTAAATACTTTTTCAGTTCCTAGCATCAGCTCTAGCCTCAACTCCAGTTCCTGGCTGGAGAGACTGTAAATAGCAGGCAAACCTCTGGCTTAAAGCCTGAGATAACTGTAACTCATACTTTAACTAAGCATTTGCAAGTGAAACACCTGGATGCATATGGCACCTCAGTTTACCCCGCCTCCATTTCTCTTCCCTTCCTCTGCTGTTTCACCCGTGTTGAATTTAGTTTGTAAGCTCTTTGGGACAGGGACCTGTTCTCTTGTAGTCTGTAAAGCACCATACACATGGTTGATGTAGTAGTAGTAGAAGTCGTCATCATCGCAGTCATAGTAGTATAATGCCAGTACTCCACAGAGTTGGGAAATATGGCGCATCTAGTCCTCAGGTGTAGGTTCAGTGGAGAACTGCAATGTCAGAGACTGCTTTTCTTGCACTGTCAGAAATCACCTCTCCTTCCCTTACTTTGGGATTCTCCAGGTTTGGTTCAAGTGCCCGTGCCCAGAATTTACACATGTTCACATCAATAAACTGAATCCATCATTGTAGCAGATATTTGTTCTGAAGGAAGAACTTTTAGCCTTTTGTGGACTGACTGTTGGGGGTATATTTTGCCCCAATGCTTATTTCTTCTGCACACCTATGGTTTCATTTAAGCCCTGAACAGTTTATGCAACCCTACCAAGTGTTTCAACATAGCATCCATACATGCCCAGGCAAATTTATGACTAGGTAAGTGGCTTCTCTGTGCAGTTTCTATATGGAAAGATTTGCTTCTTTATGCACAATCAGCATAATAAAAGCAGCTCAAAGGAAATGACTTCTACATTAAAAGCAGGAAAGGCAGAGAGAAAATACACATGTCCAAAGCCACTTGGATGCTGCAGCTATTATCCTGACAATACACACAGTTTCATTTCGGGCAAAGTTGGAGAATATAGAACACCCGCAGAAGTGGGGAGAAAGGTTTGTTTCACAATTATCTAAGTTCTGTTTCCCAGTGACAGTTCAGTTGAGGAAGGGAGAAGGGGATAGAACTCCAGAGCATTCTTCAGAGAATGGTCGTAGAAATAAGGGGAAGATATTCAATTAATGTCTACATCTTCCTGGTGTAAAGTGAAGTTTCTAAACTCTATGCATGTAAGACATTTTGCATTTAGAATATTTGGATCTCCGACTTTGCTGTGAAAAAATTAGGAAGAAGAACGTGGCTGGACCCGTAAAGCTTTTGTTCTTTGAGTAAGACTGGAGCACACTCAGTGTCACTGAGAACATAATAAAAGCCATGGCTCAGTGTTAGAGCACATGTTTTCTGTGCAGAAAGTCTCCAAGTCAACCCCCAGCATCTCCTCCAGCTGCCAGCTCAGCTGCAGTGGCTTTACCTTCCCCACATCATCTCCCCAATGGGAGGAGGTGTGGGGCCGGTGAAGCCAGTTCCTGCTGGACACGCTGGAAGGATCATCCTCTTGACACACCTGCCTGGGACCTGAAGCTTCACATACCCTGCATCCTCTCCCCTATGTGAGAAGGCATGGGGCAGGCGAAGCAGCTTGGCTGTGTGTGGATCTTCACAGATGGGAGAAGACCCACGTGTAGCTAAGTTGGTTCCATGCCAGGAGAATCATCCTCCCAACACCAAATAACACTGCCCAGTTTTGGTTGCCCTCACCTGAATTGTTGGTTAGCAGCAGCTCTATTATACTAAACCCAAAAATACTTAGGGCCTGATTTATATACGACGGGACACACAGAAAAGGTCTTACCTGTGTGTATGCTTTCTACGTTCACATGGTCATGTTTAAATGCACTTACCGTATGCACTGGCCCATTGGCATATAACATTCACATACCAGCAGTGCACCCAACCAGGCCATTGTGTGATGATAATCACACTTGAATAGGATATTGCACATGGTAACTGCATTTAAATGTGGCAGGATACATATGGAAAGTGCTTTTCTCATGATGCCATCTTGTCTGAATCAGACCCTACATTGGGGCTGAATGAAGGAGGCGCCACTGTTTAATCTAGAAACCCTAAGGGTGCAATCCTATGCATATTTAGACAGAAAAAAGGTCCTACAACTCCCAGCCAGACATGCATAGGATTGCACCCTAAAAGAGGCTAATCTGACACCCGAGGCCAGGTTTCTATACTTTCTACAAGTCAGGGCTGGCCCATCCATGAAGCAAGGTGAGGCACCCACATGAGGTGGCGGAGCTGGAAGAGCGGTGAGTTGTGCCACTCCCCTGCCCCCAGCCCAGCCCCAGATCAAGACCAACCTGGAGAGCCCACCGCCACCTCCAGTGGGTGTTCTAGAGAGCCCCACCAGATGCTTTCCCATCGTGGCATTTGCCACAGCAAGAAAGCAGCCAGCAGGGCTATTCAGAGCTGCTGCTGGCCCTCTGTTGCTGCAGGCCTCCGGGGCTCTCATGAGATCTTGGCACATGGCTGACACCTCGCAATAGCTCGGCCATGTGCCGAGTTCTCAGAAGAGCTGAGCCACCAAGATCTCAACCCTCCCTGCTGCTGCCACACGGACCTCCCTCCCTCCCTGCCACCAGCCCCAACCCAGAGACCACATCGCCTTTCCTTTGCTGCTTCGTGGGGCCTCTCCGGGCTGGGGCTGGCGGCAGGGAGGGAGGGTTGCATGGCAGCGGCGGCACGAGTTCGTCTGCTTCCGGCAGCAAGAGAGCTTGCGCTGCTGGACCTGCTGCAAGTACAACTAGATCGATGCACTAGGTCTAAGTTTTAATAGCTTTTTGGTTACTGAATTCAATTATCTGGCTTGTATGCTGAATAGTAAACAGAACAAACTTTTCAATGAACTTGAAAACAAGGTTTTATTTTATACAAATTATTCAGAAAATTCAAATCAAAAATAAAAATGGAATTAAATATCTGCTTCCAGACAGATACATTCTATTTATATGCAACCAGTAACCATAGTTCTTCTTGTGATTGAAATACTTATATAAATACTTCTCCCTCTATTGCTGCCAGAAAAATGCTCCATCAAGCCAAATATCAAGTAGCAGGCAGTTCCCCATGCAAATACAAGAAGATGGCATTAGCCGTCTGTGATCGTAGGAAGCTGTGAAGCATACATGGCCAGAGTATGATGGAGGAACTGGTATTGTTCAATGGTTTGTATCATTCCACCTCTGTAATACAAAGAAAAATTATGTAGCCATACTGTCACTGAGAGCAACAATTATTCCATTTTATGAATTTGCATTAGCAGTAGTGCTGTGTTGGATACCGCCCAGTATCTGGTGCAGCACTACTGCTAATGTAAATGACATTGCGCTAGCATAAACTATCTCTAGCATTACGCCAATAGCACTTGCTGGTACAATCAGTTTTCCAGGGAAATCCATCATCTCAGCAAGCGGTATTGGCATTGCACTAGAGATAGTTTGCACTAGCGCAACGTCATTTACGTTAGCAGTAGTGCCACATTGGATACTGCCTTGTGGGCATCCTGGACCATTTTCAGTTTTCTGAGTCTATGGCAGGGATGTCCAAATGGCAAACTGAGAACCACATGTGGCTCTCAAACAATTCAGGTGCAGTGTCTGTTGTTCAAGAAAGTGAAAGGTACAACAGAAGTAGGGTGGTGGTGGTAAAAACAGTGTGATGTTTCTAGCTCCATTGCCAGTGTTGATTGTGGGCTAGGTTAGGGGAAGGAGGAAGGGAGGGATGGCATTATGAGGCTAGGAAGTAGCCACAGTGGGCCATGGAGGCATGTTGGAGAAAATAAAACAGCACTAACAGGTGCTATGGGAGGACTGCTGCTGGGGAATAAAAGAGGAATCATAGGGATTTGCCTTCTACCCAGTCAGACTATTGGTCTATCTAGTGCAGTATTGTCTACGCTGACTGGCATTGGCTCTCCAGGGTTTCAGACAGGAGTCTTTACCGACGCCTACCTGGAGATGCCAAGGAGTGAACTTGCGAGCTTGTTAAACAGTGCATGCAAAGCAGGTGCTCCACCACGGAGCTACAGCCCTTCCCCGTGACAGGTGGAACTGAAATGTGCATTTGCAGAGAGAGTGTCTTCTAGACCTTTGTCATATGAAGATTTGGGACATTTCTGCTGACATCCTGTATAGCACACTTGCTACATTCTTGCCCTTGGTGCATTGAAGCACCATTTAAAGTATAGCAGTGTGGGATACAAACATATTATTATTACCTGGTTTGATAGGAAAGACTAAATCAGACGATAAGTACATTTTACAGCAAGCATTTCAATGGGGTTTTGAGAGGCACTGATATTGCATAGCACCAGAACTTGGTGGATTGCTCCTTTTATCACCAGTCTGTCTAGGTTTGCGGCTAAGTCCATTGCAGTGATCCAGAAGCAAGGCAGCTGTTGGGTCCCTTCATGATGCACTGAAAGTAATTCAACTGGCATTTGTGTATATGGGGACCAATTCAGCATAAGGCAAATATGGGCCTTTTAGGCTGCAATCCTATACCTGAACTCAATGGAACTTGCTTCTGAGTAGACATGTATAGGATTGCACTGCTAGTTAAGCTGGAATAGGCAAACTGGGGTCGGGTATCTCGCAGGAGCCTAATTCCTTAGATAATAATCACACTTCACTCTATGCATTTACTGGAAAACTGACATTGGCAGAACATCAGAAGCAGCCTTCCCTCCTGGTAACAGCTTGGGTCAGGTTACCTGAAAGATCATCTCTTCCCATATACACCTGCCTGGAACCTAAGATCTAATTCAGAAGCTCCTCTCCAGGTGTCTTCAACAAATGAGGTGAGGCAGGAGACTACTAAGAAGAGGGCCCTTTCAGTGGTGGCACCCTGGTTCTGGAATACCCTCCCCAGAGAGGCTTGCCTGGTGCCTGTGTTGTTGTGAAGACCTTTTTATTCTCCCAGGCTTTTCAGTCCTTTGATTTTAAAAATGGTGTCAGTGTGTTGTTAGCTCTTTTCACTGCCACTTTTAAAGTTGGTTTTATTCTGTCTTAAACTTTGAAACCTTTTATATTAGGTTACATTATATTTTTGCATATTACGGTTTTAAGTTTTGTTTTGCGAACTATCCAGAGAGCTTTGGCTATTGGGCAGCATAGAAATGTAATAAATAACATAAAAATAAATACAACCCCCATCATCCCCATTGATTATGCTGGCTGGGGTTGATGGGAGTTGTAATCTGACACATCTGAAAGCTTGGGGAAGGCTGATCTAATGTGCCTCCATTTGCACTTTTCTGCTTCTTACAGAGATGGTCAGGACACACATTCCATTGTGAACAGTCTTGTTATCAAAGCAATAGCTGTTGTTGTTTTTTAAAAGAACAGTGCATCAGCTAATCTAGTGATTTTAAAACTTTCCTGAGAGGGAACCTTTCCCTCATTGATTTACCTGCCAAATAGTCTCTGTGGGTCAGCCACAGAATACTGAATGTTGCAGAGGTTCTGAGGCCCGTCCCTGGGCACTGCTATTCAACTGGCCCAGAGGACATTGTTAATTGGGTAGTATACCAATGATAAATAAATAAACAAATTGGTGGGCCAGAACCTGCAGTTTGGTCTCAGCCTGACATAAAGTGGGTCACACTAGCGGCATTTCCACTAGACCCGTAGGAAAGGGTTTTGAAGACTGAGATATAAATACCTTATATAAATAACTATATGCATACATATACAGTAAAAACTAGATAAGGCTTTGGCCTGAAAGCATGTCCTGGGCCTGAAAAGGTTGAAGGGTATTGTTCCAGTGCGCAGAGTCAATTCACACTGAGTGCTGACCAGGCCTTTTGAGCTCCATCATCCCCCACATGAACTACAGTGGCCATGTACACATCACCAAAAAAGGAGGAAATGCATGATGAAAAAAGAGGACACCGGGTTGCATAAAATTTGCGTATGCATATTGTGAAATAATTACTATAATTTAAATAGAATTCGATGCATCTCATTCATGCACAGAGCGACCTGTGTGGCTGCTCAGTCTGCTACCCAGATGCTAACTTCAAGGTGTCTGCCCTGCTCTCCCTTCTTACAGTTCTTTATCTTTAAACTGCACTTGGACTGGACAGCCTTTCAAATAGAGGATGTCTTCAAATAGAGGATGGTCTTCTGTAAAGTAGGATACATATAGCCACCCTAGCATGAACTGAGACACACTCTAGAGCACATCAAACACTCCCCCTTGTACCAGCACATTGCAGAAGATCAATAGCATTGAGTAAGTCTTTCAGGGAAGCTGGTGAAGACTTCCTTGTTTAAAAAGGCATTCACTTCATTATATGGTTTCTCATTGTATTTTATTAGCTTAATTTTCTGCTGCATTTGAAAGTTGTTGATGTTAGGGCGGAGGGGTTGTTTATATGCTGTACTGTATTATTATTGTAATTAGATTGTATTGTTAACTGCTCCAAGAGCCTCCTGGTAGGCTAGTTTAGGCAGGATAGAAAAAAGAATACATGAATAAAATACTGAAGTTCTCATTGAGCAACTTTTATAGGCTTTCATGGAACTCCACAGTTCCCTAGATCACAGTTAGAAAACCACCAAGCTAATCTAAAGACAGTTGAACTGAGCAGAAAAACAGAAACTTCATTTACTGTATGTTGTATCCCGGAATGCACACTGTGATGGCTCAGCTCTGTCACAGGTTTTATAAGGTAAAAACCTCGCACTTTCCCAGCTATTAGTTTCTTCGCCCTTACTCTCTCTTGATAATTGTGTGAGATTCTGTTTTAAGTCATCTCAGCAACAAGAAAAAAAGAAACCCTATCCCTCATACATGCTTCAGCTGAGTCTCAACCAACCTGGTGCCCTTCAGATGTCTCAGACTACATCACCCATCATCCCCTGGCTGTAGTCCAACACATCTGGAGGACATCAGGTTGGAGGAAGTTGCTTTATAGCTACAAGGAGCTCTGCAGTGCACCAGCATTTTACATATGATCAGAAGACTCAGAAGATGGTTGGTCACTTAGTACGCACCTGTCTATGCGTAGCTGGCAGACTATCCCCAAAATGTCCACCTCTCCTTTGTCCTTCAGTTGCTGGCATCCAATCTGGGTAGCAATAAAGCAGCCAGTCCGACCAATTCCTGCACTGAATGGAACACCAAGTTCATGTCAGCTTTTGGGGCTGAGAAACATGAATGTTGGGAGAGGGGACAGAATCATTCTCTCTCTCTCTCTCTCTCTCTCTCTCTCTCTCTGTCACACACACACACACACACACACTGAATTGGTATGAATACTGTTTTTCACATACAGAAAAATAGTGGCTGCAGGACCATACATTCTGCTTGCTTTTACCAGCACCAGCAAATACGTTAGGGGAGAAAAGGGGTTGCTAAATCAGCAGATATATACAGTAATGCCTTGGATTGAGAGCATAATTCGTTCCAGAAACATGCTTGTAATCCAAAACACTCTTATATCAAAGCGAGTCTCTGGCGGGAGTGAGCGGGGCCAATTTCGGCCCGCTATGCCCGCTCGAGGTGAGCGGTTACATCCCTTGTCTTGCAAGACCTTGGTTGTTTATCAATTTATTTATTTTTTTGCTTGTCTTGCAAAACGCTCTCAGACCAAGTTACTTGCAATCCAAGGTATTACTGTAAGTCTCAGTCTGGGGAGATCTGTGTTCAAGCCATGCACAGCTGTTGAACCCCTTACATCAGGAGTAGGTAAGCTGGTGCCCTCCAGATGTTTTGGACTACACCCCCCCAAAGCCTAGCCAGCATGATCAGAGATGCTGGGAGTTGTAGTCCAAAACATCTGAAGGGTACCAGCTTGCTGCTGACTCCTGCCTGACACCACCGCAGGGTTATGAGGAAAGTTTCTCACCTACAGTGCACAACGATAGGTCCTGTGCTCTCTGCAGCCTGCAGAATCTTATCCACCTCCAAAACCAAGTACAAGAGTGTCTTGGCTGATTCTGGGGTCTTCTGGTCTGGCCAGGATGAGAAGACAATGTGCTTCACAGTGCGACATTCGTCCTTGAGCTGAGAATCATGATGAAATAGAAAATATCATCATTCCCTCTACGTATTTCCAACATTCAGGTATGAGTGCCATTGCTTAGGTAGCCAAAATGGCACCAGCCATGCACACGAGGAGTAGCAGATTCAGGGGAACCCCAATGTTCACAAAAATACAAAAATATTTAGGAGAAATACCTGGGGGACACACACACACAAAAAAAAACCAGCCCAATGAGGACTGAGCATGCTCAGTGGCCACAGAATGCTGATTGACTTTTGGGGGTGGGGAAGAGGAAAACCGGGTGGGAGTGGGGATGGAATGGAGGGCGCGGCTGACTGTCTGGAACAGCAAACCCACACAGCAACATTTTGCAGCTGGTCCCACTTGTAAATGCTAACGGCAAACTTAATTCTCCAAGTGCCACTCCTTAGGTAGCCAAAATGGCACATCCACGCACAAGAGGGAGGCATCAGCAAGCTTGGGGAATCCCCAGCAAAAAAACCCTAAAAGAGTCCAGTGAGGACTGAGCATGTTCAGTGGGCATGGAATGCTGACTGTTAGAAGGGGGGAAATGGAATACCAAGAGGAAAAGGAAATGGAACGGCATTTCTGGAAGAAGGCATGACTGATTGGTTGAAACGCTGAACAGGAGCACTCCACACTGCAACATTTTGTTGCAGGTGATGCCGTTCAACAACAACAGCAGAAACTCAATGTGTCTAATGATGTGAAAAGATCAATGGGTTGGATCCAGATTTAGTCATACTTAAGAGTAGTTCCACTGAAGTCAATGGGACTTAGGTTCATCAAGACTTACCTAAGTTCCATGGGTCTACTCTTATATCTGTATCCAACCCAATGTAAACATATAAAATAATACTGTGGAGAAAAAGCGTCAGAGTTTCCTGCACCACATACACACACACACACACACACACACACGTATGTGTGCGCACGTGCGCGCGTGTAAACAAATATAATACTAACTGGGGGTTGGGAAATGCAAAATGTACATAGTTTTTCTGATGGCTCCTGACGCCGCAGAGTCTCCCATGACTTTGATGGCCAGTGTCACAGCTATTTGTTGGAAATCTGAGCCGCTGGGGGGGGGGGGGGAACAAAGTTAAACAACTTTGTCCCAGCAGCTGCAGAATTCGCAGCTGAGAGATTGTGGCGTGAGAAGCGAGTGCTAGGCCAGTAGGTAAAAAGCAAAACATAAGTCAGTTTCTTTAGCAAAAGGGTTTACTAAACTAAGACTTGGGAAAAACAGGAACAGAACATATACAGAGTGCTAATTTACAAAAGTGCAAGAGAACAGTATGTCAGACAAAAACAAGTATAGTCTAGACATACATAAACTATCTCTATACTCACAGAATGCTCTTACTCAATTAATCTTTAATACAAATAACTCCTTTTCCCCCAACAAGAACACAGAGACATTGCACACCTTATATACATGTCTGTGCAGTCACACCCATAGAATGATGTAATGCCAGCTGCACCCATATCATGATGTAACCCCAGCTGAAATCAATCTATCATGACCCCTGCTCCAAATTTCCTTGAAGACAGTGAAAATACTGTACACCCAACTACACTGGGCCAAAGGTGACAATTAGCTCAGGCATGACCTTGATCATGTCTGCCGGTTCTGTGGTAACTTTGCTTCATTGCCCGAAGGCAAAACCAGAATATGAGACGCCATATATCAACACTATTTGCATGCAAATGTGGCAAAGAGCCACCCCTCCCCTGCCTGGCCCAGATGAAGTTCATCCTGATTGGCTAAAGACACCTGGGCTACTGAAAGGAGGGGTGGGGGGAAGAATCTATACTGCTGCTGTGGCTTTTGGGGTTTGTTGCTGTCTGCACACTTTCGCGGGAGTAGGGCTTTTGGCTGAGGCAAGCTCTAAAGAAGACCAACCCCCAGGTAAAAGGAGTAAGGGCCTGAGTATTTATATAGTAAAGGAACTAGCTTTTGTTATTTTGTAGCTCTACTGTATGTACCAAAGTGTCTCCCCACCTTTCTCCTCTTCCCTCATTCCCCACCTTTTATTGTAATCTGTTTACCTTAAATACACTTTCCTGGTTTTACCCCACACGGTGTGTGTGGCTCCTCTGTGGTTCAGTGCTAAATCCAGTGTATAGACCAAGGGCAAGGCCCTGAGAGAATCAAGTCAAGACGGCAGAGCTAAGGCTGGCAGTTTTGCACCTTTGATCTCTGGTCTTGAGTAAAGGACCGGTTGGCAGTCCTTCACAAATACAAATAACAAAATCAAAAGCAAAGATTGTGAATAAATAAATGCCTCCTTCAGCAAAAATGAAGAAAGAAGGAAGAGAAGATTGTGCCCAGGCATCTGAAGAAAAATCCTCTTCCCACTCCATCTTCCCATATATGTAATCAAGAATGGGCACGTTCACATGTCACCCTAACAATTTATTTTATTTATTTATTTATTTATTATATTTATCAATCGCCCATCTGGCCGGTCGCCCGGCCACCCTGGGCGATGTACAATTAAAATACAGCAAAACAACACAATAAAATATAATAATTAAAACAATATAAAAAATTCTCATTAAAAACGTAACCCACCCCATATTCCCGCCTGAACAGCCATGTTTTTAATGCACGGCGGAAGCTCATCACGGAGGGGGCATGGCGAAGGTCACTAGGGAGGGAGTTCCATAATGTGGGGGCCGCCACAGAGAAGGCCCTCTTCCTAGTCCCCACCAGCCTGGCTGCTCTGGCTGATGGGATAAGGAGAAGGCCGTCCGTGGCAGACCTTGTTGATAACAATAAGCCATGGTGGGTTGGTTGTTGTGTGAACAACAGACAATCGGGCTCACCATGGGTTGTTCGCCCCCTCCTTCCCCCTCGGTCCTCCCACGGGTATTGCAGGGGACTCCGCGGCAGGACCAGCTTGGCTGCTCCCCCTGCCTGCGATCGCTTGCTGTGGCATTTTTCCTCTTTAACCTTTCCCCTCAGCAATTATAATCTCCGGTTTAACAGCCAGTTTTCACAATCTCCGTGAAACTGTGCCAGTGACAGCCCCTTCAAAGTACCCAAGCAGCACATTAGAGGGCTGTCGGTGGTTGGCAAGCATTAAAAAAAAATTGTGCCCACAATATGGGCACAAAATAAAAAAAAATTAGGTTCCCCTTTAAAACATGATTTAGATAGGGCAATGGGTGTTTTTTGACAGGGACATGTACAGCCGTATCGTTGTTCCCTCCCTAGCCCTCCTGGCCTACCTGCAGGGTAAAACTACGGATGCTGTATTCTTCACACTCACAAATGCCTTGCACTTTGATCGTGAAAGGTCCATAGGTTGCCTCTGTTTCAGGCCAGTAACATATACATTTCTGAAATCAAAAGGACAAGGATCCTCATGAGAAGTGGCAGCATGAGTGGCTGACTCAATACTAGAAGACCAAAAAAAGAAAAGAAAAGAAAGCAGAACCATGCACGCATCAGCTCCAGTCCCAACAGACCCACCTACACCATCATCATCATCATCAGGAGATCACTCGTGACCGAGTAAGATTGTCTTCCGGGATAAAAGGAGGAAATTCTAAAGAAGATTGTGTAGACTCTAGCGGTGGGTCCGTAAGTGACTGTGGAGGCCAATTCTAGATCCACACAGCTTCCCACAGTGAGGACACAGGTTACCAGATAGAAGATGGTCCTGTAAAGGATTCATTTGACGTGCTTTTCGCTTAGCACGTTTCTCCCTTTCACCTTGCACTCGGGCTTCTTCAAAGTCCATGGAACCTTTGTGAAAGGCCAACCTCCATTTAGATCGTTCATGGGCCAGAGCTTCCCAGTTTTCGATGTTTATATTGCATTTTTTTAGATTTGCCTTATGAACATCTTTAAACCTCTTATATTGACCACCGATATTCCGCTTTCCATCCTTGAGTTGGGAGTAGAGTAACTGCTTTGGGAGACGGCAGTCAGGCATTCGAACAACATGACCGGTCCACTGAAGTTGGCGTTGAAGGATCATTTTTTCAATGCTAGTAGTCTTTGCTTCTTCCAGTACACTGACATTTGTTCGCCTGTCTTCCCAAGTAATTTGCAGGATTTTCCGGAGGCAACGTTGATGAAACCTTTCAAGGAGGTGGAAGTGACGTTTATAGATAGTCCATGTTTCGCAGGCATACAATAAAGTTGGTAATACAATGGCTTGTAAACCAGTGTTTTGGTCTTCTTACAAATATCCCGATCCTCGAACACTCTATGTTTCATTCGAGAAAATGCGGCACTTGCGGAGCTCAGACGATGCTGGATTTCACTGTCGATGTTAGCTGTAACAGAAAGATAGCTGCCAAGATAGAGAAAATGATCGACATTTTCCAGTATTGTCCCGCCAAGCTGGATAGATGGCATCACCAAAGGGTTAGCTTGCACTTGCTGATGAAGCACTTTGGTTTTTTTGATGTTAAGTGAGAGACCAAGTTTTTCGTATGCTTCTGCAAAAGCATTTAGGATAGTTTGGAGATCATCCTCTGAATGTGCGGAGACCACATTATCATCAGCATACTGAAGTTCCACAACGGAGGTTGTAATTACCTTACTTTTTGCTTTCAGCCTGCTGAGATTAAAAAGCTTTCCATCTGTTCGATATATAATTCCCACACCAGTGGGAAGTTTCCCCTTGACAAGATGTAAAACCATGGCTATGAAAATGGCAAATAATGTTGGGGCGATAACACATCCCTGTTTAACACCTGATCCCACTTTAAATGGAGCACCATGAGAGCCGTTGTTGTCCAAGACCATAGCCGTCATGTTGTCATGGAGAAGTCGCAAGATATTCACAAATTTATTGGGGCATCCAATTTTCATAAGGATAGTCCAGAGAGCTGTACGGTCTACAGTATCAAAGGCCAAATCGATAAATGCCATATAAAGGGGTTGATTTTGCTCCCGGCATTTTTCTTGGAGCTGGTGTGCAGTAAAAATCATGTCTACTGTCCCTTTAGAGGGACGGAAACCATATTGAGTTTCAGGGAGGATCTCTTCTGAAATAGATAGAAGACGGTTTGCGAGAATCCTAGCAAATATTTTACCTGCGGTTGCTAAGAGAGAAATGCCCCGATAGTTTCCACAGTCTGTTCTATCACCCTTCTTAAAGAGGGTGATAATTATGGCATCCCTGAAGTCTTCTGGGATCTCTTCTCTTATCCAGATTTTTTCGATGAGTTTATGAAGATGTTGTACAAGTTCGGGGGCCCCTTCTTTAAAGATTTCAGCAGGAATCCCATCTAGTCCACTAGCTTTGTTGTTCTTCATTTGATTAATGGCTTTTTTTACTTCATCCAAAGTGGGGAGTATTGCAAGTTCCTCTTTAATTTGTTTTTGCGGGATTTGCGAAAAAATCTCATTATCCACCTTAGATTTACGATTTAAAAGGTCATAATAATGCTCTTTCCAACGCAGTGCAATAGACTCTTTGTCTTTTAAGAGTTTGGTGCCATTTTTTGATTGTAAAGGGTTTGATAGACACCATGCGTCTATCAGCCACATACAACAGAAGCAAAAGAGGGACCGATGGAGCAAACAGCAAGCTAGATAAGGCAGTGGTACTCAGAAAGTCCTGGTATGTTTTACAGCTCCTCCTAAAGCTAGCGTGTGGTTCAGAAGAGGCTTAAGGGATTATTAGAGTTTGAAGAGATACTTTAGATGTAGCCATTTACACTCATTCCCCACTGTGCTAAATATGCATCAGATCCTCAGAGGTTCATCCCAGCCACCTAAGCCTCCAGAAATCATAAAGCTGCAATCCTATGCACACTTACCACTGAATATGGTTGTCCTTACTTTTAAATAAATGTGCATAGGAGTGCAAGGCAGGAACAGGTTGCAAACAATTCACCCAGCTCCTGCTATGCTGTATTGGAATCTGAATCAATTTAACTACTTGGGATGCATTTTACAAGGGTGGAAGTGTCATTGTAGACCTAACTGCAGAGAGCTGGTCCTTGGTTGGGAATGCTAGCATCCTTGCTGCCAAATTTTCCCCTAAATTCATGACCCAAAATATACTGTGTCTGTGACAGGTGCCGGATGACCATCCTTTGCTAAGCTGATTGCTGATTGCTTGCTAACAGGGATGATTGGTTGATACTTTCTCAGTGGGAGGCAATGAGTGGAGATGTTCTTCTGAATGGGCAATTTATCTGTAGCGGTAGGGTCTGAGACAAGTTGCTCTGCAGGAGTTGTGGTAGAACGAAAGGAGTAGCAGTTTTACAGTATGAACACAGACAGAGGCAGAGAGATGGGAGAGTTTGCAGCTGAAGTTTTGACTATACACTTGAAGACTCCTGGGGTGGTTGTGAGGGTCCAAGCAGTTGCTCTCTTTGAAAATATGATGCAGGATCAGCAGTTTTGCTGCCTGCTATAGGAGTCCAATATTCTGTGCTTGTATATTTGTAAAGAAAACATATGTTACAAAAGATACCAAGTACTAGACCCTGCAGTATTGCCCCTGGAAATTCTTGCCATTTAGGTGAGTGGAAACATTTAACAATATAAAAAGACCGGCATGGCAAGTCCCTCCACTCCCACTGTCAGGCATTCATGCTCACTCAAAGCAGATGGAGAGAAGCCTACAACCAAAATACCTCTTTCTCTTCCTTAAGTTTGGTGAGCATCACTATGAGAGGAGCCTTTTCTTGCCACACCATTGTCCAGAAGTCATTGATGGTATTTAGCATGGGCCCCTGTGTGGCAATGTAGGCTTTCTCCAGTCCAGCATAACCCTAGGAGGTGGGACAGAAATAATAACCATGAGCAAGACATGTCCCAACAGTCCATCTTCAGAATGCTCATGTCCAGATGACCCTCTGGCTCACCCAGATGTAGTTTGCATTTATGTAGCATTCATCTTCTTGGCTCTCAGCTCTCTTGAGGCAGACACGGCTCTGGGGATCTAGAGGGACAGTTTGGTTAGATGTGGCACCCAAGTGCACAGAGGCAGTAGCATCTCCTATCAAGTGAGAATCTGGCCAGAGCCTCCCACAGAGAGACAGCTCTGACTCCTAGCTAGGATTCAGTCCTTGCCACCTCATTGTTCTTGTGTCCTTTCCCAGACTTGTGTTTACAATAAATTCACCTTCTCAACATTCATGTCAGAAGAGCAGATGTCTGTTTGTCTCTACAGAAGCAAGAACTCAAAGTAGTCATCTTATTTCTCCTCAGACAAGGGGAATCCTCCTTATTCTCACAATGAGGTGGCAGGTCCTAAGCCCAACTGGGCAATTTACTCATCTTTTCCAGCCATTAGTTCTTTTTTCCTTCCCACGGGGCTGTTGCTAAGTACTTAAAAGATTGGGGGGGGGATGCCCATAGGACACAGATTTGCATAAAA
Source organism: Shinisaurus crocodilurus (assembly GCA_021292165.1). Taxonomy (NCBI): domain Eukaryota; kingdom Metazoa; phylum Chordata; class Lepidosauria; order Squamata; family Shinisauridae; genus Shinisaurus; species Shinisaurus crocodilurus. The sequence continues at coordinate 223,711,219 of CM037877.1, forward strand.
TCTGCGTATGATAATTTATATTTGCATAAGCTGATTTATATCTATATATGCACATTTATAAATAATTATGAGGATAATTATAAATTTATAATAATTATAAATTTCACAAGAGGCAAAGCCAGCCAATTAATTCCTCATCCAAATCATCTCAAAGAAAATAAAACCCTCAGTTAATTTGCACCCTGCCCCAGATGGCCCAAATCAGTGGGAAGGTTCTTCCCCCTACGCTTCATTGCCATGCAAGGGAAGATTTTTTGGGGGGGGGGTGTTGGAGCATGTGGAGAGAATTAACCCTTCCCTCTCCAGCTGCAATCCCCCTTGAAAATTGCCTCTCCGTGGCAATTAAGCTGAAGGGGGGAAAGCTTAGATTGGAACTAATGGACACCCAGGACTCTGTTGAATAGATACGGGGCTTTATGAAATAAATTCAGGGCCAGGCCTAGCAACTCCCCTGCTTCCCACACTCATCACCATCTTATACAAGCAGGATGGCATCAACAACAGCTTCCCTCATATCTCTGGTCTTCCCACTTCATTATAGCTTTTAAGCCACATGGTATCCATACGACAATTTTTAGGCATCCTGCACTGCTCAGACCAGTAAGCATGGATTGAACTGACAACACCCTGAAGCTAAAGTGGGGGGGGGGTGTCTGTCTTTACACCATTGTCAACAACAGCAATTATAGGACTTGCTCTTATACAACATCCTGGTGTGTGAAAGGTATTGTTTTATTACAATTGTATCCCACCCTTTTCCCAAAGAGCACAAGGCACTGTAGATGGGGTTATTCTATCCCCACCCCAACAATTCTGTGAGGCAGGCTAAGCAGAGGGCAAGCGACTGACCCATCCATGCCCAACCAGTAATTAGGGCTGAGCAGTTTTTTCAGGTCACCCCAGTCCAACACTCTTTATCAGTCTTCCCCTAGCTGGTGCCCTCCAGATGTGTTTGACTGCAAGTCCCATCAGAGGCAGAGCTAAGGGGCAGCCCACTAAGGCTGGAGCCCCAAATCTCTGGGAGACCTTCTGCCCCACCACCCTGCTGTCCATGGGCACATGCTAAGATAAAGGTACAGGGGCCCTGATGATCACTGTTGCATATGATCCGTCTGGATTAGCTGGCTTTTTGCCCACATGTGCTTCACACCTCCTGCTGCCACCCCCCCCCTTGAATCTTTCTGCTGCCAGAGGCTTTTTTTTTTTTTTTTAATCAAATGCCCTCCTCTCCCCTGTCCATACATCCCTTTTTACAAATAGGGGTGTGCTTAGGAGACAGGGTCCTTTAAAAACACACAGAGAGACCGACTTTAGAGCATATGTAAATTAGCATATGCAAATGTGTGCATTTTTTTGTCCTGTGGGCCTGAGCCCCAGATCTTTTTGAAACCTAGCACATCCCCCCCCCCCCCGAGTCCCATCATTCCCAGTCAGCAGGACAACCCTCCATTTTGGAGAGCTGGCAGAGAGCAGTCATCTACTAGATTATGTTGGGTGCATAGGTAGGGGAAATTATCAGCTGACGGATGATGGGGGTGTTGCTGGTGGATGATGGGATGCCACCAGCAACATCCCCCCCCCCAAGCAGTAGCATCCCATCATCAGCACCATCCAGCAGTAGCACCCTCATCATCCACCAGAAACACCCTCCATGTGGTAATAGCACCCCTCATCATCCATCAGCAGGATTTGCTGGTGGATGATGGGGGTGCTACTGCTGGGGGGAGGGTGTTGCTGGTGGATGATGAGGGTGCTACTCAGGCCTGTCTTTAATGTGGGGCAAAAGGGGCAGCTGCAACAGCTGGAGGCACCCTGATTGGGAAACAGAGCACTTCCCCCTACCCTGGGGCTCTTTAGCTGTTGCACAACTACAACTCCCAGCATGCCCGGATAGCCAAAGGCCTACCTGCCTCCTCGCCTGCTTGTGCTCTCCGCGGCGAGCCGGCAGCGCTGGTCCCTCGACACGCTGGACCCCGCACTATGTTTTTGGCGGGGGGGGGAACTTTGGCACGTGCAGGAGCCCTCCTCTCTTCTGCCGCTCACCCGCTCGCGCTCCCTGCTGCCCGGGGGGGGTGCCTGCCGCCGCCAAAGTTCCCCCGCCCCGCCAAGTTCCCCCGCCAAAATCATAGCGTGGGGGTCCAGCGCGCCGCAGCAGCTGGATGTGACGCGGCGGCGGCGGCTTCAGCGGCTCCGGCATTGACTGGCAGCGGCGGCGGCGGCGGCAGCTAGAGCGGCGCGGAGAACGCTCCGCGCCGCTCAGAAGAGCGAAATCGGGCTGCCCCGCCAACAGAATCAGGCCATATGTGAGGCGGCGGCAAAGTTTTGTTGCGGAGCAGGCAGCCTTGTCTGCTCTCCTCTCTTCCGCTGCCTGCCTGCTCGTGTCCCTGCTGGCTGGGGGGGGGGGGGTGCCGCCGCCGCGCCAACAATTTTGCGAGCGTGCAGGGCCCCTCCTCTCTTCTGCCGCTCACCCGCTCGTGTCCCTGCTGCCCGGGGGGGGGGGGTGCTGCCGCCGCACCAAAGTTTTTTGGGAGCATGCAGGATCCCTCCTCTCTCCCACCACCCACCCGCTCGAGTCCCTGCTTCCGGGTGGTGGTGGTGCCGCTGCCGCTGCCAAGTTTTTTTTCCCGCAGGAGCCCTCCTCCTGTCTTCCACTGGACCGGTTGGAGGCACGCAGAGAAGGTAGGGGGGAAATATTTGGTTTTTTTTCCCCAGCATTCACTCAATAAACGCACAGACATTTCCCCCTCCTTTTTGGGGGGAGAAAAGTGCGTCTTATGGTGCGAAAAATACGGTAATGACAGGTGCCCAGGCCAGGGGCCAGCGGAGTCTCAGACCGGAGCGGAGCCGCGGCAAGTTGAAAGAGCCGCATGCGGCTCCGGAGCCGCGGGTTGCAGACCCCGTACTATAACATGTCCTCTATTTGAAAGGCTGTTGAGATTAAAGATAAAGAACCATAAGAAGGGCAAGTGGGGGCCTGGGAGTTGTCAGCCCACAGTTGGCACCTGGACAGCAGGCTGAGCAGGCACACACTCACAGGTCACCTAGTCAGCCTTCTCCACTATGGTGAGATGTATTGTATTTCAATTTAAATCAGTGTTCTCCAATCTTGGGTCCCCAGATGTTTTTGGCCTACAACTCCCAGCATGCCCCAGCCAGCGTAGCTGGCTGGGGCATGCTGGGAGTTGTAGGCCAAAAACATCTGGGGACCCAAGGTTTGAGAACACTGATTTAAATTATAGCTATTATTTCTAAATTTGCACCTATACAGATACATTTGCAAATGTTATGCGAACTGATGTCCTCTTTTTTGGCAATGTGTAACTGGCCATCCTAACAATGTATTTGGAGGGTGCTAGGATGGAGAAGGCTGCTCTACATACTATTTCACACTAACTATTCAGGGGATCGCCCAGTCCCAGTGAGTGCATACTTTTTGCAGTCCCTGCCTCGATATAATTACACAAGGGACTGGACTATTCTTTTCTGAAGCTAAAGATAGGAGTCCTTCTTTATATTCTGATCATTAAAACAAAACAAAACCCATTAGCTCTGTAGCTGTGCTGTGTCTGCATTATATGCACCGATGTCAGTGGTAGTACTGGGATTAGTCATGTCACCCTTCTCAGGGTGCGTGTAAGAGGGCCAGGACTCCAGGTAAACGTTATGGGCCTTGACTGGGGACAGTCCTGAAAATAGGGGCCTGCTAGTGTTCCAAAGTATATACCCTCCTTGATGGAAGAATACCAATCGCGAACAAAACACTGGCCAAAACCAGTGTGGTGTAGTGGTTAGTTGAACTAGGACTGGGGAGACACAGGTTCTAGTCCCACTCACACCTGAAGCTCACTGGGTGACTTTATGCCAGTCACTGACCCTTAGCCTAAGGATGAGGATAAAATGGATTGGGGAGGATCATGTATTCCAGTTTGGGCTCCTGGGAGGAAAATGCAGGCTATAAAGGTAACAAACAAATAAATAAAAACCCAATTGGGAACTCATGGGTGCATCAGTATGTCTTCTTGCCCATTCCCACACTCCTCCTGTCCATGGGAAGACCCAAGGTAAACCTACTTGGTAGGATGGATTTGTATCTGTCCTTTGCTGCTCGTCCAGGGATGTCCAACTCTTCCGAACTGATAAAATTTGAGGGGACTTTCTGTTAAAGAGGAAAGGAGGAATCGCTGAAACCATTTTCCGTTCTGAAATATGAAGTACCCAAAGTGTACGAAAGGGAGGCTATTAATGCCTTTTCCTTTCTCAAGTAGACCTACTTGCTCTGAAGAGCTCGTTTTCAAACTTGGTATCAGTCACCAAAGGTAACTTCTATGGAGATCTCCCATTCCCAGCTTCCTAATGAGGCCCAGCTCTGAATAACGGGAAAGGTGGGTGGAATTTATATCCCAGACTTACTGCTCTGTTAAAATGCTAACACAAAATGCCATTGTTGTAGCAGATCCTGGACTGACTCAGCCTCTAGACACTTTCCCTAGGCAGAGGAAAAGACTGGCTGTATTGGACGTGGCATTGAGGGTGCAGCAGGACTCTGAGCTATTGGAGGAGCTTAACTTGGAATCAAATCAGGATGGGGCAATTCTGGTTCTCTCACCGCAAACTCCTCTTGAAGGTCCTCCAGACTCCAGTTCCTCTGCTGGAGCATCTTCTGAGTAAGAACATGGCTGGTTGTTTTCAGGAGCTGCACTGTGACATCTCTGGGGGTGGAGACCAATCGAATGGGTTCTGTGTTGCTCAGGGAACTCATGTCCAGCACCAGTGAAACATTGGAGCCCCTTCTGAAATGCAAAGAAGCCTGAATGTGCAAACTATCAGTCTGGAGAAAGCAATCCATAGCAGGGCCAACCCTACCGTTAGGCAGAGTGAGGCAGCTAATTTGGGGTCTCACGAAAGTGCAGCAAATTGTTAGTTATTTAAGTTATTATTGTTATATTTTTACTAACTGACCAGGGGTGGGGTTGTCTCAGGTGTCAAAATAACTTGGCTATGCTTGGGTGGGTTCTTGACTTGGGGGAGGGAGTGCGATTTGCTGCTCTGCCTCAGGCAGCAAAGTGTCCAGTTACGCTGGCTGGGGCATGCTGGGAGTTGTAGGGCAAAAACATCTGGGGACCCAAGCTTGGAGAACACTGCTCTATATAACAAAAAGAGCACGCTTTGGTTCCTATAATAGCCATCACAGCATGAGAGATGCCTTCACTCATACAGACATAGGCAAACACGTGTCAAGAAGACATGATGCCAGGAGTTATTTACTGGCTACATTTGCATCCTGTTCCTCCTGCAAGGAGCAGATAGTAGAACTTTAGCCACAAGACAACCCTGTGTGGTTGATTAGTCTAAGAGAGCCCTACTTATTTATTTCTATTTATATCCCACCCTTCATTAAAAAAAAATATTTAAAAAAATCCACAGGGTGGGTAACAATATTAAAACAATAAAATACAACAAACAATATTAGAACAATAGAATAGATCACATCTATTACAACCAATAACAAGCAGCAGAGAGAAACAAATACACAACAGAGATCCAGTCATATTCATTGACCATTCATAAATGCCTGGGCAAACAGGTCTTGGCTTGGTGCTGAAACACTATTAAAGTGGGCTCCAGGCCTATCTGTAGGGGGTGGGCATTCCAGAGTTGGGGCACCACCATGGAGAAAGCCCTATCATGTCACCACCTGACGTGCTCTGCCTCAGGCAGCAAAGTGTCCTGTTACAATGCTTCCCTCTATATACTGTAACAAAAAGAGCACACTTTGTGGTCCCTATAATATAGCCATCATGGCATGAGAGATGTCTTCACTCCCATTGTCCTAGTGGTGGGACAATGGGATGGGCCTGTCCCCCAGATCTAAGGACCTGGGCAGGCTTGATTCAGGAAGAGGTGTTCCTTCAAGGGGACCACCCTGAGGTCTGCTGGCTATCTAGCAAGCGTGAAAGCAGGGTTTTCTATACACTACACTGCGCTGCACTGCACTGGCTCTCCAGATTGCAAAGAATGGAATGCAGATTACAGAATCAATCAAAACAGATCCTTAGAGACTATGCTTGAATATACAACATACCAGCAATAAATTAGCTACACATTTATCAGGACAGCAGCTCTCAAGTGTCATGTATTGACCAGCCAGAGGGTTTCCATGTCAGGCCAGTGTTAGGCTGATATTCTGATGGATAAAAATTATCTTGAAACTGGTCCAGAGTACACTTGCATGCTGCTGGAAGCAGCTTAGTCCCTGCCCTATCAAGGCACTATGCGTGCTTCTGTGCTGCATCTTCTTCTTTTCATCTGTTAAGTTAGCCTTCCCCAACCTGGTACCCTCCAGATGTGTTGGACTGCAACTCCCATTATTCCCAGCCAGCATGGTCAATGGCTATGCTGACTGGAGATGATGGGAGTTGCAGTCCAACACGTCTGGAAGGCACCAGGTTGGGGAAGGCAGTGCTAAGTCTTAGAGAGCATGACTTCCTTTCTCACTGAGTAACACCACAGTGGACTCTGTACGGACACCTTCCCGGGTCCTGGTATCTACACCAGGATTCTGGAACACTGGAGCACCGGCAACTTACCTATCCTGCAGACGCACATGTCTCTTAACTTCCTGACTGTTACGGGTATCCTTGTCCATTCCCGCCCTCATTCGCTCATGTAGCAGGCTGGAACTACGAACTCTGGGGCATGCTGAACAGGCCAGGACCATGCTGTGCCAGCGAGGGATTCTCTGCACTGTGGCACGAGAGGCCAGTAAGCAGAGCGAGCCCTGAGAGCAGGTACCATGCAGGTCAGTGGGCCTGTGGGGTTGGAGAGCCACCTAGTTGAAACCACAAAGCAAATTGTTCATCACAGAGAGCTCCGCCGTCTTCCTGCACGTCAGTCAGGTTCCTACTAGGGACTAACGCAGCACGACAATAATCAGCCCCGCAACAACCAAACACAGAAGTCTTGCTCAGAGAATGCTGAGCTCCTGGATGTCCTTGGCACATACTGAGGGGACTGAACGTGCCTCCAGGCCTGCAAGAACGAGTCACTTCCTACATTCCTGTAGGGAAAGTTCCCAGGTTTCAGAAGAGAGCCATTCATGCGGGGCAGCCTTCCCCAACCTGGTGCCCTTCGGATGTGTTGAACTACAATTCCCATCATCTCCAGTCAGCATAGCCATTGGCCATGCTGGCTGGGAATGATGGGAGTTGCAGTCCAACTCATCTGGAGGGCACCCGGTTGGGGAAGGTCAGCATAGGGGCTGGAGCAAGCCTACTACCTATATCATCCCATGGACCCATTCACCAAATTTGAACCTGCAGACAGTAAACCCTGCCCAGCCTGGATTTCCCAACTGGCAGTCTAGCTTACAGCAGTCCAGTTTAGGAACATTAAAGGAGAAGGACAGAAAGAGCATAGAAATGGACAACCAAGTTCATGAAACGTATACAGCCATCGTCACAGTGGCTTTTTTCAAGGAAACCACAAGCTGATTGAATAAAACATGTACCATGTTTCAAGTAGTTCCAGATCTGCTGGACTATACAGAAGAGACACTGCACTCTTGCCTGACCTCAGTGCCCATATTTTACTTCCTCCTCCTTCCATCTCCACATTACCATCAGGAGATACGGAGATTTTCTCCCATGCCCACCCTAATCTCAGTGCTCCGGATGAGATTTTTACTCACCCAATGCTCTCAGCAGCACCATCTCCCCTGCTGTTTCTAGCCAACTACTGGAGCTCTTAAGAGATATGCATGCAGGGTGAGCACACACGCACAAAAGTGAATGCAGGAAATTCCTTGTCATCAAGCTGGTGGCTGCTCTGACACTTCCCCCTCTTGCTCCACCCTTGCAGCCACCCACACATGTACTGGCCACAAACTTCACAGTTCCATCCGCAGATACATGCAGCCCCTTGAGCTCTTGACAAGGCTGCCTGGAGAATCGGATCTTATCTGTGTGTCTTGCACTTAGGATCACCAGACATTCTCTTACTAACAGCCCAACAGAATACGGGGTGTCTCTTACTGTGGACACCGCAGCTGCAGAATGTCTCCTTAGATGTTTGCTCTGCTAACCCTGCATGCTATTTACACCTGCTGTACAGATGAGGAACCTGAGCCAGTCTGCAAGGAAGAAGAATGTAACAAGACAAAACTCTGGTAGCAGAGAAAATTCTAGGTCTCTGTCTGAATATGATCTGACGAGGCTTATAATAGCAGAGTGACTTGTGCTACCAAAGACAAAACAGAAGCATTTGTGGGGTACGTATCTAGGGTGCATTTAGGCGACCAGCTAACGTGTGATGTTTCTGGGGCTAATTCCAGCAGGAAAGCATAAGAATCTTGATGCCAGAATCTGGTGGTATCCCTATACCTGGAGTGTTATACCATGGGATACTATTGTTTCTAATAGAAATTTGGCCTGCTGCAGCAGGGCATTTGCACACACAAAAATGTTTTTGAGCCTCTCACAGAGCAAGCCCATGCATGCTTACTCAGAAGTAAATCTCACTGTATTCAATAGAAATTACCCCTAGGTACATGTGTACAGTATTTGTGTCAGTGCTGAGCAGACTTTAGGCTTACAGGGTGCACCAAATGGAGCCAGGTGCAATATAGTTGCTCAAGAAGGTGGACATGGAATTGCAGAGCAATGTGCTTCTGAGCACATGGTCAGCTCAGGAATATGTTTTCAGTTCCGGAACTGGAGCTTGCACACAAATCCGTCCACGCACAAATCTCCTATTTCCCCCACAAGTTTTCTTGATTTCAGCGGCCTAATTTAAGGGGGGGGGGAGTTTTTGTTGTTGTCACTGTTAAACCAGAGCCAAAAACCCTTGCTGATCTACTGCAAATCAAGTAGAGATCTACCAGTAGATACTGATCTACCTTCTGCCTCCCCATAAGAAGATAAGAAGAGTCATGCTGGAACAGATCAAAAGCTTATCTAGTCCAGCATTCTGTTTACCCAGTGGCCAACCAGATGCTCATGGGAAATCTATAAGCAGAACGTGATCACAACAGCAGTGTCCTACTCTTGTCCCCAGTAACTGGCATGCAGAGGCATGCTGCCCCTGATACTGGAGGCAATATAGCCATAATGACTAGTAGCCATCAATAGCCATGAATTTGTCTAATCCCCTTTTAAAACTCTCCAAGTTGATGGTGATCACCCTGATTTATATCACATGTAAATGTGGTTAATGAGGGATAGAATGCTGAAGAGAGACATTTGATAATACATTGTACATTCTGGCCAATGTAGTTTTTGCCTGTACGTTCCAAACTGATTTTTTAAAAATAACAACCAAGTTCAGACCTCATGTGTGAAAATTCCCTCAGGATACCTAGGTATGGTGAGATGAATGTCAGGGGAAAGCCTGGAGATTCACTGAAGAAAACAAAAGGTTAACAAAGTAGCTGTTCAGTTACTGCCACACTAAGGAAAGTGAATCTTAGGTTCATCCCGACAAATTTACTCTGAATAACCCCAGCATACAGACAAGAAAGAGGACTAGATTAATCCATCTAGCTGCATGTTAGCTAGATAGTTGGCCTAAGATACCATCACTAATTGCCCAGTCCTCTGCATATTTCCTTAAGTCCCACTGAATTCAATTGTACTTACTCTAAGATAAGTGTGCTTATAATTGCAGCCTAAGGCTGTATTTTTCAATCTGGGATTTCATGATTCTTATGAAATCCAATAGTTTCCCCATGAACAACTCCACTCCCTTTGTGGGAGGCTTGATTCCCTGAAGAGTCATACTTGTTGGAGTAGTTTAAAAATCGTCTGGTACCTTGAACTGGAAGCTGCTGTGTACAGCTACAAACTCTGCATGGGTGCTGATGTTTCTTTGGCCATGTTCAGTAGTGCAGCTATGGCTGGACCTTAGGGCCAAAGTCCCCACAGCCCAGACCTCCCCCAAAGGGCAGGTGATGGGTCCAGGGGCAAAGAGGCTCAGTGTCAGCACCTGGGCTGGACCCACTGCATTTGACGCTGCTCATCGCAGTATCCTTTCTTCTCATAAAAAAAATAGATAGATAGATAGATAGACAGACAGACAGACAGACAGGGGGAGGTGGCTGGGAGGTACATAGTTACAGATACTCATTATTTTTACTTTAAAAATATATTATCCTTTCCTACAACAAAATTGCACTTATTCCCAGGGAAATGCATTTAGCATCAGGGCAGCAGAAGCAAACTCCATTTTATTCCTGTAATCATGATGGTGCTATGATTTAAACAACATGATTAAATACCGGTCCATTGAAGTTGGGGTAGAAGGAACATTTTTTCAACGCTAGTAGTCTTTGCTTCTTCCAGTACACTGACATTTGTTTGCCATCTCCCAAAGCAGTTACTTTATTCCCAACTCAAGGATGGAAAGTGGAATATTGGTGGTCGGTATAAGAGGTTTAAAGATGTTCTTAAGACTAATCTTTAAAAAAATGCAATATAAACATCGAGAACTGGGAAGCTCTGGCCCATGAACAATCTAACTGGAGGTTGGCCTTTCACATGGACTTTGAAGAAGCCCGAGTGCAAGGTGAAAGGGAGAAACGTGCTAAGCTAAAAGCACGTCAAATGAATCCTTTACAGGACCATCTTCCATCTGGTAACCTGTGTCCTCACTGTGGGAAGCTGTGTGGATCTAGAATTGGCCTCCACAGTCACTTACGGACCCATCGCTAGAGTCTACACAATTTTACACAATTTCCTCTTTATATCATTTCTCTTTGTAATTTTATCCTGGAAGACAATCTTACTCAGCCATGAGTGACCGCCTACTACTACATGATTTAAAGGAGTTCAAAATATGAAACTGCACATGCTCAGACTATTTCTTCTTTTATCAGGATTGGCAAACTATATTGTTTTGTTTTGCTAGTGTAACAGGAATGTAGAAGCGTCTGCAAAGCATGAAATGGCAGGGAAGGCGGGGGGGGTGTTAGTTGTGTGCTTCACAACTAAAGTAACACCATATGGCCATCTAAAGCCACCCCCCACCCCCGATAAGACCACTCAGGGCATAAAATTACCTAGCTGCACCACTGGCCAGGTTTAAGATTTTTTTAAAAAATCTAAATAATACAGAAGAGGTAGGAGAATAAACTGACCAAAAATAAGTGTGTTGACACAAAATTATTGCAAAGGAAGTCCACACCGTATTACACAGCAACATGATTAGGCAACACAATGTCAGTTGAAACATGCTGCAGTTAAGATCTAGTGCAGATAACGATCATTAGGAGGACTCTTTTCCATTGTGACCAATAAAGTATTGGGTCCTGAACAAGCCACAGGCAAATGAGAAATGGATGTGGGCAGCAGCATGGACAAAATATGTTCAGCCAACAAACATGGTGGAAATGTAACAAGAGTATATTTTTCAATGTATCAGATAATAACCCCAAATCCATATCTGTTCAAATATCAATTGGATGAAGTCTTAGGGATCTGAAGTCTCTTCAAATCCAGTCTTAATTTTGGCTACCGCTACTCTGAATATAGAGCAAAAGTAGATAAGGTTCAAGGATCACAGGTAAAGTAATGAAAGAGCCAGGGAAAACTCCATAAGCAGACAGGTGCATTATCTTTAAACCAGACTTAGTCTGTCTTCTGTAAAGACAGAATGGCCACCCTAAATTGGGCTTTAGCATTTCAGAAACATGTCGAAGTGGAACAAGACACAGGAGTGGAAGTCTGAACACCCTGCTCTGAAGACTTGCATTGCCTGGATTAAATGTGAATGACATTAAAACCAGCTGTGATTGAATCTACTTATTTTTTTTGGGGATGCAGCCTGGGACATAAACTGGCATGTTTAAATTCTGGGAGAGGAAGGATTCCCCCTGATTCCTTTGAACTTGAACATTTTTTTAAAAAGCTGGGCATGGGGATCAGAGTGTGTGTGTGTGTGTTTAAAAGATGCCACTTAGGGCTTCTCTATATGAGGCATTTATTGTGTGCTAGTGATTCCTCACACACAGTAGTTTGTGGGTGCTTCGCAAGACGTCATCCTCCTCCAGGGCCTCTCCCGTGCTTTGCAACCATTTCTGTGGGGTTTTTTAAATGGAGGAAAGTCTGGCATTATTTAGAAATCGCACTATGTGAAGTTCGTGTATTTTCGCAATTCTGCTATATCGCAGTGCCACCTTGTGGTTGTGTAATGGAACATATAGAAAAGCAGAGAAAGAAAAGCCCTGGGGGGGGGCATGTGTAAAGGAGCCAATCTTAATCCCACAAAGAACCCAGAAGCCTCAGGAAAGTGGCAGATTAAAAGCCTCATGTAGAGAAGCCCTTAAAGTGCATGGACATTTGTCTGTAAAACAAATGGCCATGCACTTTATGCTGCAAACAAGGTATCCTTATCCATTGGTCAGAAAGACACAGGATGACTAGTTACCTTTTTGCTAATATCTTCAATCTAGGCACTTTCTTACTTTGGGCTTTTTATGTAGAGCTCCTACACTTTTGAAGTATTTTCAAGGTCAGTGATGTTTTGAATAAAAGGTTAATATCATCAGCATCTTATAAAATATTGTTTTGTCTACCCTTGCATGAAACTGTATCATATATGGCAAAATAGCATAGTCATATGGGTAAGAATCTGCATGCAGATGTATGGTTAGGGATATGGAAAATTAATTCTAGGTTATCTATTTGTAGCCAGATTAATGTGAGCAAACCCTTATTTAGATAGCATACTACTCTTCAGATTAAACATATAATTAAGAATGGATGTGGGTTGTGATAGAAAAGTTGTGAAGAATGAGGTTTGTATATTTCTGTCATGTGCTCAGGGCTTTTGGCAGGAAGTTGTAAAAGTGATTCTATTGATCATTAGTGATTCCTTTCCTTTGGGATCTCCCCTTGTGTTCCTGAAAGGAGAATGGAAAGAATTCCAATTTCTAATTCCTAATGAATGAATCATGCAAATTGTACCTGCAGGAAAAACTTTGCATTGCATAATATTGAAACGCTCCTGTCTGAAATAATGGCTTTCAACATTTTGGGGTTTTGCAATAAACTTACTGAGCAGTTTTCAAAAAGCAAGAGGAGTTAAGAGAAATCAGTTAATGAACATGTGGGTACCATTGTTTTCATATGTAGATACCAATAATATCAATGACTCAAACTGGACATGTATAGGAATGTTAACCTTATTTATGGGTTACATATTACATTAACACACACCACAATGGGGGGTTGGGGTGGAAGGGGGGCTGAGTTCTGTTCTTCTGTTTTTCTTTTGTTTCTCTTGTTATTCTGTTAAACTGATGATTTCCTGCTGGGTCAAATGTTATATCTGTAATTTATGTTTGTAATATTTTACATATTTTTAAATGTTGATACGCCTGCTGTTCTAAAACAAATTTGATATATCTCTGAAATTGTTTAGTAAAACATCATGTAAAAAAGGATGGACATACGTACTTGTATGTTGCTGATTATAATGTTGGGTGAAGATTGGATCTTACATTCTAATTATACTGTATCTCAGAGTATGACTGTGATCCTATACTACACACTTACCTGGGAGAAAGTTCCACGGAGCTCAACTGGGACTACCTCTGAGTAGACATGTATAGGATCACACAGTATGTTATGTTTGGGGCATTAAAACATCTGTTTTCTTCTCCCACCCGCTCTCTACAATTTGTTGTTTGTGTAATGTAAAAACAAAAATCAATAACACATTGTGTGTGAGTTTTTAAAAAACCGAAGAAAACAGCAGTGGATTTTCAGACAATACAGTAGCAATGATGCAGATTTATCTAATATGATGTGGTCTGTATGTACTGCAACTGAACTAACCTGCACTGAACTAATTCCCTAGCACTGCTCAAATTATTTGCAGATGCATTTTGACCTGTTCTGATTAGTAGAGCCCATGCAGGTTTTCATTCTGGAATGTGGATGCTTTATTACTGTTATCACAAACCTGCTCGAATAAGGTATTTCATATCAAACAAAAGAAGCACACGCTAGACAACATTTATGTTTCATTTACAAACAGCTCTCTTCTGAAAATGCAGATGTAGAGAAATCACTTAGCATGTTTGCATTTTATAGTTAAGCATCAACAGAATCATCGAATACAGAGCACACATACATTTGGTAATATTTATAGATACTGATTAATTACATTCATTTTTTCAAAGCCTGACCTTCCCTGGGGTTTGGGCTGTAATTATCAATAACAGGAAGTGAAATTGACAGAATGGTTGAGAAAAAGAGACACAGCAGAGGAGGTGGAAGAGGAAGTGGTTAAAAAACGGCTCAGTTCTATCTTAGATGCGACAACTCCTTTGCAGACTTTGTGCAAAATGAAACCAGTGCTGGGATCCTTATCTCCCCTGGGATCGGTTCAGACCTTAATCAGCAAGAACACAAGCTTCCTATTCATGCTTGTTAAAAAATAAGGTAACACTACAAATCAAGGGAATTTAAAAATATTCTCCACTTCCACACTTTGCCTTCTGCCTCCAGCCAACCTTTCTGTTATACAGTAGTTTTACAACTGGAACCTCTTCACATTTACTTGGAAGTCTACACATGCTGGTTTAGTTCAGCAGAATAAGGGCACAATCCTATAGCATGTTTAGACAGAAAAAAGTCCTACAACTCCCTGCATGCTCCAGCCAGCATGGCTAGGTGGGGGCATGCTGGGAATTATAGGACTTTTTTTCCTGTCTAAACATGCATAGGATTATGCCCTAAGGCATTAGAATCTTGAGGTGGTAGCATGGATTGGACCACTTCAGAGTGCATGTGGGGTGCTACAATGTTTGTATGCCCCCCATGTAAAAGCAACAACAACCACACACACACACACTCCCTTTAAGCACAACTAGCACAGCAAGATACAGGTTTCATGTTGTGCTAATGTTTGATTTGCAGGGCTTTTTTTTTTTTTTTTTAATGTAGGGGAATATTTAACAAATGTAATGTCCTTCCTGCCGTCTGAAGTAGTACATTCCATTCTGCCACCTCATTCTGTTATATAGGCAGTATCCTATTGTGCCCGTAAGCCAGCAGGAGCAACTGCTCACACAACAGGGTTTTTGTGGTTCTAAAAATAACTCAGAATGAGTGGGAATACTCATTTCCAGAAAGGGGCAGGTCAGTGGAGCTCTGCTGACCTGTCCCAGCCTGGAAACATGCGTTTCCTCTCGTTCCTGGCAGAACCGCAAAAGCCCCATTGCAAGAATGAGCGCTCCTGCTGGTGCAAAAGAAACAGTGGAAGTGCAGTGGCACTATAGAATATTGCCTAATGCAGGGCTCTCCAACCTTGGGTCCCCAGATGTTGCTGACTGGGAATTATGGAAGCTGTAGTCAAACATATCTAGAGGGTACCCGGTTGTGGAAGGCTGCTTTAGCCAAACAGTTTGGAATTCCCCATACAATTTTGTAGAAATGAAGTCATATAATATTCTGGCCAATTCTGGCCAATGTTTCAACTATCATTTCTCCCACAGTCTTAATTCTCTTGAGTTTGCAAACTACACCCCTGACCCCAGAGGGAATGGGAGAGTCACTTCCTGAAAATGTACTCACAGGTCCAAGATTAACTGCTCAGGAAGCCACTGTCCTACTCTGGGTCAGATTCTGTGCTAGGCAAATAAAGGGAAGGAAGTCAGTTAGGCGGGTGGGCAAATAGTCAAGTGCAGAGTTATATCAATCCAGTACAGGATCAGTTTAAGGCAGAAGTAGTCAAGATGCAGGCAGTCATTAAAGCATAGCATTACCAGGCAAGTAGGTGATTTCCAAAAGAAAGGTCTGAGACACAACCAAGATCAAAACATGGGAGAGTAGTCTAGCAGAAATGCAGTCCAAAAAGCAGAGGAGTTCTGAAGTCAGTAGCACAGAGGTTCAGTCAAAAGGCAAGGGCAAGGACCCAAGATACAGGGCACTGGGCCTGAAAGTGAGATCCTCTTGGGGGCTAGGTGGTCACTCAGCCTCTGCTTCAGAGGCACGGTTCCCCTTCTCCTGAGGGGATGGGTCCGTGGTCATCTTCCCTGAGGGTCCAGGGTCTCCTGACATGGGTTGCTCCTTGGCATTGTCTATCTGGCAGCTCTAGCTCCTCGGGGGAGGATTCCTCCATTGGGAGCATGACTGCAGCCAAGTCAAAGCTGGATCCCTCAGGAGACGTGACAAGCCATGGCACACAGCCTCCATGTTTCTCTCTGTGCCTGTTGGCTGCTAGAATGACTCAGCCACTCATCGTCTCCCATGCCTGCTGCAATGCCAACAGTTATACTCCCAAGGTGCAGCTCTGTAACAGCCAGCAAGGTAATAGTCAGAGGCACTGGCTTAACATGAAAAGAACACATGAAAAGAGCAATGCGTACATACGATAAGGCCCTGGTCAGGCGATATGTTAATGATACAAAATGGCCAGTTGCAAATGCTGCACATACACATGCCAGCCACATGGAGTATTTGTACGAGTAAGTGCTTTTTCTAGAGGAGGATTTAAATTAGGTTACTACAGGTTACAGAGAAGCCAACCTAAGGAATCTTTGGGAATAAGCTGGGAGGAATATGCTAGGGGTGTGCAAGATTTTTTGTTTGCTTGTTTTGTTATTCCATTTATTTTTGTTATTCAAAATTTGACTCATTTTATAATTCATACAAGTGTTGAAGTAAGATTCCATGGCTAGTCCAGGTAACTTCTGTACATGGACTGGAGGGGGGTGCCATCTCATCCTTTGTCTCAGACAGCAAAATGACTTGGGCCAGCCCTGAGGAGGGAGGTTCTCAGATGGAGCTGTATCCAGGTGCCTGACTCCTGCTGCTTCTTTTCCACATTCTCGGGCATTCTGGGGGGAAATGGCAGCCCCAGTGGCAGCCACCATTTTTGTGTGGCAGACACCGAAATCAGCTGCTGTGCCAGACAAAGATAAATCCCTGCCACCCCCAGCTGAGTGACGAATGGATACAAATGGGATAACAAAAATGAATCCATTCAGTATTCACACTGTTCATTTTATAACAAATGAAAACTGAACTGAATGGGTCCTATTTGGTTCAATTTTTCATTCATTATGCAATTAATGTACACCCTTTAAGCAATGTGAAAGGGCATTTGGGTATGATGAAGGCAGTGTGCATGCTGTGATTATTGGGGAGAGTAGAAACTGCAGAGTCCTGGGAACCTCAGATTTTCTTGATGATGATGATGATGATGATGATGATGATGATGATGATGAAGAAGAAGAAGCAGCAGCAGCAGCAGCAGCAGCTGCCGCCACCCTCATAGCTGAAAATATGTGCTTGAAAGTGTGTGGGCAATGTCTGCTGAACACGGGGTGGGGGGAGGCTTCGGTGCCTTGCAGAGCTCCTCCCCCCTTATGCCTAGTAAGAATAGGGGGGGAATGCAAAATAGTAAAACACGCACACACAAAGAAATGATACAAATGTGCCCCACTTGCCCCATTTACACAGGCTGCAGAATTCAGCTGCACAATTTGTGCAGAATTTGGATTGCTTTGGTAGAGAACTTCAATATTTTTCAGAGCAGAGTGCACACAGTCCTGGGGGGCGGGGTGGGGGGAAGGCTGACTAATATTTTTTTAAAAAAGAAATCATCAACATAGTTCATAGTTCTTTTGAATAGGAAAAAGGAAGGGGAACCAAACTATTTGTTTACAATACAGCACCACTAGTTCCTATTCCCTTGTTAACATACAAAGCTGTTTTATACTGAGTCAGATCCTTGGTGCACCTAGTTTAGGGCGCAATCCTATGCATGTTAGGCAGAAAAATGTCCTACAACTCCTAGCATGCCCCAGCCAGACATGCTGGGAATTGCAGGACATTTTTCTGTCTAAACATGCATAGGTTTGCGCCCTTAAAGTACTCTTATCTGGTGGCAGCTCTCCAAAGGCAGGGATCACTCTCAACCCTTCTTACCTGAAATCCTTTTCAATGGAGATTCTGCTTGGGATTGAACCTGGCTAGATCCTTATGCAAACACAGTAACTGACTCCCTTCTATTGGTTTGGTTTTAGTATTCATTCCCCCATCTTCAATCTGAGAAGCTTTGCAGAATGGCATAGAGGAATTGTTAAAATCCGTAACAAAAGACCAATAAAACGGATTTAAAAACACCTCACACAGAGAGTTACAATCAACAGATTTAAAATGCCTAGGAAATAGTTTTTTTTAAGAAAGGGTTTTATCTGGTGCAGAAAAGATATCAGACTTTGCACTAGTAATTTTTATTGTAAATCTCAACAAAACCATTTTAAAAAGGGGGGAAAGGAAAGGAAAAATATAACTACATAAATTTGAATAGTTTCAATTGATAAATGTGAAATGTACACACACACACACACACACACACACATAAATACAACTTTCTAAAAAAAATACATAAACCAACAAAGGCAGCTGCACTGCCTAGTTGGTCACCCACCCTGGCGACAGCAGTGGTGGCACTGCCTCCTCACTTGAGACAGCAAAATATGTTGGTCCAGGCCTGTCTAAATCCCCTTTCCACCATGCCCAGCAGGCACCATTTCCCTCCACCTTCGTTCTCCTCCCTCCCCTTATAGCGTGCATGTCCTGTGGAGTCCATGCCTGTGAATAACATCCTAAATGGGAGTAACCAGAGAAATGCAAGGTAAACATCTTTCTTTAGAAAACTATTTCCCAGACTCCCCAGGGTCTACCTTTGAATTAGGTATATCAAACCAATATACTCATTCACCACTAGGGAGCACAATTCCCCACATTCCTCCCAAGCATTTTAATCTAACAACATTTCCATTTCCTGGAAGCTCAAGCTGCACAAATCTTTCCTAAGCATTGCAAGAAAAGGATGGATCCTTTCTACATGTTTCTGGCCAGCCAGTTTCTGCTGTGATTTGTTTCCCAATCTTCTGCCCCATGTTGATCCACAAGCTATTAATCTCCATTTAGAGTATGTCCACTCCATCATCAAATGTAGCCCATTGCAAGGCTATGGTGGTTCCTGCTGATTACTTGGGCTATCCCTCCTAACTTAGTGGTACAACATAAATCCCTGAATCTAAATTAATCAGTTATACTCCTCTTTAATTTCACTTCTCAGCAGGATCCCAAGCATACTCCAGCACCAACCGTGACTTTAGATGGTACCTGTCAACCAGTATCGCTAGCCACAAATATTCAGGGATTGTAAAGTTGATTCCCACTGACTTTTAAATCTTGCATTAAATATTATACTGTATATGGATTTATTTTGTGCTTGCCGCCCTCCTTTCGGAGCATTTACATCATGTTTCCAGCTGTCTCTCGTAACCAGAAAAGTTAAGATCAGGTTGTATCCTACTGGGACACCTTCATGGCAGGCTCTCAGAAGCATCTGCCTGGCTGTTGAAAGCCAACATCACAGTCAGCACCTGACATTTCTATATTATAGAAGTTTTGGCTGTGGCATTCTCTACCTACACAAGGCATTTATTGTGTGCTCGTGATTCTTTACTCATGGTAGTTTGCGGTGGCTTTACACAACATGATCCTCCGATGCCTATCCTGTGCTTTCCGAGCATTTCCCCGCTGTTTTTTAGAGTGAGGATAATGAGCTATTATTTAGCTATCACGCTAAAACAAGCACATGTATTTCCGCATTGTGTTATACCACAGCGCCACCTTGTGGTTGTGTAATAGAACATATAGGAAGGCAGAGAAAGAAAACCTCCAGAAAACTTACACCCACAAAGAAAATGGAAGAAGGCTCGGTAAAGTGCCAGCCAGGTTAAACGCCTCATGTAGAGAAGCCCTGTACAAGTCCCAGTATGCACTGTAGCCAATGGGATTCCCATCCATCTACCCTTTCCAAAGACGTGTCACAAGTGCATTAAACTTTGCCCAACTGCTAAGATTAGACAAACTTTTTGCACTGCATTGTCATCATGAAACTTTATGGATCTTCAGGCTTGTTAGATACATTCCAAGGCTCATCGTAGCTCAGGGATCCACAATATGCCTGCCTACAACCCACAATAAATTTGCATGTCTCATGTAGGCAATAGATAGATAAATTTTATTTCGGTCACAGACCAGAGATACAAGACAGAGCAATAAGATCAATACAAATATAAAAGCAATAAAAAACATATAAGGTAAGGTAAACCTTAACCGCTAATTTAAAAAATACACGTTAGCACATTATATATTAGATTTCTTCATGACTTGACTCCTTAGTTTTATTGCATGAAGGCAATCATTGGTCTAGTATTTGGTGAATGGGAGGGGCACCACTTATATCAGCCTTCCCTAACCGGCACCTTCCAGATGTTGTGGACTTCAACTCCCATCAGCCCCAGCCAGCATGGCCAATGGTCAGGAATGCTGGGAGTTGTAGTCCAAAATATCTGGAGGGCAGCAGGTTGGGTAAGTCTGGCTTATACTGTCATTCAGTAGGGTTATGTGTGAAGTTGCCTCATGCCATGCGGTACCTGTATAAAAATGTTAGATTTCTATTGCAGTTGCAATGTTTGCAGTAGAGGCCCAAGAAACCTTTTTTTGCAGTCTTTGCTGGGCAAGTTGCCTATAGTTTAGACCTCCAGAGGTGTTGAACTACAATTCCCATTACCCCCAGCCAACAGGGGGCTCACTGGCTGGAGAAAATGGTCATTGTAGTCCAACACATCTGCAGGGTGCCAGCTTCGGAGGGCTGGAGTAGACCCATACAGATTACCTACCATCTATTCGCTCAAACCTCCCAAGATCTGACACTGTGGTTCAAGGCCAGAGTAGTGGGTCACCTGTTGACCTTGACTGCAGAAATCGGGCTCCACACCTGTACTGGGTCACTGAACTGGTTTATCATAACTGAGTGTTTATACAGCTCTTTGGGAGGGCTCTTAATGAAGGCCAGCTCCAGTTTTGAGGTGACCTTTGGGAAAGTGGCCTCTGGTGGTTTCCCTCTTACACAGGGCCTGCCCAAGACGTTCTGCTGTCTGAGGCAAATAAAAAGATGCCCCCCCCCGGCCCGCATTCCACATACAGAAGCCAACTGGCAATGGCAGAGTGTCCTCCAGCACACCTGAGGGCAGCAAGCTAATTTAGAGGGTGCAGGACAGGGCAGGCCGTGTGGACACAGTGCTGTCCTCCAACAGAGAATTGCCAGAGGGCCTGAGGAGCGATGACTGGGGGGCTGCCACTGCTGCCCATCAGCCTCTGCCGCCTGAGGCAGTTGCCTCACTCTGCCTAATGGAAGGGCTGACCATGCTCCTACATTAGTGGGCCCCTCGTCCTATATGTGTGACCCTGGTGAGCTGGCCTGGCAGCTGTGACAGCAGCAGCACTCCAGTCAGCCATCTTAATTAAGGAAGGGTGGCAATGGGTTGGTAGGGTTGTGCTGAAGTGGCCAGTGCACAGTTAATTCAACGCACCACGAAGGGGTTTTAATTTTGGTCACACTGACCACAGGAACTCAAGTTGACCCCAGATGAGGCAACGTGAGAGAAAGAAAGCAGAGGGCAGATTATATTTGGGTAAAGGATATATTTGGGACTAGGGTCCACACCCAGAGAGGTGATCTCTTCATTTGTATTTGCAAACAACATCTCCTAGGGACAAAAAGCAGAAGCTGAACAGATGAGGAGGAAGAAGTGACCATCACAGAAAGGTGATGGGGGTGGGGAGAGAAAAGTGAAGAGCTGAGAAAGAAGAGCCTCTGAATGTTTATTTATTATATTTATACCCCGCCTTTTTTCCTGCAAGGAACCCAAGGCGGCTTACATTATCTTAATCCTCCTCTCCATTAATCCTCACAACAACCCCGTGAGGTAGGTTAGGCTGAGAGTCAGTGACTGGCCCAAAGTCACCCAGTGAGTTTCATGGCTGAGCGGGGAATAGAACCCGGATCTCCCGAGTCCTAGTCCAACACTCTCACCACTATGCCACACTGGCTCAGAGGCTGGCAGGGTTTTCTCTCATGGGATCTGGCTCAATAATGTGTCGAATCCAAAGGCAGGGAACGGCAGAAATAGAAAGCAGGCGGTGGTGCAGCAGCTAGGTAATGCTAGACCCAGGATTTAATGGTCTTATGAGGGCCCCCTTTTGATGGCCTTGTGTATTACTTTAGCTGTGAAGCACACAACTAACATTTCTCACCACCACCACCACCACCACCACCACCACCACTCCATGCTTTACAGCTGCTTCTACATTCCTGATATATTAGAGCAAGCAAACAAAAAAAGCAAACACCCTGATATACAGATAAAGAAATACCTACTCTGAGCACATGCAGTTTAGCATTCTAAGCTCACTGAAATCATAGCACCATCATGACTATAGGAGTAAAATGGAGTTTGCTGCTGCCACCCTGATGTTAAATACATTTACTGGGGGAATAAACATCCTTTTGTTGTGGAAGGGGATAATATATTTTTTTAAAGAAAATATCTCTCTTCATCACCTGCTGGTCTCTGCTTGGTCATTTCGGGGTGACGGCCTGGGGCTGGGGACAAAGGCAGAGGAGGAAACACAAGGACAGAAGAAGAGTCTCTCGACAGGCTGGTGACTGCGGGGCAGAGCAGAGGCAGATGGCAACAGCTAGGGCCTGGGGCCCGTCGCTCAGGAGATGGCTTAAAGCAGGCCGCTTCAAACCACTCCCTCTTTTGTCCCAGCACTGTTCTTGGGTGCCTCCCTTTCTCTGCAGGGCTCTGGAGGTTTGGAGAGAGGATTGGGGCGGGCCCAAGCAAGTCACCCACAAGGGCCTGCTGGGACTTGCGAGCCGCGCTCTGTGCATAACCAAAAGAGTGAATGCACCAGGCAGCAGTAGCAGTGTCTGTCTGTAAGGAGAGACCTTGCAGAGCGAACCTTGGAGAATCGCAGCAAGAACAGGTAGGCACCCCCCAAAACAGAAATCCCCAGGGCCTGGCCGGAGAGAACAGAGGGAAAGGTGTAAAGCTCTGTTAAAGTTTTCAGATCAGGCACCAGGCTGTGGTGTATGATATAGATATGGATGGAGGAGGGGAGATGGGATATCATCCATTGATTCTGCACAGGGTCTACTACTACAGCGGCCATGTATCCTACTTTTGAGAGGACTGTCCTCTATCTGGAGGGCTGTCCAGTCCAAGTCCGGTTTAAAGATAAAGAACCATAAAATGAGAGAGCAGGGGCCTTGAAGTTGACCATCAACAGTTAGCACCTGGGCAGCTGGTCACCTGATCACAGCCTCCCCCCCAACACCATGGTGAGATGCATTGTATCTCCTTTTAAATTGAAGTAATTATTTCTAAATTTGCATCTATATATAAAAAATTAAAATGCAAATTTTATGCAAATCTACGTCCTCCTTTGCCCTCTTTTTTGGTGATGCATTTCCTCTTTTTTGGCAATGCATGGGTGGCTACCCTATCTACTACCATTCCTATTTTGATGGTCAGAAACACAGAACAGGTTCAGTCTACCAACAAGGGAGTTGGTAGACTCAACCTGGCTTGGTTTTCAACCTAGCAGACTTGTGAATTAACTGTCTCGCCTCCTTAGAACAAGAATGATGTGCAATTAATTTTCAAAGCAATTAAACACATTATCAATCACACATCATGCCTGCATTAATGGGTGCCCCTTCCATTTTGGCATAAGCAGCTGCCCCAGGCTTTCGGCTCAGAAAACACTTCTCCCTACCGGGGAGTATGGTTCTGCCTACCAGGCACAGGGAGAAAGGGGCTGTGGCCCATTTGGAAGACTGCAAGCAATCCCGCATGGCTCCTGGGTTTGGGATTCTCTTCACAGACCTCATATTTTATTATGGTTAGTTCATGTCTGATGTTCTCTAAAAGTATTGGTTCGATCGGGACCAGCCTAAGTCATTTTGCTGCCTGAGGTAAAGGACAAGATGGCACACATATAGAAGCTGACTGGACTGGCAGTTGAACCTTTCGTCAGCACTGGCCACAGGACATCTTCCTCCACTGTACTGTACCTGAGGGCCGAAGGTTACTTGCATGGGGATAGGGCAGGCCATAAGGCATGCACAGCTGTTCTCCAACATCTCACCGCTTCTCCCTGCTCCCCAACAACTGCTGCCTGAGAGAGCTGCCTCACTCTGCCTAATGGTAGGGCTGGCCCTGGATTTGATGCTGGTGAGGGTGACTGAATGACAGAGAAGACAGGGCTGCCGTTCCTTAACAATTGTGCAGAATTGGGGGTTTGGGACAGGTATTCTCATACAAGGAAAGAAATGCTGCACCTGCTGAAATTCTCTTCCACACCACTATCAAAGGTAGAGGGACCCATCTTTGCATCCGGTCACACCTTTCAGCAATGAATCTATCAGACCGACCAATTCCTGATTCCTGTCCTAAACCATGTCAGTGCACATGAGTTAACCGGTCTTGTGTAGCTTTTCTGCACCTTTTCAGCAGCAGCATTGCCAGGTCTTATACGTGCCAGCCCTTGAAGGCACAGGACACATGCCAAACGGGTTAAGCCAGTTTCCAGGGAGGTAGATCCTTCCAACACCAAATCAATCCACCTTTAGGGCCATGCCCTGTTTCTCGCAGTCACAGCCATGCAGGAATCATGTTTCCTGCTCTATGCTGAGCAGCAGCGGTTCTTCTTCCGCTCTTCCAAGGCTGCTCTTTCCTCACTCTCTCTTCAGAGCAGCCTCCCCCAACCTGGTGCCCTCCAGATGTGTTGGGCTACAACTCCCAGCATGGCTGGGGGATGCTGGGAGTTGTAGTCCAATACATCTGGAGGGCACCAGGTTGGGGAAGGCTGCTCTAGGGCATTCTACAAACAAGAGGCTGTCTGTGTGCTCCAGTCCCGGGAAACCTGTGTATCGAGGTCTCTCCCCCGCCCCTGCCCCGCAAGCAGTTCAAAACAGTTCCCACAATGATGGTATCTAAGAAGCCTGTGGGTCCCCTTTGTGCCGCCAGTCTCTGCCTGCTGCTGCCTGTTCTGTTTTCAATTATAATGTGCTATACAGCATCTCCACACACACCCTACCGTCCCCACCCCCGCTCCCGTCCCCTACTCCCCGCAGCAGCTTCCAGTGCTTTATGGAAAATATGATGACTCGGCAGCCCCTGTTTCCAGGCCTTGTTCCAGCCTACAGGGGGAGGCACCTCTCTAGGCTTGTTTTGAGTCCAGCTCTGCCTGAAGTCAAAGGCACAGGGTAGCAGCAGCAGGGGGACGAGTCTGGCTTCCACGGGTTCTTTTGTCCTGCCATCCTTTCTGCAGTCACTAAGGCAGAGACACTGTACTAGGAATGGTGCTGTTTAACCGGATGAGGGACTGCTAGGTACCCATCTGCTCCAGGATTGCCCAGCTCTCACTCCGCAGGTGGAGACTGAAGACACGTCTGCATTGCAGGTGAATTAGCTCCCATTTAGCACAGGACCGAATGGCGAACTCAAAGCCAGGAGGCTTGCACGATGGATGATTTGTACTCTGCGCCTACCACGGTTTCTGATTTGTGCATGCTTGTGCGCGCACAGACACATGCACCAGGAAAAAAAGAAAAGAAAAATAGACATTAGGTTTTGACAATTGACCCACTTTTCTGTAGCAATGTCCATTGATTTTATGCACTTTAAGGCACAATCCTATGCATGTTTATACAGAAAAAAAGGCCTACAACTCCCAGCATGCCCCAGCCAGGGACCTTTTTTCTGCAGGCCTTTTTTCTGTATAAACATGGATAGGATTGTGCCCTTAAGTATTATATTTCTCTACATATATGTCCTTTCCTGTGCCTCAAGTGCATTACCGCAATAATCCATAAAACACCATGTAATTAGTACTAGTAAACACCTGAATTAGTATTCTCATATTTCTGATGAGTGACTGAGCTATAGGGGCTTGTTTAAGGCCTCCCACTGAGCTGAACTTGTAGCTGGGGCTGGGCTGCCTTAGCAATTGTGCAATATGGCAAAAAAAAAGAAGAAGAAAAAAAGGGCAAATTGGCACTTAAATTAGGCGCACAAGTTACAAACCATTAGGTGGTGCCTGTTTCCAGGCATCGATGTAGAGATGTGAAGGCTTGGGGAAAACCCAGAACATTTGGAGGAAAACATTTCTCCCTCAAATGTTCAAAAAATCCCTGAGGGGAAAAAACTCCCCCCCCCCCGCCCCACACATAAACACTTATTTTCTCTCATTTTCCACAGACCTTATCAGGCAATTTCTTGGCAAAATAGGTGAAGTGAGAGCAGGATAAATGGGAACAGGGAAATGTGCCCCTCTCCATTCGTATTGTACTGAATCCACACTGATATGGACTTCCCTGTGATTGGTTGCTAACCAGGACCGGTGCAAGGCAGTTTGGTGCCCTAGGCAAGATCAGATATTTAGCGCCCCCCCTTGCCACTTGAGAGCGCTGTATTTTTTTCCCCAAGGCGTTTCTGGCGCCCCCTTTAGCCTTGTGCCCTAGGCAGCTGCCTAGTTGGCCTAATGGTAGCACCGGCCCTGTTGCTAACTGTACCAGGCAGAAGTATATTAGGAGACCCAGGGGCTACATCTGCACATGAGTTTCTAGTTCTTCAGGTTCAGTATTTAGTGCCAATACAGGAAGAAGTCACTGCCTACAGTACATACAGCGAGGTGCGAGATTTCCAGAGCTGCTGTCACTCCTTCCTGTGTGGCCTGTTATGTGAATGCTGAACTGGTGATTCCCCTTGTCTGCTGTGCAGACAGGTGGAGAATCATCACCATCTAAGCATGAAGCACTGACTGAACAGGCATCTCCGTTACCCAGAAACTGGTCCATGCGTTGTAGTTGTGGTCCAGCAGAAGCATCAGTGTGGACTGAGCTGGCAGCACCCTGCATTACAATTGGATTAGTTAGATTAGAACAGTTAGATTAGAACAGCTTTCCCCAACCTGGTGGCCTCCAGATGGGTTGGACTTCCCAGACAGCATGGACAATGATGGAAGCTGCAGTCCAACACGTCTGGAGGTTAGAAAATGCTGAGTTAGAAAATGCACAAGCGAAAGCAATGTTCTGCTTGCTGCAGAACATTGAATTCATTCTAGGACCATGGCACAAATAGATTTCCCCTAGTGAGCATGTTCAACTCTTTCCTTCCTGCCCTTCCTACACCTTATGTAGGAAGTGTAGTAGACTGGGGAATTGTGCAGGTTGCACAATTGGTTAGTTTATGAATTCTGGAGCTAACAGCCATTATACAATGCAAGATTTCCAGGCAGGAATCTACAAGTCTAACCAGAGTTCTAGAGGCACCAACAATTACCTCCTGAATATCCAGGCAACGGATGGCAGGAAGGATGGCACGCAGTAGAGAAATGACTTTGCAAGTGAACAAACAGGATTTACATACATGGAGGAAAATAGATTTACCATTACAAAAGGCTCTCTTACAATGCATTGAATCCCAAGAGGGAAATCCCGAGAAATCTCTCTCCTGCACCCCCTATGAATATATTAATACACACAGACACACACACACAGGCGCACACACGCACACACATACATACAAATATTCTTCTTTGTTATATAAGGGATACACCTACCCAAACGTGCATCTTGTGTCTTCTCCCACGTTATTAAACTGTGGCAAGCCGTATTATCTGGCTTGAATTCAGGAAGCAGCAATTAATATCTCTGTCACATAAGGACTTGGTATTTGCTCGTATATCACTAGTCACTGTCACAACACTTCCCTCAGGCCCTTCCTTTCCTCCAATGGGGAACCTGCCAGCTCTTTATCATTTAGCATTCTTTCCTCTGCCTGGGAGCATCCAGAGGCCTCACTCTTTTAGTTCTTGTCCTACATCCTCTTTAGATTTTAGCTGAGCTTCAGCCATTTCATGATGTCTGATTGTTTCTACAGGTTGTTGAAATTCCTCCCAACCAATTGACTTATGAGCTATTTTAGGACAATGGATACTACAGTGTGGGGAAGCCAAAGGACAATTTCCGTGAAATTCTGATTCTGAATTAAATGTATGCAACTGTCCGGGCTGGGCCATCAGCTGTAGTTTGAGGTGAGCCAGGAGTCATGGGAGAAGATAGTATTCAGTGTGATAGGATTAGTCAATGCCAAAGGACAAACTGAAACTCAAAGACCAAGACAGACGTCTGAACCAAAGAACAAGTTTGGACCAAAGGACAAGTCAGGAGTCAGGACAAGGATGCAAAGCTCAGGAAGCCCTTATTGCTTAAGCAAAGCTCAGCTGGAATGGGAAGCCCTTTACACTACTTCCTACCCAGAATGATCCAATGGTTAGTTTGGGTAGACAGAGTCAATCTGGAAGGTTCTTCACTGAGAAGCTGCTGCCTGCAGTTCAATGGTTCACTGCATGGGGAAGCTGCACACAGGTCCACCAGCTCCTTACAGTAACACCCTCTCAAGTAGTGTCCATTGTACCACTGAGAGATGCCACTCACTGTTCAGGAGAGGCTGTAGCTGGTGAACCAGTCGAAGCTGGTAAAAGTTACTATGAGCCACCATGGTCACTTGGGACTCCAGCAACAACGATGGATCTAGGAGTACCCCCAGACTACAAACCTGATCTTTCAAAGGGAGTGCAACCCCATCCAGAACAGGCAATGAGCCTATCTCCCAGACTCGGGAACCACTCACCCACAGGGCACTAGCACCCTGCCTCATCCATGGAATTTTATGGGGAGGGAATCCAGACGTCGTCATATTCCACTTGTGGCCCCCCTGTGCTTTTCTACCGTTTCTTCCATCTTTTCTCTTACCACAGAAAATCCATTAAAGAGGAAGGAAATTGAGTATCTGCAAAATAGCTGCCTTCTAATTAGTATTTATTTATATTTCACAAATTGATATACTGCTTCCGAACAAAATAATCAAAGCGCTGAACGCAGTAACAACTTCAGCTCTAAAATCTACTATATAAATGTGAAAGTTTGTCCATACGTACATCCGTACGTATGTCCGTTAGATTTGTGTGCGTTGCATAGGCTCCTACACGGTTGAACGGATCCGCCCCAAACTTGGCACGCATACTCTCCATCACCTAAGGACAAAGACTGGCGAGTTCAAATCTCAGAAAAAGCCCTCACTGTGCCTGTACGGCCCAAAATAGATGAGAGCCAATGGCGTCACCTGGAATGTTCGCAGGGGCCATTCAGGAGTGGTTATGCAAATCAGTCCACCGACATATAGAATGTTGGTATGAACTGCCGCCACAGGGGCCCAATCAGGAGCGGATATGCAAATCTCTCCTATGTCAAAACAGAATGTTCATATGAACTGCAGCCAGGGCCTACACGGGGGGTGGGTGGGGGGAGCTGGGATTACATTGTTGGGTAGTCCTGAGGGGGAGGGGGCAAGCAGGGATTTCATTGTTGGGTAGTCCCAGGGGGGGCAAGCTGGGATTACATTGTTGTTTAGTCCCGGGGGGGGGAGCTGGGATTTCATTATTGTTCAGTCCTGGGGTGGGCAGGGATTTCATTGTTGCATAGTCCTGGGGGGGGGGAGCTGGGATTTCATTGTGTGGTCCGGGGGAAGGGAACAGGGATTTCATTGTGTAGGCCAGGGGGGGAGCAGGAAGTCCCGGTGGGGGGAGCAGGGATTTCATTGTGCAGTCCCGGGGGAGCAGGAAGTCCCGGGGGAGCTGGGATTTCATTGTGCAGTCCTGGGGGAGCTGGTAGTCCCGGGGGAGCTG
Source organism: Shinisaurus crocodilurus (assembly GCA_021292165.1). NCBI lineage: Eukaryota > Metazoa > Chordata > Lepidosauria > Squamata > Shinisauridae > Shinisaurus > Shinisaurus crocodilurus. The sequence continues at coordinate 223,740,846 of CM037877.1, forward strand.
GGATTTCATTGTGTAATCCTGGGGGAGCTGGGATTCCATTATGTAGTCCTGGGAGACCTTTCCTATGGAGGGATTCAAAACAGCGGACAGCCACCTTAAGGAATTTCGAACAAATAGTGCCTATAGGAAAATGACGACCCGTGCAACGCTGGGTAAAAAAAGCTAGTATAACTATAAAAAACAAAGATAAAATAATTTCAACTGATCAACAATAAAACTAACTGTAAACTGGCTGGGTCACACCTCAGGGAAAGCCTGCGTAGAGATGCGACTTAAGGAGACGTCTAAAACTCAAGACTGTAGACGCTGGCCTAATGTCAACTGGAAGAGCGTTCCAGAAGGCGGGTGCTGCAACACTAAATACTCTCTTGCTGGTACTTGTAATGCAAACCTCAAGACCACATGGAATCATAAAAAATGCTCCTTCCAGGGATCACAGTGACTAGGCAGGAACCAGGTAGTAGTGCTCGGAAGCACTCTCAGTTTCTCAACCCAACTTGAAGGCAAGAACAATCCTTTCTCCAGCCTCACTCTGGTTAATCCTTAGCCCGTTCTCCTCCATCCCCTCTTCTTGTCCTAACTATGGCTGCTAGTCCATTCTTTCTAACAATGTTTGGGTCCTGCCACTTGCCTATGCTGTAGCCACAGCAGAAGAATGTTGATTATGCACTGTGATGACTGGGATCTGCCTAGATCAGGGGTTAAAGCTGGCAGCAACACCCTCTTTAAAGGGAAACTCAAAGGCTGAGCTGGGCTGCCTGCAACCACGGACGCTTGGAAATCAGCCTTTCCAAACAGTTTCCCATCTGGGAGCCAGCTGGCCCCCTCTCATCTACTCTGGCCAATGTCAAAAAAGCTCCATCTCCCTCCCCCAGAACAGCAGACCTGTTGGGTTTCCCATTACCCAGCTGAGAAAGCCAACTGTGAAGGAGGCCCAGCCACATCCTTGGGCTCCTTTGCCAATTGCCATTGGGCTTCCTCTCTCCAAGCAAGTCTTCTTGGCTTTGCTTTAAATAGCCCTGCTTGCTGCTTGATGGCTCTCTAGGAGGTAATGATACATTCAACTGCACAGGACAGCCACTGAAGTAGGAAAAAAGCATAATAAAGATTAAATTTCCATACACTCCGAGTAGCTTGAAAGTTGAAACTAGCCACAAAAATCTAGCCCAAGATAAAGCCTTTCAAGATATACTGAGGCCTGTGATCTAGTTGGGGCAGCTTCTCTATTACTAGGAAGTGGCCACAGAATATGCACACATAAATCACATACTTTCTTTCTATGCTTTAGAGTGTCATGCATATGCTTTCTTCCTCTCTTCTAATATTAGATTTGTGGTCATCAAATGAAGTTGATTGGCAGTAGATTTCAGGGAAGACAAAAGAAAGTAGCCTTTCACACAACAGATAATTAACCAATGGAATTAATTGCCACAGGATGTGGTGATACTAGCTCTGATGGCTTTGAAATGGAGAAATTAGGCAGATGCATGAACGATTGATCTATTAGCAGCTATTGGCCATGCTAACCAATCTCTTCCTTTCCATACACTCCAATCAGCATCTGAGACCCTGCTTCAGCCAGGTTCTCCCATCAACTGAGGTACAGCATGGCCGTTTCAGTTGTGGTGTAAACATTATGGGCTGTGCTCCCCAGGAAAACCTGTTTGGCCCTATTGTTAAGTTCATCCACTATCAGGTTAAACAAGCCTCCCCCAACCTGATGTCTAATGGACACACTCGCTGGGGATGATGGGAGTTGTAATCCAATACATCTGGAAGGTGCCAGGTTGGGGGAGGCTGGGTTAAAATGTGGGGGGATTATGTGGCTGTTTAGGGAAAATGTTGAGGACAGCTGAAAAGGTATAGTATTTTTTTCCCCTTGCTGTTGGAATGTAAGAGCAGGGTTCTGTTGTTTTATACTGCATTTGCTGCTTGCTTTATAATGGGTTTGCTGTTGCTTTTTTTTTTTTTTTTAACACATTGATGCTTTGATAGCTTATCAATATTATTTTGCTGTTAGCTACTTTGAATTTTGCAGAAAAAAGCAGGTTATACATTTTTAAAGGTCTACAAAGAAAGAACACGTCTCAAGATGCTGAAAAAGATTTATTTATAATAAAACCCAATGTGTTTTGGCCCTGGTATTTTTAGGGGCCTTCTTCCGGGGCTATAAAAGAGAAAATACACGTAATTAGATTTCTAAATTAAACAATAAATAACAAGTAAATTCAATGCATATTGCATAAGCCTTAGTAGCTTTAAAATAGCCTTCAGAGAACTCTTTAACTCAATATCTGGCAAGTAAAAATGATTGGTGAAGGCAACAGATTAAATATCTCATGAACTGGAGGAGCAATAGTGATTCAGGATCACGTCGACAGGGATGTTGAAGAGTCCTTGGTTTCGAGTCACGGGTCTTTGGACCCGAGTCTCGAGTCCGAGTCCTTGGTCCAAAATGGTGAGTCACGAGTCATGAGTCACTCCCAAAGCTGACTCCACGAGTCCCTATTAAAATCAATGGGGGGTTTTCCCCAACAAAATAAGGCTATTTCAGATGTGTGGCTTAAATAAATTCTAGGCACAAGTGTGCCTTTTTATTTCAAAACTCTGCAACTGATTTTGGCAAGAACAGACCAGGCAGACAAACCCAAAATAACCAGGCAGGCAGAGGAGGCAGGGAACCCCAAAACAGGCAGGCAGAGACCTTTGTCTTGGACAATTCAAACTGTGGAACTGGTTAAGAAGAGACCAGGCAGGCAGAGAAGCCAGGGAACCTCAAAACAGGCAGGCAGAGGCAGCCAAACCCAAAATGTCTGAAAGGTTGCATTTTAGGAAAATGATTTTAAAAAATAAACTTGCTGTACTTCCTAAAACCTATCCATGTTGCATTTGAGGAACACGATTTTGGAACACGAGTCCTTGGTCTCGAGTCCCGAGTCGGGTCTCAAGTCCCATTAAAAATATTGGGACTCGAGTCTGACTCAAGTCAGAGGGGGGACTCAGTCCGACTCACGAGTCGAGTCCTGGAGTCCGAGTCCCCATCCCTGCACGTCAAGTATAAAAATGGAGTTTTGCACCAACTATCTGATAGATCAGCCTATGCATTCTGCCCTAGTAAACCCATGTATCCATGGTGGATGCTTTCCCGTTCGCATACACTCATACATTTTTAAAAGAAGCAAACAAAGAAACGGAATAAAGAAATGAAGCAGTCCCCTTTGCTCCACCTGGGCTTTCTCCAGTTGGCTCCCTGAATGAGACACCTGCTGGAGGAGTGCTCCTGCAGCTGGTGCCTCGGGAAAGGGGGCCGGGTGATGTCAGGGGGCGAGGATTTGGGGGGAGGGGACTCCCCCCCCAATGTCATCCAAGCCCCGGGAGATGTCCCTGGGGCAATCCAGTCCCCAGGCCCTCCCAGCTCCTCATCCTGTTCTGCACCATTGGTCTTCAGCTGCTTGGTCAGGACCTTACCTACTGGAATGCAGCCTTACCTAAGGTGGGCCTGAACAGCAGCACTACCACCATATGAATATGTGACTAAAAAAAAAAGTAAGAAGTGCATCCAAAAATGTGTGCTTGGGCTAAAGGTGGGTCCCAGATTTGAAAAGGTTTGAAGATCAGCAGTGGCTCTCCAGGGTTTCAGATAAGTCTTTCCCAGCCCTACCTGGAGATGCCAGGGAGGGGCAGTGCCAGGTACCGAAAAGATCCAGGGCTCAGGCCCACAGGACAAAAAATATATATGCACAAATTGCATATGCTAATTTACACATGCTCTAAAGTCTCTCTGTGTGTATTTAAAGGACCCAGTCTCCTAAGGACACCCCTATTTGTAAGAAGGGATGTATGGACAGGGGAGAGAAGGGCATTTGATTTCAGAAAAAAACCTCAGACAGAAAGATTCAAGGGGGGGGGGGCAGCAGAGGTAAAGCACATGTGGGCAAAAAACACCAGCTAATCCAGGGGGATCAGACACAACAGAGATCATCAGGGCCCCTGTACTTTTATTTCAGCAGGTGCCCATGGACAGCAGGGTGGTGGGGCAGATGGCCTCCCAGAGATTTGGGGGTCCAAATGAAAGATTTGGGGCTCCAGACCTAGTGGGCCGCCACCTAACACCGCCTCTGGTGCCAGGGATTGAACCTGAGACCTTTTGCATGCAAAGCATGTGCTCTCCCATCTTCCCCATATCTTATGAGCTAATATAGTCTGATCTTCCTACCTTTTAATATTGAGGCGCATTAAGAAAGAAAGCGTTCTTTCACCTCAGTTTCTTTCCTGTCACACAAGCTGCCTTGTCATTCCTGCTAAGCCACCCACACAAAATCTAATCTCTAAAGTACACCCAATGATCTCTCACCATCCAGAGACAAAACTATACACAGGGATTAGATTTCAGTTGGGTATAAACAAAGCAATACACATTGTCCTTGCAGGCATATTCTCCACCCCTTGCAGGAAAGTCCTCCCTTACCCAGGCTCCAGAGGTAAAATAGAAACCATAGCCAACACCCTTATGTCTTGCATACAGCAAGGCCATAGAAAATGATCACTGAAAGAATCTACAATGGATCTCTCTGGGACAATGATGGTTTGGTATATACTATCTCCTTAATGGCTTCTGGTAAATATTTACATACCTAGTGCTCCAAAAAGAACTGATATTCCCTGCTAGCTTCAGTTTTTGGTTTATAACTGGAAACTCAAGAAAGGTCCTTGTGACCCACTGAGCCAAATGCAACTCAACGCCCACGTACGGCGGACTCCAGGAGCTTCGAGCCCTCTTGTTTTTCCTGACTGCTTAAGATGCAAAGGCAGGGAGGTTAACAAACCCTTTGGCAGGCCACAAATGCCTGTATGGTCGGCTGCGTTTGAGTTGGTGAGTCATCCTAAATTGTGCAGCCTGTTTAAAAGGCCAAACTATGAAGGACACTTCAAGTACATATAATGGACTGGGATCATTGAGCCTTCTGAAGCCAGAAGGAATAGATTCTATAGCTTAACATCTGTCCTCAATATGTAGATGGAAAAACAGACGAATGGGAATTGAATTTGGTTCATTTTTATTAAATGCCACCTGTCTTTCTTCCAAGGAGCTTAGAGTGGTATGTTAGCATCACAGTAACCCTGTACAGTAGGTTAAACTGAGGGCCAAACTAGACACAATGCTAATTGGCACCAATGGCAGTTTTCCTTGAAATGGAAATTGCCGCTTCAGAGAGGACATTTTTGTCAGCACTGTGGCAGGGAGAGACTGGGCTGGTTTGCACGACATGAAAGCCCACTGTGGCTTAATTTAGCTGCGGGGGCTGTCGGACGGTGTCGCATTGTGACTGGTGCCCACGGGCGCCATTTTGCATTGCACCTGTGGGTGCCCAGCTTACGATAGCTTGTTGTGTCATGTGAACGCAGGCAGCACGACTTGTTGGGAGTGGGCAGCAACTCAAAAATTGCCCATAGGGATGCTGCCCATTCCAACAAGCCTTGCCACAATATGGCAACCCACTCCAGTGAGGGTAATTCAGCTTATTTCCCCAACCGTGATCATGGGAACCTGATCAAAAAGTTAAATGTTCCCACCCCCACGGTTTCAAGGCAGCTCAGGCTTCCCTGTGGCTGCTATTTACGTAACCAAAAATGTAATCCAATACAGCTGGAGAGCACCAGGTTAGGAAACAGTGCTATACTATACTAATGTACTCAAGCCTTTGTGCAATACTATCTGTGCTATACTATACTTTCTCGTATATATAACTGATTTGTTCTTCGTTACTGGGCCTACCTGTGTGATTTTTATAAGTTCCTTGTTATCTCATTGTATATGCTCGTTTGCCAAATCAGCTATACGTGTGTGTGTGAGTTAGTATTAATGCCTATAATCCAAGATAGATAAAGAAAGAAAAAAAAAGCACCCTCAACCCCCTATAGAATCGGGCTGCACAACCGTTCGGTTCCAAGGGCCGTATCAGGTGTCTGCTAGAGTGGCGGGGGCTGCACATTTGCACACACATTCACATGCAACTCTCTCTCTGACACCCAGCAGCAACAGATCTTGGTTTTGCAGCAACAGCATCAAGGTACTGAAGCCCCCACCCTAAGATGATCACACACAAAAAAGGCGGGGAGGTTAGGAACAGGTTCTATAGAGCAGGAACCTCATTTCTAGAGCATCCCAGGAAGTAGTTAGGGACCTTCAACCACTGCTTCCTGTAACGGTCTAGGAACAAGCCATAGAGCCTGTTCCTAGCATTCCCCCTCTTTATTGTGGCGACGGCAGATGCTGGGGGTCTGGAGGCTACACTTTTTGCACCCCTGCTATAGAAGAACACTTATTGGGGGGGGTGATCCTAAGTGGTGTCAAGAGGCTTTGCTGATGCCTGTTTGAAAAACAAATATTTAATAGGTCTGGTTTAATCAGTAGTGGGAAAGGTGACAAAGCTAATAGGCTTGATTGGGGTGTTGAACTTCGTAACAAACGTAAAACCTCCCTGCATATAAGAATTTGTGATGTGTGGGTTTTTCAAGGAAACCCTTGCAAGTGTTCGAAATACTACTTTTCCCAGAGTGCTGCATGTTAGTTCAGACCAAACTCAAGCAGATCATCCGTTTGAGGAACAAAGGTTGCCAACAGGTTGGCATGAAAATGTGATTGAACTCAAAAGATTTTATTGAGCTAATAACTCGGAACCTCATAGTGGGTCCAGAAAATGACCTAACGGCTCTAAGGAACATTGCACAAAACTCTCCACTGGAGTGCTCCGAAAAACAGCAACATCCCATATAATCTACTTTTCAGGGTACTCTTGAGATATCAGCTGCTTTTTCTTTTAGGGGCCTGTCTTGGCCTTAGGTCTCACTGTCCTTGAAACTCAACTGAAATAAGCTTTCATTCTGGACCTTTGAGTTTCCTGAAACAGAGCAACACCCCTAGTGGGTCAGTACTGTAGAAGTACAGTGCTGTAGGAGGGAGAGAGATACACATACAGCTTTCCATCCTGAGTGGCTTTGATCCATTGTTCTTCTCTTTGTGTTGCTCGAACACTTTGAGCCAGAAGAGTAAACCTCCCCCAGTCGCATATGTCCACTTCAACAAACTTGTTCTCTCACTGAAGATACTGGCTCCAAATACCAGGGCCAAAGACAGCCTCTTTTGAGACACACACCCATAGAAGCAGACACTCCCACATGAAGGAATACGGTTGGCAAGGCTTGCTTGCTCGCACACACAGCCACACACATACTACAGTCTCTCCCACACAGTAGATGCTTCCCCACACAGCATTCTCTCTCCCCCTCCTCTGTCTCGCACGCACGCGCGCACACACACACACACGCACACACTCAAAGTTCTCTCACAAACAGACTCACACACTCACTGGGCACACACACACAAACATACACCTTTGAACTCCCCAGCAAATCGGCTGGTGTAGCTGGCATCCTGCATGCCAATGCCCTGATGTCACCCACGAATGCGAGAAGCCTGCCGGGGTTGGAGTTGCTGTAGGGACGGGACAGCAGGATGATGATGAGCAGCTTCTGTTAGCAGAGCAGAGGACTCACTTGCTGCTGTTTCTTCCTCTCCTCAGCCTGCCGGGCACCAGATGCTGTGGCTACTGCTGCTGCCGCCCATGGTTTGGGCCCCCTTGCTGGCACATCTGCAGCCCCTGGTCGAGGTAAGTCCACGTCTTCTCCGGTGCCTTTTTTTGCTGCCGGTGGATGCTGGCTTCTTCGAGTCACACAGCCAGGCTGCGTATCCTGACTCCGCTGGGGGATGACAGCATTCCTGCCTGCTGGCCACACAGCTGCACTGAATTAGCACCAATACCCATTACAGCCGACTGGCTCTCCCCTCCTTCCCCATCTGCTCCCCCAGTAGAACAGACCACAGATTCTGGAATTGAGGCAGTGGGTTAACAGGGTCGGGTGGTACTCCTCTTGGTGCAAGTGGGTTCACCCTGCCCGGGTGCGTCCCTGGCACCACTAGAGGCAAAGCCGCATAGAGGGCCTACAGACAGCTGTAAAAAGCGGTGGGAGATTGTCATGATCATTGCCCTAACTCCCGCCCCAGGTGTGTCACGCAGCCCTCCCCGACATGGTGCCTTCCAGATGGTGTGGACCACAACTCCCGTCACACCCAATCCTTGGGCATGCTGGCTGGGGCTGATGGGAGTTGTAATCCAAGCCACCTGGAGGGCGCCACATTAGGGAAGGCTGCTGTGGCGCCTTCCACCTCTGCTGTGCTCCTTTGCCTCTCGGAGCTTTCACCCACCTGACTCAAAAAAGTGCTGAGTTCCCAATTTGTGTGCTGACTTTGGTGGGAATGCTGGAATGAGGTACCGGTAAATGAATGTATTTCACACCCTACAATTCTGGTCCTAGCTGGGAAGGTCCCCCCCCCCCCCCCGCCGCTTATCGATGTTTTTTCTGGCTGGGACAGACTAACACTAGTCAGACTCAGGCACAGCTCTGTGAGCTGCTCCCAGCAAGGGTCAGCTGCCCTCTCTTCTCCTCACAGTGCATTCATAGCTGCAGTCCCCTGGTTTTTGCCTAGTGGTGGTGGCCCTCAGAAATGCAAGGATTGCTCAACCAGGCAAGTGATTATCCTGGTGAGCCCAGTCACTTTCTTCATGCTACAAGAGCAGTGCTGGAACTGGGTGAGGCTTAGGTATTATGTTGCTCTGCTGCTAGCAAGCTAGCATTCCCAAGATGCATTGCAGGAGATGCTATTCCAAGCGTAGGATTTACTTACTTGACAACATTTGAAAATCCTGGAGGTAAACTTTTAGGTAGCTTCCTTCTCCACTCCCAAGAAAGTGTTTATCACAAGCAGAATATAAAAACGTGACCTCTCTACACACTAGATCAGTCTTCCCCAAACTCCAAGCATCCCGTTGATGGTAGTTGTAGCCGAAGGCATCTGGATCACGCCTGGTTGGAGAAGGCTGCACTAGATCTATCTTGGAGTTAATTCAATGGTATTGTTTGGCAGTCCATTCAGGACAAGCAAAACAAAGTACGCCTTCTTACAATGGATAATTCTCATATGGAATTCATGCAGTGCTTTTTTTCTGGAGAAAAGGGTACCGGAACTCTTGGAATACATTTCCTCAGGAGTAGATGGCGATTAAATTGTAATGCAATTAATAGAAGAAAAGGTGCTGGAACTCAGTTCCGGTGAATTCCACCAGAAAAAAAGCCCTGAATTCATGACCAAAACATGCTGTGATGGCCACTAGTGTAGATAGCTTTAGAAATGAATGTACAAAGATTGGGTCTATCAATGACAGCTAGCAGAACTATGAAAGAATAGAAATTTCATGCTCAGGTAGTATGATTCCCAGATGTGGGGGCAAACAATAGGGAAATGCCATTAGTGGCAAGCTTGTGAGTTTTCCAGGGTCGAGAGTTGCCAGCTTTTTACCTAGCCACTGCAGCTGTGCCTTTAACAGCAACTTGATGTGCTGACATTAGTGGATGATGTTTATCTTCATGCTGTAACAATTTTCATCTGATGATTTCAGCACTTCAAACTGTTGTTAAAAACACAAGAGCAGGCCTGTGTTGTTTTTTTCCATTGGCAACCCTGGATTGAATGGCCAGCACTGGAAAGGGAATGCTGAACTAGGAGATCTTTGGTCAGAGCTTGGCAAGCAGTGGTTATGCTTTTTATGTTCTTATCCAAATTTCATTGGAAAATGAGGAGCAAAGGGACAGCAGCTTCTGCCCACAGTAACACTAAAAGTCTGACCAGTATTCCTAGTTTGATGTGTTTCTCAAAGTTCAGAGGCTTTGCATGGTATGGGCCTCTAATTTCTGCTCACACTGGTCTTACTGCTGTGGTAAGGAACTTGCCTATAGGGGCAGAGTTTATGCAGCCGAAACTGATGTTAAGAGGAGGAACCCACAGGTTATTTCCTCCTGCTTTCTCCAGTCACCCATCTCTTCAACCTAGTTATTGCCATGTTGATACAGCCAGAATGGAGGCTGGATCTAGACCAGGGATGGGGAACCGCCGGCCTGCAGAGCTTCCCCATCTAGCCTGCAGAGGCTCAGCGCTCCCTCTGCAAGCTCCTACCCCTCCCAAATCCCCCACCCCCTGGAGCAAGAGTGCAGAATCTCCAGCCCACAAGGCACCCCAATCCAGCCTGCACAGCCTCTTGGGGTTCCTCCAGAGGGGCGGTGCTTAGGCGCCAAGCCCCGCATCCCCCCTGCTGCTTGAAGATAGGTGTGGGCGTTGGGACTCACCCACGCAGGGAAGGGGGCTTGCAGGCGAGTCTCAATGCCCCTCATCTCTTCTGCTATCTCGGATCTCAGATCGGAGACAGTGGGGGTGGGGAGCAGCGGCAGGCAGGCAGGCAGCAGGACTTGCCTGCACTGTGGAGAGCAGCCACTCTTCTCTGTGCTGGAAAATCCTGCTGTCCAGGCCGCCCTGCATCCCCATGCCATCTCCCTAGTGCTGGCGAGCCCCAACGCCTGGGCTGCTGCATCCCCATTGCTAAAAAGGGGGGATGACCTCAGGGGCAGGGCCACCCCCCCGACGTCATCTGGCCTGCAGTGGGCCTGGTGAGGCTGGTCAGCCCCCCACCCCACCCCAAAACAGTTCTGCACCCCTGGCCTGGAGGCTAGTGGCAGTTTAGAGGGCTTAGGGAGGCTAGTAGGGAGAGGAATCCCTACCGTTAACATTGACTGCTGGAGATGCCCCTTACTTCGCGCATGCCCTGCATTCTCCACAATGGGGGAAGGCACTGGGGAGGCAAGGCTGCCCCGACTGAGGTGTGGGTGGAGAGATTCCACCTGGCATCTCGGCTGGGGAGACTTTGGTGCCCATAACCAGGGAAAGCCTGTGTACACAAAAGCTGGTGTCCCCCCCCCCCCCGAGCCGAAATGCCAGGTGGAGGAGCACTTCTCCACCCAGTGCCTCAGCCATGGAGAAGCAAAGCCGGCTCAACTGCCTTCTGATGGAAGAGTGAAGGGAATTGAGCCGGCTCAGCTTCACTTCTTCCTTGCAGGGAACACAAGGGAGGAGCAAAGCTGGTGCCTTGGTGGGTTTCTCTCTGCTCAGGCTTTGCCTAGCCAGAATTTCCCGCTCTTGACAACCCAGGGTGATTCCAGCCAGAGAGGGTTTCTCCCACCCCCCAAGTGTAAGACATGTATAATTGTACCTGGTACCTGCATGCTGCATGGGGGCTGTGCTGCTGATCCACATGCTCTGATCCATGCTAGTTCAAATAGCAAACCAGGGATTGAATATATCTAACAACCTTTTTTACTTAACAGACCTGTTAAATTCCTGCTTTGTCTGCAATACAAACAAAGAGAAGTAGCATCTCTCCTTTTTATGGCATAACAGGGACAAGCAGGATCAGCACCGAGGAAACGGAGCAAAAGAGCAGCTCTCATGCAAAAACAAGGCGTGGCCTTGTACCTCTTTCTTAAAGTAGCTTTATGATCGGCAAAGATATGACTGGGAGAGACTGCCATAAAAGGAGAGATGCTACTTCTCTTTGTTTGTATTGCAGAGTAGAGATGCTGTCTTCTTCTGGGCCTCGCCTTTACCAGGAGGCCACTGAGGATTTTATTTATTCTAATCTTGCAGGATGGCACATGCAACCAAACAGATTGGGAAAGGAATTTGGTGGTAGGAGTGTCTGATGAGAAAGGTAAGTGTTTTCACCTCTCCCCCTGGGAGTTCCCAGGCAGGGGAAATGTAAACCACTACAGGAAGAACCACTTGAACAGTGTGTTATCAAACATATCAGGGGTGCAAAGATTTTTAGAGCCAGACGACGTATTTCCCGAGACAGCTCTGAGGGAGGGTGAGATGGAGAACTAAGGGTGTGAGCAAGGGGTGGGAAGGTTTCCCCTCATCCTTCTCACCTTCCTTGCCCTGGAACGGAGGGACACTGTTGCCTTATATAATGAAAATGTGGCACCCAAAGCCTCTTTGTTCTCCAGAGAGGTGCCAGGATCAGGATTCCCCTCTACATCAGCCTGCATCTTTAACAAAAAACAACTTTAACAAAACCTGTGAGGGACAAAAAAACCTCGGTAAGGCTGGTGCGAGCTGGTAGGGCTTTAGAAGTAGTGGACAATTCCACTTGGGACTGCACTGTGAACTACCCACATTTCACACTAGCATGAAACTGCACAATTGCCACCACCCAACTCCTTCATTAATTCTCAGATGGAAAGGGAAATAATTACTACCATTAGGGAAACAGCTGATGTAATTTAATTATATACACCTTACATAATTCAGGTGGTTGTCCAAACCACTGCTCACCTTTCCTAGGATTAGAGAAGATCTGAAGTCAACCAGGCCAAGATACGCTCTCCAGAACAGTTCCTTTTGCTCACTTTGGCTCCTTTTTTTATTAAGGAAGGAAGTTCTTAGGTGTGTTGTGATTTCAGATCCCACATGGGTCAGAACCAATCCCCAGAAAACTGGCTGGAATTTTCCAGTGAGCCATATGCAGGTGAAATATACAGAGAGATAGGAAGGGAAATGATCTTCCAGGAGATGAAGATGCCAGTTATCATGATTACCCATCTCCAGTGACATTGGCAAAACGACAGGAATTTAACAGGTCTGTTAAGTAAAAAAGGTTGTTAGATATATTCAATCTAAATTTAGAAACCAAGGCATAGTTCAGTCTGGAAAGGATAACATCTGAGCTGGTGCAGACTTGAGCATTCAAGGTTGCTGCTTTATTCAGGCAATGTTGCTGCTACAATATAATACAGCATATGCATATTCATCATGTAGATGCAGAATATTGCATGCTGAGTACTTGGAACGAGTAATAACTCCACATCTTATGTGCTACCTTGGAGGAAAATATGTAGCATGTATACAAGAAATGGGAAACAAATGTCCACTTATTGTGGAAGGAAAAGACTGTGTGGAAAGTCCCCAAAAGCACTGGCAAAAGTGATACTTCCTTTCCTCCCTACTACCAGGTGAAGCCAAATTCTGCTGTACAGATCTAGCTTTTTTTTTTTTTAGCTTTTAAATCAGTATTAACCAACACAAGCTGCCAAGAATACATTAGAAATTACCACATGTAAATATCTTGGATAAAAGTATCATAGATTGTAAACAGGCTTTGCAGGCAAACAGGAAATTAGATACACTTCTAAGACATAAGTGAGGCACTAAACAAGGCCTTTCCCCCCAGAATGAAATAAACAGAAATCCTAGGAAAATATTTCGGCTCCAGTCCTAAGATTAATATTAAGGCTCTATAGTGGGTTAGAAACAAGGTTAGGTGTGCTTTAAACTGCTAATGAATCCATTACTTCATAGGGATGTCTGAATTGGTCAGTTTTGCTTTCTCCCACATTCAGTTGTTGAAAATCTTGAGTTCTTTCCATCCCATATATGAAGAAATGTGCAATTTTTGGTAAATTCTTATTAAAAATAAATGAACCAAACCAACATTCTCACCCATCTGCACCGACCCTCCAGATGTTGCTAGACTCCAGCTCCCATAAGAGCCAGCCAGAATGGCCAGTGCTCAGGGATGATGGGAGTTGTAGTCCAATGACATCTGGAGGGCCACATGTTGCCCACACCTGCTGTAGTTCATTGGTAATACACTGGAGAGGTTTTATCTGGGAGCTTTATCTGGGAGGTGACAGGAAGTGGTGTTCTTTCTCTTTCTCTTCTGGACCTATCCTAGAGGAGGCTATTCCTGGAAACCAGTCTGGTTTTGTCATTCTATTTTTGCACTTTATGGGGCTGGTATGTAGTTTTAGGAATGCTGGATGTAAATCTTTACTGTGAGAGTCCAAGAAGCTGGAACAAAGGTGGCTGCATTGTAGGGCTTGACTATAGACCAGCCTTCCCCAACCTGGTGCCCTCCAGATGTTTTAGACTACAGTTCCCATCTTAACTGATCATTGAACATGCTGGCTGGGGCTGATGGGGGTTGCAGTCCAAAACATCTAAAGGTCACTGCGACGACACAATCCTTTCACTCTAGGCCCGGTCACATAAACCCCTCTCAGGCTAAGTACAAACACCTAGTAACCTGAGGGGAGGGTCAAATGAAACCCTTCCCCTTCATATGAGGGGAAAGATCAATAAAGTTTATCAAGGTTCTATTTTAAATGTATTCTACTGTGGGTATAAAGGTGTGTGTGTAGGTTCAGCAGTAATGTAGGTTAATAATGCCAAGCTGACGCGTAGGATTTGGGTAGCAAACAAAATAAAAATAAGTTTATTTTAATTCCCAAAATCTTAGTTCCAGAAAGAGAACTTCAAACCTGCCTACCCCAACCACCAGCAGACAAGACAAGACTACAACAAAAACCAGCATAATAATAATAACAATAATAATCCCAACTGACATCACTCCGTCCCCCTTATATACTCCTCCCCCACCCTTTCTAAGACATCACTAACCACACCCCCTCTTTCAACATTCTATGCTATTGCTCACTAAACATACTAACGCTGACATACACCAGGGAACTGAATTGTGAGGTTATGCCACTGTCACCATGTTGGGGAAGGCAGCTATAGACAAATGAATCAAGTGGTGTGCTCTATCTGGAAGCTGGATGCATGTAGGTAAAGTGGTTCATAGGTTTCTGGTATAAGGTGGTGTTTCTGTGTCCATTCCATGGTTGTGCAATAGGTTCCGGAAGGTGACCCTGCTGCATAGACTGATTCAGGCTAAGGTTGATGGTAAGCAGGACATTGTTGATGTTTTGGTAGAATTTCTCAAGGGCCTCCCTCCTGTCAGTCTAGATCAGCCTTCCCCAATCTGGTGGCCTCCCTATGTGTTGGACTACAACTCCCAGCATCCCCCAGCCAGCCATGCTGGCTGGGGGATGATGAGGGTTGAATTCCAACACATCTGGAGGCCACCAGATTGGGGAAAGCTGGACTAGATGATGAGGACATCATTGGTGTATCTCAGGTAGAGGACAGACCTTTGGGGACAGGAGATGAAGATGCCAGACAATGGAGCTTAGAGTTCATGAGCATCTTATGGTGTGTTTTCTGCAGGACAGCTTTTGAATGTGACTGTCAGCAACCAGGGCCGCTCTAACTCCCTCTTCCTGACTTGGGAAAACTTCTTGGGAGGTGTCCAGGGCTTCTCCCTAGCTCTTTACAATGTGGAAACAGATGCTCTGCTGCAGAATGGATCAACTGGGCTCAACACCACCAGCTTCGGCTTCCAGGGCTTGCTTCCTGGGACACGATACAGCGTTGAAGTCACTGCACTGATGGTCTGTGCACAGAACTTCAGTAGGAGAGTCACTGGACAGACAGGTGAGTGGGGCAGAGATACAGCTGTTTTGCATCATGGGGCCATTTTCAGCTCAGAGACAGTTCAGTTGATGTTTAGAATGGATACATTTGCATATTTATCTCACTTTCATTCACACACTCAAGTCTCAGCATTGATTTATTATTTAGTTCTTTTAATTTTTTTAGAAACTGAGCCCATCTGAAATTGTATTCCAGGGTGGTATACATAAAAAAATTAAATATTCAGTACAATAATAAAACAACAACAATACAATACAGTTGGGAAGCATAAAACCATCCCTTTGTGCCCTGATTCCCTGCAGAATGACTGATTGCTGGGAATCAGAGTACGTGAGGAGAATCATCCCTGTGTCCCTGCAGAATCAGGCAGGAGCTGTTTGGTAGGCTGGTGGGAGCCCAATTTTGCTTGGGAGCAGGGTGCATGGGGATGACTCTCCTCACATCCCCTGTGTGGCTGTGGTGGTGGTAGTGCGCATAGGGGGCACTGGGAGAGCAGGGGCATCTGTAGTGGGCTGCATGCAGTCTGTGGGCTGTGGGTTGCTCATCCCTAGTCTAGAATAATGTAATCACTCAAAAAAGCTGTGCCAGGTGTCTACCAGAGGATGCAATGCTGGCAGAGAAGTAAGACCGCGTTGCTGCCTGCCCGCCACAAAGTTGGCATGATATTTGCGTCCGGCTCTTACTTGTGTTCGGCCATTGTCGCTCTGAGACTTGTGCCATCTGCATTCTCACTGTCATCCTACTTCTTTCACATTGCCCCCAACTTTATGGTAAACTAGGGAGCTGGCTGGGCTCTGCAACACAGGAGGGACCACTTGGGAATGATCATGTCAAGTCCAGGGCTCTGACAGGAGCACCAACCATGTGAATGGGAAAATCCTCCAGAGCATTCAGCAATCCATTGGATTCCTTAGGTCCTCCCTTGAGGGAGGACCAACATGCCACATTGTTCAACAGTGTTCTTCCCCTGACATGCCAGGCAGTGTGCTTGCTTCAAAAGCTGAAAGTGCTCACTCCTACCTCTGGCTTACTGAGATGAGAGCTCAGTGGGGCGGGCAGGAAGCAAGACTCTTGTAAGCTGTGTGTGGGGAGAACGTGTGAGGAAGAGACCTCATGGTGTGGGACACACAGGGATGGATGATATAAAAAGCTAAGCTATCATTACAGTGTCAAAGCTACCAGCAGCTAGTAAAAGGAAATGACAATGAAGCAACTTAATTCCTCTGCTTTTATCTAATACCTTCTCCCACATCCCCTTGGGTCTGAAAATACATGGTAAACATGCTCCTGAGAGCCTTGGTCAGTCATGGCACTGGCAGCCACGTCTACAGAAGTGCCTTTCAAATGTTACAAAAACACATGATCACAGTATACTCAGGGACTTGTACTTCCTGTAACATGTAAAGTTGTCCTAACTCTGATTTGGAGTTTGGATGGAAGGAGATTTTATACTAGCTCTTCCAGTGCTGAGTTACTCCAGCTGTGTCAGGCTAAATATAACACGATGTTCTTGTGGTTCTGCCTCTAGTATTTTGCACCAATCGCCATCTGGCCATTTCCCCCCCTGCTGTCACATGCAAGTTGGGCCAATAAAATGTGGGTCTGGCCCATCTTTTATGCAATACTATATCCTTCCAGATGTGTATGTGTGTGATTTCATTATTCACTCTGAACTTCACCCTTTCATTCCCGAAACATCTGATTCTGATAGCCAAAAGCAACATGTTGTTTTTGTGCATACAGCATTGTTTTAATTAGCACCGAATCCTAAATATTTTCTACTTGGAAGAAGTCTGATTAATTGGAATGGAACGTACTTACAAGTTAGTTTGCTGAAGTTGCATCACAGCTTAAGAAGTTTGTTTCTTTTTACTGTCTGTTTCATTATTTCTCATGTAAGTAATACATAATTAATCCTCCAAATCATTCTGGTCTTGCATCTTATGCTTTTGTACAGCTGCCAAAGGATTATTTTTTTCTCTTCCTGGCCTGCAATTTGCAGTGGCATTGTACATTGATATAAGCGAAGGCACACGGATGTGCAACCCATCCACGTGACTTGCACAGAAGATGGATGTCATTGTTTGTGTGACCAGCAGAGTCCGAGTCTGCAGGGTGTTGGCAGCAATGTCAGCTCGGAGTTGTTCCATGGCAGACTGTTCCTGCTGTAATAGTGCAATATGTACCGCAACTCTCTGTCAATGTCCTTGTGGACACTAGAACTGCGAGAGCCACTAATTGCAGAAACAGCTTGCCTGAAGGTTTTCTGTTGGACCAGCTGAGATGGGGGTGATTCTGTTACAAGCAAGCTCTTTTCAGGCTTATGAAGAATTCTTCCCATCTCAAAAGTTTGTTATATGCTCCGCAGCAGAAACTCGCTCGATACATTCTTTTTATGAAACCTATTTTTAGTGCAGCAATGTGCAGTTGAGGAGCTGCATGTGTCCAATTCATCGTTAAGCTGCCCCAGGGGGCAGGTTTTTTTAAAAACTGATTTATATCATTCCCTTCTGCCAAAAAATGGTGTTCAAGGTAGCTAACAATAAAATAAAATAAAATAAAAACTTAGTTAAAACATAACATAAAAACAAATAAATTAAAAACACAACTATACAAGAAGTGAACAGTACCCAACTGATTAAAACTCCCTTCAGCAACAGACCAGCAAAGGCCTGCCTGAAAAAAAACGTGTTTGCTTGCCATGCCAATGGAAGGACAACAGAGAGGGGGCCAACCTAGGAGTGGCCACCAGGAAGGCCTTCTCCTGCATTCCCACCGAATGTGCCGCTGATGGTGGCGGTACTGAGAGAAGGGCCTCCCCCAAAGATCTTAAAACCAGGGCAGGCCTGTATGGGTCTTTCTTTCAGGTAGCCAGGTAGGTCCCAAGCCGTATAGGGCTTTATAGGTCATAACCAGCACTTTGAGCCACACATTCCAGGTTGTGCTTGTGAAAGTGCCTTTGAAATACAGCAACAACACAGCACTTCCTCCTCTATTCACACCTTGTCTCCCACTGGGAAAGCTGCCCTGCATGAGACTGAGCAAGGACCTTGAGACTTTAAGGCTGCAATCCTGTGCACACTTTCCTAGGACTCAGCCCCAGTGGGACTTCTCTTACGTTTACTTCTGAGTAAACATGCTTAGGTTTGTATTGTCTAGCATGCATCTTTATTTTTATTAAATCAAACTTTATTATCTTTTTATATACAAATAATATGATCATTCAAACAATCTTTGTGAACAATAAGAATTCAAAACAGGAACTTAATTAAAAAACATTTTTAAAAACCTAGATATAATACTTTCATTAATATATAATAGATATATTATTATAAAAGATACAATACGTTCACATAGTTTCACATGTACAGTCACATGTACATAATCTAACATGTAGTTTTCTTTCTTTTGCTTTCAGGCGGGTATAACAGTCCAGAAGGATGCTTGAGAAATTCAGACAAAACTTCATTAATATGTTATAATGGTTATAAACCATTAATATCTGTGATAAACTACAAACCTAATACTCCTATAACAGAACTCACATAAAAGCTTTTGGAAAGCTGCTCAGGATGTGACAGGGGGTCAGGTGCAGGTTTGGGAATCAGGTAAAGAGTATACAGTAAATGCTACATACAAGTGCAAGTGCCCTTACTCACTGGCAAATTTGTTTTTTGAACCTCGCATCTTGTTTTAGTTCCTTCACCTGTGAGAGATGTTTTCCTGCATCAGGACAGCCCCTCGGTGTTAATGGCCTCCTGGAGTGAAGCCCCTGGTGGGAAGGATGGCTACCAGCTGGTTCTCTACCACGTAGACTCACAAGCACCTGTCAGGAATGTGACCATCCCCAAAGGTGCCACCACCTTCCGCTTTGACAGGCTCCTAGCTGGCAGTGAATATGCCCTGAGAATCATCACACAGGCTGGATATGCCAAAGCAAGCACCAGTGCACGAGAGTGGACAGGTACTGGGAAGCTGGAGCTCTGACCTGAGGGGTTGGAGGATAAAATCAACTCTGGAGATGGAGGTGTCTCCAGAGGTTAATCAGTTATATAGATGGCCCCTTTTACCTCATGGTTTCCACATGCTTGAGGAATAGTGAGGGGGGAGAAAGTACAGCTTGAGAGGGTGATGATGATTATTTCTTAATTGCCTTTCTCTTAAAAAAAGACACAAGGCAACTTACAACAAAATTATGAAAACATACAAAATATAAAATATGTAAAAATTTGCCATTAAAAATACCAGAACATAATAATATACATTTGCCTGGCTGTCTGTAGAGAGTAGGGTGCTTCCAGATGGAGGGCTCTCAGTGCTACCACTCAAAAGGCATCGCAGCGTGCAGCTCTTCTATTCCTCCTCCTTAACAGATTTTCTGCAGCAAAGAAAAAGATTGAAGAAGCAGGAGGGGGGAAATATTGGAGAGTTACAAAGGGAAGGGCCATAGCTTAGTGGTAGAGCACCTACTTTGCATGCAGGAGATCCCAGGTTCGATCCCCAGCATCTCCAGGTAGGGCTGGAAAAATTCCTACCTGAAACCCTGGAGAGCCGCTGCCAGTCAGTGTTGACAATACTGGGCTAGATGGACCAATGGTCTGACTCAGTGTAAGGCAGATTCCTATGTTCCTACAAGTGGAAGACAACACCGTCCGGATGCCTTGTAGAATTCAGTGAATGAAGCAGGGTGATAGTGTGATAAAAGCCTCATCTGGAAGTACCCTCAGGCTCATTTCAGGCAACCAGGCAGGAAATGCAATCCTTGTCTCTTCCTTTAGGCTGTCGATGTGTCACAAACAGCTAACATAAATATAGCCAGGCTACAAAAAATGCCTGTGGTTTAGCAACTTTATGGTTTGGCTTTTTTGCAAGGTAGCTAGAGTGTCCTCTTTCAAAGATTGATTCACCAGGCCTGGGTTGGCCAATGGTTACCATGGAGTTGGGACCTTTGAGAAAAGGTACCCCTCTGCTTCAGGTAGGTGATTTCCCATGATGAGTGATAACTTTCCTTTGTCCCATCAGCCCCCATTGCTCCCAAGGCATTGACGTTCCTGAGCAGTGGCTCTAGCTCCAGTTTGACTGTCTCATGGACCAACACAGAAGGAGCAGAATGGCTGCATTTGGCACTCCAGAACCTCCATGCTGCAGCAGAGAGCACCACAGTGTCACTCAGGAGGGGCATATCCAATTACACCTTCCAGCACCTGCAGCCAGGTACCCCCTACCACCTGGGGGTCAGCGGTACAGCTGGGCCTTACCTGGTTGAGGGACCCAATGTCACTGCTTACACGTGTGAGTATGGGACAGAATACTTCTCATGGCACTTGGAAGGTAGACAGGCCCTAAACTGGAATATGATGCTACTGAATTACAAATTAACCCTTCATCACAAGTACAGATGGCTCCTGTCCTGAGAGATCCAGAAGCCTTATCTGCCTCAGTTTAATATGGATGACTAACACACTGCATATAACATGTATATGGAGTTTCTGGATGTGCCATACATAAAGACTTAAGGTGCATTATATGTTGTTCTGTGCTTGTATTTTCCTAGTGTAAAATAGCCTCCATAGTTGTCTTTCAGCGTAGGTAAACAGGAGACATTTTGTTTTATGTAATCAAAACAGTAACAATACGTTTGAGAACTTCAGAAAGCCAGCTAGACTTCATTTCATTAAAATTACCTTCTGCAATTGATGGATTTGTTCCTAGTGGCATGAAGCCTTTTCTGGTCCTATTGGACAATACTAAAAATAAGCTAGCCCACTGGTCAAATTGGTTAGCTTTCATTAGGGGAATCCAAGCTAACTGCGGACTGAGTCTTTTGTCCTCTCCTAACCTGTATTATGGAAAGGGACTCTGTTCAATTCCTTTCTTTGAAGGATGTGTTTCCCTTAAAGCAGCTATATTTGTAATAAGAGAGAGTTCACTTTTGTGAATATTCAGAATATTTCCCTATTTATCCAAGCAATCCAGAGCAGGGCGGCTCAATTCTGAGCATTTAGCTTTATTCGTATGTTCAGATATGGCTCTGGAAGAGATGTCAATCCTCCATTCAGTCTGTCTACCATAATGGGACTCCACAGTGCCAGCTAGACCTTCCAATTGATGAGGTGGTCCATACTGGCTGGGGATGATGGGACATTTTAGAATCATAGAATCATAGAAAAGTAGAGTTGGAAGGGGC
This sequence comes from Shinisaurus crocodilurus, assembly GCA_021292165.1. Classification (NCBI taxonomy): domain Eukaryota; kingdom Metazoa; phylum Chordata; class Lepidosauria; order Squamata; family Shinisauridae; genus Shinisaurus; species Shinisaurus crocodilurus. The sequence continues at coordinate 223,762,313 of CM037877.1, forward strand.
CTACAAGGCCATCGAGTCCAACCCCCTGCTCAATGCAGGAATCTAGGTCAAAGCATCTCTGACAGATGTCTGTCCAGCTGCACCTTGAATGCCTCCAGAGTGGGAGAGCCCACAACCTCCCTAGGTAGTTGATTCCATTGTCTTATTGCTCTGACAGTCAGGAAATTTTTCCTGATGTTTAGGTGGAATCTAGGTTCCTGTAACTTGAGCCCATTATTCCGTGTCCTGCAAACTGGGATGACCGAGAAGAGATCTTTGCCCTCCTCTGTGTGACATCCCTTCAAATACTGGAAGAGTGCGATCATATCTCCCCTCAGTCTCCTCTTCTGAAGGCTAAACATGCCCAGTTCTTTCAGTCTCTCCTCATAGGGCCTTGTTTCCAGTCCCTTTATCATCCTTGTTGCCCTCCTCTGAACCCTCTCCAGTTTGTCTATGTCCTTCTTAAAGTGAGGTGCCCAGAACTGGACGCAGTACTCAAGATGAGGCCTAACCAGTGCCGAGTAAAGGGGAATTATCACTTCCCGCGATTTGGAAGCTATACTTCTATTAATACAGCCCAAAATTGCATTTGCCTTCTTTGCAGCCACATCGCATTGCTGGCTCATATTCAGTTTGTGATCTACCACAATTCCAAGATCCTTCTCACTTGTAGTATTGTTGAGCCAAGTGTCCCCCATTCTGTAACTCTGCATTTGGTTTCCTCTCCCTAGGTGCAGCACTTGGCATTTATCCCTATTAAATTTCATTCTGTTGTTTTCGGCCCAGCGCTCCAGCCTATCGAGGTCACTTTGGATTTTGTTTCTGTCTTCCAGAGTATTAGCTGTTCCACCCAACTTTGTGTCATCTGCAAATTTGATAAGCATTCCCTGTACCTCCTCATCCAAGTCATTAATAAAAATGTTGAAGAGCACCGGGCCCAGGACCGAGCCCTGTGGTACCCCGCTCGTTACCTCTCCCCAGTTTGAGAAGGAACCATTGATAAGCACTCTTTGAGTCCGATTCTTTAGCCAATTGTGGATCCACCTGATAGTTGTTCCATCTAGCCCACTCTTAGCTAGCTTACTAATCAGGATATCATGAGGCACTTTGTCGAAAGCTTTGCTGAAGTCCAGGTATATAATGTCCACAGCATTCCCACAGTCCACAAGGGAGGTTACCCGATCAAAAAATGAGATCAGATTAGTCTGACAGGATTTGTTCTTGACAAATCCATGCTGGCTTCTAGTAATCACTGCATTGTTTTCAAGGTGCTTGCAGACTGACTTCTTTATAATCTGCTCAAAAATCTTCCCGGGGATTGATGTCAGACTGACTGGCCTATAGTTCCCAGGTTCCTCCTTCTTGCCCTTTTTGAAGATGGGAACAACATTTGCCCTCCTCCAGTCGTCTGGCACTTCACCTGTCCTCCATGATTTCTCAAAGATAATAGACAGTGGTTCTGAGAGTTCTTCTGCCAGTTCCTTTATTACTCTAGGATGCAGCTCATCAGGCCCTGGAGATTTAAACTCGTTCAGAGTAATCAGGTGCTCCTTGACCATTTGCCTATCAATCTCAAGCTGCAATTCTGCCCCTTCAGTCTGCACTTCAGGTTTGCCAGGGGGGTCATAGACCCTCTTTTGGGAGAAGACCGAGCCGAAGTAGGAATTGAACACTTCTGCCTTTTCTTTGTCTTCTGTTATCAATTTGCCATCCTCATTGCGTAGTTGAACCACCAGTTCTTTCTTCTGTCTTTTACTGTGCATGTATCTGAAGAAAGCTTTTTTGTTGCTTTTAGCATTCCTCGCTAACCTTAGCTCATTCTCAGCTTTAGCCTTCCTGACACTATTCCTGCAGTTCTGTGCTACCTGCCTGTACTCTTCCCTTGTAGCCTGTCCTTCCTTCCACTTCCTATACGTGTCCTTTTTTGTTTTCAGGTCATCTTTGAGTTTATTGTGAAGCCACATTGGCTTCTTCTGTTGCCCTCTGCCTTTTTTCCTTGTGGGAATTGTTTGCAATTGTGCCTTTAAAATTTCCTTTTTTAAAAACTCCCACCCCTCCTGGGCTCCCTTTCTCGTGAGAGTCACATGCCATGGGATCTTACTAATCATTGTTCTGAGTTTGTTAAAATTGGCTTTCCTAAAATCCAGGGTACGTGTTTGGCTACACTCAGCTTTTGCTTCTGTTAGAATCAAGAACTCAAGTATAACATGGTCACTTTCCCCCAGAGTTCCCGAAACTGCCACTTTATCCACTAACTCGTCTCTGTTGGTTAGAATCAGGTCAAGGATAGCCGATCCTCTAGTTCCTTCCTCCACTTTCTGTAGGAGGAAGTTATCAGCAGCACAGCTCAGGAATTTCTTGGAGGGGCCATGTTTGGCTGAATAAGTCTCCCAACAGATATCAGGGAAATTGAAGTCCCCCATTACTACCACATCGTGCCTCCTTGAAACAATGGCAATTTGCTTTTCAAAAGTTCCATCCTCGTCTTCTCCTTGATTGGGTGGTCGGTAGTAGACTCCAACCGCCATGTTCGTTTTATTCTTTGCCCCCTTTATTTTAACCCAGATGCTCTCAATGGGGCTGCCAAGCTCCTCTTCCTGTATCTCTGTGCAGAGATACGTATTTTTAACATACAGTGCAACTCCACCTCCCTTTCTGTTGCTTCTGTTCCTTTTGAACAAGTTATACCCTTCAATTGCTGTATTCCAGTCATGGGAGTCATCCCACCAGGTTTCAGTTATCCCTATCAAGTCGTACTTGCCCTCATGTATCAAGAGTTCAAGTTCGTCTTGTTTATTGCCCATACTCCGGGCATTAGTATAGAGACATTGAAGACTATGTGCTTTATAGTCCGACTTTCCCCCTACATTTTGTGGTAGACTATCAATGGGCACCGCTGGAGCTGTTCTCTCCATTGTGGCATAGAGGCCTTCTTCCATTGGTACCCCCGAGTTTATGTCTCCCTCCCCTGTTGGATTCAGTTTAAAGCCCTCCTGATTAAGTTCCTCATGCTGTGGCCAAACACATTCTTCCCAGTCCTTGTGAGGTGCAATCCATCCTTTGCCAGCAGTCCATCTTCCAGGAAGCGTAGCCCGTGGTCCCAGAATCCAAATCCCTCACGTCGGCTCCACCTTCGTAGCCAGTCATTCACTCGGAGTATTTTTCTTTCCCTTTCTATGCCTCTTCCAAGTACTGGAAGGATGGATGAGAAAACTATCTGGGCCCCGAAGTTCTTGAGTTCCCTTCCCAGCTCTTCAAAGTCTGCCGTGATTTCTTTGTAACTCCGCTTGGCAGTATCATTTGTACCCACGTGGAAGAGAAGAAAGGGGTATGTGTCGGTGGGCTGCATGAGCCTCGGCAGCTGCTCTGTCACATCCTTAATCCGTGCCCCAGGGAGACAGCACACCTGGCGAGTCCATGGGTCTTCGCGACATACTTTGGCTTCGATCCCCCGCAGGAGGGAGTCTCCCACTACGAGTACTCTTCTCTTCCTCTTGCTGTAGGCCTTGGTTTGATTGCCTCCACTTGACTGACCCTCAGCCTCTTGCTCGCTGTCACGTTGGGTGCCCGGTAATCCGTCCTCTGCAGGCTGTCCTCTGCTCTCGTCCTCAAGTACATGGAAGCGGTTCCATAGCTCCACTGCTTCCACAGGCGCAGAGTGTCTTGTAGATCTTCTGCTCCTAACAGTCACCCTTTTCCAGGGAGTTCCCCCTGCGTTCTTTTCCCTTGCCTCTGCAGTCTCCGACTCCGCCTCATCCTGCCGTTGCCCTTCTGGCTCCTGTACTGTGCTTTGGTGCTGTAGATCCACCGTTCTGTCTAAGAACTCCTCGCTTTCTCTTATGCTCCTGAGGGTTGACACTTGCTGCTCCAGTCCTCTGACCTTTTCTTCCAACAGCGTGACCAGCTTGCACTTGTTGCATGTGTAGGCCATGTTGATCTCCGGCAGGAAAACAAACATTGCACACCCCTTGCAGGTCACCACCACTGCTGAGTCCTTTCCTTCCATAGTGCTCTGTTTCTGTCTTCCTAGAATATATATATATATATATATATATATATATATGTTTTTATTTTATTATTTTTTTTATTTTTTTATTTTTTTATTTTTTTTTTTTTTTTTTTAGGGACCTCCCCCTTGACCTCCGCTGCCGAACTCCGCTGCCAAACTCCTGTTTTCTCTCCCTGTGCGCTCGCTCTGTTCGCTCGCTCTCTGGGAGCCTGCTTGCCTTTTCACAGTCCCAAAAACAGCTGGAGCCTCTCTCCTGTTGTGCTCCTGCTCAGCTGGGAGTCAGGAACAGAATGAGCTCCCAGGCCACGCCCTGCAATCAGCCCCACTTCCTGCAATCAATCAGCTGCAATCAGCCCCAGGTAGTTGCAGTCAGCAGGAGCTTCTGCTCAACAGAATTTTGGAAGGCACCAGGTTGGGGAAGGCTGACCTATGCTGTTTCCAGGCAATTCATTCATCTATCGTGGATGCTGATCCTCCCTTTTATCTTTCCACAGACCCCCTGAAGCCAGCCAACGTAAGCTTGATCAACTCTGGCAGAGGTAACACTTTGAAAGCCACATGGAACTCACCAGCAGGAGAAAGAGAATTCTATCTGGTGCTGCTTCTGCAGGAGGGAGAGAAGAGCACACCCATCAGAAACATATCCGTGGGCAGGAACAGCACCCATGTCACCTTCCATAGTCTGAGCCCCGGGAGCCGTTACACCGCCTCGGTGACAGCTGTCGCTGGGCCCCATAAAGCATCTGCAACGAGTATCTCTGCCTGGACATGTAAGCAGGGGCTCAACACTCTGATCCTGCCAGGAGAGAGTGACTGCTATGGAAGCTCTCTAATACAGGTGTGGGGGAGGAGGACATTTGAATGATTACTTAGAAGGGCGTGCTGGTTGGGAGAGGAGCATACGCTCTCTTAAGTGCCAAAATTGTTGCCTTGTTTCTTGTGGTCTGGGACTCCATGGAAAGAGGTATCTTCTTTCATCCCAGCCAACTGCCATGATGACTATGGAGAAAAATTAAAAGTATTGTGGCACCTTAAAGACTAAGACATTTACTGTGAGATAAGCTTTCATGGACTATAGTTCCCTACATCAGATGCATGGAGAGAGACTCCCATAGTCTATGCAGAGAGACTCTCATAGAACAGCTATTTTGGTTGAGGTTTCAGTTATTAGACTGTGGGACAAAACAAATCCACCATGACCTGAGTATGGGAGACATGACCTGAGTAGGGGAGCATTTTGATCATTATGCCCATCTACCACCTGGGATTCTGTGAAAGAACATCACTACCAGTCTTGTGGGAGAGGTCACCCTCTCCTCCATCCCCAAAGAAGAGATCCTCACTTTGGACTGATCCAGGTCTCTCCTGGGAGGCCCTGCACTGCACATAATTTTGTGTCTCTCTTTCTCCCTTCCAGATCCCACAGCTCCATCTGGTGGGAGTTTATTGAGCCAGGGGAATGCATACATTCTTCATGCCCACTGGCAAGAGGTGGCTGGGACTGGCTATGTGACTGCACTGTACACCACGGAGCCTGCCATGCTGGTGCAAAACAATTCGGTGCCTAGGGGCTCTTCCAGCCTGCATTACGAAGGGTTAAGACCAGGCACTCGCTACGCCTGGGAGATCTGCACTGTGGCTGGGCCCCACAGCTCCCTACCGCTCAGCCTCAGCAACTGGACATGTGAGTGCCAGGGAAAGAACAATATTCTGTTACACGTAGAGTTGCCAGGCTCGAACCTTGAAACAACAAAGAAAGAGAGAGTTCACTTTTTGTGAATGGACGAATATTCAAAATATTCGGGAAGGGACATTCCACCAGGGTGGCTTCTTCTAACTCTGCAGCACTGTGATGGAAAGAGCTGTATTTGGTGACATTTCCTTTCTCTGCAACTCTTAAAGCAGGGGTGTTTAACCTCTTTCAGCTCAAGGGCCTAATTAAATTTCAGAGAAGCTCATGGGGACCACATTCTAGTGGTGGGTGGGGCTGAAGGCAAAAAGGGGCAGGGCTGAAATACCAAAAAATAACAGCATCTTTTAGCTTAAACCTCTTCTTGCCAGTAACTCAGACTTAGCAGAGGCATTTCATCCTTTTAGAAAGGAAAGAAACCATGCAAAAACTGTGTTTTTTTTTTTTTTAAAAAAGCCTAAAGCTGGCCCTGATCTCCTCCTTTTAGATCCTTTGCCTCCAGAGCATCTGAGCCTGAGCAACAACGGCCACAGCGCGAGATCACTGCGTGCTTCTTGGCAGAGTCCCTCTGGGGGTGGAGGAGGCTGCTATGCCGGAGTTCTCACGGAAACCAAATCCCAGTTGGAAGTCAAAAATGTGACAGTGGCAGAGGGCCAGACACATATCACCTTTGAAGGGCTGGTCCCAGGACGTCAGTACACTCTGAGGATGGTGGGAGTGGCTGGACCATACCAATCCCATCTTCAAACAGTTAGTGACTGGACGTGTAAGTATGCCATTCTCAGGCGAAGCAGTAAAGCAGCCTTCCCCAACCTGGTGCCCCCCAGATGTGTTGGACTGCAACTCCCATAATTCCCAGCCAGCATGGCCAATGGCCATGCTGGCTGGGAATCATGGGAGTTGCAGTCCAACACATCTGGGGGGCACCAGGTTGGGGAAGGGTATAGCAGAGGATTTCTCCCCAACTTTTGTCCCTCATTTCTTTTTCATTGAGTCTCCCTAAACAGCCGCGAGTAGAAAAGAGTCACCGTCGGATGGATGCATCCCATGAAGATGGGTGGAGGGAGGAAGAGGAGCAGAGTGGCAGGAGAGACAGGGAAATGGTGGAGTGGTAGGGATATTGTGAGGGACTTGCCCTGGCCCTTGCTAAAGGAGGAGTCAGAACAGTCACAACGCTTTGTGCAAGTCTAAGACTCACCAAAATTTCAGACAACAACAATTCACAAATGAAATCCAAAGCTATCTATGTTGAAAAAAAGAGATTGAATAAGGAGAATATACATTAGATTATCTATTAATTTATCTGCAAGCAAATACAGATTAGACGAATTTGCTTGAGTATTCCCCACCACCCATTGCCCACATTTCTGATTTCTCTTAATGCAATCACACATGTTGTTTGGACAGCACAAGTTGTATTGCCTGCCCTTGGGGAGCAGAGTGTTCTGAGTGACCCGTCCTGTGTAAATGGTCTGGGATTGGATCCAGAATTGTCCCTCCGCCTGCAGAAGGATGGAGAGCTTCCACATCCTCCCCTCCCCTGTACACCCTCCAAATCTCCTCTGAACCGAAGGAGATTTAGAGGGTGCGTGGGGTGGGGGGCTGCAGGGGGGTGGAAAGGTGGCATAGACATCTCGTTCCTCCAGCAGTATCCTTCCACGGGCAGAGTAATGATTCTAGATCCAGGGCCTGAGCTTTTCTTGTGTGACAGCAATGAGTGTGAAGTGCCTTTAGGTTGCACGTCCCATTTTTTCCCAGGGGAAATTCCCTCAGATAAATATTTTAAACCTGTTTATATGAAGAGCAAAAGTTTGTCACCAGCATGTGAGTACAAAGACATCTAGCCCAGAAGGGAGACTACCCACAACATATCTAATTAGGGTCATTGTGTGGATTTTGGCCAGGGTGGCTGGCTGGGCAGAGCAGAGTGTCTGAAAGTGCAGATAGGAAGTAAGTAAGTACCGGTAAGTAAGTAATATCATTACAGAAGCTGATAAAGGCTGTTAAGGGAAAGTCTTTACTTTCTTGGCCACTTGACTTGCAGCCCAGTTTTTAAATATATCTTTTTGCAAATGTTAAATAAATTTGAATAAATAATAAATAGCAACCATTCGTTAGATTTCCTGACACCCAGAGATCAGCCTTTTTGTCTTGAAATACCTGTCTCTCTAGAGAACACCTGCAGTGGTTTTGGTGCCTCAGTTCTCTTTCCTTTACCACTTCCCACTGGCATGGTGCCAAGCAGTTACTGAGAAACCTGTTTCCTTTCAGGGCCTTTAGTTCCTTCAGGGGTAACGCTGGCCAGTAGCAGGTGGTCCTCCAGTCTTGTGGCCTCTTGGGACGCAGGTCATGGGGACAGAGATCAGCTCTTTCTGAGATTCTACAGCCAGGAGCATCCCATGCAGAGGAACATTACAATTGGACCAGGCCTACAGAATTTCACTTTCGAGGGCCTTCTTCCAGGCAGCCAGTACTTTTTGGAGGTTACTGCTGTGGCAGGACCATATCGGGCCTCATCACCACTGGTGTCTGCATGGACATGTGAGTATTCAAAAGTGTTTCTGCAAGGTATGAGGCCTCAAGACAAGAGCCAGTGTTTGCTGCAGCCTAACATCTCAGTCCCTTGTTAAGGCCAAGAACGGGCAGAGTGACGTACAAGCCACTTCCCAGGAATGCCACAGTGGTGCCTTTCTTGCATTCACCTAATACATTAGGGTCAGCTTCCATTCCCACTCAGCTACAAAGGGAATCCAGCATTTCTCTTGCTGTATGAGTGAGTCTGTCTGTCTTTCTGTGGTCTTAAGCCCATGGAATTTGTCCTGTTGCACTAAGTTATAACTGAACTTTTAAAGCAGTCAATAGGATGGACCTAAATAATTTTTTAAGCAAAACAAAGGGCGCAATCAATCCTAAGGCTGCTAGATGCTGTCTAGATGGCCATAGGATAGGGCCCTCCCTCTGCAGCTGGTGTGGTTCTTTCTGCGCCAGCTGCAGCTCTGAAGTCGCAAGTGTGACTTTGGAGCCAGCACTTGGGGGGTGTTCTGGGGAGGGTGGGGAGGAGTGGAGGAGTGAGGCTTCGCTGAGATAAAACGTATCCTGGCAGGGCCTCAGCCCCTCCACCTCGTGAACAGGGGCAAAAGACATAGATGGCTGAAATCAGCTGTCTGTGTCTTTTGCAGGGCAAGGGGAGTGTGGAGGCAATCCTTGCCTCCGTGCTCTTCCCGCATTCGATTGGATTCCCATAATCCTCTGAGTTTGGAGGGTTACGGGTAGCCACATTGGATGGTGTGATGAATGTATTTTATGTCTTTATTGTGGTGTTGTATCTTAACTGCAATTATTGACTGGGCTGTTTTAAAACATTGTTTTTTGTAATTGCTGAGAGCTGTCCCAAGGACCGATTTGATCTTATGGTGGGATATACATTTATTAAATGAAATTAAAGTTAAATGGAAGTAGGATTCCTTCAGGACAAATTTCCCTGCATCATCATTATTCTGTCTCATATAATCTCCCTCTAGAGCAGCCTTCCCCAACCTTGTGCCCTCCAGATGTTTTCGACTACAACTCCCAGCATTCCTGACCATTGGCCATGCTGACATGGGCTTCTGGGAGTTGAGGTACAAACCATCTGCCCACACCTGCTCTAGGATCTTCATGGAGGCAGTATATGACACTACCACTGACCAGCCATGCTTCACATACTTTGGGGGACAGTAGTTAAAATATGGTTGCTTTACTGTCTTTGTTGTGGGCCCAGTCAGTCTTCTATTGTGCTAACTTAAGTTAGGAATCTTTATATAACCATTGCAATATTCAGATATCATCAAGAACATAATGTTTAGTCAGGATTCTGCAAATGTTAAACACATACTCTGCTGGTTAATTTTTAAACACAGATTGTGCAGATTTTAGCAAGCAGGCAGAAGATGTTTCCAGTGGTAGTGTTCCCTCTCTTGCAAGACATTAAAAGGCGCAATGCAACAGTGGGAAATACCATGGTGAAGCTAATGTCAAATGCCTCTGTGAAATCAGCTGCTGTGAGGTTCTCTCGGTGTGCCTGCTCCCTTATCCCACTGTGACCTACTACCACCCTCTTTTGTTACCACTGCAGATCCTCTGTCTCTGGCTAATGTGAGTGTGAAATGCGGCCAGACCCCCCAGCAGCTGATGGTGAGCTGGATGGAATCAGGGAGAGGACGAGAGTACTGGGTCCAGCTCTACTTGGATGAATCCCTCTCCATTATCCGGAATGTGTCAGTGCCACATGGAACTACCCAGGTGACCCTGGATAGCCTGGTGCCAGGGACCCGGTACCGGGCTGAGATTGTCTCCAGAGCTGGGCCTCACTACATTTCCTCACAGACAGCCATTGGCTATACAGGTACAATGTAGCCTCCTCTTAGGCCTTTTCTCTCAAGCCACACTTTCTGTCTGAGTCGGCTTGAGATTGCACAATTTCCTGAATGGACAAACACTGGCTGCTGGTTGTTACAGGCCTAGAAGGCGCAAAGCTACTAATGGCACATCGACTGGGCAAAATCATAGTTCCATACTTTGTCTCCTTTGCTTTTTGTACTGCCCAAGTTGATCTACCCTCAGATGTAATGAGGCATTTGAGCAGAGGCTGGAGGGCCACCTGGCAGGGATGGTGTAGTTGCATCCTGCGTTGTAGGTCCCACATTGAGTAGGGGGTTGGACTAGATGAGCACCAAGGTACCTTCCAACGCTATAATTCTATGATTTTTTTTAGCAGTGTCCCTTTTTAACATTGGACTTAAACTCTTGCTGATTCCAGCTGTTTCTTACAGCTGCCCAATCTCCTACCTAATTCTTGGAAATTTTCTTTGTATGCTATATTATGTTGAACTTATTTTTTACTTACATTCTTTCTGCCAAAGCAGTCAAGGCAATTTACAGTTTAAAATAATGATTTACAATCTAAAAGATTATGATACAAATGGAAAAGGGGATGAGAGGGGGAGGGGAAGACAAGCAAATGTAGGCACCAGCCCTTTCTCAGGCTGTGGTTGGACATAATGCTAAACCATAGTTTAGTTCTACATGCGTGAACAGGAGGGAGTGAAATGCTGGGTGGTGCTCCCGCTGCCCATTCCCCCTCCTGAGTGGCTAGGAGTAGGATTAGACCAGGATTCAATTTTGTGATGATGACACGGGGGTTGGCCCATGGGCTGACTTTGGTGGGTACCGCCACTACATACCTCAGCCATGCCAAGTATCAGGTGGCAGTAAATAACCCAGCTCCTGGGAAAGCCAACAGCTTCAAGCACAGGAGCCTGACCAAGAGGCTTGTGGAGCCTTGAGGAATTAAATTGCCTCTAAATTCCACCTGACCTTGGGCAGCAGCAGCGTCAGTACTGATTGGAGACCAGAGCGAGGGATGCCGATAGGGCTTCGGTGTGGAAAACTGCGGGCAAGAAGGTAGTCATCGTAACTGGCCACAGCAGCACGAAGTGGAACGCAATGGAAAACCACCACATTATATTTTCCAGGTATATTCGTCATGACTAGACAGTCTAGCCATGATGGTGTCTAACCTCCGGTAGGAGAGGAACAACAACAAGAAGAATGATGCGAGGGATCTACTGAAGAGAAATCAAATCATGGTTTATTCCTCTTCCTAGCTACATAGGAGGAGGAAGAGGGGGCAAGGAGGAGTGCGTGATCAAATTTTTTTTAGTGCTATTGTTTGAATGGGGTTTTTGTTTTGGTTTTTTGGTTTTATTGTTTTATTTTAGACCAGTTGTGCACCACCTTGGTGGCTTTTTGGCAAAAAGAGTGGTGTAGAAATTAAGGCTTTGCTCAGGCTTCTTTCCGCTTGGACACATGGCACTAAACCATGTTTTAGCATTACATGCAGACCATGTTACATCACGAAATTACATCATGACCAGTATGATGGCCACTGCAGGAGACAGTTCTGGAAGTAGAGAGGAGCCAAATGGCCATTGGTCCCAGTTAAGCCAACTGAGGGTACCTCTCACCTCTTTCCATGTTATTGTTGCTGGTCATTGCTGTTTTTCATGATTACTTTTTATTCTGACTTCCTGCAGTGGTAGCTGATGTCTCCGTTGCTTGTCTTTCCTGCAGGGTCATTAAGCTTATCATTGGTTCTACCTCCCACCCCATCCAACTATATTTGTTGTATGACTTCTATGTAAACCTCAAAGGACGAGTAAATGAAAGCTAAGCAGGGTCAGGCCTGGTTATTACTTGGATGGGAGACCCCTCCTCTAGATTCCTGCATTGAGCAGGGGGTTGGACTCGATAGCCTTGTAGGCTCCTCCCAACTCTATGATCTATGAAATCTATGAAAATAGTTTTTTTAAAATGTAGCCAGGGATAACACAACATAGGAATCAATGAGACTGTTGGCTCCTGAGCCATGCCCACGTTCTGTGTCAGTCAGTCAGTACATCTTTCCAGAAGCCCCTTATGCTTCTTCTAGTGCCCTTGATGCCGCTCTCCTTGATGGCGACCAGTCATGGCTCCTCAGTGTTGACGGTGCAGTGGAAGGCCCCGCCTGGACAGAGAGATGGCTACATGGCCTCTGTGTCTGAAGAGGAATCCACAGGCACCGGAAGTCACGTGGCTGTGGAGAAAGCCAGCACCAATATCACTGTAGTAGGACTAACCCCAGGCACATGCTACTTCATTGCAGTGTGGTCACTGGCTGGACCCTACAGCTCTGCTTCCCGGAACAGCACAGCCTGCACAGGTGAGTGAGTTGTCAACCCAGTGGAAGAAGCGGGGGGTGTTACACACTGTCAGTGACTGAACGTAGGGATGGTTGTGGATTTTTTTGTGGTTTGCATTTTGATGCAAATGTACCTAATTTGCACTCCCCAAACTTATACACGAACCAGAATGCAGCTGCACTCCAAAACCCACACATTTTAAAATATTGTGATCAAGTTGGTCAATTCAAATATGTGCACAAAAATTGTGTGTATTAGGAAAAAGTGCAGACAAAATGCGTGTATTGGAAGAAATATGCACAAAAATATGTACGGTACACATTTTTCTTGCTGACTTTTAAAAGTAAAATTTACAAATTCACATGGAAACGGGATGGAACAAACTTAACGGTGGAAATCCAATGAACTGAACTGACATGAACTTGTCAGATTTTCCCAACCCTACACAGAAGATCTGTGAGGATGAGTACTCAAGCCCAGGGAAGAGTTTCAGGGGATCATTCAGCCGATGCCAGTGGGCAGTGCCACAGAGCCATATTGAATACATTCTGATGCAAAAGGCTCAGGCAGACTTTTTTATAGACATGTGGCTCTTCCACTGGAATGGCTGTGCTGAATTCTTTGTTGGATGCCAGATCTGTTTCTAGACTGCGTCGATTCATGCGTCGCATAGACTGGCCTTCTCTTCAGAGCTTGTCTTGGCAGCAGCGGAAGGTGACTGCTACTCTTGTATCACCAGGAGCTGTGTGGGGTGTTGCTGTGCCGTGAAAGTTAAACAAAGGTCCTGTGTCTCTGACTGAACCCTCTTCTCTTCTTCTGCAGCCCCCACTGCTCCTGCGAACCTGACCTTGATAAACACTGGCAACTCATCTGTGCTTTACTCAGCCTGGGCAGAGCCCGCAGGAGGTAGAGACCACTACCGGCTGATCCTGTACAGCCTCGTGCCTCCAGGCCTGGAGAGAGTTCATGTGGTGGGGCTGGGCAGCCAGCACTTCCTCTGGATAGGTTTGCCAGCAGGCAGCCAGTTTGCCATGCAGGTCGTTACAGTGAAAGGTCAAGCTGAGGCCTCGTCTACCATTGCCGTTGAGTGGACATGTGAGTGAGACAGGCTAGGTCCTATCCAAGGTCTAGAGATACACCTGTCACCCATAGACACATGGCCGCCTGCATAGTTCTAGGCCCACAACCTCTCTGTAACATCTGAACAGCCCTGAACAGCCCAATCTCGTCTGATCTTGGAAGCTAAGCAGGGCCGGGCTTGGTTAGTATTTGGATGGGCGACCGCCTTAGAATCCCAGGTGCTGTAGGGAGGGACCAAAGCTCAGTGTGATAGAGCACATGCTTTGCATGCAGGAGGTCCCAACCTCGATCCCCAGCCTCCAGGTAGGGCTTGGAAAGAATCCTGCCTGAAACCCTGGAGAGCCGTTGCTGCCAGTCAGTGCTGACAATACTGGGCTAGATGGACCAATGGTCTGCCTCAGTATAAGGCAGCTTCCTATGTTCCTATGTTCTCCTTCTCTGTACCATCTCAACTCTTTCCTGCTGGGTCTACCCTGACCCTACAATTCCCTCCATATGGTTACTCACTGGCTTACCCCACTTCATGTTCCTTCCCTTCCTGACATCCATAGGATTAAACAGGGGGATAGTTCCCCATGTTGAGACATTTCTAGCCTGGACTTTGCCTGGACCATCTCATATCATTAGAGGAAAGGAAATGTGGGAGGTTTGGGTGAGTGGAAGGACTTGATCTTCTGTACATGTGTGTGCTCACACAGATGAAGATATGTGCAGGCGCTGGTATGCACGAATACTTCATCCCTTCTCTTCCATGCATTCTCTCAGAGACAGACGTGTGCACACTTAGGCACCAACATATAACTGCACATCTATTTTTACATATGTGCATATTCACACATCCTCCCAGCATATGTTCAATTGTATGCACAGATATTTGTCCAGAAGGTCCAAGGTGGATGCAGGAGTGACAAGTAAGACTTCCTGATCTATGCTGTGTAGGAAGGTAAGCTGTACTGAGCCCTTCAACATATTTCGGTCTTTAAGATGGCTCTACTTCAAGACAGGGAGAAAGAAACTGCATTGAGGGGAAGACTATAGCTCAGAGGTAGAACACATGCGTTTCATGCAGAAGGTCCCAGGTCCAATCCCTGGCATCTTCAGGCAGGGCTGGAGAAGTCCCTTGTCTGAAACCCTAGTTAGCAACTTTAAATCCAAAGTGCTTTATCAGCAAGTGCTTCATCAGCAAGTGCAAGTAGACAACATTGAGCTAGATGGACCAATGCTCTCAATGTTGAGAACCAGTGTGGCATAGTGGTGAGAGTGTTGGACTGGGACTCAGGAGATCCGGGCTCTAGTTGCCACTCGGCCATAAAGCTCACTGGGTGACTTTGGGCCAGTCACCGACTCTCAGCCTAACCTACTGTACCTCACAGGGTTGTTGTGAGGATAAAATGGAGAGGAGGAGGATCATGTAAGCCACCTTGAGTTCTTTGCAGGAAAAAAAAGGCAGGATATAAATGTAATAATAAATGGCCTGACTCAGTAGAAGGCAGCTTTCTATGTTCCTATGAGACAGGTTGGGTTGGGCCAGCCTTTTTTCTCTCTCCCAGCCTGATTGTTATCAATAGTTCTAGTCCAGCCTTCCCACTCCAGATGTTTTAGACTATAATGCCCATCATCTGTGACCATTGGCCATACTGGCTAGAGCTGATGGGAGTTGTAGTCTAAAACATCTGGAGGACACCAGGTCAGGGCAGGCTGATTTAGTCCTGCCTGCCAGATATATTGTGCAGATCCCATTATGATCTTTCCATCCATTATTATGATATTTCCATCCACATGCAGCTACCACATGCAGCCAGTTACTTCAGCCACCATTCCTCACTTTCTCATGTATGTTCTTACTATTTCACAGCCCCACTGCCTGCTACCTCAGTGCAAATGTGGAGCAAAAGGCACCCCGACAGGCTGAATGTGTCGTGGACACCAGCCTCTGGTAGACTGGACAGCTATGAGTTGAACTTGTACTACTTGCGATCCAGCACCAGAGCAGCACAAACATCTTTGGGGAGAGATGCCACCAATTTCAGCTTCTCAGGTCTGACACCAGGAGCCAAGTACTTGTTTGAGATCATCTCAAGGGCTGGACCCTATAGGTCTTCAGCAGGGAACGTCAGTGCATGGACAAGTGAGTAGCACAGGCTGGCATGAGCCTCTTTCATTTGTTTCTCTGGGAGGGATCAAGATCTATTGTCATATTGATTTCCACAGCCAGTCCTCTTGGCTTGCCAAGGGAACATCGCTTCTCACTCCAAGTCCTGCATCTGGGGCCTGAGCTACCACTTGCCAGTATGAGCTACGAGGAAGGTGCCTGGCGCTTCACTGCCCTTCATAGTTCTTTGCCTTTCCTCATGACGAGCTGAATCTGTTATGCAAAAGAGACAAATTCATACAGATTTGCTTACTGATCTAATTTGTATCCAGTGCTGAATCCATCTTTTCTTGGCTTAGCGTTGTGTGTAGTGCAGAGTACACCCAGCCATGGCTATAAAAAGCTGGAGATGCAGATGGCTTCTATTTTCCCTTCTTGTGTCTCCTCCTTCTTAGGTCCTCTGCCTCCTCACAGGGTACGTCTGACCAACAAAGGGCACACTGACAAGCTGAGCGCCGCCTGGGAACCCACTGCAGGAGACCGAGATGCTTATGTACTAACACTGTATTATGCTAGATCAGGCACTGTGGCAGCCAGGGCATCTGTAGAGAAGGATGTCGCCAATTTCACCTTCATAGGCCTCATCCCAGGAAGTAAATACTTGCTAGAAGTGGCTTCCATGGCAGGGCCCTATTGGATATCAGCAGGGAACGTCAGTGACTGGACATGTGAGTATTAGTGTCTTCACACTCTTCCATATTTGTCTACACAGAGATGTTTAGTGGTTTAATATATAAGAGTAAGCAGAACTGACTGGAGTTGAGGAATCTGTCCATACCTAGAAGATCATTGATTACATGCTGAGGCCTCTGATGATAATGTGGTCTCCGCACATTCAGAGGATGATCTCCAAACGATCCTAAATGCTTTTGCAGAAGCATACGAAAAACTTGGTCTCTCACTTAACATAAAAAAAACCAAAGTGCTTCATCAGCAAGTGCAAGTTAACCCTTTGGTGATGCCATCTATCCAGCTTGGCGGGGCAATACTGGAAAATGTTGATCATTTTCTCTATCTCGGCAGCTATCTTTCTGTTACAGCTAACATTGACAGTGAAATCCAGCATCGTTTGAGCTCCGCAAGTGCCGCATTTTCTTGAATGAAACAGAGTGTTCGGGATATCTGTAAGGAGACCAAAACGCTGGTTTATAAAGCCATTGTATTACCAACTTTATTGTATGCCTGCGAAACATGGACTATCTATAAACGTCATTTCCACCTCCTTGAAAGATTTCATCAATGTTGTCTCCGGAAAATCCTGCGAATTACTTGGGAAGATAGGCGAACAAATGTCAGTGTACTGAAAGAAGCAAAGACTACTAGCGTTGAAAAAATGATCCTTCAAAACCAACTTCAATGGGCCGGTCATGTTGTTCGAATGTCTGACTGCCGTCTCCCAAAGCAGTTACTTTATTCCCAACTCAGGGATGGAAAGCGGAATATCGGTGGTCAGTATAAGAGGTTTAAAGATGTTCTTAAGGCTAATCTAAACAAATGCAACATAAACATCAAAAACTGGGAAGCTCTGGCTCATGAACAATCTAAATGGAGGTTGGCCTTTCACAAAGGTTCCATGGACTTTGAAGAAGCCTGAGTGCAAGGTGAAAGGGAGAAACGTGCTAAGCTAAAAGCACGTCAAACGAATCCTTTACAGGACCATCTTCCATCTGGTAACCTGTGTCCTCACTGTGGGAAGCTGTGTGGATCTAGAATTGGCCTCCACAGTCACTTACGGACCCATCGCTAGAGTCTACACAATTTTTTAGAATTTCCTTTTTATATCATTTTCTTTTTGTAATTTTATCCTGGAAGACAATCTTACTCGGTCACGAGTGATCGCCTACTACTACTACATGCTGAGGCCTGTCACACTATTGCGAGAGGTCGGTCGAACTATAGCGAGAGGTCAGCCAACCTCTTGTGGGAGCCCCACTGCTGGGGCACAAGCAAGTGGGCAGCCAACTGGGTCAGCTGGCTGAGCAAGTGAGAGAGCAGCCAGCCAGCCAAGTGGGCGGGTAGGTAGGTAGGGCCGCCACCACGTGTAGTAAGAAGAAGCGACGGCTGGCGGTGCACCCAGCAGGTTACTCTAGAGCAGTGTTCTCCAACCTTGGGTCCCCAGATGTTTTTGGCCTACAACTCCCAGCATGCCCCAGCCAGCTGGCTGGGGCATGCTGGGAGTTGTAGGCCAAAAACATCTGGGGACCCAAGGTTGGAGAACACTGCTCTAGAGAGCCCTGCCAGTTGCTCTCTTGCTGCAGCAAATGCCACAGCAGGAGAGCAGTTGGTGGGGCTCTCCAGAACACCAGCTGGAGGCAGCAGTGGCGGGCCCTCCTGGCAGGGGCAGGGTGGGGAGAGTGGCGCAATTCACTGCTCTTCCGCTCCACTGCCTTATGTAGGCACATCAGCCCACACAATTTTAGGGCTGGCCCTGATCTTAGGTTGCTCTAGCCTGGCTCTCTCCCCTTCTATTCTCCCCAGTCCCAAAACAGCTCTTTAGTTTTAGCAACTAACTCACTCTCTCCTGCTTTCTTTTTATACGTTAGACCCTCTGGTTCCTGGGAAACTCTCCATAAAGGCTGAGAAGGGAAAGCCTTCCCTGTCTGTTGCCTGGGTAAAGCCCCTCAGCAAGCCGGAGAACTGCCAGCTGCAGCTGTGGCATCCAGGCAACAGCACCGTGCTGCAGCATCACACCCTGACCCAGTGGCAGGTCCGGCATGTTTTCCAGGGGCTGGTCCCAGGGAGAAATTACTCTGTCTCCCTCAGCTGCATTGCCGGTCCATATAAGAACAGTTCTGAGACGGTGGCAATGCCAATAGGTGGGTATGTGCTTGACCTAAAGGGAGTGTGGAAGGAGGTTGCAGGACTTACTTTCTCTTTAATGGGCAGCAGCAAAGATTTGTGGACTATTTGTGCATGCATGTCATGGTATGCATGTGTGTTTGGTTAAGTTGTAGCTATTGGCCATTTTCCATGATGCTTCAATATCTTTTGAAGCTCAGGGCTTTTCTACATGAGGCATTTAATCAAGTGTGCATCATTCCCTACTCATGGGGTTTTTTACGGGTTCTTTAAACCATGATGTGATTCTCCCATTTCGTGTTTTTAGAGCAGGGAAAAGACAGCATTTAATTGTGAAAGAGAAAGAAAGCGGGATTTTCTCTTGCGTATTTATTCTATTCTGCTTTACCACAGTGCCACCTAGAGGTTATATGGTGGAAAGCAGGAAAGGTGTAGTGCTTGGATCTCAATTCTGCAAATGAAAGTGAAAGTAGATACTGTGGATTAACAGTTGATGAACAGCCTTGTGTAGAAAAGCTGCCAGATTCATGTTTCCACCTTTCAGGTGGTCCTGTGCCTAGGCCTTTTCCTTCAGGCGTTGGCTGGTCACCCACAGGGCATGGTAGAATTTGGCCAGGCTCTGGAGGCAGAAGAGAAAATTGGGTCAAGTGCTGAGCCCCAACTTGCTAAGGCAGTCTTCCCAACCTGGTGCCCTCCAGATGTGTCGGGCGACAACTCCCAGGGCTGGCTAAGGGATGCTGGGAGTTGTAGTCCAACACATCTGGTGGGTACCAGGCTGGGGAAGACTGTGCTAAGCATTTGGCTTCCAGAGACATCAGGCTCCCATTGAAATGTCCAAGTCCCACAGAATCCTTTACAGTGGATCCCGGTCCTAGCCTATTATTATTATTATTATTATTATTATTATTATTATTATTATTATTTTAAAAATCAAATTCCAAGGTGCCAGCAGACACCTTTAGGAGGCAGACCTGTACGGGGCTGAAGAAATATTTCAAAATCCTAAGTGCGAAAATCTGATTTTTAGATGCCTGTCCTACCAAGCATCTGGAATTTCTGGGTCTCATTGTTTTCTGGGCTTGTGTCTCTACTAAAGGAACAAAATGATCTGGACTAGCCAGTATTCTGTCTGTCTTGCTGGGGAGGACAGGAGGAGAGGGGCCATAGCTCAGCAGTAGAGCACATGCTTTGGGGAGGGGTTGTAGCTCAGTAGTAGACTTTGCATGCAGAAGGTCCCAGGTTCAATCCCTCGCATCTCCAGGTAGGGCAGGAAAAATCCCTGCCTGAAATCCTGGAGAGCTGCTGCCAGCCAGTGTTGACAATACTGGGCTAGATGGACCAATAGTATAAGGCAGCATCCTGTATTCCTATTCTGTACATCGCCCTTCCTCAACCTGGTGCCTTCCAGATTCTCCCATGCCTGCTGGGGCATGCTGGGAGTTGTCGTCCAATACACCTGGAGGGCACCAGGTTAGGGGCGGCTGCTGTACGTGTATTGTAGAGATCTGTGAACCCTCATCGAGACAGCCAAGCGTCCTCCAATTTGGAACTGCCCAGTTCGTTGTGTTTTGTCTCTCCAGAGCCCACTCAAGTGAAGGACTTGCAGTGTCTGCCTGACACCACCAGTGTCTTTCTAAACTGGACCATCCCCGAGGGGGACATGGAGTCCTATGAGCTGGCAGTGAAGATGTTTCCAAGAGGAGGCCTCCAAGAGTCTGTGCTTCTTCTGGCTGTTCCCAGGGCTGACATCACTCTGGCACAGCTGACCTCCAACACCTCCTATGAAGTCAGTGTTAGTGCTGTTGGCAGGAATGGCGTAAGGGGCCCAGCAGCGGCAGTGTTCTGCAACACATCTGTGGAAGGTACGTGCCTCCCAGTCTCTCCACTGCACCAAGATGGACATCTGGATAGCAATTCATCATCAGACCAACTGATTGATGGAAAACTCTGAAAGTCAGTTGATTGATGGAACTTTGAAAGTGGGGAGGTGTGAGACTGGCCATTTGGCGAGAGACATGGATATCCTATGACTGTGCTTAGCAGCACAATGGCCAAAGGTATGAGCTGAAAGCTGTGAATCGCTAGCTGGCCTTTGTCAAGCGACTACCCTCCCATTCTCAGCTTCCCATCTGCAATATAGGGATGATAATGCTGGCCTACCCTACGGGTAATTATAAAGATTGTCGAGATAATGTACGTGAACTATGCTGAACACTTGGAATGTGTTCTTTAAACTTTTTATTGAAAAGCCCAAATCTGATATGCACAAATCTAGATCTGCAGCACCACCTACTGGTGACAGCCTAACACCTCTCACTTTCCAGCTTTCCATAGGCCATATGCCTATGTACACCAGTTGCTGGGGAACATGGGCGGGAGGGTGCTGTTGCACTCATGTCCTGCTTGTGGGTTTTCTGTGGGCATCTGGTTGGCCGCTGTGTGAACAGAATGCTGGACTAGATGGACCCTTGGTCTGATCCTGCACGGTTCTTCTTATGTTCTTATGTTCATTGCAGTCTTTCCACCTCCTGTGCGAGTGGACATCCCCCAGTTCGACGGCAGTGCCAGAGTCATCATCTCCCCTGATATGTTCAGCGAGGAAAATGGCCTCATAGAGTATTATGGGGTTGTGGTCACCACCAATGAATCTTGTAAGTGTCTGCCCCTCCAGGTGCCACCCTTGCAGGGAAATCAACGAACGATGCCCCTGCGATCGTAACATTGCGGTGCTTCTCTCTGTGTCTCCAGTGTTGAGGCCCAGCCAAGACATCGTCTCCCACACGTGGTATGACCACTATTACGGGCAAGAAGACTCATATTTGGCTGTGTTGGTGCCAAATCCATTTCATCTCAATGAGAGCACCAGTCCCAAGGCCTGGCCGGTGATGGTGGGTGCAGAGGAATGCAGCCACTCCCGGAAGACCTGCAACGGAAAGCTGAAAACGGATGCACAGTACAGGTAAGAATATAGAAAAGGCCATCAGTGGTTAGCCAGACACCTTTGGGAACCTCACAAGCAGGCATGATTGGGACAGCCACATCCTGTTCAGTGGTATAGTGGAGCCAGGGTTTGCAGGGACAAAGTGACTGGGTTCGCACAACATGCTAAGCCACTCTGGCTTTGAAGCCACGGCAGGCTTAGCATGTTGTCCGAATCCAGTGCCCCACCCCCGGCAGGATGGCTACAAAGCCACTCTGCGAAGCCATGACTTGTTTTAGGGTTTGCTAAACCCTCCAGGGCTTAGCATGCCATTGGAACCTGGACGACACGCTAAGCCACAGTCAAGCCATTTGGGCTACAGAACCCCTTGGCCAGAGCGGCAGCAAGTCTTGCCACTCTGGCCAAGCGGCTCTGGGCTGGGGGGACACACACATTGTCATTGGGCTCCTTGGGAGGAAGCCCAGTGACAGAGGGCCAGTGAGGAAGAGGAGATCAAAAGCACATAAGAAGTGTCATATTGGTCCATCTAGTCCAGCATTCCGTTCACACAGTGGTCAACCAGCTGTCCATAGGATCCCACAAGCAGGATATGAGTGAAACAGCACCCTCCCACCCATGTTCCCCAGCAACTGGAGTACATAATTATACTGCCTCTGATACTGGAGCATTCTCCTCTTCCCTGCTGTCCCTGCCTGCCATGTCTGCCATGCCGCCTTCCCAAGCCCCGCACAGGATTTGAGGAGGTGGTCGGCGTGGTGGTGTCTCCTGCCTGCCTGGCCACACGATCGCAGGTGCAATCGTGCAGCCATGCAGGTGGGGGGAGGGGCGCATTCTCCTTGGTCACTCTGGGAGAAGGCCGAGGAGAAAGGGACCTTGCTTGGTGCAGCTGCCACTCAGCTGAGCAGCAGCCACGTTGAGCAAGGGCCAGGGACGAGCGCCACGGGGGCCCGAGCCTCTGACAGCTGCTGAAAAGTGCCACTTGGGCACTCCTGGGCAGCTGTCATCCCTGCTCCACTCCCCTCAGTGCTCCCATGGTGTCCTCTGGGACAGTGTTCTCCAACCTTGGGTCCCCAGGTGTTTTTGGCCTACAACTCCCAGCATGCCCCAGCCAGCTGGCTGGGGCATGCTGGGAGTTGTAGGCCAAAAACACCTGGGGACCCAAGGTTGGAGAACACTGCTCTGGGATACTGGCAGCGGGGAGAGTGGGGAGGAGGTGCCTCAGGACCCCTGCTGTGCCCGATGGTTAGTCGGACACAGCTGAGGCCCCAGGCTTACTTTATTTTATTTTTTTTATTTTATTTTTAATATTTTATTTATTTTTCAAAACAAATTATAACAAAAATATATATATAACAAAATACAAGATTATCACACAAATATAACATAATCAACATACAATAAATCATGAAGTGCTCCCCCCCACCCTCCAAGGGACTAATTAATATACTTCTATCTTCTTGATCAAATAAATTCCAAATTCCAAAAATATCACATATCCTGACAAGGCATGTTACCCTTCCCCTTTATTAATACATAATCTAGTAATTGATTCCATTCCCAGGCTTACTTTAAGCTCAGGGTGGCTACTCCCTTATTGCCAGGGACTGTGATGTCAACTGCCACCTCTCTCAGAATTCCCTGTTCCCTCTGAGTTTAGCTGCAATCCTCACAGTAGCTCTGGGAAATGAATTTTCCCAGGAACAACAATATATATTGTTCCCTGTTGTAATGCAAAGTATTTTGGGGGTGACTTTGTCCTCCTGAATGGGTAATTAAGACCCAATAGCTTTACATAAGACCTGCTCCTAGTGGAGATGAAAACTGTGACAACTGGTTTGAATCAGCACAGCTGCCTGAATTTTTGGCCTCTCTTTGGGGGGGAATGGCTATGGGGGCTGTCATGATGAGTGACGGCACTTCAAGATGTACCACTACACCATCGATCCTGTTGTGTATCCTCCCAGCATTTGCTAATCAAAGGTATACTGCCTCCGTACCTGGGGAGAGGGGGGTGATATACAGCATGAGGAGAACTCACCCCATTCTTCAGCTGTTTGGACCACTCTGAAACTGTTGTAGGAAGAAAATTGGCCACCCAGGCGACAGAAGTGTGGAATTTGGCAGGGAGGGGGTTGATAGCGGGACACAGTTTTGGGCCAATAACTGTCTGTCTCTCAGCCTAACCCACCTCATCAGGCCTTGGTGAGGAAAAAGTGGGTAGTGTGAGAGAACCATGTACACTGCTGAACACTTTGGAGGGAAAGCAAGATGGAAATGTAACAAAAATAAATAAACAAACAGAGGGCGGTGGATAAAACCCTCTGTTTTTCTCTGCTCTAGGTTCAGCATTGCTGCATTCACCAGATACAGCCGACGATCTCCTAAAGTGTCATTCACGGCATTCTCAGGTGAGATTTTTTATCTTCATCTGATTGTATTCCGGTTGAGCTAGCCCTCTAGCTTCTTAGCCAATTTCACCAGGACCTTTCCTGCATCTCCCATGTATTGAAATGCATCAAATGATCACTTTAAATTACTAAGTGCGATTCTGTGCATTGAGTTCAATTGGACTTACTCCCTGGGAAGGGTATATAGAATTGCAGCCTTGTTGATCAAAGATTAAAGTGTTGCTGTTGATGCTTCTAATCATCTAGTGAGGTGGTGGGTGGCAGCAGGTGTGTGCGAGTCATTTTCCCATGAAGGATTTTCTCAGGGTTGGGGAATAAGTTGCCTCATATAAATGGAACTTTTCATTGTCTCGGTGTCCAGCGGCAGATGCCTCTGCAGCCTCTGCTACTTTATCTGCCCCAGTCGTGGCTGGGATCATTGTGGGATTTCTTGTGACTGTCATCGCAATTGCCGGATGGGTCTACTGGAAGCATCTGAAAGCAAGGAGGTAAGGAAGGCTGCAAGCTTTGCTGCTGTGGGGGAAGGAACACCACAATGCAGGATTTTCTTCTTTGGAGCTGGGCCAAGGAATTGCCCAGAAGACCTTTTGGGTAAATCTAGATACAAGGTATAAAAATGGCCCTAGATAGGATCTCTGGATATCTCTGAAGCAGCACACACATTGTATCCCACAACAGGTGAAAATCTACATTATGTGATTTAAGGCACAATCCTATGCAAGTTTAGCCAGAAAAGAAGGTCTACAACTCCCAGCATGCCCCAGCCAGCTCCACTCCATGAAAACACTCCATGAGCTTGAAAGATGTTTAGTTCTGGGGGAAAAAAAATTATTTAAGTAAAGGGACTTTTTAGGGCTCCGTCAAAAAGTGTACAAAAAAAGGAGCGAGAGATAAGGTACACTTGAAAAGTAATCACATCAGAACAAGTGACTAAATGACTTGGTGGAGCTGCTCTGTAGACATAAGCTATGTGATACCAATCAAAGGCAGCTGTGAAGGTCTTCAAGGCCTACCAAAATGCTAGTGTAGAATTGGTAAGGTGTAAGTCTATTGAAGGGAGTTTCATAGATTTGGGGCCACCACTGAGAAGGTGCTGTCTCTTGTGCATGCCAGTCTCCCTGTTCTTGAAAGGGGGGACTCACAGACCCACAAGGTAGATCTTAGCATATGAGGAGGATTGTATAGGTGAAGCTGGACATTCAGATGAACTGGTTCCAAGCCATTATGGGCTCTAAAGCTATAAATCTCGAATCATTTAGGGTGAAACAACACATTAGGAGGGAAAACATATTAGGTGGAGCAGTTCCCATTTGCATGCTTTCCTTGTAATGCTAAAGTGTGGGGGAATTTATAAAGGAGAGCTAGCAGGCAGGAGAATGCTGCTTAACCCTTCCCCTGCTCACTGATTCACTCCTGCAAATGCCTCCGGTTGTTTTAAGCCTTTGAATAATCAGGAAAATGGCATGGATGCATATACAAGGGAGACTTAGTAGTGGTGGCATGGAAAAGCTTTAAACAACCCTTCCTCCCACCTGCTGATATTCTCTTGCAGATGACCCCCCACACACACACACACATCGATGTTATCTTGGCAGATGCAGGTTTGAGAACACACATTTGCTGAACTAACAAACCATTCTGCCCTTTGGAGGGAGATCTGCAGTAAATGAGATGCTCATCTCCCCATCAAAAAGTAACAATCTGTATGTTTTGCTTTCAGAATGGAAAAGGGTAATATACCTCAAGAAATGGCCACATACAGTCTGAGGTGAGTGAAGCTGCTGAGTGCATTTGCACATCACGCCAACCCACCCTGGCAATAAGCCGCAGTGGGTTGGTTGTTGGCCCAGCAACCCAGGTGCGCCCAACAGATGATCAGGCTCACTGTAGGTTGTTGGCCGCTCCTTCCCCCTTGGTCCTCCCGTGGGTATCCCAGGGGACATCGTGACAGGACCGACTTATCTCCCACCTCCCAGTCGTGATTTTTTTTTTGGGGGGGGGAGGAGTTTTGGCAGCTAGCTTTCAAAATTCTGGGTTCCTTTAAAAGGGGTTTTTGAGACTGGGACATATACAGCCATATGTCCCAGTTCGCTTTGCAGGGGTGAGCAACTTATGAATCTCCAGATATTTTGACCTACAACTCCCATGATCTCTCACCATTGACTATGCTGTCTAAGGCTGATGGGAGTTGTCGGACAAAACATCTGGAGGCCACAAGCTGCCCAACCCTGCTCTAGAGAGTTATTTCCTTGTTAGTCTGAGAAAATGAGATACATTTTGACTAAACTATTTCTCCCCAACCTTTTAGGGAGTTTCTGGCATACCCTTAAAACAGAGCTAGGGAACCTGTGGCCCTCCAGATGTTGTTGAATCACAACTCCCATTATCCCTGACCACTGGCCATGCTGGCTGGGGTTGATGGCAGTTGAAGTCCAACAACATCTGGAGGTTACCCACCCCTGCATTAAAAGATAACACTTGTATACTGAAGTTCATAGCTATGGTAAATTCTCGATTCAAGCAATGGGCCAGAGATCTAAGCTCTTTTGACAATTAATAATGTTCTGGCTGATTTAGCTTCCATTGCAAATAAATGTTTTATTTTTGTGGTTTGGGGGCTTATCTGAAAGGAACTTAAATTTTACTTAGCCTATATGTATGTCCAAGTCGCCCTCTTAGCATTTTCACTCTGCCTAAAGAAGTTCACTGCTCAGCACTTGCACTGTTTCACTGCTCTTCCTGTTGTTTATTTTTATTTCATGCAGAAATACCCACCGGCCAATCCCCCTACAAAGTTTCAGACAGTATTATGAGGCAAGGGCAGCAAACTCCAATCAGGGGTTCTTTCAGGACTTTGAGGTAATTGTCCCTCACTTTTTCTAGCCAGGCTGGCTATGTGACCATGGTTAGACAACGCTGTTTGCTGGTGTAGAATTTTGCCAGTTTCGTGCTTTGTATTGAGAGTTAAGTTTCACTACCTATGAAATGTCCATCAGAGCCAAGCCAGGTAAGCAAGAACTGTTCCTCTCTCCAGCTACCACACACATTGACTGATGTACTCTCTCCTTCTCATTCTTCTTGCTACTTTGTGCTGGTAGGTGTTAGTTTACCTAGTTATTAGACAGAGGTGTCCTTCTCTGGCAACTGCTGCTGACTCTACTGTAACTTCCATGTATATCTGCAGGGGAAAGGGAGGGATGTGTTTCATGGAGTCCTTAACCATCCATACAACATCTGGAAGTTTTAAAATTTTCAGTTTTAGACATTGTACAGAGAAGATTTATTGATGGGCTGGCTCAATGACATGTTTTTGGCAGAGAATTTTGAAGCATGCAAAATGTGAGTCTTGGATGATGGTTTCATGGCACTGCTGGTTGGTGACCCCTTCTGGGTGGTACTAAAATCCCATGTAGACCAGCTCAGCCTGAATCCTCACTAAGAACACTCCTTCAGCACCAATTAGAAATGGGTGCACGCTGCTTTGTCTTAAGTGAGAGAATCCAAGGAGGAGACTTCCTGGCCTGGGCCTAGGTCAGGCATGGCAGCAGGTTACGAAAAGGTTTGGGTGCAGCTTCTCCTTGAATTGGTGGTATATCTCATTACATAGCTTTACATTTGGTCAACCAGTACTGTCAGATGTGTTTGTTTCAAATCTATCTCACTTTAAGATTGGAGTCTGGCTCAAGCTGACCTAGGAGATCTTGAGAGTTGGTGATCATGCTGAGAAAGATACTGGCCTTGTGTATGCCTATGCAGTGGTCCTATGTACACCAGTTGATGGGGAACATGGGCGGGAAGGTGCTGTTGCACTCATGTCCTGCTTGTGGGATCTGTGGGCACCTGGTTGGCCACTGTGTGAACAGAACGCTGGACTAGATGGACCCTTGGTCTGATCCAGCATGGCTCTTCTTATGTTCTTATGTCCTACAGGAGCTGAAGGAAGTGGGGAAAGAGCAGCCAAAAACAGAAGCTGAACTTCCTGCCAACACCTCCAAGAACCGGTACCCCCATGTTCTACCATGTAAGATCTGGACAGAGTCATGCATAGCTAATTTGTTTCCTCTTCCTAGTAGAGTTATTCTGGTGAACTTTCTTCGCTGATTTGTTCCACGTGTTCTACAATTCCATAAATACACCCCTGGCTGCCAGCAGTTTCCTTTCGCATTAGTAGCAGAGTTGAAAGCAGGCTTGTTACACCTTCATGCAAGGTTCAAGTCAACTACTGTTGCAGTTCCTCACACATTGGCCTTTCCCCTGTTTTACTCCAGCCCGTCTTTTACTCTTACAGTGCAATCCTATATATGTCTGCTCGGAGTTTGCTGAGTTCAATGGGGCTCACTCCTAGGTAAGTGGGTATAGGATTGCAGTCTTTGGGAGCTAGTACAACCTTTATGGTGATACAAGATCCCATCCTTGTACTGTGTTTTCCTTAAAGTGATTCACTCTACCCAAAGCCAGAAACTGTCATTGTCTGGCTCATTCAGTATTCCTGTAGGGCTCTTAACTGAAGGCATAGTACATTTAGAGAGGTTAGTGATACACTGTGAGGTCAACATACAGTCCTTGCACTATCTGACCTCGACAAGAGATCAAGTGGAATACAGTTGTTGGGCTGAAGTGGAATACTTCCAAGAGCCAGGGCTTTGAATATGGTCTTCCTGGTCTTAATCCAATGCTTTACCCACTCTACACATGTTGGCTCTCATACATGTGCATGCGTA
This sequence comes from Shinisaurus crocodilurus, assembly GCA_021292165.1. Lineage (NCBI taxonomy): Eukaryota > Metazoa > Chordata > Lepidosauria > Squamata > Shinisauridae > Shinisaurus > Shinisaurus crocodilurus. The sequence goes on from CM037877.1 coordinate 223,790,811, forward strand.
TAAAAGGGACAGCTGTGTCCAGCGGTGCAGCACTCTTTACATGGCCATCTGTATTACTTCAGCACACAATTAACATTTCTCTTCTTTTCCGTCCCCTTCAGCTGGCATTCCAGTGTGACGTAGTGGTTAGAGTGTTGGTCTGGGACTCGGGAGATCCGGGTTCTAGTCCCCACTCAGCCATGAAGTTCACCGGGTGACTTTGGGCCAGTCACAACTCTCAGGGTTGTTGTGAGGATGAAATGGAGAGGAGGAGGACCAATTAGGGATGTCCGCAAATCTCGATTGGGGTGGAAGCGGAGGCGAACTCGCCCCTGGTTGACCTCCCCGAGCCCCGCAGCCCTTACCTTCTCCCCGGCTCAGCACCTCTCCCCAGAGAGGAGCCAGGGAGAGGAACTTTTCCAGGTCCCTGGCGCTGCGTTTTTAGTGTAAATACACTAAAAATGCAGCGCCGGGGACCCGGAAGTGATGTGACGGGTCCTAGCGCTATTCCAGGAACTGACGCGACGGGACGCTGGCACTGCTTTTTCCACGTAAATATCATAGAAAACCACCTTAAAACAGCCGTGTAGCCATTTTAAGGTGGTTTTCTATTATATTTACATGGAAAAAGCAGCGCCAAGGTCTCGTCGCATCAGTTCCAGGTCCCAGGAAAGTCCACCGGGAGCCTCATGTTGCCGCGGGAGGAGTCGAGCAGCGGGGGTGCTTGCCGACTCCGAGCACAAGGCGAGCACCCCAACAGGTACATGTACATTGCTACCATGTATGCTGCCTTGGGTTCCTTGCAAGAGGATAAAAGGAGGGGTAGAAATGTAATACTAAAAATAATAAATAAAAAAAATAAAATTCCATGCTTTGACACTGCTTTTACATTACTGATACGTCAGAACAAGAACAACAAAACTGTTTGCCAACCCTGATAAAAAAAATAAATACTCTGAGCACGTGCAGTTTTTCATTTTAATCTCACGTAAATCTTAGCACCATCATGACGACAGGAATAAAATGGAGTTTGCTGCTGACTCTGCCGCTCTCTGGGTGGTCATCTGGGGGGACATGCTGGGCTGCCTACGGAGCCCTGGATGTTGGCCCCAAAGTCCAGCTCTAGCTGCACCACTGGTGGTGTCTGCTATTTCTGCAGCACTCTGAGTAGTATAATGTATTTCTCCTTTAACATGATTCCTAACATGTTCCATTGCAGATGATTACTCCCGAGTGAAGCTGAGCCTGCTGGATGGGGAACCCCACTCTGACTACGTCAATGCCAACTTTGTGCCAGTGAGTTTCTGCATACTACCTCGGCCTTGCTAGCATGCCATATTACACAGCATGATGTTAGTGCCCATGCAGTGAGAACTTCATGTGGGACTTCACGATTGAGTGAAACAGAATCCCTGGGGTCTCCTATACTCTGAGAAAATGCCAGAAAAATGGATACAAGACTGTTGATCACACTGGCACTGGAGTAGATGAGATTTGCCAAAGAAAACTGTCAAGGGTGTGTGTGTGCCTGCCTGGCAAGCAGTAGGGTAGGGGCTGAAAGGTGCCCAACATTGGGAGCAAAAGTTTGATATGATGGGGTGTGTGGTGTACATTGGGTGCAGTATCAGTAATTTAAGACACAATCCTATGCATGTTTAGGCAGAAAAAGGTCCTACGATTCCCAGCATCCCCGAGCCAGCCATACTGTCTGGGGCATGCTGGGAGTTGCAGGACTTTTTTCTGTCTAAACATGCATAGGATTGCACCCTTATGAAGTTTTTAAAGTAATAATACCAATAACAAAAATTAAAGAGAAAATGTATAACTAAAATTATAACGCAACAGGTATATATCATATGGTTAAAACTATAAAGAGCAAAAGAGGCTTCTAATAATTTAATTATATCTCTGTTGTTAAGAGTCTTTAGTCTCTGTGGAATTATAGAAAATGCAGTAATTGTTTTCAGTGAGAGAAGTAGGAAGATAATACCAAGATAGACAAGGATTAAAGGAGAACAAAAGATGGGAAGGGTGGAATGAGGAGGTTTGTTTTTTTCTGTGTCAGCTGAATAAGGTGTCAGATGATCAGATCATAATTTCCTCTGGTGGTTGATGTAGAGACTCTCTGCTGGGTAGCTTTCTTCTCAATCTGAATTTAAGTTAGTCAGTCTCTAAGTAAAGATAGATGTGCAATTAAAAGAGACCTCAAAGAAGTCTCTCAGCTGCATGGTGAACTTGGCGTCATAACTGAAATGACAGATGTACATTACATACCAGTAAATCAAACGTTGGTTCAGCCATCCATCTTGACCCTCCCACACAAGCTTCAGGGAGACTGTATTCCTTTTTTTATTTTTAAAAGCACCAAATTAACATTCGAACATTTATCTGCTCATTCATCTCCTGGGCAGCCCCATCCTATGCGGCTGCTTGTGTAACCCTCCAAACCCAGAGGATTACGGGCATCCAATTGCGTGTGGGAGGAGTGCAGCGGATGGGATTGCCGCCATGCTCCCTTCGCCCTCAAAAACATCTAGACAGCCTATTTCAGCCGTCTAAATGCATTACACCTCTTGAGGAGAGGCTGAGGCACAGCCTGGATTCTGCGGAAGCTGGCAGTGCCTCGCTCCTCCCCGCCCCGCCCCCAGGAACACCCCCCCCCCGCAGGGGAACCAAAGACACTCTTCCATCTTCAGTTCTCAGCTGGCGCAGAAATAATTGCGCCAGCTGCAAGGTTGGGGGGTGCTCCGCAGGCAGACAGCACACTGCAACCTCGGAAGGGATTTCCGAGGTCACAGCAGTGACTATGCCCTATCCTTTGCCCCCCCCCCCCCCGGCAAGGTTGGAGGGCCATAGGATTATGTCCTTATTACTTTTTTTAAAAAAGAAAACATTAAAAGTGCAAAATATTCTAGTGATGGGGTTGGGAGCTTTTGTGTGTTTTTGGAGTTTTTATAGCTTTGGGTACTATTTTGGGTATCGGCAAGGATGAAGGTGGTTTTTAAATGTTCCAATAAATAAGTAATAGCTTTTCATGGTGACATCACAGTGGCCAGCCAATCGGCATTATCCACAGCCAGCTTCTGCTTCAAACATGCAGAACTGTTACTTTTGAGAGCTTGATCCTGGAGAGGAATAGGTATGTTTGGATTTAATGCAACCAGGGCGCTCCCTGAGCAGCCCCATTGCTCTAAAAATGTTACTTCTCTTTCCTTTCTCTCCTGCTATTTACAGCTGCATGTTAAAGAGCTTGGATGTCATGTAACCTTCATGCCTCTCTGGTGATCTATCCAGGTAATGGCTAAAAAAACGTGTTTACATGTATGCATGCAACACTCATGTCTGCATGCACAAGCCTGTCTATGTGTACATAGTACATGTGTGTCTTTTGCAGAGCAGTCACGTTTGCTTGCCTGTGTAAGAACACTGCACTTAATTTGCATGTTAACATTTAAGACTGGAAATAGCACAAGTGCAGATGTGTCTCTCTTACAGCAGGCTGCCTTGGCTCAAAGTGTGTGGCTGGCTGACCACTGTCGAAAACAAAATACTGGACTAGATGAACCTTGGCCTGATCCAGCAAAGCAATTCTTACATTCTTATGTATAGGCCTTTTAAGGCAGTAGGAGGCAAGGCCAAATTCTTATTCACCACATCTGGAGATGAGAAGTCAGATGGGGAGGAGTGGAAGGCTAAGGGGCAAACTCGTTCTGATGCTAAACACGAGACTTGCAGAGGTCTTTCCATCTCACCATGGGTTGCAACTCTGCGTTGTCTCCCAAGACCACCACCACAAGCCAGAAATTCTGGTTTGCATGTCATGCTTAACAACCCAGGGACAGGGCCTCCCACGGTTGTTTTGCTCCTCCCACTTGCAGTGGGAACAATTGAGCAGCAGGAACCAGCATGCTTGCTCACTTGTTCACAACAGCCCAGGTTTTAAAAAAAGAAAAGAACTTGGGTTGTTGTGACATCTGAACTAGGTCACTGACCTCCGGTCATGGATGAAGGAAGAGGGAGGTTGCTTTACCCTGTAAGTTGACATTTGGTTCACTTGTTTGAGCCTGAATGGTGTAGGGACTTCTGCTGAGGAATATCTTCATCACTTCGGCACTCTGTTTGTGGCACACTGTGGCATGCATGATGTTGGTTAATCTCTCTCTGTCCTAATAGCGTAGATATGGGTTTGATGCATGTAGGGGCCTCTCATAGAGAAGTAGATTGGGCTATCTGATCTTCAGGTTTCTTCCAGCTCAATGACAGTGTGATTCTAGGAACTGGTACGGGGAGCATCGTCACATACCTTGAACATAGAGCATTATGTCTACTGCATTTGGCTTCCTGGGGAATGTGAACTCATCTAGGGAAGCCAGCAGGCCTCTCCTACACTCTGGAGGAACCCACAGAGTGTACTAATCCAGAACTTTTCAAGAACTTTTAGAATAGACCATTTCCCCTCCCTCTTTGGTATTTCCTTAGTATTTGCTCACTGTGTCCTATGTGGAATGTTGTGTATAGTATGGGATGTGAAAGAATTATGGATTTTGAACCTTTTAGCCATATTTCTCCTTTATAAATAGAAGGGCTTAAAATTGAATGCTTAAAATATTAAGCATTAAAAAGGGTGTGTTAAAGAATAGTACTCTTGGAGGATGTAGAGTTAATTCTCTAAAACTATGTTCCAACAGAAGGAAGACTTGGAATGTGGTAAATTGGAGCCCATATAGGTCAGGAGTGGGCAACTTATGGCCCTTTAGATCAAGGCTCTCCAACCTTGGGTCCCCAGATGTTGCTGGCCTACAGCTCCCAGCATACCCAGCCAGCATGGCTAATGGCAAGGGATTCTGGGAGCTGTAGTCCAGCAACATCTGGGGACCCAAGGTTGGAGAGCCCTGCCTTAGATGTTTTGGCCTACAACTCTCATCATCCCTAACCATTGTCTATGCTGGCTAGGGCTGATGGGAGTTGTAGACCAAAACATTGGGAGGGCCACAAGTTGTACACCCCTGATAGAGGTAATCAGAGACCAATTAAATATTTGTATCTGTTAACTGGTTACATGAGGCTTTGCCAGGGGAGGGGGCTGCATACATACGTACATACTATGTAGCATACAAGAAGTATATGAACATCTCAACTAAACAGTTTAAAGGGAGGGGGTTTGGCTGTTTACATCTACATTTCACTGCACAAGACCATAAACACAACCCAACAAAAGTTAGTTATGACAAAGACCCTTTTTATTGCTTTCAGTAGGACTTGGTCAGCACTGATCTTTTCAGGATTGTGCCCAAAGTTCTTTCAGCGTTGTAAGCTAAGCTATACTGTATTTTTAAAAATACAATCCATAAATGCATAATCAGTATTTTATTATTTTCTTGGTTATATGCATCCAAGAAGGGTGCTCTGTGGTTACTAACTCTATCTCTCCATTATTGCAGGGTTACAACTCCCCACAGGAGTTTGTCGCCACACAGGGGCCCTTGAAAAAAACCCTGGATGACTTTTGGCGGCTGGTCTGGGAGCAGCACATCTGCACCATTGTGATGCTGACTGTGGGTATGGAGAATGGACGAGTAAGTCTTATGGGCATCCTTTTTGTGTTTTGTCCAGGGGAAGAAGGGTTGTAGTTTCTCAGTCTGGTGCCATCAGTACTTTCTGAGGCACAGGCAGTGAGAGGTCCTGGATGGACATATGGGATACTTTTCATCAATGTTCTCTGAGGCCTGTTGCTCCGGATCTGGCTGAACAGAATTCTGAGAGCCAAATTAACATGATATGTAGATGTGTGTAACATGCTCCTGGTTTCTTCATTTAAATGTAAAGTATTACTTCCAGTGGACTTATCTGAGTTTGAATTTGCACTTTTACAACCCAGTATATCAGAGTGACTAGTGTAAAAGACCACAGATTCAAGATTTTAATTTAGACAAATCAGTTAGTTTATTGATATAGAATGCCTAAAAATAATATTATCTTCAAATAGAAAGACGGACATAGTAACATTAGTATGTGGAAAATATTATAAATGGTTCGAGAAGGTCATAAGAAAGGAATTAATAAACCAACATAAATGGTTTAAGAATGGCATTGAAAAGTAATTAACAAAGGAATCAAAGAATTTGAATGGTAATCCTACATCTCCCTCCAGCCCATAAGTTGAATATTAATAGACTATTCTACTATGATAGGCAAAATTCATAACTCCCGATCCAGTACAGTGGGTCATGGATCTTTCCATCTCCATCAGAGCTAGTCAGTGCAGTGAGGCAAAAGTTCCAATTGTCTCCAATCAAGCCATACCAGGATGGGAGGGAATGGAAATTATCCAAAAATATCTCAGATAAGAAGAAAGAGGTACTAGCAGCAGCAGCAGCAGCAGCAGCAGCAGAAGGCATTGTATGTGTCCAGAACAACTTTTTATATTGATCAGAGACAGGAGCAGATCCCACCCCCCCCTATCTTTTGCGTGAACCTATGCAAGGCATATCTAGTGGGGAGTATAACTAGGACCTTGCTTTTCTGTAGATTTTTTAACAGGTCATTTTGACATATGACACATCAGCAGAAATGCACATTTTTCAAACATTCCAATAAAGTTTATAATTCTACTGTTTCTGTGAACCTATTGTGCTGCCTGTTAGCCTTTTACTAATTGCAGTGAGTTATCAGGACCTCACATTCAACCACAATGCCAAGGTCTAACTTCTGCTGACACTTAAGATTCAGCAGAACTCCAAGCAGCTTACACAGAGTTGGATTTTTCCACAGTAGGATTCCATCTTAATCTACCATGGCTGCTCTAGAAAATGCAGAATCCAGCAGTCCCTTGGGCCTACCGTGGCCAAAACAACATAAAGCAGCCTTGGGAAGCTGTGCTCCAGAGCAAGAAGCAGTGGTCAGCAGGAAGTACTTCACCCTTTTCCTGCCAGCCATTTTTCAACTCAAAATCCTCTCCCCAGAGCTGTTCCCTGTCCTACCCCAGAGGAGGAAATATACAAGAACAACTGATATTTTATTTATATAAACTAAGAGCCCAACATTTCCAACTGCCTGGATGAATTATTTATTTTTTCAAAAGGTGTTGTGGTGGGTGATAAACAAAAATCAACAATTTATAAATCCTTGTTAAATTATGAATATTAAGAAAACAAATTAAAGGCTATGTGATTAAAAGGACCCAAGAATTAGAAGAGTCAATTTCCATTGCCAAATGGGATTACAGGGTATAGCAGTACTTTCTCACTGTGTAGAAACTTAAGGGGGAGTTGTACTACATTAATGACTGTGGTATATCACCCCTTATAGACCCCACAATACGACTGACTGGTAATCATAGCCCAGTATGTTGAAAATGTGGGACTGAAGTAGGAACTTACTTTCACCAATGGTGGTAAAAGAGTTTTGCTCCAACTGTCAGAGAAAAGTAATAACGAAATGATTAACGTCATAAAGGGCTGAGTTTTAGAACTGGACCCCAGATTCAAACTGTGGTAGACATTTGTGTTTCAAACCATATCTTTCCAGGGCAGAGAGAGTTTATGCTCCAACTGTATATGCACTATACAGCACAGTTGGGCAGAAAGTAACTGAGATCTACTGGTAGATCTCTGGGTGACTTGCAGTTGATCAGCAAGGGTTGCTGTCTCCAGTTGTTTAACGATCACAGAGAGAAGGCCATCCTTGATTTTCTCACCAGGGAGTTCAAAAACCTGGGAGCAGCCATCAAGAAGGCCTTCTCTCACGTCCCCACCAGATGCCTCTCCAATGGCAGCGGGATGAAGAGAAACCACCACCCCCATTTAGTAAAAAAGAAAGTAGATCCTCTAAGTGTGAAGTCTGCCCACCATGGCTATATAGCAGGGCTCTCCAACCTTGGGTCCCCAGATGTTGCTGGCCTACAGCTCCCAGCATACCCAGCCAGCATGGCTAATGGCAAGGGATTCTGGGAGCTGTAGTCCAGCAACATCTGGGGACCCAAGGTTGGAAAGCCCTGCTATACAGCATGTTAGAATGCACAAAGTGTGTTGCACAAGGACAGCCAGGGACAATAAACAAAGTAAACAAACAAAACAGGAAACAAAACAAAGTATCATCAACAGATGTGTGCTAGCATGAACACAGGCAAATCCCCATCCCTTTTGTACTGACACTTGTTTGAGAACCTCTCTGTGTCACTTTCCCACTTCCTTTGAAAATGTTAATTGCAACCTGCCTCTCCACCTAGGTATTATGTGAATACTACTGGCCTTCAGACACCTCTCCTGTCTCTTCTGGGCAGATCAGAATCCACCTGCTTGCTCAGAATTTTGCAGATGAGTGGACCACACGGGAATTCAAGCTCTACCATGTAAGTAGGAGATCAGCAAGTACAAGTGCCCCCATCAAAGCTCCCAGTAATCTTGCCCAATCAAAAATGCAAATATGATGTAAACTGCAGGGCTGTGCTGTTCCAAGGGTTCTAGTGATCAGCTTGATCCAGGAACTGGTTCCTGGCTAACAGGAGCTGTTCCTGGGCCAACTTTCTTGGTTGCACTGTCTGAGATCTGCAGAAGCATATCTCACACAGTTCCATGGCAGGTGCTCTGTCTCCTGCAATGTCAAGAATATGACTTTGTCTATAGTGAGGTCAGAGTTATATGTGGAATCCCAAAATCCTTTGATTCCATCAATCAGCTCCCACTTTTGTTAGCACAAACCAGTCTCTGATGTCTGACCTAATGTGGCCCTCTCCTATCATAGGAAGGGCTAAATATGGAACGGAGAGTGATCCACCTGCACTACACAGCATGGTCTAATCATGGCATTCCTGAGTCCACAGCCTCCATGATTGCCTTCATAGAGCTCGTGCGAGCACATATGCAGAGTGCAAACGAACCTGGGCCTACACTGGTACACTGCAGGTAAGATGAAGACGACTGGCTTCTCTCTACCAAAATCTGTGAAGGCAACAAGGGACTAAGAAAGCACTGACATAAATTCATTCAAGTGGTAAAATAGTTACCTTGTTGTGGTTGGCTAAGAGCCAATTCGATCATTCAGAAAAGGCATGTGGTATGGTCTTCCTGGAACTGGGACTCGGGAGATCCGGGTTCTAGTCCCCACTCGGCCATGAAACTCACTGGGTGACTTCGGGCCAGTGACTGACTCTCAGCCTAACCTACCTCACAGGGTTGTTGTGAGGATAACATGGAGAGGAGGATTATGTAAGCCGCCTAGGGTTCCTTGCAGGAAAAAAGGTGGGGTATAAATATAATAAATAAATAAATAAATAAAAGGCAGGTAAGGTGTGACAGCTTTGAATACTTTCCCACATCAAACCACTTTAGTGTGTGAAATCCCTCGCCGGATCGTCACCTTGAAGTGGTGAGTGGGCTTGCGTGTTCCGATGAATCCTGTGAGCAATGCCGTCGGGAGCTATGTACTCCCAGTAGGGTCACCCATGGCGGTAAGGTCCGGGGAGAGGAACCAGACAAAGAACGATCCAAAACATAAAGTCCTCAACGGCAGAACAGGCGGAAGATAATTAAACCTAAATTACAACGGCTGTGAAGGCGGATGAAGGCTGCAGCAGAGAATGGTTTTCCAATCGTCAGGGTAACCGTGCCATTGGATCTCTGCCATACTCTGTCAAGTTTGTGTGGTGATTCGTTGTGCACCGATCTCCCCACATAAAACAGTTTCACGCACAGGCGTCTTCCAACCCAACCCATCCAACCCAACCCAACCCAACCCAACCCAAACAAACAAACAAACAAAAAAAGTCCCATGGCGACTGGCGAATGGCAACGGGGGCAGGACTGTGAATCTGGAAGCCCCTAGTCATGGACCAGCACATGGGCGGTGGATGCAGACTCAGTCGCCCTGTTCAAGGAACGAGGTAGTCGAGCAGCTCGGCAGCTGTATCCATGACTGAGCAGCCCTATTTAGGATCCACTCTGCTCACCCCGTATGGGGAGGGGGCTAGAAAAGGTGCCCTAAACATAGTCTACCTCTTTCTCCCCTGACTGGATTACCGCGTCCAGTGGGGTCACCATTTTAGCGGTCGAAAAAGACATTTGAATTTTGGAACATGGAATATACGGACATTGCTGGATAACATAGATAGTGAACGCCCTGAGCGTAGGACTGCTATTATTGCAAGGGAGCTGAGACGGTTTAAAATTGACATAGCAGCACTTCAAGAAACTCGAAGGGCAGGAGAGGGACAGCTGAAAGAAGAAAAAGGAGGTTATACCTTCTTCTGGAAAGGACTACCTGAGCAGGACCGACGAATACATGGTGTAGGCTTTGCCATCAAAAATGAACTAGTGAACTCTTTGTCAGAAGTTCCTACTGGCATTAACGAACGCCTGATAACTCTTCGATTAAAGCTCGCCAATAACCAACAGGTAACTATTTTGAGCGCTTATGCACCAACATTAGATGCTGACGATGACATCAAGGAAAGTTTTTACAGCCAGTTGGACACTCTCCTGTCAGAGATACCTAAGGAGGATAAAATTATCCTCCTGGGCGATTTTAACGCAAGAGTTGGGCGTGACTTTGATTTATGGCCAGAAACTATTGGAAAAGACGGAGTTGGTAATAGCAACCCGAACGGACTCTTACTTTTGTCTATATGTGCAGAGCATAATCTCACTATCACAAACACGCTCTTTCGACAAAAGAATAAGTTTAAAACATCATGGCAGCACCCACGGTCAAAGCACTGGCATCTTCTGGATTATGTAATTGTCCGTGTTAGAGATCGCCGCGATGTACTTCTTACTAGGGCCATGGTGAGTGCCGACGACTGCTGGACAGACCACCGACTAATCCGGTCCACAATGGTTATCAACATTGCTCCCCAACGTAGGCTTCAAGGAAGGAAACCAAGGCGTAAAATGAACATCCAAGTCCTTCAAGATCCTATTAAGCAAACTCGTCTTCAATCACTTCTTAAGGAACATCTACCTACGGAACCTCCTGACAACATTGAGGACCATTGGTCTAAGCTGAAAACCTCCATTACTGCAGCTTGTGAACAAACTATTGGATATGAAACTAAGAAACATCAGGATTGGTTTGATGAAAATGACAATGAGATTAAATATATAATTGACCAAAAAAGGAAAGCCTTCCAAATATGGCAAAATGATATTAACTGCGCTGCCAAGAAAAAAACCTACGCTAGCGCAAAGGCTGAGGTCCAAAGAAGAACAAGAGAACTTAAGAACGCTTGGTGGAAAAAGAAAGCTGAAGAAATTCAACAACTTGCAGAATCTCATGATGCACGGGGCTTTTTTAAGGCCACAAGGGCCATTTATGGACCAAAAACCTATGGTACAAACCCTTTACAATCAAAAGATGGCACCAAACTCTTAAAAGACAAAGAGTCTATTGCACTGCGTTGGAAAGAGCATTATTATGACCTTTTAAATCGTAAATCTAAGGTGGATAATGAGATTTTCTCGCAAATCCCGCAAAAACAAATTAAAGAGGAACTTGCAATACTCCCCACTTTGGATGAAGTAAAAAAAGCCATTAATCAAATGAAGAACAACAAAGCTAGTGGACCAGATGGGATTCCTGCTGAAATCTTTAAAGAAGGGGGCCCCGAACTTGTACAACATCTTCATAAACTCATCGAAAAAATCTGGATAAGAGAAGAGATCCCAGAAGACTTCAGGGATGCCATAATTATCACCCTCTTTAAGAAGGGTGATAGAACAGACTGTGGAAACTATCGGGGCATTTCTCTCTTAGCAACCGCAGGTAAAATATTTGCTAGGATTCTCGCAAACCGTCTTCTATCTATTTCAGAAGAGATCCTCCCTGAAACTCAATATGGTTTCCGCCCCTCTAGAGGGACAGTAGACATGATTTTTACTGCACGCCAGCTCCAAGAAAAATGCCGGGAGCAAAATCAACCCCTTTATATGGCATTTATCGATCTGGCTAAGGCCTTTGATACTGTAGACCGTACAGCTCTCTGGACTATCCTTATGAAAATTGGATGCCCCAATAAATTTGTGAATATCTTGCGACTTCTCCATGACAACATGACGGCAACGGTTTTGGACAACAACGGCTCTCATGGTGCTCCATTTAAAGTGGGATCAGGTGTTAAACAGGGATGTGTTATTGCCCCAACATTATTTGCCATTTTCATCGCCATGGTTTTACATCTTGTCAAGGGGAAACTTCCCACCGGTGTGGGAATTATATATCGAACAGATGGAAAGCTTTTTAATCTCAGCAGGCTGAAAGCAAAAAGTAAGGTAATTACAACCTCCGTTGTGGAACTTCAGTATGCTGATGATAATGTGGTCTCCGCACATTCAGAGGATGATCTCCAAACTATCCTAAATGCTTTTGCAGAAGCATACGAAAAACTTGGTCTCTCACTTAACATCAAAAAAACCAAAGTGCTTCATCAGCAAGTGCAAGCCAATCCTTTGGTGATGCCATCTATCCAGCTTGGCGGGACAATACTGGAAAATGTCGATCATTTTCTCTATCTTGGCAGCTATCTTTCTGTTACAGCTAACATCGACAGTGAAATCCAGCATCATCTGAGCTCCGCAAGTGCCGCATTTTCTCGAATGAAACATAGAGTGTTCGAGGATCGGGATATTTGTAAGAAGACCAAAACACTGGTTTATGAAGCCATTGTATTACCAACTTTATTGTATGCCTGCGAAACATGGACTATCTATAAACGTCACTTCCACCTTCTTGAAAGGTTTCATCAACGTTGCCTCCGGAAAATCCTGCAAATTACTTGGGAAGATAGGCGAACAAATGTCAGTGTACTGGAAGAAGCAAAGACTACTAGCATTGAAAAAATGATCCTTCAACGCCAACTTCAGTGGACCGGTCATGTTGTTCGAATGCCTGACTGCCGTCTCCCAAAGCAGTTACTTTACTCCCAACTCAAGGATGGAAAGCGGAATATCGGTGGTCAATATAAGAGGTTTAAAGATGTTCATAAGGCAAATCTAAAAAAATGCAATATAAACATCGAAAACTGGGAAGCTCTGGCCCATGAACGATCTAAATGGAGGTTGGCCTTTCACAAAGGTTCCATGGACTTTGAAGAAGCCCGAGTGCAAGGTGAAAGGGAGAAACGTGCTAGGCGAAAAGCACGTCAAATGAATCCTTTACAGGACCATCTTCTATCTGGTAACCTGTGTCCTCACTGTGGGAAGCTGTGTGGATCTAGAATTGGCCTCCACAGTCACTTACGGACCCATCGCTAGAGTCTACACAATCTTCTTTAGAATTTCCTCCTTTTATCCCGGAAGACAATCTTACTCGGTCACGAGTGATCGCCTGATGAGTGTGTGAAAAGCTATTTCCTCAGAATTCTAACCTTGTTCTTTCTCTGTCATGCTTCACATGCAGGGAGTTTTGGCCTTGAGGAGCTTTCAAATAAGCAACCCACACCTGAAATTTTAAAGCTGCATAGGCCTAGGAGGGCTGTACAATGTGTTTTTCCTGAACACTTCATTGGCACTTAACAGATAAAATGTTGTAGTCGTGAGAGGGTCAGCTGGGTAGGCTGATTATTCTGGACTATATCCATATACTGCATAAAAGGGCAGGTTGCTGCATAAATAAAAATGTCTTCATCTGGCACCAGAATTATACAAAATTTGGCACCAGGCAAACCTCACTAGGGAGAGCATTTTGCAGACAGGGTGCCACCACTGAAAAGGTCCTTTCCCCCATTGACACCCACCTAAACACAGAAGTCGGGACACCTGGAGAAACAGATTCAAAAGAGGACAGGGCTCCTGCACTTTTAATAGTTGTGTACAAGACAGAATTTCAGCAAATTACACCTGCTGAAATTGCTTCTTCTGTACAACTATTAAAGGTGCAGGATGTGACAAATATTTGCCCCAGAAGCCTTTGCATCTTGTAAGACTCCTGCACCAACCTGCATAATAGGCTACCTTGCAAATATTTATCCAAAATAGAGTTATTTGGTCTTCCACATTTTTCTCATAAGTGTACCTCTCTCATAAGTTTGATTTTTTATATATATAAAAAAGCAAATGGAATATTAAGATATATTCCTGAGTTAAGTTTGAATCAGTTCAATTGTAACAAAGGCATTCTAACAGAAGCATTCATGCTAACATGCTGTAACCTTTTCACTGACCTAGGAGCCTGCTCTGGGAAAGATGATATTTTCCCAGCTAAACTCAGGAAAGGCAAGGTTTCCTACCTAAAGTCAGGGAAAATGTGCTTCAGAAAAAAAGTGGGACTATTCTACTTGTTTAGATTGTGACGTAAATAAGTGAACAGAAAATACTGTGAGAAGTAGACAAAACCTGCAAAAAGAAGCCAATGTTAGCCTGTTTTGAAGGGAAGTGTAGCTCAAAAACGCTAACAAGGAATGAAGTAAATATATTATTTCCCAAATCATAGCTGGGAACTTTTGGGAAAAAAAACTAATTGTTAAAAAAAATCTGTTCTGCAGAAACAAATCACTAAGCAGCGATGATTAAAAGAAATCAGATAAATATGAGAGGCAAAATACAGGAACTGCAGAACCCAAAATCATTTCTCACAGGATACTACATCTGTCCTCAGGAGGACAATGGCACTGGTCCTCATTGATTTTTCTGCTCTGTTTTGCTTCCAGCTCAGAAATGTCATTGAATACAATGCTTTAATCTTTAAAATGAAGGCAATGCTCCTAGAACTAAAACTTAGAATGTTTTAAAGTGTGTTTTGCTTGCAACTGCTTTGTATCTTTGTGTGTTTAATGCTCTTATATCATAAAATGTAAAAACTGCTTAAAATGTTGAAGTAAAAGATAAGAAGACATGCCTGATCTCAGAATCATATATCCAATGTCAGCCTGTGAAAATCCCTGGTTTTATTGTTATTGCAGTGCAGGTGTGGGCCGCTCAGGGACCTTCATTGCCCTCGATTGGCTCCTGCAGCAGCTGAAGCATGAGAAGGTGGTGGACGTATTCAGTACCATTTACAGTCTGCGGATGCACCGCCATCGGATGATTGAGACTCTGGTGAGAAACCTGGGAGCTCTCCCTCAGGGTCACAGTTGCCCTGTCATTATTTAATCATTTAAGTATACAAAATAGCCTTACCCTTTCCTTTGAGTGTTTTGTGGCCACCAACCAGGAGGGTTGCATAAGTGGTCAGAAGCTGCAACAACTTCATCTTGAAAAACAGGAACTGGAAGCCTCAGCAGTGAGGGGCCTGCAGGGTTTCTAAGATGAGATATGTAGCCCCAAAAAAGGATAGGGCACAGAGGTGAAAACAATGGCCCAGTTCGCACGTAACGAGAAGCCACCATGGGTGAATTTCCACGCAGGGCTTCTTGTTGTGGTGGCTGCTGCCATTTTGAATATTCAAACTGCGTCAGGGGCACACTATAGCTTGTCATTACATGTAGCGAGGGTGGGTTGTTGGAGTGGTTAACAAGCCACCGACAACCCTAAAACAGCCCATGGGTTCTGGGTGGCTTGTCAACCACCCCAACAACCCACCATCGCCAGGTTGGCACACAATGACAAGCAACGGCATGCTCCCGCCGCAACACAAATATTCAAAATGGCAGTCGCCACGGCAACGAGAAAGCCCTGCAGGGAAATTCCCCCACAGTAGCTTCTTGTTCTGTGCGAACCAGGTCAATGATATAGGATGAGAGTGCTGGAAGACAAGGAAGAGTTGGAGAAGGATGGAGAGAGAGAGGGAATGAGATGGCCCAGGGCTGCTGGGTGGGACACTTGGAAGTGGAGTGCAGAGGCTGCAGCCAGCTAGGCTCAGGCTAAGAGCCTGTAAGTCGGAGGCTGAATTACACCGCCCAAAAAATTGTTCACACGAGCAGCCAACTTGCATGAGCAGTGTAACATAGGAGCCATGAACTCACCCAGATTACCTGCTGTCTTCTATGTGTTCTTTTCTCTGTCTATTTCATCCATAAAACAGATTTTTCATTTCATGGAAGGAAGCAGACAATCTCATGCAAGTTCACTGATCCCACATTACATTACTCATGTGACTAAGCTACCTACACAAGCAGTGTTTTTGACCACGTCTGTCTCTCATGTGTTGATCTATCCATGCAGAGAAATCAGGTGGTGCAGTCTTCCCAGGACGGTACCATTTCCAACTGCAGGTGTTGGATCTCATATTTGAAACTCCCCCTGTGGGGCTGATGGGAACTTGATTTATTTTGAACCACTGAAAACTTTGCTCTTCCAGGAACATTGTAAGTGTATTTTGCCTGCTAAAGCTGCCACTTTGTTCAACCTCCTCCAGACATTGGTGCCATAACTGGATCACTGTATTTAGGAGGAAAATTAGGCAACATCAGGAAAACCCAGTGCAGACAGATAGGAAGCAGGCAAACAGGTAGGGCTAGCCAGATAAAAAAGGCTAAAGAAAGGTGGCTAACAGAAGGGGACATAGCTGGACAAAGAAAAAAAGAAGGAGAAGCAAATGAACAAAACAGGCATCTTCAGAGGAATATGCATATGATGAGGTCCATCTAAGGAGCTCCAAGCATAAGCTATCAACCAGCTAGGAGGCAGCCTCTTCCTGCTCTCTTTTATAGAGGCTGCTGGGAGGCCACTGAAAGCTCTAGGAATCTCAGCTTGTATTTCTCAGCATTAAGGCAGGGCTAAGGAATTATACCTGACAATTGGCCACTTTCTCACAGATTCACTGTGCCTGCTCAATGAGCTACACACAGTGTCACATTTTTGAATGTGCCCAGCCACATGCCTGGGTTGATTTATTACTCTTGTCATAGAAGGGCACAGAGCAAGGACTTACTCAAATGCCACAGCAAGTCAGTGCCAACTCTGGAATAGAGGCCAGAAGATCCCAGTTGTGCCTCATAATTAGATGCTGTAGCCTTTCTACTTCAAGCCACGTTGTGTTGCTGTCAGGTCTCTATGTAGATAAATGGTGTGCTCTTCTCTTCCAGGGACAGTACATTTTCCTGCACAGCTGCATCCTAGAGAAGATCTTAGAAGACCCACTCATTGGCTTGTCTGGGGTGGAGCTGTAAGTGTCTACCCAATTTCCCTTTCCACATTAAATAAGCCTTTGTAGGCCTCTCCTCTTAGCTATTCCCCTGCAACAAACCTTTCCCACCCATGCAACAAGGTTTACCTGCCTGGTTTACCTGCCTGGTTTGTGGGCCCTTTGCCCAGCACCTTGATGGCTGCTGCCAGGGTCCACGTCCTTCTTGCCAATGCAGCTGTGTCTGTAACCAGCCATACTAAGCCTTCAGTGTTGCTGCTGCCTTTTCCATGCAGATATATCAGCTGGTGTTAGACGGATTTCATGGGCAAGCTGAATGATTTAACCTGGTTTGTTGTGTTTTCTCAAGCGCCCACCCCATCCCTCTCAAGAGTTTTGTTCAGCACCATGCAAAGAACTGTTCCAGGGCCAATGCAGGCTTCCTGAGGGAGTATGAGGTAAGAGCTGGCCACAGGGGGCCCCACGTTTAAAGAAGCTTTCTCCCCAGCCCGTATTCCAAGGCGGGGAGCACCAGAGAAATTGGGACTGAGGCTGACCCACCTCAGAGCTGTGTGATGATCATTACGGAGGGCAGTTCAGGCTCAAGCAGGGAAACATGACTGAAGCGAAGGGTTAAGCAGCCCCCGCCCTCTCCCCACTGTTCCTTCACTTGAAATTCACAGCCTCAGAGGCTGCTTTCAATTTTTAAAAAAAATGTCAGAGAAAAGATACACGCAGCTGACTGAGTTTTGGAACAGGGCTGGCTCTGCATTAGTGGCTATATCAATCGTTGAAGCGCCTGGCTTGACACTCCTCGCCTTGAGTCCCTGGTGTCCAGGAACTTGCCATGCCCATCCATGGTGAAAAGTGTGTCCCTAACCCAGAACCTGTCCAATACCCAGTCTCTCTCTTTTACTTTCCTACTCTGCTTCTCTCCAGCAGATGCTCCTGGAGGCTGCAAAAGAGGAAGTCAATTCAGCCGTACCATTTTCTGGCAACCAACAGATCAACCATGACTCCAGCAAGATCCCTTGTGAGTGGTGGGTTTTGTTGTGGATGACGGTGGAAACTAAAGTGCAAGTGTGGAGGCTGAACCAGCTGGCTTGGAGCTATAATTGGGGGGGAATTTTGGTGACCTGATAATGCTGTACAGCTGGATCATTGCCTGGCAAGGGTGGGTCTTGGGGGCAGCATTTTATGATGGCTCCAGTCTTTCTTAGAAGGTCAGTTTCAGAAGGTGGTGTTGGGGGACTTCTGCTTTTCATATTATCTTTCTGGCCATTTTATCCTTCGCTGATACTTATGGTTTGTTTATTCCATTTTATTTATTTATTTTATATATTTACAAGATTTATATAGCGCTCCATATTCCAGTATGGAGATTTTGGAACAGTGAACAATAAAAGATAAAACAATGTGTTGATACAAGATCAATAAAATCATATCAATAAAACCGTGACTGGTTAGATCAGGAAGCATTCCTGAAATAAAAGTGTTTTCAGGAGGCACCGAAAACAATACAGTGTTGGCGCCTGCCTGACCTCCAGAGGCAGGGAGTTCCACAGAAATGCAGCTGCTATCCTGAAGGTTCTTCTCTGGGTGGACTCCAATTGGGCCATAGGTCCATGTGGAACCACCAGGGTTATGCCATCTGATGACCTCAGTGACCCGGCAGGTTGGTGAGGGAGAGGGCGCTCTCTCACATATCCTGGTCCCAAGTTGCTTAGGGCTTTATACACTAGTACCCAAACCTTAAACCTGGCCTGGTAGCAAAAAGATAGCCAGTGCAGTTCCCTTGGTAAAGGAGTTGCATGCTGTTAAGGGGCAGATCCCGACAACAGCCGAGCTGCTGCATTCTGCACTAGCTCCAGCTTCTGGACCAGCCTTAAGGGCAGCCCCACATAGAGCGCATTGCAGTAATCCAGTCTTGAGGTTACTAGCGCCTGTATCACTGTGGCCAAGCTGTCCCTGTCCAGGAGTGGCCATAACAGGGTCACACTGCACCTGTCCCTCTCTCGATAAAGGTCATCCATCAGGGTGACCAAGCCTGATTCAGTCCTGTAACCAGGTCGAAACTCAGGCTGCAATAGGTCCAGATTTTACTGTTTGAATAGCCTATGCTCTCAAGCAGCAGCAGTTTATTCCACCAATGACATACTTCACTTCTGTGCTCTCTGAACTGTCAGCACAGTAGGGAGTAAACTTAAGGTGTGTTTGCACTTTCCCTTTCAAACATCAATAACTCACTTTCTGTATTGCCCACAGTGCCAGCACGGTAGGAAGTATTCCTGTTAACTTTGCTGTATTTGCACCTGCAGAGGCAAGCAAAATACTTTACCGCTGAAGTTGCTGCTGAAGTAAATGACCGCTATCTGAAGTGCAGGTGCAACAACACCCGGAGTTAGCAGAGGAGACAATACTACTTTATTGCTGGAGTAAATTACCAGTGGATGCATTTTCACCCACTCTCTCAAACAGCAGTATCTTCAGTGGTAAAGCTTCTGGTCTTAGTAGATAAGTAGACATGGTGAAATGAACAGAAGTAACTTACACCCCACTATTTTGGCCTTCCAGGAGTCAACTACTGCTGTTTGAGAGATGTGAACACACCCTTATATTTATATAATGTTCAATATACCCCACAGACTTCTCAGTAATACTTAAATATGTCAGTTGGTATTAATATAAGGGAGTTGGAAGAGCTGAGGCCAAGATAATGCCTTGCCAAAGACTACCCAGTGAACCTTTGGATGAGATTAGATTTGGAGCAAAAAATTCCTGGCTCAGTGTTAATTTCCCTTAACCACTATGCTGACAGCCTCATTTTACAAATAGCTTACTTGATGTTTTCATTTCAGTACCATACTACTGCCTGACTGCAGTATGACCCATGACTGTGGGTCTGTTTGCACAAGGAAGACTTGGGGAGTAAGATTCCTTCCTTGACTTGGAATTGCCATTGCGCCTTTGCCCTCCTGCTGCTGCTGCTGTTGTTTTGCTGTTTTCCTTCTAAAGCCCTTCCACTTTCCTCTAGAGATGGATAATGGATTAGAACACACACACACACACACACACACACACACACCAGTTGAGGCTTCTTAAAGAGAGACGTGTGCACAGGGTGGTGGGAAGTTACAAAGGCAGAGAGGTGGTACAAGCCTTGATAGGAAGGGCTTAGTCACCATGATGGGTCCATAGCGAGAATGGTAGTAATGGAGCAGTTTTGAATTAACCAGGCTGGAATGAAGGCTGTGGAATGGTACACGTGAAATCCTTTTGCATAGGGCTCAGGCTGAACCTGATACACGGAGTCATTCCACCTTCCCCCTTCATACTAAGACTGTTTTGCAGATGATCGCTCTAAAGTGAAGTTCTCACCACTGGATCGAGATCCCTTCTCAGACCTCGCACATGTCTGGTTCATCCCTGTGAGTCATTTATGTTTACCCTTTTTCTGGTCTTCTCTTGTTACCTCCAGATGTCTTTGCTGCATCCCTATGGAAAGGATTGATTGCTCATGTCAAATGTATGTTTTTCCTTGGGTTAGCTCCCACATTGATGTAGAAAGCACATGTTAAACTAAATATTTTATATATTAATTCATAAGATGTGTAGTAGCACACTACCCAAGCATACTCAATTGCTGTTACAAATGGGTTGTGCAAGAGTCTGCTTTGGAGCCCCCAGCTCAATATTTTCATTAAGAATATGGGTAAGGGTGTGGAAAATACCATACTCAAATTTGCAAATTGACACAAAGCAGTGACCAATTTATTTATTTTATTTACCGTATTTAATATGTATTTATTCACCGCCCATCAGCCAAAAGGCTGGGTGGTTTACAAAACAAAGCAATACAAAAATAACAACAAAAATAGTATAAAAACACAAACATATTAAAATATAACACGATAAAAACAAGCAGCCAAAGTAAATTCAATCCACAGGTACAGTGGCGATAATAAAAAGAATAAAATCAACCATTAAAATATTGGGCAAATAAAAAGGTCTTCACCTGGAGCCTGAAAGAATAGAGGGTAGATGCCAGGCGCACCTCCTTGGCAAGCTGATTCCAAAAATGGGGTGCCACAACTGAGACTGCAAATATTTAATTAGAAATCAAAATTATCTTGATAAACTGGAGAGCTGAGCAGAAAATATACAAGTGCAAAAGCAATACCACTCAAGGGGAATTAAAACCAAATGCACAAATACAAAAACTGCTTGATAAGTGATGAGTTGCAGCACCACTGAGAATAACATATGACCCAACAGGGTACCACTGTTGCCACCATGGCATCCTATTTTGGTTTCCATTGGTAGAACTATATCCAAGACAAAGGAGCATCCAGCATGCCATTGGTTATAAATAAATGTTAAACCGTAACAGCAGGAGAAAGTAGTTGGTGAGTTGTGGGAACTAAGCTGACAATGTGGGAGACAACACAATACAAGAGGACAGATGGTTGACTTCCAGATCAGGGATAAGATAGACAAGTACATTTTAAACAAAATATCCAGTTACTGAATGTCTGTAGTAGCAAGCTTGGGAATCACTGGCCTGGATGACCTATTAAGATGTTTTTGGTCCATTAAGTTCCTTGATTATTAAAACTAAAATATCTAATGTAGACGTACTGGAAATAAAGAATACACATGCTTTCATTTCATCCTCTGAGCTTTCAGTCATGTTGCTGAATCTACCATGCTCTAAAGCAGGCTACCTAAAGACCAAGCCTGATGTTTGGGTTTGTTTGACTAATTAGCAGCCCATCAGGCTGCTTTGAAACAAGGAATGTGATGTTAAAGGAAAGGGCTTTTAACCTTTCCCTGTTGTAAATTGCCTCCCTGCTCCCCCTCGGTCAGGCAGTAGTCAAGTGGGAGCAGAGCCAGGGTCAGACCTGGGGTGGGAAACATCAAGCCAGGGACCAGGTCCAAAGGTCAGACTGAGCCAGAACTAAGAGAGACTATCATTGCCCAGCCAAATCCCAGTCTGAACAGAGAACCTGAGAGCCTTTCCTGTGGAGGAGAGCCAGTGGCTAGACTGTGTGGTCAGAGCAACTCCAATATCTGTGAAGCCTTCACTGCCCAGAGAGATGATCCAACCTGTTGTTCTAATGGCTCACCACATGGAAACTTGGTCCAAGATATTTTGCTACCTGAGGTGAAGGACACGATGCCCCCCCCACACACACACACCTCATTCCATGTACAAACCTGACTGGACTGGCAGTTGAATCTTACTTCAGTGCTGGCAATGGAACAGTGTCCTCCACTGTACCCGAGAGCAGCAGGCCAGGTGAGAGGGTGCAGGGCAGGCCCCATGGCACAAACAGCTCTACCCTTGAACACCTCACCACTGCTTCCCACCCCACAGCATCTGCTGCCTGAGGCAGCCACCTCACTCTGTCTAATCCAGGACCAGCTGCAGACATTTTGCTGCCTGGGGCATGGAGCAAGATGGTCCCCCCGCCCCCAAGTCCATTTACAAAACCCAGCCAGGCTGGCAGTTCAGTCTTACCTCTTCACTGGTGATGAGACAGCATCCTCCACCATGCCTGAGGGCAGCAGGCTGGCTTAGGGGGCACAGGGCATCCTATGTGACACACACAGCTCTGTTCTCCATCACCTCACTGCCACTCGAGCATCCTCCACTCGAGGTGGGTGCCTCTCTCTGCCTAATGGTAGGGCTGGCCCTGGCCTAATCATAGGGCCATCTGTGCCTGAGCCATGTGTTTCTGGTTCTAGTGCCATCCGCTCCTGGTACCCTCTCCCCAACTACCTTTAGCTCTGCAGGACAGATACAGACATGGTAATCTGCAACTTACTCTTGTAACTAAGGTACATACATTTTACTAGCTGCACACCAAAGCTTAGACCAGGCTTGTCTTCTGCCACCGCCACCCCTCCTCTTAATCTGCTGGACCTTTTCTTCTTCCTGGCTAACTGCACTTCTCTTTTTCTTTTCTTTTCTGGCAGGGCTACAACTCTGCCAAGGACTATATAGCTATTGAAGGACCCGACAAGCTGGCCCTGGGGGAATTCTGGGGGCTGGTCTGGGAACATGGAGTCCACACCATCATCACTCTACTACCTGGGCAGACAAACAGCCTGGTAAGACGGTTGTTACGCAGATGCACAGCATGCTGGGGACAGACCATTCTGGAATGGTGGCACCCAGTGGTTCAGCAACAGCACAGAACCATGGGAGGAGTTCAGTTTGGGCATTTGGGGTTGACAGGAATGCTACTGAGACATGGTCCTATCTGCGTGAGAGTCGCTTTTCCATATGTGGGACCCCCTGTGGGGGGGGGGGCTGCATCTGAATGGCGCAACCGTGCAGACAGGGCTGATAGCATGGGGCTTTCCCACTCAGGTGGTACCCTCCTTCCTGGCAGGGTGTTAGTATGATGGGGGGAAATCCATGCAGTTGGCCCTGGCCCCGAGTCTGGGGGCCTTTACACGTTACACGAGTGGTATGGAATGAAGCCATGGAAAGTTGCCTTCCACACTGGCATTCATGTGATGTTTAAGGGGCACCTCTTTCAGCGCAACGTTATTTCCACACACTTTTTAAATGAGCTCCGCAGAAGCACTGATGTTGGAAATAGCCACCCACCTGCATTTTGCTGTGTGATGGTGCTGTAAATCCCATCCTAAGGGTGAAGAAAGCTGTATTCCTCCCTCAGGCATGTGTAAGCTGCAAGTTCTCACACAGACGATCCCCTGTTTCTTTGCTGGGCTCAATGGTTCTGAACGACCAGCAGTGGCTGCACCATCATCAAGCCAGCTGGAAGCAGGTGGATCTGAAACGGCAGCCCTGACTTTTTTGTGTAGGCTGTGGACGACTCGTGCTGGCCCTCTGAGGGTGAACCTGTCTGCACAGAGACGTTGACCGTACAGCAAGGCCCAAAGAAGGTTGTTTCAGGATGGCCGTGCAGTCAGCTCAGAATGAAATATGTACGTGAGTCCCCGGGGGTGAGTGGGGAAGGCGGGAAGCCATGGGACCATGGACAGGGTTGCACAGAGGCCCTGTGGCCGGAGAGGTTGCTGGCAGAACAGAAGCAGCATGGAGATTCTGAGCAGGAGATAGTCAACAAGTTCATGGGAACAAACTGAGCTTCAGAAGTTCAGTCAGTTCACAGTTGGATAACACTAAGACGGTGTCTCATTTTTATGTCTCGTTTGTGGCTCACGGGGGCCTGGTGGGCCTTTCCCCCCTCATTTGTGGAACAACACCCAACAACATTGGGTGTTGCCCTGTAGGCCCTGGAGTTTTGGTTCTCCGGTGATTTTAATTGAGTGGTTTTCATTTCTGTTGCTTCTAGTTGCTCTTATTGACCTGGTTCACACGTAACAGCAAGCGTGAGTTAATTAATCCACGAATTGCTGAAATCTAGTGAGAGCAAGCATGTCTGCTGCCTCTGGCATGCTTGTCACTTCTGCTTTCAGTTAACACAAACTACAATTGACCTCTTTGTAGGTTGTTAGCGTGACGTCCAAACCCAGGGTACTCTGGGTTGTTTAGGGGTTACACAACCCAGAGTTAACCTACAATTTGTTGTTGGGTTAACTCTGGGTTGTGTAACCTCTAAACAACCCAGAGTGTCCAGATTCGGATGTCACACTAACAACCTACAAACAGGGCAATCGCAGATTGTTAATTGAAAGCGGAAGTGACAAACATGCCAGAGGTAGGTTGCTCAGTCCTGCTGGATTTTGGCAATTCATGGGTTAATTAACCCACAATTGCCATTACATGTGAACCAGGTCATTGTTTCAGTTGTTTTCATTGTTACACTTAGATTGTTGATTGTAAGCTTCTTTGGATTTTTTTTTAAAAATAGAAAAGTGGGATATAAGTGCTTTAAATAAATAATGCTGGATAACAGAGCCATGGACTTCTCTGTGAGACACACCTGTAGTGTCATGTGCCTGGCTCTCAGTCTTTTTTCTCCCCAGTTTCCCTTAAGTGGGGGTGGGATATGAGAATGATGAAATGGACAAGTATATATGCTAGCAGATTGGGAACAGGTCACCTAACTGAGCCATCTGGACCTTAGTTTCTAGTCCTATGGCCATTCCCTGCCCTTCCATGCACTAGTTCAGCAGTTCCCAACCTTTTTGGCACCAGGGACCGGTTCCGTGGAAGACAATTTTTCCACGGAGCGGGGTGGGTGGGTGTCGCCCAACGCTCACCTCCTGCTGTGCGGCCGCAGGGATGTATCTGACAGTCTCGAGGGGGGTGAAGCTAGTCGAACTCGCCCCACTCAACCCCCCCCCCCCCCGACTCTCGGCGACTTACCTGCTGCTGCTCAACCCAAACACGCCGGGGAAAGGACCTACAAGGTCCCCGGCGCGTCACTTCCTGGTTCTCAGGCGCTGCTCTTTTTACGTAAATACCATGGTAAAGTACCTTAAAACGGCCGCAATTTGCTATCCGTGGTCGTTTTAAGGTACTTTACCATGGTATTTACGTAAAAAGAGCAGCGCTGGAGAACCAGGAAGTGCCGTGACGGGTCTCCCGTTGCGTCACTTCCGGTTTTCCAAAAATGCTTGTCAGGAAGCGAGCAGATGGACGAGCTGCAGGGGGTGCTCGCTGGAGCTCGCGAGCACCCCGAGAGCCAGGTGGGGTGCTCGCGGCGTGTCCTGGCCAGCGCGGCAGCCGGGCGGCCCGGCCCGGTTCCTAACAGGCCACGGACCAGTACCGGTCTGCGGCCCGGGGATTAGGGACCCCTGCACTAGTTCACCAAGGCAATTCATTTGATGCTCAATAAAGACTCACCTAGGGCAGGGAATGATGATGTAATATTGTCTGCCCTCTCTCTCTCTCTCTCTCTCTCTCTCTGTGTGTTTAATTGAACTATGCCTTGTCAATGTATATAAGCTTTTGAGTTACACAGAGCTCTTTATTCCTGCACTGGTCTGCTAAGACTTTTTGCCCACACACTTGTTTAATAATCATAATGTCTCTGTTGCTTTGTCAGGAGAAAAAGGCCAAGGAGAGAGTGCTGCAACGGTTCCAGTTCCCTTTGGGGGAAGGAGAGGAGCTGCCAGATCCTGAGATCCTGGTGGGCTTTCTCACCATGGTCAGGCAACTTGTGCCATATCGGAAGAGGACTAGTCCCTTGGTATTGCATTGCAGGTATGGGCCTGGCCCCCACTCTGGACTCTTGTCCAACAGGTCAAGGGTGTTTTTCTTAGGACTGGTGAGCAATAAAGTCGGTCCCAGACTGGGTATTCCAAGATGGCTGGGTTGGATGTGACTACCCAGCAGCAAAAGGGGCTCCCTTCTGACCTGATGATTCTTCCTTCTTTCCCAGTTCGGGCAGTGTTGGCCAGATGGGGGTGCTGCTTGCCCTGGATACTCTGCTGCAACAGCTGAAAGGAGAGAAAAGTGTGGATGTCTATGGTGTTGTTTTGAGGCTGGTGAGGAGCTGCTGTCTCATGACTCCAACACTGGTATGTCAAGGGCGAGGGAGCAGCTTGAGCAGCAATGGAGGGTTCTGGCCCAGAGCAGAAAAGGGCAACTAAAATAATCAAGGGGCTGGAGCAACTCCCCTATATTTATTATTTATTTATTTATTTATTATATTTATACCCCGCCTTTTTTCCTGCAAGGAACCCAAGGCGGCTTACATAATCCTCCTCCTCTCCATTTTATCCTCACAACAACCCTGTGAGGTAGGTCAGGCTGAGAATCAGTGACTGGCCCAAAGTCACCCAGTGAGTTTCATGGCCGAGCGGGGACTAGAACCCGGATCTCCCGAGTCCCAGTCCAACACTCTCACCACTATGCCACGCTGGCTCTCTATAAAGAAAGGTTGCAACTTCTGGGATTGTCTTGTTTAGCTTAAAAAAAAGGCAAGTAAGGGGAGACATGATAAACATGTACAAAATTATGCATGGTGTGGAGAGAGTGGTTGGGTAGACATTTTTCTCCCTCTCTCATAATACTAGAATCCGGGGTCATCCCATGAAGCTGATTGGTGGGAAATTCAGGACAGATAAAAGGAAGTACTTTTTCACAATTTGGATGGCTTTAAAGGGGAATTGGATAAATTCATGGAGGATAAGGCTATCAATGGCTACTAGTCCTGATGGCTATACGGTACCTCCACAGGCAGTATGCCTATGTACAGCAGTTGCTGGGGAACGTGGGTGGGAGGGTGCTGTTGCACTCATGTCCTGCTTGTGAGGTTCCCGTGGGTAGCTGGCTGACCACTGTGAATAGAATGCTGGACTAGATGGACCCTTGGTCTGACCCAGCATGACTCTCGTTATGATCTTATGTGGGCAGAAAGTAGACCTCCAGATGTTTTGGACGTCAACTCCCAGGATTCTTGACCATTGGCTATGCTGGCAGGGGCTTTTGGAAGCTGAGGTCCAAAACATCTGGAGTTCTATCATTTATTCATTAGTAATACTTATATACCACTTAATATAATAAAATCTCTAAGCGGTGCACATATAAATATTAAAAATCACATTTTAAAACACTACTTAAAACAACTCCAACTACAGTAACAATAAAAATCGCATAAGATACACCATTAAAATCAATTCCAACTACAACAGCAATATGAGGAACAGTAAAATGGAACAGCATATAATTAACTGTAATTCATTACAAGCCAGAGAAAACTTGTACCTTCTGCCTACCCCTGCCTAGATGATTCAGCTGGTTTTTAGTTCAGCCCTCCTGTGGTCCCAATCCAGCTCTCTGGGGTTTGCCAGATGGCCACGCCCCCTTTCCCCCAGCCACCAATCACTTGGTGGTTTGTGGGCTTTTGAGCATTTCCCCCCATTCTAAAAGGTTGAAATGCCTCTCCTAAGGCTTCCTTACTGGCAGGAAAAGCTTTAAGCTACAATATGCTGGGGGGGGGGGTGTTCTGGCCCCATCCCCTTTGCCTTCAGCCCCAACCCACCACTGGAATGCAGCCCCCCCCCCCCCGAACTTCTCCAACATGGGATTCAGCTCTTGGGCTGAAAGAGGTTCAGCACCCCTGCTCTGCTGCGCTGCTTCCCCCACGCCACCCACCCTCCCTTCTCCCTACCACTATAAATTAGACAGGCCCCGACCTTTCTGGGCTTTTGGCATCCAGTGAAAAGCATACATTTTCCTACAAGCACTCCCACTAAGGTAATATTGCCTTCTGCATGCAGTAATAATATACAGTATTTAATTATGATACAGTAATACCTTGGATTGCAAGTCACTTGGTTTGAGAGCGTTTTGCAAGACAAGCAAAATTTTAAATATTTATTTAATTTTTTTTTACTTGATATACAAGCGACATCTTGCAAGACAAGTACTGTAGTACGGCTTAAATTAAAAATCTCTGTACAAATTTGGGGGGGGGGATTTCGTTTTGATATAAGAGTGTTTTGGATTACAAGCACGTTTCCGGAACAAATTATGCTCTCAATCCAAGGCATGACTGTATTGTACTGTATATTTTTTAGCAACACTTAGAAATTGCTTTAAATGTAAGTGATTCATAAATATCATCAAATAAAGAAATAAACTGAATATCTCCCACATCTATCGAAGGGTGGGAAATGGACAAGTAGCTTCCACACGGGCTATTTTTGGACCTGCTTTCTTTTACCAAAGACAAAGGCATGTCAACAAGGTTTCTCTTCAGGCTTTTCTACATGATCAATCAAAGCATTCCTCCAACCTCTGTGGAATACTCCCACATGCTCCGTTTCGGTGAGATATTTCATATACTTGCAGTACAAAGTGGAAAGATCCTCATAATTGCTGATCACCTTTTAAAAAATATAATCAGGCTAGATGGGTATGCTCCTATGCAGGAAAGGGAGAGTGCAAAGACCATTGGGAATTAGGACCACAAGCTTTCCCAGGGGCTCCCTGCAGTGTGTGCAAAGCACAAACAAGAGTGACACAAGCATAAGAGGAAGCTTTTAGCCAACACTAATAGCAAGCAAGAGCCAAGAAGTGGCCAGTGACACTGGTGCAGGTGCATTTCACGGTCAGCACAGCAAGCCAAATATCAATAAATGTGCTACTAGTGGAAAAGAACTGCAGTTTTCTAAGAAGAATCAGTGGCTGCATGTTGGGAATGATATATTTGACTGTGTGCTCTGAATGAGGGGCAAATGCACAGTTACTGCATCAAAAAAGGACTGTGGAGACAACTTGTACAAACCTTGCGTGTTTATTTAGAAATAATTCCAGTTTTCAGTTAGATTTACTCTTAAGTAAGTATGTCCAGGACTGCAGCCTTGGGGTGCTTCTTCTACATTAGTTGATTTTCCTGGGAGTTTTTGTGACCAAGATATTGTGCCACTAGAGGGCATCGTGCGCAAGACCTTCATGCTCGATTCCTGTGTATACTAGAAATCTTCACAGACTGAAAACTGCAACGCTGACACATACAATACAATTGTATTGCATAGATTTTACGCAAAGCTCCCTAATGCTGGATACTGCACACGTGTCCTAACACACCTAAGTACAGAAGTCCCTGGCACTGCTTTGTAAGGTCCAGCTAGAGGCATACAATGTGGGGGCCCCTGGTGACCAAGCTGCTTAGCCTTGGAGATGCTCACACACGTGGCATGGTGGTCAGGCTGTGGTTATTACCAATTCTGATGCTTCCTGTAGCCATAGAGGAGCTGTAGTAGGAGGTTCCACAGTGTGGTTTAGCACCCCTAATCTTGCCACTTTAGTAGCTTGATCTAGCTGAACATGCTTGCCCAATTCACTGTAGATTCCTGGACCAACTTCCTAGTCCATTTATTATGATGGCAGCTCTTGGACTTGTGTTTCTCTTTATCTCTGTACACACTGTGGTAACATCTCAAACACTTTGTCAGTAGGATATGAGAACAGAGCTCTTCATGTTCTTCCCATGGCACCTCTCATGCCTCTTTCTCTCTCTTTTTGTCTCTAGGATAAGTACATTTATCTGCATGAATGCATCCATGACATCATCACCCAGAAGCAAGTTTAGGCCCTGGTCTCCACTCTCTGTTAGATGATGAATAGAATGCAGAGCACCACAGGACTGAACGGAGGTGTTCCTATGCAGAGATAGGCAGCTGCCCCAGGAAGCCTGCTCTTAGTCTGCGCAAAAAAGGACAGTGAAATAATGAGAGACAACAATAGTGAACCCCCTGTGAAGTTCCTATCTCCTGATTACAAGGAGTAAATCTGCTGGCAGCAAACCCCAGTGGCTCAAGACAAGGGTGGCCATGCAAGAGCCATTCACCCCTCATTCAGGATGTACTGTTTGTGAAAAAAAGGTGGGGGGGAACCCCACCTGCCTCAGTCCTTGTTCAGTAATCTTGGAACTTGGGAAAACGCATACATGAAGATAATTGTTGGACAGCCCAATATTGTGATTAAGTAGTCTTATAAAGTTAATCTATGATACGGCAACACTTTGATAATTTGTGCAACTCTTGATCTTTCATGCCAAAAAGAGATGTCGCTGGAGAAGATGCAGAAAAAGGTGATGGGCAGGACAGTGCAATGGTCCTGGTTCTCCCCCCTACCGTATCCCAGCTACTGCCAGAGTTGTGCAGTTATCACAGTTATACCAGAATAACCATGGTGCTACACTGGTGTGTTCCCAGATGCCAACATATATTTGGGATCCACTTGCACAACAGGGCGGGATCCAGTGGTGTCATTCTGCTGATGGAACTGTTTCTGCCAGAGGAGCTGGGATAGGCGCAATTCCTCCTCCCCCTTGCATCCCCCTCCACACACTCGAAACGTGCTCCCCATCCAGAGCAGGTTTCCAGGTGGCACAGAGAGGCCTGCAGGGGAAGAAAACCCTCCCTGTCATGCTAGTCGATGTCTGCTAGTGAGATGGGTGGGTTTAAGCCTCAGTCAGTATCCTATTCTCATTCAGCTGGCATGTTAAGTATATCGGATAGCACCAAATAAATAGGAGCATCTTCTTCCCACAAGTGCAACTAAAATAACCACAACCACCTTCCATATGGGGGGGGGGGGGAGTTAACCACTGACAGCTTCTTAAGAAAAAGACAAAAGTTTTATAAAACCACATGTGTGTGGAGGTAGGGAGTAAAAAGAAGGAAAACATTCAATCAGAACAGAAGAATCTAGTAAAACTGATAGGGAACCGGTTCTAAGGGGACTTGTTGTGATGCCCATTTGCATAGACACTTATTTAAGAGATTAGATGAAATGAACAGAGAACAGGTTTATCCAGAGATGAAAGTGTACAGAATGGGCTGGAAGAGATGACGCAGAGGACAAGCAGAGGGTGGGTATGATCGTTTTGCCCTGCTTGTGAATTCCCCCAGTACATTTATTGTGTGAGATAAAAATGCTGAGTTAAGCAGACCACTGGCTTGATCCAGCATGCTTTTTATCATAGTCCCTTGATCAACAGTCTGCATTCTGCACCCAGCAGGAATTCTCCATTCCCAGGGGCGAGGCCCGTCTGATTCTCCCCCAGCACTCTCTGATTCTCTTCAGTCCCACCCTCCTCCCTGGCGCTCGCTTCCTGCACCTCAGAGCCAAACTACATTTTATGCTGATCGGTGTGATGTGTAACTGGTAAGCCCGTAACTGGGAGGATTAAACATTCTTCCCACTCCCCCCCCCCGTGAAATCCCCCCCATGTGTGTATGTGTGTGGGAGGGGGCTTTAAAAAGTGTGGGGGGCGGAGTCTCCATTGGCTCCCACTCAGCTCCCCTCCCTGTGATGGCTCTGTAGGAAGATACATCATGTCAGTGGCTATCTGCAGGGATAGAGTTCAGCTACACAGCAGGGCCTGTCCTCTCACAGGCTCCGACTCCACTGCTGCAGTCCTATGCACACTTACTTGGGAATAGTCCTAGCTGAACTTAATGGGACGTACTTCCGAGTAAACACACATAGGATTCCACGGCGGTCCTCCTTTTTTTGCCTCCAGCAGGGTCTTCTCATCACAGAGCCTTCTTTGGGAAATGTGACTTTTGGTCTCATCAAACCCAAGTCTAACTATTTTTCTTTGGCCGCTTCATTTTTAAAATGGGGTTGAGGGGTGAGCCAAAAGAAATGTATTGTCATAAATGGGAATGAGATACCCAGTTTCTCTGAAAGGGGGGGAAGTGGTTTTGTAATAATAAATTATTCTTTTAAAAAAAATGAAATGTCTGGCATTCTCCTATTTTTGTCTGCTTCAGCCGCTGTCTGTTTTGCTGCTGTAGGAAAGGAAACACCTTCCTCATAAAGTGTAGATATGAGTGGTGCTCCACTAGAGGGCAGTGCGGCAAATTATCACTGGATAGGGCAGGCTTCCGCAACCTCGTGTTCTCCAGATCAGGGCTCTCCAGCTGGGAGTTGTAGGCCAAAAACATCTGGGGGCCCAAGGTTGGAGAACACTGCTCCAGATGGATTGGACTACAACTCATGCCATTCCCAGCCGGCACGGCCAATCACCATGCTGGCTAGGGATGCTGAGAGTTGTAGTCCAACACATCTGGAGGGCACCAGGTTGGGGACGGCTGGGAAAGGGATCTTTCTTCAAAAGGACAGTAAGCAGAGAAAAGAGATTGTGAGCCAGAATTTATTTATTTATTTACAGCATTTTTACTCCGCTCTTCACTCAGCCAAAAAAGGCTCCCAGAGTGGCTTACAAAGATTAATATTAGACCGTCCCTGCCCTCAGGCTTACAATCTACAAGACATGACACAAAAGGAAAAGGGATTGGGAGGGAGGAGGAAGAAAGCAAAACTCAGGCATCAGTTCTTAGTTACAAGGTTCTTAAATATTTTTTATTTTCTTGCAGGGAAGGGCAAAACAAGCTCCCTTTAGCTGCTCCCTCTCCGGCTGATGTATGGGGCCAGGCTGGTCTCCTTGCCATGATGTTAATTCTGGGAGGCAGAAGGCTTTAGAACCAATGCATTTGTATAACCATGAGATGTGGAACAGGTTTATATGAACCAACTAGCATGTTGGGAGTGTGGCTTGAAGGGATCAGGGCTTACGCTGGCTCAGCTTGTCTGAGCGTAGAAAGCGAAGCAGGGGCAGGCCTGGTTATTACTTGGATGGGAGACCCCTCCTCTAGTTTCCTACATTGAGCAGGGGGTTGGACTCGATGGCCTTGTAGGCTCCTTCCAACTCTATTATGAAATCTAAGTCAGCACATGGTGAAGCGGTTATGTGACTTTGTTATTGATTAATATAGCGCTATCTATGTTGTGAGGATAGAATGCAGGGGAGGATCTTGTACACCGCCTTCAGCTCCTGGGTGAAAAGGTGGGATGTAAATGTAAATTATTATTAATAGTAATAATTGCAATAAAAATAATACAATCAGTGAAAAACCCCACATAGCATTTATGTTGTTTTATTTTCTTTATTTGTTTTAAAACATTAACAAATTAGAATTTTAATTACAACTAGTCTTCGTAATGTTCAGTTTTGGACAAGCAATGTTGATCAAAAAGCAAATGTTTTTAATAAGTTTGAGAATTGTAGGAACACTAAACATGGGAGAATATTTCCCCCTACATTCACTCCAAATGTAAACATAGTGCTGTGTTTAAAACTATTTGTGGGGAATAAGTTTGACAACATTCATAAAAGAGTGTGGCTAGTTTTGCTGTTTTTCTTGGTCCTGAGCTGAGGCAGAGAGCAAATAAAACCCAGTTATAAAATCCAGACCCATGAGGAAAACTGGATCATTAACAATGGCTAGTGAAACAAATGGTTCATAAGGCAGCAGAATTCAGATACCTAATACAGCAACCTTCCCCAACCTAGTGCCCTCCAGATGTTTTGGACTGCAACTCCCAGCATTCCTGACCATTGTCCATGCTGGCTGGGGCTGATGGGAGTTGAAGTCCAAAACATGTGGAAGGCACCAGGTTGGAGAAGGCTGTAATACAGCATATATTTGCAATAGACAGCATCACTCATGCCTCTCCCTCACTCATGACATTGCTACCCTCTCCACTCTAATATCTCCCAATTTCCCACAATCAGTTCCCAGATTATAAGTGGGATGTCACAGGCCTATGCACGTTAGTTTTTACACATGTACATCCTATTCAAACATTACACTCATGTGTGGATGGATGTCCAGTGGTCTTGGAGGTGGGTCAAGGAGTAGGGTGGGAAGGTGAGACCTCACTCCCCTTACAACCGGCAAAGAATACTTTCATCGTATTCTGTACTGGAGTGGGGTTTATGCTTGCGCTAATAACACTTTAGATGCTCGTGTAGCTATTACTCCCAGTTCCTCCTCAACATCCATTTCTGCCTTCTATTCTGGCTTAAACATTTACCAGGGTCAATAAAACCAGTGCCTTTTCATTGTTTTAAATGGTTGGAATTATTTGCTTACACAGAAGTGGACATTGAATAGGGTAATAGATTGCTTGGGACTCTGACGCATTAGTGGGGATGCACAGCCATTCGTGTGTGTGTGTGTAATACACAACTCCCATTTGAAATCAATGAACGAAAGCAGAAAGGAAGAACAAAAGGTGCAGTGTGCATAAATTACTATGGCAGAGTATTGGTGGTCTAATTTGCTCATAATTATGAGCGGTAGGTTGGGAGGTTGCCAGGCACACCCTGAAATGAAAAGGAACAATGTGCTTCCCTATTATTTTAGCATGGACTGGGATAATGTAGCATGACAGCATAATACAAGAGTAACTGAGCACTGCTCCGCCAGCTCAAACAATGGTCGCACGAGGACACTTTAACTTGGAACATGTAGACCAGGGGTAGGCAACCTGGTGCCTCCCAGATGTTTTGAATGGCAACTCCCATAATCCCTGACAATTAGCCATGCTGGCTGGGGGTGATGGTAGTTGTAGTCTAAAACATCTACAGGCTGGTATGGCACGTAAATAGGCCATTGGCAGCAAAGGCAAAGCCAACCCACAACCTAAACTGCTCAGGCCACCCTCAGACCTTCGTACTTATAGAGATGAGCAAACACTGTGGATTTGCAAGGAATTCACAGAACCTCGATGAATCAATCAGGTGTCCACCAGACCAGACGCCCACAAAATCAGTCAAAGTTTTATGGATTCATTACGATCTGGTGCAACCAGGTTCTATCCGACAACATAATCACGCATACAGGCTTACAGGGCTCCAGGAAACCTGTGCCTTTCTTGACATCATTCAGGATCTCTCTGCTTCATTCTGCTTACCAGAGTGCTGCTGCTACCTTGGACCACTTGCTTTAGACACTCGGAGCAATTTGTACTGCGGTGCATCCACCGTCTGCTTATGGCATACTCTTCTCTGGCCATTTGGCATAATTGGCGAGGAGGACCTTCAGAGTGGATGGTCCTTCCTAACAGGAGCTGAGCTACAGGATTTCCCTTCCCATTCCAAACCTATGATTATATGATCCACCCATTTAAAGTGTGGGGGGAAAGCCTGCCCTTTCTGGAGCTCCACTGGTTGTGATTAAAGCAGAAAGCAGAGCTGCTGTGGCTGATGCTAAAACCTTATGATTAAAGGTCCCATCTCATTCTTACTCGTGGCTGAAAGCAGGTAAGGCTGGGTCAAGCCTTTTCTTAGGAAGCCACCTTGCAATTTATCCCAGGGAGGGAGAACACTCAACCACAAGGGCACCGTCCAGCTGCTATAGACCTTGCACATCTGTCAAGAATGCAACCCCTGCTTCCACTTCCTCCCACCACCACCGTCCACAACATACACACACCTTAGCTTCTGGGGAAGCTTTGCAGACAAAGCAGGTGGGTGGAAGGCTCACTGCTCGGAGTGAGTCTTAGATTTCTGGCTTTATTGGGTTTCGTTCCTGGAGAATGGCCTTAAGAAAAGGAGGCCCTGAAATGGAGATCAAAGCTAGGGAGATTGCTCTAAGCAAAGAACAAAGGCCCCAGATAGTGTCTGGCTCCCAAGAGCATCACAATTAAAGAGGAGGAAAGAAAAGACTAGAAGCAATTGGAGGCTACAGTGGGAAAGGCACAAGCAACCTGAGCTGGGGGGTGTCGCCAGGAAATGGCAGACAGAGTTACAGCCCAAAGGAGCAAGGCAGAGCTCAGCTACTCTCTCCCCACCCCCTCTTCCCCCACCTGTAGCCCCAGTCTTGCCTTTACACAGCAATTTTGGTTGCTGCTAGCTTTTGCTCTGGTGCTCTCTGCTCTTGTGCTCTTTGCCAGCAGCCTGACAAACAGACATGTAGCAGGACTTCCCCCCAGCATCAGGGTTGGTGTCAAGAGTAGGCATAGTCGGGCATGTGCCAAGGGCCCATACCCAGCATGGGCCCACTGACAAGAGCCCCCTGGACTTGTTCCTCTTCTTTACCATTGCAACCCGCTCGTTTCCCTGCCTCTCACTCTGGCCCAGACAACAGTGGTGGTGAGAAGCAGGAGCAGTAGATGCTGCTGCCTCCTTGTCCTTGCTCACTGGTTTTCTGCCTGTCAAGCAAGCAAGTGGTAGTAATGATGAGAAAGAGGATGAGGAGCGATAGCAGCTGGTGACAATGGCGGTAGGAAAGTAGACTTATGGAGGAAGGGGCCCCATTGAGGGTGCCCTGCCCGAGGGCCCTCAAAAATCCGGAACCAGCACTGCCCAGCATGGAAATCCAGTGATGGGAAAATGCTTCACCTGTGTCAAGAGGTTGTTAAAAGCTAGTGAGGCAACCACCTGCCACCTTAGGCGGCAGATGTTGTGGTATAGCAGCAAGATGTAGGAACTGAGCGGCCACTTAAGAGTCACCAAAAAAGAGGACAAAACAAGAGGATAGCTACTCATGGAAAATTTGCATATGTTAATTTATATGCATAGATGCAAATTTAGAAGCTTCTGCCCTCAAAAGGTGGCAGCCTATATTTGGTGGGAAAGCCTGTAGAAAAGAGGATAGGGTTTGACCAGGCCTGGCATCAGGGGTCGGCATGGGCAGGCAACTGCCGAGGACCCAGAAGCTCAAAAGGTCCCAGCCCCACCACAGTTGCTGCCGCAGTGGCGCCTGCTCCTCCTCTCTCTGTCCCCTTGCCCAGCCAGCCCTGCTGGCAAAAAGAAGCATCGTGGGCAGCAGCCAGCTGGACAAACCTGCAGGTGCAAGGCCCACACCACACCATTTTAAAACAAAACTTTTTAACCGTAGGTTTCAAGTAGCAGTGATCTGAACCAATCAGACGCTGCCTTGGGGGGGGTTGCCAATGAAGGTACACAGGAGCAGTGAAAAGACTGCCCCTTCGCCTCTCATGTGCCATCATTGGCCGCCACCCCTAAAGGCAGCATCTGATTGGTTCAGATTGCTGCTACTTGAAATCTAAGATTAAAAAAAAAAGTTCTGTTTTGAAATGGGGGTGGTGTGGGCCCTGCAAGCTCATCCAGCCAGCTGCTGTGGCACTTCCTAGAGCAGTGTTCTCCAACCGTGGGTCCCCAGATGTTTTTGGCCTACAACTCCCAGCATGCCCCAGCCAGCTATGCTGGCTGGGGCATGCTGGGAGTTGTAGGCCAAAAACATCTGGGGACCCAAGGTTGGAGAACACTGTCCTAGAGGAGGAGGACTGGAGGAGCCACTGCTGCACTGCCACTGCCGCCACACACACCCCAGCCAGGTTTTAAAAAAGGAGGGAGGTCTGGCTGATGTGGCGGGGGCAATGGTGTGGCGGGGGCAATCCAGGTGGTGTGAAAGTGGGAGGAGGCCATTGGTAGCGCTTTGCCAAAGGCCTGCTGGTGAGTGGTGCCGGCCCTGGGCGTGACCAAATATAGGTTGGTGTCAACATTTTAAAAAAAACAAAACGCAATTGGTGCAAGTACATTGGAACTGTTGGAGAGGGTCTAGATTTGGACTGCAAGCCTGAAGTCCCTCTGATATAACAGCCCACATTTTTGTTCTAGCAAAGCAGTCCCAACACTTCATGGCCCTTCTGAACATTTTTTGGCATTTTGGAATCAGTTATGTGCCCCATTGGGGGGGTGGGGGGGGTTACCAACGAAGAAGAAGAAGAAGAAGAAGAAGAAGAAGAAGAAGAAGAAGAAGAAGAAGAAGAAGAAGAAAGCAGCGCTGTCTTTAAAAGCAGCTTGATCTGCAGAAATCAGCATATCAAACATTTCATGGTGCGGATGTGCAAACATTATTTCCTGGTGGCTGCATACCAAGCTGTTGTTATAGGCAGATTAAAGGCACGCTGGCTAATCACCCCACTGTGTCATCTGCTGCAAGGGAAGGCTCACTTCTGGGGCCTACAGACATCCCCACAGCCTCCTGTCTGCCGCAGAGCCTGTGAAGCAAGTGCACGCATGCAGACGCACACACGTTCTTGTGTGAGCAGCAGAAATGGAATAAGAGAGAAGAATCCTCATAATAATCTTGTGAGTGCCAGGAGGGTGTCTGCCTACTGTTCTAGAGAGGGGCAGCAGATTTCTTGCACTGTTTTCTTATTTGTTATTCTCTGTGTGTTTTTTTGCTAACTGGCTGGAAGATCTATGCCCCCCTGCCCCTCTCTCTTCTTACAAAGGAGCTCCAGACAGGATGGCTCTCTGACACGTGTATTGCGCACTATGTATTTAACGGGCATTATTACGCTGACCCCTTGGCTCAAGAATCCATCCAGGTTGGTTCTGGCAGGAGCAGCATGTCAAGCTGCCAGGAATGTTGTCAGTAAGGTTCTGGAGGGCCACAGAGGCACAGGAGCGGCAGTGAGTGCGTGCTTCCCCCTTGATTGGATTAAAGGGGGGTGCTCCCTGTAACTGCAGAAACATGCAAGTGCCTACCAGATTGCCATCTGCCAGCACCTGGCCAACAAACCCATGGGGGTACCCGTGGATTCGCCAATCAGAGCCTTGGAGGGAAAAGTCAGTGGTGTAGTGGAGCCAGAGCTCACAGGGACAGAGCTCTGGCACTTTTTTTTTATTAGCAGGGAGACGGACATCTTCTGCCACCCCGCAGAATTCCCTGTTCCCTCTGAGCTTAGCTGCAGTACCCACAGTAGCTGACTGAGGGGAAGTGAATTCCCCCAGCAACAATATATTGTTCCTTGTTGTAATGTAAGCATTTTAGGGTGATTTGGTCTTGAACGGGCAATTAAGACCCATTATTTTTTATGAAAGACCTGCTGCTGGTGGAGATGAAAGCTGCTAGAACTGGTTTGTTGATGTGGATCAACACAGGTGCCTGCAATTTTGGACTCTCTTTGGGGTGTGTGGCTGGCCATGGGCTCTGTCATGATGAGCACCTGCACCTCAAAATTTACTGCTCCAATCCTGAAGCATCCCCATTTCCAAGACAGGTCAGCAAGGTCAAGCACTACCTGAGCTCCCGTGATGACTCTTAGTGCATAAATCAACCATGTGCACACCACGCCTCTGCTCTTTAGATCCACGTTCATCGTTACACATCTACACATGCAAGTTGTGTGTCTGTGTGAATGAGGACACAAGGCAGCACTCCCTAGGATGGTTTCGCCTGCAAAATACAAATATTGAGTTCACTGCAGGGCCCCTGCATCAACAAGGAATAGGCTGGTCATCCTAGGGATCGGAGTGAAAGACTTAGCCCAGACTAACTCCCATCATCCCTCACCATTGGCTATGCTGGCTAGGGCTGATGGGAGCTGTAGTCCAACTGTAGTCCAACTACATCTGGAGACCCACACGCCCCCTACCCCTGACTTAGCCTGGTCAAGGGAGCGGAAAGGTTTATTTGAGTTCAAGAGAGATATGCAATTGAATGTTCCTTTTTAAAAAGAGGCTGGAATGTGTGCGGTGTAGGCCGCCACTGGCCCAT
The DNA here is from genome assembly GCA_021292165.1 of Shinisaurus crocodilurus. Taxonomy (NCBI): domain Eukaryota; kingdom Metazoa; phylum Chordata; class Lepidosauria; order Squamata; family Shinisauridae; genus Shinisaurus; species Shinisaurus crocodilurus. Next base: position 223,830,504 of record CM037877.1, read on the forward strand.
GACCTCCCAAGCCATCTTGGGCCATGTAAGGGCCTGCTGTGTGTTTGTATCGCCATGGGTTTGTGCTTACATCTTGGAGTGCCTCCAGGAGTCATTGACTGGGGCTGCGCGTGGCATTTCAAACCTTGGATCATGGCCCTGCCGAGAGCAGTAGGTCAGGGGGACTCTTTCCATCCCTCTCTGGTCCTGCAAATGGCTCCCCTGTGGCTTTCTCAAAGCCGCACAGACACAGAGCGCAAGCACATAAACAAAGCCCCAGGCATCTGGCTCCCTTCCCTCTCTATCCAGTGCCGCTTCTCTGCAGCTTTGCTGTAGGACCTGAAGGGAGACGCCCTAAAATAGCAAGGAAAAGAAGCCAGTGCTTCTACCCTATGTGTTTGGGACACCGAGAACATGGAGCATCCAGCCAAGCCACAAGAATGTGAGCAACAACATTCACAAGTGCCCACAGAAAAAAGCAGGGGCAGAAAATACCCAGGGGCGGGGGGGGGGGAGAGAGAGAGAGAAAGAGCGTTCAATCAACCTGTACGCAAAACAAGGATGCAGCATGTGCTGCTCAGGAGACACATCCAAAATGCCCAGAGCAAAACATAATCGAACAAGGCAGCTGAGCTGAGGACAGCAGCAGCAGGTCCCAAGGAGATCACACAGGCAGCAGCAAACATCCAGCACCTTGTTTTATGCCTGGCAGCCGTATGGAAACGTTTCACACCTCAGTGATGCCCCAACTCGGACACAATGCCACGTGTCTTTCCCTAGCAGTGAAGATACACACTCACACATACCAGGGTACAGTTTCTCTGGCTCAGCTGACGTCAGCCATTCCTTGCCTCAGCCTTATGGCAAATCAAAGGAGGGGAAGTGTGCTTGAAGTTGCCTACAGGAGAAGTGGAAGATAGGAGGTAGCCACATGGAGCTCCATTGCTGTCACCCACAACATGAGGTTCTAGGTGAGAGGCCAATGGAGGTACGGTACTCAGGGAAGAGCTGTTTTGTTTCATCAGCCAGCAAAGAAGCAGATCCTTAGAGATCAGTGGTGCTTCCTGACAAGCCTTTTATCCTGCAATTGCCCTGCCTCATTCACGGAATTTTACGGCCCCAATTGTGGGGATACAGACATTGTCATCTTCCATTTGTAACCATCCTGTGTTTTCGCAGCACTTCTTCCACCTTTTTTCTTACCAGGACAAAATATCCGTTAAGGAGGAAAAGATGAAATAGCCACACAATGCTTTTTGACTGATAGCGGAGCCCTCCATCTGTAAGCACCCCAGTAGTGGACTGGATGCAGGTCAATAAACTGCAGCTTGGTGCAGACAAAATGAAAGTGCTGGTGGCAAGTTGTCCATCTGACCAGGGCATTCTCCTTATTCTGGACAGGGTTGCACTAAAGCAGAGGAGGAGCATGTGTGGCCCTCCAGATGTTCTTGGACTGCAACTCCCATCAGCCCTAGTCAGCATGGCTAATAGGGATAATGGGAGTTGTACTCCAAGAACATCTGGAGGGCCACATGTACCCCCATCCCTGCACTCAAGGATCAGGCTCATAGTCTGGGAGTGCTATTATATCCAGCCTACCTTTGGAGGCCCAGTTGGTTTCTGTGGCACAAAGCACCTTTCATCAGGCGAATGTGGTACTCCAGCAATGGCCTCTTCCTGACAGAGAGAGTCTGGCCACAGGTACACATGCTCAGGTAACACTGTGTGATGTGTTATACGTGGGGCTGCCTCTGAAGACTATTTGGAAAATATAGTGGCTAGATCGCTGACTTGACCCCGATGAACAGAGCGTCTCTCACCAGTTTTATAATAGTGACATCGACTTTGGGGTGCTTCCACAGGAGGCTTTCATTATTTATTTATTTATTTATTATATTTATACCCCGCCTTTTTTCCTGCAAGGAACCCAAGGTGGCTTACATATCCTTCACTCTGCCTCATTGCTGAGTTATACATTATGCTAACTGTGCACCATGTAGCTGAGGCTTGTGTGCTTTCCCCCCCTCACTCTAGTGTAAGTGCGTGCAGCCACAATTCAGATTGGGACCAACACACTGTGTGGGAGGGTTAAACCTCCCCCCACAATGCATCATTTCCCCCCAAATTCTCACCTCCACAGCGGGAGGGTTTAAACAAAGAGAAATGTCTCCATTGGTATCAGCTGAGGCTTTTCTCCTTAGCTACCCCATCCTCTGTAGGGGGAGGGATATTGGGGGGAAATAGGGGGGGAAGTTTAACCCTCCCTTCCTGGAGCACAGTGGTCCCGATCTGAATCACGGACACATGCACTTGCACTAGAGTAAAAAAGAGAGAGAGAAGCCTCAGCTACATGTGATGTGATTAGCATAAGATGTAGTTTGGCTCTCATTTGCATAATTTTATGGGCGTCCAGGCAAGGTTGTCTTCAATTTGTAACCCTCCTGTGTTTTCACCTTTCCACCAAAAATCTATTGGGGGGAAAGATGAAATAGCTGCACAATTTCTTTTGATTGGAAGTGCTAACTCTTCCAATCAAGCACCCCAGGTCCATTTCTGGCCACCAAAGTGCTGATTGAACCTTTAAAGCACTAACACATTAGGACATGGGTCCCTTAAAGGCTACCTTCTCCCACATGAAATTGCCAGAGTTTTAAGATTATCCAAGTCCCACCATCACCAGAACTGAGACAGGTAGTGACAGCAGCTAGGGCCTTTTTATTGGTGGCGCCCTGCCCTTGGCACTCCCTCCCTAGGAAGGCTCACCTGGCAGCACCGAGTCTGTTTTCTTTTCAGCACCACATAAAGACCTTATAATCTGCCCAGGCTTTTTAGATCCTTAGTTTTAACTGGTCTTAACTCTGGGGTTTTATTTGTTCTCTGTTATCATTTTTTTTAATTTAAAAAAAAAGCAATATCTATATAGAAAACAGAAAGTTGTTCAAAATGCAGATTTCATCACTTACACAAATAAGTTCCTGTCAGGCCTTATATATCTTTGCTGTACATTCCAATAGTCTATAAAGCATGTCCATTATTCAGCAATACTCATGGATGAATGCCATTTCTCCCACGTATTGCCTCAGTTAATTCATCCATCTCTGCTAAATTTAAAAATTTCAGTATCACAGAATTTTCCCCGTTTAAGCCTATACAATTTTGGCAGAGATTAATCAATTCATTATTAAAGATTTCATGATACTTGGAATTATTTCCTCTATTCAACCAAATAAAATTAACAAAGGGCTTAGTCCCAAACTGTATCCTGTAACTTCTGATATCATTCTAATATCATTGGTTTGTATCCAATATTATGCTAGCAGAAAAAGTACAAGAAGTGGCATTGTTCCACTAGCACAACCGCTAGTGAAAGAACCAGCACAACTAGCACAAGCAACATCTTGTGGATTGGCTTGTAGAATGGCTTGTCCAATGGTTTGTAGAACAGCTTGTGCAAGTGGAATCAAAGTATTGGATTTGACTCTTGTGCATGGATGAAAACAGGGTTTCTGCAAATGGTAGAGGCTTTGCGCTAGTAACCCATGGGCCATTATACGGTATCTGGCAATTCCAACACGTATGAAGTCCTGCTACCCACCTACTGCTGTCTGCTTTTGTGTGTATGATTTTATCGTGTATTGTACTATTTTTAAGCTGCTCTGGGATCCTTGTTGGCGGAAAGTGGGATATTAACTGCTATAAATAGATACATACATATTTGCCGAGGTACATTGTACTAGTTGCTAATTCCTCTCGGTGTTAGGAGGCTCAGGCCACTAACCAGACTTATAGGGCATATCCGCATGACAAACTTAAAAGGTTTCAGCAGATATCTCCTCTTCCGTGGGAACCCTGGGAACTGTACTTTCATGAGGGGCCGGCTAAGGAACCACAGAATTCTCAGTACCTGGTCCCTCATGAAACTACAATATCAGAATTCTTTGCGAGAGGTCATGAGTTAAACTGGTACCAAACTGATGTAGTGTAAATCGGATCTACAGTCATCTGAAACAAACTCTATGGAACTTTGCATCCCAGATACCACCAAAAGGCACACAGATAGCTCCTCTTCCACGTTATCCATTATTTAGCCACACTGTATTCTTCTCATTCAAGGACACCCCATGAAAGCAGGCAATGGAACTGGAAATCCAATTTCATAATGGTTTTTTTCATTCTTCCAACTAACTGGCATGTTCACCATCTCATATAGGCAGGCAAATGCTACTGATGGTGAGGGAATAGCTCTTGCAGCACTTTTCCTCCATTATTGTGCGCATACACTTCCAAAGGAGCAAGCAAGGGGGGTCATCAAAACCCACCTGATGTACCATGATGATAAAGTTTAGCTAGCCACTAATATACCATAAGCGATAATCAGATGCACGACTCATGGACATGCTCCCTCACAGCTTTTAAAAACAGTACTGGTAGAATACCAAACCAGCAACCCTATGTACATTTGCTTAGATGCAACTCCCATTGAGCTAAGTGGGATTTATTTACTTGCTCTGAGTACCAGGGATGGCCCAAGCCCAACACATTTTGCTGCCTGAAGCAAAGAACAAGATGGTGCCTCCTCCCATTCCATATACAAAAACTAAGTGGACAAGGAGTTGAATCTTTCTTTGACACTGGCGATGGGACTGGAAGGCAGCAGGCTTGCTTGAGGGGTGCAGGTCAGGCTGTGTGACACACAGCTCTCTCCAACACCTTGCTGCCGCCTCCTAGCGTCTGCCGCCTGAGGCAATCACCTCACTCTGCATAATGGTAGGGCCATCCCTGCTGGGTAAACATGCTTAAGATTGACGGCATGGCTTGTCATGCCTCAACCTACCTCACAGAGTTGTTGTGAGGATAAAATGGAGAGGAGGATTATGTAAGCCGCCTTGGGTTCCTTACAGGAAGAAAGGCAGGGGAATAAATATAATAAATATAATAAATAAATTAATAAATAAATAAAATTGTCATTTGTTTACATGGTACTCTTCCCTACCATTGGTAACGTTTGGCCATGGAAATGCAAGCCCCATAATGGTTCTAATGGCTGGTGGTGGTGGTTGATCATGTAAACACAGTGCAAACAGGAGATAACTTGAGTGGAATGTGGCATGCCACTAGTGTTAATGACACGTGTCAAAAGGCAGCCATGCCTATGAGGCCCCAAGCTGCTCTCCACAGCCATGTTTTGCCTGCTCTCCTTATCTCTCTGCTCATGCATGAGGACCAAGCTCGGTCAAGTGGGTATCTGGTCGCTCCTGTTCGTGTCTGTGTGCAGGTTGGGCCGGGAAGCTCTGTTTCATTTGTTCTGCTTCCTGCTTAAACAGCAAATGGAATAAAAGGGGAAGAGGTGGAGCTATGTAACTGGAGCCTTGGTTTACACCAGAAGTAGGTGATATGGTGCCCGTGGGCAGCAGTACACCCTCAGACACCGAGGTGTTCCTCCCACCCCACTTCCCCCCACCCCTTTTTCTTTCAGTATCAACATTTCTTACTGGGAGCTGGCAAAGTGGTGAGGGATGATGGAAAGTTGTAGTCCAACACAACTGAAGGGCACCAGGTTGGGGAAGGCTTTCATAGCATCTAAATATTTAAAGTGTCAAGGCAATACAGTTTTATTCATCATGTAGATGCAGAATATTGCATGCTGAGTACTTGGAATGGGTAATAACTCCACAACTTAAGTGCTACCTTGGAGGTAAATATTGTATTTATTTATTGTATTTCTAGATCGCCCATCTAGCCGGTCCCCAGCCACTCTGGGTGATGTACAACATACAATGAAACAAAACAGAATAAAATAAATTAAAACAGTAAAAAATGTTAAAATCCTAACCCACCCCATATTCCTGCCTGAAAAGCCATGTTTTTAATGAACGGCAGAAGCTCATCAAGGAGGGGTATGGTGGAGGTCACTGGGGAGAGAGTTCCACAGTTTGGGGGCTGCCACAGAAAAGGCCCTCTTCCTAGTCCCCACCAGCCTGGCTGCTCTGGCTGATGGGACAAGGAGAAGACCGTCCGTGGTGGATCTTGTTGAGTGACCTACTTGATGTTCCTGGAGATGCTCCTTGAGATAATCTGGACTGGAACTGTATAGGGTTTTAAAGGTCAAAACCAACACCTTGAATTCAGCTTGGCAAACAACTGGTAGCCAGTGCAGCTCCTTGAGCACCGGAGTGATGTGATCACGTCGGCAGCTGCCTTTAACCAGGCGAGCCGCCACATTCTGTACCAGCTGTAGCTTCCGAACCATCTTCCAGGGTAACCCCACATAGTCATAGAGCGCATTACAGTAGTCTAGGCGAGAGGAGACCAAGGCATGAACCACTGATGGGAGCAGATGATTAGGAAGGTAGGGGCGCAGCTGCTGTATCAGATGGAGTTGATACAGCGCCACCCGGCTCACAGCTGACACCTGAGCCTCCATGGGCAGCTGGGAGTCTAAAATGACCCCCAAGCTGCAGACCTGATCCTTCTGGGGTAAATGCACCCCATTCCGCACCAGGTCCACATCCCCTAACCTCCTCTGGTCTCCCACCAGTAGTACCTTGGTTTTGTTGGGGTTCAGTTTCAGCATGTTTCTTCCCATCCAGCCACCCACTGCCTCCAGGCATTTGGACAGGGTTTCAACATCCAACCTTGGTAAGGACCTGAAGGAGAGGTAGAGCTGCGTGTCATCCACATATTGATGACACCGCACCTCAAACCTCCTGATGATAGCTCCCAGTGGCTTGAGGTAGATGTTAAATAACATCGGGGAGAGGATGGATCCCTGGCTGTGGCACATGTATGATCTTGGCACATATTTTTTTAAAAAGAGAGGCATCTTTTGGAAAAGACTCCAGAAGAAAGAAGCTTGTCAAGAAACGACACGTGATTCAGTGTGAACAGCAAAGGGCCAATCTGGTGACAACCGGGAGCAGATTGTAGGTGTGTGTTGTGGGGTAGGTGGGTGGGGAAGATCAGTGGAAACACATTTCAAGGAGAGAAAAGGAAAAACGCTCCAAGACCTAATGCAAGGCTGCAGAACTTCTTTCAGCCTGAGGGCTGATTGCATTTCAGAGAAGCCCTTGGGGGCCGCATTCCAGTAGTAGGCAGAGCCAAAGGCAAAAAGGATGGGACCAAATACCGAAAATGCCAGCTTACCTAAGCTTAAAGCCTAGTAACTAAGCCTTAGGAGAGGCATTTCAACCTTCTAGAATGAGGGGAAAAATCCTGTGCAAAAGCTAGTAAGGGCGCAATCCTATGCAGGTTTAGACACAAAAAAGTCCTACAACTCCCAGCATTCTCCAGGCAGCTTGTGTCCTTATCCACTAAACCATTGGGGGAAGGGGAAGGGGGCATGGCCTTCTGTGACCCCCAGGGGGCCTAGATAAGGACCCCAGATGGGCTGAATTTGGCTCCCAGACCTGAGACGCTGCACCCCTGGCCTATCGGTACTGGAGAGGATTAAGGCTAGGTAAATAAACCTGCAGGTGTTTGTGTGAGTAGGGTAATAACTTTGTGTGATGAAGAGCAAAATAATGCAGAAAAAGGTAAATGCACTGGAAGTGGTTTAATTAAAAATGCACGGAAATAAATCTCTTGGCTGTGTGGATGAGCTATTAGTTCCATTGATTGTTCAAGCTGTTGCTTGTTCGTGTTTCCTTAACTGTTTAGAGAGAAACGGTTATTTAATGCTTGTTATTTAATCAGAATCTTTTAGATAAATCATGATGAATACCACTTCCCTTTGTAGGAAACATCCCAGTGCTTGTAAATTAAATCATTATGGCTCACCTGTCCCTGGGCTGTCTCTTCCCTGCACTAAGAGTTAAATTAACTAGAAGGAACTTTCTCAGGTTCTTTACATCACATTGCACCACTAAAGATGCTGTGTGATGTACTTGAAGGGCCCATACAGCAGTCTGCGTTCATATGGAGAACAACCAAGCAGTGCCAGCTCCAGGTTTTTGTGGGCGCTTGGGCAAGACACCATAAGTGGGGGGCCCCTCCCTCAGTGAGTCTAGCTTCTCATTGCCATTCTCACCAGTTGCTATTCCCCCTCATCTTCTTTCTCATCATTGCTGCCAGTTGCTTGCTTGCTTGACAGGCAGCGAGCCAGTGAGCAAGCAGGCAGTGACACCTACTGCTCCTCCTTCTCACCACTGCTGCTGCTGTCTGTCTGGGCCAGAGCGAGAGGGAGGTGAACAAGGCAGGAAAAGAGGAGAAGTAACTCCAGGGGGCTCTTGTCAGTGGGCCCCTGCTGGTGTGTGGGCCCTTGGCAGATGCCTGACCGTGCCTATCTCCGACAATGGCCCTGCAAGCAAGGGCCTTGTGGCACCTTGGAAGAACAACACATTTCACGGTAGCAGGTGCTTTCCTGGACTAGAACCCACTTTGTGCAGATGCACAAAGTGTTATCCCCAGTTGGCAGATAGACATACATTGGCTCTCCCCGACTTGATGCCCTCCAGATGTTTTGGACTACAACTCCCAGCATTCCTGACCAATGGCCATGCTTCCTAAGGCTGATGGGACTCGAAGTCCAACATACCTGGAGGGCACCGGGTTGGGGAAGACTGCCATACATATAGCCACAGGGGCTGGGGATGTACGGAGCAGGGCCAAAAGGCTGCGAAATGGAAGGGGAAGCAGTGTGCGTCTGTGACATTTCCATGTTTTTCGCAGGAAGGCTCTCCTTTCTCCTGTATTCCCTGCCAGTTTCTCTCTCTCTCTCTCTCTCTTAAAAATATTTCCAAACAAGTTCCTGAGCTACTAACAGGTCTCTTCCCCCCCCCCCACCTTCCCTTTGAATGAAATTCCTGCCAGCTTTGAAGGAGGGAGAGGGAGTGAGGAGAAAGTTTCTCTGGCTCCTCCCATGTGAGTCTCTCTGACTCCCTGCCCAGCCCAGCCCAGCCCAGCCCCAGCCCGTGTGAAACCCAATAACCAAGATCATCATTCAACAATGCTTTCCCTTCAGTGGCTGCATCCCCGCCGCACCGAGGAAGAGCACGGGAGATTCAGAGGGCGCTGCCTGCGGGAGCTGCGGGATCATCATTCCCCCCATACACTGAGCGCAGTAGCAAAGATCAGAGGCAGGCAGAGCTGCGGGAGGAGGACCGGCGGCACACGCAGCAGGCTGGCTCCAGCTGGACTAAGAATGGACCAGCTGTTGCCCTGGTGGCTTTTCTTGTCCTTTTCAGGCACTCTCAAGACTGTGTCTATGGAACAGGGGGCTGCGCCCGCCTGCCCATCTCTGTGCCACTGCGAGGAAGATGGCATCATGCTGTCTGTGGACTGCTCAGAGCTGGCTCTCTCTTCTGTTCCTGATGGCCTGAGCCCCTTAACAGCCTACCTGTAAGTATAGAACTGTCATATCTGTTGTGTTGCTGTCCCTGGGTGACATGGGGGGCAGGACACACACACAGCTGCCTGCCCGTTACCTTTGTGCCACTTTTTTTGTTTGTTTGTTAAAAAATAAAAGTTTCCCCATGCAAATTAAAACCAAGAATAACTAAGAAAGGAGCCAGCTATTATGACAGGAGAGCCAACTTTCTCTCTCTTCCCTCCTCACCCCGCACCCACCCACCCACCCAGTACTCCCCTTGTGGTCCTCTAGAAAGCCTGTTTATATTGTGATGTTCTGCATGCTTTACTTCTTGATTGCTACGGATCAGAGGAGACAGAGCTTGTTTGCTGGGCTGATTCTGATTGTTTGGGAGCATAATGGTGTATTTATACTGAGTAATTATTGCAAACTGCTATGGGATCCCTCTTTCAAACATTTCAAGAGGCAGTGATAACTTAGGGCTTCGCAGGCTCAGGGAACGTCAGGATCCAGCTTGTTCCCAGTGAACTGGAAAGTTAAGTGAGCTTTGGGGGGGGGGGGAGGAATTCCAGCTCTGCTAACGATGAAAACTAAAAGAAGATTTAGTGTTTGGCTTCCAAACAGCATCAAGAAGTCTCGTGTTTGGTCTCAGTGAGGTCTTCTCTTCTTTGGAGAGTTGTTTGCTCCTTTATCTGTGGCTGGAGAATGGCTTGGGAAGGGAAGCCTAGGGATTGCTTTCCTGCGTGCTTCTTCTTCCCTGCCTCTCAGGAGTGGAGCTTTTGCTTTGAATCAGAGAAGCAAAAGCTCCACTACGTATGAAAGACACTTTGTATATTAATGCATAGAAAGTTTAGCAAACACAAAACGGTCCTGCTGCACTGAAGCAGTGATGGAAAGAACTGGACTTTGCTTCTTCTTTTTAAATACGTGGAGACAATGCTGAATGTTTTGGGAGGGCTGCCCCAAAGACTATTGAAAATTAAGCAGGAGCAGGACACTAGGAGTCCTCCTGTTTGCTTCTTCACACTCAGTAGTGCTTATTAGGCAGGGATGGGGACTCGGACTCGAGGACTCGACTCGTGAGTCGGACTGAGTCCCCCCTCTGACTCGACTCGGATTCGAGTCCCAATATTTTTAATGGGACTCGAGACTCGACTCGGGACTCAAGACCAAGGACTCTTCAACATCCCTGGGCTGTGCCAGAAAGAGTGGAGAGGAGCGTGATTGCCGGCGAAGAGTGCATGGAAGCGAGGTGTGCCACTGCTCGGCCACTATGGACGGCTACCAGGAGTGCAGCCCCAACAGTGTGTCAAGATTTATTTTGATTGATGTGTTGCGTACTTGGGAGAGGCAGAAGAAGGACCTGAGATTACTCTGTGTGGCTGCTCTAAGTGTGTTTCTGGTTCCAGCAAGTTCATCACCAGTGGAGCGGGTGTTCAGTGAGGGTGGAATTGTGATGAGATCTCACCGTTCCAGAATGGGGGCCAAACATTTAGAAAAAATCATGTTCCTCAAATGCAACATGGATAAGTTTTAGGAAGTACAGCAAGTTTATTTTTCTAAATCATTTTTCTAAAATGCAACCTTTCAGACATTTTGGGTTTGGCTGCCTCTGCCTGCCTGTCTGGGGTTCCCAGCCTCCTCTGCCTGCCTGGTCTCTTCTTGACCAGTTCAACAGTTGAATTGTCCAAGACAAAGGCCTCTGCCTGCCTGCTTTGGGGTTCCCTGCCTCCTCTGCCTGCCTGGTTATTTTGGGTTTTTCTGCCTGGTCTGTTCTTGCCAAAATCAGTTGCAGAGTTTTGAAATAAAAAGGCACACACTTGTGCCTAGAATTTATTTAAGCCACACATCTGAAGTAGCCTTATTTTGTTGGGGAAAAAACCCCATTGATTTTAATAGGGACTTGTGGAGTCAGCTTTGGGAGTGACTCATGACTCGTGAGTCACCATTTTGGACTTGGACTTGGACTCGAGACTCGGGTCCAAAGACTCGTGACTCGACTCGTGACTCGAGACCAAGGACTCTTCAACATCCCTGTTATTAGGCAGTATTGTCTAGTACTTAGAGCAGAGAAGCTGGTGGAGGACTTGGCTTGGAGTCCTACTGTGTTTGCTGGAGATCACTCACCTACCATCTGTCTTCCTGAGCTGGGCTATTTCCTCGAGAAGAGTTTTTAAAGGGAAGATAATGGACCCAGCCCAGATATCCCTTTTGCTGTGACCAAAGAGGTTGCACCGGTGTCCTTTCCCTGGTCGTCATCCCCCCCCCCCCCGGCCTGAGCCCTCCTTGGCAAATGATAGTGGGACAAGCCTGTGTACTGTTGTAACACTGTGTTTTACCCCCTAGAAAGAGTCAGTTCAGAAAGAAAGATACCATTTCAGAGGGATGCTTTCCTCGCTAATTGGGAAGCATGACACACAAGGGATCCTGCTGGAGTAAACTGTACACACCCATGGTACCCTGAGGATATTGGCCTTGTGTAGTGTTTCACATCCAGAGGCTCTTTGGAAACGAGTTTTACTAAAACAGTAACTCCCCAGCTCAGGAACTGAAGTCTTCAGAGAGAGGGGGGCGGGCTGCATTAAGTCGTAGAAGATACGAACAAGGCTGAAGTCAGCTCCTTGTTGGTTTATTTGATAGAGAGCTTCATGAGCATCCTGAATAAAGAACTGACGAGTATGTGCCCCTGCACCCCAAAAAAGCTTTGGGCTATCCCATCGTGATTTGGGAGTCTGCCCCCTTTGAGACACACCAGCATCCCCTCTGTTCCAAAGCACTGTTTTTGCACAACACACTTTTAACATGTGATGCCCTCAGGCCGCACTTAGGAATTGTATGATGGGCTGTAAGGGTGGTCTCTTGCAGCAGCTTACCATGTCATTTGATATATGATGCTAATCTAAAACGTGCTGTCAGGGGACCCAATGTGCCTCTTTATTCATCCTCATGCATTAGATCTGTATATCCTCTCTTTTAAGGCCCTGGAGAAACGCTTCCCCTAGATTTGACCAAGCGCAGCCCTCGACACAGGTGAAGCTCCAGACCTCTACTTTCACCCTTCCATCCTTTTACTTTGCAGCAGCAGCTGCTGCTTTTCATTGTAAGGCCAACTTTGACTGCCACACAGCTGGTGGCAGGACGGTAAGAGGTGCCGTAGATCAGCACCCCCTTTACGGCCAGCGACAAATGCCCTGTTTGTCCGGTGCTGAACTAACGCTGCATTCTGCACCTGAAATCTTGGCCACGAGGTCATCACAACCAGCCCCCAACACTGAGGCGAGAAGAATACATACACATGAGCTCCATATAGGAGAGCCCCACATAAGCTGAGAACAGGAATGTAAAAGGGGTATCAAGTGTCTGGACACTGTTTGCCTCACTACTGCATAGGAAGTCAGAACTATGTTGTGCAAGGCAGAAAGGCAAACATGCATTTGATATCTTGTGGGGCAAGAGCCTTTGGGGGAAATTTGAAGTGCAGAAACAGTGGGTGGGGAAAGAGTTAAGCAACTTTTCCTTCCTCCCTCTCTCTGAAGCAAAATTCTCTCCTGCTTAAAAAAAAATAAAAATGGAGTCAGGGCACTGTTGCACATAGAAGTGTATGAGGTATCATTTGGCCCTTAGTAATCACAGAGTTTTGTAACTCTTACAACTCTAGCAAGATTGCCAGATCCCATATAACATATTCCTGGATGTCACCAAAGGTACAGCGCAGCAATCATGAAGGTTGTGACATACTTTAGGCTTTTCCATTTCCAGAGATGCTCAGCACACTTTTCTCCAACTGGGGTAGATCAGGATTTGGGGTGCCTGAAAATATTGGTTATTTGCCATCGATCCATCGTCACTGCTTCTGAGCAAGCCCTTCCAAGGGGGTCAGCAGGATAGATTGCTATGTCTATTGCTGTCACATTTTAACTTTTCTAGGAAGTTTTGCCTCCTCCAAACAGTTGCCTAGTTTGGGCATGTGGTGGCGCCATTGACAGCTCTTTGTAAGAAGCATCCCTGCTGCTGCACTGTAATATTTAAACTCTCCAAAGGCCATCCTTCCAAGAGAGCAGTTTATCAGTTGCAGGGTAATCATTCATTCCTTTAAAATCTTGCCCGTGGTCCTGTGCAATTCACTGTCAAACAGGGATTTCTGCTGCATTCTCCAAAAAGTGGTTGGATGCCATCGTGTAAATGAATGAGTCAAACTCAGTGTGCTTCTGAACAAGGCCTGTATTGTGCAATTGCCCTACCTCATTCATGGAAATTTATGGGCGGGGGTCCATTGGCAATCTTCCATGTGGCTTCTTCCATCTTTTTTCTTGCCACAGAAAAACCCTTTTATGTGGGGTAATAGCTCAGTGGTAGAGTACATGCTTTGCATGCCGAAGGTCCCAGGTTCAATTCCCGGCATCTCCAGGTAGGGCTGGAAAAAATCTTGCCTGAAACCCTGGAGAGCCGCTACCAGTCAGTGTCAACAATACTGGGCAATGGTCTGACTTGGTATAAGGCCGTTTCCTATGTTCCCTTAAAGACAGAAAGAGGGAATAGCTGCATCATATCTTTTTATCGGTAGTGCTAGGAGCCCTCTGTGTGGAAGCACCCTTAAAGATGTTATGCGGCGTGGACTGGTGATTGTAACTGGGGTCTTCCTCATCGCTGCCTTGGCATCTCTCAGTCCTGTGGAGTTCCCCCACCCTACTCCTTAGCCCAGCAACCCAACCTATGAAGGGCACTGCAGGCAGTGTACATTAGATCAGATACCCCAACTGAAACTTGATTAGATTGGGGAGGGGTCTAGTTAGTCCAGTTTTTCTTCTGGGATTAAAACCATTCAGATGCACACACTATAAATCAGTGTAGCAACCACCACCTATTGAGTAGCTCAAGAGGAATTCTTTAAAACTATGATACATAGATTTATAGTTTGATCTGGGGCACACTGCTGGTTTCCAGTTTCTAGCCATCCAACTACTCCATGGATTATTGTACTCTTTCTCATTAATTGGGCAAAAAGGACAAAGTCAGCAATACAAGATAAGATTAAGCTGAAGACCAGGGGTGTAGCAACTCTTTCAGCCTAATTCCTTTTTGTAGAAGCCTTAGGAGAGCCATTTCAACTTTTTAGAAGGGGGGAAAACTGCACGAATGATTGCTGGCTGGAGAAAGGGGGCCAGGGGAAGGGAGCATGGCCTTCTGGGGACCCCCAGAGGGCCAGATTTGGGCCCCAGGCCTGAGGTTCTGCACCCCTGCTGAAGAAAAGTATAATATAAAAAGGAAGATCACATCACTATAAATGTTGTCAGTTCTCTTTTTGTATTAACGCCAGTCTTTCCCCTACTTTAATCCTGCTGATGTGCCATTCTTGACATCCCCTGCTTGCTCACTTGTTCAGATGCTAATAGTGCTGCCACACCTGAGGGGGGAAAGGCACATGGCTGTCATCAGGGGTCATATCCTTGGGCCCCACTACCCCAGAACGACCCACCGCCATCCCCTGACTGACTCCTGCTGCTCCTCACTCCCACTGCTGCCACTAGCTCATCACCAGCTTGACAAATGAGAGCAATAACACTGCTCACTTCCTGCTCCGTCCCTCTGGGCGGCAGTGAGGATTGGGCCCAATCCACTTTCTTGCCCACCTAACATGGGGCGGTTTGTCACTCCTGTGCAATTCCAGCAGGAATTCAGTTCAGTAGAAGCTCTTAAATAAGTTTGTCGATGGCGTTGACATTTCCCCACCCGTCTTTAGAATTTCGCAGCCTGCCTGCAAATCTGAAACCCAGGTGCCATCTTTCCCTTCTCTCCCTCCCCCCCTTCCTTCTCTCTCTGTTATTTCTCATGCTGTAGCATAATGTAGCACAACCTGGTACCTCTTCCAGAAACTAGCCTGTCTCCTGTTAGCTTGATCTGCCCTTTTCACCTGCCTTTCCTGTTGCCCTGCATTGAGGTGAGGGACATGCTGGGACCGAACTATTACAGGAATTTGGCATAAGAAATCACCAGGAAGCTGTAATCTCTAACACCAGCATTCGTTGTGGGGTAGGCACTGCATAGCACATGGCCATATCCACTCCTTTATAGGGAGGGGCAGCAATATTACCACTGCATCCAAGCGATAGCGTCTTTACCAGCCGCCTTTAGCCTATCGACTAGGGCAGTCTTCCCCAACCTTGTGTCCTCCTGCTGATGTTTTGGACTACCAACTCCCATCTTCCCTGTCCACTGGCCATGATGGCTGGGGCTGATGGGAGTTATAACCCCAAAACAACTGGAGGGCACCACGTTGGGGAAATCTGGATTAGGAACAGCATCATGCTAAGGTTTAATACAACAAAATAATGAATTAAGGCATCTGTATTTATTACATTAAACTTACCTACCAATTCCGATAATATAGCCTTCTCCTCCATGAATTTGTGCAATCCTCCTTTAAAGCCATCTAAATTGGGGGCCATCACTACATCTTGTGGAAGTGAATTCCATAGTTTAACTATGTGCTGTGTGAAGAAGTGCTTCCTTTTATCTGTCCTGAATCTCCCACCAATCAGCTTCATGGATGACCCCAGGATTCTAGTATTATGAGAGAGGGAGAAAAATGTCTCCTGAGCCACTTTCTCCATGTCATGCATCATTTTGTACACCTCTATCATGTCTCCCCTTGCTGGTCTTTTTTCTAAGCTAAACAATCCCAGCTGTTGTAACCTTTCCTCATAGGGGAGTTGCTCCAGCCTCTTGATCATTTTAGTTGCCCTTTTCTGCACTTTTTCCAACTCTACAATATCTTTTTTTAGGTGTAGTGACCAGAAGTGTACACAGTATTCCAAGTGTGGTCACATCATAGTTTTGTATAAGGGCAGTATGATATTGGCAGTTTTATATTCAATTCCTTTCCTAATTATGTCTAACATGGAATTACCTTTTTCTCAGCAGCCACACACTGGGTCAATATTTTCATCAAGCTGTCCACCACAACCCCAAGATCTCTTCCTTGGTCAGTCACTGCTAGCTCAGATCCCATCAGCATATATGAGAAGTTGGGATTTTTTGCCCCAACATGCATCACATTACACTTGCTTACTTTGAACTGCATTTTATGCCCATTGTCCCAATTTGGAGAGATCCTTTTGGAGCTCCTCACAATCCCTTTTTGTTTTAAGCACCCTAAATAATTTGATGTTGTCAGCAAACTTGGCCACCTCATTGCTCACTCCTAATTCCAGAACATTTATGAGTAAGTTGAAATGCATTGGTCCCAATACAGATCCCTGTGGGACCCCACTGTTTACATCCCTCCATTGGGAGAATTTACTATTTATTCCTACTCGCTGCTTTCTGTCCTTTAACCAGTTACTGATCCATAAGAGGGCCTCGCCTCTTATTCCATGACTGTTAAGTTTGCTCAGGAATCTTTGGTGAAGGACTTTGTCAAAAGCCTTTTGAAAGTACAAGTAAACAATGTCTACTGGATCACCCCTGTCCACAAGTTTATTGTCGCTCTCAAAGAACTCTAAGACTGGGTTCACACAAGATGCTAAACCTCAGTAGGTTAATTGCTACTACTGAGGCTTAGCATGTCATGTGAACCCAGGAAGGCTTAGTCAGGGTGGTTTAGGAGAGTCTCCTTAACCACCCTGCTAAGTCATAGCTTGTTCTAGGGTTTAGAAAATTCTAGTAGGGTTAGCGTGTTGTCTGAACCCAGATGACACGCTAACCCTCTTAGAAGCCAAAAATGCACAGAGCCCCTTGGCCAGAGAAGCAAACAAGGACTGCTGCTCTGGCCAAGGGGCTCTGGCCTATGACAGCTGGCCAAGTGCCCAAGCAGCACTTGGTACACCTGTCATCAGCTTGACAGGTGTACCAAGTTGCTGCCGATGTTCTGCATCGGCAAGAGTGCGGGGGGGGGGGAGCCACCAGGGTCCGCCGCCACCACCGTGCACCTCCTCCTCCCGAAGCCCCAATCAGATCTCGGGGAAGAGGAGATGCGTGGCAGTGGAGGCGGTGTCTGCCATGCACCCCCTTCCCAAGCGGGTTCACACAGCCACCACCGCCGTGTGCCTCCTCCTCCCCAAGCCCAGAGTGGGGCTCAGGGAAGAGGAGACCTGTGGTGGCAGGTGGGGGTCTGTCTTTCTGCGGCGGTGGCGGCAGCCGGCTGAAGCTCCCTCCTGTTCCCCATCGACTCTGCCTGCCATCTCCCCCCTTCACTTGGGGGGGGGGCTGTGGGTGCCACACCTTGCGAGAGCCAGGGGGCGAGCCAGGGGAGAAAGCCTCTCCATTCCCCCCTGCCGGGCTGCATGATTGCTAGGCGATCATGATGCCCGGCATAGGTGAAAGTAGGTGCTCCCCCCAACCCACCTAGCGAGAGAGCTTCTCACTAGGTGGGTTGAGGGGAGGCGATTCTGCTTGCTAGCACAGTGTGTGGCATGGGCAAGCATTATTGGGAGTGGGGGGAGCAATTCGCCTAGGTCTAACCGGGAGTAGGCCCATGAGAACGCGCCTCCTCCCACCCGTCTGTCGTGCTAATCTTCCTGTATGTGGTGGGCGGGCGGGCGGGCGGGCGGAGGTCCATTCTCATGGGCCTACTCCTGGGTAGACCCAGGGGAAACTGCCTTGTCCCCTTCCCCTTGCTGGGTGCCCCTGCCGCTCAGCTGAGCATCTGCAGTGCCCAGAAAGGGGAACCTTGACGGCGGCGGAAAAGTGTTGCTTCGGCACTCTTGAACCGCTGTCATCCTCACTCCTGTCCCCTCAGTGCTTCCGCAGTCTCCCCTGGGATACTGACCAGAAGACTGAGGGAGGAAGAGGGGAGAGGCAGTGCTTCCAGACCGCCACTGTGCCCGATCATTAGTTGGGCACAACCGGGCCGCGGCAACTTTAAGCCTACAGAGGCTTCAGAGCCTCTGTGAGCTTAAAGTGTCATGGCATGGGAACCTGGCCTAAATGTTAGTAAAACATGACTTATCTTGCAGAAGCCATGTTGATTCTTTTTTTAAAGCAGGGCTTGTCCTATCTATATGCTTACTAATTTTATCTTTAATAAAGCTTTCAACCTGTTTACCCAGAAGACATTAGGCTAATTGGCCTGTAATTTTCTGGATCCTGCCTGGATCCCTTTTTAAAAATTGGTGTTACATTGGCCATTCTCCAGTCCTTTGGTACAGTGGATGATCTTAGGGACACGTTACATATTTTTGTTAGAAGATCGGCAGTTTCACATTTGAGTTCTTTAAGAACTGTAGGATGGATACCATCTGAGCCTGATGATTTATTAATTTTCAATTTGTCAGTGCATTCAAGAACTTCATCTCTTGTCACCATTATTTGCCTCAGTTCCTCAAACTCCCTTCCTGAAAACATCAGTTCAGGCACAGGTATCTGTCCTATATCTTCTGTAGTGAAGACAGAGGAAAATAATTCATTCAGATCCGCAATCCCCTTATCCTCCTTCAATACTCCTTTAACTCGGTTGTCCTCCAACTGTCTCCCTAGCTGGTTTCCTGCTTCTGATATATTTAAAGAATTCTTTACTGTTGGCTTTGATGTTGTTAGCCATATGCTCCTCAAAATGCCTTTCTGCATCTCTTATTGTCTGCTTCCATCTCCTTTGTGCAAGGTTATGCTCTCTTTGTTCTCCTCATTTGGGCAAGACTTCCATTTTCTGAAGGAAGCCTTCTTTTCTCTAGCCCAGTTGTGGAACTCTCTCCCTTGGGAGGTTTGTTTGGCCCCCATTCTTTTTAGTTTCTGCTGCCAGGTGATAACAATTTCATTCAAGTGGGCTTTTTATTAACTTTAGTATAAAGTTAAAGTTAAGCCAACTCTGCTGTTTTAATTCTAGGAACATAGGAAGCTGCCTTATACTGAGTCAGACCATCGGTCCATCCAGCCCAGTATTGTTGACACTGACTGGCAGTGGCTCTCCAGGGTTTCAGGCAGGGGTTTTTCCTAGCCTACTTGGAGATGCCAAGGATAGAACCTGGGACCTTCTGCATGGCAAGCATGTGCTCTACCATTGAGCTACAACCCCTCTTGGTGTAGCTACAGCCCCTCTTGGTGTGTGCGTGTGCGTGTTCTATTGTTTTAATTATTGAAGGTTGTTTTACTTTTGTTTTTTAATGTTTTTAGCTACTACTGATATGCTGTTTCATGGCATCTGTGCTGTCATGGAAAACCATATCTGGGGTGCCCTCTACTGTAACTGACTCCTTCATACACCCCTACTCCAAACCGAGGGTACATTTAAATGCCCATCTGGGTTCACAAATGTCTATCCCTTGACTATTGGGCAAATGGAAACTATGGGGGGGGGGAATACTTGAATTGCATGTGTATGTTGGTCCAGAAGCCATGATGAGCCAATGGACTTGGCTTTCAGTAAGTATTAAGACACCGGTTCTTGCGTAAACCTTCTGGAGCTTCATCTTTGTGAAAGTGGTGCTGGAGCAGAGTGTGACATCTCCACTCTCTATGGTATGTAGTACATTCCTAGATGTTTTGTTTTTAGAGCACCTCATCAAAGAGTTTACAAATTCCCTCCCACATCAATGCCCTGCAGAACCAAGATCAAATAGTACAATTCCATTGCTAAAGAGACTGTATTTGTAAATGTAGTACTTGTATAGGCAAGATCGCATGAATGCATTCAGCTGGCCTTGCAACAGCATGATTAGCATTCAGAAAGTTCTAAGAATGTACAATCAGATCTACAATCCATCATGTGAGTAGAAAGAAAATCACACGTACCATGATATTACATTGGAACTGGGCCTAACCATGCTAAAGCTAGCAGTTAGGCATCTTATGGAAAGACAGGCACAATGGGGTACAATTCAAGTCACACCATACAGATGTCACCTTGCATTTTGTCTAGGGCAGGAGAGAGTTCTCATGATCCCCTGGAAGATGAAAGGGCAGTTGGTTGTGTTTGCAGCAGAATATTGTGTGTATGTTTTGTGGCAGCAGTAGCCCATGCAGCAATGAAAGTGAGACACACAGGATTTTTTAGACATGAATTATATGTGTTGTGTTTCTCTAGAGTAGGGACTTTCCAATGTTGCTATAGTATAATCCTTCCCTGGTTCAACTGCAAATGTTACTGCCTCCCCAAGCCAGTCAAATCTTGCCAGAGGAAGCTGCTTTATCACTGGTCCATCGAGCTCATTATTACCTACACTGATTCTCCAGGGCTTCAGGCAGGTGTCTTTTCCAGCACTACCCAGAGATGCCGGAGATTGAATTTGGCAGTTTCTGCATGCAAAGCAAGGCCAGCCCTACCATTAGGCAAAATGAAGTGGTTGCCTCAGGCAGCAGATGCTGGGAGATGACCGCAAGGTGTTGGAGGAGAGAGCTGTGGCCCATGTGGCCTGCCCTGTGCCTCCTGATCTAGCCTGCTGCCTTCAGTTGTGGTGGAGGATGCTGTCCCATTGCCAGTGTTGAAGAAAGATTCAACTACCAGTCCAGTCAGTTTTGCACATGGAATGGGAGGGGGTGCCATCTTGTCCTTTGCATTAGGTAGCAAAATAACTTGGGCTGACCCTGATGCAAAGCATGTGTTTTATGTTTAGCTTTCATGCGACAAGCCACAAGCCTCTTTTTCAATTACAATAGTAATTGCTGCCGTGCTGCCTTTAAGCTGTTCTTTTTTTTCTTTTTTTTTAATTAACTGCTTATATGATTATAAGAGCACAGGAAAGGGTGAGTACATCACCTCTATTTATTTTTTTTAATTAATCAAAAAGTTCAGAAACTGGCAGGTCATTCCTGAGTGAGGTTAACCTTTTAGCAGTCCTCCATATTTTCTCTCTCCTGCCAATAGCAGGGGGTTTTAGGGGTGGGGGTGAGGTGTGTGTGTGTGTGTGTGTGTGTGTTAGTGACAGACATGCAGCTTGAGCCTATACATTTTTACTCAGAAGTAAATTCCATTAACAGCAATGCGATTTACTCCCAAGTTAGTGTGCATAAGGCTGCAAACTTCTAGTGGTTAGGCACATGTCCTTAAATCTGCCAATAAAAAGCCAGGGATCCAGGAAGGATCTCACATCTGCTCTACTAGCTATGGCATGGACCTTTGCAGGAAAGCTAGACTCATGCACTCAAAACCTTGACCTTAGCGGGGAAACACTAACTTGAGCCATTGATAGTCAAAGAGCAGGTGCAGAAAACAACAACAGTACATCTTGGGAAGCAGCAAGGTCTATTTGTCAGAGCATAGAAGTAGTCTTGATGTACTTAACTTGTTTCTGTGTTCTTTTGCATGTCCCTGCCTAGGCTTTTCTATGTATAAAAAGAACATAGTATCATGTTATTTGCATAAGCTCACTGCTGCACCATTGTTGTTTGTGCTTTTGATAAAGAATTCCCTGTAGTACATTTTTAATTGTATTACTACATGCCTCCTTTGTAATCAGAAAGCTTGCCTAACTGACTGATAGTTAGGCATTTCCTATTGAATGAAGCCTAACTAGAAAAAACCCCTCTGATTGCATGGGGAATATATAAAAGGTGTTTCTTAGAGGTAGTGCAGCACCATTCCATCAGCCCTGCTGAAAGATCTCCCACATGAAGGCTCCCGGAAAGGAACTGTCTTGTTTAACTGATTATATGTAAGCTGCTCTGGGAGCCTTTTTGGCTGAGGAACAGCATAAAAATATTTCAAATAAATAAATAATGACAGCCAGTGTGGCGTAGTGGTGAGAGTGCTGGACTAGGACTCAGGATATCCGGATTCTAGTCCCCACTTGGCCACGAAGCTCACTGGATGACTTTGGGCCAGTCACTGACTTTCAGCCTAATTTACCTCACACAGGATTGTTGTCAGGATAAAATGAGGAGGAGGATGATTATGTAAGCAGCGTTGGGTTCCTTGCAGGAAAAGAGGCGGGATATAAATATAATAAATACATTAAATAATAAGTGAGACTTACAACAAAATGTTGCAGTGTAAAGTGCTCAGTGTTCCAGCCAGCCATGCCCTTTCCCAAGGTACTTCATTCCATTCATAGATTCATAGATTATAGAGTTGGAAGGGGCCTACAAGGCCATCGAGTCCAACCCCCTGCTCAATGCAGGAAACTAGAGGAGGGGTCTTCCATCCAAGTAATAACCAAGCCTGACCCTGCTTAGCTTTCCACACTCAGACAAGCTGAGCCAGCATGAGCCACAGGCCTGTTCACCTCTCACCCAATTTTCCATTCCCATCCCCAACATTCAGTCAGCATTCTGTGGCCACTGAGCCCCATTGGGCTGCTTTGGGTCCCCCCCATTACAGTACCCCCCCCTAAATATTTCTTGTACTTCTACAAATCTCAGGTTCCCCTCATGTCTGGTGAAATCTCCCTCTTGTGCATGCTTGGTACCATTTTGTCTATATAAGGACCATGATTTATGCCTGAAAATTGCAAATAGAGGTGCTGGTTTTGACCTATAAAGCCCTACACGGCTTGGGACCACAATACCTGATGGAACGCCTCTCCCGTCCCAACCACAATCTACCAGTACACTACGTTCAACATCTGGGGCCTTCCTCCAACTGCCACCTCCACGCGAGGCTCGGAGGGCAGCAACAAGGTGGAGGGCCTTTTCTGTGTTAGCCCCCCACCTGTGGAACAAGCTCCCCTGTGAGGCCCGCCTGGCGCCAACTCTATTATCTTTTTGGCGCCAGGTTAAGACTGCCCTCTACGTTGAGGCTTTTAATAATTAAATGGTATACAGTGGGGTGGTAAATTGTTTTTAGTGGTCATGTTTTATTAACTTGCTAGTGATATTTTAAAAATTTGTTTAAATTTTTTATGTTTTATTGTTTATATTTTTAACTGTATTTTATTTTTTAAATTGATTGTTGTACACTGCCCAGAGAGCTTCAGCTATTGGGCGGTATAGAAAATGAATAAATAAATAAATGATGATATAGCTTATATTGGACCGGTTCGCACATAACAGCAAATTGTGAGTTAATTAACTTATAATCCATCAATTTGCCATGTGTGAGCAGGAGAGAGTGGGTGCGCTGCCTGCAGCACATCAGCCACTTCCACTGTTAATCAAAAATCAACTGGGTCATAGGTGGTTGAGCATGACATGCAAACCTAGAGCGCTGGGTTGTTTAGGGGCTAAACAACCCAGTGGTTAACCCACAGTTTGTTGTTGGGTTAAACACTGGGTTGTTTAGTCCCTAAACAACCCAGTGCTCTGGGTTCGCACATCACTCTCAGCAACCTATGGCCAGGTCAATCGTAGGTTTTTTTTTATTAATAGTGGAAATGAGGATATAGCTAACATTAATAATATTAGCTATATCATCATTCTCTCCCTGTATGATATCATCATCCCTCAAGAACTATGACTGACCCCCATTCTCCTGGCCTTAGAAAGGGTGTAACTTTTAAAATGTGTAGGGTTTTTTTTAAAAAAATGTTTTAATGTTTTTAATGTTCTTACTTATATTGTTGCAAGGTTTTATTTTTTTTAATTGTGTACACTGCCTTGATGGCTTTTTAGCAGATAAGGCAATATATACATGTTAATAATAAATAAATAAAATTATGATATCATATAATTAACCCTTACAGGGCTAATTCTATCCTTTAATGATTACTTGTAAGGATTACAAGAAGATAACGTACTTGATACAATTTAAACATTCATAAGTGTTATAGAAATGCTAAGTATTATTAACCCAAAGTTAATTAAGCAGCTAAAATTACTGTGGAGATAAGCCTTTTTAGGGATCTTCTTAGCCACACATGATGCTAGATGAGTGAGATGTTGTCATTTTTAATTTCTGCTCAATGGGGAAAGAAGTTCTCCTAGTTTAAGGGAAAAATGGCTCCAGTCTCTTTGAAGGATGCACTGAGTGTTTATTCACCAAAGCCAGAGCCTTATAAGGGCCAAAAAAAGACATTATTTAAATCTGTATCTAACAGCTATCTATGTCTTTTTTTTTTCATTTTTACTTTAGAGTATGCTCAGGGGGGCCTGATCCACATCTTAGAATACCTATGCTAGGAGTCCAATCCAGATAGGGGGCCCCTGAGCCTATACCAGAGTAAAAATTAAAAAAGGTCGTGGCTGCTAGATTAGGGTGGCCACTTGTGAATCACAAAAGGAGGACATGCATTGCCAAAACAGAGGACAAAAGGGGGTGCCAATTTGCATATGCTAATTTATACATACAGCTGAAAATTTAGAAATAATAATTATAATTTAAATAGAAATATAGATAGTACATCTCACCATAGTGTGGAAGACTGTGACAAGGTGATTTGTGTGTGTGCCTTGCTCAGCCTGCCCTGCTGCCCAGGTGCTGTTGATTGGCAATTTCAACCACCAGTGTAATTTTAGTTTGTTTTCAATTTATTGTTTTTGTTTCTTTTATCTGTTTTTGTCTTTTATTGTTTACCACTCCGGAATTTGCTTGATGTGGAGCGGTATACACAAATACTGTAAATAATAATAAATAATAATAATAATAACTTCAAGGCCCAGCTCTTCCTTCTGATGGTTGTGTTTAAACTGGACTACGAACCCTTTAAATAGAGGATGTCTTCAAAATATTTGTCGGCCCTCTGGTAGCCCTTCAAACAGAAGACTGTTTGAAGGCCTATTTGTCTTCTGAAAAAGGACAAATGGCCACTCTGGATTTAAAGTAATGTCTGTTTGGGCCCTTATAGTGGTGGCGAAAGGAGTGCAGAGCCTCTTTGACTAGGAAAGCCACCCTGGACAGTGCCTGCCCTAACAACTGAGAGGTGCAGAAAGGATCTGGCATTCTTCAGAATTCTTTGGCTGTTTGGGTCACAGCAAAGCAACAGTTCCTCTGAGAGGTCAGAGGATAGAGCAATACCCAAAGTCATGCCTGGTTGCTCCCTCCCAAACTCTTCCCTCCCTCTTTTGGAGAAGCAACTTATAAATCTGCCGAGGGCACTGCAAGCACTGAGCTCATGCCCTTAGATCTGCGCGTGAGGAGTTCTAACTAGCGATTTAATAGGAATTTAAGACTCGCTTTGAAAAGGTTTTTTAAAAAGTTCTGGCAGGTCTTGGGATGCCGAAGGGTGAATGAGGAGGGGCACAGGGCAGCCGCTAATGCCATATCATGCACTCCGTTCTCTCTGCTGCTGCACCTGCTTGGGTTCAGGAAGCAAGGTAAAGAGAAAATGAAGAGAGCCTTCGTATTTCCAAACTGATCTGGGTTCTGGAATTTTCTTCTTTCCTGCCCCTTCAGCCCACCGTATCCTTTTCAGATTAGTGGCCAGTGATAGGAACACTCAGCCAAAATAAATTCTAATTTACAAGTAGGGGGTGGGTAGGTTGAAGGTAGCTATCTGGTGTGAAACGCAGGGCAATTCTGAGTGCCTTGCTTTTGTCTCACCTGGAAATAACCTGTGAGGCAGGCTTCCCCAACCATGTGCCCTCCAAATGTGTTGGACTACAAATCCAGTAATCCCCAGCCTTGTAACTCAACACATTTGAAGGGCACCAGGTTGGGGAAGGCTACGGGATGCAGATGGTTGGAACCAATGCAATGACACATCCTCTAAATCAGGGGTGTTGAACTTCTTTCAGCTCAGGGGCCAAATTCAATTTTGGAGAAGCTCTTGGTGATCCAATTCCAGTGGTGGGTGGTGCCTATGGCAAAAGGGGTAGGGCTGAAAAAAAGGGGTGGGCAAAAATACCAGCATATTTTAGCTTGAAGGTCTTACAGTTAGTAACTAAGCCTTAGGAGCAGCATTTCAACTTTTTATAATGGGGAAAAAGCTGGGAAACATAAGAACATAAGAAGAGCCATGCTGGATCAGACCAAGAGTCCATCTAGTCCAGCATTCTGTTCACACAGTGGCCAACCAGCTGCCCCATGGGAAGCCCACAAGCAGTACATGAGCGCAACAGCTTCTTCCCGCCCATGTTCCCCAGCAACTGGAGTACATAGGCATACTGCCTCTGATACTGGAGGAAGCATATACAATAAGGACTAGTAGCCATTGATAGCCTGATCCTCCATGAATTTGTCCAATCCCCTTTTAAACCCATCCAAATTGGTGGCCATCACTACATCTTGAGGTAGTGAATTCAAAAGTTCAACTATGTGTTGTGTGAAAAAGTACTTCCTTTTATTTGTTCTGAGTCTCCCACCAATCAGCTTCCTGGGATGACCCCAGATTCTAGTAAAATGAGAGAGGGAGAAAAATGTCTCCTTATCCACTTTCTCCACACTATGCTTAATTTTGTACACAAACCAGTGGTGGTCAGGTGAAAGGGGTTGGGGCCAGGGGAAGGGGGCATGACCATTTGGGGAATCCCAGAGGGACAGATTGGGACCCCAGGAGGGCTGGATTTGACCCCCAGGCTTGAGGTTCTGCACCCCTGCTCTGAATGGCTTTCCACCATGGTTACAAAATTAGGTTACCTCCCAGGTTGTTGCAGATTCAGATCAAACATCAGAGTCTAATTAGATGTAATGGCAGAATGACCCATATGTTGAAACTTAGGCTGTGCCAAACAAGTATAAGCGGCAGGGGAGTGATTTAGAAGTCATGGGTGGGAAGGGAGTGCCAGCCCTCATGGTCACTTTTGTCTTCTAGTCTTGGGAGGGGCAATAGCTCATGCTTTGATGGTAATGCTCATGCTTTGCAAGCCGAAGATCCCAGGTTCTGTTCCCGGCATCTCCAGGTAGGGCAGGAAAAACTCCTTCCTGAAATGCTGGAGAGCCACTGCCAGTCAGTGTTGACATTGACAATACTGATGAACCAAAGGTCTGACTCAGTATAAGTCAGAACACTATGTTCCTGTGTTCCAACTAGTTAACCATTGTTTTTAGTAGGCAACATAATTTGAAGGATATTTCTCAGAAAAGTAGTGCCTGCTAGAAGATGCTGTCATCTTTGGCACAGATTGTGGACTCATCATGGCAGCAGTGTAGGAAAGATGGTAAACAAGAATGTGATACAGATTATGAAAGTTCTAACGAGAACTTGAATGACATGTTTTTGATTAATTGGAGGAAAAGGAATAAGTGGAAGTAAACAGAGATGGGATTGGCCAGTATTGTTCTATGGAGACATATGTTTGCTGAATGTATTTTCTTTTGGATGTACTGGCCAGTCAAGGCTAGAGATGTACAATTTCCAGAACGTTTGAAGCCATGAGGAAAACCCGTTTCTTCCCTTCCCCATTCTTTTTTAGGGGATCAAGGGAAATTTGGGGGAAACTGAAATATATGCAATACTTTCTTGCTTATGAACCTAAACTTCTTTTATTGCTTTAACAACATAAAACGTAGCATGTATAAGTTAGCATATAACATCATACTATTTGACATATCTCTGGAATTTACAGAGCAATTGTGAATAGCAGAGCAATTGGTTACAATGGGAGGAATTTTCCTATGCCATCTCCAGGTTGGCATGAGTGATTGCCTGGATCCGGCTCTTCTAGGTAGAATGGAGCTGCTTTGAATAGAGCTGCATGCCCACGGAGCACCCGTATTTTGAGGCTTTGTGCTTGCTACTGTCAGAGAGAGAACCACTAGCGGTACCTTTCTACCTGAGGAGGAGCTCTCCTTCCTTGGGCTCCTCTCTGCAGACAGACAGAGGCTATTGGAGGAGGGACATTTCTGCCAGATACTAATTCCCTCCAATGAGCTACATCAGGGGGTTAGGATTTTCTGCAGCAAATGTAGTCCAGGGGCTTCTCCAGTACTAGAATCAATGAAAATGATTGGCAGTCAGTTCAAGGAAGTATTTCTTCACACAATATAATAATAACATCATCATCATCATCATCATCATCATCATCATCATCATCATCATCGTAAACATTTGTATAGTGCAGGGGTGGAAAATCTCTGGCCGGTGGGCTGCAGCCTGTCTGCAGCCTCTTCCCTACAACTCCACGACCTCCTCCTCACTCCCAGCACAGAAATCAAGCAAGCTGAGATGTGTGAATGGGAGAGGTGTATGAATGGTGTGTGTATGTATGCATATGTGTGTGTGAGTGGAATGCCTGTGAATGGATGGATGAATGGGGGGATGTGTGGAAGGGTGGATGGATGTGTGTGAGACAAAGAAAGAAAAAGGCTTTCCCAACCCACTTTCGGCCTTGGCTCCACTCGCTACCAGTATGGGGCACCAATCACAAGTTTTCAAATGCTGAAAGCATTTCACATGAATTATCTTGTTGTAATCCTTAGACTCTGTGAGTCAGAGATCAGTTTAGGGTGCAATCCTATGCACGTCTAGACAGAAAAAAGTCCTACAATTTTTTCTGTCTACATCACAACAAAATGTTGTGGGACTTCTTTCTGTCTAAACATGCATAGGATTGCACCCTTATAGAATTAACTACCACAAGTTGTAGTGATGGTCCCAACTTAGCTGAGAAGACTTTAAAAAGAAGACAATCAAGAGTAGGTCTACCGACATCTCTAGACCTAGCTAACTGGAATTGTCATGTACAGAGGCACTAGAAATACAAACAACAGGGTAAGCCCGTCGTTTACATTGCCTTACTTGTGAGCAGCACCAAGATCAGCCTTCTGCAACTTGGTGCCCTTCAGATATGCCATCCATGCTGGTTGGAAATGATGGGAGTTGTAGTCCAACACATCTGCAGGGCACCAGGTTGGGGGAGGCTAGCCCAGAGGTATCTGGCTGGCTGCTGTTTGAAACAGAATGCTGGACTAGATGGACCTTGATCTGATCCAGCAAGGTGATTCTCACATTCAATGATGAAGCACTTGGTTGACAGGATGAATATCTTCACCCCAGGAGTGAGGCAGGGAGGCATCACTGAGTTGCTCAATCTGTTGAAGTAAAAACAACAACAAAACTATCAAAGGGGCTGCCTTTGAAAACAGTCCGAAAACTCCAGCTGGTCCAAAATAGGGCAGCAAGATTGCTAAGAGGGACTGGCCAACGTGATATTAGGCCAGTGCTTTACCATCTGCACTGGCTGCTAGTTCATGTCTGGGCCTGATTCAAAGTGCTGGTATTAACTCACACAGCCCTAAACAGCTTGGGGCCAGGTTACCTGAAGGATCATCTCCTCCCATATGTACCTGCCCGGACCCTAAGTTCATCTCCAGCGGCCCACCTTCAGGAGCCCCTGACAAAGGAAGTGAGGTGGGTGGCTATTAGGAAGAGGGCCTTTTCTGCTGTGGCATCCTGGTTGTGGGATGAACTTCCCAGAGAGGCTCACCTGGCACCTATGTTATGTTCCTTTCGGCACCAGGTGAAGGCCTCCTTATTTTCCCAGGAATTTTAGTCTTTTAGTCTCTGTTTTAAATCCTTTACTGTATTTTAAATCTCTGTACTGTTGCTAGGTCTTATTTTGACTTTGAATTTTTATACTGTGTTTTATGTTGTACTTTGTGGTTTTAATTGTTGTGAACCGCCCAGAGAGCTTCAGCTAGGAATATAATAAATAAATACATAAATTTTATTATGGCATAAGCTATTGTGGGTTGGAGGGTGGTCATATTTCCTCTTTTTACAGAGGACAGCCCTCTACTTGAATGGCTGCCAGGGGATCATGCTCTCTTTGAAGCTGTCCTTTATTTGACGGGCTGTCCAGCCCACATCCAGTTTAAAGATAAAGAATTCTAGGAAGGGAGCTCCTCTGGTTTCCTGCACTGAGCAGGGGGTTGGGCTCGATGGCCTTGTAGGCCCCTTCCAACTCTATAATCTATGAATCTATGAGAGTCAGCAGGAGCCTGGAAGTTGCCCATCCATAGTTAGCACCTGGACAGCAGACAGAGCAGGCAGGTACACAGGTCACCTGGTCAGTCTTCCCCACTATAAAATTGTATTTCTATCTAAATTATAATGATTATTTCTAAATGTGCATTTATACAAGTAAATTAGAAACTTGCCAATTTTATGCAAATTGCTGTCCTCCTTTTTGGCACTGCATTTCCTCTTTTTCAGCAACGCATAAGTGGCCACCCTAGTGGATCATGTATCTCATGAAACAGGTTCTGGCTTGTGAAAGCTTATCTGTATTCCAAGGGCCTCTCCAGTATTCCACATTTTGCCATAAATGGTGTGTGTGTGTGTGTGTGTGTGTGTGTAAGAGAGCGAGAGATGATGTTGTGCAATGGTGAGAAAGCTGGGCTTGGGTATGGGAAAGGATTCAGATTCTGTTCATATTTGATGTTTACTGGGTGGCCTTGGGTAAGTCACGACCTCTCAGCCTAACCTACCTCACAGGGCTGTCGAGACGAGAGGATAAAAAACACTCTGAGTGGGATAAAGTTATAACAAATAGCTATAGGGTTAAAGACCCACACAGTATTTCCATAGAGGCATGGAAGGGCCTTTTCTGTACTGCCCAGAATAACTGCATGTTCTGAGGAAACCGTAAAGCACAACCCTATCTGCACCCCCGTGAAAAATTGCCTTGCTCTTCCGCCCGCCTTCATCCAAGAGCCTTTCAGTTACTGCCTAAACCATGCTTGAAGGGAGAGGATTTCTCAAATGAAAGGAGCCCCTATGGGGGGGAGTGAGTGAGTCAGCCACACCTGTATGTGTGGGAGCCATTCCTGGAACCTCTTGTCTCCCGGCAGGAGCAGCCGCAGGTCCCACTACAAAGGGACCCCGGGGAGACGGAATAGTTTCCAACCGAGAATGTCCCCCCAGGGCGGGCAATTAATAACATTCTCCCATGTTCAAAGGGAAGGCGAGGCCCAGGCGCGGCAGCATCTTGTCAGGGCCCGGCCTGCTGCAAAGAGAGAAGAACTGCATGGGAGGGAAATAGAAAGGAAATACCTCCTGTTGACTAAGGTAGGCGTGTGTCTGGAAGTTTGTGGTGGCGGGTGGGGGGGGAGGCAGCGAGAGGGAAGAGGTGAGATAGTTGCCTGTGATGGGACGCCTTCCTTTCAATGCCCTCTATATGCCATGAGTTCTGGCAGTGTCGCCCATGTGTCTTGTGTTTTGCCACCTCACCTGCCCATTACTTTTATGGAGTGTTCGTATTTTGGCAGCTCTGCCCATAACAAGTAGAAAACCGAGGATGGATGGAGTGTTCTTTTTTAAAGTAGTCAAAAGGCAGAAGTAACACACTGGTCCATTAGAAGAATTCTATACACAATTTCCTGAGAGTATTTTATTTATTTATTTATTTATTTATTATATTTATACCCCGCCTTTCTTCCTGCAAGGAACCCAAGGCGGCTTTATTTATTTATTTATTTGTTGTATTTCTGGATCACCCATCTGGCCGGCAAACCGGCCACTCTGGGCGATGTACAGCATGATAAAATACATTTAAAATACATGATATAAAACATATTTAAAACAGTATAAAACAGTATAACTTTTAAAATCTTAACCCACCCCATATTCCCGCCTGAATAACCATGTTTTTAGTAAGCGGCGGAAGCTCAACAGAGAGGGGGCATGGCGGATGTCACTAGGGAGGGAGTTCCACAGTATGGGGGCCGCCACAGAAAAGGCCCTCTTCCTAGTCCCCACCAGTCTAGCTGCTCTGGCTGAAGGGACAAGGAGAAGGCCGTCTGTGCCAGATCTCGTTGAGCGGCCTACTTGGTGTTGCTGGAGACGCTTCTTGAGATAAACTGGACCGGAGCCGTATAGGGTCTTAAAGGTCAAAACCAACACCTTGAATTCAGCTCGGCACGCAACTGGTAGCCAGTGCAGCTCCTTGAGCACTGGCGTGATGTGATCCCGCCGGCAGCTGCCTTTAACCAGTCGAGCCGCCGCGTTCTGTACCAGCTGCAGCTTCCGAACCGTCTTCAAGGGTAACCCCACGTAGAACGCATTACAGTAGTCTAGGCGAGAGAAGACCAAGGCATGAACCACTGATGGGAGCAGGTGATTAGGAAGGTAGGGGGCACAGCTGCCGTATCAGATGGAGTTGATACAGCGCCGCCCGGCTCACAGCTGCCACCTGAGCCTCCATGGACAGCTGGGAGTCTAGAGGCTTACATAATCCTCCTCCTCCTCTCCATTTTATCCTCACAACAACCCTGTGAGGTAGGTTAGGCTGAGAGTCAGTGACTGGCCCAAAGTCACCCAGTGAGTTTCATGGCCGAGCGGGGACTAGAACCCAGATCTCCGGAGTCCCAGTCCAACACTCTCACCACTACGCTACACTGGCTCCTGTATGCCTCACTGAACTCAATGGAGTTTACTTCTGAGTAGACATGCATAGGATTTTGCTGTAACTCTGCAAAATACCTCCTCCATTACATCTTGATACAAGCCTGAGCTTCCATCATGCTCAGTAATATCTTTTTCTATCCTATTTTTATTTTATTTTTTTGCTTAACATCTAGCCTGGAGAACCATTCTGATGCACTCAGAAGCTTGCCTGTGCTTTTGTTTGATCTTATCGTTTACTATCTTCTTTTAATTAAAAGTTGCACCCAGTCCCATGCAAATTTACTTGCAAGTAAGCACCCACTAAGTTCAAAGGGATGCTACTCTTAAATAAGTGTGCATAGGATTGCAGGTTAAGCTAGTTTATGGAAATAAAGTGGACAGTGCTGTTTTGCCCATTTGGAAAACTAAAATTCCTGAGTGAGACTACTATCAAAATTGAAAGGGTAAGTAAGGTAACAAAGATCTATCATTAGAGATTGTGATGTATTTGCCACATTATATTGAACACTGAAAAGATGGAATGAAGGTAGAAACTCATGATTATACTGTGGCTGAAATAAGCCCTGGCCCATATCTTATTCATTTTCCCATTCTGCCTCTGAGTAGTGGGATTAACCATAATTTGCCAGATTAATTAGCCTTCTTCATTTACCAGTCTTCTGTAATTATGTTCAACATGCCCATGATTCTGTCCACCTTCTCACCCAGGAAGAAGTACCATAAAAGAGGCTGGGGAGGAGGGGGAAATTAAAAAAAAATAATAATGTTTGGTGGACCTACAAGCTTTCACCTGGGAAAGATCCCCTAAGGCACAATCCTATGCATATTTATGTCTGACTGGGGAATGATGGGAGTTGTAGGACTTTTTTTCTGTCTAAACATGCATAGGATTGCGCCCCCAATGTTCCTTCCTCTAGTAACTGCATAGGGCTCACTTGTTTCCCCCTGCTTTAGTGATCCATCTGGGACTTTGTGAAATCAGCAGTCACTGCAACTCCACTCAGGCTAGGGCTGTACTGAATTGACGAAGATCATTTCTTAGCCATTTCACCCACCTTGAAATTGGCTGTTTTGTTTCGGCTGTATTCCTGGGGTGAAGTAACATTTGTTTGTGGGGAAGAGAATGGGAACAGCCACCATTTATTTTTCCCATAAGGCCCTGTTCTGCCTCCTTTGCCTCTCGCTGGGGGCTGCCCTTATAGTGGACAGCAGCAGAATATCTACAAAAAACCCACACAATTTGCAGAGTGGGAGCATCATTCCTCCAGCAGCTCAATTTATTCAAGAGGTACAATGTTACATATCCAGAAAAAAGGTAGTGACTGAAGCAAGCTTGTTAAAAAATATAAAGTCACAGTGTGCTATTCTATGCAGCTCTATTTTTAAACCTGAACTGCTAGGAAAAACATTTTTTACTTTTGGATTTCTTCTACTTTTTTCAAGAATGTCTTGCAAAAACCCAAAGATTCTTTATTCAAAAGCTTACGTAAAGGTTTAAAAGATGTTCCATGAATCTCTGTTTCTCCCCAACCCTATGTCAGGCCTCTTTGTATACCTAACATCTCAGTTACAAAGAAGGCATGAATGATGAACAAAATGAATGTCAGCATACAGAGGTGAGCAAGAGCCAGTACTTGCCCACACATTCAGCTACCACAGCCCAACTTTATGACCACATTTCTATACATATTTCCATGATTTGTTGGGTATTTTGCTACAGTGAACTGAATGTGGATATGTTAATTCATTTAGGGTGCAATCCTATGCATGTTTAGACAGAAAAAAATCCTACAACCCCCAGCATGCCTCAGCCAGCCATGCTGGGAATTGTAGGACTTTTTTCTATGTATTTATTTGTACTATTTATATACAGCTAGATATTTAAAAATATGTATCTCTAAGCGGTTTCCATATCAATATTAAAATCACAATTAAAATCACATTTAAAAACATATTTAAAATACAAATTTAAAAACAATACAATTACAATAATAATAATAAATAATAATACACAGCAGTACAGAAGCAGTAAAAATAGGACAGCATAGTTAATTTAATTATGGGCCAGCGAACGCCTAGGTGAACAGGTGTATAAAAAGGCGTTTAAAAGATGCCAATTTTTCTGCCTCCTGAACCGCATATGGGAGTTTTTTTCCACAGGGTAGGCACTGCTACTGAGAAGGCCCGCCATCTAGATATTGCACGATGACATTCCGATAATTTTGGAATGATCAGCATTCAGCAAGGCCTCTTCTGATGCTCTTAATGGTTGGTTGGGCATATATAGGAGAAGGTGGTCTGCTAGATATCTTGGTCCTAAGTTGTTTAGGGCCTCGTATGACAATGCCATAACCTTGAACATGGCTCAGTAGCCAATAGGTAGCCAGTTTCTGCCTAAATATGCATAGGATTAGTGCCCTTAAATATATGCTTATTTTAAAAGTCAGCCAATGACTGTTGGGGCTGAGCGAACCTCCCCACAACAAACCCACAAATAAATTTAAAAATGGGTGTAAGGCAGAAACAGGCTATATGACAACTTGAATTGTTTCAGAGAGATGTAAGACCCTATAATATGTTGTACAGGGCAGACCTTCCATTGCTCAGGTTGTCTTGAGTGGTGAGGAGGACTCATATGCTTTCTGAATGTACATCTTAGCTACATTTCTTATAGGCTAGTCCTGCTCATTAAGCAGTCCCTGTTTAGATAAAAATCTCACAGAAGGTTAGAAAGAAGCAGGTCCTTCACCTGGGTGTTTGTTCCTTGCTTCAGTAATATTCTGTGGCTGCTCTTCTTCAAAAATATTCTTTTGTCCACCAAGTTAAAAATGACTGAAACAGGCCAGTCAGCTCACTTCCCAAACCACAGCCATGTTGACTTATGAGGCATTTTGTGCTCAGGTTCTTCTTTTACCACAGTACACAATGCAGGTGTGAACTGGCCAGCCCCCCTGAGGTCTCTCTTCCCACCGTGAGTGGCTCTTGGCAAAGGCAAAATCCACAGTTATTTTTCCTGCCACTTCTTCCTCTTTCTTTGGCCAGTCAAGACCCCTTGTCAGGTGTGTCCTAAGATCATCATTTGTGTCCCACTCTCGCCACATCCCACCCTGTCAGGCCAGAAAGAGTTCAGGACTTGGATGTCTAAAACTGTTGGTGGAACCAGAAAGGTTTCACAGCTCCGCACAACAACTACTAGTAGTGAAACCCCACCATGTAAACACAGATTACAAAGCTTCTTTCATGGATCTACTTGCTGAGAAGAACATAGTTGAGGGATGTGTGCATATTTTCATGTTTTCCACTTAGAAGCAACGGAACACTTTCTTAAACAGTCTTGACATTAAAAAAATGTCAAGGAAAGGAAAATCACAGGAGAAGAGCTTTTAGTACTAATTTTCTTTCAATAAAAGGGAGGGCTCAGTAACTCCTCTGCTTTCCTTCCTTTGGAACTCTCATTTCCTCCCATGATGGATCTGGCCGGATTTGCCTTACCCCAAGGTTATTTGCTGGCATTGAGAAAATAGCTATGAGGCTGTGATCAAAGTTAAATAGTTTGAAGAAAGGCTGAAGAAGCCAGGTATGTTAAACTTAGGGCCAAAAGACGTGTGATGTTGGGAGATCTGTCATATCAGACCTCTTGCAGTTTTCTCACAGTGATAAATGCAGCCATGGAGCACCTCAATTCATGTTGAGACTGCAGCATTAGGGGAGAAGGTTTTTAACTCTCTCCTACCATGCAATTTCCCTGATCTGAGTCCCCCTTCCCCCAGGAACTGCTGCTTGCTCGGCAGAGAAAACTTACATGTATCATATGGGACAGAAAGGTGGGGTATAAATATTTTAGTTAATTAACTGACTAACTAGATGCAATAGCTTTACACTAAAGTAAAGGAGCTGGGGATGTTTCAATGTTAGGATATTTTTTTCCTCTCAATAATGTGACATGTCTGTTCATGTATGGAATTAATGGCCTGTAAGTTGAAACTGAGCATTAACTCTTGGTCTTATAAAAAGAAGCATCATAACAAAGATAACAGGATGCGAAAAATATAGAGCAGTTAAAATATGGAACATTAAGCCATCCAGCCCTACTGGGTGAGGTAAGCAGTCCAAGACCAAGGCAGTTTGGGTATGTACAAAGAGTAACAAACAAAAAACACAAAAAGAAAAAAAAAGGAAAAGGAAAAACGTTAAAAGGTATTCCAGGTATTCATCTACTTTTGTAAAGATGATTGAGCTCTGTTGAAAAAGATAATATTAGGAATGGATAACTGGGAAAGGAATGTTGTAGATCATCAGGTGCAGTGGAGAGACACTGAAGAGAAGAACAGACTTACTTGGCTCCTGAAGGAAATGTAGCAGACGGTTCTCTGACAGGGTTCCTGTAGCCTCCCGGTCCCCATTTGCCGGTTCTCATTTTCCAACTTTGGGTGGATCCAGGATATTGCAGTTGACACCTCAATTTGTGTCACTGATCATATCCTTCTCTCAACCCAGAAGCCAGGCATCCTGAGAACTGAGAAGATGGTAATTAACTTTGGCTTTCTCTCCTGATAATCAACTGGGCATGTGGCACTACAAAGACCTTGCCATTCAGTCTAAATGAATTTCCCTTCGTCTTGTTCTGCATTCAGATCCGATTAGTACTGGAAGACTTAAGTTAAAACAGGCACTGGGCATGGCTGTGACCCAGTTATGACAGCATCAGTGTTGACTGAGTCAGACTCCACAGGCATTGCAAAGCCTTGGAAGGACCAAGCTCAGGTTTCACCCCAGCACCCAGATTGGACTGTCCTTCCCAGAATGGTTTGCATTTCAGTTTTTCTTTGGTTTTCCTTAGTTCAGTGTGTGAAACCT
This sequence comes from Shinisaurus crocodilurus, assembly GCA_021292165.1. Taxonomy (NCBI): domain Eukaryota; kingdom Metazoa; phylum Chordata; class Lepidosauria; order Squamata; family Shinisauridae; genus Shinisaurus; species Shinisaurus crocodilurus. The sequence continues at coordinate 223,867,737 of CM037877.1, forward strand.
TGATGCCATTTTGGATGTATGTTTATAGCCAGCCCTTGAGATATGGCAAAAGCAATGGGTGTATTTGCAGTGACTTCACTGGACTTTGGGATAGGCAATAAGTTCCCGATCAGTGACTTGCCAGCAGACTGGAGAACGGAAGCATGGGGGGGGGAGGCATCTTGCCTAGGTTAGGTTAGGTCACTTTGGCAAACAGACCACAGAGTTTTGTCCTTTTCATTTTTAAGAGACATTGCTGTGCATTGTTGGAGGCTGCCACATACCCCATCACAGATGAGGTTGCCTTTCAGCAGTAAGTAGGGAAACTTTTCATATAATTTCCTTATGTAGGAAGGTGCCAGGATAATTGCAAGATGGATAGAGTGACAAATCCCTCTCAGGGTACATCTTTGCATCAGACTTAAGCTGGTTAAATAATCATTGCCTTGCCCCAGGGAACCCTGGAAACTGTACATGGGGGGTGGGTGGGTTGTTTAACAGAGAATCTTCACCAAATTACAGTTCCTAGGATTGTTTGGGAGAAACCATGATAGTTAAGCAGGTATAAAATCAAACTATGTTTGTCCTGTATGTAGGCCCTTGTTCCCCTTGCCAGAATACAGCTTCATGAAAGATGAAAACCACTGGATTTAGCACTGTCAGAATCCTTTAGTAGCAATTCAAATAGCTAAGCAGGAAAGTGCTAGTTCAAATATGGTGATGTGGCATTCACGATATGCCTTAGCAATTCAAGAATTGCGTCTGACGCAGAGAAGGTGGGGCTAGAGAGTTGGGAACAGGGCCGGCGCTACCGCTAGGCAGACCCAGGCGGCTGCCTAGGGCACGTGGCGGAAGAGGGGCGCAGAAACGGTGCGCTCCTTCCTCGCCGCCGGCGCGCTCCTGCCCCGCCCGCCGCTGCCGCCTCCGCTGCACCCCCCTGCTGCACCTCCCCCCCGCGCGTGCGCGCGCCCGCCCGCCACCTACCTACCTACCTACCTTCGCATCGTTTCTGGAGCCCCGCCGGCGTTGTTCCCCGGCAAAAAAAAAAAAGCCCTCTGCTCGGGCAGAGGCTCGCCAGGCGGAATGGAAAGTGAAACTCACCTCCGGAGTGGCTCGAGGGGGGGAGGCGGCAGCTCAAAAGGGGAGGCGTGGGTCTGGCTAGAGACCAGCGGGGCACAAAGAAGGGGGCGCCTCTCTCCCGCGGGGGGGGGGGCTAGGGCTTTCGCACTGCTTGTTTACTCTGGAGTGCCACTCTTTGTTCACTCACTTTTTATTTATTTATTATTAATTTTAAATGTTGAATTTTCCAAAAGAAGAAAAAAAAAACGTCGGAGGCGGCGGCAGCAGCAGCAGCCAGCAGCGGGGGGGGGGAGGTAGGTGGTGGCGGCGCCGGCGGCGGCGGCGGGGGGGGGGTTGCAGAGCAGGGCTGCTTTGCTCCGGACTCCGGAGCCCCCCCCCACGGCACGAGAGGGGGGGGCGCTAAATATAATTTGGCCTAGGGCGCCAAACAGCCCTGCACCGGTCCTGGTTGGGAAGGATCTGTATCACAATCCCTCCCTCCCTGATGTTATTGCAGTCATGACCCAGATCATTTAAATGTATTATTGTAGTTTTCTGCCATCTTTCCTCCAAGAAGTGCTGGGCAGCTGCCCCTTTATTTAACCTCACACAGATTAGGCTGAGGGATATCAAGGTCTCCCAGCATGCTTCATGGCTATGCAAGGATTTGAACCCAGGTCACACTAGTCACAGTCCAACATTTGATCCGTTACATGACAGTGATTTTCCTTCAAGTTCTGGCCTCAAGAAGAAGTTTATGAAGAAGCAATGGGGGAAGGGGGGGGAGGAGAGATTGACAAGCCTGGTCCATGGAGATCCTTGGAACAATCAGGAACTGAGAAGGGAAGCAGGGGTCTCTGCCCCTTGGCCAATTAGCTCAAGTGCTGGTGCCTGGGCTGGCTGGGTGTGGTTTGGCTTAGGTCAGCTGGACTGTCGCTACTTTCCTTTCATTTTATTATTCCTGCTTGGAAGAGGCCTCCTCCTGCTGCAGCTACTCTCTGGTGAGAAGGGCAGAAGAAGCATGGGCTTTGTTTCATTTTGTGGAGTTCAGTCAAAGAGGAAGCTCCTTGAGGATTTTTAGGGAGGGGGAGAAGAAAAAATGCTTCATACTAGGAGGAAGTTTTTTTTGGTGAGTGGGACTGTTATTGTGTACAGAAAACTTACAAGAGATTTGGGAGACCATGATTAATTTCTTAGAAAAGAAGTGCAGGGAATGGAGAGAAGGGAGGGAGTCTTACCATCTGCCCTGTAAAACCTTGTCTATCATGCTGAGCTGTGTGTGAAACAGAGGGAGAGGAGGGGAAGCAAGGACGAGAGACAGAGAGATGGGGTGGGAGAGACAGACCGAGAGAATAATTTTGTCGATTTCTCTATGGATTAAATTTACAAACTGATTCTGCAAAGGTGAGTGCACTATCTCAGGCACCCCTCAGGAGCTTAACAGAACAATCCTATACATGTTTATTCAGAAGTAAATTGCACTATATTCAGTAGTACTTATTGGTAAGATTGCAGCCTTAAGCTGGATTCTTTGATGTAATTATGACATCTAAGTTGTGTTTTTAATGTGGATGTGAGACTACTGTCTATGCTATGCATTTTCAAGAATGTCAACTTGCAGTGACATATGTTGATGGGCATTTAATACCAACTACATTTATTTATTTATTTATTTATGCTATCACCCTGAGGACCACTTCTCACATAATGTTTCCCCTAAAGCTACAGATGTTTTACAACCAGGATCACAGTGTGTATTTTCATGGTTCTGTTAGTGATGCCACCGAATTTCATAATTAGTCAAAACTTGTCTGTTCGTTATGATCACCTTTGTAGTGAGCCTGGATCAATGTGTTATGAATTCACTGTTAAGTTTGGAATTGATTGTGAGCTTCAGAGCATGTGCAGTCTTCATCTAGACAACACCATTTCTGTGCACGTGCTGAGTGGATTGGTTTAACTCTTGAATAACTCTGGAATAATCCAGTGCATCCACCACCACTTCCCTTGTCATTGCTGTAGCCACAGCTCTGGCTCAGTGAGGAGGATTCTGCGGGTCCATCTTCTCCCATCCATATACCAACGATCAGTGACAGCGAGTAAACATCACATCACACAGGCAGGCCACATGAAAACAACCAATCAGGAAATGGGCGCATAATGGTGATGCATGATGTCATGCTGCACTGTGTGTTTCCAAACTACAGTTCCCAAGATGCACTTTGATACTGCACATATGCAAAAACTTGTATACACGGAATGAGAGTTCATGTTAAAGGAGAACCTTCGTATGAGCTAACATGAGTGAATTTGCTACTTTCCAAGGAAATAGTGAATTCACCTGGGGTAAGTTCACCCATCACTAGTTCTGTATAACATCCACAATAGCTGATGATGCATGGCAAGACCTCTTGCTCTATCACTCATGGGTCATCTTTAGAATATGGTTACACACATATCCTTATTTCTGGGTGTACATATATGAAGGAGAAAATGATATGAGAAATGGCCCAAGATGCAATGCTTAGGACACTTGATTACATTTCTGAAGGTTGTTGAAGCTATTATTAATTTTATTTCTATACTGCCCAATAGCCAAAGCTCTCTGGGTGGTTTACAACAATTAAAAAATACAATACAATATAAAATACACAATAAAAACATTATAAAAAATTTAAACCCAAATTTAAAATGACACAAATAGCTAAAACAAGTTAATACAACATGAATTCTATTGTGGTGGTGGTGGTGACCCACTTCTCTATCCCACTATAAAGATACTTTATCCATTGAGTTGTGGAAGGACAAAATGGTTGAATGTAGCATTGGCCAAACTCAATTGTGTTTGCGGGCCATTCACACACTGCATCTCAGAAAATTCAGCATGCTTCTAGATGAGGCTTTTATCATGCAATTGACCTACCTCATTTACAGAATTTTGTGGAAGGTCCAGACGTCATCATCTTCAACTTGTAATCCACCCCCATGTTTTCCCACTGCTTCTTTTTCTTTTTTCTTTACACACACAAATAATCCATTAAAGAGGAAAAGGTGGAATAGCTGTGCAATATATTTTGATTGTTAGAGCTATGAGCCCTCCATCAGGAAGCCACCTGGGTTTGCCACCAAGTGTAAACTCAACAGGGAGCTACAGCCAGTCCTGGCTGTTTTACAGCTGTCCCTGTATGGTACATATGTATTCAAACAGCTGTTTGCCATATTCTCATTTTTTAGGTACACACTTAAAAAGTCTTAGATGTACATCTACAAAATATAATGTTTGAGTAGGGTGGCCACTTGTAAATTGCCAAAAAAGAGAAAAGACCAATTTGCATAAAATTTGCTTACACTAATGTATGTATAGATGCCAATTTAGAAATAATTATAATTTAAATAGAAATACAATACATTCCACCATAGTGTGGAAGACTGTGACCTGGTGACCTGTGGGCCTTGCTCAGTCTAGTTGTCCAGGTGCTGTTGATGGGCAACTTCAAGGCCCCTGCTCTTCCTTCTTATGGTTCTTTAAACTGGGCTTGGACCGGACAGCACTTCAAATAGAGGGTGCCTTCAAAATAGAGGACTGTCCTCTGTAAAGGAGGACACCTGGCTACCCATGTTTGATGAGGCCCCTAGAGGCTATGCTAAGCCGGAGAGTACTTGGGATTACTTTGAATCTATAAATTCCAGTACCATTCCCTCCTCCTTTAGTATGGCCTTGTATTATTTCCCTAAAGACCAGGGTTTTCTATTAGGCCATACATTTCATGTTACTGTGCGTCTAGCTGCTCAGATGAAGCAAAGTTGAGTGCCATCATCATTCTGTTCTCCATCTTCTGGAATTCTTGCAGGCTTTTGAAAAAAATAGAACTTGAATATCTTATTACCATCTGCATAATCTTATTTTGGGTGTTGGATGTGTATGAACATCGCCTTAATCCTGATCTCCTTGTTGATTATTCCTGTATTAAATATGATATGCAAAGTATTCTAATAAAAATATCATTACATAAAAATCCCCTTTGAGTATCAGCCCATCACCTAGACATGCATGTTCCCTTGATGCCTCTTCCCCGCCCTCACAAGTGCCAAACTTTTATGCAAACAGGCCTGGTGTGTATTTCTGGTGGTTATTCCTTTGTCGGTGGGAGGATGGCTTCTGCTGTGTTACACACATGTGGTTGCCAAAGAGAGCAAATAAGGGAGTTGTTGTGCCTTTTCAGTATAGTGCTATGGAACTGTGCCATAATGTGAAAATAGAGGCATCCTTTCTATTCTGTACAGCTGCCTCATCCTGGGATAAAGGGGCATCTGCTTAAACAGAAGGGACATTCGGGAATCCTACAATCTAGACTTTAGATTCTAGAGCCTTTTATACAGATTAACTGAGCTCAGCTAGGCTAGAGGTCCTCAGTTTAGACTAGTCTTCCCCAGTCCTCTGGATGTGTTGGAGTACAATTCCCATCATCCGTAGCCAGCATGGCTGCTCACAGGAGAAAGGCAACATACAAATGTTTAAAGAAATAAATCAGAATGTGCTTGGATCTAATAGCCAAACTAGACATCATGTAGGAGGTCTGTGAATAGCAGCTAGGCCCCTCCTGCATTTAGTTTTACGGGCCCATTGTGCTGGGGGAGGTTGTTAACCCTCTCCCCACCTGCCAGTTTCCCAATTAAAATCAATTCCCTGAAGCTGCTGTTTGCCCAGTGGGAGCCTGTATGTTTTCGTCCTTAGGGCGAGATAGTAGCTTCGGATGGGGGCTATTTTAATTTTTTTTTTTATGATGCGGGTGGAAAGGGTTAAATCTCCCATTCCCTAGTGCCATGATCCCAATCCAAAGAGACCCCCTCAGCTGTTTTATTCATTGATTTAAAATATTTATTGGCCACTTCTTAGGGCAGAAGCCCTCCCATTGTTATATTAACGACGCTCCTAAAAAGTGTAGGAACACAGATCTCCCACATCACAGTTCATTTGGCCCTTATCCACACCTGATCGCTTGCATGCTTCCAAGCTCTCCCTCCACATCCTCAGTCAATGTCAATTGAAGTGATCTAAATAAACTGTACAAGGCTCAGACTCCTGTCCCTGGAACTTTGTTATCAAGCTGGTAGTTCCCAAGCTGAGCTCAACAGAAAAGATCCCTGTCTACAAAGTAGGTGGCGAATTCATCACGGTGGGCAAGACATGAGTCAGTCTCTGGGCAAAGGCAGAGTATATTTTCACCAGGCTGAATGTTTACCATCTCTGTTGGATAGTATTTGGCATGTGCTATGAATCTAATTTCCCACACAGATGCAAAAATTGGTACAGGATCCTTCTGCTTGATTTAATCTGGCACCTTCCTTTGAAGCTATAAATATTGACCCCTGTTGAAATTATGACTCTGGGCAAAGTGAAATTTGACAAGGATCAGAAGCTCAAATAGTTAGTACGTACATGCTGAAAGCGCTTCCTGCTTTACCAACCTTTCCAGCCACTAGCCAAGAATAAGTGACCCAGCATGGCGTAATGGACAGAGTGCCTGAAATGGACTGGGGAGAGCTGGGTTCAAATCCACACTCAACCTTAAAGTTGACTGAGTGTTCTTGCATCAGTCAATCTCTCTCAGCCTAACCTACCCCATAGTTTCTACAGGGAGATACAGTGGGATAACTCCAACTTAAAGCATGGGATACAAGTGTGACAAATACAAACTCATCCTTCTGTCTTCACTTTTCCACACTCTCTGCTGAAAGTGCTACACAAGGTGTATAATTAAAGAGAAGAACTGTCCCCCAGTCTAGGGTTGTGTGAGAATTTTGGGGGAACCGTTCAAGCGCGAACAGTAGTGAACTCGCCTTGTTCGGCTCATGCGAGTCTGTTCGCGATCGTTCTCCTTTTAGCTCTGTTCGCCTCTGAAACCAGAACGGTGACATCCCTACACAGGGTGGTGCTTATTACAGTGTGTTGGATTCCTAAAGGATGCATGAAGGAGAACTGTGCAGAATCAGCACAACAAGTAGTTGAGAATTATATGATCACAATATCAAATATCAAACAAATTAAAGCTGGAGCTTAGAGATACAAAAGGGATAGTTCATTTGGGCACTGCCACACAGACTGTGGCCCAGTTACGGTAACCAAATGTCATGGCTGGTTTGGGTTTCCAATTAATGCTGGCAGACAAGATGGTGTTACTATGTAGCCATAAGACACTAGACACTTCCCCTAACCCATTGGATGTGTGGCCTTTCCACACCACACACCCCTCCCCCCCCATGACATCAAAAGGCTAGGTAGGGGCACTGCAGTCTCCAGAACACATTTGTCTCTGTTGCCCAGCTACATCCCACAGCTATGTAGCACAGATCTGTATGTGTAGCAGGACTGCAGGATGCAATTGCAATAGTGAGAAGAGATTCAGGTCCCACGTACCCAGCTCAAGGAGGACAGACATTTTTCACCTCCCCAATTCGATGCCCTCCAGATATGTTGGACTACAACTCCCATCAAATAGCTTCAGGGAATTGATTTTAATTGGGAAACTGGCAGGTGGGGAGAGGGTTAACAACCTCCCCCAGCACCATGGGTCCACCAAATTAAATGCAGGAGGGGCCCAGCTGCCATTCACAGACCTTCCACATCATGTCTAGTCTGGCTATTAGATCCAAGCACATTCCGATTTTTATTTATTTATTTATTTATTATATTTATACCCCGCCTTTTTTCCTGCAAGGAACCCAAGGCAGCTTACATAATCTTCCTCCTCCTCTCCATTTTATCCTCACAACAACCCTGTGAGATAGGTGAGGCTGAGAGTCAGTGACTGGCCCAAAGTCACCCAGTGAGTTTCATGGCCGAGCGGGGACTAGAACCCGGATCTCCCAAGTCCCAGTCCAACACTCTCACCACTATGCCACACTGGCTCTCTATTTCTTTAAACATTTGTATGCTGCCTTTCTTCTGTGAGCAGCCATTCTGGCTGTGGATGATGAGAATTGCACTCCAACATATCCAGAGGCCTGGGAAAGACTGTTCGAAACTGAGGACCTCTAGCCTAGCTGAGCTCAGTTAATCTGTATAAAAGGCTCTAGAATCTAAAGTCTAGATTGTAGGATTCCCAAATGTCCCCTTCTGCTTAAGCAGATGCCCCTTTATCACAGGATGACGCAGCTGAATAGAACAGAACTAATGTCTCTATGCTTAGATTGTGGCACAGTTCCATAGCATTATACTGAAAAGTGGCACTCAAGGTAGGTAGCAAGAAATCACTGAGACAAAACTAAAGCAATACCAAATATAAAGCAGAAGATCTCGGGAGCATGATTCTGCTTCCAAAGTGCACTCTCCCCACACTTATAAAATAGTGTCTTTTCAATGCAGCCGCAGCAAATGTGGCAGTGTTGGGTGGGGGAATTGTCCAGGGGGGCTGCATGCAGCCCACATGTGATGTTACCCCCCTCCCAGTGTTACTGGCATGGCAGGAACAGTAAAATATTGGCTGGTTGACAGATGGCAACACTACACTGGGGGCTTGTTTGACCTGTCCATAGCAGTCTGTCTTGGCAAGCGTCTGGTCAGCAGTTCTCAGAGAGCTACAGAGTACAGAGAGAGACAGATGCTTAAGACAGGCACTGCCTAGTTAGGTGCAGAGAGGCTGCAGGCTTGGCTACATTTCCACATTCTAGAGATAGGGGAGATGTGGGCTGCATTCACAAGGAATGAAGGCAAACAAGGCATCTGCCCAGCATCTTCAGGTAATCTGCATTACAGCAGGGCAGGCTGATGATCTGTTGTTCTAGCATTGACATTCCAAGTGGGCAGGCAAACCATTTGACTGATGAGAGAACTCTTTGCAATCTCATACAAGGTGTTAGAAATTTGAGTACTTATAGAAGCATAATAAACAGTGCTGATTAATTATTGTATAGCTGTAGATGTCAGGCCAGGAAATCCAAAACTCCACCCTGTATTGAGAGAAGTTTTTTTTTTTTAGTCCAACAATTCATGGGAGCTCTCCTGTGACAGAGGCTTAGCTGCAGGAACAAGTATCAGGATAAATGCTGAGTTAGGCTTTCTTCTTTTCTTTTGGGACTAGTCCAGTGCATTATAATTAGAGATAGGACATTTGTCTAGAGATGGACCATTGGTCTGACCCAGTAAGGATGTTGTTGTGTTCTTATAATTAGGAAAAGAACAAGCTGGAGTGATTTGTATAAATTCTGCCTGCAACTTCCCTGTTTGGAAGGTTCTTCTGGAGCCCCATGATTAGGCTTGCCCATGGCCAGAATAAACCCCCATCTTAAATATAATTAACACAACTTTCCCATTAATACTCACAATGGAACAATTCATTATCAGTGATGGCTTGCATGCCCAGTGTTCCAGGAGCTTCATGACAGCTGCTGTAGGAATGCTGAGAGCCCATTGTATTTGGGCACAGAGTTCCTTCTCTATGCTAGAAGAGCTCAGTCGCTTTGATAGATCGCCCTCACTTCTCCATTTCACTAATCCACAAAATGTCTGCAAGAAAAACAGTGTCTCCTTGGGCCTGCCAGGTTTACCAGCTGCCTGTTGCAGTAAAGTGCATCCAAAATGATCAAGGGGTTGGAGTGCCTTCCGTATGAAGGCTAAATTGCTGGAGGATTGTTAGTTTAGAAAAAGGATGTCAGAGGGTGAGGTGACCGAAATAACTTTACAGAAGTGTGCATGCTAAAGAGACTCTGGACATAAGTTTTTCTCTCTCTTTCATAACACATAATACTAGAATGTAGGGTGCTTCCAGACAAGGCTTTTATCACACCATCACTCTGCCTCAGTCACCAAGTTTTAAGAGGGGTCCAGATGATGTGGTTTTCCACACATAACCCTCCCATGTTTTCCCACTGCTTCTTCTACCTTTTCTCTAACTGTAGAAAACCCATTAAGGAGAAAAAGATGGAAAAGCTGCACAATGTCTCCTGAGTGGTAGCACTATGAGCCCTCTGTCTGGAGGAGCCCTTGGTGTCAGTCAGCCAATGAAATGGTTTGGCAGTAGATTCAGGACAGACAAAAGGAAGTACTAATTCACACAATGCAACAGGGAAGGCTGCAGAACACATGGCAGCCTCCTTCAACCTGTTGCCCTCCAGATGTGTGGGACTACAATTCCCATCCTCTCCAGCCAGCATGGGTGTGCTGGCTGGGGATTATAGAAATTGTAGTCCAACACACCTGGAGGGCAACAAGTCAGGGGAGGCTGACTTATGACATGATGTACAGTACTTAAGGAGTGATGATAAACAATGTGATTATTGCCACTAGCTCAAAGGCCCCATCCTATGCATGTTTAGACAGGGGAAAAAAGCCTACTACTCCTAGCATGTCCCAGCCAAATTGTAGGCCTTTTTCCTGTCTAAACATGCATAGGATTGCGCTTTAAATGACTTTTTAAAAGAGAGTCCTATTCATGGCAATTACGTCTATCTGTGTTCATAGCTTGTGTACCTCTGAATGCCAGATTCTGGGGAGCAAGCAACAGGAAAGGGTTGACTTTGCTGTGCCCTGATAGTGGGCCTCCCAGAAACATTTAGCCAGCCAATATTGGAAATGGGATCCTAGACTGGATGAACCCTTGGTCTGATCCAGCAGGGCTCTTCTTATTTCCCGTTCCTCCTCTAGTATTATATTATTGTCTTCACCATACAGTTAGCTACCATGCTGGTTAGTGAAGAAGGAGAAGGAATTTTAGAATGACAAAATTGCCAATTTGGCTTCTTGCTGAAGATTACCAGTTCCTCCACGTTCCCCATGGATAGAGTGTTTTGAGCCCTATCTTCTATAGTCTTTGTGGCCTTACTTCTTTTATTCTAGTTATTGTTTCATTCCTAAGGATGCACCTTTCCAGGCGCAAAATGCAAATAATAATTAATAATAATGATAATAATCATCATTTATAGTGTGTTTTCCCTAAGTGCTCAAAACACTTAGTGCTCAAAACATGATCTCAGTAATCTTTAAAACAACTCTATAAGTTAGGCCACTTTATTATCCTCATGTTTTGTAAGTCTGAGGGAAAGTGGCTTGCCTTAGGCCACCCAATGAGTTCATGGCTGAGATATGTTCAATAGATTTCAGACTCATGGCTCCAGTGACACAGCCAGGTTTGAAAGGACTGTGGACAAGAAGTCCTCACCACCACGCCTCCTGTGCAGGCCAGTCCCCACTGTGCATTCTGCGGCTGCTCCCCACTTTTTTCCCCACCAGTCTTCCACCACTGTTGCCCCATATCCCCCTGTTGCTCCGCCACCCTCTTGGGCACTGCCAAGGGTGGCCATAAAAGAGGAAATGCATCACACACGAAAGAGGAGACAGATTTACATGATGTGCAGATGCTAATTTATATGTCTAGAATAGAGATGCACATTGCGTAACAATTTACTCTAATTTAAACAGAAATACAGAACATCTCGCTCTGGTTCGGAAGACTGTGACCAGGTAACCTAGGTGCCTGCTTGGTCTGCATTCCAGGTGCTAACTGATGATGGGCGACTTCAAGGCCCCTGCCTGCTCTGCCTCCTTATCATTCTTTATCTTTAAACCAGACTTGGACCAGACGGCCCTAACAAATATAGCACACCTACATAGAGAGGATTGTCCTTTGTAAAGTAGGACACACAAACACCCTACTGCTCCATCAGCCTCTCCCCCTCCACTCTGGTTGCTCTCCTCTCCTCCCCACAGCTTACCAGGCAGTGGCAGGAACTAGTCACTTTTTTTTCCTTTTCTTTTTTAGACATTTAAGGTGCAATCCTGTGCAAGTTTAGACAGAAACAAGGCCTACAACTCCCAGCATGCCCCAGCCAGCTATGCTGGCTGGGGCATGCTGGCAGTTGTAGGCCTTTTTTCTGCCTAAACTTGCACAGGATTGCACCCTCAGTTGGGAGAACATGCGATACAGTGAAGTGCTTGCCCGCTGCCAAGGCTCCAGCTGTGGCCGCCACCTCTATTTTCCCAGAATGCTTTTGGGCAACATGAAGATGGAGTTTATGGCTGGAGCTTCAGAAGCACTTCACTATGCAGCACACCCACCCACCTAAAAAAAATGTTTTTAAGGGATGTTGTACAGCAACTGGAGTCAGCTTGGTATGTGGCTGCCCATGCTTGGTGCTGATGCCACACCTGTTTCTTACTGCCACCACCCCATTATATGCCACCACCGCTGCTGCTGCTGCTGCTGCTGCTGTTGTTGTTTTCCCTTAGCCCCAAGCTGGAGGGCCCTGGACTTGTCCTCCAAAGTCTGGCCCTAATGGAGCCACTGCTTGCTTCATCCTCTTAACCGCTATGCTACTGCAGCTCTAACATCGACCATAGCTGCTAGTACTGACGCGGACACTATCCATGTAGTCAGGTCATCCAGACAGAAACCAGTTTGCTGCCCATCTGGAGTAATTTTCCTACCCATGTGCAAAAGAATTTTGACCCATTTGGGGGCCATAACACTTCAATCAGCCCTTATGTCTTGTAGACTCCCATTACTAGAAGCCAACATTGCACAGTGGTGACACCTAGTGGTTACCAGGGAAAAGCTTAACATGAAACACAGAACAACAATCTAACATGAACTGAGTAGGATAAGGAATGCTGAATTGCCCAAGAGAGATGTTATTCTGTGATAGCTTCCCTGGGAGATAAGAGTTTCAACTTCAAGTGGGTTAATGCTGCGACATCCCCAGTTAAAATTTCTTTTCTGTGAAAGTTAAGAGTTCATTGATTAGAACAGCAAGCTGAATCAGCAGCATTGCTTGTAGGAAGATAGATGGAAGGAACAGAAGGAGTGATTTTTAAATCCAGCCAAGTTGACTTTTCTATAGCTAAAAGAACATCTTAATAATGTCATCAACAAAAATGCATCTCCAACATACACAAACGAATAAGAAGCTGATACTCAGTTGCTCTGGGTGATCCAAATGTTTTTCTTTTAACTAGCATATCTGTTGCAGGAAGACTGCATTTTACTGCATTGTCACTACAGTATCTGTGGTTAGGAAAATGCTGTATCCTCACACGCACACACACGATTAGCATATTGAGTGCTCTGTGGAATGAGTGAGTGTCACAGACGTGTGTTGGGCAGTGCCTGTGGCATCATTGTTGATGACTGACACACAGTGTTTACTTCTTTGCTTCTTTAGCCACTGACTGAGCAATTCTCCATTATACCGTTCAGGTACAGGTGCACTGAATATAGGGACTGTATATCGCATTAGTCCATGTGGTCAGGAGCTACAACAATTCTGGCTCCCTGTTGCACAAAGTCGCAATGTGTTGTATATGGGGTGACCCTTGAAGACTGTTTGGAAACTTCAGCAAGTTCAGAACACAGCAGACTGCTAACTGGAGTGCTAGGCTGAACTCAGACTTCCCCGCCCCCCTGTTCTAAATGATCTCCACTGGCTTCCACTGTATTCCAGGCACAATTAAAGATGCTAACTTTGACCTTTAAAGACTTTAAAGTCTTGGGACTAGGGTATTGAAAGAACTGCCTTCTCCAAATGAATCTGCTTGAAATTTAAGAACTGCATCGGGGGGCTCCAGTTATCTACACTGGCAGGAGTTAGGTGCCTGGGGAAAGGGTCTTTTCAGTGGTGGCATCCCCTAGGCAGGTGAGGGAGACATCAATGATTTTATTGTTTTGACAACAGATTAAGACCTTTTTTTATTCTCCAAGGCCTTTAGTGGTTGATTTTATTGCTGCTTTTATTGAATTCCACTCTGTTTTAAGATTTAAAATAATAATTTAATTTTAGTTCACATTGCATTGCTTCTTCTTTTTCTGTGATTTTATGATGCTTTTGATGTTTTTACATTTGTTGCAAGCCACTTTGACCATTGTTAGTTGAAAAGTGGCATAGAGATATTTTAAATAATTCAGCAACAGGTTTGTAAATGTTCACTTGCCTTTGGGAGCAGGCTTGGAAAGAAAGTGGCCAATAAGGAGTTATGTTGCACTGCTAAATAAGATTGTGGGAGCCAGCTGACTCAGAAATAATGGTGGGCCAAGGAGTGAACATCTGAATATAAGAAGAGCCCTGCTGGATGAGACTAAAGACCTATCTGTGCTACTTTGTTTTTTTTGTCCTGGTTTTTTTTTCTGTTTTTTTTTTATTTTTTATTTTAAAAATTTCAAACAATTTATAAGACAACTAAATAACAAACATACAACTTATATAGTGCTCCCATCACCACGGGGCCAAAGAATACATTCTATCTCTATATAATCTATTGTTATTCATTATTCCAAAAATACAACATATCTTGACATGGCATGCTCCCTTTCTCCTTATTTAACACAAAATCCAAAAATAAACCCCAGATATCCTTAAAACTGTTTTTCTTTCATTGTCCCCTTTTACATTTGATATTACAAGTTAACATATCGTTTAAAGCCATATCCCCCACTTCTTTATACCAGTCAGTGATAGAGAAAACTTGCTGAACTTTCCATTTCCTTGCTATCATTAATCTACCCGCCGTTAACAAATTTACAATTAATTCTTTAACATTTTGAGGACCAGCCACCTTTTTGGTTATTGATAACAATGCTAATTTAGGACAAACTTCCAAATCAGTACCAACAATTTCTGATATTTCTTCAAAAATCATTTCCCAAAAATCCAATACATTTTTACAACTCCACCACATATGAGCATAAGTACCCAGCTCCTGACAACCTCTCCAACACATTGGAGAACATTTATTATCAATTTTTTTTATTCTCACCGGAGTCAGGTACCATCTCCAAATTAACTTATAGAAATTCTCTTTTATCCTTATTGACATATTTTTCAATATTCGCCTATCCCATATCTTATTCCACTCTTCTTTTGCTATTTCCTCTTCAAACTCTGTATCCCAAACTATCTTAATTTTCCTCTTGCTCTTCTGATTTCTGAATCATTTTATATATCATCTTTGTAATACCTCTAGCTGATACATTCCCTTCTATAAGTTCTCTAGACATAACCAACTGCTCAAATGCGGTGAATTCTCTTTCATGCTCCTGTCTCCTCTTCCATTTCTTTCCCCATTGAACTAATTGGATTAAATTTAGCCACGAAATTCTTCCTGGACCAACCCTTTCAATTATTTGTTGCCTTGTCTCCATTTTATCCAGCCAGTCCATTAATCTAATTACCTTTTTCTCTCTCTAAATTCGTTCCAAATGTCTAACGTTCTCTGGAAAGTCCTCCATTACCACCACTGGAGTAAGCGGTGATATACCTGGTATAAATATTCTTGTTTCTATTCCAATTATCTGTGCTACTTTGGATGGGTTGGGCTCAGTCCTGGGGCAAATTAGGGGCACATCTGTTTAGAAAAGTCAGTAGGCAAGCAAAAGGTCAAAAGCACAGTATTACCAGTCTAGAAAAAGGGCAGCTCAAAAGCAGGGTCTTATCAGGAATCCAGGGATCAGCACAGCAGCACAAGAAAAATCATTCCAAGGTGAAGCCAGGTCAAGGAAGCAAGATTTCAAGATACTAGGAGCTGAAATAAAGGTGCTGTTCCAGCAACTAGCAGGTCTCAACTGAAGGCCTATATAGCCAAGTTTCCCAACCCACACCCAGAAAAAGCTGCAAGCCAGTAATCTAAGCTTCAGAGCTTCCCAATTTCTGAGGGGACCCTGGCTCCTGAGTAGATGTTTACTCTTTAGGCCTTGAGGCACACGTTTCACCTCACAGTAGTGGCCTGTGCCTGCACCTTCTGGCATCGGTGCTCTCTTGGGCTAGGAAGTTGCTCAGCCACCGCCTCTGACACTACGGGGGAGGCACATACCTCAGGGACCACATCCATGGATTCCTCAGGGTCCATCACTGTTGAAAGGCCTGGTGCAGCTTCCGTACAGATGTTGGATGGGTCTGGGGTAGCACTAGCATCAGGGGGTTCCACAAGGTCTTCAGGCTCTGCAATGTCAGGCTCTTCATCTGAAAAGTCATCCTGGCCTGGGTTTGGGTCAGGCATGACACTATCTAATCCAGCATCCTGTCTCCCACAGTGGCCAACCAGATGCCTCCGGGAAGCCCACAAGCAGGATATGAGGGCAATACCTCTTTCCTGCTGCTGTTCCCCAGAGCTGAAGGCTTGTCCCTGAGACTTTTGCTAAATCTCTGAGAAGCTAATAGTAAACGAGAAAGATTGTGTTACTCCATAACTGACCTGCAGGCTGCAGCTTCTCTTTAAGTTCTGGTGCATGAATTGTGAGTGTTGAATCCAGGATACTGGACTTAGATTTTATCTTCTGTCCGGCAACTGTTGATGTTGTTTTGGGATTCTTTCAAGGAACGGGGCCATCTTACTAGCTAGTGGTTTGTAAATGGCGCCATCTGACAAAGAGATGAGGGGAGGCTGCTTACAGGGAGTAAGAGCTCTCAGGTGTGATGCATCCTACCTGCTGAGAAAGAAAGGTAGCTGTGAAGCCTAGCCTCCTGTATGGATGTCAGGATGTTTTTTCTTTGTTTGCTTTCTCCCGTGACAGTGTGTGATTAATTTTCTTTCTGTAGATGATGGATCTGTTGTTTTCACTCCATTCTCCCCTTCCTTCCGGATGGATTTATGGCCTGTTGTAAGCGGCTATTGATATATTTTGCTGCTGGTCTTTTTCCTTTTTCAAAAAAAGTCACTTTGAAAAGGCAAATTAAAATGAATAGAAAGTGTCGGGCAGGCCCAGAGGGTAGAGTCTTTGTAGCTGAGTCTTTAACATTTCTCTGCCAAGCTGCATCTTAGAGCTCAGCAGCATCTCAGGAGAGCCAGTGCTTTAGGATAAAAGCCAGTTTCAGTCAAAATCTTTGCATTCATGAACCTGGACCCAAGCCAGAAACCCACTGTCCAGAGATCCCAAGCATAGAAGACACATTTTATAGAGAGCATGAGTAGAGATCACTGAATGTCCTGGTGTATGTGTATGGTCCTGCCCTTTATGAGAGAGACCATGGGTCAGTGGTAGAACCCATGCTTTGTATGCATAAGGTCCCAGGTTCAATTTCTAGCATCTCCAGTTTGTAAAGCGATAAGGTAGCAGCCTCCGCTGGATAGCCGGCCATTGCCAGTCAAAGTAGAAGACAGTGCTGGGCTAGATGGACAAATACTCTGACCTGGTATAAGGCAGTTTCCTATGTTCCATATCTAGGTCTTGTATTTTTATTTATTACATTTCTATACCACCCAATAGCCAAAGCTCTCTGGGTGGTTATAGCGATAGCCAAAATGGAGGATCGTTAATCCTGCTTTGTGGTACAGAGGAGACCCAGAGGCAGGAGCAGACATGCCCTCTACCTTATAGATTGCAAGTAATAAAGGTACATTTTCACTAACTCAGCATGTTAAGCACCCCTCGGGTGCTAACCTCTTATAGAAATGTTGATTTCTTTAACACCTCCAGATATATTACTTGGTCTGTGCACACACTGCAGACTGTGCTGTCTTCTTCCATGGTAGGTAGTGAAATGCCTGTCATTATGAAGCAGGAGGGCCCATATATTCCAAGGGCCTTTCAGAGTGCAAATGCATTTCTTGGTGTCCTGTGCACAAAAACCAATAGGTATATCCCACTGTGGAACCCAACCTTGGTAAAGTTTGTGAACCTAGTGTCAGAAGTGGGGTGGAGTGGGGTGATGTGATGAGATGAGATGAGCGGGAGGTACAGTGATGTCCCCAAGTGCAATGCTTTTCTTTTCCCCACAAAAGTGTATACCTGTCATTCATTTATATGGGAAGGTGCAGGGCAATTCAACTTACATGTAAATCCAGGCTAAGCTGTATAACCAAGAGAAAAATCTGTGCCTAGATGTGAGTTTCAGGGCAGTACAGAGCATCCAAACATATTGGATAAGTCCATGTCTGCACTGATGTCATCGCCAAAATAAGTGCTTTCAGTATGCAGTTAATACATACTGCAGCGTGTCTCAATCTGCCATTTTTCTGGCACAGTTTACACAGGCAAATCTTAGACCATTTTCTTTTGTTAGGCTTTTCTTTTGTTAGCTTCAATGGACTTGACTCCATGGTAAATTCAAGAAGACAGTTTTGAGATGTTACAGAAAAACACGTGGCTGCAAGACAAAATAGTACACAAAAATGCCTGATGAATTCTGGCTACAGGAAATAGTGCATATTGTGTAGTATTTATGAGTTGGTTGAGCAGAAGATACAACATTGTATAATTTAGGAGCAGGAATATTATTTTCTGTGTAATGTCATTAAGAGAGTAGTAAGAAAAAACATTTCTCAGATCAGTCCATTCTACATATTAAACTTATGGAATTTGCTGCCACAAGATGGTGATGGTCACTAGTTTAGATGGCTTTAGACAACTTCATGAGGACAAGGATCTCAATGGCTACTACTCATGATGGCTACCAGGCCCAGCCCAACATCTTTTGCCACCGCAAGGAAGGCAGCAGTGCTGCCGCTGCCGCCGGCCTGCTCACCCGCCCTCCTGCTTGGCCGGCCGGCCGTCTGGCCAGCCCTTCCCTGACTTGCTCGACCAGCCAACCTGCCTGGCCGCTCACTCCTTCCTGCCCACTCTCTCCTGCCTTGTGCCCCAGCTGCAGTGCTCTCATAAGAGGTTGGCCAATCTATCATGGGAGCCCCGTGGCTGGGGCACAAAGTGGGAGCGAGTGAGCAGGTGAGCAAGTGACCAGCTGGGCCGGCTGGCCAAGTAAGTGAGAGAGCAGCTTGCTGGCCAAGCAGGTAGGTAGGCAGCCCGTGGTAAGAAGAAGTGGCGTCGGCAGCTGGCGGTGCACCCAGCAGGTTGCTCTAGAGCAGTGATGGCGAACCTTTTTGAGCCCGAGTGCCCAAACTGCAACCCAAAACCAACTTATTTATTTCAAAGTGTCAACACTGCAATTAAACCTGAATACCGAGGTTTTAGTTTTAGAAAAACAACCCATACAGTTGTCCGAACTAATTAACATCTTTTGTCTTAAAAGAAAAACACAATAACAGAGCTTTCAATGATACAAACAGTTTTTTGTTGGAAAAAAAATCAACTCAAAAAATTATTATAGTACTACATTGTACACATAGCCTGAAGGGAATTTATACAAACTTTTTAAATAATTAGGCACATGTATTTTTGGATAAGGGATTCTCAACTTGTAATATGATTATATGCCAGACTGAAATTGTATGGGGCAAGCTTTACCCCGGGTCCTTTCCCTGCTTCTACAGGTGTCGGATTAGTAAAAGTAAAAGTCAACCTGTACTAGGATGAGCAAGATAAACAAGAAAACTAAACGTGCTTAACACATTTTAAACACTTTATGTCTTGGACTGCAAACACCGCATTAGGTAAAAGTTTGCATTGGACATGCTTTTGCACAATTAATGTGATTTCTGCTATTGCATGCATGCTGATAATTTGTCAAACCTTGGCTCATACTCCGTTAGTTTGAGAGCAACACATGGAGCACTCAGGTCAACTGTTAGGGCTTTACATCCAAGCCATGCTCTGTGCATCATTCTTCAAAATCTTTTAAATGTGATAACAATGTAGAAAAGAATTCTGTAACAGGAATTCTAGAATAAAATCATTCTGTTCCACGCTGTGAGAAAGGACAAGATCATTAGTGTTTTGCAGAAGGGGACAGTCTTTTTGCGATCCGGTGACCAATGGCTCAAGTGCCCACAGAGAGGTCCCTGCGTGCCAGCTGTGGCACCCGTGCCATAGGTTCGCCATCACTGCTCTAGAGAGAGAGCCCTGCCAGTTGCTTTCTTGCTTTGGAAAATGCCACAGCGGGATAGCGGTTGGCAGGGCTCTCCAGAACACCTGCTGAAGGTGGCGTGGAAGCGGCAGCAGGCCCTCCTCACTGGGGCAGGCTGGGAAAAGTGGCACAATTCACTGCTCTTCCTGCTCCACCGCCTGATGTGGGCACATCAGCCCACGTGATGGTAGGGCTGGCCCTGATGGCTACAGGCAAACTCCAGGTTTCAGAGTCATTGTCTGAATACCAGGACCTTGGAAGCAGCAGTGGAGACAGCTATTGCTTTCATGCCCCACTTATGACCTTCCCAGGCAGGGCTGGCCCTAGGATAGAGTGCCTTTGGTGTCCTCCCCCTGGTCAGTTTTGTCAAGTTATGTGGCATGTGCAGAATTGCAAAATCTAGCAAAGTAAAGCTGTGGTTGTTCTACTGGTTTTTGGTTTTTATCTAGAACAAATGGAAATTGTAAAAGAAACATACTTTAAAGCTAACTGATGGAAGTCCATTTTTGCAGTTAGTATCCACACAACCTGTAGAGGGGTGGGGGCTGGGAAGGTTAGAGACACTGCTTTTTTTCACCCCAGCTCACAGCAGACAGTACACTCAACAAACACTGAGCCACTGAACTTAGCTCAGCACCCCCTTCAGCTCGGTGCCCAGGGCATGTGCCCAGTTTGCCCACCCCTAAGCCCAGCCATATTCCCAGAGGCATCTGGTGGGTCACAGGATGCTAGACTAGACAGATGCTAAACTAGATGAACTGTTGTTCGCTTCCAACAGGTATTTTTTTATATATTAAGGTATTTCATGGTATTTAAAGTACTCCACATCTTGTCATGTGACTACAGACATTTGTGTTCAGACTTGGCCAAAAAATTGTGAGAAAATGCATAAAAGCCACCACCTGGGGCTAACCATTTCCAAAAACAATTCCCCAACTTCATTAGTTTGAATATATAGTTCCTATTGATTTCAATTTTTTCCCCTAAATTTCACTACCCTAATTCACCCCTTTCAAGGGTGCTAGCCTAATTGCTGTAGCTTGGCACAAACATGCTTCCCTAGATGATTCATTTTTCATTAAACCTAGTATCCACCCCCACTTTATTACTGTAAGCCCATGTATAATTGTGGTTTCAGATACCACACGTATCACAGACCCAGACACTAAAGTGAAATGGAGTAGTTTATAGTATGGATACTACCAAAGGCTGTCCTGTTGACATTGCTCAAAGAATGTAGTTATTTTAGTGGGCAGGAGTGTGCCAGTAGGAATGCGTAGTTAAACCACAGCACAGAAGTGGTGGCATCTAAGCTCCATGGTGAGGTTTTTAACAATGAAGGGCATTGTTATACTGTTGCAATATGCTAAAACGGTCCGGCTTGTGCAAGGTGATTTTGACAGCATGAGCCACCTTTCCCCAAATTGGTGCCCTCCAGATGTGTTGGCCATACTGGCTGGGGATGATGGGAGTTACAGTCCAACACATCTGAAGGGCACCAGATTGGGGAAGGCTGGCAGTACCCAATGAGCGTGTCTGCTTGTAAGTTTGTATGCATGAACCTCACCATGGAGCTTAGATGCCACCACTTCTGTGCTGTGGTTTAACTACGTATTCCTACTGGCACACTCCTGCCCACTAAAATAACTACATTCTTTGAGCAATGTCAACAGGACAGCCTTTGGTAGTATCCATACTATAAACTACTCCATTTCACTTTAGTGTCTGGGTCTGTGATACGTGTGGTATCTGAAACCACAATGGATAAAGCACAAGATTGTAGCAGGGTTGCCAGTTCAGTTGTCCTGAAGTCTACAGTTTTACTTAGATGAAGCAGCCAAGTTACAGTGTAAGGGCTTGTCTGTCCTTCATTCTTCTTCCTGCACTGTTCAGTGCAGGGTGCAACATTCCCTATATTCCAAACTGGTTTCCCATTTTCCTCATACTGAAGTGGTATAGCAATGTCAACAGTTTCACCAGCAAGAACATTATTCACCAAGAACAGTGTAATGTGCTCCTGGAACAGTGATCAGTGAAACAATGATCATCATCCCAACCTGGTTTGTCTTGCCTTGGTCCTTCTGGAGAAAAATTAATTAAAAATAGGGAGAAAAGCAATATCTCTCCAATACTATTCTATGGTAAACACTCTATATCAGGGCTCTCCAACCTTGGGTCCCCAGATGTTGCTGGCCTACAGTTCCCAGCATATCCAGCCAGCATCAGAATTCAGCTTCAGTTTATTAGCCCCCATCCAAACCACAACTGCATCCAGGCACCGGTTCAGAACATGCACAGCCTCTCCAATTCAGATGTCACAGAGAATTAGAGCAGGGTGTCACTAGCATACTGATGACACCTTGCCCCAAACCTCCTGATGACCACTCTGAATCACAGAATCATAAAATAGTAGAGTTGGAAGGGGCCTCTAAGGCCATCGAGTCCAACCCCCTGCTCAATGCAGGAATCCAAGTCAAAGCATCCCTGACATATGGTTGTTCAGCGGCAACTTGAATGCCTCCAGTGTTGGAGAGCCCACGACCTCCCTAGGTAGTTGGTTCCATTGTCTTATTGCTCTAATAGGAAATTTTTCCTAATGTCCAGGCAGAACCTGGCTTCCTGTAACTTGAGCCCATTATTCCGTGTCCTGCAATCTGGCATGATCAAGAAGAGATCCTGGCCCTCCTCTGTGTGACAACCTTTCAAGTACTGGAAGAGTGCTATCATATCTCCCCTCAGTCTTCTCTTCTGAAGGCTAAACGTGCCCAGTTCTTTCAGTCTCTGCTCACAGGGCCTTGTTTCCAGTCCCCTGATCATCTTTGTTGCCCTCCTCTGAACCCTTTCCAGTTTGTCTACATCCTTCTTAAAGTGTGGTGCCCAAAACTGGACGCAGTACTCAAGATGAGGCCTAGCCAGTGCTGCATAGAGGGGAACTAGTACTTCATGCAACTTGGAAGCTATACTTCTATTAATGCAGCCCAAAATAGCATTTGCCTTTTTTGCAGCCACATCACATTGTGCACTCATATTCAGCTTGTGATCTACAACAATTCCAAGATCCTTCTCACTTGTAGTATTGTTGAGCCAAGTATCCTCCATCCTGTAACTGTGCATTTGGTTTCTTTTTCCTAGGTGCAGAACTTGGCATTTATCCCTATTAAATTTCATTCTGTTGGTTTCAGCCCAGTGCTCCAGCTTTGAATTTTGTTTCTGTCTTCCAGAGTATTAGCTATTCCACCCAATTTTGTGTCATCTGCAAATTTGATAAGCATTCCCTGCACCTTCTCATCCAAGTCATTAATAAAAATCTTGAAGAGCACTGGGCCCAGGACCGAACCCTGCGGTACCCCACTCATTACCTCTCCCCAGTTTGAGAAGGAACCATTGATAAGTACTCTTTGAGTCCAATTCTGTAGCCAATTGTGGATCCACCTGATAATTGTTCCATCTAGCCCACTTTTGGCTAGCTTGCTAATCAGGATATCATGAGGCACTTTGTCGAAAGCTTTGCTGAAGTCAAGATATATTATGTCCACAGCATTCCCACAGTCCACAAGGGAGGTTACCCGATCAAAAAATGAGATCAGATTGGTCTGGCAGGATTTGTTCTTGACAAATCCATGTTGGCTTCTAGTAATCACTGGATTGTTTTCAAGGTACTTGCAGACTGACTGCTTTATAATCTGCTCCAGAATTTTAGGGATTGATGTCAGACTGACTGCTCTGTAGTTCCCAGGTTCCTCCTTCTTGCCCTTTTTGAAGATAGAAACAACATTAGCCCTCCTCCAGTCATCTGGCACTTCACCTGTCCTCCATGATTTCTCAAAGATAATAGACAGTGGTTCTGAGAGTTCTTCTGCCAGTTCCGTTATTACTCTAGGATGCAATTCATCTGGCCCTGGAGATTTGAACTCATTCAAAGTAATCAGGTGTTCCTTGACCATTTGCCTATCAATCTCAAGCTGCAATCCTGCCCCTTCAGCTTGTACTTCAGGTTTGCCAGGGGGGACATAGACCCTCTTTTGGAAGAAGACTGAGCCAAAGTAAGAATTGAGCACTTCTGCCTTTTCTTTGTCATCTGTTATCATTTTGCCATCTTCATTGCGTAGTTGGACCACCATTTCTCTCCTCTGTCTTTTACTATGCACGTATCTGAAGAAAGCTTTATTGTTGCTTTTAGCAACTCTCGTTAGCCTCAGCTCATTCTCAGCTTTAGCCTTCCTGACACCATCCCTGCAATTCTGTGCTACCTGCCTGTACTCTTCCCTTGTAGCCTGGCCTTCCTTCCACTTCCTATATGTGTCCTTTTTTGTTTTCAGGTCGTCTCTGAGCTTTTTGGGAAGCCACATTGGCTTCTTCTGTTGCCCTCTGCCTTTTTTTCCTTGTGGGAATTGTTTGTAATTGTTGCCTTTAGAATTTCCTTTTTTAAAAACTCCCACCCATCTTAGACTCCTTTTCTCATTAGAGTCGCTTGCCATGGGACCTTACTTATCATTCTTCTGAGTTTATTAAAATTGGCTTTCCTAAAATCCAGGGTACGCGATTTGTTTTATTACATTTCTATACCACCCATTAGCTAAAACTTTCTGGGTGGTTCATAAAACATAAGTCAGCTGTTCTGAGTCAGCTTTTGACTTGCTAGCCAATAGGTACTGTCAAATGCATTGCAAAGGTAGAGTGAAGTCCAGCTTGAGCTATGCGAGACAACCTGCAGCAAGTCCTGATTTGCATATATGTTTTTATATGTAGTATGCACCCTTTTAGCCACAAAAAAGAAGAAGAAGAAGAAAAAGATGGTGAAGGACAGCTGTAAACAGGGCCCAGCTAACCTGTCTGCTACCTGTGCTCAGTCAACAAGGATTGAATGGGGGCGGATGTTGACGCAGAGCTACAAAGTAACTGACTTGCCCAGTACTCATCTCCACCCTCTTTGCC
Source organism: Shinisaurus crocodilurus (assembly GCA_021292165.1). Taxonomy (NCBI): domain Eukaryota; kingdom Metazoa; phylum Chordata; class Lepidosauria; order Squamata; family Shinisauridae; genus Shinisaurus; species Shinisaurus crocodilurus. The sequence continues at coordinate 223,892,433 of CM037877.1, forward strand.
TTCTTTGATTCTCTCTACTTTTGAGTCCATCAGGTGCCACCCAGACCCACTGTTTGTTTTCCCATTTGTGCCTGGGCAGGAAGCTGAGTTGCCAGACAATGGGCATAGTCGCTGATGACTGGAAAAGAAAGGGAAAAGATTTACTGATGTGGGTGGGTTGGCCAAGGGGCTTGTGTTCATTGCTTTAGAAGCCGCTGTCATTGTCCTGACTTTTCAACAGCCGTGAAGGCAAGTACAGGCAAAGAAAAAGAAGAAGTCCTAGTTCTTTATGGACACAAGATGGTTTTTGTGGGGTGGGGGGAAACAAAACAAAACAAAGGTGTCCAGACACTCTTTGATGTTCTGTAATCTGTATCTAAGATTTCTGTAGCTCCTAGGTTGATAGGTTAGGTACTATTTTCTAACCGAGGCAGAGGAGGTATGTTACTGGGTTCTGAAATGCTATCATTGTTTTGACATAATTGATGCATCTCTGGCTCTGGGAAGCACTGGGGGCCATTCTGCATGATCAAAGAAAGCAAGCTTCAACAGTATTTTATACTTAATACACATCTTTTAAAAGGGACAATAGAACTATATATAGTCTAGCACGTAATGGCAGTGGAGTGGATAGCCCTGTTTCAGAGATCATGTTCACCTTTTTGTAAAGGGAAAGGAAATGGACTGGAGCAATGGAGAGGGGAGATCACATCCTGTAAAGGATGAATGTACAAACAAAAAATAGTCGGATAACAGCATTTGTCAAATAGTGGGGCATAATGGGGGGGGCAACATTGCTGCTATTAGAATTTGTATTTTTAAGGGCTACATGTGTACTCCTGCATGTAAATGGTATGACAGAGGAAAGGTTGTATCATTTTATGCCCATGACACGTGAGAAACCATATTCCACACAACAATTGGAGGTGTCTCCTTCTGAGGGAAGTGTTGCATTTTCCAAAGTACAAAATGCTGTGGTTTAAGTGCTGGGAAAATGTGGCAACCCAGCAACAGAAGTGCTACACATCATCATCATCATCATCATCATCATCATCATCATCATCATCATCATCATCTGTTTAGATTCCCCACAACAAATGAGTAACAACTGCAAATTTATTTTGGATGCTGTCTGGAATGATCCTAAAGCAGCTCACTGCTGAGATAGGTTATTTATAATATAACATTATTGTCTCCTGGAGCCACATTACCTAATACATGTCCAGGTGAGGGTTCAAGACACTACTTGGGTGAACATTCCCATGATTAGGGTGTCCAGATGCAAAAGAGGACAGGGTTCTTTCACCTTTAGTTGTTGTATAGAAGAGGGATTTTCATCAGGTGTAACATGTCAAGTAAGCTACTACTCCTGAATTTCCCTTTTCTATACAACTATTAAAAGTGCAGGAGCCCTGTCTTCTTTTGCATCTGAACACCCTAATTCACATGGACAACATACCATTTGAGCTGGACAGTTCTACCTTCAGTATCAGAGGCGGTATGCCTATGTGTACTCCAGTTGCTGGGGAACATGGGCAGGAGGGTGCTATTGCACTTATGTCCTACTTTTGAGTTTCCAACAGGCAGCTGGTTGGCCACTGTGTGAACAGAATGCTGGACTAGATGGATGCTTGGTCTGATTCAGCACAGCAGAGCTCTTCTTATGTGAATATGGATATAGCCAGCAGGAATTTCTGAGACTGTAAAGCCTGTATTGGGGCAGTGCATTTCTTCCAGTTGTTACTAAATCCTAAATGACCTCTGACACTTGTGAAACCGCATTCCACACAACCTAACTTCAAAAAAGAGATTCGACTCCCAATCAATCTCACCCAACTCTTACAGCCCAATCTCACGCATGCTTACTCAGAGATAAGTGCAACTGGATTCAGTGGGACTTACTCCCTAGTAAGTGCATGTACGATTGCAGCCTCAATCCTGCCCCATCTCATAATGTGTGTCTCATTTCTGATTGGAATGTACAGCCTTCTGTCGTGAGATTAAAGAACCTCTTGGTCTTCACTGCGCTCTTCCTGTGAAGACAATTGGGGATTGTTTTATACCTTTGAAGAAAGAGTGTTTGAAAACTACTTTGGGACATGCTGAGCTATACTTTATAAAGCAGAAAAGCAAATCCCATTTCATGTTCCACAGAGATACCTGCCAAGCCTTTTCTCAATATAAATCACTCTGGGGTGTTAAGATCCATGCAAACTAGTTCACACCTCCAAGTGAATTATTGCTTTCTATTCCAACTTGAATGGGGTTATGTATGTTTTTGGGACTGGAGCTAGGAGAGTGCTCCTTCTCTTACTTATTTTGGCAGAGAATGCAGCGTCTGGGAGAAGAGTGATTTTAAAAGGCCAGGCTCAGGCACCGTCTCGCTTTTTAAGCAGGTGTCAGATTATGACATGGTTTTCCCCTTCTCAGGGCAACTGCTCTGCAGATGTCTCATTATTTCTAAAAAAGAGTGAATGGCCTGGAAACCATTTGCCTGGACACTTTAGGCTGCCTTGTTCTTTATAGTCAGACAGTCATTCAGTTCCAACCCCCACTCTCACCCCAATTTATTGTACACTTGGCACCACTATCTCTAGCCCACTCAATTTTGGGGTCCATTTCCCTGCTGAAGTTGCTTTTATCTGCCAAGACTCAGAGAAATCTCTGTGTAGCTCCACTTCATCTGAACGAGGAACAAAGCTTTGCAAAAGTGCCGCGAGTCAAGCTTGGAAGAAATGGCAAGGCAGGGCATCAAAGAACAGAAAGCTCTTGGATTCTTGGCATAGGATGGGCAGGAGCACAGCCTTTGAACTCCAAAATCATATAATAGACCTGCTCTTACTTCAAGCATGCAATGACAGGGGAACAATTCCCCCCCACCGCCCACAACTCCTGATGTTTCTCAGTGAGAACCTTGAAAATTAACACACTCTTAGTTAACAGCAGTTCAGAGTATTAAGGACCAATGGGAAACATTGTTCATGACAACATTCTACTATGGGGATGCACATTCCTGTTCACATCAAGGAGCAACCGTTTATCTCGTTTATCTCCACATTGGCCTTTCTTCACAGTAAGATCTTCAATGCAGGCCCTTCTTCATAGATTTCGTAGATCATAGAGTTGGAAGGAGCCTACAAGGCTATCGAATCCAACCCCCTGCTCAATGCAGGAAACTAGAGGAGGGGTCTCCCATCCAAGTAATAACCAGGCCTGACCCGGCTTAGCTTTCCACAATCAGACAAGCTGAGACAGCGTGAGCCACAGGCCTGTATGTACCTTTGAAGTGTGGCAGGTAGCTACAGAGGAAAGGGTCTCCAACACCATGGTGGCACCCTGACTGTGGAATACTCTCCTCACAGAGGCTCACCTGATGCCTACCTTGTATGTCATTTCAGCCGCAGGCAAGGACTTTTTATTTTACCAAGCTTTTTAACCATCTGAATTGCTTTTATGGTGTTTTTGTTTGTTTTTGGTTTGTTTCTGCCGACTGCTTTTTTGCTGCTCTTTTAAATTGTGCTGTTCTTGTTTTGATTTTATTGTAATGTTATTTTTTTGTAAGCCACATATACATCCCTAAAATAAAATAAATAATAAAATTTAAAAGATCATGTATATCTTATCCATTAGGCCTAGATAAGCATCACAATGCAGATGCAAATGTGTTCTCTCATCCATTTGCATTTGCACAGAGCTTTCTTCCTGGACCATAATGAACATCTTTTTGGCTCAGACATTATGCCAAGGGATGGATGAATTGGTCAACTTTGGTTTCTCATTTTTCCAATCTTAAGTTGGGTTCATCCCAAACTTTGAGAATTTAAAAAAAAAAATTGCATGAAAACTTCTATGCATTTGTGCATGCATTTTTCCTGATATATGAATTTTTGTATGCAGTTTTGCCTAATATACAGATTTTCAATTTTTTTTTCTAATGTAATACGTACATTAAAAAATTTTTTTACTAATATACACCTCTTGGTGTGCACATTTCTCCAATATACACATTCTGATATGGATTTTTTGATTGAAGAACTCTATTGCAAAAGTTGGAGAACTGAAATTTTTTAAGGATAGCTGAATTTGTTTGCATATTGGTTCAGAAAAATGCAAATTAGGTAAGTCTGAATTAAAATGTGAACCTAATCAAATTTTCCCCATCCCTAATTGTGCCACAAGTCCATAACATCTTGACTCTCCTCTAACATCCTGATCTTAAACATTTACGCCATTCCATTCTACTACTACTACTGTGACTACACCTAGTTATGTTTAATAGTTAGGCTGGGATGGGAACCAAAGGTTGAGCCAAATACTTTTGTTTGTTTATGATACATCTGCGTGATACACGTTTTTGCATGTATAATATGCTGTGGCATAATGTTGGCAGCTTTCTGTACACAAGGCACATAGACATGGACAGTGGTATATGACACTGTCTATGTATACCATACATACCACCAGAGTGTATATATAGTGTGTGTGCACCTCTGGTCTAAGGTTAGGGTGGCCACTTATGAATCACCAAAAAAGAGGACATGAATCACCAAAAAAGAGACTGATGTATGTAAAATTTGCATATGCTAATTTATATGTCTCGATGCACATTTAGAAATTGTTATACTTTAAATAGAAATACAGAACAGCTCACCATAGTGTGGAAGACTGTGACCAGGTGACCTGTGTGCCTTGCTCAATATGCTGTCCAGGTGCTGTTGATGGGCAACTTCAAGGCCCCAGCTCTTCCTTCTGGTGGTTCTTTATCTTTAAACTGGACTAGGGCTTCAAATAGAGGACACAGTCTACTGGTAGCCCTTCAAATAGAGGACTGTCCTTTGTAAAAGTGGGCATCTGCCCCTCCCCCCCATGTGAAGTAAGTGCAAGCCATGCATGTGATGCAGCAAGCATTGGTCTTAAAGAAAATCAAGGGAGGAATTCCACCTTGAAGCTTGTTGCTCATCTGTGGTGCGCACTCTTTAAAGATTTGTCAGCAAAAATCTTGGCAAGGGGAGCCTTGTTTTAGGCAACTTTCTCCAAGATCTCTCCCTCCTCTGAGATGCATACTTTGGCCCCAATTGAATTTAACTTGGAAGGGACTCTTTGTGCAGTAAACTGAGTGAAGTCTGATTAAAGAGCACATTCCTAAAACAGATAAACAAACAATCAAATCGATGCAAACCAGCCTCCTAACTTATATTCTTTTCCACCAATTATCAATTAATCTTTCCTGAAAATGTCTAGAATACTATTATGAGAAAAGTGAGAGGGTATTTATTTATTTATTTATTTAATACATTTTTATGCCGCCCAATAGCCGAAGCTCTCTGGGTAGTTAATTGGAATGGACCTAGGCAAACCTCATCACATGATATGCAAAGTGTAGTTTGATCAAAGTTGCCACCCTTTTTTACTGGCCCTGCTCCTGTGCCATTAACAGCAACCTGACACACAGAAATTCAGAAGTAAAGTTTTTCCCGACATAGAGATAAGTGGTGGAAAAAGCTCCCCCCTGCTTCATTTCTGTTTGTCAGGCTATGTGTCTAGCACAGGAGCAGGGCCAGTTAAACAATGGTGACACCCCTAGGTCCTTAAAGTAAGTAAATCAGTCAGTCAGTTTTATTGCATATAACTTTAGGTTCTTACATTTTTGCCAAAGAGAGAGAGAGAGAGAGAGAGAGAGAGTCACAGAAAGAAAAAGGTTGAACAAGCCACTCAGATCAATTCATCATGAGCATAAGATTTTAGAACCTTTGCTCCCTTAAAGTCACAGTCCTACTACAATTCTGTATGAGAGCCAGTGTGGCATAGTGGTGAGAGTGTTGGACTGGGACTTGGGAGATCCAGGTTCTAATCCCCGCTCGGCCATGAAACTCACTGGGTGACTTTGGGCCAGTCACTGACTCTCAGCCTAACCTACCCCACAGGGTTGTTGTGAGGATAAAATGGAGAGGAGGAGGATTGTGTAAGCTGCCTTGGGTTCCTTGCAGGAAAAAAGGTGGGGTATAAATATAATAAATAAATAAAATATGTAACCAACAAAAAATATATGCACAACTTTGAATTTGAGAGCCAGGGTATGTCGTTTTCCTTCTAGTCTAGACACATTTAAAAAGTTGTTTGATGATGCAAGTTTGAGGGCTTAAGATAGCGCTATAATTTATTTATTTTCACAAGATGATTTGAAAAGACTACAATAGGGTTTACAGAATTTTAAAAGAAGCATCCAGATTTTTACCTATTCTAGTCAGTATCATTAAGATACTGTACTTCAGAAGTGGAAATGCCATACATAAGGTCAGTGGCAATATGGTATTGCAACTATCCTGTTAGATTTGGCTCTGGGGAAAACCTGATTTAAATGCCTGCAATAGGGTCACCAACTTTTTCTTTTCCTGGTGAGCCTCCTGTGCCTTTAACATGTGTGCAACATGCAAAAAATTTAGCCTGAGAAACTTTTCTTAGCACAGAGTTGAAGTGATGTGAAAAACTTCACCTGCTAAATTTCTGCAGCTGTTAAAGGCACAGAGGTTCATCCAGGGGGGGGGGAAGTTGCAGTCAGAATTGGTTCAACTATAAAACTCACTGGGAAGCCTTGGGATTGATTTCTCCACCTATCTTTTCTCACAAGGTTGAAGGGAAGCTAAAATACTACCTATCTACAGATTTCTATTTTTGTTTTGTTTTGTTTTGTTTAAATTGGTTCCTACCAAATTGAAACCAAATAATTTTCCCAGGAGCTTTGACATTGCTTTGCCCTAGCAACATTAAGACCCAGAAAGAAACTCCTCAATTGGTGCAACTGTGATTGACGTTTTTTGGAGAGGGGTTAATGGGAAATGAACCAGAGAATTTTGAGAAAGGGCTGAAGCTTGTTCTTGTTCATTGGCCTTGTTCATTGGCTCATTGAAGCTTGTTCATTGGTTCAAGCTTGTTCTTGTTCATTGGCCTTGTTCATTGGCCTTGTTCTTGTTCCTTGGCTTGCTGAAGCTTGTTCATTGGTTCATTGTTCTTTTTGCAATACTTGACTTCATCTTTCCATTTTGTCCAACCAGGATAAGCTAGGCTTAAGCTAAGACTGAGCTGTAGAAGATATCAGAAACAGCCATGGAGCAATTGTCACCGGGTTGGGGAAGGAAGTAAAATGTGCATGGAGGAATTGACTCACCTCCCTTAGAAAAGAAATGCAGCTCCGCCACACACACATTGTCCTACAGCCCAAATAACTTACCAAGCAACTATTTTTTATTACGTTTCTTCCAAGCTGAAATGCATCGTCCACTCTGGAAACTGGAGCAGAAGGTGTGCAAGTTCTGGCATGCCCTACAGCACAGGTTCTCAAAGCTGTACCTTCAGAGAATGCTCTTGACCTTGTCTCACCTGCCAAAGAACCATTGCATGTCTGCCATGGTATCCCAGCACATTACAGAAGATTGTGCAGCATATTATACGAAGCTCATTCAGTTCATGCCCTACATTGGCAAGGCCTCCTAGACCTCATCATCAGCCTGCTGAGAACTGAGAACTTTTTAACATTTGCAAAACCATTTCCCTGCAGCCACCTTACTCCCTGCTTGGTAGTGTATTGAAGGCGTGAAACGTGAGGGCAATAGCAGCTGTTTGTGTAACATGCCATCCCTGCCCAGTATTGTGGGCTCCGGTGTGTGCATGTGGTTGTTGCTGTTTTCACCAGACCGCTCCCTGCCAATTTACCTCAAAGCAGTTGGCAAGAGATCAGAGGTAAAGCCCTGCCAGAGCTTTGTGGAATGGACAATTTGCTTTTGTGTACCTAGGTGAAGTTTCAGAAGCCTTGTCAGGGGTGGGGAGCCTAATCTCTTGAACAGCTAGAAATGCAATAGAGAGTTGTTGAGGATAATAAGGCTACTTTCCTCAAGGGCCAGATGCTAACTAGCTCTGCTACCACGATGATGACTACGACGACGACGACGACGACGACGACGACGACGACGACGACACCATTGTTTGTCTCAGCGTCTTACAACTGGGACTTCCAGGAAGGAGGAAGTTGGTGTTCAAGGTGTGCAGAGATGGATGGCCTCCAAATGACCATTTCAACCTGCATTTTTTACTCAGCCCGTGATGATCATAGGCTGAGCCAGTTGTGCGCGCACTGGGTGGTATCCAACTGTGCCCAAGTGCTAGCACTAATGTCATTGTGCTAGCATAAACCAGTGGTTGCACAATGTAACTAGTGCTTGCTAGAGCAATGGGGAAAAGTGGCAATTTTTCCCCATTGCTAGAGCAATGGGGAAAAGTGGCACCGAAATTCGGCTAATTTGGCAAATTGCCACTTTCTCCCATTGGCCTGGCAAGCCCTAGTTATGTTGCACAAGTGCTTGTTTATGCTAGCGCACTGACATTAGCATTAGTGCTGGGGGACAGTTGGATACTACCCATTGATAACACATGCTGAAATCAGCCTGGATTGATTTTGACATCATGCAAATGTAAACATGCACAGAACCAAAAATCAGATCTGTACTGGCCTTTGCCATTTGAATACAGTTGCCATCTTTCTTTCTGGTAGGGCTCTGGTGTTTTGAACACTGCACAAAAGGCAGAAATTCAAGGCATTGGTGTTGGGGTTGGAGTGAAAAAGTGTTCTTTGTGCTAGCAAGCTAAATGAAGCCCTGGCTGTCCACACACAGCCGCAGAATACTCTCCCCACACAGCAGTCAGCTTCAGCCTTTCCAGCAGCATTCCATCCAGGACTCAGGAATCACTCTGTAGCCAAAAACAGTTCTATAGACTTTAGAGCATATGTAAATTAGCATATGCACATTTGTGGGGGGTTGTCCTGTGGCTCTGAGCCCTTGATCTTTTCGGTACCTAGCCATGTTCCTCCCCGCCCCCACCCCATTTTAAAAGCGATAATAATTGACATTCAGAGACTGTTTGCAGGACAAAAATCACAAATCCTTCCATGACAAGCACCTCCCATGTAGATTCACCCACATACACCCCATATATTATTCCCCCCCTCAATTACTTTCTAGAGTGTAAGCCCCATAGAACCAAATGGGACTTCCATCTGAATAAAAATTAGAATCTCTCTTTAAGACTGTACTCCTATGTCAGTAGTGTGTTGATCTACTTTTGTCTTTTCTGTGGGTCTGGATATTGGGGATTGCAATGGGCAATATAGCACTATACGAAGTGCTGTGTGGAACTGCAATTTTAATTCTGTTTTCTACTGAACACAGGAGAGCAATGCCTAAGAAGAACTCAAGGATCCTAGTGTGTAAGCTACCTAAGAATGCTTCAATGTAGCAAAATGTAGCTCTTTTAATCTATAGTTTAATAATGCTTTCCAGTTGTCTTTCGATTACAATTCTTAAAAGAAATGTTCTTTCTTTTTGGTTTGCAATGCAAACCATTAAGAATGATAACATTACAACCAGTTCAATATAGTCTTCTGAATGTTACTTTTACACTATCTTTCTATTTTACATAACACTGCACACAACGTTACTCAAATTTCTCAAATTATTTTTTCTCGTGGTGTTTTAAGAAGGTATTTTTGTTTGATTTTTGCTTTAAGACCAGGAAACCTTATTTAATTATTTGCGTAGAGCACCTTTAGATAGAAAGGAGGGCAAAAGCAGTCCTGACTGAGTGCCTCTGGAAAGTAGAGAGTAAAGAGGTGAGCATGAAGTATGAGTATTGAGAGTTAGGGGGCAGAAGGAATTGAATTGCAGAGTCTTTGATGGTGGCCTGGTTCTGTTATCTCCCGGTGTTCCTCCTGATACACCATGAAGCAGGCTCATTAGGATTAAAGGATTAGTGAGTATGCAGCACAATGTTGTATAATCCACACCTGCTCAGGTGCTTTCCTTGGCATGCTAGGAGCTGTCCTCAGTGGGAATATTTACTTGCAGTGATAGAGTATCTCCCTCATTTTTTTCTGTCACTGTCCTTTTTGCTCAGTCCTGAATTTATGTTTGGCCAAAGTCAACCTGAATAAAGTAGACATTCTCTAACTTCAACTCTTAAGGACTCTAGAGATTTCAGGCACTGAAGTTGACTGAGAGACAAACAATTGGCAGCCCTCTCAGCCATTAGACCGAGTTTGAGGGCCAAACCACACATGCATGATGTGGGAGGTCCGTCATTGGATCTCCTGATTTATTTTTGTTTTACTTTGAAACAAGCACAGGGGCCTCTGAATTTTATTAGAGCGGTGGCACTGAATCAGAGTAGCTGTGGATGTACTTTACCACATTAGAGCTATGGATGGTTTTGCTCATGTCACCATGCGTGAACCACCACAATGCACCCTGTTGTTGTTTTTTGGCTTTTATAGTTGTTGTTTTTGTTTTTGTTTTTTTTAATGCTGTGAGCCACCCTGATAATATTAATACAGAAAGGTGGTATAAATATCAACTAAATCAGGGGTGAGCAATTTGTGACCCTCCAGATGGGTTTCTTTTCATGCACGTTTTGTCACTGAGAAAGTGGAGAGTGGAATGAAATATGGTTGACCCCTTAGGAGCTGGAAGGAGTCATTTACAAACAGGAAGCTGTGAGCCATGGCATGCTGAAAGCGAGAGAGAAAGAGATTAGCAGCTCCTCTGCTACTTCAGATGCAGGACACTTGAGGGACAATAAGAATAACATAAACCCCTTGAAACTAGTGCTGAGATTATGGGGGCGGGGAAGGTAGGGGGACCAATTTTGGGTAAGCACTAGCCGGTCATTAAGACCCAAGGCCTCTTGTCCTAGTTCCCTCCCTGCGATGGGGGAGAAGAGGGGTCTCTCCATTTACCCAGTAACAGTGGCGGGAGAGTTGTATTAATAGACCTATTTTTCAATGGTGTGTTAAGGCATTATCACACATTAGGCTTAAATAGGTCTGTAATGTAAATAAGCTGGCTAGAAGATAAATTGAGGTAAAAAAATGTTTTCTTTTCTTTTTCTGTGTCATATTAAGTCACACTGCACAAATAGCTTGGGAGAGGTTCAAGGGTGCTTTTTAAAGTCCTGTGTGTCAGAATGGTCTTAGTGTGCTACTTAAGGCGCAATCCTATGCTATGGCTGGCTGGGACATGCTGAGAGTTGTAGGCCTTTTCTCTGTCTAAACATGCATAGGATTGCGTCCTTAATATGTTGCATTTTGCATGTGGCGCGTGGGGTGAAGTCTACAAAAATCATGGCCTCTGATGTGGCAAGTGAACATCAGAAGCTATCTACCCTGAGGCTCCTGGTGACCTTAGATGTGAGAAACACATCATTGAGGCAGAAGTAGAAGATGGACTCTGTAAACTAATGGGGGAATGTACTATCTATTTTGCCTTTTAGGCAAAAAAAGGAAAGGGGTAAAAAACTAATTCTAACTAAAAGTAAAGGTAAAAAGAGCCTATTTATGAGAGGCAAGGGACATCAAAGTGCTTGAATTAAGGAGCCCCTTGAGGGACAGGTGAGTTATGAAGTCTGATTCTGGATCATGTGTGACTCAGTTTCCAAGAGCTTTGTCTTAATTTTCCACCATATAAAAGTTGGGAATTTTTATAGCAAACAGAACTGAAGAAGCCAACTTGGTTTACTCTACTGAGGCCTGGGTGGATGAGCTTGGAGGAGCTGAACTCTCTCAGCTATGTCCCCCTGGGGTTCTTAATGAAGCACCAACATAGACTTGAGGTCCGGGAGGAAGTATTTATTTATTTATTTATCATATTTCTGAATCGCCCATCTGGCCTGGTGACCTGGCCACTCTGGGCAATGTACAATATATATAAAAAATACAATAAAACAAAATATAAAATACCATACAGCTTTAAAATCCTAACCCACCCCATATTCCTGCCTGAAAAACCATGTTTTTAATGCACGGTGGAAGCTCATCAAAGAGGTGGCATGGCATGGCAGAGGTCACTGTGGAGAAAGTTCCATAACTTGGGGGCCGCCACAGAAAAGGCCCTCTTCCTAGTCCCCACCAGCCTGGCTGCTCTGGCTGATGGAACAAGGAGAAGGCCGTCTGTGGCAGATCTTGTTGAGCAGCCTACTTGATGTTGCTGGAGACACTGCTTGAGATAAACTGGACCGGAGCCATATAGGGTTTTAAAGGTCAAAACCAACACCTTGAATTCGGCTCGGCAAGCAACTGGTAACCAGTGCAGCTCCTTGAGCACCGGAGTGATGTGATCATGCTGGCGGCTGCCTTTAACCAGGCGAGCCGCCACATTCTGAACCAGCTGTAACATAATAGTTGTAGTCTACAGGGACTCCATCTCCCGGTCTAGGATTCCTGCCCAACAATGCACTGGTTTTGAGTATTTGTATCTGTGTTGGACAGTAGGGACAGCGTAAGTAGTTCTGTTAGTGTACTGACCACCCTGCCTGAGCTGATAGAAGTGGTTTCAGACTTAGTGAGGACCAACAGGCTAGCTCTAGGGTAAGTCAACATTCATACTGAGGCTGCCTTGTTTGGAGCAGCTGAAGACTTCAAGGGCACCATGACAAACATGAGGCTGTCTCAAAGTCAACATGTCATCAGCCCAACATGTGTGGTAGGTCACACTCTTGACCTATTGTGCTTGACTGAGCAAAGAACTGGTGGTGTGAATGTGGGGGAATTTGACTCTTTGTCAAGGACAGATAATTTCCTGATGAGATTTAGGCTTACAGCTACTTCTACCCTGCTTAGTGGTGGAGGACTTGTTATAATGGTCTGCCCCTAGAGGCTGATAGATTCCAATGGATTATTGCTCTGTGCTTTGGCAGTTAAGCTATGTGTTTCCGCAGAGCTCTGTCTTATCCCTCATGCTGTTCAACATCTACATGAAACCACTGGGGGAAGTTATCCAGAGAAAGGGACTGAGTATCACCATTATGCAGATGACACCCAGCCCTTTCTCTCCTTTTCATTGAATCTAGGTGAGGCAGTGGGTGTTCTGAATTAGTGTCTGGGTGTGGCAGTGGACTGGATGAGGGCGGATAAACTCAGACTCCAGCCAGACAAGACAGAGGTACTGTTAGTGGGTGGTTCGTCTGCCTGGCTGAGTGGTGTTCAACTGTTCTGGAGGTGGTTGTGTACTCCTCCTAAAGGATCAGGTTCATAGTCTGGGGTGCTCTTGGATCCATGCAATGTGTTATAAGTGGAGGTGCCTCTGAAAATGGTCTGGAAACCTCAGCTGGTCCAAAACATGGCAGTAAGATGGTTAACAGGGACTCGACAATATTACATCAGTGTTTTTTGGTCTGCACTGGCTTCCAGTCTGTTTCTGGGGCCAATTCAAAGTACTGCTGGCATTAACCTACAAAGCCCTAAATGGCTTGGGGGCAGGTTGCCTGAAGGCTCGTCCCCTCCCATATATACCTGTCCTGTCCAAACCTTAAGGTCATCTTCAGAGGCCCTTCTCCGGGGGCCAGATTAAATGTTTGGGAAAGCACACATAGTGGAGCTCTGTGTGCTGGCTTTTCCTACTCTTCTGCAAGTGCGCACATCCCTGATCCAGATCAGGACCATGATGCTCCAGGTAGGAAGCTTAAAGCTTCTCCCCAGCCTTTCCCCCCAATAAAATTCCACACTACCCACGGGGGAATTGTTAAAACAAGAGGAAAAAGCCTTTATTGGAGTCAGTGGAGATTTTTTTTCTTTGTTTACAACTCTCCCCCCCCTCCCCGTGTGTGAATTTCACAAAAAATGTGTGGGGGAAGGTTTAATCTCTATGCCATGGCCTGTATCCAAATCAGGGCTGCATGTATTTGCAGGAGAGTAGAATCATAGAATCATAGAATAATCCAAGTTAAAGCATCCCTGACAGATGGCTGTCCAGCTGCATCTGGAATGCCTCCAGTGTGGGAGAGCCCACTACCTCCCTAGGTAGTTGGTTCCATTGTCTTATTGCTCTAACAGTCAGGAAAATTTTCCTGATGTTCAGGTGGAATATGGCTTCCTGTAACTTGAGCCCATTATTCCGTGTCCTGCAATCTGGCATGATCGAGAAGAGATCCTGGCCCTCCTCTAATCTTTCAAGTACTAGAAGAGTGCTATTATATCTTCCTTCAGTTTTCTCTTCTGAAAGCTAAACATGCCTGGTTCTTTCAGTCTCTCCTCATAGGGCTTTGTTTCCAGTCCCCTGATCATCTTTGTTGCCCTCCTCTGAACCCTTTCCAGTTTGTCTACATCCTTCTTAAAGTGTGGTGCCCAGAACTGGATGCAGTACTCAAGATGAGACCTAACCAGTGCTGAGTACAGGGAAACTAGTACTTCCCGTGATTTGGAAGCTATACTTCTATTAATGCAGCCCAAAATAGGATTTGCCTTTTTTGCAGCCACATCACATTGCTGGCTCATATTCAGCTTGTGATCTACAACAATTCTAAGATCCCTCTTGCTTGTAGTACTGTTGAGCAAAAAGTATCCCCCACCCTGTAACTGCACATTTGGTTTCTTTTTCCTAGGTGCAGAACTTAGCATTTATCCAAGATAGCTAGTAGGAAAAGCTAGTATGCATAGTTCCACTATGCATGCTTTCCCAAGTATTTACTTTGGCCCTGCATTCCCTTGCCAAATGAGGTGAGGTGGGTGGCTACTAAGAAGAGGGTGTTTTCAGCGGGGGCACCCTGGTTGTGGAATGTCCTCTCCAGAGAGACTCTCCTAGCACCTAGTTGTGGTCTTTTCGGCAACCGGTGAATACCTTGTTATTTTCCCAGGCTTTTAAGCCTTTCAGTTTTAAAAACAAATGTGTTAGTGTGCTTAAATATCTTTGCACTGCTGCTAGCATTTACTGTAGTTTTCACTCTGTTATTATTGTGTTTCAAACTTTTTAATGCTTTGTATATTGTGTTTTATTATGCTATTGTATTTTATGGTTTTAAGTCTCATTTTGTGAACCACCCAAAGACAGGGCCGCCTCCCATGTGAAGCAGGGTGAGGTTCCTGCATCAGGCGGTGGAGAGGCAAATTGCGCCACTCCCCCTGCCCCCTCCAGGATGGCCTACTGCCGCTGCCGTCCTGCTGCCTCCAGTGGGTGTTCTGGAGAACCCCACTAGGTGCTCTCCCACCATGGCATTGCTGCAGCAAGAGGACAGCCAGTGGGGCGCTCTAGAGCAGTCACCTGCCCTCTGTTTGCCTTCTTGCATGGAGAGCTGTGCGGGCCAGAAGAAGAGGCTGTGGGGGTCTCACGAGAGTCCCACATCCACTTCTTCCAGCCTTGCGGCTCTCCCCATGCTGAGGCAGAGAGCTGGTGATGGCGGCAGTGGTGGCAAAGGTAACAGGGGCATGATGCAGTGACAGTGTGTGTTCTCTCCTGCCTCAGGCAACAAGAGAGCTTGTGCCGGGACTTTCGAAAGAGCTTTGGCTATCGGATGGTACAGAAATGTAATAAATAAATAAATAAATAAATTGGACCAAATCTTCCTGACCAATGTTCTTTCTCCCTCCTTCAGTATTGGAACCCATTCCCCCTCTTTTATATACCGGTACATTTTTTAAAAAAATCCAGTGAATTCTCACCTTGTAGTTTTTGTCTGCTAGCCACTTCATAATCCTTAAACATGACAACTGCAAAATCCCTGAAACCAGCTACTTCAATTTGTTTTAAATTTCCCTCCTTTTTTCCCTGCGTGCCACATCAGATCTACTAGGATAGGCATGGGTGCACAGAAGCAAATGCGTACGTTCAGCATTTACTGAGAAAACCATTAAAAAACCCAACTGTGCAGTTCCTGGATGTATTGGAAACTTGGGGAAATTATTTCCAGCATAGTGATGGGCAAAAATGTAATGAAATGTTATAAGGATGATTTTGTTTGTTTGTTTGTTTCATTTGTGGTGTTTATATCCCATCTTATTGCCCAGTGACCTCAACTTGGCTTACAATGAAGCTAAAAACTGACAACAAAACCAAACCCCACTAACATTTTACAAAACCATAAAAACTGCAAATGATAATAAGACCAACACATAAAAATCCAGATAAGCACCTATAAAACAGCAGAAAAGCAATTAAAGGATTTCAAATATTGTTAAATGCCGTTAAGGCTAAATATAGTCAGGGAGCTGAGATTCAGGTCTGAGCCATAAAGGTTTTCTTTAGTTCTCACACCGACTTGTGTTTTAGCCTGTCACACTTCTACACCTTTGTTGCTAAAAAAATGTAAGGTGGGCAATAGGGAAGGAGAGACCTAGTAGCTCACAAAACTAATGGGAGAAGAGACAGGTTTTTCTTCCTACCGTTGGTACCTGGGCAAATTAAGAGTAGCTCCTCCTTATGACTCTCTGTTGGCTAGGACAACTCAATATGTTTTAGTCTGTATTAATTTCTCATGTATTCAGTCATAAGTCTGTATTGTCTAGTTTCTGCAATAGTCTGTGATTTAAAATAAAAAGCAGCCAAAAATATGCATTCATTTTCATATGCAACCTCCCATAACTTATATATTTTATATGAAATTTCCCTAATACAGGCATTTTTCTGTGCAACTTTCCCTAAGATACACATTTTTGTACACAGTTTTTGAGCTAAGAATTGAATTGCAATATTTAGAGAAATGCACAATCCGAAGGATAACTGTGTCCCAATCTGTATACTGGTCCAGGAAGTGCATATTAGGTCAGTTCAATTTAAAAAAAAAAGGGACCAAAAGAAAATCTTCCCCATCCCTAGGCCCAGGCAGCTCCCAAAGGTGGCAGGGAGTGAGGCTCTCCTATGATTATCTGGATAACAAAACCTCCACTGTCCAGGAAACATCACATTTTCCCAGGATTGAGCAGCTGACATGGGATAGATCACTTCAGTGTTATTTATTTATTTATTTATTTATTATATTTATACCCCACCTTTTTTCCTGCAAGGAACCCAAGGCGGCTTACATAATCCTCCTCCTCCTCCTCTCCATTTTATCCTCACAGCAACCCTGCTGTGAGGTAGGTTAGACTGAGAGGCAGTGACTGGCCCAAAGTCACCCAGTGAGTTTCATGGCTGAGCGGGGACTAGAACCTGGATCTGCTGAGTTCCAGTCCAACCAGGCCCGGTGCAAGGCAATTTGGTGCCCTAGGCAAGATCAGATATTTAGCACCCCCCCTTCCCACTTGAGCCCTCCCTCCCTCCAGCCCTATGCCCATTATGAAATAAATTTCCCTCCCTGGGAACTGCCGAGCCCCATAGAAAAACTTTGTGGACTTTGAGACTTTTCCTTTGTGTTCACGAGGAAAGCAAAGAGGCAACATCAGCCCAGCTATGCCAGGAACTCCCAAGGGCCTTCTCCTACTCCATATATATGTAAAAGCCTGTCTCCTCCTGCAGGCAGCACAAGGGATATGAAAAAAGGATGTGAGAGAGGTGTGGTGGCGCTACCTGTGAGGAATAGAGACAAAAGGGCGTCTTGCAGCCTGTCCTACCTCGCAGGGTGGAGGTGCAGAGACACCGGTTTGACTCGTACACCTTCTGGGTTGCAGGGGGGGGGGATGCATGTAGTAGAAACATAGCAAAGAGAGAGCCCGTGGATCATCTGGTTCAAATTTAGGAGGGGATTTACGAAACTTGCTACTTCCCCTCCTCTCTCTATCACTTTGTTGCAATATTTCTTTATCAGAATAATGTATATTATCCTGTCTTTCCCTTTACCAGCCTAGTGCTCAAGGCAGACAACAATATTCAAAGTACAGTAAAGAAAACATCAACAGCTCAGGGCACAATCCTAAACACGTTGAGGCAGAAAAAAGCCCCGCAACTCCCAGCATTCACCAGCCAGCATGGCTGGCTGTTGGAACGCTGGGAGTTGTGGGGCTTTTTTCTACCTCAACGTGCATAGGATTGCGCATGGCTGGCTGGGGAATGCTGGGAGTTGTAGGATTCCCCCCCCCTCCAAACACGCATAGGATTGCATCCTAAAACCATTTAAAACCAAAACACAGAAACAGCATGGTAAATAATTAAAACATTGGAGCCCCAGCTAGCATAAAATACCTTTCCCTCCCTCCCTCCCTGGTTGCTGGAAATAACTGCTTTCAGGGGACCTTGAGCTGAGGAACCTGAGGCTCACGCGAGGGAGGGAAGGCGAAGGAGGTGTTTGCAGGTGCATCCTTACAGCCGCCCACCAGCCTCCCATCATTGGCCCCTGCCCGCCTCCCCTCCTCCAGTCTGTAGCCTTCTCTGCCTCTTTTGATGCTGGTTGTGAGGAGGAGCCTGCCTGCTGCTGTTCCTGGTAACGAGCTGGAGGAGAGAGAGGGAGGGGTGTGCTTCTTTCGCCTTCCCTTCCCCGCCACAGTACATGATTGGTAAAACAAACTTGGTAAAATACGTGATGTATTTTTCCCCCCCAAGGCATTTCTGGCGCCTCCTTTAGCCCGGCGCCCTAGGCAGCCGCCTAGTTGGCCTAATGGTAGCACCGGCCCTGAGTCCAACACTCTCACCACTACGCCACACTTGCATTCTCTTCTGCAGGCTCTTCTGTCTCGCTCTGGCCAGAGCCCATCCCAGCGACCATTTTGCATGCCACACTGGATCCCATATGCTTATTTTATATGGCAATGTCTTTGCAAAGTCTGAATGTTTTATTAAACAGGTATTTGTTAGGGTAGGGTACAGCCCATATTGCAACTGATCCAAGTTGTGGTTTTTGTTTTGCTTTGTCTGTCTCTCAGTGATCTGAGTATGAACAACATCAGTGAGCTGTTCCCTGGTGACTTCCACCACCTGCGCTTTCTAGAAGAACTGTAAGTATAACTAAACGTATAGGGTGCTTTTGGGGTGCTTCCAGACAAGACTTTTGTCATGCCATTACCCTGGGCTTGTTCGCACGACACGGGAATCGCGGGGGAGCAGAAGTCCCCCGCGGTTCCCGTGTCGTGTGAACGCCAACCAGGGGTGCCCCCGCGGGACAGTCGCGCGCGGGACGCACGCAAAGTGACCATGGGCGGTAGAGGGGTAAGCCCCTACTGCGTGTGGCCACCGTACCGTGCGAACAGCGGGCGTCCGTCCCGCGGGGTCCGCACAGAGGCGGCAGCCCAGAGCGGCCGGAGCTGCCGCTGCTCCAGCCTGTAAGGGCAAACTGGCCCGCCTGGGCATCCCGGGCCCCCGCCCCTAGCACCGGGAGGCCCGCACTGTGGTGCGGGGACTGCGGGGTCTGCCCACGCGCGGGGGGCGCAGGTAGTCTGTGGCGCCCTGCTGGACCCTGCGGACGGCCCCGTGGTGCCTCCCCCGCCCACAGCCTGGGTCGTGCGAACTGGCCCCCTGCCTCATTCATGGCATTTTACAGGGGGTCCAGATGGTGATGCGTTCCACTCATAGACCTCCCATGTTTCCCCACCACTTTCTCTTACCACAGAAAATCTGTGCATAGGAAAGGACAGAATAGCTGCACAATGCCTACAGATCGTTAGTGCGAGGACCCCTCTGTCCGGAAGCACTAATAGTTTGGCATTTGCCCGCAAATTTTGGGACAAGGAGATATGACCAACATCAATAGCCATAATTTGGCACATTTAAATAATTTGAATATAGCAGCCTGCCTTATATGGCAGTGTTCTCCAACCTTGGGTCCCCAAACATCTGGGGACCCAAGGTTGGAGAACACTGCTATATGGGACCAGCCCATTAGTCCAGCTAGCCTTCTGCTCTGACTGACAGCAGCTCCCGAAGGCCAGAAGTAGAGGTAATCTGCAGACCTCAGAACAGGACCTGCATCAGAGGGTGGTATTTCCTGGAAGCTGCTGAGACCCCAGTGCCCCAGAAGGTGCTACTGCTCACCACCATTGCCAGTGGCTCACCTACCTGCTCAGGCAGGCAAACAGTGAATATCAAGGAGCAGCAGCAGCACCAGCAACCTCTGTCTACTCACTCACCTGCCTTTCAGTCTGGGTGGTGATGAGGATTGGGTCCAGCAGCCAGAGGAAGAGGACCAGTTGCCCCACCACTCTCCAGAGTGATTGGGCAGGAGAGTAAGCAGGGGTTGTTTGCTGCACATTGTGGCAAAAAATCCTAATTTTACATATACACTGATGGGGTCTGAGCTGCTGATGACTGACCAGGAAAGAGATCATGGGGACTGGTAGGTAGCTCAATGAAAACATCCACCCAGTGTGTCTTTTCTGTGTGGAAAAGGCAAATTCCATGCTAGTGATCATTAGGGAAGACATTGAAAATAAAACTGCCAATATTGTAATACCTTTGTACAATTCTATGGTGCGATTACACTTGAAGAACTGTGTACAGTTCTGGTCACTGCATCTCAAAAAGGATATTGTAGAGCTGGGAAAGGTGCAGAAAAGGGGAACACAAATTATTAGGGGGGCGGAGCAATTCCCTTATAAGGGAAGCTTATAGCGTTGGGGGCTTGCTAGCTTAGAAAAGAGGCAAATATGGGGAACATGATGTAGAAGAAGTGGATAGAGCTACATTTTTCTTCCTCTCTCCTAATACTAGAACCTAGGGCAGGGGTCCCCAACCTTTTTGGACCTGTGGGCACATTTGGGAATTTGAGAAACTGCTGTGGGCACCACCACAAAATGCCTAGTCAGTGGATTGCCACTTTGGTGTCTACTTGTCACGTCTACGGATCTTTGGCTGCGTCTTATTCAGCAAAAACTTTTGTTTTGCATCTATTGGACACTGCAATGTCTCTTTAATAAGAGATTGTCTAATTCATCTAATTGCTGGTGGTGCAATGTAGCTAATGCTTCTTTTAAACATATATTTTGGCAATGTCCAGTAGTTGCTTCTTTTTGGAAGGCAGTTATTACACAAATACATTTTGTACTGGAACAGTCTTTAACATTCACTGATGTACACACTCTTTTAAATTATTTACCTGCTTCATGAAATTAACTAGTGGAAGGGGAAATGGATTCTCTGTGCCCTTCTGACAGCTAAAAGACTGATATTACAACATTGGAAGGATAAACACCTTCTATAATGCAATTAATTGAGGATCTTATAACACTTTCAATATTTGAACAGGTGGCAAATCTTCAAATGGATTTTTGGTCTGCTTTTGCTGAAGCCTATGTATAATTGCTAGAAAGTTGTATGCATTTCATATGTATTCATTGCTATTGATATATACAAATCCATGTACATATATTTAAAAAATGGGATATATATATTTTTTAAAAGTAAAACGTTTTTGTGGGTACCACTGGAGGTGCCCAGAGGCATTGTGTTGCGGGCCCTGACCTAGCATGATCCAGGACAGGCAAAAAGAAATGCTTCTTCACAGAGCACATAGTTAAACTATGGAATTCACTACCACAAGGTGTGGTGATAGCCACCAATTTGGAAGGCTTTACAAGGGGATTAGATAAATTCAAGGAGGATGAGGCAGACAATGGCTACTACTCAGTTGCTGAGGAACAACAGTGGGAGGGTGCTGTTGCACTCATGTCCTGCTTCTGAACTTCCTAGAGGTATCTCATTGGCCACTGTGAGAAACAGCATGCTGGACTTTGGTCTGATCTAGCAGGACTCCCCTTAGGTTCTCATGAGAGATATATTAAACTAGTTGGTCCAATAAAGAAAGTGTGTTACCTACTTTGTGAGCAAAGTCATGCCTTAGTTTTTCTTATATGGGGACTAATATTAGCATCAAAGAAAGTTTGTAAAATATAATGTGCCTGTTAAAATGTCAGCCAAGAACCATCATATGCATCATCTTCCCAACCCATTAACACAGAGCAAAATAAAAACACCAGTTTTGTGATAGAAACATTCATCTTTGTTTCACAAAAAAGTAACACCTGAGGCTGCATTTATCATGTATCTGTGAGCCAACCTAACTCTTTCAGAAGAATTAAAGGAAGTCCTAAGATCCTGCTTCGTTAAATACCGGTACATGGCGAAACTGAGCTTGAGCAGGCTCACCAAAGGGGCTCATAGAGTTAGAGCTTAGTTCATGACTGATTAAGAGAAAAAACAGTAAAGAGAAGGTGACTATAATAAGGCTGATACTAGGCTAGGCTCATAAAGAAAAAATCAGATCCAAAAATATATATTTGTCCACTATCTAGATCCCTTGCCTTTGTCCCTGGTTATTTGTTTATTTATTATTTCAAATATTTTAATCCGTTTTTCAATTTAAGATACAAATTCCAAAGCCACTACCAATAAAACCATTTAAAACACCAACCGATTTAAAGCAGTATACTTAATAAGGGCAACAAGTTCATAATAGCAGCATAACAGGCAACCACAAAACAAGAAAACATAAAAGCAGCATTAATCAAGTAACACACTAGATAAAGCAGCAGTTAAAAGTTTTTGATATAAAAATCCCATCAGGTATCCATTCAGTTAAAAAAAACAAACCCCTCTATAATATTAAAGTACTTAGGCAAACAGAAAAATCTTAATCTGAGACTTAGACTTTAATAAGGAGGATGCCAGGCAGACACAATAAGGAGGGATGCCAGGCAGACTAGAAGCATTTCATAACAGGGGTGACACGACTGAGCGGGTGGGGGGGGAGGCTATCATAGAGGAGAATGGCTACTAGTCTTGAAAGCTATATATTTCCTCTAGTATCAGAGGCAGTATGCCTCTGAATACCTGGGCAGAATCCAACAGCATGCTTACGCCCCTGCCAATTCTCTTCTGCCTCACCAATTCCATTGTGCTCTTAGCTCCCACTGCTTGTGCAACAGCGCTTTAGTGCTTCCCGGGCAACCCAAAACAACTGGAAATGCTCATTCTGGAAGGAGGCAGATTGGTGAAGGCACATGTAAGGGAGCTCCGCTGACCTGCCTCCTTCCAGAAATGTGCATTTTAGCTCATTTCGGGGCTTCCCCTAGGAAGCATTAAGTCAAGTTTCCCTTGCATAAGCAGTGGCTCCCGCTTGTGCAATGGTGGGACCCACCGCTTGTGGAAGGTAATTGGTGCGGCAGAAAGGAATTGTCATAGGGGTGTAAGTGAGCCACTGGATTCTGCCCTCCGTTGCTGGGGAACACAAGCAGGAGGGTGCTATAACTGCTCATGTCCTGCTTCTGGACTTCCCTTAAGCATCTGGCTGGCCACTGTGGGAAACAGAATGCTAGACTACATAGGCCTTTGGTCTGATCCATTATGGCTCTTCTTATATTCTTAAGGTTCTCTCACCAGTCATCACCCACTACCTTTGGAGTGCCTCCAAAGGTAAGAGGCACTCAGAGAAGGGTCTCCAACAAAGATCTTCATTCTATCAGCCCACATAAGTTCTTGCATTAGGTCAAATGATGTACAATAAAAGTGTCTAACATTAGAAGAAGTTCCTTCCACAATAAAACAATGTACAGGAACAATCTGGAGTGCAATAAGGTTTGGCAAATGCCAGTTGAACACAAGAGCTTGGAATGTTTTGCACCCCCAAAAATTAGTCATATAAGTATTAGGAGTAGCTGAGATGCTAGTCCTAAATATCTGTGTAGCTGCAGCAGTACACAAAGTGGCACAAACTAAAGAGAGCATGTTTGTCCCAGTTAGTGATTTCTCTGTTCCAGTAATGTTTTGAGGCTGGTGCCACATTTTTTTGTGTTGAAATCAAAGTTTCCATGATGCCAGAATGTCTCTAGCATGGTGTAAAAATGCAGAGGTTTGGTCTGAGCTCCACTTATTTGAACCCAAATGAAGGTGGTTCTGGAGGGCAGCCCTTCACTTTGCAGCCTGCCAGCTTCCCAGTTTAATTTTAAAAAACCCTAAGAAGTAAAATAAAATTCAGGAGAGACAGGGAGCCTCACGGGTGTCAACAAAGGTGTCCATGGGCACATTGGTGCCCACAGGAACCACGTTGGAGACCCTAGAGCTAAAGCATATGATCTTGGCTTCTCTGTGATGGGAAAAATGAGCTAGCAGGATGAGAAAGCTATAGCTAGCAAGGGGACCAAGTGGAACTGGGCAGAGAGAAGTTTTGTTGATTGACAATAAACACTAAGAATGCAACGGGGGTGGCACTGTGTGCACAAAATGCTATTGTGTATCCACACAGAGCTAAATAGTCTGTGATTAATGATAGGGAAATGGAGCCAGTGTTGACAGCTTCATTGGCATGGGTGCTCTCTCCTCTTGGCTTGTGGCGCAAACATCCATACACTAGGCACACGCCTCAAGCTCCCTCCCACTAAAGGGCAAGTGGAACAAAACAAGCTTTCCATGGATTCTTTGTTATACGTGAAACTCCCAATCCTGATTCCAGTGCTGCTCCCTTCCCTTTAAAATACAATACAGAAGAGTCCCTGGAAAACTCCATTCCTGGTTGTGTGGGAAAGGGTAACTATCAGAGTAGTGCTTATCACCCTATCCAGGAAATGCACAAAAAATGAAATATGATGCATGCTCATCTGGCTGCAGCTGGTTTCCAACAATCTCCCATCAGAAACATCGCCCCCTCCAGGGAAACAGAGATCAATCAAATGAAGCATTTTCAAAGGATCACACTCCCAGAGTGAGGATAAGCAGAACCTGCCAGGCAGTTTGTGGTGTACTGCAAGGAAGGCAGGTTGCAACCTGCTCCTGTATATTAAAGAGATGACCATGTGCAATTCACGGTGTCATAGGACTGTTTATGGGAGCAATATCTCTAAATCCCAGAGAAGGAGAGCGACATGCAGGGCTTGTGTACTTGCATACACACAAATACACAAAGGCCATCATGGTTTGTGCAGGACAAAGGTGACTGGTATTACATATCTGTCATTTTCTTTGAATGAGTCCAGAAAGTGTGCAGACACCTATGAAGGCAAGAAGAGCCTTGCTAGATCAGACCAAGGGTCCACCTGATCCAAAGTTCACTTATTTATTTATTTATTTATTTATTATCACATTTTATATCCCACCTTTTTTCCTCCTACAAGGAACTCAAGGCAGTTTACATAATCCTCATCCTCCTCTCCATTTTATCTTCACAACAACCCTGTGAGGTAGTTTAGGCTGAGAGTCAGTGACTGGCCCAAAGTCACCCAGTGCGCATTTATGGCCCATCCAATGGGGACTAGAATGTGGATCTCCCGAGTCCTAGTCCAACACTCTCACCACTAACTACACTGCCTCGGTGGTCAGTGAGATGTCACTGGGAAGTATACAAGAGGAAAAGAAAGGCAACCTTTTCTTTGACCCCAGCATCTGATACTAAGAAGTATATTCTGAACATGGTGCTTATTTTAGTTATCATGGCCAATAGCCTCCAATAGATTTATTCTCCATGAATTTGTCTAATCCTTTTTTAAAGCTATCTATAGCATACATTTTCTATGGCTTTCAAAATAAATTGATTTGTGATATCTGAATCCTTTCCTATTACACTTTAGAGATTCCCCTGTGTCTGAATGAGATCTTGAATGTAAAGCCAAGGGTAGCCTCTTGGTACCTGATACTAATTTCCATGTGGCTACTACTAGTAGACTGGCCATTCCATGAATGGAAGGGCTCTTCCTGTTCATGGAACTGAGATAAAGTGGAGGCTCCTCACTGGAGGCGTGCTGGGGGATGGTTTTTGCCAGTTTCCCCTGCAGTCCCCCATGCTTCTCTCATGCTGCTCTGAAGGGTCCCTCAACCCTCCAGAGCAGATTTTCAGGGAGCACCAGGGGTTGAAGGGGGGATGGAAAAAATTCTCTCCCCCTCCCCTGTTCTCTGGCATTAGCAGATCTCTGCCAATTATAAGTCTGGATCCAACCCATAATATTGTTCACGGTGGCTTATGCAGTTTCCTCCTGAAATGGCCTCCGCTTCCCTTCACAAAGCGATATCTGATTTGAGAAGTGAAGCAAGATACTTCACTCCAGGTCATCATTATATTTCCTCACAAAAGGCACTACTAGATGTTCAGATATATTGTAATGACCTTGTCTCTTCCATTTATTACAGGCGCCTATCTGGAAATCAACTCTCTAAGATCCCGGAGGAAGCATTTTCTGGCCTCTACAATTTAAAGATTTTGTAAGTCACAATTGCTTCAGTGTGCTGTTGCTACTATTACATTTTATTGTTCTCTAGGCTGGCATTTGAGTCCATAGTTTTTTCCTCATCAAAGGTCTTCATGTGTATGTGATTCACATGACTTTGCTATCTCTCACTATCTGCATATGTCAGGAATCACTTCAGAGTCCCCTTAATCATAAACATCATCACAGGAATGTTATTTATTAAATATTCCTAGTATGAGGAGCTGGGTTCTATCCCACTTTTTCAGGTCATGCTCATGGGAGATTCCCATCTGAACAGCAGTCAAGATGAAGGCTGTTCAGGGCTTCTAAATAATCCCCTCCACCCCAGTCCTAATACACTGCTGGATTCCCATTATCTCTACTGCCTGCTCTTGAATTTCATCACCTGCCTGCTCTTGAATCAATATATTTCAAGTTACTTTTCCTTCCTATTTTTTATTGGTCAGCAATTTAACCAAAAACAGGTAATTACTGAAAGCTTTTCATGTCTCGTTCATTTGTTTTCCTTGTTCCTTACCTGTGTGGCAGAAGCTTCCATTATAGAGTCAACCAGGGCTGAGAATGTTTTGCTTAAAGTATTAAGTAGTTGAAAGATTGTTCAAATATTAGTTGTAGAGTACATAGGGACAGAGATATCATCTTTGTGTAGCAAGCAAAGAAATAAGTCCCCATGATTCTGGATGATTGTAGATTGCAGTACATCTCTAAATTACATACTCTGATGAAGTGGACAGCATCCATGAAAGCTTAAAACAGAATAAATTTGTTAAGTCTTTAAGGTGCCACTGCCACAAGACGCTATTGCTTTTGCTGGAACAGACTAAGATAGCTACACCTCTGGAAATTATTCCAAATAATAGTTAACAGTAATATTTCAACTCTGGACTTCCATGCTTGACTGCACTTACAAGTACAGTATGTGGGTAGCAGTGGTGTAGTGGAGCCAAGGCTCCCAGGGATGCAGCTCCAGCGCTTTTTTATTAGCAGGGACACTGACACCTGTCTGTGAATTTCCCCAGCAGGGATATATTGTTCCCTGTTGTAATGCAAAGTATTTTGGGGACTTTGTCTTGAATGGGTAGTTAGGACCCATTAGCTTTACAGAAGACCTGTTCCTGGTGGAGATGAAAACTACTAGAACTGGTTTGTTGTTATGATGAAACAGCATAGCTGCCTGAATTTTTGGCTTCTCCTTGGGAGCATGGCTATGGGGACTGTTATGATGAGTGCCCATACTTCAAAATTTACCACTACACCACTGGTGGGTAGAAAGCAGTGGTACAGGAACCAGAGTGGTGTTTGGCTGTGTAGGGGTTGATATGGAGCCCCTAATATATGTTGTGTGGAGATTTCTATAATTGCCAGTAGCCTCCTGTGGTTTATATTAGTCCAGAATCAATGCAGTGGCATTTAGCTTATATAGCCACGCCACTGCCATCTCTCATTCTTTGATATAGCTCTGTCCCTGGTACTTGCGCTGTATGTAGTAGCATATGTAGTAGCAGCAGTCATCCCAATACTGATTAACCGAATTGGAGACCTCTTCCTCCAACTACCTGTGGTCACCTTCAAAACAAATGTATCACCAGATGGTATGGTAGATTTTTATTTTTATTTATTTATTCATGATATTGCATAAGCAATCTGGTTCTGGTGGGTGTTTATTTAGATGCTCAGATCTTCATCTTCCCTCTTTCCAAGGAGATATTTTACAATCCCTTCTCTCCTGCAATAAACATTTCAGTCCTGCGGGCAAGTTTGGAACCCAACCGCAATGTGAAATCGCTGTAGCCGACAAAGTTTATATGAAGCAAGCAGGTAGTAACCTGCTCCCAGGATTAGAGAGTGCAGTGCTGTTTACTAGGCCTTCTAAAGAATCCTGCCCTAAATCCCTGGGTTTAGAGATGAGTTGCTGCTTTATCCACTGTCTGCATTAGGCACTGAATCAAAGAAACCAAGAAACCACAGCAAACCCACCCTGTTTCAACAAGGACACACTATGTGCAGGGAACTCGTGGGCTTTGAAAGCCTTTTTTCATCAGTTTACATTGGAGCATATCCCAGGGAAATAGCCAAAAATGTAGGCAGTATGCTGGTGTCACTGAAACTAAAACAGCACCTCCTGCAGGTAATAATAGTAGTAGAAAAAAACAGCACAGGCATCAGAAAGAAGCTTTGGCTCACGCTGGCTCAGCTTGTCTGAGCGTGGAAAGCTAAGCCGGGTCAGGCCTGGTTATTACTTGGATGGGAGACGCCTCCTCTGGTTTCCTGCATTGAGCAGGGGGGTTGGACTCAATGGCCTTGTAGGCTCCTTCCAACTCTATGAAATGAAAGCATGTGAACAAATGGAATTTAACAAAAAGGCAATGACTCAAGAACGGTAGCTTCCAACTGTAAGGAAACCCAGCTTGTCCTGTCTGATTTGAACACCTATCCCATCCTGCACTTCTTCAACATGGCTTACGCTGGCTCAGCTTGTCTGAGCGTGGAAAGCTAAGCATGGTCAGGCCTGGTTATTACTTGGATGGGAGACCCCTCCTCTAGTTTCCTGCATTGAGCAGGGGGGTTGGACTCAATGGCCTTGTAGGCTCCTTCCAACTCTATGAAATCTAATCTAATCTAAGCATACCACAGAGGGGAACTATGGCAACTTCAGGGGAATGAAAATTCATGTTGGGACATCCTCCTCAAATGCTCCCAAAGCAATCCTGTGAGCAAGTGATGGAGAAGAAACCAATCTCTTAGCTTTATCCAACAGGAGTACAAAGTGGGAATCCATTTTATCAACAGAATTACCCATAGTAGCTTTCATCTCAAGGTGAGGGACTCATCATCTGAAGAAGTATTAACAGATACTCTAAAAGAAAATCTCCAGGTGGCCCTTGTTTGGGGGATGGGGGATGCCAGCTTTCCCCAAACTGGTACCCCCCAGATATTTTGCTCTTCAACTCCAATAATGCCTGACTGGGGGTTGATGAAGGTTATAGTCCAAACATCTGGAGGTCACCAAGTTGAGGATGTTGGGATATACGACGAGAAGATGCCAACTCTGAAGGAAGGGTTTTAAGATGACTGCCCATTAAAAGGTTAAAGGCAGACTTGTGTAGTCTGGTTGAAGGGCAGGGAGCAGGGTTCAGTGGGCTGAACCACTTGATTGAATCAGGGGAGGGAATGCTGGAGGTTGCTTAGCAACAGGTTTGAATTCCATTCTAACACTCCTCTGACAGATAGACTAGTCTAGTGTTAACTGACTTAACGGACGCTTGCTAGGGTTTAGCAATGAAGGGATTTACCTGTGTGTGTTTTCCTTACCTCATAGAGTGAGTAATGTTTAAGAAACTGCACTTCTGTAACCATCAAGCTTTAGTACCTGAGTAACTAGGGATGTACAAGCTCATCTCGGGCGGGCGTAGCGGGGCCGAAATCGGCCCCACTCACTCCCGCCCAAGACTCGCAGGGCTTACTGGTCTGGGCTCGCCACCTCGAGCCTGCCGCACTGGTCCACGCTGGTCCCATCGCGTCATTTCCGGCTGGCTGGAAATGACGCGATGGGACCAGCACAACCGGCTCGGCAGGCTCGGAAGGCGGCACGGAGAACTGCTCCACGCCGCCCAGAAGAACGAGTCGGGGGGGTGTGCCGCCACGGAGAGTCAAGGCGGTGGCGAGGCGCCCCCCCAAGGTACGTGGACACCCCTACGAGTAACTTATGTTACAGTTATTTATCTTTTTAAAAGCATCTACTTTAAAACAAGTCCTGTACATGCGTGTGTTTGTCTGAGAGAAGTCTGCTGCTGCTTTTGCGCTCTGCCATCAGGTTATGGGCTCAGACACAGGCACAGGCACAGAATCAATCTGAGTTCCAGCAACTACAAGGCAGATAAGTTTTTGAAGACCTCAGGTTATGCTGAGAAGAACAACAAACCAGGCCTCATAGAAAGAAGGGTGAGTCTTTCAAAGTAGCCATGGTGGGAGAGCTGGGAGCCATAGAGAGACTTAATGATTCCAATTATCAAATTTGGAAGTTTAAAGTAGAGATGCTGTTAATGAGGGAAGAAGCAGTTCTACCTCTAAGTACAGGTAGATCAGACAGTAGAAAATGCCAAATCCTGGGACAAGCAGGGTCAATGTACCAAGTCAACAATAGAGCTAACAGTTGAAGATAGTCAGCTGATCCACATCAGGGGACAGCAAACTGCAAAGGGAATGTGAGAAGCATCAAAAAGAATACATGAGCATTCCAATCTCAACAGTAAACTATATCTTTTGAGGAAGTTATATGGCATGAGGCTGCAAAAGCAGGAAGAAATCCTGCCACATATAAATGCCATGTTAGAGAATTGGTGAAGAATTGAAACAGAATCACATTGTAGCCATATTGCTGTGCAGTCTTCCCGATTCCTACAGCACGTTGGTGAATGCCCTAGAAATCAGACAAGATCATGAGTTGACTTTGGAATATGTAAAGGGTTGGATTGATGGATGAAAATAATCACAGGAAGGAAAACAAAGCAGTTAAAGTGATCCAGAATTCAGAAGCAGTCCTGCAGACAGATAAAAGTTTTCATCAAAAAACAGACACAGATGATAATTTGTTTTAGGTGTAAGAAGCAAGGATATCTAAAGAAAGACTGCAGAATCTGGAAGGCAGAATAAAGAAAATGTCGGCAAAGAACTGAGAAGGAAAAAGCAAGTACAGTCAGCAACATGTCTTGAGAGGAGTCCTGGTATGCAACTTTCAAAGTTGAACAGACTTCAACAGAGGAGTGGAACCTCTGGGTGGTGCATTGACAGTGGTGCAACTAGTCATATGTGCAATTATAAAGATTTCTTCAGTGAGCTGGGTTGAAGTTACCAAGATAACATTTACCTTGCTGATGGTAACAGGCTGAATGTGAACAGAAGGGGGAAAGGTTTTTTGAACTGTCTAATGCCGACTGGTGGTCAAACCAGGGTATTGGTGGAAGATGTTTTGTTTGTTCCAGATCTAAAATCCGCATTAATGAGAGCCAGTGTAGTGTTGTGGTGAGAGTGTTGGACTGGGACTCCGGAGATCCGGGTTCTAGTCCCCGCTCGGCCATGAAACTCACT
Organism: Shinisaurus crocodilurus; assembly: GCA_021292165.1. Lineage (NCBI taxonomy): Eukaryota > Metazoa > Chordata > Lepidosauria > Squamata > Shinisauridae > Shinisaurus > Shinisaurus crocodilurus. The sequence goes on from CM037877.1 coordinate 223,923,370, forward strand.
GGGTGACTTTGGGCCAGTCACTGACTCTCAGCCTAACCTACCTCACAGGGTTGTTGTGAGGATAAAATGGAGAGGAGGAGGAGGATTATGTAAGCCACCTTGGGTTCCTTGCAAAAAAAAAAAAAAGGCGGGGTATAAATATAATATAATATAATTAATTAATTAATTAATTAATATCAGTAAAATGTTTAGCCAAGAAAGGACTGACTGTACACTTCTGTGGACAAGAGTGCACAATCCAGAGGAGAACAGAACATAGCCATGGGTATGGTAAGTGAGCATCTATACCAACTACTAAACTGTGACGATGACAAAGCAAATCTGGTGAGGCAAGCTACACAAGGTGCGCATGTCAAGTGTATGCATCTGGCACCAATGTCTAGGTCACAGACTCCCCAATGCAATTAAAGAGTTGGTGAATAAAAGCCTGACAAAAGACTTAGCAGTGTCATCATGTGGCACAATGATGCAGTGTGTTAAGGCAACACGTACACCATTGCCAGAAGCTTCACCTTCAGAAGGGGTGGTAGCGAGTACAAATCGAAGAAAAAGCACAGACAAGGTGCAAGGACAGACAGAGACCCTGAATTAATTCAGAGAATGGAGAGAGGCCTAGTGAGGAGACAAAGGCAGATAGACGACCTGATCCAGATGGCAGAGGAGAGCGGGCCAAGGAACAGCAGCTTCGGAGATCTGGCCAGATGACAGGGGGCATGCCTGCCTGCACAGAGACTCCCCGGTAAAGTGACAACCAAGACATAACCCAGAGATCATCATCAAGAACTTTTGGGGAAGATGAACTTCAGAGTGTGAACCATCTTTTGTCGAGAAGGGGTGTTGGAATATACAACAAAAAGATGCCAACTCTGAAGGGCAACTCTGATACTGGGGGTAGCATATAGCCAATCAGGACTAGTCGCCATTGTCCAATCCCCTTTTAAAGCCCTCCAAATTGGTTGCCATTACTACATCTTGTGGAAGTGAATTCCATAGTTTTAACTATATGCTATGTGAAGAAGTACTTCCTTTTATCTGTCCTGAATCTCCCACCAATCAGCTTCATGGGATAACCCTGGGTTCTAGTATTGTGAGAGAGGGAGAAAAATGTCTCCCTAACCACTTTCTCCACGCCATGCATAATTTTGTACACCTCTATCATGTCTCCCCTTACTCGCCTTTTTTCTAAGACAGGATAACCCTATTCAGGTGTTCTGATTCTATGTAGATTAAGCACATGAAGAGAGGGAGCGTGCTAGCCCCGCCCCTTCCATTGTCGCTTTTGTAGCCCTGAACTCGTGGAGGGCAACATTCTGAAGAGGAGGGCCTCCTGTATCCATGGAGCTTCTCCATGAAATTTAGAATGCTGATTTTCCAGCATTTTGAATTGTGTGGAAAGCCTCCATGGATACAAGAGACTCCACTCCTCAGAAAGCCACCTTCCACATGCAGAAAGTGATGAATGCAACAATGGAGGGGGTGGGGCTAGTATGCTTCCTATCCTTGTACATTTACACAGATTCAGAATGCCTGAATAGGTCTGATATGTTGTCCATATGGCTGATTTTTCATGGTGATTGTTGTGGGTTGTCCCATGTACAGGAGAACAACAATTTACCACCAGCCTATGCCCAAGACTCATTACAAAATGACATGAAGGAGCTACAATGTAGGCCCAACAACACCGTTGCCAACCTGGCTGTTTAATAATCCACAGATTAAAGGATGTTGCTGTGTTGTTTAGACCTTCTTATTTTTTTTATTATTTTTATATTACATTTATATCCCACATGCTTAGCCCAAAGGCTATTGCAGCTGTTTACAACATATTAAAATCAAAACAATTAAAACAGCTAAAGCAAAAAAATATCCATTTAAACAATAAACAATGAATAGCAAGCCAGTCTGTAATATCCCCCCCTCCCCAGCCCTTTTCTGTAGAACCCAAGTTCTTTACCAGACATGTTAGGGCAGGGGTGTTGAAACTGTTTCAGCCAGAGGGCCAAATTCCATTTTGGAGAAGCTATCAGGGGCCACATTCCAGGGGTGGTCAAAGGGGCAGGCCCAAAATACAAAAAAAACCCTCATCATATTGTAGCTTAGAGCTCTTATTGCCAATAACTAAGCCTTAGAAGAGGCATTTCAACCTTTCAGAATGCAGAAAAAGCTGTACAAAAGTCAGGAAACCACTACCGATCAGTGGTGGTGGGACCAGAGGAAAGGGGCATGGACATCTCAGGAAGCCCAGAAGACTGGATTGGGACCCCAGGTGGCCTGGATTTGGCCCACAGGCCTGAGATTCCCCACTCCTGACTTAGGGGCTCTGGATATTTTTGCACTTCAAGCAAAAAATAAAGACTGCTGTTTTCTAGAGGACTGAAACGTGTTTCTATAATGAGATGGAGACTGAAGTCAGGAAAATAGCACCCCTTCTGAAATCTGCTGCCTGCGCCTGAAGCAAAACTAGTTTACATTGCTTCATTGTAAGGCTGGTCCTGTTGAAGGAATATGTTATGCTTGCAGCCATGCATGCTTACTTAATTTAGTGTCTCCTGTAAAGAACCTGGTGACAGGTTTTTTGGTAATGAGGTGAGTCAGCTTATTGCTAGGCAGGTGGGTGGGTGTAGCTGCAATTCTCTGGATTTCACAGTCTCCCTCTGTTTCTGTGAGAACATATGCATCCTAGATAATGCAAGTCAAATACGCACATTTCCACATAGATGGGGCATGCACATTACAAAAGGATGCGTTATCTCATTGTATAATTTTGATCTTTTAGTTATGACAAAAATGATAAGGAGAAGTGAGAAGAGACAAGCTTTGTGTCAGCAACACTGCTGTGAAGGAGTCAAAAGAATATCATCTTTATGGCCTGTGTGTATGAGAGGGAGAGAGTAAGGAGTGATATACTGAGGAATGTGAGAAGGAGTGATTTACGCACCACTGATCTTCCTTCATGCCAGTTCTTAGCTACATCGATTGTCTAACCTGCCAAAAGTTGGCTACTGCAACAGTAGTATGTGAAATTGAGCAAAAAACCAAGTCTTTTCTGCAGAAATCCTGCAATAGTTGACAATTTCTGTGAAACTGTCTACTAAGCCTTCCCCAACCTCACTGGCTGGGGATGATGTTGGTTGTAGTCCAACGCATCTGTAAGGCACCAGGTTAGGGAAGGTGATCTACTACCTCAGAATTCCTGGAACCCTGATTAGAGTGGCCCAATTACTTGAATGTCCTAATGAATAATTAATGCTCAATTAAGTCAGATTCCCCTTTGTTTCTCTTACCCATTTCAGCAGTGCTAGTAGGACTTAAAATTAGGTCTAATTCACATGATCATATTGGCATGTTGAGAATTTGGGTTGTACAGATCCATGCAGAGTTCTACATGTGGGAAAGGTGCTTGTATAGTTGCTTCATCACATACTCATAATGCAGTCTACATATACCATGTCATGCCAGCAGTTCACCATACAGATCCATTCATCCCTACATTTTCAACATGCCAATGTGAAGAAGAAAGCCAGGTGTCCTGAGGAACTTGCTTCTGTAGTAATTTTTCCGCTGGACATCCCAGTCTGGAGAATCTACAAGGTGGAGGTGAGTATGGCCAGAGAATATCAGCATGGAGAACAGCAAACAACAACCCCCCACCGTAAATTATTGCACAAGAATAATTATAATGGTGTTTGGACAATGGAGCTGTAACAGCTTCTCTGTAGCTGGGAGGTAGCTGAGTGCAAGAGCAGTTCAGGTGGAATAGCTGAAGCACAGCAACTCCAGGAGTAGAACGAGAATGTTTTTGTTACAGAGCGCATGCAAGGAGTCATTGAGACAGGATTCACAGAGTGTCAGTCAGTTAGGCGGGAGAGGGAGGCTGCTTCAGATGTGGGGGCTGTGTGGGAAAGCATTCCTATGACTAAATGAATAGCTAGCTTTCCCCAGAAGGCATGGGGAGGAAACACATGAATTGATGTTGTCTCTTTAAATCCCTCCCTGGAATGGCGGAGGAGCAGCCCTTGATCTATACCTCTCTCCCTTTCAAAGGGAGCGAATAAACATACAGAGGCATTCTCAGGGGAAAGTGGATCAGCCCCAGAGCCCTGCCTCGCCTCTGTTACACACACAACTTACATGCAGAAGCTCACATATTCACTAAGTCCCACTGGGGTCCTTGCTGTCATACCCGTCCGTGCATATGAACCATACCCAAATGCAGCAGACAGTAATAGTCATCCAAGAAGGGTAGATGCATACTTGCTGCATTTCTCAAGTCATTTTCCGCTGATAGATTCTATAGTGCTTTTCAGAGGATGTGGCACATGGAAAGTATAGTGTAGTGGTCAGTTTTGAAGTGCAGTCGCTCATGATGACAGTCGCCATAACCATGCCCCCAAGGAGAGTCCAAAAATGCAGGCAACTGTATTAATCCATCTCTCTTTGTATGTGTATTATATTTGGTAAAGCTAATGGGTCTTAATTATGCATTCAAGACCAAGCCACCCCAAAATACTTTGCACTGCAAAAGTGACAGCTCATAAAAATACATTGTTGCTGCAAAAATCCACCCACCCCCCCCAGCTACTGAGAGGATCGCAGCTAAGTGCAGAGGGAACAGGGAAACCTAGTGATGGGGGCTCGGGGGGGGGGCAGATGACACAATCATCCCAGTGCTTCAGCCCTGTGAGTCCTGGCTCCACTACATCACTGTGCATAGAATGACCTCCACGTACACAAAGTATATGCGCACAGGCTCTGTACCTACAAACTGTATCTGGATAACTGCACAAAGATTAGAGGCAAGGACAAGAGGTGTGATACCCACACCTTGCCCTAGTTCATTTCTATGTGCTATGTCATCTCAATAGGGGTTGTAAAGACCAGATTAGACATGACAGGGCAGCCACATCTATTTTATCCACTTGTCTGTATTCTTTTCATGAAAAGGAAGGGAGCATAGCCTACCCGCATCTCTGCCTTATCTCCTGGTTCTTCATTGCTTTAAGGAATTGCTTCTTGTGAAGAAAAGCAGACAGAGTCTGGGTATCCTTCTCCACCACACACATGTAAACAAGTGTAATCCCAGCTGGAGGCTGGGAGCCTCATGCAAATGTACATAGTTTCCTCTGATGGCCTGTGCCGCCTCACTCCCATGTATTTGCATGTAAATGTTCTCCAAGCACTCTAGTCATGATCAGGAGTCCACCCCTCTGACACCTAGGAGCCACCCCTCCCCTGTCGCCATAACCATGAAGTTCATCCTGATTGGCCAAGGACAGCCGGGCTACCGAAAGGAGGGGCGGGGGGGAATCGATACTGCCAGCTGTGGCTTCTGGTTTTGATTGTTGTCTGGACGTGAAGGAGTGCGGAGTAGGGCTTTTGCCGAGGCAGGCCCTAAGAAGACCAACCCCCGAGGCAAAGAGTAAGTGCCTGGGTGTTTATATAGTAAAGGAACTAGTTTTGTTGTTTTGTAGCTCTACTTGTGTATACCAAAGTGTCTCCCCATCTTTTCCCCCTTCCCTCATTTCCCAGCTTTTATTGTAATCGGTTTACCTTAAATAAACTTTCCTGGTTCTACCCCACACTGTGTGTGTAGCTCCTCTGTGGTTCAGTGCTCAATCTAGTGTAGAGACTAAGGGTGAAGCCCTGAGAGAATCAGTGTCAAGACGGCAGAGCCAAGGCTGGCAGTTTGGCGACTTTGATCTCTAGTCTTGAGATAAAGGACTGGTTGCAGTCCTTCACACTTCTCTATCCAGCTCACTCAGTATTGAAGCTGGGATGTGGCAAACCATGTAAAGCAGTAGAGTGCAGTGAAATACCGTAAAATGGGAAAGGTTAGGGTTGATTTCCCTCCCTCGCATGCTCCCTTTTAGGTATATTGTAGATAACCTTGCTTTATATGTGAACAGCACAGACACATGCACGGCTGCCCCGTCACTTCTAGTTTTTGGCTTTGGCCCTAATACACACATTCTAAACAGCACAGCTTAAAAAGTGTACCCTGTGCTAGATTCTATACGTGTAAGATAGACTTCATAGGTTCCCTGCTATGACAAGCTAAGCTAGTAGTATGGCAAGATGAAAGTGTTATTCTTCCTCTTTGCCAGGCATGAAACTGGAGACTAGCAATGTTTAAAAATGCTCAGCTAGTCATTTTATTTATAAATTTATTATATTTATGAGTTGCTCTATAACAAAAATGTTCTCAGAGCAATAAGTAAAACAACAATAACCCAAAAACATCAAACAGCATGTATATGGTTTTGCTTAAATCAAACACTAAAATCAACATGCATAAACAGCTATACTCATATTAGTTAATCATCATCATCGGGCGATCACTCGTGACCGAGTAAGATTGTCTTCCGGGATAAAAGGAGGAAATTCTAAAGAAGATTGTGTAGACTCTAGCGAACAGGAGAGCAAACACATAGGACTAAAACATTAACATAAACAGAGTGTAACATTTAAAATACTTCAGTAATATCAGCTGAATTAAAATATTATAAACATTAAGAGAATATCATCTTTAAAAGTCTGGAAGATTTATTTATTTTTTTGGCCTGGTGCTGAAAAGATGTCAGTGTAGGTTCCATGTGAGCCTCAAAGGGGTGAGCATTCCATAACCGGGGTGGGTGGGTAGGTGGAGAGGTCACAATGGAGAAGGTCCTCTGTCATGGAGCATCTGATTGAGGGGGACCTTGGAGAAGAGCCTCTGTTAATTATCTTAAAGTGCGGGCGGGTACATATGTGAGGAGGGAGGCTGTCCTTTAGATACCAAAGTCCCAGACCACACAGGGCTTTATAGGTCAAAACCAGCACCTTGAATTAAGTCCAGAAATGGATTGGGAGCCAATGAAGGTGAAAAAGAACTGGTGTAATATGTTCCTGATGTCCTAATCAGCATAATTTACAGTAGTCCAAATGGGAGGTTACCAGAGCATGGATTGCTGAAGCCATGCTGCCCACATCCAGGTAGGGTTGCAGCTGGGATGCCAGCTTAGGCTGGTAAAAATCACTCCTTGCTGCCAAGGCTACTCAAGCCTCTAATGACAATGCTGAATCCAGTAAGACTCCCAAGCTACAAACATGATCCTTGAGGGAGAGCGCAACCCTGTCCAGAACAGGTTGAACACAACTCATCTGGACAAAGGAACCACCTGCTAACAGTGCCTTGGCTTTGTCTGGATTGAGCCACAGTTTGTTAGTCCTCATTCAGTCCATTACCCCAGCCGAGCACCCATTCAGTCCATTACCCCACCCAGTGCCTCACCTGGATCAGATGAAAAAGAAAGTATGATTGCTTTCCCACGTGGTCTCCACATCAGAACCAGCTTCTCCTACCTAATTGACTCTGGTGCATTATCTGGGTGGTGGTGGTGCCAACTTATGAAGCAAAGCAACTCTAAAGACATAGTTCGAAAGCCAATAAACTGCCTTCATCTCTTGCAAAAAACACACACAACAACAACAACAACTTTTAAGAGATGTGAAGCAAGAAGTCCACAACTGCCTACAGAAGGGATCATTATTTTGTTTCTTCACGGTCTGAAAGGGGCTCAGTTCTTGGAATCAACAGTGACAAGGCTTTCTCTCCTCCCTCCAGCTCAAGCAATACTACATACTGATAAGTGGCAAATGTCATCTTCTGCAGTCTGTTTTCACCAGTAGGTTTTGATACTGCTCTTTTATTTTTCCTGGGGAAAAAAGTCATTTGAAAACCCAAGGTGACTTAGCAACATTAATGTGGTTTAATATAACAAAAGTTGTTCTCAGACCCAGAAATTCCAGTTCTAAGTTCTCCAGCCCAAAGCTGCCCTGCCTCTCTGTGACATCAGAGCAGCTAAGGCAATGGCAGCCAGAAGGACCATACTGCCTCTACTTTCGAAGATTTGCTGTGACGATAGAGCATGTCAGCCACTGACATCAAACAAGTGCCTTTCAAGTGAAGACTCTCCTGGTTTTGCTAGCAACTGTAATAGATTTGTTTGTTTTTTACTGCATCATCTGTTGCCCAATGTGGTTCATCTTGAAACAGAGCCAGGATCTCCCACTGTGGAGTTTCCTAGAGACCAGTTGAAGTTACCACATCTCATGGCAGTTTTTTCAGCCGACCAGGATATGGAGTGCTGATTACTGCCCATAGAGATGTTGCTGAAATCCATATTTCCTAGATTGGAAATGTGACTTTTGGCAGCTTGTAATATTCACTGCAAATGTGAGGCAAACATTATGGCTCCAAAAGTTATTCTCTGGTTAGGATTTTAATCTGTGCTGGAGAAGAAAAGTTCTACTCCTCTCACACTCCCATTTCCAACTCTCCCCCACTAGTAGTGCTACAATGGAAGAAGGAAAGGAGGCTGTCTTTCTCCCTCCCAATTCCTATGCCTGCTACAAATAGATGCTACAACAGGTATCAGCTGCTCTGGGAAAACTTTATTTCTCAGTACTCCTGGTGCCTGGCATGCAGCCATAGCGGCATGCCTAGTGTCAGAAAAGGGAACTCCTCCCTCTCTTTCTCAATTTCACTGCTGCCATTGTCAGAGCGACAAGTAAGATAAGTTGGGAAAGCATGTGTGGGGTGGGGAGACGGGGAGAGAATCAGTCCCTTTTGCACTCCCAGTGGCATCAATGTTGTCTGAAACTGGCCGGTGACCTGTCAAGGGGTTTGTTATGGATGTTTTCTTGTACTAGATGCATTTTGCATTTATTATTCTGTCACATACAGTAATGCAATTATTCCATCACAGTCTTCTTTTTATATATGTAATTCAGTACCATCATGTAATATATTATAAGATGTATTCCAGCAAGATGACCCAGCAGGGTTCTTCTTATGTTTGGCACATCATAGATCTGTGAAACTGTTTATTTTTCTCCAATTGAGTCTTCTTTAATACGAGGACTAATATTTTGTTGGGAATCACCTTTTTGTACTCCGTTGTTTCGTATTAAAGAGAGAAAACACATCATCCTAGGGACTAGCACTGTCTACGTTGTGCTTTTGGTGTTTACTTGGGTAAATGCAAATGACTATCATTAGCCTGAGATGTTTACTAAAAGCAGTGGGGCTGGCCGGCTACTCCCAGTGTAAACTGCACCATGTCCACTAAACCCTGTGATTAGAGTCATTGTTCCATAGAGAGAAATGAGCTGCCCGGCCCCACACAGTGCAGCTTACTTATCCCTTTGTCTGTGATGTTGGCCGCTTATCCCTGGCTGCTCATCAGATGTTTAGCCAGTGTATTTAGATGGTGCAATAAGGAAAGGTGTGTGTGTGTGGGGGGGGGATTGTACCTTCTTTCTTTGCTCTCCAGTTACCAGAGCAATTCTTTATTACAGCAGTCCACATTCTGAGAGCTTTCAAAAAGACTTGGCTTGTAATACCCAAGTCATTCATATATTTATATCGGACTTCTGCTCTATAAAAAAATCTTCTGCTTCTTTGTCCCAGTTTCTCATGTGTTTCCCATTCATCTGTGAAGGGGATGGGTGGATGGACAGCCCTATGATGTTGCAGGACAGTGATTCCAAGTCATAAAAATATTTGTGGCTGAGCTTTACAAGTGACAAAGAGATTATCTTGAGGTAACCAATATTTCCAACCCCCTGAGCGGAATACTGTAGCAATTTCTATTCTACCCATGAGCCCCAGTCAGCATAGACAGTGGTCAGGGATTATGGAAGTTGTAGTCCAAAACATCTGGAGGGCACCAGGTTGCCTCCCCCTGATTACTATATTATCACAATACCTCTGCCTTGCTGTGCAGTGGGATTGTGATATAAGTAACAGGAACCAAATAACAGCTGCACTGCAGACCCAGGAGAGGTATCCCCATGGTTTTTCTACCAGGAAGATGAACATGGAAAGTTCTCTGTGTGAGGGTCTCCATGAAACTTGCTTATTCTTAGCAATGTTTCTGCCTGAGTCCCATAATTCATGTTAGAACAGAAACCTGTGCTCTCAGGACAAATGGACTATGGAATGTCATTCCTAGCCATGCATTATTCAGCAGTACCATGTTTGTTAGTGGACGGTTCTGTATCTCGAACAGTGTCTGTGCTCTGAAATCTTGTTTGGGGGCAAAATGTATATTCCATTGTGTTGAGGGTTGGTTTTTTAAAGTTGTCTCTTTTCTTTATCATTATAGGATGTTACAGAACAATCAACTCAGTCGGATACCAGCAGACGCTCTGTGGGATCTTCCAAATCTTCAGTCACTGTAAGTCCTTATGGATTGTCATTGCAAGCTGTGGAATCTTTTAAGCAACTGATTTTCAATAGTTGGCTAGAAATCCAGCAGTGTGACCATAGGACGCTTAAGGGTAGGCTTCCAGTCTTCTGGCCAGGGAGTAGAGAAACAATATGGTACAAAGCATCCACAATTTTAGAACTGGAAGCTGATTTTCATACAAATACAAATTTCTGGAACCATTAAATAAAAGCTTTTTGGAGGCTGCCTTATGCTCTAGGTCTTGCAACACCTTCATCCTGATAGCCTGCCCCTGTCTTAAGCCATCTCTCCATTGATTCATTTCACTTCTTTGAAAAAGAGAATAGTGCTGTTTTTGAACTGAAGGTACTTGGAGGCAGGAGTGGGGGATTAGGTATGGTTGTCACTCAACCCTATCTGAATTCTCCCGGACACAAGGATCAGAAGTTGGATGAGGAATTAGAAACTTTCATGGACTGGTGTCCAGTTCAGCAGAAGTCTGAATTGTTATCCTCAATTTATAAAGATGGAATGAAATCTGTAGACTGTCGGATCAAATAGCCATGGGTAGCTGTAGTTCTGTCTTATTTCTATGCAGGATGTACGCTTGTACACTGTGCACATGTAGAGAAGATAAGAAAAGTGTGGCCCATTCACAATAATAGTCACTGATATTTATTAATTTGTTTCTTTGTTTATTTTCTAAATTTGTACTTGCACCTTCCACACCATGGTGTCCCCAGGGCAGCTTACATTAGAATAAGAAGCATATACTACAATATAACATAAACAAAACAACAATGCACTAAAACAACAGCAAAGCACAGCAATTAAAAATTAACGATACACAGCAAAATAAAACATGCTACTTCTATCTACTTAAAACGTTAAAGGAACTCTCCATGAATGGGGAGACTGGTTTGAAAGAAGCCAGTCCAACAGACATCTGGATCTGAAGCCTTGTAGACCTCTAAAGGTAAGCACCAGAATTTTGAACTGAGCTCAGAAGAACCAGAATGCAACAAAGTTATGTCAGCACAGCAAGCTATGATCCTGCCACCTGGTTTCCATTAGCAATTCAGCAGCTGCAGAAATGATGTCCTTTCAGAAACTGCAGTTCCCAAAGGGACATCAAAGGCAGCCATACATACAGCGCACTGCAATAATCCAATGTGGAGATCACCAAAGCATGGATAACTGTGGGTAGCCTATCTCTCTGACCAGGATGGGTTACAGTCTGCTATAATATTATCATTCTTGGTGTACTTATGTAATACCCAAAGCGAGCTAATTACGGTACTTTTTGTAGTGGGAAAGATACCCTCAGGCTCATCTAAGCCCTTCTCTTCTGAATGTATATTATATAATTGTTTCATAGGACTGTATATTGGGTGCCTAAGTCACTATCTACCTACCAACGATTACTAAATGTATATGTATTGGTGAGTAACATCATTCCATATGGATGGAGGGAGCAATCCTATGGTCTCTGGGTGAACATCCCAGGGACCATAGGTTTGCTCGTAAAACCCCTCTGAGGTAGGAGACAGCACTCCAACCTTGCAAGGGGAGGTCGGAGATCGTCTCCGAGGTTGGAAACTTGACCTTGGAGAGGGGGGAAAGGGAGTGTTCTGATGGTCGGGCAGGGAAGGAGACTGGCGAGGCCAGGATATGAGTTATCCTGAGCCTCTTCCGGCCTCTTTCCCTCCCCCTCTGAAGCTCCCTTGCTAGATGGGCTAAAAAGCCCATCTAGCAAAAATACCAGATATCAGAGGACGGGAAGCTGAAGATCACCTCCACCATTCCTCCCACCCTGCTAGCTTCAGCCCAGCATGGCATAGGAAACTCTGAAGCCTCCAAGTTCAGGGGCTTCCAAGCAGCAAGGGTGCAGTTGACAGGATTGTGCCCTTAGCTGCCCTTCCATGGTGTCTGATGTGTATCTCAAACACTCAAAGGCATGCATCCTCTTTTCACAAGATTCCCTTATGTATAACACAGATTTTCCCGAGACAAACAATAACAAAAGACAAGTATACCTTTAAAACACTGTGAGTGGTCACACCATCAGAAGCTGCTTCCCTCACCACCACACACATTTTTGTCTAATGCTTCTACTTTGAAGTTTCCAACTCCATCAGAAACTCTTTTGAAGTTTAAGAAACGATGGCTTTCACCATATGGCAGCTTCTCCCAGCAACTGCAGTGCTAAACCAGAAGTGGGTGGAAGGATATAACAGCCAAAGATACATCAAGTAGTCCAGCAGTTTTGTGCTACCATCTCTGATTTGTACTGTGACTAATCTTTGACTAATCTGGCTAATCTGTTAGGATTAGTAATTATCAACATGGGGATCAACACAGTCCACCTGTGGCATGCAAGTATCTAGCATGCATGACTTTTGAAAATGGGGTCATATGTAACTCAGTTATCAGTTACAGAATCTGGGCTTATCTGGAGTTGATGTTGTGTTCTGATCCCAGTGAGTAGTCCATCAGGCTCTGGGCAGCAAGGCAGGCCAGAATGTCGCAGTACCAAGGAGTGCTCCTAGTGAGCAACTCGCTCTGACCAGGCCTGCAACCAAACTGAAATGTTTTATGCCTGGACAGCAGGAACCCCCTCTCATTCCACCCTTCCTTGCAAAGTGTACAACCTTAAAGGGGCAGGCCTCTGGTCTGGAGCCTAGTACTCTATCATCTCTCCAAGAGCTCATGCTGGGTGCACTGCCTGCACCGGCTGCACTGGTGCATTGGCTCCATAGATATTGGAGCTCTTGGAGGTGGGTGTGCTGGCCCAGTGCTGGAACTGGGCTCACCAGATGCACTTTTTGGTCCAGGCACAAGAGTCTCAGGCTTGGGGTCTCTAGTGTCTCAGGCTTGGGGTTCACTGGCATCTCAGGGATCTCTGGCATCTGGGCTCGGGGGTCTCCAGTTCTGCAGGGGTGCTCGGGCCCAGTGCTTCTTCCATTGGCATCACTGGTTCTTCATCCTCTGTGTCCATGTCCAGGTCACTGTGGCTTGACTCATGGGTCATGACAGTTCAGGACACCCTAGTGGGTAACCAAGCCAGGTCCAAACATGGACAATATCATCACAACAGACTCAGATTTTAACTGGTACACATTAAACACTGTTTTTAAAAATAGAACATTTAAGAGTTTGCCTGGTGGTTATGTGAGCTTATAGTTTTGACCACAAATGATACAGATCTATAACTAATATGGCATATTAAAGTTTTGCATTAGGTGATTATATGATAATAATTTGGAAGAGCGTATCTGATTATGCTGGTAGCAGTGAAATAGAATGAAAAATAAATTTGAGATAAAAGAAAAGGCCTGGAGTTGACAAAGCTGGCAGTACAAAAGGGGTGAGCAAAATGGGTAGCTGCACTACTAGAATAGACCTTCACTTGACAACCTCCAGCATTCTACATGATTCTTAATGCCAAAAATACATGTTGACTTTAACTGGAATTGGAGTTAACTAAACTTAATTTTAAGTCCAGAAATACTGCTAAGTTCAGAAATAATATTGAATGCTGACATCAGCTGAAAAGTTAAAGTGTTAAAATAGGAATATAGTTAACTGAGTATGATCCAACAAAGAATCAGAACCAAACAAACACAGGCAATTGAGTGCCTCCCAGACCCCAATGCATGGACTTAGATACTTTTTTCTAGTCAGAGGTGGGGTTTACTATGGTGGTGGGACCAACCATTCACCAGTTAGAGGTGAGGTTTCCACCCGCCCCATTAACCTTACGTTTACCCTTACCTTTTGTTATGAGAACATCTGGCACATGTTCTCCCACAGTCCTTTGTTGTTCTGAATTGCCCATGCATAGTCTCTTTCAAGTGTCTTTGAAGCTTCTACAAAGTTCCAACATCTGGGTATGTTATCTGGCTGGCAATCTGGATACATCTTCTTAAAACTTCTGATCATCTGCACCATCTTCTTGTCATTGTTCTTAGAACACAAGAACATTTGCATCACATTCATATAATAGTTATAGTGTCACCAGCAATGGCACTTCAGATAAGGAATTGTACTTTTCAGTGCAGGTGCCATCTATGGGACACAATTACTAGAGCACCAAATATCTGAGTCGTATTCTTCAGATACCTTCTTATCAGCACCTACTAGGCCTTTAACGAAAGCCATCTCTGTTATTTCCCTGTAGCTTCTCAGCAAGCAAGATCAAATCCTCTGTGATTTTCCATCATGGGCTCTTATTTAGCTTTCACAGTTTTTAGTTTAGAGATGTTTTAAGGCTCAGTCACAGAATACACATCTAGGCTCTACTTGCAGATGAGATGGGTCTTAATATGAGTCTGGGGCCTTCTCAGGATACTTAATCAGACTGGTTGACTATTTTAGGACCAATGTTAATAGTATTCCACAACCCTTTCAGGAGCAGATTGACAACACTCACAAAACCGACTGTCTAGAAGCACCTTTAAGAGTCATGCACAGATGAAATCACTCTTTAATGCTGTCCCTCAATAACCCTCTCTGACTTATTACTCTTCATAAGAGGCTAATAGAGAATGCACACAGACAGTGTTATCTTTGGGATGAATAAATATGATCTTTAGAGATTTTTAAGATAATTTTCATAATGACAGATGCATTGCCTGGTTCCATGTCAAGACATTATGCAATGCCATTCATTATACAATCCCTCTGTGATTCCTATTTCAAACAGCTCTCTTCATAATTGCCTTTTCCACACACACCTGTGTGGTTAAGACCATCTAATCCAGAGGTGACTCTTCATTTCACCTGTAGGACCTTTGCTTCCCCCAAGGAAGACTGGGTCATGCGGAAACACAGTGAATTCGTTTTTGAGGCACTTAATCTCTGAAAGGGACACGGGTTCGTTGCAGCAACTGCTATCTCAAAGCAAATGGTGGTAGGTACTTATGGAGAAAATCCCATTCAGATTCAGATTTGTATGATCTCATTCAAAGCAAGTATGCCTTTCAATATGAAGGAGGTGGTTTTGAGCTTTCTTCTCCCATCGTGTGGTCTGGACAGCATCCACACTTATGAAGCACCTACTTTCCCCCTCAACAATTAGCCATAATGTATTCACTGAAACTGAATAATCAATGTTTGCAGTGGGTGCAAGCAGAGATCCTTTAATTTCTTCCACTGTCTACTTTGTACTGTCCATGGGAAGGAGTGAACTGTCTACTTTGTACCATCCATGGGAAGGAGAAACAGTGTGCCATAAGACTCCAAACCATAGCTTTCTGTGTATAAGCATGATGGTTGCAATAGCAATCACACTTGGGTGTCATTCTCTCATTTTTGCTTCCACTTCATCTGGGATTGTGGTAGGCATCCAACTGGGGTAGCCAGTTGCACACCAGTGTGCAGCTGAACTACATCTTGTGGGAAATGCCTAACTTTGGGAAGCCAAAGTCTTGTGGTACAGAAACACACCCCTGGTGTGAGAAAAAGAGATAACATTTTTCTTTGCAAAGTATTGCATTTTCAGTATTTGGTGTTGTGCTAAACTACAGGGTGGCAATATTGTCCGTTTAAAAAAAAATTAAGAACACTTCATGGCTTGAGAACCTCTTCATGGGCACCATTTAGTGACACATGGTAATAGCATGAAGAACTGGGTTGCTGCAAATGATTTCTTTCAGTAGAATCCTGAGTCAGATACCAAAGGTTACCCAATCACAGTGGTTGAAGTCCGACTTTCCATGTCTAATGTCTGTCTGTATTTATTTATTTATTTATTACATTTATATCTCACCCTTTTTCCTGTAAGCAACCCAAGACAGCTTACATAATCCTCCTCCTCCTCTCCATTTTATCCTCACAACAACCCTGTGAGGTAGGTTAGGCTGAGAGTCCGTGACTGGCCCAAAGTCACCCAGTGAGCTTCATGGCCATGTGGGGACTAGAATCCCGATCTCCCGAGTCCCCATCCAACACTCTAGCCACTACACCACACTGGCTTGTGTATCTCACTCCAGTGAGATCTGTGTGCTCCCTGGGTCATCTCAAGCACATGGATCTCACCATGCATCCTCACTGGTGTGTTATGTCAGAATTCAGAAATGAGAGGGAATATCACATCTGTGATCCTTCTTTGGTTGCAACACGTACATTGGATATAACAGCCAGCACACACAATCAGAATTGCCTCCAAGTGATACAGCCTGAGCTGTCCCATGATCTCATGGATGTTCAGCCTATGATCCATCTATCCAAGGATAAAGCCACAGATATTTCTGGCATCACAGAACTTTTTCAAGCCACCATACTTGTGTTCTGGTCTTAGCAGGAGCCCACAGGGCTCAGTGCAAGTCAGCTAGTGAGCAACTGGCTCTGACAAGATCTGAGACCAAACTGAAGCCTTTTATGCTTCAGTCCAGAGGCCTCCTCCCAACTCCACCCCTTCCTACAAAGTGGAAGCCTTAAAGGCCTCTGTCCTGAAGCCAGCACTCTTCTGTCTTTCATGCCAGGTGTGCTGCTGGCATTGGTGCATTGGCTCCGTGGAATGTAGAGCTCTTGGAGATGAGTGTGCAGGCCCAGTGCTGGAGCTAAGCTCGGAGACCATAGATGTTGGTCCAGGCTCAGGGGTTTGGGGCTCAGGGGTCTTTGACATCTTGAGCTTGAGAACCTCTGGTTCTGCAGTGGTGCCTGGGCTCAGAGACTCCTCTGTCAGCATCACTGATTCCTAAGCCTTTCAGTCCATGTCCAGGTCACTGCCAGACTCCAGGGTCATGACAATACTCATGGGAACCGCTGCCAGGTTGCTGTGTGGCCGTACCTACTGATAGGCTGTGTTGCACACACTGCATCCCCCATGCAATTCCAACTCCAGGAATGGTTGGGACACATCAAGTGGAGGCAATTTTAATGCAAACCAAGCCACAGGCATATTTTGCCTGATGAAAATGAACCAGCCATCTCCTCTTTCTTTCTTGCATCCTCCCTACACTAAAGGAGAAACCAAGCTCCTCTGTCCTTCCCTCAACAATGGCAATTTCCCTCTTAAATCCAGATTTAATATAGACAAACCCTCTTTGGAGAGCTCCTTGCCCTTATTAAGTCCCATTATACTTGTGGTTATTAAGATAAATTAGGTCTGATTTGAGAGAGATGAAAAGTCATTGAGTCAACCGTTTTCCCCTTAGCTGGCTGCTTTGTGAGTTAAGGCAGATCTAAGGCTAAGCTGATTTCCTCAGATTTCATTTGGGCTGCCAATACTTCTTTACTCAAATTGGCCTCATGCCAAATTCCCTTCTATTATTTCTATATCTTCCCAGGGATGGTCATTACATAGGAAGAAAGACCAGGTTTGTATCAAGGACTTTTCCCTCTTTTAGCTTCTATGAGTAATTTTCCACAACTCTTCTATATATTTATTACCAACCTGGAACATCTATATATCACTGCAGAGTAGCTTCCAAACATCACAAGATGACTGGGGATCTGAGTCGCTTATTTACATTGCCCAGAGGCTGTGTTTTTTCCATTTGCCCTGAGTTATAGGGTTTGCATGTCATTTCACAGAGCACTAAACTTACTGCCTGGAAATCAAGCAGCACTCCATAAAGTACGGTATTCCACACTAATGTGGGAATTAGAAGGCTTGCAGATTGGGGGGAGGAAAGGTAGATGATACAAAGAAGAATTGTACAGTGTTGCCTTTGTCATCCCTCTACATCAGCCTTCCCCAACCTGGTGCCCTCCAGATGAGTTGTACTATAATAATACCAGCATCCTCCAGCCAGCCATGCTGGCTTGGGGATGCTGGAAGTTGTAGTCTAATACATCTGGAGGTGCCAGGTTGCTCTTCATGATATTTGCATGTTCAGTGTGGGGAAGGAATCTTCCACCATCTACGGTATGTTAAACGCAACTTTTTGCTTTTATGATGTCATAATATGTCCAGATCAGCAGAGAAAGCAAAGACAAATCCAGCTGTGACTAGAGCCCCTAAGCATGGAATTCTAAGTAATAACTCATGCACTGCATTGCGCAGGGGGTTGAACTCGATGGCCTTATAGGCCCCTTCCAACTCTACTTTTCTGTGATTCTGTGATACTACTGCTCATCTGTACATGATTCTATGATACTACTCTCTTACATGTTTGAGGCATGACACTAGCGTATAGTGTCCACTATCCATGGTTACAGTGCAACTGTTGTTATGAGTTTGGGCCTGGATAAACAATTTGCATAATATGCAAATTAGAATATGCCTAGCTTTAGGGAGCTGGAATATGGCAAGCCTAGCTGAATTTGTAATCATTACTGAGATGATGTCTGTGAAGTGCTTTGAACACTTTAAAGCACTATAAAACTGCTATAGTCTTTGAAAGCACTGCCATGATTAGTAGTGGTATTTCAGTATTTGAAGTGGCCAATAGGCTGCATAATGTAGATCCACTTAAACCTTTCTCTTGCATCATATTGGAATGGTTCACCAATACCTGGAATCCCACATGGTTTTAAGACAGTGTTTTGTTATCTTACATTCCAACTTTGCAAACAAATCCTCATCTGGGCCTGCTTTTAGAGATTGTTTTACTTTATGGATCAATCAAACTGTCTGTCCCCATATGATAGAACAGTTCTTGCAACTAACTTCTTCTGGAAGGACTGGTTGAGGTATCCTGATCAACTATCAATGGTGTTGAGACATTAGAAAAAACCTCAAAGCCACAGTAGGTTAATATCTTAATTGGGACCAACGAAAACATCACATTTTGCTTTGCAACAAGCTGCTGTACAGTGTGACAAGAGTCATCATCAGTGTCAGTGAGAGCAGAGACCTGCTCTGTCACATCAGGAAAAAGTAACCATCATGCAGTGAAATGTTTTAGCCCAGGGGTGCACAACCCATGGCCCGGGGGTCACATGCAGCCCACTAAGGCCTGGACTGTGGGGCCCCCACAGGAACACCAATCCTGATACAGATTGCTCTTTCCTCACTGCTAGCATCTCTCCACTCTCTCCCCCAGCAATCTACATATAGCTCACTCTTTCCCTGCTGCTGCTAGATCACTGGGATGTGTGTGTGTGTGTGTGTGTGTGTGTGCGTGTTCGTGCGTGCGTGCATGTATGTAGATGTGCATGTGTCCAGGTGTGCATATGCTACCCCCAAACCAGTATAACATGCCGAAAAGGTTGTGCACCCATTTTAGATGCTGCAGTGCTGCACTGCTCATCCCTACCACATCACACGACCCTGCTCTGAAGCAATCGTTAATACCTCTGACAAGTGGTGCCATGAATTAGCAACATCGTTTGCTTTGGCTTTGCAGTTTCTGCTCTGCAGAAACACAGACAGAATGCCTGAGGAATTCAGTGGTGGCTGGGGATGGGGTGGACGCAGCGAGGATAGATGGAAGACTTTGTGCAGTTCTTTTACTGAGGAGGAAGACTTCTTCTGTATATTTATCTATCCTTCATCTGCACAAAATGGAAGGAATTGAAGAGGCACGTCTACACCTGATGGCAAAGTTTCTAAGCTATAAGTGTTGGGTGCCAGTCCTTATTTAATGCAGTGATCCAGTTGCGCTTCTCTGGCAGGGTGTCTGTCTACCAGCAGTTTTATAGGTGTGGTAAGAGCACACTGTGAGTACTCTGAAAGAGTCGTGTGTCAGGCTAATTAACAACTTTGTGGTTACAAGCTGTTACCTAGAGCAGATGGGTATACTGCCTGTTTCTCTGCCAGCCAACAGCAAGCCAAAGACTTTCAAAGCAAGCAGGTGTTATAAGTTATAATTACTGCATTTTAAATAAGGAGGCCTGATTGGATTAAAAGATCAAAACAAACTCTCAGGGTTTATCTTTCAAATGAAAATAAAAGGTGATGGAAGCAGCTTGCAGATCAGACTATTTCCAGTTTTGTGTCAGTTTCACATGTGCTCATTCATAAGTCTGCTCTGTCCTGTTTCCTCATCAATCTGCATTTTTTTTAAGCATGAAAATTCGTATTTAAATGCATATTTTTGAAGGTATTTTCACCAAATATGCTTTTCTAAATGCATTTGCTCTCAAGGTATACATCTGTAAACAAATTTAATCCTAAAATACACATTTTAATGCATTTTAGTACTCTTTCTGAGCTGAGAATTGCATTGCAAAATTCAGAGAAATGCAAAATGTGAATGATAACTCTGTTCTGATGAGCATATTCATGCAGGAGGTGTCAATCAGGGCTGTTCACCTCTAAATGTAGACTGAACGAAATAACTGAGCATCCCTACTTCCCTCCAAACACACATAAGAGAGAGAGGGGGGGAGGGAGGCCTGGAATGTGGCTTCTTGTGCCCATGTTCGCAACTATTAGTATGGGAAGGGGGGAAATCCTTGATTACTGCACATAGCTCCCTCATTCATGGAACTTTATGGGGTGGGGGTGGGGGTGGTATTCAGATGACAACATCTTCAACTCATGACCCTCCCATATTTTCTCACCACTTCTTCGATCATTTTTCTTAATGCAGAATATCCGTTAAGGAGGAAAGGACAGAACAGCTGTGCAATGCCTTCTGATTGCTAGCGCTCGGAGCCCTCCATCTGGAAGCACCCCTATTAGGTGGCTACTGGGCCAGCTAGTGCAGTTGGCTTTCATGAAGCCAACTTTTCATTTTTGTAGTGTAATATGATGCTTTGCAGTTTGTCCACGTTTTATTTGGGAGTGGAATTAATTTGTTAATTAGACTGACAGAAACCCTGCCTCTGTAACATCTGTTCTGTCTAAAGCTCTGGATAATACATTTGCAATAAATAGATCTTTCTTAGCTTTGAATACTATGGGTAGGTTATATAGCTGTTGTAAAGAAGCCTTTGCAATCTGGGAACTGTATCTGGCAAACCTGTCTTTACTATTGAAACCAATGGTGTATGATCAGCTTCAGCCAGTACAAGCCTTCCATAAATGAATGCATGAATTTTTTACACCCTATATCAGGCTAGGTCTTCTTTTTCTATTTGTGCATATAGACACCCATATTTTTGCATTAAACCGGTCTATATGCTTTCTTTGGGATCATCTGTGGACAATTTTGTTAACCTCTTGTTGTCATTATCTGACTAAAGCGGCATCCTGAGAGTTCCTTGACTTTGGGAATAAAGAGGGAAGCTCTAGTAAAGCGTGCCTTGGAAGCTCTGGTGCATGCATTTGGAAAACCACGGTCCACGACTCAACCCTTATAGTCCAGCTCAAGTGTATTTGCATTTCAGCAATTGCATTTCACATCTACATAACTGAGGTTCATTATAGTTCTTTCAAGGAGGAAAAGGTGAGGGAGGGAGAAGACTGAGGAGCTGACCTGTGGCCAGGGCTGGGATAGGGATCATTGGGTACCTACTGAGGCCCACGCCTCTACAGGGGGCCCACTGTCAACCTCTGGAGCCTGCTGACCCTGCTGCTGCTGCTGCTGCTGCTCCTCTTCATTGCTGTTGCTGCCTGTTCACCTGTACTCCCGGAGCATACAAGCGGTGAGAAAAGTGAGCAGCTGGAGCAGAATCCTTCACTGGCCTTGCACGCTCCCTCTGAGCAGTTGTACAGATTGGAACCAGAAAGAGAGAGTGAGCAAGTGAATCAGCAGTGAGGATAGAAAGGAGGAGTAGGTAGGCTCTCTCAGGCATCTTGCTCAAGCGCCTCCCCCCCAAAAAACATGGAGCCAGCACTGCCTGTGACAGAATGCAATGTTCTACATTCAACATATTGTTGAACACTACAGTGCTCAGCCAGATAGCAACTGGCAGCTGTCAATTTCTCTGCAGCATGTGCTCAAGCAAGCAAGGCGATGCAGATGCAAAACAGGCCACTGTTGCAGCTGGTTGCTTTCCCTTGTCTCCCCACAGGTCCAGCATCAAGGGTAGGCATGGACGGGCGCAAGCTAAGGCATGTGACAAGAGCCCCCTGGAGTTGTTCCTCCTCTTCACCATTGCAACCTGCTTGTTCACCTGCCTCCTGCTCCAGCCCACACAGTGGAGGTGGTGAGAAGGAGGACCAGTAGACGCCACTGCCTGCTTGCTCCCTGGCTTTCTTCTTGTCAAGCAACTAAGTGATAGCAATGATGAGAAAGAGGATGAGGGGGAGTAGCAGCTGGTGACAATGGCAGTGAGAAAGGGGCTGATTGAGGGTGTCCTAACCAAGAGCCCTCAAAAACCTGGAGCCGGCACTGGCTCCCCGTATTGCAAAATGATTCCAACATTGACTTCAAAGACAAGAGAAAGACAGATGAATTGCCCAGATAAGTGTTGTCCTTCAACATGTTGACCTCCATTACTCCACTGTGCGCAAAGAATCAGTGACACATCTCAGTCCATAAAACTAGTGTTCCTCCCTCCTCATGTCATTTTGGAGAAACGCTTTGGAAACAGATTGAATGAGAGTAAAGGCCTCTTAAGATATATTTTTTAAAAAATATATATCTATGAAGAGGATAATTATCATCATCATCATTATTATTATTATTGCAGAAGATTAAAATGCAAGGAGTGACTTCTTGGAAGTTGCAGGGACAAGTGCTTTGATGTCGACAAAGGAGAAGCCTTCCCCATCAGACAGGGCTGTTGTAAGCATATATATTCTGATGACTGATGGAAGGAAGGAAAGAAATCACTTCGGAATTAGCATAGCCTGAGAGCATGTTCCCGCTTTCATAGACCACCTTTGATCTGCTTGAAATGTGACAGCTCATTGTAAGTGCAATATTGCTTCATATAAATCATTTTTGATAGAATGTGCTTTTGGTTTTTAGAAAGAAAGGAAAAGAAATCACTTCCACTGAATGTTTGAAGGATAAAAAAGAAACAGAAACAGACTGGGGTAATTTAACATCAGCTTATAATTTATTGGCATGGACCTGATTTTGTGGCAAAACTACGTTAAGTATTGTTAATGTAATTTATGAGGCATAAGCCTTTCCTGGAGCATCAGAAAAGGGAGCATTCTGGCTAGTTGAAAAGAAGCCATAAAGTAATTGTGAATTTCAAAATCCAGAGAAATTTGGAATCAGGCAAAGCAGTCATGGATACCATAGTCATTTCATAGAATCATCGAGTTGGAAGGGACCTTGGAGATTATCAGGTCCAATTCACTGCTCAGTGCAGGCTCTGCAATGCAGGGTACAGCTACAGCATACTTGATAGATGGCTATCCAGCCTCTTCTTAAGTACCTCCAGTGAAGGAGAACCCACCACCTTCCACTGCCAAACAGTTCTCACTCTTAGGAAGATTCTCCTAAAGTTTATCCAACATTTGCTTCCCTGCAATTTCCACCCACTGGTTCTAGTCCTGCTCTCTGGAGCAACAGAGAATACCTCTGCTCCATCTTCTACATTGCAACTTTTCAGATATATGAAGACTGCTATCATGTTTCCCCTTAATCTTCCCTTCTCCAGGTTAAACATACCCAGCTCTTTCAACCGTTCCTCATAGGACTTGGTTTCCAGCCCATTCGCCATCCTAGTCACTCTTCTCCAGTTTGTCAATGTTCTTCTTAAAATGTAGCTTCCAGAAGTGGACAGAACTGACTAATGCAGAATAGAGCAGAATTATTACTTCCTGTGACTTGGATACTTTTTTGTTAATGCAGCTTGAGATTGCATTGGGGTTTTTTTTAGCAGCTGCATTGCACTGCTGGCTCATATTCAGCTTGTGATCCACTAAGTCACCTAGGCCCTTTTCACATGTACTAGGTCTCCCTCCTCCTTTATCCATGCCTTTGATTTTTTTATTTTGTGTACTCAAATGTAAGATTTAACATTTATTTCTGCTGAATGTCATCTTCTTTGTTTTGGCCCAGTGTTCCAGCCTGTCAAGTTCATTTTGAATCCCGAGTCTGTCTTCTAGGGTTATCCCTCCTAGTTTTGTGTCATCTTCAGATTTGATCAGTATCCCATCTACAACCTCATCCAGGTCATTTATTAAAATGTTGAATGGCACAGGACCAAGCACAGAGCTCTGTGCCATTTCACTTGGTGCCCTGTCTGCTGTTAGCCCAGGGTCACCCTCCACAGGAAGAGCGTAGTTTTTGGTGGTATAGTTCCAGTGGCACAAAATCTCTCCTCCTGATTCTCTTGGTCCTATGCATCACATGTTCCTCCACTCCCCTGCCCCTTGCCCTTTGTTTTCTTTCTCTTCCTTGGAAACTTCCCTATTCTAATGCTCTTTTAGGAGGGCTTCCTGCCTCTCATCTAAAACTCTCTCTGATGAGTGTACAGAGATATGCCTCGTCTAGCACCTTCACCTTCTCTTCCAACAGAGCTACTTGCTGGAGTTGTAGTTCAGGCTGCCTTCAGGCAGGAAGACAAACGTGGCACACACCATGCAAGTCACTGGAGAGCTTCCTCAATATCTATGGTGCTAGGATCTCCAGATGACCCTGCCATTTCCCTGGACTCCTCTCAACCTTCCCCACTACACCTCCCATGCAAAACTCCCCACTTTGCTCATTCCCAGGACACGGAGAGCCTTCCAGCAGAACTCACCTGCTCTGACTACTGCCAAGTGCGGAGTGTGGCCTCACTCACAAGCCACAGGCTTTTATAGCAGCAGTGACCCAGCAGCCAGCCAAACCTGCTGCTGCTGCTGCTGCTGGTGATTATTATTATTATTATTATTATTATTATTATTATTATTATTATTATTATTGCAGTTTGGGGGGAAACACACAAACTCCGCAGCCTAGGCACAGGCTTTTTTTGCCAAACCCCCGCCCCCAAGAACACACAGAACACCAACTGCAATAGCAAGCTGAGTCAGGTGACCCAGCAGTCTAAGGAAAGGAAACAGAGCAGAGGGAGCCCAAACCAGAGAGAGAGAGAGAGAGAGAGAGAGAGAGAACCCCAACCACAATAGCAGGCTGAGTCAGATGTCTTATTTGCTCATTTATCTTCATCACTACCTTATCTATAACTTAGATTAGTTTCAGCATCGGAAAACAAATTCTAGGCTAGGCCCTAGTTCAAACTAAGTCTTGCATGAATATTTATTAAGTTCTTGTGGATCTGTTACAGCCTGACTCTGCCAGGTGATTCCTTTTTTATGAGTACCGGTATGTGCTCTGTGACACAGTTACAATGATTTGTGACCTTGGAGCCTGCAATAACAATGATTGTATGAAGCATGCAGTCAGAGCTTTATGTAATAACAGATCTATTGTGCACCACAGACTCCCTTTACCCCATTATATGGTACCCACTGTGTTTTAGTGATACTTAGCTAGCAAATATAATCATGGGGGTCCCTGGGTTGTTTGAAGGAGAAAAAGGGCCTTGTATAAATGGGCCATAAGTTGAGTCAGTAGAGAATCTGCTTCTCTAAAAACCATTTCCCCAACTGTATTGTTGTTGTAGCCTTTAAGATGAGAATAAGAGCCAAACTTGTGATGCAAGGCATCCTGGTTATGAATATTCTGTAGATTTGTTTATTTATTTATTTTTAATAGTAGCAGCTGTGAGGTAGGGGGCAAATCAGATTTGGACTATGGTGCTGGGTTGGCAGAGTGTAGATCCCCCCTTCCATTTTTCACAATTAAATTCTTTCAAGCTGCTATTTGCAATTGTATATTTGTAACAGTACTTGTAAATTTTCTCCCATGGAGCAAATAGCAGTGTTGGGAACGAGGGTGATTTTAATTGGGGGAATGGTATGATGAAGAGGATTTATTTATTTCTTTAGTATACTTATAAACTGTCCGATAACCAGAGTGTTCTGGGCAGTTTACAGGTAAATTAAAAACATGAAAACACACAAAAGGTTTATAATAAAACCCAAGATAAAACCAGGAGCAGAATAAAAGGGAGAAGATCTAAAAGCACTAAAAACAGTTCTTAAAATGCCTGGGAGAATAAAAAGGTCTTGACCTGGAGCTGAAAAGTCCACCAGGTGAGCCTCTATGAGGAGGGCATTCCGCAGATGAGGAGCCACCACTGAAAAGGCCCTCTCTCTTGTAGCCAACTGCTTTGCCTAATTTGGTGGCAGCATCTGGAAGGGGGCCTCGGATGATCACCTTAGGGTCCGAGCAGGTAGATATAGAAGGAGTTAGTTACTCCTTCAGATAACCTGGCTCCATGCCATTTACGTAGGTCTTTAAAGGTTAAAGCAAGCACTTTGCATTGAACCTGGAAATGGACTGGGTGCCAGTGCACTGGCATACTATGATTGAATTGGCCTGTCACAGTTAACAGTCTAGCTGCCCTGTTTTGGACTAGCTGCAGTTTCCAGACTGTTTTGAAAGGCAACCCCACAGATAATGCATCACAATAATCCAAATAGGAGATTGGCAGAGTGTGAATAACTGTCACAAGGCTTTCTCTGTTTTAAAAAATCTTCATGCAGTCTGCTTGAGTTAGTTATAGCTATGAATAATGAGCATTTCATATATAGAAATAAATATAATTATTTCTTCCTTGAAAAAGAGATATAATATTGAAACATGTCAGGAATAATGATAAATCTATGCAGCAGTTTATGCCTGTACTGAAAGCTCAAATATTCAAGCTTTTAGCTCCAGTTTTCAGGTGGTGGGGGACAGGGGGTTAGTTCAGGGAATTTCAGACAGCAGTGACTGCATATTTTCCCCCCATGCCCCTTTATCAGCAGAGCTCTTCTCAGTGGGCACTGCACTCTGTTTTCCTGGAATGCCCCAAATGTAGGGTCATTCAGTGGGGCAGGGGAGGAGAGGAAATGGTGGTTCCTTTTGGCAGCCACCATTTCCCCCCAGAATTCCCCAGAACCATGCTGTGTCTGGGACATTCTGTGAAAATAAAATGGTGGTCACCACAAAAAATGGCAGCTACCAGGGGAGCATCTGGAACTTCATGGTAAGTCCAAGCTTCCAATTCCATTGAAATATAAACTGGTTCAGAGTAATCAAATACTAATGAAAAAGAGTATCTAGAGAAGCAGAATTGTATACATCTCCATTAACATATTTAACAGGACTCTTCAGTATAGTTTGTTATAGTTCCAAGCATACTTACTGCCCTACTGTAATCAGCATATGGGAACTATTCTCAGTCTCCCTGTCCCTGCTGCACTGATACATCTAGTGTATTTAACATCTGGGACCTATCAACCCAGCTGTGCAGACACATCTACTGTATGGAACATCTGGGACCAATCACCCATCTTCACTGTTCTTCGGCTTGTCACTAAGGGGGATTTAACAAGTCATGCGCTTAAGTGAGGGGGTTCTGGGTCATGGATCTCCCTAATCGAGGTCAATAAAAAACACATTTGGGACTTTATCATATTGTTCATGTGTCCTTCAGCATATGCACATGGGGTCTGCTGTTATTATTATTTACTCAAGGACCTATAGCAGGGGTTCCCAATGTAGTGCCCACGAAAGGCCCCCCAATGTGGAGCCCGTGGGCGCCTGAAAAACATTTTATTTTTCATCCCCCCCCCCATTTTTTAAATATGCGTAGATGGATTTGTATGAGATGCATACAACTTACTCGCAATTATATGTATGCTTCAACAAAACCGGACCAAATATCCAAATAAGTACCTGTTTGAAGTTGGCATCTATATGCCACCCAGTCATATATCAAAAGCGTTGTAAAGTCCTCAATCTATTGCATTATAGGAGGTGAGTGTTTATCCTTCTAATTTTGTAATATCAGTCTTTTAGCTGTCAAAAGGGTGCAGTGAATCCATTTCTCCTTCCATTTGTTAATTTCCATGAAGCAGGTAAATAAGAGCATATACATCAGTGAATATGAAACGAAAGACTGTTCCAGTACAAAATTTTATCTGTGTAATAACCACCTTCCAAAAAAAAGCAATTAATGGATATTGCCAAAACATGTTTAAAAGAAGCATTAGCTGTATTGCACCGCCAGCAATTAGCTGAATTAGATAATCCCTTAGTAAGGGGACATTGCGGTGTCCAATAAACAGAAGTTTTTGCTGAATAAGACACAGCCTAAGATCCATAGATGCGACAGGTAGACACCAAAGCAGTGATCCACTGATTAGGCATTTTGTGGTGGTGCCCACAGCAGTTTCTCAAATTCCCAAATGTGCCCATGGCCCCAAAAAAGTTGGGAACCCCTGACCTGTAGCATAGGATGGTAGGAAGGAACATGCCCAGCCTGAAAGAATGTTTGCTGGATTATGAAGGGGTTTTTATTTTTATTTTGGAGGGGTATACAAAAGATGATATGAAGCTTGCATTCTCTTTCATTTCTGCTGTCTAACCACAAGACAGGTAGGAAGCACCATTAAAATTAATCTTCAGCATGGTATAAGACAGGAAAACAGCCATACTCTATATATAATTAAATAAAACTGAAGTGAAGTAAACCAAAGGCATGGCTAGAATTTCCACCTTTCTGGCAGTGTTCATGTGGTTTTTAACAGCTGCATGACAGGCAAAATATTTGACAGGTGAAGCTTTTCCTTGGCAAGATGATGCACTCATATGGAAAGATGCCCCACGGGAGCCCTGCCAGAAAAAAGGCCACAGCCGCCACAAACCTTCCTATAGGTAAGGGTGATGAGTAGGGGGGGAAAGAAGGGGAGAACTTTTTTTCACATGTCCAGATTAGTCACCTGGGCTATCTGAGAACTAATTACTGCCTGGACTGTTTATTGCATTGATTACATTAAAAAGTGGTCCAATTTTATTTTATTTTTACTTTCTATATTACTTTAAACTTCAGATAGAAGTGTCTGTCTCTTGGGTTAAATGATAATTGTTCGAATAAGAGATAGTTTCTTCAGTTCTCATTAGCAAAGCAGATACTTGCCATCATACCTGTCCTAAGCAAGCTAAATGGGAGGGCAGACTTAGATTAACCATGTTGCAAGTTGTCTAAGGAGCCTTGGCTAATATTGTGATTTTATGCACTGTATTTATTTAATTTAATTTATATACCTTCATTGCAAATCACAAAGCAGTTTACAAACAAAGTAACACAATACAAAACACAAGCAATAATTAAACAGTACCATTAAAACTCTAAAAATTCATCAAATCCTGGCAGCAGTGACATAAAACATAGCAAAGACTGTTCAACAAACAGAAATCTTAAAGGAACCAAAGGTATAGGTGAAGAGGTGTGTCTTAAACAATGGATAAAACTGAGTTACTGAAGTCACCTGATACACCTCCAAAAGCAGAGCATTCCAGAATTCAGGTGCCACCACTGAGAAGGCCCTCGCTTGGGTCACCACTCTATAGCTGGGACCATGAAAAAGATTAAGGCAATATGAATTAAGACCAGTCAGTCTGGCAGTTATTGTCTGAATTCTGACCTCTTCATGTTAGCAGAGGTGTGATTGTTTATTTATTTATCTACATTTATCTACTGTTCCACATCTATGCAGATTCCAGAATGGTAAACAATAAAAGACAAAGAAGATAAAAAGAATAAAACACAATATTAAAAACAGAATGTCAAGAAAAACAATGCCCAGTCAACCAAGGAAGGCTTCCTGAAATAAAGATGTTTTCAGGAGGCGCCGGAAACAACACAATGTTGGTGCCTGCCGACCTCCAGAGGCAGGGAGTTTTACAGAAATGGAGCCACCACACTTAAGACTGTTCTCTGGGTGGACTTGTATCAGGCCATAGGTCCATGTGGAACCACCAGGAGCGTGCCATCCGATGACCTCCATGACCGGGCAGGTTGGTAAGGGAGAAGACACTCTCTCAAGTATCCTGGTCCCAAGTTATTTAGGGCTTTATACACTAGTACCAAAACCTTAAACCTGGCCTGGTAGTGAATAGGTAGGGGTGCGTGATCTGCCCACCACCCAACTTCGCTTGGCGGTCAGTGAGCACTGCTGCCATGCCTGCCAAGCCAGGCCAAAAGCAGGCACCAGCCAAGGCGCTCGCTGGACTGGGTTCCTAGTGCTATGTTTTTTTATGTAGAAAATGGCGTAAGATGCGTTAAAAGTGGCCGCGATTTTGCATAACTTGCACAAATCACGGCCATTTTAAACATATTTTATGCCATTTTCTACATTAAAAATGTAGCACCGGGAACCCGGAAGTCACTTCCCTGGCTCAGCTAGCGAGAATGTGAGTCAAGCCAGGGAAGCAGGTAGGCTGAGTGGAGCTCGGGGGATCGAGCCTGGTGAGTTCACTGGACTTCCACCCCGCGATCGAGCTCCGCACACATCCCTAAAGTGGCCTCCCACACCACCTTTATTTCCAAGAATGCCTCTGAGCCCCAAGTGGCATTCTTAGAAGATGAAGATGACTGCAGCCTAGCCCTTTGTTTTCAAGCGTGCCCAGCCATCCAGAAAAAAAGAAAAAGGCCAGCTAGTGGTGGTAGTAGGCATCCTGAGGGCCTGGGGCGGGTGCAGGTTGCCTGTGCTGTGTGTGTATTTGGTGTGGGGTGGGTGGCTGGGTGTGTTTTTCTCTGAGCATCACCAGTTTGCCTCTATGAAGTGGGAATTTTGTTGTGCTTTGTGGGGGCAAATATGTGATGTCACATTTTGGACTCAGACCCCCACCATTGCCTTTTATTCTGTGTCTTGGCCAAGTTACTTGTTTTTAAGCCTCATCAATTTGCCTCTGTGAAATAGGTGATGGACCAGAAAACTGTGGGTTCAAAGGTTTGTGTTTGGAGCTCAGACCCCACCTCTGCCTTGAACTTAGGTTCTTGGGCAAATTACTTTTGTTTTAGCCTCACCACTTTGCCTTCTAGGAAATCAGTGTTTTGTGACTGGCCACACTCACTATCATAGCCATTTTGTGAATTTGCAAGCTCCCCTCCCCCTTGGTAGCCATTTTATGAGAGTGCCCATGGCAGTCTCTTAAAATTCTAAATGTGCCCACTAGCCCAAAAAGTTTGGGGACCACTGCACCTTATCATCTGAGATAGTTCAGTGGCCTCTTCAGATATGAGGTGTGCTAAAATCATGTGATTGAGTAGAATACGACATTGATTCCAGCTGTACTCCCCAACAGCTGGAAGGTATACTGGGAAATACCTAGTTATATAACAATCGGCTTCTTCATAGACCATTTTTTCATATATGTGAGTGTGACGCTTATTCACACCATTGAAAGTCAACTTTAGCCATATGGTACATTCAGTGCAGGGAGTACCGTAAATTCAAACCTGAATTGAAACCAAAACCTGATTCAAAAAGCACTCCCACCCCACCCCGCAAACTGGAACACAACCTGAGCTACTATTTGAATGTTTTTACTGAACTGGAACTGTTATTACACAGCTAGCAAACCCTAGTATACATGCTATTGGAGAGCACATCTGGAATCTATACTCCTAACTAAGGTCTGGTTATATGAATTCACAATGATGATTAGAAACAGTATGAGTTGTGGTAGAATCGATTTATTGAAGAGTAGAGGAAGAGGACACACACACACACACACACGCACTAACACAGCAGAATGGTCAGTAAGCATCATTAGATCAATGTGCCAGTGATTTCAGCAGGATTTACTTTCAAGAAACCATGTTCATGAAGCAATGTGATGCAGTTGCATCAAGCAGCAGATTCCAGTGAATCTTCCAGTTCTGAGCATGAGGTGTCTCCCTGATGGTTTTGCTTCAGGAACAATTAGAATGTTTTCAATCTAACTTTTCCCTTTCTAAGGCTCCGTAGTGGTTTGCTACTAAAATTATTTCCTGCCAAAAATGAGAGGTGTGGCTATTTTTCTTTTGGGGGAAAAAGTGATGGTGGTGGAGGTTAAATATTCCTCTCCTAGGGTAGTATCTAATATAAGTCCTATGTAGAGTTGATCACTGAAATGAATGGGACTTAAGTTAGTTGTAATTAACAAGTCTCATTCATTTCAATGGGTGTCCTCTAAGTAGGACTAACATTGGATACTTCCCCTGGAGAGTAGTGGTCCCAGTCCAAATTGGGGTCACACATGCTTACACTAGAGGAAAAATGAGATAAGCCTCAGCTACATGTTACACAACTAGCATAACTTGTTTTTTGATCCCAGAGAAATGATGAATGAGATTGCCTTCTGCATTTTTAGATGACAAAGAAGCTACTTAAGAACTGTGGTATGGGAATCATGAGAGGAAACAGATATGGACTACTGGTTAGAAGCAGAAAATCATAACGTTTTCAGGACTCAAAAAACCTTACAACTAGAAATGCTAATGGTTACAGCCTGTGGCTCACGCTGGCTCAGCTTGTCTGAGTGTGGAAAGCTAAGCAGGGTCAGGCCTGGTTATTACTTGGATGGGAGACCCCTCCTCTAGTGTCCTGCATTGAGCAGGGGGTTGGACTCGATAGCCTTGTAGGCTCCTTCCAACTCTATCTATGAAATCTATGAAACTCCCTTCCACATACACATAGTGACTGTGTTCGAATATAATTATAACTATGGTTAATTGAAACAACTATGGATAGTTGAAACTAACTATGGTTAGTTGAAACTTTGGTTTGAAGTTGGTTTATTTCAACTAACCATAGTTAGGATCAGGGTCAGCATCAAGGGTAGGCATAGTCGGGGACCTGATGAGAGCCCACACCTTAGCAGGGGCCCACTGACAAGAATCCCTGGAGTTGGTCTTTCTCTTCATCATTGCAACCTGCTTGTTCACCAGCCTCTTGCTCCGGCACAGACAATAGTGGTGGTAAGATGGAGGAGCAGTAAATGTCACTGCCTACTTGCTGTCAAGCAAACAAGTGGTAGCATTGATGAGAAAGAGGAGAAGGAGCAATAGCAGCTGGTGACAAAGGTGATGAAGGAGGGAGCCTCTTGAGGGTGTCTTGCCCAATGGCCTTCAAAAACCTGGAGTGGACACTGGTTAAGAGTAACCATAGTTTGCCTAGGTTCAGCCAACACAACAAGCTGTGGTTAATCTAAAGTGGAAGTGAATGCTTCCAAACTCCTCCTCATGGCTGTACCAAAGGGGTGTATGTGTGAGCCCAAGGCTCACTGCGGCTGATTCTCATAACACTGAACTATGACTTAGTGTAATATCTGAACCAGCCCAGAGTCTCATCTCAGTTCCTTAACATCCCACTGCAGGGTTAATGCTTGTGAACAAAACCAACCCATTAACTTAGAAAGGCAGTAGAAACAAAAATTTAAACATCTATGTGGAAATGGAGCAAGCTGGCACTGGCCTACTCTGTCTCCTAATCTGCCCAATTATCCCAGGTATAAACCATAATAGAAGGTGCTTAAGAAGTTATAATCACACAGTGCAGAAAGAGGAGAGCAGTGTGGTTGCTTTTTTGTTTTGTTTAATTGATATAATTAGCAGCTTTTTGGTGCCAAGGGAACAGAGTTTTATGTTTCTTCCATCCCTTCCTCAAGAAGAGTTGCATTTGGGGGCCATTGCAGTTAGGGAGCTTGATGTTCTTAGCAGGGCCGGTGCTACCATTAGGCCAACTAAGCAGCTGCCTAGGGCGCAGGGCTAAAGAGGGCGCCAGAAACGCCTTGGAAAAAAATACAGCGCTCTCAAGTGGGAAGGGGGGGCGCTAAATATCTGATCTTGCCTAGGGCACCAAACTGCCTTGCACCGGTCCTGGTTCTTAGGTCAATCCAACTTTACTTCAGCAAAGACTCCAAGCTGGTTCTGGTTCTAAAAGCAAGGTTACGGTTTATTTAAGTCTGTTGCTGTTGTTGTTTTGACTCTGCACTCCCCTTTGGGGAAGGAACAGCTGTTCAAGATCATTTTCCTTTTGAAAAAACAGAACACTGGAGAATTCTGGTGTGTCTTGTGATAACTGTTTATTTACAAATACAGATTGGGCAGGTAGCAAACCAAGGTACATGAAGACAAGACTTGTTCCAAAACAGCAGGAGTTCCAAAGCAACAGCAGCATCTCTAAACTCCAGGCCTGACTCTCCAGCTAACCCCCAAAAGTACAACTTCTTTTCCTTTAGCCAGAGGGGGGAAAAGAAGTTCTACATTTTGGGGTTAGCTGGAGTGTCAGGCTGACCTCACTCTTTGTTTCAGAGCCGAGATGCCCAGCTCATCGCTGGCTTTCTTTGAGAGCAGCAGGAGAGGAGGTCGCAGAGGTGGCAAGATTAGTTCCCCTCCCTCAGATATGCTGGCTGTCTGGAGCTGCGAGCTGGTCACCCCCCATCCCCATTTTAAGCAGGCACCACTTTTAGGAGGAAGGTGGTGCCCTGCCTTGCACTCCCTGTACTGGCAGCCAGGGAGAAAGTGCTCTTGAGGAGCTTGATCAGGTTGTGGGGACTTGGTGGAAGTCCACATATCTGACTGGGGAGTTGATGTCAGCCACCCACTCAAAAAGCAGCAGTGGAACACCAGGCATCTCCACATTAGTGGTCTCAGAAGTCTTGAGTGAAAACACTGGGACAGCTTTTAATGAGTTCCTTCTATGTCCCTCCCTGAAGTTCTGTGATGGGAGGTAAAAAGTAGAGCCTTGGTAAAGTCATTCTCTGGTTGGAAGCTACAGATGTCAGTCAGAGAACTACTCCTCTTCCTCTGCCTCCCTCCTCGCCCCCCTGGCTTTTTCCAGTTATGGAGAGCTTGGAGATGCTTGTGAGAGGTTAAAAAAGGCAGAAAAAGTAAAACAAAAAACATCCTTCTGTATCTCCATGGTGGTTCCCAGGCCTTGTGATGAGTTCGCTTCGCCTCAGTCTGCTTCAGACCCAAATCAGCTCATATTCTGAGGTGGTCTAAGTACCTCTAGTCTAAAGCACGGCTATTTGTCTCAGACCCATTCCTCATTCAAGGCTTTTGCACCGCTAATATTTAGATGTTTCATTTGTTGAGTCTTGGAGATGGCATAGTTGTTTGGATATATAACATGAACATGATCCGTGCATACCTAGGGATCTTCCAAGTACACGGCCACCTGAATGATGCAGATAGGAGCAGGAATGCTGGCTATTGTCACAGACAGGATACAGATCAGAGTGGCAAGACCTTCAATGGCTATTGTGTTAAGTATTTCTTATGCCAAGAAATGGTTTTTTTCACACAAGACTTCCAGGACTGAGAGCCAAAACAGGCATCATTTTAAATAAATTATTTAATTATTTTTAATGTAGCTAGTAGCTAGATGATGATGATGATGATGATGATGATGATGATGATGATGATGGTTCAGGGGCGCCAATCTGATCAGAACCCTAGCATGTGGGTAGGGGGCTTTAGCCCTTTCCCCCTGCTATAGTCCCAATCAGGATTGGGGGTCTTGCCCCTACCCTGGAGTAAAAATAAAAAAAGACATAGCTACTAGCTACATCTTTAAAGTAATGTCTGTTTTGGACCTGAGATGCATATAAGGCAAGAGAAAGCAAAACCTAGAAGATGGGCAAACTGGTCTGGCATGCCTATGATAAAAAAAATTCCATTGGCTTTTTGTTAAGTTTATTGCCTTAGTGGAGTTTGCCTTAATTCCATTTGTGCTGGAGGTGTTAGCCCCATTGCAAGTTGTTACTAAACATTTATCTGTATAGATAAGTTTTCCAAGGGGACTTGTTCCACCCTGTCTTTGCTACACTTCAATAGGTAGGGGTGGGGCAGAACTTGTAGGAGCCAGGACCTAATTTCCAACCCAAAATGCAGTTGGAGAAATAGAAGAAAGCAGATCATACAGCAGTAAAACCAGCATCTGCAAGGAATCTTGTGTGGGGTGGTGGTGATGGTGGTGGTATATTTGGCATCAGTGACGTTCTGATTGCGGTGCCATTCTTCTCCTAGATGCAGTTCATTGCTTTGAGCCAGAATAAAATGGGTCTCTATTTTATCCACTGACATCAGTGGACAAGAGACATTTCTGTAGAACACAAGAGACCCCTCCCCGCATCAATCTGGCCAGAAATGTGTGGTTTCCACTTGCATTACTGTTGCACCTGTGTGAGGTTTTGCACATTATTTCTAAGAACTGCAACGCTCACATTGAGAGAAATAATATTTACCTTTAATAATAAAGGATTCAGAATTACGTATTCCATTATGCAGACAGAGGATATCTCCCACACACCCCTGCCAATGGCATCCTCTCCCCTACTTCCCCCTCTGTTGCTGGGTCACTCAGACAATACAGCAGCAGATACAGGAATCAAACAAAGCTCTTTAATCACAATCCTGCCCTTCTCTTTGAGCCCTTCCACTCTTACAGAACTAAACAACTCTGGTGAAAAGTCTGTACACTCAGTATTATATTTTACACAGACATCTACAAATTCCACAGCAAAGACTTTTTTACATGAGACATTTATCGTGCACTCGTGCACTCATGGTTGTTTATGGGTTCTTTAGACAACATTGTGATCCTCCAGTTTCGCTTCTGTGTCTAACCAGGGCCAGATCCACACCTAAGGTTTATTGCAGTACTGTATCGCTGCTGTGACTTGCGAGGCACACGACGCACACACTTTTCAGTGCTGGTTGCACTAGTCCTGCGTAATTGTTCTTTGTTTCTTCCAGAATTTCCTGGACTAGGTTTATCATGTTTTTTTCAGTTATTGCGGTTCACTGTCGCAGTACGTGGCTAGTGTGTGCTAAACTGGTGCTGTTGTTGCCCGTCCGAGGTGTGGCCATGAAAGTGTCGTCACTGTAGTTAGCCAATCGTTTTTGAGGGGCGGGGGAAATGCAGTGTTATGTGTGACTCCCAGACTGGTGGGGAAGAGAGGTAACCTCCATTTGTTGTTGTGCAGTTCAACTTCTTCCCAGAAGCTTGTTGATTTTTTTTCTTTTTGTTTGTAAACGTTGCTGGAAACGTTGCTGCACACCTCCGCACCTCTGAGTAGGCTGCTTTTACAATTGTTGTAAACTGCCCAGAGAGCTTCGACTATTGGCAGTATAGAAAGAAAAGGAAAGAAAAAAATGGGAAGATAATGATGTCTGAACCTCCAGTAAAATTCTGTGAATGAGGCAGGGCGATGGCATGATAAATGCCTTGTCTGAAAGCACCCACAGGTATTCCCTCTAAACAAAGAGGGTCAGTCATTTGGCATAAATGTCAATCCTGCCTCCTGAGTCTGTATGTAGAACGCTGCTGCTGTAGTGACTTGCTCAAGTTTCTAGTTATTCAGTGATAATTGAAAGAACACTTCCTGCACTGTGCTTGCAAAGTAATGCTGGTTTGGGTCTGATTTGTTCACTGTTTCTCTCCTTTAGGCGTCTGGATGCAAATTTGATCTCTGTAGTACCAGAGAAGAGCTTTGAGGGGCTGCCCTCCTTACGCCACCTTTGGCTGGATGATAATGCCCTGACAGAGATCCCTGTTAAAGCACTCAATAACCTGCCAGCACTTCAGGCCATGACATTGGCACTCAACCAAATCTGGCACATTCCTGACTACGCCTTCCAGAACCTCACCAGCCTTGTGGTACTGTAAGTGTTCCCCTTTCTTTCTTTCTTTCTTTCTTACTTTCAGAAGCATTTTCTTATAACACGAATGTATTGATTGGACATGCAGAAGATAGGTATAAGATCAATGTTTCTTTCTGGGCAGTGCCTCATAAAGGAAATCGCCTCAGTCAGTAGCCTATCAAATTCATGAAGGCATGGAAGTTTTAGGCTGCAATCCTGTACAGACTTACCTGAGAGAAAGCCCCACTGAACTCAATAGGGATTACTTCTGCATAGACATGTGTGTGATTGTGCTGCATTCTATGTGCAATTACCTGGGAGTAGATCCCAGTGACTGTAATGGGCTTACTTCTGAGTAGACATGTCTAGGATTGCACTGTTATACTCATTTGCATTGTGTAATGTAGTATATATAGCAATTGGTGTCTTAAAAGCTGAGGCTTATCCTGAAAACGACTGGTATTTCTAGCTTCTTTTTAATTGTGCAGTTGGAATGTAAAGCTACCTCCATATTATACTGAACAAATTAAGTGAACGATATTGCTTCCAATAACCACCCATTTCCAGATGGGACACTTTTATTTCACAGGCAAGTAAGAAAGAATAAACATTCTCCAATCAGTAATTATATGGCTAAGTGGTACCTTTGTAACAACTTTGTAAGTGGCATCTGTCACATTAACTAGTGGTTTATTGGTTTATTCATCTTCTAAAATAGAAGCTTATGTCTGTAAATGAGTTAGCAATATATTGTTTGGTGTTGATTAGTAAGTTTGCATGTAATTACTGACTGCCCTAGAACTATTGCCCTGGGTTATGAGATACAGGGTTGAAGCAGCTACTCCCACCCTGGAAATACACGTGCTTTGTGGCTAGGCTATAAAACATCATCAGAAAACTAATGCTAAGCAAAAGCATGCCATGTGTTTAGTGCTAAGAATACAACACTTACAAAAGTCTAATGAGAAAAAGAGCATTTCCTAAACCTTTAATGCATTGGCTTCAGCTGCCTGGACAAAGTACAACAGAGACACACTTAGAAAAGTAGGGAAAAATTAAAGAAGCAGTTTATTTTCACAAGCTCCTGCGGGCTCATTGTATAAGGTTTTTCAGCAGAGTTTCCCCAAAATGTTTTGCTGCCAGAGACAAATGACAATATTTTACCACCCCCACCCCCACAATATGTACAAAAGAAAACTGGACTAATGGTTGAATTTTGCTTTGACAATGGTGATGGGACAGTGTCCTCCACCGCATGTGAGGGCAGAAGGCTAATTTGGGGTACAGGACAGACCTTGTTGCCCATACAGCATTGTCCTCCAACAGAGGGGAATGGCTGGGGGGCTGTTGCTGCCGCCCCCAGCATCTGCCACACAACTGTCAAAGCTCTGTGCTCCTGTAAAAGGGGTGGCTTTGCACTTTTCCACCTTCCTGAGCACCTAGAGTTTTGGGAAAGGGTGAAAAAATGCAGGACACTGAGAAGAGTCAGGTCCAACCAAAAAAAAAGTAGAGGATCTCACCGTGAAGGGGGTGCTTTCCTAGTCACCCCCTTTCACAAGTAAAGATCACTCACAGCTTTGCTTTCCCTTGACAGTTTGCCTTTTGACAGCTGTCAAGAGACCGCAAAATAAAAAAAATAACCCTATCTGCAGCCTCTTTGGGTCAACTTTGATAGCAGACACCTCCCAGGACATTGTCCAGGTGAGGCTCCCCATTCTGAACCCGCACAAATGCACACCTGCACTTGCGCAAGTCCAACTACAATTTTTTTTAAAAAAAATATGCAAAAATATTTGTGCACATTGGGGCACCATTAAAAAAAAAAAAAGGTGGCAAACCAGTGCCACCTGGGCACTTTAGAGGGACTGACACTGGCTGCCAACTCAAAGATCGCAAAAAGCGGTCTCTGGGGGGGGAAGTGGGGGGGAACTGTGGTGAGCAAAAAAGGTCTTGCAGCTGGCAAGGGGGACACCGCGCCATGCTACTTGGGTATCGGTGGGGCGGCTGTCAGTGACCATGCTTTGTCACCCACGATGGGTTGCCATGTCGTGCGAACCCAGTCTCTGTGTTTACTTCAAGGCCTTTTCCAAAGGAATTTTCTCTAGAACATCACCAATGCCTTTTTGAAAGGAAGAAAAGACTTAATGCCTTCCTGTGTGCAGTCTATAGCACGTTCTGTTCCAGGCTTAGGGACACTTTTACATGTTATATGTATCACATGGAGAGCACTGTAAATAACCTCTTTATGGCTACTGACTCACACTTAGTCTGTAACATTTAGATATATTCATCACGTGGTTTTGCACAGATAACATTGAGTATTTTTGTACCAGCATAGCCATGAATGTGCAGCACTGCTATGGAAGCTTTGCACATAATTTAAGCAGGCCACATTGTGAATGGATCTAGATTTCTAGCCCTGGTGTAATCATCATCATCATCATCATCATCAGGCGATCACTGATTGATTTATCCCGGAAGATTGTCTTCCGGGATAAAAGGAGGAAATTCTAAAGAAGATTGTGTAGACTCTAGCGATGGGTCCGTAAGTGACTGTGGAGGCCAATTCTAGATCCACACAGCTTCCCACAGTGAGGACACAGGGTACCAGATAGAAGATGGTCCTGTAAAGGATTCATTTGACGTGCTTTTCGCTTAGCACGTTTCTCCCTTTCACCTTGCACTCGGGCTTCTTCAAAGTCCATAGAACCTTTGTGAAAGGCCAACCTCCATTTAGATCGTTCATGGGCCAGAGCTTCCCAGTTTTCGATGTTTATATTGCATTTTTTTAGATTAGCCTTATGAACATCTTTAAACCTCTTATATTGACCACCGATATTCCGCTTTCCATCCTTGAGTTGGGAGTAAAGTAACTGCTTTGGGAGACGGCAGTCAGGCATTCGAACAACATGACCGGTCCACTGAAGTTGGCGTTGAAGGATCATTTTTTCAATGCTAGTAGTCTTTGCTTCTTCCAGTACACTGACATTTGTTCGCCTATCTTCCCAAGTAATTCGCAGGATTTTCCGGAGGCAGCGTTGATGAAACCTTTCAAGGAGGTGGAAGTGACGTTTATAGATAGTCCATGTTTCGCAGGCATACAATAAAGTTGGTAATACAATGGCTTCATGAAAATAGTTTCTACACCCTCCACAAGAAGATTGACCTTCAGAGGAAATAAATAAACTTTCTGGAAACGTCTCCAAAAAATTTGCTCAGATGAGCCACTGTAACTTGCAAGATGCCTTCCCACACAAAATTGTGAAAAATAAGTGTGATCACAAGTGTGACTATTTTGGGCCAAACCAGATGTTACTTTTAATGTGTGGTTAGCAGTTTTAACAAAATTACGAACAAAATTGGTGATGCCCAATTTTTGTAGAGACCGCTGAATGCAGAGAGGGGAGGTTCAACCCGCTCCTTCCCAGTTGTGATCCCAATGAAAATTCCCACCCCCTCCCCAGTATGACAATTACTTTTGGGAGAAAAAGCTTCCAAAGGCTAATTGCTGCACTGGGGGAAGATATTTGTCTGGATCGTGGCTAGGGTGGGAAGGGTTAAACCTCCCTGCACTGCAATCCCAGTGAAAAGCACACACCCCAAGCATATTTGGTATTACATTTTTTTAAAAAACAAACCACAGATGCGATTGCTAACCAGTCATTAAAAGACATGTCTGGTTTGTCTCTGTTGTTGTTGATGTTGTTGTTGTTGTTGGTGGTGGTGGTGTGTGTGTGTGTGTGTGAGAGAGAGAGAGAGAGAGAGAGAGAGAGAGAGAGAGACTGAAGAAACAAGCCTGTGTGGAGACAGAAAGAGGGTTTGTCACTGCTATAAACTTAAGCACCGTTCTAATCTGGGAGTTACTGAAATAGCCACCTTTGGGAGGGGGCCAAAACACAGCTGTGGAGGAGTACTAGGGAAGATGTCATTTACAGCCTGATTAATACTCCTGGATACCCCTGATCAGCAGTTTCATAGCTGAGGACATGACCTTCCCAGGTGCAGCAGTGTGCTTTCCTGCTGCGCACACCTTGGGCCTGTGGGAGCTACATGGCTGATCATCCGCTGATGGCGGAAAGAGCCAACATCAAAATATACAAGCTCCAATCTGGAACAAGTTAGGGACATCAGCCTCTGCTAATAAATTACATCCCCACTAAGGAATTCTTTGCATCAGTTCCCATCCATTTCTTGTGTAGTTTTGTAACAGGGGATGCGGGATACTTTCTGAGCAAGGGAAAATCCTGCGTAGACCTGCATTCTGTTAACAGGAACTTCAGAAATCAGCCTCTCACCTTCGGTCATATCTGGCAGTTGCAGCTTTCTGCACAGCGAGATATTACACATTCTGTATGGGAGAAAACGTATTTAGCGTCATTGTTTGGGGGATGTCACCAAGGGACGTTGAAACACCTATCTGTCTCAAGATGGAAAGGACAGAACATCAACACTTTATCAAATTCTGAGGATTCCTAGATTTCTAAATTTAGGGAAGGAAATCATGAGCACAAACCAGAGAAGTTGCATTAAAAAAAAGTTAAGCATTGATTTCAAAAAAGGAAAGCAAGGCACTGGCTGGCTCCAAGGAATGGGAGAGGGAATTCTTAACAGATTGGCATTAGTCACAATTAGTCAGAGGCATATTTGCTGATGCGACAGAGGGCTGTCTTGGTGGCTGCTCCCAGGTTATGGAACACCCTGGGGAGGCTAGGTTGACTCTCTTTCTGCAAAGGCATTTTTATTCAAGCAGGTCTTTAACTTGTAAGCAGATCTGGGCTGGGGGCTGTTTTTCTTCTGTTATTGTTGGTGTTTTTAATTGTGTTTTAATGTATTTGTTTTATTATTGTTTTAATCAGGTTTTATTTATCTATGATTGTAAGTGCCCTTGAGTGCCATTTACTTGGTAGAAAGGTGAGATACAAATCAAATCAAATAAAATAAATAAATAAACTGGCTTTTCATATTCCCGGCTTGTAGTTCAAGCTCTGGACAGAGAGACAACAAAACAAAACAAAAGTCCACATCCCAACTGGAACAGAGGCTAAAATAAGAAGTTGATGCTCTTTCTATCCTTAAGTGGGCTTTGGTCCACAAAAGCTTATACCATAATAATACAGTCTTTAAGGTGCCACAAGAATCTGTGTCGTTTTTGCTGCAGCAGACCAGCAAGGCTACCCCTCTGGAAATAAAGACCTTGACAGATGTGCAGAGTAAATTGCACTTCTGTCAGCAGGGAAAGATATGGAGAAATAATAAGAATTTTGAAAAAAGAAAAGAAAATGTCCCGATTGTTTCCAGGACGTTCTGAGATAAGCACTTCAGATAGGACAAGAATGAATTATGGTGGGGAAAGACAGGGATTCTGTATTGAGCACAGGTGAATAAGTAAACTGGCCATGCAGT
Organism: Shinisaurus crocodilurus; assembly: GCA_021292165.1. Classification (NCBI taxonomy): domain Eukaryota; kingdom Metazoa; phylum Chordata; class Lepidosauria; order Squamata; family Shinisauridae; genus Shinisaurus; species Shinisaurus crocodilurus. The sequence goes on from CM037877.1 coordinate 223,966,239, forward strand.
ATCATTTCAGGGAGGCTTCACGTGTAAATGTTGTACTTGGGTACAGATACCCATAGATAAAAGATACATATGTATATCCAACCCTTCGGTTGTGTAGAGTGCGCACAAAAAAGAACTGGGCAAAGAAAGAAAGAAAGAAAGAAAGAGGAAGGGGAAGCAGTGATACACACTTGCACTCTTTGTAAATGATGCAGTACACATATATTTTGTATTTGCCTACCTGCACCCGCACACAGATTGTAGCTTAGGGTGCAATCCTATGCAAATTTAGACAAAAAAAGGCCTACAACTCCCAGCTATGCTGGCTGGGGCTGGGTCATGCTGGGAGTTGTAGGCCCTTTTTCTGTCAAAACTTGCACAGGATTGCACCTTTAAGGAGTTGCCCTTATTCTTATATACATAAACAATGGGTTGGATCCAGAACAGGTCTTAGCAGAGTTCTGCTCATGCTAGAGGAAGGCAGTAGAGAGGTGATCCTCTCCCTGTGCCCCATGAAAAGCTGCTCTGGAGGGCTGGGTCCTGATACCTTCCATGAATGGAAGGAGCCCTTCCATTCACAAAATGGAAGGGTAGCTTCTATGAATGCAAGTAGTCCTTCCATTCACAGAAAGGCCTATCTGGATCCAACTCTATATCCCTGTAGCCAGTTTCTCCTTTCCTGCTGTGATGTTTAAGTACACGCAGAACATGACATGGCATCATTATGGGTTTCCTCACTCCGTTGCATTGGCTGGCACTGATGGAGCCAGGAAACTCACATGATGTGTAAAGTAAGTTTAATTTTCTATAAGACAAATCAAGACATTGCTATTCTGAGTTGCTTCCCTTTTGGAATAATCCCAATCTCCCCTCTTTTCTGGGCTTCTGATATTATACATATTATGAAAGCTCTACCCTGTTTGTCACTGATTCAATGGAGGAAGTGTGGGTATTAATTTCTGTAGAAACCTGAATGGTGTGTAGCATTACAGAACTGTGTCAAAGCATCATCAAAGCAAAGATTTTTGTCAAAGCATCATTTCTGGAATTGTCAAATCATCTGTAACTGTAACTTACCAGGAGAAATAGCTCTGTGTGAGAAGAGCACAGGTTGGCAAGGACTACTAGAGCAACTGTGATTCCACTTGCTAAAGTAATTTATTTAACATGGATGAGAGGATGGAAGGATGGAAGAGGAGTTCCTCTCCTCAAATATTTACCGTCCCAACTTGGACTGTGAGTCAAACTCCTTTTGTTTATGTTGTTACGGAGCTGGTGGCAAAGATTGGGTTCCATTTTCCATGAAAGGTCCAGCATTTCAGATGCCTGTAAGATTATAACAACGTTTCTTTGGGGACTGGAATGTTCATGGTTTGCTTCATTTCAAAACAGAACAAAACATTCCAGGCTAAATTTAAGCCAGAAACAGCTCAACCTTTGTATCTTTCTGCTTCTCCTATGAAGCCTTGATTATATTTGTGTGATGGTGCAATTCTGACATTTCCCATCTAAATGTTTCCCGGTTTGGAAACTTCATTTTTGCTACCCTGGTTATGCTACGTTTGCCTATCCCTCCAAGTCTTCCCTCATCCAAAATTCAGTATGATGTAATAATGTATCCAAGTGACAATAATTCAAAACAGACAGGCAGTCAGAGAACTCAGATGAACATGTGTTTTGTTTACTTGGTTTATATTGACATGGACTGTGGAAAGCAAATTTGGGTATTATTGCTATGTATGTACATATTTATTGAGTGGTTTTGGACAACACGATAAGCCGCCCTACCCAAAATGCACCCCTCCCTCCCCCTTCTCACCCCTCAGTCCTCCTGTGGGTATCCTAGGGGACACTGTGGAAACACCAAGGTCCCGTCCCCCCCACTGCTGCTGCCGCCGCAAGCCATTTTTGGTTCGCCACAGCTTGACTTTTGCCCTTTAAACTTTTTTTTTTTTTTTAAGATCATGAAAGCTGGCTGTCACTTGCTGGAAGACACACTGTGTACAGTACATGCCAAAAATCAACATTGTAGCACTGTGTAAAACCCACTTTTCAAGCATTTAAAAAAAGGGGTGGGGGGTCTCAAAAGGACCCTTAGCAGCAGAATCCTCCAGGTTTTTTGGGTGTGTTCATGTGCCCCTGGGCTGCCCCCACTTTTCCAATTGTTGATAACCCAGGGGCACATGAGACCCCACCCCAAAACCCAAGGATCATGTGGAAAGGGGTGTTTCAGGGCCACCCCTTCAGTTCCCCCCCTTTTCCATCAGGATCCTTGGGTTTTTTTCTGGGGTGATCACATGCCCCAAGGGTCCCCTTGTTTTTGCAATTGACCCCGAATTGATAGCACCCTGGGGAGCTGCAAAAATCGGGGGGATTCCCACTGATGGGAGTAAGCGAGGTTTCAGAGTTTACCAGAACTGTCAAGCCTCAAACCTCTGTTTTTGAAGTGGGACTTAGAAGGAGTTAAACATTTCTGTTTTGGCAGGAAAGTGTACAAGTATACAGTATAGGGTCTATATACCTGAACACTGTCCTAACGAAAAAGAAATTGTTAAGCCCTTTCAAATGCCCACTTCAAAAACGGAGCTCTGAGTTTGACATGAGCTTGGCACATGTCAAACTCAGCGCTCCCATCAGTGTGGGAACCCCTTCTAGTTTTGTTTTTTTTTAATTTGTTTATTTGAATTTTAACTTATGCAAAACAACCAAACAACCAACAAAACAGCTAATCCATTTCAGAAATTGTATTAGATCAGAACAAATCCCCTTCCCCCGAACCAAAATTCAAAGGAACAAATCTGGCTGGGCACCTTTTCCGGAGTCTTTTTCGGCCATAAAGTAGTCAGTTTTGTGATAGGTGGATATTTGTAAGTTTATTGCATCCAAATGTGCTGGAAGGTTTTTGTTGTAGATGTTCTGTATGAAAATTGGATAAAAGGCCACCATTCTGCTTCAAAAGAGTTTGTTTTCTTCCCCCCCCCCTGCAATTCTCAATTTTTGAGTTAGTTTTTCAATTAATGCAATTTCCCATACCACATTATACCAGTGATTGATGGTTAGCCCTTTGGCATCTTTCCATCCTCTTGCTATTAGTAATTTAGCAGCTTGTAATAGAAATCTTATTAGGTTCTTGTATAATAAATTTTTATTATCTCTTTGAAAAATGTTTAATATTGCTAATTCTGGAGTTTTATTTATCTCTGTCCCTACAATTTTAGATATTTCTTTGAAAACTATTGTCCAGAAGCGGGATACTTGCTTGCAGGACCACCACATATGTTTGTGTGATCCGATTTCTCCACAGGCTCTCCAGCATAGGGGAGAGTAGTTTTTATTAATATGAGAGATTTTGTGAGGAGTCCAGTGCCATTTCTGTATTATTTTCAGTGAGAGTTCTTTGAATTTTGTTGAAATCGCTTTAAATGGGAATTCATCCCATATATTTTCCCATTCTTCATCTTCTATTTGCATTCCCCATTCTCTTTCCCATTTTCTTTTAAGAGGAAGGCTATTTCCCATGTCTGTTTTTATCAGAAGTGCATATAAATCTGACATTAATCCTTTTTCCTGATCTGTAAAAGTTAATATCTTTTCAAATTGTGTCAGATGTCTGGTGCCTTGTTTTTTCACATTCTCTAGTCTAATGAATGAGCTTATTTGGTACCATTGTAACCAAGTAATTGCCATATTTCGTAATGTGTTTCTCCATGTGTCTCTCGGTAGTGGTTGTGAGTTATTATATAAGTCTCGTAATATCAATAGGTTATTATTTTTCAGTGATTCTCTAGATATCTGCATGTCTTTAATTGGAAAATTTGGGTGTGCATAGAGTGGTATTAATGGTGAAATTCCTGGCATCAGTGTCTCCTTTCTTCGTTTCCATATCTTTAATATTATTTCCATGTTGGAGTGTTGATTTTGTATACCTTGTGTTATTCGTTTTTTGACAAAGGGTATTGTGTGTGGATTATCTTGTGCTAACAAAAAATTTTCTATTGACCCAATGTTTATTTTTATTATCTGCCATGAATGATAATAGATGTCTCAGTTGGTAAGCTTCATAGTATAATTTTAGTGATGGAATTCCCCACCCTCCATCAATGGTGGGTCTGTATCTGAGATTTCTTGCCATACGTGGTTTTTTACCATTAAATATAAATTTTTCTAGGGTGTCTTGCCATGATTTAAGCCATCTCATAGGTACTTCTATGGGTAGAACATAAAATAAGTACCGTATGTGAATTTAGGTATGACTATCATTTTGATGGTGGCTAATTTGAACCCCTTCTAGTTTTGAATGTTCCCCCGATGCTGGCATCACGGGGACCCTTTCAAAACTGAGGGGACAGTAGGGACACCTGATCTTCCCCAAAGAAACCTGAGGATCATGCTGTGAAAAGAGGGGAATGAGCCCCTTTTCACAAATTGTGATCCCCCAGGGCTTTGCAAGACTCTGACAGGTTGGGATCTGTCAGACCTGTCAAAGGCTTGCAAACTGGGGGAAACACTTACCTGTAGCCTGGGCTAGGCACTATATAGGGTGGGTACCTGCTGGATTTAGCCAGCCGGCACCCCCTGGCCAGTACCTACCCCAAGGACCCCCTGCACTAATCCGGCAGGGCGGGTTTAAAAAAAATGAGCACAATTATTTGTGCAAAGTAACTAGACTTTTTTTTTAAAGGGGGGGCGACCATGGGCAGCCCCCCCAAGGAACTGCGGGCACTCCTTGGAAAGGCAGTTCATGGATGCCCACATGGGGATCGCAAAAGACGGCTTGACAGCCAGCTTTCACAATCTCCCTCCAAAAATGTTTAAAGGGTAAAAGTCAAGCAGCGGCAAGCTGAAAAAAGCTCATGGTGGGGAGCGGGGAGCCTTTGGCAGCTACCCCCAAGTGCTGCTTGGGCACTCTTGGGGTAGTTGGCAATGGTGGCTGCCCACTAGCTGTTTGGCAAGAGCAGCAAGGGTTTTTTGCTACTCTTGCCAAGTGGCTTGCTTGTGGTTGGGGCTTGACTCACAATAACCCATCATGGGTCAAACAACCCCAACTACAAGCCATGGGATGTCAGGGTGGCTTATAACCCAGAAATAAGCCATCCTGACAAACCGTTCCCGGGTTTGCACATGTGAACCCAGTCATTGTTTCAGCACCTATAACAGTGCTAGGCACAGCACAGCACAATACAATACTAAAAAAGCAGAAAGCTCACAATATATTAAGAATGCCAGAAGATGATATTTCAGAATGATGGGACAGGAAAAGGAAGGGGCAGTTTAAAAAAAGAAAAGAAATTATAATACTGCAGATTTTGCTGTAATACAGTCTATAGAAAAGGAAGGGCTAAATCTGAAACCAACTTTTTTTCAAAGAGACACCCACTCTGGAAGGTTTTGAATGCTTCAAGCCAGAGGCAATATCCTGTGGTGGTTTTAAAAGGGGTCAGATGTGTGCACATTTCAGGATCTGGGTTGTCTCACCAGTGCCAGCTAATGCACTGTGCTCTGCTGAATTCAAGAACTGAGTGTGGGAACCCCCTGGAAAAGAAGGGCCATTTTTCAACCAACACTTCCTGCATATACTGTGAAGTGCTAAAGCACCAAATTGAGAGTGCAGGGAGCTGTTGTGCAGGCAGCAAACCGTCACCTGGTTTGATGATATGCTGATTTATTTATGTATGGTCCTTGGGGTGTAGCAGTTATGAACACCAATTAATGAATTTTGAGGTTGAGAGGCAGTCAGGAGTGATCTATACTGCCCCACAAATGTTTGCCGCACATTTCCCCAGCCTTAGGACAAAGTGAGAGGTCAATAATATGAGAAGTCTCTTGTGTTATGACTTGCAGAGCAATGCTTGGGGATTGAGCATTTAGCACAGAATGGATGTGTTCCACAGACAGAAACCTATTCCATCCAGTGTTATGTCTGCTATATGCATTGATGATGCCTCTATTTAACTTAAAAGCTATCCTTATAACTAATGAATCAAAGCTGCAAAAGGTGAATCAAAGCTGCTTCAGTTGCTTGTGTGCAGGTTTTTGATGTTCTTTTCATATGGCAATATGTGATATGACACAAGTTATAATATATTTGAACTTTGGACTGCCAAGCCTTCAGAGGAACTTAAAACTGCAGGTGTCATCTTTGTGTAAAGGTCCAAGGTGATGTCAGGGCAGTCTGATCTGGAAATGCCCCGTAAAATTTGCTAGAGGAAACCATCTGGATTTGGACTGTGTTGCTTTCCTATAGTCAGTGAGGAATAACTGTTTCATGTTCTAATCTTCTGATTTAGATCTTGAATAAAATTGATCTTCTCCTATGCTGAAAGTTAGAGTGGATCCAAGTTTTCTTTCAAGCAGCTGCTTTTTCCTGTCCCCTGCTTACTTTAGAAAGGCAAGCGCAAGCAGTATTTTTTTATTATTATTTCTGCAAAAGAGCAAAATCTTTAAGTGCTTGTCAGAAACATTCAGGGATGTCACAGGCTTCTATTTATCAACCACATGTTTACTCTCCTCCTCATAAATCCAAGCTGCCTTTACCATGGAACTTTATGCTCTCTGCCAAACCTCCAGTAGTTGAGACCAGGTGGAATTCTGGGTGTTGTTTTTTTTCACTGACACCATTTCAGACCAAACACAAATAATTAAAGTGCCATTGGTTCACCTGCTGGTGGTTGGAATCTCCCTGGAGGCTGCGTTACAACATGTCACTGTCTTGTTACAACATAGCAGAATGTGCCTCTGTTTCATTCCATCACAAAGAATATGTTGGCTGTGGGTCAATCCACATATGCCTTGGGCACATGGTTGGCCACTTCTTTTCTATCTGGATTGACATCTTTTGTCTGCCCAAAGTCTGGCATGTCTGAGATGAAGTAGCAGTGTCGTGGCTGCATTGGACAGTCTCCAGAAGCCACAAAAGAGAAGTGACTTATGCTTCACCCTAGGACTGGTGTCAGGGCAAGGTCAACATTCTCAGGCATCTGCCAAGGGCCCAGTGCCCAGGGGGGCACCATTGACCCTTGAGTCTTTGCTGTGTGCATCCAAAGCCAGCTGCCTGCTCTCTCTGGGCAATGGGGAGATAGGCCGCCTTTGGAGGATTTTTGGTGGGGTGGAGCTGAGTGTCATGGTAGCAGCGGCTCCTCTTTTTCCCTTTCCTCATTCACCAGACACAGAGGCAGGTGACAGGCTACAACTTCTTGCTGCTGCAGATCTCTTGCTTGCCCAAGTGGGCAAGCTAGTGAATGGCAATAGGAATTAGAAGCAGCTGCCACCACTCAACTCACCTGACATCATCCTCTGGGCAGCGGCTGTGGCTGCTCCTCCTAGCAGATATCACCAATCACCTGCCCACTCAAGGGGGCAGGTAGTTAGATGAGTGCCAGTGACAACAGCAGCCACCTCTTGCCCTCTCTGTCTGCTTCCCTGTTGATGAGGGGCCAGAGATGCTACTGCCACCTGTGGCACTGGCAGCATGCCTAATTGGGGAGGGCCCTCTGGATGGCATCTTGCCAAGCCTCCTGCTCAAAAACCTGGAGTCACCCTGCTTTCCCCCATATTTCTAGCCAACATGCAACAGGAGAAAATGCTAATCTCCTGCCTTCAGACATGATAACTGATAAGGGAAGCATGAGTCATTCATGCTTCAAGTCTTACTGCTTCTGAAGAATGTCTGAAGTGGCCCTCATTATTCTGTTACTAGTAGAAACCGCAGTTCAGTGCATCACTGCAAATGAACATAAAGCTGGGTGAGTGGTGGCATCCTCAGTCATGGTATACATCATGGTTTGCATCTGTGTCAGGCTAGAAAAGCATCTGGTTATGCACCCTATGGGTGGATGTATCACCCCCTTTTAGCACATTAAGAAAGAATTGTAGGTTGAGTGTTATAGGTGCATTTAGGATATAAATTTGCATTGTATTAGGTCAAGAGATGGAGAAAATATTTGTGCAGAGCATTAGTTATGTTTCTCTCCAGTGAGAGTTGAATATTTGTATGCCCTTTCACATACACAATGTAATAATTGTGGCATTGAATAATTGCCAGAAGAGAGGGCACATTTGTCCAGCAGTGCCTACGACAGAAGAATGGTTGGTCAAGATGCTGGAGCTGGCAGAGATGGCCAAACTCACATCATTAATCAGAGAATGGACAACATCCACATTTATTATTGAGTGGAAACCTCTAATTGACTTTTTGCAGAGACTGGAAAATAATGATTTGTTTGTTTGTGGATTTATGGAATAATAAGTGAATTTGGGACAATGGGATAATAATTCTGATTATCGAGTAAAAAAAATTATTGTTACCTATACATTTGCTGTAGAAGAAAATCGGAGGTCTGTTTTGTTTTGTTAATTGTTATATGTTTGATATTGTGTGTTTGTTTTATATAGAAATAAAATTTAAAAGTTGGGGGGGGGGAAGAGAGGGCACATTTTGCTGAGTGGGAATGAATGGCCCCTCCTCATATCACCTCTGCACTAATAAATCCAGTCAGTAGTAAGAGTAAGGAAATGCAGTCTCGGGGCCTAATGAGACGTATTCCAGAGACATGGAACTGCTATTGTTCCACCTGTCTCTCTCTCCCCTTCTTGATGATGTCTACTAAAACACAACACGTGGCATCATTGTGCTGTGCATTTCTCCATCTCATGTCACTGACTTTTGATTCTGAGGACAGAAAAATATACAGTGCAATGATGCCACATCATGTATTATAATAGACATTACAAGAAAGAGAGAGAAAAGACAAGCAGCTGCAGGTTTGTATCTCTTGCAAAAGGCAAGTAGGGTGGCCCCTTAAGCATTACCAGAAAAGAGGACGAAGGAGAACACAGATTTGCATAATATTTGCATATACTAATTTGTATGTATGGATGCAAATTTAGAAATATTATAATTTAAATAGAAATGCAGTGTATGTCACCATAGTCAGGGTGACTGTGACCAGATGATCTGTGTGCCTACATACCGGTACTCAGTTTGCTGTCCAGGTGCTAACTCTTGATGATGGCCAACATCAAGGCCCTGTTCACCCTTCTTATGGTTCTTTATTTTTAAACTGGACTTGGACAGGACAGACCTTCAAATAGTGGGTACCTTCAAACAGAGAAAGACACATGGCCACCCTAAGATTCTGAACTAAGGTAATTGTCCAAGGAAAGAGTATAACATTAATGTGACCCTCTGCATCATAATGTCTAATCGTGGTCAATCCTCCAGCTTGAAGAGCAAAGGTCTCAGTTAAACTTGCACATTTCATAGTTACTGTTTAGTTTGTTTGTTTAAAATTCAGTATCTTCCTTGAACGTCAATATTTGTGTGCCACCAGGTGTAAGCCAGGGACCCAAACTTGACAGTATTGCAGCTTTGCTACTTACTGTATAAATGGATCTCACTGAGTGCATGTACAAAACTGTACACCAAAAGGAACTGGAATGTAAGAAAATAATAATGAGAAACACAGGATATTCCCACATCTGTGCAATAATCAGGAGAATGTGAATGAAGGTGAAGGGAAGGACATGAGATATTAGGGGAATGGACTTTAGGTTGTAGAGGAAACAGAAATTCCAGAAATTATCTAGGGTGGAATTTATGAGGAAGAAAAAAATCTGATTTGAAACCAAGGGGTAAAAGCAAAAGAATTGTCCCCCTTTCCTCTTTTTCTCCCTAAAGTAAATAGGATAAGGTAAGAAATGAACAGTATAGAAGATTCCCAACACAGTAATGATGTACTGGCAGGCTATTTTATAAATCTGTTTTTCTGCAGAATTTTCAGAGCACAGCATGTAAAAAGCACAGAGCCCCATAGTGGATTTTTAAATATATATATGTATATCATATCTATCTATTTATCTGTCTATCTCTTTAAGATGCCTTCAAGGGTAAAAACATTCTCAAGGCAGCTTCCAAGATAAAAATTCAAATGACAATAAACTTAAAAGTATTAATAAAAATACGGTTGTAATAAAACAACAACATACAGCACCCCAAATATACAAAATTTCAATAAATAATTACAGCTAAAAACCATCAGTAGTCTGCTAAAACACATCTCATGAGAAAGTCACCAAAAAACTGGGACTGTAAGACCTTTCTAAAGATCTGTTATGATGTGGTCTGATTGACCCCAGCTGTTGTGTCCACCAACCTAAGTGCTCTCAGAGGTGGGCACATGACTGAGAAGAGCCTCTGCTGCAGATCTTAAATTGTGGACAGGCTGATATGGATGAAACTAGCTCAGTAACTTCAAGTAACTTAGTTTCAAACTGTTTAAAGCTTAAAAGATTAAAAGTAGTGCTTTAAATTTGGCTCAGAAATGCACTGGCAACCAGTGCAACTAGCACAATAGATTTCATAGATTTCATAGATCATAGAGTTGGAAGGGGCCTACTAGGCCACCGAGTCCAACCCCTTGCTCAATGCAGGAAACTAGAGGAGGGGTCTCCCATCCAAGTAATAACTAGGCCTGACCCTGCTTGGCCAATATAGGTGTCACATGAACAGACTGCCTGTCCCACTGATTCAAGGGTATCAGCTGGCCTCATTCTGCAAAAGCTGAAGTTTACAGACCATCCGCATTGCTGTAGTCCAATCTACACGACCTAACCAGTGAATAGTGAGGCAAGGTCAGACCTCTCCAGATAGGGCCACAGCTGGCATACCAACCTAAACTGGTTTAGATTCTGATTACAGTTTAGTTTACTGTAATGCCTTTTATGTGGGTCTACCCTCGAGCTGGTCCAGAAGCTGCAGCTTGTGCAGAATGTGGCAGCCAAGATGCTGAGTGGAGTGCCTGGCCATGTACCTATTACACCAGTTTTAAGGCAACTGCACTATTATTATTATTATTATTATTATTATTATTATTATTATTATTATTATTAACAACATTTATTTATCGCCCATCTGGCTGGCAAACTGGCCACTCTGGGTGATGTACACAAGATAAAATACAGGATAAAATACATTTAAAACACAGTATAAAATTTTAAAATCTTAGCCCACCCCATATTCATGCCTGAACTAGCCATGTTTTTAGTGAGCGGCGGAAGCTCAGCAGAGAGGGGGCATGCCGGAGGTCACTCGGGAGAGTGTTCCACAGTACGGGGGCCGCCACAGAAAAGGCCCTCTTCCTAGTCCCCACCAGTCTAGCTGCTCTGACTGAAGGGACAAGGAGAAGGCCGTCTGTGGCAGATCTTGTTGAGCGGCCTACTTGGTGTTGCTGGAGACGCTCCTTGAGATAGACTGGACCAGAGCCGTATAAGGTTTTAAAGGTCAAAACCAACACCTTGAATTCGGCTCGGCAAGCAACTGGTAGCCAGTGCAGCTCCTTGAGCACTGGAGTGATGTGATCCCGCCGCCGGCTGCCTTTAACCAGGCGTGCCGCCGCGTTCTGTACCAGCTGTAGCTTCCGAACTAGCTACATGTTAGCTACTGAGCCAAGTACAAGGTCTTGCTGTTGGACTATAAAGCCCTGAACAGTTTGGGTCCAGGATACCTGGTGCATCATCTTCCCTAATACAGACTTGTGCAACCATTAAGATCATCAGAGAAGGTCTTGCTGGTGGTACCACAACCTGCAGACTGCCATCTCAGAGCAGCCAGGAAGCAGGCCTTCTCTATGGTTGCACCCAATTTATGTAGTAATCTCCCCGCTGGTATTCGGGAGGTGCCAACTGTATCATACTTTAGGCACCAATTAAAGACCCATTTCTTTACTCTTTACTCATGAGTGAATGTGCTGCCCAATCTGTTTGTTTGCAATTACGGTGTTGTTTAAATTGATTTAAATGTTTTTATTAATGTTTTACCTTCATGTTTTCATGATTTTTATGTAATTAATTAATTAATTAAATTTATGTATTTTTAAATACGTTCAGCGGTATATACATCTATTAAATAAATGAATGAATAAATAAGCTGGTGAAAAGCACGCCTAGTCACTGCTGCCCCCTGAGTTTCCTCAAACTTATTATGATCTGATCCAAAATCCCTTTTGAATTTCAGCTCAGTTTGAAATAAGCTTGAGTCCATTCTGAGCAACCCCCATGCAGGAGAGGGCTGCTCCTTTTACCAATAGGAGCTTCCCAGTGCAAAGATCCCTAGAAACTGTAGTTTGTTGGGGCTTCTGCATGCTTAGTAAGAATCCCTGGCCAATTACAATTCCCAGGATCTTTTTGCTGAGATGTTCCTGCTGGTACAGCTTTAGGGTGTAATGAATGCCCAAGGACCAGCCATCACCTTTGAAACCCCTCTCACTGCTGCTGGAAGATTAGCTTTGGGGAGCGGTAAGGGGGAGCTCAGAATGGGGTTGAGAATGCCACCAAGCCTCATGAGGGAAAAAAGAAGGGGGAAGGTGGGACTTGCAAGGGGGTTGGGTGTGGGGAGGCCTCCTGGCCTCAGTGTGTTCACAGTGACATCATCAGGAGTATAACAAAATCTGGAGTATGGAATGGGATGAGCTTGAAAATTAGCTAATTCAGGACACCCTTCAGTTATTATGATGGCCTGTTGCAGGTGCTCTCCAGATGTTTTGGACTACACATCCCAGCATTCCTGACCATTGGCTGAGGCTGATGGGAGTTGAAATCCAAAAAATGGAAAGGGCACCAGGTTAGGGAAAGCTGGATTGCATTCAAACAACAACTGCATATGCTTCTTTCTGTTAAGCTCTAAAAATTCTGAATATATTTAATTGCTTTGGAAGCTCATTAACACCTGTCTTAGGACAGCATTCAGGGCCTACTTGCCCTTGGCAGTATTCTGCGTACAGTGCCTCTCTAGACAAGAGGTAAAAAATCTGTTTGCTCAGAGTTTAAGGATTTCTTTTTCTCCGCAGACACCTCCATAATAACCAGATCCAGAGCCTGGGCATACACGGCTTTGAAGGACTCCACAGCCTGGAAACTCTGTGAGTTGTTTGCTTTTTCTTTGTACCTAATTTCCAAATCATCCTCCATGAAAGAGTGGGAGGGTTGTCTGGTGTGGTGTGCTATGCGTTCACTCCATTTCTCTACAAGAGGGTCTAGGAAGTCGAAGAGAGGCTTCAGTTCTTCATAACAGGAAACTGGTTCAGTTCATTTCAATTTATTTATTTATTTATTCATTTATCTTTAAAAGATTAAAAAAAGAGGAAGTTATTTTATCATAGAGCTGAGCTAGGACATGGCTCTACTATTCTCAAAGCACTTTTTGGCACAAATACCTTCTTTTTTGTGGGTATATTATTTAGTACTGCAAGAATGAGAAAAGCCCAGTAATTCAGTCATGAAACTTCTCTCCAGGCAAAAGTACATTACAGATTATGTCTTACATCTGGAGAGTCATTCCAGTTTAAAGACTTGAAAAAACAAATATATCGACTTGATTTGCATAAGTCAGTGTGATGTACTGGTTAGAGTGTTGGACTGGGACTCGAGAGATCCAGGTTCTAGTCTCCACTTGGCCAGTAAGCTCACCAGGTGACTTTGGGCCAGTCACTGACTCTCAGCCTGGCCTACCTCACAGGTTGGTGTGAGGATAAAATAGAGAGGAGGAGGGCTATGTAAGCTGCCTTGGGTTCCTTGCAAGAGGAAAAAAGGTGGGATATAAATGTAATAATAACAAAAATAAATAAGCAACCTGTTGCTTCTCTTGAGCCTTGCTGAGGGTTTTCATTATATTTAGTGGTATATAAATGCTACAAATAAAATAAACAAAAAGTAAATAAATTGAATGTTCACAAAGGTTTGAGTTTTTGTCAGCATTTGTTTGAAATGCTCGCCAAAAAAAGCTTGAAGAGGGCCCTCCATTGCCACCTGCCCCTGCCCCTGCGGGCCCAGAAGGTGGCAGAAGCAGCAGCGGGTGGTCTCCAGGCCTCAACAAAACATATTTTCCTGCCAAGGATGGGACTGGGACTACCAGTCCCTGAATCCCCAGCAGGAAACATCCCACCAGAGAGAAGACCCTCCTTCCCCCCATTGGAAATGATTCTAATAGCCTCCGTTCCTTTCTGGGGCTTCCCTTAGTGGGAAACGACAGTTGGGGTGCCCAATACAGACCCCTGCCCTGGTAGGTTGCTGGGCCATTGGGGAGCAGGGGCGAGGCAGTGGCCATGGTGAGTAGGGCCTCCCTTACTTCGATCCCACTCATGACCGTTCCAACGGAGTGCTCTCTTTTGTGAGTGCCACTCATCAAATTCTCATTATTATTATTATTATTATTAATATTTATTTATCGCCCATCTGGCCGGCAACCGGCCACCCTGGGCGATGTACACAGAATAAAAGCAATAAAATACATTTAAACAATATAAAAATTTTAAAATCTTAACCCACCCCATATTCCCGCCTGAACAACCAGGTTTTTAATGAGCGACGGAAGCTCATCAGAGAGGGGGCATGGCGGAGGTCACTCGGGAGAGAGTTCCACAGTACGGGGGTTTTAAAGGTCAAAACCAACACCTTGAATTCGGCTCGGCAAGCAACTGGTAGCCAGTGCAAATCCTTCAGCACTGGCGTGATGTGATCCCGCCGGCGGCTGCCTTTAACCAGGCGAGCCGCCGCGTTCTGTACCAGCTGTAGCTTCCGAACCGTCTTCAAGGGTAACCCCACGTAGAGCGCATTACAGTAGTCTAGGCGAGAGGAAAAAAATCTCATAACATCCTTAATATGGACAAGGCCATGGGAGTTTCACTGGAAGCTAGGAGAGAGCAATAGATCTTGTACCCAGCTGCAGGAGCTGTGATTCTTCGTTCACACCGAATCATACTCAGTTGGAAAGACTGATATTGGTAGATAGTTAAAACAGACACAAAAGTCACTGAAGTGCCAAAAGCACATTTGAGTTATGGCACAAAAGGAGTCATGTCAGTTCTGGCAGAGACTTTTGTGTTCTGTTATTTTCTTATATGCCAGCAACACTTACTTACAATAAGGGATTATCTGAAATTAATTTTGATCAAGCACGGAAGACAGAAACTTAATCTAATGAGTACTGAAGCTATTGTGATGATACTGTTTGCTGTTATGGTAACCTAGGCAACATAAGTGAAGGCAAGTGAAAATGGTGTGGCCCAAGGAGGATGCCAATGCCATGGCCTTTGGGAGGAACCATTTGCTCTGTCTATGTGGCTGCTCTATCCAGATTTTATTTGAGCAGCGTGGGACAGGAGGACCACACTTTGAGGAAGCAACTGTTATGCCACTGAGAAAATGCATGAATCAGGCAGTAGACGTTCGAGGTCAGTCAGAGTTGTATTGAACTCCAAGAGCTAAATGCTGCCTCCCCAAGCCCAAACAAAAAGCCACTGCTTGACTATTATGATGGAAACTGCTTTCCTTTTATATGGTGGCCTAATAAAAAAAATACATAAACAAGGAGATAAATCAGCATTCCAAACATCAAACTAAGAGGCTCTTGCCCTCAGTTGTCCAGAGACCTTTCCATCCACCCCAGTAAAACAGGCATTGGCCTTAATGATAGAATCAAACTGTCAAAAGAACAAGAAGGACAGAAGGGGGAAAAGGACAGTAGAAAAACAGAGACTCTGTCCCAGCATAAAACTGTCATTCAAGGAGATAATGCTGCCATCAAGGTCTAAAATTCTGCAAAGGTCGCCTGTTGTCCCTAGAAGCTCTGAGCTAGGAATTAGGAAGAGAATAAGTTTCCCAGACAATAGCCTGTATAGCATCTTCCAATCCCAGGGGCTGCATTTAGGAGGGAAGGCAGTGAGGCATTTGTGATGCACCTCAGAGACAGTAATCGCTGCTATCCTCACATTAAAAGCCTTCCTCTGGGAAGGCTGCAGTTTCAGCCTTGTATGGCAGGAAAATGTGTGCACATGATCCAAATGTTGTGCATCAGCATCTTCTGCAACATTTCAGGAGATCTTTGGGTGCAATTCTTCCTCCTGGATCACCCAGTGCAGTGCCAATGTGTTCAGCCAGCCTTGGATGTTGCAGAGCCCACAAGATAGTTTAAAACAACAACAAGCCACTGTCCAGAAGCTGATCTCTTGTTCCCAAAAATGATACAGTATTTATGAATTAGCTTGGCCAGATCTACACCTAAGGTTTATTGCAGTACTGTACCACTGCCGTGACTTGCGGGGCACACAACGCACACACGTTTCAGTGCCGGTCGCACTAATCCTGTGTAATTGTTCCTTGTTTCTTCTGGAATTTCCCGGACTAGGTTTATCATGTTTTTTTCAGTAATTGCAGTTTGCTGTCTCAGTATATGGCTAGTGTGTGCTAAAGTGGTGCTGTCATTGCCCGCCTGAGGTGTGGCCACGAAAGTGTCGTCACTGGAGTTAGCAAGTAGTTTTCGAGGGGCAGGGTAAATGTGGCATGACGTGTGCCTCCCAAACTGGTGGGGAAGAGCGGTATCCGCCATTCGATGTTGTGCTGCAGTTGGACTTCTTCCCCGGAAGCTTCTTTTTTGTTTGTTTGTTTGTAAACGTTCCTGCGCGCCTCCACACCTCTGAGCAGGCTGCTTTGGGAAATCATGTTTGGGTGTTGTTGTTGTTGTTTTAACAATTTCGTTCCTGTGCACGTGCCCACCTCCACATAGATGGAGGACCAGAAACAAAGAACCCCCTCTTGTTAAATGGCCATTTCCCCCACATGTGAAAGGCAGCCTGCTCAGAAGTAAATCACATTCTCTCCAATGCCCTTACTCCCAAGTGTATCACATTGATTCAACAGGAGCCTTGTGCTCAGGAAACTCAGAACAGGAGGAACACAGCTATGGAAAATTGCATTTGGGTGGAGGGGAGAGGCATGGCGTGCTGATCTGGCTGGATTGACCCTGACCCTGTGGGAGGGCGGCAGCAGCAGCAGCATCCTTCTTCTTTTTTGTGAGGGGCCAGAAGAGCGTTTTCCTTTTTTTTTTTTTTTAAAGATCACTCCTGCACTCGTTCGCACCTGCACAGAGACGACAAAGCAAAAATAAAAAAAAGAAAAGCCCTGTTCAAGGAAACACCCGGTTCTACCGCTACAGAGTTAAGTGTGGGGTGGCAAACTGGGATGAGTGCAGTACATTTAATGAGAGTGTGCCCTGTGAGTAGTGACTGTGGAACATGAATACTGTATAGCAGTACTGTTCTGCTAACTTGACAATATACAGTGTAATGTAGATCCGCCCCTTGACATCCTGGGTTGGCCTGAATCAGGAATATGGTTAGGTTGAAAGCCCTGAAGATGTTGGTATCTGTGTTTCAGTTCAGTTCAGTCACATCAGATCAAAGCTAGAGAAATTTAAGAACATTTAAGAGCCAGTGTGGCGTAGTGGTGAGAGTGTTGAACTGGGACTCGGGAGATCCGGGTTCTAGTCTCCGCTTGGCCATGAAACTCACTGGGTGACTTTGGGCCAGTCACTGACTCTCAGCCTAACCTACCTCACAGGGTTGTTGTGAGGATAAAATGGAAAGGAGGAGGAGGAGGAGGAGGAGGATTATGTAAGCCGCCTTGGGTTCCTTGAAGGAAAAAAGGCGGGGTATAAATATAATAAATAAATAAATAAATAAACATTACTTATACTATATTAGAGGGCAATTCGTGCCCTGTACTTTTAATCACAATAGCATTTTGCACCATTATTTCATACATACACACACATTCATATATACAGATGTATATAGATAGATAGATAGATAGATAGATTAGATAGATTATAAATCACCTTTCATACAGGGCCAAATTTTGGTGTTGGTTAGGCTTTATAGCCTCTTTAAAATCACAGAGAGAAGAATGTCTAGGAGGCCAAAAATATTTGCTTCCTACAATACCGTATTTTCAAATATGACAGTATTTAAGCACATTTCATTACTATCCTGGGTATTTATACAATTCCTCAAGCATTTGGATGAGGCTACTGTCTGAGATTGCCACTCGTTTCCGTTGGCTTTATATTGTATTGCTAGAATTTTGTTTCCAAAGTTCAGAAGAAATGTACATTCTCAAATCCAAATATTTCTAGCAACATGGCAAGAGGCAATAAGATGGTTGACCAGACAAGGAATATATTAAGATTTGATTGTTTTCTATTGGTTGACATAAATGGACAATTTTTCACAATAAAAAACACTGAGAAGTAAGCAGTGGAATCTCCCAAGGTTCTGTATTGGGTTCAGTACTGTTATTTAATATACTCATAAATGAATATAAGGTAGCTTGCCATGCAGAACATCCTGTTACGTGGGCCCAGTGCCCACAGCTCTGTGACATCTACCCACCTTCTATGGAAAGGTGGGTAGATGGCACAGAGCTATGCCAAGTTAATTTGATACCACAGCAAACTGACCCAATTAACACATGCAAGCAACCATGTGGTTGGCCACTCGAAACACTATTGCTTACAGATTATTTCACATGGCAAGCTATCTTATAATCATTTATAAATATGTTAAACATCCGTGCTGGTTCCAATAGAGAACCTTAGGAGACTCCACTGCTAAGGTTCTTACTGTTCTCCATTGTGAAAAACTATCCGTTTATGCCAACCCTTTGCTTCCTCTCCCCACCCCAAAAGATGTATTTTTAAAAATGGCATTACATTGGCTACCTTCCAGTCTCCTCGTAAGGAGGCTGATTTTAATGATGCTGTATATTTTTCTTGAAAGATCAGCAATTTCATATTTGACATCTTTAAGACTTCTGAGATGAATGCCATCTGGCCCTCACTTGTCCAGTGATCTTTCTATTCACCCCAGTAAAACAACCCTTGGCGTTAGCAACAGAATCAAATTGTCCAGAAAACAATTAGGACAAAAGGAGGGAAAGAAAAAGAGACTTGTTAATTTGCTATTTGTTAATTAGCTTTAAACCAGAGGTCTACTTTTATTCCTTTAAAAGCTCCTTTGCCTTTGTTTTTGCATTGCACCATGTAACGTCTTAAGGAACTCCTATGCTAAATGGAAGGCCAACTTTTATGCTCCTCTGCCTATGTTTTTCTAGCACAATGTTGACCCCTTGGCTCCACCTCTGCCAATGGCCTGCCCTCCGTTCCCTCCCCCCTGGTCCAGCCCTAGTAGTCACCAGCTGCGACTGCAACATTTACAGTATAATATAAAATGGATGCATCAAGAAACACAGTTAAAGCAAAACAACCCGCCCCACTGGAGCAGAAGCCAGTATCTGATATTTCTTCCCACAGAGCAGTTGATGGTAGATGCTTTGGAGGGCTTGGGCTATCGAGCTGAAGCAGGAATCGATTTTGTTGTCTTCTTTGCCTGTGTCCTCATCCCACTTTCCTTCTTCCCAGGGCAGTTGTAGGGATGTACGGACATTGTAAAATCCATTCCATCTACATTTTGCGGTTTGTCAGCTTTTGCTCCGTCATCCGCTCATTGATGGAATTGGATTTTGCACAATTCCATTTGAAGGCAAATTTGCAGATTCCCCAAAATGCGTAAATCCCCCCCAAAATATGCAAATCCCTGAAAAATGCGTATTTTCATGCTTTAGCCTATGGGGAAATGCACATTTTGTGTCTTTTTTTAATGTTTTCATATTTTTCTATCACTAAATTTGCATAAAATTATGGGGGGGGGGTTAAAACCCTGTCCACAAGTCTGTGGAATCCACGCGGTGTGGGAAAAGCCAGTCCACTGCAGAATCCGCAGGTCAGATTCGTAGAAATTTGAACTCATTTGAGTTTGTTGTGGATTTCTCCGACATCCCTAGCTGGTAGTAGGATGCTTCCAAGCAAGGCTTTTATCCTACTATTACCTTGCCTCATTCACAGGATTTTACAGGGGGGTTAGATGATATCATCTTTCAGTCATAACCCTCCTGTATTTACACATCACTTATTCCATCATTTTTCTTACCACTGAAAATCTGTTAAGGAAAAAAAGATGGAATAGCTGCACTGTGTCTTCTCAGGGCAGCGACAGCAGTCCTCCATCTGGAAGCATTTATAGATGGCTCTAGCTGGAGCAGGCTCTGATGGCTTGTTTGCCTGCCTCCCACACACTGATTTCCTTCCCCAGGGCAGTCAGTGGGAGACAGCCTGGTGGGGTGGGGTGGGGTGGGGTGGGGGGTGGGACAGGGGACAGGGGACAGTCTAGCTGGAACAGGAATGTTGTTGGTGCTGGTGTCTACAATGATCACTGACTCTTTCCTTACACTATCTCTTCCCGCTATTTACCTGTATAGACAGTCTACCAGGTACAGTGCCTTCACACCTGGCAGTCATCACCATGTGGTCAATAGCACCCATCACAAACCCATCTCTCTTTTTTCGAATCTCCCACTGGAAATATTGCACATACACAGCACAAGAAAAAATAGATGAATCACTTGAGAGGTAAACTCCTTCCAAGGCATTGCTTCCCACTTCCCTAGTAGGATGTTCTCCTGCCCCAAGACTTTCATTTATGGCAATAGTTGAATACAGTAGTTGTCATTACAGGAGTGGCAACTCTTTACAATGTCCCTGAAGGTCTCACCTGCATACCTCTATGCCTCTCACTCTGTCCAGGCCTGCCACATCATTTTTAAGAAAACTAATTTGTTCTTTAAGTGCTAGGAGCAATTGCACTGAGCAAATGCCCATCAGTTCTGCTCAGCAAGCAGAGTCATACATATGACATTCTGTGCAAAAACCCTGGATAGCCCTTATAACCTGGCTGGCTTTTTAACCAGATAGATAGATAGATGGATGGATGGATAGATAGATAGATAGACGGGTTTATGTTACCCTTTTATACATTTGATTCTCTTTGGTTAAGTAAGAGGGTTTACTACTGTAATAGGCTAGTGTGAGGCTGAAGTTTGGTCTGTAGATTTCAATTCTATCTTTATTTACCTAGTCACCTCACCCCATAGTCAAACCTTCCAGGAGACAAAGTCTCACGTTACCTTCTTAGAATTCTCTGCCCATCAGAGGTCCTAAGAGACTAATGGGAGACATTTAGGCCTCTTAGGCTGCAAATATATACATACCTATTTGCGAGTAAGTCCCATTATATTCAGTGGGATTCATTTCTGAGTAAACCTGTAGAGGATTGCTCTGCACATGACTAACACATAGGAGAGACTCTTTCAGTGCTTGTTGCCTCCTGTGCACTGAAAGATGTGCATGTGGTTTGGCATAGCTCTTTATCTAGGAGGAAAACATATTGTACATTTTAATAGAGCCTGTATCCCAGCAAGCCAGGAGGAAGCAGATGCTGGAACATGACAGCAATGGTGAGCACTTGGCATACAGCCAAACTGCAGTGAGGTCCCTTTCCCACCAGGCATTGCTTTTGTGCAACTAATTGGCAAGGTAGTTCCCCCTGTAGCAATCCCTGATCTTGCCACCAAGTCATCTCCTCTCACGTGAGATAACAGGAAGGAAACCTCCTTGTTCGTTCTCTTTTGTGCGGTTTGGCATCTTTCCTCTGGAAGACATTAAGGAGCCTAGCCAGTTCACCTAGGGATAGAAGACAATGCATGCAAAGAAGGAACTGCACCACCCCAAGGGCATAGTGGTCACAGAGCCAGGCTTTATTCTAGGAAGTTGATTGATATGAGCATGTTTTTGAAACTGCTTGCCAAGACTTCTACCGAAAATGACATTAAATCACAAAGTTCAAGCTATCATGTGAAATGGTATGGAAACAACAAAGGAATAGACGCAGGAGTGAACCAAGAGGAGAAGCCAAGCGTATAGGTGAACAACTGAAGATAATGTTGCATGTAGACGAGGGTGGGGAACTTGAAGCTCCAAGAAAAGGGTTTCTAGCAAAAGTAGAAAGTATCTATTAATGGGTTGGGGATTGTAAAAATTGCAATAGAAGAGAAAACTGGAACAAGAGAACACAGTGTACTTTATAAAAAAACAGCAGATATAAGGAATAGCAAATGCAGAGTCTCCTGCAATGACTGTTTAACAATGCCAACTGATACATATATACTATTACTCTTTGCAACATGAAAACCATAGAGCAGCCTTCCCTAAGCTGGCACCCTTCAGATGTGTTGGACTATGACTCCCATCATCCCCAGCCTGCATGGCCATTGGAGGGTGCCTTTTTCCCCCCTGGCCTCTGTAACTGAGTCTCTATGCCAGCTTCCCCAAACTGGGGAAGCTGGCATAGAGACTCAGTTACAGAGGCCAGAAAAAAACATGTTTGCATTTTTGGGTTGTTGCAGCCTTCATTTAGTATCTGTGTCTGTACTAAATCAAATCCATTATTTTAAGTTTCATATCCAATGCACAGCCAATGTGTGTGATCTGCTCTGTGCCATGGTTTGGTTGCACTTGACTGTGCAATCTGCACTGCACATGGGAGTTGATCATGATTTTTGGCATCTATACTGCAAGCAACCATGTCAGTTCTGCATTGCCCTGTGCCATATCATTCCTCTTTCAACTGGCACATTCTGTCAGAAGATGGTTCATCTCATGGCAGTTTCAACAGAGCTGAAGAAGTAGATGCAGTCTAAAGATGCTGTGATAGGGAAACCATAACTTTCCCATTGGCTATTCTCAGTGGGCAAATTTACCAAGTGTTAACTTACAATAGTGTACATGTAACACCTGCAAGCTGTATAGTCCTGCCAAGTAGTGAGAAGAATCTTAGTACACTTCATATGTACCAACACTGGCCTGGGAGTTGCTTCCCCTTGGCGTGACCCCATTGCAACTTTGATATGAATGTGAATACTGGAAGCACATGAACAGGGTCAATATGGTACCATATGGGATCGCACAACAGGGAAGCAAGCAGCTCTCATGCAATTGTATTTGTGCAAGATTTTCTTCCCTACTTTGCAGGAGAATTCAGATAACGGACTTACCAAGACATAATATGCACATTGTGATAAGTTATTATTTTGTAAATGCCTATCTGTTCAACCTGTGTCTAACCATCAGGGAAGAAGGAGCATGCCTTCCTCCTCCGAATAATATATTAATGATAGAGTTACAGTGACCCAGCTTGCTGAACTAAGTTCCAAGTACCGGTAATGTCTTAAGCTACTAGGGCTTCTTCCTAGCCTCCTTTCAATCTTGAGCTGACCACAAGCTGGGCATCTATTCTTTTAGTTATTCAGTGGTTATGCCTCTCCTAATTGGACAGCAAGTTCACCCTGAGGCAGAAAGACAACATGAGGCGAGATGGGGTTGGACTACTGATTTGTAAGGGGACAGCACCCTCTTAAGGATATTCTAATCCCGATATATCTAAAATCAACCATGTCATAATCATAACAAATTAGCACTCTCTACTTTATGAGGCATACATTTTTAGGAAACTACATGAAGGCTTTCCTCTCTCTGGGCTGAGAGAATAAAATTTAAGAAGGACAGAACAAAGCAAAAGCCATCTGCATTCTAGCAGCCCAATTAAGCTAATATACTTGATTTTAAGTTTATTACACTCACCATGATAGGACTATGGCTAGGCTCCTTAAAGCTATGCTCAAAATCAGTGGGCTAATATGTGCTTTGATCAATGTTTTTGGTACATTTGGTTTCAGGCATTTTTATTTAAATGGTGGGGCTTTAAGGGCTCAATCCTATGCATGTTTAGTCAAAAATAAGTCCTACAACTCCCAGCATTCCCCAGCCAGCCATGCTGGCTGGGGAATGCTGGGAGTTGTAGGACTTATATCTGTCTAAGCATGCATAAGATTGCACCCTAAATGTTGCAAACAATAATACAGACAATATCATCATTGTTATCTTCATCAATATCTATATACCAATTCTCCTGGAACAAATACCGGAAGCAGTTTGAACATGTTCAGACTAGAGTGGAGCTAAAATGAAATTTTTCACTAATTTAAAATTTGGCAACATGTCAGAACCTGAACTGGAACATTTTCAAGTAGAGCTTTTGAACATTGTTT
The DNA here is from genome assembly GCA_021292165.1 of Shinisaurus crocodilurus. Taxonomy (NCBI): domain Eukaryota; kingdom Metazoa; phylum Chordata; class Lepidosauria; order Squamata; family Shinisauridae; genus Shinisaurus; species Shinisaurus crocodilurus. Next base: position 223,990,044 of record CM037877.1, read on the forward strand.
TTGAGGGACTCTTTACAAAAACTAAATCTTAAGTTTGGAGGATTTTTAAAACTCTGTGAATTTTAGTTTTTGCTTATTATGTACACATAACAAAATACTTTTACACATTTTTAAAAGCCCACAAATCCAAAAATATCCATAACCAGAAATGTTTATCAAAAAAAATAATTAGAATATTACATTTTAATATCTGGAGGGGGGGAAAACATGTCAGCTGGTGGATTTGCTTGCTAATTCCTCCCCCCCCTACCCACCCTAATTTAAGAAGAGGATAGTCAGTAACCCAGGAAATCAGTAATCAAAGTCATGTTATCTGTTCAGTGGCCTCTAAGAAAGTGGTGTGAAGCTTAGGAAGATCTGATGATAGGCTGACATGGGGCACATACAACTTTTCACTGATTTCTCATCCTCGCTGCAAAGTTGTTTCATTTCACCAGTCTACTTAAAACACTTGCATTCACAGTACAGAAAGTTACGCTGAAGCGTTCACTCATGTAGGGTGTCGATATGTCCTACTTTACAGAGGACAGTCCTCTATTTGATGGTGTCCTCTGTGTGAAGGGCTGTCCAGTTCAAGTTCAATTTAAAGATAAAGAACCATACGGATGGAGAGTAGGGGTCTTGAAATTGCCCAGTAATGATTAGCATCTGGGCAGCAGACTGAGCAGGTACACAGGTCACCTGGTCACAGTCCCGTCCGTCCGTCCTGTCCCCGTCCCCGTCCCCCCCCCCCCGTCCCCGGGTGAAATATATTGTATTTCTACTTAAATTAATCCTCCACAACTGGATTATGCCCAAGGGATATAGCTTCCCCACTGCTGATATATAATTTACAGGGCAATCCTACCTCCCAGGACATACATATGCAAATGTCTGCAGGCTCTTGCCAGAAGGATGGAAGTGACAGAGAAGCAGTATGCTCCTCCCTTCCATTCAGGATTTCTTTTTAACTATTTCCCTCCCATTGCAACGGCTGGCATAAAATTTCCCTCATATTAGGATGTGTTCAGGTACTGGGAGGGCTTTGGATCCTGTGGATCCATAGACACTCTGATCTGTCCACACCACACACCCAATCCACTCCCTTTCACTTCTCCCAACTTCAGAGTCCTGGTGTTGGGGAAGTGAGTGATGAAGAACTTTCCACAGGGACTGGGGTGGGGGAACCAAAGTCAGAGCTCTCTCTCCAGCCTCGGAGGGGGAGATCCAATATTGACTATGGCCCCGGGACACCTTCCAGGTTCCCAGGGATGCTAAGATTGTCACCTAAGGATGCAATCCTATGCCCACTTACTTGGGAGTAAGACTCATTGAACTCAGTGAGACGTGCTGAGTAGACATGGATAGGATTGTGTTGTTAGGTTGCAGTCCTATACACACTTAGCTGGACAGTTGGTAAGTGTGAAAACACTGGGACTTACTTTTGAGTAGTCATATATAGGATTGTATTGTTAGCATATACATGTATATATTTATTTAAAAATTTAAAATATATGCCTTTGTTTTATTCAGACAATAATTACAAATATACTGAGCGTTAAGAGAAGAAGATAGCTAGGTATATTCTAGTTTTTGCCAGTTGGAGAAATGGGGGCAGGAGGGAATAAAACTTGAAAATAGAAACCAGCAACATCATAGTAAACAAAAGAGGGGTTTTCTGTGCTTAGAAACAGTATATAGACTTCAAGATGATCATGCAGAAACAGGAAACATATTTTTAGAGAAAAAAGCTCAGAAAATAAACATCCTTCTAATGTAATTAAGGAGTAGCAATACATTTGGATAATCAGCAGAAGTGCTGTCTGCTCACACGAGGAGCATGTTGGATTCAAGCCTAAATTTATATCCCATTCTCTCCCAGTAAATAATACAGCCTTGAAAATAATAGCATAATTCATTTCTCTAATCAGCATCAGTGTGCAAAAGATTCATAGCTTCTTACTCTGACCTTTCATTTTGAGCTTCATGGACCAGAAAATGAAAGATTTTCATAATTTAAAACAAGCTTCTCAATTCATTTCACATGTTAGCATCCCCCCCTTAATTTTGTGTGTATATTTTTTAAACATTCATCAGCTGCTTTTACTTGATGCTGAAGATGGAATAATATGAGGCAAGTGAGGAATCAGAGACTGAGTTGCACAAAGGCTTGGCCATGATATGCAAGAGCATCATCATCATCATCATCATCATCATCATCATCATCATCTACAGTATTTGTATACTGCTCCACATCAAGCAGATTCCGGAGCAGTGAACAATAAAAAAACAAAAACAATACATTGAAAGCAAACTAAAATTACATTGGTGGTTGAAGAGCAGAGGCTTCCCAGAACAAGGAGGTCTTCAGCAGGTGCCGAAAGCAGCACAATATCAGAGTCTGCCTGTTCTCCAGAGACAGGGAGTTCCGCAGAAATGGATCCACCACACTGAAGGCCCTTCTCCTGGTGGACTCCAATTGGGCCAAAGGTCCATGAGGAACCACCAGGGAGCATGCCATCTGATGACTTCAGCGACCGGGCAGGTTGGTATGCTTTCAAGACTGCAAGATTGCACTCCTGCGCTAAAGCTATTCTGTGATCTGCAAAATTCAAAATTGCTTTTCCAACATTAAGTCCAACATGTTTGTTTGTTTGTTTGTTTAGTAATCCAGTCAAACACATTAGCAATGCTGTCATCACTAATACTACTATGTTTGAATGTTGGATCTAATTGTTTGGGAGCAGTTAAATTGGCTGGGAAAAACAATATTATTTTAAACCAATGCTTTAGAAAGCAGTAATTCTGCAATATTCTGAAAGACAGAATTTTTTTGGAGGATCTTTCCCTTTCCCTCCAATTTTCCCAGTTTTGCATATAATGGGGGTATTTTGTTGTTTTTGCTGCTGCTATTCTGAATATTTCCAAGATTTCATCCCCCCGTTCCCGGGCTTTCACATGTCTACATGAAAGAAAGCTGATTTGCTTAAGTTAGGCTTGCACAACTTGAGATCCACCAAGTATAATTTGGCCCACAACTAGAGTGGCCACTTATGAATCATCAATAAAGAGGATAAAAGAGGACACATTTGCATAAAATTTGCATGCGCTAACTTATATGTATAGATGCAAATTTAGATATTACTATAATTTAAATAGAAATACAGTACATCTCACCATAGTGTGGAAGACTGCGACCAGGTGACCTGTGTGCCAGTCGATTCAATCTGTTGTCCAGGTGCGAGCTTGCTGAGGGGCAGCTTCAAGGCCCAGCTCTTTTTTCTGATGGTTCTTTATCTTTAACCTGGACATGGAGTAGACAGCCTTTCAAATGCCTTCAAAATAGAGGACAGTCCTCTGGCAGCCCTTCAAATAGAGGACTGTCTTCTGTAAAAGAGGACACATGAACCCCTACATCATGTACTTCACCCTGCCAGATGACTGACAAACCCTGTTTCTTCCATACAAAGTAAGCAGCAAAACCAAGAGATGTACCTAGCTGCCTACTAGGTGAAAAGCTGGGGGGGTGGGGGTCTATGTTCTGGTGGCCTGGCTTCAGAGACAGAGATCAGGGAAGAAAGGCTCAAACTGTAATGACTCCTTGATTGAAGCTAATCAATCAGGACTCAGGAATACCTTTGCAATATAGTTAACACCTGTATAAAAATTAATATAATCAGTGCAATAAATCTTCTATCACAATAACCCTACTTTTTATTAGGCAGAAATACCTAATTTTGAAAACCCACTTTGTGGATGATCTGAAAGCGTCCAAAGCCAATTTTCAAGTTCACTGACTAGATCTGAGCCAGGATTATCAATTTTTGCAGACCAGTTCTGTAGCAAAGTTATTTTCCTGTCATGAAAACATGCAACTAAATCAGATATACACATATGTACTTGATAATAAGTTAGATAAGAGGTTTTTCAAAGGACCAGTTTATATCTCGATGGCCTTGTAGCCCCCTTCCAACTCTATGATCTGTGAAAAACTTCTATTGCAATTACGATGGTAGACGTATGTACTTTGGCACTGTACAGAAATAAGATGTAGATATAGCTGACTGTGAAGACAAAGAGAACATTTTGTTTTTGACCAATTTATCTTTCTTGAAAAAGTTGCGCACTTGCGGTATTTAGAGCCTGGAGCGCTGGCAGTTCTCATATTTACAGTTTGGAGATCCATATGCAAATAGTCCTGTAGCATATAATGTAATGAAAAAAGTGGGTGGTATGGCAGGATTCCCTACAAATCTCCAGATCAGGATTTTTATTGCGTGAGAATTGACTTTTGGCTGGAATCAAATGTCATCATATGGCAGAGAATGCAATCTGGAACATAAGAAGAGCCTTGGTGGATCAGACTAAAGGCCTTTCTAGTCCAGCATTCTGTTTCCCACAGATGCACATGGGAAGTCTACAAGCAAGACACAAGGGCAACAGCACCCTTCTGCTCATGTTCCCCAGTAACTGGTATTCAGAAGCATACTGTTTCCAATACTGGAGGTAACACATAGCCATCATGTCTAGTAGCCATTGATAGCCTTATCCTTCATGCATTTGTCTAATCCCCTTTTAAAGCCATCCAATTCAGTGGTCGTCACAACATTCTTTGGCAGCAAATTCCATAGTTAAATGATGTGCTATGTGAAGAAGTATTTCCTTTTGTGACCTGAATCTCTCACCATTCAGTTTCAATGGATAACCCCAGGCTCTACACCATGCACAATTTTATACATCTCTATGACATGTCCCTACTTTCTTGCCTTTCCCCCCTAAACTATAAAGCTCCAAACATAATAACCTTTCCTCATAGGGGAATTGCTCCAGCCTCTTAATCATTTTGGTTGCCCTCTTTCACACTTTTCCAGCTCTATCATATCTTTTTGAAGTGTAGTGACCAGAACTATACACAGTATTCCAAGTGTGGTCACAAGCATAGATTTGCATGAAGGCATTATGATAATGGCAGTTATATTTTTGATTCCTTTTCTAATGGTCTCCAACATGAAATTCACCTTTTTCACAGCTGCCATATACTGGGCTGACATTTTCATCAAGCTATCTACCACAACCTCAAGATCCTTTTCCTCTGGAGGCATTCAAGGTGCAGCTGGACAGCCATCTGTCAGGGATGCTTTGACCTGGATTCCTGCATTGAGCAGGGGGTTGGACTCGATGGCCTTGTAGGCCCCTTCCAACTCTACTTTTCTATGATTCTATGATTCCTGGTCAGTCACCAGCAGCTCAGACTCCATCAGCATACATATATGTGCAGTTAGGATTTTTGCCCCAATGTGCATCACTTTATACTTGCTTACATTGAACCACATTTGCCATTTTAATGCCCATTTCCCCCTTTGGGGGAGGATCTTTTGGAGCTCTTCACTACCTTCTTTGTTTTAATCACCCTAAATAATTTGGTGTCGTCAGCAAACTTGGCAATCTCACTGCTCACCCCTAACTCTAGATCACTTATAAACAAGTTAAAAAGCACAGGTCCCAGTACAGGACCTCCCTGCTTACAACCCTCTATTGTGAGAAGAACTGCCCATTTATTCCTACACTCTGCTTCCAGTTCTTTAAGCAGTCGTTGATCAGTAAGAGGACCTCTCTTCTTATCTCATAACTGCTAAATTTGCCTCAGAGTCTTTGGTGAGGGACATGTGTCATTTATTATATGTTATTCTCAGCCTAATATCAGCTTGCCCTTTACTGTACCAGGCGGAGGTATGCATGTGTGTGTTTTCCAATGCTTTCTGCTCTAAAATACATGCATGTAGGGAGTGGGTTAGGAATCGGATCCTGTTTGTATTTTAAAGAGACAATGCATATATAGTTAGTTATTGACCTGTTCATGAGCAAAATTAGAGCTGAGCCCAAGTTTCAGTTTTCCTGTTAAGAGCCAGAATTAGCAGTAAACAGAAGGAAGCTGGAATGATGGGAGCAGAAGGATGAGTCAGCGAAGGTGGAAAGAGAAAATGGGTACAAATCTAGGGACACCATAGTGCAAATGGGTGGAAATCTAGGGACACCATATCAGTAAGCATTTTACCAATGATGACCCTTTGGATGTCATCATAGAAAAAAGGAGTACCATGCATACAAGAACACACAGAAATAAATTGCAGAACTGCATAGTACGGTGGGTGCAAATCCACCCTTGGTCTCCTAATCTGAATCTATAATTCTGAGTCTCACTCAGGCCCATGTAATTAGTCTCACCATTCTTTCCTGTGTGACTACAACTTTGGTTGCGCTTTCTCTTATGCATATGTACCCTTCTTTTTGTGTCTTGCATCTGTATAGTGAAGGACCCCCCAGGAGAGTCCAGCTCCCTGAGGCCTACTTTAAACTTGTTAAGTAAATTCAGTCAAAATTGAAACCATATGGAATTCAGAAGCTTCCCCAGCTACAGAACAGACAGTTGAGAACAAACATTTCCGGAAGCATTAGAGAAAGGAGCTCTGTGTGAGGGGAGGGGATGTCCTGGAGGGATAGCGGAAACAGCTGAGTTTTGATCCTATGAAGTGACACTAACACCTTCTCAAGACTAGCATATGTCAGGGGTCAGCCGACTTAAGTCTTGCTGGGTCTACTTTGTTTTTTACTAGAATCCTGAAATTTGGGTGGCCTCTTACACACTGCCAAAAAGAGAGAAATTGCAGCACCAAAAAAAGAGGGCACCAATTTGCATAACATTTGTATATGCAAATGTATATATAAAAGTGTATATTTAGAAATCATAACTAGAATTTAAATAGAAATACAATACATCTCACCATAGTCAGGAAGACTGACTAGTTGACCTGTGTGCCTGCTGTCCAGGTGCTAACTGTGGATGGGCAACTCCCAGGCCCCTGCTTTCCCTCTTTATGGTTCTTTGACTTTAAGCCAGACTTGGACTGGACAGCCCATTAAATAGAGGAGACCTTCAAATAGAGGACTGTCCTCTGCCAGCTCTCAAAAATAGAGAACTATCCCCTTTAAAGTTGGACACCTGGACACCCTTCCCAAGATCCACCAACCAGAGCCTGGTGAAAAAGACATACAGTCATGCCTTGGATTGAGAGCATAATTAGTTCCGGAAATGTGCACTTGCGGTATTTAGAGCCTGGAGCGCTGGCAGTTCTCATATTTACAGTTTGGAGATCCATATGCAAATAGTCCTGTAGCATATAATGTAATGAAAAAAGTGGGTGGTATGGCACTTTTTTGTCCAGGTTAAAGATAAAGTGGGTGGAGTGTTTTGGTGGTAATCCAAAACACTTTTATATCAAAACGAAATCCCCCCAAAAAAATTTGTACAGAGATTTTTTAATTTAAGCCATACTACAGTACTTGTATTGCAAGACGTTGCTTGTATATCAAGTAAAAAAAAAATTTAAATAAATATTTAAAAATTTGCTTGTCTTGCAAAACACTCTCAAACAAAGTTACTTGCAATCCAAGGTATTACTGTACACTTAGACTTAAAGTATTCGGAGACCAGGAACTTGTTTTGTGTACTAGAACTGAATGGAGCTCACAGTCCTTTCACAAAAATTTTTTAAAATCCTGATTATCTCTAGCTTTCTTCATTTGAGAAATATAACTTAAGGTGGGTGGGGTTTCTGCTCCTATTGGTAAACATCTGGCAGTCAGAACAATCTATGACAAATCACCCAGAGATCTACCAGTAGATCCAGATCTACCTTCTGCTCACCCCTGGTGTAAGCTCATTCCAATATTATCCAAGGGTATTTCTAGACAAAGCTTTTATGCTGCCATCGTCCTGCCTCATTCACAGAATTTTAAAGGGGGTCCAGATGTCAATGTCATCTTCCACTTGCAACCCTCCCATGTTTTCCCACCACTTCTTCCATCTTTTTTCTTACTACGTTAAGGAAATAAAGAAGAAATTGCCGCACAATTACTTCTGGTAGGTAGTGCTAGGAGCCCTCTGTCTGGAAGCACCCCAAGAGTGGGGAGATGGGAGAAGGGATGAGCTCTTAGCCCTGAGCAATCTGGGGTGCAAGGGTTGCCATGTACAGCAAACTATGATTCACCCTGACTTGTACCAGCTTTACCCCCAAGCCAAGCATAGGGTACTATTTCTGCTAGTAGTAAGTCATTTTCCACATGTGGTTAAACAGGCAAACCACAAGCAGAGTCAGAGCCTTCTTCAGGATTAATTTCTTCCATGACAGGAAGCCCCTCTCTTTATTCTGGGTGTTGTATCGGAATGGGATAATCTTTATACCTCTCAAATTGCATCATTTTCACATGACAATGTGAATGAACTCACTTTTATTCAACATACCAGAGTACTTTCTGCAAATGTGACATCCGCTGGACTGCTTCCGAAGAATAGAAAGCAGCATGACTTCTTGCTGGTCTGCTACATGTTCTTATTGTGAAACCAAAGGCATTCCTGGTAGCACTGGAGGAGAGTCCCTTTTACATTTAGGTACATAAGCCTGCAGAATAGGTAGTGGGAGTGACATGCTTTAGTCTCAAGTGAAAATAAACAGAAGGCCTGTTTACACCAATAATTATTCTTTGCTAACGAATATATATGAACTTACTTATTCAACCTCTGAGTTCCACAGTGAAGAAAAAGGCAGGCACTTTCTTTCAATTCCTAGTAAGATCAGGTTTTTTTTAATTCACCTCTATCAACCATGGATGGTCATGTAAACAATAGCAGGCTTGTTATATCTCTGGTGAGTGAAGTTTATCACATATAGGAGTAAGACCCAAACAGTCATGGAAAGTGTGTGGCAAAAATAGCATAAAATCCTTTGTTCATTCAAGTAGGAGTTGTTAGCTCAAGATAAGAAGCCTGGAATAACAACTTCTAAAACTTAACTATGTAAACAACTTCAGAGTCAAGCAGGATTCCCATATATTCTGTCTGCCTCAGGTTGGAGATGGTAGTGAGGAGCAAGCATAGGTATCCTTTTATTTTCAGCTGTAGGCAATCGGATCTGTTGTGGATGAAATCAAATGTACAAGCCATCACCCATCCCTTTTGTGAAATCCACTTGCTAATTTGACTTGGGCCAAGTTTCTGTAATATTGTTCTCCATGACCCCAATCTCCATTCCCAGTTATACTCTATGTTTCATACTCTTTGCATGTTTCACTCTCCCATAGTGTTTGCATTATCCAGAAGTTGGCACATGCATACCCCCACCAAAAATGAGTTCATTAAAACTGCCCTGTATGATTCCTAGTGACAGCCAAAAGAATTTGCAGCGTTGGAAAAAAATATTAGCCAGTGATACAAAAATAATGCCCTATCAAGAAGTCTGGAAGTGCTAAGGCCCCGTTTTTCCTGCTTTCTTGGGCAAGGACTGTTACAATTACAATGACGGCCCAAATTCCTGGAAGGCACCTGGAACAGGATGAAAATAACCAGAGAAGTTTCAGCTCCAGTTTCCGATCTGCATCTGTACATTTATTAGCTGCAAAATTGTGCTTTTCTGTGGAAGAATTTATGGTTCCATATACTTTTTTCTTGGCTTCCTAGGCAGAACCACTAATAGCCTCTAAGAGGCAGAAAATTGAGCTGAGGCTATCTGTTTTCCTCTCTCTCGTTCTCTCCTTGGCCCCTCACAAGTTATTAATAGTTCCAGGCTGTGTGTCATTGGTTCAAACAAATCACTCTGGCAGCCCAATCTGGCAATCATCACTTTGCTACTGTCAATTTACTTTTACTCCTAAATAAACATTGATTGAGGTGTTCTAAATATGGGTCCACGGAAGCTCACCAGAACAATAACAAGTTCAGTTGGCATGTTGCTTTTCCAGGAGAATTTTTTAAAGAGGTTCCTATTTTAAAAGGAGCACTAGGTGCAAAACCTGACCTGGCAGCTCTGAATGTGGTTAAGCGAGTAAATGTTTTATGGTCATGGCTCTCACACCCATTCCCCACTACCTTTGGCAGGATGACTGGGCTCCAGAAAGTCCGTTAACATGGATGATAATAATAACCTCTTTTCATATGCCCTTCAGTTCTATTTGGAGTTCTGTAGGGTGAGGGGAGAAGGGAGCCTTGCTGTTGTTTGCCAATTTTCTTTTCTTTTTTGTTTCATAAAATGACACAATTATTTTCTCATTTGAGCTATTAAGCAGTGGAGTGCTCATCCAACAAAGAATATTTTTTTGAGAACTAAAAGGAAGAAAAGTCTTATAATGTGAGTAGGAGGTGCCAACGGCTTGAGTGACTTGACATAACTGATATCGAAGGGACAATCCATTTAGTGCCTGTGATATTCATACGACCACCTTCCAAACAGCAATCACATTAGAAATGATAGTGTTTGGCAAGAGGGAAAGCTGTCTTTTCCCAGCAATGACATAATGCAATTCTAAGTGCTGGGGAAATGCAATATCCACACAGTAGAAATATTCACTGGAGGAAAGACATCTAGAGGTTTTGCATTTTAAAAAAATTGTGCCTGCATTGGATGTAACTGAAGCAATGAAATGATCAACTAGCTAAACCCCTAGATCTAGTTTGAGATCTACCAAGAAGGCTTTCTTCATTATTCCATCTGCGTACCAACGTTGGACATCCAAGGGTGGGCAGAAGGCTGATCAGGATCTACTGGTAGCAGTGATTAGCAGTGGATGAGCAAGGGTTTGGGTTTTTTTTACTCCCAATTGTTGAATAATACCAACAACAAATGCACTCCCCATGCCTGAATTAGGCTGCTGAAACAAAGAAAGTTGGGGGAAAACCAGGAGTTGATTCTTGTTGGAAAGAGCTGTGGACATAGTTCTGGTACTGAAAAAAATTACTCAGCTGAGCATATACTCGAAGGCACCCTATTCATTGAATCTAAGCATATGTCCCCACCACTTATCCACTATTTTTTACCTGCCTCTATTTGATGGACCTTGGGGTTCTAGTAAAAAAGATCCCACTACCTAAAATCTTGTGTAGGCATTATCAGTGGCTACCTTGCTACTCCCTGAAGAATCATCAAAACCTAAACTTGAATCTCTCTTGAAAATTTGGAAAGACCTTTCCTAAAAGCACTCCACTGGCTGCCAATCAGTTTCCAGCCGAAGTATAAAGTGTTGGTTATTACCTTTAAAACCCTACATGGTTTGGGTCCAGGCTACCTATGGGATCGCCTTCTCCCATACAATCTGCCCCACACACTTAGGTCCTCTGGGAAGAATCTACTTCAGTCAGCCAAAACTAGGCTGACAAGTATTACCCAGAGGACCTTCTCTTCTGCTGCTCCCAGATTATGGAATGGCCTGCCGGAGGAGATTCGTCAACTTACCAGTCTTTTGGAATTTAAAAAGCCATAAAGACTGATCTCTTCTGGCAGGCCTATCCGGCGGAATTTTAGGATGCCTTTAAGATGTTTTAAAGATGTTTTAAGGATGTTTTAAGATGTTTTAATAGTATGTATTGTGTTGTGTTGTTTAGTTTATGTATTTTATATTTTCTGCTGTTCCCCGCCTCGATCTAGATGGAGAGGCGGGTAATAAATTTATTATTATTATTATTATTATTATTATTATTATTATTATTATTATTATTATTATTCAGTTGTGAGCTCTAAATTGGGAATAAGATTTTGTCATGTTTTATTTTAATCTGTATTTGAATAGCCCTAAAAGGTGATCTAAAATCTAAAACCAGGGTACTTCAGAATCCTGTCTCAGTGCTCCTCCCCATTTTCAGCAAATTGGCCATGTTGACTGGGGATGATGGGAGCTGTAGTCTAACACATCCAGAAAGCATCAGGTTAGAGGAGGCTAGAACATATCCAGTAAAAAATAAAGCACCCCTGAACAGGTTCAGAGTGCATGTTCCTCACCACTGAGTAAGTCGAGAGAGTTCTCATGTATCTGGGATAGGGGAAGGTCTTCTAGATACAAGGTAGCTGTTTTTGGACAGACTAAAGCTCCGGTGTGATTAGCCTAGCAGAAACTAAATATAATTATGAAAGAAGTCTGAAGTCCTAAATGTAGGAAAGCTATATTACAAAGAAAGACACAGACCACTACACAATAAACTACATGTGGGAGCAAGCAGACTTTGGGTCCTCTGAGTTATGGAAAGGCACTCTGAACATGCCCTGTGATGCTCTTTTTTTTATTATTATTATTTCACATGTGTTTACTGTCTCCTGCATTAAAAAAAAACCCAACAGGTTCTGTGGCCAAGCCGTAGTGGGTTGTGGCTCAAATTAAGGTCTATATTGATTCTCTCTCTCTCCCCTCTCTCTGTACTGCTCTCTATGTGTACTTATGGTATGTCACCCTTCTTCTCTCTCATTTTACAAACTCATCTGTGGGGGTTGACTTCAGTGTGTGGACTGTGGACATTCCTCATGCATTAACATTTATTTCCTTCCTCCCTTTCTTTGTCCTGCAAGTGTATCAGTAGGACTGTCCTAAGGTCTCCCTCTCTTAAACCTCAAAGGTTTAACAACTGCCTCTTTGATACTTTGCATTGCCCAAAAACACTGGCGTTCCTAAGAGCAGGCTCTAAGAAAGGTCTTTTGTACATCTCTCAACTTATTTGCATCTGGTATAATTTCTGCCCCTCCAGCCAGCATATTCCCAGAACAAGTTCAGGGATGGCTCCCCTATCCAGGGGGATGTGCTGAAAAATACAATACATTCTTCCTCTGCCAAGCAGAGACTGTGGTTTTATCCAGATAGGCTCTCTCTGAACATTGTGAAGAATGCCAGTACTCATTCAAGAAGAACTATTCCTGCATGTACTTGCATGCTGTTTGATATGCAAACAAAAATTACAACTGGCAATTAAAGAAAGCCCTTGAAACACAGTGCTTGGAAGAGGAATGGAAAAAGCAAACATGTGGCTTAACATGTTGCTAATTATACTGGCTATCTATTGACACTTTGTTTTTACTAGCATTTCTAGCATGATGCATCATATCAAGCATTGGCAGATTTCTCATGTTCATGGAAGAGACTGGAGGACTAGAGTTTCATAAGGGATATCCTCTGTTTCACAGCTCCTTACATTCATAGGAATACCATTGGTCCTGGAAAAGTTGGTCTAGCATACTCTCCATCAGCAATTGCAGTCTAATGCAATCATCCCTTTCAGATTCCTTCTTCTTTGAGCCTTTCTACATGAGGTAGTTATTGTGTGCTCCTGATTCCTCACTCATGGTAGTTTGTGGGTGCTTTCCATGACTTCATCATCTTCCAGGGCCTCTTTGCAACCGTTTAGGGGGGGGGGGTTAGATCAAGGAAAGTCTGGTATTATTTGTAAATGGTGACGTAAAACCTTGCTATATTTGTGCAATTCCACTATACTACAGCACCACCTAGTGCTTCTGTAATGGAACATAAAGGCAGAGAAAGAAAAACCCTGGGGAAAACATGTCTAAAGGAGCCGATCTTAATCCTGCAAAGAATCCAGAAGCAGAAGCCTCAGTAAAGCAGCGAGTTAAAAGCCTCATGTAGAAAAGCCCCTTTTCTCACTTCTCTTCATTCTTGTGGACCAGTCCCCACTCTTCCACTCCTCATTTCCTAGGTCTACTGCCTCTTCTGACCTCAGAGTCAGATTTCTTCCTCTGGTCTTCTTCTTCTTGTTTCTGTCTTGTAGACCACTGTTTCTTCCACTCTTCTTGGGGCCCTGCTGCTCTTATAATTAGAAATAATTATTATAATTTAAATAGAAATACAGTACACCTCTCCGTAGTGTGGAAGACTGTGACCAGGTGACGTGTGTGCATTGCTCAGTCTGCTGCTGTTGATGGGCAACTTCAAAGCCACCTCTGCTTTCTGATGGTTCTTCACCTTTAAACTGGACTCAGACTGGACAGCCTTTCAAAGACAGTCTGCTGGCAGCCCTTCAAATAGAGGACTGTTCTCTGTAAAAGAGGACACGTGGCTATCTTATCCCCCATTTTCCTTCAAGCTTATAACTTACCATCCCCCCTTCCAGCAGAAATATGATGTGTCATCAGAGGCGCTCATGCAACAGCAATATTAGCATTTCTTTCTTATCAGACTATTTCAGCCAGTCACTGCCAAAGGATTCACCACCACTGCAAAATCCCAAGGGTGCCCTCCATACGTTTTGGAATACAACTCCCATCAGACTCATCAAGCATAACCAATGGTCAGGGTTTATGGGAGTTGTGTAGTCCAATTCATCTGGTGGCCTTGAGTGTCCTATTCTTGTTAGATTATTACAATATACGATTATCAGTCAGGTTTTTCTTACAGTGTGTATTGCTTGGGCTGTTCTCTTAAGCTTAAGTTTATTGAGTTTGCATTTCTGCAACTTGAATGAAGTGGTACACTGACAAGAATGTACATTCAATATTAAAATGGCTCTTTTCCATTTCCTACCTCCCAATAATAGGTGATGCATACAAGACTAAGGTGTCACTTGTGAAAACACACTTGTAGTTGTGACGTTTGAAATCATGCCTTTAAAAAATCTAGAAAATATTTCTGGCCACAGTTTAACACAGAGTTAAGTATGCTTACGCATTGAAATCAGAAATCTTAAGCATACTTAACTCTGTCTTGGATTGTGGCACCTGAGTTTACAGAGCTGTTATAGCAGCTGTTGTGAGTTCATGTGGACACTTGTGACATTGACCTGTGATACATGTTTCTTTTTTCAGTTGCTAATAAGAGGCACAGCTAGTCCTTCCTACAATGGATAAGGGCACAGGACAATTGGGGCGCAATCCTACGCATGTTCCAATGGAAAAAAGTCCTACAACTCCCAGCATTTGGCTGGGGAATGCTGGGAATTGTAGGACTTTGTTTCTGTCTAAACGTGCATAGGATTGTGCCTTTACAGGATAATTACAAGGCAGTGGTTGGGAGGGAGTGTGGGACAATGGGAGTTACTAGGCAATTAGACAGCAAATCCCATTTAATTCCAGAGTGAGTTCATGGTTATTTTTGTCCTTTAACCACAATCCCATTCATGTGGTAATTACTTTGGGGTCCATTAAATGCAATTACAAAGTAATCCACAGGAGCTAGTAATTCTTCTAACATTCTAAGATATTAAATTAAAATTAAGATATCAATTAAAACCCATTAAGCTACCAGGTAAATAGAACGGATCAGATGACATTTATGTCCTGGACTGTATTCTATTGTTTTGGCCTATTCCAAACTAATAGGACAATGATCCTGTGACGGGCAGCACATAATCTACAGGTTGGCCTTCCCTGTAAAGTATTTGCAGCCTCAGGACCACTAAGGGCAAAGCCATAGAGTAGGGTTCAGTACTTTCCTTACTCACGATCTTTTAACGTATATCAGGCACATTTTCCTGTGATAAAACAATTCCCCATATTGTGATTGCTTGCAGGTTGTTCAACAAATCTTCTCCAAGATACTTGCTAGCCTGGAGATTTCAAGCATCTTTGGGATCTGCTAACATCCTACTAACCAGGCAGTTTATATTTTACAGTCCCAACCTTTGAACTTTAGGTTCAGCCTAGTGTTCCCACATAAGTAGCATGTCAATAAAAAGGACCCTAGGATAGTAGGGAGTTTATGACATGGAGGGTGGGGTGTGTGTGTGCAGACACCAGCAGTTTGAAGAGGTACACTCCAAGAAAGGCTATATCATGTGATTTCTTTGCATGCATACCCGTGCCTTAAGACAGAACTATTGTCTACTGTGATGTTTGATGAGCAAACCGTTATATACATGAATAGAACTTGAAGGACAGTGAAACATCAGCAGTCTTCTAATTCCTGTTGGCTCCCTTTACGTAAGCCACAGAAGTGCTATTGGAGAGATTCCTCCTGGGCGGGAGTCTCACTGTCTTAGCACTGGAATTAGACTGTCAATGGAGCGGGGGGGGGGAAGCCCCCTCCCCATGCATTAGTTGTAATCCACAAATGGTGGGAGGGGTGGCAGGGGCCTTATTGTATATGTAGCCCATGATATCAAATCTCTTCCCCCCCCCGAACATTAGTAGTGCTTTCAGGTGTTATATTCACCCTAAATGTGACATGATAAATGTGCCCCAGCACCAGCACCAGCACCACCATCCCTAGAAAATGTATTTGGCCTGTACCATATTTCTGTGGTAACAAATAAGTGTAAGAATGTGTAAAAAGGTGTTTATCACACTTTTGGTACACTGTCCATTTTCTAGGATCCATGGGCTAATTCATACATGATCACATCCTAATGAGGGGGCACATGTATTTCCATCGCTCCCCCCATCTCTTTTGGAATGACGCATTAGAATCCCTTCTGTCTGCCACTGCAATGAATGGATCTGTACTGCAGCAGGACTGGTTTACCTTGCATTACCCAGTTGGAGAAGGAGCCCCATTATTGCCCATGGCGGCTGCAGCTTTGGCATTCTTTAAAGTTGTCATGCATCACTTTCCCAGGCAGCAGCTGCTCTGCCCTAGTAGGTCAAGGCAGTGGTGGCGGCAGCTGGTGGCGGCGGCTCAAATTATGTATTGGTGCTGCCCAGGACAGTTTGCCCCTGTTGTTGCTGCCTCTCCTTCTCCAAAAACAGGGCAAGGCAAGCCAAGCTGTGAAGGGAGTATGCTTTTATTAAAGCAGCCTTCCCCAACCTCCTGCCCTCCAGATGGTTGGACTTTGATCCCCAGCAGCCTCAGCCAGCATTGCCAATGGTCAAGAATTCGGGGAATTGTAGTCCAAAGCATCTGGAGGGCAGCAGGTTGAGGAAGGCTGCGCTAAAGAGTTTCCTTTTCGTTTTGCTTTGCCTTTGCGGGTGTGTTTGAGAGGACAATTGTGAGTTTAGGGCAAGACACTGAAATGTGGCAGGTCATCCTGGAAAGGCAGCTGGATACGTCAGAGAGAAGACGTCCATTTAATAGGGATGTTGTAGATCCAAGACAGCGGGCAGTCACCGTAGCTCATCATGTCATGCAAATCCAGCGAGGGTCACTGAGAGACTGTGGGGGCTGCTTTGGCCTGATGAATTTCCTAACAGGCAATATTCTAGCATCTCTTTGAGATTATGTTTCCAGACATGGGCGACTGGAATAGTCTTGGAAAGCTCTTCTCCATACTTAATAACCAAGTTTCCAACCCTTTGGAATGTGACACACTCTGCTTGAGTTTTTCCAGCTTTCTTAATGATGCCTTTGTCTTTCTCTCTCCCAGGGACCTGAACTATAATGAGTTGGTGGAATTCCCAGTGGCCATTAGGACACTCAGCCGGCTTCAAGAGCTGTAAGGCATTTCTCGTACTTTCTGTAGGAATAATGCTCAAACAGATAATCTGGGCCCTCCTTTAATGTGGGCGGAACTGCCATTCCAAACCTTAATGTGCATTCTTCTTTCACCATTTCTCTCATAAATGTGGCTTGCTCCTCTCCAGCATGGCAACAAATGCCTCACAGACATCATTAGATGTCAAATAGAATTCCCAGAGTTGTGGTACCACTGGGCAAACTGCCATGGGCTTTAACAGCAATGGCATTTGGCCCAAAGGATGAGACAGGCACACACCTTTCTGGAAAGAGATGTTGAAAGCACACAGCTCTAACATGTTGGGCATCTTTTGCAGGGCCAATTTCTGCAGCCCCTGCTGTTTTTTTTACCTCCAGGCCTGTGTCCTTTTAGGAGAAGCTCTGGGCCGCTAATTATCACCCTCAGTGGAGCTTTTGCATTTTCCACCTCACTGAGGTCCATTCATTTTTCCAGTGCATGGCCAATTTGTGGCTTCTCAAGAGATGGGCATGCATTATGTGTAATAGATTTTCCCAACCTTTAGGGTATGTTCAGATGGTCCTAATTTGGGGGATGGCATGCATTGTTTCAGTACTTCCAGCTCCTACATTCATTCCACACATCTGTGGTGCTTCAGCTGCCCACACCAGATTACAGTGCTCCCAGGATACAGGTGTAGTCTGCAAAGTTTACATTGTTAGATTCCCATGAGCACAGGAGATGTCTGTTGTACTTGCTTGCTTATATTCTACGTAGGTTATAACTCCTGTTTGTGATGTGAGGTTTGACAGATGCTACAAGTAGTGTTTGGTTAAAATGCTGACTTTGTTAAATGATTTGCATCTTTCATCCCATCTTTTCATCTCAAAAAGTCACACATACACACACTCACAATCCCATTGACCTGGATGGCATGTAATGGCAGTAATACCTGGCTTGTTTAACCCAGGAATTGTCGGACACAAGCAGAGTGTGCGAGCCATGCATGAGACGTTTCCGCTTTTAATTAAAAACGCAGGAATGCCCCATTCCTGGGGTGTTTCATGATGTGCAAACCCACAAACGGTGGTTAAACAACCCAGAGTTAACCCAACAATTACCCATTGAAGAACTGAGGAATTGTTGCTGTTATGTGCGAACTGGGTCGGAGTTGTTGGGAGGCTAAAATACAGCTTTGGGTTCAACAGGACTGGTGAAATACATATGTTAACAAATAAAAGCTCAGATTTCTTAGGTGACCTCATGTACACGGAGCAGGGAAGTATGATTGTGATAGCTTCCTGCCACAATGCCACATGCACAAGCAGCAAAACAAAAGTCTGTGCATTCACCACACGTGACAAACCAAACCTAGGATTCACACAATTTCCATGTAGTAAATTTTATGTTGTGTGAAGCTACCCTAAGACTTTACATGTTTAAACAATCCTGGATCTATAATTTACCCCTTAACCAGCCTGGTGTCTTTTTGCCTAACAGGGGTTTCCATAACAACAACATCAAGGCTATTCCAGAGAAAGCATTTGCTGGGAATCCATTACTCCAGATTATGTAAGAAACAGGACTATTAAACCCAGGTTTACTACATTACCCCCCCCCCCCGTTGTCATAAGGGAGATGTCACAGGGTTGAGATCCAGAGTAGCACTTAGTGGAGTTCCACTCATGCTGGTGGAAAGGGACGGGGAGGCAATCTTTGCAATTCCTCCTTCCCCCTGCAGCCCCCTGTGCCTCCTGAAAAACTGTTCTGGAGGAGTGGGGGACTCTCCGGAGAGGCATGAGAGGTGGCAGAGTGGGCTGTGTGCAGGGGTGGGGGGATAGATCAGCAAAGATTGTGTCTCTGCCCCCTTCTTCTAGCAGGGAGGCTTCACTGGAATCTGGTGCTTTCTGTGAATGGAAGGAGCCCTTTCGTGGTTGTCCTTCTGTAACAAAATGCCTAATCAGGATCCAACCCATAATTTGGAGGGATATAATCTTTCATTTATTGAAGGTAGACTAAGGAAAGAACACCAAAGTGAGTTGCAAAGTTTTTGCTTTGGTTTCCTTTACCTGTTTCTAAACCCAAATAATCTATTGTATTCCATTCGGGGAAAGAAAAAAATGGGCAGAGAATTGGTTCAGTATTGTCCTTCTCCAAATCAGTGCAGGGTAATCCTCTGAGCCACAGGAAGATAGGAAGATTTACATGGGGTGCAGAGGGAACTGCTAAAGGAGCTGTCCAAACCTGCTTTTCCAGGCGGGGTTTCTACTTTCTTTTATTATTGTAATTTTTTAGAGTGATGCTGTAGCAGCCAAAGTTGTGATTAGCTAGTATCTGATATCATTTGGGAGCTATGCACAGGCTATATCGCAACTTCACTGATATAGAAATTTGGCCAGGCAAAGGGTATGCTTGGCTCAGCCAGGATCACATTTCCTTGCCTTTCCTGATGGCCTTAAGAGCCGAACAGGTTTGCATGATCACCGCAGACCTCTGTGGTTTATTTAAGCCACGGTGAGTGGTAGTGCAGTGTGGTGCATGCTGGCCACCCTTCTGAATATTCAAGCCGCAGCGGGCAGTCACTGTACTCATCATGTCATGCAAATCCAGTGAGGGTGGCTTATGCAAGGGTTAAACGACCCTCGTGTAACCCTAAAACTGCCCATGGGCTATGGCAATCGTGCAAACCAGCCCAATGACACAACTTGTGCTTGCCCTCACCCCATTCTCTCATGTGTAAAAGATTTCTACATGCCAAATGCTACATCCCTTCTGATTCTAGCCCAGTGTTTCTCAACCTTGGGTCCCCAGATGTTTTTGGCCTACAACTCCCAGCATGCCCCAGCCAGCATAGCTGGCTGGGGCATGCTGGGAGTTGTAGGCCAAAAACATCTGGGGACCCAAGGTTGAGAAACACTGTTCTAGGCTAATCTCCCTCAGCAGTATTCACACTGACAGTAGAGAATGGGCTAAACCAGGGATAGGCAACTGAGTGCCTTTCAAATGTTTTGAACTACAACTTGCATAATTCCTGACCATTGCTCATGCTACCTGGGGCTATGGGAGTTGTAGTGGAAAATATCTGATGGGCACCTGGTTGCCTACCCCTGGGCTAAGCCTTTTAAGCCTCCTTGTGAATAATGGCATTAACTGTGTCTTCTTCTCTCCTACAGGACCTTGACCCGGGCTGGGATCCATGTGCTTCCTGGGGGAATGTGCCAGCAGCTGCCCAGCTTGCGCATCCTGTGAGTTATAAGCACACTTACCCTTCTTACCAAGGGTCTTGATAGGTGTCAACACACCAGTCATAAATCTCCGTTGCTGACCAGTCAGGCACAAAAGTGCACTGTGCAGCCACAGCATGTTTTCCACTCTGCTGCTTTTTTCCATTCCAGGGAACTGACAATAGGGGGATTCCGGTAATCACATTGCCATCACTTCTCAGATCAATTCCATCACTGATCATGTGGCTCACCACTCTGGTCCATGAATACAACTTACACCAGTATCAGGGCATGTTGGGTTGCGAGTTGATCATGCTGATGAGCAGCAGTGGGTGGGGAAAGCAGGATGGGGAGAAATAATCCAGGATCAAAATCAAAGTGCACTTGTGGGGCAAGTTGAAGAAAATGCTGGAGTGGAAACACCCTGATTCTAGAATGACATCTACAGGTCTTTCATACCTCCCAGCTCATGAACCAAACCGTTTAAAGTGATACAAGGGCATCACACTTACCTTAGACGCAGAAACTTATTTTATGCCAGTCTTCATGTGATGGACAATTGTGTGTGTCAGGCCCTAGAGCAGGGGTCTTCAAACTAAGGCCCGCGGGCCACATCCGGCCCGCCTTGCCTTTTTATCCGGCCCCCCAGCCGATTAGCGGAAGCAGACTTTTTTTTAACTCTTTCGCTTCAAGCGCCGATTCTTTTAATTCTTTTCCATAATATGGAAAAATTAGTGGTGGTGTTTTACCTCTTATGTATGAGCTGATGTAGCTAAGTCAGATTTCTAATGTTTCAAAAATGCTACTTTGGATTGAAGCAGAGTATGCTCATATGTGTGATGGCAAAAACAAAAGTACGGTATATTCGTGTTAGCCATGAAACAATTGTGCAACTATATATGTAAATACCACCAACCCTGCCAGGAGTATTCATTAATATTCCCCCTTCTTCCCTCCCCATTCCTTTTTCCTTGTGTGTCGTGTCTTTTTAGATTGTAAGCCTGCGGGCAGGGACTGTCTTGTTAATTGCTGTAAACCGCCCAGAGAGCTTCAGCTATTGGGCGGTATAAAAATGAAATAAATAAATAAAATAGCTTTCCATTTAAGGGGGGAAAATTCACCCCTGTCAAGTAAAAAAAAAGGACCCGGGTCCTTTTTTTTACTTGATCCATTTGTTCATATTTTTTTCAAACTATAGTCCAGCCCCCCAACAGTCTGAGGGACAATGAACTGGCCCCCTGTTTAAAAAGTTTGAGGACCCCTGCCCTAGAGAAACACCAAGTAGTAGTCAGTTATAGCTCTGGCTTTTTGCTGAATTGGATACCATAGAAAGACACAGAAAGCAGCAGAGTGAGTAGGGGAAGGGTTGAGCAATTTAGAAATAACATCAAGACACAGGGCACAGAAGTAAATGAACAGACTGGTGCCAAGCATCAGGTGGGTGCAACACGGATATTACCTGTCTTGGGGGTTTCCTGCTTCCCCAGCTGCATAGCCTGAGGTCTCCCGACTCATTCCAAGAGGGCCTTCAAGAAAGCTGGCTTTGTTCTAACCTTTGTTATTTTTCCCACAGTGAGCTCTCACACAATCAAATTGAGGAGCTGCCCAGTTTCCACTACTGTCAGAGGCTGGAAGAAATGTGAGTAACTGTTGCTTTGGGGCAAGCTGAGGTGGAATCCCCAAGTCTGAGCATTCTGTTAAGCGGCAATGGGTGAACAACTGAGAGGTAGATCCTGGAGTACAGATGCCTAGTTGGGACTTTTCCAGGGATTTACTATCTCTAGGTTGCAAAAAAAAAAAAAAAAGGTATCACTTTTTCCTGGCTCGTGCCCAGCATAGAACTTTTCGCATGAATGCTTGAAGCCAACTGGTGCAGGAAATGCTGGGAGCATCATACATATATCTTAGGGGCGAGGGGTTCAGGTTGAGAAGGACTTTGTCTCCCTAGTGTTTCCCTTCCTTTCCCCTCACCCATGGTATTCCCATGGGTAGGAATGCCAGCTGGCGACATTGAGCCCTCCAGGCTCCACAGTTGGAGCAGATGCCGAAGAGGCCTGGGAAATCTTGGTATAAAGAAACCTTGGCGCTGTAACCCCCCATCCCCAACAGGCACACTTTTGATTTGAATGGGGCACTGTCCAAGGCCAGAGCCTGCATGCAGAGAAAGGGGTGGGTGGGATTGGGTTGTTTTGTTTCTTCATCCACTTTCCCCTTGAAATGTGAACCCCTTTGCAGTCCTTAATGGAAGTAACCTTCATGGCGGCACTGCTTTCTTCTGTTGCCAATGAGGATGAAGAACTCTGCAAAGCAAGTTTCCCTTTCCCATTGCAGCCTCTCTGTCTTTGCAGTGGCCTTCAACACAACTGCATCCACGAAATTGGAGCAGACACCTTTGGGCAGCTCACGGCCTTGCGCTCCATGTAAGTACAGCTTGCGGGGAACTATCAGAGGTTTCTGTTATAGTGAAAGAGAAGAGAATCAGGAGATTGTGACAAGTAGCATAATGCGGTGTGCTCTGGGCATGATTACAGACCCAAGCCACACAAAGACCCCTTCAAAACAAACCGTCCATATTCATGCACGGACACACAACAACTCATTCTTATTATGACATCTACTTTGCCCCACAAATGAGCAGCAATGGGCACCGAGCCAGGCTCGCAAAAGTACCAGATGCAGATGAACTTAAAATATGAACACATACTTTATATGTATAGTATACATATTATATACTTCACACAGAGAGAAGGCTTGTGATGTACTATTTTTCTCTGTTACAAACATATCAAGAACAGAAACTGATTTGCACTCCAAAATGTTTCAGACTTTTGGATTGAAAAGCAAAACATAAATGTTTTAATAAACAAACAAATGAAGGTTCAGCACTGATCTTTCCTGCTAGTCCTCTTACAGCTCCATCTGTCCCTCTAAACCTACCCAGTCTACTGAATTTGGATGAGAAAGGAATTATGACAGCCATTGTATGGAGCAGCCTTCTCCAACCTGATTCCTTCCAGATCCCTCCATAGCTGGGGGATGCTGGGAGTTGTAGTCATCTGGGGGGCACCAGGTTTAGGAAGCATCTGGGACTGGGACGAATGAAAGGGGACCTTCTGTGAAACAGAAATGATCTAGAGATTTTCATGGGATGCACTCAGGAATACTAAGGGATTCATCCTACCTTACAACTGGATTGAGACTTTGAGACCTTAGCTATAAGGGACAGCTGTGCTGAACATGCAGGCAACATGTCCAGCATCTGTAGCCTTACCACTTATAGACTGGTCAGTATAATCCACGTCCATTACTGTATGTACTTGTGTCTTGCAGAGACCTGAGTTGGAATTACATCCAGTCTATCCACTCTGAGGCCTTTGTGACCCTCCGCTCTCTCATCAAGCTGTAAGTTGCACTGATGACATAAGACGAATATATGCATTATGTGGAAAATTAATCCTGACTGCCTTAAACTGAGGTGCTCAGAAAGAAGTAGCTGATCTTCTTTTACATAACTAGGTGTGATTTTCACCTGACCCAACCACAGTGGTGTACTGGAGGGGAAACACGGGAGTGTAACTCCAGGACTTTTTTTCCAGATCAGGAGTCCTCAGTGATGTCATCTGCTGGAGTACCAGGGTAATTGATGGACCTTTCTTGCTCTGGCAAGTGAATTAGATGATAATGAGACTTTTACTATTGTTTGTGACAATAGTTTCGCTATTGTTTGTGACAGATTAGCATAAAGGAGGTCAGAGAATGAGGAAAATAATTAAGCAGCACCTTTTTTGGCGGGGTTTCTATTTCATGCTAGCAATTTAAATGGTAACACTTCATTGCAAGATTGCTTGCATGTCAAAATAAAAGCAAAAGGTTGCATTTCAGCTGGCTGAAGATATTTTGCTAAAGTAAAATTGTGTTTTACATGTTGAACCTGACATGTTGAGTCAGAAGTAAGCACTACTGAGTTCAATATAGCTTACTCCCAGGTAACTAGGCACAGTACTGCAGTTATGTCCCATCAACCTAACTGTGAGACTTCATTAGTGGTTTGTTTTTGTTTGTTTGGGATGTCAAAAAATTTTTTGATGGAGTTTTTAACAAGAGTGCTAGCTCCTTTGACTACAGATAATAGAAAAGCAGATTCTCTCTCTCTCTCTCTCTCTCTCTCTCTCTCTCTCTCTCTCCTGGGGATGTGACTATGGATTCTTCTTGTGGGTATGGTTATGAGGGCTGTCATGATGAGGTCTTATACTTCAAAATTTACCACTGCACCACCTTCAAAACCTAATCGTTCAACCACTTTCAAGCAGGCATGTCACTAAACCAAGCGTAGGTAAATTTGGGGGATCTCGGGGCCATTTTTGCTCCCTGCCCCAGAGCCCGTGGGCCACACTCCACAGGGCACTGGAGAAAAATCAGTGGTTCAAATTGAGCTTGTTCTGAAGCTAAACTTAACCCTTACAGAGCAACTAAAAGGTTAAACTCAATTTAACCTTTTTAATGCTCTGTAGCCCTAAAGCCACTTTCCCCCCTTTTTTTTCCTGCCACCAAATTCAGCAGTGTGGTGGGGGCAGCGGGAGCTGCATGGGCTCTGTGTTGCCCACCCCTGCTTTAAACCAAAGGAATACTAGTGATAACAGTATCATATATTCAACACCAGGTAAGCAAAAGTGCCTGGTTTTACCAAAGAGGAGTCATTCTGGGGTTGACAAGGAGCTTTAACATCTCTTGCAAGCTTATAGCACAAAGGCCTTCCCTGGCTCGGCTGTTCCCCCTTTAAACTTAGTGCTTAGCCCAATAATATAAGGCTAAATGCCAAGGTTGGTGGAGTTATAGGACAGAGTTGGGCTGAAATAATCCAGGCAGAGTGTCCAGCTACTTAATGAAAACAAGATAGTTAGTTTAAGGGGGAAGCAGCTGGACATGAAACACACAGAAGAAGCAAAATGCATTGCTAGCTGATTCCCTTAACATGGTAGGTTGAGTACAGGGTGCAAAACCCTAGTTCCCTACCTTTTGAACAACATCATGGCAATTTGACCAAAGTAGACCTACGTTGCCCACTCAGAGGTAGCACATCACTGAAGTCCATTGTTTAAGAGTACAAGTATGGATCCTTGAACAATGCATGGGCACAAGGAAGCAGGAAAAGAGTGCTCAAGTTAGTGTCCCCAGAGAGTACTTTGTGGGGATTTAGGTACACTTTAAATGGTTATGTTTAAGACAAATCCCACTATTAATGCAAGTAGAAATGTAACATTCTCTAACAGAGGAACTGCTGCCAGAGGAGGGTGGGGAGATTGCTGGGCCATGTGTAGGTGCGGTGCATTGGCATAAGCAGTAGTAAAGGACGCATCTCTTAGAAAAGTAGGGGCTTTTCTTATGGGATGTGCCTATGCCAACTCCTGGAAGTCTGTTGTGCAGAGAATACACAACCTATGCGGGGCCCACAATCACAGCATTTGGCAAGGTGGGGGGTCCAGAGTAGACTCAAGCCCCTTGGGCAGGTGGACTGCCAGGATAAAATGGGCTTATCCGATCACTGTGTTGATCTGCTGTACATGTCCAGCAACAACAGTCCATTGCAATACTGAAAAGGACTGTGGAACTGAAAGGAGCACATGAAAACTGATTACAGGCCCAAGGCTATTCATATTGCATTTTGAGAGAAGCGTCACTTCTTTACTTTGGGGAAGGAAAAGTGATAGTGTCTTTGTTGGACCAGCTGAAAGAGCTGCTATAGCGAGTAGCAAGAGGCTACATGCAGCAAATCTTCTTGGCCTCTCTTGCCTTCGTGAAATTCAACCTGTACTTGGCATCCTTTTGGTAATCATCAGAAGAGTAGTTTCCCCTCATAGATCTTCAGTGCATGGACCAAAAAGCTACTTGTCAGGAAAGAGGATCATCTGGAAATGTTAAGATATTTTATTGCATTTTTATCCTTCCCAAGGAGCTCAGGGCAGTAGACAAGATTATCCCCTCTGTGAGGTAGCTTAATAGGCTTCATAGGTAAGCATGGATTTTTAAACCCAGGTCTCCTTCGTCCTACTCCTACACTACACTGACACCAGTCCCCTGCTGTATTATGATTGGAGCACCTTTGCTGTGAGGCCTTCTCTTTGCTTGTCCTTCCTGCTGGTGGCGCATTGTAGTCTGAATCATGTAAGTGTAAGGAGAGACACTGTGACCCAGAGGATAACTTTCCAGCCCTGGACTTGAGGAAGCTGGGTTCCGTTTCCTCTCTCAGCTCTAGACAGGCTGTTGCTGAACATGGTACTCTTTCTCAGCCTCAGATATCCATCTGTAAGAAGGGAACATTAAGCACATACCTCACAGTGTCATGGTGAGAGTGTATGACATAAGAACGGTGAGGTACTTGAACACAAGCACGCCATGGTCCCCATCTGCTGCTGCTGCTGCTAATCATCATCATCATCATCATCATCATCATCATCTTAAAAAACAGATATGTGAAATTTCACATATTGCCTCGTTCCAAAAACTGATTGAAAAACATTGCTCTGAAGCATAGCTTTCTCTTTGCAATGGACAAAAATACATTATTAGATGCAATCAGTGTCCAATCAGAGAAGTCAATCAGAGCGATACACTCTTCTGTTCCCCAAAATAGGACTTAAGTAAAGAGCAGTATTACAAGAGAACTAGGCCCGGATCTGGGGGCTTCTCTACACGAGGCATTTATTGTGCTCTCGTGATTGCGGTAGTTTGTGGGTGCTTTACATGATGTCGTCGATCCTCCAGGGCCTCTCCTGTACTTTCTAAGCATGTCCATGGCTTTTTTTATAATGAGGGAAATGAGCTATTAAAGGGCTATCACACTATAAGACGCTACAGCATGGTTGTGTATTTTCGCAATTCCACTATACCACAGCATCACCTTGTGGTTGTGGAATGGAACATATAGAAAAGCAAAGAAAGAAAACCCCAGGAGAAAAAAAACACGTGTAAAGGAGCCGATCTTAATCCCACAAAGAATTTGGTAGCAGAAGCCTTGGTAAAGTGGCAGGTTAAAAGCCTAATGTAGAGAGAAGCCCTGGATCAGAATGCAGTAGCAGAGTCCTCCAGTGGTAGAATAGACTGTACCACTTTAAACTGCAGGTGGGGGAGGGTCACATTTTTGAATACTCCCGTATGTAAATAATTTTTAAACCACCCTGCAAGTAGAAGACTAGTGCAGTGGGGAGTTGGCTGAGCAGCGACCTTTCTTCCTGATGTGCTTGTTTGTTACTTTTTTTTTTTTTACATGTGGAAACAATTAAAAAAAGGCACCCCTACCCACAGTCTGAAGTAGTGCAGCCCACTCTGCTATGACACTTCACTGCATGTGTAAATCAGGTCATAGTGTTGACGCAGGCAGTCCATGCGTGCCATGGGTCCCACTGAGGTCAGGTAAGTGTATGCCAGGGATGGGGACTCGGACTCGAGGACTCGACTCGTGAGTCCGACTGAGTCGGACTGAGTCCCCCCTCTGACTCGAGTCCCAATATTTTTAATGGGACTCGAGACTCGACTCGGGACTCGAGACCAAGGACTCGTGTTCCTCAAATGCAACATGGATAGGTTTTAGGAAGTACAGCAACTTTATTTTTAAAAATCATTTTCCTAAAATGCAACCTTTCAGACATGCCTGCCTGTTTGGGGTTCCCAGCCTCCTCTGCCTGCCTGGTCTCTTCTTAACCAGTTCCACAGTTTGAATTGAATTGAATTGTCCAAGACAAAGGCCTCTGCCTGCCTGCTTTGGGGTTTCCTGTCTCCTCTGCCTGTCTGGTTATTTTGGGTTTGTCTGCCTGGTCTGTTCTTGCCAAAATCAGTTGCAGAGTTTTGAAATAAAAAGGCACACTTGTGCCTAGAATTTATTTAAGCCACACATCTGAAATAGTCTTATTTTGTTGGGGAAAACCCCCATTGATTTTAATAGGGACTCGTGGAGTCAGCTTTGGTAGTGACTCGGGACTCGGGACTTGTGAGTCACCATTTTGGACCAAGGACTCGGACTTGGACTCGAGACTCGGGTCCAAAGACTCGTGACTCGACTCGTGACTCGAGACCAAGGACTCTTCAACATCCCTGGTGTATGCAGGATTGCAGCCTAAGGGTGTGAGCTGGTTCAAATTTTACCCCAACCACAAGCTCACTAGATAACTTTTCAGCCACATCCCTCATCTGGGGATAATAATCCAGACTTATGTTATAAGTTTGTTGTAAAGATAATTAATGTATACGAAGTGTTTTGAACAATTTAAAGCATTATATATTTGCTATGTGATCTTAGAACAGTCATATTCAATTCAAATACATTTCCTAAAAAGCAGGATATTTAATATGAATTACATGGTAAGCACAAGTCTTCCTGTTCCTATGAATAGTTGATGCTTTAAAGATGTGTGTTATCCTTAAGTGGTTGCCATTTTTGCCATGGAGAATACAACCTCTATACTCACTTCTTGGGGCTGTTGCCTTTCCTATAGGAGAAGTCATATTTCTGTATAGTGTGCAGGTTGGTGTACGGCATCATTGTGCAGATGCTCACTTTGACTGGGTCCTCACGACAAGATAGCCCACTGTGGCTTTACTTTCCTAAGGGTGCCCTCACTTTTGCACTTGTTCCTGAGATTCTACCATTGCGGGAACATGCAAATCTGCGAGCCACCCCATTTACGGGACTAGTTACTTTTGACAACTGTCAAAAGTAAAGCTCTATTTTTAACTGGGATTTAGAAAAATATATATTTTTTAAAATCCCCCCCCCTTAACCCTTTCTAAATCCCACTTTAAAAATGGAGCTTTAGGTAACTAACAGTTCCCTGGGACTGCAGACTTGGGCCTTATCCATCTGCCAGAGAACCAAGGGATACTGGGAGGCTGCGCCCCATGCTTCCCAGGATTAACGTCATGGCAAGGGGGAGACCAGCCTGACCCCATACATCAGCCGGAGAGGGAGCAGCCACAGGGAGCTCGCTTCACCCCGCCCTGCTGGAAGGAACACACAACTCCAACTGACAGTTCCCTGGGGCGGCAGACTCTGGCCTCATCCATCGGCCAGAGAACCAAGGGCCACTGGGAGGCAGCACCCCCTGCCTCCCAGGATTGACATCATGGCAAGGGGAAGACCAGCCTGACCCCATACATCGGCCAAAGAAGGAACAACTGCAGGGAGCTTATTTTGCCGTTCCCTGCCAGAAAAAAAGAAAAAAAAATCTTTTAAGAATCTTGTCACTAATAACTGGTGCCTGAGTTTTGCTTTCTTCCTCCTCCCTCCAAATCCCTTTTCCTTTTGTGTCATGTCTTTTAGATTGTAAGCCTGAGGGCAGGGACTGTCTAATATTAATCTTTGTAAGCCACTCTGGGAGCCTTTTTTGGCTGAAGAGCGGGGTAAAAATGCTGTAAATAAATAAATAAACCACACCTGTAAATGGGGTGGCTCGCACTTTTTCATGTTCCCATGGTGGTAGAATCTTGGGAACAAGCACAAAAGTGAGGGCACCCTTAAGACACATGAGTCCAAATAGAAAAACTTCCACCCCACTTTTGCGAGCTAAGATCACTCGTGTCTTTAGTTACACTTGACTACAGCTGTCAAATGGAACCAAAGGGGAAAATAAACTTATCTGCAGCCTCTGTGGGGCAATGCCCGGGGTGAGTACCTGCTGGACTTTGCCAGCAGGCACCCCTCTGCACATTGCCCACCTGAGGCTCCCCATTCCTCCAGACATCCACAGTTGCGCAAGTGCGGGTAAAAAATAATTTTAAAAATTCTGCAAATTTTTGTGAAAATTGTGGGGGAGAATAATTTTTTAAAAAATGTTTGGCAACCACGGGCAGCCCCTCCAAGGTGCTGCTGGGGCACTTTGAAGACCCTGCCCATAGCTGTCAAAACCGGGACTGTCAAAACGGGGATTGTGCTTGACAGCCAGCTTTCGCAATCTCCAGGAAAAAATGGGAGTAAAGTGAAAAAAAGCTGCAGCAAGCCCAATACAGCTCGTGATTGTGTCAGGGAGGGGGGATCCAGTGCCAGCTGCCCCCAAGTGCTGCTGGGATACCCGTGGGAGAACCGATGAGGGGGAGGGGGCCAACAACCCATGGTCTGCCCGATTGTCTGTCAGGCACACCGTGGGTCGTTGGGCAAATAACCCAGAGTGCATAGCTTATTTCGCAGTGTGGGTTATTGTGTCATGTGAACCCTCCTCCCTGTATCTTTTTTACAAGTACCCAAAGTTCTGCCATTTCTTCCGGTGCTTCCAGATGGAGGGCTCCTACTGCCACCAATGAGAAGGCATTGCGCAGCTATTCTGTTTCCTCTTTCTTAATGGATTATTTGTAGTAAGACAGAAGAAGTGGTGGGGAAACACAGGAGGGTTACAAGTTGAAGACGATGTCGTCTGGACACCCCAAAAAATTCCATGAATGAGCCAGGGTGATGGCACAAAAAAAGCTTCACCTAGAGGCACCTTTGGCATCTCAACCCAAGCAGAGGTGGGAAAGAAGCCTCTTACGTTGCATTTTATTTCTTTATTAATTTACAGCAATATCCCATCAACTCACTGAAAGGATTCTCAGTGTAGCTTACAAAAATATGATTAACATACAAAAGACATCATATAAAAATCCTAACTAAAACAGTAATCATATAAATACTAAACCATCCAGAATTAAAAATAATAATAATCTTGTGAGTAGCCCTTTTCCTGGGCTTAGCCCACCAATCTCCGGTCTGTTCCAGTGTCCCCTCTGCCTTTTACTCCAATAGGGATTTGACGGACAATCAACTGGTGACACTGCCGTTGGCTGGTCTGGGTGGACTGACTCATCTGAAGCTGAAAGGCAACCCTGCATTATCTGAATCCTTCGCTAAAGAAAGCTTTCCCAAGATGAGGTGAACTTTGTTTCTGGTTTCTGGCTTCCCAAGGCACCCCCACCCCGCCTCACCCCTCTCTTACTGGACTTTGTTTGCTTTGATCTGCCTTCCCCTGGACATGTTTACCAGACATTTCCAAGTAATCCTGTTAGGCCAGAGGTTTGAGCAAGCATGACTTCCCGCTCACACTCTGAATCCATCACTGCCTTGAGAAATCGATGAGCCACTGGATGTCTTGTCGCTGGCATCATCCAAACTCACACACAGCACGAGGCAGAGGCCCTGGAAGCAGGGGGCTCACGCCTGGGGCTCAGCAGAGCGGAAAACCTTTGCAAAAGCCAACCTCAGCTAATGACATCCAGCCTTCCTAGAGTAAATGCTATTTGTGTGGCCGTGTCTTGTCTGTTGTGGATTAATGAGCTGCCTGAAGGGGTTAGAGTAAACAGCTAAGACAATGCTCCATAAGGCTCAGAACACAATGGCAGAAGTGCCAGCAACATGTCGCATTCATGTCAGTGGGGAGTCCTTAGCGCGCACACGCACCCCATTCAGGGCCTTTGCAACATATTGTTTGCCCAGTGCGTTGGACTTGGAACATTATCAGAGGGTGCCCAATGTAGAAGACAATACTGGCATTGTGTTTCCATCCTGTGCTGGCTACCCATTAAATGAAACCATAGAAATATGGACTTTGGTCCCCCACACCATACTCAAAACTGGAGGGTGGGTTCCTATACCTTCCACAGTTCTGTGCACGAGGGAATATTAGCCGTTGCCGTTTTTCTCAAGCCTGCATCAAAAGCACCATGTGCTGCAAACATTCCTTCTTCTACACAGCTTAACAGCTTTGCTCCCCTTTGCATCTCTCTACCCTTCCATTTAACCTTGTTCCTTCCCATGTTCAATATGCAGAAGGCTACCTTTGTTCCACCGTGAGTTTCTGCAACCCTATGTGCGGGATGAGGGGGAATCAAGTAACTAGTAGCCCTGTATTCTCCTCCCCAGGGTCCTGGAGGTGCCCTATGCCTACCAGTGCTGTGCTTATGGAGTGTGTGGCAACTTCTTCAAAGTGTCCAGTCAGTGGGACTCTGAGGATATGAGCCCTGAGGATGAGGATGGCCACAAGAGGACCTTGGGACTGTTTCCAGGCCACGCTGATAATCACTGTAAGACCAAGTTCTGATTTAGGTTGTATCTGCCTTTTAGCTGCAACCTGAGTTTGTTAAAGCAGATGTTAGGCTAGTAAGAAAGGTGCAGGAATGTCACTAAGAAGGAAAGCCGGCCCAGGCCTTCGGTATTCTTGAGTAAACTGTGATCATCCCAGCCATGCACATTTATTGTTATCCTAATATTTGTGACTAGTCTGAACCTTTAACTGCAGCTTCTCCAGTACAAGGAACTAGAAGGGAAGGTTGAGGGGTATCTTGGGAAAGATTCTGTCCAGCGGGGGTCAAAGTGGGCCAACTTAATCTATGTGGCTGTTGCATAGCTGCTGCTCACTTGGGCAAACCTTTCTGCGGCAGAAGGATTTCTGCGCGACTGCGAGTCACATGCAAAAAACATTGGTGGAAATACATGGATTCCCAGACCACAGCTTGGATTGTTTGTTTGCTGCATGACTTGATTGTATAAACACATGGCCCACACACACTGACAGGACTGAGAGACTCTAGTTGAAAGGAGAAATACAACCATGGGGAGAGCGGATTTGCCATCTCCTGATCCTTCTGAGACAGCCTCTTGGCCTATGTTATATCAGCTTTGTGTGTAAAACTGTTGCTGGAAAAAGCAAGAATAACCTTCTCCCATTTTGTACGGCAGGGCTCCGGGCTGTAGGGGTCATACCACCACCTGCAGCCTGGGGTTACCATCAAAATCTGGTTGATGCTGCTTTTAAACAAACAAAAAAATAGGATTCGTATTTAATGATAGGTTTTATGTTCATTAATAAGTGGTGCCATGCCAGCAGCTTTTCTCTTCCCTACCCCCACACCACCTTTTTTACACTGTGGAAAGAGAAGCATTATTTTTTGTGGGAATTCTGATTTATTTATTTCCTATCAGAAGATATTCTTTCTCTAGACTGGTGGGAGAGCAGCTAGACTGGTGGGGACGAGGAAGAGGGCCTTTTCTGTGGCGGCCCCCATACTGTGGAACTCTCTCTCGGGTGACCTCCGCCATGCCCCCTCTCTGCTGAGCTTCCGCCGCTCATTAAAAACCTGGCTGTTCAGGCGGGAATATGGGGTGGGTTAAGATTTTTTAAAAATTTATACTGTTTTAAATGTATTTTATCTTGTTTTTATCCTATGTACATCGCCCAGGGTGGCCGGTTAATAAATGTAAATAAATAAATAAATAAAAATTTTCATTGAAGGTTGGTTTTCCATTGGGGAGTATCTTACAGTCCACAGTATCAGAGTTCCCCCCCCCCCACCTCCTGCTGCTTTCTCTTTCAAGTACTAAGAACAGTAGTAGCACTTGCAGAGAGCTACCTCACAAGCTGTGTATAATTTTGATCATCCTGGCATAGAAACTAATTTCTACACTTCTGACAGAAATGTGCCACCCTAACATCAACTTCTAGCCCTACTGTACTACTAGTAAAACATGCGATATGATCATATTTTGTTATCTTCTTCACAATCCAGCTGCAGCAGCTACCAAAGTATGCATCAAACAGCAGCTTGGTTGGTCACCTACCACCTGACTATTGTGGGTGGGCAGGGCAGGGATGTTGAAGAGTCCTTGGTCTCGAGTCACGAGTCGAGTCACGAGTCTTTAGACCCGAGTCTCGAGTCCGAGTCCAAGTCCTTGGTCCAAAATGGTGACTCACGAGTCCCGAATCCTGAGTCACTCCCAAAGCTGACTCCACGAGTCCCTATTAAAATCAATGGGGTTTTCCCCCAACAAAATAAGGCTACTTCAGATGTGTGGCTTAAATAAATTCTAGGCACAAGTGTGCCTTTTTATCTCAAAACTCTGCCACTGATTTTGACAAGAACAGACCAGGCAGACAAACCCAAAATAACCAGGCAGGCAGAGGAGGCGGGGAACCCCAAAGCAGGCAGGCAGAGGCCTTAGTCTTGGACAATTCAAATTGTGGAACTGGTTAAGAAGAGACCAGGCAGGCAGAGGAGGCTGGGAACCCCAAACAGGCAGGCAGAGGCAGCCAAACCCAAAATGTCTGAAAGGTTGCATTTTAGGAAAATGATTTTAAAAAATAAACTTGGATTGTTACTGCAACTGGGTCCAGGCAGCACCTGCAGGTGGCATCAAGCAGGGATGTTGACGAGTCCTTGGTCTCGAGTCCCGAGTCAAGTCTCGAGTCCCATTAAAAATATTGGGACTCGAGTCCGAGTCGAGTCAGAGGGGGGACTCAGTCCGACTCACGAGTCGAGTCCTCGAGTCCGAGTCCCCATCCCTGGGGCAGGGTCTTGCCAACGATGGAGTGGGCTGGTTTGCTCACTTCTCTTCCTGGAAAAGCTTTGCATCGGTCACAGTCAGGGGTAGAGAACAGAGTAGATACATGTCGCCACAGGGCACGGGTCCGACATACCTACCTTTTATGCTATGCCATTGGGCCTTGCCGTGCATCCAGCAGCACACAGAGTAAGGAGGATTTTTGCTCGCAAGTTCAATGGAAGCTCTGTGTGGTTCCCTTTGTACAACCAGGCTGTTTTGATGGCAGGATGTTTGTGGGAAAAGAATATGCACCTTTTCTAAGTCTGCCCAAATCATGTTCTTGACACCTCCAGTAAAATAAACAGCAAAGACTCAGCTGTCTAGACTGCTGGGCAACAGGTCCTTCTCTTCCAGGTGCCAGCATATTCCTAGCCTAGCTGGGATGAACTAGGCTCCCTACGGTGAGGAGGCATCAGTGATGTGCGGTACAGCTCATAGTCATTCAGCTATATTTCCTTGGGGAAATATTCATCATAAATTCCGTGCTGTATAAGACTCCTATTTAAAGCAGAAAACAAGCTTTATTGAAGAGAGAAACACTGAATAGTAGGGCTTTAATAGTTTTTCCTGACAAAGGCTCTGTGTCTTTAAGAACTGGATGACAGGCAGAAAATCTACAAGGGTAGCTTTTCCCCAGTTGCTTCATTCCATGATGGGAAAAACGGCATCTCTTGAATTTCTGCATCTGTGAAATACACGGTGCCTCGGGGGGGGGGGGGGCAGCCTTACTGAATGGGAAGTTTCTCTTGCTTTTGCTCTCTTTGCTAGGCAGTGCCTCAGTGCTGCTCAATAAAATCCCTGTAAGCTATCTAAGAAAAGCTTTCGAGCAGCGGTACGCTAATAATACAGTTCTGCTCAGTGCCCATATCTAAAGGCCTGGAGAATGTAAAGAAACAAATTAAGTTACGCACATGAGGCTATCTGGAAACAGAGTGCACCCGCCAACCCAAGAGAGCAGCCTCTGTACCAGCCTTCCCTAACCTGGCGCGGTCTGGATGTTTTTTACTACAACACCCATCATCCCTGGCCATTGGCCCTGCTGACTGTGGTTGATGGGGGATGTAGTACAAAACATCTGGACAGTACCACATTGGGGAAGGTGGTACTCTACGTGATAAACTCTATGTGTTTATCAATGAGAAAAATATTGCTTCAGAGATCAGATGTAGCCCCATGTTTACCATAGGAGTAGATAACAGCCATTTGGGGCAGTCTGAAACCATGCACACCTCAGGTGTAAATGATAAGCTGATGTGTGCCATAAGAATATTAGACACTCGGTAAAAACACTGAAACATCGGTTGGGCATCAGTGACACAGACTGCAAACTCTCACATTTAATCTGTGGAAAGTGTCCTTGAATGCTCAGCAAAGTTATTTTTATGGATTCTAAAATCATGAGACAGTCCCCCCACTCAAAATGATAAGATTAGCATTTTAGTTTTGTTGGGGATCTGCTCTTTTTCTAGAAATGTGTGATATATCTTATATATGTGAGAGTGTTGGACTGGGACTCAGGAGATCCGGGTTCTAGTCCCCTCTCTGCCATGAAGCTCACTGGGTGACTTTGGGCCAGTCACTGACTCTCAGCGTAACCTACCTCACAGGGTTGTTGTGAGGATAAAATGGAGAGGAGGAGGATTATGCTCCAAAAGTGACGTAATACATATGGCTGTCTAAAAGGGACCCCCATCAGACTTTCAAGTCTAAAATTACCTAGCTGCACCACTGTACATGTCAGGCTCACATTACAAAGCTGAGCCTTCATACACCGGAGGTGTCTTCCTTTCTGTATTACTATCTAGATGACCTGGACATGGATGATTTCCAGTTGGAACTTGAGGATTCAAAGTTACACCCCAACATTCAGTGCACACCAAGCCCTGGTAAGAAATAATGTCACTTAAAACAACAACAGCATACATTGCTTTCCCTTCATGTCAAAATGAATGTCAGTGTTTGTTGAAATCTCCGAAGTGGGTAGGAATGCGCAGGATTTTCAGTCATCAGAGGGCAGTCTTCCATGCCCGATTTGGCTCTTCCTCCAATTAGTGGAAGCAAAATAAAATACCCAAAACAAGTCCTTGTCCTCTGAATGTTCAGCTCCAAGACCCCAGTCGCAGCAACTGGTTTTGAAGCTGTTGAGCTACAAATCTAAGACAGCTGCACAT
The DNA here is from genome assembly GCA_021292165.1 of Shinisaurus crocodilurus. Lineage (NCBI taxonomy): Eukaryota > Metazoa > Chordata > Lepidosauria > Squamata > Shinisauridae > Shinisaurus > Shinisaurus crocodilurus. The sequence continues at coordinate 224,026,923 of CM037877.1, forward strand.
TGCTCTGCCTTGCGGCTGGCCTCCCTACTTCTAGACTTGTGGCCATTACGCACCTCAGCCTTCCCCATACTGATGCCCTCCAGATATGTTGGACTACAGCTCCCATCATTCCCAGCCAGCAAGGCCATGCTGGCTGGGAATGATGGAAGTTGCAGTCCAACACATCTGTAGGGCACCAGAATGGGGAAGCCTGGTGTCCCTCAAACTCTTTCTCATTCAGTAAGCTTCTGCTGCTTTGTTGTCTGCAAATGTAAGTGAGACATAAAGGTCAGGCTCAGGCAGGCTTTGAGCTGATGCTCAGCTGTGTATTGTGTCAGCAGCTGTTTTGCGGTGGTGTGCTCTCCATCCAGTTTGTAATCTGCCTTCTTCCTTCGCTTCCTTTTCAGGTCCTTTCAAGCCCTGCGACCACCTGTTTGAGAGCTGGGTCATCCGCCTGGGTGTCTGGCTGATCACGCTCGTCTCCATGCTGGGCAATGGGCTAGTCATGGTGGTTGTCTTTGCCTCGCCAGGCTATCTGTCCCCTATCAAGTTTGTCATTGGTGCTATTGCTGGAGCCAACATGCTGACAGGCATGTACTGTGCCATTCTGGCTTTCATGGATGCGGTCACCTTTGGCCATTTCGCAAAATATGGAGCCCGGTGGGAGACAGGTGCAGGGTGTCAGGTGACTGGGTTCCTGTCAGTGTTCGCTTCAGAGGCGTCCATTCTTCTCCTGACACTGGCTGCTGTGCAGTGCAGCCTTTCAGTGTCATGCATACGGACATATGGGAAGGTACCATCCTTTGGCATGGTTAAGGCAGGTGCTCTGAGTTGCCTGGCACTCTCTTCAGTGGCTGCAGCGCTGCCTCTCTTCTCTGTCGGGGAGTATGGGGCCTCTCCTCTTTGCCTACCCTACCCACTTCCTGATGGGAAACCTTCCATGCTGGGTTTCATGGTGGCCCTAGTGCTGGTGAACACCCTCTGCTTCCTCATTATCACTGGTACATACATCCGCCTGTATTGCAACCTGCTGAAAGGTGAGTTTGACTCTGTGTGGGACTGTGCTATGATCAAGCATGTTGCGTGGCTCATTTTCACCAACTGCCTCCTCTACTGCCCAGTGGCCTTCCTGACCTTCTCTTCCATGCTCAGCCTCTTCCTCATCACCCCTGAAGTCATCAAGTCTGTGCTGTTGGTGGTGCTTCCCTTGCCCGCCTGCCTGAACCCCTTGCTCTACCTGCTCTTTAACCCCCATTTCAGAGATGACCTGCGGCTCCTGAGGCAGAAGAGCCAGGCTCGGGAAAGCTGCACCCAATCCTATATGTCTGAGGACACAGAGAAGAGCTCATATGACTCTACCCAGGCCCTTGTTGCTTTCTCTGACATGGATCATATATTTGAGGCACCAGACATCTTTGGAGCGCCTCCTTGGTGCGCATCAGTTCTAGATGCCTACAGCTTCCCCTCAGTGACTCTTATCCCATGCCAGAAAAAGGCAGGTGCCAGAGGACATGACAGTGTCTTCTCCACCCACGTTTCCTACCTTGCTGATGATGAGCTGCTAATTGCATCGGAAAGCAGAGATCCAGCAAGGAGCAGCCTCCGTATTGCCTTGTTCCCCACGCCACCTGCACCAGCCTTTACATCTCACTTATAAACAGTCCTTCAGCCTCCCACACCCAATACAAACTCCCTTGGTGAAGAACCTATGCAAGAGCCCATCCTGTAGCCACCAACAGCTTGGGACAATGACTGTTCTGGGGGAAAGGGTGGCCCAGTTTGTTGCTTCTTTTGGCAACAGGAACTGATGGCCTGCAAGATGCTGCCAACTCCATGTATCCCAGCTTGCTGGAGCATTGTCTCCTCCTCTCCTGCCATGGCAGTGTGAGGTAGAGTGTCCCTCAGGAGAGGGAAAACTAGGGAAGCACTGAGTTCAGTTCCTCTAATACAAGAAGGTAGGTTATTACCTAGAAAAGCCAAAGTGCAACAAAATCAGAAGCTGCTGCCTAACCAACCATAACAGCTTCCCAGGAAACTTCTGACGCCACTGCCAATGAATTGTGTGAAATAGACAGCAGAAGGCAATGGAGTGGTATCCACAGAGAACCTTGCCCTTGGACAATGACAGATTAGGAATTATTTTGGCTGGTGCCATGATGAATACGAGTCACACTATAGCACCATTGTGCCTACCAAAGACTAGATTTGCCCATCATCAGCTGAACATTTATGGCTCCTCAATGCCCTTTCCTCCTCATCCTCTGTAATGAGACACACCATCAATTCTGCTCTACAAGTGGAGAAGAGGAGCTAAATGTAACAGACTGGCCTTCAACTTGGAATGCTTTAGTTTCACAGAGCTTGGTTTTTCAGCAATGATGTCTAAAATTTATGTCCAGGAAATTAATGCACCCAAAATGAAGGTCCGCTATTACAGTGTGGCTGTCTGTGAGTCCAAAGGCAGTGGCAAAGCCAGGATTAGAAGAATTCACAAGGTCTCACCACTCTTAAGAGCCAGTCCATGGTACAGTTTTTTGCTCACCATTTAGGATAGATTGCATCTCTCTGGTGCCCATAATTACAAAGTATTGAGGCCTATGAGCTGGAAAGCATTATAAGGAGCAATGTAAGGAAGATGGTGTGTTTTCATCTCTAATCTCATTTCTTTCATCTAAACTCTTATGAAGAGTAAATAATGTATAGGTACTTTCTTCTGCCTTGTAGCACCCTTTCCATTTTTAAAGCTGCCGATGTTGTAGGGTAGAAGGCTAAGTGTAGAGCACAGCAAAAGGCTGAAGAGAAGAAATGCAAGGCATGGACATGTGTGTTAATCAGAAGCCAGAGATCCCCAAGATGAAGTGTTCTTACCCACTAGTGACAGTCCAATACAGGGCATAGAATCATAGAAAAGTAGAGTTGGAAGGAGCCTATAAGGCCATCGAGTCCAACCCCCTGCGCAATGCAGGAATCCAAGTCAAAGCATCCCTGACAGAATGACAGATGGCTGTCCAGCTGCACAGCTAAAGCCAACCGTTACACATACTGGGGCTCAATTGCACTGCTATGATCTTCCAACAATGTAACTCCCAATCATTAAGGTTCAACAATCATAGTTCAAGTCTAAAGACAATATTTTATTTTGGCAAATATTTTGGCTCCTGGAACTGAGCCTTTCCATCTAACTTTGTAACTTACAGATAAAAGCTTTTATTCTTTTATCATGCAATCCACCCAGAGAACATTTTGTTATTTGGCAGACTAAAAATATAATAAAATAAGAAATAAAATAAAGAAATTATAAGAGCAAATTCACATTTCTTGCCCTCCCACCCAAAGGAACTGATGCTCTGAGCAAGAGTCATAGTTCTGCTGACAGGTGGGAAACAGCAACCCAGGGCCACCGTACATCATTGGAGCCACTGGGGAGTCGGGGTGTACAAGTAACATTGTGCTGCAGTTTTGATGGATTCATTTATAGAAAGAACAAGTTGCTTTAGAAAGAACAAGTGCAGGCTGCTGTAGTAGCCCAACTTAATTTCCACACTCTGTTCTTTGCTGAGAAGGCTTCGCTAACAACACCAATTAATAACTTGTCCATTGGGGTAGGACTCAGAAACTCCTATCACAGAGGTGTATTGCTAACATTTTAATACCCTGGAGGGCACACTACAGAGTCTAGACTACACAGGTAGTTGGGTCATTCCATGTAAAATCAACCAATGAATTTACCTGACCGTCACCGATTTTGAAAAAACTTGGTGAACTTGTTGGGTCTGCTGAGAAAATAAGCTGCTCCAAAAATTAGAGTTCTGGAACAAAAGCTTTTGGAAATATGGCAATCAAAAATATGAAGAAAAATGTTAGATGTGTGTCGGACAACATTAAAATTACAGTAATTCCAGTTCTATAGAACCTAGAAAGTTAATTGTGGTGTTGTTGGAAAGCCTTTGAAATGCTCTTTCATTTGATATGTAACATAAGTGGTTTTGTTGGAATAAATATATATTCAAGGCCAAATAGTAAAATTTGACCTTGAATTCTGCAAAAACTAAAAAACATGTACCAATGTTCAAAATGGGTTCTTAACAGAAAATGAGTTACATCTTTTGGGGTGCTCTGTGTGTATGCATCATAGTTCATATGAATTGCTATCTCACTGTACGTATCTTAAGAAAATATGCATTATCATTTAGGTTTTGAATAAAACATTGTGCACAAGTACAAGCTACTGTATCATAATTGTGCATTTCTAAATTAGGTATTCTTCTTCACAATAGCATACTTCTGACATTTTGTGTAGAATAATGATACTTCCTCTGGGTGGTCATTCTGGTATGAAATCAATCAAAGAATATTTCCAACTGAAAGCATATTGCTTAAGATTTGGTGAACTTGTTCAGCTTATTAAAAAATAAGTTGCAGAGCCTATTGTTTTCAGAAGAATGAGGTTTAAAATATGTACTTTAAAAAAGGTACTCACCAGTATGCTTGGGAAAAACATGTTCATTTTATTTTAAAAAAAATAAATATACAGAAGTTTGACCTTGAATAATGACAAAAAAACTCCTTTTGTTTTAAATAACGTTTAACATCCCTGGAAACATGTACTCGATTTCAAAATGGGACTCTTACTAGCATAGTTATTTTGATTTACTTTGATGTGGGCTTGAAAAACCATTATTATGCATAGATGAGATTTTCCATTTTACTTTTATATATGCTGATCAGATTTTATGCAGTTCAAATATTACTTGCTAACATTTTGTTAACAAGTCCTAAATTAAGGACCTTTTCATAACAGTAGTTTCTAGTCTTGAAGTTGCTGCTTGACACTCTTTGTCTGTTAGTGTCTAGAAGGGCAACAAGGATCAGCTTTTGTCAAAACATCTGAAGATGGTATCCATAGGACATCTTGTTTATCTGGATACATAAATGATTTTGCTGGTTCAGCTGGATGAAGAAAGCTCACTAACACTTCTGCTCTCTGATCATCTGTTTGTAAAACACAACCTAACCACCATTGTGAGATATAAACACATGTAACAAATCCTCATATTTCTTGCAATTCCAGTTCTCCTTTAATAGTCACTGTCTCTTTTCTGGATTCTCATTTGAAATGAATATCTTTTAGTAGCTACAGTGTATTTTGTTAATGGAATTACAGCGTGAATTTTCTGTGTCCCAGGAATGCGCCTTGAATTCTCAAAGCGACATTTCAGAAGCTTTTCTTCCAGTTCATAATCTTTACTTGTGGTGTATTGAAATGCAACCTGTGTGATGTTCTCCTTTGCCCAATCAAAGAGCTGACGAGGGGGTCATGATTTGTTTTTTATACGGATGCTGCAAACTTGCTTGAGCAGCTAACCTTTTCACAGTGCCACCCGCACCATCACAAGGCCCTTTTCCATGTGATGTGGCAAAGAAGTGCCATTCTGCATCGATACCGAAATCTGACTTATGTTTACTTAAGTTGTTGAAGTTTTTACCGTTTTTATACTGTGCTGCTGCACCATCAGGGAAATAATAGATCTTAGTTATGCTACCTGTAGAAATGGTGTGCAGGAATTCAACAATTTGAAAAGTCATGAACACAGTGCAGCAGAAGTGGGGTCAGGCACTTGTCACGGCTTCAGGCCTGCCTTTTTCTTTCTTATCGGAATCTGTGAATAAAGCTTGATTTAATGTAGACATCCAAAGAGATATATCTCTGTGAAGGTTTGAGGCCTACCCAAGCCTGGTTTGGTTTCAGCCTGAAGGCCCAGGAAGCTCCGGAAGGGGGCGGGGGGCGGGCTTAAGTTTCATTTCCCGCCAAAAAGTTATGTTTTTAGTGTGTATAAGGGGGTGGAATTATTGTAGGGAGGTACTGTGCATGTATAAGAACATTCACATCTTCTGAATTGTTTGGAACGTCGTTCTGGAAATCAGTACATATACTCAAGGTAAATATGGGTTATCCGAGGAAAAAAATCAGCAAAAAAAACCCCTTTGGTTTTTTTGGAATTCAAGGTCAAATTAAAGAAACTATGACCTTGAATGTTTTATTTCACATGCATGCTTCGTGTTACATATCAAATAAAAGGGTAGTTCAAGAGCTTTCATATGACACCATGATTTACTTTCTAGGTCAATTTCGAAGGAAGTTATACTTTTTGTGTAGTCACAAATGCTGAAAAATCGTGTTTGGGGCTTTTTTTGAGCACACTGTACTTTTGAACCGTGAGGTATAATGACCTATAATTTGGTGTATGTTCATTTCTCATGCTGGACTACCAGTATGCCAGTTTTTTTAAAAAAATTGCAGATGGTGAGGTCAATCTTTCAAATTTTTTGGTTGATTTTACATGGAATGACCCAGTTCTGCTTTCAGGGAAGCTCTTAACAGAGTTGGGAGAGAAACTTTAGACTGAAACACAGAAAAATAGGAATGTTACAAACAGTCCAGGTGCCTTTTCCTTCTATTGTATTGTTAATTTTGCAAAAAAATAATAATTCTGGGTACTGCGGAGTTCTGATTAGACAGAATTCCAGAGCTCTTCAAAGCATCACTTACTGCTTAGGCTTATGCAGATGCATTTTATGAACAGAGGCCAGCTCTATATGTCATAGGAAGATTCATTATGCTGTAGCAAAAAGGGTACAACCAATATAATAGGAAGCCCTTGAACCCAGAGGGTCTCACTTGCAGTTATAAGTTAGTGGGGTTCCTGACATAAGCTATTAATCAGTGCAGCTGACAGCCAGTTTTCCAGGTAGCAATTAGCCACATGGAGAACTGTCTTCCTTCTATAACAAAGCTGGCAAAGAGCAGCTTGTGCACCAAATGACAATTCAGACATCAAATTCAGCAGAATCTATATGCACACAAATGAAAAAAGATGTATACTTCCTTTCACTGCCCCGATGGAATTCCCCCAAAGGCTAAAGATGAAAGCAAGCTACCTGGTTATCCAGGAACCATGCAGCACAATCCTAAGCATGTTTACCCAGAAGTATGTCTCATTGAGTTCAGTCCTTAATAAGTGTGCTTAGGATTGCAACTTTAGGGATTTGGCCTGTCTAATGTTGAGCATACTGTTCTACACAAAACAGGAAATAGTACTGGGTTTTAATGTGGACTTCATCCTTATTATATGGTTTCCAAACTAACATTCCTAAATCCTAATACACATAAACCTACTTAAAATCCTGAAGTATAGCTGAGTTGATCTGTAGCAACAAATGTGTTGTGACACCTTAGAGAAAAGGATAACAATCCAAGACAGAGTTAAGTACACTTAAGCTCACTGATTTCAGTGGGCTTATGAAAGATCAACTCTGTTGGTTTGTTACCAAAGAGTGCAATCCAACTCCTATTGACTTCAACGGAGCTGGATTACACTTTTAACTGTTTTGACACAAGACGGAATGCCATGCTCGTCATGTTATGCTACCATTGCACAGATAGTTCTTTTCAGCTTGAATCCCTGGCCTGCCTGTTGCATTTATGTAAAATGTGCAATGCACATACTTTGCACAGTCACTACAGATCCTGCAACAGTGCAGATCTTAGGACCCTGTAGTTCTGGAAATACCAAACACTCTCCACACACCATTAAACCATTTGTCTCTGAATTATGAACTTCTTAAAGTAAGAAAGGGACTATCCCTATCTCAACTCCTGGTTTCCCAAAGGACTGAATGTGTTGTTGTTGTTGTTGTAGTAATAAAAGCAACAACAGAAGAGAAGAGTAGTTTCTGCATTTTCAGTGTCTAAGGCTGCTTCCAAACGAACAGCTCCTAGCACTACCAATCAAAATGCATTGTGCAGCTATTCTGTCTTTACCTCCTTAACAGATTTTTTTGGTAAGAAAACAGATGGAAGAAGTGGTGGGAAAACATGGGAAGTTTACAAATGGAACATGACATCACCTGGACCCTCTGTAAAATTCCATGTTTGAGACAAGGTAATTGTACAATAAAAGCCCCATGGAAGCACCCTCTGACACATTGATTAGAATACATTCTATTTAACATCTTTTTTGTAGCACCACAAAAAATCCATCAAGGAGGGAAAGGGAGAATAACTGCACAATGTCTTATGACTGATAGAGCTAGGAACTGTCCGTCGGGAAGCACCCTTTATTAACATCACCCACAAAAAGCAGAGGGCAGCTAGTCAGGTGAATGCACTACAAGGGCCAGGAAAGTATATTTTCCTTTTAGCTGTAGCTTGATTCTTTTACTACGTGTCCTTCATCTGCCTAGGAACTACAGTATTTTTCCATGTATAAGACTATACTTTTTCCTAAAATTGTTAGACTAAAAATTGAGGGTCGTCTTATACACGGAAGTAAGCCAAGGAGAGAACCGCGCAGTTGCGAAACTGCCCAGTGGGGGGGCATCTTATACATGGGGGCATCTTATAGACGGAAAAATACAGTAGTCTTTCCAAGACACATAAGTGACCCTATTACAATGGCCACTATCTACAGACCAACCATTACAGAGTCTGTTAATTTAGAGAAGCTTTGTTATTTTGAATTTCCTCTATCACATAGAAGGGACTACTGTATTCACCTTCTCTTAAAATGAGATTTGTATTAGGCACCCATATTTGGAAAGAATTATCATCTTAGTAGTTGCTAGCTTGAGTCAGGCTCAAGTCAACTAAAACACAAATACCTACAACTCTTACCATCAATACTACTGTGTCTAAAATCATGTCAAGATCCTGTTGCACGTTGAGGCTATGAAAAGTATCAGATGAAATAGACCTTTACACACCATGTATATGTTATTGTCTGTATATACCTGATGCCATATATGCAATATCCAGCATGCGTGTGTTTGTATATTATGTGTATATTTATATAGAGATATATAGCCACTTTCCCTCTCTTATTGACCCTCGTTTGAATTCTTACTTTACTTTTTTTGTATATTGATTTGTAAAGCACTCTCTATGGAAGATCATGTAGAAAATTAAAAAATGTAATTTTAAAACCATAATTTTATATTGTTTCTATGGCTTAGATTGGAAACCGACAAGATTGCAGGCTGGTTCCCATATACATGTTCATCCCCTGATGACAGCAACATCAAGTGTATGATGCTAGTGTATGAAGAGAGCATCACAGATAGAACTTCCACAGTACCTCAAACACAACACTTTTCAACTGAACCAGTTCACATATTCAACTGCCAGCCACCACGTGTAGAGTTATCAGGTGATGTGTAGTCATGTGTGAACCAGCCTTGCATGTGTGATAGGAAGAAACAGCATAATCTAACATCTTAGCAAGTGATGTTTTGGAAATACAGAAGAGGAAGATTAAAAAAAAACACAACAACACACATACAGGCAGGCATCACCTCAGACAGAAACAGTGAAAGCCTTTCTTTTAATAAGGAAGGAGACTGTCTTGACAGCACCAGAGACAAACTAGCTGCTGAGGCATTACACCAATCCTTCAGGGAAACACAGAAAACCAAAATATTCTTATCTCATGAAGTCTTACAGTTTATGCCTTTATATGTAGGCCCAAGGAGATGAATTAATGAACACTCTCCCTTTAACGTCAGTTAGCTTTAAAAGAGGCTTAAGTATAATATTGATAGTCTGTGACTTCAGATAACTGAAGGAACAAAAAAGTAGATCAAAGGTTTTTGGGTTTTTTAAAAGACAGATTAATATAGATGGCTAACCCACAAGGGTTGGAATGTTAATTAAGCCCGTCAGAGTTCCTTCAAATTTTGAAAATCTAAATAATAGCGGAGTCAGTAAAAAACAGGAACACAAAATAGAGAATGTCTACAATTCTAGGCCAGACAAGACAAGTCTGCAACTGGAAAGCTCAAAATCTGTATTTGGAATAGATTACGTAAATTAAATAGGTGTGTGTATACAATCATATACTTGATGCTTGGCTGCTAAATTTAGATTTTGTCAAAACTGACTTCCTTTAAATCACTGAACCAAAAATGGAACGCATGAGAGAAAGATGGGCAACAAGCGGTAGGATCTGAAGAAGAGACAAAAGTTGTGTGCATTGAAGACTCACCCTTTGATCACTAGAAGCTAATAAATGTAGACACACACAGCCATTTGTGCCTTTAGCAGAAACTGACACATTTTTTCACAGCTTTTTCCCACATGAAATCAAACCATAGCCAAAATGTCCACATGTACACCTACTAAAAGCATATAAACCAATGGAAGATCCTTTTGATGAAGTGGACTGTAGACCATGAATGCTTATGCCATAATAAATGTTAGTCTTTAAGGTGCCACAAGACTCTTTGTTGTTTTTTGCTGAGTAAAATGTGTGTGTTTATGATTCAGGTCTAAAGGAATTAGTCTACTGTTGAGTAATGATAGTTTGGTTCAAAAGGGAGCAATTATGCATATGTGAGACACAGGGCCGGCGCTACCACTAGGCAAACTAGGCGGCTGCCTAGGGCGCGTGGCTGAAGAGGGCGAAGAAATGCTGTGCTCCTTCCGGCCGACTCTTCCTCGCCGCCAGCGCGCTCCTGCCCCACCTGGCCGCCTCGCCGACAAAGGCACCACCAGGTCAGTGCGGGGGGGATTGCGGGCACCGGGCGGGCTTGGGGTCGCGCTCGGCTTTCCTCGGCGCCCGGAGCTAGGCCGGGTCAGGAGCGTGCGTGGCGGCGGCGACCGGTCCGAAGATGCTGCGCGGTGGGCGAGGCCGGCTTGGCAGTGGGGAAAGCAGCTGCCGGAGGCGGGGGGGCGCTGGGCAAGCAGGCATTTCCCGGCTGCTTTGCTCCGGAGGCCCCCCCCGGCACGAGGGGGGGCGCTAAATATAACTTTGCCTAGGATGCCAAACTGCCCTGCACCGGTCCTGGTGAGACACCATTCTAAATGAATACTCAAGGCAACAGGATGATTTAAAATCAGTCCATTCTGAACAATCAGGCAAATAGGCACAGCTAAATCCTTCGGAGCTTTCAAGGAAACTTGATGGATCCACAAGCCTCCAGAGCCAAACATCTTAATAGGTTCCTCTACAGAGGCTATGGATTTTATTAATCTGTGCCTGAACTACATAATAATCTGTCCATGACAGGAGCCTAGTAAATATGCCCACATCCCATGTAAATCTATATCAGCAAGGAACATCAGATCAAATATGTCACCTACACCATGAGTGGGGGCCCTGTACTGGAGAAATATGGAGCCAAACCTGAGGAGCTCAGGAAAGACAAATAGAAACTGAGAGCCCATAGCAGCGTTTTTCACACTGTGTCCTGGGAACTCATGGATTCCTTGGGAAATTAGCAGGGGTTCTTCCAAGAGAAGATCAGTAATGGTGGACAAACTTTCCTCTCGCTAACAACTTTCCACAGCATCCTACAGCTACAAGAACATTTTGGTTGTGGTTCTACAGAGCATGTTCAGTCCATGCAAGAGCACAGTGAGGCTCAACATGTTGGAGGATATGGGAAGGAGTCGGTCCTATACTGGTTAGGCCGAAGCAGAGTTTTCCCCCTTATGTACATTGAAACTGGTTATCACCACGTGGGTTGTTATTGTTAAACCCTGTTAAAAGGCTCTTAAAAGGAAACAGATTGTCCAAACAAGGTTTAAAACTAATAAAGACATTCATTAGTTTTACTTACAGTCCATTATTCATACGCCTCTGTCTATCATGTTTAGAGAGAGAGAGCAGGCTACAGAGAGGGAGGAAGTAGGGAGGAGGGGTTTGTTCAATTAACCCTTTCCTCCCACTGTAACTAGTGGTTATATTACCTTGTTGATTTAAGCAGGCAATATTACAATTTCCAACACAACACACCAACTCGGTGCCCTGCATAAACTGCGTGTACATCCTAAAACATGCTACAGAATCTTCTACAATGTGCATGGGTTCCTCAGTAGCTAAATTGATATGGAAAGTGTTGCCTGAAAGGATAAAAACCACTGACCTAGAGAAATTAATCTATAAACAGATTTTTAACACGACCAGAATGGGGAAAACTTCTGATTGGTTCAAAGGAGCCAAGCTGAAATCAACTCTTAAATCAATACAAATACAAGTGTGCACACAGCTGACAGAAGAAACTGCTACAGATCGTTAAACCCACCCCTAGCTACTGCAGTACTTCCACAGCCAAAGTAAGCAGTTTTGCGGATATATAATGGTTGGGTTCACACAATTGGGGAAGGAAAATAAGCCCACCGTAATTTAGTTTCCCGTCCCGCACGTGCTGGTTGTACACCATCAAATTATCGTAATTCCCCTCACCAGGCAGTTTGTCACTGTGAGGGATTGAGGCCTACACAGGATTGGGTTTGTTGAGGCCTACACAGGCTTCAGTTTGTTGAAGCCCGAAGGCCCAAACACTTGGATGGGAGGGGGAGTTTGAGAGTTTTAAGTTACCCAATAGAAGTTAAGAATTAGATCTCCTAGTCAAGGTCACATGATTATAACCTTCCATTCCTGGGAAGGCTATATATGTGTGTGGGGTGTGGTCAGCTAGCAGTTAGTGCTGAGAGTCAGCTAGAAGCAGCAGCAGAGAAACAGCAGAGAGAGAAGCAGAGAGAGAGAAAGAGAAACTGGCTGCATAGCAGATAGGTAGTCTGAAGTTTAACTAGAGAACATTAGATTGTTTGTTTGTTTTATTTTATCATACTTGCTTTTGGATTATAACCACTCTATTAAGTAAAGACCCTAATATTATAAGTAAAGTGTTGTTGTGTACCCTGAGAGTTTGGAGTGACTTATTCACCACGTCTACAGCCTACACCCATGCTATTAGAAGCTGTAAAAGGACTTGATCTCCTGGAACGGGAGGGGCTTTGAGGAGAGGCAGAGATCTCCCAAAGGAAGGTTAAGGGGTCCCTGCAGTAGCGGAACCTTGACAGTCATAGAATCATAGAATCATAGAAAAGTAGAGTTGGAAGGGGCCTACAAGGCCATCGAGTCCAACCCCCTGCTCAATGCAGGAATCCAGGTCAAAGCATCTCTGACAGATGTCTGTCCAGCTGCACCTTGAATGCCTCCAGACTGGGAGAGCCCACCACCTCCCTAGGTAGTTGATTCCATTGTCTTATTGCTCTGACAGTCAGGAAATTTTTCCTGATGTTTAGGTGGAATCTAGGTTCCTGTAACTTGAGCCCATTATTCCGTGTCCTGCAAACTGGGATGAACGAGAAGAGATCTTTGCCCTCCTCTGTGTGACATCCCTTCAAATACTGGAAGAGTGCGATCATATCTCCCCTCAGTCTCCTCTTCTGAAGGCTAAACATGCCCAGTTCTTTCAGTCTCTCCTCATAGGGCCTTGTTTCCAGTCACGTTGTCCAAAGCCAGTGGGAGTGGGAGCAGGGGCAGTTTATAAATCACCCTGCAGCTCTAGAACAAGCCATGGCTCCAGAGTGCTTTGTAAACCCACCCGCCCTCACTCGGTTCAGATGACACAACAAACTCTTCCTGGTGAGGGTAATCATGGTAATTCGACAGCGCACAACCAACACGAAAACAGGGCAGAGAAACAAGCTATGGTGGGTTATGGAAAGATCATTCCCATTCATAGGCAACTGTAAAAGTGCATTAAGCATTACACACACACACGCATACTCAAATTGAATTTAAAGTGGATTGGTTGACTGTTTTATTTTATTTTTTAAAAAGCATTAAGCATAATAATTTATTGTGCACGGTGTGCCTAAGGAAGGGGAAGGCAAACAGGCTCAAATATAGAAAGCTGGATAGTTTATTAGAATCTGATTGTGAACCGTTATTGAAGCTATGGCTTGACTTAAATCCAGATTTTCCCATTCTGAAAACAAACAAGAATATTCTTCTGATTAGATTATATAATGGACTTAAAAACTGGTTCAGAACATATTTTGGCAAAAGTCCAGACTGATAATTAAATCGCCCACACAACTTACCAGATTTTTCCCCACTTTGATTTTCAACAAGCTTAGATCATTAAAGGCAGTTACTTACTACTACTTTCCAGCAAGAAATCTATTGTGTATGTGTGTGTGTGCTGGGTTGCTCCCCACCACCACCACTAAATTAATATTTCTAGTGGGCAAAGTGTTCTGAATCACTTGTAAGGGGGCAAACACTATTAGAAAATATGAATCTATGAGAAACGGGAGTAATAAAAAGTTTTTTGTCACGATGGACGAGGTGGTGTGTTCTTTTAATATAATTGTTTTAGATGTGAATATCCTGCATTTCTGTCAACAGTATGCATGCGTAGAGATATAAAATTTCCAGAAATCTTGAAGCCATGGAAACAAAAGTTTTGTTCCATTTTTTCCCCTGGAAAAAAGTGTGTTTTTTTTTTAAAGGGAAAATGGAAAAATGTGCAATACATATTTTTTGGCACTCTTTACAGATCTGAAGTCACTGTGTTACTTAGGAACATAAAATGTATTGTGTCTAACTGCTCATAAAATTATCATTAAAATGAAAAAAGAGTAAATCCAGTAGTAAATTTGTAATTGTCTGAATAAACTATGCTTTTAAATTTAATTATCATTTTATCACAAACCAACTTATACATCATATATTTTAGGAGCTTTAGCAAATACCGGTAGTCCCTGAAACATCTGAATTATCCTACAAGTTAGAAGTTCAGAGGAAAACTGGTATACAGCATCTGTTTGTGAGGAATTGGTTGGGGTGTTTAGGGAAATCTAGTCTGAAGGAAAAGCTATGGGGAGAGTGATCTTATGGCCCCTAGACATCATTCGGGGGACCATAGGATACTTCAGATACTCAGCTCTGAGGTCGCAGAAAGACCTCCGACCTCAGAGCTGGGAATCCCCCTCCCTTGTCTCACAGCCTGCACAGAAAGAACCATGCTGGCTGCCTCTCCAAGGTCTGAAGCTCAACCTCAGAGAGTGGGTAAAGGGGGTGTTCCAGTGGACAGGGAGGGGAGGAGGCTGCAGAGGCCAGGATATGACATATCCTGTGTCCTCTGGAGCCTCCTTCCCTCCCCCTCCAAAGCACCCCAGGTAGATAGCCGAAAACAGCCATCTAGAGAAAATGCAGAGCGGGAGGTGGAGATCACCTCCACCACTCCTCCCACTCTACATAGGATGCTCCTAAGCCTCCGAGTTAGGGGACTTACAAGCATCAAGGGAGCAACCCATGGGATTGTGTCCTTATAGTTTATTTAGCTGGGGAAGACTCTGTTACCTATTAGGAATGGTAACCAATCATATTTAATTTTAGAACCTTTAAACAGTCTTAACCTATTATTTGAAGAGTGGCATTTTCTTCCCTTTTGTAAATAATTCCCTTTAATAAACATCTTAATTGTTGTTCATTTTAAAAGGTTGTCTCTAGTGGTGGTGTCAATCCCATGAATTTCTTTTAAATACAGAGAGTTTATTAGTGGAGTTTATTTAGTGGAAGAAGTTAAAGATTTTATAGCTGAGGCAGGATTCCCTAACAGTGAGGTCCAAACTGGGAACTTTATTAAAAATTATGGCGTTGAGTTCCATAGACCCAAGCCTCAAAAGCTTTTCATTAAAAAAGGGAACATAGGTGGGATAACCCACACATAGTTCCATTGCATGTGGTGACAGAATAATGTAGTGTTTCTCTCATGAGTTTTATAACATTCATTAAATGCTACAGCATGTACGGTAACCAGAATAATATTTTCCACCTGATTTCAAAATTTTACATCTCTAGTCTTCCTATTACATTGTTTCTAGAAATAATTTTGGAGGCGGTAACACCATATGAACACTTTGTCTTAAATACTGTATTGATTACTCTTAATAGAAAATATTTAATCCAAAATGGTTCACTTTTTCAGGAAAAAACAAGGTCCTTGGGGGGAAATGGGGTGTGTGATATTTCTATTTTTTAAGGCCTTCACGTCTCTATATATTACACACACACTGGAATTTATGACTTTTTATGTGCATCCTAGCATGGACTTTTGGTAGTTTTAAAGTTGAGAAAAAACACCTGATTCTGTAAGAGTTCACAGCTTCATGTGCACCACAGTGTAAGAGGTGTTATTAATTTCATAGATTTCATAAATCAGAGTTGGAAGGGGCCTACAAGGCCATCAAGTCCAACCCCCTGCTCAGTGCAGGAAACTAGAGGGGCCTCCCATCCAAGTAATAACCAGGCCTGACCTTGCTTAGCTTTCCACGCTCAGACAAGCTGAGCCAGCGTAAGCCACAGGCCTGTATCAATGAAACAGAACAAAGGTGTTTTTTTTTTTTAAGCCTCTGCACAATAAGCATAGATTATTCAGTGGCAGAGCAGCTGAAACTAAGCATTTCTCAGTTCAAAGTGAAGGTAGGACAGGTATAAATGAAAGCAAAACTGTTAGATTTTAAGAGCTAACACAATTAGGGAGTGTATCATATAACCAAACTTAAAGTCTGCCTGTTGGTAGAGTTCAGTGTAGGTGTATTTGCTTTGTCTTTTGCTTTGCCTTTCTTAAGTATTTTGTGAACATTTCACTCCTCCCAATAGTGAATTCAGGTGACGGTTGCTGCCAGAATTGTGGGCAAAATAACAAGGCCACCGTGAAACAAGAGGAAGGTATAAGCATGCCTGGGGAAATCCTGACATTTGCAGAGATACAAACAATATGTTTTTTTAAAAACCCACTTAAGTGAGCACCCCACCACCACCTCCAGAACAGTTCACCGAGGACTGAGCATACTCAGTAGCTATACAATATTGACTATCAATGGAAAAGAAGAGAAAAACAGTGGGGGGAAAGAGAATGGGATGACCTGCTAGATGAGAATGGTATGGTATTGCTGGTGGCTGGACCCAGAAACCCCAACAAAAGTACTCCTTTTAGGATGTGAGAATTCACTGCAACATTTTCTTGTAGGTCCCACTTGTAGTGGGCCCCCCTCTTAGACAATACCCCTATATAAGTGGAGCACGTACACAGTGACAAAAAACTACCCAGAAAGGAAAGCCACACTCACCCTAGCATTTTGCAGTTAAAAATATTTGACTGCCTTTATTAATGGTTCTGTTTCCACTGTTGTACCTCAAATTTAGAAGTGAAAGTATTTACTGGAAGATTGATTTCTCTTCAGATCACAAGTGGCTGCAAAGACTCCTAGGACAAAGGCTTCCATTCCCTCAATGCCAGATAAAGCATATCTAAAGACCCAGGGCATCTTTAAAAAAAATCAGCAAATGACTGCAAATTGAACATATTTACATCCCCAAATTATGCCAAGATGAAGAAAGGCAGAGGTTTCCCCCCTAAGTCACACACAGCTATGTGAGAGCAGCTTCTCCGTCGCACAGTCTTACATCACTGGGGATTGTGAATGAATTTCACAAACACATTGGCACAACTGGTGTAGGTCCACTAGGAAGAAAGGCCATCAGGTAGGAAAGAGACATATGGTTAAACAAAACCAATTACAATATTCATATGGCTCCCACACTGCTGAGTTTACAACCAAAAAGTTAACAAGTTAACAAATACACTGCGCCCATGTATTTCCACACTGATGTACAGCTTTCTAAGGTCTCAGCATAGCCTATACTGCAGATTCTTTATTAGAGATGTGAGGGATTCAACCTGTGCAAGGGTGCGTCCTTGAAACTATGGGTCCTTCAGACTGATACTCAGCTTGCTGAAGGTGTGCTGTGACTTCCAAAGCAGCTGAGAAAGGAAAGAACAGATATTTTTAAAAATGTGTTTACACTGCTTTAGTCCAGCAAATGAGGCTCCAGTTACATTCAGCAGCTTGAAATGTCAGAAGCAACTGTTTACAAACCATTCATGACCATTAGCAATAACAAGAACAAATATGTTATTTATTATTCGCACATTCATGCCTCCATTCGAAACATACATTAAATATGGTAAAAGATACAAAATAGAGTACAGCACAAAATATGAGCAAGAGACTAATTTCATCGAAAAATTTAAGAATTCTACTGAAGTAGAATAAGGCATTTAAAAAAACAAACATGCACCATATTGGACATTATAATAAGATCACTGACACAAAAGGAGAGGCATTAACATAATAAGTAAATAGTACATTAATTACATCATGCCTATTTAAGTGATAGAAGGTAACACTGAAAAGACACAGATATTGGGATTTGGTACAGCAGCAAATCCTCTCATGTTTCTGAGCAAGATTTTTTGGACAGTCCACTTATGATACTGCTTCCTTTCCTTTTCTGGGAAATGTTGGAATCTTTGGGTACGTTAACCTTGTTTTGGTGGTTCTCTTCATCTGGAATTTCCAAAGCCTGAAATAGCATCAGAGAAAAGCAGTTGGGGAGAGGGGAAAACAGGGGATGACTGTTGGTTTCTATGTTCACACTTCAAAGAAGCGATGCATTCATTCACATCTTGTAAGTGCTCAGGCTCCCCAATTTAGAACTTCAGGAGTTGTGCAACACATATCGCTCCTTAAAGATACAGACTGTCTAAACCCCCCTCCCTTGCTCCTGCCATTCATCCAAGATACCCTCAGGTCCTCCGAATTATTTTTCAGCTTTTAACATTCAGTGGCCCTACAGACATGTTTGTGGTGCTGCAGAAAGATTAAATGTCCTTTTCCTTCCATATCACTTAACTACTCTTATTTGTTCTGGGGATTTGACAACCCTTTTCAAGAACTCCTTTAGCATAACATCCATGAAGTTTTGCAGGACGTAAGATTTCTATAGGCTGTGCATATATCTTTACCACAGATACACCAATTCTTTGACAGGACATTTAGGGAACAAATTCTGGACAGTGTGGAGATACCACCCCCAAAGAGAAATGCAGAGTTCTTTCTATGGAAAGCCTTAATTTACCCAAATTTGAAATTTTATTATGACAGTCTGAGAAGCAAAAGTCCTTTCATTTTCATCCCTGCATCTTTATTAGTGTAGAAGGAAGAAAGCATAATTACCGAAGGAGCAATATTATTTAAGGGACAGATGCCCCCTAGTGTTTCAACTGCATAATCACAATCTTCTTTTCCTCTGGTTTTATCACTAGTGGAAGCCACATTTGTCAATTACTGACTACTACCTTCTGCTATACTGGAACACACCGAACTAATTTAAACTGGCACAGAGTAATCTGCATAGAAATTATTGATACAGCTACCTTCAGTTTGTACCCATCACTGGTGCTCGGCTGTGTTTTTGAAAGAACCAGCTCCAGCTTTCATTAGAGGGATGACTTCAAACATACCAGGCACTACTCCAAAATGTTCACTATTCTATTTGCTCCACCAGCTTTCAGCCACAGTACCTTAAGTCCCGTATAGTATGGATTATATCCTTGCTCCCCTAAATAATGGTCTTTGCCATTCCTTTGCACCCTCAAACTTGTTTTTCTGGCATTGCCTAGATGCTTCCTCAGCTCCCACAAATTGTACCTGGTATTTTGCTTCAGAGATCACTCATGCACTAACACAGATACTGCAGTCACTTTTACTTCTTCCTACACTTCCTTGGACCAAGATGACAGCCTGGGACAAAATCTTAAGCAAATTCAGACTTAGGCTTGGTCTGTACTTTCAGTAGGATCCAAGGTGGCAGAATGGACTGTACCACTTCAAATTGCAATTAGAGGAATACACTAATACACCAAGAGCCCCTTGGCTTCACTGATTATTTTCCCCCCACACATGGAACATGTGTGTTGCCACAAGTCTTAGAAACTTCTGGCTGCAAGCTAGACAGAATTCCAAATAAAATATGACTGTAATAGGATAAATTCCAAATACCCAAGGCATGTTTTACAAGATCAGACACAAATAAAATTCAGTAAGACCTGAAGTGAAAAATCCCTGCATTTTTCCTTGACATTTTGAGCTATGGTTCCATGGCCAGGAAATCAACACACACTCACTCTGCCAGAAAAAAAAAAAAGGTATTCCAGAAAGAAGTTAATCCAGACACTTGTGTATTATAGCACATAGTTCTTCCATTCCACAAATTCAATTATAGGAAGATAGGCAATTAAATGACGCAGATCTGAAATATTTCATTGGGCACAGCAAGACTATACATGTGAAGATTAACCTACACTACACCCCATTCCTTTATAATAAAAGTGATGTATTTTTCTTACCATTGTTGTCTGGCTTGCATACTTCCCTGTCCATTGTCTGGCATTTCTGAGGAATGCTTGCTTGTTGTATTTATACTCAGAGGACTAGACATAATAAAAAAAGCAAGAGACAAGGATAATTATGGCCTCAACCATAACACCATATTATGTTTGATGACAGATTTACCAGACAGCATGGAAGACTGCTTAACCATACTAGGTACTTAGGAATAGAAGACTGATCTCTGAAAAGAGGCCCTAATGTTTTATACATTGCATGCAGAATGTATGCACCCAATCATCTATTTTAAGCATGGAAGTTTCAAGATGGAAAGTGTTGACCTCACTGTCAGCAAAGCAAATTGTATTTGCACATCTACAGATACTTCAGAATCAGCATGGCGTTTTCTCGGATGCATTACTAGAAATTAGAAGTTTTGTACCTAGAAGAAATGTGCTGCAAGTAGGCATGAAGAAACCAGAGAGAGCAATAAATTTCCTTACAGAGCACACAAACTTAGGGTACTGTTTAACTTCCAAAATCCAACACTCAGTCCACCAAAATAAGGAGGAAGAAACTTACTATGTCAGCCATGAGAGGGTCATCAGGGTTGGGTTCATTCATAAGCATCTGTATAGAAGTCAACAGAGTGGCAATATTCAGGGATGGCCTCCATGCCCCCTTCACAGAAAAAACAGGAGAGAAATTACTGGGGGCAGGGGAATGTTAGACACAAGGAGAAGCATGCCTTATAGTGTATTACTTTGCAGGCCCAAGCTTGAATTTCCTCCATAATTTTTCAGGTGTCATTGCAATAGATTAGGAGGCAGCCACCAGAACAATGAATATGTACAAGTATGACCTGTAACAAATGTTGCTGTGTATTCTCATCTCCTAACAGGAGTGTACCTACTCAGTTTCTAGCCAGCCACTATACTTTTCCTCCAAGGATAGCTGTAAGGGGCTCAAATAGGCCAATTCTCTCTCTCTCACACACACACACGTTTTCCTTTCCAATTCTCACTCAACATTCCATGGCTCCTAAAGATCACTGAGCATGCTTACTACTTGTTAGACTGTTGGGGAAGGGGGCAGTTCTGCCCCTTTTGTTATGTTTTTAAAATACTCTTTAAACTCCTGCAAACATCAGGATTCTGCCAAACACGCCAATAACCCCCTTTTGTTTCTCAGTGCCCCCCTTTTGGCTACAATCCAGATGGCACTCACCATCTGAATTCACTACTATCAGAATATTGATAATCAATATTATCAATTTTGCATATAAACATCCTGCAAAAATGTGGTTCTCAAAAACAAAAGACAACCTCCTAAAGGCAATTAAAACAAGAAGCCCAGACCAATTAGCCATACAGCTTCTATCCAGGTAACCTCAGCAAGGCAATAAGAGCAAGTGACCTCTTTGTACACATTTCAGGATCCAGATGAGAACACCTGTGTTCAGTAGCTATTGCTGCTCTCACCAATCTCTGTAAGAGAAGTAATTCATTACCTTGGGTGGCAATCTGAGAACATCCAGGCAAATTCTTCCAGCTGAGTCAATATTGGGATGGTAGATGGGAGTCAGAAAGCGCATCTTTGGGGGTTCAAATGGATACCTATTTCAGAAATAATAAGAGAACTAAGTGTTTCAGATGTTTAACATCTACAGATCCCCCCTCCCTGGACATTTTCAAATATATATAACCCCCAAATTTACAGGAAACAGTCTGATTTTAAATTGTCCACACAGTTGTGTGTTGACAGCTCTCTTGTTCTTATTCCAGCCCTCTAAGGATCTGCAGTCTAATGTGTCCCATTTATTATGACCATCATTTATTTCTACTTCGAGGTCACCTTTGCTAAGCACATTTCTCTATTAAAGATTTTTTTAAAATCACTATTTACCTTTCAGGCACAACTATTTCCAAGTCAAAAACTCCTTTCTCATACGGTGTATTTGCAGAACCCAATATTTCTATTAAAAAATACAGAGATTAAGATGTATCAACACTGCCCTCTTTAGGTACCGTAACTGCTGCAGTCACGGGGGGGGGGGGGGGGAATCAAAATTTGATCACAAAAGTCACAATAATCTTATTTTCATAATCTCTTAAAAATAAATTAAAAGAAACTGGACAGGACAGGAACAAAAACCGAGTTGCAAAGATTCTGATTATTAGTTATTCAGAGTTAGTATTTAGCTCTGAAATTCAAAAAACTACTTGGATCAGGATGTATTTGCCTTTCCCAAGCAGGGACCTCCACACCGACAAACCACCAATAAATAATTAATAAATATTTATGTTTTATTTAAAACAAAACCACTGTTTTGTAGAGTAACTATAAGCAAATAGAACATTCTGGACATTTAAAGCTCCATCCTGTGCATGTTTACTCTGAAATAAATCCTACTTTGTTCAATGGAACTTATTTCTAAATAAGTGTACATATAATTCCAGTCTTAATTTTCACGTAAGCGATCTTTGCATGCAATAGAGACCGTAAAGCAGAAAACCGTCTCTGACCTCAAAGTATATACTGCAAAAGGATATAGAATGCATGACCAAAAGATTTAGATTATGGACCTAGATTGCATAATGACTTTAGTTAGAAACTAGTATCCTTTGGTTGTTAGAGCAACCATTTTGTATGTATGCTTTTTCAGGAAAAATATGAATTTCAAAACTGAAAACTTCATCTAAATCAAATTATTTAAACCAGTCTCAGGGGTGGAGGGAATTTAAATCAACACACATTGTTTGGAACAAAAGGTGGGACAGAAGCACTGAAAGTAAATGTGTGTTCGCTCAGTGATGATAGCAGACCATTTAAAACATTGCTAGTAAAGAATACATAATTAAAATCACTGCAACTGCTACCTAAAGATAAATAAAGATAAAATTCAGACAGATACATACGGGCTTTAAGTTCATCTATGCGACCTCCATTCTGCCAGCAAGTAATTGCTGGAGGTGGCTCTGTGGTGAGCAGATGCAGCTCCCTTTTCAGCCGTGAAGCCCTTTGCATTGCACTGCAACAGCATGAGGAAAATTTGTATCATTTACGGTAATTTCATCTCATTTCAGCAACCATAAATTCTCCTTTACTCATAAATTACATGCTGCCCATGCAGTTGCAGCAGAATCTTCAAAACAGCTGTCTAAGGCTTTGCAATAGCCTGTACAAATTGTTTAAAATGAGGAACAATTTTGCTCGAAAATGATGAACACCAAGTAATAACCCCACTCTGGATCACTATCAAAACAATTTTGATGTATCAAGAAGTGCCATATTTTATAGCAAACACAATTAAATGGGTGGTTAAACTTTTACAAGTTATATATAACCCTGCAGTAAACACTAGGATGGGATTTACTAGCAGGCAATGCAAAGTATTTCAGAACAGTAGCACTTTATAGAGCAGTGGTGGGAATTTTTTTTTTTTTTAAGAGCATTCTTTTTCTAAAACGTTCTGTGTTGTGGACATCTGGTTTAAGGAATTTTAGGGCACAATCCTCTGCATGTTTAGACAGAAAAAAAGTCCTACAACTCCCAGCATCCCTCCAGCCAGCCATGCTAGCTGGAGGGATGCTGGGAACTGTAGGACGTTTTTCTGTCTAAACGTGCATAGCATTGCATCCTTAAGGGCTTTTGTGGAGGAAACACTGTCTCTTCTGTGATAGGGCTCAAGAAGTTAAGCCCCCTCCTATTCTGGAAGGAAACCAGTTTATTGGTGAGTCATTTTCATTTATGATTTAAAAAACTGACATCAATGGACTGTAGCCCATGGAAACTTAAGCCAGCCTTCCCCAACCTGAAGCCCTTCAGATGTTTTGATTTCTATTTTTAATTTCTATTAGCCCCCGGCCAGCATGGTATATGTTCAGGAATGTGGGAGTTGTAGTATAAAACATCTGGAGGGCACCAGGTTGGGGAAGGCTGGCATGCCATAAAAATTTGCTTGTCTTTAAGGTGCCTCAAGACATTGGGTTGGATCTAGACTCAGTCATGCTTACAGCAGACCCACTGAAATCAGCAGGACAAGTCAGTCATGACTACCTCAAGCCCCATTGATTTCAACAGGTCTACTCCAAGTACGGCAACAAAAAGATCAGCTGCAAATGGTTACTGAGCAGAGAAAAGGGTCAAATTTAGCTTGAAAACAAGTGGAAGGAGTGCAGCCCACAGGGGGTCAAAAGTGGCCCCCAGATCCCCCAGAGTTGCCCACGCATGCTACAGACTCTTAAAGAGGCCTTGAGTAGAAGACACATAGGTGGAAGTGCTCAAACTATAGAAGGGGCCTTGGCCTGGTCCCCTGTGCCTTTCTCCCAAAAATTGACGCCATGTAAGGTGGAGCTAGAGGGCTCTCCATTTTTCTCCCCCAATTTCTGCCAAGATGGGAAAGTGAAACTGAAGGAGGGCTTAATTGCTGGGGTCCGGAGACACCTCTTAGTGCAGGGGTGAGCAAAAAGTAGGCCTCCAGATGTTTGGGACTTCCAAGTCCAAGCATTTCTGACCATTGGCCATGCTGGCAGGGGCTTCTGGGAGCTGAAGTCCAAATATCTGGAGGTCTGCCTTCTGCTCTCCCCTGCCCTAGGGAACAGGATTTGCCCCACTGGGGCGGGGGATGCCAGTTATTATCCCCTACGAAAAGGAAGCTGTGCCTGGCTCCGGGTGCTTGCTTCTCTGTAAAGCTAGGGAGAAGCACCCATATAACAACTGCGCCCTGAACTCGAATTATTCCCCTCCCCACCCCCTGCCTTGTAGGCGCGGGCCCTTCAGGGGAAGGAGTCTGCTGCCCCCGTTTTCGCAAGCTAGGGCTGGGCAGAATTCAAAAAACCGCCGTCGTTTACCTCAGTTTCCAGGTTCCTCGAAAAGTTGCTGGGCGTAGGACTAGCGCGCTACCGCTTCTAAAAAGCAGAGACCCGGCATGCCTAGCAGGTCGCAGCCTGAATGGGCGCGTGAAGTGCCCTTCAAAATCTGATTGAATGCTAATTGGTCCATGGGGACAAGAGCTCCGCCCTCCAAAAACTCAAATCGGCTGAGAGGCTCCAAGGGGGCGCAGTCCCGAACGCAATCCTTATAGGCGTTTCCGATGTGGAGTTGGACGGGGTTCCTTGTTCCGCTATGCAGGCGTTAATTTCCTTAGCAATGTATAATAATAATAATAATAATAATAATAATAATAATAATAATAATAGAGGGTTGTGCTATGACCAATTTTCTGATGTTGTAACTGGTCGCTAGGCTTATTTTGTATATATTTAAACTCCAACTGAATCGTCACAGACTGTATGGTTTGGTTGTGTTTTTGCATTTAAGCGTTATTTAACTCCACACTTTACACACACAAAATAATAAATTCCTTCTTTATGCATAATAAATGTGTTAAATTTTAAACGTGGGTTTTCCAATGCAAATTATATACGGCTTTCACCATAAGGAGGAAACGACGCCACGTTGCGTCTATAGAGAGTAATGGCCACTGGCAGTTTTCAATGCAATAATGGGAATTTGGGTTGTGCGCCCCAATTCCCATTATTTGGGAATCATGTTTTGTTCGCAGGAGAGAGCACTTCTCCTGCCCCGCCCCCCTTCAATCCATCTTCAATAAACCACTGATTGGTTAGGTGTTGCGAGCGAATAAGAGCATGTGCAGAATTCTTTTCACCAAGGAGAACCAAGTGTTTTAAGAACAACAACCCCATCTAAGGGCAAAGTGCCTTAAAAGATTATCATGCGCAGGGTGCTTGTTAGCGGAATTATTCATTGTTCAGAAGATTATCTGTGTGAGCTGTTTACAGTGCAATTCTATATGCATACTCAGAAGTAAATACTGTTGAGTTCAATAGGACTTACTCCTAGGTAAGTAGTTATAGGATTACAGCCTATATGTATTTACCTGGGATTTAGTTCTATTGAACCCAATGGTACTTGTGGTAGAGATGGGTAGAATCATGCTGTTAATTGGATACTGACAGTAGTGTCCTTAGTTTGTCTGCGCATCATGAGGGTGGCATTGATTGCATTGCTACTTCTCATAACATAAGGAGTACTGCAATGAAACCATTCAATTTAGCGCTTGAGCAAGTTATCTGTGTCTCATGAGTCTTTGGGATAGGATTGTAAAAGAAATCTTAATTATTTTGCTCCTTTCAGCTCTTTAATATTTACATACTCAAACCCTTGCTCAATAATCGGGGGTGGGGGGATGCCATTGAAATCAATGTAGCAAATAAAAAGTTCTCATAATTTTAGTTTGTAGTATGTTTTAAAGAGGAATTTCATTATTGGGCTGTAGTTTGATTTATACTACTTGCACTGATCCTATTCATGTTTACTCAAAAGTAAATATAAATTCCACTATATTTGATGGGGCTAAATATACATAGGACTACAATCTTATTTGCACAAGTTATCATTCGAGTTGACACTGTTTAGCAGCCTTCAACTGCTGCTAAATAAATAAATAAACAAAGTACCTGCTGGTTTCCTGAGGCAATTGAGGGGTGAAATTGATTAAAACATGGGCCAGGACCTTCTGAGTTGTGGCCCCTACTCATTATAACCAGCCAGCACCTGAGATCTGGCTCTGCAGGCCCTGTACAGACAGACAATTCATTTTTTATTTACAATTTTTATTATCTTAAATGTAACAATAAATGAACTTGCATTCCAAAACATTTGGTCCAGATTGAGTTTTTAACCCTTCCGTTCTCAAACCCAACCTTTCCTTATAGAATTTTATGTCCCCTCCTTCAGTGTCCTTCCTCCCAATACAAACATTTTTACTGAACTTGCTTTTAATGTATAGCAGGTACTGCATTGTTTTAGGATGTATGTGGGTTTTTCCCCCTAAGTGAGCAAGCGGAAGGAACTGATCAATGGTTTTTGTTTATTTCCTATCATTGTAAGTTGCCAAGAGTTTTATGTAAGAACAGGAGAAATAATACTTAATGTATCTATTGGGACTGAATGAAGTCTGTATTCTGACACCATTTAGGACTAAAATGACAGGAGCAAAGGCATTGTGTTTTTTGTAATTAATGACTTCTTGCTAAAAGTGGTAATGCACCGCTGCCTGAAGTATGAGTAGTAAATTGATCAGGGTATTTAATTACGTACATTTATGAAGGATGTGGGTTAGACTCACTTGAGGTGTACATTCAGACTGCAGGTTTCCCGTGTGTATGGTTGGGTGCTGCAGCACACTGCTGGTACCATGAGAAGTATCTAGAGGAAATCCCTGCAACTGAACACAGGAAACAGCCATGCAGACTGGCCCCATGCTGGTTACTCTCAACCATGTGCAGAGGGGACATGGTGACTAGCTAAAGCATTCTATATATCCGGACTATGGCAATCAGAAGTGCTACCTTAAATTGCTCTGAACATTGCAGTTAAGGTGCTCTGGGGATGACCTGGTCCTTGATACAAGACAGCCTTCAGCTGTAAATTAATTAATTTATTTTATTTATTATATTTATGAATCGCCCATCTGGCCAGACATCCGGCCACTCTGAGCGATTTACAATCCAATAAAATACAAGAGGGGGGGGAACACACACACACACACACACACACACACAGTATAAAACACAATTAAAAACAGAACAAAACTTAAAAATCCTAACCCACCCCATATTCCCACCTGAAAAGCCACGTTTTTAATGCACGGCGGAAGCTTATCAAGGAAGGGGCATGGCGGAGGTCACTGGGGAGTTCCATAAATTGGGGGCTGCCACAGAAAAGGCCCTCCTCCTAGTCCCCACCAGCCTGGTTTCTCTGGCTAATGGGACAGGGAGAAGGCAGTCTGTGGCAGATCTTGTTGAGCGGCCTACTTGATGTTGCTGGAGGCGCTCTTTGAGATATATTGGACCGGAGCTATATAGTGTTTTAAAGGTCAACGCCAACACCTTGAATTCGGCTCGGCAAACAACTGGTAGCCAGTGCAACTCTTTGAGCACTGGAGTGATGTGATCATGCCGGCGGCAGCCTTTAATCAGGCGAGCGGCTGCATTCTGTACCAGCTGCAACTTCTGAACCGTCTTCCAGGGTAACCCCATGTAGAGCGCATTACAGTAGTTAGGCGAGAGGAGACCAAGGCATGAACCACTGATGGGAGCAGATGATTAGGAAGGTAGGGGCGCAACTGCCGTATCAGATGGAGCCGATATAGCGCCTCACAGCTGCCACCTGAGCCTCCATGGACAGCTGGGAGTCTAGAATGACCCCCAAGCTGCGGACCTGGTCCTTCAGGAGTAGATGTACCCCATTCAGCACCAGGTCAACATCCCCTAACCTTCCCTTGTCTCCCACCAGAAGTACCTCGGTCTTGTCAGGGTTCAGTTTCAGCATGTTCCCTCCCATCCAGCCACCCACTGCCTCCAGGCACTTGGACAGGGTTTCAACAGCCAACCTTGGTGAGGACTTGGCGAGGTAGAGCTGTGTGTCATCCGCATATTGATGACAGCGCACCCCAAACCTCCTGATGATAGCTCCCAGCGGCTTCAGGTAGATGTTGAATAACATCGGGGAGAGGATGGAACCCTACGGCACCCCACAAGTGAGCGGCCGAGGGTCCGAAGCCTCCTCCCCAAGAACTACCCTCTGGTACCTTCCAGAGAGGAAGGACCGGAACCACTGCAATACAGTGCCTCCCACGCCCAACCCCTCCAGGCGGTTCAGGAGGATACCGTGGTCAACGGTATTAAAAGCCGCTGAGAGATCGAGGACTAGAAAAGAGCATTCGCCCCTATCCAAAGCCCTCCTCATATCATCCACCAAGGCGACCAAGGCCGTTTCTGTCCCATGTCCAGGCCTGAAGCCCGACTGGCATGGATCTAAATAATCGGCTTCATCCAAATGTGCCTTCAACTGAGCCCCCACCACTCGCTCAATCAGCTTGCCCAGAAATGGCAAATTGGAGACTGGGCGAAAGTTGTTCAAATCTTGGGGATCTAAGGAGGGCTTCTTTAGACGCGGTCTTATTACTGCCTCCTTAAGGGCTGATGGCAACACTCCCTCCTCGAGGGAGGCATTCACTACCGCCCTGATCTCCCCACCCAGTTTTTCCCTGCAGCTCATAACAAGCCAGGACGGGCAAGGATCAAGCAAGCAGGTGGTCAGCTTAACAGAAGAAAGCACCTTGTCCACCAAATTTGACCAAAATAGCATGCTTCAGAACAGATACACTAGTGTACTCTAACTGTGTCCTATACCAGGTTGGACTCCGATAAGCTCCAGTGGAAATGCAATGTTTAGGCAGCTTTGGAGACCAAGTGTCTGCTTTTTCAAAGTGGTAGAAGACTTTCTAAGGTTAGATAAATCCTGGTGTTCAAATCCTAAGACTAGCAAGTCATTACATTTGTAATTTCAGTATACACCTCATTACAGACTTGGCTGGGGCCATGCAAAGTCCTGGACAGCCATTAACCCGGCTATAACCCCTCTTAACTTGGCCAGACTGAACCAATCTGCCTGCCACTTAAATCACACATAGTCTTGCCATAGAGGAGGTATTTTTTTCTGGAAAGTTGGGGAATTCTAAAAAGGTGTGTATAATTCAGCAACCATTGCAGGGGAAAGGGGGAAAATATACTACAAAGAAGTGGAAATTCTGCCATTATGAGTCTTCTGTGTTCACAGTAGCCAAGACTCCTGCTGCCAGTCATTTAATATCCTATATCCTTAGAGTCCAATTATGCAAACTGTTATATATAAACTAGGATAGAGGAAAACTCATACTAAAATACATGGTTTCAGACATCTGTCTTTGGGTATCTTTACACAAAGGTTCATGGCTAGGCTACTTGTATATAGACAGTTTAATGTGTCACTTACCTAGCACAATTATAGATTTTCCCTGAGGTGAACTAAATGTCAGAAAAAAATTTCTTTAAAGCTGCATGGCTAACTAGTTAATACTTTTCTTTAGAAATTGGTTGATATGCTGTTAGACAATAGCCAAGCTAGAGTCCATTTTGTATTATCAATATTTAAATTATATTATTCTAATGCACATAAGGGAACTTAATCACTGTTGTGTAATAATAAGCCTAGTGCTTGTATTAAATGAGCTTATGGGGCACTGTATAGCCCCATATGAGACTACAGTCATGTTTACATGGTAAAGGGCAGCACCATCCAATGTGGCTGCCCATAGCCCTCCAAACTCGGGAGGATTACAGGCAACCAGTGGAAGGTGGGAGGAGTGTGGAGGCAAGGATTGCCCCCACACTTCCTCACCCACCAAAACACATAGATGGCCGATTTCGGCCGTCTAAGTGTTTTACCCCTTCTCGCAAGGAGGGGCTGACACACACCACTGGGATTCCTCATATCGCAGCAGAGCCTTGCTCTTCCCCTCGCCCCCCCTTCAACACTCCCCCAGCACCAGCTCCAAAGTTGGTCTTCCGTCTTCGGAGCTGCAGCAAAAAGAACCACTCTGGCTGAGAGGGTGGAGGGAGGGCGCTCTGAAGTCAGAGTCCCAGCTGCGACCTTGGAGCATTTTTCAGAAGTCAGAGCTGGGACTCCAATGTTTCCTATGGCTGGCCAGACAGTCTACTGGCCATAGGATTGCACCCTGTCACTTCTTTCTGCTGTGGTGATGGCTTAAAATGCCAACAGCAAAATATTTACTGTATGGTTGTGTGTTTTGACCAGTGTACCTGTTATTACGTTGGCACACAGTTGATTATTTGGGAGTAACTGGGCTGTCCCTGGGGATGTATGCACCTGATTTGGCCCCAACTTACCCACTTAACACCACCTGCTTTTTAAAATTTCTGGTTAAAATTATGCATTTGTGGGTAGCCCTAGTGAGTGCTTACAGACATCTTTGTATCTTCAGGGTTATTTCTCAGGGATTCATTGAATAAATGGATGCAACTGTACTGCTTTAATTAAAAAAATCAATCTAAACATATTTCAAATATGAGAGAACTGACAGGGGAAATATCTTTTTAAAAAACTGTTGTAGGTGGGTCAGAGAGGAAGATGGTGCCTATTGGGAGTTCCAGCTCCCTTTCTAGGCTTCTGGTCCAGACAAATACCAATGTGAAGTGTTTGTACCTTGTGCTGGGCACTCAGCAGGACAGACTGGGGATTCTGCTGGTGTACCACCTACCCCACTGCCCTACACTTTCCCTGCCTAAACGGATGGAGGTGGTCTCAGGTTTGATACTGAAGATTCCAGGTTAAGTGTTCTGTGGGACTTCAACATCCATGCCAGGACCCCCTTGTCTAGGGTAGCAGAGGACTTCCTGGCCCCCATTACAACCATGGGGCTATCCCAACACATCACTGGCCCAACACATGGAGACTTGGCTTTCTCAGGTGGACAGGATTATTGTGATCTGAATGTCGGGGATTTAAATTCTATTCCCTTGTCATGGTCAGATCACTTCCAGTTGATGTTTCAGCTGACTGTAGTCATCTACAAGGGTAGGGGACCTATTGAAATGGTCTGACCCCGCAGGCTAACAGATCCTGAGAACTCAAGGATTTCCAGCTGATATGGTTGGTGCTGCTATAATTCCTTTATGAGTGGGTTGGGACCCTTCAGATGTTTTGCAACCCAAAACAAAAGAGAAAATATTCTCATGTGTCTGAAAAAATTTATTATGCCCAACGCATTTCACAAAGGACTTTCTTTCCTCAGGAGCTGTAAATGAAATATAATTGCAAAACATTAACAGTTTAAAACACTCCTTAAAATCTGTAAACAAGTCTAAAGAGTTACAACAAATGTACTAAAATGCATCCACAATTTATAACACTTATCAGACATAACCATTAAGAAATATTTTAACTTCTGGTTATATTAGATAAAGTTCTAATTTATTGCCTTTCCTGATGATATGTTAAATGCACCCACATGTTGAAATAAAAAAGCTTCCCTTTCACGAGACTGCTTACACACACAGCGAAGGTGAATCTAATCTAGTAGACTCCCTTGGCCAATAAAACGAACCATTCCATTAACACTGAACGTTTATGGCCTAAAAAAAATAATAAAACATGGTAGGGGCAGGCTAAGGCCCCCACACCTTCCAAATTTCAGCTGTAGAAGATGCACATTGATTTTTAACCAGCTGTTTAACAAGTGTTTTGCCTGTAGATTCTGCACAGTTCTCTAAATCAAACAATTACAGTGTATTCATAGTCTTAACAGGGCAATCCTCAAGTGCAGCTTTTGCCAGAAGGGAGGGACTTGAAATGACCTACATTCTGCCCATAGTGACCTAGTTATTTTATTGCGTGTATGAGACAAACACATATAGAAGCTTCCTGGTATCACTCAGATGTCAGTGGAATTCCAGTGAAAGGGACTGAAAATTCCTCAGAAAGTGGTATGATATATCCTGGGCTTCCTAGAAGGAGTCCAAACATCTCAACTAAAAAGGTAAACACTAGGTGTACCCTGCGTGCAATTTTCAAGCCCCTTACTCAAACAGTCCAGTTTGCTCAGTGGCATTACTTTGGAGTTTACGGTTTGAAGATTGTGGCCAGAAAAAAAAAAGCGACAGACAAACTAGAAGTTAACTTGCAAAAGTAATTAGCAATGAGCTGGGAGACCAGTCTTAAGAAATTGTGGCATTCCAGATGGGCTTTATTTCTGGCCCTCTTGCTTCCATTTCCAGGGTGTCAGAGAAGAAGGGATTCTGTGGGCTGCCTTCACTACCATTTCCTTCCAGTGCACCTCTTTGATTTGCATAAAGCCAGCAACTTTGGTATTAGACTGCATAAAAATAATTGAAGTTCTTAATTTTGAGAACTGTAGCATTTGGGAGAGATTTTCAAAGTGTTATAATTCAGCATGTTAACAATTAGTATGTATAGAACAAAATATGCAGATGTGGCTTTATCACATAAAGTAGTACTAGTTGCAGCAAAGAACACATATTCTAAACATATTATGAAATACTCCCCTCCCCATTGTATAAGTAATCTCCGTTGTTACCAAAGTTATAGCACATTAAAATGCATAATAGTTAAAATATCCTTTAATTTAGTTTGGCATAATAGTTTGAAATCTTTCATAGAACTAACAAGCTAGAAAGGTTTCATACTTCTACAACCACTTTTTAAGTTGGTCCAATAAAAAGTATTTTATCTCTGCTGAGCTTCCGTCGCTCATTAAAAACCTGGTTGTTCAGGCGGGAATATGGGGTGGGTTAAGATTTTAAAATTTTTATATTGTTTTAAATGTATTTTATTGTTTTTATTCTGTGTACATCGCCCAGGGTGGCCAGTTGCCAGCCAGATGGGCGATAAATAAATATACCGTATATACCCAAATATAAGTCTAGTTTTTCAGCACATTTTTTGTGCTGAAAAATGCCCCCCCGACTTATACTTGGTTCAGCGCCCAGGACCCGTGCCGCCACCCCCAGACACCCCACCCCCGTACCTGCACCTGCCGCCGCCGAGGCCCCTCCCCCCCGAAGTCCCGCCGTGCTGAAGCCCCCCCAGACACCCCCAAACGCCACCCCAGATACCCCCCACGCCGCCCTACCTGCACCCGCCGCTCCCGAAGCCCCGTTGCCCCAGGAAAGCCGCGCCGCGCCAAAGCCTCCCTGCCGCTGAGGCCCCTCCCCCCCGAAGTCCCGCCGCGCCGCGCCGAAGACACCCCCAGACACCCCCAAACGCCACCCCAGACACCCCCCACGCCGCCCTACCTGCACCCGCCGCTCCCGAAGCCCCGTTGCCCCAGGAAAGCCGCGCCGCGCCGAAGCCTCCCTGCCGCCGAGGCCCCTCCCCCCCGAAGTCCCGCCGCGCCGAAGACACCCCCAGACACTCCCCACGCCACCCCCAGACACTCCCCCCACCACCCCCAGACACTCCTCCACCTCCTACCTGGTCTTGCACGCCGCCTCCCTGTTCCTGCGCGCCGGAGCCACTGCTTTGAACGAGACAGGAAGTGAGAAGAGGGGTCAAAAAGGAGCCAGCTGCCATCAACATGGGTATGGTACCGTATTTCTCCTACAGTAACCCCTCCCCTAATTAAAAAGACAGAAAAGTGAGTCCATAATGTGTAGAGCAGTGTTCTCCAACCTTGGGTCCCCAGATGTTTTTGGCCTACAACTCCCAGCATGCCCCAGCCAGTGTAGCTGGCTGGGGCATGCTGGGAATTGTAGGCCAAAAACATCTGGGGACCCAAGGTTGGAGAACACTGGTGTAGAGTGTTTGCTTTAGAGTGTAGAGTGTTTGCTGTTAATGTGAACTGTTTTCATGCAGACAAATATTTTCATCTTCATTGCATGAAACCAGCATTTTCTCTATTTAGCTGAGCTATTACTGTAATTGATGCTAACTGGGATTTTAAATTATGGTACCGTAATTATGGTACGTAGTGGTGAGGAAGAAAATATTGTTACCCTGCTGAGATTAATTTACCGTA
Organism: Shinisaurus crocodilurus; assembly: GCA_021292165.1. Classification (NCBI taxonomy): domain Eukaryota; kingdom Metazoa; phylum Chordata; class Lepidosauria; order Squamata; family Shinisauridae; genus Shinisaurus; species Shinisaurus crocodilurus. The sequence goes on from CM037877.1 coordinate 224,061,335, forward strand.
TATGACACATCACACACATGTTCATTGTGCTCATGAGTAAAATAAACTACCGTATGCCGCTTTGGTTTTATTTTTTATCCTGTTAGAAATGGATTCCAATATCAGTGCCGTTACTTCTAATCCTGAACCAATACAAAAACCAAAACAAAAACGCAGGTCATACGAAGCTGGTTTCAAACTTATGGTTGTGTCAAGAGCAGAAGAAAGCAATAACAGTATTGCAGGTAGGGAATTTTGTGTTGATGAAAAGCAAGTAAGGGATTGGCGGAAAATGAAAGCTGACTTGGAAAAGATTCCAAAGTCAAAAAAAGCTCGACGTGGTTTAACGACTTCATATGGGGCTCTAGAGACTGAATTGCATAAGTGGGTTATGGAGTGTCGTCAAAATGGTTACTGTGTAACACGCATGGGAATTCGCTTACGTGCCCTTCAAATGGCTAAAGATGACAAATTTAAAGCACCAGGCATTGAAAATTTTGTTGCATCAGCAGGATGGTGTACCCGCTTCATGAATAGGTTTGCCCTATGTTTGCGGCAAAGAACAAAGATTTCTCAGAAGTTGCCAAAAGACCTTGATGAAAAAGTGATGTCATTCCATTCATTCATCTTAAAACAAAGAAGGATCCATAACTATGACCTGGGAGATATTGGGAATATGGATGAAACACCGATGACCTTTGATCTTCCAAGCAACAGAACTGTGGCAAGTTTGGGAGAAAAAAATATTTTACCAAGAACTACAGGAAATGAAAAAAACCATTTCACAGTCGTTCTGTCATGTTTGGCTAATGGAACTAAGCTGCGGCCTGTCATTATTTTTAAAAGAAAGACCTTGCCTAAAAAGGTCAAATTCCCACCACGAATTACAGTGCGTGCACATATTAAAGGCCGGATGGATGAAGACGGAACAAAGAAATGGCTGGAAGAAATTTGGAACGGACGACCAGGAGCAGCCTTAAAAAAAAACCCATCATTGCTAGTTTGGGATATGTTCAGAGCCCACACATCTGATGGCATAAAAAAATTGGCAAAGTCTTCTCAAGCTACTTTGGCCGTTATTCCAGGTGGGCTTACATCTGTATTGCAGCCCCTAGATGTGTGTTTAAATAAACCTTTCAAAGACCGTGTGCGAAAGATGTGGCATGAATGGATGTCATCTGGTCAAGCTCAACTGACAAAAGTTGGAAATCTGAGGAAGCCAGACATAGAATTGATAGCACAGTGGGTCCGTGATGCATGGGAACAGATTCCAGAGGACATGGTGCAACGCGCCTTCAAGAAATGTGGCATTAGTAATGCTATGGATGGCAGTGAAGGCAGCACTTTGTATGAGAACGACAGCAGTGATGGTGATGACTGTGAACTCAGTGATGATGACAATGTCTATGCTGATCACCTCACACCAGCTGAAGTTGAAGCTCTGTTTGCAGATACAGATGATGATGAGAACTCCAGTTTTGAAGGATTTTAGCTATTGTGTTTTAGCTTGGTTGCTGATTGAGCTAAGGTTGTTGTATGTACTTTTAAAGTTACGGTATTTTTGATACCATATTGTATTTGTTGACCCCCTTTTCCACTTACAGAGCTAGTTTACTGTTTTTCTTTGAAATAAATATTTAAAAACATTTAACCTACTGATGCCTCAATTAATGTTAATTTTATTGGTACCGGTATCTACCGCATCTTTATTTTTTTAATTTATCAGTAGCTGCTGCATTTCCCACCCTAGACTTATACTGGAGGCAATAAGTTTTCCCAGTTTTTTGGGGTGAAATTAGGGGCCTCGACTTATGTTAGGGCCGACTTATAGTTGAGTATATACGGGTGGTAAATAAATAAATAAATTTTGTAAGTCACAGGGCAATCACTGTGTATATTGAACAATTAAGGCTAGATTAGTTTTTTTTCATTTTACAGTTTAAAAGGATTAACTGCCCAGGGACACATGCAGGAAGAATCTCGCACCCACACTCAGCCTAGTTTTTAATATGATAAACATGCACCTTTGCTGCAGGAGTTCAAATGGCAGTGGTCTTTCAAAAAATAAATTCCTGTACATAAATAGCAGGGAGAAGTCTAGCCTTTTCATGTGCTAGTTTTCTACATGCAGGGAATGTTTTTGTCCTGAGGAACATCCAACCATGTGAACTCTCACCTGCATCTGAAGTCATTTTCATTGAGAGTTAGACCCTTGTCTTTGTCCTGTAGGATCCTCTAGTGCCCATATATGCAGTAGACATGATTTTTACTGCACGTCAGCTCCAAGAAAAATGCCGGGAGCAAAATCAACCCCTTTATATGGCATTTATCGATTTGGCTAAGGCCTTTGATACTGTAGACCGTACAGCTCTCTGGACTATCCTTATGAAAATTGGATGTCCCAATAAATTTGTGAATATCTTGCGACTTCTCCATGACAACATGACGGCAACGGTTTTGGACAACAACGGCTCTCATAGTGCTCCATTTAAAGTGGGATCAGGTGTTAAACAGGGATGTGTTATCGCCCCAACATTATTTGCCATTTTCATCGCCATGGTTTTACATCTTGTCAAGGGGAAACTTCCCACCGGTGTGGGAATTATATATCGAACAGATGGAAAGCTTTTTAATCTCAGCAGGCTGAAAGCAAAAAGTAAGGTAATTACAACCTCCGTTGTGGAACTTCAGTATGCTGATGATAATGTGGTCTCCGCACATTCAGAGGATGATCTCCAAACTATCCTAAATGCTTTTGCAGAAGCATACGAAAAACTTGGTCTCTCACTTAACATCAAAAAAACCAAAGTGCTTCATCAGCAAGTGCAAGCCAATCCTTTGGTGATGCCATCTATCCAGCTTGGCAGGACAATACTGGAAAATGTCGATCATTTTCTCTATCTTGGCAGCTATCTTTCTGTTACAGCTAACATCGACAGTGAAATCCAGCATCGTCTGAGCTCCGCAAGTGCCGCATTTTCTCGAATGTAACATAGAGTGTTCGAGGATCGGGATATTTGTAAAAAGACCAAAACACTGGTTTATGAAGCCATTGTATTACCAACTTTATTGTATGCCTGCGAAACATGGACTATCTATAAACGTCACTTCCACCTCCTTGAAAGGTTTCATCAATGTTGCCTCCGGAAAATCCTGCAAATTACTTGGGAAGATAGGCGAACAAATGTCAGTGTACTGGAAGAAGCAAAGACTACTAGCATTGAAAAAATGATCCTTCAACGCTAACTTCAGTGGACCGGTCATGTTGTTTGAATGCCTGACTGCCGTCTCCCAAAGCAGATACTTTAGTCCCAACTCAAGGATGGAAAGCGGAATATTCGTGGTCAATATAAGAGGTTTAAAGATGTTCATAAGGCTAATCTAAAAAAATGCAATATAAACATCAAAAACTGGGAAGCTCTGGCCCATGAACGATCTAAATGGAGGTTGGCCTTTCACAAAGGTTCCATGGACTTTGAAGAAGCCCGAATGCAAGGTGAAAGGGAGAAACGTGCTAAGCGAAAAGCACGTCAAACGAATCCTTCACAGGACCATCTTCCATCTGGTAACCTGTGTCCTCACTGTGGGAAGCTGTGTGGATCTAGAATTGGCCTCCACAGTCACTTACGGACCCATCGCTAGAGTCTACACAATCTTCTTTAGAATTTCCTTCTTTTATCCCGGAAGACAATCTTACTCGGTCACGAGTGATCGCCTGATGATGATATATGCACAGGATGCCTCAAGGCCTAAGACAGTCCCCAACTTGATGCCCTTTAGATGTGCTGGACTCCCTCTCATTATCCCTAGCCAGCACAGTGTGCTGACTAGGGATGATGGGAATTGCAATCCAATACATTTGGGAAGTACCACGTTGGGGAAGACTGCCCTAGGAAAATACCCACCCAGCTTGCATTCCCACCTTTTTCTTTCAACAACTAAACAAAACTGGCAGGTCTAGCCTCAAACAGCTGCATAAGCATGCAAGAATCATAGCAGTTAAGCCTCCCCATCACTGCATCTTCATGCTGGGAACAGCTTCCCCTGTTTAACTTCTCCCTGTTAGCATCAGCAGAGGAGAACTGCTAGAGGAAAGGTGCCAACACTGACCAGGCTCTTCCCACAGTCGCCTCTCCAGCATACACGCACACCACGTCTAAACAGAATTAACTGTTAGCGAGGTCGGAGCCTGGTCCTTCGCATGTTTATTTGGAACTAGCCAATCCCACGTTTTTCAGTGGAACTCCCTCCCACAAGGAAGCCTGCAGTTTCTTAAACAAGCGAGTCTTTAGGATCGCCGCACTAGAGTATCTTACAAACACCGCCCCTGGTTCATTCGAGGCAAAGCTTGCTAAGCGGCCGCCCCCGCGCTCTGCTTGCTGCCATCGAAGACTAAGGAGAAGCCACTACCGGAAATAAGCCTGAGTGCCTAACCTGGCCGGAAGGCCCCTTTTACGGCGGCAGGGGGGGAAAAGCAGGTAACTCGACAGTCCCCTTGTTCTTCCTCCCCATCCCCTCTCGTGGAGCGAGAATGAGATCGGCCGGACCTTCCAAACACCCCTCTCGCCCCGCGAAAATGGGCCACCCCTCGTTCCCTCACAGCGCGATAGATACCGTATTCCGGGCGGGCGAGTGGGTCTTTTCTCGCCACCGTGGAGAAGGCTCGTACCTCGGCCTACCCCACGGAAGGAGCAGGATGGGGCTGCTTCTCTCCGTACGTCGACTAGAAGTATTGGAATCCCTTTCTCTCTAGCTAGTGCAACACCCTTTCCAGCCCCTGCTGTGTGATTTGGGAATGATTTCCTCAGTGCTAAGCTGCACATCACGTTTGTGCAGGGGGTTGAAAAGCAAAATAACCTGCATCAGCTGAGGCGGGGTGGGGGTTGATAACGGGATCAGACAGCAGACATGGAGATGGAATTTAACTCTTTCTTTCCTCCCTTATTTATTATTAACATTTCTTTGCCGCCTTATTTGCTAAAAAGCCATCAAGGTGGTGTACAATTTAGAACAATATACCCTTAAAACAACACACACACACACACACACACACACACCAAACATTAAAAACAGTAAAGGAACAGCACAATTGAAACAGCTGAATTTTAAAAGATGCATCTAATTCACACCCTAAAAGTCAGAGTGGGGGCCAACCGTAAGTAGTTCTTGAGGGAGTGCATACCGCAGTTTGAGAGCAACACAGCAGAAAGCCCTTTCATGTGGGCCAAACAAACAGGCCTTTGCGTACAAGAGGGCCTTTCCTGCAAATCTTAATAACTGGATCTTCATAATCTTGCTCCAATCCTGAGAAAATTCCCCCCCTCTGTAGCTCATATTTGTCGTTGTAGAAGCACAGATCCTTAAATTTAGAGATTACTGTAGTAAAAGTGTGGGATTGTGAGAAGAAGCAAAATGGATGCAGATAAGCCACTATGGCAATTTATATGTAAGAAGCTTGTTTGAGTTTTGTTTTATTTTCTACAACGGTGGCTTTCAGACTTCCTAACTTAAAGGTTTGGCACCAGGATATTTGAAGGACCACCTCCTTTCATATAATCCTTCCCACCCACTGCATTCAACATCAGATGCTGTGTTCTGCATCCCACCACATTCTTAGGTATGGCTGGCTGGGATGCAAGACAGGGCCTTCTCTATTGTGGCATCCAGGTTGTGTCTCCATAGAGAGATTCAGTTGGCTCCCTCCACTTTAAACTTCAGGTGAGTGAGCTACCAAAGTTTTCTTATTTCACCTAGCTAATCTGCTTTTTTCTTTATTTCCTCCTCTTGCTAATTGAGCTTTCAGGCACAATGCAGTCCGGTTGCCCTGTAGCTCACTGAACTCGGAGGATTACGGGCATACTATGCAGGGCAGGAGGAGTGCCCTCTGCATTACTCCCGCCCTGTAAAGCACTTAGATGGCTGATATCAGTTGTCTAAGTGTGGCATTTTGGAGAGGGAGGGAAAGAGGCTGAAGTGCTGCCAGGATACCTCGTATCATGGCAGTGCCGTTCTCCTCTCCTCCTCGCCCCCCAGAATGCCCACAGAACCCCTTCTCTGAGGTCGCGGGTGGGGTTCTGAGTTTGGAGTCCCAGCTTTGACCTTGGAGTGAGTTTCTGAGGTTGGAGCTGGGACTCTTGAAAAATCCTATGGCCCTCTAGATGGTGTCTAGTGGCCATAGGATTATGCTGTTGATTACCGGTAATAATGTTCTACACTTGGTTTTGTACTTTTAACTGATTTTACTGTATTTTTCTTCAGTTCTATTTTGAGTCATGTTGGGTGCACTTTTGGGTGTCAAAAAGTGGGATAAACATTATTTAATAAGTAGATTAATTCAGGGAAACCCTTTCAACATGGATTTGTCTGCTGAGGAATTCCTGCACATTTTAGAACATTCAGGGATGTGATCTAGGATGTAGTATCAATTTGCATAGGATGCCAACCTGCCAGGATTGTGGGGCTTAACAGGTCAGTGTAAACTGAATCCACTCTAGAATATGTCTAGAGTCCCCTAAGGCTGCTCATTGCAAAGGAATATCAAATAATGCTGCAATCCTTTATACACTTACCTGGGAGTAAGCTCCATTGAATTCAAAGAGATTTACTTCTGAGCAGATATTATAGGGTTGTGCTGTAAAGTGCCTTTCAGGGACGCTTTTCCTCCATTATAGATCTTCTCATCAGGAAACCCCTTATAAGCTTCCAAGGAACCCCAGAGTTTACTAGGGCACAGTTTGAAAACCACAGCTCTATAATTTATTGCTGCAGGGAACACATTTTGGTGGAAATTTGTTGTTTTAGGCGGATGTGTACAGTAGAAACAAAGAAAGGTAGACAGAAGCAGAGATTTTTTCTCTGTATACCACTAGCATCTGTGCCAGAGATAAAGGAAATCTACACCTGCTTCTGACTACCTTTCCTTCTATTTGCACTACCTGTAGCCTAAAATGGTGTAGCTTTTGCCAGAGATAAAGGAACTCTACCTCTGTTTCTGACTACCTTTCCTTCTATTTGCACTATACAGTAATACCTTGGATTGCAAGTAACTTGGTCTGAGAGCGTTTTGCAAGACAAGCAAAAAATTTTTAAAATTTTGACTTGATAAACGAGCAAGGTCTTGCAAGTAGGGATGTAACCTCTCACCTCGAGCGGGCGTAGCGGGCCGAAATTGGCCCCGCTCACGCCTGCCAGAGACTCGCTTTGATATAAGAGTGTTTTGGATTACAAGCACGTTTCTGGACCGAATTATGCCCTCAATCCAAGGTATTACTGTATAACATTTCTCCAAGATTAGCATGGTGTCAGCTGTGGCTGTAATGTTAACTGACATGTTTGTACTTTCTACCCAGCACCAGTCTATTAAACTTCTCACTCAAATTTACCTTGCTCTATGAAATCTCTTACCATTCCATAGAGCTACCAGTTTTTCCATATTCAGTTTTTCTTCCCCAATTAATATAGTTCTGAATTCTCATACATTTCTTCCAGGATTCAAATAAATATCCACCATGTCTCATCGGAGCATTCATCTCTTCCGGAAGGGTCTCCGGCTACATGACAATCCCACTCTACTAGCTGCACTGAAGTCTTCCGAAATTGTATATCCAGTCTACATACTGGATAGAAAATTTTTGACATCTGCAATAAAAATGGGCACTATGCGTTGGCATTTCCTCCTTCAATCTCTGGAAGATCTCCAGGCAAACTTAAAAAAATTGAACTCTTGTTTATGGATTATTCAAGGAGAGTATGAGGTTGTATTGCGGGAGCATGTTCAAAAGTGGAATATTACCCAAGTGACTTTGGATTATGAGATTGAACCATTTTACAAGGAGATGGAGAGGAGTATCCAAGTTATGGGGAAAGAAATGGGATTTGAAGTATTCTCATTGGTGGGGCACACTTTGTATGACGTCAGACGGTATGAAACTGGCCTAGGGGAAGAAGGGTTATCTCCTGGGGGCCCATATGGGTTTTATAACAAACATGTAAATACAGCTTGCATTCTGAAAGCGTAGATATATTCCTGGCTGCTGATGCAAATCCCCACCCTGCGATCTCTGGCTGTTTCAAGTGTGTGAAGGGGAACTCCTGCATTCATCCATTTCATTGCATGTGGAGTTTGGCTTGTTCTCTGCTATAAAACTGGCCACTATTATGAGTCTACCTAACACCCTGAGTGCCATTTTTTGGTAGAAAGGTGGGGCACAAATAAAATAAATAAATTTAGCATGTTTCAACTGCTAGACATAAAAATGAATAGTTTCCAGAGTTTTCTAATACTAAAACTGCAATCCTATGACACTTGCTAAGGGATAAGCCGCATTGAACACAGTAGGACTTACTTCTGAGTAAACACGTACACTATAGGATTGCACTGTAAGGGTGACTTGACTACATGTGTACTAAATTTTAGCTTTTTATCTGTTGTACACATACTCTAAATATGTTGATACTCCCACGAGTCAGTCATGGACTAGGGCCCAAACATATTTGATTTCATATACATAAAGTGAAAATACCTTCCATTAATATTTCAATACTAGCAGTAAAGAATTAGGAAGATGGAGCATCAAGTGTTTTGCACAGATAGCTATGTATCCTGATTAACTAGGACTGTGTACCCAAGCAGTCCATAGTAAAGTTGTCATGCCTTTTAGGCCATGTTTGCACCATTGGGAGCCACAGGTCCAACATGGCAGGAAGCAGTGGAAGGTTGCTGTCATTAGGAACACTGTGGTGTGGGATGACCCAGTGCCAGTACTGTTCTGTGTAGACTGTGACATAGAAATCACTCTGGAAGTTGTGTTTGCAGTACACACACCATGCTAAGTTGTGCATTGGTGTGTATCTGGTGGGTGGCCAATAGCTCTCATGGATTGGTAGATCCATGCTCACCTAACATAAAACCAACCCTAAGACAATCCCATTTTTGCAGCTGTCGTCCATAGATTGAGTGCTGTCCGAATATGCACATCTTTGACAAACTGTGAAAGATCAGCATGCAATGATCATGTCCAACTGCCCCATCCATGGCTTCTATGCATTTGTAGTAAACTCAACAGGGAGTGTAGGCATGTTGTGTCCTATGTGCTTATGCCTGATAATACACAATTGTTACACGCTGAAGGAACTGCTGTGTGCGTGCCATGTAGATATTATGGTCAATGTGTGAAGGCTAGGAGTTGGGCAGTCTAGGGCATGTGCCCCACCGTGTGGTGACTCTTATCTAGTTTGCTAAATGTCTGGATAGCTCTTATTTTCTGAACTTACAGTGAGATTAAAAGTGTATCAAACATTTTGAAAATAGAGTGACAGAATGTGTCAAAATGATAAAGAAACTTGATATTTACAGGCCCAATCTACATGGCTCTTTACAAATGTGAGCAATGTTGACAACTTCCCTGAAAATCCTGTGGCTGAATATGGTGATCCCCAAGTTATTACACTTTAAGTATATCACCCAGGCAAGTTTTGAGGAAATTTAGTTCCGATGTTGTAGCCAGGTTCTGTCCCCTGTGTAGCCTTCTTGTGCAAGTGGTTTCTATTCATAGTGTAACTGTCTTGTGTTTTCAGGATTGTGGAACTGAACAGAGGAACACCTCCTTTGACATACAAGAGGTTTCTTCATATACTAACTACACTCGGGGATCCTGAGATGCCTGTACAGGATGTCACCACTGAGAATTCGCAGTAAGGACTGTACCACTCTAACAAGAAATCCTTCCTCTTTCAAGGAATAGTTCACTCACTATATAATTATTTATTGTACAACATAGTTCAGTATTTGATCCCTTGGTTCTGCCTTCAGATGAAGCAGTGCTGCATGTAACAAGACAAAAATGTGTTCCTTGGTTCATAGTGTACAAATTGGAGATAGTATTACTTTTTACTTTGATACAGAACTATTTTCTGTGGCAGTATTGAGGCAATTCTTGAGAAACCTCTGTGCTCTTTTGATGGTCACATTTTAAAAACTGTGTTGAAAATGTTATAAAAGAATCAGCTTATGAATGAGTCAGAATCTGAAAAATCTGCCTTGCAGTGAGATAATTGAATTTGAAATCTATCCAAGAGGGGCATAAAACAGGTGATTTGATCATTGTCGTTAAATAGGGAACTCAAACAGATAGTATTTGATGTTGCAATGTACTGTCATGTTGTAGAAGATTTTATGTTGCTTTGCATAATGTCAGTCATTGAACTCAGGACTGCAGAGACATATAAAAGTATGAATTGAGGCTATATTACAAATATAAATTTATTTTAAACCTTCTTAATTATCAAGGCTTTCCACAAGGAATCTTGGGAAATTTAGCTTAATTATTTACAGCACAATCCTATGCATGTTTACTTGGAAGTAAGTATCATTGAGTTCAATGATGAGTTCAAAAGTATTTAGGATTGAAGACTTAAATGTAAGTTTGGCTTGGATTTTTAGATCGTGTTTTTATTTTGTATTTGAGCTGTGTGTTGTTGTTCATCACTTGGAATTCTTGTAAGAAAAGCATTATTCATAACACAATCTTGACAAGATTAAGCACTTTTAAGACTAAGTAATTTCACTGCAGGAGTGTATGCTTAATTCTCTTTGAGATCAGTCAATCAAAGTGCTTAATTTTGGTCGAATGATGCTCTGTAAACATCCCCGGGCCCAGAGAATATTATATTTCCAGAATTCTGTCAGTTAAATCAGTTTAATTTTGTAATATAGACATGCTCTGAGTGTAAGTGGGACAAATATTTAAAGGAAGTATGCAAGGTACAGAGAGCTAGAGCAATAAATCTATGAGTTGTGACCTGGCCTATTTATTTCTATAATGTGTGAGCTCATACTCACTATGACAGTAATTTAAATATTCTCCTCCTCCACCTTGGGTTGTGGGTGAGCAAATCCTCCATTAGCTCATTTCAGGACTCTCATTTGAAGGCCCACATATATATTTTATTCCTGGCCACTGCTTCCTAGATGTTTGTCTTGAAGGTAGGGGAGGCAGCTACTTCAGTCAGTCATGCTTCTTTCATTTCTGTTGGCTATGGGACAGGAGTTGTCCCAACTGGTGATAATAAGTGACACTTTCTAGTGCATCCACTTGTTCTGTGATGGAAAAGCTGGCAGTGTTAATTTCATTTAGCAAGCTGGATGGGAAAGCTTCCTTTTGGGGGGTGGGGTGTCTGCTTACGGTAACCAGTTTTTGAAAGACATCTTCTTTTCCTCCTTAGAAAATTCAGCCCTCTCCCTAAAGTGGGCCTGGATGAGTGCTACAGGGTGCCTCTCCCTGAGGACCTGGGACTTTCCAAAGAGTACCAGTCACCTTGGAGAGGTGGGGAAACGGCCGGGTTGCAGCGACTCGAAGATCACCTGAAGAACCAGGCCAGTCTTTTTTCTGATATATCTTGTCTTCCTTAGTCATGGCACTTGCTGGGTGGAAGATACTCAACAGTCTCTCTGATTACCTTTGCAAGAGATGCCTAAATGCAGTCAGGGCCCATGCTTTTAAATCTCTCATAGGATTCATATATGAAGACATCTAGAAGGTGCTTCTGGGTTATTTTTCAAGTTTGTCTCCCGGTGTTTAAGCTTTTATTGTATAACATATTTTTCAGTGCTAACTGGGACATACCACACCAGGTCTATCAATCAACTACATTGATAGTTTCACTGCGTTTGGGGAATGATAGCAATTACAATGATAGAGGATCACAAGTTTGAACTCCTTCCCCAGCAGTGATTCAGTTATCTTTGTTGGTGTCTTAGTGAGTCTGAAATACCAGCACAACAGTTGCTGAAGATGGGGTATGGAGGTGGAAGAGCAAAAGAAGCACCTGACCATGTAGAATTTGCACATCTTGCTGCCATTGCGTGTCACAAGCAGCCTGTATATATACTCAGATATCTGATGAGAGTTAGAAGGAGTCATTCTGTAGTAGTGTGTGGATGCACTTGCTACAAGCAGAGCAGCAGGTCACATGTGTATCAGGTTTGTCAGCACAGGCAAGCAGAGAGTTATAGTATGGAGGCTATGTAGTTTATGCAGAGGGCAATCATGGTATTTATTTATTTAAAAGATATATAGGCCTGCTTTCTATTGAATGATATCCAGGGTACAGAAAAAGTTGAAATTAATGAATACAAAGATAAAATAGAGAGATGAGATCTAAGGTTTGTTAATAGAATACAACTAGGACACACTGCTCCATCTTAGCACAGATATCATTCCATTTATGACACTCTGTTTCTCTTCTACTTCTGTGTTTCTCTTTTTAGGGCTGGGTAGCAAAGTTTGCTAAGCCAAGAACTATCCCAAATTCTCTGCTTCCAAGTACTACAGGCCTGAGTCCCTATTTCAGCTTGGGTTGTTTATCGGTCCGGACTTTTTTTCACAGGTTGTCAAAAATTTATGCTCAGGTAAGACTGCACTATTTATTTATTTGAAACTCCTTAGCTGAAAAAGGCACCCAAATTGGCTTACAGAGATCAATCATTAGACAGCCTCTGCTCTCAGGCTTACAATCTAAAAGACATGACATGAAAGGAAAAAGGATTGGGAGGGAGAGGAAGAAAGCAAACTCAGGCATGAGTTCAGGGATGGGCAACCTTTTTTCTGTCAAGGGCCACATTCCCTCATGGGTAATCTGTCGGGGGCTGTAAGTTGGCAGTAGGTGAGGTTGAAGCTGGCAGTAGGCAGGGCCAGAGCCAAAAGCAGGTGGGGTACCCCCTTTCTCTCTCTCTGCCATTCCTTTTCTCTTTCTCCCTCTTCCTTCCTGTCCAGTAGGCTGCTAGGGAAGGGACACATTGCTCTTGTCAGAGGTCTGAACTGATTGCATGCAGAGGGCTTTTGGAATTAGGCTGCGAGCTACGTAAAATTAGTCTGAGGGCCGCAGATTGCCCACCCTTGCACTAGTTCCTAGTTACAACAACCAGTACAAATGACCAGCTGGAGTGTATGCAGTTCAAGGAGAGGAGGAGCCAAATGTTGCTGGTCTCTCAGTACAGCCGATTGAGTGGCCCTGCTTCCCTTCTCTCCTTCTGCTACAGCCTGATGGAATGACTGCTGCAAGGTGAGAGAGGGAGGAGCTGGATGGAGCTGGCTTCTCAGCAGAGCTGATGGAGTAGCCCTACTTCCCTTCTCTTCCTCTAACCCTGATGGAATGGTTCCTGCTAGGTGACAGATAATGGGAGGAGGAGCCTGATGAACCTATCTTCTCAGCAGAGCTCATCTGGCCTTGCCAGTTACTATGTAAATGAAAGTTAACCAAGCAAATGTGACAAACCTCTGTTTCCACAAAGCGCATATTACTTACCTACAGCAACTGTGCATAATTCATTTAATTAATATAATTCTACCCCACTTTTTAGGGACTGCCCTCACAAGACAACTTAGAAATTAAAATGTTAAAAAACAAAACAATTGAACAAATGTAATAAAAAACAACAAAGTAAAAACATACATAGGGCCAGCAATAAGATCAATAAAAAGCTTGACAGAATTAAAAAAAGATCTAGGTACTGCTTAAAGGCTGCAAGACAGAGGGCTCAGTGGAGTCCTTGGGAGAGGGAATTCCAGAAGTCTGGGTCATCACTAAAAAGGGTTTATTCCTTCCCCAGTAGCCACTAACCTGATTGACTAGTGGTGGGCCAGAGAGCGGGGCCTCTGAGGCCAATCCTACAACCTGGCCAAGTTCATATGGGTGTAGGCAGTCGTTCGGATAACCTAGATTCATAGATCATAGAGTTGGAAGGGGCCTACAGGCCATCAAGTCTGTGGAGAAAAAGCGTCAGAGTTTCCTGCACCACACACACACACACACACACACACACACACACACCTCCACACGTGTAAACAAGTATAATCCCAGCTGGGGGCTGGGAAATGCAAAATGTACATAATTTTTCTGATGGCTCCTGACGCCCCAGAGTCTCCCATGTCTTTGATGGCCGGTGCCACAGCTATTTGCATGCAAATGCGGCAAAGAGCCACCCCTCCCCTGCCTGGCCCAGATGAAGTTCATCTTAGTGGCCTAAAGAACACCGGGCGACTCTGAAAGAAGGAGTGTGGGGAAAGAAAGCTATACTGCTGCTGGTGGCTTCTGGTGTTGGGTTGTTGCCTGCAACGCTTTTGCGGGGTAGGGGCTTTTTTGCTGAGGCAAGCCCTGGGAACGAGGACCAACCCCCAGACAAAGGGATGGCCTGGGTATTTTATATGTAAAGAATATATAGTATATTTACTTTATATATATTATGTTATAGTTTTTATACATATAATAGTTTGTAGTATGGTAGCAATATGTATGATTACTCATTAGACTACTATTCACCCATCCTTTATGTGAAATCTTGAGTAGCGACTTATAGGTAAATAGAGTTTCCTCGGGTATTTTAGAGGACCAAACGGTTTTATGAAGTGTTTACCTCTTTCATTTATGTGCGAACCGTGTATCATAACGTCCTCAGGAAAGGTTTCAACAACGTTGCCTTCCGGAGACATCCGTCAAGACATTGGGCAGAAGGCTAGAAACAAGTGTCAGTGTTTTGAACAGCCTTGACTACTCTGGATGATCCTTCAGAAAAGGATTGGTTGGCAGTCCTTCACAGAGTCCAACCCCCTGCTCAATGCAGGAAACTAGAGGTGGGGTCTCCCATTCAAGTAATAACCAGGCCTGACCCTGCTTAGCTTTCCACACTCAGACAAGCTGAGCCAGTGTGAGCCACAGGCCTGTCCCAATGTGTTCAGGGAATTAAGAAGCAAATGGCAGCCAGTGCAACTGATGCAAAATTGGTGTGATATGATAAACCGCCTAGCCCCCACAAGCATTCTGGTAGCTGAATTTTGCACCTGGTGAAATTTCCAGGTTGTCTTTAAATGCAGCCCTATGTAGAGAGCCTTACAGTCATATAGTCTGGATATATATAGTGTGTGTAGGTGAATCTAGGTCCCCTTTGTCCAGATATGGCTGTGGTAGATAAATCAGCCATTAGCTGGTCAAAGCACTGCTAGCCACTGAGATCACCTGTGCCTGCATAATACTCAGTCCAGGAGTCCCTCTAAACTGCATATTTTATTTTGCAGTGGGGATGTAACAGCTTCCAAAACTGTTTGCAAACTTTCATCTAGATCAATAGTCTTCTCAGCCAACATCACTTCTATCTTAAGA
Organism: Shinisaurus crocodilurus; assembly: GCA_021292165.1. Classification (NCBI taxonomy): domain Eukaryota; kingdom Metazoa; phylum Chordata; class Lepidosauria; order Squamata; family Shinisauridae; genus Shinisaurus; species Shinisaurus crocodilurus. The sequence goes on from CM037877.1 coordinate 224,076,470, forward strand.
TGACTTTATATACTGTATGATGTATTGTTTGGCCAGTTTCAAAAAAGCACAACTTGTAATTTGCTATATTTGTTTTAAAGCTTCTGCATGCCTCATTCATGAGGTTTCTAAATACTAATATTTCATACTATAAAGTGTGTAAGATTTTATCTTAAGCATGTCAAAGTCGTAGGCTCAGACCTCATAATAGGTTTGGAAACAGTGCATTGTAAAAGATCATAGTTTGTTGTTTCAGTGCTAAAGCTGGGCCCATTGATTAATCATCATACACTGTTAAGCTAATCATGGTTTGCATGTGCATTTCCCCCCCATGTGCCATTATCCACGTTACAGTCAAAGAACCATTCTCTGCCACCAGTATCTCTTCAAGGACAGTTGCTGTGGAGAGAATTCTTTTATACAGTAGCATCGGCAACACCCAACTTTACAAAAATGGTTGGAAATCCCATCTGCCTTCAGATAGAATGGTACCAAGATGCAGAGAAGCTCCACAAATGGAAAACGGTAAGACAGAAGTGCAGTAGTTATCTCAGAACACTAATAGCCATTTTGTAGGCTACTGGAATATTTCAGCTATCCTCAGCAGTTCTGCTGTACAGGGTTCAGAACTGAGGGTACAGTTTGCACAACTAAGGGAATTAACTATGAAAAATGATTAAAACAGTAATTTTTAGAACATTGTTATTTGATTTGGAGTAGTAATAGGTAAAACAGTGCCTTGTTTTGAACCAAAATCAGTCAGTAAAAGAGAGTGCATGATTTCCATATATGATTTTCTAATAAGATATCCACCTGTTTGCTAGAAAGCTGAAGAATATTTAGGACTGTGGCTAAGAAGCAAAACGTTCAGTGTGTTGTGTTGCAATACTGGGTTATCAGTTTATATTAAATAACATACCAACTCCATAAGTGAAAAAGCATACATGATGCACATGGAACAGTCTCAGAGCGCATAGGTAAGAATCAAGTCCATGGTCTTTTTGCCATCGCAAAGACTGTTTTCCAAAGTTGCAGGGATTATTCTTGTTGGATTCTTCTGTCCTCACAAAAAGCTAAGGGAACAGCTTTGTAGAATCTCCAAGCTGTAAAACCTTGGAGAGGGAAGAAGCTCTTCCTGGGGGTAGGTGGAATCTTCATCGCTTACAAAAGGTTTAGTCCTGTGCCTGTTTAGACAGAAAAAAAGTGTCTAAACATTCATAGGATTGTACCCTAAACCTCCCCTCCCCGTGCACTGCAATCCCAGTGCTACCAGTCTTTCAAAAAATACTGATGTGTTTGCTAATGATGTGTTTAGTGTCACATCTTGTTTGGCCCTTAGTCTCTGTATAGAAAGGGAATGGTGGCTTTTCTGAGAGGTGAAGGAGGGAGAACAGCACACCAGGGCTGATCAGAAAATCTGAGATCATTTGCATTTTTTAGGGACAGACAGGTTTTCCCTGGATTGATGCCATTATGACTCAGCTCCATCGGGAAGGCTGGATACACCATCTTGCTCGCCATGCAGTGGCCTGCTTCCTGACCCGTGGAGACCTCTGGATCAGCTGGGAAGAAGGCATGCAGGTTGGCAGTTATTCTTTTGTCTTGAACGTTACTTGAAACATCCCTGTAAAATCCATACTTTCTGGAGGACTCAAAACCAATCACAATACTTAATACTAGCTTTCTCGCTAGCAAATAGGGAAAAGAAAGTTTGTTGCAAACACAGTTGTGATCAGAAGAACCAGGAAAAATCCTTCGGAATGAAAAAGGCTAAGTAAATACAATACAGAAATCAGGTATCATTCTCCCTAAGGTGGTAAACCTATACCACTTCAGACTGTGGCTGGTGGCTCACATGATTGTATGCTCCTCTAAACCAGCCTCCCCCAACCTGGTGTTCTCCAGATGTTTTGGACTATAATTCCCAGCATTCTTAATGGCTGGGGCTGATGGGAGTTGAAGTCTAAAACATCTGGAGGCACCAGGGGAAGGATGCTTTAAACCAGGGCTCTCCAACCTTGGGTCCCCAGATGTTGCTGGACTATAGCTCCCAGAATCCCTTGCCATTAGCCATGCTGGCTGGGTATGCTGGGAGCTGTAGGTCAGCAACATCTGGGGACCGAAGGTTGGAGAACCCTGCTCTAAACAAACAAATAAATGAAAAACACTCTACATACAAAAACTGATGTCACAGGGAAGGATACTAGTCTACTCATCTCCCTATTACCTAGTTTTATATGTACAGGGAATGTTTTTAGATACAGAGGCATTTGATTATACCTGCAGTCTGAAGTGATACAGCTCAGACAAAGATTTACTACTGCAGAACTGTTCAGTATGGACTTTAAATAACCTAAAACCAACACAGTTACCTCAGTATATTCCGTGTGTACAATGCAGCATGGAGGTGTGAACTACTGACCTAATTCTGTACTGGTCTGTGGCCAATATATAAGAGAGATTACAAAAAAAAAACACAATGGCAAAACTACAAAATTCAATAAGAAATCATACAATATATAAAGTTCATAATAAGGAAACACAAAAACAAATGAACATATCAGAAACATACGAAGTTCATAACAATGCAACAAACAAAATTCATTTCTCCATAAAGCCTTCAGTACCAGCATCATTGTGATTCCTTAAGAAAGATGTTAATTTTGTCATAACAGCAATGTGCCATATTTTTAAATTCCCATAAGAAATTAAAGGAACATCATCCTTTTTCCAGTAGCTCGAGATTCTTGGCCTTTAGTTTAAGATCAAGTATAGTGAAACAAATCTTGATATAGATAACAGCACTATTATTATCACATTTGGTGTTAAATACAAAATTAAGTCACAAACCTAACTGGTACTGTTTAACTGGTTTTCTTCTTGAAATGTATACCTACAAATTAATTTTTAGCCTCTGGATTTTTCCACTATTTTAATTTTCCCGGACTGGCTCTCCTATTTCACAGATGATTCTCAGGTAGCCCTGCTCTTAACGGGAAAGTGTCGTGTTACTATCTTTAAACTTGGTGTCCTGTCTCATATATCTTTTGTCCTTTATTTCCATGCCTCTCTGAGCTAGGGCTGAACCAAAACAGCCATCCCAAGTTGCAAGTCCTATTCATAGGTACAAGTTGGAGACCATTTTGGCAATTTTGGGGTGCTGCAATACTGAATCCCCAAAATGGGTTTTGGTTTGGTTTGGTTTTTTTGAGGGTGGGGGTGCCTACCATGCTGGCTTCCTGGACATGCTAGTATCATATCCAAGTCACTTTTGGGAGGAAGCATAGCAGCAGGCAGAGCACTGCTCCTCCTGCTGCTGGCTTTTAAATATGTAAAAAATAAAATAAAATTGAGAGGAAGCCAGTAAGTGCCCCCTTCCCATGAGTCCCCTGCAACATTTTGGGCATCCAGCCCCCTGAAATCACATCCCCTGTTTTGTGGGGGCAAAATTGCCCCCCCCCCCCAAATTTGGGAGATCCAGCAATTTCATATGGGTTCAGTTCAGCCATTTCCTGCACTGTTTTATTTTAACTTTTACTCACATCAACTACAGGTGTTTGAAGAGCTGCTTCTGGATGCAGATTATAGCATTAATGCAGGGAACTGGATGTGGCTATCAGCCAGTGCTTTCTTCCACCAGTACTCACGCATTTTCTGTCCTGTTCGTTTTGGCAAGCGCACAGATCCAGAAGGCCAATATATTCGGTAAGTACCCATGATTAAATTATTCCATTAATTCAGTGCCTATCATGCTAAGGATAGTGCCCTGCTGGATAAGATCAATGGTCATCTAGTCCAGCATCATGATTCCTATAGTGGTCAAGCAGATGCTTCCTGGGAAATCCATAAGCAGGACATGGAGGGAAGAGTTGTCACCACTGTTGCTCCCAAGCTACTGGTATTCAGTGGCATAGTACCTACAAACGTGGAGGTTCTATTTACCTATTGTGGCTAATAGTAGCAGATACACCTATCCCCCATAAGTTTATCTAATCCCCTTTCAGTGCCATCTAAGCTAGTTGCCATCAGCACGTATTTGTGGCAGTGAATTTAATAAATTATACATTCTGTGAAGAACTACTTCCTCTAGCTAGTCACTTTAAGAACATAAGAAGAGCCATGTTGTATCAGACCAAGGTCCATCAATGAGCTGCCTGTGAGAAACCCACAAGTAGGACATGAGTGCAATAGCAACCTACCAGTTGTGTTTTCTAGAAAATGGTGTACATAGGCAAACTGCCTCTGGCACTGGGGGTAGCATATAGCCATCAGGACTAGTAGCCATTGATACTTATCTTCCATGAATTTGTCTAATCCAAAAGCCATCCAAATTAATGGCCATTACTACATTCTGTGGTAGCGAATTCTATAGTTTAACTATGCACTGTGGAAACAAGTACTTCCTTTTATCTGTCCTGAATCTCCCAACCAGCCAGCTTCATTGGATGAACCTGGGTTCTAGTATTAAGAGAGGGAGAAAAATGTCTCCCTATCTACTTTCTCCACACTATGCATAATTGTGTACAAGTCTATCACATGTCTCCCCTTACTAGCCTTTTTTCTAAGTTAAACAGTCCCAGATGCAGTAACCTTTCCTCATAAGGGAGTTGCTCCAACCACTTCTTAATTGTTTTAGTTGCTCTTTTCTGCACTTTTCCCAGCTCTGCAATACACCTTTTTAGGTGTGGTGACCAGACCTGTACATGGTATTCCAAGTGTGGTCATACCATAGATTTGTATAACAGGAGTCTGATCTTGGCAGTTTTATTTTCAATTCCTTTTCTGATTATGCCTAATATGGAATTTGCCTTTTTCAGAACAGCCACACACTGGGTTGACATTTTCATCAAGCTGCCCACCACAACCCCAAGATCTCTTCCTTGGTCAGTTACCGCTAGCTCAGATCTCATCAGTGTATATACGTACATGAAGTTGGGATTTTGAGCTCCAACATGCTTCACTTTACACTTGCTTACATTAAACTGCATTTGTCATTTTGATGCCCATTCTCCCAGTTTGGAGAGATACTTTTGGAGCTTTTCACCATTCCTTTTTGTTTTAACCACCGTAAATAATTTGGTGTCATCAGTACACCTGGCCATCTCAGGTGCTCACTAATTCCAGATCATTTATGAACAAGTTAAAAAGCATTGGTCCCGATACAGATCCTTGTGAGACCTCACTATTTACATGCCTCCATTGTGAGAATTTACCATTTATTCCTACTCTCTGCTTTCTCTTTTTTAACCAGTTACCAGTCCATAAGAGGAAGTTTCCTCTTATTCCATCACTGCTATGTTTACTCAGGAGTCTTTGGTGAGGGACTTTGACTTTCGTTAGGTGACCCCAAATTCTAGCATGCTGAGAGAAACTTTTTTTCTATTACTTTCTCCACACTCTACATAATTGTATAAACCTCTATCATGCCCCCCTCAATTGTCTTGTCTTGTCTTTTTTTTTAAAACTAAAGGTCCCAAATGCTTTACTCTTCTCTTGTAGGGAGGCCCTCCAACCCCCACTGACTATTTTGGTTGCCCTTTTCTTTCTTTGCGTTACATTGTATTACTGTTTATGAAAATGATCAGAATCCTGTTAGAGCAAACAGTTAACTGTTACATTTAATTAAGAGCTGAAAGTGTGCATTCTACTTACATTTGAATATATAATCTATCAGTTCTTAACTCTGCTTCTTTAGGTTTTGTCTCTAAATTCAGCCTAGAGACGTATGCGCTGCAGTTCATTAATGATGACCTATGCAGATCAGGTTTGTCATGCATTTATCTACAGGGTGTACACCAATTATATTTTTCAGAAAATATCTCCCAGTGCTGAAGACTTTTCCTTCCAAATATATTTATGAGCCTTGGACAGCACCAGAAGAAGCACAGATAGAGGCAGGCTGCATCATAGGTACAATGCAAAACAAAATTTGCTTTCATTTTGTAAAAATCAGAGGGGGACTTACTCAGCTCTGATCTTTCCATTTTTTCCCCTCTCTCCCCCCACCCCATGACCACAACTAGAAGTAGGTGGGGTTCTCTCAACCCCTTGTTCTCCTCTTCTTTCCTGGCTCTGCCTTCCCTGCCAGGGCAGGCTCTCATGAGAGCATAAGATGTCCCCATCACCATGACAACAGGATGGCCTCACTTCCAATAACCATATTGCTGGGGCAAGCAGTGTCCCAGCTATAGCACTGCCATGTTCCTCCATCCCCTTGACAGCAGTGAGAGTATAGCTACCCATTGCCCAAGTAACCAGGCAACTGCCTGGACAGCCATACTGAATGTTGTGCTTCCCTAGTGTCAGAGTCTGCTCCCTCCCTTCACTCCATGGCTTGGTAAGGAGGGGGTCCACCCTTCCTCCCATTAAGTAGTGACAGTCTTTAATGGGTCATTAACTTATCTGCACATTGTGTTTATATGGTTCGGGTTTGCATTTATATGTTTGTATGTACCCATGAATGGTGGACTACCCATTGTCCCATTTGATATTTAGTCAAGAAACTGAAAAGGTTCTACCAACAGAATATCTGGTACAAATTCATTTTAAGAGTTACTTGTTCAAATTACCCTTATATCACTGTTCCCTTGTTTTGCTTTAGGTAAAGATTATCCCCTTCCTATGGTAAACCATAAAGAAGTCAGTGATCATAATCTACAGCTGATGAAACAAGTCAGAGAAGAACAGTATAAAACAACTCAGCTCACAAGAGGTGTGTCCCCTCTCAAATGTTGAATTCTCCCAGGGTGATAGGAATTGTGGGTTTCTCTCTTCTCTCTTGATACTGAAACAAACACAGAAGGCCCTGGTAATCATCTGTATAGTTCTAGGGCAGGCAACTGTGGGAAATCCAGGGGCCATTTTCACCTCCACTGGCTGCACTTTGCAGACTGCAGGACACCTTGGAAAAATTGGTTTACCCTGATCAATTCCATTATTGACATCAGACACCGATTTAGAACTTGAACAGCTTCTTTGGATTCAGATGGAAAGGAGAGATAGAGTTGGGTATCATCAGCATACTGGTGGCACAGAACCCCCAAACTCTGGATGATCTCTTCTAGCAGTTTCATGTATATGTTAAATAGCATGGGGGATGAGATGGAACCCTGAGGGACACCACAGGCCGACGGCCATGGAGTCAAAGAAGTATCCCTGAGCACCACCTTCTGAAATCACCCTTCCAATGACTGGAGCCACTGTATAACAATGCCTCCCAGACCCATCTCAGACAGACGCCTCAGGAGGATACCATGGTTTATGGTATCGAAGGTATGGCGGACCGAACCTGGTCCGTTGCGCGGGTTCGGCACCTTAAGGGTTAACCTGCACCGAAGTCTTGCCCTGTACGCGGCTGCCAAAACCTTCAGTTTCAGCCGCAAGTGATATTGACATGGAATCCCCTCCAAAACAGGGAAACCACAGTCTGGTCAATTTCAAAGAGTTTAATTGGAACTAATAGACTACAGGAATTTCACAGTATAAACATAGCAGTCAATACAGATAGAGGAACTGAAGTACAGTCATGCCTTGGATTGAGAGCATAATTCGTTCCGGAAACGTGCTTGTAATCCAAAACACTCTTATATCAAAACAAATTCCCCCCCCAAAAAAATTGTACAGAGATTTTTAATTTAAGCCGTACTACAGTACTTGTATTGCAAGACGTCGCTTGTACATCAAGTCAAAACAAATTAAATAAATATTTAAAAATTTGCTTGTCTTGCAAAACGCTCTCAAACCAAGTTACTTGCAATCCAAGGTATTACTGTATTCAATTTGCTTTCTAGGTAGGCTGAGCTCGAATGCAGAGAATTACCTGGCATCAGAGAATCTGACTCTGATATCTAGCGTAGCGGTTTGCTTTGCCGGCCGCCGGGCGTCCTGCCCGGGGTTGGAAGTTGCTTGGCCCTAGCCGGAGCTAGCAACCTGATCCGTGCAAGCCTGCACCGTGTTCCCAACAACCCTTTGTCCTTCGGCACGTATCTTTTCTACCCTCCCTCGCCCCTTCCCCGCCCTTGATGATCAGGTGGGCTGGTCCCGCCCTGCAGGGTGGTGGCGCCTTTCGGGTGCTGGCATCTCTTGGGTACTTTGGGGTACTTTGTAGCTCTTAGAAGTTGCGCCCCCCCACCTCCGGAATGTTATGCGCTCCCTTGAGGGTAAGTGTAAATGTGCCCCATTGTTATGCGCTCCCTTGAGGGTAAGTGTAAATGTGCCCCATTGAAGGTATACAGATGTGGCTTATGTATAACCGGTCTGCCCAGAATTGTGTCTCCTGTGCCCCGGGTGGGGATTATGCAGACAGAGGGGTGATAGCGGAAAGGGGGAAACATGTCAGGGCTCAGCAGTGTGCTCCGGCTTTCTTTCCACAGAAGGCCACTGAGAGGTCCAGTACAACCAACAGGGACTCCCCCTGTCCAGTTCCCAGTGTAGATTGTCCACCAAAGCAGGCCATAATCAGGCCTGAAGCCAGATTGAAATGGATCTAGGTTAGCTTCAGGACAAGCTAAATTTGACCCTTTTAGTATTCTGTAGTGCCAAAAGCACCTCATTTTTTCATTAAAAAAAGCCACTACCAAATTCAGCAGCACAGTGGGGGCTGCACTGGGGGGGTCGGGTGACAGGGGCTGTATGCAGCCCAGAGGCTGCATGTTACCCACCCCTGGTATAGTTAGTGACAATATTGTTGGTCCCTTGTTCCAGTTTTTTTAACTAGGGCTGTGTATACATCGCACTAAAAAGCTTTTAAAAAAATCAAAATCTACACCAACATCGATTGTGGATGACATGAAGTCCTGGTTAAAACTTTCTGAGATGTTCACCTTATGAGATGTTCTTTCTCATATTTAGTCTCAAGGCCTGTGTAACTTTTCCTTCTGGAGCTGTGAAAGCTTAAGGAAAGTCTTCCTATAAACTAAATAAGAAGTCCTCAATGCTATCACAAAATAATTGTAGAAGTTACTTTTTCATGAAGTCTGCAATGAACCGAGTGCATATTTTTGTAAGCACTTAGCTTTTTCTGAACTGCACCCACCATGGTCGCTATCCAGATTGTTTACCATCAGTATTAAACAGCAGACGAGTCTGGGATGAGGGATGTAGAGGTCAGGGACTGACAGTCAAGGTTTTTCTGAAACAGAAAATATTCTTAGCGATATTGAGGTCAGGATCCTCAAACCTGCACAACTAAATTTGTATGCCCAGTAAGACTTTGGGATTGCGTTTCTCAAACAACAGCCCCTCTCCCCATCAAATATGGTAAACAGCTTTCAGAACTGAGGGAACTTTCTGTGATATGTGCAGTAGGGGAAGAATTCTGTAGTTCAAAGGAAAAGAGGGTCAAAAATCGTACTGGACATACCCAAGCCCTTGGATGTGCCTAAGGTAGCTTCTGGATCCTAGCCTAAGTATTTTATTTGCAATTACATTTCCAGCACACCCTCAACTAGTCGGGCACTATTACATGAGAATAAAATTTTAGCTGTTGTATTTCTGAACAATCATGCAGAAATATGATATTCTGCTGCTCCTTCTTCCTAGATGATGTGGATGATCCAATGGAAATGAGTCTGAAGCGTGAACATTCTGAAGAGAATACACAAAAAGGAAAACTTGCTAGAAACAGTGAACAAGTATAAACTGAATGACAGCCTGATCCTATTTATGTTTACTTGGTGGCAAGTCCCACTTTATCCAGTGGGACATACTTCCCAGCAAGTGTGTCAAGAATCACAGCCTGATTCACCCAGGGAGAACCAATTTTTATTAAGCAGACAATAGAAACTCCTATCGAAATCAAAAAGTAGCAATGGACTGAATAGGGGAATTTGCATTGCCTACATTGTGCAAGTAATTTTGCCTTTTTTCTGTTTGAATTTCCTCTGCAAACCACATTTTTTCTGGAACACCTATGTCATCTGCACTTACTATGCAGATGACTTGTGTAATTTATAGTAAATATTCAGTATTTAGGTTCTGGTTATTTTACATGGTTGTACTGGTTTTATAGCACTCTTGTTCTGATTGGTGTTCAATCAAAAGTAACAAATTATTTTTCTGTTTTGTTTCAAGGAAAGATGTGGGCCATTTTTAATAAAACATTTTAACACTATTGTGTTAACAGCTGAAGACATGTTAGCCATGGGCTTTTCTATACAAAATATGAAACCAACACAATGATTCCAGTGGATTTACAGTTCAGGAAACACATAATATAACTGGCAGGAAGCAGGAAGGAAACTGAAAAAACACAGGCAAAACCAGTTCATCTGTGGTTCTCTGGAAAGATCTTCATTGTATTAAGGAGATACTTTAAAATGGAGATAGAGTCTACAAGATTGTGATGGAGGATCCTCCGTCATATTCCAAACATGGGGCTGTATTAAATGTTAGTCTAACCTAAGTCCCATTCATTTCAGTGGGTCTACTCTTAAGTAGGACTAACATTCGTTTGGAGATTGGAATGGGTGAAATACAGCCATGAAATACTTTTAAGAGTCATTTATTTCATTGGGAGACTTGGGGTGTAAATGTCTGACACTAGGTGGATCAGGTCCATTAGGAATAAGCTTGAATATGCACATGCATACATGCACACACGAAGAAAAAGAAAAGGATGAAAATTAGGGACATTTAGCCAATAGAAGAGGAACAGTGATACAAAATAGGAAACTAGTGTAAAGATTCTAGAACAGGTATGTGATGATGTGATCTAAGCAAGGTGAACACATATTCTTTTAGCTGAAGTATTCTGGATTGATTTGGAGATTAATGTAGATGAGAATCTATTGGCTCATAAATTCAGACTTTACCAGCAAGGCCAGAACAAAAAAGGTACAGGGAAAGACAGCAACATATGGTGACCTTCTGAATAGGAGGTGAAAAAGACAGTGGTCAAAGGTGACTTCACAATTGGAAAATCTAGTATAGAGCAGTGCCAGAATGCTAGTTTTGCTTGCTGGCATAAGTGCGGCTATTACCTTCATGTCCTGCTAAATGCTGACTTTCCAGGAGCATCTGACTGGCCACCCTTCAAAGCAAAATGCTGGACCTGATGAACTTTAGTCAGATCCAGTAAGGCAATTTATAATGTTTTATCACATCTCTATGTAGTCAAAACAAAACACAGTCATGGGTAGGGTTGCCAGACGTCTGGCAAAAGGAGGACATGTCCTCCTTTTTAGCCTAATGTCCTCCGTCCGGCAGGCAAAGCTAAAAACCTTTAAAATGTCCAGCTTTTGTAATATTTTATGTTATAATTTTTAATGTATTGTTGTTACAACTTACCATTCGAACTATTCGACTGTATCGGGCAGCTGCTGCCTCAATGGAAGAAGCGCCAAGCCTCCTGCAGTCGCAGCTTCCCCCCCGCCCCGCACTTCCTCTCCTGCCCTCTGAAGCCCAGGCTGGAAATCCCCAGCGCGCGCCGCGTTCCCCCCCCCCCTCTCTTGCCCTGCCCGGCTCTTTCTACAGCGCAGCAGCCAGGCACGGCTCTAGACTGGCTGCTCATCGCAGGCGGGGCGGGGGAAAGGCGGAGCCGCTTACTCGTTCACTCGGCTCTGAGCATGTGTAGAGTGCTGTGGCTCCCTCATTCCTTGAACCTCTGAATCTCCGCCATCAGACCCACCAGACATTTGGGGCGGCTCCCCCCCCCCCCCGAATTGTAGGTTCCTAGTGCTACCCAGTTGTTACTGTTCCGCTGTAGTCACGGTCAAAATGTTAATGTTATTTCCGGTAATCCGGTAGCAAAGACGCAAATTAAAATTGTTTTTTAAATTTGTAATTTTTGCCGTCTATTTTATGAAAATGGCTTCTACAAAGAGAAAATGCAAATTCTCGAACACTATGAAAAGTGGCTTCTACAAAGACAAAATGCAAATTCTTGAACACTATGAAAAGTAAGTTTCCACGCTTCGTTGAAGGACGCAACGAGAAATATGTTGTGTCCGAGAAATATGTTGTGTCCGAGAAATAAGTTGTGTAATTAATAAAGGTTATAAGGTAATAATTGTACAATTGGTTGTTTAAATAATGTTTTTGGTCATTTTGAAAAAATGCCTCCATTGAATTTATATTTATTTTTTAACATGACTGTTTCTTGGTCGGTTCACTAAGAGACACTTATTGGCAGCTATTGTAATAAAATTGTACTGATTGCGAGTTTAATCCGGAACGATTCAAATTAAAGATTCAATACGTCTTCCTCTGTCCTCTTTTTTGTCTTTCTGTGTCCTCCTTTTGGTACCCATGTATCTGGCAACCCTGGTCATGGGGTCAATTTTGCTGGTAAGGTAGCTGGAGAGTTGTCACTAATGACTGGTAGACCCATTTACACTTGCATTTCTCCCTGTGGTGGGAAATTTTAAGGAACAATTTGTAACCATACCACCTATTATGTAACAAGTCAAGGCAGGGACACAAATATGAAAGGAGTATTAGGGTTTGAAAATTGGAAGCACCCTCTCATCTGAGTAGGGTATTTTTATCTTCTCTCATCCAGACCTTTTAATACTCTGGATCATTATGGTGTGGTAAACCAGTTTTTGGGTGAAACTCTTAAAGGGACCAGAACTCTTGACTTCCCAGACAAAATAAGGAAACATATAATTACAGACTTAAAAAAAACAATGACCGCATTCACATGACACACTAAGCCACCCTGCAAATAAGCTACCCAGTGGGCGTGTTTGCACATCACGCCAACCCACCCTGGCAATAAGCCACGGTGGGTTAGTTCTGTGAACAACCCATGGTGCATCCAACAGACGATCAGGCTCACTGTGGGTTGTTTGCCCCCTCCTTTCTCCCACAGGTATCCCAGGGGACGTGGAGGCAGGACGAACTTGTCTTCCCCTCCCTGCTGTGATCGCAAGCTGTTTTTGGCTTGTAGTTGCTATGGCTTTTTTGCCCTTAACCCTCTTGGGGAGGGGGGAGATTGCGACAGCTGGCTTTTGTGATCCTTGTTTTGACAGCCACTGACAGCCCCTTCAAAGCGCCCAAGTGACACCTTAGAGGGGCTATCAGCGGCCGGCAAACCATTTTTTAAAATGTGCGCAAATATGTTTGCTCTACCTGCAATATCCGCAGCAGTAAGTGCTCTGAAAAAGTGGGGGGAATTAATACCTCCCTTTTCTGCAGTAGCTGGAAAGTCAGGGAAGTATTGAAATGGTAGAGGGCAACTCAAATAAGAGTAAGATAACAGCAATTGCTTCTATCTCAAACTAGCAATCACAGATCGCTTCTCACATCATAACAGATACAGTCAGTGGTCAGTTCTCATTTCATGTGATTTCCTTTTTAAAGGAAACATTAAAAGGGATATGGAACTGTAACTTCATAAAGCCATTTAACTTCTGGCCAGCCTCAGCACAGTTCCCAAGTATTGTCTAAGATACCAAATTTGCAGCTTGCAGTTAGATGTGCCTAAGGCCATTGATTTCACTGATTACAATGGGCTTAGGTGTACCTATTTCTGTGTGGGGTATTTATTTTGTGTAGACTGTGACAAAACTAAACATGTAAGTATCTGTTAGAATAGACACGTATTTTGTACAGGAACAAATTTCATTATAAAGGTAAACGAGTATTTGCCAGTACCGTTGGTCTCTGATGTTGCACTGATTTAGCTGTTGGCATGAGCCATCCTCACTTAAGTACTTATATAGCAACATATTTTAGTGTTACTCCTGTTTACTTCAACTTAAATCCAAGTAGTCCATCTTAAGCATAGTCAAGTTTCCAACTTTCTCAATTGCTGTTTTGATAAGGTTGGATCCAAACTTTCCCTTCTGCTACAGAAAGTGCTCCTTTTGATGGAAGAAGTGCTCCCACTGACAGGAGGAGGAAGGGAATCGTTGGATACAAAAACGTAATTGCCCTACAATATGTTATCAATGGTTCAAAACATACCTTAGCAGCTGCATTGTGTAAAATGGCAGGATATGCATTGTATGGTATCTTACTAGTCAGGCCTGTGGCTTATGCTGGCTCAGCTTGTCTGAGCGTGGAAAGCTAAGCAGGGTAAAGCCTGGTTGTTACTTGGATGGGAGACCCCTCCTCTAGTTTCCTGCATTGAACAGGGGGTTGGACTCGATAGCCTTGTAGGCTCCTTCCAACTCTATAAGAGCCAGTGTGGCGTAGTGGTGAGAGTGTTGGACTGGGACTTGGGAGATCTGGGTTCTAGTCCCCACTCAGCTATGAAACTCACTGACTTTGGGCCAGTCACTGACTCAGCCTAACCTACCTCACAGGGTTATTGTGAGGATAAAACGGAGAGGAGGAGGATTATGTAAGCCGCCTTGGGTTCCTTGCAGAAAAAAAGGTGGGGTATAAATATAATAAATAAATAAATCTATGAAATCTATGCATATACATTTAACTATATGTGCATTAGAGATATGATGCATTTATCCACTCACTCAAACAGTTCACTTCTAGAGACCTTGAGGTGGGAGCTGAATCCCTGAAGAATGACACCGCTGTTAACTCACACTAATAGAATATTAACAAGGTGTTCTGTAAAAAAGGCAAAAATAGGGACTGTCATCAGGAAATAGGGACTATCACAACAAGACTTAAGATGGAGTGAATCACAAGACAAAATAGTTGCAAACATAACATTCATGCAGTTACATGCACTTGATTAATTAATTAAAATTTAAAGCTTATATCCTGCCTTTTCCCAAATAATGGATTCAAGGCAGCTTAGCCTCTGCGTAAGGATCATAAAATGGTACTGAAAAGTCATGGCTATGTGGAGTCAGAAGAAGTCTACTGTGCCACTTTCTTGGAAGAATGGAAAGCGAAGATTATTAACTTCAACTTGGTTTTTCCCCTAAGGGCTAGTTAGGGCAATAAGCTAAACAAGGAGTCTCCAACGTTTTCAGATTTGAAACCCACGTTTAGTGCAAATGTTCATTTTGGGACTCACTTGATTATTTTTTTTACCATTATTATTATTTAATTCATTTCTTTGTACGATGCTAATTTTGCTGATGTGACCCGCTTTAGACAAGGTTCCAACCTTAAGCAACAGGGGGCCTTAAGCCTACATTAAGTTTGCAACAGGGTGGATTTGATTTAAATCACTACTCAGAAACCCAGTAGTGGTCCCAACCCACCAATTGAAGATGGGTGTGCTAAATAATGCTAAGACATGCTCTTGGTGTGGAGTTTTGATAGGCAGTAGGCAGCATATTTCTGTTCCCAAAAACACTGGACAGTGTAAATTTTCCAAAATCTAATTCATCATGAGATCCCAGTTTGTACAAATGTTTGGTTTGGGGTGTCTGTTCATTTGATAATGAATACAGAATAACTGTAACATAGGAAGAATACAGGAGTCTGCCTTACCAGGTCAGACTATTTGTCCATCTTGCCCAGTATTATCAACTCTGGCAGCTGCTCTCCAAGGTCCCTGGCAGATGCTCTTTCACATTGCCTGCTACCTTATCCTTTTTAACTGGAAATGCCAGGGATTGAGATCTTCTGTATGCAAATCATGTGCTTTATGGCTGAGCTGTGGTCCTTACCCAAAGGGAAGGCACACACACAGCAAAACTATTGGGGACACCAAACATGAGGAGAGCCATAAGAACATAGGAAGTTGTACCATGTTGGCTTCTTTTAACTTTTTTAAATGGCAGTTTATCAGTTCTATACCCAGTAAAACAACAGTACAATTGAAATGGCGAGGGAGAGAAAAAAATGTTTTTCTGAATGATCAGAATGTTATATACACAGGAGGACATTCCCTATATTCTAGCAATATGAGAATAATTAAGGCTACCACCCCTTAGAAATAAAAAGTCATTGTTTATAGTTTAGTTCATATAAATGCATGTAACTGCCCATAATCTAATGTTGATCCTGAGATAAAACATGGCAGGTATGGAAAGCTAACTCTGGTACTATTGATTCAGTAGATTTGAGCAAACACTTCTTAGAAAAATCAGTTACTGGTATAATTAAGAGGAACTTTGAAACTATGCAAATCAGCACTCACCATTCAGAACAGAGTGATGATGTGGGGAAAACAGCAATGCTTCACTATCATAATTTCTCTACCTCTTGCTATCTGCTGGGTATGGCTTATATTCGTCAGAACTATAGACCTACATATTTTAGCTTTAGCTATACTCCTTGGATGGTTCAAATGAAATCTGGGAAAGTTCAGTGATTATCAAGGTCTCTGGATAATGGGCATAAAGCATGGCCAGCTGAAAAAGAAGACAGGTCTCATTCACCTTTAACAGTTGTGTGGAAGAGGGAATTTCAGCAGGTGTAACTTGCATAACAAGCTACACTGGCTGAAATTCCCTCTTCTACACCATTATTAATGGTCAGGAGCCCTGTCCTCTTTCTCACCTGTAATTACTCTATTTGTGACATTTAAGTATGACTACAGCACTTGGAATATTTTCTGTTGAAAAACTCAGAATTCCTTATTTTTATACCAATATTAGGAACCTTAAAAAAAGAAAAAAAATTGTTTTCAAAGAGAACTAGGAGAAAGTGGCATTGGGATTTGGGAGAGTCCTAACTAACGTTAATGTTAATCATATACACCCCAAACAGGAAGTGGCAGCGGCAACCCGGAAGTCCTTCTCGCGAGTTCCCGGAAGCGATAACTGCCGCGCATGGGCATACAGGCAGCAAAAGAGCGCCACCTTAACGAAAAGAAGCAAAAAGGCTCTTGTCGGAAGTGGATGGACCGGAAGGCGCTTCTTATTGGAGCCCAGGGATAAGCGCAGCAGAGAAGTCTCCAGTAGCCTTGCCAAAGGTCTCCAGAAGTCCGGAAGTACGTCAAAAGGTTGGATTTAAGCGTAATCTGGCAGGAGGGGGAACTGGTTGTTGTTCTCTCGGACCTGAGGTGCTCGGGGCTTGAACCAACTGCCCTTGAGCTTCCTGGTCGCTATGTCCGAAATGGCGCAGGGGGCAGCGCAGAGCACGGACGGAAAAGGTGAAGGGGAGGGGGGATCAGACGCTGCCGCCTCGCCCTGGTGAGTAGCGGGGCTCGGTTCCGCTCCCGAACCTCCTCCTCGTGGCGGGGGAGAGAGCGCCTAGAGAGCAGCGGGGTGGGCTTGACCGTGTCGGCGCCTGCCGCCAAGCGGGGAGGGCCGGTCGGTGGCTATCACTGCCGCCTTCTCGCCCTGGGATCCGAGGGAGGAAGCGCCGGGTCGCCTCAGCGCCGTAACTACCACAGCGCCCCGTAGCGTTGGCTTGTGGTGCGTCAGTTCCCTCTCAGGCCCCCTGCCGGCCTCTTGCTCTTCCCGAGGAGAGCCGCACTCGGGAGTTCCGGTTTTCTGTGCCGCTTTCCTCGCTGAAAGGGTGGCCGGTGGTACTGGGCGATTCCCCGGAGTAACGGCGTAGGAGAGAACGGGCGAGGCTCTCGTTCCTTGGCCACCATAGATAACGCGCGGGTGGCCGAAGCCTGGCCCGAAGCAACGTGTCGAAGAGAGCTTGTTTGAGAGATGACACACAAGACCGTTTCGTGTCTTTGGCGCACAATCCAAATAGACCCGCCTCCCCCCATCTTGTAGTGATAAAAACAGTAATACACGGAAGTAAAAATCGTCCATTATCTGGCTCTTTATGGTGTCATAAAACCTGGCACGTAGCCACCTTGTTACTAATGGTAGTACTGGACCTGGGTCGTTCTGCTCCAGTGCCTTGAAGATAATGGGGACCACCAGGAGCATTTTTTTTAAACGAGCCCAGTACCTTTGGAACTGAGTTCTTCCTCAGGGGCACTCTTGAACAATTAATTTCTACCTGGTATCTGTACACTGTTACAAAGCCTTTAAGGAAGAGCTTTGTTCGCATTGGCCTCATAAAATACCTTTTTCTTGAGCACCTGGAGGCCCTACCTTAAAGATAAATGACAGGCTGGGTGGGACATCTTCCTTTTGGAAACTGGAATGGAAAAGGTTTCTTCCTTAATGCACCTTAGAAGCAAGTCTGATACCTTAAGCCTACATTAAGTTTGCAACAGGGTGGATTTGATTTAAATCACTACTCGGAAAGACTCGATTTAATCACGTGACACCCCCCCCCCTTGCACTCTTCCTCACTATAAGCTTAATACATATTTTACACAACTCAAGTGTTACCAAAGACTCATTCTTGCTGGTATAATGTTAATATTTACAACAAGATGAAGGTTTCATTTTCAGAATAACTTTTCAGATTAGTTTTACAGTTATATATATAAAAAAATACTGATTTGGTTATACTATTAGAAACACATCATAGATAGTTCACCTCACAATAATTTCATAATTATCTATCTCCAGTTTAATAGGTCAATCATTCATATTTGGACAACTTTTCTGCTGTACTTTATTGGAAGGAGAAAAATAATCATTACCTTAATAACAATTTAAATAGTTTTATTTAACTAAAACAATAACATTATAGCATATGTATTCTTGTATTTGCTTAAACATCCATGTTTGTTTACTGATGTGGTTAAACAAAATATATATTTTTTAAAAACGTAGACTATCACACATTAAAAAATTAAAACTCACTCATCTTCATCTTCTTGTCTGTTCATAATCTGGAAAAGAAAAACAAGCTTTCCTGCTTTATCGGATCCCAAACAATTTCTCAATTTAGAATGAATGAGTCTAAAGGAAGATAATATACTCTCTACACCAGCAGAAGAAGCTACTGCTGTTAAAAGTGAAATCATTACTTCAACAGTCTAAATCCAAGTGCTTAAGTGACTTCCACCAGTTCACTGGTGTGACTTTCTTTAAAACATCAGCAAACATATATTATTTGAATGGTTCCCCCTTAGCTCTGAAGTTTATTATAGTTAGCATTACAAATGGATGATTTCTGGATACCCATGTTATAGCTAACTCCTCTTCCTCAGCGCTTAAGGTTTGACCCTGGTACTGGATATTGACAATATTTGTGAGAAAATGAGATGGAGACAGTGCTTGTCCCATTCGTTTTTTTAATGCTTGTAATTTAATTCTGTCAGTGTGTAGTTCTGTTTTTAAGTGCTCACTCTGTTCCTTCCAAATTTCAACAGCATCAGCAATAAAACAGCTATTATTCTGTATTTTGTTTAAAGCTTCAGAAATGGGTTTCAGTATCCTCAGTGTATGTTCAACATTTCTCTTAAGCCCAATGTTGAGGATTTTGGCCATACAGTGCCATCTATTTTTTCTCGATTTTGTTCACAAACTGTCATCAGAATAGGCCAGTTCTTGATATACTGCTCAAAACAGTCCACTACAGAGTTCCATCTAACATCTTGTGGGAGCGTTAGCTTGGTTCCACCCATTCTTTTCAGAGCTGCTGCTGCTGCAAAATGATTGTTACAGAAGTATTTAGCAATTTCAACGACATTAGTCTTTATTTCTGGAACACTGAAGTCTTTGGGTAGGAGGTGCAGCAAATGAGCACTGCAACCATATGTGATTAGCTTCCTGCTCTTCTAAATTTCTTATCTGGGATACATTTGCAGCATTGTCTGTGACCAAGCTGCGTACTAGACATTTGAATTTTTGTTCACATGCTATTATAGCTTTTGCTGCCACTTCTTGTAAGTATTCTGCTGTGTGTGCATTTCCTGACGTATCAGTTGTTTCTGCAAGGAAGACATTCCCTTCTTCTGTTGTTATACAAGCACATACAACAGGATCATTGTGGACATTGCTCCACCCATAAAGACTTAGGTTAACAATTTTACCATCAGCAGTTGCACATTGCTCCATTTCTCTGTCAAACACTTTATCCAGCAGTTTCCCTGCAACATCTGCTCTGCTGGGTGGACTGTATCCTGTCTCAGTGGCTGAACCATATTAATGAAGTGTGGGTTTTCAATCAGATGGAAAGAAGCGTTTGTCGTGTAAACAAACTGGGCAATTTCTTCATCAATTAACTCTTTTTCTAATCTGCTGGTTTTCATCACAAACTTATCTATGGTGGTTCCTGGATGGTCGGCTTTTTTCTTTCTTTTAGGTGATATACTATATATGATGGGACTGAAACACAAACACTATCCTGGACAGATAACTCAGAAACTGTAACTCTGAAACTGTAAACAGGAAGATGGTGATCTTGAAGGTGGAGAGTTTCCAGAATCCTTTATGTTGATGATGGATTCCCATAAACAAAAAAGTCAATGCTGTTATTTTATTATTCATACCATTTCTGCTTATTTAGTATTACTCGTTGTATTCACTGTCACTCAGTACTGCCCCAAAAAGGAATATTTGCTTGTTTCAACTCTTTATTTCTTCATAACAACTGTATCAAAATGACAGTAACGTGCAGTAATAATAATAACAAATATAATTTTGCTCAAACATGACAGTTCCTCAAGGCAGTCTTTAAGAAATATGATGAAATCAAAACGTTTACCAACCTGAAGATCCTGCCTGTTCAAACATGTTCCTTTTGTCATCTTCATCACAGCACTTCTCATGATGTTGTTTCATTCGGGCCACCAGGCCTTGCATTTCTTTGTTGCAGTGTTTGCATTTTGCATACATGCCTGCCTTACCCATAGGTAGAGGAACTTCATTAAAATATTCCCAAACTGGGTCTCTTACGGCCTGCTGCCATTACAGTAATACCTTGGATTGCAAGTAACTTGGTCTGAGAGCATTTTGCAAGACAAGCAAAAAATTTTAAAATTTGATAAACTTGATAAACGAGCAAGGTCTTGCAAGACAAGTAGGGATGTAACCGCTCGCCTCGAGCGGGCCGAAATAGGCCCTGCTCACGCCTGCCAGAGACTCGCTTTGATATAAGAGTGTTTTGGATTACAAGCACGTTTCCGGAACGAATTATGCTCTCAATCCAAGGTATTACTGTATAGGTTTTCTCCTTCAGGCAGTACACACAAAGATCCAAAGACTTGTGGAGTATTCTACTCAAAAGGTTTCACTTTCGTTTTTACTGCTTGCCCCTCCCTCCTCACACTTCGCTTCTTGTGCAGATCTATTCCACTCCCAACAATCTTCTATTCATTGAATTTTTTTGAAATTTAGCACTTAAGAGGTAAGGGGTTGATTTTGTGTACATAGATTTGCAAAGGAACAATGGGGTTAAGGTCTTTTTCTCAACTCTGTATGTTTATTTTATAACATTTTTGCTGTGAAGAAGAGGCATGTGATCTCTGCAGACATAAATTCAGTTTTGAGAACTGTTAAACCAAGCATCTGTGATAATATCTTCTAGATAGAAAAATTGCCCAATAATCTTCCAGAAACCTCTGAAAGAGCATGACATTGTGAATGGATGAATGGAATTAATTTACCCAAAAAAATTAAATATTATATGAATACCGGTATATAGCCGCATGCTACATAATTAAAAACTACTAATCCTTATTTCATGATGAATAACCTTTGGACTATAATGTATCTTAAATAGAAAACTATCTTTAGATAAAATTTTCCTCAAAAAGCATTTTATTTAAAAAAAATCCAATTTAAATTAAAAAAATCAATTTAAAATTTAAAAATCCATTTTTTAATTTTTAAAAAAATAATCATAGATTTTTATCTCCCCTGGTTTGCAATCTTCTACATGCTTACCTTAGAGCAGGGATGGGGAACCTCAGACCTGGGGGCAAAATTTAGCTCTCCAGGATCTCCAGATGTTCATGCCCCCTTTCCCTGGCCTCGCCCTCTTTCTTACAACCACAAATCATTGGTATTTTACTGAGTTTTGTGGAGCTTTCCCCCTATTCTAAAAGGTTGAAATGCCTCCCCTAAGGCTTAGTTACTAGCTTTAAGAGCTCTAGGGTGCAATCCTGTGCTTGTTTAGTCAGAAAAAAGCAGGGTTACAAAAAATCATGATTTTTTGCAACAACAACAACAAAAAAATCAATGTTTTTTATTTAAATCAATCATTATTTTTTATTTTATCAATTCCTCCCCCCCCAAATTTTTTAGTAAAATTGATTTCAAAGTTTCAGGCAACCACATTTACAAATAGCCTACGCTTAATAGTTAAGAACACCAAATTATGCAGAAAACATTAATCAGAACAGGTTTTGTTTAATAGAGTATTTTTGCATATTTAAAGCGATCTCAGCAGTAATTATTTGTCATACACTGCATGTTACTTACGTTAATCACTTTCACTTAATTTTTCCTTCACTTTCCTTTTTGATTTTGATTCATGGCTTTAAACAAAAAAACTAATTTGGCAGCTTTGTCTAAGCCTAAACGATTTCGCAGTTTTGATTGTACCAATCCAAATGATGAAAACATTCTTTCTACATCTGCTGTGGAGGCAGTTGCAGTGTGCAACTGTTCTGTGACATCGATCACCTCCTGATGCAGTTTGTCCCAGGGTTGCAATGATTTAAATCAATGATTAAATCATCAATAAAAATTGATGTTTTCGATTTTTTGCAACCCTGTCGTGTAGGTAGCCTAGTTCTGATTAATGTTTTCTGTATAATTTAGTGTTCTTAACTATTAAGTGTAGGCTATTTGTACATGTGGTTGCCTGAAACTTTGAAATTAATTTTACTAAAAAAAATTGGGGGGGAATTGACTAAATCAAAAAAATCATTGATTTAAATAAAAAACATTGATTTTTAATATATATTTTTTTGCATACAATTTATTTATTTATTATATTTATATCCCACCTTTTTTTCCTTTTGCAAGGAACCCAAGGTGGCTTACATAATCCTCCTCTCCATTGTATCCTCACAACAACCCTGTGAGGTAGGTTAGGCTGAGAGTCAGTGACTGGCCCAAAGTCACCCAGTGAGCTTCATGGCTGAGTGGGGACTAGAACCTGGCTTTCCCAAGTCCCAGTCCAATACTCAAACTGCTATGCCACACTGGCTCTCAAGGATAGCTCCTATAAAGCTCAGAATAAAAGCTGCAATGGAAAAGGAGCCCCACTGGCATAGGAGTTGTTTTTTTTTTTGCAACCCTGATTCATGATTTTTTGCAACCCTGGTTTGTCGTGCTGTAAAGTCCACCATTCCAGAGGCTGGACTGAATTGATGATGTTTTTGCTGAACATATACAGAGAAAATGGCTTGGCTTTAGCTTTGTACTTAGGACTGGAACTATATTTGGATGGTTTTCATTAGCACCGTCCATCCCCAAGTCATACTCCTCTTCTGTTAAGTTTTTGCCCATGACAGATGGAGTCATAATGTTAGCCAGATAGTGAGCTGGTGTTAGTGTTTGCTTGAAACGGGTTTGTAGATTGCTTTGATCATTTGCAGTCAATACTCCGCAAGCTGTCAGATCTTCCAACAGTTGCTTCAAAATATCAGCTGCCCTACCAATACTCCACGAATCTCTCTGTAATTTGTCCAATGCCACAGCAATAGGTTTGAGCTTTTTAAGGAGATCTTCAGCATTTCTTTTGATTCCCAAGTTAGAGACCTTGTTTTTGATATCTGCATCGATCTTCTCTCGGTTTTCCTCACAGATTTGCATGATGATGGGCCAGTTTTTGATGTAGGCTTCTAAACAATTGTGGACAGTATTCCAGCGAACATCTTGTGGAATCGGCAGTGTTTTTGCTCCTGTTGTCCTGTAAGCAGCTGATGTGAAATGGTTGTTCCTGCAGTACTTTACAATAGCAACGACATGGTTCTTGACATTGGGAATATCCACATCTTTAGCTAATAGATGCATTAGATGGGCACTACATCCATATGTAATGAGGTTAAGGGTATCCTCTTTATCAAGTTCTTTCCTCAATTTTTTTTTACGTTGCCAGTATTATCAGTTACTAGGCTACCTACATGACAATGGAATTTTCCCCTGCAATCACGAATAGCCTTCCTTGCTACCTCTGTAAGGTATTCACTGGTATGAGCGTGTCCAGATGTGGTATCTGTCAAATAAGTGGTTTGATCGGAAGTTGTTACTGATGCACACACTACAGGTTCATTGTGAACATTGCTCCACCCATCCAGACTCAGACTGTCTTATTTTTTAGGTCTTTCCCAGACTCTTGCAGTTGTTTATCATAAACTTCATCCAGTAATTTGTTGCCAATGTCATTTCTGTTAGGTGGACTGTAGGCTGGCCTTAACATCTCTATTGCTAATTTGTACTCTGGATGTTCCACAGCTCTGAATGGAGTATTCGTTGCGTATATACTGTGGGCAATTTGAATATCCAGTGCATTTTTTTTGGTCCTTCCTTGTCTTTATAACATAGGGGTCTAAAGTAGATCTTTTCGCCGTTGGTGATGAAGAAGCAGTGACACTTCTTTTCAAACTTTCATAACGACTAGATTGCGATGCAACTGAATTCAGTGATGGAGTTGGAGACGTGAGACTCCTTGAACTGCTAGGCCTAGATGAAATGTTTGAATGAGGGTGAGGGCTCTCTTCTACCTCTATGGCTGTTGGATTTAGATCCACATCATCCACATCAGCAAAATCTAAATTTAAAAAATGGTGCTATAGTAAAATAGGTAGTGTAATAGTTTCTACAACAGTGTTTGACAACTTTCATGATTTTACTTCCTTTAACTTTGCTATTACACTACACATCAATTTAATTTAAAAGTTTTAATGCTGTTTGAGTTTGACATTGTATTTTTTTACAGTAAATAATTTAAAAACTAATGTTAGGTTCCTTGCAGGCAGTTATTGTTAAGGTATTAAAGTAATACATTAAATGAAAATTTGAAAAAAAAATCAACTTTACATTAATTTCACAAGTTTTTTACCTTCTATAAAATAAACATCATAACTTTTTACAGCTCGCACTCGCAGCAGTAAACTAGATTTGCCTACCTTCATTTTCTGATTCTTCTTCATTCATCAGTTCAGGTTCCTCTTGCTGTGTTGTTGAGTCTGTAGTACATTTGACACTCCTCTGTATGTGATCCTTCAAGCGAGCTACTAGTCCTTGCATTTCCTTGCCACAGCTTTTGCATTTTGCTCTCACACCCTTATTTTTCTCTGATGGAGGAAGTTCTATAAACCATATCCATACAGGATCTTTCCTGCAGCCACCTCTAGTTGACATTATGCTTCTTCTGTCTGGTGGTTTGGCTCCTGTTCAGTAAGAGCTCTCTGCCTGACTTGTTTTGTTGTGGTCTGCTTGCAAGTACAGTAACTTCCTGCCCTGCCTGCAGAGGGAATTCCCCTGTCTCACTTTCAGTTTCATTTTAACTTTCAGCTTGTGCTTTTTGAAAATTTTCATTTATCGTTACTACAGTGCAGCGAATATTACTCAATTTATTTTTTAATTTAATTTAAATCAATGGTTTTTATTGATGATTTAATCATTGATTTAAATCATTCTGATTTAAATCATTGCAACCCTGGAAAAAAGTCCTACATCTCCCAGCATTTCCCAGTTGTAGGACGTTTTTCTGCATAAACATGCATTGGAGTGTATCATTAAGCTACAACATGCTGGCATTTTGGGCCCCATCACACAGGCCTGTGGCTTACACTGGCTCAGCTTGTCTGAGCGTGGAAAGCTAAGCAGGGTCAGGCCTGGTTATTACTTGGATGGGAGACCCCTCCTCTAGTTTCCTGCATTGAGCAGGGGGTTGGACTTGATAGCCTTGTAGGCTCCTTCCAACTCTGATCTATGAAATCTATCCCTTTTGCCTTTGGCCCTGGCCCCCTTTGCAGAGAGCTGCTCCAAAATTAAATTTGGCCCTCTGGTTAAAAGAACTTCCCTACCCCTACCTTAGAGTAAGTCCTGTTGAACCCAGTGTGATTTACCTCTGAGCAGATAGGGGAGAGACACTTCAGCCCTGCTCAGCCACAGTAGCTGGAGAAACTGAGCCCCATTCTAAAAGACTTAACTCATTCACTGTAAGGGCCTGACAGGATATGTTAAATATATATGAGCCATTCACATTGCACAGTTATTATGCAAAATAATCATAATCTATGAGGGAGTAGTTATTTATGTGACACTTTTTCTTTTTAAGTATTACAGGTTGTATATACCAAATAGTTCAAACAACTGGGTTGGATGGAAAAAACCTGCTGAAATTGCTTCCAGTTTCTAAACCTTTAGGAAATTTTGTGCCCTTCATTCAACCTCCAGTCATACCCGAGAGAACGAAAGGAAATGTCTCAATATCTGGTCATGGTAATTTGAAGGATCTGTTCAATAAAACCTCTGAACACAAAACAGCTACGCCTGGAAAATTAATTTTGCCACAGCCATTGGGTCAAGTGGAAAAGGGGAATGTTGCCTCTGTTGTAGAAGAGAATCTAATTACACCAAAAGTTTCTAGCGTTCAGAGTAACTTTCATTCAGCTGATAGATCATCTTTAAAAAAGGATGCTACCCCAGTTTGTTCAGATAAGAACAATGCAGAATATGTACTTGTGAATACAAAAAATCTTCCTGTTACTGTGAAATCTCCAGTACTGCCTTCTGGACATCACCTCCAAATACCAGCTGATGCGGTAGTTAAATCTGTTCCTGCTTCTTTCTTGCCACCATCAGTTCAACAGAAGATACTGGCAGTGGCAGCCTCAAATGCCTCTGGGGCATGTGAAGTAACAAACACACCAACTGTTATTTATGTGTCACCTGTAAATACAGTGAAAACTGCTGCTTCTAAACCATTGCAAAATATATGTCCAAAACCAGTTGCAGAAGTATCAAAATCTTTAGTACTGACAATGCCACAAATAGCAGTCAATAATTCTGCCCTAGATGTGGCAACATCTGATAGCAAGAAAAAGGAGGCAGCTCCTATGAAATGGGTTGTCCAGGAAAGCCCAAAGTCATCAGCATCTTGCCTTGTTCCTGTAAAGTCATCAAATAACATGGCATCAAATATCTTAAAAACGTTGGTTGATATGAAGAATGTGAAAAACAACCCTGCCAGTATTCTGCCTGCCTGTTCTAACAGTCTGAGTGAAAGCCAAGCAAAAATGACTTCTATAAAAGATAATGCCCTGGTGATGTACAACGGGAAAGTGTATTTACTGACTAAGAAAGACTCCAGTGTGGTGTCAGCAAACAGACATGACGAACAAGCATCACCCAGTGCTGAAATGCACTTCAGAAAACAAACATCACAATTAATTAGTTCAGCTGTAGATAGTACAATAACCAATCAAGTTGTCAATTTAGTGTTATCAAAAAGGAAAATGATTGCATCTAATGTAAAAGATCCAAAATCCAGTGAGTGCATGAGACCTTGCCCACAGTCCGGAGTGAACAAGGGTTTAAAACCTGCATCCACTTTTTTTGCCCCACCACATGGGAATCTGCAAATAAACAGTACCAGCCAGCATGAGGCAGTGTCCCCATCAGGAAACATTCCAGTGGGAATGAATGTTGCTCAAAAATCAATCACAAAAGAAAATACCCGTAACATCATACAGAAAACTCTTTCTCCTAAAGCAGCTGCTGCTTTATTACCAGCTACAGTACATGATGCTTCTAAAGAGGACGAGCAAAAGGTAACTCTTACTAGAGCAAATTGTACCAATGTGCCTTCAGTATGAAGTTTCAAGTGTCTTAAATCAGTATTTAGCCAATAAGCACGCTGCTAAAAACAAATGAATTAATTGTTTTGATTCCTAACTGGCAACCAAAGGGACAGGATCTTACTAGCAGAGCAAATGAGGGTATTTAAAACAGAAAACCTTTGTGAAACTGGCTTCATTGTCTCCTGTCTGCCACTGGAGGAAACACACACACACACACACACACACACACACACACGGTATCTGTATAAGTTCCATCATACTGTAGTTCCCCAGCAACAAAAGGTCCCATGTGTTTTTATGCTTGACAGAAAAGGAAATGCTTTGTTGGAAATACTTTATTAATATTTACAGTTTCTGATACAGAGGCACTGCACAAATAGAACTACCATGTAAGCTATCAAGTAACGGGCTAGCCATACTGCCCCCCACCTCCCACAAGTAAGTTTGATCTTTGGTCCCAGGAGTCAAAGCTCTAGTAGGTTCACTAGCAGGCATGTGGTATAGAATTGTTTATTGTATTATAGTTGCACTGAAGAAGCAGGTTAAACGAAAAGAAATTGCCATTGGTGTGCTTTCCCTTGCACTTTCTTTATGCTACAACCCTTGCACTTTCTTTAAGCAACATAGCATTTGCATGTAGCAGTAGGTTTTAATGCTGCTGCTTATATTTGCATTCTATACTTAAAATATATTAACAAAACACAGTAGCTTTTATTTCTTGTAAGGCACCTTGATTACTGGTTTTAAAAACTGGATATTGTCCTGGTGTGGCTGCTTCAGGCTGAGTCCTGAGGCAGTATATAGGGCAAATGCATCTTGGAGTTCAGGTGCTCAGGCAAACAGTCCAATACAAGCATAATACAAGAAACAGGTTCTTAGCAAGAATCCAGGGATCAGCAGCATCAGAGATCAGTCCAAAGAAGCAAGGTCACAAAAGCTAGGGTACAAGGTACTGGGAGCTGGTACTGTTCCAGCAGCCCTCCCTGCCTAGGACTGAGGTTTATAAGCTGAAGCTTCCAGAACCCCACCCAGGACTCAGTTGCAGCACATCAGAGGCTTCTGGAAGAAGTCCTCCATGTAAGGAGGGCTCTACTCACAAGGAGTCCTTTACTCATGAGGAGTCTGCCTTTGCAAATGGGCACTCTTCCTCACGGGTTGTTCTGACTTTCCTCTTGAGATGCAGCCATTCTCGGGGGCTAGGTGGTCACAGCCTCTGTCTCAAAGGTGGAATTCCCCTCCTCTTGTGGGGATGGACCTGTGGCCATCTCCCTTAAGGGCCCAGGCTCCCCTTGGTCTTATGGGCTGCTCCTCAGTGTTTGTCCCTGGGAGCAATAGCACCGCCTCTGAAGAAGATTCCTCTAGCAGAAGCATGACAGATATAAGTACCGGTAATTTAAATAAATAAACTGACAATATTAAAAATTAATAATTTATTTCTTTAAATGTTTTTATACTACTCTTCCACAATGTTCAAATTGGTTTACACTAAAAACATAAAATATAAGCAAATATATATATTGGAATTAACTATTTTGTTTTGTTCATACAGGCAATTTAATTCCCTTTAAAAATATTGTATGTCCTTGTTTCCCATTGTTAACATGGTAGTAAATTGACTTGCTTACCGTATTTTGAATCAATACACATTGACACTGCAGTAATTCACAACATTGGTTCTACTTTCATAGAGGGAGAGGGGACTTGATGACTTATTAGCGTGCTAGCTGTAAACATTCTATGGAACTATACATATGTAAAGCTTTGTGAACAATAATCGTGATCTGGCAAATTTATATGCTGAATATTTACAATTTCAGATTGAGAAGATCTCATCAGGAATGGCTATTCAGATCAAACATAGGAAAGAGCAACACAGAAAACAGTATCTTGAGTTGAGAAAGAAATTTGGTCTCTCTAAAGAGGAGAAAGTATATCTGAGGAGAATTCCTTTATCAGTTTCTCTTACAAGATCAGAAGCAACTGTGTGTTCCAGCAATGTACAGATGAGTGACTCTTGCAACTTGCTGCAGGAAGTACCTATTAAACCTGAACCTGGAGAAGAAGAAAGGGTATCTGAAATGTTTATATACATACTACATTTATACCATATAGTTATTAGAATTCTATTGGCAATCATCTATATTGTTAAGTGCTAAAGGTGATGGAGCCTCTCACAATGATTGGCTGAACTATTGTGATGTCATGAAAAGTTTTCAAACATTTTAACTGCTAAGCAAACAGAGCTGTGTGGACCATGAATGAAGTTGAAGACTAGAAAATGAGTGGAAGCGGTTGCTGAAGGCAGGGGAATGAGGAGAAAGAGTATGCTGAGAAATAAAATAGGAACCTGGGAGAACAATAGATGGAGTAAAGGGGGCTGAGGAAAAAGTGTAAAGGAGAGGAAGATTCAGTGAGAAAGGATATGGTGGAAAACCTTGACAGGGCAAGAGGACACTTGGTGTTCTCCAAAATAGCACTTGAAGATACTGAGTTGGATGTAAACCGTTGAACTTCGGTTCCATTGAAATCAGTGGGCCAAGTTAGAAATGGCTTGAAATTAATGGGACTTAAGTTCATCTAACTTAAGACCAGAAGTCTGCTTGTGCAATGTTGGATTTAACCCTTAGTCTGGATAAAGCACATTACCTGTAGAAGTATTTTGATTTGTCAGATGTATATTAAAAGAGGCAGGAAACTGGTAGATGTTCAATATATTATAAGAACATAGGACTACTTGCCCGTATGATCCTGTATTGTTTGCTGCTGATGCCAGGGCTTGAACCTTCTTCATGCAAAGCATGTGCTCTGCCACTGAGCTATGATTTCCTCTCTGATTTTGAAAGTGAATGGGAGTGAAGGAAAGAATAACACTGAAATTTTTAAATATATGTTTCAGTAGGACATATTCCTTGATGCTAGATTAATATTTTCAAGCAATTCTAGTCCCTGTTTCTTTTATGGATTCTGAAATCCCCTGCCAACCATCTTTTTCTAACATCTTGCCTGATAGAGATTTGGAGATCTCAAAGCTTGCACATTTTTTATCATCATTGAATTGTCCTAATAAAGGTATTATACATGGATTCTAGATTTCTTCTTATGGCCAACATGGCTTGCCTTTGTTTCTTAAAAGATTTCAGTCAGCTATAGAGGTTTAAATGATCCCAAGGCAAGGAACACACTGGTGGCAAGTGAAGTAATTAGAGTAGTTAAAGTTCTAAACATAAAATAATTTTCCATTAATAATTTTCCTAAATAAAGAAACAAATTCAGCCCTTTAAATAGCTGTTATGAGGTTTCATTTGTTTTTAACCATGTGATTAATTTTTAATGCTGAAATAATACAATACTACCTATTGATTTGTTTTCTTGACACACAGATAATTGGAGAACAGAAAGAAGAGAATATAAAGAGAGAGACAAAAACACCACCAATATTAGCAAAGAGGAGGAAAACCGAAGCCAAAACTACACTGAATCCAAATTTGGAATATCCCAACTCTTATTCAGTAATGGATAACCAGAGTAGCCCTTGCAGACAAGTTGTATCACAGCAAGAAAATCCTACAAGCTTTCTGCAGTTCTCCCAGAGAGTGGATTCTGACCCTACTCCTTGTGTTCAAAGTAATGAAGAGGACAACATTTTGACCTCCACTTCACCCTGCTGTGAAAATGAAACGTCTCTTAGTGAAGGTTCTTTCAGAGAGGATATTTTTTCATTCAGCCCCCCAGACTTGGAAGAAACAATAAGAGATGAAAAAATAACAAGGCTTAAACGTCTGCTGAGGGAACAAGAGGCAGCACTAGAGGAAATTCGTAAAAAAATGCAGCAGACTTAACAAATATAGTCCTTACTCAGCCCAAAATTCTGCTGCGACCCCTTTCGTTCTGTGACTTGCTAAAAGGATTCCTGTTGACTTTTATATTTAAAGCTAACAAAACATCATCTACTTTTCTGATGTTTACATGGTATTAATGGGTGAACCCCAGTGTCAAGGAGTATGCAAACCTAAAATCTTATTCAGAAGAATATAGCTTGCAGGAAATGTTTTTTTTATTATTTCAGTATGTCCTCTCCAGTATGTCCCTCAGTATCCTGACATATCTCAGTATGTCCAAAAAAATATTTTTGCTGATAAGTTCCTTAGAATGAAAAGTACATGGAATTTTTCAATTGTAGATTTTCTTAAAAGCACGCTGCTTGTGTGATAACGAAGGAAATGAACTAACCTAAACTTGATTTAGAAATACTTACTTCGTTAGTATTTAACTGTTATTTGAATTGGGTAACTTTGTTTCAAAACTGAAATAAAAACAAAAGTTAATAAAAATGGTATAACAGTATAGAATTCCTCAAAGTAATTTAGTGATAAACCGTTTATTATTGGGTTTCCTCAAACCTGCTGAAAAACTCATACTCTATTGTTTTAACTTCTTAACTCTTACTTTTCATCAGAATGTAACAGGTATTAGAAAATGTGGGACCTGCAGTAAAATGTGTGGAGGAGCTAGCTGCAGGGTGTCTTTGGTCACCTTACTTCACCTGCAGCTCCTGATTTCAGACTGTTTCATCTCCCTCTTATCCAGGTAATATAAAGCTTGGGCCTGGACAAAGGTGTGAGCCGAAGAGCAAGAGCACATGGGCTCTTATCCTGCAGCTCTCAGCCAAGGTGGGAAGCCAGTGGGAGGCAGAGCACAAGATGCAGTGGCACACTGAAGGAGTTGGAATTGAGTACATCTGCTCCCCCCCACTTCCAAGGAGCTGTCACCACCAAACTCAATGAATGCACATCCCCCTGTAGACTGAATGTTTTTATGTGGGGTATTGTGGGTTCTGAGTGAGAGCAAGGAGTGCTGGGGGAGGGGTAGCTTTCAGCCCAAGCTCTGGTGAGAGCTGAGTTGGGGGACCGTAGCCAAGGTGAGGGCATGGTTTCTGCCTTTGAGTGCACTGCTGATATGCTTGGTGGGTGGGTTTTTAAGATTGTGCCCTTGTGGCCATAACTATTTTTAATTGAACTTTTAACATGTGCCCGGGAAATTCACTGGATAGCCTGGGGAGGAATGGGGCTGCCCCCATAAGTGGTTATGGGTAGGGGGAGGTATGGTGTTGTGGGATTAACAGGCTAGCTGAGGAGAAGAGGGGTTAGACACCTTATTCCCTCTTCTGGCTCTTCCCCCAACCAGATGGTTCTTGGCTGCCTTACCAACTTGCCCTCAGGTCTGATGGTGTTGCTGCTGAATGCCAGTCCAGTCCAAAATAAAATCTCCCTCATTCACAATTTAATTGTGAGAAGGGCTGACTTGGTGTGCATTACTGAAACCTGGGTGGGGGAATGGGGAGGGGTTAGTCTCTCCCAGCTTTGCCCTCCTGGTTATTTGGTGCAGCACCAACACCGACTTGAGGGTCGGGGAGCAGGGGTTGCTGTTGTCTACAGAAATTCTAGCTCCCTCGTTAGGCTTCCTTTTTATTCGAATGCTAATCTTGAGTGTTTGTATCTTACATTGGGTACCTGGGACAGGTTAGAGATTCTGCTGGTGTACCGCCCACCCCACTACCCATCAGTCTTCCTGAAAGAGGTGGTTTCAGACTTGGTGTTGAGGACCCCTAGGATGATGGTTCTGGGGGATCTCAACTTCCATCGGCTGAGCCCATCGGATCCGGGGCATCTCAAGACTTCATGGCTGCCATGACAACCATGGGGTTGGCCCAACGCATGTAGGACACTCTTGATCTGGTTTTCTCGATTGGGTAGGAAGATAGTGATCTGAAAGTGGAGGAATTAACATCTATCCCCTTGTCATGGTTGAATTACTTCCTATTGGAATTTAGACTCTTGGCAGTCTTTCCTCTTTGCAAGGGTGGGGGACCCATTAAAATGGTCCACCATTGGAGGCCAATGGATTCCAAAGGGCTCTGGGGGATTTTCATGCTGGTATGGCTGGTGATCCTGTCGAATTCAGGATTACTTTGGAATTCAGAGCAGATTAGAGCAGCTGACATGATCGCTCCCAAGCACCCTCTTCCTCTGAGCAGAGCCCAGGCAGCTCCATGGTATACACCTGAACTGGGGGCAGCGAAGCAAGAGAAAAGACAGAATGCAGGTGGAGGAAGACTCATGCTGAGTCTGACCAAACAGGTTAGAGCTCGTTATCAAGCCTACACTGTGGTGGTGAGGGTGGCAAAGGAGGACTTCTTTTCCACCAGCATTGGATCTTCTCGGTGTCGTCCAGCTGAGCTTTACCAAATGGTTCATACCAGCACTTTGAATCGGGCCTGGAAATGGACTGGTAGCCACTGCAGATGAGAAAGTACTGGCATAATATGATCATGTTGGCCAGTCCCCGTTAACAATCTCACTGCCCTATTTTGGGCCAGCTGAAGTTTCTGGACCGTTTCCAAAGGCAGTTCCACGTATAACGCATTGCAGTAATCCAGATGATTAATCAATTTGAGTTTCATTGGCACTAGCAGTAACATAACTGTATTCATGAAAAGCAGTTTTTAGCTTCTGTCTCTCTTGATTGATAACAGCATGTTTTTTCAATCTTTGTGTTGGATATGGAAGCTGGTGGCTCTCCAAAAAAGAAAGGATTCTGACTAAAAGTTCTTATAAAAAGGTTGGAACATTCATACCCCAGTCTTTTATTTCCTTATACGAAGAGGCTAAGGGCTGATTCGCATGTAACCCTGGTTTCCAGCTCTTGTCACAGGAGAGACAAGCCAGAATTCCAGCTTCAGAAGTCATGATAAACAACCCAGGGACTGTCCAGCTGGCAGAAGGAGCTAAGCAGGAGTGAACTGCAGGCATGAGCATGGCAACCCAGGGTTTAAAAAAAATCCTAGGTTGCTGTTGTGTGAGAACCAGGTGAAAATGTGTCCCAGAAGGGGGAGAGAACATCAGCAGTGTTGCAAGGAAACTCGTGTTGTTTAGCAAAGAATTATAAAGAGAAGATTCCTGTTTGTTACAGAAAGGCCACCACCAGAAAGTCTGAGAAAGTGGAAGAAGCTTCCAGGAAAGAATAATTCCGTTTACTCTTAAATAAGGTCCATAAATGGGAGCATTTTTCTCATACTCAGATCTCTCTCCAGTGCTAACTTCTCCATAAAGCTTCAGTCAGAGTTAATTTATAATGGGCTTCGCTACATGAGGCATTCTCATCACATGACTAACTCCAGGAACTTGTTCCAATCTCTGGAAGAAGTTGGATCTCCAAGTCAGCACGTGGAATTAGCTGACAGGAAAAGAATACATGTTTCAGCCACAGGAACAATTGAATTTACTACTTTGGGTCAAAAAAAGGGCATTGTTTGTTCCGGAACTGGATACAAATCTGATAAGTATTTCCCAATTAGCTCAAAATGGCTATGAAATGTGTTTTTCAGACAGCACATGTGTGATTTCACGTGAAGGGACAGTCTGCAAAAGGTGATTTGCAGAATTCTCTGTATGTTATAAATCCATTTGTAACACATGATGAGAGTGTGAAGTATGCAAATTGCAAACCCCATGATAATTGTGTGCATATTTTTCACAAACGTTTTGCGCATGCCAATTACAGAAGCCTCGAAAAGATGCAGGGTCTGTGTGAGGGCATGAAAATGAAACCTAATTATGTGGAATGTGAAGTATGCAGTAAGGCAGTCGCACAGAACTAACATTGAGAAACACAGTGATAGAGTGAGCACAAGAATATTTGAGCTAGTACACTCTGATGTTGCTGGGCCATTTGAAGAAAGCTATGGGGGAAATAGGTACTACATGACTCTCATTGATGACTTTTCTAGATTTGGATTTGTTCATCTTCTGAAGCATAAGTCTCAGGTACGAGAGAGATTTGAATCATTTGTGAAATGGGCTGGTAACACATTCAAACAATACCCCATAGGTGAATTGCTCACAGATGGTGAGGGAGAGTACATGAGTACAAAATTCAAGAAATTCTTGGAAAGTGAGGGCATTGGGCACAAAATTACAGCCCCAAACTCCCCATTTCAAAATGGCGTAGCTGAAAGAAGGAACAGAACGCTACAGGAAATGATGAGGGCTCAATTAGCTGACTCACAATTAAAAAACCATTTCTGGGGGGGATGCACTTTCAAACGCAAATTATCTGCTGAACAGATTACCTAACACCACAACTGGGAAAACTCCATATGAAATGTTTCATGGGAGGAAGCCAAAGGTAGCACACATAAGAATTTTTGGGTGCAAATGTTTTGTTCATATACAGGCTCAAAATAGAACAAAGCTGTCTCCCAGAAGCTTTGAATGTTTTCTGCTGGGGTATGATGCACAAACAAAAGGTTACAGGTTATGGTCAAAACACAGAAAGGTAATTCTAAGCAGAGATGTGATCTTTCACGAGCAAACACATGAAAAGAAACAGCTGGTGGAATTGCCAATGCATTCAATGGCTGAAACACAGCAGGAAGTTTTTGAAACAGAACAGGCCACTGGGCAGATATCTGGGGAACAGGAGGGAGGTGAACAATCTCTAAGGCGTTCAACCCGAGAATGTAAAACACCTGTTAGATATCAGGATGAATTCCAAAGTGGGAAAACTGTTGTACATAAAGCTCTCAAAATAGCTCAAATACTGTGCAACAGGGGACATGGTGGCAGATCTTTTCACAAAACCATTGCCTGTAGTAAGACACAGGAAGCTAATGACGGCGCTAGGCCTCATTGAGCAAATGTAAATATGTACTCAGCTAGTAAGGGGGATGTTGTGAGATGTATCACATTACCAGCTGTGGCACATTGTTTACACATGGAAGGGACAGAATGGCGGGGTAAACAGGTTTATTATGTGTCTCTAGAATCTCGTGTTTTCGCAGGGGTTACTAAAGTGTGAGAGCAATAAGAGCTAGTCACATGGTTTGTATGTTTTGATGACGTGTTAACTTGTTTTCTGTCTGAAGCCATTTTAGAGAGAAGCTGAACTGCTTTCTTTGTTCTTCATGGTGATGCTTGCTGGACTTGTTACTGCTACAATGTAACGTCTTTGCTGCAGTGGAGTGAGCTCAACTTACTCCACTCGATGTAATGCTTGCTATGCATTTATACTCTGCACATGGACTGTAACTAGGAATTGTATACTCTGTAGAACTTTACTTGCTAAGTGAATAAACAGGTAGAATTAGACCTGTGGTGTTTACAGAGTGTTTCCTGATTCCATGGATTAATCTGCAACGGAGAAGCTTTGCTGGTTCACTGGCACACACGCTGAACGCTGAAAGCGGGAGGTGAGATCTGGAAGATCTGTGTGTGGGATGTACAGGCGTCTGTTGGCACACAGACAAGGATTATAAATCTCCCAACCCGCACACACTCTGCTAAAGTCCAGTTCGAACACGGAGGGCACTGTTGCATAACATTGTGTAGTTCTGCCTTGAGGCAGCATCCAAATGACTTGCTTATATTTGTATCCAAACTTAATTTGAAATAAGTTAAAATATATAGTATAATTTTGAATTTTATTTCTCAGAAGAATCTAACAAGCTCCATTTCAAAATACGATATTTCTGTTTCCATCACTTGTAATAATGCAGTATAAGTACATGGTAATAACAAAGAAGTTTCTTTTTTGTTAACTTATATGCTCTTTGGACTAGAATAATTAAAAGAGATAGATGTGCAAAATAAGTAGATTTGACCAGTTTGTATTTTTTCTGAGAACCAATTTTTGTGATTTAGATGTCCAGGGCTGGATCCACATTACACTGTATATTGTCAGGTTAGCAGAACGGTGCTGCTATATTCATCTTCCGCAGTCACTACTCAGGGCATTCTCGTTAAATGTACTGCAGTCATCCAGGTTTGCCATCCCACACCTAACTCCATAGCAGTAGAACTGGGTGTTTATTTATTCTGTTTATACCCCGCTTTTTTTCCTGCAAGGAACCCAAGGCGGCTTACATAATCCTCCTCTCCATTTTATCCTCACAACAACCCTGTGAGGTAGGTTAGGCTGAGAGTCAGTGGCTGGCCCAAAGTCACCCAGTGAGTTTCATGGCGGAGTGGGGACTAGAACCCGGATCTCCCGAGTCCCAGTCCAACACTCTCACCACTATGCAACACTGGCTTACACACACTCACTACGCCACAAGGGTGTTGCCTTGAACATGCAGGGGAAATGGCCCTTTAAGAGAAAGGAGTGTTGTTGTTTTTGTTAATCAGCTCTGTGGAGCGAGAGATTTTTTTAAAGAAAACCTCCTGTCCCATGCCTCCCCCCCTCCACAAAACAGAAGGAGCAAGGCCAGTGAAGAGAATGATTTACTTCTGAGTAGACATGCCTTTTGGCCAATTTATACCACCTTGTTCTTTTGTGGGGGGCCTTTAAGAGAAGGGGTTGTTTGTTTTGGTTGATCAGCTCTGTGAAGTTACAGAGATGCAAACTTACAAAGCAGCGAGCTTTTAAAAAAGGGGGGGAAGCTTTTCCTGCCCCATGCCCACCGCAGAACAACAAATGGCGGACATATCCCTTCCCCACCAGTTTGGGAGGCACACATCACGCCACATTCCCTCCGCCCCTTGAAAACTACTGGCTGATTCCAGTGACAACACTATCATGGCCACACCTCAGGCAGGCAATGATAGCACAACTTTAGCACACACTGGTCGTGTACTGTGGTAGTAAACCACAGTAACTGGGAAAAAACTTGATAAACCTAATCTGGGAAATTCCAGAAGGAGGAACGATTACGCAGGACTAGTGTGACGGGCACTGAAAGCTGTGTGCGCCAGTGTGCCCCACAAGTCACGGCAGCAATACAGTACTGCAATAAACCTTAGGTGAGGATCCAGCCCAGTCCTCAAGATTATTCTGGTAAGAATTATTTAAGTCTGTTTCCAAACTCAGTTTCAAACAGTTTGGGGGCATGCTACAGCAACAAGGACCCTAGTCTAGCTATTCAAGTGATAGGCATGAATCAGTCAATAAAAATTCAGTCACAGCTGTAAAATTCTGCAGGCTCTGAACTATCTAGCAACCAACATTTAAATAAGGTTAGTGGCCTTGCTTCAAGTCTTACCGATGCTGATTCTAACATGACAGACTGCAAGAAAGACATACGCATAACTAGGCTGAAATCCAGTCATTTCCACTGTGGAATTCAACATGTTTCCACAAGCTCATGGAGTTCTGCTGTGATGGGGTTTTGGAGTAAGAAAGGATGAATGAAGACAAACGTTTATTTGCAATAGGAAATATTTTATTAGTATGATGGGGTTAGGGTATCTTTGGAGAGCTATCAAAGCATATGTGTAAAAATAAATGGTACTGTAATGACGGATCCATGGTGAGTTTGGGCATACCCTGTGGAATTTCTGGGTGTGTTTTTTTTCTTTGATTCCCCACCTCCCCAATATCACAAACTGTCTTTAAAGCCCCCTGTGTTTCAAAAGGAATTTGTCCACAGTTAGGGGTGCTGCTTTGACAAACATAAGCTCAAAGCTACATTGGGCACATGGAATTAGGTGCACAGTAAAAATGACATTTCTGTTAAAAATGTATCTGGAATCATAATATTTCAAATGTAAGTTCCTGTTTTGTAAGACTGCACTGATCTGGTTTTGCTTTGTGTTTATAAAATGTGCTGTTCTGAGTTTCTGATCAGAACTTATAGCTGGGATCTCTCAGTCTGCTAGCTAAGTAACTACATAGTCAAGTTCCAGTGGTTATTGTTTCCAGTGCATACTGTAGGCACAATATACAGGAATTCTATTATGTCTACTTAATTTCTAATGAAATACAATCAAGTCCACTAATATTTTTTTTAAAAAATAAGCTGAACCCCTCCCCCCCACACACTTTTTTATGGCAGCTCCCATAGCTACTGTTTTTAGAAAGTTACAGGGGGCAATGATTTGGCTAAAATTGGAGGGAGTGGGGGTGCAGCTTGTGGATTTCATTAAGGGCCCCCTACCTCTTTCCCCATAATTGGAGCACCTTGATGCTGCCAGGCAGGTAAGTCTTCCTTTTCACTCAGCTTGCTATGCACCACACACGTGCTCTGCCCAGATCTGTACATCTACTTGCAGCTGCCGGGTTGCCTTAATGGACACATGGTTTTTCCCTAGTTGGCCATAGGGTTTTGCTTGTTCAGTGCTTTCTTCTGTGTAACTAGCTGTATTCTTGAAAGAGTATCAAGAGTGCCTAGTCTTGACAGTGGTGC
This sequence comes from Shinisaurus crocodilurus, assembly GCA_021292165.1. NCBI lineage: Eukaryota > Metazoa > Chordata > Lepidosauria > Squamata > Shinisauridae > Shinisaurus > Shinisaurus crocodilurus. Next base: position 224,116,063 of record CM037877.1, read on the forward strand.
CTGTTCCACCATTGGACTAGAAACAACAAGTTTCCCAATTCTTAAGTTTCAGTCAGGTGAGATTCCTGTACTCTTCCCAGCCTCAGTCCTTTTTTCAGCACACAGTGGAGAACAGCAAACAAAAATATGAAATTCCAACCCATCCAATAATGGTATATTTTAAAAAATATGCCAAAACATTCCCTAAAACCAATTCATATAGAATTTTTACAGCAGCAGTAGAGCAGGTGTAGTAGGAGCAGTTCAGCACTGTTCCAGTTCCAGACCCATCACCTCAATCATTAAATACCACTCTTCATTTCTTATGGAAGATACAACGTAAAGTAAGACTCCCAGCTTCATCTATATGCAGAATTCATGGAACTTGGTCAACGAACTTTAATTTGTAAATTTATTATTCAGTCTATAAAAACCTGTAAAGAAATGTTGCGGGCTACTATTGCCAATGTTACTTCACAGTCAGAATTGCAGTCCTTTGTGAGTTAATTGAAAACTCTTGTTACAGAAATAACAGACTTCCGTCACAGTCCTTCATTAATAAAAGTATTTTCATATAAAAAGACACCTTTTTACTGCTTGCATTGAAGGTGCCAATCTTAAAAGGAGGCACCTGTGGCTTACGCTGGCTCAACTTGTCTGAGTGTGGAAAGCTAAGCAGGGTCAGGCCTGGTTATTACTTGGATGGGAGACCCCTCCTCTAGTTTCCTGCATTGAGCAGCGGGTTGGACTTGATAGCCTTGTAGGCTCCTTCCAACTCTATAATCTATGAAAATATTTCTAGGCCTGTAGATCTGGTTGATGATCTATGAAATCTATGAAAATATTTCTAGGCCTGTAGATCTGGTTGATGACAATAGGACTACCAGGCATCTAGTAGTTAGTTGCATGTTAGATGTCAGAATTCCTGAGTTATCAGAAATAAGAACACAGTGTTTGAGCCAAGTCCCCTTCTTCTGCCAGATCAAATCATCCTCCAGTGAAAGGATACCTTTGGATCTAACTCCTACTCTTTTCTCTGTTTCATTCTCATATGTTTCCTGCAATTGGAATTCCTTGGCCATCTGCAAGAAGCTGCTGGTGTGTATAATAAAGATGGTGCCCATGCAGGAGTGCTTCTGTACGCAAGGAGATTTTCTGCAATAGGAAGAAATGGTGGAAAGGAAAGAATGAGGTTTGTCAGTTCTCCTAGTTCTGTTTCCACAGAGCTACAGCTAAGCCACATTAGACTGCTTTGCACAAGCAAACCCACACTAGATCCTGCTTCCCAGAAAAAGGAAAAATTGAAGGATCTCATGGGTATGAATACTACTGGCTCCTTTTTGATCCTATAGAAGTAACCAGAGGGATTTTGTTTAAACATTTAAACAGATACAAATACAGAGGTAGGAAAACCCTACGGAAAGAGTGAGAGGCAGCCAGCCAGCCATATACCACCTGCTGCAGCCAGACAGTCCCACTCCCAACACAGGACTACTGTCTATCATCCTACTATCTGCCCTGTGGGATCCCAGAAGAGAGAGGCAGAGCTTGCTCCAGCTGGACTGCCCCACTACTCTCACATGGCCATCTATCCCCATCTGCCCTGTGGAAAGGATCCTGATCACTTATTTTGTTTGTTGTGATTTTATTAATGATTGTTGACACTATTTGTAAGCTGCCCTGGATGGATTTGTATCCTGAAAAGCAAGATATAAATAATGGTAATAAATAAATAATACAAATTGTTAATCCAAAAAAGCTGGGGGGGGGGGGATAACAAAGAAATTCTGCAAAGTATTTTTTCCCATTACTGCACTAAAGTCAGCAATCTAGGGGACCCAGTAAAGCAGAGGTGGGGAACCTCCAGCCCGTGGGCCAAATCTGGCCCACCTGGAATCCCAATCTGGCCTTCTGGGGATCCCCAGATGGCCACGCCCTCTTTTCCCTGACTGCCAATAATTTCGTGGTTTCCCAGCTTCTGCACATTTCCCCCCCCCTTCCCCTGACCCCACTTTAAAAGGTTGAAATGCCTCTCCTAAGGCTTAGTTACTGGCAGTAAGAGCTCTAAGCTAAAATAGGCTGTTATTTTGGCTTCACCCCTTTTGCCTTTGGCCCCGCCCACCACTGGAAAGCAGCCCCTGAGACTTGTTCTGAAATTGAATTCAGTCCTTGGACTGAAAGGTTTTCCCACCCCTGCAGTGAAGTTTAATACACTGCTTTGCACTTTTATTAGCTCATAAACAAGAAACACACTGCCAGGCAATACTGTATTTTGCTATCCAGGCTGGAAAAAAATTCTGAAAGAGGTAATATCACAAGGCCAGCCTCTGAAAACAGAATCTACATGTGCCAAGAGCTCTCTTCTCCTTGTAACTCAGAAAGACATGGAGAAAATAACCAACATGGGCCAGCAACCATTTTGAATTCAGTCTACATTTTAATCCATATTCTGTCTAGTCATGGGCAGTCTTGGATGCTGAAGAGGAAGTTTACAGATCAAAAGCTGTCGATTTGTCTGGGGTGATTTTTGCCTCAAAAGATTTGCCACAGAAATTCAATCTATATTGGCCCATGAAGTATCTTCCTATTGTGCCATAAGAACTGAGTATCTGCCAAGTCTCTGGAGTACAAGATATTGAACAAAGAAACACTGATTTACCTGAAAGTCACGGATATAAGTAAGGAAAAAGCCAAGGAAAGAGAAAGCCAAAGACCATTCAGAGGCTGTGCTTATGATGTGGACGGCATAACCCTGTAAAAGACAAACAGATAGACAAACAATATAATTTAAGTACTTCGTTCTCAGTGGTGGAATACTATCTTTCTAATACTGAACTCAGGTGGTGAACGCTGACAGGAATGGAGCCAAGCCCCCGCCTTGGGCTAGATAGATATAAAATGGCCAGGCTCAAGGCTAGTAGCCATCTGCAAACCTGAGCCCCCTAGTGCCAAATAGCATATCAGAGGAACACCTCGGCAGCAGGGAGGGGAGGAAAGTTAAAATGCGTCCTTTTCCCCTTCCCACCTTCAGAAGCTTGCACAAGAGGCCTAAACAGCACTACTAAGCTCCTATTCCAGGTTGCCTGGAGTCCTGAACAGAAGCATTTACCTTAGGGCAGGGGTCGGCAACTTCCAGGGGTTGGGGGACACACACTGCCCTCCCAGACCCTACTGGGGCTGCACCCCTACCTCCCGCTGCTGCGCTGCCAAATTTGCTGTTGAAATTCGGCATGGTGGGGGGAGGCGGCAATTTTGCTTTAGAACAAAGCAAAAATCTCCTGGGAGACTTAGGTGGTGGGGTACATTGTGATGTTTTGTTAAGAGTCCCAATTATTTGTTTCTGACACCCCAAATCTCTATACAATATGCCAACCCTACCCTCAGCCCACTTTCAACATGGCAAATGAATTAGAAATTTATTTATTTATTTATTTATTCATTATATTTATACCCCGCCTTTTTTCCTGTAAGGAACCCAAGGTGGCTTACATAGTCCTCCTCCTCCTCTCTGTTTTATCCTCACAACAACCCTGTGAAGTAGGTTAGGCTGAGAGTCTGTGACTGGCCCAAAGTCACCCAGTGAGTTTCATGGCCGAGCGGGGACTAGAACCCGGATGTTCTCTACACCAAAATGCTCTATTTTAAGACCAGCCCTTTTAGATCTTAATTATTTGTTTGTTCTGATTCTAGCTTTGTAAATTAAGAGAAAACTGTTCTGAACCAAGGAGCTATTGCAAGTGGGTGCAGTCCTTATTGGCATGTCTGGTATTAAACTGAGCAGGATCTTTGCCATCGATACACCGCTGTCTGCGTTCATAAAGAATCATGACCACTAACTAAGTTCAGACTGTGTGTCACTCTATATTTTCTTATTTCTATGAGTACTCGGCATACAGCACAAACTACCCAAGAGCAAGTCACCTGCTTCCAGTGTAGGAGACTACTATCAATGTAGTACTAGATAATCCTGAGCTAGCTAACATAGTACTGGGTGCTCCCTGTTGTTATTAACCACCTTCAGGTTAGATGTGGATACATTTTTCACAGGATGGAAAAATATTTGCTTGTTTTTAAAAATATTTTCTGCTGTTCCCCGCCTCGATCTAGATGGAGAGGCAGGTAAGAAATAAATTTATTATTATTATTATTATTTATGGAAAGCGGGCTGAGCACAGATTTTGCCATAGCTGGAGGATATATAGCAGCCTTCCCCCACCTGTTGCCTTCCAAATGGGTTGGACTACAACTCCCAACATGCCCAGCCAGCATGGCCATGGTGGGTTCATCTGTGTGTAATTGAGAAGTAATCGAGCCAACTACGGACTGCAGCTGTATTACTGACTCCTCACCTTCCTTGCATGTGTCCTGGCAAAATGCTGCTGTGGCCTTTAGCTCTTGGGGAATTATTTATTTTATTTATTTCAAATATTTCTAGGCTGCCTTTTCAGGGCAGAAGCACCAAAAACGCACGTGAATGTGCATAGGCCTTTCGTAAAGTATACTACAATGCAGTGGACAAATTTCCTATGTGTCTCGTCTTCTCTTAATTCATCTTTTCTTTGAAGAAAAATTAAACTTACTTTCTCCTGGGGGTCCCAGTGCAGCTTCTGTATTAAACCCATTCCGAACAGGCCGCTGTATAAAATGACGGAAGAAATAAACACTTTGTAACAAGTTAAGGAATATCTGACATGTGGCAAGCAGCACCTGCATTTTACAATTATCCTCGCTTGCTCCCACATGGCACTGTGGTCGGGGAGGCTTCGCTGTGAAGCTGTGTACCCAGCTGGCACTTCCAGGAGCTGGCTGAGCCTGAGGTTGGGGCTCAGGTGGCTCCTGCAAGTACTGGCCGAGTGTGCTTTGCTCCTTTTAAGCCATTATTTATTTGAATCAGAGTTGTGCTTTAATTAAGGGTATACTTTTATGGAACAGCGCACAGTGACCATTTTCATTACGTTTCACCACAAAGGATACTACTCGCAATGCTCGATGCACACCACAGCAGAACTGTCAATCTGATCCAAAAAATGTCCTTCCCGTGAATTCCTGGTTGCATCTTGTAGGAAAGAATGGTCTGAACCAAAATGTAAATGGTTCCAATTCCAAATGTGAGGCAAGCTCCAATTACGTGCATGGAAAGTGAAGCACTTTTCTACAGAAAGGAAACATAGTTCAGATGACTTCAGATATCAGAGTTATATCTGAAAGTTTAAACAGTTGAAAACCAGTTACAAAATTGAACCATTGGAAGGAAGACTCCCAACTAGAACTCATGTATGCAAAAAATGTGACTTGATAGTGGACAGTTTTATCTGTGAACCAGCAGAAGAATGTAGATGTGCTTAATTATCAGAAGTTCTTTTTTTCTGATGAAGTGTAAATAGATTGCAACTCTGTGTGTCTTCTAAAGAACCTGTGCACCCTTGCTCAAAGCAGACAGTTTTATTTCCTGTGGCTCATGCTGGCTCAGCTTGTCTGAGCATGGAAAGCTAAGCAGGGTCAGGCCTGGTTGCCGGCCAGATGGGCGATTAATAAATGTAAACAAACAAATAAATAAATAACTTGGATGGGAGACCCCTCCTCTAGTTTCCTGCATTGAGCAGGGGGTGGGAATTATATATCGAACAGATGGAAAGCTTTTTAATCTCAGCAGGCTGAAAGCAAAAAGTAAGGTAATTACAACCTCTGTTGTGGAACTTCAGTATGCTGATGATAATGTGGTCTCCGCACATTCAGAGGATGATCTCCAAACTATCCCAAATGCTTTTGCAGAAGCATACGGAAAACTTGGTCTCTCACTTAACATAAAAAAAAACCAAAGTGCTTCATCAGCAAGTGCAAGCTAACCCTTTGGTGATGCCATCTATCCAGCTTGGCGGGACAATACTGGAAAATGTCGATCATTTTCTCTATCCTGGCAGCTATCTTTCTGTTACAGCTAACATCGACAGTGAAATCCAGCATCGTCTGAGCTCCGCAAGTGCCGCGTTTTCTCGAATGAAACAGAGTGTTCGAGGATCGGGATATTTGTAAGAAGACCAAAACACTGGTTTATGAAGCCATTGTATTACCAACTTTATTGTATGCCTGCGAAACATGGACTATCTATAAACGTCACCTCCAACTCCTTGAAAGATTTCATCAACGTTGCCTCCAGAAAATCCTGCTAATTACTTGGGAAGATAGGCGAACAAATGTCAGTGTACTGGAAGAAGCAAAGACTACTAGCATTGAAAAAATGATCCTTCAACGCCAACTTCAGTGGACCGGTCATGTTGTTCGAATGCCTGACTGCCGTCTCCCAAAGCAGTTACTTTATTCCCAACTCAAGGATGGAAAGCGGAATATCAGTGGTCAATATAAGAGGTTTAAAGATGTTCTTAAGGCTAATCTAAAAAAATGCAATATAAACATCAAAAACTGGGAAGCTCTGGCCCATGAACGATCTAACTGGAGGTTGGCCTTTCACAAAGGTTCTATGGACTTTGAAGAAGCTCGAGTGCAAGGTGAAAGGGAGAAACGTGCTAAGCGAAAAGCACGTCAAATGAATCCTTTACAAGACCATCTTCCATCTGGTAACCTGTGTCCTCACTGTGGGAAGCTGTGTGGATCTAGAATTGGCCTCCACAGTCACTTACGGACCCATCGCTAGAGTCACAATTTTCTTTAGAATTCTCCTCCTTTTAAAATCTCCTTTTTGTAAATTTTCTTTTTTATCCTGGAAGACAATCTTACTCGGTCACAAGTGATCGCCTGACTGACTGACTGGACTCGATAGCCTTGTAGGCTCCTTCCAACTCTATCTATGAAATCTATGCAATCTATTAACTCCCCCCCCCCGTTATTTTTCCCTATGTACACACTTATACTTGGCTGCATGATGCCTACCTAGTTAAACAAAATCAATATGCAATAATCTTCATCCAAACTTTACTCTCAGACAAATTTTCAAATTAGTTCCTCCTTTTCTGGTCTTTTTGGTTTTTGCTGGCTTAGGTAAAATAAATATATTCTTCCCAACTGTTGATATAGCAAGATCAGCTACCTATTTATTTCTTACATTCATATCCCATCCTTCCTTCAAATTGGTATTACATTGTTCATTTATTTATAGCATTTCTACCCCACTCTTCAGCCAAAAGGAATCTAATTTATATCTTGCCTTTCCTCTAGGCAGCTCAAGGTGGCGTATGTACAGTTTCCAGGTAGCCTTTCACCAGGTACTGACCAGACAGGGTAAGCAAACTGGAAGATCCTGGTACAAATCGCCACTCAGCCATGGAGCTCAGCAGATGACCTCAGGACAGTCACTGACTGGGTTCAGACAACACTATAACCCGCACTCAAGGATTGAGTGTGGGTTGTCGTTGAACTGTGGGTTGTTGTTGAAACCTGAGTTATCGTGTTGTCTGAACCCAGCTGAGATAAGAAACCATGGTGAACAACCCACAGTTCACAACCCAACAACAAACTATTGGTTCGCTTCATGGGTTGTTCACAGTTAACAAGCCATGGCTTGTTAGAGCAGTTGGGTTCTGACGACACAATAACCCACACTTCAAGAACAACTCACAGTTCAACAACAACCCACACTCAACCCTTGAGTGTGGGTTATCATGCTGTCATAACCCAGTCACTGTCTCTCAGCCTAACCTACCTCACAGTGTGTTTGTGGCGGTAACAATGGAGAAGGAGACCATGTATGCCATCTTGAATTTCTTGGAGGAATGGAGGTTATAAACGTAATAAAGTAATAAATGACATTAAAAATAATAAGGGAGAAGCCCATATTCTTCAGTTATCACAGCTTCAGGATCAATTATGCAAAAAGCGACTTGGGAGCAAGTGTCCATTTCAAAAAGAAGCTTCTGTGCTTAAAAGATGAGGTAATCGTAACTGATAACTGAGATACCTGGAATGATACATTTGGAATTAACTCTGATATCTAGTAGTGATAACATATAGACCTCATAAGAAAAGAGAGGGAGAATTCCCAGTCTACAAAATGGACTTTAGTATGTAGCATTTTAGTAAGAGACATAGGTGACATTTGAGATGTGATACAAATTACTTTCCTCAAAATGAACATTAGTAGTTTGCTCCTAATAACCTAGGAGTCCAGAAAGTGAGATAGCACACCCAGCTACAGTCAGAATATCTGTTCCATTCAGTGTGAGCAGGCTGTATTCAAGAACTACCGTATGTTTTCTCCCCTTGCTCACTGTAGGTGGGACTTTTAACTCTTAAGTGCTACACTGCCACCCAGTGCTTCTGATGCAAACTATATCTGCTGCTAAATGATCAGGCCCTGACTGAGAATTGTAAAGCACCAAATGAGCAATCAAGGATACTGCCAGCAAGCTGCCTCGTTAACATACTGTTAATTAATCATAATAAGTGGGTGACTAAAAAAATAGCAACCTTTTCTCCAGTGTTTGTCAATGTGTGTCAAATTTTCTTCATGTGTGTCTCATTCATTGCCGCATAGATTAATTTTGTTAAACTGTTATTTTGGGAGTGATGTCAACTTTATTTTATATTTAACAACAGGCTTCCTTTGTTCCCATCATAAATTAATCTGCTTGTAACTATATTTGCAATCTGGTTTTTACTTCACATTGTTTTAATATTTTGATTGCCCATGTATCCATTTTTGATATGCAATATGTCCCAAACAAATAAACAAAACTATACGAATTATACAGGCCTGTGGCTTATGCTGGCTCAGCTTGTCTTAGTGTGGAAAGCTAAGCAGGGTCAAGCCTGGTTATTACTTGGATGGGAGACCCCTCCTCTAGTTTCCTGCATTGAGCAGGGGGTTGGACTCGATAGCCTTGTAGGCTCCTTCCAACTCTATGATCTATGAAATCTATGAATTGCTACTAAGTAAGTTGACCAAGGGCCACTGCTGGTGCATGGCAATCTTACAAGTGCTGTGTGCAGCAAACAAAGTTCAATAGAGAAGAGACACACACGGTAGCCATGTTAAGTCAGTTGCAGGAAAAACATCCAAGACTCTTGCAGCACCTTATAGACTAACAAATTTATTCTAGCATAAGCTTTTGTAGCCTATAGCCCACTTCATCAGATGTATGGACAGTGTTCACAAAAGCTTATGCTGGAATAAAATTGTTGATCTTTAAGGTGCCACATGACTCTTTATTGTCTTTTCATATGCATTCACTACCCACATTTATGGCAGAAGCCAATCACTAATTGACTTCTCTAAGAAAGGCCTTTTACATGCTTATGATTAGTATATGCTCCTCAGCAATTCCTAAAAAATTAAAGATGAAGCACAAACCTGGAAGTTCGCAATGATGCAAAGCCCAAAGCAACTAACCATTCCTAACACAAAGCCAACCTTATTTAACCGGAGGATCTTGGGATCTTCAGAATTCAAAGCACTGACTTGTTTGTATCGGACATACATGGTAGCAATGCCTGTGAAGGAACAATCCAAATACAGTAAGGATGGGGTATGAGAATCTGTGGTTCAACTGCAAAAATGGCAGAAGCCAACAATATTATTATGGCCACGTAAAAATAGATGTCAAATGCTCAAAACACAATGTAGAAATAAAGGTTGTGTGTTGTGTCCAATTGATATCCCTCCACTGATGGAAGACTCTTTGATCCAGCGGGGGCTTCTACCAGCTGAACAGGGAGGGAAGCATTTTTTGTTGATTCCCCCTCTCTCCTGCAGCCCGCTGTGCTCCCCTAATATGTTCCAGAGGGTTGGGGCACAGTGTGGGACGAACAGTGTGGAAGGTGGCATAGGGAGCTGCAGATGGGAGGGGGAAATGGGCGAAAATCACCTCCCACACTATTCTACTGATGGAAGCCTCCACTGGATCAAAAAGCATTCCATCAGTGGAGTGACACCAACTGGATGCAACCCTGTGTATGCAGATCTGAGAACTGATGTCTATTTACATGCAATATAATATTGCTCTTCTCTTTTACCACAACACAGGCAGATTTATTCATGAAATAACTAATATTCCGCTCTCATGTTGCTGCCTGTATTTCCCATTACAATCATTAAGAACTGCCAATGGTATCCTTGTCTCCGTTCCATCAGTATACCAGTTCCACATCAAAAGGGCATCTCAGTGGCTAGTCTGTTCTGAGAGCTATAGAATTCCTTCCCTTTGGAGCCTCACCAAAGCCCAAGTCTACACATCTTCCAGAAGGCCAGTATCCTTTTTTCTGTACTTACCCAAAAGAGTGGCAATGTTTAACATTATCCCAAACAAACATCTTTCAGGAGGTACTGTCCCTGTATCACTGAAAGAAAAGCAACACATGATACTGTACCTCTTGTGATACAAAACTCACCAAATACACAATTAAAAATGGAAGACATCTAGATTTGTAAATACCCATGTTAATATCGAGAGTATGCTGGCTGAGGATTTATTTATTTATTTATTTTATTTATTATATTTATCAATCGCCCATCTGGCCGGTCACCCGGCCACCCTGGGCGATGTACAATTAAAATACAATAAAACACAATAAAACATAATAATTAAAACAATATAAAAAAATTCTCATTAAAAACCTAACCCACCCCATATTCCCGCCTGAACAGCCATGTTTTTAATGCACGGCGGAAGCTCATCACGGAGGGGGCATGGCGAAGGTCACTAGGGAGGGAGTTCCATAATGTGGGGGCCGCCACAGAGAAGGCCCTCTTCCTAGTCCCCACCAGCCTGGCTGCTCTGGCTGATGGGATAAGGAGAAGGCCGTCCGTGGCAGACCTTGTTGAGCGGCCTACTTGATGTTGCTGGAGGCGCTCCTTGAGATAAACTGGGCCGGAGCCGTGTAGGGTTTTAAAGGTCAAAACCAACACCTTGAATTCGGCTCGGCAAGCAACTGGTAGCCAGTGCAACTCATTAAGCACTGGCGTGATGTGATCACGCCGGCAGCTGCCCTTAATCAGGCGAGCCGCCGCGTTCTGTACCAGCTGAAGCTTCCGGACCGTCTTCAAGGGTAACCCCACGTAGAGCGCATTACAGTAGTCTAGGCGAGAGGAGACCAAGGCATGAACCACTGATGGGAGCAGATGATTAGGAAGGTAGGGGCGCAGCTGCCGTATCAGATTATGATATGGCCATTAAAAGGGAAGCAATGAAGACAGGAAGCACATCCACATAGAAAAAGCAAGTGCTATTATTTCAGAATGTATTGAACAAGTTTTTAATACTGTGTGTCTTCGGGGACCTCTAAAGCCCTATAAAGGTTGGGACCAGGATATCTCAAGGACCGTCTTCTCCCATATAAGCCTGCCTGTTCATTGGGATCATAGACTGGAGAGGCCCTTCTTCAGGTGGCACTGCTTGCTGAGGTTAGGCAGATGGTGTCTGGGGATCAGGCAGGCCTTCTTCACAGTGGCACCCTCACCTGGGAATGCCACCTAGGAACATAGGAAGCTGCCTTATACTGAGTCAGACCATTGGTCCATCTAGCCCAGTATTGTCAACAACACTGACTGGCAGTGGCTCTCCAGGGTTTCAGGCAGGATCCTTTCCAAGCCCTACCTGGAGGCCGAGGATCAAACCTGGGACCTTCTGCATGCAAAGCATGTGCTCTATCACATGGGTGAATAAAACTATTCACTGAGCTATGGTCCCTCCCTACAGCATCTGGGATTCCAAGGCGGTCACCAATCCAAGTACTAACCATGCCTGACCCTGCTTAGCTTATGAGTTCAGACGAGATCGGGCTGTTCAGATGTCCCAGACTGCACGCCCAGAGCTTATGAATTTTAGGTGCCACGCAAAAATAGTTTTATTCACCCATGCCCCTGATTTATTTATTTCATTTATTTATTACATTTATATCCCGCCTTTTATCCTGCAAGGAACCCAAGGTGGCTTACATAATCCTTCTCTCCATTTTATCCTCACAACAACCCTGTGAGGCACGTTAGGCTGAGTCAGTGACTGGCCCAAAGTCACCCAGTGAGTTTAATGGCTGAGCGGGGACTAGAACCCGGATCTCCCGAGTCCCAGTCCAACACTCTCACCACTACGTCACACTGATGAAAAGTAAGTTATGTTTTATCTCTGCTGTCTGCTTTTATTGCTGCTTACTCTTCAGTTTTTAAATGAGGTGGGAGGTTTTTTTCACGATATATTTGATTTGTATCATTTTTATTGTAATCTGCCTTGAAATCTAATTGAAAGTTGTGTGTGTGTGGGGAATTAAAAAACAACCGTTCTTTCTTTAAATTCGTTTATAGTACGAATGTAAAACCTAGATTGGCTGCAAAAAATGTTTCATTTCTCTTCTGTGTTCTGTACCAAATGAAAAACATTCACATGTGACACTTGGCACGAGAGGCTCAAAGGTGCTTTTTACCTTCATGTGTAACTGTCTAAGATGTGGCGTAAGATTCTTCACTATGACACTACTTTGTTATTCCTCTCCCACCACCAATCAGGCTGTACATCTCACAATGATCTTGTGCTGGCCCTTTATTCATACATTCAATCCAATTATTTATTAGTTGCAATGGAATATTAGGCAGAATATGCAAGCATGAGGTGGAGGGCAAAACTAAATAGATATGTGAGGAAAAGCTCCTTTAAGTCACACAAATTAACTTAAGGAAATACAGGGAAAATATGCATTTTTAAGGCCTTCTTGAATTCCAGAACTGAAGGGGCCACACAAACATTAACCATAAGAGAGTTCCACAACTGCAGGGCCACCACTGAGAAGGCTTTGTCTTGTGTGCTCACTAACCTAACAGATTTCACTGGTGGGCAAACAAGCAGGACCTTCGACATAGACCTTAGATTATGGGCAGGGTCATATGGGTGAAGGCAGTCCTTATGGTAACCCAGTCTCCAACTATTTAAGGTCTAAAACAGAGGTGGTAAACCTGTGGCACCCCCAAATGTTGTTGGATTCCAACTCCCATCAGCCCCAACCATCATGACCAATGGTCAGGGCTGATGAGACTTAGTCCAACATCTGGAGGGCCACAGGCTCCCTACCCCTGTCTTAAAGATTAATATTTATTTATTTAAACATTTCTATACCCCCTTTAATAAAACCTCCCAAGGCAATGTACAAAGAACATATAAATAAGTAAATAATCTTAAACATATAACATTAAAATAATGAAATAAAATGTCCAAATCATACAATACAGCCATGCCAGCACTTTGAATTCGACCCAGAAACCAGTGCAGCTATTGGGTGCTATAGAAAGGTAATGAATGAATGAATGAATGAATGTAGTTTCAAATGTTAAGACTTTCTGACCCACATTGGCATCCAGGCAGCTGCATTTTGCACCAATGGAAGTTTCTGAGCCATCCTCAGAGGCAGCCCCACGTGAGCCACATTACAGTAGTCCAGTTTGGAGATAATCAGAGCATGGCTAACTGAAACCGGCTCTTGCCACTCCAGACAGGGCTGAAGCTGGCAAATAATAAGCCTGAGCTGGTAGAAGGCACTCCTGCCCACTTTCCTTACATTGTGATGTAAGTTTGTGGAGGAACCTCAGGGGTGTGTGGAGACGGGATATACTTTCAGAATACTTTCCAGTCTTTGCAAAAAGCCTCATGCAGATCCATCCCAATACCTGCAGATCCATCTCTGCTAGTAGGCCTTCCCGCGGGTGTCTATGCTGGCCACTGTGCATACAAACTGCTGCACTAGATTGGCCTTTGGTCTGATCCAGCAGGGCTCTTCTTATGTTCTTATGCCTGATTAAGTGCTATGCTATATAGACAATAGCTCCATTGCCTAGAATCCTCAAACCACTTGATTCAAATTACTCCCGTTTAAGGCAAAAAAGCTATTCTCAATTAAGTTGTGCATTGTTGTTTTTTTTAGAAAACTGCTTGTTGTTTTCCACTTGATAGCTGCTCAGTATGTGATCACATGCACTGCTTTATTGCACAAAAGAAACTGGCAAATATTTGACATTTTGAATTCAAAATGTGAATTTGTAAATCGTGCTAAAATTCTAAAAGGCAAGTTGCAGTCCTTGGGCATGTCTAGCCTCATCCTGAAATAATATAGGGCTCTACATGTTCCTAAAATCAGGGTGCCTGTATGCTATCAATACATGTGCAACCCCAAAACACAGACCTCCACCCCACCACAAATCACCTGCTGAATATCTCTTAGCTAGTAATCCTATCTCTCTGTTTACACAGCCTGCTGGATCTCTCCTTAAGTCTTTAGCACTGTGTGGTGAAAGCCATAAGACACTACCAATAATGATTCAAGGACTCTGGAACCCTGGGATACTGTGATGATAAAAAGAGCTAAATATGAAAAGGGAGAACTTTCATGAGATAAAATCTAAACAAAGTGACACGGTTCTTCTTCATTGTGAGAAGAAAGTAAATTATCTTTATATACAACTCTGCTATTATGCGTCACTATTCTCCTATTTTATATAATTTTATTCGCATGACTGATGTGGATCTTTGGTTGTTGCAATGTTGGTCACTCTGCAAAAGGTTGTGTGTTGTTGGTTTTTTTGCAAAATGGCAAAACTAAATACAGCAACAAGCTCTTATGGATATCTGATAATTGGTTATATATGCATACAAGAAAGAGATCTAACTGACCTGCTCTAGGACCTGTAGCTGGCATGTTAGTGAAGTGAAGGGCTAACTCGGATGTAGATTTCTGGCTGATGCTTGGCCTCCATTGATCACAGCAATTACAACCACTCTGTCTGGGAATAGCCAAAGAGGAATCCCTACCTTAAGTTCTGAAGTCAAGCTACATGCTGAAGTATACTGGCAATGCCAAGAGTTTGATGGATTTCTCCTTTATGTTTCTATACCTCTTCAAATCTCAAAATGGTAGGATTTATGCACCTATAGAGTTTCAGTTTCCTACTACATTTAGAATATAGTTGCAAGCAGTTCTATCCTGTGTAGTGTAACCATCTACTGATAGCCAGAGTCATTGGTAAAGAACTGGGAAGTATGTGAACATCTTCCAGCAAAAACTGGGGAGGGGAGCAAATGTTTATACATTATTTTCTGCATTGCCAGAGATAAATAGTTGTTCTCCTAAGCCACATTCATCACCAATATGGAGTTGCAGTATGGAAAGGTGGCAGTCTCCAGTATATAAACCAAGACAAGAGTATTAGGTGTTCATTACTCAATCGAATATACAGGGCCTATGAACACGTTGGACATGACCCACTTGGAAACTTTCTTGTGTAATCCCACTGAAATAAATGGGAACCATGAAAAAGCACCAGTGTACTCCTGAGCATATATGTGCTCTTCAGCCTTATTCATTTCAAGGGAGACATTCCAAGTGCACGGTGCCCTTGTTTTTCAACTGCAACCCCCTCCCAAAAACATTGTCTTCCCATGCAGCAATTAGACTTGGAAATTCTTCAATTGAAGCTAATGGAAGGATTTTTTCCAAATCTACTTGCTGTGTGAAGGAAGTGGTTGGGGGAGGGGGAATCACAGGGCGGGGGAGATTAATCCTCTTTTCCCCTACCTGCATTCCCCCTCCCAAATTGTCCTCTCATGCAGCAATTAGGCCTGGAAAAAGCCTTCCATTAATTGCAGTGGGCGTGGGGATCTTCGTATGTATAAATGTGTGTGCGTGTGCATGTTATTTGTATAAATATGTGCTTGTGTGCGTGTATATGAGTGTGTGTGTGTGTATGGAGCGGTGGCCATGCCCACTTTAATTTTGACCCCCACCCCGCTTTTGCAGGGGGGGCACCCATCTCTGGCATGTATCATCCAAGAGGTTCCCTGGAGGGGAATATGGCCCATGGGCCAAACACAGTTCCTCACCCCTGCTGTAATGCCTTTTAAATTTATAGTGAATGCAATTTACATCAAGGGCAGGTTTCCACAGCATGACAACACACACTGTGAATAAGCTACACAGTGTGAGTTGTTCATAGCATAACCCACGGTGCACCTGACAGACGATCAGGCTCACCGTGGGTTGTCCTTCACCCGGTATCCCAGGGGATTTGGTGGCTAAAGCAGCCCTGTCTCCTCTCCCCACCATGAGCCTTTTTCGCTCACTACAGCTTCCCACCCCCCTGCCGAGATCACCTTTTGCAATCTGAGTTGACAGCCCCTTCAAAGTGCCGAAGCGGCACACTGGAAGGGCTATCACTGATTAACCACCTATTTTTCTTTTTTGTGCCCCAAATGTGTGCCAATATTTTCATCATGTAAAAAAAAATTCTATTCAGACTTGCTCAAGTTTTCACTTGTGCACTTCTGTGGGCCTGAAATGGGCAGCCTTGTCTGTGGGGGTGCCTGCTGTCAAAGGGCAGCAGGCACCCACTATGGACATTGACCCAGAGAGGCTGAAAAGAAGTTTATTTTTCACTTTGCTTTCCCCTGACAGCTGTCATAAGGTGAGCTGTCAAGGGAAAGCAAAGCTCTGAGTGATCTTTGCTCGCGAAAGGGGGTGGCCACTAGATCACCCCCTTCACAGTGAGATCCTCTACTTTTTTGGTCTAAACCTGACTCTTCTCATTGTCCTGCATCTTTTCCACCCTTTCCCAAGAGTCTAAGTGCTCAGGGAGGTGGAGAAGCATGAGCCACCCCTTTTACGGGAACACGTAGCTTTTACGGGAGCACAGCTGTCAAAGCTCAGGCTTGCTTTTACAGCGGGTTTTTTGACAGGGCTAATAAGGGCTTTTTGACAGGAGCATATGCCACTTGGGAATTTTGAAGGTGCTGTCACTGGCTGTCAACTCAGAGATCGTGAAAGTCAATCTCGGGGGGGGGGGCAAGGGGGGGAAGGCGGGATAAGGGGAAAAAGGCTGTGGTGAGCAAAAATGGTTTTGTGATTGCAGCAGGGGACACTAAGCCAGTAACAGTTGCTCCACCATGCCGCCTGGGCATCGGTGGGGTGGCTGTCACTGACAGTGGCCCGGGCAAGCTTGACAAGAACAGCAAGGGGGGGTTGCTGCTCTTGCCAAGTGGCTCGCTAGCCACTTCCCGGTACCCCGATGGGGTTGGTCGCCTGGTTCGGAGACCATAACAACCCATCATGGGTAAAAACCCTAAAACAAACCATGGGTTGTCAGGGTGGCTTGTTTCCCATGAACAAGCCACCCTGCAGGAAACGGTCTAAGTTTGCACAACATGTTGTGCAACCCTGCACAACACCCTGCAGGAAACGGTCTAAGTTTGCACAACCCACCGTTGTTTGTCACCCACGATGGGTTGCCATGTCATGCGAACCCAGTCAAAGTCTGACATTCCACGTTATAAAAATCTTAAACAGCAAGATGCGACAACTTTTAATTTGCATTCATATGTCTTTTTTTAAAAAAATGAGAAAGGGTTTGCCCCAAAAATGGGTGCGGGAAGGCTTTCCTAGGGAGTGACATTATGGTACAGGTAACAGCACAATAGTAGAAGATGTACTAACCTGATGTAGGGCACCAAAGGGTCAACATGCTGTAAGAGGACTGCAGCAATATACGAAAACAAAAAGGAAGCAGATGACCAAATAACGAGGGCTGAAGGCAAGATACTCAGACCTTGCTGAAACCACCACATCTCAAAAGCATCTCCTAGATCCAAATGCTGTGAAAAACAAACCAATGTAATTAGTAGTATCTCCCCCCCCCTCTTGTTTTGAAAGCAAACACTTCTTTTAGTGTGCAGTCTTCTTGCTCTGTGTTTAGAAACACAGCCAGGCAAACCCTTTCACCGAATTAGGACTTTGTTCGGAAAGTCGGAAAGATTGGATTCAGTTTCACCGTTTGTGCTGTGTTGCAACTCCAGCTCAAATGAGGAAACCGAAAGTTACTGCAGTACAGAAGTCCCGATAAACTGGAAAAGAGAAAGTGTGAGAAATCTAGCCAACAATGTTGATGTTCCTGCTTTTCTCAGAACGTTCACCTCTCAAAAGGCATATCAAAATAATTACTGTGTGTATACTATCCTATAGGATTAAATGGCACCGCAGGCATAGTGGTTAGAGAATGGGTACCCTAGTAATTTCTTTCATTTAATGTATACAGTCATGCCTTGGATTGAGAGCATAATTCATTCCGGAAACGTGCTTGTAATCCAAAACACTCTTATATCAAAACAAAATCCCGCCAAAAACATTTGTACAGAGATTTTTAATTTAAGCTGTACTACAGTACTTGTATTGCAAGATGTCGCTTGTATATCAAGTCAAAAAAATTTAAATAAATATTTAAAAATTTGCTTGTCTTGCAAAACGCTCTCAAACCAAGTTACTTGCAATCCAAGGTATTACTGGATATTTATTTAAAGCATTTTTATCCTGCTGTACCCCAGTAATCTCTCTCATTATTTATTTCTTCATTTATTTATTTAAAGCTTGTTACCTAACTTTTCTTTTGTTGTTTCATTTTCTTTCTTTTTTGTTTAAAGGCAGATAATACAGTGCAAACATTAAAAATAAAATAAAACATTTAAAAAACATTTACAAAAAAGTAGACATATATTACAATTAATTGCTATAACACCCAGTTGTTAATCAAAAGCACAGTAGCACTGTAACTTTGAAGGAAGACATAATGTCATCTGTATTATTCCAGGAAAAAATGAATGGAGCCCAGGACTGTATAAAAAGGTTTCTTAATTTGACCTTCCCTTAATGTGTTCACTCGGATAAGATTAACACACATCCCTTAACTGTCCACCAATAAATATTTTGTTCCAGTATTTAGACAGAATTAAACCTAGCTGTGACAATCATATTTAATATAAGATATATATTTCTTAGGGATGAATCCTTTAGTTATACCGAACAGAAATAATTGTAGACAAAAGGACAAATTGTAGACTAAAGTTAATATTTAGATTTTTCTGATATTAAAGGAGGGTAATTAGGTCACTCCTGAAGAAGCCTATTCTGGACCTGGAAGACATTAACAACTATAGATTGGTGGCCAATGTCCTCTTCCTGGGCAAGGTGCTCAAGCAGGTGGTTGACAGCCAACTCCAGAAACTCTTGGATGAAACTGATTTCATAGATTTATGTGGTGCTCCATAGTTTCATAGATTTATCAGGATCTATTTCCATCAGGATTCAGGCCTTGTTTTGGAATAGAAACTGCCTTGGTCACCTTGTGGGATGACCTTTGCTGAAAGGGGGACAGGGGAAGTGCGACCCTGTTGATTTTCTTGCAACTATTAGTGGCTTTCGATACCTTTGACCATGTTAACTTTCTGGATTAGCTATCTGGGTTGGGTGTTGGAGGTACAACGTTATAGCGATACTGCTCCTACTTGTATGATCAATTCCTGAAGGTGGTGCTAGGAGATTACCACTCTGCCCTTTGGCAGTATTGCTATGGGGTACCACAGGGCTCTATTTTATTTCCCATGCTGCTCAACTTCTACATGAAACTCCAGGGAGAGGTTATCCAGAGATGTGGACTGAGGTGTCATCAATATGCTTATGCCACCTAGCTCTCTCTCTTTTTCATCAAATCCAGGTGAGGCAATGGGTGTTCTGGATCAGTGCCTTGGTTTGGTAATGGATGAGGACCAATAAACTGGGACTCAACCCAGACAAGATGGAGTTACCATTAATAAGTGGTTTGTTTGCCCAGCTGAGTGGTGTTCCGTTCTAGAGGAGGCTGCACTCCCCTGTAAAGTATCATGTTCATCATTTGAGGGTGTTCTTTGAGCAAGTATTATCACTGGTAGCAAGGTGGGCTTCATGGCCCAGTAGCAATTTAGGCTGATATACCAACTATAACCCTATGTGGACAGAGATAGCCTACCTACAATTATTCATTTATTTATTTATTATATTTATACCCCGCCTTTTTTCCTGCAAGGAAAACAGATTCATTAACAGATTCATGCTCTGTTAATGTCTCATTTGGATTATTGCAATGTGTTATAGTTAGGGCTGCCTTTGAAAATGGTCCAGAAACTTCAGCTGGTTCAAAATAGGGCAGTGAGATTATGAATAGGGACTAGCTGATATTATCATATTACACCAGTGCTTTGTGATCTGCACTGGCTTCCAGTCTGTTTCTGGGCCCAATTCACAATTCTGGTATTAACCTACAAAGCCCTAAGCGGCTTGAGGCCAGGTTACCTGAAGGATTGTCTCCTCCCATGTATATACCTGCCATGGGCCTTCCTCCGGGTACCCCCATCAAATGAGATAAGATGGGTGCCTATTCAGGAGAGGGTCTTTTCAGTGGTGGAAACCCAGTTGTGGAATGCCTTCCCTAGAGAGGCTCCCCTACACTGTGGTCTGGTTGGCAACAGGTGATGACTTTTATATTCTCCCAGGCTTTTTAGTCATTCCGTTTTTAAAAAACCATGTGCCTGCACTTTTTAGATCTTTGCACTGATGTTGGTTTTACTGTGGTTTTATTCAATTACACTTTATTATGTTCTTATATTTTATGGTTTTGAGCTCTATTTTGTGAACCACTGGAGAGCATGTCTTGAACTGGAGTGATAGGCAACAGTACAATCCTATACATGTCTATTCAGAAGTAAGCTCCACTGAGTTCAACAGGACTTGCTTCAAAGTAAGTGTGTATAGGATTGCAGCCTAATTAATATTTCATCTGTATTTCATTGAAAACTTTGCTCCAACTCTCAGACAAAATCAACTCACTCTTCAGTGAAATAATGTGAGTCTCTCTCATTGTACACCAACTCAGAATTCAAAAGATTAACAAACAAATTCTTCTATCCAAAATAGCTTTATTTTATAACTGAATGAATTGGTTACATTAGAGCTAAAATACTGATATAAATACATAAATTATAGAGTTGGAAGGGGCCTACAAGGCCATTGAGTCCAACCCCCTGCTCAATGCAGGAAACTAGAGGAGGGGTCTCCCATCCAAGTAACAACCAGGCCTGACCCTGCTTAGTTTTCCACACTCAGACAAGCTGAGCCAGCGTGAGCCAACCTGCATCTTTACGCTACAACTGATAAAAGTTCAACCATACACTGGTTGCAGTTGCTTTCCGGGCTCAGTTCAAGGTGTTGGTTTTATCCTTTAAAGCCTTAAATGGCCTAGGACCTGCAGGAGAGGCTTTGGAGGGCACCATTAGGCCCATTTGTCAAGCCAGCGTGAAAGGGCTTTCTCCTGTGGCTCTCAAACTGTGGAAGGAGCTCCTGCAAGAATTACAATCGGCTCCCAATCTCTTGGCTCTTAGAAAGGGTGCGAAGATTCATCTTTTTAAGTTAGCTTTTTAATTATGTAGTTGTAATGCTTTAGGGCACAATCCTATCCTTTGCGCCTTGGATCGCAGAGGCTTACAAGCTGCCAATGCAGAGTGGGAGGAGCAGCAGAGCCCCCCTCGCTTTTCCGACCTCAGAGGCAGCTGGTGCTGTTCTTTCCACACTGGCTATGAGGCAGGGAGGGGGATTGGAATGCGGATTCTCAACTCTGATGTGTCGGACTTTGGAACTGGGAACCCAAATTATCCTATGGCCCCCAGATGAGGCCATAGGATCGCGCTCTTACTGTTTTTAATGTTTGTGTGTTTTTATGGTTTTATAGTTTTAAATTGTTGTGCACCTTGATGGCTTATTAGCAAATAAGGCAGTATATAAATGTTAATAAACAAATACAAAAATAAAAAGCAATATTTAAAATGTTCTTTATTAGTAGTAGAAAAATCTGTCTCTGCAAGTTCTATGATTTCCACAACATTTTTAACCAGATGTTGTTAGCTATTGTTTTTTCCATTTCCCTATCAAGATGTTGACCAAGCACCTATTCATTCACTAGCACAATTAAAAATAGACACAAATCACAATGAAAATAGATTTAAGCATCAATTGTAAATGCTTTCTTTCTAATAAAGGTGTTTATTAAGATTGGGAGCTCCCAGACAAGGCTTTTATTGTGCCATCACCCTGCCTCTTTCACGGAATTTTACGGGGAGTCCAGATGACCATGTCTTCCACTTGTAACCCTCCTGTAGTTTCCCACCACTTCTTCCATCTTTTTTCTTACAGCAGCAAATCCGTTAAGAAAAAAAGGACGGAAGAGCTGCACCATGCCTTTTAATTGGTAGTGCTAGCACCCCTCCATCTGGAAGCACCAGAACTCAACTTCAAGTTGAGGCAGGACTGCGCATTGGCCCACAGAGCTGCTGTGTATTAGCCTGTGAGGAGAGAATGGACGGATTCTTCCAAAGCACGGTCATTTGACCACAAACCTGAGGCTAAAAATTAGAAGGTCCAAAAGTGTTCACGATGCCAAATAAATACAGAGGCATACTGGGAATGAAAACTTCCCACGCCCCAAATTTAGGGAATAGGCGAGGCATTTCTGAAACTGGACTGAGTCCAGATTTTACATACCAATAAAAATAAATAACCTATCAGGAAGTTACTGTGCTTGATTCTAGCACAAAAGAGAGACTCATGTTCTCTCCTGGTGCTGCGAAGGGTAACAGGGGCAGCGATAGTTGCCACCTTCCGCCACCAACCAAGCAGGGCTCCTATGCCTTTTAACAGACCCACTGAATTTCCGCCTGCCAGGCAGTCTCTGCCAAGAGGCAAAAAAGAGACGTCAGTCTGGCACTGGCGACCTTCCAGTGCTAGGTGAATGGTTTGCGTATGCAACCCCTTGGACAGAGAGAAGAGAACGGAGCCTCGCCGCCTCCCTCTCCCTGCTGGTGGGCACCTGATATGACCCCGTCCCCTCCTGCCAGTAAAGTACACACTGAATTTCGATCCTCCCAGGGAAGGTTAAAAGGGAAGTGTTATTTACCGTCGCTCTCCTCGCAGCCGCTCCGGCCACGGTCACCGCCCACTCTGAGGGAGGGTTTGTGAAAAGACGAAAAAGATCTCAGGCAGGCTGGCGCGTGCGCGCACTATTCTCCCCCTCCCTCTCCCTCACACAGCCAATCCCCGCCCTCCCTCCGCCTCTCGCGCACGCTCTCGGCTCCGTTAGATGGGCTTTCCCGGTCGCGCGCCCTTCCTAAGCAATCACAACCCGGTCTTGTTTACGGCAGCCGCAAAAGGGACGTGAAAGCGCCGCCTGGGCGAAGAGGCTGGTTGAGGTAAATGCCGGGTGTTTTCAGTGCGCTTCAGGGTGATGGGCTCTGTTGGGGGGCGGGAGCTGGCGCCGGGTCTCCTCCAGATTCAGCGGGGGGTTGGCTAATGTGAGTCTTCGCCGCACCCGCCGCCAGGGCTCTTGGCGAGGAGGGACGTGGGTTCTCTCTTTCTCTGAGGGCTCCTGCGCATGAGGCGGCGGGGGTCGGGGGTTGGTTTGCGCTGCGTGGACCCCGGAGAGTGTCCTTGGCCTTGGCTTCCCCCACCCCCTCCGCCGGGGATGGCTCGTGGCGCCAAGCAGAGGGCTGCCGCAGTTAGTGTCCTGTCAGTCAGTCCTTGGAGCAATGTAATCGGAGCGGGCGATCTTCGAGTGCCAGGTCAAGTCAAAACAACCTTTCCCCTCCCCGCTCCGACACGCGAACACCACACGTCAGGGTTTGTGCCAGGTACAGGTGTGTCAGGCTCAGGATAAGGGATGTCTGCGATCTGAGCTGTAAAAGGGTCTTCCTTGAATGGAGTCAGACCATTGGGCTATCTAGTCCTACATTGGCTACTCTGAATGGTAGTGGCCCCTTCAAGTTCTCAGGCATAGGTGTGTTACCGCCTTACTACCTGCTTTCCTTTAACTGGAGACTGAACCTGGGACTTGTACATTGTTGTTGTTATGATTAATATGTCATGAGTGCCCTTTTTATAAGAGGCTGCACAGAGGACTTATAATACTTGCAAGGTATGTGCTGTGCCTGTGCCACTAGGTTATGCCCCCCTCTCCAATTTGCTGTCCTGTGTTCCTTTGCCACCTCCGTCAGGAGCAAGCTCGGGATTTCCTCATTGGATTTTTATGGCTTGTTTTCTACATCCTGATTACCTGAGGGAGTGTCATGAGGATTGCAACTGACTTTAGACTGGGTCTCGGACTCTCGGCATTGTGCTTCTCCATTGTTACTTTAGGTTTGTGGCTAGTGAAACGGTAGTTACTGAGTGCTTCAGATTTGCACACTTGATGGCAGAAACTTAAATTAGCCAGGATCTGGCAAGCTCCTGTTTACATTTTCTGCTGTAAGGGATGTCTGGAAATTGCAACAATTTTAAATTGGGGAGTTCAAGGGAAATGTTTGGAATATGTATCAAAATAATAATTGCATTCATTTTGTATCATTCAGGAGGCTTGAAGAAAATTCCTTCTGTTTTATCTATTTTCTATTCTTGTTTTGGTGACTCCCATATAAAAGCTTTACTTCTTCCCTTTCCTGTGTCTTTAATTGTTCTTTGTAAATTCTTGTAATGCATTAGTTTGGGTGCCTTCTGCTCATACTGACAGCAGGGAACTAGTAAAATGCTGTTTTACATTCTGTAAAGCACAGACTTCATTTCCTAATGGAGAAATTGGCGCCTCCAAACATCCCTGACAGAATAGAGACTGTTTATTAAAATTGTTCCCCTGTTTTGTTATTCTGCCTTGGGTAGTTCCTGATTCCTGCCCCATGGCTCCTGAATTGGCTTATCGCTATGACTAGTAGATGCCAAGGCTATTCTGGTGACCACCAAACTAATAAACCAAATCTTTACTTGGCGACTTTCATTATCCAGAGCCAACATAAGCAACAGGATAGCCTGGTACAGATCCTGTGAAAGATTCTGTACTTGGATTACTCTTCCTTATGGAGGAACTAAGACCACTGTGCTGTGTCCCAAGAGGAGGAGTTCCAATTGCCCTCAGTCAAGAACTATAAGCTCCAGGTGCTCCATTTACTGTGTGGGCACTGTTGCAACTTTCCTGATCAGTGGATCGGGCCTCTAGTCTTTGCTTTTAGTGTACTGATGTGAGAGCAGTGGGTACCTCATAAAAAGATTCCTTCTGGATCAGACCAAACAGTCTTTCATCCTGTTTCCCACAGGGGCCAACCAGAGAGCCAGTGTGGCGTAGTGGTGAGAGTGCTGGACTGGGAGTCGGGAGATCCGGGTTCTATTCCCCGCTTGGCCATGAAGCTCACTGGGTGACTTTAGGCCAGTCACTGACTCTCAGCTTAACCTACCTCACAGGGTTGTTGTGAGGATAAAATGGAGAGGAGGAGAAGGATTATGTAAGCCGCCTTGGGTTCCTTGCAGGAAAAAAGGCGGGGTATAAATATAATAAATAAATAAATAAATAGCCTATGAGAAGCCCAAATGCAGGGCATGAGGGTAGTAGCTCTCACCACTGTTGTTTCCCAGGAGCATACCTCTGATTCTGGAGGTAGTATATAGCTGTCATGACTAGTATCCATAGATAGCTTTATTTTCTATGAATTTGTCTAATCCCCTCTTGGAACAGTTTCATTGTATTGGTATAAATATAGTATGGACCCTATCCTCATTATTATTGTACCATCTATGGTGCGTTCCAGAGCAAGGTAAGCAAAAGAGGTGAGTCCTTGTCCCAAAGAGTGTACAGTCTAAATTTTGACTGTGGAGGGATCACCACAGAGGATGAAAGGGAATGAGAAGTATTACGGTACATGTTGAATGTGAGCAAATGCAGTTACGGTACATTTACTTAGGCTTTGTTCCAGTTGGGAAGAAAATAGGTTGGATCCAGACTGCCGTTCTGCAAATAGAAGGAGTCCTTCAGTTCATGGAATAGACCAATTTGCGCGAGGTATAGGGGGAAATGAAGAGACAAGACAACTGTAATGGTTTGAAAACAGGGCCACATTTATTGAATCGAAGTTCTGCGAAGGTGAAGTGCGGGATTAACTAAGGCCGGCCAATAGGCCAGTGGAGCGCATCACGGCGAAAACATCCCAAACTCGAGGATGGCGCGGTGACTCGCCACTCTCGAATTCCACACACGAAGTGCTGGGGGATCTACCCTGAGCCACCGCCCCCGGCGCCGCCTGACAACCGAGGATGGTGACCCGTGCAGACCCCAAAGGCTCCCCGAACTCCCAGCAATGGAGCCACAGGGCATCGACATTGCTGAAGCCCGGGTTCTTGCCAATCACCTTCAAAGGTGCCATTGGGTGGGGTCACCTGTGCCTAAATATAGCCTCAGTGCCCCACCCTTTGAGCCAATCACAAGGGGGCAAGCAATTTGCCCCGGGCCCTGCTGGGAGGTGAAATCACCTCATTTTTCCCGCGTCCTCCACTCCCCCTCCCGCGCAAACTGCCCCCCCCCACAGAAGCGTGGGGGGGAAGTTAAATCTAGTGCAGGCTGCTGCTGGAGGAAGATGCGGAGGCAGTCTTTGCCAGGTTGCGGCCCTATCTCCTATGCTGTTCCAGCTCTTTGGGACAGCTTTTCAAGGGTCTGTAGGAGGAAGGGGAAACTGGTGAAAATCACCTCTCCCCACTTCCTCTACCAGCAGAGTCCTGTGTGTGGAACTCTGCCCTCAGGTTGCCTGGATCCAATGCTTCATGAGAAAAGTCTTTGTGCTATAGATTCTTTTCCATTTATGAAATAGATTTATTTGAATGGCCCATTATTCATGAATTGATGCAGAAATTCACTCAGCTCTTAAAACTTAGTTTTGACCATGGCAAGGGTGGTGTAAAAGTAAAATAATGAAGTATAAGAACATATACAGTGAGTGTCTCCATCAAATGAATTACATAATTTAAATAAAGCATAGCCAGTATGTCCTTTTGGTTGTTTAATTTTTAACCTAATCAGTAGCAAGTACAATGTTTGGCATGTGTGAATATATATATATATATATATATATATAAAAGATTGCCATATCGATCTGTTTTTCATTAAAAATCTGTAATATAGCTTTTCCTAGAAGTGGATGGAGAATTTTTTTAGCACATATTTCCAATGGCACTAGAAATTAATTTGTTATTCTTGGTCCATTTATCGAAACAGAACAAAGAATTGCAACAGCTGCTACTGTATTTCATGGTTACCTACTTAATAAGTAGGTGGACCCACATCTTCTGTTCCTGAAATATCTGAACAGTGTTTGGTGTATAAGTAGGTTGGACTTTCAAATATCACACTTTTGACTATTAAACACTTTAAAACTTTAAGATAACCTTCTGCCTCTTATGTTAATCTAAATATTTTATGTTCCAGATAGACCAGGATCTTATGATACTTTACAACAGTTAAAATCTGTCAGATACAAACTTCAAGTCGAACAAATCCATGAGTGGGAATCGATCCCTGAAGAAACGATGTGGGGAATTGCAGTTGGAATCCCCTGTGCGCTATGGTCATGTTCCTTCTGCAGGATGTTCATTAAGCAAGTTGATTCAGTTGCCTACACCACCTTTGTCAAAACACCAGCTAAAAAGGTTAGAAGAACACAAGTATCAAAGTGCTGGACGATCCCTGCTTGAGCCACTAATGCAAGGTTATTGGGAATGGTTAGTCAGAAGAATACCAGCTTGGATTGCCCCTAATCTGATTACAATAGTTGGACTGATAATAAACATCTGTACAACCATTATATTAGTGTGCTACTGTCCAACAGCTACAGAGCAGGTAAGATCTTTAACTAAGCTAAACGAGATTGAACTCTTATTAAATGGCTCAATATTCCATTTTACTTGCTTGGTGGTGTTCTGTGAACAGAAATATGGAATTTTATTTATGTAATTTTTGTTCTAATGCTATCTGAATTATTTGATATTTTAGAAACATAGTCATTCAAATAATACCTTTACACAATCCTAAATGATTTCAAAATAAGATATGGCATTGTTTAATTTCACTAATGTTTTCATAATATCACTAGCACCATGAAATATCTGCTGGCTGTGTGGTAGAAAATGAGAATGAGGGAAATCTTAACATTGGAGCGCATAACATTTGTAAGGGTAGATATATCAAACATACAAATAGAAGATATCATAAAATATCAGAAATGCCTTTTCCCAGGTCAGTGCTAGCCTACTTTTGTCATCCTCTGAAATCTAAAGATGTAAAATATTTTAGAATGTATAGGGGAGTGGGCAGGAAATAAAACCTGAGCCATTCTCTATGCAGATGGAAAGCAGCTCTGTACTATTGCAAGAGACTCCTCTTCTTTAATCTGAGAAGCTTTCAGTATTGCATGATCTCACCTCTACTTCCATCTGTACTGCTATGAGATCTGCACATAATAAACCCTATACGGCTCAGCACCCTACTAGTGAAACTTGTTCATGCAGAGTTACCTGTTTTACTGCCTTTACTCATGTGCTTAATGTCTGCTAAGCGGGATTCTTGATTGCAAATGTGCATGTGTAAGTAGCATGCTGGACATAGTACTGATCTGTAAATGATTGTGATTAGCCAAGCTAGCATGTTAAAAATAGAAACTTAAGAGTTGGGGTAACCATTAAGTATTATCTAGTTCATCTCCCTGTCCTGATGAGTACCTTAAACTTTCCTGACAGCCGCTTGCAGAATGGGATTACACAGTTTCTTAAAAGCAGTTAGTTTGATGGCTGAACTGATAGGAACTTGTTCCAATTATTTAATCAAACCAAATCTCCACATCTTCCTATACTTTGTATCTTATCAATGGATAAGAGAAATACTTGTACTCCTTGTTTCTTTCTTTGTGAATCTTGTGGGTATTTTTAAGGCTAAACAGATAGGGCACATTCACATGTCACATCAACCCACCCAGGGGCGGCACTACCGCTAGGCGGACTAGGCTGCTGCCTAGGGCGCGCGGCTAAAGGGGGCGCAGAAACGCTCCGCTCCTGCGCCTGCCTTCCTTCCTCCTCCCTCCCTCCATCCCTCCCTTCCGCGGAGGCTGGCGGCGGCGGCAGCAGCAGCAGCAGCTGCAGCAGGAGGAAGCTCGCTGCTCGCTCGGCCGACTCTTCCTCGCTGCCAGGACTGCCGGGCACAGGCAGCCGTGCCAGGAGCAGCAGCAGCAGCAGCCGCCGCCAGAAGAGGAGCACGGCGGGCAGCCGGCCCCTAGCTCCTCCCCGCCGGCAGCGCATCCCCCAGGAGCGAGTGGGCACCCGGGCTAGGCTAGACGCCCCCGGCCGTGCCCGCCTCCCCCCCACCTGCGAGAGCCCAGCGCGCTCTCCGCAGCTCTGCCGCCCCCTCCTAAATCTGTTTTAAGGCTCTACAGGTCCCCCCCCCTGCAAAATAATAACAAACAGAAATCTTACCAGCGTTTGATTTGGCATTGGAGGACCAAAAGAGTTATTTCACAGTCAAAAAGTCTAATATTGTGTGCCTCCCCCACCCCAGCAAATGAAAACCTGTTTTTTTAAAATAGGAAGTCAGATCCCTCTCTTGGTTTACTAAATACTTTTGTTTGGTCAGGTAATTGGAAAGCCTGAAAAACAAAGTCTCTCTTGCAATACTACAAAGGTGTCTCCATCCGGTGAAGCGGCTCTCCTGCATTTGTCCCGGAGGATGCTGGTTTCCCGCCTCCAACGCTGTCCACGCCCTGCAGCGATTTCTCATTGGATGCCCACACGAAGCCCCCAATGCTTCCTCTCTTCTTTTTTTTTGTATGGCTCCTACAAATCAGAAAGCTTTCTGGAGTGAGGTAAAAAAAGTTGGGCCCTCCCCCCTCCTAAAAACTTTCCCAAACTTGGCACCACCGCCTCCAGGCCTGTGGAGGGCTGCTGGCCCCAGTGGCAGGGCCAGGGCGGGGGGGGGGGTGCTGGGCAAGCAGGCGTTTCCCGGCTGCTTTGCTCTGAGCCCCCCCCCTGGAGGGAGGGCTCAAGTGGGAAGGGGGGGCGCTAAATCTGATTTTGCCTAGGGCGTCAAACTGCCTTGCACCGGTCCTGAACCCACCCTGGCAATAAGCCACAGTGGGTTGGTTGTTGGCCAAACAACCCACAGTGCACCTGACAGACGATCGGGCTCACCATAAGTTGTTCGTCCCCTCCTTTTCCTTCTCTTCTCCCATGGGGATTCCTGGGGACTCTGCAGCAGGACTGACTTGTCTCCCCCTCCCCACTGCAATCATGAGCCATTTTTGGCTTGTCACGGCTTTTTTACGCTTTATCCCCCCCACCTTGCAAAAGCCAGTTTGACAACTGCTTTTGCAATCTCATTTTGACAGCCACAGACAGCTCTTTCGAAGTGCCCGAGTGGCATCTTGGAGGGGCTGTCAGTGACTGTCAGATAATTTTTTAAAAAATGTGCACAAAATTGTACGAAATTGTTTTTGTTTTTTTTAAATTTAGCTACACTTGCACAACTGTGGGAATTCGAAGCCTTGGCTGGGGCAATGTCCCGGGGGCACATGCTGCCAAAGTGCAGCAGGTACCAACCCTGGACATTGCCCCGAAGAAGCTCCAAATAGGTTTTTTCCCCCTTTTGCTTTCTCTTGACAGCATTTCTTTTCAGGAGAATCCTCCTGTTTTTTTGTTTTTTTAAATATGTTTTATTAATTTTTTTTCAGTCTTACAACTACTAATGAATAAAACAAAAATACAACATAAACATAAACATTGTGCACCCCCTCACCTCTTGGGACCACGTTATATTTCTCCCCCAAAACATATATATATATATATATATATATGATATTATTCTATATTCCAAAAATGTAACGGATCTTGACAAGGTTCGTTCCCCTTCCCCTTCACCAATACATAATCCAAAAATTTACCCCAAATGTTCACAAAAGTGTCTTTCTCCAATTGTCCTTTTTGACACTTAATATTACAAGTTAATTTATCATTTAGCGCGATATCCCATACCTCTTTATACCATTCAGTAATTGAAAAGACATGTTGAACCTTCCATTTCCTAGCTATCATTAATTTAGCTGCTGTTAACAAATTCACAATCAATTCTTTTGTATTTTTTAAACAAACTAACTTTTCTGTTATTGTTAACAATGCTAATTTTGGGCAGACTTCTAATTCCAATTATTTCTGATATTTCTACAAACACTTTCTGCCAAAATTCCAGAACGTTTTTACAGCTCCACCACATGTGGGCATATGTACCTTTTTCATTACCCCCTCTCCAACACAATGCGGAGCAATTGTTATCTATCCGATTTAATCTTACTGGAGTTAAATACCATCTCCATACCACTTTATAAAAGTTCTCTTTTATCCTAGTTGACATAACTCTTACAATACGTCTATCCCAAATATTTTTCCAACTTTGTTTCGATATTTCCTCATCAAATCCATTATCCCATAACAATTTAAGATAATCTTTATGCTCTTCTTCTTTTTGTAACATCGTATATAAAACCTTTGTTGTACCTCTTGTTGAAACATTACCTTCTATAGCTTCTCTAGTCAAAACTGTCTTTTCAGAATTGGTTAGTTCTCTTTCGCTGTCCATTCTTGTCCTCAGGAGAATCCTCCTGTGCCTTTGGCGATGTGTATATTAAATCTAATCACTGCAAGCCTCCATCCTGTTGCCCATGCATGCCTTTAAGCTTCAATCACCCTTCCATTCAAACCTTTGTTTGCAGCCTGTGTGCCTGCTCTGATGGAGGGCTGCTTCTTTTCTCCCAAATCTCTGCTTACCCAACATCCTTTGGGGCCTCCTGTGGTCTTCCCTGAGAACTATAGCTACAATCAAATGATTATAACTATATCCCATCATGACAACCATTGCAACCTGCTTGTTCACCTTCCTCTTGCTCTGGCCCAGACAATGGTGGTGGTGAGAAGGAGGAGCAGTAGATGCCACTGCCTGCTTGCTCACTGGCTTTTTACCTGTCAAGCAGGAGATGGCAATCATGAGAAAGAGGATGAGAAGCAATAGCACATGGTGACAGTGGTGATCAGAAGGTAGATTCACTGAAGGAGGGGACCCATTGAGGATGTCTTGCCCAAGGGCTCTCAAAACTTGGAGCTGGCACTGCCACCTAGTCAGTTATTCTCTCTATCTTGTTTTTTAAACTTTTCTTGTTATACCTTCATGTTATTGCTGTAAACCCAGCTCTCCAGCTCTTTGAATTTTTATAGATTCATAGATCATAGAGTTGGAAGGAGCCTACAAGGCTATCGAGTCCAACCTCCTGCTCAGTGCAGGAAACTAGAGGAGGGGTCTCCCATCCAAGTAATAACCAGGCCTGACCCTGCTTAGCTTTCCACACTCAGACAAGCTGAGCCAGCGTGAGCCAGTAGTTCTAAAAAGTAGATATAAAGGTGCTCATCCTATTCTGGATGGAGTTGCACAGGAAGAAACAGGTTCAAAGCGTGGGGGTTCTCCAGGAGCTAACTTTGTCACTTTAGGGTCAGGTGGCCTCAATTGCACGGAATGCGCTTTATAACAGGTATTGACAATCCATCCTATGTTATTTATTTGTTTATTACATTTCTAATGTGCCCAATAACTAGTGTTGTCTGGGCAGATTACAAATAGTTAAAAAACTAAAATGCCATAAATAGAACAGTTAAAATATACAATACAATACAAATATTTAAAAGAATACAATACAGTGCAAAAGAACAAGCAGCACAGGAATCGATAAAACAGCCATAAAAAATGTAGAACTAGGTCTCTGAAATGCCTGGGAGAAAAGAAAGGTCTTTGCCTCACACTGAAAAGATAACAAAGTAGGTGCCAGGTGAACCTCTTTTGGGAGTTCATTCCACAACTGAGAAGGCCCTCTCTCTTGTAGCCATCTAGCTTCCTTTGGCAGGGGCACCCGGAGGAGGGCCTCCAAAGATGACCTAAGGATCCAAGCAGGTACATGTGGGAGGAGATGTTCCTTTAGATACTCTGGTCCCAAGCCATTTAAGGCTTTAAAGGTCAACACCAACTAATTGAATTTGGCTCAAAAATGGACTGGAAGCCAGTGCAGCTGATGAAGCACTTGCATCACATGATCATATCAGCCAGTCCCAGTTAGTAATCTAGCAGCTCTGTTTTGAACTAACTGAAATTTCTGAACCATCTTCAAAGGTAGCCCCATGGACAACACTGCAGTAATCCAATTGGGAGGTTACCAGACCCTGAATAATTCTCACCTGGCTATCTCTGTCCAGATAGGGTTACAGCTGGTATAGAAACCTAAGCTGATAAAAGATGCTCCTGACCGCCCGAGCCTACCTGGGCCTCAAAGGACAGGGATGGATCCAGGAGCACCCCCAAGCTGCATGCTTGATCTTTCAGGGGGAGTGCAACCCCTTCCAGGACAGGTTGAACATATCCTAATCATATATATGCTCTTTTGTGTATTTGATGAATTTGCTGTCCACTCCTTCATCCAGATAATTAATGAAGGTATAGAGCAGTACTGGTCTTTGTAGAATTCCACTTGATACTTTCTAGTCCAACACATCTGGAGGGCACCGGGTTGTGGAAGGCTGCTTTAGGCAATTGTGCGGCCTCTAGAGTGCCAATGGGCATAGTATTTTCAGTACATGCACTGGGCAACTAAAAGGTGCCATAGATTAATTTTTTAGCCTTTTACAAGAACCTCTTTACATACTCTCACATATTACTGCGGTCACACTCTGGTGACATTACCAGTAATGGTAAGTTCCTTACTACTGCAATCTAGAAGAGCCTTCCCCAACCTGGTACCCTCCAGATGTTTTGGACTTCAACTTCCATCAGTCCCAGCCAGTATGGCCAACGGTCAGGAATCCTGGGAGTCCAAATCATCTGGAGGGCTGATCTAGGATGAGTGACGTGCTTTGTATCAGACTCTACAAATGCAACTGGAAAGGCCAGAAAGGCTTTAAGATAAAATACTTCATCTTATACTTCTTGTAGTCCTGCATATTTGAGATACTTCTTGGATATCCATCTATGCCATAGTTGCTCAGGAAAGCACCAGATTTATTTATTTATTTATTTATTGCAAATGTTTTCCTTGTACATAGTTATTTCACAAATGCATGATTCAATGCCACTGTCTAAATAATGCTCAGAAGGCTGCTTTACTGTAAACTATTTAAATATTCCCAAGTAGTACAAGTATGTAATATAGTACTTAACAAACATGAGCAGTAACCACGAGAAGTGCAAGTTGACATATATTGGGTTACAGTTAAAATGCTGGCTCAGGTCTTTGAATATCTGTATACACACAAACACTCTCACAGTTGTTTGTGTGCATGTGTAAGAGTGGAAGAGGATTTACGTATGTTTTTAATGAGGTTTAAATAGAACAGGATGATGAGATAAATTGGGTAGTGGCCATGAAGTTATAGTTAGAGATGACATTTTACGAAGTGTCATTGAAGAGTTATATACAATGATTAGTGAGAGCATTTCATGCAAAACTGAATATATCTTGTTTATACAGAAAGGGGCAGAAAATATCCAAAGCACCTGGTCCATAGCCGGGGTGGGTGGGGTGGGTGGGTAGTGTGCCCCCCCCCATATTCTCTGGTCCCTCCTAAAAAATTTTACAAGCAAATATACTATGGACATTTTAGAAAACCAACAGGAAAGCTTTTGTTTTTCTTCTTAAAGGTACAGATGCTATTATTTTGTGGCGGTGCCATGGTGGAATCTGCCTACAGATTCCTAGTAGTGCATACAATTGAGGATATACCTGAGATGAAGGAATATTTTGACCTATGTGACCATTTCTATGTATTTTTTAAAAAGGGGCATGTTGCTCAGATATATAAGTAGTTCTTTAAAATGCCTGTTGGTTCAATGATGGACTGGATGCTTGGATTCAGTTACAGTTATACATTCAGACAATGTATTCATTCTTTCCACACTCAATTTAATCCGTGTATCTTCCTCTTGTGAAAAATGTTGTTATCTAAAAACTGAAGTTATTGGATTGCTCAAATAGATCAGTAGTCTTTTTTCCCCCTTTCTTACTGAAATTATACTAAAAGCACTGGGATATCTTAAACCTGTAACATCACTCCTGCAGCAGAAGGCAGCATTGAAACTTATTGACTATGTTGGGAGGCAGTTGCAAGAAATGCAAAATTACACTGTTTTCAACAACATTTTCGAAACAGCCAACAAAGTATGAATCTGCTGACCATGAAGCACCATCCAAATGCCTTTGTAACCTCCCTTGGTCTTCAGGAAAGCTGATTTTAATAAACTCAGAGCATTGATAAGTAGGATTCCATGGTAAGAAGTGCTTATCAGATTTGCAGATGACACAAAATTGGGTGGGATAACTAATACCTTAGGAGACAGAAACAAAATTCAAAATGATCTTGATAGGTTAGAAGACTGGGCAAAAAATAACAATTAAATTTCACAGAGATGAGTGCAAAGTTCTTCATTTTGGAAAAAGAAATCAAATGCACAAGTATAAGATGGGGAATACCTGGTTTGGGAATAGTATGTGTGAAAAGGATCTTGGAATTGTAGTCGATCACAAGCTGAATATGAGTCAGCAGTGTGATGTGGCTGCAAAAAAGGCAAGTGCAATTTTTGATTGCATCAATAGAAGTATAGTTTCAAAATCATGGAAGGTGATAGTTCCACTCTGCTTTGCGCTCCTCAGACCACACCTCTTCAGGCAGCAATCCGTTGAGGCTGCCTGTATCCCTCCATGCTCCTCCTGCTGAGCAAAGCAGCTACATGTGATCAGCTGTCTAACTGCTGTGCTTCGGAGTGGGAGGGAAGGAGGCTGAGGCGCTGCCAGGATACGTCGTATCTTGGCAGCGCCGGTCTCCCCCCTCCCCCCCAATGCCCCCTAAACCCCTTCTCCAGTCAACCTCAGAGATGCAGCTGGTGCTGTCCTTTCTGCGCCAGCAATGGGGGGGGGGGCACTCCAAGTGCGGATCCTCAGCTCTGAGGTTGGAGCTGTTTTCTGACCTTGGAGTTGGGAATCCAAACGATCCTATGGCCATAGGACCGCTCTGCCTGTTATCAAAATAAGTTTTTAGTTTCAAGTATCTTTTCTTATTGCATAATATTTTTCTTGCAGTTTTGTCCCACACCACCTAGGTTTTATGGTCATCTGGTGTAGCAGACATGGCCCTATCATATAAGAAAAGGTTGTTTTTTTTAATGCAAAATAAAAACGGTAACTATCTGTGTTTTCATCCTATATTGCAAAACAGAACCAATTTATCTGTAAAACTTCAAACTGACCTTGTCCTATAGCTCAAAAATACTGAAAATCTTCACCTTACGCTGGCTCAGCTTGTCTGAGCATGGAAAGCTAGGCAGGGTCAGGCCTGGTTATTACTTGGATGGGAGACCCCTCCTCTAGTTTCCTGCATTGAGCAGGGGGTTGGACTTGATGGCCTTGTAGGCTCCTTCCAACTCTATGATCTATGAAATTTATGAAAAATAACCTTCCATTGTAATCCCCTTAAATGCATCTTAATAGTTAAATATTAGCTATTTCAAGGGTGGGTGGCAGTTTGACTGTCACAAAGAATGTTCCACTCTGCAATAATAAAAATCAAAAACAGGAATCAAAATTTTCCATGGCCCTAGGGCCGTTGAAATTTACTTTGCATTCTTGGAAATGTTATGAAATATTGATTTAGATTGTCTGAGATTTGTCCAAATTCCATATCTGAAGCACCCCCCCACCCCAGACTGCTCATTCCTTTTTGTAAGGAGATGGATCAGCAAGGACGATGGATGTGGGTTCAGCTGGAAAACAGCAGCAAAAGAGACCGTGGGCGGGAACCCAGGTGCCTAAATAAGCCCTTTCCTGTGTCCCCGCCCTAGTTGAGCCATTGGCTCAGTATCTGTGACCAACCTGACTCCTCTCTCCTCCCCCACTCGCAAATCTTCTACCTGGCCCCAGATGAGGGGCCAGTGGAAGTCTGTTGTATCGTTACTTTGCCCACAGATCATCTGTTTCAGCCTTCCCTGACCCAGTGCCGTCCAGATGTTTTGGACTACAATTCCCATCAGGGCCAGTCAGCATGGTCAGTGATCAGGAATTGAAGGAGCTGTAGTCCAAACCAACTGGAGGACACCAGGTTGGGGAAGGCTGGTTTATTTACATGCTCCATTTCTGCCACAGTTTACAGCATTGAGGAATATCCCCTCCCTGTCCCAATTTCTGAGGCTTTTCTAGTACTAGTAGGAATCCAACATGGGCATGGCACAGAATAACTACCACATAGGAGAACTAATGAAATGCTGGAATGTGGAGAAACAGTTGTGTATACAACTTACTTAATGGGGACTTTATATGGTGATGACATTTTTAAAATCTCAGGAATTCAGAAGTTCTCCTAACTCTGGACATCATAAAAGCTTGAAAAAATCTGTGGCAAAGAATGTGTGCTAAGGGAAGATTTCCAAAGAATACATATCTTTCAAATCTATTTGAAACTAAGAATTGGTACCTGAATTTTGTGTCCCCCCCCCCCAAATCCCTTTTCCTTTTGTGTCCTGTCTTTTAGATTGTATGCCTGAGGGCAGGGACTGACTCATTATTAATCTCTGTAAACTGCTTTTGGAGCCTATTTTGGCTGAAGAGTGGGGTAAAAGTATTTAAATAAATAAATCTGATATGTGTACTGTATGACTGGGATATTAGTAGTGCAAGCCTATGCATGTTTACTCAGAAGTATGTCCAATGAGTTCAGTGGGATTTACTTACAGGTAAGTGCATTTAGGATTACTGCCTATACATAGTTATTTGGGAGTAAGCTCCATTGAATAGAGTGAGAATAATGTAATGTATGGGATTGTATTGTAAAGGTATTTTGGGCAAGCCATTTCATCATAGCCAGTAAAATACCATGCCAGTTAGTATGTCACAATCAGAAAACAGAAAAATGAATATCAGTATATTTCTGATTCACCTGGAGCTATTAATATTAAGAAAATAGAAAGAAAAGTGTTGGCACTGGGTCTCATGGGTGTGCATTCTTTTAAACAATGTTTATGAACAATGTACTAGATTACAAAGCTTTTGCAGGGTCTTTAGTTTTAATCTTAATGTGATTTGGTATAATTTTCTTATTCATGCACACAAGGCACCCCAGTACTAGACAACAATAAACATGAAGATATTATTTGTAATCTTTTACAGATAATTAAGAATGGAAATAGATTTGCAACATGTGAGACTGATTTAAGATTCTGTATATCTTTATTTACATTTTGCTGCTGTTCACACATACCTTCTCTCTTAGGCACCTCCTTGGGCATATATTGCATGTGCTTGTGGCCTTTTCATATACCAGTCTTTGGACGCTATAGATGGGAAGCAAGCAAGAAGAACCAATAGTAGTAGCCCTTTGGGAGAACTCTTTGACCATGGCTGTGATTCACTGTCCACAGGTATTCTGTTGTTTTATTAAATGATAATGGTCTGTTAGTACAATACTATGCATGTCTGCTCAAAAGTAAGTCCCACTTTCAATGGGGCTTACTCCCAGGCAAGTGGGGACAGAATTGCAATGTATTGAGAATACTGAAATGGAAACAGAAAGGAAAATCTTTGGTACTCTGGCAGAATGAGAATAATGCACAATGATTATATAATCCTGTTGCCACATCTCAAAGTTTTGGTAGTATGTTTAACATATAATCTAAATTTGACTTGCTAATATCAGATTAAGTAGTTTAAATCCTTATTTATTTTATTACTTAATTGACCTTTTGTCATTCTCACTGAAATCCAAATTTTGATATGAACATTGAAACTTGCAACATTTTGGCATAGTACAGCTTTAAGCCCGATGTTAAATATAAAATAGAGTAAAACATCACTAAGAAGTAAAACATTATTAAACACCTCCCTACTAAATAGAATAAAACATTACAAAGTATCTCCATAACCAAAACACCTAACAATCTAAAATCATCTAGTTGGAAGTCGTCATCATCATCATCATCATCATCATCATCATCATCATCATCATCAGGCGATCACTCGTGACCGAGTAAGATTGTCTTCCAGGATAAAAATTTACAAAAAGGAGATTTTAAAAGGAGGAAATTCTAAAGAAGATTGTGTAGACTCTAGCGATGGGTCCGTAAGTGACTGTGGAGGCCAATTCTAGATCCACACAGCTTCCCACAGTGAGGACACAGGTTACCAGATGGAAGATGGTCCTGTAAAGGATTCATTTGACGTGCTTTTCGCTTAGCACGTTTCTCCCTTTCACCTTGCACTCGGGCTTCTTCAAAGTCCATAGAACCTTTGTGAAAGGCCGACCTCCAGTTAGATCGTTCATGGGCCAGAGCTTCCCAGTTTTCGATGTTTATATTGCATTTTTTAAAATTAGCCTTATGAACATCTTTAAACCTCTTATATTGACCACCGATATTCTGGTTTCCATCCTTGAGTTGGGAATAAAGTAACTGCTTTGGGAGACAGCAGTCAGGCATTCAAACAACATGGCCGGTCCACTGAAGTTGGCATTGAAGGATCATTTTTTCAATGCTAGTAGTCTTTGCTTCTTCCAGTACACTGACATTTGTTCGCCTATCTTCCCAAGTAATTAGCAGGATTTTCTGGAGGCAACGTTGATGAAATCTTTCAAGGAGTTGGAAGTGACGTTTATAGATAGTCCATGTTTCTCAGGCATACAATAAAGTTGGTAATACAATGGCTTCATAAACCAGTGTTTTGGTCTTCTTACAAATATCCCGATCCTCGAACACTATGTTTCATTCGAGAAAACGCGGCACGTGCGGAGCTCAAACGATGCTGGATTTCACTGTCGATGTTAGCTGTAACAGAAAGATAGCTGCCAAGATAGAGAAAATGATCGACATTTTCCAGTATTGTCCCGCCAAGCTGGATAGATGGCATCACCAAAGGGTTAGCTTGCACTTGCTGATGAAGCACTTTGGTTTTTTTGATGTTAAGTGAGAGACCAAGTTTTTTGTATGCTTCTGCAAAAGCATTTAGGATAGTTTGGAGATCATCCTCTGAATGTGCGGACGCCACATTATCATCAGCATACTGAAGTTCCACAACAGAGGTTGTAATTACCTTACTTTTTGCTTTCAGCCTGCTGAGATTAAAAAGCTTTCCATCTGTTCGATATATGATTCCCACACCAGTGGGAAGTTTCCCCTCGACAAGATGTAAAATCATGGCGATGAAAATAGCAAATAATGTTGGGGCGATAACACATCCCTGTTTAACACCTGATCCCACTTTAAATGGAGCACCATGAGAGCCGTTGTTGTCCAAAACCGTTGCCGTCATGTTGTCATGGAGAAGTCGCAAGATATTCACAAATTTATTGGGGCATCCAATTTTCATAAGGATAGTCCAGAGAGCTGTTCGGTCTACAGTATCAAAGGCCTTAGCCAGATCAATAAATGCCATATAAAGGGGTTGATTTTGCTCCCTGCATTTTTCTTGGAGCTGACGTGCAGTAAAAATCATGTCTACTGTCTCTCTAGAGGGGCGGAAACCATATTGAGTTTCAGGGAGGATCTCTTCTGAAATAGATAGACGGTTTGCGAGAATCCTAGCAAATATTTTACCTGCGGTAGCTAAGAGAGAAATGCCCCAATAGTTTCCACAGTCTGTTCTATCACCCTTCTTAAAGAGGGTGATAATTATGGCATCCTTGAAGTCTTCTGGGATCTCTTCTCTTATCCAGATTTTTTCAATGAGTTTATGAAGATGTTGTACAAGTTCGGGGGGCCCTTCTTTAAAGATTTCAGCAGGAATCCCATCTGGTCCACTAGCTTTATTATTCTTCATTTGATTAATGGCTTTTTTTACTTCATCCAAAGTGGGGAGTATTGCAAGTTCCTCTCTAATTTGTTTTTGCGGGATTTGCGAAAAAATCTCATTACCCACCTTAGATTTACGATTTAAAAGGTCATAATAATGCTCTTTCCAACGCAGTGCAATAGTGTCTTTTAAGAGTTTGGTGCCATCTTTTGATTGTAAAGGGTTTGTACCATGGGTTTTTGGTCCATAAATGGCCCTTGTGGCCTTAAAAAAGCCCCGTGCATCATGAGATTCTGCAAGTTGTTGAATTTCTTCCGCTTTCTTTTTCCACCAAGCGTTCTTAAGTTCTCTTGTTCTTCTTTGGACCTCAGCCTTTGCACTAGCGTAGATTTTTTTCTTGGCATATTTGGAAGGCTTTCCTTTTTTGGTCAATTATATATTTAATCTCATTATCATTTTCATCAAACCAATCATGATGTTTCTTAGTTTCATATCCAATAGTTTGTTCACAAGCTGCAATAATGGAGGTTTTCAGCTTAGACCAATGGTCCTCAATGTTGTCAGGAGGTTCCGTAGGTAGATGTTCCTTAAGAAGTGATTGAAGACGAGTTTGCTTAATAGGATCTTGAAGGGCGTGGATGTTCATTTTACGCCTTGATTTCCTTCCTTGAAGCCTACGTTGGGGAGCAAAGTTGATAACCATAGTGGACCGGATTAGTCGGTGGTCTGTCCAGCAGTCGTCGGCACTCACCATGGCCCTAGTAAGAAGTACATCGCGGCGATCTCTAACATGGACAATGACATAATCCAGAAGATGCCAGTGCTTTGACCGTGGGTGCTGCCATGATGTTTTAAACTTACTCTTTTGTCGAAAGAGCGTGTTTGTAATAGTGACATTATGCTCTGCACATATAGACAAAAGTAAGATTCCATTTTGGTTGCTATTACCAACTCCGTCTTTTCCAATAGTTTCTGGCCATAAATCAAATTCACGCCCGACTCTTGCGTTAAAATCGCCCAGGAGGATAATTTTATCCTCCTTAGGTATCTCTGACAGGAGAGTGTCCAACTGGGTATAAAAACTTTCCTTGATGTCTTCATCAGCATCTAATGTTGGCGCATAAGCGCTCAAAATAGTTACCTGCTGGTTATTGGCGAGCTTTAATCGAAGAGTTATCAGGCGTTCGTTAATGCCAGTAGGAACTTCTGACAAAGAGTTTACTAGCTCGTTTTTGATGGCAAAGCCTACTCCATGTATTCGTCAGTCCTGCTCAGGTAGTCCTTTCCAGAAAAAGGTATAACCTCCTTTTTCTTCCTTCAACTGTCCCTCTCCTGCCCTTCGAGTTTCTTGAAGTGCTGCTATGTCAATTTTAAACCGTCTCAGCTCCCTTGCAATAATAGCAGTCCTACGCTCAGGGCGTTCACTATCTATGTTATCCAGCAATGTCCGTATATTCCATGTTCCAAAATTCAAACGTCTTTTTCGACCGCTAAAATGGTGAACCCACTGGATGCGATAATCCAATCAGGGGAGAAAGAGGTAGACTATGTTTAGGGCACCTTTTCTAGCTCCCTCCCCATACGGGGTAAGCAGAGTGGATCCTAAATAGGGCTGCTCAGTCATGGATACAGCTGCCGAGCTGCTCAACTACCTCGTTCCTTGAACAGGGCGACTGAGTCTGCATCCACCGCCCATGTGCTGATCCATGACTAGGGGCTTCCAGATTCACAGTCCTGCCCCTGTCGCCATTCGCCAGTCGCCATGGGACTTTTTTGTTGTTGGTTGGGTTGGTTGGGTTGGAAGACGCCTGTGCGTGAAACTGTTTTATGTGGGGAGATCGGTGCACAACGGATCACCACACAAACTTGACAGAGTACGGCAATGATCCGATGGCACGGTTATCATGACGATTGGAAAACCATTCTCTGCTGCAGCCTTCATCCGCCTTCACAGCCGTTGTAATTTAGGTTTAAATTATCTTCTGCCTGTTCTGCCATTGAGGACTTTATGTTTTGGATCGTTCTTTGTCTGGTTCCTCTCCCCGGACCTTACCGCCATGGGTGACCCTACTGGGAGTATATAGCTCCCGACGGCATTGCTCACAGGGTTCATCGGAACACGCAAGCCCACTCACCACTTCAAGGTGACGATCTGGCGAGAGGGCTAGTTGGAAGTATAATACGCTTAAAGTTGCATATGTGGTTGAGTTCCTGGCCAACAACCTAATTAAACTCATTGCTGCACTGTGGCAGCAGAGCAAAGAAGTTGGCAAAAGGCTCTAAGTGCTTATCTCACTAAGAATGCTGCTATAGCTGTTGCAACACAGACCTATGACTGTAAACAGATAACATACAACTGCCATTGTCTGTCACATTCATTTTTCCCCATCTTGCCATGGTCTCTGTTCAAACCAGCTTTATGGGGCTTTGTAGTGCTTCCAATAAAAATTACCTTATATTGACACGGCCAGCAAACTGCTGCAACAGAACATACACTTGACATAAATGATAATGGTCTGTTAGTACAATACTATGCATTAACATAAATTAAATGATAATGAACTTGTAATGAACATCTATTATCAGTGGAGTCCAACTTGGATTCAAGCTATTTGAAAAAAGCCAATGGCCCATTAGAGTTCTGGCTGTCAATGACCAGATTATACCTTGCCTAGATAGGCCATGCATGATGGAACAAAATGTGTGCATATCATCTTTTCAGCATGACATTCCTGTAGCCTTTCTACAAATAATGTGTTCCTAAGCACATTCCCATCCCAGCAGTACCTCACTGTTTAAAGAGTATTTTTCTTTAAACATTTTTTTAAAATTTCCCTTAAGAAATATTAACTTATTCTTCCCTTAAGAGTGAAATTCTTTAGACCAGAAGCTATTTGAAATCTGATCTCGTCAACTTCAACACTTTGACTTGATTAGGAGAAGCAATCGGAATTAGGAAATAGTACAATGAAACTTGCTTTCTTCTCCTAGCCACTTCCCCATTGTTTGTATATTTATTTATTATTTTTATTTATTATTTATTTCTTATATTTATTAATCGCCCATCTGGCCGGTCACCCGTACCAGTGCTAGATCTGGGATCAATGTACCAGTGCTAGATCTGGGATAGTGCTACAGTAGCATAGACAAGACAAAATATAGGATTGGACAGCCCATTAATTATGAAATATTACAGTGCAACCCTGTGCATGTCAGCTTGGAAGTAAGTCCCACTGAATTCAGTGAGACTCACTTCCAGGTAAGTGTGCTTGAGATTGCATCCTAATCGTACAGTTGTTCAAACGCAATGTAAACTTTATATTCTGAGAGCCAGTGTGGCATAGTGGTGAGAGTGTTGGACTGGGACTCAGGAGATCCGGGTTCTAGTCCCTGCTTGGCCATGAAACTCACTGGGTGACTTTGGGCCAGTCACTGACTCTCAGCCTAACCTACCTCACAGGGTTGTTGTGAGGATAA
This sequence comes from Shinisaurus crocodilurus, assembly GCA_021292165.1. NCBI lineage: Eukaryota > Metazoa > Chordata > Lepidosauria > Squamata > Shinisauridae > Shinisaurus > Shinisaurus crocodilurus. The sequence continues at coordinate 224,160,000 of CM037877.1, forward strand.
AAATAGAAAGGAGGAGGAGGATTATGTAAGCCGCCTTCTTGCAGGAAAAAAGGCGGGGTGTAAATATAATAAATAAATAAATAATAAACATAAATTCATCTTTAAAAATAATCATGTGAATTCTGATGGAACTGAGAGCCCATCAGTCTTCTCTAGCTTCATTATTGTGGGTGTTGAAGTATGTTTCCAGATATACATTATGCGTAAATATTACAGCACAAATTGACCTTGAATCTTAACATATTTACCACCATGCATCAAAAAACCGGAACAGTAAGTGAGTATACCAATTACAGTAATACCTTGGATTGCAAGTAACTTGGTTTGAGAGCATTTTGCAAGACAAGCACATTTTTAAATATTTATTTTAAAAAATTTGACTTGATATACAAGCGACATCTTGCAATACAAGTACTGTAGTATGGCTTAAATTAAAAATCTCTGTACAAATTTTTTGGGGGGGATTTTGTTTTGATATAAGAGTGTTTTGGATTACAAGCACGTTTCCGGAACGAATTATGCTCTCAATCCAAGGCATGGCTGTACATATTACAGGTTGTTGAATAGCCATAATGATGAACTAGTACGTGAACACATCTGTGTCTGTTTTGCTTTTGAAACCTGTAATCTAGAGAGAGCGCCAGTGTGGCATAGTGGTTATAGTGTTGTACTGGAACTTGGGAGATCTGGGTTCTATTCCCCACTTGGCCATGAAGCTCACTGGGTGACTTTGGACCAGCCACTGACTCTCAGACTAACCTACCTTACAGGGTTGTTGTGAGGATAAAATGGAGAGGAAGAAGGAGATTACTATGTAAACTGCCTTGGCTTCCTTGCAGGAAAAATGGTGCGATATAAATATAATAAATAAATAATCTATGTTCATTTTAATTGATTTTGTTTTCAGTCTTTGTGGTTTTGGGAACGTGTATTGCTGTGCAGCTGGGGACAAATCCTGACTGGCTGTTCTTCTGCTGTTTTGCTGGGACGTTCATGTTTTACTGTGCACACTGGCAGACGTATGTCTCTGGAACATTGCGCTTTGGAATGTAAGTAAACGAGCTAAGAGAGAAACCTAATATTGTCACGTGTCACACTCATATGTCCTTAAGTATGTATTCATATATCTGTAATCTGTGCCATGGAGTGCATGTTGAAACAATGTTGTAGCCTAAACATTATTATTAACTTGTTCTATCATTCCAACACCAATAATAAAGCTGGGCACATTTTCATCATGGGGAGTAATCATATGATTTGTAAACAACTTGTAGTGATTAAAAACAGAGAATTAGAAGAGTTATTCAATGCCTGTTCTGAATTTTGTTCACTATCTCAATAGAAAAAAGTAGAATGGCTACATTCTACAAGCATTACTCTAGAGTGGTCCTGGAGCAATCCGGTACACTTAAGTAGGATTTAAGCAAGTCTACTGTAGGAAAACAGACTTGTGGATGAAAAATTGCTGATAAAAATACAACATTTTATAAATTATTTCTAAATGGAAATTAATGCAAAGATGGGAGTATAAATATGGTCTAAAAATAGGAATCGGAATGTTAATACTCTCAGTATTAGTTATGCTATCCATATGTTTGGGAAAGCAATTCCCAGTGCAGGATGCTGGGACAGCAGTATTGTGTTGACACAGCAGTTGATATGTCCTATCCTAAGCATTTATTTCCTGTTGCAGAAAGTCTTGAAATCAGCCCCCTTAGAGTGGGTTATATGTTGATAATTGTACAAACTCTGTTTTGCCAGCACTAAATAATAAAATAGTGGCATGCTAGCTGTCTTTATCACAGGGCTGCTTATCTTGGCAGAGGACAAGTGTATTTGCTGCATTGACTTATACAGCTAATGGGATGGGCAGCATTACAAACATAGGTGGTGGTCATTGCTTAATTAGACAACCCAATCCCCATCAATAATGACTACCTTTTCATTTTCACTTAGCCTGCGTATATTCTCTTAAGTAACAAATATTGTAATTAAAATAAATAGTTAGGCTTCCTTTTGCCATAGGTTTTCATTGTTTATATGCATTTATCTGCTTTCACATACTGATGCAGGCCAGCAGGATTAAAAAACAATTGAGTGATAAAGTTTAATGTGCTGGAGTTCCGTGTTGCATAAGACGTCTAAAGCAAGAAAGTTGGAAGGTTTCCAGATTACTGCTTATATTGCAGTAAATACTTATGGTAATAATTAAGAGTTTAAAGGGCAAAAGAAATTGAGATAAACGAAAATACTCAGTAAGATTTCCCATGTTTTGAGGGGAATTGGTTTTCTTGAATATATGTTACCTTTTTGACCTGCTGAATCCAACAAGGTACCTAAGTGACACACTTTAGCATTGGCCCAACAACCAAGGTGGCAACTAAGATAGCTGACACCAACTCTTTAACAGCTCTTGGAGCCACACTGTTTAACCAATTTTGATGAAATTTTGAGGGCAAACTCATATGTGACTGAACATTTATCACAAAGTGTTCTAGAAAGCTAAGTTGAAAAATAACAAATTGGTAGCCAGTTTAAATTTATTTTGACCAACAATGCCAAATCTGGACAAAAAAATGTTATGTAACCAAATACTTTAATCATAGACCATTAAATGACAGATCATTTGCTGTATAAACTCAGTGGCACTAGATTCTGAGTAGTCATGCATAGGATTACTCTTTTAAATTCAAGTGTTTTATTATAGTAGCCTAAAATTGAATTTTATGTACTGTACAATTTTAAATATATAAATCCTGTGTTCAAATTCAGCGCTGCTTAGTCTGCAATAATTATTTATCTTGCATATTAATTGTAGTTATTTTTAAAACACTCCTTTCTTTAGTTCACATGCTATGGTCCATTTCTAACTTCCTATGTAGGAATGTGCTGAAACAGGGAAATCCAGCTTGTTTGAGCTTGCTGGATTTCCTGCCTGTTTCCAATCTGATGATTGGAAGTGGGCCAAGTTAGGGGGTGGGTTTAATGGACTTCTGTCTCTAAGACAGGCTGCAATTTGCACATTTAAAAAAAAAAATGGTACAGAAATTTGCTCAAAATCAGCCGATTTATGCAAATCCGGATGCCAAAAAAAACCACACTAGAACCACGTGGTCTTAGGCTTCCAATTTGCGCAAATCAGCTGAATTTGTGCAAATCACGCTACATCCTTGTGTTTTTGGTACCCAAATTTGCACAAATCGGCCAATTTTGCACAAGTTTCCTTGGCATTTTTTTTTAAAAAAGTGCAAATCGCAGCCCATCTTAGAGACAGAAGGCTGTGAGCTCATTTGACTTGCACCACAGCAAGTCAGTGTAAGTGCAGGGCTGCCGAATTGGAATCCAAGGGGCCAAATTGTGAAAATCCAATGGATTTTCACCCCCCTTATCGGATTTCTCTCGCATCCCTATTCCTAAGCCCTCTCTCACATCCCTATTCCTAAGCCCATATTCACATTCCAGTATCTATCTTTAATATAGTGGTTACTTATCACTAATTAGGGACTTGGGAAATGTGTGAAAAGCAAAATAGAGGAGTTTTTTTCTTTCTAAGCTACAAAATCATTGACCAACCAGCCCAGTTGCAAATCATTGTACACACCAGCCCAGTTCAGATATCACATTGGCAGTTCCTGAGTTGTTTAACCCAGGAATAACAGGGATGAGCAGAGTGCATGACCTGCATGCTCATGGTTTCCACTTTTACTCAACAACCCAGGAACTGCGTGGTTTTGACATAAGAACCTGGAAACGATGGATTGTTTATGGGTTAAACATCGTAGAGTTAACCCAACAATTGTCCATGGTTTGTTGTTAGATTAACTCTGCGTTGTTAGCCAATACACAGAGTTTCCAGGTTCTCACGTAATGAAACAAGTTCCTGAGATGTTGATTAAAAGTGGAAATGACAAGTGTGCATCCCTGCAGTTCCTGGGTTAAAGAACCCAGGAATTGCCAACATGACATCTGAACCAGGTCATCCATCCCAAAGGCAGGAAGATTTGTTTAGCAATAGATGACTTGGCATCTTCTCTCATTTGGCCTTTCTGCCTCTTATCTCCATTGCAGTGCCACAAAACACAGTGTTAGGACCACAGATGACCATTGCTATAATACAAGAAGAATCTTCCTGCTAGATTCAGAGCTTTTTAGATTATAAGGGAAAGGAAAACTATATTCAAAGCAGTGGTCTATTTTCTGATCCTCAACTTTCCGAAGCAGTAACATTAATTAGCCCACTGTGAGGACTGATTCTTGGAGCAAGCAAGTCTTAACTACACATTCATTGTGACCCAAAAAAATATGGCTAGATTTGAAACTAGACTGAGTGTCTCCTTGATGCAAAACAAATAGTGCTTTTTCAACAAAAATAAGATAATAGCGCATATATTGAACATATATGCAGGAAAATATCCTTAGGTCTATAGATGGATGTAAAAAGAGGGCTAAAATGTTTATACACTGCATTAGGCGAGCTGTAAGATTCTGGAAATTTCACAAGTCATTAGCATAATGGTGGCTTCATACTAATATATATTAATATATTAATTAGATGCAAAGCCTCCTTAGGCTTTTCTTATGGCTTGTTCCACAAATAGGTAAGAGACTAGAGTAAATGCTTAAAGAATCTGGTCTAGATAAAGCTTGTTTTTTACAGCTTCTTTTCTTGAGGGTATGCTTTAAGGGAAGTTATACACATGTTAAAGCTACATAATTGTAAAAATGTGCTATTAACTGGTAATAAAGTGGTAAAGAAATAAAACGGTACAGTTAAAATATTGCCGTTAAAATATAACATTCAGTTTCAGAGTGCATTGTAACCTGAGCTGCAGAGCCTAAAGGATATTCTATGCTGGTAATGGTTTTATGAAATTGTAAAGGAGCATTTTCAGAGATTATATTGTACTTGGTGTAGAATTCAAAATTATTTATCATTTCACTCATTTGGCAACGCTAAATATAGTTATGGCTTCTGATCCTTTAAGATCTGCCTGCTCTTTGTTGTATATGTAACTACTGCTATAGATTATGTATGGGATTTGTATGAAGTTAATGTAATATTGGTATTGAAAATGTAAGTCTTTAATGTGTATTTGTATGTGATTTGTTTAGTAACCCTTAGAAGAATTATGTATTGCTTTGAGAATATTTTCAACCCCCCTTTTATGATATTGTATTGATTACAATCCAAAGTCATTAAACTCAAATGGGAGTTTTGCCATTGACTTCAATGGGATGTGGATTTCATCCTTTACTACTGCTTTTTACTCCTCTCTACAATTGTAATTATAACTGTTTATAACATTTTAAAGGAGTTTTCCCTTTGATTTCAAGTCCATATTCTTAATGGTGAGTGAAAATCTGTTCTCATGGAGCTGTTAACTGAAGGTCTCTAAGTAAAGTGTTTTTAAATGTTTCTTTCCCACACATAGATTTGATGTTACAGAGTCTGAACTCTGTATTATAATAAGTCATCTTCTCACAGGAACTCTGGGACCCGGGTTCTGGAATGTTACGGTAACTGATGCAAATCAGTGTTACCCAGTTAATGGCATGAATTCTGTAGAGACAGCACCTTTCTGTCATGCACACTGTAACTGATAAATTATCATTGTTTTCATAATGACATTTCCTGGAGATTTTGATTCAAAAAGGCAATCCATAATGCCTAAATTGGAAATAAAAGCTCAGATTGTGAAGTCCCCACCCCATCTACTCTGAAACATAAATAGCTTTGTTTTGAAAATCTGGTGTTTTCTTCCCTATTGGCTATTGTAAAACATGCAGAACTGACTTCACCTCTTTGAAGAGAAGAATACCAGAGTGGTGGAAGCATCTCTTTACATAAGGTCTGGATTAATTTTGTTGGAACCACCTTTGGAATATTTCCTTCCTTTTTTTGCTAGAAACCTTTCCACCAGGAAAAAGAATTGTATAGATAGCTAGTTACCTTGAAAAATGTTGATGTTAGAAAAAATATTCTTAGTCATTGTTTAGAATTCCTTGCCCTCAAGCTTAGGAAAGATCCTATAGGGCTCTTTCCTAAGAAGCTGTGTAACAGTGATGTAACTTCCTAATAAGCCAAAGTTTCATCCTCCAACTTTCCTTTACTTAAATATGGTTTTACATATGGTTTTGATCTTTCTGTTGCTTTGTGGAATCAAGCATAAATATCTGTTTTCTTCAAGATACTGATGGGTGTGTTTTCTGATTTAAACATAATTTTATGAAAGTGAATCAACGTAGATATTCCAAATCTCTCAAGATCTTACATAACTTTACCATACTTTCATAGATTTCATAGATCATAGAGTTGAATCTGTTTCTATTAATATTGCTTTTGAAGGTAAAAGACATTTCACACGGAAAGATTTCCCAATATAATTTGAGTGCAGATAAACATTTGTACCCATTGCTATGTAACCTCATTTTTAAGTACTTGGCCGAATACAGGGATTGAAGTCTGTTTCAATCATGCAGTAGTTGTATTTGCAGTAGTTACATGGGGTTTCCTGCAGCACAAAATATGAATGAGAGGGTACATGCATTAGGGAACCAGAGGTCAAACAAGGCTCTCAGGCACATGTGCATGAGAGTTTAAAAGATATTTTTCTGTTCATACTATATATGTGCTGCCAAAAACACCAATATACCTAGTCATATGTACATTGTAGATGAGGATGGGGGAGGACTGAGGGAGAAAGACAGCAGCTTGCTTCAGGCCATCTAGTGAGTTAATGGCCAAGGTGAAATTTGAACTGGGGACTTCCTGACTTGAGGGAGGCATGTAACATAGTAGAAGCTGTGGCAAACCAACAAGACCCTGAATGTTTTTCACAAATATGAAAACATATTTTCATATGTTTTCAAATTACTCTTGTCATTTTTTGTCATTTTTTCCTTATCAATATTTCATGTATACATTTTGTCAGATTTTAAAATACAGTCATGCCTTGGATTGAGAGCATAATTCGTTCCGGAAAGGTGCTTGTAATCCAAAACACTCTTATATCAAAACGAAATCCCCCCAAAAAAATTTGTACAGAGATTTTTAATTTAAGCCGTACTACAGTACTTGTATTGCAAGATGACGCTTGTATATCAAGTAAAAAAAAATTAAATATTAAAAATTTTGCTTAATACCAGGCAAAACAAGGATTGGGTAAGATGGGTGCCTGGAGTTTATTTATTTATTTTTATATTTATTTATTATATTTATACCCCGCCTTTTTTCCTGCAAGGAACCCATAATCCTCCTCCTCCTCTCCATTTTATCCTCACAACAACCTTGCGAGGTAGGTTAGGCTGAGAGTCAGTGACTGACCCAAAGTCATCCAGTGAGTTTCATGGCTAAGTGGGGACTAGAACCCGGATTTCCCGAGTCCCAGTCCAACACTCTCACCACTATGCCACACTGGCTTAGTGAACTGAATGTATATAATTCTGGCACTGTATGAAATGGTGTGTTCTTAACCTAGAGAGACTACACAATGATAACTCTAAAACAGCGGTGGAGAACCTCAGGCCCAGGGACCAGATCTGGCCCTCTTGTGGTCACAATCTGGCCATCCAGGGTTCCCCAGGTAGCCATACACCTTTCCCCCAATCACCAATCATTGGTGGTTTCCTGGCTTTTGTGCAGTTTTTCCCTGTTCTAAAAGGTTGAAATGCCTCTCCTAAGGTACAGTATGCTGGGGGTGGGGGGGTGGGGGTGGGTTGTTTTGTGTTTTGTATTTTTGTTCTCCAAAATTGAATTCAGCTCACCTCTGCTCTAAAAGGAAATAGAAAAAGGAAAGAAGGCACTGAAGTGGAGATTAAATGGCATTTCTAACATCTTATGCAAGGTCAGGAGAGAAAAAATAGTGTCTTAACACTGCGCCGCCCCCCCCCCAATAGTATCTGTGTTAAACCTGGCCCCAAATGTACTTCATATATTACAGATTTAGGGCGGAATCCAATGAGGCTGCTCATAACCATCCGAACTCAGAGGATTATGGGCACCCTATGCAGGGTGGGAAGAGCTTGGAGGCAAAATTGGATACGCAGTTGGCCAGTATCCATCTGGTACAGAACGCGGCGGCTCGCCTGGTTAAAGGCAGCTGCCGGCAGGACCACATCACACCAGTGCTCAAGGAGCTGCACTGGCTACCAGTTGCTTGCCGAGCAGAATTCAAGGTGTTGGTTTTGACCTTTAAAACCCTATACGGCTCCGGTCCAGTCTATCTCAAGGAGCGTCTCCAGCAACACCAAGTGGGCCGCTCAACAAGATCTGCCACAGACAGCCTTCTCCTTGTCCCTTCAGCCAGAGCAGCTAGACTGGTGGGGACTAGGAAGAGGGTCTTTTCTGTGGCGGCCCCCATACAGTGGAACTCTCTCCCGAGTGATCTCTGCCATGCCCCCTCTCTGCTTAGCTTCCGCCATTCATTAAAAACCTGGCTGTTCAGGTGGGAATATGGGGTGGGTTAAGATTTTTTAAAAAATTTATAATGTTTTAAATGTATTTTATCTTGTTTTTATCCTATGTACATCGCCCAGGGTGGCCGGTTGCCGGCCAGATGGGCGATTAATAAATGTAAATAATAAAAAATAAAATTCACCTTCACACTCCTGCTCTGCAAAGCAGCTAGACGGCAGATTTCGACCATTTAACTGCAGTGCTTTGGAGTGGGAGGGAAGGAGGCTCTGGTGCTGCCAGGATATGTCATATCTTGGCAATGCTGGCCTCTTCCTCTCCCAGCCCCCTAAACCCCTTCTCCGAGGTCGCTCATACAACCTCGGAGAAGCAACTGGCACAGTTCTTTCCATGCCAGCAGTGGGGAGGGCACACCAAGTGGATCCCCAGCTCTGAGGTCAGAACTGTTTTCTGAATCAAAATGTCGCTTTCTAGGGGCCATAGGATTGCTCTGCCTGTGTACAGTATCACAGTGAAAATAACCACATATATATAGTATTTCACATGAGTACATTATTGCTTGGATCAGGCAGATGCAAGATTCCTCCCTACTTCTTCAGATGAGATAGTATACTTCTACTAAAACATTGCCTAAGCCAATGTTCCGGGTTCTAATCCCCGCTCGGCCATGAAACTCACTGGGTGACTTTGGGCCAGTCACTGACCCTCAGCCTAACCTACCTCACAGGGTTGTTGTGAGGATAAGATGGAGAGAAGGAGGAGGATTATGTAAGCCGCCTTGAGTTCCTTGCAGGAATAAAGGCGGGGTGTAAATATAATAAATAAATAAATACTGTGGATACTATCTTTTTGACAAGAAACAAAAATCCAAGAGACATCATACATTAGGTTTATGAATTGATTGGAAACAAAGTTGTTTTATGAAACCAGGCTAGGATTTCTGCTGTTACTGCTCAGTTTATTTCCTTAGCTGCATCATGCTCTACATTAAACTTCTATGTTGAGTTCAGAAGAACAGAGTATCTACTAGGTAGGGGATTTTTCTCCTAAATGCTCTTTATGGCTCTCTTGTTTTGATGCAGTGATGATGTGAGTCCACTCTGAGCCACAGTTTGCTACTAAGAGTGCTGTGTCACGCCTCTAAAATCATTGAGAGAATCAGTTCTTGGAGAATTTCCTAAGCATTGGGAATTTAATGAAACTGAATTTTTAAACTTTATTTAATTGTCAAAATATTTTAAATCCACATAGACACGGCAAACAAAGCATAGACAGCATTTTCCCCCTTATCTCAAAGGAAGGAGATCTTAGAAAATTATCATGGTTGACTAGAAGGTAGTCTTGAGAAAATACTTTGAATTAGAGGTAGGTGAACCACCTGTGCTTGCCATCAGGGGAAAAAAAAGGGAGGGGTAGGATACTCTACAAGTTTATAGAGTTTGTATATCTGTATAGTTTCCTGGCAAAAAAAATTAAAAACCCTTTCTAAATCCCACTTGAAAAATGGAGCTGTACCTTTGACAACTGTCAAAGGTAACTACTCTTGTAAATGGGGTGGCTCGCACTTTTGCATGTTCCTGAGGTGGTAGAATCTCAGGAACAAGTGCAAAAGTGAGGGCATCGTTAAGACACATGAGTCCTCCCCCCCAAAAAAAACACACACATGAGGATCTTGTCTCGAAAGGGGTGAGCAAGCTGCCACCCCCTTTTTGCAAGCTAAGATCACTTGCGCCTTTGGCTACATTTGACAGCTCACCTTTTTACAGCTGTCAGATGGAGCCAAAGGGGAAAATAAACTTACTTGTAGCCTCTGTGAGGCAATGCCCATGGTGGGTACCTGCTGGACTTTGCCAGTAGGCACCCCCCTGCACATTGGCCACCCGAGGCTCCCCATTCCCGGACCCACACAATGGCGAACCCACTACAAGTGTGGGTCAATTTAAAAAAAAATTGCAACTATTTGTGAAAATTAGGGTGGGCAATTTTTTTAAAAAAAAGATGCTTGGCAACCACAGGCAACCCCTCCAAGGTGCTGCTGGGGCACTTTGAAGGGACTGTCCATACCTGTCAAAATGAGGATCGCGAAAGCTGGCTTGACAGCTGGCCTTCGCAATCTCCAGGAAAAAAAGTTTAAGGTGCAAAAAAGCGGGGGTGATCACTTGTGATCACAGCGGGGAGGGAGAGACAAGTTAGTCCTCCTGCAGTATCCCCTGGGATACCCACAGGATGACCATGGGGGGAGGAGCTGGAGGGAGAGGGCCAACAACCCATGGTGAGCCCTATCGTCTGTCGGGCGCACCGTGAGTTGCTCACACAACAACCAACTCACTGTAGCTTATTGCCAGGGTGGGTTGTCATGACGTGAATGTGCCCATAGTCTCTGTATGGAAGACTTCATGTGCTAATCAATTATATTCTCTCACAAAACCACATTGTTCCCACTCTGACATTTTTTCCTCCTGTAACCTCTCTAGCATTTCTGCTGCCTTCATTTTTCTCTTTTGATTAATAGTATGATTTATGAAAGATTGCGTAATCCAGTTCTTCTCTGCTTTTGGTGGGTGTATATCTTTTTCCCTGCCATCATGGACATTGCTACAAATTTTTTGAACCACTAATTGTACATCAAATTAGTGAATAACTCACACACAACCCATGTTATCTGCCAGAGGAAGAGTACCAAATGATTGTTCACAGTGACTGGGTACCGAATGTATTTATTAGACATGATTAGCTCTACATTTAAGCAATTTCTTTCAAGTACCTGAAATGATGTAACTTGTGTTGAGTGTGAAAATATTTTCCTATGTGAATGACCTTTGGATATAGGCAAATGTCCTTTTTTGCTTTGGGGAATTGTCATTTTTGTGTTGTGAAGCATATGAAAATATGAGTGTAGACTGATATGCAACAGTAATGTCTATGGACAGGGAAGTATGTAGAAGAAATATGGTAGATTATGAAACTATGATATTTTCCTGTCTATCCTGTCTCATCGCTCAGAGTGGCCGGATGTCTGGCCAGATGGGTGATTCATAAATATAATAAATAAATAAATAAATATTAAATATAAATAGTCATATACTTAATCATTATACAAATAGAATATGAATAAACATGGATTCCCCCCCCCCCCAAATTTTCTTTTTTAATCTCTTGGAACCTATCAGCATTCTTTCTCATATACAAAACATCAACATTCTTATTCAAAATATTCATATCATGATATTCATGAATATCAACATTCATATACAAAATATCAACATTCTTTCTCATATACAAAATCTCATATACTGGATTAAGCAGAATGCTTTAAAATTATTTATTTTGATATATGGAAGAATCTCCTGGTGTGAAACAGATGACTAGCACTTTCAGCTTTGGTGACACTGATCACATTTTGAGGCAGTGAAGGGAAGGGTGTCCAGGAATCAGTGACCCTGCTTTTCGGCATGGTCACATGCTTGACGGGACGGGAGCTCTGTGCTCCATAGCCAATCATGGCCACCTGGCATATGAAACTGCATGATACATGAGGTGGTGAACACATGTTTGTTGCATGCAGACATTACATTGTTACATGTACATGTTAAAAGCATAAGGTATAATTTGGCTTATAGGCGAGACATGACCTGCTGCAAACTTCAGAAATATATCCAAGTGTTCTTAAAAAAACAGCCATAGCTAAGACTTAGCAGAAAACTGTGGTGCTTATGGTTCAGTGCAGGTATAATACTGCCAATCTCTTAACCATGCTTAAGAAATTGGGAGCAGGCTGCAGGCTTGTGTCCGCCCTCCTCCTCCCACTCTGGTGCAAATACCCCTTCCCTTATTTTCCTTAAGCATGGTTTAGTGTTACATCTGCACTGGTGCTTATCAGGGATCCCTCTTAACCAGGGTTAGCAAACCTGCTTCAAACCTTCCAAATTCTGGTTAAGGCAGGAGCCCTGGTGAACATTAACCATGTTTAATGCCTGCAACATGATTAAGGTAAATGGAGGGAGGGGAGTATGCAAGAGACTAGTAGTATTATGTCAGCACCAGGCCCATATAAATTGCACCACAGAATGGAAGGAGAGGAACTGTGATGAGGGCAAACATTTTTTCTTGGAAGTATCACTCTAAATTCTTTTTGTTGGTGGGCAAGGTTTAATGTTTTACATTTCGGCAACTGCTTATGGTTAGTTGAAAGAAGTAAATAAGTTCCAACTACTACTTTTAGCTGCACTCCTAGACAGCCACAGTGTGGGTGGTAAGTACAAGTGCAGCCATAAAAGTTTTGAAAGTTTCCCCTGCAGCAAATTATGGGCAAGGCATTTTTACATTTAAAACCAGCTTGCCCATACAGCGAGGTGATTGACTGCAGTAGAAACTTAAAACACCTCTGGCTACATACATGCTTGTCCCCTACCTGCTTTGTGGCTTAATAGGGTTGTGGCCTCTAACTTTAGTTCCATTTTCTGTGCTGTGAAGGTAACGAGCTACAGTACAGCATGGGTATGTCAAGAAACTTATTTCCCCCTTAATTTTTATTTTTCCCTCCATTGTTTGTTTTTACCTTGTGCATGATAAAGGAGAGCTGCAAATTGGTTAAAAATGCTTAGTGTAATTCTGGTTTTTTTGGCTTTTTTGTACCTAATCAGAATTGATGTGACTGAAGTGCAAGTCTTCATAATAATCATGCATTTACTGGCAGTGATCGGAGGACCAACTTTTTGGCAAACTATGGTAATTCTGTTCATCTTGTATATCCCATGTAATGTATCCCCCCCCCCCCCGCCCATCTACTGTTTTTAAAAGACATTTGTTGTACAGTTAGAACAATACCACTTTTGTTTTTGTTGGAAAGATCTTACCATTTTCCAGCGGAGTAAATATCTGTGTATTGTATTACATTTATATTTTCACTACAGAGCACTGGTTCATTCCCCAAAATATTTAAAGCCAGTCTTTATTTTGCATAATGTACTATCATTCAGTTGGAGGAGCCCCAAAGTCTGTTCCATAAGAAACAATTTTGTCTGCCATTTAAACAAAACATTAACGTCTTGGTGGACTGTTCCCTAGCACAAATCTGCTGAAGTTGGAAAGGGAGGACAGTTGTAAGTCTTGAGCTGTAAATCCCATTCAAATTGTGCTGTTAAAATTTTATAACACCATTTGTCATGAGTACTTATCAAAGATGATTTGGCTGCCATAGATGCTTGAGCATGCTATGTATGTCTACTAAAACATAACATTTTGGTCCATAATACAGCAGCTGTGTGTGTCTTGTTTTGTAAGTTACTGTTTAAAGCAAAAGCTAATTTTCTGCAACAACTACTTTGCTATGATATAGGTGATATAGGGTGGCCGGTTGCCGGCCAGATGGGCGATAAATAAATATAAATAATAATAATAATAATAATAATAATATAATTATTACAAAAATATAGTGATAGGTGGAGCTTGTGAAATATTATCTTAAAAGCAAACATTGTGTTGGCATAAGGTTATTTTGTAGATTTAAAAGTAAACCTAAGCTTTCTTTGAAGTATAAAACACATTAAAGTATTTTGAAGTCCACTCTGAAAATTGAAGATGTGCTGTTTTTTACACAATGTGTAAAAAACATTTTTTTAGTTTGGACAGCTATAACTTCTTTTGGTTATTTCTTATGCTGGAAATAAATCACGGCTCACCTTGTATAGAGAAAAATATATAATAGTACGTGTACTCAAACATTCCACTTTTCTATCTAAGGGCCTTTCTGAACCACTTCAGCATTCACATGATAGCTTCACAAGCGTCTTTACAATGACAATGGTGCAACATTTTGTCCACAGATGGAAGGGCAGCAGATGGCCTGGGGGAGGGGAGGATAGCGGTTCTGCTGTTGCCTCCCATTCCTTTTGTTAACCTTGCTAGGTGTGCACTTCAGCACAAGAGATGGAAAGTGCAGAGCCTCCGAAGAATGAACAAATGCATAATGTTTATGGCATGGTAAGGGAGAGATAGCCTTATTGCTTCTCACCACTCTTTTAAACACAAATTGATGCATGCACAAAAGCTGGAGCTGCACAGCAGTGGTTTATGCTGCTATTAGAGAAGTAAAAACTAGGAGTTCACAAAGTGATGGGATTTATGGTCACTCACCTTGAGGAAAAACATGTGAAATGCTCGTAACAAGGGTTCTACCTTTAAAGGTGACCTAAACATCATTTTAAATAAATGAGTCGGTGAACAAGTATTTATTGTGAAATTATTAGAAAGAAAGATAATATATTAACAGCAAAATCCTATGTATGCCTACACAGAAGTAAACCACATTAATTTTAATGGAGCTTACTCCCATGTAAGTGGGTATGGGATTGCAGTCTAAATTGTGGTGGTTGGAAATGCCTTTACTAACTAATTTTAATGGGTTATTTCCAGATTTAGTCATATTTAAAGTAGACCCATTGATTTCAGCAGGTGTGGGGGAGTGCGATTCTACAGGGAAACAAGGTATGTGCTCCCTGTGCACCATGTTTCCCAGTAGAATCACTGGGAATCTAGCAGTGTGGCAGTAGTGGAGACCATAGAGATAGGGGATTTAGTGGGAGCCACAAAACACCCCCTGGGGAGCTGCATGCAGCCCATGGGCCACGTGTTACATATTGCCCACCCCTGCTGTGGAATAAGTATAATGTTTCTACCAACTGTAGTTTGGTGCTAGTTGGGACTTGCAAGTTATTAATTATATAAAATTTAATACATAGACTGTCAGTGGCTGTTCAGAACTCACAAAAGGAAGTACTTCCTTACAAGATGCTATTTAACCTATAGAATTAAGTGTTACAAGATACAGTGGTGACCACAAATATAAGTGGCTTTAAAAAATATTAGATAAGCTCATGGAGAAAAGGTTAAATGAAGGCTATTTATTTCCCATGATAATAGAACCATCATGCTTCAGACACAGTATATCTTTGACTATCAGATGCTGCCCTGAACAAAGAACATGGAATGGTATCACCCCATTGCTTTGCTTATGAGCATCCCAAGAGTATTTATCTGGCCATTGTCTAGGGCTGCCTCTCCCAACTTGGTGTCCTCCAGATGTTGTTAGACTACAGTTCCCAGCATCATTTCTGACCATTGGCCTTGCTGGCTGGGGTTGATGGGAGCTGAAGTCCAAAACACCTGGAGGGCACCAGATTGGGGAAGGCTGGACTAGTATTGGGAATGGGCCACATTTTCATCCAGCTTGGCAGTCCTGTGTTCTCTTTGGTTCTTCTATTTGCTTTCTTCATTTCCCAGCATTTAACATAGAATTTTGAAGTATATCCAAACATTTCCCTTTTTTCACTTTTATTCTCTTCACTTTTCTATCAGTTCTCTTCCATGGGCATATCTAATCTTGTCTTTTCATCATGTCAGATCTGACCTCAAATGTGGCATCTAATTTGACCTCATGGATTCTAGTTTCTGACTACCCCAAAATGTGAACTCAAATATTGGGCTATCTTCTTCCATTTGATGGTGTCTGTTCTCCTCAGGAAGTAGTTCTCACATACTGGGTTTGGATCCAGATTTAAGAGTAGACCCATTGAATGGGCCTTAGTCATGATGATTGACTATTTCATTGGGTCTCCTCTTAAGTATGGCTAAATCTGGAATGAATCACTGGTGTTTCTCCTTTATGTCACCATGGAAACAGGTCTTTAACTTTCAGAAAGGTAATGTGTGATAAGATTATTTTTTAATCCCGTTATCTGCAGGTAGTTCCCAGGTATAAATTTAGAAAAGTGGAATGTTTGAGTTTACTTGGAATCTAGAAGAAAAAGTATTTCAAGTTGACTTTAAAAATTTAAATATTTTTCTCCCTCTCCTGTTAAGATTCCAGTGGTAAACATCCAAGTGAAAATACTTCCAGCTCTCTGTACTGTGGCAGGAACCATATTCTCATGTACAAACTACTTTGGTGTGATCTTCACAGGTGGTGTTGGCAAAAATGGATCAACTATAGCAGTAAGTGATTCCTTGTCCTACCAAGTCTGTTTTGTCTTCTTCTTTGGATAATTCAGCCTTCCCCACCCTGCCAGGCTTGTTGGATTGACATCAGGTGGGCCTATTTTATTGGTCGGGTCTTCTGCTTTGTTTCTGATATAAATAAATACTGCTTTTCTAAGTGAAATTTTAAAATTAATATAGTGGCTTTGGGAACAAGGAAAGGTTCAGACCTACCATTTTTTGACATCAATTTCATGTCATTTTTGCCTTCTGGTCACTTTAGGTTACATTAATAGAGTTAACACAGAAAAATGTATTCTGTTACTCAGAGACAAGAAAGCAACCATCTATCTGATCTTCCATGCTTCTATGTGTATTTTAGCACAATTGTTCAAGATCCTCCAGAAATAAGGCAAAGGCAGTCCTTCTAGGGGGTGAATTTTGTGTTTTGTATTAAGGCAGTTGACTTTTTAATATTTAGTAATTTTGCTTTTTATTCAGCAATGCAATATTGTTTTCAGATACACAAATGAAAAGATTTGGGCCACCTGTGCTTTGAAAACTACATCTCGTCATAGCTTTTATACAAGGGCCAAACTACACGTTCTTCTTCGTGGTCTCTGTGCATCACACACATATGGGTTCTCTGCGCCTGCGCTGAGATCATTCGGGAAATTTCTATAGCTGAGGTGGATTGGGCGGGAGCCCCTCCCCCTGCGCGTGTCCCTTAGCGCGACTCCCGCCTATCTCCTCAGTTCCTCTTCGACCGCCATTGCGTCTAGTCGTCCGGTTCTTTCTCTCTCCGGAGTCATCTACAGCTGAGTTATTCTTTACTACCAAACTCTTTCCTCATAATATCTTTCTATTCTCCTTTCTCTCTTCAATATCTAATTTCTTTTCCAAAAAATAAAATAAAAAAATCCTTACTATATCCATTATCTCTCCCCGCTCTTATCCACCTATAATCTAAACTACTTTAAACTATCCTAATTATGCCTCTGAAGGCAGCGTTTAGAAAATGCCAGCGGTGTGGAACAAAAATCCCACCTGCTGATAAGCACCTGCTGTGCTTGCTTTGCCTAGGGCAAGAACATAAAATGGAGACCTGCCAGGATTGCCAGGCCTTTACAAAACAGGCCCGAAAGCACCGCCAAACTAAGCTGCGAGCTCTCCTCTGGGAGCAGTCTCTGTCAGCCAAAGGGCCTAATCCGGAGGAAAAACCTGGGGGATCCCAGCCAGCCAAAAAGCCGACGAAAGATACTTCGGCAGCGAAAAAGTTGGCAAAAAAGGCCCATAAAGACAAGGCGGAGCGCCTGAAAAAGAAAATGGCGGAAAAAACTGACAAAGACGCTGAGCCATCAACTTCAACCATAATGAAGGTCTCAGAGCGTACTGCTCTACTAATGTCGGCTATGACTGAGGCTCAAGATCGAGCTACGGGACCGATTGCCCGCCAGTCTCCTCCGGTCTCGACGACGTCTCCTCGAGACCGAGAGTCGGGTTCGAAAACCCCACTAAAACAGCCGCCAACTATAACCACCTCTCTGTCGGAGGGAGAAATCGTGGCCTCACCACCGATGGAGCAACCTCGTTTGGGCTCGAGAGGTCCTCCACCGCGTCTATCGCCTCCTGCAGCATATGCTCGAGAGGAGCGAAGAGGGCATCGACCATCACGATCTCCTCGATACCGGAGCCATGATTCAGCCTCTAGGGAATCCACCTCTCGATCTGTCTACTCTCGCCACCGCGACGACAGATCTTGGTCGAGCTCCTACTATTCGGACTCAAGATCAAGGAGCTACAGATCCCGATCCCGATCCCGAGGCTCTCCTGACCGGAGAAGGCACGACTATTACCACCGCCACCGCCACTCGCCCCCTCGGGAGCGACTCCATAGGCGCAGATCCAGGACACCTATGCCAAGACGGGATACGGCTGTGTCCCGGGCACCCGTCGAGACCGTCGCACAACCAACCGCCTCGACCTCGACCGCCCAGACAGTTCTCGCCCCTGTTGTCGCGACCCGCTCCTCGTCGGGATCGGCGTATGTATCAGACTCAGACTCCGTGGCCTCCTCCTCCCATTCCACTTCCCCAGATGCACAAGTGGAATCTAAAGAGGCGATCTCCCCATCTGAGGATATGGGCAGTTTCGCTGAGCATGTCAGCCGGATGGTGACAGCCTTGGGAGCTGAGGCGAAAACTGCTAAGGGGAAAGCTAAAGACGATATTTATGCGATCCTAAAGACCACCCAGTCCAACCATTTGCTCCTTCCATTCTTGCCAACTTTGCTGGAGACGGTGCAAGAAACCTGGAAGACCCCAGCCTCTACCAAACCAACAGCTAAGAGGCTAGAGTCGATGTACAGGATCCAGGAGGAAGGGGCGAAATTTCTGTTTTCCCATCCGACCCCGAACTCGCTTATAGTAAAATCTGCGCAGTCTCGTGGGGGAAAACAGCATACCACGCCGGCAGATAAAGAGGGCAAGATGCTAGATTCTTACAGCCGTAGGATCTACTCCTCGTCTTCCCTCGGGCTGAAGGTATCTAACTATGAGGCGCTGCTAGCTAGATACCAGATGTTCATCACAGAGAAGCTGGGAGACCTCTGTGATTATCTGCCGGACGACAAAAGAGACCTGGCGGCGCAATACATCAAAGAAGCAACCAGCATTGGTGCTTTACAGATGAACACTGCCCGCCACCAGGTCGATAGCCACGCTAGGTCAATGATCGGATCTGTGGCTCTGAGGAGGCATGCCTGGCTTCGCTCTACCAACTTGACTCCTGATGATAGAGCGAAGATCGAAGACCTCCCATTTGACGGAGAGGGGTTGTTCAACACCACCACAGACGACTCCCTCGATTCCGCTCAAAAGGCCCTGGCGACAGCCAAAAAGATGGGGCTCGTCCATCAACCCCCATCACAACAATTCAAGCCAAGGCGATGGTCTCGGTTTCCATACCCTTCGACGCACTACCAATCATCTGGGCAGTATCGGGGTGGAAGCCGTCGACCTCAGGCTCCACAGCCGCAGGCACCACAGCGTTCCTACCCTCAGCAACCCTCCAGGGGCTCGAGGAGAGGGGGCGATTTCACTCGGCGGCATCTTTGACTCCTTCGCCAGCCTGACCGGATTATCTCCACCACTCCGACCAGCTCTCGACACCACCCCTCCAATCGCCTTGTCTCTACCACCTCAGGCACCTCTCTTCGGTTCTCGACTTCTCCAACACCCTCGGTCCTGGAGGACCATCACGACGGATCGATGGGTGTTAAGGATAATCGAACACGGCTACAGGATCGAGTTCAGAATCCTCCCCCCCTTTCTCGAGCACCCGTCCAACTCGAGTGCTCCTAGAAGAGGTGTCAAACCTCCTCCAAAAAGGAGCAATACAGCCGGTTCCCACAGAAAACTTGGAAGGTGGCCTATACTCAAGGTACTTCATCGTGAAGAAGAAGGGAGGAGGACTCAGACCGATCCTGGACCTTCGAACAGTGAACCTCTTTATCCCACCAAAGAGATTTCGCATGGTCACACTCCAATCAATCCTTCCCCTACTTCGAAGGAACGACTGGTTTGCATCCATCGACCTCAAAGATGCTTACTTCCACATTGCTATCCACAAAGACACCCAAAAATACCTTCGGTTCCGAGTGGGAGACGACACCTTCCAGTTCGTAGTTCTTCCAATCGGACTTTCCACCGCGCCGAGGGTATTCACGAAGTGTATGGCAGTGGTTTGTGCGAGTCTACGGGCAAGAGGCATCACCGTCTTCCCGTATCTGGACGATTGGCTGCTAGTGGCTCCATCAAAGAGGGAGCTTCAACACGCACTGGGGGAAACCCTTCACCTCCTGGACGAGTTGGAACTCTGTCTGAATGCAGAGAAGTCGGTCCTTCAACCAGTAAAGGAGATATAATACATCGGCGCAAGACTAGACGCGTTCGATGGTCGGGTATACCTACCAGACGACAGAATGCGAAATGTACTTACCCTCGCGAAAAGGGTTTCCAGACGGCCAATATGCTCTGCCCACATAGTTCAACGACTACTGGGGCATATGGCCTCGACGATTGCGGTCGTACGATATGCAAGACTTCGCATGCGACCCCTTCAAACCTGGTTCATCAGAGAATTCAGACCAGAGAAGGACAAACCGTCCATCCGCTTAAACCTTCCTCGAACCGTAAGAGAGTCCTTGAGGTGGTGGCAACAGGAGTCGAATTTGAACGCGGGCATACCGTTCCATCCTCCGGTACCGAACCGCATATTAACGACGGACGCTTCGTTGCTGGGATGGGGGGCCCACTCAGACGATCACGTCGTGCAGGGCATATGGACGACGGCACAAGCCACCAAACACATCAATTGGCTGGAGCTGATGGCCGTTTGGAAGGCGCTACAAGCTTTGGAGCAATATCTCTCGGACTGCCACATCCAGGTCGTAACCGACAATACCACAGTAGTCGCTTACATAAACAAACAAGGTGGCACGAGATCGAGACGCCTCACAGAACTGACCCTGCAACTCTACGAATGGGCTCTACCTCGAAGAATGTCCTTTGTAGCAATTCACATCGCAGGGAAGTCCAATGTGCTGGCAGATACCTTGAGCCGTGTGTCGATACAATCACACAAATGGGCGCTGGACAGGAAGATAGCCAGTTCACTGTTGCAACGCTGGGGTCATCCTACAATAGACTTATTCACCACCAGCGAGAACACAATGTGCCCCATGTTCTGCAGCAGGGCGGCCTCGGACCCAAATTCGATCACCGACGCCTTCCTGATGGACTGGAATAGCCATTTTTATTATCTATTCCCCCCAATCCCACTGCTTACACGCATGATCGCCAAAATATCTCAAGACAAAACCAACTGCATCCTAATATGCCCGCGGTGGCCGCGTCAACCTTGGTTTGCACACCTGCTCAGCCTTTCCCAGGGAGATTATCTCCCATTACCATTACAAGACAATCTACTAACGCAACACAAAGGCAAAGTGTTTCATCCCAATATACATTCTCTGAACCTAATGGCCTGGAGAATCAGATAGCAACAAATACAGACCTCTCCGATGCTGTGAAGGAGGTTCTACTGGCAGCACGAAAGCCCTCCACAAGACTCTCCTATGCTAGGAAATGGAAAGCTTTCATCAATTTTGTATCACCCTTAGGCAAAGATCCAATTACTTGCTCGATCTCGACCGTTCTTGATTTCTTCCACTCGCTAATGACCCGTGGCCTTAAATTTTCGTCAATCAAAGTATATCTGGCAGCTTTAACAGCATACAGAACTGCTTCGGTGGGGACATCTTTGTTTGTGCATCCGTTAATTAAACAATTTTTGAAAGGTCTTAAGAATCTACGACCTCCAGTCCGTAACATAGTCCCAGGTTGGGACCTACCTTTGGTATTGAAAACTCTGACGAAACCACCATTCGAGCCCATGGCTAAAGCGGACTTACGACTAGTGTCATTCAAAACGTTATTTTTGGTAGCAATTACATCAGCAAGAAGAGTAAGTGAACTACATGCTCTTCGGATGGATCCCCCTTACACAATTTTCCATAAAGACAAAGTCGTGCTAAGGCCTGATATAGGTTTCCTACCAAAAATGGTTTCGGAATTTCACCTGGGGCAGGACATTGTTCTTCCAACTTTCTTTTCGTCCCCGTCGTCACTGGTCGAGAGATCGATGCACAGCCTCAATGTCCGTCGGGCTCTACTGTTCTACAAAGCCCGCACGGAGTCAGTGAGGAAAACTAACCAACTTTTTGTGTGCTATGGCCCCCCGAAATTGGGCCATCCTGTGTCTAAACAAAGACTGTCCTCTTGGATTGTGGACACTATCGAGCTTGCCTATCAGTTGGCTGGACGCACTTTGCCAGGATCTGTGCGGGCCCATTCTACCAGGGCTCTCTCGACCTCGACAGCTTTCGGGAAAGGCATTCCCTTACTGGACTTATGCAGGGTGGCGACCTGGTCTACCCCATCCACTTTCATCCAGCATTACCGCCTCGACGTTCGAGCCAGGGAGCAGAACGCATTCGGCAGGGCGGTCCTCTCTTCAGTCACCGTCTGACCAGCGACACCGACCCGCCTCCAATAAGTCAGCTTGCTAATCTACCCATATGTGTGTGATGCACAGAGACCACGAAGAAGAAGGACTGGTTGCTTACCTGTAACTGTAGTTCTTCGAGTGGTCATCTGTGCATTCACACAACCCGCCCTTCCTTCCCCATTCGGTGTCTTCATCGAGTTCGATGGATACCAAACAGAGAAGTGGGTTGGGAAGTTTCTTTAATTTATTCCGCTCGGTATCGAAGCCGAGTTCGTATATTCTTTCTGATATCAAGACGTATGCAATGTCATCCTCGGTCCCGACAGTCGCAATAGGCGGTCTCAGGGAACTGAGGAGATGGGCGCGCTAAGGGACACGCGCAGGGGGAGGGGCTCCCACCCAATCCACCTCAGCTATAGAAATTTCCCGAACGATCTCAGCGCAGGCGCAGAGAACCCATATGTGTGTGAATGCACAGATGACCACTCGAAGAACTACAGTCAGGGCTTTTTTTCTGGTGGAACTCACCGGAACTGAGTTCCAGCACCTTTTCTTCTATTAATTGCATTACAATTTAATCGCCATCTACTCCCGAGGAAATGTAATCCAAGAGTTCCGGTACCCTTTTCTCCAGAAAAAAAGCACTGACTACAGTTACAGGTAAGCAACCTGTCCTTCTGCTAATCATGTAGGTGTAGTTGAGCCTGATATTTTTCTTTACTTCAGTGTAATTGTGCATAGTCCTGGGACCAGCACACTTGGGAAAGGAAGGATTAAGCCCTGCCTCCCCCACCCCACTCGTTTCCCCCTGAAATTCCACCGTGCCCCCATGGGGGGCATTAAAAAAAAGTAAAAAAGTCTGTAATTGACTTTTTTCCTCCCCCCCCCCCGTGTGTGTGTGTGTGTGAAATTCAGGGGCGTGGGCGGTTTAATTTTTCCCTTCCTGAGTGCACTGGTCCCAGTCCAAATCAGGACACCCACAGTTACGAAAAACATCAGGCTCAGCTACACCTACATGATTAGCAGAATATGTAGTTTGGTCCCAAGTCTCATTCAGTTCTACCCAGCAGAAACCTTTCTTCAAAATGTTTTGTGGCTGAAATTGCATGTAGGCTGTACATGCAGCATAGAGTTCACAATACCTGCTTTTCTCATAGAGACTCCAACCACACAGTCAGGTGGCATCCTACTCTATAATTCCCCACTACCAGTTGAGTGCGTTCAAGAAGGTACAGTTACAGTGTACCAAAAGGACTGTCAGCCTGTCACATGTTCTGGAAATGCCATGTTGACACTTGTACTTCTGTTATATGCCTGTCTTGGCATATTAATACAAAACTCCTTCTCTGTATAGGGAACAAGCGTCCTTTCACCATTTCTTCATATTGGATCAGTCATCACATTAGCTGCCATGATCTACAAGAAATCTGCTGTGAAACTCTTTGAAAAGCATCCTTGCCTCTACATACTGACCTTTGGTTTTGTTTCTGCTAAGATAACTAACAAACTGGTGGTAAGTGCTTCACTATTATCTTGTATGATATGCTTTGCCATTAAAGGCTTACTACTTTTCTTCCACTGCAAACACTGATTTATCCACACTTTTCCCAACTATTCCATTTCTAAAAGCTGTTCAGTGGGATATGTAATGGTACTTTTCACTTGCCTCCAACAAAGATTACCCTAGAGGATTGGCAATAGTCCAATCTTTGAAGAGAAACATTAATCAAAATTAAGTTGCTTACCCCATAAAACGACTGCCTATTAAATGATTCATTACAAATTCTGAAACAATATTATCTGGATTATCATTTTTCTCTACAGGTTGCACATATGACCAAAAGTGAGATGCACCTGCATGACACAGCATTCATAGGCCCAGCACTCTTGTTCCTGGACCAATATTTTAATAGCTTTATTGATGAGTATATTGTACTTTGGATTGCCCTGGTAGGTATTCTTTATTTCTCTGGGCATGAAAAATAACTTTATGCATTCTTTCAGATACATACCTACATCCAAAGCAAGGGAGCGGCAGAGAAAAATGTGGCTGGCTTCTACATATTGGATATTCAGAACTTTCCAAAGTTCTAGGGCATGTGTGTGTGTGTGTGTGTGTGTGTATGCACCCCCCCCCCCTATGGATGTAATCGATTATCTTCTGCGAGTTGCATAATGCTCAGCATGTGGGTGCATCAGAGCCCCTATGGATTTATAGGGGTCAGTTGTGACAGTTATGTTTTAATCATGTTTTAAGTTTTATTGGTATAGTGTTCCAGTTCATATCATCCAGAGAATATAATCTGAGAACATTTCTTATAAGAAAGATACAGTTTTATGCCTTAGGCTCCGCACCACTAGAGCTTGTTCAATTCTTTTTTATTCAAGAACCTTACACAATCTGAGAAACACATGTTTGATATTGTGAAAGTACCCCTGGGCTTGTTCACATTCTTGACTAGGTAACAAT
Organism: Shinisaurus crocodilurus; assembly: GCA_021292165.1. Lineage (NCBI taxonomy): Eukaryota > Metazoa > Chordata > Lepidosauria > Squamata > Shinisauridae > Shinisaurus > Shinisaurus crocodilurus. Next base: position 224,184,926 of record CM037877.1, read on the forward strand.
TTTAACCTTTAGTGAAGTGCATTGAAAGCGTGACAGCCCCATTAATGTTTACCTAGCATTTTTAAATAAGTCACTGTACCAGAATAGCTGTAATATCAATGCAGGCTGTGTAAAAGTATACTCGGATTCACACTGGCTTTTTTTTTTTTTTTTAAGGAAATTGGGATCAGAATTTTGCTATTGAAATAAGATTTAAAATTAGTGAGACATCTTACAGTCTGCTGGTCATTGCTATTTTTGTATCCCATATATACAGAGTATTTCATGTTTACCCTGCCCTTCTTCCAATGAGCTCAGGGAAACATAATTTCCTTCCATGTTATCATCAAAACAAACTTGAAAGGTAGGTTAGTTAGGCTGAGAGAGTGGCTGACTGAAGAATACTCAGTTAGCTTTGCAGATGACCAGGAGTTTGAACCCAGGTCTCCATCGTCTAAGCCTAGTACCCTACCACAGTACACTATACTGGTTTTCATATACTCTGTGCTAGCAATTGAAGACAGGTGGTGCCTAGACTATAGAAAAAGCATTTTGTTGCGAGAAAGACAATGCTACATTTAAAGGGGGAGAGAGTTCCTAATGCATAGAGAATACATTCAAAATCTGTAGAACAAATTGTTTCAGTGCCTTTATGTCTAGATCTCACATGAGGGTATGTTCTCCTTTCAGATCTTTTCTCTCTTTGATTTGCTTCGATACTGTGTCAGTGTGTGCAATCAGATTGCTTCCCACCTTCACATCCATGTCTTCAGGATCAAGACCTATTCCACATATTCTAATCATCATTAGTTAACCTGGTCATTGTCACAATAAAAAAACAACTGACAACTGTTTTCTACAGGAGAGGATGCAAACATACTGAGGAGACTATGGAAACTGGAACAGATAGGAACAAATCTAATTTATAATAATGTTGTATAACTTCTACTCTGTTGTTGATGACACTCCTTAGCTAACCTCCTCTAAAGAAAGGGGAATCCCAAGCACTCTCCAGTCAGGAAAGCATGCAGAGAGTAAAGCTTTGCCTTTGTAATTACCTTGACCACAGAATAATCTCTTGGGTTAATGGATTCCTAACAACAGGAATTTCTAATACAGTGTAATTACAAGCTGTAAGACAACCTGCTTTCTAATTTTAATAAATCATCTCTTAGTAGAATACTCATTTAGTAAGTACCCACTCAAAAATAATTACTAAAGAGTTGAGCTTATGATACACAGATATCCCACTAGCTTTTGTGGCTGGAATGCCTTGGACGACTTTTGAGTCTAGACTTTAATTTCATTATTCACCTGTTGCTGATAACTGAAGTAGATTTTAAGAGTCCAAAATGACACTTCACATTACTCTCATTGGAAGTTGAGAGTCTCTTTGGAAGTTGGGTGTGTTTAAAAGTGCCATCTTTGGAAGGAATCCACCATAGCTGGGCAGTCTCTGTTCATTTCAATTGGGTGCTGTGGGTCTGCTGAATGCAAGTTTCTCAGCCATTGTGCTTGATGAATTGCACCTTCTGTCTTTAAAGTTTTACTCGTTGAGAAATCAGTGAGGGTGGTGGGGTGATCGTCAGCATGCAGTATAGTGTGGTACCTGTCAGTTTATTTTATTTTTTAAAATAAACATTCAAAGAATTTATTTCTCAGTGTTCTTCAGTGGAAAGTCTATACAAAATTTAGTTACTTTTTTGTATAAAATTTATGCAAAAATTATTTCTGCTCTTTAATAAATAAGAAAATTCTTATAACAATGACCATCCTTCTCTTTATGTGCTATTTTGAGCTAATCTGCAAAATATTAAATTGAACTGATAAAGTATATCCTTGCTGTCAAATGCCTCTGCATATCTTGCATTTTAATAGAAATGCAGTCTATTATAAAAAGTCTCACAGGGTAGACTTTTTAAGAACTATTTGGAACTAGTCCTGTGTGTCCATACAAACAACTAGTCCTGTGTAATCCATACAGTATCTCTTATTCATTAGGGAACAGGGCACTACTGGCTTAACCAGTGGTAAACTAATGAAAACTCTTGCAAGAACATCAGTAGGGATACCTTCTGAAGTAAGCAGATGGATCAAGAGAGTATGTTCTTGTGATTCAACCTAGGCAGTGGGAGCTAAATGGAGTTATTATATGGGAGAACTAAGAACCAAGAGGACTTTGGGCAGAGCTGCTTCTCAGCTCAGGGACAGAGGATAGGACTAGGAAAAAAAAGCTGTCACTGGAAGTGCAACACTTCCAAGGGTACAGCTGCTGGTCAATGGGTCCTCTGTCCTACAAATGCGGCTAGTACCAGCAAATGTGTGAGCTGCAGGCAACCTTATGTTTTCTTTTTGGTACAATGTAGTAGACCAGCCTTCTCCAACCTGGTGTCCTCTAGATGTATTAGATTGCAACTCCCATCATTCCCTGCCAGCATGGCCAATGGCTTAGAATGATGGGAGTTGCAGTCCAACACATCTAGAGGATACCAGGTTGGGGAAGGTTGTGGTAGAAGGTTACTGTTTCTCATATATACACACAAGAATTTAGATAATGATCTTTTTACAACCCAAGAACCTTGGAGTGAGAACATTACATGGCTCAGATGACTTAGTTTCTGGTGGCATTGTGGATAGTGCATTGCATGCCATAGCAATGGTGAAATAGTTCCAAGGCAATTCAAGAGACTGAACATGGCACAGGTTGAATAAAAAAAACTGAAACAGAACTTCCAGTTGCTCCTTATACTTAGATAAACTAAGTTGCTTTTTAAAAACACCACATCCATACCCTACACATAAAAAGTATAAACTTACAAGTCAATTAAAGATTTGGGTTTTAAAAAGTGGTGTTTCTAAAATTTGTCATCACATTGGGTTGGATCCAAATTAGGTTAATTAAACCCACTGAAATCAATGAGTCTTAAGTTCAACGATCAGGCAGAGCAATCCTACCGGGCTGGGGCTGGGGGGAGAAGCCATGACATGAGCCACCAAATCTGCTGGCAGGGCAAAAAGGGGGACAGGCAACATTCCCCCCCCCCCTTTCTCTTCAGTCACTTAGTTAATTTTCTTGTGCTCTTCCCCCTTTAAGATTTTCCCTCTAATTGGGAAAACAAGTATGCCAATCCCAGGACCAGAGTGCCCCCCTCCTCCACTCCACTTCAGGGGAAGCAAGAGCGCTTTGTGTCCTGTGGATCCAACGCCCACCCCAGAATGCTGCTATTGGAGCACCAACAGCAGACCTTTTCAGAAGGAGAACCACAAAATCCTATGGTCCCTGTGACAGACTTCAGAATTGCACACTTAGTCTGGTTCCAACCCACTGCGTTTGCTCCTAAGTGTGTTACTGAAAGAACAAAATGGACACTGAAATTATTATACAAAAGCAGATCTAGGAATAAACACTGGAAGTTCTAGGAAATTTCTGTAGATCTTGTTATTGGAGTTAGACTTTACATTCCCTTTCACTAAGGTGATACTGGATGGTGTTAAGGTTGTTTTCCCTGCTCTGACTCCCCCCATTTCTAGTTCTTCCTGTTTCCTTCAAACAGAATCTTTCATTCCTTTGCATGCTGTTGTTTCCCACCCAGCCCCCTTTTTTTGACTACTCAATAATAGAATTTCCTTGAGAGATGTCCTTACGAAGCAAGTGGAGCCATTGTTTCTTGGAAATGCATCCTTACAAAACAGAAATAACAATCTCATACCAACAATAGCAATCTCATCAGAAACAAACATTCAATATGAGGCCTTTGAACTGGAAACCATTTTAATGAGAATAAAAATATTTCCAATGAACATAATTTGTCTCAGTCATTACTCTACATTCTTTGTCATCATTAACCACCCCATGTCTCCTTCATTTGACTGTCTTTCTAGAGAAGTCTAGAGTCCTATTATGACCAAGATGATAACTCAGTTCATTAAAGTTTTATGCTGTCACTTTCTGCAGCTTTGTCCGACCATCACTTGGGCTATAAAATTACAGCCAAACATTAAGTTATATCAAAAGAACAGCTTGTAGTGCCAGTCATGAGAAAGGAGGGGAAGGGCAGGAAATGGAGTCTGAAGCCTTCCTATCCACCCATGGTTCACAGATGAAGGCAAGACACTACCATGAGAGCCAACAAAACCAAGGGTGCTCTTCCTCCTATGGAGTTATCTTGGTCCAAGTAGATGATTATCTAGCAATAGGCTTGCCTATCTGCTGGTGAGCAATCCTCTCTTCTAGAGCACAGGTTCAGGAGAGTCTCCTTTGCTTCTTTTGTTCTACATATTGATTTAATTTCTGCTGAAAATATCCTGTGGATGAGGGGAGAAAAATGCACCAGTCATTGAATCCTACATTTGGATTTTTCTAAGGAATGCCACTGGTTGCTTCCTGCCCAGAAGTGTTCTGTGTGGGTGGAGTGGTAGTGACTCAGCACTCCCATAAACCCAATTGAAATGCTAGCGCAGAACAAGGGGGTTGGAGCAAGTAGAGCCCAATAGTCTGAAAGGTCAGGGAGATAAAGGGTTAAACCCAACATCACAAGAGCAGACTTCTGCTTGTGCAATGGGACGTCCCCTTGCTCTCCTCTCCCCTGCAGCCTCAGCATCTCCCAACCCTCCCTGGATGGCCAGCACTGGATCCAACCTAAAGGGCTCTACCAGGTGATGGAGTTTTTTGCACAATAAGCACACAGTAATTATTCATTTGTTACAGGAGATCCAGATGACCAAGTATAACTCCTGTAGGGATATTGCATTTTTCCAGCATTCAAACTAATAATTTCTCAATGGGAAATGTAAATCTCCCTGCTCTCAGCTAGCCTCTCAACTACAGTCAGTAGTGTGGTATGGATTGTGGTTGTGCAAGAGAGGCACATGTCTCAATTTAATACAGCCTAAGAAGCAACTCCTCACGACCCAAAGATTGGTTTTATTTACATTGCTTTTACTCCGGCTGCCAAAATTATACAGCAGGGTTTGGGAACTTCTGCCCCATGGGCCAAATCTGGCCTTCCTGGAGTCCCAGTCCAGCTCTGGGGTTCCCCAGATGGCCAGGTCTCCTTTCCCTGGCCCCACCCCTTTCCTCCAACCACCGATTGTTGGGTGGTTTCCTGGCTTTTGTGTAGTCCCCCCACCATTCTAAAAGGTTGCAATGCCTCTCCTAAGGCTTAGTTACTGGCATTAAGAGCTTTAAACTAGAATATGTTGGTCTTTTGGCCCCACCACCTATTTAACTTTGGCCCCATCCACCACTGGAATGCACACCCAGAAAGTTCCCAAATGGAATTCGGCCCTCGTGCTGAAAGAGGTTCTGCACCTGTTATATGGGTACCAATATTTTTCCCTTGCAAGGGTAAAATCTTAGAAGGCACCTTTCGGCAGAAAATCAGTGCAAAGGAAAAGGGCTGACAGTTGTACATGGCGGTAGTGGAATTGCTCCCCATGCATATAAAGTGTGTATATCTCCCAAGTTCCAAAAGAAACACACCTTGGGAAAGGAAGGATGGCCTAGCAGGTGGTGAAGGGCTCCTACTACATTGGGAGAGGCCCAGACAGGGCTCTGCTAAGGCAGGAAATGGTGCTCTGAGCATCTTATCCCACCAAGGGTGGAGTGATGGGGCTTCACTACAAGCCCCGATCAATAATGCTCTGTGGGAATCTTTTGTTGTGTGAACTGTCCCTACTCCATGGGACTGGAATGGCAGGGGCAAGGCACAAGGGTGTGTGGCCACAATGGGCCAGGAATTTACCTTCTACACATTTCTTGTTCCTTTCTGCTTCTTGAATAAATAATGAGAACATCTGAGTCTTCACAAACTTTTTTAGAAACTTGCGGCTGGCCTTGGAGGTGAGGGCCTTGCAGAAAGACCGCTCCTGGAAGCAGCCCTGACCATTCCTGCTCCATTTGATGTGCGCTGGATAATGGCCGATCATCTTCACAAAGAACTGCACAAAGGCATCCGAAACACAGACGTTGAATTCTTCAGATGCTTGAAAGACAAAGGGAGAGAGTGTATACTTCATGTCCCGCAGAAACGTTACCTCTTTCCCCAAGCCTTTAAGAATTAGACGGTGTTTCCTCCTTTCTCGGCTCACCGACGTAAAGTTCCAGAGGCCACATTTGCCCAGGTGGCAGTGTAAATAATAGAGCTGCCACATGAAGGCTGATTTAGAATCACCACACATGATGGTTGTCACCAAATGGGTAATAGTTTGCATGCAGTGGCTCACAGTGAAAATTTAGGGTGCTTCTAGATTGATGACTGCTAGGGCTACCAGTCAGAAGACATTGCAGCTATTCTCTCTCTCCCTCCTTAATGGATTTGTTGTAGAAAGAAAAAAGATGGAAGAAGTTGTGGGAAAACAGGTAGATCACAAGTGGTATACATTGTCATCTGGGCCCCTGGTAAAATTCTGTGAATGAGGCAGGACTATTGCGCGATAAAATCCTCATCTGGAAGCATCCTTCTATGGCTTTCTGCACACCACCAAAGGATATTTTTGGGCGAGGAAGTTAGCTGAATGGAGAAAGTCAGCCAATCCATATAAATGAACTGTTCCATATAAATGGCTCAATGAGTGGTAAAAGCCACCAGGTCCATGGAGTGACTACAAGTGAGAAGGATCTTGGAATTGTTGTAGATCACAAACTGAATATGAGCCAGCAATGCGATGTGGCTACAAAGAAGGCAAATGCTATTTTGGGCTGCATTAATAGAAGTATAGCTTCCAAATCGCGGGAAGTGATAATTCCCCTTTACTCAGCACTGGTTGGGCCTCATCTTGAGTACTGCATCCAGTTCTGGGCACCACACTTTAAGAAGGATGTAGACAAACTGGAGAGGGTTCAGAGGAGGGCAACAAAGATGATTAAGGGACTGGAAACAAGGCCCTAAGAGGAGAGACTGAAAGAACTGGGCATGTTTAGCCTTCAGAAGAGGAGACTGAGGGGAGATATGACAGCACTCTTCCAGTACTTGAAAGGTTGTCACACAGAGGAGGGCCAGGATCTCTTCTCAATCATCCCAGTTTGCAGGACACGGAATAATGGGCTCAAGTTACAGGAACCCAGATTCCACCTAAACATCAGGAAAAATTTCCTGACTGTTAGAGCAATAAGACAATGGAACCAATTACCTAGGGAGGTGGTGAGCTCTCCCACTCTGGAGGCATTCAAGGTGAAGCTGGACGGCCATCTGTCAGGGATGCTTTGACCTGGATTCCTGCATTGAGCAGGGGGTTGGACTCTGGCCTTGTAGGCCCCTTCCAACTCTACTTTTCTATGATTATTTCCATGCGACTTCTAAGTGGCACCCATCTACATATATACAGGCCTAGGGATCAGGCATAAAACTCATCCTTCCTGGGCTTTTCAGGATTCTCAGACACTAATCTCTAATGGGGATTATGGAGAGTTCATTTGAACAAGGACATCCTTTCATCTTACAGCACCTTTGATCAACAAGCTTTGAAGCTCTGCATATCCATTCATTAATGAAGAAATGTCTGCAGCTTGTACACAGTGGAAACAGCAAGGTGTATAAAGTCTTCAAGTAACTGGTGTCCTTGAGACACAAAATCCACTTTCCTGGGATTAAATTGTTAAGAAGCTATTACTATCTGCAAGCATATGACTCCAAAAGGGAGACTTTCCTTGCTTGCATATAATCCACAATGGCAGAAATATCTAGAGATGTTAAAAAACACAGACTAAAGGCTTTCTACTTCATTAACCTAAAAAAAAAAAGACAGATATGAGAAACTGTGAATGGTGTCCCATCCATCACTCCCTCCTTCATTTCCCTGCAAGGTCTTAGGGAGCTATCGTTTGTTCGGCAATGCAGGTCAAACTTTTCTGCATTTACAATCTTACCAAAAAGACCGGGAGACACTTGTTCTATATGTGGCGCTTAATCCAAGCTACAGATCAAATCCTCATCCTATCCTTAAGGCCACACCTTACCTCTGAAACATATGCATAATGAAGAACTTAGTGTCTCTGAGCATTTGCAGAGTTCACACCTCTCACATCCTTCCTGGATCAGACTAAGGGTATGTTCAGACCAGTATTTCGTTTTCAACAGGAAGCCTACAGGCAACAGCCCTTCCCCCTTTTATATCCCCAGCATGTGATATTCAGGGTTGTACTGCCTCTGAATATGGAGGTTCTACTTAGCTACACAGCTAGTAGCAGTTACACATAGACAGACATAACACCCAAAATTTGTCTCACTAGTATGCCTTCTTTTTAGGGGAGGGGGAAATCCTTCGTGACATGAATTGGAGACATCCTCACCATCCCACTTGCCTTGGTACCTTTGAGAAAAGGGTGTGCCATACAGAAATGGGAGTTCCAGTGCATGTTCCATGCCCATATGTATCTATATTGGACTGGACAAGACTCAAATGGAGTATGGCATCCAATCTGAAATGGATCTCGATGGCTGGGGGATGGACTCCAATCATCCAGTGTTCAAAAGACAACCCCCTCCATTTTTTGAGTTCTCTTCATCACTAAATGCAACATTTACAATCCTGTGTTGCACAACTGTTGCTAAGGTCTAAAAGAGCTGCCTTGTAAACTGCCTTGAGTTCCTTGCAGGAAAAAAGGCGGGGTATAAATGTAATAAATAAATAAATAAATGAAAATATCAGAGGAAAGGTATACCCGTTTACGTTCTACACCAACCCTCTTACCTGATGTGAATAGACCTATCTCACCAGTGCTCTGCATACAGCATAGAACTCTTCCAAGTTATCTCCTTAGATCAAGCTCCTCTACTCCAGGGTGCCACTTTGGTTGACATACGTTTTTACCCTTTTGCTTGTGTGCAGCTTAAGGCCATGTCTACCTGCCAACTCCTTGCATCCCTGCTTTGACACTTGAGTGCTACAGAGGCCACACAGGTACAAATCCCTGAAAAAGCAGGAGCAACGTAGTGGAGGGAGAGCTCTGCACCAACTTCACTTCTGCAGTCAAATGGATTGTGTGCTTGTACACAGGATCCACAATCTCTCCCATCCTTGGAAACAAGGATCTCCATTCTTAATTCATCTGGCAAAGGACCATCACTCTGCACCCCTGTCCTCATCACATGTGCAAATTCCAAAATTTCCCCTATTTTCTGCATATAAACCGGGGTGGGGGGGGAGAGACAGAAGTCCTTGCTTACTCTGTCTGTTGTTGTTCATCGCAGGCAGAGAAGACAACATCTCAGTCTGTAGCTTCGTAGGCAAGATCTCTTGTTCATCACCAACCTACAGAATCATTAAACAGGAAGCTTATTAGGAAAAGGGGCTATAGTGCAAAAGGATCCTTTTATGACAGCACCTTCCACTCTGACAGGAAATCAACCCATCTCACCATTAACTCCAAGACATATTCTGTGCGGTTTACAGACAGATCTGCCATCTGGATAAGTGGTCTTTCTGGAGAGATCAGAGGTGGGGTGGGGGTTTAGGTAAGGCCAGCAGAGTGATACTGGACGAGGAGAAGAGGAAAAGACTGAAGAAGGTGGAGGAGGGGTGTTGGGAGAAGAGAGAGACAGGGAGAGTTTAGAGAAATTCAGTATCTCTGAAGGAAGAGGTGAGATCCCAGGCAGAAAGTGAGGAAGTTTGTAGGGGTGGGCCTGTAGCTGGGGGGTGGGTTTACGGGGGTCTAGCCCCCCCCAACTTTCTCTACGCCCCTTTTAAATTTTGTCTTTAAAAACCAGATGAACTCCCCCCCCTACTTTTTTGGTGCCCCCCCCAAACCTTTAGGTTGGCTACTGGCCTGTGGAGGGGCAGCACTTAATAAAGCATCATTGCCTGGAAATGCCCATCATCAAAGTCCTGCTGCTGGGGATAATATAAGATTCACACTGCACTTACCTCTTTTAAGAACCTTCCTTCACTTAGGTCAACAAGCAGCACCTAAAAAGGCACAACAATATCCAGCTTTATTGGTCCAGCACTGCTCAAAGGATTAGCAAGCAAATTAACCAGACAATGTTCAGGGCTGGAGGGCTGAGAGAGAGCAGGGAATTCTGGAAGGCACTGATTCCAACCAAGCTGAGCCCAACGCTTGGTTTACATTATGCCCAGTAAATGTGGATTTAGTTTGAGGGTTGTTGTTCTTTAATTGTTCATTTTAAGATTGTAATACATTGTAATCTCCTTTTGGGGTTGGAGTCAGCCCAAAGGTCAGGGTATAAATTGACTATGTAATAAAATGAATAATCAACTACCCACTGTTCTACAATGTCCACACTGAAAAAAAATCTGGGTCTCAGTTTCAGCATAGATACCACTGAAGTTGTGATTGGGCGGAACAGCTGACATTGATTTTATGAGAGCCAAATGTTTGTGGCAAACCTTTAAGGTGACCTGAACCTGACAGTGATGACTTGCACCCTTGTCAGTGGGAGGACATAGGGCAGGGGTGTTGAACCTCAGGTCCCTAGGCCAATCCAGCCTGCCTGGGGTCCCCAGATGGTCATGCTCTGTTCCCCTGGTCCCACACCCTGGTCCCACACCCTTTTCCCCAACCATTGATTGTTTGGTGGTTTCCTGGTTTTTGCATGTTCTTTTCCCCATTCTAAAAGTGTGAAATGCTTCTCCTAAGACATAGTTACTGGCAGTAAGAGCTTTATGCTAAAATATGCTGGCATTTGGGTTATTTTTGGAATTTGGCTCCACCCCCTTTTGCCTTTGGCCCCACCTACCACTGGAATGCAGCCCTTGACAACTACTCTGAAATTGAATATAGCCTGTGGACTGAAAGAGGTTCGACACCCTTGACACAGGGAGTCACCACCAGTGTCAATCCTGGGTGCCGCCATACTCCCAAAGACACAGCACCATCTTGCTCTCTTGCCCATTCAATGCCCTTTCTTCCTACTTGGAGACTTGCAAGACAGTACCTCTTCCATGGGTTGATCCAGAACCTCATCCAGGTGGCGCTTTTGGATCCCCACCATGAAGGGTGTGGGACAGCAGACAGTGCTGAGAAGCTGCTCTGGAACCACTGGGATGTACGTATGGGCCCAGGTGAAGGGGTAAAGAAGAGCCGCAGCTGCATGAATGCACTTGGAGAGGGCACTGAAAGGGAGTCACAGTGCCAATTAGAATACAGAGAGACGCTCAAAAGGCAAGGGCAGTATCCAAGAGAAATCAACGTGGTGCATGAATACCCTTCCAATCTTATTTCATTACTTAAATGTATTGATTGCTCAGTCTTGAAGGCTCGCAGGAGGAGGTTACAGTATCACTGATTTTAAAAATGTATATCTGAAATCCAGCAGCTAAATATGCAGGATCTCTTTTAACAGCTGGATCCTGGTTCTGAAAAACCAGCCCAAAGGACATGCAGCTCTAGCTTCGCAGTGAATCTCAGAGGGGAGTAGGATTGCCAGCTCAGAATCTAGAGAAGCCTCCCCCCTCTCTAGTGGCTTCACAGCTGCAGATGAGATGCAGCCACGGCTTCTCTCACCCAATCTGCCCTGGTCCCATCACACACACTCTCCCTTCCCATCTGCTTTGGAACAGAGCGCGAGTCCTGACTGACTTCATAGATTTCATAGATCATAGAGTTGGAAGGAGCCTACAAGGCCATCGAGTCCAACCCCCTGCTCAATGCAGGAAACTAGAGGAGGGGTCTCCCATCCAAGTAATAACCAGGCTTGACCCTGCTTAGCTTTCCACGCTCAGACAAGCTGAGCCAGATCCAGCGGGATCCATGCTGGCTGAGGGATGACGGGAGTTGTAGTCCAACACATCTGGAGGGTCCCAGGTTGCGGAAGGCTGCTCTATGAAGTCACAACCTTACTATCTGAATGTATTATTAAACAGCCTTAAAATGTCAACAGCACTGAGACACTGTAATATTGATTTTGTACACATACAGTAATACCTTGGATTGCGAGTCTCTGGCGGGCGTGAGCAGGGCTGGTTTCGGCCTGCTATGTCCGCTCGAGGCGAGTGGTTACATCCCTACGACTTGTCTTGCAAGACCTTGCTCATTTATCAAGTCAAAAAAATTTAAAAAGTTTGCTCGTCTTGAAAAATGCTCCCAGACCAAGTTACTTGCAATCCAAGGTATTACTGTATAGTGAGAGCTCTGGGTGGCTATACTTGCTGCCCACATGCAGTGTGCTAGCTGCAATCTGAACCCCCACAAGGTGGCATGGAGTTATGAGATGGGAAGCATGGTTCAGAGAAAGTCATAAGCATGTTTCGGAGAAAGTTGTAAGTCCCAGTAATCAATAGAAGCAAAGTCACTCACAACCAACCAGTCCCCCATTGATTTCAGGGGGACCCAAGAGCAATTCATTTCCTCTAGTTTGAGGTTAGGTGTTTACCTGAGCTCCTCGGCCAAGAAGACTATCCGTCGTTCCAGAGCTGCAGAGGCAAATATCATGAGGATCTTCTCAGGACTGAGGCACTGTAAGAGGGCCTGAAACTCCACGTGTTCCAAGTGAGAGTCCAGGGGGCGTGTGAGCTCAATTTGCTGTGGGGAAGCAAGCAACCAAGACACGGCAAGGTTAACGTATGTAGACATGAGTGGACATCTTCTGCTTCAGAGGCTTAGCAATGATACATTTTCTCCCAGCAATTCATGGATATTATCATATTAGAATTCATTGTATTATAATACAATGTTCATGCACTTTTACATTGCATCCCTGTGATGAGGGGATTAACAGATGTAGACAGGGAGGGGAAAAGCCCAGGAGTAGAAACTTGTTTTCTATGGATCCTGGATAAAGAGAATTGCCCTGAGGAAGAACTTAGGTTCCAAATGGGTTGGCAATTGGCAATTTACAGTCTTTAAATAAATACCTTAATCATCCACCGGTTCAGCTCTTTTGCCTTGGCTCCATTTGGGATTAACAGATGGACAGCAAAAGTAGATGCGGAGAGTTGCAAAAAGACAGACTTCAAGTTTGGAAGGATAAACACCCACTATCTATCATTCAATGGACTGAAGATCTCAGCTGTCAGTCTTGTATGGATGCTTATTTGGATATATGGACTGCTTATATTAACATATAGATTTGAAATGGAGATGATAAATCCTTTCCTCTTTTTCTTTTTTTCTTTTATTAAGGGTGATGTAATGATTGTTGTGTATAGATATACTTTCTGATAGGGCCTTCCTCCCCCCCGCCTTTTTGTGGTTTGATTTTTGTTTGTCATTGTTATATTTGCAAATACTTTTTTTTTTTTTAAAGCATTCACTCATTCATCCTCTCAAGAGGAACCATTATGATCAGCTTGCACTTGCTGCCTGTACATTTCTGAGCCTTGTTCAAGGTGTTGCTTTTGATCTATAAAGCCTTACATGGCTCAGGACCACAATACCGAACAGAACACCTCTCCCAATATGAACCTACCAGTACACTATGATCAACATCTGAGGCACTCTTCTGAGTGAAGTTTGGAGGATCACAACAAGGTAGAGGGCCTTCTCGGTGGTAGTCCCCTGACTGTGGAATGCTCTCCCTACTGAGGTCTGCCTTGCGCCAACATTGTCATCTTTATGGCACCAGATTAAAACTTTCCTCTACTTCCAGGCATTTAATGGCATATCATGGGGCTTTTAATGTCAGTTGTTTTATCAGTTCCTGGTATTTTATTGTTAATTATTTTTAGTGCTTTCGAATTGTTTTAAATTTTTACATGTTAAAGATTTTATATTATGTTGCATTTTGGGTATTAATTTTTGTGCACCATCCAGAATGTTTTGGCAATTGGGTGGTATTAAAAAAATGAAATAAATTAAATTACATCAGCTACAATTACTTCCCTAGAATTTAACCTAGTGGCCCTTTTTGGATGCCACACTAAAATATGGTTTAGCATTATGTGCACAAGAGAAGCAAGCAAGCTTACACACTCCCCCTTCTCTCTTCTCCTCTGGTGTGGCTACAAGGAGGAGATGGGAAGCTTTTGATTCTACTTTTAATCTAACCAGAGTTACTCATTACATCATTACATCTGAACTCTGGGGAATTCTGGTTAGTTTAAAAACTATGGTTTGTTCAAACAAGCCATGATCAAACCATGGTTTATGATCCTGGCTTGCTCTCAAGCCATAGTTTAAACTAACCAGAGTTCCCCATGTTGAGATGTAACAGTGAACTCTGGTTAGATTAAAAATGGAAGCAAAAGCTTCCAATCTCTCCTTGCAGCTATGCTAGGGAAGAGGGGTGGGGTGGGGGGGAGAGTGTAAGCTCAATGCTTGCCCCTGTAATGCCACACTTCACTTTAGAACAAGAATAGGTAAGCTGGTGCCCTCCAGGTGTTTTGGACTACAACTCCCATCATCCCCAACATTTGCCATACTTGCTAGGGCTTATGGGAGTTGCAGTCCAAAACATCTGGAGGGCGCCAGGTTGCCTACACCTTGTTTACAACAATTGGGCCAGTGAGTCCAGTACTGAACCTTAAGAATTTCAGTACTTGTGGTGACTAAAACAGTGAAAGACACTTCAGTTGTGAAAGAATTCTGCAGACTTTTTTACAACCCCCTGAGGAAGGCCTTAGAAAAAAACACAGGCTGAAATGCGTCGGGCTCCTCTATTTAATAAATATTTTTGCATCCTGAGAACCTAGTTCTCTCCTTTTTTCGTTGCTACTGGATGCTCATCTCCTCTTGTTTTTGCCTTCCTAAGCACACTTCCTTGAGAGTAGGTCCCATTAAGTTCAGAGGGACGTACTTCCAGGAAAACATGGAAAGGGTGGGAGCTGCACATCTTCTTGTCGTCCCCCCCCCATCCTCTCACTTGCCCCTCCTTATTTGTACACGCAAAGCCTCTGCCTTAGTGCCTTGGCCTCCATGGGACAGAGAGCAGGATTACACCCCAAGGCTTCCGTTCAAGTGGCCACACAAACACAGCAGATTGGGTAACTCTGGGATTTGCCACTCTGCATGCAACTTGCTACAGTTAAGGCAGAGAAAAAAATAATTGTTTCCAGACTGGATTAACTTCACCCACTGATCTTGCTGAGCTTAATTCCAAGTGCACACTAAAGGCTGGAATTAAGTCCTGGCCAACACTGCCTAAATCCATTTCAGGGCCCGCAAGTGGCCATGTGGACTCAAAATAGCTTTCTGCCATGTTGCAAAGGCCCAGCCTCTTTGGTATGCACAAATGTCTCCAGCGATAGACCTTGTGGCACTCCAGATGTTTTGGCCTACAACTCCCATCAGTCCTAGCCAGCATAGCCAATGGTGAGGGTTCATGGAAGTTGTAGGCCAAAACACCAGGAGGGCCATAAGTTGCCCACCCCTGGTCTATACCATGATATATACCAACCAGGACTGGTTACACGTCTTCCCCACCTGCAATCTCTAGTTCCTCCCGCTCACCCTTCACAAAGCAGCAGGCAGACATACTAGCCAACAAACCAAGTGCAGTATATCTTTCCCCATCCCTCATTCTTTGAACTACCGTATTTTTCCGTCTATAAGACGCCCCCATGTATAAGACGCCCCCCACTGGGCAATTTCGCAACCACGTGGTTCTCTCCTCGGCTTACTTCCGTGCATAAGACGACCCTCAATTTTTAGTCTAACAATTCTAGGAAAAAGTATAGTCTTATACATGGAAAAATACTGTATCTGCCTTTTTCTTTTTAAAGCTCCGCAGATACATTTATTCAATTAAGTGCACATTCAGTTCCCTTTGTATTTTTTAAAAGTAAAATCAGTTTTTAAAACATTTCAAAACTATTCCTGGGAGATGGGAAGTGGGTTGGTGACATGCCACCACCATTCCAGCCAGTGAGTGCTGTGCACAGCTGTTTCCCCTGCAAACATGAAAAACTGGTTTTCCTGAGCATGATCCTGCAGAGAACTTTGATACATCTGTACAAAAGGCAGCGAGCGCATTTCCACCGCAGATTGACAGCAGGAACAAGCCGCTTTCTGTGGACTGTTTCTCCATTCCCCAGAAAGCCAGGACAAAAAGGCGTCTGGTGGAAAGAGATACTGCTATGTCCATTTAAGGGTAACAAAAAGATGCCGATGCTTTTGAGGAAAATGCGCCCTCTCTATAACTCCTCCAGCTGCCTGAAGTATTGAGCAAGCCAGGAAATCATACCACGACTTCATATCTGGCAGCTGAAAGAGAGAGAAACTTCAGACAGCAGAACAGGAAGTCAAACACTGCTAGCAAGTCAGTGCAGAAGAAAGAGTAGCAGAGCCAGGCAAGTTGGACCTTGTGTCTCATCAACAAGCGCATGTTTCTAAGCAACACGACATCTCCCCTGGAAGAAACATGGTGCAGGCTAGAAGAGCAGCCGGGTGCCAAAGAGGGCAGGGCAGGCTCCTGCATCTTTCGAGGCTGCACAGAAGAGGGAAATTTGGCAAGACTGTCATGTCACAGTACTGCAAGAGTGAGAAAAGCTGCATCTGCCCAAATCCTCTCTTCTATGCAACTATTACATGTGCAGGAGCCTCTATTGTACCTGGTGACCTTACATCAGGGGTGGGCAACCTCTTCTGGTCCGGGGGCTGGATGCGCCCCCGCCCCCAGACCAAGTTGGTGGACCAGATGATGCCAGATTTCCTCTTCTATGCAACTATTAAAGCTCCAGGAGCCTTGTCCCCTCTTGGCTTCTGATCTCCCTGCAGGGCAGAGAAGCAATGGTCGGGCATCTCTACTCAAAGGTCAACCTCTAGCATGGGCTTGTCAGTTCAGGTGCAAACGACATCTCTGGGTCCACGGTCCAGTGGCAAAGCACGTGTTTTGCATCCAGAAGGTCCCAGACTCAATCCCTGGCCTGTCCAGATAGGATGAGGTTCAGACAGCAGATGATGTGAAAGACCTCTGCCCGCCAAGACCCTAGAGAGCAACTGTCAGTCAGAAGAGAAAGCCAAACAATCTCACCTGGTATAAGGCCACTGCCTATGTTCCTGACTGTGGGCATTTGCACCACTCAAAGCGCATGCTTGACAATTCATGTGTCCCTTCTGCCCATGGCCAGACACCACTTCTTCTTCTTTTTCTCCCTTCTAAACTGCAACATGCTCGTAACCGACAGGTCACTCGAGTCACTTACTATAAGGACAAATTCTAATTTTGCATGCTGCTTTCCGGTGTGCAAAATCATGGTTTGCACCCATGACAAACAATCCACACTGTCCATATACTGAGAGTATGGTGAAATCCAGACTTAAAAAAGAGAAAAGCAAGCCACGCATGGGTTCGGTTCACGTGCAATACAACACCATGGTTTGTGATGCTAACTATAGTTAAGAACCCAACCACAGTTTGAGCATCCAGCTGCACAGCAGGCAAGACATGGTTTAGAGCAGGGGTGGACAACTTGTGGCTCTCCACATTTTTGCCCTACAACTCCCACTGACTATGCTGGCTAGGGCTGTTGGGAGTTGTAGGCCAAAACATCTGGAGGGCGACAAGTTGCCCACTCCTGGTTTAGAGCTTGTCTGTTCCTCCAACTCATCCAATCAGCACTCAGCTTCACAAGTTTACTGCCATATCCATGTTATAGAAGCCTCTTGAGGCGGAGCAATGGCCCTCACTGTGGTTTGTCAATGGTCTGTGAATTCAGATGTAATGTGAAACCACAATTAGCTCAAACGGCAGTTTGCAAGCCAGCTTCAAACTGTGGTTTCAGCTCCTGTTCTGTTGGGCCGACATGAACCACAGTTTGTGGGCAGGCTTGGGTGCAGATGTAACATGAAACCATGGTTTTGCATTACATCTGAAATCCAGCCAAGGTATTGTGAGCATCAGCTCCTGCCTTGTCGCACTCCCAATTGAACTACTAGCATTACAGGCTTATTGACTAGCTGTGATAGAACCAGCCAAGATCATTAGAAATGGATACAAACCTCTGTCCCCGAGTCAGGGATGAAGCTTTTAATGGTGACCGTTTTTCCTGGCGCTGGAAAGGGGGATTCGCGGAGGCCCTGCATAAAGGGGTAGATGACTGCTGCAGAGATCTGCCGCCTTTTCTCCACCTCATCCAAAATCTAAAGGAAGAAGAGAGGAAGGTCAGCCACCTGGCAGCAACTCTGAATCTGCTCTCCCGGCAATGGCTTTCACCCCTCGGGGGGGGGGGGGGCAGTTCAAAACAAAGAAAGAGTTCTAAGCAAGGAAGCCACATCATGATGGGCAAAGTCCTTCCTTTGCTTTTCTGCCCTAAATATCTTGGTGCCAACTCCTCATGTGTTGTGCTTTTCCTCCAAGGGAATTTGACCCTTGCAACCACAGCCACTCTGTAAGGCAGGGGATGCTGAGAGGTAGTGGCCACGTTCAGATGATCAAGATCTTGACTTAACGAGCCAAAGCAGGCACGAGCTTGAGACACCCACATGCAGCTGCTTTGCTCTTCATACAAGTGGTGAAGCAAGCTAAAAAGCTACATTCAGCCGTAGCTTCCTGTGACATATGAGCCTGGAATAACGGCTTCCAAACAAAACAGAAAATGAAGCCATTGCATAAAGATTCTGTAACCTGTACAGGCTTCCGTATCCTGGCTTGTTTGGAAGCCATTAACCACAGTTTCTGGTTCAGATGGAACAGGATGTTATGGTTAACTGTGGCTTCCTCACTTGTTCACTTACGCAAAAGGATGAGTAAAGTAACTGCACATGGGTGCCTCAAGCTCGAGCGTCTCTTGGCTTATTAAGCAGAGATCTTAACCAAGTCACTCTTTCTTTCCCATACCCAAGTTATTGTACTGACACATTGGCTCTTCATTCTAATAATGGTGCACCTCTGCACATGTGCAGAGTACATTTCCACTCATCACTAAACAACCACGACCAGCACCCAGGCATCTGGGATTAGGGGGCATGGCTTCCAGGCAGGCAGGGTTGACCCGCGCCCCTCCCTCCCCTCCTTTCTCATAAGAAGGATCAGTAGAAAGAAACAAATACCAATAGATTTAATCATGGAACAACAAGATATGCAACTCTGAGCCAGATTTATTATTGTATATGCTGGAGAACAAAGGAATGTGTGTGTGAGGGGGGGAAGAGACAGTCCAGAACTCCTACCTTTGAAAACAGGCCAAAGCAACCCAGGCAGCTTACAATGCAGTAAACCTCCGGGAGACGAGCACCTCGTCCAGATGGCTGAAAAATAATTTTGCACATAAAAGTTTAGCCACCAGTAAACTTCATTTTCTAGCTATGTACCTATATTATGAAAAGGATATTCCCATAAAGTGGCAAGAAGAGTTGGCTTAAGTCACACACAAGGTCAAGCCCCCTAAACTGACACCTTGGTTAACAAAAATGCAGGGCTATTTGGAAAGATCTCTTCTTTTATACAGCAGCTGGATCTCTGTAGGCACACGGTGGTCATCCAGGATGATAAGGCAAGACAGAAATTGAGCCCAAATCCCCAACTTGGTGCCCTGATCACTGAAACACCCTGCTTCACTCTTTCTCAGATCAATGGACACTTAGCCCATTCAACACACAACATAAGGAGGGCAAATTCTGGATGACCCAGTTCTATGGAAAGTTCCCATGGAATGTGCAGATTGGATTTAACAGCAGGAAGGAATACAGTCTCAGTACACCTACAATGAGCAAAAAAACAAAGCAAAACAAAAACCCTCCTGTTTTTTCACAAGCCAGCCAAACCCAGCATAGTTTTTTTCCTAATAAAGCAAAGTCCCTCCCTAGCAAGTTGCAGTGTACATCTCCAAGCAAAGGCGCAAGTGATCCTTGCTTGCGAAAAGGATGGTGAGATTTACACCCCCTTCATGGCGAGATCCTCATCTTTTTTGTTTTTTGCTGACAGTCCTCAGGGTGATGCACATTTTACACTTTCCCCCCAAGACTCTAGCAGCTCAAGAAAGTGCAAAAGTGCATCCCACCCCCTTTTTCTGGGGAAAAGGAGTTTTGACAGCTAGCTAGCTGTCAAAAATCTGGGTCCCCTTTAAAACGGGTTTTTGACAGGGCAATGGGTGTTTTTTTGACAGGGCCATATATACAGCCATACATGGACAGCCCATGTACATATAAAAACTCCTTTTCCCCAGAAAAACAGGTTGGGATACACTTTTGTACTTTCGTAAGCAACTAGAGTCTTGGGGGAAAGTGTAAAATGTGCATTACCCTGAGAACTGTCGGGTGGGAAGGATGAGGCTCTTGCCATGAACAGGGTGTAAATCTCACCACCTCCTTTTCAGCTAGTTGTCAAAACTCTTTTTTCCCAAAAAAGGGGATGGGATGCACTTTTGCACTTTACCAACCAGCTAGAATCTCAGGAAAAAGTGCAAAATGTGCCCTGAGAATTGTCAGGGCAACAACAACAACAAAAAGATGAGGATCTCACTGAAAAAGGGGTGTAAATTGCACCACCCCCTTTTCGCGAGCTAAGATCACTCGCGCCTTTGCTTTCCATTGACAGATTGCCTTTTGACAGCTGTCAAGAAAAAGCAAATGGAAGAAAAACCCTATTTGGAGCCTCTTTTAGTCCATGTCCAGGGTTGGTACCTGCTGCACTTTGGCAGCAGGTATCCCCCAGGGCATTGACACGGTCCTGAGGCTTCAAATTTCTGCACGTGCAGAACTGTGCACCTTCATAGTTGTGCGTGTGTAGCTAAACATTTTGTTTAAAAAACAAACATATTTTCAGTGTCTGCGCAATTATTTAAAAAATGGTTTGCCAGTCACTGGCAGCCCCTCCAAGGTGCCAGTTGGGCACTTTGAAGGGGCTGTCAGTGGCTGCCAAATCAGGGATTGTGAAAGCTGGCTGTCAAGCTGGCTTTTTCGATCACTGGGGGGGGGGGGGATGGCAAAAAAGCTGCAGCAAGACCAAAACGGCTCATGATCGTGGCAGGGAGGGCAGCAAGCCAGTGCCAGCCACCCCTAAGTGCTGCTGGGGCACTTGTGGGGCTGCTGGCACTAGTGGGTGCTCAGGCAAGCTTCACAAGAGTGGCAAGGGATTTTGCCACTTTTGCCAAGCCACTTGCTAGCCAATTCCTAGTACCCACGATGGGGTTGGTTGCCTGGGTTCAGACAATATGATAACCCAACATGGGTACAGTAACCCCTAGAAGAACCCATGGGTTGTCAGAGTGGCTTATTGCCCACAAACAAGCCACGCTGCGGGAATCGGTCCGGGTTCACATGACACAACAACCCACTGTGGGTAACAAACCACGATGGGCTGTCATGTCATGCAAAACCAGTCATTGGATCTGTATTCTGCATGAACAAGGAAATGCACTATCAACAAATGACTGGAATGCTATTGCTTGACATGCAGAAAAGAAAGTACACACTTGTTTCCCCACCTTAATCAGAACATCTCCTCCACTAAAAAAAAGAAAGAAAAGAGGATAGAATTAAAACAAAATCTCATGGCAAACTGTGCATATTGTACAAGGTGCAGATGGTTGCTCCCTCATCACAAGAGCAAACACCCCAAAGAAAAGATGTTTAGTTGGCTGAATGAGCAAATAGAATGCTAGTACACAAACCTCTGAGAAGAATCAACAAAGCAACCTCTGAGCTAGATGGTAAGTTCAGAGAGCAATTGTATTTGCATACTGTCTTGTTCTCGGTAGACTGGGAAAAAGCCCAAAGACAAAACTCCTGCCACATACAGCAGCCTTTCTGATCCTGGTGCCTTCCCGATGTGTTGGATGACAACTCTTATCAGCTAACATGCCCAGTGACTGGCTGAGGTGATGGGAGTTGTAGTCCAGCACATCTGGAGGGTACCAGGTTGGGGAAGGCTGATCTACAGAACAACCATCTTCAAAGCAGAGATGGATATTAGGAATATTTGAAATACATTCAAAGATCAAGGAAGAGAGAAAGTGCATAGTGTCTAATGAGAGAAATTAAGAAACAGACATTCTGGTTCAGCACCTCAAATTTAAGGAAGTACACAAATATACTTCCTCAAATAAGAGGTCACAAACTTGGTGTGAAAATGTGATGAGGATAAAACTCTTCCTGTGCATGTGGCAAATTAGGAAGATACAACAGACACTGCTTTGTGTTAAAAAGGAACTCATCTCAGTGACTATGGCTGTTAGGTCTGAATGGTGAAGGTAGTTGTGTAGAACCCGTTTCCTCTTTACAAGGAGTGGGCAAAAGAACTCAATTTTTGTTCCCAGCAGCCCATACTAGAGCATGAGGGTGCAAACACAGTTCCCCACCCCCACCCTGATGTGATTTGGAGTCTCACACCTTTCAGTAGCCTGTACTTTTTTAATCATCTGAATTAAGTATTTACATACATCTCCCAGGGCGTGGCCGGGTGACTGGCCAGATGGGCGATTAAAAAATGTAATAAATAAATAAATACAGAGAACTTCCTTGATTTCCCTTTCATGGCCCAGCCACCAAGCCTGACATCCTGTAGTGTAAACAGAGGTGCGATGGTTCAGTGCTTACACAAAGCTACCTGATCAGATTTCCTTTCCTACTTCAATATCTACTCCAGATTCTAAAGGAACTCTGCTCAACCAGTCAGTTTCACTCCCCAATGAGGAGAGAGCTCAGAGATACTGGAAAGAGTTTATGGAAAGGAGGAGACTCAATCCCTTCATATTCCCCCGCCAGTATCCCCTTTGTTCCATTGTGGATTTAAGATAGCTTAGGAATTGTAGGACTATTTTCTCTGTTACCAATGAGTGTGTGCCCAATTAACTAGAACACCAAGCTAGGTGTGAAGACATACTCTTTCCTTTGAAACCTTATAAAAATTTCCCCCCCCCATCATTCCCCATTTTTAAGTGCCTGTAAAAGTCTGATCTCCTTAATAAATCTAGTAAATCTCATTTTTTTATATCAGAGACTGTGGTGTGCTTCCAGGTGAGGCTTCTATTTATTGATAAATAAATGCAAATAATAAATAATAAATCACCCCGTCTCAAACACATAATTTTACTGGGGAGCATCTTCTACTTGTAACCCTCTTGTGTGTTTTCCATCCACTTCTTCCTTTCCCCCCCTTTCTTACTACATTAAAGGAGGGAAAGACGGAATTGCTGCACAATGCCTTTTGACTGGCAGTGCTAGGAGCTGTCCATCTGGAAGCACCCTGTATCAAGGGCATTAATATTCTGCTCACGAACCTACCAGTTCCACCACTTGGCCTTACAATGCTCAGATTTTGGGAATCTTCTCTTGTTGCAGGACATTCCTTTCTAATTGTATCTGGGCAGCTAACATATATTGGGGTTCAAATGGAGGTTCAGACTGGGGAACCTCCAAGTAGGGTGGTTGCAAGTTGTTTGTTGCATTTCATACCCCAAAGGGAATTCCTGCCATCGCTCAGACCCTAGAGCAGTGTTCTCCAAGAAACAGACATTCTGGTTCAGCACCTCAAATTTAAGGAAGTACACAAATATACTTCCTCAAATAAGAGGTCACAAACTTGGTGTGAAAATGTGATGAGGATAAAACTCTTCCTGTGCATGTGGCAAATTAGAGACAACAGACACTGCTTTGTGTTAAAAAGGAACTAATCTCAGTGACTATGGCTGTTAGGTCTGAATGGTGAAGGTAGTTGGTGAATGGTGAAGCTACGCTGGCTGGGGCATGCTGGGAGTTGTAGGCCAAAAACATCTGGGGACCCAAGATTGGAGAACACTGCCCTGGAGGAATGCCAGCAGTTCTGTGCAGTAGTGAAAATAATCCTTTGTTACTGCTGCAAGAAGCAAAAGAATGGATTCAGGTGTGCCCCCCACCAAACTGTTAATCCAAGTGACTTACTCTGCCCCTGCATAAGATCTTGACGCTCAGTGTTCATTCACAAAAGCTGGAGCAGGTGAGAGAGCACATTTCCCTAGCGATTTCTCCAAAATTAGTACACGGACAGCAGACCAACCAATGCAAACAGACAGCCCTCCCAAAATGTCTTCAGGGTTGCCATGGAGGCCATTTCAATGTGCACTTTCTGTAAATATCCAAAGACTCAGCAAGCCCAATAAGGGAGTAAAATAAACATCCGAGGAAGCAAGTCCACTTTATGACAGAGTGGTTCAAAGGCTGGCCATGAAGGATAAGAAATAAGGAGGCAGAGAGGAAACTAGCAAAGACGAAGACGGGCTGGAGAGAATTACCTGACAGGAGAGAGAGAGGATAGAGGTCAGTGAAGGGAAGAGATGCACAGCGAGGCTGAAATCGAGGAGTTGAGGACTGCTTTGCATGTGTGTGTGTGTGTGTGTGTGTGTGTGTGTGCACCCCCCCACATAATACAACAAGCCAGAGTACGGGTTGAGTGTGGGTTGTCATTGAACTGTGGGTCCTGTGTGAATGCAGCTGCGGTAATAAACCAGGTTTTGTTAACCACAAACAACTCACGGTTCACAATGCAACAACATACCATGGGTTCTCTTCGTGGATTGTTTGTGGTTAACAAACCATGGTTTGTCGGCGTGCCTGGGTTCACACAACACAACAACCCATGATTCAACAACAACCCACACTCAACCCTTATTTGGGCTTGTCATGTTGTGTGAACCTAGCCAGAGTGCTTTTATTTTTTATGATGTATTTCCCCAGTGAGCTCCATCATGTGAAAGGCACCGTCTACACGTGCTTGCTTCACTTCATATTCACAGCAAATACACACCCTACAAGGAACCACAATTAGTTTTAGTTTCTTGAAGTATGATTTCATGGTGAACATATGACGATATAAATGTGTGTGGCAACCTCCCACACTACAGGGCTCGCTACAAAAACACACAATAATGTGTGAGGCTCTATGAAGGAAGGCATGGAATAATGTGGGATTAAATAGTTTGTCAACACAGGGAGTGGAATGAAGAGCCAGGCTGCAAAATATAACAACGAACACTCAGCTGCCACTCCTCCTACGGAGTCTAGGAACCAGGAAATATCTATTTTATACTCCGACAAATTGTTGTTCCCACGTTCCTAAATTAGCTAAGGGAGCACTGGGGAGGCATTGCCCCATGGTAAGTTCCCACTTCCTTTGTAGAAATTAGAATGTGTTTCATGCTTTTCTTCTCTGTTTCTTATTCTGTATATACCCAGTTGTGGAAAATGTATACATTTCTGAATTCTAGGATTATTATTTTTAAATAAAGCCTTACATTTATCTCCCAGTCTTTCCCCCTTATTGTTCAAAATAACTGTGCGAGAATGACTACTTTAGAAAAATAACCCCAACCCTATTGGTGTGGATAGAATTAGCTACTATCACTCAAGAAGGAATCCCTGCGGATAACTAAAATAATAAAACTAACACCATGGCTATAGATATGAAGAAAAAGGCCCATAGAAATATGTAAAAACAGCAGAAGGTATGAACATCCCTCTTTATACTTTTTTTTAAAGCATTCACATCTTGAGGTCTGTAAAAGTTTCTAGTGTCAGGCAATGTCTACCCTAAGCCGCCCTAGACACCCACCAATGTTAGAGGCTGTGGGTCAGTGTGAAAGAGCACATGCTTTGCATGCAGAAGGTCCCAGGTTCAATGCCTGGCATCTCCAGGTAGGGCTGGAAAAACTCCTGCCTAAAGCTCTGGAGAGTGGCTGCCAGTGTCGACAATACTGGACTAGATGGACCAACGGTCTGACTCAGTATAAGGCAGCTTCCTATGTTCTTCCTACGTTCCACCACTGCTCATCTGTCCTCTGCTTCAGCATTTTACCTACAGCTCTGCTTAGAGTGAATGACTTCCTAAAATGTAATCAAGCCTAATCAATAGAAGCAAGAATAGCACTGACTGGTCATAGCATCAGTGACAGATACTGCATGGCTTGAATCCAGATTTAGTCATGCTTAGAGCAGACCCATTGAAATCAATGAGATGAAAGTTAGCCGTGACTAACTTAAGTGCCATTGATTTCAGCGGATGTACTCTAAGTATGACTAAATCTGGAATCCAACCCCATACGTTTTATCTTTTTTTACACTTATGAAAGGAAGTATCCTATAAGAAATAAAAAATCTCTTTTGATAGTCAGTTTTGATAATAAGAACGTAAGACAAGTCATGCTGGATCAGACCAAAGGCCTATATAGTACAGCATTCTCTTCCTTCACCGGCCAACCATATGCCTGTGAGAAGCCCACAAGCAGGACACAAGGGCAACAGCACCCTCCTGCCCATCTTGTCCAGCAACTGGAATTCAGAGGCATTCTGTCTCTGATCTTTGAGGTAATCAATGGCCATCATTAACTAGCAGCCATTGTTAGCCTGATCCTCCATACATTTGCCTAATCCCCCTTTTAAGGCCATCCAGGTTGGTGGCCATCACTCCATCTTGGGGTAAGTTTATGTGCTGTGGTAAGTTTAAAAGCATTACTCTGAATCCATGAGGCTCCAGCCTAATCCTCATGCCATGTCTAGAGAATGTATGGTGAAGTATAAACTATGCATGGTCCAAGACAAGGATAGGATGTGTCCCATCTGACATACATCTGGAGTTACCTTCCAAACAATAGGGAGGCATTCAATCTACTTTCCCCCTTTGATCTGTAAATTACTTCTGTTTAGCACTGATGCGCTAAGGTGGTCTACATGCTGACCATACCACTAAGATTGTCCTTCAGTCTACATAAGGACCACTCCAGAAGTGGTCACTGTTACTACAGTGACACTGTTACTACAACCACATGACTGTGGGAATATAGTCTTCTATTGGGTCTTTCTAACTTGAGGCATGAAAACTTATCTCCGCCTCCTAAGAGCAGACTGCAAAAGTCCTCTCCTCTCCTCTTTGCTTTTCTGATACTGCCCCAGATGTCTTGGAATCTGATCAGATCAGATTCATCAGATGCTTTGGAATGTAGGCCCAGCTCCCTCAGAATGTAGGCCCAGCAGCTTCACTTGGCCAACATCCAAGTGCCCTTTGAACACACAACCCAGAGCTCTGGCTGATGGTTTTCAACTTCTGCATAAATTGAGTGGATTGAAGCGGCTCACCCAGAAAGAGAGCCCTCTGTCTTGTAAACTTCAGCTCCCTCTTCCTCCACTGCCAAAACTCCCTTCCAGTTACGGTACGTATTTTACATAAGTGCTCAATAGGGCTGTTAATCTAGTGAGCCCCTTTACTATTATTATTTATGCCATAAAAAAACAGTGAACGCTTTCACACATAAGGAAGGATTTGCTTGCATGCAGAGGGGATCTCAACCCCGCTCCCCTGCCAAGAACAGCTTCCTCAAGTTTTAAATGGGGGATTGCTATAGTATAAAGGCAGGGGCCAGGCTGGGCACTTTTTCCAGACACTGCACAGCAGCAGACAAACCTTATCTTCAGATGCAACGAGATGTATAAAGCACATTATGTTTGGATAACAAAGGCATGTTTTGCAATGGCATGTTCATCTGAAGAGTGCCTGTGATGAAAAACCTACCCAATTCTTTGGCAGCCTGATCCACTCTCCTCCTGTCATCACGACTATTATTACTAATTTGTGCTTGTTTTCTAATTTGAATCTTCCTGGCTTTCATTCCTAGCATTTGACTTCCTTTCTCTTCTAAAGTGAAGTTTTTTTTAATTTAGTACTTATTTTTGCAACAGACCAAGCTCTTTAATAATAGCCCTGTACATTTTGGGGGCAAAATCTGCTGGATTTTCATAGAATTCCTGCAAAATCCTGCCAGTAACCCAATGCACTAGGGCTCGACAGTTCTCATGACCTGGAGAGGCCCCAGATCTTTCCCCCTTGGGTGTATCATCCTTCCTCCCCCAACACTGCTGCAGTGTCAGGAATTTCCGTCACACTCTTTGCCCTTGCCTGCGCTGCTAGGCTCTGGAAACAAACATTCCGCTACAGATAAAGCCAATACTTTTGCCCATTAGGTTCTATTTGTAGAACTGTACAGCTCCGCTCGCTGAATTTGTCATCTTTGTTTTTTCAATACTGAATTTAGGACTAAATTAAATTTAGAGTCCTAAATTAAATCACTGGAAAGCAGTCCAAAACAGAACATCATTCATAATATGATCACGGATGAAAAAGCTGACCAGGGATGCATCACAAAAGACCTGGCTGGATGAGACAGCAAAAGCTGTTTGGCCCCAATTGTTTCTAGCTGGGTACTTTGTGCGGGAGCAATTTAGTGTGGAGACAGGCTTGCTCAGTCCACAAGGCCACCATCCAATTCATACAGTCCATTCTGAGCATATATGTACTTGGTGCTGGGCAATTTGGAAACAACAGGGACTTTGTTGAGGTACTAATCACTCGACTACCTGCCAGTCTCCCTGACTGAGCAGACAGAGGTGGTCTCAGTCTCAGATATGGTGGTGGGGACACCAAGGCTTATCGTCCTGGGGTACTTCAATACAAGACCTTTGCAGCAGGTGCAGCCTAGGATTTTATGGCCACCATGCGTCTCTCCCAGTATGAATTAGCCTCCAGGCATGTACCAAGGCAACACTGGATCAGTTTTTCCTGCACAGATTAATATATGTGTGTGCATGTGTGTGTTGGGGTTTTTGTTTTGCTTTCTTCTCCTTTCTCAGGGACTGCCAGTTTAAGGTAATTCAGTACATTCCTTTTCCTTCCGCACCCCTTTTTCCTTTTGTGTTGTGTCTTTTGAAGAGTGGATACCTGAGGGCAGGGCTTGTCTTGTTTTTATTAATCTCTCAGCCGCTCTGGGCTTCCCAGCTGAAGGGCAGGGTATAAATACTTTAAATATGTAAACAAACAAACATTAAGCTCCGTCAGGGGTGCATGGCTAGTCAGCATGGTCTGCCCCTGAATGCTAATGGATCCGGATGTTTCCAAGATGGCCTCAAGGGAGCACCCTGCAAACACTGCCAGCTGCTCTGC
This sequence comes from Shinisaurus crocodilurus, assembly GCA_021292165.1. Lineage (NCBI taxonomy): Eukaryota > Metazoa > Chordata > Lepidosauria > Squamata > Shinisauridae > Shinisaurus > Shinisaurus crocodilurus. The sequence goes on from CM037877.1 coordinate 224,213,644, forward strand.
TGAAGGCAGCCCTATGGATTCCTAGAACAAGCTGAGGCAGCTGGCACAATCACCTCTCCATTGAGCCAGAGATAAAGTTTCCCCCAGGTTTTCTAGGGCTGTGTGAGCAACAAGGCAACAGGGACGATGGCAAGAGTGCAAGTGGAAGAAACCTTGTGATGTCTCTGACTGAAAACAGCTTAGAGGCCATTTTAAGGCCTATTCTGTGCCAGTAATGGCAGCAAAGAGATCTCACTTCTCCACTACCACACACAGTTGCATCCAGCAGAACTCGTCAGGGTAGCTTCCAGCTGTGACCATGTTGCTGAGTACTTTGCAGATAAAATTGCTAAGCCCTGTTCTGACTTGAATTCCACTTTAGGGATAGAATCTACAGCAAAGTCGTCCAGAACCTCCTCGTCTCTGATTTAATTGGATGAGTTACAGCAGTTAACAGCTGAAAATGCAGTCAAAGCATTGGCACTTGATGCTGTGCTAGATACCTACTCAATGCTTGTCCATCTCGGCTAGTGAAGGCTTGTCAAGAGACACTACTAAACTCCATCCTGGTCATAGTTGCTGCGTCATTATGCGAAGGACTAATACCAGCTATCCTCAAGGAAACAATCACAAAGCCATTGTTAAAGAAACCTACTCACTCTTTCCTGGTACTGGGAATTATCGGCCACTTTCAAAATTACCATTCCTGTCAAAATGGTTGAACAGGCAGCGGCATATGAGCACCAGGAGCTTTTGGATGAAATGGATTGTCCAGATTCATTTCAAGCCAGCTTTTGGCTAGGGCTTGGGAATTAAGATCAGCAGACAGAAAGGAGCTTCATTTGCCACCACTTTTTGTAATGAGAAATAAAATCTGGCTGGGGCATGCTGGGAGCGGTAGGCCAAAAACATCTGGGGACCCAAGGTTGGAGAACACTGTTCTAGTATATTAATTCTGGTAATCGGCTTGCCGAAGTAGAGTTGTTTGTTTTTTCTTTCTCCCTGCCATGATAGTTTTCTATACCCAAGGAACTTTTTTTAAAAAAAGAATGGAAAAGTAATTAATTATGTGAGCCCCACCTACAATCTAAAGTGGTACCACATAGACACAGGTTGCCACTTCAATGAGAACTAAACCTAGCACTTTGGTGAGAACTAGAGCTAGCACTTTGATTCAAACATGCATTAGCAACTGTCTTCTTTTGCAACTTTTAACTGGTGTGAAAGCTACTCCTATTCTGACGTATTAAAGAACCTTTGCAGGGCTGGGTTTAACTGCAAGAAGTGCATTGAGTCAACGGATTAATCCACAGGGCCTAACGAACTATCTAAAAGTAACTTTTTTTTAAAGAAAGAAATATTCACCAATAGCCGCCTGCAGTAGCCAATCTTTCTACTCCCATCAACGTTGGTGAGGACAAAGGAAAATGTTTCACTGTAGAGAATAAGAGACATGGAGTTTTAGCAGTCTGCTGAATATACTGAGGAAAGAAGAAGAAATTAGCCCAGGGCTACTGAAATGAAGGAAGGAAACGCTGATTGGGACACCGAGCCTCTAATGTTTCAGGTCACCGCAGGTGTAGTCAGTCTCCAGGTGAGGACCTAACAACCCTACCCACTTCACATGTCAGAAAAACTCAGGTGCCTGACCCAAATATCTGTGGATACAAATAAGGAAAAGCAATCTGTTTGGAGCAATTAATTCCACTATTAGCAGGGTGCATTTTTTCCTGCCCAGGCTGCATCATGTTTGGGGCAAACAAATAATCTAAACCATTTCTCATTAACATAAGCTGCGATTTTCCACACCAGCATAACTGTTTCAAATCTGAGTTGAGCAGTGGTATGCAAAAGTGGGATTTGTTCTTGTGACAAATGATTCAAATGATCCCATTGATTGCAAACGTGAAGCCACCAAAATGGCATTCATCTGAAGATCTTCAAGCAGGTTATAATTAATAACTCAAATTGGGTGCTGATAGCATGCTTTCTGGCCACATATCCCTGTGGCAGCCTTCCCCAACAGTTGCCCTTCAGATGTGCTGGACTGCAGATCCCATCATCCCCAGCCTGCTGGGGCGTAGTAGTTCAATACTGTGGTCCAGCACATCTGGAGGGAACCAAGTTGGGGAAGGAGCTCTGGGAAGGGAGAGATAACAGCGGCGTACCTAGAACTAAACTTTTACATTTATTATGTGTAGTCTGTACATTTTCAGAGATGTGGAGCAGAGGAAACCATTCTAAAAAAAAATTAAACTAAAAATACAGTCTCTGTAAAAGCAAAAATGAAAACCAGAAAAACCCCACCTCAGTTTTATCATGATTTTAAATCATTGTGAAGAACTGTAAGAAATGCTGAAAAAATAAAGCAAACATCACAGTCTTCACAGGGAGAGTATAATGACCGTTTAACTTCAGCCCTTTGCAAAATAGCAGTACATATACACTTCCTAAACCAGAGCTGGGCAACTTGTGCCCCCCTAGATCAGGGTTCTCCAACCTTGGGTCCCCAGATGTTGCTGGACTACAGCTCCCAGAAACCCTTGCCATTAGCCATGATGGCTGGGTATGCTGGGAGCTGTAGGCCAGCAACATCTGGGGACCCAAGGTTGGAGGGCCCTGCCCTAGATGTTTTGGCCTACAACTCCCATCAGCCCTAGATAGCATAGCTGAAGGTGAGGGACCACGGGAGTTGTAGGCTCAAACATCTGGAGGACCACAAGTTGCCCACCCTGCCTAAAATACTAGCACAGCCTTCTTCAACCTGGTTCCCTCCAGATGTGTTGTTGTAGTCCAACACATCTGGAGGGCACCAGATTGGGGAAGGCTACACTAGCAGATGTTGGCTAAACTAGAACCAGGATTACAAAGCTTCACCCTTGGCTGGAATTAAGGTTCAACAATCGTAAGCTGGTGGTTTTTGCATAATTCCAAAAGGAAGGTTCTGTCTGAACAGTTGCCAGGGGAGGGGAAAAACATTGAGGTATCTTTTCTTGCTTTCCTAGTATTTCACATCAGAGCATGCCTGCTGTCTCTACAGCACTAGCTCCTTGAGGGCTCGTAGTTACAGGACAGTTACCTCTTATACTCCATGAGTGGTGCCCATTCATTGCCATCTGGAAAGCAGAACAGGGGAATGGCCTGCAGCAACCTCTCCTCTTCTTCACGCTGCCCCCTCATCAAGTTCTCACGCTGAAACAAAAGGCAAAGAGGGATACAAAAGTGATAATTCACACATAAGGACTAAGAGCTGCTTCTGAGGCCGTGCATCTTGTATATTCTATATACAGCCCCCCTTGTGATATTTGCACGCACCATGCAAGACTCAGGGTCACACGCCATTGTCATCATTGGCCACAGAAGCAGACCTCAGTTTTTATGTGTGGATCATCATCACATCAAAAGGTAGGTAGCGAGACAGTGGCGTGGTGGGGCCAGGGCTCACAGGGTCGAAGCTCTGGAACTTTTTGATTAGCAGAGACGTTGACATCATTGGCCACCCCCAGGCTTCCCTGTTCCCTCTGTTTAGCTACAATCCTCACAGTATTGGGCGGTGGTGGGGAGGGGAATGGATTTTCCCAGCAACAATACATGGACTGGGTTCACACAACATGATAACCTGCACTCAAGGGTTGAGTATGGGTTAAGTGTGTGTTGTCGAACTGTGGGTTGTTGTTGAAACATGGGTTATCGTGTTGTCTGAATCCAGGTGAGATAACAAACCATGGTGAACAACCCACCGTTCACAACCCAACAACAAACCATGGGTTCTCTTCATGGGTTGCTTGTGGTTAACAAGCCATGGCTTGTTAGTGCAGCTAGGTTCAGGCAACATGATAACCCACGTTTCAATAACCCACGATTCAATGACAACCCACACTCAACCCATACCCAACCCTTGAGCGTGGGTTATCGTGCTGTCTGAACCCAGTCATTGTTGTGACCTGTCCCTATTGTAATAGAAAGCATTTTGGGGTGGCTTGGCCTTGAATGGGCAATTAAGACCCATTAGATTGAGAGAAAGAGAGAGATGGATCAGCACAGCTGCCTGCATGTTTGGACTCTCCTTAGCGGCATGGCTGCAGGGACTGTCAAGATGAGCACCTGCATCTCAAAATTTACCACTACGACCACTGTCGGTAGGTGTTTCACTGTCAAAGCTAGGATCACTGGGATAGCGTGAAGCACTTTTTACATTCTGAAGTGCGATATAAATGCTAACAATTATTACGAATAGTGTATGGCCAAACTAGTTGCAGGATTTCCGCCCAAATGCAAGTTTCAGCAGGGAAACAGATGTGTTTACCCCCATTATGATGCAGTAGGCAGGCCTGTCTTGAGAAACTTGGGCCAAAGGAAAAAATATCACATCTTTGGGAAGGGCTGTAGCTCAGTGGTGCAGCACATACTTTGTGTGCAGAAGGTCCCAAGCTCAAGCCCTCGCATCTCCCGTTAAATGATCAAGCAGCAGCAGCAGCTGACGGGAAAGACCCTGCCCAAGACCTGTAGAGAGCCCCACTGCCAGTCAGACTGAACGATACTGGCTCGATGGTCTGCGTCTTATATCTCATGTGTACTGAAGACATGTGTATGATCAGGATGGCAGGGACCTAGGCGGTACTTTGCAGAAGGCCCATTGGTCCAACCAAAGAAGAAAACAGTTGCTGGCTAGCAAGAGCACAATGTGGGCCACCTGGCTATGCTCCTGCATATCTTTCCTCTTAGCCTCCATGAAGTAGGAGAAAGGGAGAGTGAACCTATCCTGGCCCCTGGCACTGGACACCCTCCTCCTCCAGTTGGGATATGGAGAGATCTAGTTGGCTTATTCGTCTGAGTGAGCAGGGCTGGCCCAAGTCATTTTGCTGCCTGAGGCAAAGAACAAAATGGCGCCCCCTCCCATTCCACATTCAGAAGTTGACTGGACTGACAGTTGAATAATTATTTAATGCTGGCCATGGGACAGCATCCTTCACCATGCCCGAGGGGAACAAGCTAGCTTAGGGGGCACGAGGCAGGCTGCTTAGCACAAAGCTCTCTCCTCCAACACATTGCGGCCACCTCCCAGCAATGGCCGCCTGAGGTGACGGCTTCAATCTGCCTAATGGTAGGTCTGGCCCCCGAGAGTGAGGCAGGAGCAGACACACCCCTGTGAATGACTCTTGAGCAAGTCTGTAGCTGGGTGTCAGATTTACGGGCAACTGCACAGCTGTCTACATAAATGTCAACCTCTGGCTAGAACAGCAGGCTGCACACATTACGTGTAGCTTATCTATATCCTGTACTGAACAGTGGTTAGTATCTCTACACAGCCTGCAGTGCAGGTGCAAGTTAGATCTTCCCCTCTTTAGCATGAAGCAATTCTGTAGCTTCCTGTCACAGCACAGACTGGGTTGTGAAAAGTTGTACCCAGATAAAATGAAATTGCTGCAGGATGAAATGAAGTCATGTGAAGTGAAGCTACAAAGGAACGTGGTTTGGTTGTATTTTGTTTTTAGAACAATGCTGAGGCAGACTTTCACAATGAAGGTTAACAAGTCTGTTTCTAAGTTTCCTTTGCAAAGATCAGCCGGACCACAGTGGCACAGATTCAAGCACCCCCAGAACTTTTAAAAATCAAACAGGATTACTTCAGTGAAATGCAACACTAGACCAGGGGTCTAGCCCTTCTAGATGGAGGGCTCCTAGTTGCTACCGATGAGAAAGCACTGTGCAGCTACCCTATCTTTTTCTCCTTAAACAGAATTTAAGGAGAAATCATTTTCAGATTTTCTGTGGCAAGAAAAAAAGGCAGAAGTGATGGGGGGGAAAGGAGGGTTACAAGTAGAAGATGACAATGTCTGGACCCCCCTGTAAAATTCCATCCATGGGGCAGGGCTATTGCATAATAAAAGCCTTGTCTGGAAGCAACCCAGGACAGCATGGAATTCATGCAGGGTTAGATGCCTGCATTTACCTGGCAGCCAGGGAACTTGATCTAGATCTAATGAGCCACTGTTTCCCAGCTCAGAGTCGTTAGATCAGGGCTGGGGAACTGTGCCCCTCCAGATGATGTTAGGCTACAGTTCCCATCATCCCCAACCACTGACCATGCTGGCTGGAGCTGGAGTCCAACACACACACACACACAAACTGGAGAGCCTTCCATTAATATATATCAGCTCACAGGATACGGTTTTAACCCAGAGAAGGCTTTCTAACCTTTACGCCTGGTGCCAGCCCCTTAGGCACACTCAGACAGCTCCTGAGGGCTCTTGTCACTGGTCCATGTGCTCTCAGCACTGTCTGGGCAGTCTCATTTCACTCCTAGTGCAGTGGTTTCATTGAGCCCACAGCCTCGTTCTCAGGTGGGAAACTTGTATTCGAGCTATGCCATTTTGGATTCCAAGTGGAGGCTCACATGACAGAATGCTCCTTCGTACAATAAATAAATCCCTCCACACAGAAAATGAGTTTGTCAGGGAGAAGGTTCATCTAGACAAAAAGGGAAATTTTGGTCTGGAGGTGCACTCAGATCATGTGAGCCCCTACCTGCAGTCTAAAGTGGTACAGCCCAAACATAGGAACTTAGGAAGCTGCCTTATACGGATTCAGACCATTGGTCCAACTAGCCCAGTATTGTCGACATTGACTGGCAGCGGCCCTCCAGGGTTTCAGGCAGGGTTCCTTTCCTAGCCCTACCTGGAGATGCCGGGAATCAAACCTGGGACCTTCTGCATGCAAAGCAGGCGCTCCACCACTGAGCTACGGAGCCTCCCCTAGGTCTATCACCTCAATGGGAGCTAAGTCTAAAGAAGGGGGAGGGGGAAGTGCAGTTGCAGTTACAGCACAACTTTAAGATCTCATGGCCCCAACCCCAGTCATGACCAGAGGTGGTAAGAAATTCTGTGCTGCCATTGCCTCTCAACTGCAACACAGTTCCCCACCTTCAGTGATATGGTGGTCCGGAGCATCTGGGAACAACAGGGTAGGGTAAGCGAAAGTCAGGACACATGACTGTGCAGTGTCGACGTGCACACTGCTGGGTTGGGGCTCAAAAATGGAGCCCCAGTGCCTGAGGCTAGTCCTGCTTTAACCATACAAAACAAAGGAAAAAAGAAGACCAAGCTCTAAGGGTATCTGTTGCCCCTGCAGAGATCTGAATAGCCTACATGCATACGGCACACTAGCCAAATGACACCATTGTAATGAAGACAAAAAGAGATTCTTTGCTTTCAAATTCTGTGCACCATTATACATAATCCTAAAAGGGGTTTAATGGGAATACATTAAATAACGCCATAAAAGCAATACAAGTCTCCCATCCTTCAACAACAGGGGTGGGCAACTTGCGGCCCTCCAGATGTTTTTGCCTACAAGTCCTGTCATTTCTCACTATTGGATATGTTAACTTCACTGGGCAACATTGGGCCAGTCACTGACTCTCAGCAGCCTAACCTAACTCACAGGGTTGTTGTGAGGATAAAATGGAAAGGAGAAGAATCATGGACACTGCCTTGGGCTCCTTGGAAGAAAGGCGGGATATAAATGTAACAAACAAACAAAACCTGCTGATGGGAACTGCAGCCCAAAACATCTGGAGAGCCACAAGTTGCCCACCCAAGATCAACAACTTCACCCACCATCTGGTGTTAATGAATAGAGCAGGGAGGAGACATGCACAGACCACAATAAAGATCGCTTGTGCTCATGGCTGGGAATCACACCCACAGCAACAGGGACCACTGTAGGGTGGATTTATTCTTCCTCCCTGCTTGATGCTCTGAGCCTGATGTTCAGTCCTTCCCTGCCCCATCAGCACTCTCTCTCCCGCTTCTGTCATTACCAAGAGAGCCCCTTTTTCCAACACAGCTTTAACAGATGCAAGGGAAGATATATATGAAGTGAGACACAGTGAGGGACACTTCAAAGGAGAAAGATGCTGCGAATATTGGCTTTTGTAAGCAGGATTTTCTGCATCTCTAAGATAAATCAATTCCACTGAAGTTTCATAGATGGCATTTTAATGCCGGGGGAAACTCTGCGAAATTGGAGAGGAAGGCAGACGAAGATAATTTAAGAGATGCAGGCTCCACGTCAGTGTTGTTCCCCTCCCCCGCATTTCCTGCGAATGGTTTGGGCCTGAAAGAGTGAATTGCAACAGCAAAAGTGGTTCATTATTCATCCAGACTACACATTGCCCTGTCTTGGAAGTAATTCCAGCAATTTCCAGACGTCACACTCCCCCCTCCTCCGCCAACCAGGTAGGGTGGCCAGTTACATATCTCCAATAAGAGGACAGCAATTTGCATAACATTTGCACATATACTAATTTATATGCATATAGATGCACATTTAGAACTATTGTACTGCCCTGTCTGCTGCTCAGGTGCTTAATGGTCGACGGGCCACAGCTTTTATGGTTCTTTAAACTGGAATTGGACAGGACAGCTCTTCAAATAGAGCAGTGTTCTCCAACCTTGGGTCCCAGCTACGCTGGCTGGGGCATGCTGGGAGTCGTAGGCCAAAAACATCTGGGGACCCAAGGTTGGAGAACACTGAAATAGAGGATGCCTGCAAATAGAGGGCGGTCCTCTGGCAGCCTTTCAAACAGAGGACTGTCCTCAGTAAAAGAGGGCATTTGGCCACCCTACGGGCCGGCCCTACCATTAGGCAGAGTAAGGTAGCAGATGCTTGGGAGGCAGGGAGCTGCAGAGAGGTGCTGGGAGGACAAAGCTGAGTGTGTTGGGCAAGCTTCCCTGCAGCCCCTAAGCCAGCCTGCTGCCCTCAGATGTGGTGGAGGACGCCATGCCATACCCTGTGCTGAAGTGATAAGTCAAATGCTAGCATGGTCGACTTCTGTACATGGAATTGGGGGGGGCGGCATCATGTCCTTTGCCTCAGGCAGCACACTTTCTTGGGTCAACCCCCTGCCCACCCCCGGCTTACACACATTCATTCATGTCTCTGAGGTATGACACCGGAAAAGGGCTTCCTATGAATTATGCTCCAGTCTCTTCATCCGACAATCATGCTTCAATCTTCTTACCTTTGGAAACTGATAGGTAATCTTTGGCTCATAATCTCCGCTAGCGTTTTTCTTAATCGAGACCACAACTAAATACTCGAAGAACAGGTGTCCTGCAGAGGAGGGGAAGCTGCTTCTCTCTGCCGGCCTTCCGCCAATGGCAGATTTGCTTTCTGTAGCAGGTGCACCCTGGGGTTCATCTGTAACGCAAAATTACATCGACACACCCACTGATGTACACAGGCAAGGCAGACCTTCCAGCAGGATTTGAGAAATGCAGAACCATGACTAAAACCAGATAGACATTCTAAGTCAGCTTTCTCCAACCTGGTGCCCTCAAGACATGTTGGTCTACAACTCCAATAACTCTGAGCCAGCATGGCCAGTAGGAATTATGGGAGTTGTGGCCAACACGTCTGGAAGGCACCAGATTGGGGAAGGCTGTTCTAGGTGTCATGAAAGTTGTCTGAGCACTCGTTCACAGCTCTGAAAACAAACGCCTCAGAAGGCAGTGAATGTACGTCCAAACCACTTACAAGACCCTTTAGAATGTATCATTTGGAGTGTGCAGACATTCCTCCTGTCCTCCCACATATAGGGAGAAGCAGGACCTTGTCTGCCGACTAGACCCTCAAACTGATACACCCACTGGCCATGCCTCCAGTAGTCCCACATTTGACACCAAAGAGACTGGGCCGTACTGCGCTCACACAGAGCTTGCTCTCTCATTAACGCTGGATGCTGGATGCCAGAGGTGTGCGGCCAGCTAGCATGTCACCATCAGGGCTGGGGGTGGGCTGGGGGACTAGTGAGCGCCAGGGATGGGGACTCGGACTCGAGGACTCGACTCGTGAGTCGGACTGAGTCCCCCCTCTGACTCGACTCGGACTCGAGTCCCAATATTTTTAATGGGACTCAAGACTCGACTCGGGACTCGAGACCAAGGACTCTTCAACATCCCTGGGCTGTGCCAGAAGGAGTGGAGAGGAGCGTGATTGCCGGCGAAGAGCGCATGGAAGCGAGGTGTGCTGCTGCTCGGCCACTATGGACGGCTACCAGGAGTGCAGCCCCAACAGTGTGTCAAGATTTATTTTGATTGATGTGTTGCGTACTTGGGAGAGGCAGAAGAAGGACCTGAGATTACTCTGTGCAGCTGCTCTGAGTGTGTTTCTGGTTCCAGCAAGTTCATCACCAGTGGAGCGGGTGTTCAGTGAGGGTGGAATTGTGATGAGATCTCACCGTTCCAGAATGGGGGCCAAACATTTAGAAAAAATCATGTTCCTCAAATGCAACATGGATAAGTTTTAAGAAGTACAGCGAGTTTATTTTTTAAAATCATTTTTCTAAAATGCAACCTTTCAGACATTTTGGGTTTGGCTGCCTCTGCCTGCCTGCTTTGGGGTTCCCTGCCTCCTCTGCCTGCCTGGTTATTTTGGGTTTGTCTGCCTAGTCTGTTCTTGCCAAAATCAGTGGCAGAGTTTTGAAATAAAAAGGCACACTTGTGCCTAGAATTTATTTAAGCCACACATCTGAAGTAGCCTTATTTTGTTGGGAACCCCCCCCCATTGATTTTAATAGGGACTCGTGGAGTCAGCTTTGGGAGTGACTCGTGAGTCACCATTTTGGACCAAGGACTCGGACTCGAGACTCGGGTCCAAAGACTCGTGACTCGACTCGTGACTCGAGACCAAGGACTCTTCAACATCCCTGGTGAGCACAGTTAAAACTTCCTCCATATGCTTTCAGTGAACGTGTGTGTGTGGGGGGGATGGTTCATTCCTTAGTCTTCATGTAAAAATCCCCTGAAGTGGGCTTTGATGACCAAACAGTGTTCTCACGACCTTTGCCTTATTGTTTTGGCCTTCAGGACAACCTGCTTTGAATTATAACAACAGTCATAAACGTTTCATATTCAGGAGATCTCTACCGCATTACATTTGCAGATTACCTTGTCACGTTCAAACTATTCAGGCCATATCTGAGTTCACCATGTTCACAAAAGAAATATATCTCAAACATATTGCATTTTTCATGCAATCCATTACTGCTTCTGGACAATTTGTATGGTGGGATTGTTATAGAACGCAGTGAGTGCCCGAGGTCTACGTGGCCAGTGTTTTGACCACACCAACAGCTAAATTAAAAGCCTTCACTGCTCACATTTTATCTGAGATGTACTGCTTAATAGGTAACTTTTTTTCATATGGTAAAGTCATCACAAGGTTATTTTATTACGGTCATGCTGCACAGTGAACATGGTTTGAACCCACCCACACATCTTAAGCGTTGATATTTACTATGCCTGCAGAAACCACTGAAGACAAAGGTTTGCTCTGGCATGGTGAAACCCCATCTTCACTATGTGAGGATGCAACCAAACAACATGTTTTCCACATGAAACTGACTGACATGGTAAAAATAAAGTCCCATAGTATTGACTCTGCACTACATCAAAAAGTAGCATGTATGACCTCAAATAAAATGTCAGAGCTGGAACTGAAGGCTGATGATATTCTTATATATATAGTATTGAGCCAAGGCCCAATAATTCTCAGCCACTGCCTGGTTTGGGTTCCTTTAATCCAGGGGTGGGCAACATGCACCTCCCCCCCATGGCCTTGCTGCCACCCCAACACTGCTGAAATTCAGTCGCATAGCAGCAAAAAAATAGGTGGTTTGCTGCCAAAATTCGGTGGCAAACCACTACGGAGAATCAAAAGTGCCAAGCTGAGCTTGTTGTCAAGCTAGAAATGTTGCCTTTTAGGGACTCTGTAGGAGATTGCTTCCCACCCCCCCACCCCGCTTTTGCTGCTGTGAGTGGTGTGGCAGCATGCATGAGTGTGGCCCCTGGGAAAGGCTGAGGATTGGAAATTGGGCCCCTGACCGCCCGACATTGCATACCCCTGCTTTAATCCTTTGGCATACACCTTTGACAGCTACCACAGCATGGCATTCAAGAGCATAAAATATAAGCTTGAGTTCTCTGGTTCAAGTCTCAGCTCCACCTTGAAGTCATTGGAAGGACTTAGGCAAGCCATTTTTCTCTGCATCCCTCCCTCCCTCCGTAATATGAGAATACCAATACTGACCTACCTAATAGGGTTGTTGTAGAGATTATTGAAATAATATATGTGAACTGCTGTGAGCTAAATATCATCATAATCATTATATTTATTCCTACCACAAACTCTCTGTCTGTATTATTTATGCCATCCTGTTAACTAAATCTTCTTTATTTGCTTAGAACAATGCTTCTTGAACCTTCGAAGGTAGAAGCACATTTAAAAAAAAAAAAAGGATACATACCTCATTTTTACATTTTAATAGTGTTACAAGCAAAAGGAATGGTGCACCATGCCAGAAGTGCCTGGAGGGCAAAAAATATGATGTACACATCCCAGTACACTATTGTTATTAGGAGCCAAAATCAATGGAATGAAAAGTTACGCAAGCAGCCATGTGAAATGCTCACAAACAGAACTGGATATAATCATGATCCAGTAAAATATATACACTTAACTATAAATGCTTCCATTTTCTCTCTTCTGTTGACTATCTGGAATGGCATTTCTGCTTATTTGGGGCATGATCAAGCCAAAGCACGAGCTTAAGCTGCAATTCTAAACATACTTATGAGGTTGTAAAGACCCATGGCCCTTCATGAGATATTTTTTTTGAGTAAACATGTTTGGGGCTGGACTGTCAATCCTGCCAAAGCTCTGCTTTGTCTGGATCATTCCCTCACTTAGCTTGTAGATTAATTAGTCAAACAGTGCTCACTGCTTTATCAAACAATAACCCACATTTTCTGGAAGGGAAAGAACACCCACAGGGAGACCCTCTCTGTACCTTGAAGAGCACCCTTTGGTAAATTGATGAAAGCTTTAGCTTGGAGAAAAGTCGCCTCTGACTCACCTAATCACACAAAAAGGGAGATTGCTTCCCCACCCCCAAGAAGCAGTCACAAGATGTGGAACGCCGCCCCAAGGTTAACACAAAGCACTCAAAGTCAGGTAGTCAGGTGAGCAGCATATGTGTTACACACACCTCTGCCACTGGCTTTTCAAGCTTTCTGCGCAGGTGCTGAGTGGAGACAGGTTTTTTTTTATCACAGCAGGAAAGCTGTTCGAGTTCAAGCCCTGCCACAACAGTAAAGAATCAACCATAATTGCGTCAAACAGGTTGGGCACAGGAACGAAGAACTACCACCATCCAGGAAGTAAATTTCACTTCAGTGCGCCCAGAAAGGAAACAGAAAACACAGCGTGGCATTGGTTTCAACAGTTCTAGCTTAGGGATGGGGCTTATCTTTCGGAATCTGATTTTAGTGGCAGATCTAGCATCTTTTCCCACTTGCCGAAGGGAAAGGGAGGGGGGGAGAGGAAGGGACTGGAGCTGCTGAGATACTAGGTATCCTGGCAGTGCCTCAGGGCACTTAGATGGCTGAAATCAGCCATTTAAGTACTTTTCAGGGTGGGAGGGGTCCCTGCATAGGATGCCCCTAATCCTCTGAGTTCAGAGGGCTACGGGCATCCCAATTGGATCGTGCCCTAAAAAATAATAAATAAGTAACAATTTTATTTCCTTTAAAATGAGTATTGAATATTTAAAGTGCTTATCTCACTTGTCTGAACTGCCACTTTACTGTATTTTATTTATTCATTACATTTCTATACCGCCCAATAGCCGAAGCTCTCTGGGTGGTTCACAGCAATTAGACATTTACTGTGAATTCATTCATTTGACTGCCCCTACACTGACTTGTGCTATTTGTACCAAAGTTCTTGTACCAAATCAGCATAATCTCCAACTTATCTCAGTTCTACTCAGTGCAGTAAAATAGCTGGGTGCGGCTCATAAACTCTGCAGCACCAACTTGAACCCCTGCTCCAATATACCAGCACAGGGAACCAAGTTTCAGCAAGCCCACAGTGCACCTAGGGTTTGAGATACCAATGGGAACGGACCCCTGGGGTGCAAATGCACATATTTGCTTCAAAGGTGCTTCATTACTAAGGTAACTGCAAGTAAGAGACTTCAACAAAGCAAACACTATCTCACCAGCTTCCCTTAATAAGCTTCTTGCACAGCTGTCTTGCCTCTGCAACTCCTTAGGCAAGGCTTGTTCTAACACTGTCTTATGGAGGTCTTTAAGCACAATGCAAAACTGCAAAAACCATAGCTGCTCTCTTGTACAGACTTTTGTTGAGCTTTTCCATATATTTTTTTTAATGCTTTGATGCACACGGAGGCCTTCTGGCTACTGCCGTTTTACCAGCCCTGTCAGCATCCTGGCTGGCTTGGGGCCAAACAACACAGAATATTAAACACGGCACCTACAGTGCGTCAAACTTTTAAAAAGTGTAAACAGCAGCCACTAATTAAACAATGGCCAATGGCTTGCAAAACAGAAATGGCTTCTTTAGGAACTACATGGGAAGCTGCCTTATACCGAGTGAGACTATTTGGTCCCATCTAGCCCAGTATTGTCAGCACTGACTGGCAGCGGCTCTCCGGGGTCTCAGCAAGGAGGTTTTCTATTTCTAGCCCTACCTGGAGACACCGGGGATGACACCTGGGACGTCCTGCACGCAAAGCAGGTGCTCTACCAGTGAGCTGCAGCCCCTCCCTTCCTCTGTTCCTGGAAGGGAAAGATCTGCACCCATGGGCCAAAGTAAAGCAGAACCTATCAGCATGTAGAAACATACCCATGTCGTCACACTGTACAGAGGCCCTTCTGTTTAGAGTTAGATGAATGATTATTCCCCATTTAGGACAGCAAGAGGCAGAAGACATGCAAAGTAGCTTGCACCGTTCAGCAGCCTGGAGGGAAAGGGTCGGTCTCCGAGCATACGGTGTGTAGGGGAAACCCTCTCCATCCTTGCCTTAGGCAGGTGACCGCAGATACTGAGGCGGTGAATGCCTATTCCAGAGCACAGAGTGGGCCTGAACATCCGAATGTGGGTGCAGAACAGACTTCCTCAACCTGGCGCCCTCCAGATGTTTTGTACTACAACTCCCAGCATTTCTGACCAATGGCCATGCTGGCTGGGGCTGATGGGAGCTGAAGTCCAAAACATCTGGAGGGCACTAGGTTGGGGAAGGCTGGTGTAGGAGCAGCTACTCAGCTGACTTCCTGCGTTACCAGGGAAGGGGTCATATAGCTCAGTGACAGAGCACCTGCTTTGCATGCAGAAGGTCCCGGGTTCGATTCTCAGCATCTCCCAGTGGGGCTGGAAAAACTCCTGCCTGAAACCCTGGGGAGCCGCTGCCAGTCGGTGCCGACAATACTAGGCTGGATGGACCAAGGGTCTGACTCGGTATAAGGCAGGGATGGGGACTCGGACTCGACGACTTGACTCGCGAGTCCGACTGAGTCCCCCCTTTGACTCGAGTCCCACTCGAGTCCCAATTTTTTCAATGGGACTCGAGACTCGACTCGGGACTCGAGCCCAATGACTCCGCCACCGCCGCCACTCACGTCACCGCCGTCGCTGTCTCCCTCGCCGCTACCCCCTCCACACCCCCCTGCACCCTCCGCCGCCATCCTCACCCATGCCTCCTCACGCCGCCTCCCGCCTCCGCCGCCCCTCCGCCGCCCGCGCCGGTCCCGTCATCACTTCCGGCGCGGCGGAAGTGACGCCCGGGACCCTGCTCGGCGCGCTTGGCCGCCGCCACTTTAAACAGAGCGCGGCAAGCCAAGCGCACCGGAGCAGGGTCCCGTGCGCGTTACTTCCGCCACGGGCGCGGCGGCGCTGCGTGCGATGGCGGCGGCGTGGCATACGATGGCGGCTGCTGCGAGTGGGTGGCGGCAAGGAGATGGCGGTGAGCGGCGGCGGCGGCAACTCGAGCGGCACAGAACACTCTCCGCGCCGCTCAGAAGAGCGAGATCGGCCTCGCGGCCGCCGCCGCGAGAACTACAAACCCAGGGCTCGTAATGCGTCCCTGTGTGGCAGCGGCGGCGGAGCAGGGACGAGGGAAGGACCCGCCTATGGTAAGTGGCGGCGGCAGCGGCCCATGGAGGGAGTGGGAGGGTCTCCGCGGGAGGAACGGCAGCTCTTCTTCCTCTCGCGGAGACCCTCCCGCTCCCTCCATGGGCCGCCGCTTTGGGAGTGACTCGGGACTCGTGACTCGACTCGAGTCACCATTTTGGACCTTGGACTCGAGACTCGACTCGAGACTCGGGTCCAAAGACTCGTGACTCGACTCGTGACTCGAGGCCAAGGACTCTTCAACATCCCTGGTATAAGGCAGCTTCCTTATGTACCACCAGCCTAACTACCGGTGGAAGTTCACCAAGCCTGTTTCCAGTCTGCCATCTGGTCAAGTCAGCAGCATTTATCACTATGAAAACACCAGGGATGTTGAAGAGTCCTTGGTCTCGAGTCACGGGTCGAGTCCCGAGTCTTTGGACCCGAGTCTCGAGTCCGAGTCCAAGTCCTTGGTCCAAAATGGTGACTCCCGAGTCCCGAGTCACTCCCAAAGCTGACTCCATGAGTCCCTATTAAAAGCAATGGGTTCCCCCCCCAACAAAATAAGGCTACTTCAGATGTGTGGCTTAAATAAATTCTAGGCACAAGTGTGCCTTTTTATCTCAAAACTCTGCCACTGATTTTGACAAGAACAGACCAGGCAGACAAACCCAAAATAACCAGGTAGGCAGAGGAGGCAGGGAACCCCAAACAGGCAGGCAGAGGCAGCCAAACCCAAAATGCCTGAAAGGTTGCATTAGGAAAATGATTTTAAAAAATAAACTTGGATTGTTACTGCAACTAGGTCCAGACAGCACTTGCAGGTGGCATCAAGCAGGGATGTTGACGAGTCCTTGGTCTCGAGTCCCGAGTTGAGTCTCGAGTCCCATTAAAAATATTGGGACTTGAGTGCGACTCGAGTCAGAGGGGGGACTCAGTCCGACTCACGAGTCGAGTCGAGTCCTGGAGTCCGAGTCCCTATCCCTGGAAAACACCCCACATGAGATCTCGGAGGCAGCATTGCAGACAGAGAAGGCTTCTTCTTGACTGTAGGAGAGCAGAAAGTGGGGTGAACGATGATGATGAAACTGGAGTTAGTTGGCTAACTTGTAAACTGGAGACGCAAATCTGGAGAACTCAAAGGCCTTTATTCTATACTTGAATGCCATGTGTGTGTGTTTGTCTTATGCCTCACCACGCAACTGAGAGATTAAGCCAGAGTAATTAATTCCCTTGTTCTGTATCATCACTAACCTGAGTTAGAATTGACACTTCACCCAGAAGCATAGGAAGAGAGAAAACACTGCCTTTTAAAACCATTTGTAATGTTAACCTGCAGGTCACACCCTTGTTCTCAGCATTAATTCATCCAGAACAGACACCACCTACTTTGATACTCAAAATTATTAAAACGAATATGAGGTTAGTGTTTTATTCCATTTCAATGCATGCAGCCCTTGCAAGCACTAACCTTATATTTTACTACTTAGTTGGGGGCACCAAGGAAATTAAGAGGCAACTAGTTAGTTAAACTACAATCTTGTACACTCTCACCCGGGAGTAAGTCCCACTGAACCAGTGGGGCTTACTTCTGAGTAGACCTGTATAGGGTTGCACTGTAAGTGATGATCTTGATTACCGGTATGTACCGTGATTGTGAAGGAGTGGCTAAAGTGTGTTACCAGGAAACCGATGAGCGCTAAACGACCTTCGATTCTGCCCGCCGCCGCCGCCCTTTAAAGAAAACATGCTCAGCTGTTGTCATTCTTGCATGTATTCCTGCTAGCTGCCGCAGTTATTCCGGTGTGCAATTTCCCCGGTTTCCCAACAGCACACGCTGAAACATTGACTTTTCCCTGTCCGGAGTCCACGCAAGGGGGACTTTCCGATTCCTGCCGGAGGGGGCGGAGGGAGGGGGAAGAAGTGACAGCCACGCCGGGGGGAGGGTGGCACGGGCGAGCGTCCAGCCGGCCGGGAACTGGACTGGCTGATCCGCTCCCGGGGCGTGCCTCGCTTGGCCAGTTACGGGAAGAAGTGTCCGTAAAGTTCACGCTGGCAGCAAAAGAATGGCCCGATCCTGCACGCTCACCAGTCACCCCCCCCCACACACACACAGGCAGAACCGGGCGCGTCTTCACCCTCGAGGGGGTGAACCTGTTTGCGGGAGGACCTGTTTGCAACCGAAATATTCATGGCGAGGCAGGAGCCGAGAAGATCGAGGTGAAGTGGCGGCGATGGCGGGGGGGGGGGGAGAGAGAGACTGGCGCCGGGCTGATGGACGGGTGTGTTGCGGGGCTCTGCTCACCTCTGCGGGACGATCTCCGCCGCAGGCTGCTTCGGAAGAAGCGCATGATCCCTTCGCCGGCCATGCCGCGCGCCCACCCGCACCCCCGGCTGGCGGACTGGCTCTGCGCGGCAGCGGGCTTCCGGGCACTCTCGCCTTCCCTGCCTGCCGTCAGTCACGCTTTCGCTTTCGGCGCGGCTCGGTGTGAATGGAGCAGAAGCACCTGACGGAGCGGAGCGGCGGCGGCGGCGACCGCTCGAGTGGTGCGGGGAGACCGAGAGACCTTCACCTGGGGCTGGCAGGAGGAGCTCCGTCTGTCCCGGGAGAGGGGCGGAGAACAGCAACCCTTGCAGGAAGGAGGAAGAAGAACACCTGAAGCAAGGCTCCGGCTCCGGGCGAGCCACGCGGGGAGGGAAGAGAAGCTGCAGCCGCCTGCCTCGTGGGATTGGCTGGTTGTGGGATCGCCCGTGTAGGAAACGGCGTCATTCGAAGCCACATGGCATATACACATGTATACTGCTGCTGCACGTATTTGTCTCTTTATTGACTTACTTGCGTACACTATTTCTAGACCACCTTACAAATAAAACATCCACCAGGTGTTTGCTTTTTGGCAGGCATAACAGAAATCCAGTAAAAAGAGTATCAAACAAGGATTGAAAACTATACAAACATAACAGTAAAGTTCCCAGCTATTTCGTAAATGCACAGGCAGGGCACACACACTGGGAAGACATATACACGATTAGTGCCGGCACCTTTGCATACCCAATGTAGAAAGCCCTGAACAACTTGGGACCAAGATACCTGAGAGAGTGCCTTCTCCCCTACCAACCTGCCCAGTCACTGAGGTCATCAGAAGGCATGCTCCTGGTGGTTCCACATGGACCTGTGGCCCAACTGGAGTCCACCAGGAGAGGAGCCTTCAGTGTGGTGGCTCCACTTCTGTGGAACTCCCTGACTCTGGAGGTCAGGCAGGCACTGACACTGTTGTTTTTGGCACCTGCCGAAGACTTTCTTGTTCCAGGAAGCCTTCCTTGCTGACCAGCCACAGTTTTAATGTTATCCTGTTTTTAATGCATTGTGTTTATTCTTTTATCTGATTTATCTTTTTATTGTTCAGTACTCTGGAATCTGCCTAGATATGGAGTGGTATACAAATACTGTAAATAAATAAATAATAAAGTACCTGGGAATAATGGGAACATTGGAAGCTACCTTATACTGAGTCAGATCATTTGGTCCATCTAGCCCAATGTTGTTGGTACTGACTGACAGCAATGGCTCTCCAGGGCTTCAGGCAGGATTCTTTCCTAGCCCTCCCTGGACATGCTGGGGATTGAACCTGGGACCTTCTGCATGCAAAGCAGGTGCTCTACTATTGAGCTATGACTACTCGATGGGATTTACTTGTGAGTAGGCATATGTAGGCAGGTACTGTGAAATGCACAATTGCATGGGGGATTCATATGTGATAAACATATTACATTTCCCATGGCTCTGGATATTTACAATAGCCTTGTAATCTTCCACTGAGGTATGCAAATCAGTCCACAAATCATTAACATTAAGAGTAGCTCTCCAGAGAGAAAACTGTTAAAGGATCCCAGCTTCTAACAAGAAGAGAGTCTCATGTATTTGGAATAAGATTAGTCTACAAATCCTCTTGTCTACTGAAGGCTTTATGTCTGCAGTGGGCAGACTTCAGACTTGATTTTTTTACTAGAACCTTGACACCCACCGGAAGGAACTAGGTGCAAAACGGTGGCTCAAGCAGGTGGACATCTGTTAAGAATTAAGGAACAGGGTGTTTTTGAACACATGCTTAACCCAGGAATTTGTGTTCAGTACCAGAATCATGTCCTTTCACACACAGAAATTCAGTCCTTGTTTCCACCTTAGCATTCTTTATCAGTAACTTATTTTTTTGCAAGGGGTGTGTGTTTTTTTTAGTTATCGCTATTGTTAGACAGTTGGTAGTCAGAAATCCTTGTCTATCTACTGCAAATTACCGAGAGGCCTGCCCCTGCATTATGTCATATATCCTCAATTACACACTGATAATCAAGGCAATATATTGGTTTGTGTGTGTGTGTGTATGTGGGTGAATTGTTGATCAGGGCCTTAATGAAAAATGGTGAAAGAAGTCCTTTGGGCCAACATTTAATGTTATTTGACTCCCATATTCTGATGATACTTTAGTTTTAAAATGGACTCTTTTAACGTGGATGTTGTGATTATTTGTTTCTTGGATGTTATTGTATTATTTTTTCTTGCAAGCTGGTTTGGGGGGCCACGCATGTGGCTGAAAAGTAGCCCCGCCTTGTCCTGCAAGGAACCTAAGGCAGCTTACATAATCCTCCTCCTCCTCTCCATTTTATCCTCACAACAACCCTGTGAGGTAGGTAAATGAATGATGGTGCTTTCATGAACTTTACCATGCTAGATTTAGACCTTTACACTAAAACATCCATACGTCCATGGCTGAATGCTCTTATAGGTTTGATCCAGCCAATGCAGATTTTGCATTGTTGATTGATAGAAACAAAAACTGATTAAAACTGCATGTGTTGTGTGAAGACACCCTTCCACTTGAGCATTTCCCCCCTACTTCCACTTGAGCATTGACTTTTAAGGCCACCCCTGGCTTTCCTTGAAAAAATAACACAGCATAATAGATTAATCAGAGGAACAATTAAGAAGGACAGGTTCATGGCTTCCCTTTATAACTTTTGTTCATACAGGCTCCACAGGCCAGCATCCACCTGATACTTAGTCATATTTCTGGAAGGGGCTAATAGCTAGGAAGTCTGGAAATTGAAACAGGAATACTACTAGGAGCAATAGAAGATGTTAAAGGTTAAGAACATAAGCTGCCTTATACAGAGTCAGACCAGGGTCTATCAAGCCCAGTACAGTAATACCTTGGATTGCAAGTAACTCGGTTTGAGAGCGTTTTGCAAGACAAGCAAATTTTTAAATATTTATTTATTTATTTATTTAACTTGATATACAAGCGACGTCTTGCAATACAAGTACTGTAGTACGGCTTAAATTTAAAATCTCTGTACAATTTTTTTTGGGGGGATTTCGTTTTGATATAAGAGTGTTTTGGATTACAAGCACGTTTCCGGAACGAATTATGCTCTCAATCCAAGGCAGGACTGTATTGTCTTCACATACTGGCAGTGGCTCTCCTTCCTGACCCTACCTGGAGATGCCAAAGATTGAACCTGGGACTTTTTGCATGCATACCCGGGAAATTGCCTTCCTTCCCCAATATAGACCTGTGTGATCGCTAAGATCATCAGAGGAGGTCTTGCTGGTTGTACTGCGACCTGCAGATTGCCATCTTGCAGCAACCTGGAAGTGGGCCTTCTCCATTGTGGCACCCACCTTATGGAATGCCCTCCACCTGGTATTTGGGAGGTGCCAACTGTGGTGTGTTTTAGGTGCCTGATGGATCGTGCTGCCCAATTTGTTTGTTCATTATGGTGCTTTGAACATTTGGTTTTAATGTTTTTATAAATTGTATATGTTTTTGTATTCACGATGATGCATTTTACTGTATTTTAATCTTTTTTTTGTAAACCACATAGGGTGCAATCCTATGGCCACTACACATTGTCTAGTATAGGTTGGAGTTCCAGCTCTGACCTTGGAAATGTGTTCCAATGGTTGGAGCTGAAACTCCAGCGTCAGAGCGCCCGCCCTCCACCCTCACAGCCAGTGCTGTTCTTTCTTTCCCCGCCGGCTGCGGCTCTGAAGTCGCAAGACCAACTTCAGAGCTAGTGTTGGGGGGGCATTCTGGGGGGTGGGGCGGGGAGGAGTGAGGCTCTGCCGGGATATGACGTATCCCAGGGGTGCCTCAGCCCCTCCTCCTCACGAGCAGGGGCAAAAGGCTGAAATCGGCTGTCTAAGTATTTTGTGGGGTGGAAGAAATGCAGAGGCGACCTTCATCTCTGTGCTCCTCCCGACCTCAATAGGATGTCCATAATCCTCCACGTTCAGACAGTTACGGGCAGCCACATTGGATCGTGCTGCCCGAGATCTTTTTTAGATATGGCAAGCTATATATAAATCTATCTGGGGAGAAAAGAGCCTTTGGGGGTTCCTACACATACACACACACACACACACACACACCCTCATGTGTGAATCGGCTGGGGGTGGGTGGGGTGTGCATAGTTCCTCTCGAATGGATGGTGCCTGGAAGTCCAGAAGAGCCAGGCTCAAAGCTTTCATATGTAAATGTAGTTCAAACCCAGTAAGTCATGAGTTCCCCTCCCTGCCTGGCCAGGTGAAGTTCATCTTGATTGGCTAAGAGGCAGCAGAGCTACAGGGAGGAGAGGAGGGGAGGGGGGGAAAGGTATATTTCCCAAAGCGTGGGTTTTGGTCTTGGTCTGTCTGTCTTTTGGATCACCGCATGGTGGCTGTTGGAGCAATGGCGGTAAGCCAAGGAGAGGCCCCAAGCCTTTGGGGGGGCCATCAGGATCTGACCCCAGGTAGCTCCTGGTGAAATTAGCTGAATGAGGGCTCTGGTGAAGGCAGGCCCTGTGGAGGGCTACCCATCTCGGACCTTCGGGTAGATAGAATAGTTCCCACTGGGCGGCAGGGCTGTGCTGGATCCAACCCTGGAAGAGAACTGACCCCCAGGTAACAGAGTTGTGTGCCTGGGAGATAGAACCAAGTTTTGTTATTTTGTAGTTCTATTTCTGTGTACCAAAGTGTCTCTCTCTAATTTTGTGTCCTTCCCTCATTTCCCACCTTTTGTTGTATAATGCTACCAGAATAAACCTTTCTTTGGTTTTACCCCACATGGGTTTTGTAGTTGCTCTGTGGCTTCAGTATCTAAATCCAGGTTACAGAATTAAAGGTGAGTCCCTGAACAGAGATTCAAGTAAGATTGCAGACAGCTGAGGCTGGCAATCTGGTATCTTGAGATCTCTGGGGGTCTTAGTTCCTTTGGGGTAGGAAAGGGTGGGGGTGTGGCGGGCCAGCCAGCCCCCCCTTCCTCCACACTATCTATTAAATAAATAAATACAACCCTTCTGAGATGATATTTTAACATCATTCTGTATAAAAACAATTTTACATGTTAAAATTGTTGTATACCTTATAACAAAAATGAAATAAAAGTACCGGTATATGAGCAATGTTTCTTATGCTCTGCCAGAGTAGGGAAAAGGCCCGCTTTTGTGCTAAGCAGTACAGCTGAGCAAAATTCAAAGTTCTAAAGGAGCTGAAGTTTTCAGTTTGAAGAACTCTTCTGAAAGCTCTTTGAGGGGAGACAATAACGGCTGCCCACAGTGTGAAAGAAGAACAGTCCCCACTCACAGAACATGTTTTGTGTCTATTGGGCTGGCAGCCAAAGCAGCAACCGAATGTACAACAAGGTCACTTTCCCAATTGATGTTCACAAGAAACCATTAGAAGGGAGCTATTTGTCTGGAGCCAATCAGCAGAAACTGGGTAATTATTTTCTGTAAACATTGTACCATAACCTCCAACATTTCACAAATGAAAATAGGGGACACACATGTGAATTTGTAAGAGGTATGGTTAAGCAGCATGAAGGTGTGATCAAGAGGGCGTGGCCAGGCAACATGAGGGCGTGGCCAAGGGTATGGCCAGGCAACCAAAGGGCATGGTCAAGTACAAAAGTTATTAGAGGAAACACACAAAATCTTATATATTATAATTATTACATTATTATACAGTATTATATATTATTTTATAATATTTTATAAGTGGCTTTTGTAAAAAATTTTTTTACCTTACTTAAACCCTTAATTGATGATATCTGGTGTTTTTCATGGGTGGGGGTGTCACTGCTTGCAGGGAAATCTCTTTTTGTTTTAAAATTGTCAGGACTAGCACAAATTCAACAGGTGAAGCTTACCCCCCCCCAAACATGGAGCTTCAGAGGGAAGGGAAAGTGTCTTGCATTTCATTCTGACACCGTAAACTCACCTGTTAGAGGCACAGAGTCAGCTTTGTTAGGAAATAAAATCTGGCTGGGGCATGCTGGGAGTTGTAGGCCAAAAACATCTGGGGACCCAAGGTTGGAGAACACTGGTTTAAACCATGGGTTACTTTTATGTGTGAACCCAGAACTGTTGGTTGTTCAAGGGTTGTTTCGCCATGCTACAGAGGCAGTGGGCAAGAGTGGTTAAAAAAAAAACCCCACCAGCCACTCAACGTGGCAGTACTACAGTGCCCCAAAAGCATTTGGGATACAGGGATGGAGCTGGTGAAGAAGGAAGGAAACAAAACAACCCAGAGATTGAGAAAACAAACCATTGTTTGTTTGATCATCTGCTAGACAGATCCTGGGCAGTGCAACAAACCCTGGGTGAAATAAACCAAGGGTTAGCATTATGTGTGAACCAGGTTAAATACTGTAAGGGTGCAGTCCTATGGCCCTCCAACCTTATCTGAGGGGCCATAGGATAGGGCATGGAAGATGCTGCGACCTCAGAAATCCCTTCCAAGGTCACAGCACCATGGAGTGCCGTCCCCCCCATAGCCAGTGCAGTTCTTTCCGTGCCAGCAAGGAACGGAAGATGGAAGACTGTCTTTGGTTCCCCCATGGGGGGGCGCTCCCCAGGGCGGGGTGGGGAGGAGCGAGGCACTGCTGGCTTCTGACAAATCCAGGCGGTGCCTCAGCCTCTCCTCCTCATGAGGAGAGGTAAAACATCTAGACAGCTGAAATGGGCTGTCCAGACATTTTTGAGGGCGAGGGGAGCACAGTGACAATCCTATCCATTGTGCTCCTCCCACCCTCAATAGGATGCCCGCAATCCTCCGGGTTCAGCGGGTTGCAGGAACTCACATAGGATGGGGCTGCCCATAAATATCTGAGATGAAAGTACTAGAACTGTGGACAGCATGAGCTAAAGCAGGGGTGGGCAACCTGTGACCTTCCAGATGTTTTGGCCTACAACTCACGTGATCCCTCCGCTTTGGTATGCTGGCTAGGGCTGATGGGGGTTGTAGGCCAAAACATCTGGAGGGCCGTAGTTTGCCCACCCCTGGGCTAAAGTTAAGTGCTTGGTTTCAGTGGAAGAGCCAAGCAATGGGAGATATGCTTAACTCTTCAACTGAAATCAGCAGGACTTAGAAAAGCTTAACTTTAGCTGAATTGTGCCCTATATATTCTGCACAATATAATATAATATTTGGTACAATCTCTGTCTATCTATCTATTGCACTGTTGTTTATATATTCTGCAATAGTTTGTCCCTTTCCTAATAATCCCCAACATTTTAGAAAATTGCCCTGAGATAATTATACCATTATTTCTTGGGCTATTCACAATTATTCACAAAAGCGATCTCAAGATAAATAAGTGTGTGGATATAATTGAGATTATTTTACTAAGTGTACATTATTTTGCATTTATTAGCAGTTCATCTGCCATTGTGTTGTCTACTTTTAGTTCTGACGGATACCTCTGTCGCCTTTCATAGGGAGATTGATACAATTGACATGTTTGGCCTGACAAAATAAGAGTTGCTCAGACAAGATATCTACATGTACGGTATTTATTATTTTTATTCACTGTATATACCCTGCCTAAAGGGTCCTTCAGTCATCAAAACATTGAAAGTCTAAAAGCCTTAGTAAAAACATATAATTCGGCAACACTGTAAGAAAGCAGTAAAATCAAAATCAGAAAAATCAAAATAACAAACAGCAGCAGACAATTCAACTAACTCAGGGCGCAGTCCTATGGGGATGCCCGTAACCCCTCTGAACTCAGAGGATTATGGGTATCCTATGGAGGGCAGGAGGAGCACAGAGGTGAAGGTCGCTGCGATGACACAGTCCTTTCACTCTAGGTCCTGTTGCATAAACCCTTCTCAGACTAAGCACAAACACCTAAAAACCTGAGGGGAGGGTCAAATGAAACCCTTTCCCTACATATGAGGGGAAAGATCAATAAAGTTTATCAAGGTTCTATTTTAAATGTATTCTACTGTGGGTATAAAGGTGTGTGTGTGTAGGTTCAGCAGTAATGTAGGTTAACAATGCCAAGCTGACGCGTAGGATTTGGGTAGCAAACAAAATTAAAATAAGTTTATTTTAATTCCCAAAATCTTAGTTCCAGAAAAAAAAACCTTCAGACCTGCCTACCCCAACCACCAACAGACAAGACAAGACTACAACAAGAACCAGCATAATAATAAAACATAACTGACATCACTCATCAATCCCCCTTATATACTCCTCCCCCACCCTTTCTAAGACATCACTAACCACACCCACTATTTCAACATTCTATGCTATTGCTCACTAAACATACTAACGCTGACATACACCAGGGAACTGAATTGTGAGGTTATGCCACAGTCGCCTCTGCGCTCCTCTCACTCTGCAACTCAGCCAGATGGCTGATTTCGGCTGTCTAGCTGAGATGCTTCAGAATGGGAGGGAAGGGGGCTGAGGCACCGCCATGATACCTCATATCTTGGCAGCATCTGTCTCCTCTCCTCCCCGGCCCCCAGAACACCCCATAAACCCCATCTCTGAGGTCGCTCTTGCCTGTGCGGTTCTATCTGCACCATCTGCGGGGGGGGGGGGAGAGCTCTGAGCACGGAGGCCCAGCTACGAGGTCAGAGTGATTTTCTGACCTCGTAGCTGGGTCTCCGAAAAATCTTCTGGTCGTCTAGATAGATGCTGTTTAGTGGCCATGGGATTGCACCGCCCATCCATTAAAGTCTTTCTAAAACAACCAGGTCTTAGGGCTACAAAACCACATGTGAGTGTAACATGGGAGGGTCTGTATTTAGATCTCCCAACCTTTTTATACCTTAAAGCAGTGATGTGAGGCATTGGTTTTGGAACAGCAGTCTGTGGGATGGGGCAGTCTGAGGGATGGGGCACTAACCTTTACCCCACTAAGCTACTGTTAGCCCCACTGCAGAAAACATACACGCACCATATACATACGTGTACTTTATTCCACTGGTGGGACTAGAAGCAAATACAAGCTGGGGATTTAAATATGGAAACTGGCATGGGAAAAGGGGTTAAACACCCTTCCAGTCTTAGGGCACAATCCTATGCAAGTTTAGACAGAAAAAGGGCCTACATTTCCCAGCATGCCCCAGCCAGCAGAGCTGGCTGGGGCATGCTGGGAGTTTTAGGCCTTTTTTCTGTCTAAACTTGCTTAGGAATGAGCCTTTAGTACTTTAATCAACGTCAGACAACTGTCTATCCACCAATAGCAGCTTTTAAAGAAATGGAGTGACCCAGTCACAGATCTCTTGTGTCACATGTGGTTTGGCCCTTAATCAGCCTTTTAGGGCGCAATCCTATGCATGTTTAGACAGAAAAAGTCCTACAATTCCCAGACTGGCTGGCTGGCTGGCTGGGGAATGCTGGGAGTTGTAGGACTTTTTTTCTGCCTGAAAATGCATAGGATTGCGCCCTAAGGGAACTTCTCCTGCTCTACCCATCAGTCTCATCTGCATTCCCATGACCCATCATGTCCTCAAAGTGGCCATTTATTTCTCACCATTCCTCTAAGGAGCTCAAGGTAACATATCTGAGGTTAGCCCAATTTTTCCTCGCAACGAACCCCGTGAGATAGGTTAGAGACTGAGGGAGTGACTAGCCCAAGATCATCCAGTGGATATGGCCGAGTGGGTATTTGAAGGTAAGTCTCCCTAGTCCACTACACTAGTTTGTCCCATGGAAGAAATTCCACAACGAGGCTGGCACCACCAAAAAGGCACTGTAAGGCGGACTTCATTTATCTTTCACCATTCTGTTGTGAAATGAAGGTTTTATAACAAAGTGCTGTGTACCTTGAAGGTGTTGTGATATGTATCACATTACCAGCTGCAGCACATTGTTTACACATGGTAGGGACAGAATGGCGAGGTAAACAGGTTTATTATGTTTTACTAGAAACTGTGGTTTCTGGACTGTGAGAACTGTATGAGCTAGTCACATGGTTTGTATGTTCTGATGACGTGCTAACTTGTTTTTCTGTCTGAAGCCATCTTAGAGAGAGGCAGGACTGCTTTCTCTCTTCTTCTTTGTTCTTCTTGCTGGGCTTTTGTTAGTGCAACAATGTAACGCCTTTGCTGAGGTGGAGTGAAGCTCAACTTACTCCACTGGATGTAATGCTTGCTATGCATTTGCACTCTGCATATGGACTGTAACTAGGAAATGTATACTCTGTAGAACTTTACTTGCTAAGTGAATAAACAGGTAGAATTAGACCGGTGGTGTTACAGAGTGTTTCCTGACTCCATGAATTAATCTGCAAACGGAGAAGCTAGAAGCAGGTCAGATTACAAAGCACGCTGCGGAAAGGGGGGAGGTCTGGAAGATCTGTGTGTGAAATGTCTGAGTTCGGCTAGCACACAGAGACAGGATCTTAAATCTCCCCCCACACACAGCATCATCAAGGTTGTGGGCCCAGACCACGCGCCGGGACCTGTTTGGCAGTAGCTTCGACTCCGGTGAATGCGGTGATTAATGGCAGAGGAGGAAAACATCAAAGACATCAAAGAAGAGGAAGAAATATCTCCTGGCCCATTGACCGGTAAGGAGGGGGAAGACAGGGGGAGATTTCGACTAACTGACATAGAAAGCTTGAAGGCCCGTTTCAAGGCCTTGGAGGGAGAAAGCGAAGCCGATATTTCTGAGGAGGAGGGAGAAAATCCCCCGGTCAGAGAAATGGCGGCTGCACCATCCCTGAATCCACAAATCGTGGAAAAGTTGTCTGGTCAGAACTATGTGCTGTGGAATTTCCAAATGCAGCATTATTTAACCCATGCGGGACTCTGGACTGTAGTAACACAGGATCCAATTGCAGTGGGGGATCAGGCATACAATGAATGGAAGGAGCGAGACGATAAAGCAAAAGCAATTCTTTGTTTATCTGTTGAAAGCTCACAAGTGCCATTTATCCAGTTTCAAAACACTGCAAAAGAAATCTGGAATGTATTACAGAATATGTATCAAATGCAAACAGCGGGCAGTAGAATTCTGCTAGCACGTAAGCTGTACAAATTGAGCTTGCAACCAGGTGGCTCTATGCCAGAGCATTTGAGTACTATTCGGGACTTGTTTAACAGACTGAGAAATCAAGGGATGACTATTGATCCATTGAATCAAGTCTCTATTTTGTTATCAAGTCTGGATCCATCATATGACACAATTGTAACATTGATGGAAGGGCATCCAGATCAAAATCTGACAATGGAATATGTGTCAGGCAAACTTCTTTCTGAGTGGGAAAAGCACCAAGGAAAGAAAAACAATTCTGGTCGTAAATTTGCAGACAGCTCGGCTGATGTGGTCAACAGCCAAGGCAGCAGCAGCAACAAGCAAGGAGTTACCCAAGCCACTGCGTTAAAAGTGAAAAAATGCTTTAATTGTGGATCTACATCTCATCTGAAACGGGATTGTACAAATAAACAGAGAAAGGAAAAAAAAACAAAAAGGACACTACAAGCACACCTGAAGAGGCAGTTAAAACGGGCAAAAGTTTGATTGCAAGGGTGGGGGTTTCTAGTGGTTTTTGGGTTTTGGACTCTGGAGCTTCTCATCACATGACTAACTCCAGGAACGTATTTCAATCTCTGGAAGAAAATGGATGTACAAGTCAGCATGTGGGATTAGCTGACGGGAAACGAATAGATGTTTCAGCAGCAGGAACAATTGAATTTGCTACTTTGGGTCAACAGAGAGCATTGTTTGTTCCGGAACTGGACACAAATCTGATAAGTATTTCCCAATTAGCTCAAAATGGCTATGAAATGTGTTTTTCAGACAGCAAATGTGTGATTTCACGTGAAGGGACAGTCTGTGCAAAAGGTGATTTGCAGAATTCTCTATATGTTATAAATCCATTTGTAACACATGATGAGAGTGTGAAGTATGTAAATTGTAAACCACATGATAATTGTTTACATTTATTCCACAAACGTTTTGCACATGCTAATTACGGAAGCATCGAGAAGATGCCGGGTCTGCGTGAGGGCATGAAAATGAAACCTTGTTCAAATTATGTGGAATGTGAAGTATGCAGTCAGGCAAAGTCGCACAGAACTAACATTGAGAAACACAGTGATAGAGTGAGCACAAGAATATTTGAGCTGGTACACTCTGATGTTGCTGGGCCATTTGAAGAAAGCTATGGGGGAAATAGGTACTACATGACTCTCATTGATGATTTTTCTAGATTTGGATTTGTTTATCTTCTGAAGCATAAGTCTCAGGTACAAGAGAGATTTGAATCATTTGTGAAATGGGCTGGTAACAGATTCAAACAATACCCCATAGGTAAACTGCTCACAGATGGTGGGGGAGAGTACATGAGTACAAAATTTAAGAAATTCTTGGAAAGTGAGGGCATTGGGCACAAAATTACAGCCCCAAACTCCCCTTTCCAAAATGATGTAGCAGAAAGGCACAACAGAACACTCCAGGAAATGATGAGGGCTCAATTAGCTGACTCAAAGGTGGGAAACCATTTCTGGGGGGGATGCACTTTCAAACGCAAATTATCTGCTGAACAGATTACCTAACACCACAACTGGGAAAACTCCATATGAAATGTTTCATGGGAGGAAGCCAAAGATAGCACACATACGAATTTTTGGGTGCAAATGTTTTGTTCATAATCAGGCTCAAAACAGAACAAAGCTGTCTCCCAGAAGCTTTGAATGTTTTCTGCTGGGGTATGATGGACAAACAAAAGGTTACAGGTCACCAGGGCATTAGACCGAGTTGCCCCGAAGCGCCCTCTTCGCCTAAACAGAGCTCGCGCGGCGCCATGGTTCACTCCGTCGCTGCGAGCTCTGAAACAAGAGGTGAGAAGGCTAGAGCGCCGATGGCGAAATTCCCGCTCCGAAGACGATCGAACACGGGTTAGAGCTGCATCTTCAGCCTACCGGGTGGCGGTGAAGGCAGCAAAAAAGAATTTCTATGCTGCCTCCATTGCGTCTGCAGAGTGCTGCCCCAGGAGGCTGTTCCAAGTGGTCCGGAGTCTGGTCGGTCCAGTCGCTCCGGACCCACTGGAACAGTCAAAAGCCTCCTGTGAGGCTTTAGTGAAGCACTTCGCAGATAAAATCGATCGGATTAGGAGTGGGATATCGTACGTCGTGGACACAGGGAGTGAGCGAGAGGAGGCCAATGGCAGACCGGTTTTGTGGGATCGGTTTCGGCTTCTTCCTTCTGATGAAGTGGACAAGGTGCTTTCATCTGTGAGGCCGACCACCTGCTTGTTTGACCCTTGCCCATCCTGGCTCATCATGAGCTGCAGGGAGAGACTGGGTGAGGGGATCAAGGCGGTGGTGAATGCCTCCCTCGAGGAGGGAGTGATGCCATCAGCCCTCAAGGAGGCAGTAATAAGACCGCTTCTGAAGAAGCCCTCCTTGGATCCCCAGGATTTAAACAACTTTCGCCCAGTCTCCAATTTACCATTTCTGGGCAAGGTGATCGAGCGGGTGGTGGGTGCTCAGTTGAAGGCACACTTGGATGAAGCCGATTATTTGGATCCGTGCCAGTCGGGCTTCAGGTCTGGACATGGGACGGAGACGGCCTTGGTCGCCTTGGTGGATGATATGAGGAGGGCTTTGGATAGGGGCGAATGCTCCTTTCTAGTCCTCCTCGATCTCTCGGCGGCTTTTGATACCGTTGACCACGGTATCCTCCTGGACCGTCTGGAGGGGTTGGGCTTGGGAGGCACTGTATTGCAGTGGTTCCGGTCCTTCCTCTCTGGAAGGTATCAGAGGGTAGTTCTCGGGGAGGAGGCTTCGGACCCTCGGCTGCTCACTTGTGGAGTGCCGCAGGGTTCCATCCTCTCCCCGATGTTATTCAACATCTACCTCAAGCCGCTGGGAGCTATCATCAGGAGGTTTGGGGTGCAGTGTCATCAGTATGCGGATGACACGCAGCTCTACCTCTGTTTCAAGTCCTCACCGAGGTTGGCCGTTGAGACCCTGTCCAAGTGCCTGGAGTCAGTGGCTGGCTGGATGGGAAGGAACATGCTGAAACTGAACCCGGACAAGACCGAGGTACTTCTGGTGGGGGACAAGGGAAGGTTAGGGGATGTTGACCTGGTGCTGAATGGGGTACATCTACCCCTGAAGGACCAGGTCCGCAGCTTGGGGGTCATTCTAGACTCCCAGCTGTCCATGGAGGCTCAGGTGGCAGCTGTGAGCCGGGCGGCGCTGTATCAACTCCATCTGATACGGCAGCTGCGCCCCTACCTTCCTAATCATCTGCTCTCATCAGTGGTTCATGCCTTGGTCTCCTCTCGCCTAGACTACTGTAATGCGCTCTACGTGGGGTTACCCTTGAAGACGGTCCGGAAGCTTCAGCTGGTACAGAACGCGGTGGCTCGCCTGATTAAGGGCAGCCGCCGGCGTGATCACATCACGCCAGTGCTTAATGAGTTGCACTGGCTACCAGTTGCTTGCCGAGCCGAATTCAAGGTGTTGGTTTTGACCTTTAAAACCCTACACGGCTCCGGCCCAGTTTATCTCAAGGAGCGCCTCCAGCAACATCAAGTAGGCCGCTCAACAAGGTCTGCCACGGACGGCCTTCTCCTTATCCCATCAGCCAGAGCAGCCAGGCTGGTGGGGACTAGGAAGAGGGCCTTCTCTGTGGCGGCCCCCACATTATGGAACTCCCTCCCTAGTGACCTTCGCCATGCCCCCTCCGTGATGAGCTTCCGCCGTGCATTAAAAACATGGCTGTTCAGGCGGGAATATGGGGTGGGTTAGGTTTTTAATGAGAATTTTTTTTATATATTGTTTTAATTATTATGTTTTATTGTGTTTTATTGTATTTTAATTGTACATCGCCCAGGGTGGCCGGGTGACCGGCCAGATGGGCGACTGATAAATATAATAAATAAATAAATAAATAAATTATGGTCACCACAACACAGAAAGGTAATTCTAAGCAGAGATGTGATTTTTCACGAGCAAACACATGATGAGAAACAGCTGGTGGAATTGCCAGTGCATTCAATGGCTGAAACACAGCAGGAAGTTTCTGAAACAGAACAAACCACTGGGCAGATATCTGGGGAACAGGAGGGAGGTGAACAATCTCTAAGGCGTTCAACCCGAGAACATAAAACACCTGTTAGATATCAGGATGAATTCCAAAGTGGCAAAACTGTTGTACATAAAGCTCTCAAAATAGCTTTAGAACCTCAAAGTTTTGAGGAAATCCAGGGCATGCAACCAGCAGTGAGAAATGATTGGTTTGAGGCCATGCAGGATGAAATCAATGCAATGCATGTCAACAAAACATGGAGTCTGGTATCTTTACCTGTAGGGCGCAAGGCCATCACCTGTAAATGGATGTACAAGGTGAAAACAAATCACCAGGGGCAGGTGGAAAGGTACAGGGCAAGACTCCTGGCAAGAGGATTTGCACAAAAACATGGGATAGATTTTGATTCCGTGTTTGCACCAACAACAAGGTATGCAACTGTCAGATTGTTGTTGAAATTGGCAGCACAAAGAAAAACGATGGCATTTCATTTTGATGTAAAAACTGCTTTCCTATATGGTGAATTACAAGAGGAAATCTACATGATGCAACCAAAAGGTTTTGTAGAAAATCCCAGTCTTGCATGTCGTTTGCACAAATCCATATATGGGCTGAAGCAAGCAGCTAGGTGCTGGAACCAAAAATTAGATAGAGTTTTGATTAGTTTGGGATTCAAACAAAACAAGGCTGATCACTGTCTGTACACATGTCACACAGAATTGGGACATTGGGTGTATTTGTTAGTCTTTGTTGATGATATATTGCTGATAACAGAATCAGTAAGTCAAAAAGACAAAATTGCAAAAGAATTGCAAGCACACTTTGAACTGAAAGATCTAGGTTTGGTACAACACTATCTTGGAATGCAATTATCCCAGGATGAGGAAGGTTCTTTCTTGGTTGAACAAAGTGGAAAAATTCAGAAATTGCTGGAAATTCATGGATTGGAGAATTGTAACCCAGTTACCACTCCAATGACTCTTGAATATCAGAAACACACAGATAACACTGAATTTGAAGATATTGGGAAATATCAAAGTGTTATTGGAAGCCTGCTATATTTGGCAAATGTGAGTAGGCCAGACATCAGCAATGCTGTGAACATACTTAGCAGGAAAACGCAAAATCCTTCTATGTATGATTGGCTAGCTGTGAAATGTGTGTTAAGGTATTTAAAAGGTTCCATGAATTGCAAACTGAAATTGTCATCACACACAGAGGGAGATTTTTGTGTGTACACTGATGCTGATTGGGGGTCTGCAACAGATAGAAAGTCCACAAGTGGGACTGTGATCATGTATGATAAAAGTTTAATTGACTGGTATACACGAAAACAATCTTGTGTGGCTGTATCTAGTGCAGAATCTGAATTCATCAGTTTATCTCAAGCATGCAATGAGACTGAATGGTTCAAACAACTATTTACTGATTTGCAAATACCAGTAGACCAGGCTGTTACAATTTTTGAAGACAACCAGGCTTGCATAAGCATGGCTCAAAATGAAAAATGTAGGCCAAGAACCAAGCACATTGATGTTCGTTACTCTCATGTAAAGGACTGTGTGCAGAAAGGGTGGGTAACACTCAAATACTGTGCAACAGGGGACATGGTGGCAGATCGTTTCACAAAACCATTGCCTGTAGTAAGACACAGGAAGCTAATGACGGCGCTATGCCTCATTGAGCAAATGTGAAACAAGATGTACTCAGCTTGTAAGGGGGATGTTGTGATATGTATCACATTACCAGCTGCAGCACATTGTTTACACATGGTAGGGACAGAATGGCGAGGTAAACAGGTTTATTATGTCTTACTAGAAACTGTGGTTTCTGGACTGTGAGAACTGTATGAGCTAGTCACATGGTTTGTATGTTCTGATGACGTGCTAACTTGTTTTTCTGTCTGAAGCCATCTTAGAGAGAGGCAGGACTGCTTTCTCTCTTCTTCTTTGTTCTTCTTGCTGGGCTTTTGTTAGTGCAACAATGTAACGCCTTTGCTGAGGTGGAGTGAAGCTCAACTTACTCCACTGGATGTAATGCTTGCTATGCATTTGCACTCTGCATATGGACTGTAACTAGGAAATGTATACTCTGTAGAACTTTACTTGCTAAGTGAATAAACAGGTAGAATTAGACCTGTGGTGTTACAGAGTGTTTCCTGACTCCATGAATTAATCTGCAAACGGAGAAGCTAGAAGCAGGTCAGATTACAAAGCACGCTGCGGAAAGGGGGGAGGTCTGGAAGATCTGTGTGTGAAATGTCTGAGTTCGGCTAGCACACAGAGACAGGATCTTAAATCTCCCCACGCACACGCACTCTGCTGCTTATGCTGACGCGCACAAGCATCATCACATGGCAGAGTATAACCCAGCACCAATGCAGCTATCTGAAGTCAGGTAGATCCTTTGACAGCAATAGCATCAGGGCTCATGCTATAGTGCAGTACAAATCCCATGGCTCAGTGATGCTACCATAAATTAAGCCTGCAGTCTGATGCAGGTCACATGTGATGCTAAAAGTTCCATTTAGCTTCTGTGCTGTCAGTGAGCAACATGCTCTACATGGGGGCAAAGTTCCGAAACTTCAGCTGGTTAAGAATGCTAAAGCTAGAATTTTTAGCAGGGCAAATTTGCCGGATCATATTTCTCTATTAATGTATAATCTTCATTGGCTTCCAGTCTCTTTCCAACCCCAATTCAGGCTTTATGCAGACATTCAGTACCTGTGGGTACCAAAAGCATGAAAGGGTTCTACAGAACACGTGGCCTAACCATTCCCCCTAGATGCCAATGCATGCATTGCCCATACCCCCTGGCATATGCACGGAGGCCCTCTTCAGCTTGGCACCAATCTTATGTCACCCAGGGGCATGGCCGACACACACACACACTGGCATCTGTGGGGTGAGGCTAATCTGCACGTTGTTCGAGAACAGATGTTCTCGAACGCATGTCAGATGTTTTGAACTACAACTTCCATCAACACTAGCTATCATGGTCAATGGCCAGGTATTATGAGAGTTGTAGTCAAAAACATCTGGAAGGCACCAGGTTGCCTATCCCTGTTCTGTTTCCCCCAAAATGTTTAGCACCCATGGGTACCAAATGCATAAAGAGGGATTTAAATTGCTGGTTATGCCTTTTAAAGCTCTATATGTCTGGGAGCAAGAGGATATCTAAATGACTGCTCATGCAAATGATTAAGTATTATGCATAGTGGAATGTGGAATAAAGTAATGTGGAACTAAGGACTTCTTGTGGTACTAAAATGTAAAAAGCAAAATCCTAGTGAATTTATCTGATGCAGCATTTTTTTTCACCACTAGGTGTCAGGGTAGCAACGAAGAAATAGTGGTGAGCTGGGCAAAAGGTGTTCTGTGTGCTGATAGCCTTGGGGGTGCATACTGCATAGCGACACCATTAAGATCATAAAAACAAACTCCCACAACCCTCATGACAGGAATATAACAGGACTGGATTCCTTGATGTGCCAGCAGCTTGTGACTTTCAAAAGCAATGTTTTACATTTTTTAAAAACAGTCTGAGGTAATGCTGTGTACGATCTGGCCATGCAAAGGAGGCATTGCTGATTGAAAGGGGCTGAAAAGAGACTATTTATTTAGTGGGCAGGCGCTGTTGGCTGGCTGGGATCTTTGCAAGCCAGCCTATCCCCCATAATGCCGTGGCCTCCATTAGGTGAGCAAAGCCTTGTAGTGCCCCCAGTCTAGTCTAGGGATGGACAAATCTGTCAATTTTAGTTTCTCAGTTTCCCAGTCTTAAATTTGGTACATCCTGAACATTGAGAATTTTTCCAATCTTAGGTTCAGTTCGCATCGAAGACTGAAAACTTCTTTTTTTTAAGTATGCATAAAGATTCGTACACATTTTTGTGTGCGTTTCTCCCAAGACCTGCATTTTTGTATGCTATGATGTCTAATGCAGTGTTCTCCAACCTTGGGTCCCCAGATATTTTTGGCCTACAACTCCCAGCATGCATGCTGGGAGTTGTGGGCCAAAAACATCTAGGGACCCAAGGTTGGAGAACACTGGTCTAATGTACACATTTCTGCAAGCAATTTTCCGAATGTAAAGCTTTTAAAACATTTTTCATGAATATATGCATTTTTTAAAATGTGTGCGTTATTGGAGCACCATTGCAAAATTCAGAGAAATGTGAATGTCAAAAGATAACTGTGTTCTGGTTCTTACATTGGTTTGAAAGTGCAAAATTAAGTAAATTCATATTAAAGTGTGAACTAAATTAATTCCCCCCCCCCCCCCGTTAGATGGCTCCCAGCTCTACCAATTAAAAGGCATTGTGAAGCTATTCCAGCTTTTCCTCTTTAACATTTTTTCCCCCTGATAAGAAAAAGATGGAAGAAATGGTGGGGTAACATGGAAGTTTACAAATTGAGGACATCACCATATAGGCCCCATGTAAAATTCTGTGAGCCAGTGTGGTGTAGTGGTGAGAGTGTTGGACTGGGACTCGGGAGATCCGGGTTCTAGTCCCCGCTCGGCCATGAAACTCACTGGGTGACTTTGGGCCAGTTACTGACTCTCAGCCTAACCCACCTCACAGGGAGAGGAGAGGAGGAGGAGGATTATGTAAGCCGCCTTGGTTTCCTTGCAGGTTTCCTTGTGGGGTATAAATACAATAAATAAATAAATAAATAAAGGAGGCAGGGTGATTGCACAATAAAAGTCATGTCTGGCTTGGCAGCACCATTGGTTGCCGGTTTCAGTCCCCCAGGCTTTTTCTGGTTCCAGGTTTTTGAGAGTCCTTGGGCAAGATACCTTCAATGGCCCCCCTCCCTCAGTGAGTCTGCTTTCTCAGCACCATTGTCATCAGCTGCTCCTCATTCTCTTCGTCATCTCAAGTGCTACCACTTCCTTGCTTGACAGGCAGAGAGAGCCAGTGAGCAAGTAGGCAGTGGCCTCTGCTGCTCCAGCTTCTCACCACCACCATTGTCTGGGCCAGAGCGAGAGGCAGGGGAGCAAGCAAAGGTGAAGAGGAGGAACAAGTCCAGGGGACTCTTGTCAGTGGGGCCTTAGCAGGTGCCCAATTATGCCTACCCAGGATGCCAGCCCTGTGGTATCAACCAACCGTGCACTGGGTTACCTGCACTTGCTTGTCATATCCAAGTCACCCTTAATAGCATTTCCCTACCCCATATGGAAGGCCATACAAAAAGAGATTTCTGTAGCAATTGCAAGATCCTTCCAACATTTGATAAAAGAAAATGGTTATGCTTACATTATGCAAAGGGGTTAGTAGTATGGCAGTGAGTAAGTCAAATGATTGGATGACTTTTAGTGGATTTCAAACTACGGTATACATTCCACATGTCATCAAAAGTCTACATTTGTATAATGAAGGTCTACATCTGTATTATTATTACAAATATCTCACTCCTAAGAAACCCTCACACACATATATGGCTATTCCAGATGCAAAAGGCTAGCACCTGTTCAGTTTGTAAGGGCCAAACTAGTAACTGTGCACACTTTTCTGATATGTAAATAGCAGCCCAGGGGAAACCTGAGTGGCCTCAGGACAACAGTGTGGGAAAGAGAAGTTTAACTCCCTCTGTGTGTGTGTGTTTGTGCCACAATACCAACAAAGCTGCTTTTTGCATTTCCCTCCCCACCCTGCAAGAGTCCTGAGGCTGCTCAGGTTTCCTCTCAGCTGCTATTTACATAACAAAAAATGTGCACATTAATTGCATCCAGGCAATTAAAAGAATGCCTAGTTTGGCTGAAATGCCAACTGCTTGTGTTCAGTTGGTAGGTAAGCATGCACAAAATACAGATTCATGAAAGACCAGCAACTAAAACAAGGTGTCGTACCCAGTGGCGTAGTGGTAAATTTTGAAATACAGGCATTCATCATGACAGTCCGCATAGCCATGCTGCTGACATCCAAAAATGCAGGCATCCCTGTTGATCCATATCGGCGACCAACAGTTTTCAATCTCCACCAGGAATGGGTTTTTGATAAAGCTAATGGGTCTTAATTGCCCATTCAAAACAAAGACACTCCAAAATACTTTGCATTGCAACAGGGATAGCTCACAATAATATATTGTTGGTAGGAAAATCCATTTCCTCCCAGAGAATGTGAGGACTGCAACTAATCACAGAAGAAACAGGGAAATCTGAAGTGGGCGATGGCAGATGTTATCACCAGGCCTCCTAATAAAACACTCTTGGTGCTTTGACCCTGCATGCCCTGGCTCCACTGCACCACTGCTTCGTGCTTCTACGTGTTTATGAAGGATATTTGGAGAGCTTGTTATGAATGGCTGCTGCTGTCATGGCCCAGTGGTGGGAGGCGGGTGATGACAGATCCTAGTATCCCTCAATGCCTTGCAATGTTCACAGTGACTTTGTGCAGTTCTGTGGCCCTCCCGTTCATGTAGTTCTTTCTGAGCTAAAAGAAACAAGAGCAGCTACAAGGAATTATTTCTGTTTCAAAGGGTTCCTAATGGAACTGTGGGGCTGAGGAGGTTGTGCAGAGCTCCTGCCTAGCTTTGCCAGGAGATAATTACTTAGGTTGGAAGCCTTCTTGGCCAATCAGTTTGGGACTCTAGTTTGAGCCATTTAATAAGTTCTGATAATCCCTAAGTATTTGTTGGCATTTGGAGCAGTAATTTACTGTGTGCCTCACCACATGGAGTACCGTACTTTCCGAAAGGCCATGCTAAGTTTACTCTGGAGCTTGTGGGATCAGGTGTCTGGGTGGGGGCAGCGGGGGTGTTTACTACTTTCTGCTTTCATGCCCTGGCTTTGCAGATCCTGACTGATTTGTGCATGCCACCAGCAGCCTCATAAACCACACAGTATCCTGCAAACAAACACACCTCAGACTCAGCCTTGCTGGAGAAGATGATGCTGTGAGCGTTCCTCGAAGACAGGGCAAGACAGATGTGGGAACTCAAAATGCAGAACAGGTTCCTTGCTCTCCCCATCTATAGAGCAGAGACTGATGGAGCTGTACCACCAGAGATGATTATAAAATGAAACTCCCAATTCGCAGCCGTAACTCTGCAAAACTGCCTTACACCAAGTCAGACTCAGACCGTTGGTGCATCTCGCTCAGTATAAACTGTACCAGTGGTGGGTAGACGTCAGGGATGTTGAAGAGTCCTTGGTCTCGAGTCACGAGTCGAGTAATGAGTCTTTGGACCCAAGTCTCGAGTCCGAGTCCAACTCCTTGGTCCAAAATGGTGACTCACGAGTCATGAGTCACTCCCAAAGCTGACTCCACGAGTCCCTATTAAAATCAATGGGGTTTTTCCCCAACAAAATAAGGCTACTTCAGATGTGTGGTTTAAATAAATTCTAGGCACAAGTGTGCCTTTTTATCTCAAAACTCTGCCACTGATTTTGGCAAGAAGAGACCAGGCAGAAAAACCCAAAATAACCAGGCAGGCAGAGGAGGCAGGGAACCCCAAAGCAGGCAGGCAGAGCAGAGGCCTTTGTCTTGGACAATTCAACTGTTGAACTGGTCAAGAAGAGACCAGGCAGACAGAGGAGGCTGGGAACCCCAGACAGGCAGGCAAAGGCAGCCAAACCCAAAATGTCTGAAAGGTTGCATTTTAGAAAAATGATTTTAAAAAATAAACTTGCTGTACTTCCTAAAACTTATCCATGTTGCATTTGAGGAACATGATTTTTTCTAAATGTTTGGCCCCCATTCTGGAACGGTGAGATCTCATCCCAATTCCACCCTCACTGAACACCCGCTCCACTGGTGATGAACTTGCTGGAACCAGAAACACTCTCAGAGCAGCCACACAGAGTAATCTCAGGTCTTTCTTCTGCCTCTCCCAAGTACGCAACACATCAATCAAAATAAATCTTGACACACTGTTGGGGCTGCACTCCTGGTAGCCGTCCATAGTGGCCGAGCAGCGGCACACCTCGCTTCCATGCGCTCTTCGCCGGCAATCACGCTCCTCTCCACTCCTTCTGGCACAGCCCAGGGATGTTGAAGAGTCCTTGGTCTCGAGTCCCGAGTCGAGTCTCGAGTCCCATTAAAAATATTGGGACTCGAGTCCGAGTCGAGTCAGAGGGGGGACTCAGTCCGACTCACGAGTCGAGTCTGAGTCCCCATTCCTGGTAGACGTCAGGCTTGCAGGATCTTTTTTCTCTCTCCCCTAAGATCCATTCACCAGATCCAGGAGCAAAAAGACATATTCCTATAGTTAAATAATTATGAGCTCAGGAAGTTGTTTTGAGTACCAGAAGTGAACACAGCTCACAGTCTTTCCACACAAAAAATCCACTTCTGGTTACCCCAAGTTTTCTTCAATGCAGCAGTATAACTTAGGGCAGGGGTGTGGAGTCATTTTGTCTTTGCTGTTGCTAATAACTGGGAATCAGAAATCCATGCCAATCTACTGCATACCTCCAGAGAACTGTGAGTAGATCCAGATCTACCTTCTGTCCATCCCTGATCTATAATGTAGCAGCCCTCCAGGGTTTCAGACAGGAGTCTTTCCCATTCCCAGTTCTACCTGGAGATGCCAAGGACTGAACCTGGGGCCTTTTGCCTGCAAAGCACGGACTCTACCATGGAGCGGCAGCCCTAGTTCCCACAAACTAAGGAACCTGCTTCCTTTTCATAATGTCCACTAATTCCTTTTGTGGTGACAGCTGACAGCTTTGCTCTTGGCAGAACTCCAGTGCCTTTTGATACAGGGGGGAGGATCCTGAGGTCCTTCAGATGTTGCTGGGCTACAATTCCCATCATCCCTGACCTCTGGTCATGTGGGCTAGTGCTGAGTCCAGCAACATCTGGAGGACCACAGATTCCCCACCCTTGCTTTAACAAGGTGACTGAGAAGCAGAAATCCAGCAGGTGAATCTTTTCCCATCAGTGTATCTGCATGCCAGAATAAGTTTCACCTGCTGGTTTCTGCCTGTCACACAATTGCTGACGGCACAGGTGGCTCGCCAGAAACAAAGCTGGCAACCCTGTTAACAAGAGGTTCATGACTTACAAACTTGTTTTTTGGGGGTGGTCGTGTGTGGTTACATCAATTTACTTAGCGAGATCCACCGACATTAATAATCTTAAATCTGTGATCTCACTGCAAATAAGTGGTTAGATACATCTAAGATACATTAAGTGGTTAGATATATCTAAGTGGTTAGATACATCATGAAGACCCTGTAGCATTTGTCAGGTGAAAACAGGTATACTTGTTCTATTCCACCATTGTGGTGTGTGGCAGAGAGCAAGTGGTGTGAACAAGTCTTCAGCGAAACCTTGGCAGGCCCCACAGTAAAGAAACATCTATTTTGCCTGCCATTTGGATGTCACAATCAGTTTGCCTTTCAGTGTGTTGTAAAAACCAGACCTATCACAGAATCATTTTCTGGATTTCAGGCATCCGTATATACTGGTAAAGCTTTTAGATTGAGAACAAAAGCAAGAATTATGCTAATGCGACTTGCCAGATAAAAACGGCTGGATGATTTGTCTCCAGTTATATTGAGAATCTGTTTGGTCTACATTGTAATGTTTAGAAATCTGCTCCTAGCACCCTGCCTCTATGTTTTGTAGAAGGCAAGAGAACACATTGCTGTCACCCCAGGGATACTGTTGAAAACTGCCTTCCCATGGCAAGTGAACCCTGCCCAGCCTGTACCGTTTAGAAGCACTTGGTGTATGGGTGTCAGCCACCATGGTGTGAAACTTCAATACCTCTCCAGCGTCCATGGGGACTTAATATTGTTACATGCCTCCTACTTTCCCAGTGGCAAGACGTTGAGGGAGCAGCACTGTTGGAATTGGGTTGTTATTTTGGATGAGAGAGCGCTGAAGACTTACAGCATCTTTTTAATATTTACTTTTATTTACAGATATACATACAGGGCATAAATGGAGGCAACAAGGCAGCAGGTGTGCTGCTATCCCAGATTAGGTCCTCAAAAAGAGACTCCCTCCCATCAATATACCCATCTCCTGCCTTAGCTCCCATTGGAGCTGCCACGCCACCTTTGGCTATTAGCCTACTATCAGTGGTGTAGTCAGTGGTAAATCTTGAAGTGGAGGCACTCACCATGATAGTCCCTATTGCCACACCCCCAAGGAGAGTCCAAACATCCTGCAGTTGTGTTGATCCATATCAACAAACCAATTCTGGCAGCTTTCATCTCGACCAGGAGCTGGTCTGTTATAAAGCTGTTTGGTCTGAATTGTCCATTCAAGGTCAAGCCACCCCAAACTACTTTGCTTCACAATAGGGATAGCTCACAATTCTATATTGTTGCTGACAAAAAAAACCATCCCTTCCGCAGCTACGGTGAGGATTGCAGTCAAGCTCAGAGGGAACAGGGAAGTCTGAGGGAGGGGCAGATGTTAAAAAAAAAAAGTGCTGGTGTGGTGTCCCTGTAAGCCTTGGTTCCACTATTTATTTATTTATTATATTTATACTCTGCCTTTTCTCCTGCAAGGAGCCCAAGGTGGCTTACATAATAGTCCTCCTCCTCTCCATTTTATCCTCACAACAACCCTGTGTGGTAGGTTAGGCTGAGAGTCAGTGACTGGCCCAAAGTCACCCAGTGAGTTTCATGGCAGAGCGGGGACTTGAACCCACTATACCACTGCCTACAATGGCT
This sequence comes from Shinisaurus crocodilurus, assembly GCA_021292165.1. Taxonomy (NCBI): domain Eukaryota; kingdom Metazoa; phylum Chordata; class Lepidosauria; order Squamata; family Shinisauridae; genus Shinisaurus; species Shinisaurus crocodilurus. The sequence goes on from CM037877.1 coordinate 224,257,547, forward strand.
GGCTGAGCTCCTTTGGGCAAGCGCTTCATAGCACTACGGGTCTAATGGGGAATCATTCACAGTAGTAACGGTAAGTTCTGTGGTATCTCTGTGGCATCTGTACTATGTACTCCAGCCCAAAGTGTCAGAATCCAGGGCAGTTAGTTCCAGTCCAAGTTTCAGCTCTTAGGGAGCCTTTCCATAAGCTGGATCTGACAGGGCAGGCCAGAAAGATTCTTGCAGAGCTAACTGCAATTCCACACATGGCAAACTGTTTTCAATAAAAGCCAGTGTGGCATAGCGGTGAGAGTGTGGGACTGGGACTCGGGAGATCTGGGTTCTAGTCCCCGCTCAGCCATGAAGCTCACTGGGTGACTTTAGGCCAGTCACTGACTCTCAGCCTAACCTACCTCACAGGGTTGTTGTGAGGATAAAATGGAGAGGAGGAGGATCGTGTAAGCCGCCTTGGGTTCCTTGCAGGAGGAAAAAAGGCGGGATATAAATGCAATCAATAAATAATAATACAATACTGATAAGTAGCAAGGATGCGATGCAGATGTCACCATTTCTGAATAGTAGTGACATATATATTAGCATGTAAAATGTCATTGAGTCCAACGGGCACTATTTACCAGCACGTTTTCCTATACCAGCTCTGCTGAAAATGAATGATTGTGCAAGCATGCTCTGTGCACCCCCATCTTAATTGTTGATGGTTGTGGTGGGTGCCATGTGGATTTTCCACTTCAGGCACCCTGAATCACTTGGGCTGGCAGTAATTTGTAAATTTCCAGCTGAGCCTATTATAGACAGGCAGTGGGGGCAGCGGGATATTGACGAAAGGGTGCAGTTGCTCCTGCTCACCAACAATTCTGCTAAGGAGGACAGACCGCGGGTTAGGGGCAGTTATTTCAGAGTCTATAAATGCTCCAGGCCTCAGCCAAGGAGAGTCCCCAGCAGAATGTGAAGGATGAGTTTCACTTCACAGCCTACAAAGCCTTTGGGGATCCTGCGGGGTGAGAACTGCAGGAATGCAAGGGATTCTTGTTATTACCCAGCCTGTAAACCTTTGGGTTCCCAGGAAGAACGAGGGGGTGCTACATAGTTTGAGAGGCTGGTCTTGAATGCCTTTGAGTTCTCTGTCAGTGAGGGACGTGGTGGAGCACCTTGCTGTAAGAAGTTTACTTTTCATTTTCACAGCCGGAGAGGCCTGAAGGATCTTGCAACGGGCTGCTTAGTTTCCCAGGCAGACAGTGTGTCTCATGGGGAAACTTAAGGCTAAGCTTTTCACTTAATATTTTCACAGCAATCATCATTTGTCCACGTGTTCACTGCTCAGTTGGTTATTTCTCCTTGGTATACACAGCATGCATGGCCTCCACCTGTTTTCTCACAAGGTATACTAGTTGCTGTTGGGTACAAGAGACTTCATAGACACCACATACCCCCCCCCCCAAACCCACCAGCACAAACCAACCTGTTTTTTTATTTTTATTTATTTATTTATTTATTTATTTATTTTATTTATATCCCGCCTTTTTTCCTGCAAGAAACCCAAGACAGCTTACGTAATCCTCATCCTCTCCATTTTATCCTCACAACAACTCTGTGAGGTAGGTTAGGCTGAGAGTCAGTGACTGGCCTAAAGTCACCCAGTTGGGGGGAGTGGAAAGCACCCTTTGCTAGCCCCTTGGCAAGAGCAGCAGCCCTTTTTTGGCGCTCTTGCCAAGGGGCTCTGTGCCATTTTGGCTTCCCAGTTGGTTAGCCTGTCATCTTGGTTCAGACAACACACTAAACCTACTAGGGTTTTCTTAACCCTACTGTAAGCCATGGCTTATCAGGGTGGTTTATAAGCCACACCAGCTTGGCTTATAAACCACCATGCAGGGTTCAGACAACACGCTAAGCCACTCTGTCACTTAATCTACTAAGGCTTAGTGTGTTGTGTGAACCCAATCAATGGCAGGCAGGCATAAAATCAACTAGTAAGCTACATCACACAGTGGGGACTTGAACCTGGGACTACCCAGTCTACACCCAACTTTCTAGCCACTATACTACACTGGGTTTTGTGGAGACACACCAAGCTACATCTTCTCAGTAGCTTTCAATATGGAGGATGTAGTTCCATCCAAAAGATCTCTGTCTGGCTACAACTGAGTCTTGTCCTGAAAACACAGTGGACCACTCCTGTTATCCTCCTCAATAATTGTGTTAGACTTCTGTGATTATTCTGATTTCTTGAAAATTTCCTGCCAAGAACAAGACCTTGCTTTTATTGGTGGTGGTGGTGGTGGTGGTGGTGTGGTGGTGGTGAGAGTGTAGAGATTTCCTCACTTTGGAAATGTTCTCTTTCCCTTCAGACTTCTCTAGAATAATTCCTGGCTGACATCTTCAAGATATACACATTGAGAGCTATCTGATCTGAATGGAAAACAAAATGGAGGGAAAATGTGGGATAATTGCTTAAGGGAAATGACATATTTTGTAAACAATGTAAGACCTATTTGTTTGTGTTGGCTTTTTGTAGGTCATGGTTAAGCCAAGAATATGTTTGTTTCTTTTGAAATGTTTTTTAGTGTTTGGCTGCTATTCTGTGTTTTTCTATTTTAAGGAGATTTTAATGCTCTTTTTCATGTCACCTGATCCAAAACTTACAGACATGGGGATCATTTCTGTATTATACTTCAAATCAAGAAAGAAGATTGCTCTGTGCCATTTTCTATTATTTGTGACACAGTCATATTTTGCTATCAATTCTCACCCAGCAATGTCAGTCTCATATTTGGAAGTATTTTAATGCTTTAGGGCTTAGTGATCCACATAGAAGTATATTTGGGTGTTGACAGATGGCAGTGTATTTGAAGAATGCATGCCCCCAACATATTTCTTTGTTGTGTTAAATAATGCTTATGTTCAATATAAAACAGAATATTTGGAATTGTATTCTCAGTAAAAAATATGTACATGCAGAACAAGCCTATGCAAGTCTGTTGTATTCAGTGGGACTTCCTCCCAAGTGAGTATGCACAGGATCACAGCCTTAAACAAACAAGATTGTATTAACCCCTTCAAAGAAATACATGTTCTCGGTCTGCAAGTATTGGGACTGTGGGCCACTGTGGCTGCAATGTAACTGGTAGTAGAGCTTGCTTCAGGTGGATACCATGAAGATTGGATGGTGCTGATTAGAAGGTGACATAAGGAGGCCATTTGTTTTACCAGCAAATGTTCTGCTGGAGCAATCATTACTGACAGTACTGAAAGTGGCTTAAAGCACAATCCTAGGCAAGCATAGCTGACTGGGGCATGCTGGGACTTGTAGGTCTTCTTTCTGTCTAAACAGAAAGGATTGCACCCTTACAGTTCTTTCTCATCATCTCCCCTAAATATGAGAAGCTAAGACATATGGCCACAACAAAACAGAGAAGAGCAGTGGAATGTTGCTGCGTCCTGTCTGGTTGCACATGAAGATACATACCGATAGCTAAGAAGAGGAAACTTGACATTTGTGCATCTACAATCAACAATGGAAACTCTGAAATCCCAGAATGAAGTTACTTTCTCTGAGTGTGTGCAGACAGACATTTCAGACCCTGCAGTCACACAAACAGAGCTCCCAAACCAATTTCATATACAACCACTCACTTTATTCATATTCATACAGAGACACACACACCTGTCCCAACCTTCCTCATCAGCAAAATTATACACTGAGTGCTGTTAAAGCATCCCTTGCTTTGACAACCCCAGGAACCTTCCGATCCCCCACTTTCTTCCTGTGTGTTTTGAAAGGAGTGGCTGGTCTCCACAAAGAAAGAGGATAATGGGCCAGTTCACACAACATGGCTGGCTCATTGTGGGTTATTCGAGGGTTAATCAACCCTTGCTTAATCCCTACTGCAAATTGTGGGTAAAACGAGGGTGGTTTAACCCTTGAATAACCCACACTGACCGTGATTGGGCTGAACAGGGCTTCTGGTGTGTCACCCAATCAGGGGTTGTGCAATGAAAATGGCCACAGCACCAGAGGTGGTGCTAGGGGGTGACCCACTAATGGCGGAGACCCAAATCTTTTATCTGGAGCCCCGAATCACTGGGAGGCCATCACCCTGACCACCCTGCTGTCCATGGGTACTTGCTGAAATAAAGGTACAGGGTCCCTGATAATCTCTGTTGCATCTGATCCCCCTGGATGAGCTGGCTTTTTGCCCACCTGTGGTTCACCTCCTGCTGCCCCCTGCCCATGAATCGTTCTGAGGTTTTCTTCTTAAATCAAATGCCCTCCTCTCCCCTGTCTGTACATCCCTTTTTACAAATAGGGGTGGCCTTAGGAGACAGGGTCCTTTACAGACACACAGACAGACTTTAGAGCATATATAAATTAGCATTTGCAAATGTGTGCATTTTCTTTTAATTCTGTGGGCCCGAGCCCTGGATCTTTTCAGTACCTAGCACCGCCCCCATGCAGTGCACATGCCGCAGCTCATTGTGGGTTATTTAACCCAGCCATGCTGTACAAACTGGGTTGTTCTTTCAATGCCCACTGGGGTTTCATAGATCTAGATTTCATAGATTCTAGAGTTGGAAGGGGCCTACAAGGCCATCGAGTCCAACCCCCTGCTCAGTGCAGGAAACTTGTGCCTCCCCAATGAAGAGTTAGAGTAGTGACTAGAATGGATTTCCTGCATTGGCAAGGAGTTGGACTAGATGACCTTTGACATCCCTTCCAACTCTATGATTCTGTTAAGTGTGGTCTCTCCCGGTCCCACTTCATGGTAAGCAAAGACTATTGTTGTGGAAATGGGGGCACTGCCTCTTTCATCAGTGCCTTGCTTACTGACCTGACAGCAAGTCACCTCTTTCTTCATCCACATTCTGAAATGGGTGATCAGAAATAGGACGAGGATTTACATTTACCTCTTTTTATATAAACAGAAAGTGATGTCCTCAATTAGTCAGTGTAACCTACTTCTGACACAGGAGATAGGAATACAATTTGACTTATTACGCAGGTCATACGTCTGGCTCCAAAAAAACAAAGTTTGGTTGCCTGGCAGCACTTCCATGCGTCAGCCCCTTATTACAGCTCCCAGCTGTTGTCTCAGATAGTGCGGTCCATAGGAGTGAGGTAGCCTATGTAAGGACAAGCAGGGTGGATGGATGGATGCTGGCAATCTCCAGTGTACGGCTGTCTCGGAGGATTACATCTTCCACACTAGAAGGCCCTTGTTGGGTAATTTTGAAGTAGATGCATTTTTTAAAGCATGCATATTAGAAACATGATCACAAGAGATTTTTTCACTTATCCTTTCCCTAAACACCAATAGCGTAGGGATTGGGAAGTGTGTGTGTCCCTACCAGATGGAAAGCTCACAAATGCCTCCTCCTCCTCCTCCTCCTCCTCCTCCTCCTCCCAACCCTGATGCACTCATAGGAAGCTGCCTTATACCGAGTCAGACCATTGGTCCATCTAGCCCAGTACTGTCGACACTGACTGGCAGTGGCTCTCCGGGGTTTCAGGCAGGATTTTTCCCCCCCAGCCTCACCTGGAGATGCCATGGATTGAACCTGGGACCTTCTGCATGCAAAGCATGTGCTCTACCACTTTGCCATGGCCCTTCTCCATATACTTGGCTACTAGATTTCTGGCCAGTCGGGCATGTGTGTGTGCAGTAGTGAGAGTGGTGGGATCAACCATCCAAAGCTTTCCTACACTATGGATCTACACATTACCCTACTAAAAATACTCACATTTATTGGAAAGGTAAAATACGAAGCTGTCCTGATTTTCAGGAGTGTGGTATGTGTAAATTTAGCATATTTTTCTGTTTCTGTAAACAAATCTTGATGTTTCAGCATCCAGAAGTTTGAAAATTCAAACCCACCCAAGAAACTGGGGAAGGACAGTGGTCAAGGGAGAGATAGTGTAGTAGGCTGGGCCTCAGCCGCATCTTTCCTCTGGGCATTTAAAGGGACAGTTAAGATCAAGGCAAGGACCTGTCTACCCAAGAAGCCTAATATATGATCTTCACATTGAGTTTACAATTGAGCCTAACCTACCTACAATTGAGCCTAACCTACAGCCTAATTGCTGTAACTGAATTGTTTCAAATTTTATCTGCACATGTGGTGGCCCACTACTCAATGTTCTGGATTCAAGTTAAACATGTTATCCAGAGCATGGTCAGATATGAATAATGGAACTCAAAACAATCTTTTAGGAATGAGTAAGCAATCTTTTAGGAATGAATGAGCAAAAATACCTCAAACATACCATCATGATTTCTAATTTATTGACAACTGTTAAGCTGGTTGCAGCAAAGAACTGGCAATTGGCACAATTAATGAAATTAGAGAGCAGTCCAATACATATATACTCAGAAGTAAGTCCTATTGAATCCAGGTGAGTATAGGATAGCAGTCTAACAGTGCAATCCTATAAGCATTTTGCTGAGAGAAAGCCCCATTGAACTCAGAGCTTACTTTTGAGTAGACATTTATAGGATTGGATTTGTCAGATGAAGAGATGGTAGACAAGACCGAGGTACTTCTGGTGGGGGACAAGGAGAGGTTAGGGGATGTTGACCTGGTGCTGAATGGGGTGCATCTCCCCCTGAAGGACCAAGTCCGCAGCTTGGGGGTCATTCTAGACTCCCAGCTGTCCATGGAGGCTCAGGTGGCAGCTGTGAGCCGGGCGGCGCTGTATCAACTCCATCTGATACGGCAGCTGCGCCCCTACCTTCCTAATCACCTGCTCCCATCAGTGGTTCATGCCTTGGTCTCCTCTCGCCTAGACTACTGTAATGCGCTCTACGTGGGGTTACCCTTGAAGACGGTTCGGAAGCTACAGCTGGTACAGAACGTGGTGGCTCGCCTGGTTAAAGGCAGCTGCCGGCGGGATCACATCACGCCAGTGCTCAAGGAGCTGCACTGGCTACCAGTTGCTTGCCGAGCTGAATTCAAGGTGTTGGTTTTGACCTTTAAAACCCTATATGGCTCCGGTCCAGTCTATCTCAAGGAGCGGCTCCAGCAACAAGTAGGCCGCCCAACAAGATCTGCCACAGACGGCCTTCTCCTTATCCCTTCAGCCCGAGCAGCTAGACTGGTGGGGATGAGGAAGAGGGCCTTTTCTGTGGCGGCCCCCGTACTGTGGAACTCTCTACCGAGTGACCTCCGCCATGCCCCCTCTCTGCTGAGCTTCCGCCGCTCATTAAAAACCTGGCTGTTCAGGCGGGAATATGGGGTGGGTTAAGATTTTAAAAATTTTATACTGTTTTAAATGTATTTTATCTTGTTTTTATCTTATGCACATCGCTCAGGGTGGCCGGTTGCCGGCCAGATGGGCGATAAAGAAATGTAAATAATAATAATAAATAATAGACAACAGAACCCAAAAGTTGTGATTGAGTGGGGTCCATTTATTGATTTTTGGAAAGTTGGACATAGTATCAACAGCAACTGTTTATCTATCGTTTGAGTCTAATAAGTTCATGCTGATTGAACATTTCTCTTGTGGTTTTTAGAAGGTTGGAAGTAAAGGGAGAGAGGAGGTTGCCGGAACTCCCTGCAGCGTAGGCAGGGACAAACAATTACCCAGGTAGATTGCCGCCACCACCCCTTACATCCTCCTCCTGAGCCTGAGGCAGGGGCATCTCAGACCTTTCAGGACACACTTAGGGCACAGAAATAAGGGTCCAAGCTGGCACCCTCTATATCTAGCCCCACAAGCCAGAAATGTTATACAGTCGCAACAGGGCCGGTGCAAGGCAGTTTGGTGCCCTAGGCAAGATCAGATATTTAGCGCCCCCCCCTTCCCACTTGAGCCTTCCCTCCCTCCAGCCCTATGCCCATTATGAAATAAATTTCCCTCCCTGGGAACTGCTGAGCACCATAGAAAAACTTTGTGGACTTTGAGACTTTTCCTTTGTGTTCACGCGGAAAGCAAAGAGGCAACATCAGCCCAGCTATGCCAGGAACTCCCAAGGGCCTTCTCCTACTCCATATATATGTAAAAGCCTGTCTCCTCCTGCGGGCAGCACAAGGGATATGAAAAAAGGATGTGAGAGAGGTGTGGTGGTGCTACCTGTGAGGAATAGAGACAAAAGGGCGTCTTGCAGCCTGTCCTACCTGTGGCGTAGTGGAGCCAGTGTGGCGTAGTGGTTAGAGTGTTGGACTGGGACTCGGAAGATCCGGGTTCTAGTCCCTGTTTGGCCATGAAACCCACTGGGTGACTTTGGGCCAGTCAATGACTCTCAACCTAACCTACCTCACAGGGTTGTTGTTGTGAGGATAAAATGGAGAGGAGGAGGAGGAGGAGGAGGAGGAGGAGGAGGAGGATGATTATGTAAGCCGCCTTGTGTTCCTTGAAGGAAAAAAGGCGGGGTATAAATATAATAAATAAATAAATAAAAATAAATAAAAATACCTCGCAGGGTGGAGGTGCAGAGACACTGGTTTGACTCATACATCTTCTGGGTTGGGGGGCGGCGGGCAGTCGGGATGCATGTAGTAAAACATAGCAAAGAGAGAGCCCGTGGATCATCTGGTTCAAATTTAGGAGGGGCTTTACGAAACTTGCTGCTTCCCCTCCTCTCTCTATCACTTTGTTGCAATATTTCTGCCTTTTGAGGCTTTTTTCTGCCTCAACAGGCATAGGATTGCGCATGGCTGGCTGGGGAATGCTGGGAGTTGTAGGACTCCCCCTCCCTCCAAACACGCGTAGGATTGCATCCTAAAAGCATTTTATTTATTTTATTTATTTATTATATTTATACCCCGCCTTTTTTCCTGCAAGGAACCCAAGGCGGCTTACATAATCCTCCTCCTCCTCTCCATTTTATCCTCACAACAACCCTGTGAGGTAGGTTAGGCTGAGAGACCGTGACTGGCCCAAAGTCACCCAGGGAGCTTCGTGGCCAAGTTTAAAACCAAAACACAGAAACAGCATGGTAAATAAAACATTGGAGCCCCAGCTAGCTTAAAATACCTTTCCCTCCCTCCCTGGTTGCTGGAAATAACTGCTTTCAGGGGACGTTGAGAGGGAGGGCGAAGGAGATGTTTGCAAGTGCATCCTTCCCACCCTCCCACCAGCCTCCCAACATTGGCCCCTGCCCGCCTCCGCCTCCTCCAGCCTGTCGCCTTCTCTGCCTCTTTTGATGCTGGTTGTGAGGAGGAGCCTGCCTGAAGCTTCAGCGGCGCCAGATTGGAGACGGAGCCCTGAGGTGGAGGAGAGGGAGGGGCGCACTTCTTTCGCCTCCCCTTCCCCCGCGTTTCTGGCGCCCCATTTAGCCTGGCGCTCTAGGCAGCCGCCTAGTTGGCCTAATGGTAGCACCAGCCCTGAGTCGCAAGGAGCCTACACAGAAGGCTCTGAATTTAGTACTGAGGTTTACCCAGAAGAAGGCACACTGTCAACTCTAGAGGTAGAAATAAAGTTTATATAAAGGGGAAAGGGAGATAAAAGTATACAAAGATCAGAGAAAACCATTGGAGCAACAACCATTGGAACAATGCTCCAGATAAAAATAACAAAGCAGTAGCTAAGCCTGTCCTATACATTACCTGAGCACGGGTCCAAGAATTCCACAAGCCCAGAGGCAAGTTGGCATAGGTAGAAAAGACAAAGGGGGAGTCCCAAGCCCCTGCCTTTTATGCTCAGGCCCTTGACAACTCAGGGAATCATAGAATCATAGAAAAGTAGAGTTGGAAGGGGCCCACAAGGCCATCGAGTCCAACCCCCTGCTCAATGCAGGAATCCAGGTCAAACCATCCCTGACAGATGGCTGTCCAGCTTCATTCACTTGTGCGTTGTTGCCAAATGCACAAATCCCGCAATCATTTTAAAACCCGCAGACTCCCTTATACATGCTGGGGTAGAGAGAGAGCCACATGTTTCTTTCGCCGTCGGACAATTTAGCGCTGGGAACAAAGAGTGACTTGCTTCCGAGTAAACATGCAGAGGGTTGTGCTGCAAGTTATTTGTGGAGTCACAAAACATGCTTACCCGAAAAGCAATCCCCATCTGCAATGGGACTCGCTCGGCCTTCCCAGACCTGGCACCCTCCAGACGTGACGGCCTATACCTCCCATCATCCCCCCTCTGACTCGAGTCCTACTCGAGTCCCAATATTTTTAATGGGACTCGAGACTCGACTCGGTACTCGAGACCTAGGACTCTTCAACATCCCTGGGCTGTGCCAGAAGGAATGGAGAGAAGTGCGATCGCCGGTGAAGATTTTATTTTTTAAAATCATTTTCCTAAAATGCAACCTTTCAGACATTTTGGGTTTGGCTGCCTCTGCCTACCTGTTTGGGGTTCCCTGCCTCCTCTGCCTGCCTGGTCTCTTCTTAACCAGTTCCACAGTTTGAATTGTTCAAGACAAACGCCTCTGCCTGCCTGCCTGCCTGCTTTGGGGTTCCCTGCCTCCTCTGCCTGCCTGGTTATTTTGGGTTTGTCTCCCTGGTCTGTTCTTGTCAAAATCAGTTGTAGATGTGAAGGATCAGCAACCGGATCCTTTGCGTGAGTTCGGCAACTCTAGGGTTAACCGGCAGAGCAGTACCGCTCGTATCGGCTCTCAGTACAATCGGAAAGACCACACGCCTTTGTATGCCCAAATAAGGCTCTTTATTTGTTTATACAATGATTAGGTCGGAACTACCAGTCTTCTAAGAATACGTTTACAGTCAACAAAACCTTAGTTGACTCGCGTCTTACCCAATGAGCGGGCTCCGCGGCTAGCAGGTTACATTCAGGTCACTCTACTTACATCAAAGACAATACTCTAGTCAGTTTCAGCCCAGCTCTCGATCGGCGCTTCCTAGCGGAGAACGGAGTGCCTGGGCGGCTGTTGCTTAGGAGGATCTGGCCCCGTGGTTCCCAACAACCCGAACCGGGACGGGAGAGGGGTTTTCTACCCCGGATTCCCCGCTCTCCCCCCGCCCCCTAGGTCAGGTGGGGGCTTATGCCTGCCCCTTCGTGCAGATAGGCTTATTCCTGCCCGGGAAGAAGGTGACGTAGGGAAACCTTTGCAGCTCTTCGAGGCTGCCCTTTGTGCTGATGGTCCTTGATGGCCCTTCCTGGACGGTTGTGGATCTCTGCCGAGGTCTTCCTTTGTTGAGGCTGATGGCTTGTCTGGCTACTCCCTGGTGACCTCATCCCTCCTCCCCTGGACCCCTCCTTTGGGGAAAGATGTGTGTGCGTGTGTGTACTGAATTTTGGGCTTTCTCCACACCCTCCCATTTGGGGAAAGATGGCATTGGGGTCCACCACCCCAATCCCTATCTAACTGTCTCCTACTGAGAAAGCCCGGGACAACCCATCTGCCACGATGTTGTCCTTACCCTTGATGTGTTCTACTAAAAAATCAAAATCTTGCAGGGCTAAACTCCACCGTAAGAGCTTCTGGTTGGACCCCTTCACCCTATCCAGCCAGCACAAGGGGGAATGGTCGGTCTGCAGTCGGAACCGGCGGCCCCACAGATAGGGGCGAAGCTTGGTCACTGCCCACACTATTGCGAGGCACTCTTTCTCGACAGTGGCCAAGTTCCGCTCCCGAGGCAGAAGTTTTTTACTTAAAAAGGCAACCGGGCACAGCCCCTGCTCTGGTCGTTCCTGCAGCAAGACGGCTCCCATCCCCGCTTCCGAGGCATCCGTCTGCAGAACAAAAGGGGCTTCAAAGTCTGGGGCTTGCAGCACAGGGGCTGCCATCAAGCAGGCTTTCAGTCCCTCAAACGCTGCCTGGCAAGCGGCTGACCATTGGACCTTAACGGGTTGCCGCTTCTTGCACAAGTCAGTCAGAGGGGCGGCTAGCTGGCTAAAATGGGGCACGAATTTACAATAATAGCCAGCCAGCCCTAAAAAAGCTTGGACCTGCTTTTTCGTCTGGGGTTGGGGCCAGGTGCGCACTGCTTCTATTTTGGCTTCTAGGGGCTTGACACTACCTCCCCCTACCTTGTGTCCCAGATACTCCACCTCCCCCCTCCCAACCTGGCATTTCTTTGCCTTTACCGTCAACCCAGCACCCTGAATCCTTTGAAACACCTGGCGGACATGTTGCAAATGCTGCTCCCAGGTGGAACTGAAAATGGCGATGTCGTCCAGATACGCGCAGGCGAACTCCCCCAGCCCATTTAGCATTCCGTTTACCAACCTCTGGAAGGTAGCCGGACCATTGCGGACCCCAAACGGGAGGGTGGTGAATTGGAACAACCCCAGGTGGGTCACGAAAGCAGATTTCAAGGCAGCGTCCGCATCGAGCGGAACCTGCCAATACCCCTTTGTCAGGTCCAGGGTGGTGATGTACTTGGCCCCCCCCAGCCTCTCCAGCAGCACATCCATGTTGGGAATGGGGTAGGGGTCCGGGACGGTCACCTTGTTTATTTTCCGGTAGTCTACGCAGAACCGGACACCTCCATCCTTTTTGGCTACTAACACGATCGGGGAGGACCAGGGGCTCGAGCTGGGCACAATGACTCCCAAGTCCAGCATGGCTTGGACCTCCTCGGCCACGACTTGGGCATGGGGCCCCACCGCCCGGTAAGGTAGGGATTGGATGGGGGGGCTATCCCCTGTGTCAATGGTGTGTTGTGTGAGTGTGGTGCATCCTGGTCGGTCTGAGAACAGGGGCTGAAATTCTTCCAAGACCTGGGTGATCTGCTGCCGCTGCTGTTCGGACAGGGAGGGGGACAGTTTGATCTCCTCCATTCCTCCCCCTTCCCCCCACTCGGCCAACAACCCCCCATCAGGGTCTCCCGGCTCCACACACTCTTGTACTCCCCCCACCTTCGTTACGCGTTCTACATACAGTTTCAGCATATTTACATGGAAAACCCTCTGCCTCCCCGGCTGCCCCGGGAAAGCCACTTGGTAGTTCACCTCCCCCGACCTTCCAATGACGGTCCCTGGGCCCTCCCACTTCAAGCACAGTTTGTCCGTCTTTTGGGGGCGCAGTACCAACACCTGGTCCCCCACTTCGAAAGTCCGTGGTACAGCCGTCCGGTTGTACCACGCGCTCTGCCGCTGCTGGGCTGTTTCGAGATGCTGCTGCGCCGTCTCCCTCACCTCTCGAAGGACAGTCTGGAGGTGTTGCATGAACGTATGCACAGGCACGGAGGCTTTTGCGGCAACCCCCTCCCATTCCGCCCGCAACAGAGCCAAAGGTCCCCGGAGCTCCCTCCCAAACATCAGTTCGTTGGGGGAGAATCCCAGGCTTTCTTGGGGGGAGTCCCGGTAGGCAAATAACAAGTAGGGGAGGGCTTGATCCCAAGTCCCAGGGTGCTTCGCCGCATATGCCCTGATCATCTTTTCCAGAGTCTGGTTGAAACGCTCCACCAACCCATTGGTCTCGTGGTGGTATGGCACCGAAGTCAGGTGCTCTACCCCCCCCAGTTCCCACAATTTTTTAAACAGTTTGGACACGAAGCCCGTGCCGCAGTCCGAAACCACCGTGTGGGGCATTCCTAGGCGGGCGAAAAGAGAGAGGAGAGTCTTAGCCAGGCTGGTGGCGGAAATGGAGGCTAAAGCAAAAGCCTCTGCATAACGGGTGGCAAAGTCAACCACAGTCAATATAAACTTCTTCCCCGTCTTGGTGGGGGGATTCAAGGGTCCCACGATATCCATCCCTATTCTTTCAAAGGGGATGCCCACAATGGGTAGGGGTTGCAGGGGGGCTTTAGGATGGTCCCGGTTATGCCCCACCCGCTGGCAGACATCGCAGGACCGGCAGTATTCTTGCACCTCATTTGCCACCATGGGCCAGTAGAACCCCTCTGTCACCCTAACCAGAGTCCGTTTCTGTCCCAAGTGCCCTCCCCACGCCACATCGTGGGCCAGTTGTAGTACAGCCTGGCGGTACCTCGCAGGCACAACTAATTGTCTCTTCTTTGGTTGGGGACCCGGTCCCGTCCTTGGGCAGAATTCTCTGTAGAGGGCTCCCGCCTCCCACAAAAAGCGTTCGGACTGGTCCCCTACCCCGGGCCCTTGACTGGCCCGATCCCGACATCCCTGGAGGGATGGGTCGCTCTGCTGCTCTTCTTGGAACGCCTTCTGAGTCCCAAAATCACGGGCCATTGGCGCGAACCCCTCGGGGTCTTCGTCCTCCCCCACAACTGGGGGGAGCGGCGGGGGACGGCTGGTTGCCGCTGCCGGGGCCGCTTTACCGCGACCGGGAGGCGGGCCCGGGGACCTGGGAGGCTGCGGGTCAGGGGCTTGGTTGGCCCGACGCCGGGTCACCACCCCCACCTTGACCTGGGCAGCCCGGAACGCAACGTCGTTCCCAATGATGATTCCCCATTCTTGCTGGCCATGCACTATAACGTCCATCTCCCCTTCCCACCCCCTGTACTTGACCCAGACCCGGGCGAGGGGAACGGCTATGTTGGGAGAGTTATAGGGCTTTATGGCACAGGTGTGCCCCTTTAGCAACTGTCTCTTCTTTACCTTACTTCGAGGTAAAGCAGTGATGTCCGCCCCAGTGTCCCTATACCCCACCTGGGAAACATTGTTTACAGAGATGGACTCACAGAATTTGTCCTGGCTCCACCGCAGCTGCTCCGGGGAGGCAATGCGCATCAATGATGCCTGCGAGATGGCCCCCAGCGAATGCTGTCCTCCGCTCCTCAGGGACCGCGCCGCATCTTCACCGTCTCCCTCGAGGGACGAGCTGGACTGCTGATCCTCCTCGTGCTCCTCCGGTTCGCGGGACTCCGGCGCAAGCATCCTCCCCACCTTGCCCGGCGATGTCTTGGCGTGGCGGTTCTTTGCGATCAGTTTGGGGCAGCTCCTCTTGAGGTGCCCCGGTTCTTTACAATAGAAACATCCACTGGTGCCGGGGTTGTCTTTGGGCTTGCCTAGGGCTCCCTCCCGAGGTTTGGGGTTGCCCTTCTCCACACTTCCCTTGGTCCCGCCATGACTGAGGTTACCCCCCTTGGGTCCTTTGGGCTGCCGATACAGTCCCATTTGGTCGGCCAACTTGCCCATTTCCCTACAGTTTGGGGGGTCCCGATCCCGCACCGCCGTAGCTAGGTCCTCAGGGATAGTGGCACAGAATTGTTCCTGGATCAGGAGCTCCCGCACCTCCGCCAAGGAGGTCCTCCCGGTGGCCCCGATCCATGCGTCCCACACCTGCCCCAGGTGCGCCATCCAGGAGGCATACGTGTCCCCTGGGTTAGGCCGCCCGTAACGAAATTTACGGCGACAATGCTCAGCGGTGAGGGCAAACCTCTCTCTCACCGCTTCTTTGAACGCTCCATAGTCCAAGGGAGCGGTTTGGGTGTGGATGCCCAGAAGATCAGCCAGTTCCCCGCTGACTTGCGTCCTCAGGGCAGACATCCTTAAGTTGTCCGGCACCTTCTGCTCTACGCAGGCAGCCTCGAACAGGGTGAAAAAGATCAGTACATCCTGTCCCGACTGGTAGGTGGGGAATTGCTTCCTGTCCCATTTGGGGGTTGTGGTGCCCCCACCCTGGGATGCAGGGGTTCCCCCTTGTCCGGTGCCCCTGGTCAGCCTGGCCAACTCCAGCTGCATCTGTAGCATCTCTTGTTGATGCTGCATCAACTCCTTGGCTTGTTGCCAATTGAGTTGGGGAAAGAGGGCATCCAACCCTCCTCCCCCCATGGCTCCGTCAGTACCCCTTCTGCCGAGGTCTTCTTCCGCCTCTGGGTCCCTTATTTCGCTTCTCCGGCCGCTACTGGTAAGGTTGGGGCTACCCCACTGCTTGGGTCCCTGCCCTCCTAACAACGGTGAGGGGGCTTCCCCCCCTTCCTGCCTTGCCGTCTTTGGCCGCACCACCCACTCCATTGTGGAGGTCTGGGTTGGGGTTTCTGGGCTGCTCGCTAGCTCCACCTGCTCTTGGCTCAGACTATTCATTTTTCCTTGCTCTGAGCGCTCCCCAGCAACCTACTAGCCTGCCCGAAGTTCCGTTAGTTCCGACCGTCAAATGTGGTTTCCAATTGTCCCGTCGCCTGCCACCATGTGAAGGATCAGCAACCGGATCCTTTGCGTGAGTTCGGCAACTCTAGGGTTAACCGGCAGAGCAGTACCGCTCGTATCGGCTCTCAGTACAATCGGAAAGACCACACGCCTTTGTATGCCCAAATAAGGCTCTTTATTTGTTTATACAATGATTAGGTCGGAACTACCAGTCTTCTAAGAATACGTTTACAGTCAACAAAACCTTAGTTGACTCGCGTCTTACCCAATGAGCGGGCTCCGCGGCTAGCAGGTTACATTCAGGTCACTCTACTTACATCAAAGACAATACTCTAGTCAGTTTCAGCCCAGCTCTCGATCGGCGCTTCCTAGCGGAGAACGGAGTGCCTGGGCGGCTGTTGCTTAGGAGGATCTGGCCCCATGGTTCCCAACAACCCGAACCGGGACGGGAGAGGGGTTTTCTACCCCGGATTCCCCGCTCTCCCCCCGCCCCCTAGGTCAGGTGGGGGCTTATGCCTGCCCCTTCGTGCAGATAGGCTTATTCCTGCCCGGGAAGAAGGTGACGTAGGGAAACCTTTGCAGCTCTTCGAGGCTGCCCTTTGTGCTGATGGTCCTTGATGGCCCTTCCTGGACGGTTGTGGATCTCTGCCGAGGTCTTCCTTTGTTGAGGCTGATGGCTTGTCTGGCTACTCCCTGGTGACCTCATCCCTCCTCCCCTGGCCCCCTCCTTTGGGGAAAGATGTGTGTGCGTGTGTGTACTGAATTTTGGGCTTTCTCCACAGTAGAGTTTTGAAATAAAAAGGCACACTTGTGCCTAGAATTTATTTACCGTAAGCCACACATCTGAAGTAGCCTTATTTTGTTGGGGGGGAAACCCATTGATTTTAATAGGGACTCATGGAGTCAGCTTTGGGAGTGACTCGGGACTCGTGAGTCACCATTTTGGACCAAGGACTTGGGCTCGGACTCGAGACTCGGGTCCAAAGACTCATGACTCGACTCGTGACTTGAGACCAAGGACTCTTCAACCTCCCTGATACATATATACATACATACAATACATACACACTGGGATGCTCTGGCCCATGAACGCTTTAACTGGAGGTTGGCCTTTCACAAAGGTTCTATGGACTTTGAAGAAGCCCGAGTGCAAGGCGAAAGGGAGAAACGTGCTAAGCGAAATTAAACTTTAAAATGATATATATATATATATATATATATATATATATATATAAAATTAAACTTTAAAATGAATTGTTTCTAATTATTTAAACTTTTTTTAAAATAAATTTTATTTAATTATTATAAACTACATACAAAGCTGTAAAACACAAACATACAACTAAAATAAATCATAAGGTGCACCCCCACCCACCTAGGGACCAACTAATATACTTCCATCCCCTTGATCAATTAAATTCCACATTCCAAAAATATAACATATCCTGACAAGGCATACTCCCCTTCCCCTTTATTAATAATTATTTAAACTTTGTCTCTCTGCTCTTTGAATCAATACTGGCTCCAGGTTTTTGAGGGCTCTGGGCAAGACACCCTTAATGGGCCCCCTCCCTTGATGAGTCTACCTTCTCACCACCATTGTCACCAGCTGCTGTTGCTCCTCATCCTCTTGGCAGGCCAAGAGCCAGTGAGCAGGTAGGCAGTGGCATCTCCCACTCTGCCTCCTCACCACCACCATTGTCTGGACCAGAGCAAGAGGCAGGAGAAAAACCAGGTTGCCATGGTGAAGGGGAGGGGCAGCTGTAGGGGGTTCTTGCCAGTGGGCCTCTGCTGGGGTGTGGGCCCTCGGCAGATGCCCGACCATGCCTACCCTTCATGCTGGCCCTGCTTTGAATTTTCAACATGTAACATGAAAAATGTTTTGAATTTAAAAATGTCAAATTGGTTTCAATTTTCCTAACTGAATGTACACATGTTGATGAGCAGAACGAGGCAGGCCATGTGCTTCATAGCTTCCTGCTGCCTGGGTGCAACAGATAAGGCCGGGTGAGGCCAGGACTTTACAAGTCTCTTTTCCATTGTTTTTTCAGTAGGTGTTGCGATTCCTTACTACCAACCCCCCCCACTTTCAAATCTACAGTAAGGAAATTCAGCTGCATGGGAAATTCCCAACCTTTGTTGAACTACAGCTATGATCAGCACAACTATAACGGAAACTGATATCCCGTTGTACCATCTTCCACTACAGTCACAGAACAGATAGGACACACACACACACACACACACACACACACATGCAAGAAAAGTTTAGCTTGCAATCCTATACACACTCATAGCTGAGGGTAAGTCCCATTGAGGTCAACAGGGTTTCCCTCTGAGTAGACATGCATAGGGTAGCCCTGTTCTGCAAGAAAATCAGGATGCGTCATAGAATTAGAGTTGGAAGTGACCTCAGAGGTCATCTTGTCCAGTTCCTGCTCAATGCAGGATGACTATCCAGGCTCTGCTCAAATATCTGTAGTGAATGAGATATTTCAGTGATGCAAACCGGACCACCCAAACAATCTAACATTTTTAATGAAAAATATATCTTCTCACTCTGTAACATAGTCCTTGAACTGAAGTAGTGTTTGTTTTTATTTTCTTCAAGGTCATCCTTTGTATTCTCATATTTGTATTCTGAATTGTTGATCCCTGCATCCCATCAGCAGCTGTTGCATAGTTCTCACAAGACATCCATCACATAGCAAGAAACTTGTCCAAGCAGTCATTGACTTATTTTTTCCTTATGGGTTATTTTTAATGGTAAGTACCATTTCCCTCCCTCGTTTCCTCATGACTTTTTGTATTATGTCTAACATATCCATATACGGTAATAGGTTTTTACATGTCAGTCATCGGGGTAAATTGGATTCCCAACAGAAATTATTTTCCAGAGAAGACTATGTAGCTTGTAGCGACTATATACCATTGTGTCCTATGCTCAACACATCCAACATTTTGAATTAACAGGTTTTATATTAAGTGTAAATATAGTCTTATCTTTCTCCCGCAGAAGCGGACAATTCTGGTTATACCAGCATTTAATATAATCTATTTGGCCCAAGTCACTATTGGAAAATATAGGTATGCTATGTCTCTTCTCTGTCTGCCGGAAGAACAAAATAATTGTCTGACTGCAGAATCATATGCATATCTACTCAGAAGTCCGATTGAGTACAATGGGGCTTAGTCCCAGGTAAGCAAGTATAGCAAGGGTATGCAATGGGGGGGGGGCTGCTTCCCCCCGACCTTCCCCCACAGTCTTCCCCCCTACAATTGCTGATATGGCAATGACAATTTTTGTGTGTGAGCTGCAAACTGCTGCAGAGCCTTGGAAAGGCCAAATTTAGCTTGTTTTCTATAATTTTATTTGGCTGCTGTGCTGTTGAATTTAGTGGTGGCAGGCTGGCAGCCACCCCAAAGAACAGGGCCCCCACACATGTCCCGCTGGCCACATATTGCCCACACCTGGTGTATAGGATTGTAGCCTACGATGTGGTGTTAAGCAACCTGGGCATGAGCAAAGTTTACTTTCAACTCTGTTCGTAAATTACGAAAAGGAAATGGTAGAAGTATGGTAAAAAAAATACACTTAGTTTTATTAGGATAGGTTTTGCTTTTGTATAATATTTATTTATAATGTATAGGTCCCTCTAAAAAGGCTCTCAAGGCAGCAAACAACAACAAAATACAATAAAAAACAAATGGACGCAATACAAAGAATCAATCAAACAAACAGACATGAACTGCACCATATGGTGAAATTACCCAGAAGTGGTTTCTATCCGGAGAACACCACAAAATAGTGTGATCTGCTATACAGCTATAATTATACAAAGATCAAGAAAATTTCAATGACTGTTTAATAATTTTTGTTACTATGTTAACGTCTTGTAAGAACTGCTTTCTGCATTTTGCTAACTTAATTTTGTGGCGATACTTTCTAGTTCATCTGTTCCTATACCTCAAGGCAGGTGTTGGCAACAAAGGATAAAAATCAAGAAGTGGAGACCTAGCAGTACTTCCATGAATATTATTGGGATAGCGAGTTGTGTAACAGTGGTCCATGTGAACACTTTTGCCTCAAAGAATACCATTTAACTGCAACCATCTCCGTAAGGTCAGATTCAGGAGAATAATCCCATTGGACTAAAGCAGCATCAGTTGGCTTAAAGCCTACTGTTTCGGTTGAAATGCGTTATGAGTTATGGTGTTAGTAAGATGTATAGAAAAGAATATTCCCCAAATGCTGTGAACAGACCAGAATGTACTGTCTAACTACTGCAATGATCTTCTGAATGACGGACCCTGTCATTTTGCCCAAGCTCACACCTGCCATCATTGTTCACAAGTGAGGTAAGTATGCAATTGTGTGTCATACGCATAATGAGAAGCTTCTCGGTTTATGAGTCCACCTGCTGGGTAGCCAACAGAATGTGACTCAGCCTGGTCTGAACGAATGACATGACGACACTAAGTCTGGAAATGCTACTTCTCCAAGTCTAGAGACATATGAAACAACGCTCGAAGGTGGCCTCATATTCAGCAGCATTTGCTGAAGATTAGTGAACTTTCCTCATGATCTTTCCAATTTTGTATCATCCTTTTTCATTAATGGGGGCAGCGGGGAGAGAAGAGAATGCACTAAAAAAAATGCAAGGGATAAGAGTTCAAGGGGGAAGGAAGGCTTGAGGCGGATTGTGTGTACCAATCTGCAAGTGCCCTTTGATTCTTCAAAGGTGACATGTCTTGTGGAACTCTGATGACTAAAAATAGCAGTTTGGTAAAGGATGCTTTATGGGTGACTTTTCACATTCTCAGACTAAAGATGAACGTTCTTAAACGTTTGTTGGGCTCTGTTTCACATATTGACTGAGTTTGCACGACATGACAACCCACCGTGGGTAACAAGCCATGGTGGGTTGTCGTGTTATGAGAACCATGACCACTTCCCGCATGGTGGCTTGTTAGAGGACAACAAGCCACCCTGACAATCCGTGGCTTGATAGGGTTGTGGGACCCAGGCCACAATGGGTTGTTGTGTCATCCAGACCCAGGCTTCTCACCCCATCATGGGTCCAGGGAAGTGGCTAGCGAGCCGCTCAGCAAGAGCAGCAAAAACCCCTTGTCACTCTTGCCGAGCTCACCCGGGCCACCACCAGTGACAGCCTCCCCATCAAGCGGCACAGTGGAGCCGCTATCGGCATCCTCCTTGCCAACCACGAGCCCATTTTTGCTCACCGCAGCTTCCCCCCCTTTTTTTTGAGGATTGCTTTTCACGATCTCAGAGTTAACAGCCAGTGACAGCCCCTCCAATGTGCCCTAGCGGCACATTGGAGGGTCTGCCTGCCTGTCACTGGTTAGCCACTTTTTTAAAAAATGCGCTCAGCCACTTTTTTTTAAATGTGCTCCCAATGTGCGCAAATATTTTCATAAATTCTTTTTAAAAAATTAGTCAGACTTTTGCAAATGCGGAGGTGTGCACTTCCACAGGTCTGAAAAGGGAAGCCTCACCTGGGTAATGTCCTGGGGTGATCAAGACTGATTTTTCATGGATTTTATAGAGTTGGAAGGAGCCTACAAGGCCATTGAGTCCAACCCCCTGCTCAATGCAGGAGACTAGAGGACGGGTCTCCCATCCAAGTAACAACCAGGCCTGACCCTGCTTAGGTTTCCACGCTCAGACAAGCTGAACCAGCGTAAGCCACAGGCCTGTTCTTTGATCTTTGCTAACAAAAGGGTGTGACCAGTAGATCACTACGCTCAACATCTGGGGCCCTCCTCCGATTGCCACCTCCCAGGGAGGCTTGGTTGGTGGCAACGAGGAGGGCCTTCTAGTAGTGGCCCCCCAATTTTGGAATAAACTCCCCATTGAGGCCCGCCTGGCACCAACTTTACTGTCATTTCGGCACCAGGTTAAGACTTCCCTCTATGCCAAGGCATTTAATATTTAACAGCCCACAAGGGGGCGGGGGGTTATGTCAGCTGCAGGCTTAGTTTATTAACTTGTTCAGTATTTGTCATTTTGAACTGGGTTTTTAAATTTGGTTTTAAACTTTTGTAATGACATTGTATGTTTTTGTTATTTGTATTTTATGAGTATTATTGTTTTATGAATTGTTGTAAACCGCCTAGAGAGCTTCAGCTATGGGGCGGTATAGAAATAAAATAAAATAATAAAATAATAATAATAAAAAATAATTTGCAGCAAGATCCTCTATTTTTTAAATTATTTTTTTGGCTGGACCTGACTCTTCTGTGTCCTGCATCTTTCCCACCTTTTCCCAAGGCTCTAGGTGCTCAGGAAGATGTAAACGTGCAAGCCACCCCTTTTACGGGAGCAGGAGCTCATGCTTCTTTTTAAAATGGGGTTTTCGGCAGGGCTAAGGTGGGGGGGTTTGACAGGGACATACATATACATATGTCTATGTCCCTATCACAAAACTCTGGATATCCCTGTCAAAAACCCTATTTTAAAAGGAAGCCTGTGTCTTGACAGCTAGCTGTCAAAACTCCATGCTTCTGTAAAAGGGAGTGGGGACAACCCACAGTGAGCCCGTGGGGGAGGGAAGGAGTGGGGACAACTCACAGTGAGCCCAATCGTCTGTCAACTACTGCACTGTGGGCTGTTTCATGAACAATCCACCCTGTGTAGCTTATTTGCAGGGTGGATAGTCGTGACGTGCGAACCCGCCCATTTCCTCCAAAGTCCAGCACAGTATCAAATTCTCACGCATGTCCTTGAAGAAGATATCACAATATGTTAGGCTCGACAACTCAAAAATTAAGTGTAGTTTGTGCGCTCCTTTCATGGTCAATGCTAAACCTAAGCCACTGGAACAGTGGATTTCAAACTGCACTAGTGAACTATGGAGTGTGCCGTGGGAGCTAATCAGGAATTCCTCAATCAGAACTACAGTAGCAGGGAAGCCTTCATGAAAGACAGGTTGCCAACCACTACTCTTGATTGTCCACGCGTGATGCAGTCACATTGCAGGAAGTGTTGGATGCGTTAATAGTGAGACCTGATAGGCCCCGAGCCAATGCCATCTGTGAACTGAGTGTGCACCTAGAGCAACCACAGGGTTTCCATGACAGAAATGCAGGGATACCTTGGGAGACAAACCAATGTGGGAACATTTAAAACCACTGCATTACAGTAAACCTCCGTGACTAGGCTGATCCCATAGGGATAACAAGAACCTGCAATTTATTTCAGATTTTGGGGTTCACAGCGCTGCACGATAGTACATGGATGCCTGGCTGCTCTATTTTGACAACATAGCACAATTCTCCTGCTCTAATTTTGATCCACCCAGACTGAACTTATAGAGATGTGCTACATGCCTTGCTGCAGGGATCTCATGTTTGTTCATAGTGAGATATTTAGCCTTGATGCCTGAAGACATTTAATACCTGCTTCCCTATGACATACAAATAACTGCCATCTTGGCTATCTGGACCGTTATTGGCATATATTAACATGCACATCCAAATTTAATTTAAAATAGTCAATAATAATTGAGCCTGATCTGAAATGCATTTAAGAAAACAACGACTTACATGAAGTCAATGAGATTTTTCCCTTCAGAGAAGCTAGGCTTGAACCCTTTGACATTTAAGACCCCATCAACTGCTTTCTCAAGCTACAGCAAAGTTGCTGGCTGTTTCTTAACTGAGTCACTGGAGATGAACATATATCAAATCAAATGAAACACCTGTTAGGGTGTTAGAAAAGAATTAGGACATGTGCCCAGGAAATTAAACACTGATCCAATTAAGCACACCCAGGAAATTATGTGCGGGGGTGTCCATACGCTGTGCTTCCTAGGAAAATCAGCATCCAGGTTCCTTGCTTCTCACTCTGCCAGGAACAGTGCTTGGCAACAGGGTCAGAAGAACCATTTTGTTCAGCCCGTAAAATGTGGGACAGTTCAGTACCAACACCACTCTAAGGTATGCGGACTACTGGCACTCCTGCCATTTGGGTCCTATAGTCCAGCAAAGTCCAAATACCACACAGGGCAACTCTACAAAATCAGTGGTGCAAACATGCCCTAATACCTTTTTCCACACTTAGATCTGACAGCACTAAAGAGAAGAAGTATCATCAGGGCACAACCCTATAAGCATGTTTAGAGAGAAAAAGGTACTACAGCTCTCAGCATTCCACAGCCTCCCATGCTGGCTGGGGAATGCAGGGATTTGTAGAACTTTTTTCTGTCTAAACATGGTTAGGATCGCGCCTTTAAATGACTGTAACAGTATGCTGCCACCACTTCCATCAGCAAGAGAGGCTCAGTACTGGATCCTCACTTATGACACAGCTAGACTCCCCCTTCTGATATTACAGTACTAAAAAATCCCATGCTCTCCTAGTAAACTTTATACACTTTCGGACACATCAAGGTATCATATGCTTTAGGAAACATATCTCAACATCATTCCTGTTTGCTAAAATACTCTCCAACTTCAATATGCTCACAGTTCTTCCAAGCCTCCCTCTATTTGGCAAAAAGGTTAATAGCTCTCTTTATAATTTCATTATACTTTGCATATTACTTACTTATTGTATTGTAGCTTTATTATTATAGATTTCATGCTACTTTTAGTCCACAAGTGATTATACCACAATAAATCTGTTATTCTTTAATGATGCCACAAGTCTTTATTTTCTTGCAACAGACTAACACAGCTATCCCTCTGGAATGTATATTTTCATTCTTTAGAGAAGTTTGCAGTTCATCATATTTCATGGTATTTTGTCTTGCCTGTTTCTCATTTTCGTTAATGAAAACCTCATCCCATAATAAACCTACTGCTGTGGCTTTGGATGTGCAATCTGATCCCCCTGTGTCATGTGATCCCACACCAGTGTGGCGTAGTGGTGAGAGTGTTGGACTGGGACTCAGGAGATCCGGGTTCTAGTCCCCGCTCTGCCGTGAAACTCACTGGATGACTTTGGGCCAGTCACTGCCTCCCAGCCTAACCTACCTCACAGGGTTGTTGTGAGGATAAAATGGAGAGGAGGAGGAGGATTATGTAAGCCGCCTTGAGTTCCTTGCAGGAAAAATGCGGGGTATAAATGTAATAAATAAATAAATAAATAAACAAACCCCCCATTAGTCTATACCAGGGGTGTTGGACTACAAGACAACTCCCATAATGGCTTACCATTGACCATGCTGGCTGGGGCTTCGCAAAGTTGAGGTCCAAAACATCTGGAGGGCCAAATGGATGAGGTCTAAATGGATGGGGCATGGAAAAATGGTGTTGGCTTGGGTGCTTCAGCCCATGGTAAAAAGACACACAAACCCCTACCTGACACAATATATCATTGGGAGGTGGGTGGGTATTGCATCCTTCATTTCTAGTTTAATTTCCAGCCACCTTGAGTGCCATTTTCTTGGTGGGGTACAAATCAAATCAATAATTTAATCAATAAATGTAAAAATGCTGAACTGAATAATGCCTGAATAATGCCGGGCTTGATTTTTCTTTATTGAGAGGACGGTTCAGGGCTCAAGCTTATGTGGATATTATGTACCTTAAGGTGCAATCCTATGTATGTTTAGGCTACTCTTACAACTCCCAGCATTCACAAGCCAGCATGGCTGTAGGGCTTTTTTCTGTCTAAACATGCATAGGATAGTACCCTTTATACCCCAAATCAGAAGTATAAAGGCCCAGTGTATTTACTCGTAGATGGGGAGAAAACATTCTGCACATACTCAGAGCCAGAGGCATTATTTATTTATTTATTTATTTCCCGCCTTTTTTCCTGCAAGGAACCCAAGGCGGCTTACATAATCCTCCTCCTCCTCTCCCTTTTATCCTCACAACAACCCTGT
Source organism: Shinisaurus crocodilurus (assembly GCA_021292165.1). NCBI lineage: Eukaryota > Metazoa > Chordata > Lepidosauria > Squamata > Shinisauridae > Shinisaurus > Shinisaurus crocodilurus. Next base: position 224,283,308 of record CM037877.1, read on the forward strand.
GAGGTAGGTTAGGCTGGGAGGCAGTGACTGGCCCAAAGTCACCCAGTGAGTTTCATGGCCGAGCGGGGACTAGAACCCGGATCTCCGGAGTCCCACAAAACAAAGCAGTTAACCCCTGGCAGCCTGGCAGGCCTTACTAAAGCCTGGCTCACGTTAAGGCCAGTTTTGGTGACAGATAGATCGCTCCGTTTACTGAGCAATGGAGAGGAAACTGCCCGAGAGCTGGTCCCGCGGTGTCCCACAGACCGCAGGGACTCCCGAGGAGGTGCTGAATTTGCAGCTCGCAGCTGCTGGACGGCTATTCCTGGCTCCCTCACCCGCCCAGACAGGTGGGCCATCGCAGAGAGGAGGGGGCAGACCGGAGGGTGACCCAGAAACCTATAAACCCCCTCCCCTTTCCCGCGGAGAACAGAAGGAAGGAACCCCGGCCGAACCGAGCAGAGGGAAAGGGCGGCCCCGGGCCACTCAGCGGCAGCGTTTCCATTCGTGGGAATCTGGACCCAGTGGAGACCCTCGCAACACACGACGACGCCCACCACCCCGGTGCAGTGCAGAGAGCCGAGTCCCTAAACTCGACCGATGTCCGACCAAGAGGCGGCGCCGGCGGCGCCACCGGCCGCCCCGTCTGAAGCCCAACCGGCTCCAGCAGAACCTGCTCCCGCTCCCAAACCGGACGTAGCCGCGCCGGAGCTGGCCCCGTCTGCCCCGGCGACAGAGAGAGCCCAGCCCGCAGTTCCAGCTTCGAAGAAGAAGCCCAAAGAAGGTGAGGGCGGCGGGCAGGAGGTGGAGGGAGGGAGCGAGGGAACGCAACCCCCCCCCCCGGGCGCGCGCCTTTCCCTCTGAGCGCGGTGGCACGTGGAGAAAGTGGCGCGGGCAGGCGGGCCGGCCGGCCGGGGAGGCCCTTTCCCCGCCCGACGGTTCGATAAGGGGTTCTCAATCTCACCCGTGACTCTCAAAGCGCTTGGAGCCTCCCTCAAACGGGCTGCAGACGGTTGCTTAAAGGGAGCGGAGCGTGGTTTGAGTGAAGCGTTGGTCTGTGCAGTGTTGCGACGCCCATTTCCTTTTTGCCCCGTTGTTGCCTCTGGTCAAAAACGTGTTATGTGGTTTTGTAAGAGAGCCTTTTAGCATGGTGCTTAGGCTCAATCCACTTTCGCCCATGATAAGAGGCGTGGAAACAGCAGCGCGCGCGCGCGCACACACACACACACACACACACCCATACCCATACCCATACATCTCTGGGGAAAACACACGCACAATTGTCAGTCTTCAGCCGCAGGTATTGGTGCCCGTGACTGTCCCGGGACTATACCACCGGATCATCTTACAGGGTCAAGGCAGGCCCAAGGCATTTTGCTGCCTGAGGAAAAGGATGAGATTGCTCCCCACCCCCAATTCCATCTATAGAAGCTGACCAAATGGGCAGTTGAATCTTATTTCCACACTGGTAGCAGGACCAAGGCCTCCACTGCCTGAAGGCAGCTTAGGGGGCAGAGGGCAGGCCACGTGGCACATCCAGATCTATCCTACACCACATCACTGCTCACCACCAATTTACCGCATCCATGGCCTGAGGTGGCTGCCTTACTCTGCCTAATGGTATGTGGTAAAATATGATTTCTACGGTATATAATCACATAACTTGCAACAAATATTTCCTATGCTTTTACTTGTATTAAATCCTATGCTACTTTGTCTGTAGAAAGTTCTATCTCACATAATGCTGATACAAAGGGGCCTCTTGATTTCTTGTGAACTGTTAAAGTAAACCAGTTTCTAACAGTTAATTGGTATTGAGATAAGGAGAAGTTACTTCAAAGATGCCTTTCACTCCCTAAAAACTCCTCAGTATACACAGGTCAGTTAACTGTTATTTACTGCTTGAAAGAGAGACCAGGTATTGTAAAAACATCATTATGTCACAGTAGAAAGAAAGAATGAGCTCACCTTGTAGAATTTGTTAACACGCAAGCGCGAAAGTAAGGCGCTTGTAAAAAGAGTATAAGAATGCTTGTATTTCTAATGGTGAATTTGTCTCACTCTGCTTTGGAGTGGAACCATACAGCGCTGTATTTGAATAAAGGAATTCTTTTTACCCGCTCTGGTTGATTTATTGGGCCATAAGTCAGCTGGAAAACGAACCAAGGAAGTGGCTTAACTTCCTTACCACAATTTGGCGACTCGGCCGGGACCTCCAGCCCAGAGTTTTGGACATTCTTCCTCCATGACAAATTACCCAGCCGGCAATTGGTGAGTTCACCTCAAGGGTTTTTTTTGTAAGGGAGGAGATTGGTCCGGGATTCTGCTAAGGACGGTCTAAAAAGGGTACGGTAAACTGAATTCCGGTCTGGTAAGGCGCCTAGGAGGTGGACTGACAGAGTTCAGTCACTAGGGGGAACCAGGAACTTCTGTGTGAATCCAAGCAGTGGGCAGGGTGACAGGAGTAAGGTTCCCAAACTGGAGAACAACAGGTTTTTCAAGAGGGACGCCTCTTGTCAAACAGTTCTCCTAGGATATGGGCAAAATTGAACTGAAATACCTCCTTTTCATTTTTCTTTGGGTTTTGGTTATTGCATTGTGTTATTGATATTGTGTTATTATTATTGCATTGTGTTATTGATATTGAAAGGTATAGGATTTAGAAAAAAGGGAAACCTTCAAAGAGGGGTGGCATACATGTGCATGTGAAAATGTCAATGTGCGTGTGTCATTAGAACCATGAACTGTTTGGTTTCCGAACAGGCAGGGAAAGTAAGCATGTGTGCGTATGTATGTATGTCATTAGAACCATGAACTGATTCGGTTTCCGAACAGGCAGGGAAAGTAAGCATGGGTGTGTGTGCGCGCATTATTAGATTTATGAGCTGTTACTAATACAGACAGCCCCACATCTCTCTCTCCTCCATTTATTAGAATTTATGAGCTGATGGAATAAGGGCTGGTCCTAGGCCACAAGCTGAATACCGCCCTTCCACCAGACAGGGTCTCCCTCCCCCTTTCCAAATCTCCCTGCTGAAGAATGTATATAAGTCACTGGGACTAAATCAGGTCAAGACGCCCTGATCTCTGTTTGCGAGGGGTAAAACCCAATGACCGGCAGAGCTTCAAAAGCAAGTGGGCCTGATTGAACCCCCTCCCATGATCCAGTGACGTGTGAGTGTTGTGTGTTTGTGTGTGGACTGAACAAAAAGCACTACACACACACCAGAGTGAGGAGATCATAAAGGAAGCATTCTGTGCCACAATACATCATGGGTGGGAATCAAAGTGTTCCAAAAGGGGCACCTTTAGCAATAGTGCTCCAAGAATTTGCCTCTTTACCTAGAAGTAAGACTTTGTCAAAAACACGGTTGCAAACTCTTTGTACTGAGGAATGGCCATGCATAGGGGGAAGTACTTGGCCCAAGAATGGGTCCTGGGAAAAACAGATCCTAAGGGACCTTCGGGTAGCCCTAGAGGACAAATTCCCAGGACAATTGGATTATTGGTATGCTTGGACAGAGGTAGGATATCGGAAGGGCTACCTCAAGCCTTCCGAGGTAGAACCTACTGCACCTCCTGCAAATAAACCCCCCGCCCTACTCGTCAAGTTGGTCTGTATCCACTCTTGACCAACATGACACCAGTATATTCCTCCAGTGGCAGCAGTTGCACCGCAACTAGGAGGGGAGGGGCAGGTGATACAGGCTGGGCGGGAGGCAGTCCCTGGCCGCACAGAACTCAGGCAGACGTATCAATACGTCCCTCTGAGTACACAAGAAATCCTCCTGTGGCAATCCTCAACCCCAGGATTGACAGAGGACCCAGACCATTTCGTACAGTGTATAAAGAACCATTTTTTGCTCACATAAGCCTTTAGTAATATCTGTTTGTAGAACATTCAAAAAGGGGTGTGTAGGTGTGCTGAATCTCTAAAGTAAGCAAAGATTGGGGGGATTGTTGCTTTTGGTCATGCAATTGAGAGCTTGCTTTCTCTCATATGGCAAAAGCAACTAGAGAGGTGGAAAGATTTTTAAGATAGCAGCCACAAATTGCAAAAATTTTAAGGTGGAAAAAAAGGTTGAAAAAGAGGTTTCACCTCAAAAACAAAAACAAAACTCTCAAGTAGCTGCGGGATTTCCTGGAAGGCGGGAATTGGCCAATCACGCTCCCAGGGAATCAGCAGCTAACCACTTAAACGAAAAACATACTAAGGTGTTTTTAAGAACTGTCATTGAGAGAGTTTGAGTATTAAAAATGCAGGTTTTCTGAGCATAAGCAAAGTGTTAGTGCCTTTTGAGAACTGAACTGTGTTAGCTTTAAAAGGTCAGAAAGAGTCTGCCCCTGATCAAGGCGGGCTTTTTCTCAAAGACTACAGCTGGTGCAAGATAAGCTCAAAAAGAAATTGTTAACTATTTTCCACAGAAGGAAAAAAAAACACACACACACACACACACACATTTGGCAGAAGATTCAAAAGCTTCACCCACGTGTGGAGCCAAAAAGTTTTTGGAAAAAGGAAAAAAGATGATTATTTTAAAAGCATATGGACTGTCCCCTCTGCCCCCAAGGGAGGCAGACAGGGGCCGTAGACAGAGAAATGCCAAGTAGAAAATTTTAAGAAGATGTGGAAAGAGAGAGAGTTCCTTACTGCCTCAGGACAGAAAGTGGCAAATGGGCCAGAAATTTTAATGCTTTTAAACAATATACATGCCCCGAGGAAGTTGGCAATCGTGCATTGCAAACCACACACAAATAAAAAAGATCCTGTAAGCATAGGGAATGATCTGGCAGATAGGGCAGCGAAAGTGGGGGGGAGGAGCCCCCCTCTTTGCTATGCTGCAAGCAGCAGAAAATAGCGCCTCTCTGCCAGACGCCGTATCAAATTGGCAGCAAAACGCTCCTGCTGAGGAGAAAAGGCTCTAGGAACAAGTAGGTGCAAGAAAAATACAAGGACTTTGGACTTTACCAGATGGGAGGCTAGTTCTACCGCGTGTTGGCCTTCGGATTGTAGCCTTAGAGGAACATCAAAAGGGGCACCAAGGGATAAGCGGGCTGGCGGCAGCAATAAACAAAGTGTGGTTTGCTCCTGGAGTACATCAAGTGTCAAAAGCCATTACTGCCGCTTGTCCTGTTTGTGCAAAGTTAAATGCTAAGGCAGCTGCTCCTGGGCCAGAAGGGGGAAGACCCTGGGTTCAACTCCCTTTTAAAGCCCTACAGATTAACTTTGCTCACATGCCAAAATGCCAAGGATTTCAAAATTTGCTTGTTTTAGTGGATCAACTATCTGGATGGGTGGAAGCTTTTCCTTGTCGAAAGGCCACTGCAATGGAAGTGGGAAAACATTTGCTCAGAGACATTGTGCCAAGATTTGGGATCCCCTCCCATTTGGAATCCGACAGGGGCCCCCACTTTATTGGAACTATTATACAATATGTGGCAAAGACCATGGGCATAGAGTGGAAGCTACATGTTCCATACCATCCTCAGTCATCAGGCCAAGTAGAGAGAATGAATGGAATACTGAAGCAAAAGATTGTTAAACTGTGTAAGAACGCAGGACTCACCTGGATCCAGGCCCTTCCTTTAGCTCTCCTGGCAGTCCGAACAAGTCCCAACCGCAGGTTCAAGTTGTCACCTTATGAACTCCTTTTTAGGAGGCCTCCCCCAGTTGGGCGAGGCGCAGTTGTTCCACATGTTTCACTCCTAGAAGGTGATGAAGCCCTTCGGGCTTACATTATAGAACTCCAACATCAGTTTAACAGGTTAAGACGTCATGTTGGAAACTCACAGACTTTGCCTTTAGATGTTTTCGCCCACAGGTTCAGAGCTGGAGATTGGGTCTACGTGCGGAAGTGGACAGCAAAACCCCTTGAAGGACTTTGGGAAGGGCCATATCTCGTCCTACTCGTAAGCCAGACAGCCTTGAAAATCGAGGAGAAAAATACCGTGGATCCACTACACCCATTGTGCCAGAGCTGCGCCTCCGGAATCTAGCCCCCCCAATCTGGAGGAAGGGGGGCCAGAAGTAGACTGCTCGCAGAGGACAACGAGGGAGTACAGCCAGGGTTACCCAAAAAGTAACCCCAGAAGCAGATGACATCACCAGGAGCACAGCCAGGGTTACTGACCAGGAAAAGGTAACCCCAGAAGCAGACGATAGCAGGCAACTTCCAGGGAGCTCCGCCTAAACCTCTGAGATTCCAGGAGTGGACAATTCCAACCAACAGACTGGGTGGACTGTGTCTCACTTGGACAGCCTCAAGCTCAAACTGTCACGAGGAAAATGATTTTTCCAGTTGCCCTAATATTCTCCCTTTGGATTTACACCTTTGCAGGAGGAGGACACCCCTACCTAGGGGTAGTGCGGAGTATTGCAACCAATTTCAACTTGTCGAACTGCTGGGTGTGCCAACACCTAACTCCTCAAGCAAGGGCTGAAATTTGGGCCCACCCAGTGGATACAAAGACTTGGTTAAAGTTAAACACCACCACATGGGAACCAGATCGTCTCTGGTATAAGGATCCCAGAACCCATGGTTGGGAGGGGGTAAAACTTCCAGCCTCTAAGCCAGGGTCCCCATGGTACACAATCACTCGACTGGTGGGAAATTTTTCAATCTGCTTTGAAAGGATAAATGGCACAGGCCCAATTCTGGGGTGGGTCCCTCTTCAGCACTGTAACTTAACCATACAGACTGACTGGAACAGTCAAACTATCCAGCCTTACAATGGGAAAACTGAACTCCACATCACTTCCACTGATCAGTCCCCCAACCTCCTAGGTTATAGGTTCCCTGGGACAGATGGAGGGTATAATGGGACAAATTTTGAAGTAAAGGAAACCTGGACTAACTTCACAGTGGGAGGAGAAGTTTTCTGGATAGGTAAGAAACAAGGTCTCCTAACTAAAAACTTGTCTTTAAGTCACTCTCTACCTTGTAGTGAGTGCAGGTGTAATGAGCCTCCATTGCTATGGCAACTGACCAAGCAATGGTATTGTTCTCAGGCCGTACCACACCGACCTTTTAAGACCAGTTTTGATGCTATACACCAAGTTCAGTGGTCACAAAGATTTCATGGTCATGATTCAAAATGTCTAGGCACCTGGTTTTCCGTTGCCACTGACAAAGTGGCCGATTGGGACGGAAACCAATGGTGGCTGGAAGACAGCAACTTGAATTTGGCACTAACTGGAGGGGGGACATATTTTTTGTGTAGAAATAAAGCATACAAAGGCTTGCCTCCTTCATGGGTTGGGCGATGTGGGCTAGTGTACTTAGCACCAGACATTGACACTCGGCCAAGCATAAATGCTTCTGAAGTACTGAATCTGGGCTCTTTCATCCATCGCATCATACCTACACACACAAAGCGTAGTGCCAACCCTCTAAGTTACTCCTTTGGGCCAGTAGGTGATTTCTTTCACTCTACCTTCCGATATTTGCTCCCTTGGTTTGGTACATATGAAATGGAAGCAGCTATCCGGAACATCTCAGCAGAACTGGAGATGGCCTTTAATGCCACAAATAAAGCCCTCCAGGATTTACAGCAGGAAATAGATGAGGTGGCTGCAGTAACACTACAAAATCGTCGTGCCTTAGACCTATTGACAGGTGCCTTGGGAGGAACATGTGCCATGTTGGGTGAGACATGTTGTTTTTATGTAAATCAATCAGGACAGGTAGCACGAGAAGTGCAAAAAGTGAAGGAAGCTGTGCAAGTTTTCCATTCAGTCAACCACCCAGAACGTGTAAACCTCCAGAGTTTGTTAGTCTCTTGGCTAGGAAATCTGCCCTGGTTATGGAAAGGTCTGTTAGTTTTAGGATTATGTGTACTCTGTATTATTTTTCTTTGTTGTTGTATTCAATGTATTCCAGGGCTTCTCCAAATGATTCGTCCTGTACGACCACAAATGTATATGCAAATACCTCTAGAAGAAGCTTCAGTTCGTATTGCTCTAGAGAAGCTAGTTAATTAGAAATGATCCTCAGTGTGTATTTATCCACTAGGATCAAAGAGGGGAATGTGGTAAAATATGATTTCTACGGTATATAATCACATAACTTGCAACAAATATTTCCTATGCTTTTACTTGTATTAAATCCTATGCTACTTTGTCTGTAGAAAGTTCTATCTCACATAATGCTGATACAAAGGGGCCTCTTGATTTCTTGTGAACTGTTAAAGTAAACCAGTTTCTAACAGTTAATTGGTATTGAGATAAGGAGAAGTTACTTCAAAGATGCCTTTCACTCCCTAAAGACTCCTCAGTATACACAGGTCAGTTAACTGTTATTTACTGCTTGAAAGAGAAACCAGGTATTGTAAAAACATCATTATGTCACAGTAGAAAAAAAGAATGAGCTCGCCTTGTAGAATTTGTTAACACGCAAGCGCGAAAGTAAGGCGCTTGTAAAAAGAGTATAAGAATGCTTGTATTTCTAATGGTGAATTTGTCTCACTCTGCTTTGGAGTGGAACCATACAGCGCTGTATTTGAATAAAAGAATTCTTTTTACCCGCTCTGGTTGATTTATTGGGCCATAAGTCAGCTGGAAAACGAACCAAGGAAGTGGCTTAACTTCCTTACCACAGGTAGAGCCATCCCTGTACAGGTTTCAAAGGATTACTGCTGAGGTGGTGTTTGTGAAGTTCTTTGTGTACCTAGGGAAAATGCTATAGCCCAGATGAAGTACTCAAATAGTTAAGATGAAGTGCTCTCATGCTAGTCACATCCCAGATGTTGGTGTGCCCCTCTCGCTATTACCCCCCCCCGCATGTTTAGTTGAATGTGTGAAAGGGCCCCCTACGTGTGTTCCCAGTCACATGAGGTTCCCAGTCACATGTGTATGTGTGCACATAGGCCTCCTTCCATGCGCTCAACTGAATGTGTGGGCACATTGGGACACATGGTCAGATGGGCACACCAGCATTGGTGCATGGCGAACTGACGCAACCCCATTCCCTGCTCACACGTTTACTAAACATGTGAGTGCTTTGTCTGACCTGGAAATTTGCATAGCTATCATGCAACAGCTAAAACATGGTTGGGAGTCGGGACATGCATTGTCTGGCCATGCCCTTATTCTAGGAGGAGAGTACTGTGGGTTGGTACAGCATAGGAAGGATTGTACTGGAAGGGATGGAAAATGCCTTATTAATGCCTTTGTATTTGTGGTGGCAGGAACTCCTGGTGCTCCGCTGAATCTGACGCTGGATGATGTGAACGACAACTCTGTGACTCTAACATGGGATGCACCAGAGAATGTGGGCCCCTCTGGCCTGGATGGATATGTGGTTGAGCACTGCAATGATGGAAGTAGGCTTGGGCTTTACTCTCTTATAAGCATGAAGAGCTGCATACGTTGATGTGGAAAATAGCATAGCATGGATTGCTTCTTACCTCTGTTGACATATCTGCAACCACAATCTGGTGGGGAGGGAAGCCAGATGGTTTTCATGCAGTGTTCATTGCAAGGCTGCTAATCAGGTGTGCAGGGACGTTCACATGCCTACTATTGTTAGCATGTAATCTTTGCACCTGATGAGCAGTTTACATACTTACTATTGTTGCTTTGTAATGGATACACTCTGAGCTCAAGTTGAGGAAGGCTTACAATGCCAGACATAGCAAGTCATAGGGCTGTAAGCTCTAGAGAACTTTGATGTGAGTCTTCTTTTTTTAGGAGCTCTGAGGTGGGGAGATATTCCACAGGTGTAGCTTCTCCAATTCAAAGGTTGCAGACAGTGGTTCCATCCAACTGTAGAGCAAAAGAACTTGCATGCTGGGGCAGGAAACATTGCACATGTCTGCTGTAGAATTATTCAAAGGGGGAAGCTACAGTACTTCCCAGCTAGCAAATGACAAACTTGGCCAGCATTCTCAATGCATGGCCATACTGGCTGGGGGATGATGGGAATTGTAGTCCAACACAATTGGAGGGCACCAGGTTGGAGAAAGCTGATCTTGGCATTCAGACTCATATATAACAACAGTGGAGGCATCTTTCGAAATTGGTAAGTGGCGAGGAATGGTTCTTACTCCCCTCTGTCTAGAATTTTGGCAGCTTGAATCCATTGTGTAGCAGTTACGGAAGCTACCAAAGATGTCCCTCCTGACCAATACTTCCCTGGGCATAGAAGGTTATAGAAGTCACTGTAGAGCAATATTATTGTGAAAAAGGGTTACAGAGTCTACTCTATGAAATCTACAGTAATACCTTGGATTGCAAGTAACTTGGTTTGAGAGCGTTTTGCAAGACAAGCAAATTTTTAATTTATTTTTATTTTTTTTACTTGATATACAAGTGACGTCTTGCAATACAAGTACTGTAGTACGGCTTAAATTAAAAATCTCTGTACAAATTTTTTTGGGGGGATTTCGTTTTGATATAAGAGTGTTTTGGATTACAAGCATGTTTCCGGAACGAATTATGCTCTCAATCCAAGGCATGACTGTGCTTTTTAAAACCTGGAAACATTAGGAACTGAGAGATTATATTTGTGAGCAATTTGATTTATAGACCAGTGATGGATTGATCATGTCATAGCCTGAATGGGTGGTGGTGGTTTTGTTGTTTTGGGTTGTTATTTTTAACAAGATTTGTCTTACACATTAAATATACTATGATGATAATGGATGAGACCTGCTAAATTCCTCCGTCATTGGTGACATCCCTATTGATTGCTATGAACAATTTATGTTACCCATTTTCATTTTGAAAAGCTGATGAGTTCAAGTATGTTGGTTAGTTGGGATGTCTGCTGAACTACAGCTGGATGAATAACTTCTCATAAATAAATTATTTTGAGTTTAGCTCTTTTTCTTGCTTGCAGATTTCTTTCTGTATTCCAAATTGTTTGTTGAATATTTAATATCAGACAGTTTCAGCTTGCACGAATGAATTCTCACGTATTTATCATTCCATAGCTGTATAGCATTTCTATCTTTGATTTGTGATTAGAAGCTGCTGACCTTGAGCCAAGAAACACTTGCTGTCAGCATGGCACAAATGTTCACAAAAGGTGGTCTGGGCATGATTGTAGCAGAAACATGTCCAGATATTGATAAAATAATGTTCAACCCCAATATAAAGAATGTAAGTATGAAGCTATACGTGGCCTTTGGATTGTATCCAATGTTAGTCTAACTTAAGTCCCATTCATTTCAGTGGGTCCACTCTAAGTAGGACTAACATTAGATACAACCCATGGAAGGCGAGAATGGACATCCAGCAACCTCAAATCTGGTTAGAAGTAGACATGTAAGTTAGCAAGGCATGGCTTGTAATAAAATTGTTTTGAAAAGCCAAATCTATGCTTACTTGGAAATATTCACAAGAATGTTGTGTTCAATGGGGTTAATCTGAAGCTAAGTGTGCTTTGGGCTACAGTCTTCATCTCTCGTTCCAAAGAAAGAACTGAGTGGACTCTCTAGAGCAGCCTTCCCTAACCCAGTGCCCTCAGATGTGTTGGACCACAACTCCCATCACCCACGGCTAGCATGACCAATGGGATGCTGGGAGTAGTGGTCCAACACATCCGTTCAAGACAGATACGCTTTAAAGTTTCAGTCCTCATTGTCCACTGAATTGGTTTTTACAATGGTTCTTTCCTAAGGAGTTGTTTGCTTCTAATGCTTTGCCTTATCTATCATATATTTTTGTTCTAGCTACAGACTGGGTGGCTGCCAACAACAAGCCCTTCCTTTCCACACGTTACGTTATCCGCAATCTAACATCTGGAGATAAACTTCACATTCGTGTGAAAACTGTGAAAGGTGATGGAATTAGCGACCCAGCAGTTCTGGACCAACCAGTCCTCATCAGAGAGATTCTTGGTATGTCTCTTCAGTGCATTTAGTGTAACGGAAGGCTGATTATTCAGAGAACATGGTTTAACCATCAGGGTAGCAGGGGCAATCTTAATACAATTCCTCAAACTCCACTGAAACAACAATCATAAATGGCCAAGCTATATGTTACTGGGAGTTTTCTGATTGATCTCCTGATGGGATTTTTCAAAATTGAAATGTAGCTGCAATTTTTGGGGGGAGCGGGGGGGGGATGGACGGACAGTAGTGTAGGGTGAAGGGGGGTGTCACAATGTTCCCAATCAAAATCCTCCCAAAGCTGCTATTTTTTCCCTATGTAGCTCTACATGGGCCATGATATTGATCAGGAAAATGGCATGGGGTGAAAGGGTTAAACAGCCCCTCTACCCCTGCCACTGCTCCCCACAAATTAGCAGTTCTCTATGGCTGCATTTCATTTAAAAAAAGTTGGGGGAGATCTATCGCAGATCACTTGCATAAAATGGATTATTATTTATTAGCAATATTTATATATTTCTGTAGTTTCACTATTATACATATTGTTGGGTCTGTGACCGCATGATAAAGATTGATTGACTATTATACATAAGCGAATCTGACCCACTTTATGGTTTTCAGTGATTTCAGGAACTCCATAGAACTGACTCTGGCCTACAGTAGTACCCTTTTGGTACCCTTCACTACCCTTGGTACCCTTCAGTAGTACTACTGAAGAGTAGTAGTACTCTTCAGTACAGCTAAAACCTGCTTGTGTTTGATGTTGTGAATTGTAGGTGGTTGCACTGAGGTGTGCAATGGAGAATTAATTTAGTTGACTTCTGGTTTTGGCTACATTTCCTTCACACACCTAACCTTTTCTTTATTCTTCCTTCTGTTGTCCCAATTTATTTTCCTTTGTTTTTAATGAACAGCTTTGACATTTGTGCAGTTTGCTCAAATGAAAATGAGCCTGTCATTCCACCATACAGCAATCAAGCCAGCTTGTGGAGAAATGTTTCTATCTTTAAATCGGTGCAGTATAGTAAAAGATGCAATTGATGTTGTGCAAAATCCTTGTCAATAAATAAAACAGTGCAGTTGATGCTCCCTCTGCATTTATATTTGGACAGTGTCATGGATATGTAGGGCCAGTAGAGATCCCAAATGTCAAATATGCATTGGAATGGACCCCAGACATTGCCTATGGCCAATGCCCCGTGGCTCCCTAGATGCACTATTGGGAAATACAATCTTGTTTTATCCAACATGAACACAAACCTGTTCTTCAAAATACAGGAATAACAGTGCAGTCCTATAATGTCTACTCAGAAGTAGGTCCAATTATTTTCAGTGGATCTTACTCCCAGGTAAGTGTGTATAGGACTGCAGCCATAATGAGCTGGCTGATTGTTAGTATTGATGCCTTTGCATGATTTACTTGCTTCATAAAGTTCACTGGAGTATTTTAAAATTCTAAAAAAATTTTTTTTTGAGAAATGTTAAGAGAAGACTTTGATTGCTTCATTGGGGGCATGGCAGCACCCCAGGCTCTTACTTCAGCATTTTAAGGCTACAACTGGAAGTGCTGGATGCCTTGCTGGACAAGGCAGGTTCTTGTTAACCTAGGATGTCCTCTTGAATATAATAACTTGCCCCGATCCTGTCATCATCAGCAGCAGTGTGGATGATAGGAGACCAGACCAAGCTGAAGTCAATGACCAGGTACACTGCATAAGCAAAATAGGTTCCTGAAAAAGGTCCTGTGCAGATACATCCTCGGTGCTTTCACTCACATATATTGCAAGAGCAACGCAATGTGAAAACCCTGGGTGTATTACAGCACTCATTTCCTATGGTATCAGCTGTTGATAACATGGCTGGGTCAACAGAATAACGTGATAATAAGTACATTGCACTTTTAATTCTATCTAGTTTAGCAACAATGGTCAATGATCTGAGTGCTGTAACATGCTTTAGAATGTGTATGTAAATTTCTTCTCTAGGTAGGGAGCAGAAAAAAGCAGCTGTGTAGGAAAGGAAATTTTAACAAGTACAGCTTTTCACACCACTACATGACATGTTGCCCAAATCCTCCCCTCTTTTAATGGCACAGGAGTCATCTCTTCCTTTTTATCTGGTGACTTTACCCCCAGCTGCTTCATTTCAAATTATAGCAAAGGTCTATATGATGTCTCATGTGGTAAGTAAGTATTTTGTGTAGAGTATGAAATACCAAGACCCTGTATAACCTGGACAGAAGGATCATGCTCCAGACTAACCTAATTTCTGTTTCCACTGTGAAGAGGACTTATTTTTAGACAAACCTGTTGATGGAAAAGGATGAATGCTGATGACGAACGTATTTTGTCAGCCAGTCTGTAAGTGGGTTCTCTAATGCAGCATGTAACTGTGCTGTCTACCAGCAAGGACTGTGGCGGTGTTTACAGAAGAACTATGTTCCATTACTTGTGCATAGGCCTGTAGCTGGGGGGGGGGTCCCCCCCAATTTTCTCTGCCCCCTAAAGTTTTTACAAACAAGTAACTAAAAAAGAGTTTACAGTTTTGTCTTTAAAAGACTTGCCAACCAAATGAAATCCCCCCCATCTTTTTCAGTGTCCCCCCCCCAACTTTTAGGCTGACTATGGCTTGCTTGTGCATCACTAGCAGGAGGTGTGGATGGAAGGATTGGGGCCATCAAGGCATATGTCACTTTTTGTTAAATTCGTAAGCAGTGCTTTTAAACTGGATCTGAATGAAATCTAATGCAGGATCACATTTAACATATTGGCAGTGCTTCACCAGCTTTGTTCTGCCAGAGCTGAGCAGATGGACGATTTTAGCAAAATGTCCTAATGTGAGTGAGGCATGTACCCATAGCTATATTTGACTAGCTGTTATTTAAAGATGGCACTTCTTTGGTATATACAGTGCTTTACTGGGAGAGCTCAGTTTCATGCCATATTCTCACAATACTCATAATCCTGGCACCATTCCATGTAATGCAATGCATGCAATACAGATTTGATAGTACTAATGTTTTCATCAAAACCAGATGAGCCAAGAGCCCTGATCTTGGTAAATGTTCATAGAATTTGGGTCTCATCTTCCTGCCCCCCTGATGATCCCAAGCCAACTCAGGTGCAAAAACTCTATTTTTCAGTGGACAGGGTTAAAGGAGTTGAGGGTGAGAAGTCATATAGCTTATCTAGAGCAGCTTTCCCTAACCTGGAGCCCTCCAGATGTGTAGGACTACAACTGCCATTACCCCCAGCCAGCATGGCCATTCCAGTTATTGCAGCATCAAATCCACTAACTGGTGTTTGGCAAAATTCTTTTTCAGAATGGTGTGTGGTCTTTATCTGAAGTCTGTACATATGTTGAATTCACTTCTCTTTGCTGTCACCAGTAAGTTAAATTCAAATAGGCTTTGAGAAAACTGATAGGAGTACACTGCAATGTATAGCACTTTGTGGTAGGCTCTGTAGTTGGAGGGAGCAATCGTATGGCTCCTAGACAGCATCTGAGGGGCCATAGGATATTTTGGATTCCCCGATCTGAGGTTGAAGACGGCGCTCCGACCTCAGAGGGGGGAATTGGAGCTCCAAAACCCTACCCCTCACAGTTGGCGCAGGAAGAACCGTGCCAACTGCCTCCAAGGTCGGGAATGCAACCTTGGAGATGGGTAAAAGGGGGCATTTTGGGGGGAGGGGAGAAAACTGGAGAGGCCAGGATACAAGTTATCCTTTGGCATGTCCCAGCTGGGCAAAAAAGCCTTAGTGGAAAATGCAGGGCGGGGAGATGGGGAGGCGAAGATCGCATAGGATCCTCGTAAATCTCCAAGTTTGGGGGCTTGCGCTCATCGAGGGTGCTCCCCATAGTATTGCACCCTACGTGACACATTTTTTTCAAAATATAAAATCTAGACCAGAAAGCAGTATTTAAATTGTTCTTGCACTTAATTCTGTTTAGCTAATGAGGCTGCTTTATGTACACTTTTGGGAGCAAATTCCAGCTGAGTACCTGTGCTCATCTGGAGTTACATGTCGACAAAAAGCGTTATAGTTCCTTTGAGACTGAGGGTCTATTTACACAGCTAGTTTTCTAGAGAGTTGGTGTAGTGTAGTAGTACCAGGTCTCTGCTCAGCCAGGTACTCACTAGGAGCCTTAGGCAGCTCACCACCTCTCAGCTGCATCTCTTTATGCACAATATGGAGACGATAATACTGACCTACATTATTGTATGTTGAAAGTATTGTTGGGATAATGTAATTACTGATATGACCCTTTGCTCCGTCCCCCTCCATTAGCCACATCCCAAGTATGATGTGAAGGTAAATGTTCGTTTGGAACCCAGCAGGGAGAAAAGCAGTCTGGGGGAGGGGAGCAATTTGGAATAGAGAAGCAACATGCAGGGGAAAGACTGAAAGCTCCTCTTCTAGCTGCTCCTTCATTCTAAATTGCCTCCTCCTGAAAAGACTTTTCTCTTTAGAAAATGTCAAAAGGAGGTTTCATTACATACATGTATCCATAAGCAATGCCATTTCATTACATGTGTACATATATAAGAAAAGCCATTTTGAGAAAGGGCTATTTATAGCAGAGGAGTGGCAGGGAAGGGGGTGTTTAACCCTTTCCCTACTTGTTGGTTTTCCATTCTAAAGGGTCCCTCCCAAGTGGCTTTTCCAGCTAGCAGGATTCCAAATGTGTGTTTACTCTCACATTAGTTTTGGGATACGTCCGAGACGAGAGGATAACCCAGTTCACATGTCACAGCAGCAATTCCTGGGTTGCTTAACCCAGGAATTGCGGGGTGAGCAGAGCACACAAGCCATGCACATGTCATTTCTGTTTTCAATTAACAACCCAGGAATGCCCCATTCCTGGCGTGTTTTGTGACATGCGAACACAGAAAGTCTGGGTTATTTATGGGTTAAACAACCCAGAATTAACCCAGGAATCGTCCATGGTGTGCAAACTGGCTTGATAATGAGCAAGAGCAGGGCTGGCCCTGCCGTTAGGCATAGTGAGGTGGCTGCCTCAGGCAGCAGATGCAGGGAGAACATAGGAAGCTGCTGACTCTCCAGGGGTTTTGGCAGGAGTTTTTCCAGCCCTACCTGGAGACACCGGGGATTGAACCTGGGACATTCTGCATGCAAGGCATGTGTTCTACCACTGAGCTATGGTGAGTGGCAGCGAGATGTTGGAGGGCAGAGCTATGTATGCCACATGGTCTAATTTGTGCTCCCTAAGCAAGTCTGCTGCCCTCAAGTGCAGTGGAATCACTGTCCTGTCGCCAGTGTTGACGTAAGATACTACTGCCAGTTTGGACAGTAGTATCATAGTAGTACATAGCTTTTGTATATGAAATGGGAGGGAGACACCATCTTGTCCTTCACATCAGACAGCAAAATGCCTTGGGCCACCCCTGAACAAGAGTTCTCAGTAATAAAGTAGGTCAGTTTTATCCCACATTGTGTAAATTTGTGTATATGCTTTAGTGAAATTGGAGGGAGGAGGAAGTGAACCCTGTCATAAACAATTTGTGCTGGAATATCTGGCCCAGATGGTGACGTTGCATCTCAAGACTATCAGTGTATGGTGCTTATTGTGTGTGTTTTTTAAAAATTTATTTACTTTTCAATACAAAATATAATAAAATACAAGAATAACACAAAAACATAACGTAAACTACATACAATAAATCATAAAGTGCACCCCCCCACCCTCCAAGGGACCACTTTATATGCTTCCATCCCCTTGATCAAATGAATTCCAAATTCCAAAAATATAACATATCCTGACAAGGCATGCTCCCCTTCCCCTTTATTAATACATAGTCTAATAATTGATTCCATATATCCATAAAGTTATTCTTCTTTAATTGTCCTTTTTTGCATTTGATACTACAAGTTACTTTATCCTTTAGGGCTATATCCCAAACTTCCTTATACCAGTCAGTTATTAGGAAAACATGTTGTTCTTTCCATTTTCTCGCTATCATTAGCCTAGCCACAGTTTAAAAGTTTACAATTAATTGCTTCGTATTTTGGTCACAAATAAGTTTCTCCATTATTGATAACAAAGCTAGTTTTGGACAGACCTCTAAGTTAATACCATTAATTTCCAATATTTCTGTAAAAACCTCTCGCCAAAAAACCAGTACATTTTTACAACTTCACCACATATGAGCATATGTCCCTTTTTCCTGACATCCTCTCCAACAAAATGCAGAACAATTATCTATTCTATTTAATCTTACTGGAGTTAAGTACCACCTCCAATTTAATTTATAGAAATTCTCCTTTATCCTAGTTGACATCGCTTTCACAATATGTCTATCCCATATGTTGTTCCAACCCACCTTCGAGGTCACCTCTTCAAATTCATTATCCATATGGTGCTTATTGTTGTGTCTCTCCCTCTCTCTCCTACTCCCCTCTCTCCAGCCAGAACATCAAACACAGCTCACGGGTTTCTTTGTAAAGTTTTATTAAGCAAAAGCAGGGCAACTCAGGTGGTTGCAGAAAAGTGTTACACAAAAGTAAAGAAAGTGATTCAAGACCCTTTATCCCCTCAATGGGAGGTCAGGAATGTTAAACAGTTGATTCTGCACTGAGGTGTTTCGCGCTTCCTCACCTTCAAACTAGAGAACCGACTCTGCCCCTAAGTCTTGTTAGCCACCAAGCTGATCCACGAAGAGACGTCAGCTGTTCTTGCCTATGTAATTTACGCCACTCGAGCATCAGTTACAGAGGCTGGTTCCCCCCCCCCTTCCCGCACCTCTGCCTCCCCTGTTCCCAGAGATTCTGCTCCTCCCCCTTCCCCGGCCGCTAGCTCTAACCTTGACGGTGCAGCTGGGTCCTGGTTATCTTCACAGAGAGGCATCTCTGCGGCCTCCTCTTCCCCCTCCCCCTCCCCGTCTGTTCCAGAGTCCATTCCCACAGAATCTGACCAGTACTGTTTTGGAGTTAGGGAATCAGAACTGGAGGGGCTAGGAGAGCTAGCCCCGACACTTATGGCTTGTGACCTTGTCTTTGGCATAGCAGCCTGTACACTTCATCCGAAGTATGTATTTGTTGGCTCAGTGAGTCTGAGAACTGGACTGTTAGCAGTGCTTGTTTATTCTGCAAGGCCTACAGTATTTCATGGAACTCTTTTTCATTTGTTATCTTCTTGGTTTAAGTGTTGCTTGCTGAGCAACATAGTGACTGGGTTCAAACAACACAATAACCCACACTCAAGGGTTGAGTATGGGTTGAGTGTGGGTTGTCGTTGACCTGTGGGTTGTTGAAATGTGGGTTATCGTGTTGTCTGAACCCAGCCGAGATAACAAACCATGGTGAACAACCCACAGTTCACTACCAAAGAACAAACCATGGGTTCTCTTAGTGGGTTGTTTGTGGTTGACAAGCCATGGCAGCTGGGTTCAGCCAATATTTCAGCAACAACCCATGGTTCAACTACAACCTATACTCAACCCTTGAGTGTGGGTTACCATGCTGTCTGAATCCAGCTATTGTTTATACTAATCTGTGGTATGGCAAAGTGTCACCCTTACACAAATTCAGGATGCTGACTTAATCCAGCTGGGGATGTAACTGGTGAAGCTGGAAAAAGAAGAGGGAAAGCTCCTGTCAGTCACTGAACATTACACCTTTGATTTATCATATTTATATACCATCCTTCATCCAAAGAGTTCAAGGTAGCATACATAGGTGCTATGCTATCCCATTTTATTCTCATGACAATCGTGTTAGAAAATTAAGGCTGAGCAAGTCCACTTTGAGGACTGGTTACAATGTTTGGAGCTTTTTAGTTTAGAAAAAAGGTGAGTAAAGGGGGACAAGATAGAGGTGTATGAAAGTAGGCATGGTCTGGAGAAAGTGGATACAGAGAAGATTTTCTCCCTTTTTCATAGCACTAGAACCCAGCTCCCATGCTGGGAGTTCTTTTTTCTGTCTAAACTTGCATAGGATTGTGCCCATAGTAAAGCTGAATGTTGGGACATTCAGGACCGACAAAACAGAGCACTTCTTCATGTGACGCGTAGTTAAACTGTGGAATTTGCTTCTATACTATGTGGTCACCAATGTAGTCAGGTTTTAAAGGGGATTAGATAAATTCATGGAAGATAAGGCTAAATGGCAACTCGTTATGAGAGCCAGTGTGGCATAGTGGTTAGAGTGTTGGACTGGGACTCGGGAGATCTGGGTTCAAGTCCCCGCTCGGCCATGAAACTCACTGGGTGAATTTGGGCCAGTCACTGACTCTCACAGGGTTGTTGTGAGGATAAAAGGGAGAGGAGGAGGAGGAGGATGTAAGCCACCTTGGGCTCCTTGCAGGAGAAAAGGCGGGGTATAAATATAATAAATAAATAAATAAATAAATGATAACTATATACTGCCCCCAGGATCAGAGGCAGCATACAACCATGGGAAAGAGCTATTGCCTCATGTCCTGCTTGAGGGCTCTCTGTAGACATCTGGTTGGTCACTGTGGGAAACAGGATGTTGGTCTAGTTAGGCCTTTGGTCTGATCTAGCAGGGTTCTTTTCATGTTCTTAATGGTTGACCCAAGGTGACTCAGTGAATTTCATGGCTGATGTGAGGGTCAAACTACATGTTACATTAATCAAACTTTTTATAATGCATGCTTAATGCTACCATTTTTATTTTGAAAGAGAAGTAGCAATGGGGCCTAAATCTAGCAGCCTGCTCCCAGTCAGTCATCCATACATGTCTTCTGCTGAAACACATACATACTATTTGTCTCCAAAAGTGCTGTTTGGTGTAGAAAAAAGAAGTCAGTCTGCAAGCACCTTGAAAACAATGCAGTGATTACTAGAAGCCAGCATGGATTTGTCAAGAACAAATCCTGCCAGACTAATCTGATCTCATTTTTTGATCGGGTAACCTCCCTTGTGGACTGTGGGAATGCTGTGGACATTATATACCTGGACTTCAGCAAAGCTTTCGACAAAGTGCCTCATGATATCCTGATTAGTAAGCTAGCTAAGAGTGGGCTAGATGGAACAACTATCAGGTGGATCCACAATTGGCTACAGAATCGGACTCAAAGAGTGCTTATCAATGGTTCTTTCTCAAACTGGGGAGAGGTAACGAGCGGGGTACCACAGGGCTCGGTCCTGGGCCCCGTGCTCTTCAACATTTTTATTAATGACTTGGATGAGGAGGTACAGGGAATGCTTATCAAATTTGCAGATGACACAAAGTTGGGTGGAACAGCTAATACTCTGGAAGACAGAAACAAAATTCAAAGTGACCTCGATAGGCTGGAGCGCTGGGCCGAAAACAACAGAATTAAATTTAATAGGGATAAATGCCAATGCTGCACCTAGGGAGAGGAAACCAAATGCAGAGTTACAGAATGGGGGATATTTGGCTCAACAATACTACAAGTGAGAAAGATCTTGGAATTGTTGTAGATCACAAACTGAATATGAGCCAGCAATGTGATGTGGCTGCAAAGAAGGCAAATGCTATTTTGGGCTGCATTAATAGAAGTATAGCTTCCAAATCGCGGGAATTGATCATTCCTCTTTACTCAGCAAAGGTTAGGCCTCATCTTGAGTACTGCGTCCAGTTCTGGGCACCACACTTTAAGAAGGACGTAGACAAACTGGAGAGGGTTCAGAGGAGGGCAACAAAGATGATAAAGGGACTGGAAACAAGGCCCTATGAGGAGAGACTGAAAGAACTGGGCATGTTTAGCCTTCAGAAGAGGAGACAGGGGAGATATGATAGCACTCTTCCAGTACTTGAAGGGTTGTCACACAGAGGAGGGCCAGGATCTCTTCTCGATCATCCCAGTTTGCAGGACACGGAATAATGGGCTCAAGTTACAGGAACCCAGATTCCACCTAAACATCAGGAAAAAATTCCGGTCTGTTAGAGCAATAAGACAATGGAACCAATTACCTAGGGAGGTGCTGGGCTCTCCCACTCTGGAGGCATTCAAGGTGCAGCTGGACGACCATCGTGTCAGGGATGTTTTGACCTGGATTCCTGCATTGAGCAGGGGGTTGGACTCGATGGCCTTGTAGGCCCCTTCCAACTCTACAGTTTTCTATTATTCTATGTAGTAGGCATTCAAACCAAGTCTCCCTGGTGTAATTCTAGCCATTACACCACAATGAGATTAACATAGAAAGGATACTTGTGTGCACAGGTAAACAGTTAGCATGGTACCTTTAATTGGCAAGCTATGCATTGCTTTTGCATGCAGGGATATGAAACATGATCTAGAAATTAAGTCCTTTCCTTGGAGTATTGCATTTCTCTAGACTGATAAGGATAAGTGCCAGGAAGGGATTCCGTGCCAGGAAGGGATTCCAAAGTCAAGTAGATGGGTGAGTGAAGATGCTGTTTCAGTTGTTGGCAGGGCCATTTGGGTCTGTCAGAGTCTACGCACACAGTAGATAAAATATCTTTCAACTTCATTTTAATCCTGGATCCTCTTTTACATGAACACTTCTGGAATGTGAGCTGCTGCACGTTTAAGCCTTAGATGCACACACAGCTCTTTCATTACATAATTCCTTTACCACTCAGGGGACTGATTACAAATATATGGTTACATGCTACGGTTACACCATTGCTATTTGGATGCTAGTGAAGGCGAAGACAAGCCATTAAACACACACAGGCTTCATTTGCATCTCACGTGATGTTTCCCCAGGGAACATATAAAGGTATGTTTCTTCCAACATGTACTGTTGGCTGCATTGCTCATGGACACACATATTGGATTACTGTTAGGTAGAGGGAATCTAGACTTTAAAAAAAAATCTCAACATATTTGTGAATCAGATGAGCAAATACAAAGCAATTATTAGTTGTAGAATATAGGGTGTGAATCCAGCTTCTTGTTCAACAAAGATGCAGTTCAGTAATGGCTGATCCTCCACTTTACGTAACAAGTATTTAGCATATAGTTTGAAGGGATACTCTTATTAGACTTATTAAATATGGGGACTATAATCTTGTATTCCAGCCAGAAAGAATACTCCCTGTTAATATCATCAAGGAGTCTTACAACAACTGGCACCCACTGTCCAATATTATATTTAAAGACATACAGGGATGCTATCCTCACTTGGAGCCTTACAGCGCAATCCCATGTCTACTCAGGTAAGTGGGTATAGGATTGCAGCCTTAATCAGTAAGCATGTATAGAATCCAATACATCCAGGTCAGAATATGGAACAAGATCTATACTTAGAAAGGCTTTAGATGTGATGAAAAAGCCGGGGTAGCAAAATGCAAAGCCAAGAGTCTTGCTCTCCCTTTTTCATTTTGTTTCCATGATTTTACATCTTGTATGAAATTAGAGTAGATGTGCAAGTTTAGATTTGGATGAGGCAGAGAAGTACAGAGACATTTGAGATTCCTGCTGCACCAGCTCCTTCATTGTATCAGAAAACATCTCCATCTCTTGAAGAAAGGTCTATCTCTTTTCCTTGGTTTCTAATCAATAAGATAAGCTGACTAAAATAAGACTCCAGGCAGTGCTTAATGACATTTCTGTATAGCGCGGGGATGAAAGCCACATCCACCAATTTCAACTTCTCAGGGAATTAACAGTAAGAACTCCACTGAGTCTTGTGAAAATCGGAGCTCAGTGACTGTGCTGTTTGAACATGTTACAGTTGGACCTTGAATCAGTCCCAGGGTTGAATAGTGAGACTGTGTCCATTCTTTCTGGTGCCATGGAGGCTGCTTCCAGACAAGGCTTTCATAGTGCCATTGCTGTGTCTCATTCACAGAATTTTACATGGGGTCCAGATTATGTTGTCTTCCGCTCATAAACCTCCCATGTTTTTCCACCACTTCTTCAGCCTTTTTTCTTACCACAGGAAATCCATTAAGGGAAAAAAAGGACAGAATAGCTGCACATAGCTGCCTTTTGATTGGTAGCACTAGGAGCTCTTTGAGTGGAAGCACCCTGAGTCATTACAGCCAGCAGAATTGTGGCAAAGATGATTTTTGATACCAGAGCAGGAAGGCATCTGTGTCAACATGATGGTAGGATACAGCAAGAAAGGTCTGTGGCTCCTAAGACACACTTGACTAGCCACTGAAGCTTCTTGCTGAGTACCACAGATGAGATTTTGGAGATGGGCAGATCCCTGGGCTCCTTAAGTTGAGATACTGTGGTGATGTTGGGAGAGTTAGAGAGTGATCCTATGCCCCCCTAGACAGTATCTAGGGGGGCAGAAGATACTTTGGATTCCCAGAAACAAGGTTGGAAACAGAGATCCGACCTCAGAGGTGGGGATCTGCACTCCAATTTCCCTCCCCACCTCACAGATGGCATGGAAAGAACCATACCAGCTGCTTCTCCGAGGTTGGAAAATTGACCTCGGAGAGGGGGTAAAGTGGGTGGGGAGGGGAGGAGACTGGGGCCACCAGGATAAGCCATATCCTGACAGTGCTCCAGCCTCCTCCTCTCCCCCTCCGAAGCAGTGCAGCTAGACGGCCAAAATCGGCCATCTAGCTGAATTGCAGAGTGGGAGGAACAGGGAGGCAGAGATCGCCTCTACTGCTCCTCCTGCTCTGCACTGGATGCTCATAAGCCCCTGAACTCAGAGGCTTATGAGCATCGAGGGCACAATTGATAGGATTTTGCCCTTAGTTAAATAATAATATGTGTTCCTAGAATTATCATTTCTGTCCTCTCTCCAGGGTTAGCTTCTAAAAAGAATCATGAAACTCTCCAGTGATTTTTTCTAAAAGTTGTCGACTTGACCTGAAGGCTCCCATAGCTTGGGGCAGGTCATAAATGTGTCATTTAATAATGGATAAAAGGTAGGGTGCAGTGCTGCCTCTGTAGTGTTGTCCAGAACTTATTTCTGTCTTGATTCTCCATACTGTGGTGAACCAGTTTCTTCCCCTTACATCCCTGGGTTTTGTTTATCGTCCAAGGAAGAAGCATTTCTGGGCTGAGGGGGGGAAACCCTTGATCTTAATGGGTTAACCTCACTAAGAAATATGAAATGTGGATAGCTGAGAGATTACTTTATGGCAGGGATGGGCGACATGTGGCCCTCCAGATGTAGTTGATCTGCAATTCCCATCAGTCCTAGCCAGCATAGCCAATGGTGAGGGATGACAGGAGTTGCAGTCCAACAACGTCTGTAAAGCCACGTGTTCCCCATCTCTGCCCTGTTGATATCTGTGACCCTCTTTAGCACTTCCCCTGAGAGTTCCAAGCAAAGGAGATTTGTCTGCTGTTCCACAACAGAGTTCCATAATACTCATGACAGACTGATATAATTCTGCTTTGTCCAGAACATCCCAAGATCCGACTGCCACGCTACTTGAGAGAATTGTACATGAGGACTGTGGGAGATACTGTGAACCTGATGATCCCTTTCCGGGTATGTGGATAATGATTCCTATTTAAGGCTGTTTTGCCCTTCCAGCCTCTTCTGAAGGAAAGCCTTTGAGTAAGGGTCAAGAAGCTAACAATAGTGGATAAACCAAAGTAACACTTGCAGAAGATAGCAAAATCAGACTAGCTCTCAGGTGGGTTTCAGTAGGCAGACGAGTTCAGTAACCAAAGCAGAGGTAGTGAAGGAGCAGGCTGACCTGACTTTAAATGATAATTTATCAAAGGTCTGGGAAAGGCCCAGCTGTGGCCTGATTATTGAGGAAGAGAAAGGAGAAATAGCCTGGACAAAAGGAAATATGGAGCCCGAGAAGAGATTCATATTGGGCCCAAACAGGGTCCTTCACAAGCCATTCAGTCCCAGACTGTAATACCCAAGCTGTGTTTGGCTAATGTGCATGTTTTACAAAAGCATTCCATTGGTATATTTCAAGTCATGCCATACCCACCTTTTGGCAGCCTCCCCTAATCCCAGAACACTGGTGAAAAAGGGTCTTATATCTTTCTGATTGGTCTTTTCCCAGCACTAAAATCTGACACAAGATCTTTTTAGCTTTCTCTGATTTAAAGAGCTCTTACCTGACAGATCATCTCTATGCTGTAATCAGGCCTGCTATCTACATTCAGCAGAAGCAATATGCTCAAGTCCAGCACTGGAGTGGGGGTTTGTAGCCCAGACCCTAAAATAGCTCTTTACCAAAAATAGCAAGCGGAAGCCATATGGAGTGGCATAGAGAGGCTTAGAATAGGGTTAGAATAGCACTGCATGCATTTCCTTGGTTCTTGGATATTGTAGACAGATGCTACGGTGTGGATCTAGGCCCCTCCCTTGAAGGGGCAGCTGCCAGAAGCAACTGCATTTGACACACATTCATACTAGTTTCAGCTGTCCCTAGATTTTTGGGTGGGGGTGACTTCAGAGCCCAGGGCTTTTAGGGAAATTCTCTTTATGAAAAAATTGCATTTCTCTTGTGCATGGGTAACCCCCCCCCCCACACACACACCCAAATACACATGCACAAACGATGGCTGGAATTCTGTAACAGGATACTGCTAATATCTTTAGAGACCCCGCAGAGATGGAAATACTCTCTGTTCAAAGAATCCAGAATATGTGTGACGTTAAAATAAATGTATGTCTGCTATTGCCCTGTCTCTGAATAAAAATATGAAAAGTATGGGGTGTTGTTATTTTTTATTATTTATCCAATACGAGCTAGAAAGTGGGAACAAATGAATAATGATTTCTAGTGTAAAGTTTGGGCTGCCAGATCGTCAGGGTGAATATGGTCCTTTCCCATGAGGTCTTCAGTCTTCTAAACTAGTTTGGCTTAGACCAGTGTTCTCCAACCTTGGGTCCCCAGATGTTTTTGGCTTACAACTCCCAGCATGCCCCAGCCAGCTGGCTGGGGCATGCTGGGAGTTGTAGGCCAAAAACATCTGGGGACCCAAGGTTGGAGAACACTGGCTTAGACACTTGAACTAAGCGAACCTTTAAAACCCTGCCACTGGCATCCTGCTCCGTAGTGCTTTACTGAGCACTGGCCTCCTCTAGGCCATCATGAAAGACAACTAGCTGCCTATTGCTATTACCCTGTGGTAGTTAGCTGGACCTGGCACTTGGATCATGTTGCATTTATGCCACGAGGAAGGTGTTTACTGCAGAAACCATTGATCTACATGATCTACATTCATTGCATTTCTGTAAGCATTAGTTGCCTAGACCAGAAGTGCAGAACCTCTTTCAGCCAGAGGGCCAAACTCCATTTCAGAGAAGCTCTCAAGGGCCGTATTCCAGTCGCAGATGGGTCCAGAGATATTTAAAATACCAGCATATTGTAGCTTAACGTTCTTCCTGCCAGTAACTAAGCCTTAGGAGAGGCATTTCAACCTTTTAGAATGGGGAAAAAACTGCACAAAAGCTGGGAAACCACCAAACCATCGGTGGATGGGGGAAAGGGGGTGGGGCCAGGGGGAAAGAAAGTAGGGCCAGGGGAAAGGGGCATGGCCATCTGGGGAACCCTGGAGGGCCAGATTGGGACCCCAGGTGGGCTGAATTTGGCCCCCAGGCCCAAGGTTCTGCACTCCTGGGCTAGACAAATAGAGCAAAACCAACCTCTACTAATTATTTTCCATGTACTTTTCCTAGGGGAAGCCAAAGCCGCAGGTGACATGGTCCAAAGAAGGCCAGCCTCTGGATCCCAAGCGAGTGGTTGTGCGAAACAGCGACAGGGACTCCGTCTTGTTTATCCGTGAAGCACAGCGCAAGGATTCTGGAAAATATGAAATAAGAGTTAAGATCTTAGATGAACTAGAAGACAAAGCCACCATTGATCTACATGTGATTAGGTAAGGGCAATGGAACCATCTGGTTTGATTGGAGGGTGATGAGCATGGGTGCTTCTTTCTTTGAAGCAAGATTCTCTAAAGCAAGAGCCACAGAATTCCATTACCCTGTGGTAGTTAGCTGGACCTGGCACTTGGATCATGTTGCATTTATGCCACGAGGAAGGTGTTTACTGCAGAAACTCTTCTGTCACGGGCTTGACTCCATTACATAATTTAGGAAGTGGAAGGTCCATAGATAAAAGGCATAGAAAAATTTGGAGCCATTGTTCCTGGCATTAAGCGTATACTCAGGTCAAGTGGTTGAAGATGGGGCTGAAAGGGCAGTTTATTGTGGGTGAGGCATGTATTCCAACATGCTTATAGTGTCTTCTTATTTTATTTATTTATTTTCATTTAATTTCATTTCTTTACCGCCCAATAGCCGAAGCGCTCTGGGTGGTTCACAACAATTCTGCATGGGGTTGCACACTCCCCCTGAAGGATCAGGTTCGTAGTTTGGGGGTGCTCTTGGATCCACAACTGTCACTCGAGGCACAGGTGAACTCGGTGGCACGGAGCACCTTTTATCAGCTTAGGCTGATATACCAACTACGTCCTTATCTGGACAAAGATAGCCTAGCTACAGTTATCCATGCTCTGGTAACCTCTCGGCTGGATTACTGCAACGCGTTATACGTGGGGCTGCCTTTGAAAATGGTCCGGAAACTTCAGCTGGTCCAAAATAGGGCAGCGAGATTATTAATGGAGACTGGCCGACGTCAACATATTATGCCAGTGCTTTCTCATCTGCACTAGCTGCCAGTCTGTTTCTGGGCCCAATTCAAAGTGCTGGTACTAACATTCAAAGCCCTAAACGACTTGGGGCCAGGGTATCTGAAGGATCGTCTCCTCCCATATGTACCTGCCTGGACACTAAGATCTTCTTCAGCGGTCCTTCTCCGAGAGCCCCTGCAAAAAGAAGTGAGGCAGGAGGCTACCAGGAGGAGGGCCTTTTCTGTTGTGGCACCCCAGTTGTGGAATGAGCTCCCCAAAGAGGCTCGCCTGGCACCTACATTCTATTCTTTCCGGCGCCAGGTGAAGACCTTTCTATTATCCCAGGCATTTTAATCATTTTAATCTTGTATTTGTTTTAACCCAGTTATTGTAATTTGAACTGCTCCTGCTAGCTTTGTTGTTTTTAATCAGTAGTTTTAAATCTTATATTTATATTTTATTGTATTTTATGGTTTTAACTGTTGTGAACCTCCCAGAGAGTTTCGGCTATTGGGCGGTATAAAAATGTATTAAAATTTTTTAAAAAATACAGTATAAGAATTTAAAGCTACAGTATAAAATAGGAATAAAAGCTGAAATAAAACCTAGCAGCAGTACAGAGATTTAAAATACAGTAAAATATTTAAAACAACAGAGACTAAAATTCCTGGGAAAATATGAAGGACTTCACCTGGTGCCAGAAGGAACACAATATAGGTCCGAGGCGAGCCTCTCTGGGAAGTTCATTCCACAACCGGGATGCCACAGCAGAAAAGGCCCTCTTCCTAATAGCCACCTACCTCACTTCCTTTGGCAGGGGCTCCTGGAGGAGGACTGCCGAAGATTATCTTTGGGTCTAGGCAGGTATATATCGGAGGAGACGATCCTTCAGTTTACCTGGCCCCAAGCTATTTAGGGACTTTGTAAGTTAATACCAGTGCTTTGAATCTGGCCCAGACATGGACTGGCAGCCAGTGCAGATGGTAAAGCACTGGCCTAATATGTTCTCGTCGGCCAGACCCAGTTAACAATCTTGCTGCCCTATTTTGGACCAGCTGAAGTTTCCGGACCGTTTTCAAAGGCAGCCCCACGTATAACGCATTGCAGTAATCCAGCCAAGAGGTTACCAGAGCATGGATAACTGTAGCTAGGCTGTCCCTGTCCAGATAAGGACATAGTTGGTATATCAGCCTAAGCTGATAAAAGGTGCTCCGTCTTCTTTCTGCTGGATGGCTGCTCTTTGTTATCTGGTGCCTCCTGCTGCATCGCTCTGTGCTGTGCTCTGAGAGGTAGCACTGCTCTGATGCTGCAGCAGTCATGTGTCCTCATTGTGTGGCTCTTCTTTGCAGAGAGACCAGGCCCTCCTGAGAACCTGAAGCTGCTGGACGTGTGGGGTTTTAATGTGGCCCTGGAGTGGAGCCCGCCCAAGGATAATGGCAATGCTGAGCTCAAGGGTTACACTGGTCCAAAAAGCAGACATGAAGACTAAGGTAAGAACTGGGGACTGGGAGAGACGCAGCCCAGAAAAATGGAGCCGCTGGGAGTTGAAGTGCTTGCAAGGATCAGTAGTGGGTCCTGTAGCTGTCACCCCAACCCGTGTTCTACAGTGGATTTAGCTACGCTACTGCAAAGCGCTTTGTGTTATTATTTACCTTACTAGAGGTAAGGTAAATAATATTTACCTGTTTTAATTGTGTTATGTTTGTGTATTATTGCATTGTTTTGAATTGTACATCACCCAGGGTGGCCGGGTGGCCGGCCAGATGGGCGATTCACAAATGTAATAAATAAATAAATAAATAAATAGAGTCTTTATCTAGAATTAGCTGAAGGTTATACCTTAATCTAGCACTTGGCATAGATGTAATTGAAGACTGTACCTAATTTCATGAAAGGAAACCAAAAAGTTCTCAAATACATCCTGAGTTTGTTGTACCTCCTAAACAACAATATATTTGTAAAAAATTAGCACTACAGACCTCTCCTAGCTTCCTGTTTAGTAAAGATTTTTTAGGGTTCCATGTATTATCATTTTTTAAAAATTCTATAGCCCTTACCAGCATACACTGTTCATCCCTTTGTTTCTTACAACAACCCAGCTGGTGGATTATGCTGAGAAAGAATTTGCCCAAAGCCATTCAGTGAGATTCTCAGCTGGATCACTTATTTGAACTTGGGTTCCATATCTATTTAAATACTTGGTCCACTGCACCTTATTGACATCTGAACAGTGTGACCCCTTGTCCGCCACTGTATCTAGGACAGGAATGGCAATATGTCTTCCCAAGCATGCATCTGTGTTTCCTGCTGTGTGAGGTGGGCCTAGCCCCAAGTTATAAGGACATGGGTTAGAAACCCCCGTGGATGAGAAAAGGCAACAACCCTGTGCGGTAGTTTAGACTGAAAAAGAGTGAGTGACCCAAGGCCAAGCAGCGAGTTTCATGGCAGAAAACTGAACCCGCGTCTCTCTTGTCCAACGCTCTCACTGCTGCGCTGCATTGGCTCTCACGCTGGTTATGGACCCTGCCCACCCTTGAAGAGCTTTGATTGTGTGGCAAAATATCCTTTAGCAGCCGCACCACAATCTGGAGAATGGAATAACCCCCAGCAATACAGAATTTGGCCGCAGCTCGTTTAAGTAGTGGAAATGAGGACAGGAAAAAGAACAACAGAACTTTGGGAAATGTTTGGAATATTTGTTTCATGCTTTTTAAAAAATAAAATAAATTGAATTGGTAACACTATCTTGAATGTATTTATTTCTTATATTTATACACCACCTTTTTTCCTGCAAGGAACCCTAAGGCAGCTTACATAATCCTCCTCCTCCTCCTCCTCCTCCTCTCCATTTTATCCTCACAATAACCCTGTTTGAGGTAGGTTAGGCTGAGAGTCAGTGACTGGCCCAAAGTCATCCAGTGAGTTTCATGGCTGAGCGGGAACTAGAACCCGGATCTCCCCCATGTATGAACAGATTTAAAAAAAAACAAAAAAAACCCCAAGCATACAACCTAAATAACTCTCTAAATATATCCATATTTAGTCCAACAAATCTTTCCCTTGAGAACCTTTTCCTCTCTGATCCTCCATCGGCTGCATTTATTTCAGAAATGAGAGTTGGGCAGCCTAGTTTGCCTTTGTAACAGGGCTTTGTTCCTGGGGCCCTTCCAGTCACTATCCTCCCAGAATAGTCGGCACCCTCAGCTACTTCTGGAAACCTGGAGTTATGTCATGTGCCTCTATAGCTGCTCTGTAGAAGTATTCCTAGCATTTCTGAGTGTGTGCATCCAGATGTCCGGGGACCAGTGCCGGCTCCAGGTTTTTGAGGGCCCTTGGGCAAGACACCCTCAGTGGGCCTACCTTCTCACTGCCATTGTCACAAGCTGTCATGATTGCTACCACTTGCTTGCTTGACCAGCAAGAGAGCCAGTGAGTAAGTAGGCAGCGGCATCTACTGCTCCTGCTTCTTGCCACCATCGTTGTTGGGGCCAGAGAGAGAGGCAGGCAAACAAGCAAGGTGCAATAGTGAGGAGGAGGAGGAGGAGGAGGAGGAGGAGGAGGAGGAGGAGGAGGAGGAGGAGGAGGAGGAGGAGGAGGAGGAGGAGGAACTCTAGGGAGCCACTGTCAGTGGGCCCCTGCTGGG
Organism: Shinisaurus crocodilurus; assembly: GCA_021292165.1. Classification (NCBI taxonomy): domain Eukaryota; kingdom Metazoa; phylum Chordata; class Lepidosauria; order Squamata; family Shinisauridae; genus Shinisaurus; species Shinisaurus crocodilurus. The sequence goes on from CM037877.1 coordinate 224,315,256, forward strand.
TTGTGGGCCCTCAGCAGGTGCCCAACCATGCCTACCCTTGGTGCTGGCCCTGTCAGGGACACTTCACATGGAAACGTGGGTACACATTAAAGATTTAGCATGTATATGCTTCCATCCTGGAACAGGCGAGATGGCTATGAGTCTTTTCATCCCATGTACATTGGGGAGCAAGGGCCAGTCCTAGTTCTTGCGGTTCTCCATGCAGCGAAAAAATTGTGACTGTCCCATGCTAAATATTTAACATGTACCTGCTTCTACTGTATCATATGAAGCAGCCACCCACAATCTGGCTTTTCCAGCCCTCTCTTCTTAGCCTTTCAGCTTCACTTTTTATCCTCAGTGTCTCCTACCAATTTAAATTGCTTTCTCCCCCATACATACATCAAGCCATCTTTTAGGATAAACCCTAAAAACAGGCCTTTAAGACTCATCTGTTTACCTTGGCCTATAATTGAGTTAGAATTTTACTGGGGTCATCATGTATATCACAGGTGGGGGATGTGTGGCCCTCCAGATGTTGTTGGACTGCTACTTCCATTAGCCCTAGCCAGCATAGCCAATGGTGAGGGATGCTAGGAATTGCAGTTCAACATCTAGAGGGCCATATATCCCCCATCCTAGTCTATACGATACTGTCTGATTTTAATAGTTCTGATTTTATAATTGTTTTTATTATTATTTGCATTATTATGTTTTGTGGCTTTAAGTTTTGTTGTACACTGCCTTGGGAGTGCTTATCCTAAAAGGCAGGGTATAAATCTTTTAAATAAATAATAAAGTAAAAAACACTGTGCCCTTCCTTTCAAGCTGAGAGCTCATTCAAATGTTCAGAAACACACACACACACACACACACACACACGGTACAGCCCTCCTGGGAATGAACCATTTGAGAATGTTGTGGGGCGGGGGGAGATCCAGGTACATCACTGTTGCCAGATGTGCAAGAATTCTCCTCCATGTCTAAGAATCAAGGGCCTTGCTACAAGGTACAAGAAGTTTTGTACTCTTGTATGCAAATATATAAGAATTCAGGGTTGTTCAGTGCAGTATAGTATCAGTTCTTAGCATGGCACATAATTGGCTAGATGACTGGAGAAAAGGGTACATTTTCTCTGCTTTGCTGAAACTGTTGGCCACACTGAGGAGTAGTTTGCTGTGCAAAGGGGAATTCCAGTCATGAATCTCCACCCCCAAAGCAATATAAATACCTGCAGAAATGGGATCTGTGGTAGGGAAGCTTTCTTCCCTTCCCTCTTCCTTCTCAGTTTACTGAATTGGATTGTGGACTGTTTCTCATCTCTGGCAACGCCTCTGGGAAATTTGGTGGAGTGAAAATGACAGGGCTAAAATTACAAGTTATGTTAAATGCATAGTTTTGGCAGGATGAAGACTGCAGCGAGGGGAGTCTTCTTTCCTCTTGCACTTTTCATCTCAATAAAAATCACACCTGCATGCGTGCATGCACACACGCTGCTGTTTAGCATGGGAGGGAAGCTGTCATTAGCGCCAGTGCCACCCGCTCTCCACATCTGCCTCCATGCAACCCCCCCCCCCAACAAAAATCCCGGAAAGAACAGCACCTCAGGGCAGATTGGTTGGCTGCAGATATCAACAAGCTCTTCCATAGTACTTGGCTTGGGGTTTTTTTGGTCCTGCTGCTGGTATAATTCAGCAAGCAAGTTCCTGAAGAGGCTTAGAAGACAGCCTTGTACCCTGAACATGGACGCTTTTGATGTTTCAAGGTTGGTCTTCCCTGCTTTCTAGCAATGGTTCACAGTTCTGGAGCACTACAACCGCACCAGCTGCACGGTGTCTGATCTCATCATTGGCAACAGCTACTCCTTCCGAGTCTTCTCAGAGAACCCCTGTGGCCTCAGCGAGAAACCTGCCATCACCAAGGATGTGGCACACATAAAAAAATCAGGTAGGGGCCAGAGAAGTATTGTAGGGAAGAACCCCATCATCCCTTCTCTTGTAGGGCTGATGGCCAGGTGGTTGAAAGGTCCAGCATGTTAGGCAGTCATGGCAGCCAGACTATTCCAGCCAGATCATCTAAGGCTGGGCAACCCTGGGCAATGGCTATCAGGGAAACAGGGTTAGTGGTGCAGTTGGCAGAAGAAGGGGAATGTCTCCTTTCTGCCTCTCATGCAGACATCAATTAGAAATGTACACATGAAGCTAGAAACGGGGGTTGCTGTTCACGGTATATGTACACATTTCTTCTGATTAACAGGTTTTGCAGTTTTTTGGTATACATTCAAAAAGCGTTTAAGCCGGCTCTTCCTCTTATTTACAGTTGTATTTATGTGCCCCCTTTTCCCAGTGGTCATGTACAAGTCAGAGACGTTCAACAGCTGGGATTTCTCGGAACCTCCAAAATTCACCCAGCCACTGACTGATAGAACCACCACTCGGGGCTACAGTACCCAGCTTGTATGCTGTGTCCGAGGCTGCCCAAAGGTGAGCTCTACTGTGGATTGGGAGCTCACTGAACACTGACTAGCTGCAATAAGACAGGATTCCAGAACACGTACAGGAAGAGTGATGGGAGGTGTGGCCCACCTCTTTCATCATTAAGGAGGGAATGGGTTAAAATTAGGGATGGATAGATCAGTCTATTTCCAGCACACTTTTGCATGTGTTCATTACATTCTGTCCCATTTTGGGATGTACGGATGTTGTTAAATCCGTTCTGTCTACATTTCATGGATTGTCAGGCGCCTTTTGTTCCGTCGTTCACACATTGACGGAATCAGACTTGCACAAATGTGTTGGTACGCATTTGTGCAAATTCGCAGTTGCACAGATTCACACTCCCAAAAATGCGCTAATCTAATCCCCCCAACATATGCAGATCCCCCCAAAATGTGTATTTTCACACTTTAGCCTATGGAGGAAATGCACATTTTTTGGTCAGTGTTTCATTTTCCATATTTTTCTACAACTAAATTTGTGTAAAATTATGAAAGTTTTTTTTAAAAACTGGACCACAATTCTGCGCAACTTGGAAAAAGCCAGTCTGCTGCAGAATCCATGGGTCGGATTCTTAGAAATTTGAACCTGTTTGAGTCTGCTGTGGTGTTCTCTGACATCCCTAGCGGCCCATTCCACATTAGTCCGTGGGATTTTTTAAATCTGCATGAAAATTCACATTTTGCTATGTATTTAAATATGCGTTTTAATTTATTTTCTCTCAAAGTATACATTTCTAAACGTATTTTATCTCAAAATATGCATTTTGATACATACTGTTTTTTGAGTCAAGAACTGCATCACAGCTTTCCAGTAAATAGGTGCATTCTGATCCACACATTATTTAATTTGATATATTCTATTTTACAGAATGTATATACCACTCTGTATCTAACAAGATTCTCAAGGGTTGAACAATAGAAAGAAAGAAAGAAAGAAAGAATATAAAAAAAACATTAGTCTGGGAGGTGCAGGTTAGGTCAGTTTGTATCAGAATTTGTGAAGTTCAAATTCCTCAAGAATCTCTCTAGAGTTAGTGTGGCTCTCTCCGCCCCCATGATGACCCTATATTTGGTTGTGCTGAAAGAGATCCCCCTGCTTCCCAACCACAAATACTGCCGCCTCGGTAGAGTGATGCGAAAGGTACGTTCAAATAGCTGTAGCCAGGAAACCTGAATTCTAATCCTAGTTCTTCCGTGGTCTTGCTTTGTAGCCTCTGGTATATTTATTACGGCACAATCCTGTTGTGATGCCCGTAAGCCCTGAACTTGGAGAGTGGGAGGAGTGGTGGAGGTGATCTTCGCCTCCCCATCCTCCCACATTACCTACCGGTATTTCGCTAGATGGGCTTTTCTGCCCATCTGGCTGGAGCATCTCAGAGGGGGAGGGAAGGAGGCTGGGGAGGCATCAGTATAGGTCATATCCTGGCCTCTCCAGTCTTCTCTGCTCCCCGCCCACCGGAACGCCTCCTTTTCTCCCTCTCCAAGGTCACTTTCCTGACCTCAGAGAGCAGCCGCCGGCACGGTTCTTTCCACACCAGTTGCAAGGGGGAGCGGGTTGGAGCTCCGATGTCCAGCTCTGAGGTCAGAGCACTGTCTCCAACCTCGGATCTGGGAATATCCTATGACCCCTTCAACACTGCTTAGGGACCATAGGATTGTTCCCTTAGGGACAATCCTATGCATGTTTAGACAGTAAAAAGTCCTACAACTCCCAGCGGGCTGGGCATGCTGGGAATTGTAAGACTTTTTTCTATCTAAACCTGCATAGGATTGTGCCCTTCCCATCTCTGTCTGTTTCTCAGTTTCTGATATGGAAAGAAGCCACTGTTCTGGCTTCTACATATTAAGCACTCTCAAGGGACAAATACATCTTATTTCTCAACCTATGTGTAGTTGCACAATTTTGGCTATGTGTTTATAAATAAATGGACTTTGTCGTTAATGAGGGATTTTACTACAAGAAAGGACATTTTCTTGTGACTGAGGTGGAGAAATATGCCTTCTACCAGCTCCCTGGATGCTCAGCAATTTCTCAGAAACTGACAGATGCTCATAAGCAATAGAATACAGATGGGATCATTCACGATGGTTCAGGAAACATGACATGGATGTTGCAATTTATGAAAACATTGGGACATTGTCAATGACATTATGAATAAAGTAGCCCCAGTGAGTCTGCAGGCAAGAGGGATAAGGGTACAAGAGTAATGAAGGGCAGAGGTTGTCTAGATACCAATCACTAACTAGGGAAGCTGCTGCCCACCTGGGTCCAGTGAGCAGCCCCCTCCACGTTTTTGCAGATGTCTGTTCATTTCTGCTGTTTCAGTACCCTTACTCTGTTTCAGCCCAAAGTGATCTGGATGAAAAACCAAATGGAGATTCGAGAAGACCCCAAATATCTAGCTGTCATGAACCAAGGTGTTTGCTCTCTAGAAATCCGCAAGCCCAGCCCCTTTGATGGTGGTGTCTATACTTGCAAAGCCGTGAACCCTTTTGGGGAAGCCTCTGTAGACTGCAGACTGAATGTAAAAGGTATGTATGTATGAAAGTATTGTTTGGGCTGCTTAGGATTATCTGTTTTGAATCAATTGCTAAGATTTTCAAAGGGAATTAAGTGGCAGTTCTGGGTGAATCCCACAGAGACTTAGGCCGCTAGACAGAGTCTTGATGGCCATAGGAGAAGTCGGGGTCCCAGCTCCAACCTCAGAAATGCGTTCCGAGGTCGGAGCTGGGACTCCGACCTCAGAGCGCCCTCCCTCCGCCCTCACAACCAGTGCGGAAAGAACTGCGCCAGCTGCGGCTCCAAGGTCAGAAGACCGACCTTGGAGCCAGAGGCTTGTGGGTGTTCCAGGGGCGGGGAGGGGACAGGCTTCGTCAAGATACGTAGTATCCTGGTGGCACCTCAGCCTCTCCTCCCTGTGCTCCAGGGCAAAAGACTTAGATGGCCGAAATTGGCTGTCTAAGTCTTTTGCAGCGCAGGAGAAGTGCGAAGGCAACCTTCACCTCTGCGCTCCTCCCGCCCTCCATAGGATGCCTGTAAGCCTCCGAGTTTGGAGGGTTACGGCCGCAGCCTGATTGGATTGCGCTGCCCAAATCCTTTGTACCCCTGTGGGAATTCGAGCTTTAATCATGTAATGAATTGGCTCTGCATTTCAGCCCCCTCTAGAGAAGTGATTGACAGGTATGGTGTGTTTGCTGGATGCAGTTGAAGTTTGGTGTCCTGCCATCCATTTTCTTGGATTGCTGGCAGCCATTTCTATCTGGGACATTCCCAGAATCACTTTCATACATTGTTAATGCTGCTTTCCAGGACTGATGGCCTTTTACACAAAACATCTTCCTTAATTTCCCAAAGAAACACTATTCAGCAACCAGTACTTACTTCGGAGCTTGCCAAATGCTGCCTGTTCTGCTTTGATTCATTAAGATGAATTAAGAAGGTGGCTCAGTACAGAGAAGTCATTTGATAGTGCAGTGATAGCAACCCTTGTATAGAACAGAAGAGATGCCATTTGCTGCAAGCCAGATTAGTATTAGCATTTATATAGCTCTTTAGAGTATTCTTTCACAGTACTTTGCATACATCATTTTATTGCAATCCTTACATCAACCCTGTAAGATAGGTCAGCATTATTATCCCCATAATGCAGGAGGGGGACTGAGTGATTGTCTAAAGCCACCTGGCAGAGGCAGAGGCAGAGGCAGAACTAAACCAGGGACATGTTCACTCTCTTATGCGCTATGCCACACAGGGCCAGTGCAAGATGTCACGCTGCTCCTCCATCACCCTGGCTTTTCTTTCTGCCTCATTAGTGGCAGCAGCACAGACCATCTCACCCGCTCCATGCCTCACTCAGAAGTTTTAAAGTTTAAAGTTACTTTAAACAGTATTTGCCACTGTCATCATGGCACTGCTGACAGTTTCCAGGCCACCTCACTTACAATGCATCACTCTGAGGAAAGCCCCCTCAGAGTGAGGTATGAGGTGGATTCTCTGGTGAGCCCTGCCAGCCACCTTCCTGCTGTGGCATTGCAGGCAGTGGTGGTGGTGGTGCTCCATAGTGGGCAGGCAGTGGCAGCAGCCGTGGTGGCAGTATCAGCAGCTGCTGTGGAGAAATACAGTTGCAGTGGTGGTGGGTAGGGGGCCCTTCAGCAGCGGCAGCTCTGTATTGGAGGCAAGTGGGGCAGCAATCCCCACCCACCCACCCACTTGTGGCAGAGAGATCCCTTCACAACCAGGTACATTTGCTCCAGTGCATGGTGCTCAGCTGCCGAGTGCCACGCATGATCTTCTCCTGTCCTCCCCCAGCAGTCTCAGTAGACTATTGAGCAACTTCCCTGCCCTTCCACCCCACCAGTCTCAATGGGCACCAGCCTCCACTGATGAGGGAATATGATCTGCCACCCCTCCTGATCCACCACCTGAGCCACAAGGCTCACTGTGGCTCATGGGGGGCGGGGGGCTGGCCCTGGTGCCACACCAGCTTGACCTGTAGCTTTGAACTAGAGGAAAAGTAGATATTGATTAAATGTTAGGAAATCCTGCAGTAAAACCAGTGAAATGACCTGGCTATGAAAGCATGTGGACACTTTTCATTGGAGTTTTTCAAGAAAGGGACAGACAGGCATCTGTTGACATGGTTTAGGTTTATACTACTTTTGTGGCAGTGTTCCCTGTAGCTAGAGGTCCCAAATCAACAATTCTTCTAAAACAGAGAAATATTAAAAACAAAACAAAACACCAGCCTAGAGAGAGAAAGAGAGTGTGTGCATGTCTTCCTGTTGGCAAACCTAGTGATTGAAATGATCAAATACCATATGTTGTACCCGATCATGTTTCCAGACTGTGAAATCCTGCAGCCTTGTAGTATTTCCCTAATAGCTTAACTGTGCAGCTGAGATATTAATTTCTCCACCACTCTATTAATGGCAAAGAGCCTCCTGTTTGCAAGTTTCATGGCCCTCTCCATCTACAGCACACTACCAGCTGAGTAGCCATAATTTATTGCCCACACAAGGCTTCTTGCTTCAGCAAAGAAGTCCTTTCTCCCCCCCACCCCACCCCAAATTTGAGAAGGCATGGCTCCCCAAGCAAACAAATGGAACACTTAAACATCCAGAAGGATTTGTTCCTCTCATTGCAGAGATCTAACCCAAGTGACAGATCTAACCTCAGGCCTGCAAGACACCTGGCACATTTCTTACATGGCAAAGTCCAGGTGGTTGGAAGGCAATTGACATTTCACACTCAGTTGGCATTGTGGCTTCCTGTTCACATGCAAGTATCTGTTCTGAACTGCCTTATTGCAGGGAATGCTGTGACCTGGCTGGGGGCATGAGCCATGATGTTTATCTATGGTCGGCATTTACCCAATAAAGTTGCCAGTATTCTCAGACAGAATTAAATACAATTTATTTATTTAGTAAGTAAATACATACATGCACACATATTATTTGGCTTAGGATAAAGGTCCCATCTGCATGAATGGGAGCTTTTTTATAAGCCTAATTGCCACGAGGGGGCCAGGTGGGGAGGCTGTGGGCCAGATCCAAAGGCGCCACTGGCCGGAGGTTCCCCACTCCTTTCCTTACTCAAATCAGTGGTAAAATCTGAACCAAGTAGGATCCTTTTTATCAGTGTCTGGATTCTACATAGTAATCTCTCTTTGTACTGGTTACATCTTTGCTGTATTTGTAAAGAAAACATTGCCTACTACCAAGACTAGGAAAAACAAAACTACCTTCTTCCCTCCCCTGAAACAGCCATGTTGCAAATCTTTCATGAATGAACACTAGAAACAAAGCCAAAAGGGGATTCCAGAGCTTTTAGCATGTGCTTAAGCACTTTCCAGGAGCGGAAATCTCCAATACAAAAAGCAATTGACATTCACACTGCAGAAGCAGAACAGCCAGTTGGGGATAGAAAGGCTAAGAAACAAGAGCTTTTCAAGCATTTAGTGTATCAAATATAGTGCACGGTCTCTAAACACCTCCCTGGAGACTTGAGTCAGCTAAGCAGCTATCTGTGCTTTGCATTTTGTTCTTGTAGAGCATATAAAGAAACATTTTTATAAGCCTGAAGCTCTTTATAAAGGAGTAGCTCCCCTCTATTGCACTGCAGCTAATCACAACTGCCTCCCAAGGGACCCAAGTCCCAATGCAGTCCTTACTGGTATATTAAATTGAAGTTCTTGCCAATGCCAGCCATAGCTGGTTTTCACCATAGAAATACAGGGCGTTAAACCATCTTTTCCGTTTAGTACCAGAAGTTCTGGCTGATGGGCTGTGTTTTTCTCCAGTCTTTTTCGCTTTCTGTGGCAAAAACCTGTGCTGCCATTCAGGTTTCCAGCAGGACAGAAAATATGCATGTTGCATGAAGGGATGCATGAGAACTAAGCTTGCATACTATATGTACTGTAATATATTTTGTGTTTCTGCAGTCCCAGAATGAGGATGGTTTGGAGAGTCAGATGAAGAGCAAGGTGGGTTTGACTGAAGCTCTGTCAATTAGCGATCACCACAACTTAAGTCTCACCCAGAATATACTGTGTTCAAGAGTCCGTATCAGACCTTGGAGACAAGCAGACCCAGTACCTGATACAGGAACAGGGGTGTAGTGAAAGGAAGGGTGCAGAGTGGCCATATTACCCAATGAAATAAAAGACCTCAGATCAAATAAATAACCAGCTCTATTTGGCAATTGTTTGAATGTATAATAGTATGGATAGATCTTGGGGAGGACCTGGACCAGGGCTGGAAGGTTCCCTTATCACAAGGATGGGGAACATGTGGCCCTCCAGATGTTGTTGGACTGCAACTCCCAGCATCCCTAACTATTGTCTATGCTGGCTAGGGATGATGGGAGTTGTTATTTATTATGTTTATATCCTGCCTTTGTTCCTCTTGCAAAGAACCTAAGGCACCCTACATGATCCTCCTCCTCTCCAGTTTTATCCTCACAACAATCCTGTGAGGTAGGTTAGGCTGAGAGTCAGTGACTGGCCCAAAGTCACCCAGTGAGCTTCATAGCTGAATGGGGATTAGGATCCCGATCTCCTGAGTTCCATCCCAATACTCCAACTGCTACACCACACTGGCTCTGAAGTTGCAGTTCAACAGCATCTGGAGGACCACACATTTCCCACCCCTGCCATATCAGCTCTGAGAAGCAGGCTTACTCTGTGTGGTGTGTGAGTGAGTGAGAGAGAGAGAGAGAAGGAAGATATTCTAGTTACTTGGGAAGAGTGAGTGCCTGAGGGCAGAGAGGGAGTGGTGCTTCGTAGTGGTGAGTCACAGCCAGGTGAGAGTGAGCCCCAAACTTGAGTGAAATAGGGTTCTGTTCTGAGTGCCCAGTATCAATGTCTTCCACTGACTGCACTTATCTCTGTTTCAGTGTGTGAAGGATCAGCAACAGGATCCTTTGCGTGAGTTCGGCAATTATAGGGTTAACCGGCAATGAGATACAGGCTCGTATCGGCTTTCGTGTACAAGAGGAAAAACCACAGCTCTTTGAATGCCCAAATAAGGCTTTTATTTGTTTATACAATAGCGCAGGTCGGAACTAGCAGCTCTTTAGGAATACGTTACTGTCAACACAACCTTAGCTGACCCCCGTCTTACCCAATCAGCAGGCTCCCAGGCTAGCAGAGTGAACCTCGCCTCTGTCCTTAGATCAAAGACAATACTCCTAGTCCGTTTCAGCCCAGCTCCAGATCGGCACGGCGTAGCTGAGAATGGCGTACCCGGGCTGCTTGCTTTAAGGTGGATCTGGCCCTGGCGTACCCGTGGTTCCCAACAACCCTCTACCGGAAGGGAGGGGGGTTTTCTACCCCGGATTTCCCGCTCTCCCCGCCCTCTGGGTCAGGTGGGGGCTTATGCCTGCCCCTTTGTTTCAGGTGGGCTTATTCCTGCCCAGGCAAGAAGGTGACGTAGGGGTACTTTGCAGCTCTTTGAGACTGCCCTGCTCGGTGATGGTCCTTGATGGTCCTTCCTGGACTTTTGTGGATCTCCGCCGAGGCCCTCCTTTGTTGGGGCTGATGACTTGTCTGGTTGCTTCCCCGGTGATCTCATCCCTCCTCCCTCGCCCCCTCCCTTAGGGGAAATGTGTGTGTGTGTGTGTGTGCAACTGGTGTTTGGGCTTTCTCCACATCCTCCCATTTGGGGAAAGATGGCATTGGGGTCCACCACCCCAATCCCTATCTAACTGTCTCCTACTGAGAAAGCCCGGGACAACCCATCTGTCACGATGTTGTCCTTACCCTTGATGTGCTCTACTGAAAAATCAAAATCCTGTAGGGCCAAACTCCACCGCAACAACTTCTGGTTGGACCCCTTCACCCTATTCAGCCAGCACAAGGGGGAATGGTCGGTCTGCAGCCGGAACCGGCGGCCCCACAGGTAGGGGCGAAGCTTGGTCACTGCCCACACTATCGCTAGGCACTCTTTCTCGACAGTGGCCAAGTTCCGCTCCCGAGGCAAAAGTTTCTTACTCAAAAAGGCGACCGGGCACAGCCCCTGCTCTGGCCGTTCCTGCAGCAGGACAGCTCCCATCCCCGCTTCCGAGGCATCCGTCTGCAGAACAAAAGGGGCTTCAAAGTCTGGGGCTTGCAGCACAGGGGCTGCCATCAGGCAGGCTTTCAGTCCTTCAAACGCTGCCTGGCAAGCGGCTGACCATTGGACCTTAACGGGTTGCCGCTTTTTGCACAAGTCAGTCGGGGGGGCGGCTAGCTGGCTAAAATGGGGCACGAACTTACGATAATAGCCAGCCAGCCCTAAAAAAGCTTGGACCTGCTTTTTCATCTGGGGTTGGGGCCAGGTGCGCACCGACTCTATCTTGGCTTCTAGGGGCTTGACACTACCTCCCCCCACCTTGTGTCCCAGATACTCCACCTCCCCCCTCCCAACCTGGCATTTCTTCGCCTTCACCGTCAGCTCTGCATCCTGAATCCTCTGAAATACCTGGCGGACATGTTGCAAATGCTGCTCCCAGGTGGAACTGAAAATGGCGATGTCATCTAAATACGCACAGGCGAACTCCCCCAGCCCATTTAACATTCCGTTTACCAGCCTCTGGAAGGTAGCCGGACCATTTCGGACCCCAAAAGGGAGGGTGGTGAATTGGAACAACCCCAGGTGGGTCACAAAAGCAGACTTCAGGGCAGCATCCGAATCGAGCGGGACCTGCCAATAACCCTTTGTCAGATCCAGGGTAGTGATGTACTTGCCCCCCCCAAGCCTCTCCAACAGCACATCCATGTTGGGAATGGGGTAGGGGTCAGGGACGGTCACTTTGTTTATTTTCCGGTAGTCTACGCAGAACCGGACACCCCCATCTTTCTTAGCTACTAACACAATCAGGGAGGACCAGGGGCTCGAGCTAGGAACAATGACCCCCAAGTCCAGCATGGCTTGGACCTCATCGGCGACGACTTGGGCATGGGGCCCCACCGCTCGGTAGGGTAGGGACTGTATGGGGGGGCTATCCCCTGTGTCAAGTGGTGTGTTGTGTGAGTGTGGTGCATCCCGGACGGTCCGAGAACATGGGCTGAAAATCTTCTAAGACCTGGGTGATCTGTTGCCGCTGCTGTTCTGACAGAGAGGGGGACAGTTTGATCTCCTCCATTCCTCCCCCTTCCCCCCACTCGGCCAACAACCCTCCGTCAGGGTCTCCCCATTCCACACATTCCTGCACTCCCCCCACCTTCGTTCCCCGTTCCACATACAATTTCAGCATATTTACATGGAATACCTTTTGCCTCCCCGGCTGTCCCGGGAAAGCCACTTGATAATTCACCTCCCCCGACCTTCCAATCACGGTCCCTGGGCCCTCCCACTTCAAGCACAATTTGTCCGTCTTTTGGGGGCGCAGTACCAACACCTGGTCCCCCACTTCAAAAGTCCGTGGCACAGCCGTCCTGTTGTACCACGCGCTCTGCCGCTGCTGTGCTGCTTCGAGATGCTGCTGCGCCGTCTCCCTCACCTCCCGAAGGACAGTTTGGAGGTGCTGCATGAAAGTATGCACAGGCATGGAGGCTTCTGCGGCAACCCCCTCCCATTCCGCCCGTAACAGAGCCAAGGGTCCCCTGAGCTCCCTTCCAAACATCAGTTCGTTGGGGGAGAATCCCAGGCTTTCTTGGGGGGAGTCCCGGTAGGCAAACAACAAGTAGGGGAGGGCTTGGTCCCAAGTCCCAGGGTGCTTAGCCGCATAAGCCCTGATCATTTTTTCAAGAGTCTGATTGAAACGTTCCACCAGCCCATTGGTCTCGTGATGATATGGCACCGAAGTCAGGTGCTCCACACCCCCCAGTTCCCACATTTTTTTAAACAGTTTGGACACGAATCCCGTGCCGCAGTCCGAAACCACCGTGTGGGGCATTCCTAGGCGGGCGAAAAGAGAGAGGAGAGTCTTAGCCAGGCTGGTGGCGGAGATGGAGGCTAGAGCAAAAGCCTCTGCATAACGGGTGGCAAAGTCGACAACAGTCAATATAAACTTCTTCCCCGTCTTGGTGGGGGGATTCAAGGGTCCCACGATATCCATCCCTATCCTTTCAAAGGGGATGCCCACAATGGGTAGGGGTTGCAGGGGGGCTTTCGGATGGTCCTGGTTATGCCCCACCCGCTGGCAGACATCGCAGGACCGGCAATATTCCCGCACTTCATTTGCCACCATGGGCCAGTAAAACCCCTCTGTCACCCTGGCCAATGTCCGTTTCTGTCCCAAGTGACCTCCCCACGCCACATCGTGGGCCAGCTGTAGCACAGCCTGGCGGTACCTCGCAGGCACAACTAATTGTCTTTTTCTTGGTTGGGGACCCGGTTCAGTCCTTGGGCAGAATTCTCGGTAGAGGGCTCCTGCCTCCCACAAAAACTGCTCTGACTGGTCCCCTACCCCGGACCCTTGACTGGCCCGATCCCGACATCCCTGGGGATGGGTCGCTTTGCTGCTCCTCTTGAAACGCCTTCTGAGTCCCAAAATCTCGGGCCATTGGCGCGAACCCCCCGGGGTCTTCTTCCCTCCCCACTACCGCGGGGAGCGGCGGGGGACGGCTGGCTGTCTCTGCCGGGGTCACTTTACCGCGACCGGGATGGGAGACTGGGGACCTGAGAGGCTGCGGGGCAGGGGCTTGCTTGGCCTGACGCCGGGTCACCACCCCCACCTTGACCTGGGCAGCCCGGAGCGCAATGTCGTTCCCAATTATGATTCCCCATTCCTGTTGTCCATGCACTATAACATCCACCTCCCCTTCCCATCCCTTGTACTTGACCCAGACCCGGGCGAGGGGAACAGCTATGTTGGGAGAGTTATAGGGCTTTATGGCACAGGTGCGCCCTTTTAGCAACTGTCTCTTCTTTACCTTACTCCGAGGTAAAGCAGTTATGTCCGCCCCAGTGTCCCTATACCTCACATGGGAAACATTGTTTACAGAGATGGACTCACAGAATTTGTCCTGGCTCCACCGCAGCTGCTCCGGTGAGGCAATGCACATCAAGGATGCCTGTGAGATGGCCCCCAGCGAATGCTGTCCTCCGCTCCTCAGGGACCGCGCCGCATCTTCCCCGTCTTCCTCGAGGGACGAGCTGGACTGCTGATCCTCCTCGTGTTCCTCCGGTTCGCGGGACTCTGGAGCAAGCATCCTCCCCACTTTGCCCGGCGATGTCTTGGCGTGACGGCTCTTCGCGATGAGCTTGGGGCAGCTCCTCTTGAGGTGCCCCGGTTCTTTGCAATAAAAACAGCCACTGGCACTGGGGCTTTCTTTGGGCTTGCCTAGGGCTCCCTCCCGAGGTTTGGGGTTGCCCTTTTCTACGCTCCCCTTAGCCCCGCCACGATTGAGGTTGCCCCCCTTTGTTCCTTTGGGCTGCCGATACAGTCCCATTTGGTCGGCCAACTTGCCCATTTCCCGACAGTTTGGGGGGTCCCGATCCCTCACCGCCGTAGCTAAGTCCTCCGGGATAGTGGCACAAAATTGCTCTTGAATCATGAGCTCCCGCACCTCCGCCAAAGTGGTCTTCCCGGTGGCCCCGATCCATGCGTCCCAAACCTGCCCCAGGTGCGCCATCCAGGAGGCATACGTGTCCCCTGGGGTAGGCTGTCCGTAACGAAATTTACGGCGACAATGTTCGGCGGTGAGGGCAAACCTCTCTCTCACCGCTTCCTTGAACGCCCCATAGTCCAAGGGGGCAGTTTGGGTGTGAATACCCAGGAGATCAGCCAGCTCCCCGCTGACCTGAGTCCTCAGGGCAGACATTCTTAAGTTGTCCGGCACCCTCTGCTCCAGGCAGGCAGCCTCGAGCAGGGTGAAAAAGATCAGCACATCCTGTCCCGACTGGTAGGTGGGGAATTGCTTCCTGTCCCATTTAGGGGTCGTGGTGCCCCCACCTTGGGGTGCAGGGGATCCCCCTTGTCCGGTGCCCATGGTCAGCCTGGCCAACTCCAGCTGCATCTGCAGCGCTGCTTGTTGCTGCTGGAGCATTTCTTGTTGATGCCGCATCAACTCCCTGGCTTGCTGCCAATTAAGTTGGGGAAAGAGGGCATCCAACCCTCCTCCCCCCATGGCTCCGCCAGCAACCCTTCTGTCGAGGTCTTCCTCTACTTCAGGGTCCCTCATCTCGCTTCTCCTGCCGCTACTGGTAAGGCTGGGGCTACCCCACTGCTTGGGTTCCTGCCCTACTAACAAAGATGAGGGGGCTCCCCCCCCTTCTTGCCTTGCAGTCTTCGGCCGCACTACCCACTCCATTGTGGAGGTCTGGGTTGGGCTCTCTGGGCTGCTCACTAGCTCCACTTGCTCTTGGCTCAGGCTATTCATTTTCTTTGATCTGAGCGCTTCCCAGCAATCTACTAGTCTGCCCCAAGCCCTGTTAGTTCCGACTGTCAAATGTGGTTTCCAATTGTCCCGTCGTCTGCCACCATGTGAAGGATCAGCAACAGGATCCTTTGCGTGAGTTCGGCAATTATAGGGTTAACCGGCAATGAGATACGGCTCGTATCGGCTTTCGCATACAAGAGGAAAAACCGCAGCCCTTTGAATGCCCAAATAAGGCTTTTATTTGTTTATACAATAGCGCAGGTCGGAACTAGCAGCTCTTTAGGAATACGTTACTGTCAACACAACCTTAGCTGACCCCCGTCTTACCCAATCAGCAGGCTCCCAGGCTAGCAGAGTGAACCTCGCCTCTGTCCTTAGATCAAAGACAATACTCCTAGTCCGTTTCAGCCCAGCTCCAGATCGGCACGGCGTGGCTGAGAATGGCGTACCCGGGCTGCTTGCTTTAAGGTGGATCTGGCCCTGGCGTACCCGTGGTTCCCAACAACCCTCTACTGGAAGGGAGAGGGGTTTTCTACCCCGGATTTCCCGCTCTCCCTGCCCTCTGGGTCAGGTGGGGGCTTATGCCTGCCCCTTTGTTTCAGGTGGGCTTATTCCTGCCCAGGCAAGAAGGTGACGTAGGGGTACTTTGCAGCTCTTTGAGACTGCCCTGCTCGTTGATGGTCCTTCCTGGACTTTTGTGGATCTCCACCGAGGCCCTCCTTTGTTGGGGCTGATGACTTGTCTGGTTGCTTCCCCGGTGATCTCATCCCTCCTCCCTCGCCCCCTCCCTTAGGGGAAATGTGTGTGTGTGTGTGTGTGTGTGCACTGTGCAACTGGTGTTTGGGCTTTCTCCACACAGTGTTTTCTGTGGAAAGGGCACACAGGCCCTTTACACAACTCCCTCTTGGTCTCCCTGCTCTGGAGTGGTGCCTTATTCTCACACTCAATGTTGTGGTTCCTAGAAGGGATCTGCAGCTTGGAAGTGAAGTTGCTGCTGTGTCTTCAAAAAACAGAAGCTTCATGGAGGACAGAACTTGCTGCTGGGTTAACTCTATAAAGAGCACTGATCGTGTCTCCTGTGACATGGAGGCTGCCATTTATGTGTTTCTGGTCTTTGGCCTTGCAATACAGTCTTTACAGGTCCTGAATAAACGTGCATTTAGCATGACAATTAAATAATTCCTGTGGAGAACCTTAGAGCACCTTCTTACTCTGCCTTCCCCAGCCTGGTGCGCTTTAGATGAGTTGGACTGCAACTCCCATCATTCCCAGCCAGTGTGGCTACTGGCAGGTGGGGAGGGGACCAGGTTAGGGAAGGCTATTCTAAGTCATTACTGCTCAGTGATACATTCTGCAGTTTTCTCTAAGTGGTGTCATCATCAGCATATTGATGACTCTGCATTCCAAGTGATGAATGAGCCTCCCCTACTCTCTCTCTCTCTCTCTCTCTCTCTCTGTGTGTGTGTGTGTGTGTGTGTGTGTGTGAGAGAGAGAGAGAGAGAGATTGTTGCCCCTTGCACTATCCCACAAGTCAACTCCAAAGGATAGAATAGTCATCATTCAACACTAACCTCTGAAACTACCCAATTAAGTGGGAGTAAACCACTATTCCCCCATCAATCCCCAATCACATTTTGTCAACCAGGGGAACTAATGTGGTTTAGTTTATCAGTTCTCAATATTTTTTTATTCCGCAAACCACTTGAAAATAGTTGGCGGTCTTATTGGACCACTTAGTAAACTCCCCCCCCCCCCCAGCAAATCAAAGCACATAGGTAACTCATAGAACAGTAGAAAGCACCAGCACCATTTTATGAAAATCACAAGCCCTAGGCAAGGGCCTGGTTAACCTGTTTGATAATATGGCTCTGGTCAAAACAACCTGAATCTCTGTCATCAGAAAAAATAAATCAGATGCAGGGTCAAAGTGCAGATATTGTAGATCATTCCACAACTTTCCTAGACCACCTGAATGGAACTCACTGACCACCAGTGATACATGGACCACAGTTTGAGAATCTGTTGTGTAATGTCATGGAAGTTTGATGGAGGATTTCACAAGGGGAAAAATGCAGATTGTGTAAATAAGGCTTTAGTAACATTGTGTGGCTAACGGCTTTAAAATTAGGTTGAAATCAGATCTATCCCTGTACATCAGGGCACGTGAGACATCTTGAGTTGGGTTGATGGAAGGGGCCTGGTATTTCTCATCCTCTTCTTCCTAGGCAGAGACCAAGGGTGAGAAATATGGGCAGATGTACCTGGGAGTCTGCTTTAGCAAAAGAACAGCATCGTAGGGATGTACAAGAATTTAGTTTCTTCTTGTAAAACATGTGAGCATTCCCTGTTTGCAAACCTAAATGCGAGTGCAAGCAGGAGAATGTGTTCTCCGAAAATGTTTGCAAATTCTCAAACATGCACTTTGGCAAATTTTGCTTTAAAAAAAGTTTGAAACAGTGCATTTTGAAAATGTGCAATTTCACACTTTACTCTAGCCTTCCCCAGCCTGGCTCTTTTGTCAGCTCTACCAGACAGATACATTACCAGCATTTGCTTCCCGGCCTAAACAGACACATGCTGTCATATATCATTTGATAGCAAACTGAGTGCCACGTCCACCTTTATTCCTGAGGAGCCCAAATGAGTGGCTTCTCTGGACCTAGCTCTGGATATGCCCAAATGAGGCCTCTTTATGTGTAGGGAGACAAAGCGGGGGCGGGGGGACGGGGAGCACCAAACAGTGGAGGCTGGTGGTGGCTCCAATGTCAGTGGGGTGGTGTAGCCACTCTGGGTTTCAGTCTGAACTTTAAAGGTGCTTATTGGGGGGGGGGAGGTTCAGCTCCATGGATAGCTTATTTAAAGTTCAGACTGAAACCCGGGGTGGATACACTGTCCCACTGACATTGGAGCCACCAGCCTTCGCTGGCGCCAAATACTTGTTTCACTATATTAGAATCAATGGACATGAGTCTGTCACACTGAATAGGCAAAGCTGGTCCGCCCACTCTCCATACTTTCTGCATTTCTTTTCCCTCTGGCCTCACTGTTTACAGCCCCCACCCCAACCTGAAGTCATACCATATATATATACCTGGAACTCAGGAAACCTGCAGGCATCTGATGAAGTGGACTCCAGTCTATGAAAGCTTATGCCATATTAATTTGTTAGTCCTTAAGGTGCCTCTCAAGACTATTCTTTGGTCTTTCTGGAGCAGACTGACATGGCTGCTCCTCCGGGAATTGCCCCCCTGTGCAAGAGAAGCCTCATTTTTGGCTATTCTGATCTTACAACAACTTGTGTATGCTGATCCCACATCACCATATCTGATGCTTGCTGAATATTTGAGGGCAGTAATGGGAAGGCAGAAATAAACACATCATTCACTGATAGGGTGGCCAGGTGTCCTACTTTGGCAGTCCTCTATTTGAAGGGCTGCCAGAGGACAGTCCTCTATTTTTAAGCGTTCTCTATTTGAAGGGCTGTCTGGTCTGTGTCTGCTTTAAAGATATAGAGCCCTGAGGAGCCGGGCGGAGGGAGAGCAGGGGCACTGAAGCTGCCCATCAACCGTTAGCACCTGGCCAGCGACTGTGCAGGCACATAGGACACCTGGTCATGGTCTCCCCCTCTATGTTGAGATGTTGTTTTTTATGGTCATTTCTATTTAAAGGATATCAGTTCTCTAAATGTGCATCTACACATACAAATTAGCTTATGCCGATTTTAGCAAATATGTGCCCTCTTTTGCTCTCTTTTTTGGTGACACGATTCCTCTTTTTTGTTGATGTGTATGTAGCAATGCCACTCACTGAGGATGAAGAAGTCACCAGGACTTGCAGCTTAGCTATGTATGAGCTTTGCCTTCAGGGGATCAAAATCATCCCACTCCAGGAGATCACGCTGAATAAAGCCTAGCATGGGAGAGTTGTTCCTCCTGAGCTGTCTTGTGGCTGGGGAATGCTGGGAATTGTAGGACCTTTGTCTGTCTGAACATGCATAGGATTGCACCCTAAGATAATTTCTTGTGATTCACCCATCACTCTCGTCTGCGTTCCCATGGCCCATCATGTCCTCAAAGTGGCCATCTCCAGAAAGTGCATCCTCATAGTTTTGGTCACCAGATGGCACCATAGGATCAATTTCCCTCTGGGGTCAGAGCTCCTGGCTGCTGCTGCTGCTGCTACCCCCTCATACATTTGCTCAGTTAACGATCTGCCAGTTTTTAGAAAAGATTAGACACAAAAATAATGAGTCTGACTTCAAACATTTTTTAAAAACAATGAATTATTGATATTTGTTGCTTTTTCACACCTCACTATTCACCAAGTAACGTCACTTTTTTTTTTCTTTTTGGGCAAGCTTCATTCTAGAAATCACACATTTTGTGTGTAAATCAATTCTTGAATCTCAGCATCTGGTGCTGCTGAGTCTCTTAAAAATATGCAGCAGATTCTATAGGAATCATCTATACAAAAGCCAGTTTCCCCACTTCCATCACTGGGTGCTGCTGAACTTTCAGTGTGATGATGTGTCCATCTTATGTGTGCATGCACATTGGAAAGGCCAGCAGGACCAACAAATCTGTAAGCCTCTTGTCTTTTCCCACCACAACTTCTGTCTTCTTTCTTACCACAAAAATAATTTTCTAGTAAGAAAAGCTGGGAATAGCTGCACAATTGCTTTTGATTGGTAGTGCTAGGAGCCGTCCATCTGGAAGCACCTTCTGTCTTGGCACATAAATTAGGGGTGTGCTTTGGATTTGAACGAATACTGAACTGAAGCTGGCTGATTCAAACAGATTCAAGAGATGTCCAAATCGAAGCGATGATGCTCTGAAGTAGACCAAATCCGAATCTGACAACTTGTGAAGATTTGGGATTCAGAGGGACACAGATATGCAGACAGTATGTCACCAAAAATGGATTATTTCTCTCCAATATAAGGAAAACATCAGGGTGGGGAGAGAGAGGAGGGGCTGTAGGTTTTTGACTGGAAGCTCTAGCTTCTAATCACAGTGAAAGTTTTACCAGTGCTCTCCAATTCCAGTGCTTTGGGGTAGGGATGTTGAAGTAATATACCAAAGGGCTGATCAAGTGTTCACTGCTCATTGCTAGTTCTCTCTTCCAGGAGCAGGAATATTTCATAGATTCATAGATCATAGAGTTGGAAGGGGCCTACAAGGCCATGGAGTCCAACCCCCTGCTCAATGCAGGAAACTAGAGGAGGGGTCTCCCATCCAAGTAATAACCAGGCCTGACCCTGCTTAGCTTTCCACACTCAGACAAGCTGAGCCAGCGTAAGCCACAGGCCTGTGCTAAAAGAGGTTTGGGGGAGTCTGTGGGACCTGGAAGGGTGTAGCATTGGGCACTTGCTTGAAAAATGCTGGATGTTCAAGTCTTTCGGTTTCTGCTGCTGTTTGCTCCACATCAATTATCCATGCCTGTCCTATTGATCATTCTGTGACTTCGGTGCTGATGAAGCGGCAGAAGAAAAAAGTCTTAAAACACTTTTTCATCCATCATAATGTCCTAGCCCCTGCACCCATCCTTCTGAAATGTTGCAGGTTTCTTGCCTAGGGACACCTCTCGGATACATGCCATTTTCATACAAACTGCCCCCCCTCCCCCTAAAAAACACACACCATGGAAGTGAATAAGTGGGAGTGAATCAGTCCATCCCCCATTTGAACATTCTCCTTCGAAAAGTAAATAAATAAGAATGCTGCACCTATCCTGAAAATGTTCAAGTTTCCTAACTAGGACCACTTCTATGCTGTATGTCATTTCCATAACAATTGCCCACCAGAAACATAGGGGTATAAACACATTCTCTTTTGGGAAATACCCAAACTGTAAAGGCTGTTTGTGCATGAATATCCATGGACCTATTCATCTGAAACTTGGCAGGCTTGATCCACTCAAAAGGGGCAGTTATCCCTGCAAACTATATCCAATTCGGCTGATAAACAAAAAAGTTATTGGCACTTCTCTCTTTTTAAAACTAAATAAAGTTTAAAGGCACAAAGCAGAAAACCTATTTGTCTGAAATTTGGTAGGCATAATACCCTCGCAAGGGACTACTATGCCTGCAAATTTCATCCAATTCTGACCAGCAGAAAAAATATTATAGCCATTTGTGGGTTTCCAAGGATTACCAATGGGAAGCTTGAAGATTTGGATTTCTGAATCAAGATTTGGATCTGAGTCAAAGTGGGTGGCTTCTGAACTGAACCAAGCTGAATTGGACTGTTTTCCAAACCACTGAATTGGGGTCCAAACCGAATCTTGTGGTTGATGCACACCCCTAAAATATCCTTATGACTGACTTCCTTTCAATATAGGGTAGTTCCTTCCTCTCCTTGCTATGTCAATGCCGCCCTCATGTTACATAAATGAGTAGCAGGCTGAAGTAAGAGGTGAATGCCCTGATCTGATCTTTCCCAAATAGAGTAGAATTCCCTCAGGAGTCACCTCTACATGTCAAGGTCCAGGGAAAAAATCTGCCAGAGCTTTGCTGAGAACATTAGTGAGAACAATCTTTAATTTATGGGCAACCCAGCCCTGAGACCTCTGAACACCTTTGCAGATTCCAATTGGTATGTTATTTACACAGCCAATGGGACACATTCCAGAAGCACTGTTCATAGTGGAATCCAAATGCCTTGTGGGCTGCCTGGAGGGGAGCAAATTCCCCAGGGAGGGTCTTTGATGGGGAAGGGCTGCCCTTTGGCCTCTCCAGATTGTTCCCAGGCAAACAGTGGGTGATAGAGTGCAACAGTTATGGCTATATTTGCTCTTCTGGAATGGCATTGTTAAATCAGAGCAACCCCCCTGAAAACCCCTAATCCTGAGTCTGTGACGGATGTGCCCAGATCAATGCTTAGAAGGGGGGACAAGGTCTAGCCTGATGGCCCCAGCACCCATCCATGCATTTACCCAAGGCTGTAAACAGCCTCCATGATGAGTACAAATTGTTCTGGGCTCCCAGATTGTGCTTACAATGACTGAGTTCACATAGCATGATAAGTCATGGTGGTTTATAAGCCATGTTTGTTTCAGAATGACTGGGTTTGCACAACATGTTAAACCACAGTGGCTACAGTAAACCCTAGAACAAGCCATGGCTTCAAAGAGTGGCTTTGAAGTCATGGCTAAGAAACACTGGCTGGGTTTGCACAAGCCACCCTTCGAAGCCATGGCTTGTTCTAGGGTTTACTGTAGCCACTGTGGCTTCGCATGTTGTGCAAACCCAGTCAGTGGCTGGCTTGTCACGTCTGAACCCAGCCAGAGTGGCTTTGTGTGGTTAAACCATGCTGCTGGGTTCAGACAACACGACAAGCTACTCTGAAACAAACATGGCTTATAAGCCACCATGGCTTATTGTGTTATGTGAAGTGAACCCAGTCAGAGACTGCACATGAATATGTGTGTACGCTAGCCTTCCCCAACCTGGTGCCTGCCATACATGTTGGACTGCAACCCCCATCATTCCCAGCCAGCATGGCCATTGAGTTCTCTCTGAAAATGACCTCTTGCTCCACATAAATTAGCCCTTGCATATGCGTAATACCAAAGTGCATCTTGGGAGCTGTAGTTTGGAAACGCATAGTGCGTTATGATGTCATGTGTCATCATGTTATGTACCCTCTTCCTGATTGGTTATTTTAGCATGGCCTCTTACAGAAACACTCCACCCACCAGCAGCATGTTTACTTACTGTACAAAATCAAAGGAAGTACTGTACGAACAATGGCAACCCAAATCTGATCTGACAAGAGTAAGAGAGATGTGACATCATCACGGTTTACCGTAAGCAAGAAAAGGGTTAATCCAACCAACTCAGCGTATGCATGGAAACAGCATTGTTTAGATCAGGGCTCTCCAACCTTGGGTCCCCAGCTGTTGCTGGCCTACAGCTCCCAGCATACCCAGCCAGCTTGGCTCATGGCAAGGGATTCTGGGAGCTGTAGCCCAGCAACCCCTGGGGACCCAAGGTTGGAGAGCCCTGGTTTATATACAAGGTATGCATGCTCAAAAGCTTGAGATCAATTCCGATTCCGAACTTACGGTACTAGCAAATTCATAAAATGCTGGTCCAGGCTCGTTAAAAGGGTGAGCATTATGAATGGGCAAAGTTTGACCAGCAAGCCGACTAATTATGAAATTTGGCAGCATCATTATTAATAAAAGTGTCCTGATCCATACCCTCCATCATTTGACAAATTAAAATAAGGGCATGAGTGGGGTGGGGTGACGGGTAGAGTCTGGAAGCCCAGTGTGGCTAGGAAGACAATGGCAGATAGACCCAGATAGAAATGGGCTACAAGCATAAAGTGGAATCTGGCAGTGCAGGCAAGCAGTTGTCCCCAGACAATATTTTGCTGCCTGTGGCAAAGAACAAGATGGTGCCCCCTCCCCTTCTAAGTGCAGAAGCCAACTGGATTGGCAGATGAATCTCTCCTCAGAATTGATGGTGAGATTCTTGAACAGGGGGTGCATTGCATTTTGGGGAGTGCTGGACCAGGTCTGGAAAAACAAAGTTCAAATCCCCTTTCAGCTGTGAAGTTCACTGGGTGACCTGGTCAGTCTCTCAGCATAACCTACCTCACATGGTTGTTAGGAAGATAAAATGGGGGTGGGGGGGGGGAGAAACACTTTGAGGGGAAAGGTGGGATATAAATGCCATATACTGTATAATGTACATCTTTGGCTTTTTGTGGTTGCTTCAGGCATTCTCAAACCACGTCTAAAGAATTTTCTTGATGCTTCTCACATCATGTTTCTTCATACTGAACCTCCTGCATCACTTTAGAGACAATTAAGAAAGGCTTTCCCACCCTCTGGTTCACAATCACCACCATGTTTTGCATGCCTAACCAAAGGAGCGTCATAGACCAGCAAAATCTGCCTGCTGCCTCATATGTAAGTACTTGTTTACACAACCATGGTTTCCCCACACACACACACATGATGAACTCAACATGAGCTGAACTTTCCAGGTGATTTTTGCATGGCGAAGCAGCTTTTCAAGTGATACCACAAGTGGAGAAGTCACAACTCAGTACAATCATGGTTGGTAGGCTATTAAAAATTGCTCTGATCCGCAATGTTGAAATCTTGTAGCTTGTCACATACAGGAACATTTAGAAGATCATATCACAATACCAAACACGCCCAGGAAAGTCAGACTGCAGTACATTGACCATGAAAATGGTCCAGCAATTTAGCCCTTGGGTTCCTTCTCAATGGTGAAGGGTTTGCAAATCTGATCAACGGCATATTTGTCTCTGACTCAAGCAACCCATGTAAAAACAGAGGGGCATAAGTCCATTACAGCAAAAACAGAAAAAGAATCTTGTGGGCGGCACCATAACAACTAACAGAGTTATTGTAACCTCAGCTTTTATGGACTAAAGTCCACTGTTGTGTTGGGTAGGACTAAAAACATGTATAGAGATCAAGCAGGCCTTGCAAACACAACTGTCCTTTATTGCTATGTAACAAGTCTGGCAAAACTCCTCCTGAACTACTGCTGGATTCAAACTACAAAGCTCAAGAGGGCCAAACTCCGTCCGCCTACTAACATTGAACCACAGCACCCCCTGGCATACACAACAACCCACATCTTCACATGTATGATGCATTGGCCTCAGTTGGTGCATGTATACATGTGCATACATACACAGAAACAAACACATATGGGTATAGTGGTGGTGGTGGTGGGGGGGGGGGCTAATGTAAAAAGGCCATGAAATACAAGAGGTACAGTATGTGACATTTCTATGCGAAGGTCAAATGTGTAACTGCATAAAACTTGAGCTTTGCATAGAAATGTTACAGACCGTACTCCTTGCATTTCATGGCATTTTGGCCCAACTGTTTCCAAGTTGTTTTCTCAATATACCCATGTATGTATGTATGTATGCATACATGCGTGTATCTCTCTGTGTGTTTACCAACTCAGAGTAAACACTTCATGCATTTGAAGAAGTGAGCTTTAGTCCACAAAAATTAATGCCACAAAAATACTTTAGTCTTTAACGTGCCACAAGACTCCATTCCCCCCCCCTTTTTTTATATAGACCAGCCTGTTCACTGAGTTCATTGAAGGAGGCCCTCCTAGTCATATTGATAGAGAAACGCCATACCTCCAATCTGGATACAAGGTTGTTTATTCAGATACAGTGCGCACCGGAGAACCAGTTCAGATGGGCATCCGAAACCAGCTCTACCCGGGAGTTTTCTAACACTTGTTTTTATAGTAGGCAAAGCAGTTACAGGTTAGCACATGCGTACACAAACCCCGACAGTCAGTCCTCCGCAAAGCCCTCCCCAACATCCTTATTCACCATCTTGAGGTTTGCCGTAACATAACTTTAAACCACACTAAGTGGTACACTTTTATGTATTTCAACACCAGTCTCTTAACTCTAGCCATAGGAGAAAGTCGCCTGCAAGTAGGTAAGAGGAAGATGGGGCAGCCTTCTTAGAAATGGCTTAACTGCACTGAGGTGGCCCAGACATAACTGGAGAAGAGCTAACCACAGACCTAAGGTCAGACTGTCTAGTGGATATTTTTTTTTACTTTATCAATACCACACTGAGTGGAGATACATCTTATGGCAACTCATGTCAGAGCTTTCTCCATGGTGGACCCCTTATTGTGGAATGACCTCCCCTTAGAGATCCAGCAGGCACCTACAGTGCAAGTGAGACATTTATTCATGTGGGCTGGTGAGACGCGGGCAGCGCGATCCAATGTGGCTGCCTGTAACCCTCCAAACTTGAAGGATTATGGGCATCCTATCAAGAACGGAAGGAGAGCAGAGGCAAAGGTCGCCTCCGTGCTCCTCCCACCCTGCAAAAGACTAAGACGGCCGATTTTGTCTAAGTCTTTTGCGCCTGCTCAGGAGGAGGAGAGGCTGAAGTGCTGCCAGGATAATATGTATCCTGGCAGGGCATCACTCTGCCCCTCGCCCCCACCCCCACCCCCTCGCAAGGGCAGAGGGAGGGTGCTCCAAATTCAGAGTCCCAACTCCGTCCTCTGAGCATGTTTCTGAGGTCGGAGCTGGGTGTGCAATTATCCTATGGCCGTCTAGACAGTGTCTAGCAGCCGTAGGACTGCACCCTTATTCATGTGGGGATTCCAACACTCTGATTTTTAGGACTGGCTTCAATTCAAAATAATTGAATTTTGGATATTTGCTCTGTGTTTTACTGTGGTTTTATTGTATTAGTTTTATTTTGTAAACCGGCATATCTTTTATGATAAAAAGGTGGTATATAAATAATTTCAATAATAAATACATAAATAAATTTACCCCAGAAATGCATAGCACGTGATTGATCCTGCGTTCTCCTATTTTCATTTCTGTTTGGTCTCTTTACTTTTCTCCCCAGCCAGCCCTGACACTCAAGCTTTATGACAAATTTAATAGGTACTCAAAGTTAGGTACGTTTTTAAGTTAGGCACCATTTCAAGTCCCTTTGATTTCAATGGAGATTTTTGCTGAAAGCAGCATGTAAAGTTTTTAAACAAACAAACAAGCTAAGCTTCTTTTTTTCATTCAGACTTCGAAGTACTTTACTTTGGCTGGACTATATCCCCCCTTTTGGCGATTCCATATTTTGTTAAAAGTAAATATATGTTGCAGACTCAATTTGTTCCCACTCCCACTTGCACCATGACTTGACTGGAAGCAGTTTGGCCCAGTGTGGAAGGTTTTTTGTGTTGCTGCTGCTGCTGTTGTTTTTAATTGGTAATTGTGTGAGAAAAATCAAAATCAAGAAGGGTTCTCAGTAGCAGCTCTGCTCACGCAGAGAGTGTAAATAGTCTTCATCTGTCAGAGGCGGCCAGCTTCAAATGAGAAGGTAGAAGCAAAAACACTCTGATCTTCTGTAGGTAAACAGGAGAGGGGCAGAGCGGTCCTGTGGCCCCCTAGACAGCATCTAGACTAGAGGGCTATAGGATCATTTGGATTCCTAGAGGATGGGAAAAGCTCTGACCTTGGAGCTGAGGATCCATGCTCAGATCTCTCTCCCTCACAACTGGTGTGGAAAGAACCGAGGCTGTAAAAGTGACCTCAGAGAAGGAGTGAAGAGGGCATTCCAGGGGGTGGAGAGGGGAGGAGACTGGGTCCACCAGGATATGACATATCGTGGTGGTGCTCCAGCCTCCTTCCCTCCCCCCTCCAGTGTGCCTCAGCTAGATGCCCAAAATCGTCTATCTAGCTGATTTGCAGGGCAGGAGAAATGTGGAGCCAAAGAACACCTCCTTGCTCCTCTTGCCCTGCATGGGATGCCCATAATCCTCCCAGTTCAGAGGGTTACAGGCAGCCCCATTGGACTGCACCCCAAAAGGATGTTTTAACTTGAAAATTAAAATAGCCATGTATGCCTTGTATTTATCCCTTTTCTGCTAGAGTGGCCACGTGTCCTACTTTACAGAGGACAGTCCTCTGGTTTGGAGAGCTGGCAGAAGACAATCCTCTGTTTGAAGATGTCTTGTAATTGAGGTGCTGTTCAGGTTAAAGGTAAAGAACGCTGCAAAGGGCTAGCCAGGGGGCTTGGAGGGCGAGCCAGGGGCCTTCATTCCAGCTGGTAGGTTATTTACCCAGCCAATAGGCACTGTTCATAATGAAATCCAAATGCCTTGTGGGAGGGGAGCAAATTCCCCAGGGAGGCTCTCTGATGGGGAAGGGCTGCCCTTTTTTGGCCTCTCCACATTGCTCCCAGGCAAACAGTGGGGTGCAACAGATATAGCTATATTTGCTCTTCTGGAATGGCATCGTTAAATCAGAGCAACCCCCCTGAAAACCCCTCATCCTGAGTCTGTGACAGATGTGCCCAGATCAATGCTGAGAAAGGGGCACAAGGTCTAGACTGATGGTCCCAGCACCCATCCATGCATTCACCCAGGGCCAGTGCAAGGCAGTTTGGTGCCCTAGGCAAGATCAGATATTTAGCGCCCCCCCATCCCACTTGAGCCCTCCCACCCTCCCTCCCTCCAGCCCTATGCTCCTGGCGCCCCCTTTAGCCCGGCGCCCTAGGCAGCCGCCCGCCTAGTTGGCCTAATGGTGGCACCGGCCCCGCATTCACCCAAGGCTGTTAGCAGCCTCCAGGAGTACAAATTGTTCCGGGCTCCCAGAATGTGCTTACAGAGCCTACAATGGCCATGCTGGCTGGGAATGATGGGAGTTACAGCCCAACGTATCTGGAAGGCACCAGGTTGGGGAAGGCTAGTGGACATCCTTAGGCTCTGTTCATAGCTTTAGATCAGTGGCCTACAGCTATGCTGGCTGGGGCATGCTGGGAGTTGTAGGCCAAAAACATCTGGGGACCCAAGGTTGGAGAACACTGCTTTAGACGAAAATGCGAAGAGGGGAAGCAGCAGGGCCAGATTGCACAGTCCTTCTCCCCTTGCCCTCACATTGAGATTGCCATGCATGCCCAGGGCTGGATTGCACAATCCTTGTATGCGATATCCTTTGTATACCCTTGTATGTGCCCTTGTATATCTTGTATATCCTTGCACAATCCGTGTGCGCACAATCCTTGTATGTATGCTATGTTGCAACTTGCCACGTGTGCCCAGGGCCAAATTGCACAGTCCTTCCCCCCTTGCCCTCATGTTGACATCGCCATGTATGCTATCTAAGCAGGGCTAAAAGGTTAAAGCTGAAGTGTTAACTGTGTGATACTGAACAACCGCATATTTCTGGCTTTTGTGTGTAGCTGAGTGCATGTGTATGATTGCAAATATAGCCACAGGGGCTATTTTTGACCTGCAGAAACCAGGTGGTGGTAAAAACAGTTCCTGAGTAGAAAAAGCTTAGAAATGTCTCATCGCAACCAACACAGGTTCGGAGGAAGGGGGAAGCATCTTGTTTGTTATTCTTTTCAGAGAGCAGGAAAAACATTGCACAAGACTGGAAAATATGCTTTAAATGTATTTTCCTGGAGCTGAAAGCGTTCCCATTTGATTAATATCCCTATCCAGAGCATTAGCACATAATTTGGTTCAGAGTCTCTACAGATGAATGACAACAGCACACTCCAACTGTTTGGCTTCATTTTAGGGGCGGGTGGAGCAACATGGCTTTGTTTCACAACCGCATGGCGCTGCAGCCCTCCGTCCTGCTGTATAGAAGGGTCTCCAAAGCTTCTGCCTTCTTCAAGAAGAAGGGCTCTGTTTGTGTGAGGTCCCTGCGCCCAATTTTTAGGGATCACCCCCTTCCCCCCGCACCACAGCTCACCCCATTCAGCAGGGTCTCCTGACTTTCAGGGGGCTGGAGGGGCCACCGTGGGAAGGAGGGAGCAGGGAATTCCACGGCTGCCAGTGCAGTTGATCCAGCACAAATGTGGATCCAACCCTTCATCTGCTTTGATGAACACAGAGATGCTTAAGAATGTTGGCATGGAAAATCTGGATTAACGGTGGGCAGGAGAGACCCTGCTGAGACGCATCAGGTATTTCACTGGTCAAGGCTATTATTGTAGATTTTCTGCAAATGCAGTCAGACATCTGTGCATTGGTTGAACTCGATCCATATTCTTTGCACTCCAAATAGCTTGAAGCAGGCAGTATTTATGCATAATATTTCTGTGGAGAAAGCCTGACACGAGTATGCATGCACACACACACACACACACACACACACACACACACACAGAGTCTCCGTCCAGGGGAGGGGGGCGAGGAGGGGGGATTGAGTTACAGGGAAGCAGCCAGACAGACCGGCATCCCCAACAATGGAGAGTCTCGGTTGATTTCCACAAAACCCAAGAAAGGACCATCAAGACCATCAAAGTATCAGGGCAGTCTCAAAGAGCTGTAAAGTACCCAGTACATCACCTTCTTCCCGGGCAGGAATAAGCCCACCTGATACGAAGGGGCAGGCATAAGCCCCCACCTGACCTGGAGGGTGGGGAGAGCGGGAAACTCAGGGGTAGAAAACCCCTCTCCCTTCCTGTGAGGGGTTGTTGGGAACACAGGGTGCTTTGGAACAAGGTTCATCCTCCAAGTGGCGGCTGGAGTAAGCTGTTCTCATCCCCGGATCGGCCGACCCGGAGCCAGGCTGAAATTGACTAGCGTAAAGTCTTTAGTCTAAGGTAACTGACTAATCCCAACGCGCTAGCCTGGGAGCCTGTTTCATTGATAAACGTAGAGGTCACCTCAGGTTGTGTTGACATTACAGTATTCCTAGAAAGCTGTTAGTTCCGCTCCGTATCTTGTGTAAATAAATAAAGCCTAATTTGGTCATTTAAAGGGCTCTAGTTTCCTCTTGTGTACGCAAACCTCCTAGTCGGTTTCACTTGCTTGTACGGGCTGTAACTCAAGTGCCGGTTAACCCGTTAAGCACCGAACTCACGCATAGGATCCGGGTGCTGGTCCTTCACAATTTCCAAAGTAACCAGGCTTACAAACAAGTCACTAAACAGGAAACCTGGAGTGAATAACCTACACAATCCACGGGTTCACTCATCTGCAAAGTGCAGAGCACCTATGAAAGCAATGCAGGTTTCCAGCCACATGGTTGTCTCTCTCATAAGTGGGACTGTCACTGATCCCAAGTCATCCGTATATATAAATGTAGTGGTGAGTGAGGAATCATGAATGCTCATGTAGAAAGGTTCTTAGAATAATGGAGAGGTCTTTTGCTGGAGGTTGGACTTTACAACACCAGTGAGCTACGATATGTCCCTCTCCCAGCTCTGCAAGCTCCTTGCACTCATCTCAGTAGGAAAAAGAAGATGGCCAGAGAATCCAAAATATGCCTCCCCCACAGCAACCCCCTGTGCAAAACAAGAGCAAGGAGACCTGTCCCAACCAACACAGAAATTCAAGGTCCTAGCTGTTTTAAGCCATTGTATCCTTTTTTATTTTTTATAAGTTGATTCCTACTTTTTGGCTGTTTTAAATTGAGTCAGTTAGACATGGGATACAATAGTCATCCATATGTATTGCTAAACTGTTTTCATCCTGTCAGTGTAAGCCCATTCATTTGATGAAAGTTTCTGTTTTAGTCCCTCTGGCAGTTTTGCTTTAGCCACCCAGACAGGAATGCTTCGGTGTCCGGGGGGGGGGGGGACGGCAAATGCAGCCATGTATCCTGGGATACTCTGGAGAGGCATTCATTAAGATGTGGCAATTAAATGGGAGGAGTGCTTGGGAATGTGGTGCTATAATATTTGTAGCATTCAAGCCGCGTTATTTTCTGCGAACACACATACTTGAGCAGAATGCAGTTGCTTGCTAATTAGGCCCATAGTGCATGCAGGCATGTAAACAGTCCTGGCATCCAGCTGATTTTGGCGCCTGGACCCTTAATTCTTGAGGCTGCCCATACCTGCACAGTCCCCAAAGATTCTCCAAGATAACCACTTAAGTAGTAGGTTTATGAGACTGGAGGGTGGGGTCCCTTTTATTTACTTGGTAACCTATTTGTTTGGTTTCTTCTTTCATGCACGCAGGGAAAAGGAAGGAAGGTGCTCCTGACTAACATTTGATCTCAGTTAGACTCTGCTGCAAACGACGAGATTGAATCCGTGCTTCGAAGGCAGGGACATTTATTTTCAGCAAGGAGCAATTCAATACACACAAGCCCGCTTTCACCGACACTATGCTCTGTGAGGTAATGTTCTTTCATTTTGCAGAAATAAGCTATATTGGCCCATAGGTCAGCCAAGCTAGTCCACATTAGGGATCTGTGCTGCTAAGATTGCTAAATCAAATTGTTGTGGGATATAACAAAAATCCCTTCTGACAAATGTAGAGGATAATCCACTACCCAGCTGTGCTGCTGATTAACCTCCATTCATTTCAGTATGGTTTGCACACTACTTCAACACCAGGGCTGGCCTAAGACATTTTGCTACCTGAGGCAAAGGACAAGATGGTGCCTCCCTCCATTCTGTATACAAAAGCTGACCTGATTGGCTGTTGCATCTTACTTCAACGCTGATGATACGACAGCATCCTCCACTGCACCTGAGGTCAGCAGGCTAGCTTAGGGGGGTGCAGGCCATGTGGCATCCAAAGCTTTGTCTGCTATCTGCCCCTCAGCATCTGCCACCTGAGGCAGGTTCCTCACTCTGCCTAATAGCAGGGCCAGTCCTGCTAAGATTGGGGCAAAAAGAAGAAATGACTCAGCAGCTGCAAACACTTAAAGTCTTGGTTTACTGAAGTCCTCATAGGTCCTGGTTAAGACCCTGTTGGTGTCAGTTTTGGAGCCACTGACATTCTGTGATGTGCCCCCAGAGCAGTCAGTCACATAGCCATGTGCTCCTATACCTTTTGAAGATTGGCCCAAAGTCTGAATCTCAATCGCACATTCATTATTATTATTTTTAATGTGGTAAAGGCACCATGATGTGAACTACCCTCTTCCTTTGGACATGGAGAAAATCTGCTGAATGCACCCCTCAGGCGGGGAAGAACTGAATTTTATCCCATTTTTATGTATAGCCTTTGATACATTTTGAGAACATGATAAATATCAGACCTCAACTGGAGTGATTCTACACTCTTTCAAAAGTGCCCTGACCACAAATTCAGTTGAGGTCATGTTGCATCTGGCTTGTGCTACCAGCAGGCAAAGTGAAATGGACAGGGCTGGGTAAAGATATTTTGCTGCCTGAAACGAAGGACAAGATGGCACCCACCCCCGTTCCTTGTACAAAAGCAAACTGAACTGGTAGTTGAACTTGAAACTTACTTCAACCGTGGCAGTGGGACAGCATACCTGAGGGCAGCAGGGCAGCTGATGGGGCACAGGGCAGGTTTCATGGCACACACAACGTTGTCCTTCCACACCTTGCCCCCGCTCTCTGCCCCATAGCATCTGCCACCACCTGAGGTGCCTGCCTCTCTCTGCCTAATGGTAGGGCTGTTTCAGGTGGGCAGATTTTGGACGCATTAAAGGGCAGCAAATGGTCAAGTTACTTAACTTATTATTATATTTTTACTGCCATTTTGGGAGCACCATCTGGATTTTCTACCCAGGTGCCAAGATATCTTGGTTTTGTCTTGTGCAGATCCTGTTTGCTGTAGATTGTACTGTCATAGAACCCATTAAAGAGGGAGGGTAGAATTAAACCTCCTAATTTTACCATAGGAATAACTGGGAGGGGGAAAGAGTTACAGCACAGCGCACACACATTAGGACCCAGTAGTTAGTGGTTCCTAAAAAAAAATATGGGCCTGGTCTAGAGTGGCCATATGTCCTACTTTACAGGGGACAGTCTGTATGTGAAGGCATCCTCTAGTTCAAGGGTGAGTAACTGTGACCTTCCACATGTTTTGGCCTACAATTCCCATCATCTCTCACCAGGTACACTGGCTAGGGCTGATGGGAATTGTAGGCCAAAACATCTGGAGGACCACAAGTTGCCCACCTGTGCTCTAACTGAAGGGTCTCCAGTCTAAGGTAAAGAATCACGGGAAGGGACATCGGGGGTCATGAATTTTCCCATCAACAGTTGGCACCTGGACAGCATACTGAGTAGGCACACAGGTCACCTGGTCACAATCTTCTCCACTAGGGTGAGGGGTAATTTCCATTTAAATTACAGTAGTTATTTCTAAATGTATTTCTATACATATAAATTAGCATATGTAAGTTTTATGCAAGTCTGTGCCCTCTTGTGTCTTCTTTTTAAAATGATGTCTTTCTTCCTTTTTTGGCGATGCGTAAGTGGCTGGCCACCCTACTCGCGACTGGCACCTGGCTTGCTGCAGAAGTCAGGACATGAATTGCTCCTCCTATCTCACTCCTAGAAAATCTCATCGGCTACTAACATTGGCAAAATTAATAAATAAATTGCAACCCTGGTTTTATAGCCACCTATCCCAAGTTTCACGTTCCTCTTTCCTTTCCTGATTCGCTTGTGTGATCTGAACAGCCTACAACCTTCAAAACTCCATAGTCAAAAGTAGAAAAGCAACTCCCCACCAATAAAACCACAGAGATGCATTTCCTCTTTATTGGAATGAAAGCTACGTCACTGCTTCTGGTTGGTATAATTCCCATTTAAATGTGTAAATATGTGTCACCTTAAAAAAAAAAAAAAAAGTGGGGGCCGGAAGAACAGTTCCTAGAATACCAAATGGTACAATGAATATTACTAGTAGTAATAAATAATGCCCTTGACCGGCTCTTGGCATGGCATACAATGGTGATAAAGCCAACTTGGCCATTGGACAATGAAAGGCATGTTTATAGACCATCCCATGTGGCTTGACGGCTGCGGGCCAGCCCGACACTGGTCAACTCTTAGATGGCAATATCAGTGTTATCAATATTGTTCATGTTCATGTCTCCTTTGCAGTAAAAATAGTGCTTCCAGATTTGCAGGAATGTGGTCCTGAATTTTTTAATCCTGAACGCATAGACAATGGGGTTCATAGCAGAGTTCCCATGTGTCAGAAATATAGCAATGTAGGTGAGAATGTTGGGAGTCTGGCACGAGGGGCAGAAAAAGCTGACACAGTTGCGGGTGTGCAGAGGCAGCCAGCTCACGGCAAAGAGGAAGAGAACTAGGGCAAGCGACTTGGCAATTTGTAGCTCCTTCCCATAATACCTCTCTGGGTCCGTTGAACTGGATGCAACTTTTTTGTTCAGCTGCTTGCGGATGATCTTGAAGACCTCCAGATAGATGACGAACATGAGGAACAACGGAGGCAACACCCACACAAAGAAGTTGAAATAGACCATGTACTCCATGCTGATCACGTTCTCAAACTGGCAACTGATGGTGAACTCCGACTGACTGGAGTTTCCCTCCTGGGCCTTCCGCAGTCGGTTCAGGTTGTTCCAGCCAAACATAGGGGTCAGACCCACGAGGAAGGAGACCACCCAGCAGCAAGCAATGGCCGCCCCAGCACGTTTGGGAGTCACCACACTCTTGTAGCTGTGGGAAGAAGAAACAAAACACACACTGAGGACTTACAGACAGCAGACCAGGTTCCTCTCAATTGAGGGCTAGCAACATTTGGGGATGCTCCGTAGCTGCATTATGAACAATGCAGTACCTACAGTGTATAAGAGAAAAGTTATCAAAGAAAGTAAACCCCCTAATATTCTTTGAATTTCTATTTAATAATTAAAATTATTATTAAAATCACTGTAGCTTGGCCACAGTGATACAGGTGCTAGTAACCTCAAGACTGGATTACTGCAATGCACTCTGTGTGGGGCTGCCCTTATGGCTGCTCCAGAAGCTGGATCTAGTGCAGAATGCAGCAGCTTGGCTGTTGTCGGGAGCTGCCCCCTTTCAGCATGTAACTCCTTTGCTGAAGGAACTGCACTGGCTGTCTATTTGCTGCCAGGCCAGGTTTAAGGTTCTGGTACTAGTGTACAAACTACAAAGCCCTGAACAAGTTGGGACCAGGATACCTGAGAGAGCGCCCTCTCCCTTACCAACCTGCCCAGTCACTGAGGTCATCGGAGGACATTCTCTTGGTGGTTCCACATGGACCTATGACCCAATTGGCATCCACCAGAAGAGCCTTCACTGTGGTGGCTCCACTTCTCTGGAACTCCTTGCCTCTGGAGGTCATGCAGGCTCTGTTTTTGGCACCTGCTGAAGGTGTCTTTGTTCGAGAAAGTGAAAGCCTTCCTTGCTGACCAGCCATGGTTTTAACATTATCCTGCTTTTAATGCACTGCTTTTATTCTTTCATCTGTTTTATATTTTTATTGTTCACCTCTCTGGAATCTGTCTAGATATGGAGCGGTATACAAATGCTGTAAATAAATAAATAAAATAAATAATAACTAAAACATTTTACGGCAATGCCAGTATTTATGCATGCATTCCTTCTGCTTGAATGGTCTTCATTAAAGAAAACAGTACAGCTACTATAAATGCATGCCCTCTCCCCAAAAATATCTGCATAGAATTTTAGCTGCCCGAATGAATTTGTATAAACACCATTGGCTTACATATTAGCACACCATGCTATTCTTCAATGGATGGCTGGTTATTCTTCATTTACAGTCGAGTCTTTACTGTACTTCAGCCCCCCCCACACACACACACGTTGTTTTTGACTTAACATTGAATGAATATATATATATATATATATATATATATATATATATTTAATGGAGACCAAAATGAGAAGTTTGGTCTAGACCCAAACAGAACAATATTATATAACATACAAAAACACCACCATGAAACACTGACTTCCAGTTCTAATTGCCTGTATTAGAATTGGCTCTCTTTGCTGCTGGCAGCTCATTTTGGAACAAACATAACCAGTCAATGATTTCGTTCCTCAGCAGCTGATATTTTCCTGGGTAGACATTGCATTGTTAATGTGAAGAACTCCACAAAGCAGGAGTTGGTAATGAAGTGTACCCATAGCTGTAAAGCTACAGATCTTCCGAATTTCAGGTAATGGGGAAATTGGCAGGATTGGAGTGGGGAAATTGGTCTTTCTCCATCCTGCAAATATCAGAGGAAGTAAGGCACTCCATGCAATGAGATCTTTATCCCATATTTGGGAAAGCCAGACAGACAGAGGGAGGGAAGGAGGCAGGGAGGGAGGGAACAAAAACAGCCTGACCTCCCAATGTCTTGATATTATCCTGGCTTAGTGAACTCTCTTGAGGTTTACGGGAATGGATTGGGTTGTAGTCAGGCCAGGCAGGCTGGAAACCAGGACCGGTGCAGGGCAGTTTGGCGCCCTAGGCTAAATTATATTTAGCGCCCCCCCTCGTGCCGTGGGGGGGGCTCCGG
This sequence comes from Shinisaurus crocodilurus, assembly GCA_021292165.1. Taxonomy (NCBI): domain Eukaryota; kingdom Metazoa; phylum Chordata; class Lepidosauria; order Squamata; family Shinisauridae; genus Shinisaurus; species Shinisaurus crocodilurus. The sequence goes on from CM037877.1 coordinate 224,352,278, forward strand.
AAAGCAGCCCTGCTCTGCAACCTCCCGCCCCCCCCGCCGCCGCCACCACCGGACCCCCCCCCCGCACGCTGCCGTTGCCGCCCCCCCACCTACCTTCCCAGTCCGACGCCTCCTCCGAAAAGGGACCCCCGCGCTCTGTTTTTGGCCGGGGGAAACCAGAGCAACAGGGCTGTTTAAGCCCTGTTGCCCTAGTACTTCCCGCCAAAACAGAGCGCGGGCGGGGCTCCGGAAACAGCATGGAGAAGGTAGGTGTCGGGGGGGGAGGCGGCGCGTAGGAGAGTTGAAGCGAAGCGAGGTGGGGGGGAGGTGGCGCGGGGGGGAGGCGGCGCAGAGGCGAAGCGAGGCGAGGTGGGGGGGAGGCGGCGTGGGGGGGAGGTGGCGCAGAGGCGAGGCGAGGCGAGGTGGGGGAGGCGGCGCGGGGGGGAGGCGGCGCAGAGGCGAAGCGAGGCGAGGTGGGAGGCGGCGCGGAGGCGAGGCAAGGTAGGGGGGAGGCGCCCAGGCTCGGCCCCACCACTACTCCGGGCGCACTTACCTGGCTTTCTCGGAGAGGAGGGCGGGCGGGCGGGCAGGGCAGGAGCGCGCCGGCAGCGAAGAGGAGCGCAGCATTCTGCGCCCTCTTCCGCTACGCGCCCTAGGCAACCGCCTAGTTGGCCTAGCGGTAGCGCCGGCCCTGCTGGAAACAGACAGGGGAGCAAGCAAACTGGAGAATCAAATAAGCTGCAATGGACCATGGCCATGTAGGCCAATCCCCTATCCAACAATAGATCATACACATCCACGAGACCCCCAGAGATCAGTCTTTGCAACTCAAACAACAGGGTGCTACAAGCAGAGAGCAGCTGCACTGCTGAAAGTTGCAAGCAGAGCAAATGGCTCCAGATGACTCACAGAAGTGAGCCAAGCCACATGCGGGACGAAAGGGTAAAAACAAACAAGGAAGCTAAATCCCTACCAAACCTTACACGTAGTTTTTGCACTCACCTCAGAGGGAATGTTTGATACCAGGCACAAATCCTAAAGACATGCAAAGAGCCAGAGTCTGCAAAAGAATATCTTTCTTCCATCCCCCAACCTGCTCTTGCTCAGAGATAGACAAATTACGTTTATGTTATGATGCCATATCATTTTCTCAGAAAATTGAGTTCCCACAATGCAATGCTCTGGTAAATCTAATGCAGCCATAATAGGGTGACAAAGAGCAATTACTCTGAAGCTCTCTTGGACATTGCTTATACAAGGGGAACTCTAGTTTATTCTGCCGAGGCAAACAATGATCTCATAGGGAAGCAGTCACAGTCCCATAGACAAGAACCCTGGCAGTGCAAAGCAATCAGCAAAAAAACCCACCCTTCAACCAGTTGAAGGCCCGTTCTTTATGAAAGATTAATCAACTTTAATGCCTACAAATGAAGGGCAAGCCAAAGGAATGCTCATTTTGTAAAGTGCCAGGCCCAAAGCAGTGAATACCCACGTGCGCAGAAGGCCAGAGCTTAGGGCGGCCATGTGGCCCACTTTAAAGAGAACAGTCCTTTATTTAAAGAGCTGTCCAGTCCAAGCTTGGTTTTAAGATAATGAACCGAAAGGAGAGAGAGCAGGGCCCTTGGAGTTGCCCATCAACAGTTAGCTTAGCAACTGGAGCAGGCACACAGGTCACCTGGTCACAGGCTTCCCCACTATGGGAGATGTACTGTGTTTCTATTTAAATTATAGCAACTATTTTATTACATTTGCATCTATACATATACATTAGCATTTATGCAGATTTTATGCAAATGTGTGTCCTCTTTTTTGGTGATGCGTAAGTGGCCACCCTAGTGCTCTGCCTTGATTACTACGGTTCAGAGAATTCTAATCACCTTAAGTGACTCAAAAGTGGAACACAAATTAGATGCAACCTAGGAGTGCACATTCAAGATTGTACGTGCAGATTTAGTTACTGCTACACAGTATTTTAATCCCAGGGATTCCACTTACAAAAGACTGGTTAACAAATGGTGTAACTGGTGGACTATTTCCCCTTCTTCTTCAGTGCATGTTTGTCAGCAGAGCGAGGATTTTAATTTGCAATATTAATCGAGAGTATGGAAGCTAGGTGGTAGTTATACCAGCTTGATTAGTCTGAGTAAACATTGTGTAGGGTTTGGCTTTGGCATAAGAACATCAGAGCCCTGCTGGATCAGACCAAAGGCCTAGCAGCCCATTCCCCATACCTATGAAAAGCCCACAACCAGAACAGGAAGGCAATCACCTTCTCCTGCTTTTGTTCCCGAGTGACTGGTATCCAGCACACCGTGTCTGATGCTGGAGGCCGTATAAAGCCATTGATAGCCTTATACTCCATGACTCTGTGTAATCTCCTTTTAAAGCCATCCAAACTGGTGGCCATCGTCACATCTTATGGTAGTGAATTCCTTAGTTTGATGATGGCCCTATTCAGGTGTTCAGGATTAAACATGACAGGAGGGGGAGAACACTACCCCACCCCCTCAGTCACCATTCTCATTGCCCTTTATGGATGGAGGATGTTTTTGGGAAGGGGAGGTCCTCCTGTATCCATGGAGACTCTCCATGCAATTTCAAACATTAGAATATCAACATTCAAAATAGCATGGAGAGCCTCCATGGATAGAGGAGGATCTCCTCTTCAGAAGGTCACCCTCCACATGTGGAGGGTGACAACTGAGGTGGGATGGCTAGTGTGCTCCCCTCCTTACATGTTTAATCAACACAGTTCCCAAACGCCTGAATAGGGCTCTTGTGCTGCACAAAGGAATACTTCCTTTTGTTTGTTCTGAATCTCCCACCATTCAACTTCCTTCCCAGGTTCTAGTATTATGACTAGGCACGAGGCCCAGGAGAAGTGGCCTGAAGTGTGACATGACACTCACTGCCTGTTCTGGGTCACATCAGGCAAGGCAGGAGTCACATCAGGACCTTGGATAGTGCACTGCAGGAAGTGCTGGCTGGAGTATTCTCCCATAAGGAGCTTGTTGTCTCAGCAAAGGACTGCAATCAATGGAGACCTTAAGAAGACTAACAGAACCTGGTCTTTCAGTGGCTCCACCCCTGCTGGATGGACTGTCTGTTTCTGCAGTCCCATGCTCCTGCGTGGCTGAAGATCAGGAGAAGCTGCAGGGGAGTCATCCTCAGATGGGAGAGCCTCATGCTGAGATGGTATAGAAGGGGGTGCTGAGGGCTCCCCCTGAAGTGGGTTGACCTGTCTGAATCTGAGTCCTCCTTGGAGTAATGTGGCACCTCAGAACCAGGGAATGTGACATATTATGAGGAGAACCTCTCATCATGCATAATTCTATAAAGCTCTAGCACAGGCATGGGAAATGTGTGGCCCTCCAGAGGTTGGTGGACTGCAACTCCCATCAGCCCTAGCCAGGAGAGCCAATGGTGAGGGATTATGGGAGTTGCAGTCCAACAACATCGAGGGGGAGCACATGTTCCCTATTTGCCTCCTATCATGTGTCCTTTTACTTGCCTTGTCTCTAAACTAAAGGGCCCTCAGATCAAACATTGTAACCTTTCTTCTTAGGGGGAGTTGCTCCAGCCCCCTGATCATTTTGGTTGCCCTTTTCTTCACCTTTTGCAGTTTTACAATATCCATTTTGAGATGTGGAGACCAGAACTGTACACAGTATTGCAAGTGTGGTTGCACAATAGATTCTTATAAAGCCATTATCATGTTGGCAATTTTATTTTCAATCCCTTTCCTAATGATCCCCAATGTGGAATTTACCTTTTCACAGCACCTGCACACTGGGTTGATGTTTTCATTGAGCTATCCACCATAATCCAAAGATCTCCTTTCTGGTCAGTATCTGCCAGCAAAGCCCCCAGCGTATAGGTGAAATCAGGAAAAATTTTTTAGCCCCAACGTATATTCTGCTCCACTTTATATTTCATTACATTGAACCACATTTGCCATCTTATTGTCCATTCATCCAATTTGGAGAGATTCTTTTGGGGCCCTTCCCTTTTTGTTTTTACCACCCTGCCTGAATACTTTGATGTCATCAGGAAACATGGCCCTTCACTGTTCACCCCAAACTCCAGATCATTTCTGATCATGGACTGTTTTCACATCCTCTGGTACAGAGGGTGATCTTAGGGACAAGTTAGATATTTGGCTGAAGATCAGTATTAAAGTCAACGTATATGTAAGTGGATGGTTGCCAACAAAGTCCAGCACAGTCACTGTGGACTTCAGAAAAGAAAATGCCTAAAAACTGAGCGGGCTGGTAAAAAAAGAAAGGGAAAGGGAAAGCGAAGAGGGCTAAATCTCCCCAGAAAGCTTTGGCATTATTCAAAACTAGTGCTGTGCTGAAATTTCTTCCCAGAAAGTGTGACAAAAAGGCTGGAGACAGATGATGATGGGGTTTTTGGTGGGGGCAGAGATGAAGCTGGTATGAAAGAGACATCATTGCCCGTGGCATGGGCATTAATCTCACTTTCATGCCTCACTTTAATAAACAGCTTTTGTGGGTGTTTGTAATGCTTCAAGATTTGCAAAACATTTGACTAGAGGTGACAGTAAGACTAAGGAGACAAGTGTGCACACTATGGGCAGCCATGCCTCTGTCACACCACATTCAACACTTTTCTTTGTTACTATTATCTGCCCAGATCTGTGAAGACATGAAACGGATGGATGTCTGCCATAGGCATGCCACATTCGCGCACATATAACAGCTGGAACGTAGAGGGTGATGGGCGGGCAGTATTTTCAAAGCACATGATTTCCCATCCTCTGAGGTGGGAGGACTGCTCTCAAGCACCGGTTGGGAGGAAGGAGCAGCAAGTGGCAACACTCCAATAGGGAGGCACGAGGGCAAATGCAGAGCAGCACAGACGATGCCAGCATCCCCGGGAGCTGGGACTGTTGCACTCAGTTCATGAGGCTACTTTCTACAGATATCTAACCCACAACGTGTTGAGGCAGCCCAATATGCAGGGCATGGGTGGGTAACTTTTTTTTTTCAGTTGAGGGCCACATTCCCCCATGGGTAATCTGTCAGTGGCCGAAGCCAGCAGTGGACAGGGCAAGAGATAGAAGTGAGGGCATTGTCCCCCCCTCTCTCCCCCCCTCTTCCTTCTTACCTAGAAGGCTGCCAAGGAAGGGAGAGATCAGAGGTCCAAATTAATTATATGCAGAGGGCTTTTGAAATTAGGCTGAGGGCCACATAAAATTGGGCTGAGGGCCTCATGCGGCCCTAGGGGGCCACAGGTTGCTCACTGCTGATATATGGTTTATGAACAATATTGTTGTGATATGTATCACTTCACCAGCTGCAGAACATTGTTTACACATGGAAGGGACAGAATGGCTGTAAATAGGTTTTTTGTGTCTTTCTGGATTCTCGTGTTTTCGCATGGGAAACTAGACTGTGAGAGCAATATGAGCTGGTCACATGGTTTGTATGTTCTGATGATGTGCTAACTTGTTTTTCTGTCTGAAGCCATCTTAGAGAGAAGCTGGACTGCTTTCTCTCTTCTTCTTGTTCTTCTTGCTGGACTTTGTTACTGCAATAATGTAACGCCTTTGCTGAGGTGGAGTGAAGCTCAACTTACTCCACTGGATGTAATGCTTGCTATGCATTTATACTCTGCACATGGACTGTAACTAGGAAATGTATACTCTTTAGAACTTTACTTGCTAAGTGAATAAACAGGTAGAATTAGACCTGTGGTGTTCCAGAGTGTTTCCTGACTCCATGAATTAATCTGCAAACAGAGAAGCTAGAAGCAGGTCAGATTACAAAGCACGCTGCGCCTGCGGAAAGGGGGAAGGTCTGGAAGATCTGTGTGTGGAATTTCAGGCCTCTGATAGCACACAGACACAGGATTATAAATCTCCCAACTCTGCATACTCAGTTTATAGAAAATCCAAGAGGGTTATGGGCCCAGATTGGACCAGAACCAGAACCAGTTCGGAACCAGAACCAGAACCAGACTGGACCGGACCAGAACCAGGTTGGTACAAGCACCAGAACCAGCGCCGGGACCTGTTTGGCAACAGCTTCGACTCCGGTGATTGCAGTGATTAATGGCAGAGGAGGAAGACATCAAGGAAGAAAAACTATCTCCTGGTCCTTCAACCGGTAAGGGGGAAGAAGGGGGAGAGAATCTGTTGGCTGACACATACAGCTTGCAGGCAAGTTCCAAGGCCGAGAGCTTAGAGGGAAAGAGCGAGGCTGAAATTTCTGGGAGGAGGAGGAGGAGAATCCCCCGGTCACAGAAATGGCAGCTGCACAATCCCTGAATCCACAAATTGTGGAGAAATTGTCTGGATCGAACTATGTGCTGTGGAGTTTTCAGATGCAGCATTATTTAACCCATGCGGGACTCTGGTCTGTAGTAACACAGGATCCAGAAGCAGTGGGTGACTAAGCTTAATCTTTGTGGAATTTTTGTGAAAAGTGAAGCTTTTTCTGCTTCAAGCTGGAGAAATGGCTTGTGGAGATAGCAGAATGAAAAAGCAGCAAGCAAAGAAAAACAACTCTGGCCGTAAATTTGCAGAGAGCCTGGCTGATGTGGCAAACAGCCAAGCTGCAAATAACAAGCAGGGAGTAACCCAAGCCGCTGGTTTAAAAGTGAAAAAATGCTTCACTTGTGGATCTACAAATCATCTGAAAAAGCAATGTAAGAGCAAACAGAGAAAGAAAAGAAACAAACAGGAAACTACAAGCACACCTGAGGAGGCAGTTAAAACGGGCAAAAGTTTGATTGCACGGGTGGGGGTATCTAATGATGTTTGGGTTTTGGACTCTGGAGCTTCTCATCACTTGACTAACTCCAGGAATGTATTTCAATCTCTGAAAGAAGATGGATGTCCAGGTCAGCATGTGGAATTAGCTGACGGGAAGCGTATAAATGTTTCAGCAACAGGAACAATTGAATTTGCTACGTTGGGTCAACAAAGAGCACTGCTTGTTCCGGAACTGGACACAAATCTGATAAGTATTTCCCAATTAGCTCAAAATGGCTATGAAATGTGTTTTTCAGACAGCACATGTGTGATTTCACGTGAAGGGACAGACTGTGCAAAAGGTGATTTGCAGAATTCTCTGTATGTTATAAATCCATTTGTAACACATGATGAGAGTGTGAAGTATGCAAATTGTAAGCCTCATGAAAATTGTGTACATTTATTCCACAAACGTTTTGCGCATGCTAATTAAAGGAGCATCGAGAAGATGCCGGGTCTGTGTGAGGGCATGAAAATGAAACCTTGCTCTAATTATGTGGAATGTGAAGTATGCAGTCAGGCAAAGTCACACAGGACTAACATTCAGAAACACAGTGATAGAGTGAGCACAAGAATATTTGAGCTGGTACACTCTGATGTTGCTGGGCCATTTGAGGAAAGCTATGGGGGAAATAAGTACTATATGACTATCATTGATGATTTTTCTAGATTTGGGTTTGTTTATCTTTTGCAGCATAAATCTCAGGTTCGAGAGAGATTTGAATCATTTGTGAAATGGGCTGGTAACAGGTTCAAACAATACCCCATAGGTGAATTGCTCACAAGAGTACAAAATTCAAGAAATTCTTGGAAAGTGAGGGCATTGGGCACAAAATCACAGCCCCAAACTCACCGTTTCAGAATGGTGTAGCTGAAAGACGCAATAGAACACTCCAAGAAATGATGAGGGCTCAATTAGCTGACTCACAGTTGAAAAACCATTTCAGGGGGATGCACTTTCAAATGCTAACTATTTGCTGAACAGGTTTATGAACAATATTACCGTCCCATCTACAGGAAAGAGTGGTGAGAGAATATAAACAGTGGTCTCCTTCATGAAGAGTGGGAGTCAAGGATTTAATGGCAGGCAGTGGGCTGATCTCTGACGTGTCCCGCAACCTGACGAGGATCAGTAGTTGCCAGGGTTTGGCTGCCTACATGTGCTCCCTTGCCCAGAATCTCACATGTGGGGATTTGCTCTCAGAAATGATTTACCTGGGCTTCCCCAGGGGGAGGTGGTAATTGAGCAGTGTTTCCTTGGGGATGCAGGGCTCCTACTGAGCACTGTGGGGAGGCAGACTGCATGGAATGGGTAGAAATTATGGTGGCAAGGCAGGGACTGGTCCTGACCGTGCACCAAATGGATGTTTTCTCTGACGAATGAAAAACTGTTAGGTGGAGACATTTTTGAACAGGAGGGGTTTTCTGCACCATACGGCGGAGCAGATAAAACACTGACAAAACCCTGTCCACAATCCAGCACAATATCAGGGGCACTTAAGCTCAACTTCAGCACTGCGTGCTTTCAAGGCACATTGGTCTCTGCACCACTGACATAAACATCTATCCTTTTGCACTACACAGCCAGGCCGCAGAGACCCACCATGGAAGAGAACCACAGACCAAAGACAGCCTGGCTGCAGAAGTACATCATCGCATTTGTCTTCATAAATAAGGAAGTGCATTTCTTAAATGATTAGGAAAGAGAACGGATGCCTCATAAAATAGTCATGAGGAAAAATAATTCCTGACTGGGCTGAGGGAAGGAGATACAGGAAGTAACACTCTTCTCACTTTCTTAATGGAAACAACAGCAAAGAGTCCTGTGGAAACTTAAAGATGGGCAAAGCAATCTGTGGAGAAAAAGGCGTCAGAGTTTCCTGCACCACACACACACACACACACACACACACCTCCACATGTGTAGAAAAGTATAATCCCAGCTAGGGGCTGGGAAATGCAAAATGTACATAGTTTCTCTGATGGCTCCTGACGCCGCAGAGTCTCCCATGTTTTTGATGGCCGGTGCCACAGCTATTTGGATCCAAATGTGGCAAAGAGCCACCCCTCCCCTGCCTGGCCCAGATGAAGTTCATCCTGATTGGCTAAAGACACCTGGGCTACTGAAAGGAGGGGTGGGGGGGGGAAGAATCTATAGGGTTTTGCTAAGGCAAACTCTGAGAAGACCAACCCCCAGGTAAAGGAGTAAGGGCCTGGGTATTTATAATAGTAAAGGAACTAGCTTTTGTTATTCTATAGCTCTACTGTATATACCAAAGTGTCTCCCCACCTTTCTCCCTCTTCCCTCATTCCCCACCTTTTATTGTAATCTGTTTACCTTAAATAAACTTTCCTGGTTTTACCCCACACGGTGTGTGTGGCTCCTCTGTGGTTCAGTGCTAAATCCAGTGTATAGACCCAGGGCAAGGCCCCGAGAGAATCAAGTCAAGACAGCAGAGCTAAGGCTGGCAGTTTTGCACCTTTGATCTCTGGTCTTTGATCTCTGGTCTTGAGAAAAGGACCGGTTGGCAGTCCTTCACACAATCCTATAGTACTGGGAAGGGGTGGGGTGTAGGGAGACCAATCAGGGAGCCGAGCCATCACTGCATCCAGAGCACTGCCAGTGTACAGCGGCCAGGCTGGGAGGTGGCAGTGTTCCAGTTCTGTTCCGGTGCTCCGGTTTCATCTTGTGTTTAAAAATGTCTTCACCAGCTCAAGGCTGTGTGTAGGTTTCAGGCCTGGTCTAGGGGCCTGCCAGGGGAGTGAGGAGGCTTTGGATCCAGCGAGTTCACAGCCACCCTAACTCTCCCCCAGAATGCCTCATTTCAGGGCCTACCGCTGGCGGAAACACCAGCGGCAGGAGGTTTCTTTGAGGGATGAACAGTAAATAAACAATTAAAACTTGTTTATTTACTTGTTTATTTATACGTCACATAAGACGTACTCAGCAATACAGTTAAAAAGTCACTAAAAACAACAAGTAATTTTTTTTCCATGGTCGTACTCAGGGCCTCTGATAGAACAGCACTCCAACCCATCCGAAGCCCTTGCGGTTGGCCTTCAGCCAAAGCTAGGATTCCTCCCAAACACATTTATTGTGGCACAAGCTTTCATGGACTAAAGGCGGCTTTGTCTAATGCTACAGAATGTGAAATATTTCTAATGGAAATAATCATTCTAACCATCAACAAGATAGCCAAATTAAAAGCTTAAAATAAAACCAAGACAACCTCTGACCCACCCCACAAACAGATAAAACTAAAGTTAGTTTTCCAGTGTGGAGATTGTCTTAAAATGCTACGTTTAGAAAAAGACAAGATGGATTTTTGTCACTGTCACGTAGAGAAGTAATGTCACCCTTGGAAATGAGAAGGGGAGAATTTATTCCTGCAAATCTCAGTGGAGCCGTTGCCATGGAGCTTTTGAAGATCAGATGCTCGCATAAGACGTACATTTGCTAACTGAGCAGGCTGCCTCTTCACGACGATTACACCGAAGTGCCTTTGAAGTTGCAGCAAGCCGAGTCTCCTGACTGCATTCACGCAATAGTTTTCTTCCCTCCTGATGCCAAGCTATTGGTAGGTATAAATCCTCTTGTGCTCCAGTCTCTCTCTCTCCTAGACAATCCTGTGTTGTTGCTTCCCTAAGACTTAGGTAGCAGGGATCTATTTTTGTGTTGCGGTGGATATCCCATAGATTAGGGGTGCACAACCTTTTTGGTCCTGAGGGCAGGGATGTTGGAGAGTCCTTGGTCTCGAGTCACGGGTCGAGTCACGAGTCTTTGGACCCGAGTCTCGAGTCCGAGTCCTTGGTCCAAAATGGTGACTCACGAGTCACGAGTCACTCCCAAAACTGACTCCACGAGTCCCTATTAAAATCAGTGGGATTTCGCCCAACAAAATAAGGCTACTTCAGATGTGTGGCTTAAATAAATTCTAGGTACAAGTGTGCCTTTTTATTTCAAAACTCTGCAACTGATTTTGGCAAGAACAGACCAGGCAGACAAACCCAAAATAACCAGGCAGGCAGAGGAGGCAGCGAACCCCAAAGCAGGCAGGCAGAGGCGTTTGTCTTGGACAATTCAAACTGTGGAACTGGTTAAGAAGAGACCAGGCAGGCAGAGGAGGCAGGGAACCCCAGGCAGGCAGGCAGAGGCAGCCAAACCCAAAATGTCTGGCCCTAACCCTAACCCCCCACAACAACACATCAATCAAAATAAATCTCAACACATCGTTGGGGCTGCGCTCCTGGTAGCTGTCCATAGTGGCCGAGCAGCGGCGCACCTCACTTCCATGCGCTCTTCACCGGCGATCACGCTCCTCTCCACTCCTTCTGGCACAGCCCAGGGATGTTGATGAGTCCTTGGTCTCGAGTCCCGAGTCGAGTCTCGAGTCCCATTAAAAATATTGGGGCTCGAGTCCGACTCGAGTCAGAGGGGGGACTCAGTCCGACTCACGAGTCGAGTCCTCGAGTCCGAGTCCCCATCCCTGCGTGAGGGTCACATCCAGCGTTGGCTGGGGGACCGGGGGCCATGCATGTGCACACAAAAACACACTCACACCCCTACTCCCCTCCCTGCCCACCGGGGGGGATGGGGGGGAAGTAAAAGCCCCAGCGATCGCTACCGAGACTGCTGTTTCACTGCCACTACCAGCTGTGAGAAAACAGTGATCTCAGAAGCCAGAAAACTGCATTTTTTCCTCCGCAGTCCACCTTCAGGGCCTGCACAGCACACAGGAAGCACCCTGCATACAGCCCCAGCGCCCCACAGCCCCAGCTGTGCACCCCTGCTGTAAATGGACAGCTATGGATAACAAAAGCCCTTTCTCAGATGCGTTCATACAGTTGACATATTCCAGTTCCAGATCAGAACTTCAGGTTTTTGTTGGTGGACACGGGGTTTTCGTCTGAGCTGGAACACACACAGCCACAGGCTCACCCCTTGAACCTATGTAGGCTTGATAATTTTACTTACTCTGGAGTAAGTGTACACAGCCCCAATTTGGATTGGGACCATGGTGTTCTGGGAGAGGAATGGCTCAAACTTCCACTGCCATCCATTTTGGTCTGGAAATTCCACCCTTCACGGGTGTGTGTGTGTAAAAAAAAAAGGGGCGGGGAAGACTCCATTGACTCCAATCGAGACTTTTCTTCTTTTTTTAACTTTCCATGGGGTCGGGGGAGGGGATGGAATGTCGGGACAAATAACACCTTCCATTTGTAACCCTCTTGTGTTTTCCCACCATTTCTTCCATCGTGTTCTTTTCCACAACAAAATTTGTTAAGGAAGAAAAGGTGGAATGTCCTTTGATTGGTAGCGCTCGGAACCCTCCACCTGGAACCACCTGAAGGGTTTGAAACACTTTGCATGTATCATCTCAGGGAATGCTTATCAAATTTGCAGATGACACAAAGTTGGGTGGAACAGCTAATACTCTGGAAGACAGAAACAAAATTCAAAGTGACCTTGATAGGCTGGAGCGCTGGGCCGAAAACAACAGAATGAAATTTAACAGGGATAAATGCCAAGTGCTGCACCTAGGGAGAGGAAACCAAATGCAGAGTTACAGAATGGGGGACACTTGGCTCAACAATACTACAAGTGAGAAGGATCTTGGAATTGTGGTAGATCAGAAACTGAATATGAGCCAGCAATGCGATGTGGCTGCAAAGAAGGCAAATGCTATTTTGGGCTGCATTAATAGAAGTATAGCTTCCAAATCGCAGGAAGTGATAATTCCCCTTTACTCGGCACTGGTTAGGCCTCATCTTGAGTACTGCGTCCAGTTCTGGGCACCACACTTTAAGAAGGACATAGACAAACTGGAGAGGGTTCAGAGGCAGGGCCGGTGCTACCATTAGGCCAACTAGGCAGCTGCCTAGGGCGCAGGGCTAAAGAGGGCGCCAGAAACGCCTTGAAAAAAAATACAGCACTCTCAAGTGGGAAGGGGGGGGGCGCTATATATCTGATCTTGCCTAGGGCACCAAACTGCCTTGCACCGGTCCTGTTCAGAGGAGGGCAACAAGGATGATAAAGAGACTGGAAACAAGGCCCTATGAGGAGAGACTAAAAGAACTGGGCATGTTTAGCCTTCAGAACAGGAGACTGAGGGGAGATATGATCGCACTCTTCCAGTACTTGAAGGGATGTCACACAGAGGAGGGCCAGGATCTCTTCTCGATCATCCCAGTTTGCAGGACACGGAATAATGGGCTCAAGTTACAGGAACCTAGATTCCACCTAAACATCAGGAAAAACTTCCTGACTGTTAGAGCAATAAGACAATGGAATCAACTACCTATGGAGGTGGTGGGCTCTCCCAGTCTGGAGGCATTCAAGGTGCAGCTGGACAGCCATGTGTCAGGGATGCTTTGACCTGGATTCCTGCACTGAGCAGGGGGTTGGACTCGATGGCCTTGTAGGCCCCTTCCAACTCTACTTTTCTATGATTCTATGATTCTATGATCTCGGCAATCCTTATACTAGCAACCCTGTTAAGGTAGGTGAGTATTATCCCCAAATTTCAGAGAGGGTCACTCAGGACGGAGACGTAGTGGCTTGCCAAATGCCGTTTTGCGGGTCTCTCCCGGTTGAGGCAACATTCGAACTGTCCACTTGTATTTATTTATATTAAAACATTTCCCTCTCCACACACATTATCATTCCTAGCATTTTGAAGGCAGCTTACAGCTAATGAAATAAAATAAAATGAAACCTTAACAACAACAAAAAACTCAAATAAACCTTAACACAATAAAAGCACCCGCTAAGCAGTAAAAGCAACAATAAACTTCACAGACAAAATGCAATGCACAAACGTAGCAGCATCAGGTTTAGCCTGGCACCTAGGGTAGCCAGACATCATACTTTACAGAGGGCCAGGGCCGGCGCTACCGCTAGGCCAACTAGGCTGTTGCCTAGGGCGCGTAGCGTAAGAGGGCGCAGAACGCTGCGCTCCTCTTCGCTGCCGGCGCGCTCCTGCCCTGCCCTGCACTGCCGCCCGCCCGCCCGCCTCTCCGAGAAAGCCAGGTCAGTGCGCCCGGAGTAGTGGTGGGGCCGAGCCTGGGCGCCTCCCCCCCACCTTGCCTCACCTCCGCGCCGCCTCCCGCCTCGCCTCGCCTCGCCCCCCCGCCTCGCCTCGCTTCGCCTCCCCCCCACCTCGCCTCGCTTCGCCTCCCCCCACCTCGCCTCGCCTCTGCGCCGCCTCCCCCACCTCACCTCGCTTCGCCTCTGCGCCGCCTCCCCCCCACCTCGCCTCGCCTCTGCGCCGCCTCCCCCCACTTCGCCTCGCTTCTCCTCCCCCCCGCTTCTCCTCCCCCCCCCGCCTCGCCTCGCCTCGCCTCTACTCTGCGCTGCCTCCCCCCACACACCTACCTTCTCCGTGCTGTTTCCGGAGCCCCGCCCGCGCTCTGTTTTGGCGGGAAGAACCAGGGCAACAGGGCTTAAACAGCCCTGTTGCTCTGGTTTCCCCCGGCCAAAAACAGCGCGGGGGTCCCTTTTCGGAGGAGGCGTCGGACTGGGAAGGTAGGTGGGGAGCAGCAGCGGCAGCGTGCGGGGGGGTGTCCAGTGGCGGGGGGGGCAGGAGGTTGCAGAGCAGGGCTGCTTTCCGGAGCCCCCCCCCCACGGCACGAGAGGGGGGGCGCTAAATACAGTTTAGCCTAGGGCGCCAAACTGCCCTGCACCGGTCCTGCAGAGGGCAGTCCTCTAGTTTGGAGAGCTGGCAGAAGACAGTCTTCTATTTGAACGTGCCTTCTGTTTGAAGGGCTGCTCAGTTTAAAGATGAAGAACCAGAAGAAGGGTGAGCAGGGGCCTGGGAGTTCATAGGATCATAGAGTTGGAAGGGGCCTACAAGCCCATCAGGTCCAACCCCCTGCTCAGTGCAGGAAACTAGAGGAGGGGTCTCCCATCCAACTAATAACCAGGCCTGACCCTGCTTAGTTTTCCACGCTCAGACAAGCTGAGCCAGCGTGAGCCACAGGCTGCCCATCCACAGTTAGCACCTGGACAGCAGGTACACTGGTCACCTGGTCAGTCTTCTCCTCTATGGTAAAATATACTGTATTTCTATTTAAATTATAGTAACTATTTCTACATTTACATTTACACACACACACACACACACACACACACACAAATATATATATATATGCAAATGTTATGCAAATTGGTGTCTTCTTTTGACCTCTTTTTTTGGTGATAGATTTCCTCTTTTCTTTTCTTTTTTGCAATGAGCAAGTGGCCACCAGGGCCGGCGCTACCGCTAGGCAGACCCAGGCGGCTGCCTAGGGCGCGTGGCGGAAGAGGGCGCAGTTTATGCGCCCCTTCCTCGCCTCTGGCGCGCTCCTGCCCTGCCTGCCGCCTCCGCCGCGCCTCCCCGCCCGCTTGCCGGCCGCTGCCGCCACTGCCACCGCCGCACCTCCCCCCCCCGTGCCCGCGCGCCCGCCCGCCAACCACCTACCTACCTTCCCGTCGTAAAGCGCGGGGGTCCCATCGCGTCAGAGGCGGCGGCGGCGGCAGCAGCCAGCAGCCAGCAGCGGGGGCGGGGGGAAGGTAGGTGGTGGTGGCGGCGGCGGCGGCGCGGGGGGGGGTTGCAGAGCAGCAGCGTCTCCTTGGTTTTCCTGCAGTACGCCTATATTTGAGGCATGCCAGAGCTGGACTTCTGTTTTTATGTTAGAAAAGATCCCTTAGTTCTGCGATCCTGGGGGAGAACCCCAAGCTCGACCTTCTCTCGCTCCCGATTTTTGGAGCTTTGTAATTTGGCTGCTCCCAGTCTTCGAGCCTCTTCTCTTGCCTACCTAAGGTGGGTTGGCTTGTCTCATTTTCTTTAAAATCCATGTTAAAGGACCACACACACACACACATTCGCAGCCTTAGATCTAGGGTTGCGTTCCGAGTGGGCGTGGCACCAGCGCCGCAGGTATCTCTTTAGTTTTGTTGTGAAACCTCAGTACAAATTGAGAGCTAGCCTGTGTAATGAGTTACAAACGATCCTATGCGTGTCTACTCGGAAGTAAGTCCCATTGAGTTCAGTGGGATTTACTCCCTGGTAAGTGTGCATAGCATTGCAGCCCAAGTTACACAAAGCTGCTCAGTGATAGTGTGGAGACATAGCAAACATTTACCCTGGGGGGGTCTGTATAATGTAGAATCCTGCAGTATTCAGCCTCTGACGGAAACGTAATAAAATACAGAACGAGGCCAACAGTGTTGACAAGTTCTGTCCAGCCCTCGCTCCCTTGAGGAGCTTTCAAAGTTAAGTGATGTATTGTACAGTGTGGATAATGAAAGAAGGTAGCTTATTTTCTTGGGATATGAACCTCTTTTGATCATCTTAAAAAAAAACACAAAAAAAAAACGGGCCAAGAGAAATCTCTACGGAAACCATGCAGGGCTGCTTTGCTCCGGAGCCCCCCCCCCGGCACGAGGGGGGGAGCTAAATATAATTTGGCCTAGGGCGCCAAACAGCTATGCACCGTTCCTGGTGGCCACCCTACCTAAAACTGATCAGGCACCAGGTCTGCGGATAATGTTTCAGCATGGGAAAAAATCCCCCCCCATGGTTGCCACCGGCCTAGTTCTGACAGCAGAGGTACACAAAGAAAGGCCTCCAATGATGGACCTAACCAGCAAGCTTGACGGCATCACAGTCACTCTCTTGATGCCCTCTCGAATGCCCTCTCTTATCATGATTTTTTAAAAAAAGTAAGTGCACATATAATCATGCAAATTCTTCATGTACTGGGGCTACAACTACATTTCCAGCACAAACCAATGTATGTCCACACAGAAGTCAATCCCACTGCATTCCCAGGTAAGTGTAGATAGTAGGGGTGGTCAACTTTAGGAGGTCCACAGGCCATTTTTGCTGCCTCCAGACCCTGCCCTCCCATGGGCCACAGTCTGCTGGGCAACCAAAGAAAAAATAATAAAGTTTTTGTTGTTGTTTTTTAACAAAAAATGGGGGGGGGGTTATCCGAAGCACTACAGAGCACTCCAAAGGTCAAATTTAGCTTGCAAACATGCTAGATTTGATCTTTTTGGCACTCTATAGCACTCTGGACACCATTTTTTAAAAAAATTAAAACCTTTTTTCAGGGTGAAGGGGTCAGTGGGGGTGGCACAGGCCATACTATGGGGCTGCAGCATGTTTCCCAGCCCTGGTGCATATAGTACTGCATCCTCAAAGACTCGTTTCCTGTAATTTATCAATGGAGTTAACCAGTAAAACCAGATGTCTGCGGTTTCAAGATGAGACTGACAATGAAAATATCTTAGGGGTAGTAGATCCTCTTTCTCTTCCTTAGGAAGAATATTATTATTCATTCAAACATTTATAACCCTCTTTCTCTGAAATTCAGAGTGGCTGGCAGCAAATAAGAAGTAAAATCCATCACATTGTAGAAATAAAATCCAAAGCCCAGTGAAGCTGCTGGGGAAAGCAGCAGATAAAAGCTTGAACAGCTTGCAAAAACTGATGCCTCCTGCCTGAGGGGGTACAATAAAGAGGTTTATCGAATTGTGAGTGGTGTGCGGAGTGAACAAGTGAAATTCTTCATCCTCTAAATAGCTGGGGGTACTTAAAAACATCTTTTAAATTAGGGGATGCTTCTTCATATAACCTTAAAACCTATGGGATACTTAAACAGGGAGGGCATTGTGAGGGAGCTGGGGATATATTTTTTTTAATGTTCTAACAAAATTATTACCTTAAATGACTATGAGTCACTGTTTCTGTCTGTGTCACAGCAACCCTAGGTGCAACTTGAAATCTATATAACACCTAGCAGAACCCAATCCAGTTGAGGGCACAATCTTATGCGTGTTTAGACGGGGGGGGGGGGGAGTCCTACAATTTATTTATTTATTTATTATTTGCATTTATTTATCGCCCATCTGGCCGGCAAACCGGCCACCTTGGGCGATGTACATACGATAAAAACAGGATAAAATACATTAAAACAGTATAAAATTTTAAAATCTTAGCCCACCCCATATTCCCGCCTGAACAACCAAGTTTTTAGTGAGTGGCGGAAGCTCAGCAGAGAGGGGGCATGGCGGAGGTCACCTGGGAGAGAGTTCCACAGTATGGGGGCCGCCACAGAAAAGGCCCTCTTCCTCGTCCCCACCAGTCTAGCTGCTCTTGCTAAAGGGACAAGGAGAAGGCCGTCTGTGGCAGATCTTGTTGAGCGGCCTACTTGGTGTTGCTGGAGACGCTCCTTGAGATAGACTGGACCGGAGCCGTATAGGGTTTTAAAGGTCAAAACCAACACCTTGAATTCGGCTCGGCAAGCAACTGGTAGCCAGTGCAGCTCCTTGAGCACTGGCGTGATGTGATCCCACCGGCAGCTGCCTTTAACCAGGCGAGCCACCGCGTTCTGTACCAGCTGTAGCTTCCGAACCATCTTCAAGGGTAACCCCACGTAGAGCACATTACATTAGTCTAGGCGAGAGGAGACCAAGGCATGAACCACTGATGGGAGCAGATGATTAGGAAGGTAGGGGCGCAGCTACCATATCAGATGGAATTCACAGCATTCTGCAGCCAGCCAGGATTGTACCCCAAGTCTGCTATCTTGAATCTGCTATCTTGAGTCTACCATCTCCTCCTACATTAAAGATGCTTCCTGATTAGGCTTTTATTGCACAATCACCCTGACTCAGACACGGAATTTTACAGAGGGGTCTGGTCAACATCATCTTCCATTTGTAATCTTCCTGTGTTTTTTAACCACTTCTTCCATCTTTTCTCTTGACACAAAAAAGCCTGTTAAGGAGGGAAAGATGGCATAGCTGCATGATGCCTTTTGATTGGCAGTGCTAAGAGCTAGCCTGTCTGTCTGGAAACACCCTAAGAGCCAAACTTCATGTTATGCTAATTGCATAGTGTGTATCTGAGGGTTAGCTTTTTCTTTACTCTCCAATTCAGACTGGGACCACTGCCGCAGCAGGAAGGGGAAGATTTAAACATCCCCCACACCCATTGCTTCCTAAAATCCCCCCACAGGGGGTTAACAAAAGAAAAGAGCCTCCACTGGCATTAACGGAGGCTTTTTTGTATGTTAACCTCCCAGGGGGCAGGGGAGAATTTCAGGATGCAAATGGTGGTGGGACCTTGTTGGCGCTCCTCATTGGAAGACAGACCTATTGTGGGTACTAGCCTAGCTAAGGAAAAAGGTAAACCCTTCAGGTTCAGTGTATTTCATAGATTTCATAGATCATAGAGTTGGAAGGAGCCTCATCATCATCAGGCGATCACTTGTGACCGAGTAAGATTGTCTTCCAGGATAAAAGGAGGAAATTCTAAAGAAGATTGTGTAGACTCTAGCGATGGGTCCGTGACTATGGAGGCCAATTCTAGATCCACACAGCTTCCCACAGTGAGGACACAGGTTACCAGATGGAAGATGGTCCTGTAAAGGATTCATTTGACGTGCTTTTCGCTTAGCATGTTTCTCCCTTTCGCCTTGCACTCGGGCTTCTTCAAAGTCCATGGAACCTTTGTGAAAGGCCAACCTCCATTTAGATCGTTCATGGGCCAGAGCTTCCCAGTTTTCGATGTTTATATTGCATTTTTTTAGATTAGCTTTCCATCCTTGAGTTGGGAATAAAGTAACTGCTTTGGGAGACAGCAGTCAGGCATTCGAACAACATGACCGGTCCACTGAAGTTGGCGTTGAAGGATCATTTTTGAAGGCTAGTAGTCTTTGCTTCTTCCAGTACACTGACATTTGTTCGCCTATCTTCCCAAGTAATTCGCAGGATTTTCCGGAGGCAACGTTGATGAAATCTTTCAAGGAGGTGGAAATGACGTTTATAGATAGTCCATGTACCGAGTCCAACCCCCTGCTCAATGCAGGAAACTGGAGGAGGGGTCTCCCATCCAAGTAATAACCAGGCCTGACCCTGCTTAGGCTTTCCATGCTCAGCCTCAGACAAGCTGAGCCAGCGTAAGCCACAGGCCTGACTACCAGATGCTGGTGTGAATGGCTATCACTTTCTTGGCCTTGCTTGTTTATCTCCCTGAAGCATCTGCTAGGCTACACTAAGTGATTTGGGATGGGAATTCTTTTGACTGCGTTCCTCAGCATTCCTTAAAGATACCACACCTATTAACAAAATGAAGCAGGAAAGTGGAAACTTGAGGTCAGGTCTGAAAAACAGCCTATTATTCCAGAGGCAGAATAAAAGATGGTGATGCTGCCTCTGAAACTCCCTCGACAAAATCTCTTTGATCTTGCTTCGTTTAGGTTTCTGTTCCTTATTCCTTTGCTTCTGATCTGAAAAGGCTACTGGACACACAGAGAACAGACTCACAAAGAGGACTGCAGAAGCTAAGGCTATTATCCACAAAGTGCTTGAAATTACAGCAGTTTGCAAATAATAAAGTCGGCAGTTTAGGTTAGAAAGTGAATTTGCTAGCTTACTTTACCCATCAACTTCACAAAGGCTATCCTACAGCTGCACTCAGAATCTGCTTGGTGCTGTTTGAACGTCAGACAGATACAGTGGTTATATCTTTTACACACACACACACACACACACACACACAGAGAGTTTTAGTTTTAAATGTTTTGTATAGAGCAGTGTTCTCCAACCTCGGGTCCCCAGATGTTTTTGGCCTACAACTCCCAGCATGCCCCAGCCAGCTACGCTGGCTGGGGCATGCTGGGAGTTGTAGGCCAAAAACATCTGGAGACCCAAGGTTGGAGAACACTGGTATAGAGGCACAGTGAATTAACTGTTCTCTGTCCCTTTAAAGATAATCTAACCACCAGACTCCCCATCCCCCTTGACCTAGGAGAAACCCTGCTGCAGGCCTATGTTACGAGCCCTGTCAGGGAGTTGTCTATAACCTTGTAAATAAATTAGTTAAACTGCCAACATCTGTGTGGAGCCTAAATTCAATGTTCAAGGTATGGCAGAGAACACAATAATGTTCTGAGAACTCTATGTTAAATATCCTCTGCTGTCTCTGCAAGAATATGAAAAAGCCACTAGATGCAGTCTGAGGGTGTTAGAATCATAGAATCACAGAATAGTAGAGTTGGAAGGGGCCTATAAGGCCATCGAGTCCAACCCCCTGCTCAACGCAGGAATCCAAGTCAAAGCATCCCTATAGAAGCATCCCACCTGTTTCCAGATGGAAAGCTCCTAGCACCATCAGTCAAAAGACACCGCAGCTATTCCAACTCTCCATCCTTAATGGATGTTTTGTGGGGGGGGGGGGAAAGGCAGAAGAAGTGATGGGAAAATATTGGAGAGTTACAAATGGACAATGACATTGTCTGGGACCTCCCATAAAATTCAATGCAATTGCACAATAAAATCATCTGGAAGTACCCTCAGTGTTTTGTGCTTCCTGGGAGGAACCAGGAACTAGTTAAGAGCACGCGCGCACACACACGCACACACACACACACACACACACTTCTCTAGTCTGAGACTAGGCAGACTGAGAGAGATCTGTAAAACCTTCAGTTAAATAAAACTTACCGTACTAAAAGGTAGTTTAGAAAGCTGACTTTGATGCTTTAAGCTAACCCACAATCCTATAAAAGCCCCCAACAACTCTTAAGGTTGGGAATTGACAGTTATACTAGTTTGCATCTGCACTGTAGATATACCCAATGTCTCTGGAGATATCTGTACTGGGATTTTATGGGGAGCCAATGTCACCTGGAGATATCTGAAATACAGCTCTGTCCCAGCCTATGTTGTTAGTGCATCTTGGTGAAGCTATCAGTTCCATAACTGATGCGCAATATGCCATGTATTTCTCTCTTATTTATTTATTTATTTATTTATTATATCCCACCTTTCTTCCTCCAAGGAATCTGGCGGCTTACATAATGCCCCTCCTTTCCATGTTATCCTCATAACAACCCTGTGAGGTAGGTTAGGCTGAGAGTCAGTGACTGGCCCAAAGTCACCCTGTGAGCGTCATTATTTATTTATTTATTTATTTCATTTTTATACCGCCCAATAGCCGAAGCTCTCTGGGCGGTTTACAACAATTAACAAGACAGTCCCTGCCCGCAGGCTTACAATCTAAAAAGACACGACACACAAGGAAAAAGGAATGGGGAGGGAAGAAGGGGGAATATGAATGAATACTCCACTCCGGAATGGCCCTGCGCTCCCTCTCTTCTCCCTCTGCACAGCCTGCTGGAATGGCTGGTGGTGGTGACAGTAGAAGGAGGAGGGAGCCTTCAGGAGGGCGGCCTTTCAGTAGGGCTGGTGGAATGGCCCTGCGCTCCCTCTCATGACCAAGTGGGGACTAGAACCTGGATCTCCTGAGTCCCAGTCCAGCACTCTAACCACTACACCACACTGGCTCTTGACTTATATCCTGCCTTTCCTTCAGTCAGCTCAAAATGGAGCAGCAGGGGGAGGTGTACCCCATTTTACCCTCACAACAACCCTGTGAGGTCAATTAGGATGTGACTGGCCCGGTGAACTCCATGGCCAATGGGGAGCGGGGGTGGGTTTCAAAGCCAGGTACAAGACTGAGAGTCTAGCTACTCCACCACACTGTCTCTCAGTGTATAGTAGGAAGGGACATGGATGGAGCAGGCCTTTTGTCAGAAGCTGCAGACTCTTTTCTCAAGCACAACGGAAGCTTATAGGACATGTTTGAGTTATAATCTCTGTGTCTCCAGCTGCTCAGCCATCAACATTGCATGGAGACATTTAGTAAGTCGGGGAATCCTTTTTCGCTCTGCTGGGTTCAAGCCTGCAAATTCCTTTGAGAGATGAGAGGAAAGAGGCTGGCTGTGAAATCTCAAGGCCAGGCATCTGCTCTGTTGTTGGTTGCTATTTCTGGCTCCGCTTTGGACATCTGGAGGGAGACTGGAGGGGTCACTAAGAGGGGAACTAGTGTGGAAATGTCGGGCTAGATCTCTGCCTGGCTATGTTGTAGACAAAGAGGCTTGGGGCCAATTCACACAACCCACATTTGTTTAGGCTCGATTCAGTTCATGCAGCCACCCTGTTTCCCATTCTCCTCTATGCATTGAAGGTGTCCATTGCAACGTGGTGGCATTTTAGTCTTTTCTTTTTACACATTTTTTAGCTGCCTTGATTTCTTATGGGAAGTGCATTGCTCTTGTGCAGTACTAAGGGCCGAACTACACGTTGCGCTAATTGCGTAGTGTGTAGCTAAAGATTAGCTTTCTCTTTAGTGTAAGTATGCATGGCCCTGATTTGGATTGCAACCACCATGCATTGGGTGGGGAGGATTAAACCTATCCCCGTTTCCCCCCCCCCCCAAATGCTCTCTTGCAAGGAACAGGGGGTTAAAAAAGGAGGGAGGTCTCCATTGGCTTTAATTGAGGCTTTTATTCTTTTTTTAAGCCCCCACAAAGGGGCTGGAATTTGGGGGAGGAAATGAGGGGAAGGTTTAATCCTCCCTTCCTGGTGTGTAGTGGTTCCAATCCAAATTGAGGCCATGCACGCTTGTACTAGAGTAAAGAAAATGCTATGCTTCAGCTATACGTTAGCATAACTTGTGTTTTGGCTCTGAGGCTGCAATCCCACAGAGAGAATTTTGCAATGCTGTTCTGGGAAAGTTGTCTGAAGGGCAAGATACAAACCTTTAAAATAAATTTAAGAAATTAAACAACTTCAGACAGAAAGAATCATCCAATCCCAGAAGCAATTTGAGCTATAATCATGCAAGGAACTTCCAGGGAAAGAATATACCTATTTGATGTAGGAAAGCTCAATAGTAAAATATAAGGGGCTGTATCTAATTATGCGTGACAAAGGGTTGTGTGTTGTTGTTTTTTAAAGGAAGAGAAACTCAGAGAGCATGTGTGGGAAAAGAAATGGAAACAGGAAGAAAATGTACAAATGCTATATGCATAATATTCTGTTAAGCTACTGCTGAATTTGGGAACATCCCCAAGTTACCAGAAGGCATCTTGGTTCCTTCTTTCCTCTTACTGCAGAGCACCAAGCGGCTTGTTCTCCAGTGGCTTGGTGAGGTCCCAACTGCTCTGGGTTCCTGGCAGTAGGGCGGCGGGGGCGCACACGCTCTGTCCTACTTTACAGAGGACAGTCTTCTTGTTGAAGGGCTGTCAGAGGACACGCCTCTCTCTGAAGGCATCCTCTGTTTGAAGGGCTGTCTAGTGCAAGTCCAGTTCAAAATTAAAGAACCATAAGAAGGGAGAGCATTCAGGGGCCTAGAAGTTGCCCATCGATAGCAGACTGGGCATCAGACTGAGCAGGCACATGGTGGTGAGAGGTATCCAGGGGAGGCTGGTGACTCCTATTCATTTTCCATTACAGGTTTTGCAGCTTTTATTTGGAGCTTCATAGGAGCTATCCGTGGTGCTCTATGGTGGTGAACCTATTTGGGGGTGGGGTGGGGGTGGAGTTCAGCACCATGGACAGCTCCTATGAAGCTCCAAATATAACCTGGAAAACCTGCAATGGAAAAGGAGCCCCACTGGAATAAGAGTCGCCAGCCTATTGTATTTCTGCTTAAATGATAGCCCCAAGACTTTGTTCAAATTATTTCTGAATTCACATCTATACATAGAAATTAGCATATGCACTCTTTATGTAAATCTGCATCCTCTTCTGTTCTCTTTTTTAGTGATGTGTAAGTGGCCACCCAACCTGCCACGGCCACGCTTCTTTCCAGAATAATGTGGTCTTTCAGGACTCCACCTCCCTAACTTGATCCTGTATCTGCTCCTCTGCTTCTTAGCATATGCTTGACTCTGGAAAACCATTCTGCTCTTTATATTCCCAGATCGCTTTAGGAATGCAGGACAGGAAGACACAGTGAAAGGCAAAGAACTAGATGGTCTTCAAATCCCTACAACCCCTTTCAGTTTTCTGATTCTTTGGTCTAGCCGGTAGTCCAAGCTACAGATACAGAGCCAGAAAGGGGGCTTGGCCTGGCTCTTTTTCCACTGTTGCCATGTGCATGTAGCACAACCATTGAAAGCTCAGGTATTGCTTTAAATGCAGCAATAAAAAAAATGCAGTGAGGAGCAAAAGGTGAACATGTGCATACAAGGTCAACAATATATCTCACTAGATGTCAAGTGCTGCAGGAGTTAGGGAGGAAAACAGTCAATCTATAAAACAAATTGCTTTGTTCCACCTGCTCCATGTCACGCAGGGCCTTTCCAGGCAGCAAAACCCCCTGGATTTGTTTCATAGTGCCGTGCTCACACTAGCCCCTCTGAACAATGTTCAGTACAATTTTTCTCCAGGGATGGGGTGGGGCCCTTGCCGTGAGGCAAAGCCATAGTGTTTTTGCAGAGGCGGAGGGACAGAGATCAGGCTGGATGAAAAATACAAAACTAGTTTTGCACATCCAATGAATAATTATTGTTTAATACAGTAAAGATTCCTGAAATGGCAGAGTTGGGAGCAGGAATGGGATTTTTTCAACAACAACAAAAGTAGCATTAGGGGAATGCTCTGTCATGACACGAAGTATACAGACAGCAAGAATATAAGGCAGGAGGTGTGGCTCAGTGGTAGAGCACTTGCTTTGCATGCAGAAGGTCCCAGGTTCAATCCTCAGCTTCTCCAGTGGCAGTGGCGGCGGCAGAGGTGCGGGGGGGGGGGGGGCTAAGAGAGATTCCTGCCTGAAATGCTGGAGAACCATTGCAGTCTGTGTGTCGACAATATGGGGCTAGATGGACCAAGGGTCTGACTCAGTATAAGGCAGCTTCTTTGTTCCTATACAGAGTCTGGGTCCAAGGGAATGGTGTATTTGCTTTCAGGCTTTATATACTGAAGAGTACAAGGCTGGTAGTTTTTGGGGGAGGGGCCATAGCTCAGTGCTTTGCCTGCAGAAGGTCCCAGGTTTGATCCCCAGCATCTCCAGGTAGGACTAGAAAAACTCCTGCCTGAAATCCTGAAGAGCTGCTACCAGTCAGTGGACAATACTGGCCTAGATGGACCAAGGGTCTGACTCAGTATAAGGCAGCTTCCTATTTTCCTAACACTTAAAATCAAAATTTAAAAAATAAATCAAAATGCACACACCCAAATTAAAAACGAAAACAAAACACCTAAAATGGCTTGGCCAATAGGCGTGGAGGGGGTTGTGTTGCTCGTCACTGTTCATGCTACAGGCACTATCCAATAGGTTCCTGTCAGGACCGGTGCAAGGCAGTTTGGTGCCCTAGGCAAGATCAGATATTTAGCGCCCCCCTTCCCACTTGAGAGCGCTGTCTTTTTCCCCCCAAGGTGTTTCTGGCACCCCCTTTAGCCCTGCGCCCTAGGCGGCTGCCTAGTTGGCCTAATGGTAGCACCGGCCCTGGTTCCTGTGACTCTCATGCAACTACATTGTACACATCCACAATTCAGCTCACAATGAAGAAAAGGACTACATCTCCCCAGTATCGTAATATGACAGATTGAGGAAATGTGCTGGGGAAATGTGATATTCTCACAAGAGAATTGCTGTCTTCCTTGAGGGATGTTGTCTAGAGTCAGCGGCACATTGATCACACTATACTGAATGTCTAGAAAAGAGGCCCTTAGCCTGGGGCATGAACAAGAAGGAGCTGAAATGGTCCCTTGAGTGCTATCACAGCTCCGCACAGCGCAGCATGTGGCACTGCTCTGAATCACACAGTACCGAGGAGGACAGGGTGCCCTGCAAATGCTGATGATTTCATGGGCTCAGGGAATCTCAGGAAATGGAAAGAGATCCCTTTCACCTCCCTAAGAACCTGTATGTCCCCAGCATTCCAGAGGTACTTGTTTCTTTATGCACAGAGGTTTTGCGATAGCTATCTGGATCCATCATCATCATCATCATCATCATCATCATCGTCATCATCATCATCTCTCTCTCTCTCTCTCTCTCTCACACACACACACACACACACACACCTTTACATATGCATGTGAATAGACAATTTATACACACGCAGTCTCTTTCCCACTCTAATGATCAGCTGCATGTTAATCCCCTATTTCCATAATACTTCAATAACATGCACACCAAGCACTTTTAGTGTGGTAAGTGCACATCCAGTACTGCCCTAGGGGCCAACTTGATTTGGCCTGATGTTCTTCCCTTCTCCCACCATTTAAAAACATCCTTCCAGTTCCAGACTGTAAGGGGTGCCCCACTACGGGGCTTGTGCAGGCAGCTGCTTAAGATGGAAGCATACATCATGAGAGTGGCCATGGGTTCCCAAACCTGTGTTTGTGAAATGAGGGGGATGCAATGGGGGGGGGGAGAGAGTTTGCAGAGAGAGATAGTGGATGGAAGGGGCAGGTGCTTACACAGGAACATGCGACACTGCCTTCTACAGCCACCTGGTCCATCTAACCCAGTTATTTCCTGCTGTAGCTGGTGGTGGGTCTCCTAGATTTCTAACAGGAGTCATTCCCTGCCTTGCTACCTGAGATGTTAATTTAGGTTGGCCTTCCCCAATCCGGGGCCCTCCAGATGTGTTGGACTGCAACTCCCAATTGTGCTGACCGGGGATGATGGATATTGTGGTCCAATGCATCTGGAGGGCCCCAGGTTGGGGAAGGCTGTTCGCATTAGTGTTGGGCCAAAGTATTCAGCCCAGTGATTTTCATTTGTTTTTGAAGGGGCAACTGTGGTCGGGGGGGGGGGACCTCAGGATCAGAATTAGGCTGCATGTGGAGGGGGCTTAACCTGTTCCTCCTCCATTATGGTCCCAATTAAAAGCTCCTTCCCCAAGAAGCTGCTTTTAGCTCCAGAAGAGAAGCTTCCACAGGTGCCAATGGAAGCTTCCCTTTTGGGACTAGTAGTAACTTTGAATCGCAGGGCAGGGGGGCAGATTTTCATCAGGACCACAGTGCAAGGGTGTAAAAAATTAACTTCCTCCCCATTCCACATGGCACGGTCCTGATTGGGGCACAGTTACTGTTTAGATGACAATGATCAGATGCATTAAATGCACATATGCATTTACCGTATCATCTCATTTGGCTTTGAGAGTGGAATTTTGGTCACACAACAACTCTGTGAGGTAGGCTTGGCTGCAAAATGGCAGATTTCCCAAGACCACACACACACACACACACACACACACTGCACCATGAGCTTCGTAGCTCATGGTGGGTTAACCACCATGTTAACCTGACAAAAGATACATGCACAAACCCAGAAGCAGTAGCTAGAAAGCATGGCAGCTAAGGCAGCTGGGCATGCCAGGCTTGGTTTACCTTTTCCTGCCAGTGCAGATCTGCATGCTGTGTGATGCATCTCGAGCTGCTTCTTCTAATAACTTTCTACTGCTATTGCTCAGTCTGCATGCATTGCCTTCAATAAATCATTCCCGTTTTTTTTAAAAAAAACACGTTATGTGTCGTAAACTGAAGTGACTAAAAACGTGACTCATTAATGGTGGGAAAGGCCATACAGTTCAGATTAATCTAGCAACAAGGGGAGATTAATGGCCCTCACTGAAGGGCACTCTCCTGGGCTCAGATGGAGGGGAGGGTAAATTTAGAAAGTCGAGTCAGACAGATGAATGGAATAGAGAATTGGAATGTCCAATTCGGTCCATGCAATGGATTATCACTTTAGAGTCGGTATCTGAACTTTCAGTGGAACTCAGATTACGTTTTATTCAACAAAAACTTGTGTTCCATGTTTATTGGGTGCCACAACATCTCATCAATAGGGGTTTGTCTAAGTCGACTAACTGCTGGAGGTGTAATAATGCTAATGCTTGTTTTAATCATATGTTTTGCCAATGTCCAGTAGTTGCCTCTTTTTGGGTGGAAGTTATAATACGGATTAACCTTGCTTTAGAACACTCTTGATATTTTCTGATGTACATGTTCTTTTAAATTATCTACCTTTTTCTTGGAACTTAAAGCTTGGTCAACGTAAATGGATTTCCCATGCCCTTTTGACAGCTAAAAGACTGATATACAACACTGGAAAGATAAAAGCTCACCTCCTATAATGCAGTGGGTTGAAGACTTAACAATGCTTTCAATAATGGAGTGGATGACATACTGAGTGATGCCACTCTCCAATGGACATATACAGGGATATCTGGGCTGCCTTTGTTGAAGCTGGTGTATATTTGATATATTTGGATTTACGCTGTTATTTGGATATTTACACAGCAGTAATTGTTAATTTCAGGGTTCCAACCCCCCCCCCCCATTTCTGTTTGTTTTGTTTTGTTTTGTTTTGGTGAAATTCACAATTTTTTAAAAAAAAAAGTCAAACAGATGAGCAACAAATATAGACCCAGCACAAGATCCAGATCCAGGATAGGTGCTGATGCTGAACATTGGCAAGCGCTGACTCAAATTAAGCCCAGAACTAAGTTGGAAGCGACTTAGAGGGCATCAGTATTGAAGTGAGCAGGGAGGGATGGCACAACCATCATTTTATTTATTTATGTATTTATTTTATTTATTGCATGTATATCCTACCTTTCCTCCAAGGAGCCCAAGGTATACATGATCATCTTCCTCCTCTCCATTGTATCCTCACAACAACCCTGTGAAGTAGGTTAGGCTGGCCCAAAGTCACCCAGTGAGCTTCATGGCAGAGTGGGGACTCAAACCCAGGTCTCCCCAGTCCTAGTCCAGCAATCTGACTGCTACACCACATTAGGCAGGATGAGGTGACCGCCTCAGATGGCAGATGCCCAGGCATGCGTGCGGCTGGGCAGGGGTAGACATGCCTCCTGCGCTCCCATCCACCATTTCCCTCTGTTGGACCACTGAGCGGTGTGTTCCATGCCACTTGCCCGCCACTCCCTAAGCTAGCCTGCTGCCACCAGGTGTGGCGGAGGCTGCTGTCCCGTTGCCAGCATTGAAGTAAGATTCAACTGCCAGCCCAGGCGGCTTCTGTACGTGGAACGGGAGAGGCGCCATCTTGTCCTCCTCAGGCAGCAAAATGTCTTGGGCCGGTCCTGTTTGCAGACAGTCAGCAACGACAGCATATTGCCTCCCTACCTGCTAGCCCACTCCTAATGAGGAGGAAGTCATAAGGCACCCTTTGACCAGCCTTTTACGATCCCTCCAGATGTGGCGGGAGGGAGCGGGTACAGGCAGTGGAGGCCGGTGGCTCCAATGTCAGTGGGGCTGTGTATCCACTCTGGTTTTTGGTCTGATCATTAAAGGAGCTATCCATGGCGTTGAACCCTAGCCCCAAACTAGATTCAGCACCATGGATAGCACCTGGAAAGTTCAGACTACAACCTGGAGTGGATACACAGCCCCATTGACACTGGAGCCACCAGTCTCCACTGGGTACAAGGAGACAGGTTCGTGGTGCAAGCAGAGGAGGATGAGCGGGTATTCTGAGGGCAGAGGGCCGCCTAGAGGAATTGGTGGAGGACTCTTCTCTTCCAAGTGAAATGTGGAGAGAGGGCAGCTTTAATTTGTTTTCAGCTAGAAACTCCTTGGCTCATTCCTGGGGCACTCTTGAACATAACAAGTGCTAATGAGAGTTGATTTCTCTGATCTGCAGCACTACTGATCTTCTTAACAGGCTCCCCCTTTTTGCATAATGGTTCTAACAAAATCAAAGAAAGCGCTTACTGCCGCAAAAGCATTTCTCACAGCAAGCAGAGCGAGGTTCTGGTTCTGGGTGCCCTGATTCTGCCAGTGGAGACATCTGGAGCTGCCTGCACCCAGTCGCGGGAGTTTACCCCATGACTTCCCCACAGCTTCACTGGGGAAATCAACCGCCCAGGAGAGAACAGAAAGAGGGCTACATCATGTAAGGGCAGGCCAGATGAATGACGGTTGCCTCACAAGCCCCACGTACTTGTGCGACATATAGCCACAACATGTCTTACCGGTTTCATGAATCTGAAGGCTCCAAATCACCACTGGGGTGAACCATAAATGGCTATTATAGATAATACTCCAGGGTTTTGTTGTTGTTGTGCTGAGCAATGCCTGGGCAAGTTTTGTGGCTGTTCTACCTAAGCACACTGCTAGCGTTGTCCAATTTCTGAGAAGGAATGTGCTGTGCTTTTTTACCACATGCTTTGAGGTGGTGGTCACAGTGTGCCATGATTCACAGCACACTGAAGCAAGTAATAGATCAATGTCACCCTCCCTGTATTGCCCTACACACGGCCCTTACGTTGCTTCTAGGCAGCAACTCCTTCTGCGATGGGAGCATCGATACAAAAATTGCAACAGCAAGTATCCTGGATGGCCATGTGTTCTCCTTTACAGAGGACAGACATTCTGTCTGAAGGGCTGTCAGAGGATATCTTCTGTTCGAAGGGATCCTCTGTTTGAAGGGCTGTCCAGTCCAAGTCTGGTTTAAAAGTGAAGAGCCATGAGAAGGGAGAGCAGAGACTTTGTTTGAAGTTGCCCATCAGCAGTTGGTACCCGGACAGCAGACAGTGCAGGCAGGCACATACAGTAATACCTTGGATTGCAAGTAACTTGGTTTGGGAGCGTTTTGCAAGACAAGCAAATTTTTAAATATTTATTTAATTTTTTTTTACTTGATATACAAGCAACGTCTTGCAATACAAGTACTGTAGTACGGCTTAAATTAAAAATCTCTGTACAATTTTTTGGGGGGGGGGATTTCGTTTTGATATAAGAGTGTTTTGGATTACAAGCACGTTTCCGGAACGAATTATGCTCTCAATCCAAGGCATGACTGTATTTCACCTGGTCACAGTCTTCCTCCCTATGGGGAGATGTATTGTATGTCTACATAAATAACAGTAATTATTTCTAACTTTCCCCCTACTATACGTATACATTTTGCATACGTAAATTTTATGGAAATTGATGCCCTCTTCTGTCCTTTTTTGATCTGCTCACTGTGTTGATCATATCAGGCCATTTGGACAAGCAGTGATGAAAATGTGGATCAAGTTACATAGTGCCCATGTGGCTAGTGCAGGTCTTACAAACTGCCCTTGATTGATGGATGGATGGGTGGATTGATTGATTGATTGATTGATTGCATTTCTAGCCTCCCCCCCCCCCCATAAGCCGAAGCTCTCTGGGCAGTTCACAAAACAAAACTTAAAACTACAAAATACCATAATATACAGTCAAACATAATATTAAAAAACATAAGTTTAAAACAGAATAAAACCAGAGTAAGAGTGTTGTGTGAAGGGAACTCATCACGATGCACACCACAATGGAGAGCATATGCCATTGGGATGTTCAAATCCCCTCTCAGCTGGGATGCTCTCTCAGCAGCCTTAAACAAGTCACAATTTCTCTGCCTAAGCTATTCAATTGGGACATTGTAAGGACAAATAAGAGCAGGAGATTTTGTACACCTAAAAGTATTATAGGAATAATATATTATCTCCTGGGAGTGGAAAGTGGGCCTGGGCCTAAGAGCTGTCACAAATGTCTTACATTGATTCACATGAGAGATCATTTCTCCTATTATACAGCTACCTTTTAAAAACCACATTGTAATGAATGTTAAATTGTCTGCATTCATCCAATTATGTAAACAGTCCTACACATGTTCAGATTACTGGCCAATTTGTGTATTTTGAAGAATTCCAAAGATGGGCTGTCCCATGATCAGAACAGATTTTGAAATAGTCAAAATAGTCAACCAGGATGCAGAAGAATCTGTACCTTGACGTTAGTTGTTAAAAGCCATTTTGTGGCATGTAAAATTGTTGGATGGAGTTGTATATCAGTACATCAATAAGCATAAAAATAACAAGTATATAAATAGTATGTAAAAGTGGAAACAACAGAAAGAAGTATGGGGAGTGGACAAGGCTATGGGAAATCGAGAAGAATCTAGATTTGTCTGCTACCTGTTCTAGCCTGTTCCCCTCCTCCCAAATACCCCTCTCCCCGGCTTGGTCATGGGTGCTGATTACTGTCAGAAATTTCTTCATCTTAGACTGGTAACTCCTAAAGCTATGCTTCTTTATCGTTTTGAACCTAATGATCCTGGATTCTTCCATAAAGACCTTCTTAGGCAATTGTAGACAGTCATGTATAGCGTGTAATTGGAAGTCTCCAAAGCAACTACGGTAACTAAAGAGCAGCGGGTTGATAAAATGTGGGAGACCATGGCTATGTATAAACTTACTCAGCAAGTGCAGCAAGCAAGGAATCCTAACTTTAAGAAAGGTATGATGGCACCCTGGTTTCCATTTATTTCCTATGTTGAAGCTCTTCAAACTATTGATCAAATTCCAACTAAGTACAGTTGCCTATATTTTTTCTGACTAATACACACATACACACAAAATAACATACAGACGCTCACACATACTCCTTTTATATTTTGTATAAATTGTATTTTTTTCTCTTTCATTAGATATCGAGCTCCTACTTAGGCTGTTTTACTGCAGATGTTCCATAATAATAATTATAATTAGTGAATGCCTTTGTTTCTTTAGTGATCTTGATTTATTGTTATGTATGTCCTTCTTTTTGTTGCCTTTATTATGTTAACTTTATTTCAAAATAAAATAAAATTCTTGAGTAATAAAGAAATGCTCCACAATCATGATCAGTGGAGTGGGGTTGTTCATTGTTCAGAAGGAAGAGGGCACATTTACAACAAAAAATAATCTCATAACCTCCAGTGAATGTCAGAGATAAACACTTAACAACAGTCTCCCATATCCACTATTAAATAGAGATCTAAAGGTCCCGCTCAATAACCCAGATAGGGATATCTTGAGGTTTTTCCAGCTTAAATAAGTTTTCACTCATAGGGCAATATCCAATGGTGCCACTCCACTTACGCCATTGATGTACAGCTTCACCCTCAGAAGTTAGAATGTTCATGAACATTCCATGACTCACAGCAGCTCAATTAATGGCTTAGAGGGGCTCACCAATAACAGGCCCAATTTTTAGATTGTTACTGCTTGGTAGTCTACATACCAGGTATCTATGACCAAGATTTTTCTCAAATACTCAGACAGATATTAGCTGCTCTTAACCATGAGATATTGATGCAAACTAGTCTGACTACATCCTTGAATAATGTTGTGGTAAAGCTGTGTCCAGTTCTCCTACCTTAATCTTTAAAGCGTTCACTGTTCCAAAGAGTTGGGGTAGTGAAAAGCAGTGACGGGGGAGAAATTCATTCAGTTCGCATTTGTTCAGTCCAAACTCATGTAATTTTGCACTTTTGAACCAATATGTTTACTGAAACTCAGTTATCCTTTGAAATTTGCACTCCTCTGAATTTTGCAACGGAGTTCTTCAATTTAAAAAACATATTAAAAAATGCATATATGAGGGAAGCATGCACTAAAAATGCATATATTACTGAAAATAATGTTAAACTGCATTAAATTAGGAAAATTGCTTGCAAAAATGTTTATATTAGGCAAATGTGTGTACAAACATCCATGTATTATGAGAAATGCACAAAAAAGGCATATAGATAAGATTTTCATGCAAACTTTTAATTCTCAAAGTTTGAGATGACCCAGACTTGACTGGAACAATTATCAAAGTCAGGGACAAACTGAACATAAGACTGGAAAAACAAGAAGCTGACAGAAACCAAAATTGACCCATAGGTAAAGAACGGACACGCTGCCTGCTATACAAGGGAGAGCATGTTATTTCATTTGTTTGTTCATTTATTACTAGAATTATTAATTCATCACTTTTCTGCCCGCCAGGCCTCTCAAAGCAATGTACAATTAAATAAAATTCAATGAAATCAAAACAGAATACTTAAAAAAAAAAAACCCCTCTTTAAAATAGGCCAAAACAATGATAAAAAGCCAAAGGCCTGGCAAAACAGTATAGTTTTCACTGCCTGTCTAAAACTTAATAGGGATGGCGTCAGCCTGACCTCCCTTGGGAGGGAGTTCTAAGGTCAGGGTGCTGCTCAACTTAGCCAATGCATCCTTCTGAATTTGAGAATGCATTGGCTAAGGGCTACAATCATGGGAAGGGAAGGGCTACAATCGTGGCAGGGAAGACAGCCCTCAGGTGCCTGTCACAGGAGAACTAGGGAGGTAAAAAGGTTCAGCCTTGCCTCAGGTAGCTGTTGGCACCCATCAGGATCTTTTTCTCAAAGAAGCAGGCATTGGCAAGTCATGACGAAGTCCTTTGGCTCATGCTCCTTTACACACTAATGGAATTGGTATTCGATGCTAAGAGTGGTGGTATGACAAGGTTTCTATAATGATGGATGAATCGAGCATGGGGACCAGCCTCCCGTGAATCATTCATCTCAGGCCAGAATGACACATTAAGCTCTGTGTCAACTTAGCTTTCCTTGGCTGTGCATTCAGTCCAACTCCACCCCACCTCCTGAGGTTGTGGGTAGATGCTCCACACATCACAAGGAAGGGTGATTCAAAACCCCACAGTTTTGTGGAGTGGCACCATTGGATATTGCCCTATGAGGACTCAAAGGACTCAGAATAATCCCTTCTCTCTACAACAAGAACGCATGAGCCCAAGGGCAGCTCCACTAGTTAACATAAAGGCAATTGGTGGTGCTGATACATTGCGATTTTACACTAGTGTTTCCTGCAGAAAATACTCAAAGTTTATTGTGACTAAGGCAGTGCCAGGCAAGGATTTGCCATGGAATTGCCATGGTTTGTTCACTCACATTTTATGGGAAGCCCACATGACATCATCATCAATTTGTAATCCTCCTGTCTTTTCCCAGCGTTGCTGCCATCTTTTTTCTTACTGGTGGAAGTCTGACTTTTTTTTTTTTTTTTAGAAGAACGGGAAAGTAACACAATCCCCACAGGTATAGATGTCCTTAGCACTGCTCTGCTCTCTTTTTTAAAGAGCTGTGGTTTGATGTAGACAGGTGAAGTATCATAGCTCAGCATACATTTAATATAAACGGAATGAAATCCACAGGGCCAAACTGCAAAAATCTGTTCAGTTTTCACCCCCCACATAGAATTCTCATACATCCCTAAAATTAAGCTCATGACAGACATTAATAAACAAAAATCATTTTTTATTTATTTTACAGGTTCGAGATGAGACCCGGTAGAGTTTATACCTGGTCTTTAATTAATAATGAAGGAAAATATATCCTTAAAATTTGAATAAGCATCCTTGCATGCTTATACCAATTTAAGAAATAGAATAAAATGCTTTAGAGGGGGGGGGAAAAGCATTTTATGCTTTACAAGTTCCTCTAAAATGCTTTAGAGGAACATGTAAAAGGATACATGTTCATATTAACTGATATTTAAGCATACAATTAGCATTTTGAATTTCAAGTCTAAAGGTCATTATTCCACATTCAGCTAATTTGAGTTTAAACATCCTTGTTCGCAAAAGGATTTGATGTTCAGTTATCAAGCTGGAATTAAAATATATGACCATTTCCTACAGGTAATCTCTATTCTTGCCTCCCTTCCTTCTCATATGTGTACCACTCATTATCTAATTTTCTCCAGCTGGGTCTGGAGTAAGCCTCCCTCCCACCACCACCAAACAGCAATAGGAAGGTCCAACCTAAGTCTAAGTGTAACCTCTGCCTGTGTGGATTGTACAGGGCTTAGCTGGACTAAAACTGGCAAAGATGTGAGAGCACATAATGCAGGCCACATGCTGAAGCTAAGCAGGTATGAGCCGGGTCAGTGCTTGGATGGGTGACTGCCTGGGATGCCCACATCTGTTCCCCTGCATTGAGCAGGGGGTTGGACTCGATGGCCTTATAGGCCCCTTCCAACTCTACTATTCTATGATTCTATGATTCTTAAGTTGGAACTGCAATTGTATAGAACCATGCAGGAACTGCCCACATACAGTTAAACACACAAGAGTTTGTGCAA
This sequence comes from Shinisaurus crocodilurus, assembly GCA_021292165.1. NCBI lineage: Eukaryota > Metazoa > Chordata > Lepidosauria > Squamata > Shinisauridae > Shinisaurus > Shinisaurus crocodilurus. The sequence continues at coordinate 224,388,768 of CM037877.1, forward strand.
TCAAACTTTTTAGTCACCCAACCCAAATGTAACTCTCTAATCCACCAGAGTGCTGGACATTCTAACGTTTCTTCTCTTCTAAACAGTTTTAGTTCCAGAGGGGCAAGACAGAAGAAATGGCAAAATTGTAAATTGCAGCTTGTAGGACACAGCCCTTTTACAAGGTGATACAAGCTGCAAAATATTATTCAGCTCCCGGTCAGTTTCTGCAGTCCTCTGAGCTCCATCATTCATGTGTCAAAATAACAAGACACTTATCAAATTCATTTAGTCCAAATTCCCAGAGAGTATGTAGTGGAGACACTATTTGTGGATGCTTCTGCAGCTTCCTGTAGACTCTTGGAAGCTTCACAGTTGAAAGGTACCTCAATGCCATCTAGCCTAAAGCCCTATTCAAGTGTTATTTAAAACTACGTAGTTACCTCAATACATGAATGAGGATGGAGTCACACTGAGTAATTCAGGCTTAATTAAAACTAGTTACCTCAAGGCATGCAACTCCTTTGCTGAAGGAACTGCACTGGCTGCCTATTCCCTACCAGGCCAGGTTTAAGGTTCTGGTACTAGCGTACAAAGCCTTAAACAACTTGGAACCAGGATACCTGAGACAGTGCCTTCTCCCTTACTAACCTGCCTGGTCACTGAAGTCATCGAAGGACATTCTCCTGATGGTTCCACATGGACCTATGGCTCGAGTGGAGTCCATCAAGAGAAGAGCCTTCAGTGTGGTGGCTCCACTTCCATGGAACTCCCTGCCCCTTGCGATCAGGCAGGCTCCGACACTGTGTTGTTATCGGTGCCTGCTGAAGACGTCTTTGTTTTGGGAGGCCTTCCTTGCTGACCAGCCATGGTTTTAATGTTAGTCTGTTTTTAATACATTGTTTTTATTCTTTTATCTATTTTATCTTTTTATTGCTCACCACTCCAGAATCTGTCTAGATATGGAGCGGTATACAAATGCTATAAACAAACAAACAAACAAACAAACAAACAAGACGTGAATGGGGACTGGACTGCACTGAGTAGCTTCACCCCCAATGTTGTGCATGTCACATCCCGCTGATCTGTGAGTCCTGCAAGACCTGGTCCCTGCTTCCCTGGCTCATGACACCTGGCCGGAGGGTGAGGCCTGACTGACTCCAGCTACAAAAGCTGCTACTGCTACTGCTATCGCTTTTTTTTTTTTTAACCTTAGTATAATTATTATTGAATTGCTTATGGTTAGCTGTAATTATTTCTATTGTATTTTTTGAATACAAAAAATATTTAGGTTTTTTTATATTTTGTAAATTATATTTACTGTTCTCTGATATTTTGTAAATTATTTTTTGAATATTATATTTAGTGTTCTTTCATGTTTGTAAATTATATTTACTGTTCTCTGATATTTTATTTAAAAAATGAATATTATATTTAGTGTTCTTTGATGTTTTGTAAATTATACTGTTATTTATTTGTTATGTTGTGAGCTGCTTTTGGGCACAATTTTTGTGGGAAAGCGGCATACACATAGATGATGATGATGATGATGATGATGATGATGATGATGATGATTGTGCGCACAGCATGAATGCCTGCAGAGAGGGGGAGATTCCCACACACAGCTGTACATGCGCAGGCTTCCTTTTGAATGAGAAACCTGTGCTACAGCTACACGGGTTTCTGCTCACGTGGCAGCCTGTGTATGTACAGCTGTATGCAGAATTGCCCCCTCCCTGCAGATATTCAGACAGTGGCCAAAATAACATCATACAATGCGCCGATTCACACAACCACAAGACCTTGGAGTCCTATTCAGACATCTCCCTTCCACCCCAAATGGATAGGAATCACGGGAGGGGGAGAGCAGGGATGAGCCTGTTGGCTTTGCCCCCTCCACTGCCTTGTCATCATCACCCATCCCTGCAGCCCTCCATGCATTGGAGGGACAACTTCTCAAAGCAGAACACCTTCCCTATTCAAGTGCAATTTGGAACAGTCACTATGCAGCAGCGTTCTAAATTGTGTGGCGAGCCTTCACAAGCATGGGTGTGGGCTCATCCCCGCTCTTCCCCTCATGCAATGCTAATTATGTGGGGGGAGGTGTGGAATTTCTGAATAGGGATCTCTTGAAAGTTTTCTTCTACCCATAGCAGCTTTGTGCTCTTGGGGAGCAGGTCATGTGATTCATTCACCAGAAACAGAGATGACCAGTTTTGTCCACCACATTGCATACCTCAATATGCATGAATCATCTCTGTTCATTGTCACCACATGAGGCATGGCTTGTGATGGAGGCATGGCCTGCCATGAGCAATGGTAACAGCAGAGAGATGTCCAAGCATGGGGCCTGCTTCCTTCTTGAGATGGCCATTTCTAGTCTGATGCACATCCTGATGAGTCTGCCCCTCTTTTGGGGGATTTCCCTCCCTGTGCAAATAAGCATGACATGATTGCATTGGACTGCACACTACAGCAGTCTTCCAGATAATTTCTACTAGCAGCTGACAGAGTTCTTTTGGGTGCCGTCTCTTGATCTCCTTTGGTCAGGACTTAGCTGCTCTTATCACTATATAGCCCTAAAAACTAATCCCCGGAAGAGGCACTAGGAGCATGCCTGTACTCATTACAGCTGTCCCAGGTGAGGGGCTTCCATCACTGCCTTCAAAAGAAGCATTCTAAACATCTTGATGTACAGTAGCTGCTGGCACCAAAGCCGTTGGTCTGTCTCCTGTCTCAAAGGATGCTTCCTTCCATGGGTTCATAGATATAACTGCCAATTTGCTACGAAGCAGGCTGTGGAATAGATCCATTCCTTGCTCCCAGGAAAGTTCCAACTTGCCAACTGCACTTACAAGATTAATATGTTCGACTAGCTCCCCAGGGTAGTATTTGGCAGGGTTGGGAAATGTCTTGCAAAGCCCCTAGGGTAGGGGCCTCATCCTTTGCTGCCTGGAAACTCATGGGTCACTCAATCACAGCAGAGAGTGAGCACAAAAAGTGTGACAGCATAGATGGATGGATGGATGGATATGGATATGGCCCCTCCATTTCCATGTATTACTAGCATAATTCCATCTTGTCTGTTGCCTGAGGCAGCAAATTGTCTTGGGCTGGCCCTGCCACCGTGCATTTCAGTGGTGGGGGTGGGACTAGGCTGCATGGCCTTTTGACACTCCCACCCATTATTTCAATGTACAGGAGGGTTGTCTGAACCTCGACGCCTTTGTCTGCTTTTCTCTGCAACATGTTCAGGTCACCCCGTTCTCTTCTCTCCAAGGCTATGCCTAACAGTAGCGATAATTCATCAGTAGCTTTTTCACTGGCCAGTTGCCGTCATTAATCTTCCTTTCACACTCATAGTTATGCACCTGCCAACCTTCCTGTAGGTACTTCTCCCTTATGTCACTTATTCTAAATTCTTTTTTTTTTTTACTGCTTCTGTACCGTCACCCATATTCTCTCCTCTAGGTATTATGAGAAAATGAATGCCCAAGACAGAGCAAATCAAACATTTTAACCAATGAGCATTTGTCTTCTTGTGTATATTAGGATAATGTTCACAAATGCATTATAATAGGAAATTGCTTGCAAAAACATGCATATTAGGCCAAATTGCATACAAAAGTGCATGCATTAGGAGAAACGCACACAGAAATGAGCACAAATTTTCATGCAAACTTCTAAAAAGTTCTCAAAAGTCAGGATGAAATGAATTTAAGATTGGGAAAATTCTGAAAGTTTGGTACAAACTGAACTTGAGATTGGAAAAATGAGAAATTTGCCAAATTCATTTGTCCATCCCTAGCACTTTCTCCATAGACTGGGCCAATATGGTCCATCAGTCCATATGGGCCACTGTGTTCAATGGGACTTCCTCCCATGTAAGTATGTATAAGACTCCAGCCTTAGGGTCCATACAGACCAGTGACAGCCAACTTTTTTCTGGCAAGCTGAGCATGCAAAAGTCAAGACCAACATATGAGATGGTGCCATTCTAATGTACAGATAGCATTACATATACAAGCTACAAGCTCCATATGCCTTGGAATCATTTTGCCCCTAGTTTACTGAGCCAAAGAATAGGCAGAAGAAGCGAAGCACTAGGAAGAGAGGCAGGAGTGTAGGTTTCTTTCTATGGTATTGCCAGGTTTATTTATTATTTATTTATTTATTATTATTTATTATATTTATACCCTGCCTTTTTTCCAGCAAGGAACCCAAGGCAGCTTACATAATCATCCCCCTCCTCTCCATTTTATCCTCACACCAGCCCTGTGAGTAGGTTAGGCTGAGAGTCAGTGACTGACCCCAAAGTCACCTAGTGAGTTTCATGGCCGAGCGGGGACTAGAACCCGGATCTACTGAGTCCCAGTCCAACACTTTCACCACTACGCCACACTGCCTCTCGTATGGAGAGGCTACTATGGTACACAGTTGCAAAAGCACTAATGGGAGGATGTTGAAAAATGATGCGCTACAGCAAAGAGCCATAAGAAGCTCATAAATCTCACTGACATTCACAACTTCATCAATCTATCAAAGCGTACCATAGATTGATCTAATGACTAGGAAAGTAAAGCTGCACAGATTCAGTTTGTGGAGGGTCAGGGTGAGAGCACAATTTATTCTTCAAGGGAACTGATTAACCATCGGAACCAGTTGAGAAGGAAAATTGAAGATATCTCATCCTTGAAGTCTTCAAATTAAGATTACGCTTTCTTCTAAAAGAGATAAATTTAACCAAATGCAATTTAACTGGGCTTGATATAGTAGGGAGGAGATTGTGCTCAGAGGTCCCCCGTGAGTCATGATTTCTAAAAGCTTGGGCTGAGCAGTATTAAAACATTGATTGTGATTTGATCAAAGTTGGCAGAAATTACTGGGATTGTTGTCATTAGACGCATACGGTAAGTAGAATAGTCAATTACACTCCGCTCTGGCTTTCTCCTCCACCCACCCCCCTCCATTCAGCACTGAACAGAATATCTTTTGCAATAGGTTTGGGTCAAATCTCCACCTTACAAAACTCTGCTGGCTGCTCCTCCATGCTGTGATGTCACATAGCTTCAAGCCAAGCAGATATGCTGACTGAAAAATATCTTTTCAAATATAAAGTAGGGGCATGATCACGTTTTCTTTGCTAAATCCGAAATTAAAGCCTCATTAGACTTAAATGCAGGGATAATTTCCCCCTCCAATCTCCTTTAAGGGATTAACCCAATTCCAACTAAATTCAAAGAGAATTGAACCAGCCATAATTCCTCGCAGACACGAGGTTTAGGAGTATCTCCAGACCAGCACTGATGTCACATTCATTTTGGCGTTGTCTCTTATTGTCTGAAAATAAATCTTTGTGTTTCCAGTGAATGTGCTGTCTTTTCCTGGAACAGTGAACTTGGGATTTCTTTCTTTCTTTCTTTCTTTCTTTCTTTCACAACAAGGGTGCAGAACCTCAGTCTCAGGGTCCCAATCCAGCCCTCTGGGCAGGACCGGTGCAAGGCAGTTTGGCGCCCTAGGCAAAATCAAATATTTAGCGCCTCCCCCCCACTTGAGCCCTCCCTCCCTCCCTCGACGGCGGCAGTCCCGGCGGCGGCGAGGAAGAGTCGGCCGAGTGAGCGAGCTTCCTCCTGCTGCTGCTGTTGCTGCTGCTGCTGCTGCTGCTGCTGCTGCTGCCGCCGCCGGCCTCCGCGGCCCAGGAAGGGAGGGAGGAAAGAAGGAAGGAAGGAAGGAAGGAAGGTGAGAAGAGGCGCCAAGCTGCAGCAGATCAGCAGCCACCAGCCGCTCCAGCTGTGGAGAAGGCGTAAGAGGCGGAGAGGCGGAGCGGGATTCGGCGCCAAGCGAGCGGCCCCACGTGGAGCTGCCTTCATGGGCGCAGCTGCTGCTGCCCCATGCCCGCCTGGCCGCTCTCGTGCTCGACTTCCTTGCCCAGATCTGCGCCAAGCGCAGCGAGCCCCGGCTGCCTGACGCCTTGCGCGCTCCTGCCGCCGCTGCCGCCACTGCCACCGCCGCTGCCGGGAGATCAGGCTTGCTCCCTCTCATCTTCCTCCTCTTCCATACACATGTCACAGAAAGCGGAACGCAGGCCCCACGCCCTCCCTTCCTCGTCTGTTCCTGGAGGAGGAGGAAGAGAAGGGCGAGTGTCTGCGTGGGTCTGGGGCACAGGTGAAGCAGGAGTGGAGCGTTTCTGCGCCCCCTTTAGCCATGCGCCCTAGGCAGCCGCCTAGTTGGCCTAGTGGTAGCGCCGGCCCTGCCTCTGGGCTTCCCCAGAAGACCACACCCCCTGGCCCCACCCCTTTCCCTCCCTAGCCAGCTATCATTGGGTGGTTTCCAAGCTTTTGTGCAGTTTTTTCCCAATTCTGAAAGGTTGAAATGCCTCTCCTAAGGAGCTGTAAGAGCTTTAAATTAGATTATACTGGTACTTTTGGCCACGCCCCTTTTGCCTTCAGCTCCGCCCACCACTAGAATGCGCCCTTCAAGAGCTTCTCTGAAAGAAGTTTGGCACCCAAACCTCTTGGCATTACAAAATGCCAAGTTTGCACAATTGTATCCATAACCCCAATAGCTTTGATCCATCCCTTTAGGAGATGGCTTCTTCTCTGTAAGATCTCTAGTGGATGATGTAGCTGCTAGTTTTTCTTTTTTCTTTTTTTACTTCTTGCTCTGTGGTTTTATTCTTGTTTTTTTATGGGTTTAGGGCTCAATCCTATGGCCCCCTGACCTTGCCTGGGGGGGCCATGGGATAGGTCAGAGTCCCCCCCCCCCCGCGACCTTGGAAATCCCTTCTGTGAAGCGCCCTCCCCCCCACCTCATGGCTGGCGTGGTTCTTTTCATGCCGGCTGGGAGCAGAAGACCGGCTTCGGAACTGGCGTGCGGGGGCGTTCCTGGGGGCAGGGAGGGGAGGAGGGAGGTGTTGCCGTTGTCTGACGAATCCTGGTGGTGCCTCAGCCCCTCCTCCTCGCGAGGAGGGGAAAAACATTTAGACAGTCAAAATCGGCCGTCTAAATGTTTTGGAGCGTGAGAGGGAGTTTGGCGGCAATCCTAGCCGCCGCACTCCTCCCACCTCCCACTGGATGCCCGTAATCCTCTGAGTTCGGAGGGTTGCCCACATTGGATGGGGCTGCCCAATTCTTAATGCCTATTTTACATTGCTTATGTAACCCTGTGAACTGCCCTCGGGGATCTTTAGATCTAAAAGGTGAGATAGTCTTCAAATAAATGTAAAAGGGTGGGTGTAGTCTTGAGATGGGAAATAGCCAGGCTCAAAGACTATGTGGTAGTGAGGTTTAGCTTCTGCTAAACAAAATCAAGGCTGCAATCTTATGCATGCTTAGCTTGGAGTAAGCCCCATTGAACACAGCGAGAATTAATTCAGAGTAAACATACACAGGATTACACTGTCGGAGATGTTTAACTCAACGCCGAGAACATTTCTGACGTGTTACATTGAACACACAGAGGGGAGATCTGGGAACACAGAGGCCACTGCTGTTCCCTGCCTCCATACATTCAGCTAGGGATGTGTGGGAAATTCCTTCAGTTTGCATTTCAATGCAAACTTGCCAAACTCCCACTTTTCAAATCTAAACAAGCACTAAATTCATTTAGGCCTTGAAATCCACACCTTTCCAGAGTTTGCGATACAGTTCAAACACACAAAAAGCATGCAGAAATGCATACATTTGAAAAAGTGTGCAAAAACATTCCTCTTCGCCCTCCCACGGGGGAATCCCATTGTTATCTCTGATCAGCAATGGGAAATAACATGAGGATTCCTTTCCCAAGGAGGAAGGGGAAGGGGCTTGGGGAGGGGGGGGGGCTCACAGAGGATGCCCAACCCTCCAGGGGCTGGATTAGGCAACCCCATGGCCAGATTAGGCCTGGGCTGGAGGTTGCCCTCCCCTGCTTTATACTTATTTATATTAAATCTCACCTGCCACCTTGTTGCCCAGTTACCCAGTTTAGTGAGGTCCTTTTGGAGCTCTTCACAGTCCATTTGGGTTTTCACCATCTGGAATAATTTTGTGTCATCTGCCAATGTGGCTTCCTCGCTGCTCTCCCCGGACTCCACCTCATTTAAAGACCAATGAAACAGCATCAGTCCCAATACAGACCATGAGGGCACCTTGCTGCTTATTTCCCTGAATTGTGAAAACTGTCTATTCATTCCTATCTTCTGCCTCTTGCTCTTCAATCAGTATCTGATACATGAGAGGACCTTCCCCAATCTGGTGTTCTCCAGATGTGTTTGACTACAACTGCCATGCTGGCTGAGGATGTTGGCATTTGTAGCCCAACACATCTGGCGGGCTCCAGGTTGGGGAAGGCTAGTCTAAAGCTCTTGAGATATTTTAGTTTGGTGGGGGGAGATAACCAAGGGGAAACATGATAAAAGTTTATAAAATGATGTGTGGTGTGAAGAAAATAGATAAGAAATATTTTCTCCCTCTCTCATAACACCAGGGCTCAGGATCACTCGACGAAACGGAAGGGTATTAGATTCTGGGGCAACAAAAGCATGTACCGGTACTTCTTCACACTGTCCACTGTTCATTGCGACAAGATAGTGGGTTGAATCCAGACTTAGTCATACTTTGAGTAGGCCCATTGAAATCAATGGGACTTAAGATAGTCATGGCTAATTTAAGTTCCATTGATTTCAATGAGTCTACTCAAAGTATAACTAATTCTGGAACCAAGCCGTGGTATTCACCACTGGCTTGGATCCAGTTAGATGGCTTTTACCAGGGGATTAGATAGAATTCAAGGAGGATGAGGCTACTAGTCATGATGTCTATACAAAGCCTGCAAGTTTCAGGGGAGTATGGTACAGAATACCATTTGCTGGGGGGAAACAGGTTTTGCCTTCATGTCCCATTTGTGAGCATCCCAGAGGTATTTGGTTGTCCACTATGGGAAGCAGGATGCTGGGCTTGATGGCCTGCATTGGTCTGATCCAGCAAGTTCTTCTTATGTTCTTATCCATCTACCACCTGTAACAGCTACCTTCAGCATGCATCTTGTTTTAAAGCTAATTTTGGCCTTTTCAGGCCACCATTGTGATTTGCCACCAAAATTCGGTGGCAAACTGTCAATTATTTTGCCGTCACCGGTGCAGCTTCTGGGGGGTTGAAATTGATCTCTGGAGACCCCAAATTTGCTCTCCCCTACTGTACTAGAACTGGGATAAGGTAAATACAGCATCAAGCAGCCCACCTTCAATCACCCACTCACCTACCCCTTGTTTTCTAGTTGCACCTGCCCTTCCAGAGGCTGACACGTGTGTGGTGTGCAACCTGCAGAGCTACACCAAATCCTGTTTTGCATTGTTCACAGAGAGGTTTTCTGATACAAAGAGGTTAAAGGAAAAAAATATCCCAGGCATTCGTGCTGTGACGTGATTAAAGCTCAGATTAATCTCTTCCTGTCTCAGCTGCTATCATCATGGTTTATACAATGACCTGATTCTTGAAGTGATCGTCAACAAACATCTCCTATTGGCATAGCAGTAGCTGTATCTCCCAGCAAGAGCTGGATTTGTAGCACAACCCCAACTTCTTCATGCCCTGCCCTAAAGGCTGTTCAATCTCTGACATTAAAAGAATGCTGTTCCCCCAGAATGAATGGTACCAGTTAGTAGCACTTTGGCAAGCAACTTCTAAAGATGCCATGGCATGCCATAAAGGAGAGAGGGGTGACCATCACTGGTATCAGCGCAGTATGGCTCAGACATGAGTGCAGCCAGGTTGCAAACCAAGACTCTTGAACTGGTTGTATTTTACCAACAAGTTCTGAGTTAAAAATGTTGAGCTGGTTTGCTCATGCATGTTCGATCACCTGATGACCACAACATCAAGTAATAATTTGCATGAGTGAGTGAATGGGCCATTGTTGATCTATCACCATAAACAGAATGCAATGCTCTTCAGTGAAGCAAGCTCAATAATTCAACTGCTGGTCAACAACAAACGAACAGTAATCTAGTACAAACAAATCAAGTGAGGTGCATCCTTGTGTGAGCCAATTTCTCCTTTGTAGTTTCTGGGTTTAGCCTGGAAATCCTTTCAGTTGCCCCTTACAGCCCTATGATTCTTGGTTGTAAAAGTGGGATTTGATCAAGAGACGTTTAATGAAACCAGCAGGTCTGCTGGAGATTGCCATGATGGCTTTGGAAAAGGGGCCTCGTTGTAAAGATGGCTCTCTCTAGTAGTACAGGGTTGGGCAGACGTCAGGCATGCAGGATCTACTTTGGATTTTGGCTAAAACCCTGAGTTCAACCAACCAGAGCCTGGTGCAAAAGACATACAGTTAGAATCAGGGATCTACGGATGTTGTTAAATCCATTGTGGCTGTGTTTCGCAGATTGTCAGGTGCCTTTTGTTCTGTCATCCACTCATTGACAGAACTGGATTTTTATGTGTGAGAATTGTGTTCCACTTCGAAAATGTGCACTTGCACTAATGCACACTAGCAAAACTGAAAATTTACACAAATCCCTCCCCAATGTAAACCCGCCCCCCAAACAAACCTGGTTCTGCAAGTCTGCAGAATCCGCATAACTCAGAAGATGCTGGTCCGCCGCGGAATCTGCAGGTCGGATTCATAGAAATATGAACTCATTTGAATCCATTGTGAATTTCTCTGAGATCCCTACACAGAATGCAAGAATTCTGAGCCCAGGAATTAGTTCTGAGTACAGAATAACACTCACAGTCCCACCAAAGAAACATCCACTCCTACTTACTCCAAGCTTTCTTATTTCAGTAGGATTGCAGTAGGATTGCAATAATTTAGGATTGCAGGAGGGTGAGGGAGAAATTTTGGTGTTGCTATTTTAAAAGAATTGGGAGACATAAATCATTGCTTATGCTTATCTACTGTAAATCATCCAGAGATCTACCAATAGAGCTTGGTCTACCTTCTGGCCACTCCTGCAGGACTCTTATGAAAGAAGAAAACCTTTGAGGAAGGGGACTTATCTTCCCCTCCATAAGGCATGTGCTAATTTGGCCTGTGTAGGTTGTGGACAAAGGCAGCAGCTTACGTTAATGGCAGACAGTGAGGGGCGGCAGGGGGCGTTAGGAGGAGCTTTAAGACTTCAGAAGCTAACAGGACTTTGGGCTGACCATCTCCACCTATAAATCTGATAGGGAAGCAGCAAACTTTGGGACACCTGTTGGAGTTAAGCCGTATCTCCACCTACGTTCAACCTGTATGTATGTGTAAATAAACCAGGTATCACAAAAATGCCATAAGCCTCCAGTCACCTCATTCCAAGGAAACAAAACCCTGGGTAAAGCTCACCCCCATGCATTCACACCACTCTGGGTGTGAGGATATAACACAAAAGCTTCGCAGCAAGATTCAAACTCTTATCATAGGATGGAAAATTGGTAGAAAAACAATGTAAGAACAAAGTTGAAGGGACTGGGAAAAGCTGGGGGATTAAATGGGGATTTAAAAAAAAAAGATGCATGTGATTATCTGTTTCAAATAATTTTGTATTGATTGACATGCTGGTATTAAAATGAATAAAACACTATGCAGCCAGGTTTAGTTTGCTCCGGATGAGAGCGCTGGAGACTTAAACGGTCAGCCTTACAGCAGGAGTGCAGAACTGTTGGTGGGGGCAATCTTGCCCCCACTCCCCACTAGGCCCACTGTGGGCTGGATGACATCAGGGGGCATGGTCACCCCCTCTGATGTCACCCCCCTTTTTTCTCTCCATGCTGAAACAGCACAGAGAAAGGGGCCGAGACCACCCAGCATCTCCGCTGCTATCTCTGATCTGAGATAGCAGAGGGGATAAGGGACACTGAGACTCATCCATGCCGTGGAGAGTGAGCGCAGGTGAACCCCAGCTCCTAGGCCGCTCTGCTGCTATCTCCGATCTCATAGAGGGGATGCCCTTCGAGGGTATTCCTCCAGGGGGTGGGGCTTGGAGCCTAACCCCCCCCCCCTGGAGGAACCCCAAGAATCTATATGGGACAGTTAACCATTAGCTCCCACTGATGGAAGATCAACGATGATCCTGGATTATTAATCAACGGTTGGTCTAGCAAAGGAACGTTTGACCAGAAACTGTAGCAGTGCAAATAAAACTGTGATCTTTTTATAAGCAAACACAAAAAGCTATTTACTCTGCTGACCTTGCTGCTTGTGGCATATTGTGCTTTGCACTACACTGACTGAGGGTCCGGTTCATGAATGCTCCTGCCTTGGGAGTAAGTTTTCTATGATTCTGTGCACTCCGAGGCTTTTTTGCCCCCCCCCCCACAAATTATGCATGTAGAAAACCAAGATCTGGGCATACACGCAAATGCACCCCCTGTATTTGCATGATGTGAATCTTGCAGACAGTCCTTTGTCACAGAAGGCACAATGAAGATATTTTGGCAAAGACTAGAAGAATAGTGATGGGGAAAGTGGGAGGAGCCCTGGGCAGGAGAGGTTGGAGAGAGGCAGGGGGTGTTAGGAAAGGGAGGGGGAAAGATTTATGAATGGCTGTTCCCCTTCCATTCATTTATCAGCCTCAGCCATATAAATTGCTTAAGTCTGAGGAGTCCCAGACCAAGTGGAAACTGTGTTTCTGTGCTCAGAACTGTCCAGTCCCAGCTATGTAGTGCAGCAGGATACCTGCCAACCTCTGTGGAAACATCTGTGATCACAGACTCACGAGGAGGGCTCTTTGTGCAAAATACCTTCAATTTGCATCACCTTTGCAAAGACACTGTCTTAGCCCTGTTAATCGCTGCCTTGGTCACTTGCCATCTCAGGGCTAAAAATTCAATAGTTGCAGGGAAACCAAAACTAGTTAAAGGCAGCACAACGGCTTTGGCCACATACCCCAAAATCCCCAGTCAGGCAATACCTTTATTAGGAGCAACCAAATATGCCACACGATTGTTGGCAAGCTTTCAGGATCTCCAGATCCCTTCAGTAAGCAAGATGTTACAAAAGGTGGGGGGGGGGAGGTAGAGAAGAAGAAAAAAGGTTGACTTGATGTAAAGTCATGAAGTCTGCATGGCCAGAGGCTTAAGATGGATTGCAGCAGGAGGAGGTGCAGACTTCAATGGATCAGACCTGCCTTCCCCAACCTGGTGCCCTCATATGCTTCGGACTTTGATTCCCATCAGCCCTTCCCAGCATGGCCAGTGGTCATGAAATGTTGGGAGTTTGATGCAAAACATCTGGAGGGCATCAGGTTGCAGGGGGCTTGCTTAGATTCTATTAGGTGTGATGCAAGTTCCAGGTTACACCTAGGAATGTTGGGACAAACAAACATGTAATGGTTGATCCCCTTCATTTTTAAATATATATTTATATATATATATTTATATATTATAAATATATTAAATATATTTTTAAATATAAAATACAGACCATTTCTGTTCTTTACCAGGGTTGCTTCCCACAGAATAGGCATATAAGGGCAACAATCTTGTTGTCAAGGCAGCAAACGGCCCAGCACCAATTCAACCAGTTCAACAAATGTCTCAGAATCAGCATCCTGGATGTCGATAATATTTCTCCTTGGGCACCATGGTACTCTCTTGTGTTAGGGGGGAAAGATGTCTTTGTAAATCACCATAGGTGATTATGTCAGGTGACTGACACATGGTAAGGTGACTAATATGGTTAGTCAGGTGACTCACACATGAGCATCTATTCTGGTGTGGTGGGTGCTTTAAACTGAAGTATGGAGGCTAGGAATGGTTGAGAAATTCGGTCTGACAAATCTTTATTTTAATGGATTTACCCAACCCATAACTTCCAGAACTGAATACAGACATGAATGTAATTTGCAGCTGGAAATCCATACATTTCCAAGCTTGCAATGCATTCCATGAAACAAACAAACAAAAAGTGACTGTTAACATGCACACGTTTTAAAAATGTGCAATAAAACTACGTACATTTCTAAAATTTGGACAAACATGCTCTAGTCAATGGGTGCATGCGTACAAAAATGTGTATGCTTGAAAAATGTGCTGCCCCATGCATATATTTGAAAAAATGTACACAAAAATACATATGAATTTCTGTGCAGAACCAGGACAGGATGAGGTAGGTGGTGGAAAATGTTGTGTTATCAGCTGCAAGGTGGGAGCTTTTGTTTTGTTTTGTTTTAGTTTGTTTTGGTACAATAGCTGTCTCAGGCAGTTATGTTTACGTCTCAGCCAGGAGTGCGTTATTGTTAAACTATTCCTGGACCAGCCTGGGAAAGGATCTCTGGGAACCAACTGTCACGTGTTTGTTTTCTCTGACGTACTGAACTGCTCCAGACAGAAGCCATTTTAAGGGGAAGAACTTTAGCTTTGCTCTTGTGATCTTCTTGTTCTTGCAACTGCTACAATGTAACTCTTTGCATTGGTGGGGTGAAGTTCTCCTTCTCTCCACTGGACTAATGCTTGCTATGCATTTATACTCTGCACATGGACTGTATCTAGGAAATGTATACTCTGTAGTGCTTACTTTGAATAAGTAAATAAACGGGTAGAATAGACCTGTTGCTGTTACAGAGTGATTCCGGTGTCCTGGATTAATCTGCAATTGGAGTGGCTGAGCTGCTGGGCCGCTGCTGGGTCTGCTGCTGTGTGGGAGATACTCTGCTGCTGTGTGTGGAACGCCTGGCAAGGCTAGCACACGGATTACAAATCTCTTTCAACACTAACAGAAAAATGAGAACCTTGACTAGATCTAGCTTGACAGATCCATCCATCCCTAGTGGAGGCATGGCAAAGTGTCCATCTGGAGTATCCTGGCTTACATGAGAAGCCTACTTTCCCCAGGCCATTGCACATGTGGTATTACTAGGCCAGTCCTACCATTGGTCGGCGGCAACTTCTCCAGGTAGGGCTAGGAAAGAATCCTGCCTAAAACCCTGGAGAGCCGCTGCCAGTCAGTGTTGACAATACTGGGCTAGATGGACCAATGGTCTGACTCAGTATAAGGCAGTTTCCTATGTTCCTTTGGGTGACAGATGCTGGGGAGGGGTAGCAGCAGCCCACCACAGCAATTCCTCCTGAGCCCCCACCCCAACAGGATCAGGCTGAACAGGTATTTCCTTATGGGAAAATGCAGCAAAAGGGAGAGCAAAGCATGCATAAACCCATAGGATATACTATACCTTAAAGGAAATATTTATCTCTGGCCCAGCCTCAGTTCTTTGAGTTTTGGAGGCCCATATCTTTGGCCCTTTGGGAAGAGCAGGCAGGCAGCATAGTAGTGTGAATTATGTTTCAATCAATCAATCCAAAGTTTATTGTACTAGCCAAAGGCCATGCCATACATCAAGAACAATATGTGTGTATACCTATAAAAGTACAGGGTTCCAAACATTACAAATACAAATTAAAAAAACTGATCTGTGACTTAACACTCTTGAGTCTCCAAAACAGTTTATAGCAATTTTGTCTAATTCTCTCTTCCTAATCTTTTTTGTTGCCAAGGCAAACAGAGCCACTTTATGTGTCACATAACAATTGGTGTCGCTCAAGAGAAAAAAGAACCGTTTCTGCAAGGGCATTCCTACATCCATCAATTAACAAAGGTTTCAGAAATCTCTCTCTTGGGGAATTATGTTTGCTCTATCTACTGATCTGGAACAAAATGTCCCTTTAAAGCCAATCCTGTGCATGTTCCGGGGTATGATACATCAGAGGGGGAGGCATTTGATCCTCTGCCCCAAGCAGCAAAATGTTTTGGGCCAGCTCTCCTCTTGTCTTCTTCATGTGTCACTGCACTTCATGTGTGTCATTCTGGTTCAATAGGCTCACCACATGGACAACATTGCAGGGTGTCCTGATAGGACACTGCGTAAGATCCGAGGCACAACAAGCCTGCCTCCACAAGAGAACAAAGTCCTTGAGAAATGAAACCTACTTATGCCACTAAGATGAGTTTGCAGATCAAGAATAAGGTTAGAGCTGCAAGCTATTGCTCGGCTGGCTGGGATTTGAGACTTTGTTCCCATGTTTTTTCTTGCACTAGCAAAATGTCTATCATTAGGATGGATGGGATATATGTGAGAATTGCACAGATCCTGAGGGTATACATAGTGTACTCTGTGCATCCCCTTGTCAGTGAGAGCTGGCTGGGCTATCCAGGGTCAGGGGTGGAGGGCAGCCCCCCCCCCCACTGCTAATGCGACACTTTACTTTTCCCCATTGGAGTAAATGGAAGCAGTTTACTCATATTGGGAGAAATTAAGGGATGCATTTGGGGTCTCCTTTGGGGTGGGGAGTAAACCTCTCTGTTCCTGGTGACTCCAGCCACTGAAAATCACAACCACTCCTAAATGCAGAGCCCTATCTCTTCACCTGCATGGCCTCATCCACTTTCTCAGTTTCTTGAGGCCTGTTCAAGTGAAACGTGTGAGGGCTTAAAGTGGGTACAGGGCCAGGGCTGTGTCTCCAGGTGCACTGCCCCCCGCCCCCCTCTAGGTCTGACTGGCAAGGTCTGAAAGGGAGTTCTGCTTGTATTCACTTGAACATGAGTTAGAACTGTCCACATGATCATCAACCCTGCCTTATTGGGCTTGCCGATCACGCTGAGATTTCTACTCACGTTCAAGCCAATCTCCTGATTATGGAGATCTCCCATTCCAAAGATGCCTTCAGAGCAAGAGGGATATGAAAAGAGGAGTGGGAAAAGATGCTTCAAAGAGTCTCTTTCTTGGAAGCATGCCTGTCTTTGATGCTTAGCTGGGATTCCTAGAAGTCACAGATTAAAGCGTTGTCAGATTTAATGAGGATGGGTTGACTTATCTGTGTGATAAGCAAGACCATTTACAAGACATATTTTCCCTGTAGATATCGCCCTAGTTTTTTGAAAGCCATGCATCTTTTTTGCCCAGTCTGCTACATCACATCCTTCTTTCCCTGAAGTGGGACAGTAAGATTTCAAATAGGGGCTGCCTTCCTACTCACAAATGTCAGTCCCTTGAGTTGACCCAAACTCAAAGACTGTATTCCACAGCAGAAAAAGCTGAAATCCATTGAGAAAGACCATAAGCCAGAAATCCATTGTCCTAAAATCTTAGAAGAAGCATTTTAACCTCTCCCACCCTCCTGGGATGGCTAAGTAAGACTGTAGACTGCAGGGAAGGTGACTGTTAGCCAGACTCTTTCCCATGCCGCAACTGAGCCGCAAAGTTGTCTGGATGTTTTCCTTGTTCCCTGCAGTCCCCTCCAGGAAAAACAATACCTTGCTGCAGACTAGAGAAGAATTTTTAAAGATTTATAATATTGGACTAACTTAGCTTCACCCCACCCCACCACATCCCCACGCATATTTATCTCTGAAGGGCCCTTTATTGGGATCAATGGTGGCTGTGGGGAACTTATTTTGTGGCAGGAATGTTCCTGCGTCAATCACACACGCACCTCCCCCGCCACCCTCAATTGACCGCTGGTAAACTGCAAGGGATTTGCACCAAGCACTCTTCTGCTATTGCATTTCCAGTGTCAATTTCCTTGTAAATTTACAGCCATGTCTGACCAAATTATAGAAATTTAGCCATGAGACATCCCAGTTGTGTGACTCTGCTGTTTAAGTGACGACATCATTTCTGTGCTAAATGAGCCACTTGAAGGGCTTTTGAGCCTTTCTCCAGTTGGTGTGCATATGTGAAATTCGGAAATGCTGTCTTAAATCGCTCTTATCAGGGTGTGTGTGTGTGTATGTGTGTTGGGGGGGTCAACTGTGAATAGATTATTCCATCTGAATTCTATTTATGCTACTCATAGGAACCCGGGAAGATGCCTTTTATGGAGACATGCCATTGGTCGGTCCATCTAGTTCAGTACTATTTACACAAGAGTTACAATGGCTCTCCCGAATTCTTTAGCCAGGAGCATTTCTCAGCCCTACCTGGAGATGCCAGGGATTTAAGCTGGGACCTTTGGCATGGAAAGAATGTGTTCTACCAATGAGCTATGGCCTTTCCAGTTTTAGTCCTCCAGATTCTGTGTCCCCCCCCCCCCCCAAAGTTGTACTCATTGGGAAATGGTTGGATTTATTTATTTATTTAACTTTAACCTCTCCTTCCAGTACTGAAGTTTCTATCTGGTTACTATTAGTAGGTGTCAGAAAGGCGGGGAAATTGTGCTATGGCTAGGGTTGAGAATAACAACAACAACAACAATAATAATAATAACAATAATAATCCTGCAGCAGATAGAGAGAGACACAGAGAGAGAGAGAGCAAGAGAGAGAGAGCATACTATAGCAGCAGAAGCAGAATCTACCACACCTAACCAAGAATATGACAAACACAGCCTCCCTGTAAAGGCATTTCTTTTTCTTCCCTGCCCATGATCATGTGGTTGCTATTCAGTAGCTATTCAATAGTATCCTTCTCCTTTCTCTCTACCTCCACACCAATCCACAAACACTTTTAAGATTTAGGGCGCAATCCTATGCATGTTTAGACAGAAAAAAGCCTACAACTCCCAGCATACCCCAGCCAGTCATGCTGGGAGTTATAGGCCTTTTTTCTGTCTAAACATGCATAGGATTGTGCCTTTATTTATTTATTAAGTTTGGTCTCTTTAAATCAAGGGTGGGCTACTTCAGGGGAGGGGCTCCAGGAGTCACTTTGAAGCCCTCAGACCCCCACACCTATGGGCCACGCTCCTGCCAAATTTCACCAGCAAACCACTACAGAGAACTAAAAAGAACAAATTTTGCTGGAGCATATTTTAGCACTCTGTAGCTGTTTGCCATCAAAATGCAGTGGCAAACTGCAAAAAAATTTTGCTGCTGTGAATTTCAGCAGCCTGGTGGCAAAAGCAGGGGGCAACAGGAGGTGCACCGGTGGCAGCAGTCAGGGGCATGTTGCCCTCCCTTGCTTTAAATAGTCATGTCTGCACACCAGTCCTGGAGCATCTAGCAATATTAGAAAGAAAAGTGAGGTGAAATTGACAATTGCTTGCCTTGCATGCAAGGCAATTGCTTTGCACTTCTAGGGACAGAAGAGTGAGTGGGCAGGTGATGCAAAAAAAAGTGGGATTGCACAAACCATATTATGGACTGCATCTGACAGAACACTATGGGCCAGCATCATGAGCAGCCTGGGGGTGGGGTGGTGTCCCCCTGCAATCGCCGAGGGGTGTGTGTGGTGACATTTAAAGCATAATTTGTGACCAGCAGTATTGCACATTTCATAGATTTCATAGATCATAGAGTTGGAAGGAGCCTACAAGGCTATCGAGTCCAAACCCCTGCTCAATGCAGGAAACTAGAGGAGGGGTCTCCCATCCAAGTAATAACCAGGCCTGACCCTGCTTAGCTTTCCACACTCAGACAAGCTGAGCCAGCATAAGCCACAGGCCTGTGTTAACTGAAGCAGTGGAAGTACCCAGGGTTTTTGTTTGTTATTATCTATCTATTTCCAAGTGAATGAAGCTGCAATACTCATAGCCACAGGAATATCAGCATGCAGATCATGTGCAAAACTGCTGGTATAGACACAACTGAAGGCCTGCCTATATTGCTGCATAACCTTAGCTTCATTTTCATAGAGACATGGGTTTTAAATATAGACACTATATGCAGTTGCATATCTTCAGACCAGACAAGTAGAAGGGCATGTTAAATAAGGATTAGATAGAATTTTAAATTCTATTCTTGTGATTTCCTTATTTAACATGTCCTTCTACTTGAAGATAAGCACTGCATTTACTTTTTTCCAGTGGTTGGAGTCTCAACTTTCTTCCAAGGTTTGTCCCAGATAACAGTGACGCCATCTGCATTTCCGGTAAAGGGGTGAGGGTGTGGAATTCTCTCCCAAGGGCCCTTATTTATGGAACTTTCACCCAAGGAATATGGGGGGGGGGGTTGTCTAGCGCCTTTTGGGTATGTGCACCACACTATGTTCTGTCAACACAGTGGGTACGACGGAGTCCTGTGGGCAATGCTGTCCTGTCCCCTTTCCTAACCCCTCATGGTCACCACACACCCTTTCTCCCAAAATGTTGAAACAGGTACTTCTCAGTACCATTTTGGCACCTTGATTTTGTGAGTGTGTGTGGAGTAAACATGGTTACAATGGGGCTGTAAATCCTGACTTTTCTGGTCCATTTCACAATTGAGCTAGGAAATTTGCCAGCTTGCTTTTTCTAGTCTGTTTCAAACTTGTCTCTTGAGTTATTTATTTTTCTGGTCCTTTTCACAACCAAGCTAGGAAACTGAAGAATTTTGTTAGGGACATTTGAAGGGGTTCTTCTGATTTATTGTTTTGAAAGCTGAAGAGGAGAAGACCAAAGTTGAAATTGACAAGCAGTGTGTCAGTTTTGCCTCTCTCTCTCTCTCTCTCTCTCTCTCTCTTTTCTGTCTCTAAAAATACACAGCTCCAGAACTATTTCAGAGTGACCCTATTCCAACATGTGATTTATTTTTTTAAATTATTTATTTATTTATTTATTTATCATATTTATTATATTTATACCCCACCTTTTTTCCTGCAAGGAACCCAAGGCGGCTTACATTACCCTCCTCCTCCTCTCCATTTTATCCTCACAACAACCCTGTGAGGTAGGTTAGGCTGAGAGTCAGTGACTGGCCCAAAGTCACCCAGTGAGTTTCATGGCCGAACGGGGACTAGAACCCGGATCTCCCGAGTCCCAGTCCAACACCCTAACCACTATGCCAGTCTTTTGGAATTTAAAAAAGCCATAAAGACTGATCTCTTCCAGCAGGCCTATCCAGCAGAATTTTAGGTTGCCTTTAAAATGTTTTTACGATGTTTTAATGATGTTTTAATGATGTTTTTTATGATGTTTTTAATATGTTTTAAGATGTTTTAATAGTATGTATTGTGTATTTTATATTTTTGTTGTTCCCCGCCTCGATCTAGACGGAGAGGCGGGTAAGAAATAAAATTTATTATTATTATTATTATTATTATTACGCCACACTGGCTGAATTTATGCTGAACTGACCTCCTTGGAGAGACGGTGGAATATAAATGCTCAGGAGAGTGAAACAAGGCAAGTTGTTGTTGTTGTTGTTGTTGTTGTTAAATCCTGCTCTTCTACCAATAAGTGCCTGGAGGGCTTACAGAACATCCACTAATTAGAGAATAAATATACAGTATTGAAAACCATAAAATTAACAACATTTAGGGCGCAATCCCATGGCCGCTAGGCAGAGTCCAGATGGCCATAAGAGAGGTCCGAGTCCCAGCTCCAACCTCAGAGTGCGTTTCCGAGGTTGGAGCTGGGACTCTGACCTTGGAGCACCCTCCCTTCACCTTCACAGCTGGCGTGGAAAGAACTGCGTCAGGTGCAGCTCTGAGGTCACAAGACCAACCTCAGAGTCAGAGGTCTGTGGGCATTCTGGGGGGTGGGGGGAAGGGGGAGGCTCCACCACGATATGAAGTATCTTGGCGGTGCCTCAACCTCCCCTTCCCGCACTCCGGGGCAAAAGCTTAGATGGCCGAAATTGGAGCAATCCTTGCCTCCATGCTTCTTCTGCCCTCCATAGGATGATGCCTGTAATCCTCCAAGTTCAGAGGGCTATGGGCAGCCACATTGGATCACACTGCCTGAGTTATGTTGTTAGCTAGGCCCTAGATCTCTTCCGTGCCATAGTTGGGGATGGGGCAATCTTCAAATAAGATACCGCGTGCTGAGTTAACCCAGCCTCATGGGAGTTTGTATTATCTTTGTGGCAACTGTGGCTTTGAGGGTGACAGAAGGCAATTCTGATGTAGCCTCAGGGGTGTGGCATGGTGTAAAGCAGGAGTAGGCAACCTAGTGCCCTCCAGATGTTTTTGGACTACAACTCCCATCACCCCCAACCATCAGCTATGCTGGCTGGTGTTTATGGGAGTTGTAGTCCAATCTGGAGGGCACTGGGTTGCCTACCACTGATGTGAGCCTTTCTGGATTCGTTTCCATAGACCACTGTTTGAGATGTGTAGTACCTGATAAATTGGTTGGAATGGTTGGAATGGGAACAAAGCACCTGCATGAGATTACACAAACTAAGCATCCTAATTTAAATTACTTTATCTGCATGATTTGCGCCAAGTTTTTCATTTTATGCAAACTGTGTAACTGGTGTTGGGAAGCCTAAAATACACAGAGACTGGAGAGAGACAATAGGCTTAAAAGAGTTGAAGTGATATGATAGAGGCATCATTACCCATGGTATGCACACTGACTTTTGTTTCCCTGTTACCTCTGGTTACACATGATTTGCTGGGTTTTGAAACAGTACAAAACTGCAAAATCTGCCTTCCAGATGTAACGTTAGGCTAAGTGTGCCTGCCATGAACAGCAATGCAACTATGACTGCAAATACAGTAATACCTTGGATTGCAAATAACTTGGTTTGAGAGCATTTTGCAAGACAAGCAAATTTTTAAATATTTACCGGTAGGTATTTTTAAAAAATGACTTGATATACAAGCGACGTCTTGTACTACAAGTACTGTAGAACGGCTTAAATTAAAAATTTCTGTACAATTTTTTTGGGGGGAATTTTGTTTTGATATAAGAGTGTTTTGGATTACAAGCACGTTTCTGAAACGAATTATGCTCTCAATCCAAGGCATGACTGTATACAGCAGTGGGGAGAACACTAGTCCGTCTGTCTGTCTGTCTCTTAGACTGAATTGTCCTGAGATGCAGTCCTTGCCAATTAGCTATTATGTATGTATGTATGTATGTATACACACACACACACACACACACACACACACACACACGTATCTATATATCTATATGTAATCTACCTGGATTTTGGAGTGAGCTGCCAATAGTATTTTGCAGACTTCAGAATGCAGTTAGTTGCATCTCTGATCTGTAGCATGCCTGTGGCTTATGCTGGCTCAGCTTGTCTGAGCGTGGAAAGCTAAGCAGGGTCAAGCCTGGTTATTACTTGGATGGGAGACCCCTCCTCTAGTTTCCTGCATTGAACAGGGGGTTGGGCTCGATAGCCTTGTAGGCTCCTTCCAACTCTATATGAAATCTATTACCTACAGGTTTTTCTTTATGCTGGGCCTGGAAAGGCTATTTCTAGCCTCCAGTTTTATTTCCCTGGATACAATCCTGTGCTTTATTAGTCACTTTCTCAAAGCAGTGGTACATTTTTTAAGGCTTCTCTCCTTGGTTTCCTTTCAGACAATAGGCCCCCTGAAGTTTCCCTGCAGGCATGATAGTATTTTAGCTGGTAAACAGAGACAGGGAAGGTGGGGGGGGGGGCAACACTTTCTCCTGTTTACATCCTAGATCTGCAGGAAGATTAGTGGGCAGACAAGTTCCTGTTTGGGAGGAATTCCTGACAGATGCTCCTGCTCCTTCATCTCTGATGCCTTTGAATTCAGAATGGCTGTATATTCCTTATGGTTTGTGTACTCAGTCGGCAGCACTGCATCAGTGCAGGAAGAGCATAACCAGCAGCTGTCCCCAACCTGGCACCCTCCATATGTGTTGGACCACAACTCCCATCATCCCCAGCTGGCTGGAGATGATGAGAGTTGTTGTGGTCCAACACATACGGAGGGTGCCAGGTTGGGGACGCCTACATCAGATGCCATGAGCGCGAGCAAATCCTTCAGTGCATTAAATAGCTGCTTTTATATAAGGCACCTATATAACCCAGTGTGGTACAATAGTTTGAGCATTGGACTGGGACTGGGGAGACCCAGGTTCAAGTTCCCACTCTGACATGAAGCTCACTGGGTGACTTTGGGTCAGCCGCCAACTCTCGTCCTAACCCTTTTCACAGGGTTGTTGTGAGGGTAAAATGGAGAGGAGGAGGAGGATCACGTATGTTGCCTTGGGCTCCTTGGAGGGAAAGCCAGGATATAAATGTCAGTAATAATTTAAAATAAAAAATATACTGCCTTATAGTATATTTTTATTTTATGCATAAATATTTCTATTGACAGTAGTATATTTCTTTATATATATGTAATGCATAAGCATATTAACTCTATATGTATTCATTGTACCTGATATATTTAACCTTTAGGCAATATAAACTTTTCTCTTTTTCTTTTCCCCCCTTTTTAAAATTGTTTTTAGGTTTTTGTTTTGTTATAACTTTTTGAAATTCACAATAAAAAAATAATAAAAAATACTGCTGAAGGACAAATCCATTCATATAAACCCTACGGAGAACTTTCCCAGGTACAGAACTAAAAGAGTGCGCATTAGAACTCTGTGCTGAAGCAATACCTCTCCCCCATTCAAGTCTGACTGAACATAAGGCCTTGCTCTGTGGGTTTAGGAATGGCTGCAACTTCCTCACATCCCACATGTATGTGTGGAGCTAGCAACAGGGAATTGGGCTGACAAACACCGTTAGTATGGGCTATGGCTCATCAATAACCTGCTGACAGAGAGAAAAGCCATGTGGACTGGTCCCTATGGCTGCTGCAATGGGAATGTTCACTCGCTAAGGAACACATCTGCTGGATCCAGCAGCTGCTCACCAGCTGTGTGTTGCAATCTGCAAAATACCAAGCAAAGGCCATCCAGCTTCGGGTGGCTTTACTCTGCTTCTCTGTTCATTTACATCAAACAAAAGCCAGCTGGAGGCAGTGTTATTTGTCTTCCTTCCATTCTCTACGAACTGCATGTTTATTTGTTATGGGCTAGCTGTTTAAAGGCTGGTGTCCCCACCTTGATCTCCTCCTTTCATTTCAAGCTGACAAGTCCAAACTGACATGACATTGCGGCTGGAAGAACTGGAGTCAAGGAAAGGAAGCCTTCCAAAGAGCCAGAAACAAAACAGAAAAGAACTGAGAGGGAAAGTAAGACAGACAGACAGACAAGCAAATTGGTTTGTTTGTGTTTTTGTTTGGCTGCTGTGCTGGTGCCCCAAATCCCTTGTGCTATGCTTGAATTAAAAGAGGATCAGCGGTGTTGAACCTCTTCTGGCCCAAGGGCGAAATTCAATTTCAGAGAAGCTCTTGGGGACCACATTCTAATGGTGGCCAGGGGAAAAGGCAAAAATACTAAATAGTAATAATAACAACAACAACAGCAGCATATTTCAGCTTAAAGCTCTTAGTGCCAGTAACTAAGCCTTAGGAGAGGCATTTCTTCAAACCTTTAGAATGAGGAAAAGACACCCAAAAAAAGCCAGGAAAGCACCAGAAGATCAGTGGCTGGAGGGAAGGGGTGGAGCCAAGGAAAGGGGGCGTGGTCATCTGGGGAACCCTGAAAGGCCAGATTTGGCCAACGGGCCTGAGGTTCGATACCTCTGCTTTACTGCATTCAGGACATTTCCCCCTTGACTTTCTTTTTCACCAAAAGAGAAAAGAGATCAAAAATGTCTGTGCTACTGAAGCTAATAAGTGTTCATAGGGGTAAAACTGTTACACCACCAGAACAGGTGACTGATAGTACCGCTAACGTGTCTGGTGGCTGGCTCTGCTGCCTCTGCTGCTTTGCTTCCGGCTGCTACTGTGCGTGGGCTCCATTGTGTGTTTTCACACACAGTGCCAGTGTCTTGTTGTTTTTATATCTACAAGTGTAGTGTCAGTAAATAACATTGCACTGCAGGGGCCTCTGGACAAGTTGGCGGCAGGTGCGGGAGCAGCTGGCCAGGCGGCAGGGCGGGTGGGAGTCATTTCTTTAAGGGGCAAAAAGGGAAAGATTTAGATCTCTTCTGAATATCGTGATAATTTTAGCGAAGCTGTCTCTGGCTCTGCTACGGGAACCTATTTGTTAGATGAGTGAGTCGCCTAAACATTCAAGTGCTGGAGATAGTGTCAAAATAAAAAAAGATAACTGCAAATGTTTGCTATCTTAGATGCCTGTTAGAAGTGCACATTTGTGGCGGTGGCGGTGGTGGAGGAAATTGCTCTACAGCAGCCTTCTCCAACCTGGCACCCTCCAGTTGTGTTGGACCACAACTCCCAGCATCCCCAGCCAGCATGTGCCCTCCATTGGTGCTGGCTGGGGATGATGGGGTCGCAGGCCAACACATCTGGAGGGCACCAGGTTGGGGAAGGCTGCTGTATAGAAGTCCTTGAGCCCCTTAATATGGTGACGCTACATATAATTACGATGCAGAAGAGAATGAACACTTCCGAATTCTGCTCTGCTAGTCCGAGCCACATTTCCCTTTCCGGAGCAGAAAGAGAGTCATGGCTTTTGCTTTATATGTGTGATCTTCTAGTCTTGAGAATAGAAGCAAGGGCAGAAATAAGCAAACCACACTGGCTATCAGCATCCCTGTCTGAGAGTCACAGATAAGGTAGGTACTGCAAATAGCCTGCTCTCTCACACACAGATATGCAATGAAGGGCATACCAACGCAGCCCAGCCATTACGAGTGGGATCACTTCATTTCAGTCTTGGGGGGGGAGGGGGGGTGTTGCAGAAGTCTTGGAACAGGGAGCAAAGCAAAGCAGCAAGTGCACTCAGAAGTTCAGGCTTACTCCAATTATAGTAATTACTAGTGAATGCACCCGGCTTTGCACAGGTTGGAATATACTTTCTTTTGATACAGCAAAGCCTTCAAGCAAACTTACACAGCTGTCAGAGTTGGGTACCTTGTGCCCACCTGATCTGGATGAAGCCATGCCCACCAAAAACCCCTAGACAGTTCCCCTGCCATGATGCACCCCTGCAGTCTCCTGAGGGAGGGTTCTGTCCACTTCAGTCCCCTGAGGGTTAGGCCTCATCTTGAGTACTGTGCCCAGTTCTGGGCACCACACTTTGAGAAGGATGCAGACAAACTGGAAAGGGTTCAGAGGAGGGCAACAAAGATAATCAAGGGACTGGAAACAAGGCCCTATGAAGAGAGACTGAGGGAACTGGGCATGTTTAGCCTTCAGAAGAGAAGACTGAGAGGAGATATGTTAGCACTCTTCAAGTACTTCCAGGATCTCTTCTCGATCATCCCAGAGTGCAGGACACAGAATAATGGGCTCAAGTTACAGGAAGCCAGATTTCGACTGATCATCAGGAAAAACTTCCTGACTGTTACAGCAATACGCCAATGGAACCAACTACCTAGGGAGGTTGTGGGCTCTCCCACTGGAGGCATTCAAGGTGCAGCTGGACAGCCATCTGTCAGGAATGCTTTAACTTGGATTCCTGCATTGAGCAGCAGGTTGGATTCGATGGCCTTATAGGCCCCTTCCAACTCTACTATTCTATGATTCTATGCCCCACAGTAGGAGGGAGGGGGCAGGTGTATAACTGTGCCCCTCAGCCTTCTAATCTCTTGTGGCTTCAAATAGTATGGATTGTAAAGTCACATGCTGGTTAGGGAGATCTGCCCCTACTGGCTGAAGATGTTACTGCAGACTTAAACCACATGGACACATTTAAATTAATTAAAATTAATTAATGCATTTTAGAAACAAAATAACCCTGAGGTGTAGTCCCATACAGCTCCCTTTGTATGCATGCCAAGTTTCAGGTGTCTAGCTTTCACGGTCTTGGCGCTATGTCACTGACAGATGGATAGACAGACACACATTCTATTATGAGAGATTTCTAAATGTGCATGTATACATATACACTAGCACACGCACATGTCATGCAGATCTGTGTCCTCTTTTGCCCCCTTTTGTGGGCAAAATTTCTTGGGTTTTGGCATTGCACTGTGACCAGCCTAGCAGGAAATGAAAGGTTATTCTCATTTAATAAGTGGAAATATACAACAGCAGACAGGAGGCCGAGGGTATGACTTCTGCACAGAGTCCCTATGCAAGCATTGCAAAATTGAAAGATTGGAAGGGTCATGGAAATACAGACCCATTTCCTCCAACCCGACCTCCCCGTTGACTGGGAAGGGCTGAAGGAAGACCATAACTGCATATGGCTGAACTCAGTTACAGCTCTTCCCACAATCGGGAACTCAGCACTCTCGATTCCATGGAGGACACAACAGCTTTCAGCTGAATGTGGTTACAGACTAAATTAGTGATGCTGCTGAATTTCGTAATTATTCAGTTCATTTCCTGAAACTCATCCATTCGTAATGCCCACCTTTGTAGTGAGCATGGTTCGGTGTATTACGAGTTTGAAATTGATTGCGAGCGTCAAAGCCTGCAGCCTGCATCAAAACAATGAATGATCTTGTGCCGCTTCCCTCCCCTTCAGCGCCACCGCAGCTCAGGCTCCAGCTCCGCAAGGAGGAGGTGTACTTGGCAGCACCGTTCATCTCTCCATCTCCTCCATGGTTGATGACGATGGCGAGTAAACATTACGTAGAAAGGCCATGCGAAAACAACCAAGCAGGAAGGGGGTACATAATGTGGTGACGCATGATGTCATGCCATACTATGCAATTCTAAACTACAGCTCCCAAGATGCACTTTGATATTATGCATGCGCAAAAACCTGTATACAGTCATGCCCTGGATTGAGAGCATAATTCGTTCCGGAAATGTGCTTGTAATCCAAAACACTTGTATATCAAAACGAAATTCCCCCAAAAAAGTTTGTACAGAGATTTTTAATTTAAGCCGTACTACAGTACTTGTATTGCAAGACGTCTCTTGTATATCAAGTCAAAAAAATAATAATAAATATTTTAAAAATTGCTTGTCTTGCAAAACGCTCTCAAACCAAGTTACTTGCAATCCAAGGTATTACTGTACATGGAACAAGATTCTGTATTAAGGAGAACTCTTGTCTCAACTAACACGGATGAATTTGTTACTTTCTGAGGAAATAATTAATTCACTCCGGGAAAGTTCACCCATGACTAGTTACGGTCTCTCTACAGCCCTTCCTGGTCAACACAGGGAAGTCAGGGTGGAGGTGGCATGCATGTCTCCGTGTCCCCTTCACACTTTCAATTTTGTAATGCCTGCACAGAACTAAACCAAAACTGCTTTCATAGTAATTCCCTCTTCCAAGAGAAACTTAGAAATTGTACTTTGATGTGGTGGATGACTGGAAGGGATATCTGCCAAGAATTTTCAGCACTGTCAGCAGTTCCAGAGCCAGTGTGGCGTAGTGGTTAGAGGGTTGGACTGGGACTGGGGAGACCTGGGTTCTAGTCCCCACTCAGCCATAAAGCTCACTGGGTGACTTTGGGCCCATCACCTACTCTCAGCCTAACTTACCTCACAGGGTTGTTTTGGGGATAAAAAATGGAGAGGAAGAGGACCATGTAAGCTGCCTCAGGTTCCTTGCAAGAGGGGGGGAAAGGCAGGATGTAAATGTAATAAATAAATAAATTGATAGGATCCATGACAGTTATATATGGCCACAAAGCCAATACAAGCCTGGAGGCAGATCATGGTTCTTAGGCTTCCTATACAGCTATAGGATGTATAGTATTGTATTCCTATACAATACAGCACTCCTTCACCTGACCCCACCCCACCGAACCTGTGTACCAGAGGCAACAGTAGGATGCGTGTACATAACATGAGCAACAAGCCCTCCACCAAACCACCTTCACATTTCGGGGGGGGGGGGAGAGGGGGGGAGCGGGAAACATTATCTGCCTCCAGAGCCTAACTTTGTAATGTATGTTCTGAATGTGCTTCAGGTTGGAGGTTTTTGCAAATGGCAGGCCCACTGAACTAGTGGGATATAGCATACCTGGCTTTTTTCTCTAGTGCAGCACCTAAAAAATCTCTGGCTTTGCTAATATAACGACTGCCATATTTCTCTTCTGCTTTCTGCCTCCCCAGGAACCTGTGCATTTTGCCCAGAACAAGAGACAGATCTGAGTTACAGCCAGCCTTTATGTTTTCAGAAATGCGGGTCAGCCATTGCTTCCTTGTCCCAGAATGCTAGGTGTAATTGGACACCTGCAACACCTACCAGTGACTAATTCATTCAGTATAGGATGTGAAAAGAGAACATGTTCTCAAAGGTGCCAATTATTATTTATTATTTATTTACAGTGTTTTTACCCTGCTCTTCAGCTAAAAAAAAAAGAAAAAAAGAGCAGAACAGCTTACAAAATTTAATAACTGTCCCTGCCCTCTGGCTTACAATCTAAAAGACATAGCACAAAAGGAAAAGGGATTGAGAGGGAGGAGGGGGAAAAAAGCAAAACTCAGGCACCCATTCTTAGTTTCAAAGTTCTTATAGAAGTTCTTTCTGGCAGGGAAGGGTGAAAACATGCTCCCTGCAGCTGTTACCTGCACTAAGCAGCGTGAGGCAGCCGCGTCAGACAGCAGATGCCAGGGGGAGCCGCAGTGGCAGCCAGTGGTGGCCAGCCACTCCCCTCTGTTGGAGGGCAGAGCTGTGAAATCCACACAGCCTGACCTACAGCCTGACCTGCACCCACCAAGCGAGTCTCTTGCCTTCAAGCACCATGGAGGATTCTCTCCTACGGCCCATGTTGAAGGGAGATTCAGGTGCCAGTCCAGTCAGCGTCTGCATGTGGAATGGCAGTGGGGGGTGGGGCATCTTGTCCTTCACCTCAGGCAGAAAAATATCTTGGGCTTCCTTCTTGCAGTACTCTTTCTCCTCCCACTCCTGGTTGGCAGTGGCACTATCACTGCTGGGGAAAGCAACTGCCGGGAAGCCTCCATTTTGTCACTTGAGCAGTGCACCTGCAATCCCTTCCCCACCCAGCCAGACCTTTTATGAAAGGCCTGAGGACAGACCACATCACCTCTCTTTCTGATCAGTCAGTGATCCGGCTGCCGGCATGATGTCTGTATCCAGCTCTGCCGACAAGGGGGGTTAATCACCAGCCTGTGCTTAAAGGTCACCATGCACACAGAACAGATAATAAATATTCCAGTAAAAAGCTGTGAGAGCGAGACCACCCTCCTTTGTGAGTCATGAAATGCAAAGCAAGGCTCAGTCAGCAAAGCCCCAGAAACCAGGCAGGCTCAATTTGCTTTAGGCTGCAAACCTGTCTGGATATGAGTCACTGTGCCTTGGGCTGCTCGGAAGCATCCCAGTGGCGCCTCCGGCAACCAAACGCACAGAAAAAGCATCACTAGCTTCCACAGCCAGAACGCCACCTGTGCCAGCAGCACCAAGCAAGCATGATGGCAGCCTAACTAGGAGGGTAGACAGGCGCCCTACTTTACAGAGGACAGCCCTCTATTGGAAGAGTTGTCAGAGGACAGTCTTTTATTTGCACTGGCTGTCCATAAAGGAAGGACCATCAGAAAGGAGGGCAGCCGGAGCCTGGAAGATGCCCACCAACAGTTAGCACCGGGACAGCAGACTGAACAGACAGGTACACAGCTCACCTCCTGGTCACAGTCTTCCCCCACCATGGTGAGATGTATTTTATTTCTATTTAAACGTCAGCAATTATTTCTAAATTTAAATTGACCTACGGGGTCAATTTCAGAAAATTGGGTGACTATTCCTCGATCCCTTGGCAATGGCGCTATGTGGTTCCACAGGGCACCATCTTGTCCCCAATGTTGTTTAATATCTATATGAAGCCGCTGGGAGCGGTCATTAGGGGATTTGGAGCCAAGTGCCATCAGTACGCTGATGACACACATTTCTATATCCCTGAGACAACTGAATCAGGGGAGGCTGTGCAAGTCCTGGATCCGTGCCTGAACTCAGTGATGGGTTGGGTGAGGGCCAATAAACTGAAGCTGAATCCTGGCAAGACGGAAGCCCTGTGGGTGAGTGGTTCCCAAGTCTGGGAGATAGTCTCATTGCCTGTTCTGGATTGGGTTACACTCCCTTTGAAAGATTGGGTTTGTAGTCTGGGGATACTCCTAGATCCATCATTGTCACTGGAGTTCCAAGTGACTGCGGCAGCTCGAAGTGCCTTTTACCATCTTTGACTGGTTCACCAGCTACGACCTCTCCTGGACAGGGATAGCTTGGCCACAGTGATACAGGTGCTAGTAACCTCAAGACTGGATTACTGCAATGCCCTCTATGTGGGGCTGCCCTTAAGGATTCTCCAGAAGCTGGAACTAGTGCAGAAAGCAGCAGCTGGGCTGTTGTCGGGAGCTGCCTCTTTTCAGCATGCAACTCCTTTGCCGACGGAACTGCACTGGCTACCTATTTGCCTACCAGGTCACATTTAAGGTTGTGGTACTTGTGCACAAAGCCCAAAACAACTTGGGACCAGGTTACCTGAGAGAGCGCCTCCTCCCATACCAACCTGCCCAGTAACTGAGGTCATCAGATGGCATGCTCCTGGTGGTTCCTCAGTGGACCTTTGGCCCAATTGGAGTTCACCAAGAGGAGGGCCTTCAGTGTGGCAGCTCCATTTCTGTGGAACTCTTGCCCCTGGAGGTCAGGCAGGCTCCGACATTGTGCTGCTTTTGGCACCTGCTGAAGACCTCCTTGTTCTGGGAAGCCTTCTCTGCTGTCCAACCACCATTTTAATGTAACTTTGTTTTCAATGTATTGTTTTTGTTTCTTTTATCTGCTTTTATCTTTTTACAGGGATGTTGAAGAGTCCTTGGTCTCGAGTCACGAGTCAAGTCACGAGTCTTTGGACCCGAGTCTCGAGTCCGAGTCCTTGGTCCAAAATGGTGACTCCCAAGTCCCAAGTCCCGAGTCACTCCCAAAACTGACTCCACGAGTCCCTATTAAAATCAATGGGGGTTTCCCCCCAACAAAATAAGGCTACTTCAGATGTGTG
Organism: Shinisaurus crocodilurus; assembly: GCA_021292165.1. Lineage (NCBI taxonomy): Eukaryota > Metazoa > Chordata > Lepidosauria > Squamata > Shinisauridae > Shinisaurus > Shinisaurus crocodilurus. Next base: position 224,421,270 of record CM037877.1, read on the forward strand.
GCTTAAATAAATTCTAGGCACAAGTGTGCCTTTTTATTTCAAAACTCTGCAACTGATTTTGACAAGAACAGACCAGGCAGACAAACCCAAAATAACCAGGCAGGCAGAGGAGGCAGGGAACCCCAAAGCAGGCAGGCAGAGGTGTTTGTCTTAGACAATTCAAACTTTGGAACTGGTTAAGAAGAGACCAGGCAGGCAGAGGAGGCAGGGAACCCCAAACAGGCAGGCAGAGGCAGCCAAACCCAAAATGTCTGAAAGGTTGCATTTTAGGAAAATGATTTAAAAAAATAAAATCTTCGCTGGCGATTGCACTTCTCTCCACTCCTTCTGGCACAGCCCAGGGATGTTGAAGAGTCCTTGGTCTCGAGTCCCGAGTTGAGTCTCGAGTCCCATTAAAAATATTGGGACTCGAGTCAGATCTCTTCCGGCAGGCCTATCCGGCGGAATTTTAGGATGCCTTTAAGAAGTTTTTAAGATGTTTTAAGATGTTTTAAAATGTTTTTAAGATGCTTTAATAGTATGCGTTGTGTTTTGATTAGTTTATGTATTTTATATTTTTTGCTGTTTCCCACCTCGATCTAGATGGAGAGGCGGATAAGAAATAAATTCCTCCTCCTCCTCCTCCTCCTCCTCCTCCTCCTCCTCCTCCTCCTCCTCTTTTGGCTATGCCACCCTACACACAAGCAGCTGCCTAGCCTGTTTCCAGCTGACAAACAGACCAAAGGATTGGAGAGGGGGCCTGTTACAAGGAAATGTGGCGGCTCTTGTCCTTTCTATGACCTAGTTGGGCTGCAGCCTCTCCGATGTTGTAGGAAATGCCCTTCATGCTTCTAAATCCATTCAGAGAAGCTACCTCGTTTTTATGGTCTCAGTGGCTTTTGTGAAGGCCGCAGACCACCTGTCCTTTTCTCTCCTTAGGAGAAGCTGCAGGTTCTGCCTCATGCACAGATATCACAGGGTATCACAGGATCATAAAGTTGGAAGGGGCCTAACAAGGTCATCGAGTCCAACCCCCTGCTCAATGCAGGAAACTAGAGGAGGGGTCTCCCATCCAAGTCATAGCCAGGCCTGACCCTGCTTAGCTTTCCACGCCCTCAGACAAGCTGAGCCAGCGTGAGCCACAGGCCTTTCTGATAGAAGCATTAGCACTTTAGCCACGTTCACGTGGGGGCGGACGGTGGGCGTGTGCCCCTGCCCGTTTCTGTTCTTTGTGCTGTCAATCAGGAATCCTGGAAGGCTGTGGCGAACAGACGTGTTTGGGCCAGGCTCGTGCAGAAGGGCCGCTGCAGTGATGCGTCTCTGAGAGGAGAATGTCTCAGCATAAATTCCTGTGCTGCTGCTGCTGCTCGGCATTCCAAAATCCGATCACAGCGGCTGGGCTCCTGGTGTGTTGCTGCTGTTTTCCTGCCTGGATTGCAGCAACCTGCCGGGCAGCTTTTCCTAGAGTTTGTCTGGGGCATACAGGCACAGGGAGAGTGTGTTTGCAGTACCCCCCCCTGCCCCACTTGCTGCCACTGCTGTGGGGATCTAGCCCAGGGAGGCCACCTCTGCCCTTCCTGACTATCAACCTCTCAAGTCACCAGCTTTCTTGCAATGCTGTTCGCAGCAGCAGAGCCACCCTGACTGCGGTAGACAGCGAAAAACTCTGCAGGCAGCTCTTGGGCTGCTCCCTTGCTTGCTGTATTTGGGGGAAGTGCAGGTAGGACCACACCTCCTGATCATTTACTCTCAGGATCTTTTCTTTCCAATGGGAATCAGTCTCCCCCCTGAATCAGGATTCTATCATTTTAAAATTAGATCTCTAGCACATTAACAAGCACCCCTGAATCAGTTCTTCTTTGCTTTAGACCAGGGGTGCAGAATCTCAGGGCTGGGGGCCCAATCCAGCCCATCCGGGGGCCCAATCCAGCCCATCCGGGGGCCCAATCCAGCCCATCCGGGGGCCCAATCCAGCCCATCCGGGGGCCCAATCCAGCCCATCCGGGGGCCCAATCAGGCCTTCCCCAGATGGCCATTCCACCATCCCCTGGCTCCGTCCCCTTTCCCCCAAATGTCAGTCCTTTGGTGGTTTCCTGGTTTTTGTGCATTTTGTTCCCCATTCTAAACAGTTGAAATGCCTCTGATAAGGCTTAGTTACTGGCAGGAAGTTTTACACTAAAATATGCTGGTATTTTTTGGTGTTTTGACCTCACCCCCTTTGCTTTTGACCCCGCCCACCACTGGAATGCCCCCCCCCAGAGTTTCTCCAAAACTGAATTTGGGCCATGGGCTGAAAGAGGTTCAATGCCCCCGCGCTGGACTATCATTGTCAGGGGATGCCTCTTCTTTTGGGAGTCAACATCCCATCTTCAAGAAGGTCCATCCAGGGCAGGTGCTACCATTAGGCCAACTAGGCAGCTGCCTAGGGCGCAGGGCTAAAGAGGGCGCCAGAAACACCTTGGAAAAAAATACAGCACTCTCAAGTGGGAAGGGGGGGGCGCTAAATATCTGATCTTGCCTAGGGCACCAAACTGCCTTGCACCGGTCCTGGGTCCATCCATAGTAGGGGCCCTCGTCCTGGTAATCTTTGTACCAAAAAGACTTTGAGAAGATGCATTGAGAAGCTTAGAATCCTGGCTCCTTTGCCATGGTAGCTGGGTTAGTACTATACAGGGCCACTCAGGCATTGCACTCAAATAAACAATTCAATTTACAACCCGAGCATAATGCGAAAGTACTGAATGGGCCTGAAGCCAAACAATTGCTGTGTGTAGGGCCACCCAATTAGATATTTGGCAACCAGGGGAGAATGGGAGTAAATGATCCTACAGGACGTTTCTACATGGCTGGTTGTCTTCCTCCAGGCCAGCGAGAACATTCATCATACAGCTACTGGCTGAGCAGTTAATTATCCCTTTGCTGCTACTGCCAAAGCCCAGCAAAGGTATCCAGAAGGCAAGCAACTCTCTTGAACTCACTTTGTCGCCAGCTCATGCATCCACGCATCCCTGACCCTAAGGGGAGGGCTTGCAGCTGTGCAGTCCCAACACCACTGCATACCCAGAGCTCGTTCAGCAGCCGGGCAGCAAGAGCCCCAGCATCCATCCCAGATCACAGTCCAAGGCTGGAAACGGATGATGTTCTTTCAGGGAGCTGGAAGAGTTAGAGGCACCCCTGAAATGGGGTGCACCTGCTCAGTCCTCCCACTAGAGCAGCCTTTCCCAAACTAGCACCCTCCAGATGGGTTGGACTACAACTCCCATTTTCCCCAAACTAGCATGGCCCTCACCGGCTGGGGACAATGGTGTGAATTTGGCACTGGAAGGGTTAAATAATTTTGCTAACAAAAGATTGAAGAGGCTACTTCAAACTGCAGCTGGCTAATTTGATTTAGAATGGTTGAATGGTTTGAATGAGGGTTTGGGGAGAAACCTACAAGAGGTATAAATCCCCCTAATGGGATTTATAGTCCAACCCATCTGGAAAACTGCATTATAGTCTCAGTTCACAGGTGTGCGTTTTTTGTAGTACTGCTTCAGAAAACCCTGCAGGACCTGTCTGAAGTGAGGCAGATGGGACAAAAGAAATGTGCGTGTTTGCCATGGGAAACAATGCTATTATTTTTTATTTTTAAACCCTTTCTTTTAAAGTACGGTCTCTCTCAGTTATGAAGCCTGGCCATTGAAAAGGGGGCGGTGTGTGAAGGGATGGTTGTAATACAGGAGATAAACATCTCTTATCAGAGCTGCAGGGTTCCCCTTCAGTCCATACATATTGCTCAAGTGAAATGTCCTCCTGCTGACACTTGGGCATCGCTCGCTCAGGCTTCTTGCACATGCCAAAGGTACAAAGTGCCCATGTGAAACAAAATGGGAGCCATCTCAGTGGATTGCGCCCCGAAACGACTGGCAGGAAAAGATTTCTCAGCAACTGAACATGAGCTGCTGCGGTGCACCTGTTGTTAGAGGGCCACATTAAGACTGGGAAGATGCAGGTGCCATTTCTCACTCAGCGAGAGAGATCACCAGGAGTTCTTTGGCTCGTAGCCATTAGAGGGGCAGTAGCTCAGAGGTAGAGCACATGCTTGGCTTATAGAAGGTCCCAGGTTCAATCCCCAGCATCTACAGGTAGGGCTAGGAAAGAATCCTGCCTGAAACCCTGGAGGGCTGCTGCCAGTTGATATCAACAATACTGGGCAAGAACGACCAATGGTCTGACATAGTATAAGGCAGCTCTATGGTCTGTTCTCTCTCAGTTTAATCTAGTACTGTGCCAAAACCCCACTTGCCCTTTTGTAACCTCTTTGTTTCCCTGCAAAAGAGGCATTTCATTTTCATTTATTTATATTTATATCCCACCTTTTTTTCCTGCAAGGAACCCCGGGCCACTTACATAATCCTCCTCCTCCTCTCCATTTTATCATCACAACAACCCTGTGAGGGAGGACAGGCTGAGAGTCTGTGACTGGCCCAAAGTCACCCAGTGGGCTTCATGGCCAAGTGGGGGCTAGAACCTGGATCGCCTGAGTCCCAGTCCAACACTCTCACCACTACACCACAGTTTATTGCATTTCTATAGCGTCCAATAGCCAAAGCTCTCTGAAGGCAGTCGTTTTCCTGCCTCTTTCGTCGGGAAGTTGAGAAATTTATCAGGGTGCAGGGCATCAGCGCTTACCTTACTGTAAGGAGGTGGCTGATGAGGGGCGGGGGGGGCTCTTTCTTTTAACATCCCCCCCCCCCCCGTTCCGTCTTTGCAGCCTCTCCAGCTGCCTGAGTTTTTCGGAAAGCCAGGACTTCTTCCCTTGGGGTATTCCAATGCTGCTGCCTACTGAATGCCCGAAAGCTGAGAGAGCCATTTTTTGGTTTTGCTTTGTTGTTATTAAAAACCCTTTTAACAACAATAAGAAAAAGAACAGCAGCTCCTCGTTCAGCTTTCGGGCACTCCTCAGGCAGCAGCACAGGGAAGCCCCAAAGGGAGGAAGTCCTGCCTCTAGGGGGCTTTCCAAGAAGCGCAAGCCCCCGGACAGGCTGCAAGGACAGAAGGGGGGCAGGGGCGGGATGGTAAAAAAGAGAGCATCCACTTCCACACCCCATGGCCACCTCCTCCTTACAGTAAGGTAAGCGCTGAAGCCCTGCCCCCTGAGGAATGTATCCAAAATTCTCAACATCCCGACGAAAGAGGCAGAGAAACGACTGCCTCTTTCGCAGGGAGACGAAGAGCTTGCGAAGGGGCAGGTAAGGTTTCAGCACAGCGCTAGAAGAAACGGAGAGAGAACAGACCATAAAGCTGCCTTATGCTGTGTCAGACCATTGGTCCTTCTAGCCCAGGATTGTCCAAAATTCTCACCCCTTCCCACATTTTTCGGGTGCAGTTTCTTTTCACACCTCCCCCCGCCCAACGAATGATCCTAAAATTCAGCACAGTGCTAGTTTATTCTATCTCGCAGGGTTGTTGTGGGGATGAAATGGGGGAGGAGATCTTTGTAAGTCACCCTGAGTGACTTGTAGGAAGGGTAGAATAAAAATGTAATAGACAGACAGACAGACAGACAGACTGTGCCTTGATATGGTCTGCAGGGCAAACAGAAGGCTACTATTTAATTAGGACTAAAGGCTATTTTTGCTTGTTCCAAACCAGCATCCATCCACACAGGGCCCTCTCAGTACTGGCCTCTTCCACTGAGCATCTCTGGTACTCCAGGATATGAGGTCCACCATCATCTGGATCCAGTGCCCTTGCTCATTAGAACCAGGCTGTGTTCACATTCCTAGTAGACAAAGCATCAAAACTGGACTTACCTCGAGTACATTTCACAAGCCTGTAGATTTCCTTTCTCTCAGCCACAGGGAGAAGTGGGGTGTTGGCAAAAAGTCCCATATATACCTAATGCTCACTGCAACCCAAATGCAATTTTTTCCTGAGATCTGGTGTTAAAGCAAACAGTGCTAACTGTAGCCAACAGCTCTGCAGTCTGTACCCCGTGGCCACCTTAGCTGCAGCAATTCTATTACAGAGGAGAATGCCCTAGATCCCAGCCTAAAATCAGGCATTTTGTGCTGGTGGGGGCTTTAAGTATATGCTGGTATGCCCCTCGCATTCCTAAGTCAGGGCAAAGTGGGTGGGCTGGTAACCAAGTTATGGACACAGTAGGCACAACTATTTATTAAAATGTTCAATCAATAAAGAGTCACGAATTCTTATCTATAGTGATAACCAAATTCAAATGCAGTGTAGTGTAGACCACAACAGCGCTGACACAACAAAATGCTCCAGATCAGCAACCAAACATCACAAAGGAAGGTAATTTTCACCCCACACTCAAACCAGTTTTTGTCTGTGCGTCTCTGGTTGTGGATTCTGCCAATAGTATACCACATGCATACACACAGACACACACACAGGCAAATGCCCCAGTCATACCAAGCAATCACATTTTTGCCAGCCTCCAGAACACCACAAATGATTCAAAACAGTTTTGATTCCCATCTAGGGTGTCCCAAGAAAAGAGGAAATGCATCACCAAAAAAGAGTACATGGATTTGCATATAATTTGCCTGTGCTATATCTACAGTATAGATATAGGAATAATTAATCTAATCTAAACAAAAATACAGTACATTTTACCATAGTGGGGAAGACTGTAACTAGCTGACCTGTGTGCCTGCTCAGTCAATCTGCTGTCCAGGTGCTAACTGTGAATGGGCAACTTCAAGGCCCTTTTGCTCTTCCTTCTTATGGTTCTCTATCTTTAAACTGGACTTAGACTGGACAGCCCTTCAAATAGAGGATCTTCAAACAGAGGCCGGTTCTCTGTAAAGTAGAACACATGGTCACCCTACACATCCCATCATTACCCCCAAAGTTAGGCTGGAAGTGCATGCCCAAGTTGTCAGATGGTCTGAATTACTTGGGGAGCACAATCTTCATCTATACAGGAAGAGGATGCACTCTTCTAACACACACACACACACAGAGGCACACAGACACAGGTTGGGTTCAGACAACACGGTAACCCATACTCAAGAGCTGAGTATGGGTTGAGTGTGAGTTGTCATTAAACCATGGGTTGTTGTTGAAATGTGGCTAATTGTGTTGTCTGAACACAGACACTCTAACAAACCATGGTTTGTTAACCACGAACAACCCACAGTTCACAACCCAACTACAAAACATGGGTTCTCTTCATGGGTTGTTCGAGGTTAACTAACCATGGCTTGTTATCACGGCTGGGTTCAGACAACATAATAACCCACACTGAAGGGTTGACGATGGGTTGCGTGTGGGCTGTTGTTAAACCATGGGTTAATGCTGAAATTTGGGTTATCTTGTTGTCTGAACCCAGCCGCGCTAACAAACCGTGGTTTGTTAACCACGAACAACCGATAGTTTGCAACTCAACTACAAGCCATGGGTTCTCTTCATGGGTTGTTCAAACCATGGCTTGTTAGCATGGCTGGATTCAGACAACATGATAACCCACGTTTCAACAACAACCCACTGTTCAATGACAGCCCACACTCAACCCATGCTCAACCCTTGAGTGTGGGTTATCTTGTTGTCTGAACCCAGTCACAGCCTTCACTCTCATAATTAACTCCAAGAGAAGCTCCCTCCATGCTGCACATGGACAGACCAACTGTGAGCTCTACCTGTAAGGTCTTCAATTATATTATAAATGTATAATGCAGTGGTCCCCAACCTTTTTCGAGTCGCGACCCCCTTTTGTAATGGCAAAGTAACCGGGGACCCCTCACCACATTTGCATAAATTTGCATTTTGGTGGGGTAAAGAAAACACATGAAAAATAGATTTTTCAGAATATAATTTAATTTAACCTAATATTCATTAAAGGTGGTAAAGCCAAATTTAAGGTAATCTTCTGAATATTTCCGTTTTTTCTCCATGGGTACAGATTTCCGAAAATATAAATAAAAAATCTTTTTTGAGGAAAAACAATTTCTTTTTGTATTTCTATTGTTGTACTTGCTCACCTGCCCTTCCTCTCTTTGGACTCTGGATGTTAGTGGAAATAGGGCCCAACAGGGAGCAGGCAAGTGAGCGGATTTATTTGACTAGCAGCCAGCTTTGTATCAGAAAGGAGAAGACATGTTTATTTGTTTATTTATTTATTTTATTTGTTATATTTATACCCCACCTTTTTTCCTGCAAGGAACCCAAGGGGGCTTACATAATCCTCCTCCTCCTCTCCACTTTATCCTCACAACAACCCTGTGAGGTAGGTTAGGCTGAGAGTAAATGACTGGCTCAAAGTAACCCAGTGAGTTTCATGGCCAAGTGGGGACTAGAACCCGGATATCCCAAGTCCCAGTCCAACACTCTCATAATTACGCCACACTGGCTCTCTGTTCTGCTGGAGACAGCTAAAAATAGTTCTGCAATAGCCACAGAAGCAAGTGAAATGAAATTCATTCACACAGTCTCTCTCACTCTCTCTCTCTCTCACACACACTTCATTTTCACTCAGAAGAAGCCATAGTTCAGTGAAACTCTTCCCAATGAGTGTGTCAAAAAATACCATAACGTGAGCTCTCCAAGTGGTGTTAAGTACCTTCTCCCAACAGAATTATAGCCAGCAGCACGCCTCACTGCTTTGCATTGGGGCTGCCAAAATCTCGAAGGGCTAAGGAGGAAGTAAGCACACTTGCCTTTGTGCAAATAATCAAGTCTCCCAGGTCGTCCTCGTGCTGCCGCTCCCCCTCCCCCAGCCGGCTGCGTCTGAGAAGGAAGGGCTGGGTGGAATGCCCCCCACCCTCCCCTCACCCCTGGACGCTGCCGCGACCACCTCCCCTTTCCAGCCCAACAACAGCTCAATCTGCCCCCTCCTCCAACTCGTTCTTACAGAGATCTTCAACAGCAGCAGGAGGAGGAAGAAGCGCGTGTTGGCGGCAACTGCAGGCAGCGTCGTCTCCTCTCTCTCTCTCTCACACACACACACACACACACACACACCAGCATGAGGAGGAGGAGGCGAGATGTTGGCGGCAACTGCAGGCAGCGACTCACTCACTCACTCACTCACTCACTCCAGCACAAGGAGGAGAACCACGAGGTGAAGGAGGTGCTTGGCGGCAACTGCAGGCAGCGGCTCCTTCTCAAGGCTCACGTGCCTGTTACCCATAAAGCACCAGTGTAGGCGCGCGCGCACGCGCTCTCCTTCTCCAGCAATTGGATTGCAAGCGCCTGGTGCTGTAGGAAAATACCTCCCCCTCCCTCCCTCCTTCCAGTATAGCTGGCGGCCCCCCAGAAAGCATGTCGCGACCCCCTTGGGGGTCCCGACCCCCAGGTTGGAGAACGTTGGTATAATGTATCATTTAGAGATGTGATGTAGTGGCCCATGTGCTGAAAGATCCCTGGATCAGATCTCAGCGCAGCTCAAAGGGGGACTTATGCAAACTGGCCTGATCTGTAATGGGGGGATGATGCTGACCTGTAATATGGGGACATTCTAAGGGTTATTGTGATGATGTGGCACACTTTGAGCTTTTAGGAGGGAAAACTATACCGATACTAAGTGTTAGTATTATTTTATATGCTATTCCCATATAAGTTGGAAGGAGCCTACAAGGCTATCGAGTCCAACACCCTGCTCAATGCAGGAAACTAGAGGAGGGGTCTCCCATCCAAGTAATAACCAGGCCTGACCCTGCTTAGCTTTCCACACTCAGAAAGCGTAAGCCACAGGCCTGTATAATCTTATTCATATTTTTATTACTCTAGAGTAGGTGGATCAGGACCCTAGTGTGGGGGATAGGGGGCTTTTAAAGTCCAGATTGGGCCCTGTGTGCCAAATCTAGAGTAAAAATTAAAACAGATACAGCTGCTAGATATAGATTTAATGTAATCTCTGTTTTCGTCCTCAGAAAAGTATGGAGCTAGCGGCATTAACCTTGCACAGGACTGGTTCTATCATTCGGTAGAGAGAGGCGGCTGCCTCAGGCAACAGATGCTAATGGACGAGTAGCAGCATCCTGCCCTCAGGTGTGGTGGAGGATGCTATCCCATCTTCAGCGCTGAAGTCCAGTTGGCTTCTGTACATGGAAGGGGTGGGGCACCATCTTGTCCTTCACCTCAAATGGCCAAATACCTTGAGGAGTCAGCCCTGGCTCTGTCTCATAAAATCACATTTATTATTAATTTGGACTGCCAGCCGTTGTTTTTGTTTTTTACTGGCTTTGTCCTTGAACTTGACGGGCGGTCAGAAATTTAGGTGAAGCATTTCCCAAACTAGAAACTAGTAACTGGGTTCAGACAACACGATAACCCACACTGAAGGGTTGAGTATGGGTTGCCGTTGTGCCGTGGGCTGTTGTTGAACTGTGGGTTATCGTGTTGTCTGAACCCAGCTGCTCTAACAACCTGTGGCCTGTTAACCACAAACAACCCATGAAGAGAACCCATGGTTTGTTGTTAGGTTGTGAACTGCGGGCTGTTCACCATGGCTTGTTATCTCAGCTGGGTTCAGACAACACGATAACCCACAGTTCAACAACCCACACTCAATCCTTGAATGTGGGTTACCGTGTTATCTGAACCCCATCAGTGACTGGGTTCCCATGACATGCTAACGCTCAGTAGGTGAAGTGCTGCAGCAGTTTAGTGTGTTTTCTGAGCTCAGCGGGGTACTTTGGAAGCAACCTGGGGGGTCTCTTCTAAACCACCCTGTTATGCCATGGTTTGCAGTAGGGTTTAGGAAACCCTTGTAGGTTTAACATGTCATCCGAACCTGGATGACACACTAACCTACCCGCAAGCCAAAAAGGCACAGAGTCCTTGGCCAGAGTGGCAGAGAAGGGCTGCTACTCCGGGCAAGGGTCTCTGGCCGATGGCCAGCTGTCATCAGCTTCCCTGTGCACCTCTGCTGATGCCCTGCATCGGCAGGAGCGCACGGGGAAGCTGCTGGGGTCCACCACTGCCAAGCAATCCCCTCCCTGACCCCTCCCCCCCAGGGCCCCACTCACCACCACTGCTGCCACAATCCTCCTCACCGGGGCTGGGTGAGGAGGAGCTGACGTGGTGGTCCCTCACAAGGCTTGGTTTAGCTTGGCCTTGCAAGGGACCACCGACACGGTGGCAGCTCCCCCTGCCTGGCTGGCCCACCTTCTCCCATGAGAAAAGGGCAGGTGAACCGGGGAGGGGGAGCCAACAGCGTGTCGGCAGTCCTTTGGAAGGCTGGGTTAAACCTGGCCTTGTGAGGGACCGCCGACGCAGCCTTGACACCACCGGCGGCTGCGTTGCGGCCTTGGTGGGTGTGCACCAAGGCCACAAGACAGCCACTGTCGCAGCCAGCGATGCGGGGCATGGGGTGATAGAAAGGACGGGCAGAATCTATCGAACAAAATAGATAGAAAGGACAGGCGGAATTGACAATAAGCTCTGTTCTTTCCAGGACTGGGCAAAAACACAGGTGGCTATACCCAAGCTGGCCGGAAGACGGTGCTGATACCCATGCCCCATGTCGCTCCATGTCCAAGGACCTGCTGTGCTGCCGTTCCTCTGGGTTTTTTTAATTGGCAGGGACAGCAGGGCGGGTGCTTCCCGCGCCTCCTTTCCCTCCTGCCTGCCGTGCTGACTGGCATGGCAGGTGGGAGGGAAAGGAAGCGCCTCCCCCGCTGGGTCCTGACGCCCACAGGCACCTCCAGCAGGAGCGGGGGGGAGAGGGGGGATTCTCTTTGCCGGGGCCGTGCATGTGCTGTCACAGCGTGCAGGCACCCCCCTCAACACGACTGCTGCTGCTGGAATAATCCCCCCCCCCCAATGCTGGAGCAGCCAACCACTGGTCCTGTATTGGGGGGGATTCTCTCTGCCACCGGGATGCACGCGCATCCTGGCAGCAGAGAGAACAAGCCCCACCACCACCACCATAAGAGCAGTGTCTGCTGCAGTGATTGACTGCTCCTGCATGGGGATGGGGGCTTATTCCACCGGCGGCAGATGGCAGGAGCAGCAGATAGCGGTGGCTGCAGTGAGTGGGGCCCTGGCGAGAGGGAGTGGCGGGGCAGCCGGGGGGGGGGAAGCGAGTGGGGGGGATCCTCTGACAGCTGGGTCAAAGTGCCACTTGAGTACTTTCCCCCAGCCATCATCCCCACTCGTCTCCCCTCAGTGCTCCCTTGGTGCCCCCTGGGATACCGACGGGAGGACTGAGGAAGGAAAAGGGGAGAGGCGGCGCCTCCGGACCCCTGCTGTGCCTGACTATTAGTCGGGCACAGCTGGGTCCTGGGGCAACTTTAAACCCACAGAGGTTTCAGATAGATAAGATCACACTCTTGTCCTCCATGTTAATGAATCCAGAATAACTGCCACTTCTCACTCCGTACAGTCCTTACCACTAATCAGAATCACCACATAAACGTGCACTGAAAGGATTGGGCGGGAAATCACTTTCTAATACTCTTTAAACTGGCACCTGCCTATTTTCATCTGCAGGGCAAACAGCAACTGGGGGAGATATTGAAATTGGAGGGAAAGCACAGAGGAAAGCGTAACACTCCCCTTGTGCCACAGCCCCAGTCCAAAGGGAGGGTCTCTCGGCAGCTGCTTTTAGTTCTTAAAACTTCTCTTCTTTTTTTTAAACTGAAGACCACGTTCATGGGTCTCCCTTGTCAAATCCAGTTTGGTTAATGACTGCAAATATGGGGTTGACAATAGTTCACCATTGGGAAACCTACTCAGCGCTGGGGCGGTGCTAAGGTACCTAAAAGATCTGGGAGCCATGCCCAGCTGCCCCCCTCCTAACACCACCCGTGCTCAGTGTTGCTTAAATTTGTTACTTCCTAGTAAGTGCTTACAACTGGAAGCTAAAGTGTTAAGGGACAACTAATCCCTGTGACCTTAAATGTACTTCCTACACTTCCCTCTTCCCCCAAAAAGTTTGTCCTCCCAACCCACCATGGGCAAGGAGCCTCCTGCAAACATCCCCCCAATCTTTGCCCCAGATCCACAAGGAGCCGGACATAGATTAAGGTCAAGGAAAGAATCTGTTCTGCACTCCAGCCCAAGCGAGGGGACCAGGGCCCTTGCCTCCAGCTAGTCATCTCATTATTCCTGTCTTCTCTTTGGATCCCCAAATACCGGTACTTCCTAACGGGAAAATATTCAAAAGGTCTACAACTCCATGCTAGAATGCCCAGGACTTTAACCCAGACCCAGGGCAAAAGGTGAGCAGAGGGGGTGAGTGGTGGTGCGGGGGAATGGAGGGGAGCGGTGAACAGGGGAGCAAGCAGCAGGGGCAGGCAGTAGCAGTGACAGGAGGGGGCAGGCAGCGAAAGCAGGGGGGGGCCTTTGGCGGCACCATGCCCAAGGGCACCCAGAAGTCTGACCCTACCTAAATATCCACTCTGAATGTTATTTATTTTATTTTATTTATTATATTTATATCCCGCCGTTTTTCCTGAAATCCGAGCGCTACAGGAGGAACGTTTCCTTTCTTGCTTTTCAGCTACATAACCTCTAGGTGGTGCAGTGCTGTAGTGGAATAGCGCAAATACACAAGTGTTTTCTTTCGCTTTCACAAATAATACCGCATTTTCCCTCCTCTAAAAATCTCGCAGAAAGTTCTCTAGAAACAGAAGCAAAACTGGAGGGTCATGACATCATCTAAAGAACCCATAAACAACTGTGAATAGGGAATGACAAATGCACAATAAATGGCTCTTGTAGAAAGTGCTAACGCTTTCCGTCACAGCTCTTTCAGGTATAAATATATTTTTTAAAAACAGTCCCAGAGATTTGGGGGATTCTGACAAAGCCACCAGATGCCATAGTTCAGGGGTGGGCAACACACAGCCCAAGGGCTTCATGCAGCCCATGCTGCCCACCAGTGTGACCTCCATTGCCCTCCATCACCCACCAAAAGTCAGGGATTTTTTCTTATTATTATTTGCCGGTTTGCCACCAAAATTTGGCAGCAAACCACTACAGAGATTTGAAAGGAAGCTGAATTCCATACCATTGTGGAATTGTTGTAAACTGCCCAGAGAGCTTCGGCTATGGGGCAGTATAGAAATTAAATAAATAAAAAAATAAAAATAAACATTTAAGCCCCATAGTGGTTAAGGCTGTTAAGCTGCCTTTTTTTTTTTTTTAAATTACTACCACTGAAGGGGGGCGGGCGTATCTTATGGAGGGGTCCAGGGGAGAAATTGGCCCCTGGCCCACCCAAAATTGCCCACTCCTGCCATAGCAGAAGCATTGATTCCTTGCTGTGCAATAGAATCTGGGTATTGTGGTGGTGATGGTGGATCTAATCCTGCCCAGACTGCTGTTGTTGTTTTTTTCTCCCAGGCTGTGGCTCTTACCGCATAGGAATCTTCACTCTGAGGTAACGATCCACAGCAATGGCCAACAGTGCCAAGATGGAGCTCTCGGTGAGGATAAGCACAGGACAGGCCACCATCAGGCAGCTGTAGAAATGTATCTGTGGCCCAATGTTGATGATGATGGCAAGCGGGATTACGAGGGCTCCCACAGCTACGTCCGCAACGGCCAGCGAGACAATGAAGTAGAAGGTGGCATCTCGTAGGGCCTGGTTGACTTTGACAGCCCAGATCACCAGGATATTCCCAGGGATGGACACAAGGGCAATCAGCACCTCTATGGTGATGTAGGCAGCCTGGAAGCCCGATATGTCACGCGGCATGGTGGTGTCAGTGCCCACAAGCTCCAGGACCCTTATGTTGCCTGAAATGATTAAAGGATTCATAGGTTTTAAGGACAGAAGGAGCCACTAAATCAGCCTTCCCCAACCAGATGCATTGGGGGTGATGGGACTACAACTCCCATCACCCCCCAGCCAGCCGTGGTGGAGGGTGCCAAGTTGGGGAAGGCTGCACTAAATTATGAAAACAACGAGAGGGGAAGGCACTTGTGTGTCACAAAAACCAAGAGACAGGAAAATTCTCAGGTGCCTGGAAATAATGTTTCTTTTGCCCAACACAATGCAGAGCAAGATACTGGAAGGACTTTTTTCTCAATACTTCTGGAAAAAAAGGCAAGCGGCCCCTGACAAAGGAAAAAGATTTTTTCCTAAACATGTTGGGCAAAATAAACATTCTTTCCAGGCACCCAATAATTTCTTCCTCTCTTTTGATTTTTATGCACTAAATTATTCAAACCAAATCAACTTGTCATATAGCGCCCCTCCCCTCCCCCGCCACAAACACACACACACACACACACACACACACAGGGCCGGATTAACATAGGGGCGATTGGAGCGGCCGCTCCAGGCCCATAACAGACAATAGGCCCACAATATAGGGACACACTGCACGATTTGAGTTAGCTCTGATCGTTATCATTCAGCATAATTAATGATTTTTTCAAGATTAGAAAGGTGTTCTAAGCACATCTGCATTACAGGCTTGAGGCAAGACCTAGCAAGAACTGTTGTTCTCAAATTAGCATTTCGGTAGGTTTTTGCATTTCAATCACTGTTACTACATTTCTTTGAAGCACATGGGGGCTTGCTAGGGTCTGTAATATTCAGATTTAGAAGGGACCTCTCTCTCCAGCCTCGAGCAAAAGATCTTTCTGATTCGCAGCTCAATTGTTCAAATGCTAGTTTAACAAAAAAACGAAAACGAAACAAAGCAACAAGAACAACACAATTATTCTTGGTCAAGCAAAGCTTCCTGGCTTTTTGTTGTGGCTGCTTTTTCTTTTTTAATAAATAAATTTGGGGGAAATTGGGAAGACCCTTACTGATGAGCTGCAGGAGTTTTTGAGTTTTGGCACTTTAATGGTAATTAAAATATTTAATTTGTTTTAATATAAAATTGCGTCTTCATTTTATTTATTTCCATAAAAAGGCCCACCAAAATCCTCAGCACCAGGCCCATAATGCTCTTAATCCGGCCCTGCACACACACTGATCTGTCATAAGTCTTGCAAGAGAACAGATTTTATTATTACTTTTGCATTCCACATTCACAATCCCTGGTTTGAGCAAGGGCTCACTGTTTCTTCCCATTCATTTCCTGAGCCCTTCAATGGCCAGCTTCAGTCTACCGTCCCCTGCTAGCCCAGAACTTCACACATACAGGTAATGTGTGGAGGGAGCTGCACAGTGAAGCTGCCCTTCCCTCTATCCTGGTGGCTACAATGAGAGATTAGGGCTTCCTTGTTGCCATATTTGATCCCCGCCTGTCCTGTTCAACTAGTACAGTGTTCTCCAACCTTGGGCCCCCAGATGTTTTTGGCCTACAACTCCCAGCATGCCCCAGCCAGCTATGCTGGCTGGGACATGCTGGGAGTTGTAGGCCAAAAACATCTGGGGACCCAAGGTTGGAGAACACTGAAATAGTAACACCTAAGAGAGCAATTTTGAATGCTGCTGACTCACAGGGGCCACGTAACAGCCCTGCAAAAGTTCCTAGGAGGGGCTGTGGCTCAGTGGTAGAGCACCTGCTTTGCATGCAGAAGGTCCCAGGTTCGATCCCCGGCATCTCCGGGTAGGACTAGAAAAACTGCCTGAAACCCTGGAGTGCTGCTGCCAGTCAGTGTCAACCATACTGGGCTAGATAGACCCTGTGGTCTGACTCAGTATTTCTCTGTTCCTAAGAGAGGTGTTCACCTCCATATATGCCTATTCATGTCCGCAAGATTCTTGTTTAAATGAAAATATTTTGCATCTGTTCTGTAAGATTATCAGGTTCCAGTAAACTCCCAAAGCAAAGGACCTCCAAAACCAGGCTGCAGCCACTGGGTGCACCTTTCTACATGCCTCCGTGGCTTACAAGAGGTTACTCTCAGAAGACAGCAGAGGGATTGGGGCTTGAAGTTTTCATTAAGACATACAGCCCTTTTCTCCTATAATTTGAACACTGGCTGGCTACATGTATTGAGAGTTGTAGCCATTCTGCTACAGTAATTACAGCAAGATTCATTGTGACAGGGAGCAGTCTTAGGTTTCGAAAAAGGAAACCGTTATGGTCAGATAACAAGCCACATGAACATCAGAAGCTCCTGCAGGACAAGCAATTTCAGGGTAAATTAATAAAGAAGTAGCACTTAAGACACATTCAGCATATAGCAGCAGGCAGAGAAGAACCTTTAGCAATTTGTAATAGAGAAGGAGTGGGGCGGGGTTGCTCTGGCAATTATCCTTGGTCTGAGAAAAGAAATGTTATATCTGCATAAGGGTGTCCCCTCTTTTTCTCTACTGTAACATTATGGAGGATATGAACATACAGAACCAGTTCTCTTACCCTGTATGCAGGTTTTATAGCAGGGATCGGCAACTTGTGGCCCTCCAGATGTTTTGGCTTACAACTCCCATCAGCCCTAGCCAACATAAGCCATTGGTGAAGGATGATGGAAGTTGTAGGCCAAAACATCTGGAGGGCCACAAGTTGCCCTGCACTGTTTTATAGCAACAGCAAGGGGAGGAAACACTTTCAAGAGGACTGCAAGCACAAATGGGGTGAGTGGATCTGCCAGAGTGATTACTCCAGGACAGCATCCTATGGATGCAAACAAAATGACATTGACAATCCTAGAGCAATTGTTCTAAGAAGCTTGTATATACAGTAATGCCTATCCCAGGTACCATTGTGGAAGCACTTCCCTGCTGTCACCATCCGAGAAAGAGGTATAAGCTGACCTAGTGCAGGAAAAGCTCTTAAGACTGGCCGTGAAATAAGGCCAGCCCAAATCCATATATTACCAAGATGATGAATTAATGAATCTGGAACACCCTTTGGCTTCTCCACATTATTTTCAGTGATAACCTTTGCATAGAAGCTAGATAGACATCAGGGGTGGGGAAAATGCGGCCCTCTAGATGTTGAGCTACTACTACAGCATCCCCCACTGTTGGCCAAGCTGGCTGGGGCTGATGGGAATTGGAGTCCAACAACATCTGGAGCGCCACAGGTTCCCCGATGCTGCTATACGCAATGCTTCCATGGCTGGAGGCCAGTTGTTGCCACTTCGACATATCACTGTAATTTAACTGCTACCTGGTTCTTTTTTTAACTGGAGATGCCAACCAGAGATCGAACCTGGGACCTTCTGCCAGTAAAGCGCGCCCTCTGCCACTGAGCTATGGCCTTTCCCTGTTTCTGTGACATGGGATCTTTCCACATTATCCCAGAAAATGTGCCAAGAATGCACTGTAGCCAATGCTTCTGCATGTAACTCTTGTGGGACAATGGGGCAATATCCTGTCCAACACATAATAGATGGGGTGGGTAGCCAGGCTGCCCTTTGCCACTTAAAAATAAAATTTAGCTAGATGTGAACTTCTACACCAGAGGTGGAAAAGAGGCCACTGTATACTCTCAAAATAAATAAAAGAAAAAGATGCACAAAAGAGTGGCAGGCATGGGGGAGACAGGCGGCCATGAATCTCATCACAAACAAGATTCAATAGGCACATTCCACACATCAATCACAGAGGCAATGAAAGCACAATGCAGGGGAATCACCTCATTTCCCCAGGTACAAAATGCTTTGACTGCTTGAAAAAAGTGACATCTCTGCAATGCCACCGCTACCAGGAGGGAAGTCATGCAAATTGTGCAGAACCAGTGGGAAGCCAGTGGAGATTTATTGTGCAAACAATGGGTCTTCCTGGTGCAACATAGCATTGTTAATGGTCTGGGATGCACAAGTTCATTTTGGATGCCCCATCCTGATCTCAGATTAAACTGGTTTTGCGCCCGGAAAACCAGGACACGGGGGGGGGGGGGGGCTTCAGGAGAGTGTCAGGTAATGTTGCAATAGGTGTGACTATGTTTCGGTGCTAAGAGCTCCTGTTGGATGATGCCACGAGAAAGAACACACTCCTCGCCCACCCCCAACGGCCAGAGCACTTTTGAAACTGAGCTTTTTCCTCCTGCAGGAAGACTGTCCTTGTTCCCACACCCTTTCTCCATTACATCTTTACACCTACAAAGCTGTCCGGTGTTGGATCAGAGCTAGTGCCCATTGTTCCAGAGAAAGAATTATTTGCGCACAGCCTCGGAGCCTAACAAAAGCTCAAATGACAAATAAAGCTGTTCATCTCTAGCAGGGCCATCCTATGTGTCTACTCAAGAGCAAGTCCCATTGAGTTCAATGGGGTTTACTCCCAGGTCAGTGGGTATAGGATTGTAGCCTAAGATAGCACAGTACTTTTAATATCGTTCATATTTCTTTTTGACATTTTTCTCCCGTTTGGATTTACTTGAAATACATTTCATTTTGCAGGAGGGATATAGGGCAGCATTCTGGGGAGGGGTCCGGCATGCTCTCTTCGCGGGTCAGGGGAGGGGAGAAGCTGACTTGGCGACAGTGACCATCGCCTGACCTCTGCCTACTTTCCCCCTGAAATTCGCCCCACTGACCTCTGACTGTCTCCAGCCTTTATCCGCCTTTACCTTGCTATTCTCTCTTACCCGCTTACCGGGCTACAGCTCAGTACCAAAAGGTACAGCAAATTCCAGGGGTGGTGGTGGGATTTTTGTCCTGCATAGATCCTGATTTCACTAGCAAAGGCAGCCCCCTCCTCCCTGCGATCTCCCCTTGGAACGAAATCGCCACCTCTCCTGCTCCTGTATACTTCCCTGCCACTAATTAAATTCCGCCACTTCAGTAAATAAACAGTCACCCTTGAAGAAATCACCCCCCGTGCAACGCGCGGCCCATTGCCCAGACGAGCAAGGAAGTACGAGGTTCAGACTCACTTTTTCCTGCACAGGGTCCAGTGTAGGTTACTGCTTCCTCCTCCAAGTGAACACTTCACGCCCAGGACAAGCAGCCGGCTGGGGGAGCGAAGGTACCATTCTGCTGTCTGATGGCTCAGCTAGACCCCTGCGTCTCTCGGCATCCTGATGCTGAAAGCCGCCCCGCTCTCCCTCCCTACGGCAGGAACTTTGACTCCCTGGATCGCAAAGACTGCCTGGGCTTCACTGCGGTGAAGCTGAACTCTGGCGCGGGCAAGCAGCTCTGCCATCCCTAAGTCTGCTCTGCTCCTGCAGCTTCTCCTAACAGCCGCTCAAGCTATCACATGGTCCAGCACACTGCACCGTACGGTGTGGCCTGCAATGTTTTAAAGAGGTAGCGGCCTGTTTTTGGACTGTATGTGCATGGGACTGTGTGTGTGTGTGTGTGTGTGCGCGCGCGCGCGCGCGTGTGTAGCTTAATTCGCTGAGTCGCAACAGCGTGCTGCTGCGCGCTAGAAGGAGCCAATCAGAGAGTGACTCTTCTTTCTCTGTGTCCCAGAGAGATGAGATCCCGGGCTAGCAAGCCAGCCGGTGCGCTGCGCAGCTCTCCATTCATTTCTGAAATTTGGAGGGGCTCCCGAGAAACCCCTCTTCTTAACCCTCGGGGTGTGAGCATGGGCTGCAGCACCTACTCAGTACTACCAGGGAAAGGGACTCTGCACATGTTCAAAGACACCGCTTCGCCCATTCCAAGCCTCAGCCCGGTGTCGAAACAGAGATTTGAGAGCTGAGTCCTGGAAAAAATGTAAGCCTCCTGCCAGTGGGAAGAATCACCCGCCTGTGCTTGCCAGCTGGACTCAGAGGTTTGTGCAGGAACACCCGTTTCTACATCTACCTGTCGGTGCGCTGAAGCCTCTCCTCCGGGTGACCCATCTTCTGCGGCGTGATGGGAAACAACTCGGAGGACCATTTTTGGCTGTGGCGCCCCATCTGCAATTCTCTCCCCAATGAGGCTCACCTGCTGTTTTCCATTCAGCACCAGGCAGAGACCTTTTTTATTCTCACGGGGGCGGGTGTGTGTGTTTGAGCTGGTTTTTATGCTGCTTTTAATGGATGCTTTTGTTGTTTCATGATGATGTTTTCCTTCATTGTTGTGTTTTATTTTTCTTTGTAATTTTGTAAGCCACCCTGAAAACTGGTGTTCAGGGGCAATCTAGAAACGTTTGAATTTAAAAAAAAAATTTTTTTAATGTGTGGGGCATAGTTAGAATCATAGGACTGTAGAGTTGGAGGGGACCTCAGAGGCCATCTAGTCCAATGCAGGAAATCTACTACATCAGCATCCCAGTATAAATGGCAAGCAGAGAATCAGAGTTTAAACTAAAACCATACTAGAGCATAAATGTAAGCCAGAAGCAGATCAACACCAGAGAGAGAGAGAGAGAAATCTGAAATGAAAAGCAGATTAGTGCTAGAAATCTGACATTTTTCAGAGCAATCATATACATGTCTACTCTGAAGTAAGCCCCATTGTGTTCGGTGGGACTTACTCCCTGATAAATGAATATGAGATTGGAACCTTGGAGTTCTTTGAGAATATGGATAGGGGTGATGTCGTTGACATTGTATGCTTTTTGTAACATCTTGGCTGATGAAGAGATCTGGAGAACTCAAAAGCTTGCACATTTATTGTGGTCTTTTGGTTGGCCTAACAAAGTAATTACACTAATATGCATTTTTGAATTCTTTAATTAGGGCGCAATCCTATGTATGTTTAGACAGGAAAAAGACCTACAATTCCCAGCATTTCCAGCCAGCATTATAGGACTCCCAGCATGACACTCTCTTAGAATTCCAAATGTGCCCATTGAGCCAAAACATTTGGGGACCCCTCACTCTGCATTGACTAGAAGTGGCTTTCCAGGGCTTCAGACAGTGATCCTTCCCAGCTCTGCCTGGAGATTCCAGGGATGGGACCTGAAAAGGACGTGCTCCTCCCCTTGATCAGTGCATCAAACTGCATTGATCCAATCAGTCACATGGCATTTAGGTGGCTATTCTGGGCGTTGAGCTAGGCATTATTGTAATACGTGAAGACTTTTTTTTTTTTTTTAAGGAACAGATTAATTGATACATGGGATCATGACGCTCATGATGGGGGCAAAAAAGGTCAAAATATGATTTATGAAGATATGACAAAGCTTGATGCAAACTTAATCTTGTTAACAACGGAAGGCAAAGCCCAACGGAAATCCATGAAAGAGCAGCTTGAACTGACATTTTGATGCCTGTGTAATCATCATTCTTCACACCAATTAGTTCTTTTTTATTGGTATATGAACATTCGTGAATGACAGTATGGTAATTGGAAATGAATTGCTAATTCTCACGACTGGATGACAACAGAAGATCCAAAAAAGTAACCTCATGCCAAGTTTAATCTTATACACTGCATCAATTTCAGAGGCACACTGAAAATTGTTTGCTGCTCGTATTCACATAAGAAGGAAGCAAAGTCCACCCCCAAACCCCTGTTGCTGTGTAGGAATTGCTGCTAGAAGTGGGAGGGTGGGTGAGGGGATGAATGGTGCAAAACCCCAGCCCTCCTTTGCTCTTGCCATCCTACCATCAGGATACATGGCTGAATAGATACAGAGAATGTACCAGGAGTTGGCAGGACTCGACCTGGGGACCTTTGGATCTATGATCTATGAGAGCCAGTGTGGCACAATGGTGAGAGCGTTGGACTAGGACTCTGAAGATCCGGGCTCTAGTCCCCACTTGACCATGAAGCTCACTGGGTGACTTTGGGCCAGTCACTAACCCCCAGCCTAACTTACCCCACAGGGTTGTTGTGAGCGAGGATAAAATGGAGAGGAGGAGGAGGATTATGTAAGCCGCCTTGGGTTCTGTGGGGGAAAGGCAGGGTATAAATATATAATTAATAAAAGATGTGCCCCATGTAGCTCAGTCCTGACAGCAGGCACAATATATTTTTATTTATTTATTTATTTATTTCATTTTTATACAGCCCAATAGCCGAAGCTCTCTGGGCGGTTTACAACAATTAACAATACAGTCCCTGCCCGCAGGCTTACAATCTAAAAAGACACGACACACAAGGAAAAAGGAATGGGGAGGGAAGAAGGGGGAATATTAATTATTACTTCTGTAATTCTCTGTGTCTCAAGGAGCTCCAGCCTCCTTCTTCTTCCCCACAGGGCTGTAGATGTCAGTTAGCCCTGTGGGGGGGGGGGAGTCCAACTGGAGTAGGCCCTGATGTTCCCTTGGCCTGCTCCAGCCTCCCTCGTTCCTTCTTCCCCAATATATATTAAAACTACAGCAAGAAGTGTAACAAATTTCCTCAAGACATTTGCATTAGCACATCAGAGTACTGTGGTATGGGATTAACTACCACTAGGGAGTAGCTGGTTGGAAAGGTCACAGTCAGGTGATGATGATGACCGACATTAAAGAATGAGGAGAGTCCTGCAGAGATTAGTTCTGGTCCTGAAGTCAGTCATACGCATTATTTTTTTGTATTAACATTTATGACTAACAGAAAGAAATGTTGAGTGTGGTTGTCAGGTTTCATAGATTTCATAGATCATAGAGTTGGAAGGAGCCTACAAGGCTATCGAGTCCAACCCCCTGCTCAATGCAGGAAACTAGAGGAGGGGTCTCCCATCCAAGTAACAACCAGGCTTGACCCTGCTTAGCTTTCCACGCTCAGACAAGCTGAGCCAGCGTGAGCCACAGGCCTGTATGACGGCAGCAACAAAATGGAAGACACCTGGGACACAAAAGTGGCTCAGAATCAGAACACTTTAAAGAACTTTACTGAAGATGCTTAAGGAGGCTGTACAGTCATGCCTTGGATTGAGAGCATAATTCGTTCCAGAAACGTGCTTGTAATCCAAAACACTCTTATATCAAAACGAAATCCCCCCAAAAAAATTTGTACAGAGATTTTTAATTTAAGCCGTACTACAGTACTTGTATTGCAAGACGTCGCTTGTATATCAAGTCAAAAAAAATTAAATAAATATTTAAAATTTTGCTTGTCTTGCAAAACGCTCTCAAACCAAGTTACTTGTAATCCAAGGTATTACTGTATAGGGAACAGAGATTCCTTCTCAATACAAACCAGATAACTCTTGGAAATATCTGTATTGGGGTTACCAGCTGACCAGAAAAAGACCCACCTGGAATGGAATCATGACCCCAACTTCCAACAGAGATCCAGACCCAGAAGGTGAGGGGCCAGTGGCAGAGACTGAGAAGGCACTGGACCCAACACTGAGCTTGAGCCCAACAACCAAGGAAGTGGGAGGGGCATAGCTCAGTGGCAGAGCAGCTGATTTGCATGCAGAAAGTCCCAGGTTCGATCCGCAGCATCTCCAGGTAGGGCTAGGAAAGAATCCTGCCTGAAACCCTGGAGAGACGCTGCCAGTCAGTACTGAAAATTCTGGGCTAGACGGACCAATGGTCTGACTCGGCATAAGGCAGCTTCCCATGTTCCTATGATTCTCTGAGCCGCAGACCCCCAAGCCTGGCCCCCAGAGACTGCAGCCCTCCAACCTGATTCCATTAAAGGGCTTGCATCCTCACCCCCCCCCAAGGGCCTTGTGTTTCACTGAGCCTGCAGTCAGTGAGAAATCATGGAGAGGCAAAGAAAGGAGTACTAAGTTCCAGGCCAGAGCAGTGCCCATTAAGGTTCTGCATTGCTTAGCAATGGGGTGGATGGAGCCTGAGAGGGGTAGTCCAGCCCAAGAAGCATAAAAGGGCTCAGTTGAGACTTTGCTCCTGTTAGAACAAGTCATCTGCTCTCTGGGTTCTGTCTGGAGCCCTGAAAGAACTGCTTCTGACCTACAGATGGGTGAGAGAACTTTGTTCAGTTTGCATTTCAGTGCAAACTTACCAAATTTATACTCCAGAACCTCAACACAAACCCAAATGCAGTTTGCTGACAAAATCGATACATTTCCAAAATTTGTGACGCAGTTCACCAAAACATGAGCACAAACCAATGTGCACATTGGGTGTTTGTTTTTTTTAAGAATGCACAAAAATGTGTATATTTTTAAAAATGTGCACAAAAATGCTTTACTCAATGTGGGGAAATGGGTACTTTTGCAAAAGGTGCTAAAAAATGTGTACATTTTAAAAATGCATACAAATTTTCATGCAGAGTTAAAAAATAATATCACAATCCAGTGCGGAGTCAGCACAGAACAAACTTAGCAGTGGGGAAAATGAGAACCTGAGCAAAATCAAGCTTGACATGAAGTCCATCCCTACCCTGACCACCCTTGTTTACTGGAGTCCTTATCTAGGATTGGACCCTGTCTGCCTTGTCTCTCTGGCTCTGATCACTTGCTGGACCTGTATCTTCCTGAACTTTCCATGGACACTCCACCCGCCACCCCACCCCTGAAAAACGTAGCAAAGATCTTAATGTGGTTATTGAGCTTGTGGAAAGAGGCCTCCAGAGAAATAACTAGGTGGTAAAAGAACTGTCCCTCATGAACAATAAAATAAAAAATGGAAACGCTAAGGGTTGACTTTCTAGTTGTAAAGTTTGTTTTGAGCTGATCAAACACTGGGGTGGGGGGAATATACAGGCAACAGCCATTATGAAATATTTCCGTACAGAAATCTTTTAAAGGACACATTGGCTTGGACCCTAAGGTGAAGAGGGAATTCCCTAAAATTGGATGAGTTTGCCCAGTTTGGGGCAATTCTCCCCTGCATGCCATTCCACACTGTTCAGGAGAGCCTCTAACTCTCTGGAACAGCTTTTCTGGGGCACAGATGGCTGCAGGGGGGGAGGAGAGGATGGGAAACCTTCCTGCTGTGAACTTCCTTGAGTTAATACCATAATGCTATACATAGACACTTACCTAAGGGAGTAAGTCCCATTGAACTTATTCAATGAGGTTTGTTTTTCAGTAGACATGTATCCACTGTAAGGAACTGAGCCACTGTTTCTTTTCTTTTTTCTTTTTTCTAAATTATTTTATTTATTTTTCAAAACAAATTATAACAAAAAATATATATAACAAAATACAAGATTATCACACAAATGTAACATAATCAACATACAATAAATCGTGAAGTGCTCCCCCCCACCCTCCAAGGGACCAATTAATATACTTCTATCCTCTTGATCAAATAAATTCTAAATTCCAAAAATATAACATATCCTGACAAGGCATGTTACCCTTCCCCTTTATTAATACATAATCTAGTAATTGATTCCATATCTCCATAAAATTATTCTTCTTTAGCAATCCTTTTTTGCATTTGATACTACTAGTTAGTTTATCATTTAGGGCTATGTCCCAAACTTCCTTATACCAGTCTGTTATTAGGAAAACACGTTGTACTTTCCAATTTCTCGCTATCATTAGCCTGGCCGCAGTTAACAAGTTTACCATTAACTTCTTCGTATTTTGATCACAAATAAGCTTCTCAGTTATTGATAACAACACTAATTTTGGACAGACCTCTAAATTAGTACCAATAATTTTCGATATTTCTGTAAAAACCTCTCGCCAAAACACCAATACATTTTTACAACTCCACCTCATATGAGCATATGTCCCTTTCTCCTGACATCCTCTCCAACATAATGCAGAACAATTATTATCTATTCTATTTAATCTTACTGGAGTTAAATACCATCTCCAAATTAGTTTATAAAAATTTTCCTTTATCCTAATTGACATCATTTTCACAATCCGTCTATCCCATATATTGTTCCACCCCACCTTCGAGGTCACCTCTTCAAATTCATTATCCCATACTGCCTTAAGCTGATCCTCTTGTTCTTTTGCTTTTTGAATCAATCTATATAAATCCCTTGTTATACCTCTTGTTGATGCATTACCTGGTAGGCCGTCTCTAGACATGACCATCTTTTCAAAATTAGTTAAATCTCTCTCGTACTCAGTTTAGATTTGGGATAAATCTAAATTTTTGTTGTTTAACTATAGTAAAAGGGAAGAGATTGAAATGTGTAAAAAAAAAAGTAATTATAAGATTAATAATGTAATTAAATATTTAGGAATTGTAATTCCAAAAGATATAGATAAATTGGGAGATCAGAATTATAGGAAATTAAAGAATGAGGTAAAGAATAAAATAGAGTATATAAAAAAAATGGACTTTCCTGGTTTGGTAGAATTGCTTTGATTAAAATGAAGATTTTGCCAAAGATAATTTTTTATTTCGGATGATACCAAGTGCTATATCAGATAAGGAACTTAAAGATTGGCAATCAATTATTAATACATATTGTAATGGAGGGGGAAAATCTAGGATTACTAAAACAAGATGGTATAAAGCACAAAAAGTAGGGGGTTTGGGTTTGCCGAATTTAAAATGGTATTATATAGCGAATCAATTAAGACATATAGTGGATATTATAGCACGCCCTAAAGAAATAATGTGGTTGGAGTTAGAAACATGTGAATTACGTAGTACTTTGGGGAATTTTTTTTTTCAAAAAAATAATAATAAATTGATAAAAAAATATAGACAACCCTTTTCTAAGAAATTTGTTAATGATTTGGGGTACTATGAAGAGCATATTTATACCAGGGATATCTCCATTAACTCCGGTGGTAGCTCTTAAGGATTTTCCCGAAAACTTAAGATCAGAGCTGGAGGGTAAACTAAGAGAAGAAAGGGTTATTAGATTGTCCGATTGGGTGGAAAACATGGGGACTAGAGATCAAATAATGGAAATTGTTGGGAGAAGAAGATTATCGTGGTTAAATTTATTACAGATAGAACAGTGGTTGAAGAAATGGAAAAGGAAAACTGAGCCACTGTTTCAAAGATCAGGGTTTTTTTAAAAGAAAAAGCATCCTGGAAAAGTAATATTCATATGATTAATGCTGCTTTCATGAATTGGGTCACAGGTAAGCAGCAATATGATGGCATGTGGCAAAAACAGACCTAAAAGCTGAATGAATCCAGTTCTACCTCAAATAAAATGCAGAAATTGCTCAGAATTCTTTGCCAGTCTCAAAAGCTTTTACTAGATTTTGGCAAAGGCTGACCATTGATTCTGCAGAAAACAAATAAACCAATGCACTTAACTGTGACAGGTACACGGCCCATGAGAGTCTTTGCATGATCACGGCTGGAATCTAAACATAAGACCTGCAAGCTGGAGGATCTTTTCATAACTAGGATGGAGGCCCAGCAGGAGGCAGGTGAGTGTCATCCATGTAAGACAGGAAGACTGTCCAGTTGCAGTAACCAGAAGGAGAACTGAAGCCGCACTCAAGTGCTCACAGCCAGGTATACTATGGAAAGAAATATGAAGGAGAGAGTGAGGCACAAGAGTGGAGCTAGAAGGGATACTTCACTAACTGGAGTCTAAAATTCAGTCCAGTGAACTATTTGCATAAGATGGATGTTGAAAGTTCTAAGAGAGCCAGTGCGCTATAGTGGTTAGGGTGTTGGACTGGGACTCAGGAGATTCAGATTCTAGTCTCCACTTGGCCATGAAGCTCACAGGGTGACTTTGGGCCAGTCACTGACTTTCAGCCTAATTCACAGGGTTGTTGTGAGGATAAAATGGATAAAACAAGGGTGGTTCCTTGCAAGAGGGGGGGAAAGTGGGTTGTTGTTGTTGTTGTTAATTGGCTTTTTCCATTCATCCACACAACCACAATAAGATGGATCATTATATAGTTCCCATTTTACAGTTGGGGAACTGAAGCCTCATACACAACTGAAAAGAAACCTAAATGTATGGACAGATTTTGATCATATTTATTATTATTGACTATTTGTATGGTGCCATCACTATACATTGTGTCTTACAGAATAACTTAAAGAACAAGACAGTTCTCTGCCCCAAGGAGTTTATAATCAAAATTTTGATTATTTTGGGGAGGGAGAAATAAAGTTAATGAGACGAGAGGTGATGTGGGCAAAAGCAGATGCATCGCTTGTTATCCTCATCTTGCCTATATCCCCAACCTGCACCCCATCTGAAATGAGAGTCTAGGATCTTTGGGGCAGGGACTTAGGTTTTGCTTACATGAACAATAAAGTTCCATATAAAATGAGTGCATAATGATATATATAGTGGTCTGCCAAAGGCCATACTCTGAATCTTTTGACTGAAATGGAATTCCCAGGTCTATCATACTCTCCTGCTTACTGACTGAATATGTATGTAATACATGTGTAAAATTATATGTTTATGCAATGTAGTTGTATGAATAAAACATGGATGGTGTGGCAATACATTCTATGATTACATTAGTTATTACACATTACATATCATAGAATCATAGAAAAGTAGAGTTGGAAGGGGCCTATGAGGCCATCGAGTCCAACCCCCCTGCTCAATGCAGGAATCCAGGTCAAAGCATCCCTGACAGATGGCTGTCCAGCTGCACCTTGAATGCCTCCAGATTGGGAGAGCCCACCACCTCCCTAGGTAGTTGGTTCCATTGTCTTATTGCTCTGACAGTCAGGAAATTTTTCCTGATGTTTAGGTGGAATCTAGGTTCCTGTAGCTTGAGCCCATTATTCCGTGTCCTGCAAACTGGGATGATCGAGAAGAGATCCTGGCCCTCCTCTGTGTGACATCCCTTCAAGTACTGGAAGAGTGCGATCATATCTCCCCTCAGTCTCCTGAAGACTAAACATGCCCAGTTCTTTCAGTCTCTCCTCATAGGGCCTTGTTTCCAGTCCCTTTATCATCCTTGTTGCCCTCCTCTGAACCCTCTCCAGTTTGTCTACGTCCTTCTTAAAGTGTGGTGCCCAGAACTGGACGCGGTACTCAAGATGAGGCCTAACCAGTGCCGAGTAAAGGGGAATTATCACTTCCCGCGATTTGGAAGCTATACTTCTATTAATGCAGCCCAAAGTAGCATTTGCCTTCTTTGCAGCCACATTGCATTGCTGGCTCATATTCAGTTTGTGATCTACCACAATTCCAAGATCCTTCTCACTTGTGGTATTGTTAAGCCAAGTGTCCCCCATTCTGTAACTCTGTATTTGGTTTCCTTTCCCTAGGTGCAGCACTTGGCATTTATCCCTGTTAAATTTCATTCTGTTATTTTCGGCCCAGCGCTCCAGCCTATCGAGATCGCTTTGAATTTTGTTTCTGTCTTCCAGAGTATTAGCTGTTCCACCCAAGTTTGTGTCATCTGCAAATTTGATAAGCATTCCCTGCATTCTATATATTATAGAATTCCTCCAAGGCCTCCGTTACAAATTGGTATCTCATCCACAGGGCCGGCGCTACCGCTAGGTAGACCCAGGCGGCTGCCTAGGGCGCGTGGCGGAAAAGGGCACAGTGTTTCTGCGCCCCTTCCTCACCTCTGGCGCGCTCCTGCCCCGCCTGCCGCCTCCGCCGCGCCTCCCCACCCGCCTGCCAGCCGCTGCCGCCGCTGCACCTCCCCCCCCCGCGCGCCCGCCCGCCCGCCAGCCACCTACCTACCTTCCCGTCGTTTCTGGAGCCCCGCCGGCGTTGTTTTGGCAGGAGGAGGCACCAGGGCAACAGGGCTTAAACAGCCCTGTTGCCCTGGTTTCCCCGGCAAAAAAAAAAAAGTGTGGGGGTCCCGTCGCGTCGGAGGCGGTGGCGGCGGTAGCGGCAGCAGCAGCAGCAGCCAGCAGCGGGGGCGGGGGGAAGGTAGGTGGTGGTGGGGCGGCGGCGGCGCGGGGGGGGTTGCAGAGCAGGTCTGCTTTGCTCCGGAGCCCCCCCCATGGCACGAGAGGGGGGGCGCTAAATATAATTTGGCCTAGGGCGCCAAACAGCCCTGCACCGTTCCTGCTCATCCATCGTATGAACACTTTTTAAAAGACAGAATTGCCTGAGGAACTTCACCATTTAAGGTGCATTGCAGCTGGTGGGTACAACAAATTGATGAGAAAAGCACAATTTAAAAATGAAATATTACTTTGAACAGCAGGACATATTCTGTACTACACCAGCTGTTTGACGGTTTGTACCTGTTTGTTATTAGTATGACAGAGAGGAGACTTGAAGGGCAATTGAAAGGCCTGCCCAGAGTGACTGGCCAGGAAAGGGATCTTGGGGTTGCGGTGGGTACAGGACCGGTGCAGGGCAGTTTGGCGCCCCAGGCGAAATAATATTTAGCGCCCCCCCCTCTCCAAAGCAGCCCTGCTCTGCAAAAAAAAAAACCCTGCGCCGCCACCACCAACCTACCTTCCCCCCCCACCCTGGCGGTGGCGGCTGCGGCGGCTGCTGCTGCTGCTGCTGCTGCTGCTGCCGCCTCCTCCTCCTCCTCCTCCTCCTGAAGTGACGCGATGCGACGGGACCCCCGCGCTGTTTTTTGCCGGGGAAACCATGGACAGGGCTGTTTAAGCCCTGTTGCCCTGGTTCTTCCCGCCAAAACAACGCGGGCGGGGCTCCGGAAGCGACGCGGAGAAGGTAGGTGACGGGGGGGTGGGGGTGGCGATGGTGGCGGGAGGCGCAGCGGCAGCGAGCGGGAGGGCGGGGGAGGCGCAGCGGCGAGCGAGCGAGGGGGCGGGCGGGCGGGGGGAGGCGCGGCGGCGGGCGGGCGGGTGGGGAGGCGTGGCAGCGGCGGGCGGAGAGGCGGAGGCTTGGCGGGGGCGGCGCAGCGGAGGCCTGGCGGGGGCGGTGCAGCGGCAGCGAAGAGGAGAGCAGCGTTTCCGCGCCCTCTTCAGCCGCACGCCCTAGGCAACCGCCTAGTTTGCCTAGCGGTAGCGCCGGCCCTGGGTGGGTAGCTCAATAAAAATGTCAAACCAGCGTGTGGCAGCTGTGAAAAAAGCTGAATTCCATGTTAGGAATCATTAGGAAAGAGATCAAAAGAGAAAACTGTCGATATCGTAATGCATTTCTACAAATCAATGATGCTACCACACTTCAAATACTATGTACAGTTCTGTTTGCCACATCTCAAAGGATATTGTAGAACTGGAAAAGATGCAGAAACAGACAAACAAAATGGCCAGTGGGCTGGAGCAACTCCCCAGTGAGGAAGGTTACCACATGTGGGGCTATTTTGTAGGGGTGTGTAATGCATGGGGGGGGGTTCAGAATCTGCTTTGGATAGTGGGGTACTTAGCTTCAGACAGACAATGCACTTTGGTTTGGATCTGAGGCAGAGCTAACTTTCCTGGGGAACAGACTGCTAATAAGTTCTTCCTTTTAATCCTTGAAGTTCATGAGAATTGAAGTAAAGCAATTCTCATGAACTTCATGAGAATTTCATGATGTACTGCAAATGGACTGCATAACGTACTGTGAATTGCTTAGCGATTCACAGTACATTACGTCATATATATGGGTTTGCTCCAAGTTAGACAAAAAGATATTATGCAGCAGCCAAAAGGTTGTTCTTGGGATACAAGTTCACTCATACAAAAGGCAAACTGACCTACAGGGAGAGAGTTCTGTGCTTTCATCTCCCAGAAGGAATGACTGGTATGAAGGCAATTGATACCAGGAGAGAAGAGACCTGGCCTTGTAAATGTGTGTGCATGCAAAATCCTCCTGATATGTACCCAAAAGCTTTGTCAATCCTGTCTAGAAACTTCTTCCATCTATGGTTGAAATACTTAATTAAAATCTGAACTATGCCAGTGGAATAAATATTTGGTTGGATGATGCGATATCATTTAGGGAAATGAATTGCAATGATTGACGTGAGCTCGACAAGGTGCTGAACACAAACAAGGAGCAACACGCAAGGCGCATGAATAGGTCTTTGTGAGGCAAGGAGGTCTCACTGCACCAGAGCTGTTATGAATACAGATTTATTTATTTATTTATTTATTACATTTATACCCCGCCTTTTTTCCTGCAAGAAACTCAAGGCGACTTACATAATCCTCCTCATCCTCCTCTCAATTTTATCCTCACAACAACCCTGTGAGGTAGGTTAGGCTGAGAGGCAGTGACTGGCCCAAAGTCACCCAGTGAGTTTCATGGCCGAGCGGGGACTAGAACCCGGATCTCCCGGGTCCCAGTCCAACACTCTCACCACTACGCCACACTGGCTCTGATTGCCACCAGCTTGAATGTTGATTATGTACGTTGCTATCAGGGATGTTGAACAGTCCTTGGTCTCGAGTCACGAGTCGAGTCACGAGTCTTTGGACCCGAGTCTCGAGTCCGAATCCAAGTCCTTGGTCCAAAATGGTGACTCCCGAGTCCCGAGTCACTCCCAAAGCTGACTCCACGAGTCCCTATTAAAATCAATGGGGGGTTTTCCCAACAAAATAAGGCTACTTCAGATGTGCGGCTTAAATAAATTCTAGGCACAAGTGTGCCTTTTTATCTCAAAACTCTGCCACTGATTTTGACAAGAACAGACCAGGCAGACAAACCCAAAATAACCAGGCAGGGAACCCCAAAACAGGCAGGTAGAGGCCTTTGTCTTGGACAATTCAAACTGTGGAACTGGTTAAGAAGAGACCAGGCAGGCAGAGGAGGCAGGGAACCCCAAACAGGCAGGCAGAGGCAGCCAAACCCAAAATGTCTGAAAGGTTACATTAGTAAAATGATTTTAAAAAATAAACTTGGATTGTTACTGCAACTAGGTCCAGACAGCACCTGCAGGTGGCATCAAGCAGGGATGCTGACGAGTCCTTGGTCTCGAGTCCCAAGTCGAGTCTCGAGTCCCATTAAAAATATTGGGACTCGAGTCCGACTCGAGTCAGAGGGGAGACTCAGTCCGACTCACGAGTCGAGTCCTTGAGTGTGAGTCTCCATCCCTGGTTGCTATTCCGTAAGGGAAGGTGAAAGGTGTGGCAGTGGTGCTAGCATAATCCTCTCTAGAGCAGTAGCAGATTTCTACATGCTTTTAATACTGTTTCTCACTGCAGCGCATGCATCAGGGCTGGGCAACTTGTGGCCCTCCAGATATTTTGGCCTACAACTTCCATCAGCCCTAGCCAGCATAGCCAATGGTGAGGGATGATGGCAGTTGCAAGGCAAAACACCTGGAGGGCCACAAGTTGCCCACCCCACCATACATACTACTCTGCCCCTGGACCTGGGCCTGGTACATGTTGCCGTTCATACCAGGGGAAGCGGAATGCACAGAATTGAGGCTGCATATCCTGGGGGTTAAAGGGTGATGGTGTAGACACAGGATGCCGATGCATTTAACAGCACTTAACAGCTGCCCCGGGTGCAAAAATTACACTGGCATAGAGCATGGCCACGAAGTGATGGGGAAACACTGCACCTGTTTATTTCTGCCTGCCAGGAAATAGGTGGCAACTCAGTTGGAAAGGTGAAGCTGCATAAATCCTGACATCAGTCAACTGGAGGGGAAATCGGAAGGTTAAAACGGCCCTGTAAGCAGCTGAGCATCATGTCCTCAGCAGGACTGTCGGTTACCGGGACTGAAACTTCTGTTGAATTAATGCAAAGCAGGTGAATTTCAAAAGTGCCAGGAACTGCAGCACCTCGGCCCAAACTGTCCTTGGCACAAAAAGTGCCCTTGGCATTGCCCTTTCCATAATCAGCCATTAATTCTGTTAGGGGCGGGCTTGCTCTGTTTGATTTTCTCACCCATTACCCGTCCCCGACAATCCTTGAACAGTGACCTCCAAAGAAGCCCTGAATCAGATGGGTGTGATTGCAGGGGAAGAAACTCCTGCAAAAGTCAGCTTTTTCTTCTGCCTGAAATCAATTTATATCGGAGGATCCTTCTGATTTTAATTCACTGAAACACTCCCACTGACAGAGTCTCTCTCTCTCTTGTTTAATCTCAGTCATTGCTGGAAAGAGTTTGCATTATTCATTTTATCAACCTGGGAATAATTCCAAGAGTATTTCCTAATACCATTTGTAACTAATTTAATGTTTGGCGTAGGGCAGGAGCAGGCCAAAAATTTCCACACGACAAAGCACCAGCCTGTTGCAGTTTATAGAATAAATAAGATCAATTCCCTTGGCAAGAGAGTTCCAGGGCACATTCTCCCCACCCCTGTACTCTGAAAGACATGGAAGAGTGCATGAAAGCAACACTCTGATCTGTTGACCCAAGCGCTTAGATGCAATAAATGGTCTGGGTTCTCCAAACGTCAGTCTGGAAAGGGACAGATTGCCCTGGGAAAAGAGGTATGGGTGACGCAATCTTCTAGAAAGAAAAATATCACCAGAGATTTTCTATGGCAGCTCATGAGATTTGCTGATAATTAGGAAAGATGTATAGGAAATAAAGGTCCCTTTTCATGTAACGTACTTGCAGCCTGGAATACCCTTATTCTTTTAAGCCACTAGGCAATTGAGAGCCACTGACATACCAATGTGGTACAGTCATGCCTTGGATTGAGAGCATAATTCGTTCCGGAAACGTGCTTGTAATCCAAAACACTCTTATATCAAAACGAAATCCCCCAAAAAAAATTTGTACAGAGATTTCTAATTTAAGCCGTACTACAGTACTTGTATTGCAAGACGTCGCTTGGCTTGTATATCAAGTCAAATATATATATATATTAAAATTTGCTTGTCTTGCAAAATGCTCTCAAACCAAGTTACTTGCATTCCAAGCTATTACTGTATATCAGTTAGCATGCTGACCTATGATTGGAGAGATGTGGGTTGAAATCCCTGCTTCACCACAGAGAAATCTTGGGACATATTACGGCTGAAATGTTAAGCCTGCTTCCTTGGGAAAGGGCTTATGTCTGAGGATTGTGTGGCACGTCTGCAGTCTTAAACATACTGGATGCAAGTCCTGCTTACACCGATACAAGTCAATGGGACTGGGCGATTCATGATTATTAATTCTTAATTAATTTTGTTTTTCTAGGCTGCAATGAGGGTAGAAAGGTGGAAGAGAACTGCTTCTAAAAGGAAAAAAGGAGGGGGGGTGATATAGAATCATAGAATCATAGAATCATAGAAAAGTAGAGTTGGAAGGGGCCTACAAGGCCATCGAGTCCAACCCCCTGCTCAATGCAGGAATCTAGGTCAAAGCATCTCTGACAGATGTCTGTCCAGCTGCACCTTGAATGCCTCCAGAGTGGGAGAGCCCACGACCTCCCTAGGTAGTTGATTCCATTGTCTTATTGCTCTGACAGTCAGGAAATTTTTCCTGATGTTTAGGTGGGATCTAGGTTCCTGTAACTTGAGCCCATTATTCCGTGTCCTGCAAACTGGGATGAACGAGAAGAGATCTTTGCCCTCCTCTGTGTGACATCCCTTCAAATACTGGAAGAGTGCGATCATATCTCCCCTCAGTCTCCTCTTCTGAAGGCTAAACATGCCCAGTTCTTTCAGTCTCTCCTCATAGGGCCTTGTTTCCAGTCCCTTTATCATCCTTGTTGCCCTCCTCTGAACCCTCTCCAGTTTGTCTATGTCCTTCTTAAAGTGAGGTGCCCAGAACTGGACGCAGTACTCAAGATGAGGCCTAACCAGTGCCGAGTAAAGGGGAATTATCACTTCCCGCGATTTGGAAGCTATACTTCTATTAATACAGCCCAAAATTGCATTTGCCTTCTTTGCAAATATGTATAGAATATTACATATTAATATGTATTACTAACATATTCTAATTTGTAAGATATTCATATTGTATTATATTATATTATATTATATTGCGGACGTATAGGTGGGAAATGAAGAACCGAGACCATCAGTTGGTGTTTAACTGGGCCACGTTTATTTACATATTTACATACAAAGAACTGCAAAGGGATCGAGTGCGGGTTATTCTATTCTGGCCTGGTAGGCCGCTCTGTTATGCACTTGGGCGGAGCATCCAAAACTGGGAGGTGGCGAGGAATTCCGCCGCCTCCCCCTTTTGCACTTTCCAGTGTTGGGAGCCTTTGTTGCGTCGCACCCTCTCGGAGTCTCACGACAACAAGCTTGGCGAGAACAAAGGCCTCACAGGCGTTCTTGACCCCCAGCTGTCTGAGTCTGCTGACCCATCCATCTGAGGCATCATAAAAGCGCCTGTCACCTGAATGGTGCCAGGGATGCTCACCTCACCCTATCCATACCCTAACCCGCACTTACCTGCCAACTATCTATTTGTGACCATTTTTCCACTATGTGCACTAACTAAAAATTCTCCCAACCCTGCAGTAGTATGGAGTAGGCGAAACGCGCCCACCCCTCTAAAAGGGATAAGCCAAAATTCCTACTCGGCCCCTTAACGGCGACCAGAGGAGCCCATACTGAATACAGGGCGGGAGGGAGGGAGCTGCGAAGAACAAAGAGGGTGTGGGGCGGTGCTGCAGGTCCTAATATTGGCTCCTGCAACTCCGCCCCCTCTACCTGAGCGTACCTGCGAGAACTGGTAAGTCCCGCCTCTTCTCCCCCCACGTCCGCAAAATTTCTCCCCGCCCACAGCTGCGCGTGATGCGGGGGAAGGTCATTATATTTAGACTGTGTGTCTGTAGACCGTACAGCTCTCTGGACTATCCTTATGAAAATTGGATGCCCCAATAAATTTGTGAATATCTTGCGACTTCTCCATGACAACATGACGGCAACGGTTTTGGACAACAACGGCTCTCATGGTGCTCCATTTAAAGTGGGATCAGGTGTTAAACAGGGATGTGTTATCGCCCCAACATTATTTGCCATTTTCATCGCCATGGTTTTACATCTTGTCAAGGGGAAACTTCCCACCGGTGTGGGAATTATATATCGAACAGATGGAAAGCTTTTTAATCTCAGCAGGCTGAAAGCAAAAAGTAAGGTAATTACAACCTCCGTTGTGGAACTTCAGTATGCTGATGGAAATGTGGTCTCCGCACATTCAGAGGATGATCTCCAAACTATCCTAAATGCTTTTGCAGAAGCATACGAAAAACTTGGTCTCTCACTTAACATCAAAAAAACCAAAGTGCTTCATCAGCAAGTGCAAGCCAATCCTTTGGTGATGCCATCTATCCAGCTTGGCGGGACAGTACTGGAAAATGTCGATCATTTTCTCTATCTTGGCAGCTATCTTTCTGTTACAGCTAACATCGACAGTGAAATCCAGCATCGTCTGAGCTCCGCAAGTGCCGCATTTTCTCGAATGAAACATAGAGTGTTCGAGGATCGGGATATTTGTAAGAAGACCAAAACACTGGTTTATGAAGCCATTGTATTACCAACTTTATTGTATGCCTGCGAAACATGGACTATCTATAAACGTCACTTCCACCTCCTTGAAAGGTTTCATCAACGTTGCCTCCGGAAAATCCTGCAAATTACTTGGGAAGATAGGCGAACAAATGTCAGTGTACTGGAAGAAGCAAAGACTACTAGCATTGAAAAAATGATCCTTCAACGCCAACTTCAGTGGACCGGTCAT
Organism: Shinisaurus crocodilurus; assembly: GCA_021292165.1. Taxonomy (NCBI): domain Eukaryota; kingdom Metazoa; phylum Chordata; class Lepidosauria; order Squamata; family Shinisauridae; genus Shinisaurus; species Shinisaurus crocodilurus. The sequence goes on from CM037877.1 coordinate 224,459,203, forward strand.
GTTGTTCGAATGCCTGACTGCCGTCTCCCAAAGCAGTTACTTTACTCCCAACTCAAGGATGGAAAGCGGAATATCGGTGGTCAATATAAGAGGTTTAAAGATGTTCTTAAGGCTAATCTAAAAAAATGCAATATAAACATCAAAAACTGGGAAGCTCTGGCCCATGAACGATCTAACTAGAGGTTGGCCTTTCACAAAGGTTCTATGGACTTTGAAGAAGCTCGAGTGCAAGGTGAAAGGGAGAAACGTGCTAAGCGAAAAGCACGTCAAATGAATCCTTTACAGGACCATCTTCTATCTGGTAACCTGTGTCCTCACTGTGGGAAGCTGTGTGGATCTAGAATTGGCCTCCACAGTCACTTACGGACCCATCGCTAGAGTCTACACAATCTTCTTTAGAATTTCCTCCTTTTATCCCGGAAGACAATCTTACTCGGTCACGAGTGATCGCCTGATGATGATGTGTGTGTGTGTGAGTGAGTGTGCGCATGCGCATGCACGCACATGCTAAACAGCATCTCATGTATCCAATTCATCTTTAAGGAACATAGAAGGAAGGCTAGATTTACTGAGACATTTGTTGAAATTCTTTCAAATTATTCTGTCTGATCTCACAGCTTTCAGCATTGCCATCAAGGTCATTTCACCTCATCCAACTGCCAACTGTAGCCTGACAGAAAGGTGCTGTACGATTCTTAAGCAGCCAGTGAGACTTGCATGTCCCAGTTCAGATGTTGCGCTTTTGGCCACAGGAGTGCACTGAGGCAGCATCTTATATAGGCATCCTCTGGAGAATAGAAGGGCATTTTGGTACAATCAGAAGCAGCGGTGTAGGGGGAACGTCTCCAAACTTTGATCGCACATTTGATAGTGCACCCAAAAGAATGACATTTGTTGCTGGCAGGGTTTGTTGGTGAGACGTGAGCAGGAGCAGCTGCGTGATGGAAGCTGACCTGTTTTCCCCGGCAATGCTTCAAAGGCAGTTTTGTTTAGAACCAAAGCTGTGCTTGAATGGAGTTGGCAAGGTCTCTCAGGTCTAGAGAAGAAAGAGATGGTTTCATCTTCTGGGAATGGGATGGGGATGAACTGAAAAAGGAGGGTAGGCAATGCTCTCCTGAGCTCCTGCTTCTCTGGAGTCTGAAAAAAAGGATGTGATTTTTTCAGAGCAAAGATGCATTCATGTTAGTGAAAAATGTTGCCTTTCCTCTGTCCAGATGTTGTTAAGTGTCTGTTTTCCCCAGTCAATCAGGTCTTGGCTTCATCAGGCCACTGATACGGCTATCTCCATCGTCCCCCCACCCGCACACCTGTTCTTTTTCAGCCCCAGGATAAATGGCTTGCTGCACAAACTGGCACAATGAAGGCCATTCATGTTGTCATAGAAACTTTGTCCTCTTATTATACAACAGTAAATTGGTTTGAGTATTCAGCTATGGCACATGGTTCACCTCGAAACATATCTTCCAAACCTCAGCCACAAGTTCCTGAACTTTACTTGCGGCAGGCTTAGGCAACCTGTTGCCTTCCAGATGTTTTGGGCTACAACTCTGACCACCCTTGACCATTGGCCATGTTGCCTGGGGCTGACAGTTGTAATCCAAAACATCTGGATTTTGAGTTTAGCTGAGAGTTTAGCTGAACTCAGGGCTGGTGTCAACAGAAGGCATAGTTGGGCACCTGCCGAGGACCCACATCCCAGCAGGGGCCCACTGTGACAAGAGCTCCTTGGACTTCCTCCTCCTCCTCCTCCTCCTCCTCCTCCTCCTCCTCCTCCTCCTCTTCACCATTGCATCCTGATTGTTCATCTGCCCCTCATTCTGGTCCACACAAAGGTGATGGTGAGTCTACCTCAGTGTTTCTCAACCTTGGGTCCCCAGATGTTTTTGGCCTACAACTCCCAGCATGCCCCAGCCAGCTATGCTGGCTGGGGCATGCTGGGAGTTGTAGGCCAAAAACATCTGGGGACCCAAGGTTGAGAAACACTGGTCTACCTTCTCAGTGCCATCGGCATCAGTCCCAGTTGCCCCTCCTCCTCTTCCTTATCATTGCTACCGCCTACAGAGAGCCAGCAAGCAGGAAGGCAGTGGCATCAAGTGGCACTGAGAAGGTAGACTCATTGAGGCAGGGCAGCCATTGAGGATGTCTTGCCCAAGAGCCCTAAAAAATTTGGAGCCAGTTGAACTGGTTTCTGCTGGTGTTTAACTGGCAAAAATCTTCAGACTTTGCCTTGAGAGTAATCTCTTTTTTCAAAAAGAGAGAACCGCATCAGGGCTATCCCTCCTTTAGCAAGGCTAGCCTTCCTTCATGCTGGCCTGATCCTAAGTACACAGTACACATGACGCTGCTTAAGGACTGCAGCCGTAGCTCTCTGTTTGCCAAGTGTTCCAAGCAAAAGTGATGCAATACATAGGAGAACACATACTCTCCAATTACCCTGAATTTGCCGGGACCACAAACACTTACACCATCATGGCTTCTTACTTTGTTATGCAGAGTCCTGATTTGTCTTAGCCGTGATTTTGCCCATGGACCCTTTAAGTAGGAAGGGAACAGACCAAGGGTGTGTGTGTGTACACACGCTCTACCTGCTGCCTCTGACCAGGCCCCCTGGTAAGTAAGTAAGACCCATTTGTACTTACTCCCAAGTAACTGTGTGTAGGATTGCACTGTTTGTTTTAACTTAATTCAAGTTAGTTAAATTCTGTAAGATTATTCCAGTTCAAGTGTTTCTTTAAATCTAAATTGTGTGAATAGAACACAAAAAGTGCTTTAAACTGGGGCCTTTCCACAATAACAAACAACAACAAAGCTGTTCAGCCCCTCAAAGTTACTCCTTGTGCTTAAAAACCAGAGCTCAGTAGAGGTGTTGGAGCAAAACGCTGAAGGGGCTCAAAACCCCAATGTGTCTTTTTGTATTTCCCCCAGGGATGTTGAAGAGTCCTTGGTTTCGAGTCACGAGTCGAGTCACGAGTCTTTGGACCAGAGTCTCGAGTCCGAGTCAGAGTCCTTGGTCCAAAATGGTGACTCATGAGTCACGAGTCACTCCCAAAGCTGACTCCACGAGTCCCTATTAAAATCAATGGGGGGGGTCCCAACAAAATAAGGCTATTTTGTTGGGAAAGCCCCAAAATAGCCAGACAGGCAGAGGAGGCAGGGAACCCCAAAACAGGCAGGCAGAGGCCTTTGTCTTGGACAATTCAAACTGTGGAACTGGTTAAGAAGAGACCAGGCAGGCAGAGGAGGCTGGGAACCCCAAACAGGCAGGCAGAGGCAGCCAAACCCAAAATGTCTGAAAGGTTGCATTTTAGGAAAATGATTTTAAAAAATAAACTTGCTGTACTTCCTAAAACCTATCCATGTTGCATTTGAGGAACACGATTTTGGAACACGAGTCCTTGGTCTCGAGTCCCATTAAAAATATTGGGACTCGCGTCTGACTCGAGTCACAGGGGAGACTCAGTCTGACTCACGAGTCGAGTCCTGGAGTCCGAGTCCCCATCCCTGATTTCCCCCCACCCAAAAGCTCCCCCTCCTCCGCATCTCCTTCTTTGCTTCTCCTTCTCCAACGGCCCTGAAAATGTGGGACCAATCCTGACAATTTTAAAACAAAGAGATTGCCCTGCAAGCACTGACCACCACCACCCCATGAAAAACACCAGATATCAACAATTAAGGGTTTAAGTAAGGTTTTTAAAAAACACAAAAGCCACTAATAAAATATTATAAAATAATATATAATATAATAATGTAATAATTATAAGATTTTGTGTGTTTCCTCTAATAACTTTTGTATTTGACCATGCCCTTTGGTTGCCTGGCCATACCCTTGGCCACACCCTCATGTTGCCTGGCCACGCCCTCGATCACACCTCCATGTTGCTTAACCATACCTCTTACAAATTCACATGTGTGTCCCTATTTTCATCTGTGAAATGTTGGAGGGTATGAGAACGTGGAAGGCAAGTAATGCAATGAGGGGATCATGCCGAACTAGAAAGATTCAAGGTGATGCTTGAAAGGGAAGAGGGGAATGGAAACTTGCCTATTTCAGTTCAAATCCTTACCTCCCGTAGGTGTGGGTGGGGGGGTCAAGTGAAATTTCCTGGCGCAAACTGAGCACAAATTTCCAAATGCAATCTAAAACACCTTGAGAGATGCTTTGCTTGCCAAAAATGTCTGCCTCCATCAGCAGTTTCTTCAAGGAAACAATTAACCAAATGGATCAGAACTGACCCCACTGTGACACAGGCATCGGGCAAAAGGATCCTGGGGAGCACGTAGCCAGTAAACAGGGCCACGAGAACAGAAGTTTGCTGTGCAGAAGCAAACCTAGGAGTTATTAAGACAGTAGACGCCTGAGAGTCGCGACAGCTAGGGAGCAGGACAGAAAATGGGCATATTTCTATGGAATGCTTGCTGGTCTCCTTAAAGCAAGTAAGGCCTGCTAGCATGGCTTCCCAGGTTAATTACTGTGCTGGTCAACTTTTGAAAGTCCAAAAGAGGGAGATTTGGGCACCTTCAGCTCAGTGCCAGCTCCAGGTTTTGGAGGGCCCTTGGGCAAGACACTCTCAATGGGCCTCTCTCCCTCAACTGCTGCGGCCCCTCCTCTTCCTCATCATTGCTGCCACCTGCTTGCTTACCCAGCAGACGGCCAATGAGCATGCAGGTAGTCGCATCTACTGCTCCTTCTTCATACCACTGTGGTTGCAGCAATGGTAACAAGGAGAAGCGGTCTCAGGGCTTGTCACTGGGCCCTCTCCTGATCTGTGGGCCCTCAGCAAGTGCCCAGCCATACCAAACCTTGATGAGGCCCCTGTGAATTCTATACACTCAGAGTATCCCATTTCTCAGGAAGTCTTCTAGAAATTCTCTCTCTCTCTCTCTCTCTCTCTCTCTCTCTCTTCCTCTCCCTCACACACACACACACACACCCCTTGTAATGCCAACTGTAATATTTCTAAAAGTAAAAGTGCTAGGATTTCTATAGGGACATTACGAACCTACCCAGGCATTCAGATCAGCCTCTGAAGCACTGCTCATAGGCCTGCCTGTAAGTTCGGTTAGTGAGCATGAGAGTCAGACAGGGCCTTTTCAAAGGTGGCCCATACATTGTTGAGGGTGTGTACAGCCTCAGCTCTGTCAGTGTTCAAACAGGTTTTAAAAATCACTTATTTGGGGCGCAGTCCTATGGGGATGCTCGTAGCCCTCCGAACTTGGACAATAACCGGCACTCTATGCAGGGCGGGAGGAGTGCGGAGGCAGAGGTTGCTTCTGTGCACCTCCTGCTCTGCAAAACACTTAGATGGCAGATTTCGGCTGTCTAACTACCGTGTGTTGGAGGGGGAGGGAAGGAGGCTGAGGCGCTGCCAGGATATGTCGTATCTTGGTGGCGTGCCGGTCTCATTCCGGATTGTTCGGATTCCCAGCTCATTCCGACCTCGGAGCTGGGATGCGCGCTCGGATCCCCCTCCCCCACTTTGCAGCTGGTGAGGAAAGAACCAAGATCCGAGTGCGCATCCCCAGCTCCGAGGTAGGAATTATTATTTTTTATTATTATTATATTTATACCCCGACTTTTTTCCTGCAAGGAACCCAAGGCGGCTTGCATAATCCTCCTCCTCCTCCTCTCCATTTTATCCTCACAACAACCCTGTGAGGTAGGTTAGGCTGAGAGTCAGTGACTGGCCCAAAGTCACCCAGTGAGTTTCATGGCTAAGCGGGGACTAGAACCCGGATCTCCTGAGTCCCAGTCCAACACTCTCACCACTACGTCACACTGGCTCTCCGGAATGATTTTCCGACCTCAGAGCTGGGAATCCGAACAATCCTATGACTTGCTAGATGCTGTTCTGCCTGCGTCATTTTTTCATGAATGATTTTTTTCTTCGCAGTTTTAAAATTAATGAGTCACTGGAAGGCTTGGCATACCTATTTGTTAGGTGTGTGATTTGTTATATTTCAACTTACCCATGTCTAAAATAACTTTCCTGCTGCTGTCTGGTTTAATTGTGATCTGCTGATATTGTATTTTATGCTTTATTTTTATGTGAGCTGCCTTGTGAAGATGGTGCCCTAAAAGGTGGCCTCCAATTACATGTATGCCTATATAAATAAATGCATAGGAAGCTACCTAATACACAGTCCGACTATTGGTCTGTCTAGCCCGGCATGGCCCCACCTGACTGGCAGCAGATCTTCAGGGTCTCGAGAGCAGAGGTCTTGCACATCACCCGCTCCTACCTGAGCCTTTTCAACCTGGAGATGGCCTTCCGCATGTGTGCTGGCATCAGAGGTAGGCATGGTAGGGCACTTGCCAAGGGTCCATCCCCCGTCAGAGGCCCACCCCCCAGCAGGGGCCCACTGCCAAGAGCCCCCCGGACCTGCTCCTCCTCTTCCCCATGGCAACCTGCTTGTTCCCCTGCCTCTCGTTCTGGCCCAGACAATGGTGATGGTGAGAAGGAGGAGCAGTAGATGCCGCTGCCTCCTTGCTCACTGGCTCTCTGCCTGTCAAGCAAGCAAGTGGTAGCAGTGATGAGAAAGAGGGTGAGGAGCAATGGCCGCTGGTGAGAATGGCGCTGAGAAAGTAGACTTCCTGAGGGAGGGGGCCCATTGAGGGTGCCTCGGCCAAGGGCCTGCAAAACCTGGAGCCAGCACTGGCATATGCTCCACTACTGAACTACTTCCTCAAGTGATGGTCAGTATAGCAATACTAATACTGTCAGGTTCTGCATGAACGTGATGGTGCAGCTAGTGACAGCTACCACATGACAAAAAGCTTGCGGGAGTAGGCTCTGAATTTAGCACACAAGCACTGGATTTGGGCTGAGACATGATCAACCTCAGTTGATTTCAATAGGCAGCTGCTGCCCTCTTATGGTAAAGCACGGAATAGCAAGAGTTACCTTGGCCCAGGCGGTGGGTGGGGCCTGTTGGTGGTGAAGCAGGCACACTGTAGCTTTCCTTTCAAAAACATGAGCACAGCACACCGGACACTTACTGGTCCTTTACATCAAGGGAAGGGGGTGTCCAGGCACAAGGTTTATGAGTAAGGCTCATAATTTCTAGCTTTTATTCGATGCCAGATAAGTTTCTTGTGCCACACTGGGAAGGCACTTGTTCAGCTTTTTAACTGTGAAGCTTCTCACTTTCATGGCAGCGGGGTTATTCTGAGAATGCATTTACACCTCTGTCCTAACAAGATCATGATCTAGGCTAGCTAGCAGATGTGACGTGTGCCACAAATCCAAATTACATTCAAATTAGATGCAAGGCATAGTTTTGTACAGGGAACATGAATAAGCGTGAACCAGCTTTGGAAAGTTACTGGTGGGTGATGTGTGTGTGTGCGCGCGTGTGTGCGTGTATTTACTTACAAGGATGCTGCCCTGAGAGGGCTTCACCCTTAAAGGCTGCCTAAAGATAATTTTAAATAAATAAAAATTTAAATAAATATATATTTACCCTAACACGTTAATGGACTTGGAATAGAGCTGCCAACTTTAATTGTGGTGTGACTGATCAACTTTAATTGCCAATTAAAGTTCGTCCTCTTTGTAATGTGTGGAGTACACTACAAGCAAAAATTCTGAGAGGTATGCCATCCATCAGAGATGCACCCGCTTCCTGCTTCCTGTGCCAGTTGCTGAGATCACAACTAGGGTGCTGCTATAGTTTTCCTCACTCTTGTATGGGGGCCTAATCTGGACTGGAACGACAGTGCTCTGGGAGGGGAGATAAAACCCTCCCCCCATTTTTCTCTAAAATTCAGTTGGGGAAGGGTTTTTTAAAAGTCTTAATTGACAAAAGAGTTTGCTTCTTTTTTCTTTTGACCCCCTCCCTTCCTGGGGCTGGAATTTGAGGAGAAATGGAGGGGTTAAAAAAAAAAAAAAAAACCCTCCCAGAGCTCCATGGTCCCAGTCCAAATTGGAGTCATGCATGCTTATGCAAGGGTAAGGAAAACTATTACGCAAAGCTATATTATGTGTGATTAGCAGAAGATTTAGTCTGGCCCTCAGAGGGTGCTATAACTGCACTCACGTCCTGCTTGTGGGCTTCCCAAAGGCATCTGGTTGGCCAGTGTGGGGACTGGATGCTGCAATAGAAAGGCTTTGGTCTGATCCATCAGGGCTTTTCTTATGTTCTTACAATCTTTCAGATAGTTTAATATAGGTGTTAAAATATCAAAGTTCACCCTCTCACCCCATCCTATAAAAATAACCCAGAATACCTGAAGCCAATAATTATTTATTTATTTATTTATATCCTGCCTTCCAGATTGTTCCAAGGCAACTCACAACACGGTACGTTAATAATAAAAAACACTTAGCATAGTGAATAAATATAATAATAATCTTGAATCTGAGGGTGAATGCAACCAACGTGTTGAAGATCAGCATCTTGAAAGTGATACTCCCCGACATCTACGGTAAGTGTATTTACCCCTATATTTGTGTTTAATATTTAAGGCAGGAGTGGGGATCATGTGGGCCTCCAGATGCTGGACTACAACTCCCATCATCCCTCACCATGGGCTATGCTAGCTAGGGCAAATGGACATTGCAGTCCAGCAACATCCGGAGCACTACACTTTCCCCACCCCTGCTTTGGGTCACATACCATCTATCAATTCCATTACAATAATGGGCCTCTCTCAGGGAAGAATTGCACATGAAAACTGTTCGATGCCTGAATCCCACCCACCCCGTATCTTGTCTGAGGTTACAGTTTCCATATTCCTGGCCTAAATAATTTTACATGATGGCTTTTAAACTATTTGATGGTATATCATGAGTGAAAGCCTTTACGCCTTTTATCAAGGGTTCTTCACCAGATGTCAAATGTCTTTAAGGCTGCAATTCTATAAACACATACCTGGGAACAAGCCCCATTGATTTCAGTGGGCCTTCTGAGTAGACATATACGTAGAGAAGCAAGCACACTGTAAGTTGAGTTAAAATAACGAAGAGTCTTGTGGCAGCTTAAATACGGTAACTAACAAATGTGTTATGGCAAACACTTTTGTGGACTTGAGTTAATCGGAAAGTTGCAACACCCTTTGTTGGGTTTTGCTAGAACAGACGAAAATGGCAAACCCTCTGGAAACAGTAAGGTGAGTTATTTTTCAGTTCATAATTTATAAAATATCTGAATTATAGATGTAGGAAACAGAGGAAGTGACCATCCCTGTATGTTCCAATACACCTCTCTTGAGAAACAAATCCCACTGATGGAATTAAATCCCCAAATCATCTTCTTTTTAATGCTTTTCCCACCAAGATAATTTATTTATTGGCAGACCAAGTGTGGTCACTGTATATGAGAACATAAGAAGAGCCATGCTGGATCAGACCAAGCCTCCATGTAGTCCTGCATTCTGTTCACACAGTGGCCAACCAGCTGCCCACGGGATCCCATAAGCAGGACATGAGTGCAGCAGCACCTTCCCGCCCATGTTCCCCAGCAACTGGCGTACATAGGCATACTGCCTCTCAGCCTTCTCCAGCCTGGTGCTCTCAGGATGTTTTGGACCTACTCCCATCAGCCCCAGCCAACATGGCCAGTGGTCAGGAATGTTGGGAGTTGTAGCCCAAAACATCTGGAGGGAACCGAGCTGGGAAAGGCTGGTATAAGTACTGCACTGAGATCTTATCAGAGTGCAAGAAGGGAGAATTGGATGTGGGTTTCCCCCCAAAAGCCCTGAAGCAGAATATATCTCAAGATCAGTCCTACATCTTGTTCCCACTAGAGGGTATTATGTGTAGTAAGCGAGCGCAAATAGATGGCTGCTTCTCTTTACTTCCATCACTGTGTTTGTTGGTACCCGGGTATTAGAATGAGACCCAAGTGGATTAAGTGAAAGGCAGAAAGGAAGGAACTGGGCATAACTGCTTCACCCCACATAGCCTGCTTGTAGTGTCATATCTCATCTGAATCAAAGTATGCCAATTTAAAATTTCCTAGCACGGTAGCTAAGCTAAAAATGGCATGCCTTAATTCATTCAAATGTCTGTAAATGTATAATTGCCCAGAATCACGGCTGAGCTAAAGAAAGCCTCAGCTTGATGGAGAGCAAAAAGTATTTTTGAACAGCCTAGCATAGGACACTAGATCTAGTTCTAGCAAGATACTAGAATCATCTCTCCGTAATCGCTGAGGAATGGTTTTACCTGTGATTCCTGACCTGTCCAAAAGTTCTAAGAGCAGCACTGTGACTGTTGCCATTTCATTGCAAATCTCATGATTTTAGGAATTTATTTATTTATTTTGCTCATTTATTTTGAGCAGAGAAAGGGTCAGAGGAAGACCTGTTTAACCCTTACCATTTTCCTGCTCAAAATCATCTCCTCCCTCGACCTGATTTCTCCCCGCAGACAAAAAGATATTGGCACGTCTCTTTTCCATTGCAGCAGAAAGGAAACTGGCGGGGAAAGGGGGCTTCGAGCAGAAAAACGGCCCAAGGGGCAAGAATTCAACAGCCCTTCCCTCACTTTTCCACCGTTCAGAACTTGCAGCTTAGGGCGACCACTCTTTCGCAGTGGCCAGTCCTCTATTTGAAGGGCTGCCAGAGGACTGTCCTCTGTTTGAAAGTGTCCTCTGCTTGAAGGGCTGTCCAGTCCAATTCCTGTTTAAAGATAAAGAACCGTAAGAGCTGCGGCCCATCAGTTAGCACCTGAGCAGCAGGCAGGCCCACAGGTCACCCGCTCACTGTCTTCCACACTATGGTAAGATGTACTGTATTTCACTTTAAATCATAATAACTGTTTCTCAATTTGCATCTATACATATAAATTAGCGTATGCACATTTTATGCAAACCACCGTTCTCTTTTGTCCCCTCTTGGTGATTCGTAAGTGGACTCGGCCCCAAACCCTGCCATTGTTACTAGGGATGCATGAGCATCCCACTCGTGCATCATCCCAAAAGGGATCGAGCTTTTGTATTCAACCGGAACACTCTTGAATGCTCAAGGGCTTGGCAAGCATTCAGTGCAAACAGTCACCAAAGCTTGGGTATGTTCACAGAGCGCCCACCTCCAGGTTCGAGACACTGCGCTGCGAGGAAGTGGCCATTCCCTCGAGAGGCATCAGAAGCAGAGAAATTGGGGACAGGGAGGATATGAAAGGTGTGGGGAAGGCTGACACAGAGGTTGAAAAGGGGACAAACCCTAGAGATGGCCAGCCAGGTCAGCGTTTGGTCCCGACAGAAATATTATGCTGATCGTGCCCTGACCTGTGGGATGACGTTAGCGTGACCGAGGCCAGAGCATGTGTTAGAATATAGGTTGGTAGCCTTTTCCTTGGCACTGGCACCACATTCAGCAACTCAACAGCTGAGCATCCGAGCATGACTCAGTATGTTTACAATGCACTGTGTTGTTGTGTGGGCCAGAACCCAAAGCATGTCTCGCATTCAGGAGCTTAGTTATCATTCCAGAGCCCTGGGTCTCTGAGGGAGGGTGGAGATGCGGCTGCCCCACAAGGAGGAATCAGTAGAATGGAAGGGGAAGAGGAAGGGCGTGATCCGGCTCCAGGATGTGGAGAAGGCAAGGGAGTGAGGCTCCTCTTCCCTTCTCAGAGGCTGTTCGGAGTCAGGTGGGTTCCAAGTTTGGTATCTGCAGACAGCATGATAGGCCTCACTCAATGCTAAAGTCAGGCCTAGTTGATGCCTTTTCTGTTTGTGCTGGTTGCTGCGGAACTTCGACACAATGACCTGCTTGTGTGGATGCTAGGGCTCCGGGGCCCGGGCGGAACCCACCAACTCCTGAGAAACTTTGTTAGTCTTATTCAAATTCTTTGGGCTTCAGACGTTTTGCCCGAGGAGAAACCTCCAAATTTGCATTGAATTTTACTTTCAGGAAATCTTGGGGTGGGTGGATGTCCCGCACCCCTGGGAAACTTCTTTAGCCTTATCAGAACTCTTTGGGCTCCCATCCAAATACCTAACAGGTTTTACCTAAGGCAGTTCCCCACACCCACGACCCACCTGCCCACATTTTCTTTCGGCAACATTTCTGTGAGAACTCTAATGCGTACCAGAGGTAGAGCTTCGAGGCCTCATGGCAAGCCATGCAACCTGTGCCCCCCCCCATTCCTGGCGGCCAGTCCACCCAATACCACTTTCTCCTCATCTCAACATTACCAGTCCTCCTGCTGTCTGGTACCTGTCCGACCCTGTATCAGAGTGTATGGTACAACTCATTTTCCCCTACCACCAATGGAGGCTGGGGTGGCTCCGATGTCACCAGGGCTGCATGTCTGCTCCGGATTTTACCCCCAACTTTTAAGGAACTATCCATGGTGCCGGACCTATTTTGGGGTGGTGGTGGTGGTGGTAGGGGTTCAGCACCATGGACAGCTCCTTTAAAGCTTGGACTAAAATCCAGGGCGGATATGCAGCCCTGCTGACGATGCGCCAGCCTCCACTGGCTACTACAGTTGCCCTGCCACAGAGTGCTCTGACCTCATGCAGCTGGCAATCTAAAAAACAAAACACATTTTTATCCTGCCTTGCCAAAATTGCTCACAAGAGCTTACAATCCTATTACAACAGTGTTCTCCAACCTTGGGTCCCCAGATGTTTTTGGCCTACAACTCCCAGCATGCCCCAGCCAGCTACGCTGGCTGGGGCATGCTGGGAGTTGTAGGCCAAAAACATCTGGGGACCCAAGGTTGGAGAACACTGTATTAAAGCATACAAACATACTCACATAATAAAATCATCAGCAACCCGCTAAAACCTAAACACTAAACTAGGTGCACAGCTAGCGTGGCCACGTACTCATCATCATCCAAATAAAAGGACAGAAGGCACCACCAAAAAAGAGGGCACAGACTTGCATAATTTCACATCTATTGACTTATATGTATAGATGCACACTTAGAATTATGATCATTTAAATAGGGATGCAATAGTACATCTCTGTAGCAGTCGGTCACCTGTGTGGCTGCCCAGTCTGCTGTCAAAGTGCTATCTGTTGATTGGCAGCTTCAAGGCCCCTGATCGCCCTACTTATGGTTCTTTACCTTTAAACTACACTCAGTTCTTTATCTTTAAGCCAGTACTTCAAATAGAGGACTGTTCTCTGTAAATTAGGACACACAGCCACCTTAGGCACTGTCAGAGTGTAAAAATCTATCCTCCCTCTCAGCCCAAAGGTTTGTGAAATGTATGCAACGTCTAAAAACCAGGATGGGGGGGACACTGACGGAGTTCTTGCGGGAGAACACTCCACAGAAACAGGGTGACAACTGAAAATGCCCTGCTCGTTACCATTAGCAGTTTACTCCCAAAGTGAGGGATACTGGAACAGGGCTCTCATTTCATTTTCATCTCATTTCATTCATTACATTTCTATACCGCCCAATGGCCAAAGCTCTCCGGACGGTTTACAAAGATTAAAAACCTTTAAAAATACAATATTGTGCATAATATAAAAAACAGTTTAGTTACAAACATATAAACAGACAGCAGGCACACATACACATGTACACACACACACACACACACACCAAACAATATCCCATGACCTGATAAAAAACCTATCAAATGCTGTCAAATGCCTGAGAGTAGATGGAACTTGACTTTAGCAGTGTGTGTGCGGGTTAGGAGATTTATAATCCTTGTCTGTGTGCCTGCACTCGCCTGTACAATCCACACACAGAGCTTCCAGATATCTCTCTCCCTCCTCCCGCAGCAGCGTGCAGCGTGCAGCGTGTTTGCCAGTGAACCAGCCTGGCTGCTCCGTTGCAGATTAATCCATGGAATCAGGAAACACTCTGTAAACGCCACAGGTCTATTTCTACCCGTTTATTCACTTAGCAAGTAAAGTTCTACATGTGCAGAGTATAAATGCATAGCAAGCATTACATTCAGTGGAGTTGAGTTGAGCTCACTCCACTGCAGCAAAGACGTTACATTGTAGCAGTAACAAGTCCAGCATGCATCACCAAGAAGGTGAAGAAGAAGAAGAAAGAAACAGTTCAGCTTCTCTCTAAAATGGCTTCAGACAGACAACAAGTTAACACGTTATCAGAACATACAAACCATGTGACTAGCTCATATTGTTCTCACACTCAAGTAACCCCTGCGAAAACACGAGATTCTAGAGAGACATAATAAACCTGTTTACCCGCCATTCTGTTCCTTCCATGTGTAAACAATGTGCCACAGCTGGTAATGTGATACATATCACAACATCCCCCTTACTAGCTGAGTACATTTTGTTTACATTTGTTCAATGAGACCTAGCGCCTTCATTAGCTCCCTGTGTCTTACTACAGGCAATGGTTTTGTGAAAAGATCTGCCACCATTTCCCCTGTTGCACAGTATTTGAGTGTTACCCACCCTTTCTGCACACAGTCCTTTACATGAGAGTAACGAACATCAATGTGCTTGGTTCTTGGCTTACGTTTTTCATTTTGTGCCATGCTTATGCAAGCTTGGTTATCTTCAAAAATTGTAACAGCCTTGCCTAGTGGTAATTGCAGATCAGTAAACAATTGCTTGAACCATTCAATCTCATTGCATGCTTGAGATAAACTGATGAATTCAGATTCTGCGCTAGATACAGCCATACAAGTTTGTTTTCGTGTATACCATTCGATTAAACTTTTATCATACATGATCACAGTCCCACTTGAGGACTTTCTTTTTTTTTTTTTTTTTTAATATTTTATTTATTTTTCAAAACAAATTATAACACAGAAAATATATTTAGCAAAATACAAAATTATCACACAAATATAACATAATCAACATACAATAAAACATAAAGTGCTCCCCCCCACCCTCCAAGGGACCAATTAATATACTTCTATCCTCTTGATCAAATAAAGTCTAAATTCCAAAAATATAACATATCCTGACAAGGCATGTTACCCTTCCCCTTTATTAATACATAGTCTAGTAATTGATTCCATATCTCCATAAAATTATTCTTCTTTAGCAATCCTTTTTTGCATTTGATACTACTAGTTAGTTTATCATTTAGGGCTATGTCCCAAACTTCCTTATACCAGTCTGTTATTAGGAAAACATGTTGTACTTTCCAATTTCTCGCTATCATTAGCCTGGCCGCAGTTAACAAGTTTACCATTAACTCCTTCGTATTTTGATCACAAATAAGCTTCTCAGTTATTGATAACAATGCTAATTTTGGACAGACCTCTAAATTAGTACCAATAATTTTCGATATTTCTGTAAAAACCTCTCGCCAAAACACCAATACATTTTTACAACTCCACCACATATGAGCATATGTCCCTTTTTCCTGACATCCTCTCCAACATAATGCAGAACAATTATTATCTATTCTATTTAATCTTACTGGAGTTAAATACCATCTCCAAATTAGTTTATAAAAATTTTCCTTTATCCTAATTGACATCATTTTCACAATCCATCTATCCCATATATTGTTCCACCCCACCTTCGAGGTCACCTCTTCAAATTCATTATCCCATACTGTCTTAAGCTGATCCTCTTGTTCTTCTGCTTTTTGGATCAATCTATATAAATCCCTTGTTATACCTCTTGTTGTACTTGAGGACTTTCTATCTGTAGCAGACCCCCAATCAGCATCAGTGTACACACAAAAATCTCCCTCTGTGTGTGATGACAATTTCAGTTTGCAATTCATGGAACCTTTTAAATACCTTAACACACATTTCACAGCTAGCCAATCATACATAGAAGGATTTTGAGTTTTCCTGCTAAGTATGTTTACAGCATTGCTGATGTCTGGCCTACTCACATTTGCCAAATATAGCAGGCTTCCAATAACACTCTGATATTTTCCAATATCCTCAAATTCAGTGTTATCTGTGTGTTTCTGATATTCAAGAGTCATTGGAGTGGTAACTGGGTTACAATTCTCCAATCCATGAATTTCCAGCAATTTCTGAATTTTTCCACTTTGTTCAACCAAGAAAGAACCTTCCTCATCCTGGGATAATTGCATTCCAAGATAATGTTTCACCAAACCTAGATCCTTCAGTTCAAAGTGTTCTTGCAATTCTTTTGCAATTTTGTCTTTTTGACTTACTGATTCTGTTATCAGCAATATATCATCAACAAAGACTAACAAATACACCCAATGTCCCAGTTCTGTGTGACATGTGTACAGACAGTGATCAGCCTTGCTTTGTTTGAATCCCAAACTAATCAAAATTCTGTCTAGTTTCTGGTTCCAGCACCTAGCTGCTTGCTTCAGCCCATATATGGATTTGTGCAAACGACATACAAGACTGGGATTTTCTACAAAACCTTTTGGTTGCATCATGTAGATTTCCTCTTGTAATTCACCATATAGGAAAGCAGTTTTTACATCAAAATGAAATGCCATCATTTTTCTTTGTGCTGCCAATTTCAACAACAATCTGACAGTTGCATACCTTGTTGTTGGTGCAAACACGGAATCAAAATCTACCCCATGTTTTTGTGCAAATCCCCTTGCCACGAGTCTTGCCCTGTACCTTTCCACCTGCCCCTGGTGATTCGTTTTCACCTTGTACACCCATTTACAGGTGATGGCCTTTCGCCCTACAGGTAAAGATACCAGACTCCATGTTTTGTTAACATGCATTGCATTGATTTCATCCTGCATGGCTTCAAACCAATCATTTCTCACTGCTGGTTCCATGCTTTGGATTTCCTCAAAATTTTGAGGTTCTAAAGCTATTTTGAGAGCTTTATGCACAACAGTTTTCCCACTTTGGAATTCATCCTGATATCTAACAGGTGTTTGACGTTCTCGGGTTGAACACCTTAGAGATTGTTCACCTCCCTCCTGTTCCCCAGATATCTGCTCAGTGGCCTGTTCTGTTTCAGAAACTTCCTGCTGTGTGTTTGCCATTGAATGCATTGGCAGCAATTCCACTAGCTGTTTCTGTTCATGTGTTTGTTCATGAAAGATCACATCTCTGCTCAGAATTACCTTGTTGTGTTGTGGTGACCACAATCTGTAACCTTTTGTTTGTCCATCATACCCCAGCAGAAAACATTCAAAGCTTTTAGCTTGTATTTGAACAAAACATTTACATCCAAAAATTCGCACGTGTGCTATCTTTGGCCTCCTCCCATGAAACATTTCATATGGAGTTTTCTCAGTTATGGAGTTAGGTAACCTGTTCAGCAGATAGTTTGCATTTGACAGTGCATCCCCCCAGAAATGGTTTTTTAATTGTGAGTCAGCTAATTTGAGCCCTCATCATTTCCTGTAGCGTTCTGTTCCTTCTCTCAGCTATGCCATTTTGAAAAGGTGAGTTTGGGGCCGTGATTTTGTGCTCAATGCCCTCACTTTCCAAGAATTTCTTGAATTTTGTACTCATGTACTCTCCCCCACCATCTGTGAGCAATTCACCTATGGGGTATTGTTTGAATCTGTTCCCAGCCCATTTCACAAATGATTCAAATCTCTCTCGAACCTGAGACTTATTTTGCAAAAGATAAACAAATCCAAATCTTGAATAATCATCCACAAGAGTCATGTAGTACCTATTTCCCCGATAGCTGTCTTCAAATGGCCCAGCAACATCAGAGTATACTAGCTATTCTTGTGCTCACTCTATCACTGTGTTTCTGAATGTTAGTTCTGTGTGACTTTGCCTTACTGCATACTTCACATTCCACATAATTAGAACAAGGTTTCATTTTCATGCCCTCACACAGACCCTGCATCTTTTCGATGCTCCTGTAATTGGCATGTGCAAAACGCTTATGGAAAATATGCACACAATTATCATGGGGTTTACAATTTGCATACTTTACACTCTCATCATGTGTTACAAATGGATTTATAACATACAGAGAATTCTGCAAATCACCTTTTGCACAGACTGTCCCTTCACGTGAAATCACACATGTGCTGTCTGAAAAACACATTTCATAACCATTTTGAGCTAATTGGGAAATACTTATCAGATTTGTATCCAGTTCCGGAACAAACAACGCCCTTTGTTGACCCAAAGTAGTAAATTCAATTGTTCCTGCTGCTGAAACATGTATACGTTTCCCGTCAGCTAATTCCACATGCTGATTTGTACATCCATCTTCTTCCAGAGATTGGAACAAGTTCCTGGAGTTGGTCATGTGATGTGACGCTCCAGAGTCTAGAATCCAAATGTTGTTTGCAACCCCCACCCTTGCAATCAAACTTTTGCCCGTTTTAACTGCCTCCTCAGGTGTGCTGGTTGTCTCCTGTTTGGTTTTTTTCTTTCTCTGTTTGACCTTTGTACAGTCCTTTTTCAGATGCGATGTAGATCCGCAACTGAAGCATTTTTTTACTTTTAAAGCGGCGGCCTGGGTTACTCCCAGCTTGTTATTGTTTGCTTGGCTGTTTGCCCCATCAGCCTGATTTTCTGCAAACTTTCGACCAGAGTTGTTCCTCTTTCCCTGCCGTTTCTCCCACTCAGAAAGAAGTTTGCCTGACACATATTCCATGGTCAGATTCTGATCTGGCTGGCCCTCCATCAAAGTGACAATTGTGTCATAAGATGAGTCCAGACTTGATAACAGAATAGAGATCTGATTCAATGGATCAATAGTCATCCCTTGAGCTCTCAGTCTGTTAAACAAGCCTCTCATGGTGCTCAAATGCTCTGGCATAGAGCCACCTGGTTGCAAGCTTAATTTATACAGCTTCCGTGCAAGCAAAATTCTGCTCCCAGCTGTTTGCATCTGGTACATGTGCTGTAACACTTCCCAGATCTCCCTTGCAGTGTTTTGTTCTTGGATAAAAGGCACCTGTGAGCTTTCAACAGATAAACACAAAATTGCCTTGGCTTTATCGTCACGCTCCTTCCATTCGTTGTATGCCTGATCTCCCACTGCAACTGGATCTTGTGTTACTACAGTCCAGAGTCCCGCATGGGTTAAATAATGCTGCATTTGAAAATTCCACAGTACATAGTTTGACCCATTTAGCCATTCCACAATCTGTGGATTCAGAGATTGTGCAGCCGCAGCCATCTCTGTGACCGGGGGATTTTTCTCCTCCCCTCCAGAAATGTCGGCTTCACTTTCTGCCTCTGAGCTTTCAGCCTTGAAAATAGCCTTCAAACTGTCTATGTCTGCCAAAAAACTCTCTCCCCCTTCGTCCCCCTTACCGGCCGAAGTTCCAGGAGAGATTTCTTCCTCTTTGATGATGTCTTCTGCCTCTTGCCATTAATCACTGCAATCTCCGGTGTCGAATCTGTTGCGACCTGCTCTGGTTCCGACCCGGTTCTGGAGCTGCTGGTTCTGGATCTGGTTCCGTCTGGTTCTGGATCTGGGCCCATAACCTTGATGGAACTTGACTTTAGCAAAGTGTGTGTGTGGGTTAGGAGATTTATAATCCTTGTCTGTGTGCCTGCACTCGCCTGTACAATCCACACACAGAGCTTCCAGATATCTCTCTCCCTCCTCCCGCAGGAGCCCCATGAAGCAGGCACTGTAAGTCACTTGCTTTACTTAGTGTTACTGGCTATACAGTTTTGCATCACTATATTTCACCTGACCATTTGAGACGGTCTGCTGCATTTCACATTCTTTTGCACCTTCTGGGGCAGTTTGGCTCTTGCTAAACACACGTATATGAGGAATAACAGTGATGACATCAATTGTCAACAAGGGCTTGCTGGCACTGGGGTAGGCAATGGGCAATGAGACAGGTGGCTGTTCCGTGGCACAGCTCTGAAGGAGAAAGATTCTGAGTGATACACAGTGACAGGTCAGATAGAATCTAAAGGAATGACAGCTGTCTGGGCATTGAAATGATCTAAGGAAAACAACAGAGCTTGCAAATGGCCTGGAAGGGTCAGGCAATTCAAAGACACCACTTCAAATCGAGGCTTTTAGCATTTAACTTTATTGTACACACGCATGAAATTGTACTTAGCCCACAAACAGGTGTTTATGCTTCAGATACAGGTCACAGGTTGCTCCCTGTTCGCCACAGCTCCCTGCCCAACAGTATTTATTTATTTATTACATTTCCTCCTACAAGGAACCCAAGGCAGCTTACATGATCCTCCTCCTCTCCATCTTATCCTCACAACAACCCTGTGAGGTAGGTTAGGCTGAGAGTCAGTGACTGGCCCAAAGTCACCCAGTGAGCTTCATGGCCGGGTGGAGACTAGAACTCAGATCTCCCAAGTCCCGGCCCAACACTCAAACCAATATGCCACACTGGCTCTCAATGGGATACTCTTGAGTGTGTGGCATGCACAGGACTGGTGTCAAGGGTTGGCATGGTCAGGCAATTGCCGAGGACCCACACCCCAGCATGGGACCTACAGATAAGAGTCCCCTGGACCGGCTCTTCCTCTTCAGCATTGCAGCCTGCTTGTTCACTGCCTCTCGCTCTGGCCCAGACAATGGAGGTGGTGAGAATAGATTTCACACAGGCCTGTGAAGGAGGAGCAGGAGATGCCACTGCCTATTTGTTCATTGCACTGGCTCTCTGCCTGGCAGCAAGCAAAGGGTGGCAGTCAGTGCTGGCTAGAGGCTAGACTCACTGAGGGAGGGCCCCCCACTGATGGCTTCTTGTCCAAGGGCCCTCCGAAACCTGGAGGTGGCACTGAGTATGTCTTTGCAGTCTAATTCTAACCTCTTCTGCACATGGTGTGGTGCACTGACAAGACTGCTGAGCTTGAAGTACAAACTCGGCTTAGCTGCACAACCCTTTATAGGGACTTGCTCAACTTACTGCCTTTCGCTGCTTTTGTGAGGATGGCGGAGATTCTGGGACAGAAGCATGGAGACTGTCAACACATAATACTACATGAATAGACAGTGTGGCGTAGTGGTGAGAGTGTTGGATGGGACTCGGGAGATCTGGGTTCTAGTCTCCACCCGGCTATGAAGCTCACTGGGTGACTTTGGGCCAGTCACTGACTCTCAGCCTAAGCAACCCCACAGGGTTGTTGTGAGGATAACATGGAGAGGAGGATTATGTAAGCTGCCTTGGGTTCCTTGCAGGAAAAATGGTGGGATATAAATATAATAAATAAATAAATATTGGGTGGGGGAGGCACGTGAAAACTTCATTGTTTTTATTGACTTTTATTGTTTCTCTGCAAAGAAAGCTTGGGAAAGTGGATGAAATGGGAGAGTTAGGGAAACTTACCTCTTATGAGATGACCAGCCTCCCTCCTTGTTCAGTAGGTGTCCTGTGTGTGCAGTGATGTGCTCCTGGGTGCCAATTAGGGGGAAGGGACAGGGCTGGAGGAGGGGACCCCTACAGATGCAAAGGATTCCCAAGGTATGAAAGAAAATCCTTTTTGAAAAGAAACAGTAATAAAATAACCCCCTGTGCGATATGCATGCACTGCCCTCATGCTGCCAGGGAACAGCAGCAGCAAGAAACAGCATGGCTGTGAGTAGGATGTGAGAATCAGCAAAACCTGAGCTCACCAAAGTTCTCCAAATTCCATCTCGAAGCGCGCTCCGACTCGAGTCTGTATCAGATTGCGAGCTTTGTTCTTTCCTTTTTGCATGAAAGTCTGTGCATATTTTCCAAATGTACACATCAATTGTGCACGTTTGAAATGTATGCACTCTTTCCCCATTGATGAAAGCATATTTGCGTGCTATTTTCAAAAGTGTGCATTTGTTTCGTGCACATTTTTTAAATGTACGCATGCTGTCAAACATATTTGTGATGGTCTGTGAATCACAAGGCAAGCTCAGATTGCGTCTGAGTCCATGTTTGGTCCAGAAGGTGCAAACCGGGTAAATCCTGATCAAAAATGAACTGACACAAATTTCTCATACATCCCTAGGTGTGAGCTCCTATTCTAGACTTGGAGCGAAGACAGCGTGCGTGTTTGAAACACATCCAACTGAGGCTCATGGTTCTTGACCCAGAAAATAATAAATGCTCCCATGTGCGGATTTCTTTAGTTGGACCCAGTGAGGGTGTACAGTAGAGAAGGGGAGAGGGAGGGTTAGGGGGAAACATCATCCTTTTTGCCTCGTCCCTCTTTTCCTTCCTCCATGACATTTTCCCACAAGTTCCCAATTTATAAGGTGGAATAATAAAAGCAGACACTATTTTAAAATAGGTATAGTACCTTTGTTTCCTTGACACGTTCATGGGTTGCTGGTGTGTATTGAATTTGCACCTAATATTAGAGACCTTGCCTGCTGCTGACTTGGCTGGCAAGTACACTTTGGCAATGGGATCTCATAACTCAGCTAGCACGAACTACATTTTGAATGTGTTTGTATCTGATGAATGAGATATAGAACAACAAACATCTTGGCTAGCCTTTCCCATCATGGTGCCCTCCAGATATTTGGGACTGCAACTCCCACCTTTCCCAGCCAACATTATGCACCACGGCCCCACAATGGCTCCTCGAGACAGTCTTGCCATGACAGTCATGTGAATCATCCTTTGGTAACCAGCCATGGTGTATACATCTCACACTTAATAGCTCACAAAAACCCACACAGGCCACAGGCCGACACAGAGGGAAGCATGCTTCAGTCCATTGAAGCCAATGGGCTTAAGCACACTTAACGCTGCATTGGATTGCAGCCACAATCTCAAACACCATCTAACATTCCATCTTTAGGCATACATTGCCAGAGTGGTGAAAAATAATCATTTTAACCTGCCTTTAACCTCTCCGCTTGTGACTACATAAGGACTGTTAGCACCTGTTGCAGGAGCTGCAGTAAAATGAGGTTCAACATGCACCCTCCTTTGCCCTGAATTTTGCCACTGTTCAGTTTTGTAAAGTATTGTTATAATAAGGTTTGGGGTTGGTCTGAATGGGGTCCCATACAGCCCATTGCCATTGATTGCACAGAGATTCAGCATCCCTTCCAACTCTGTGGCTGGGTTCAGACAACATGATAACGCACACTCAAGGGCTGAGTATGGGTTGAGTGTGGGTTGTTGTTGAACTGTGGGTTGTTGTTGAAACGTGGGTTATCGTGTTGTCTGAACTCAGCTGCGCTAACAAGCCATGACTTGTTAACCATGAACAACCCATGAAGAGAACCCATAGTCTGTTGTTGGATTGTGAACTGTGGGTTGTTCAGCATGGTTTGTTATCTTGGCTGGCTTCAGACAACACAGTAACCCATGTTTCAACAACAACCTATGGTTCAACGACAACCCACACTCAACCCATACTCAACCCTTGAGTATGGGTTATCGTGCTGTCTGAACCCAGTCTGTAAGTAAAGCTATCAGTTCAGGTTCCCTAAGGCAAGATCTCTTAAGACAAATGGCAGCTGGAAGCTGGTAATGTTCTGGTGATGTGTTTTCACTGGGAGCCAGGAGGGCCCAGGAATTAATAGTGCAGAACTTTTTCCAACCCAAGGGATGAATTCCATTTTGGAGACGCTTTGGGGGCCACATTCCAACTGTGGGTGGGGCCAAAGGCAAAAGGGGCAGGGCCAAAATACCAGCATATTATAGTTTAAAGCTCTTCCTGCCAATAACAAAGACTCAGAGGCATTTCAAACTTTTAGAATGGGGCCGGGGGACAGCATAAAAGCCAGGAAACTGCCAAACAATTGGTAGTTGCAGGAAAGGGGGAGGGAACTAGTCCAAAGGGATGGAACTAGCCTGTCCTATCATTGGTGGTTGCAGGAAAGGGGGAGGGAACTAGTCCAAGGGGAGGGAACTAGCCTGTCCTATCATTTTTAACCTGTTCATGCTGGAACTGGATTGGAAAAGGAGGCAGATGACTTTGCTCTTTGCAGGAAATCCTACGGCACGAGGGGTTCCCTGTACATCTAATGAGGAGCAGGAATCTGTCGGAGTGCTGATGCTGTGAACCCTCATCTTATGCCCAGCCTGTATATGTGTGTAAGTAAACCTTCTGTCCCCAAAACTCCATAAGTCTCCAGTGACCTCCTGCTAAGGAAACCATACCTTGGGTAAGCGCCTGAACTCCTGAAATATCTCACCACTCAGAAGTGGGGTGCACACACGTAACAGTATAACCTGTAAAAGAGTGGCTAGCAATGGCTGTTCTGATTGCCTGAAAAGTGACAAAAATACATGTATGTGTATTCTAGAAGATGGCTACAAGATGTTACCCCATATCCTGGAGTGTAAGTCCCCACAGAGGTTAAATATTGTCATCTGGGACCAATGGTCCCCAGGAAGAGGTCATCGTCACCACAGCCCCATTTCGGCAGAGCATCTGTTCCCTTCACTTCAGGCTCCATTGAGTCTCCCCTGAGCAAGCACGGTTGGAAATATTGTGTGTCACCACAGGGGAAGGGCCTGTTCCACATTCCACAAGAGGGGGTGTGCGGGCGGGTGGACGCAGCCTAGCATCTTGGGGCAGGGTAAGAGCAGCTGTTCCAAAATATGTTACAGCTTGTCATTGTCAAAGCAGCAATAATACATGCTAAGTGGGTGGAAAGAAGCGGGGACCTGCTCTTGAGGAGAAGGCTAGTAGACGAAGGCCTGGGAAGGAAGAGACGGAGTAGTTCTTTGATACACTTGGAGAAGCAGGAGGGGCCCACAACGCTGTCCATTTGAGAGGCAGAACACAATAGGTCTATCAGTAAGGCAGTAAAGAAAGGTAAACAGCTTTCCCCGTCCTGGTGCCCTCCAGTCCCTGTTTTGGACTACAATCCCCATTATCCCTGACCACCGGTCATGCTGGCTGGAGCTGATGGGAGTTATAGTCCAAAACATCTAGAAAGTACCAGACTGGGAACAGACCGGTGAAGACAGATGAAATATTTTTAGAGCAACAGATTTGGAAGGGCCCTCACTGCATGCCATCTTTTGTTTAGGCAGGAATTGGTGGGGCTCACTGTGAGATGTACTTTTTATATTTCATCTGTCTTCACCTGAAGGTGAGACTGGAGTCCTCGTAGAGCAGTGTTCTCCAACCTTGGGTCCCCAGATGTTTTTGGCCTACAACTCCCAGCATGCCCCAGCCAGCTATGCTGGCTGGGGCATGCTGGGAGTTGTAGGCCAAAAAACATCTGGGGACCCAAGGTTGGAGAACACTGTCGTAGAGGCAGATCACAGTTTTAGGCTATGGATAAGGGTTCGGGATCCCTGCTGTCCTCATTTGCATCTGGTCTCATTATGAGGACCTGTGTGCCCATACACTTTGTCACAAGTGTATCTGAGCAACAGAGGTTATTTAAGAAACGAATCTGACCAGGGATGAGATTTGTACAGACATTCCCCAGGTTACGAATGAGACCCATTCGCAAGTCTGTTTTTAAGTCGAATTTGTACGTAAGTCGGAACAGTATAGCATAGTATACAAAAATGGCATTTATGCAAATTGTGGCTGTTTTTACGTATACTGCGCTATACTCTACGTAAATGACGTAGAGCCAGGGAACCGTTTGTAAGTACGAGTTGTCCGTAAGTCGGACGTTCGTAACCCGGGGACTGCCTGTAAATTATTGTACATTATTCAAAGGTACACAGAGGAAAAGGCCAAAAGGTTTGTGAGCCCCTAGCGTTGGGCTCTGGCCATATCTTTATTTGTATGCCATTGTGCATACTTTTAAATAGAAAATAGTCTAGAAATGTAATATCACACATTAAAAGCCACTGCCTCTTCCTCTGGATCCATCATACCTTCTAAGACAGGAGTAGCCAAACTGGTGTCTTCCAGATACTTTGGATGACAATGCCTATCTGCCTCAGCCAGCATGACCAATGGTCAGGGATTATGGGGCTCCCAGTCCAAAACATCTGGAGGGCACTAAGTTGCCTACCCCTGCTCTAAGATCACTTGAGACCAGAGTTGTTCATGCCCTAGTTACCACCAGGTTGGACTATTGTAATTCTCTCTACAGAGGGCTACCCTTGAAGACAATGTAGAAACTTCAGCTGGTCCAAAATCTGCTGCCAGATTGGGAGGAGGAGGTAAGAGGAAGGGATCAAATTATGTCAGTTTTATGTCAATTTCACTGGCTGCTGATTTGTTTCTGGGCTCAATCAGAGTTGGTATTCCCCTTTAAAGTCCTAAAAGGTCTGGGGCCAGGGTATCCAGGATTCACTTCCTCCCATATGAGCCTGTTTGACTACACTCAGTTTTGGAGGTCCCCCCTGTTACCCCAGACCAGACAGACGTTCAGTTGGCAGAGGTGAGGGAAAGGGCTTTTTCCATCATGGGACCCTGATGATGGAAACCTCTCCCCAGAGTGGTTTGTCTTTTTGGCATTGAAGCCTGTATTGTTTTGGCAGGCATTTTCAAGTAACTTCTCCTCTCTTTTTCCCTCCTCCTCCTCCTCCTCCTCCTCCTCCAGCTGTTTTTATTATTCCTTTATTATTTGACTGTATCTTAGGTTGCTTTGTTATATTTTATGACATTATAAGCTGCCTTGAGTGGCCATTGCCTAGAAAGGCAGGAGACAAATATTAATATATAACTTAACCAGTCAATCAATCAATTAATTAGCAAGCAGTATCACCCATGCATTATCAGAAATGCTAGCTGGATTCACTTCCTGCTGTGAAACTATTCCCTTTCTCACTCCTTTAAGAAGGTTCTTTTTTCTTTTCTTTTTTAACCAAACTGCATTTTCAAAGCACACCATGGGTATTTTTAGATGGTAGACTGATTTTCTGGGTTTCCTGAGAATCAATGGTGATGTACATGCGAGCAAATATTTGTGGAAGATCCTGTATGCTGCCTTTTGTATTGCCTGCTATAATAAGGATCCTAACTAAAGGCAGATTCCTCGCAGGACGGCTTAGAATTTTTTCTGGGATGACAGATTTTGACAAGCAAATTATTTATTTGCTGGCTGATGTTGATGCGACTTACACTGCAGTGTAAGTGCTGTGCCAAGAAGATTAGAGAGAAGGATGTTAACTCTTTTGCTGCCTGCTCTCAAGGTGATCACTTCAGTATAGAGCTATCCTGCTAAGAATAGCAGCCTCCCCCAACCTGGTGTGCTTCCAGATGTGTTGGACTGCAAATTCCATCATCCCCAGCCATTAGCCATGGTTCCTGGAAATGATGGGAGGTGCACCAGCCACCAGGTTGGGGAAGGTTGTGCGAAGGTTTTTGAGTGGAGTGCAACATTTTTGTTCTGTTATTGTTCTGGGATTCCACTCGGGTGAAATCCCAACCAGAAACCCAGATTTCCAAATGTCAGGACAGATCAGATTCTGCTGGTGCAGTATTTTTGTTTGCAAAAAACTGCATAAAATAATAGAGCAATTGCACCACTGCATCATTTCATATTTGTCTTCTTTGAATTCAATAAGGTTATAGAAATAGGCTGCAGCCTTGGAAATACCTGGTTGGTGGCAAACAACCACCCACAACTGAAGACCCCTGAGGCAAGAGGGAGATTGTTCTACCCCCCTCCCCCCCACAGGCATTTGGGTGGGTTGTAGCCTCTTCAAATCCCCCTATTGATTTCTGTGGAGTTGTCCACTGCACTGTTGCAAGTCTTCCCCAAGGATGCACAGAACTGACATTTCACAATTTGTTTTTGTGGAGGAAGGGGGGGCTGACTGACCCGCCACACCCCCACCCTTTCCTACCCAAAGGACCCAAGACCCCCAGAGATCTCAAGGTACCAGACTGCCAAGCAATCCTACTTGAATCTCTGTTCAGGGACTTGCCCTTTGTCTGTAACCTGGATTTAGTTGCTGAAACCACAGAGCAATCACAAACACCATGTGGGGTAAAAACCTAAGCAGGTTTATTCAGGTAGCATTTTACAACAAGAATAGGGAAATGAGAGAAGCACACAAAATAGAGAGAGACACTTTGGTACAAAGTAATAGAGCTGCAAAATAACAAAACCTGATTCCTTATATCTCCCAGGCACACAACTAGTTACCTGGGGGTCAGTTCTCTTCCAGGGTTGGGTCCAGCACAGCCTTGCCGCCCGGGAAGACTACACACCTACCCGAAGGCCCGAGATGGGTAGCCCTCCACAAGGCTTGCCTTTACCAAAGCCCTCATTCAGCTAATTTCACCAGGAGCTACCTGGGGTCAGATCCTGAGGCCACCCGAAGGCCTGGGCCTCTGCTTGGCTTGCCGCCATTGCTCCAACAGCAACCATGCGATGACCCAAAGACAAAGACACAAAGGCTACACTTTTGGGAATATACCTTCCCCCCCCCTTCCTGTAGCTCCGCTGCCTCCAGCCAATCAGGATGAACTTCACCTGGCCAGGCAGGGAGGGGAACTCATGACTCATGACATTTGCATCTGAAAGTCGGGTCACTGACTAGACCGGCTTTTCCGGACTTTCAGGCGCCATGCCCGATCCGATACTTTATGTACATTTCGCCTCCTCCCAGCCCCCCAACTGGCCTTACTTGATTTACACATGAGGAGGCGTGTGTGTGTGTGTGTGTGTGTGTGTGTGTGTGTGTGTGTGTGTTCAGGCATGTGAGTGTGTGTGTAGGAACCCTCAGAGGCTCTTTTTCTCCACAGTTTTTTTTTTTTTTTAAGGGTTGGGGAGATAATAATACAGACAGCTATTTTAAAAATTTAGCAGTTCAGTTTTCCTAACGGGGTGGGGACTCCAAAAATATTTGCCCAGAATCCAACCCCAAAACAGATTCTGCCTCTCCAAGTTCCAATCCAGAAATCATATTGGAAATATGCAGCCACAAAAATCCAGGTCTGAATCTGGTTGAGAGGCGAATTTCACAAGCGTTCCTGCTTTACATTCTCATCTGTATTAAATATCTTGTATTGTTTGCTGAATTCCCACTTGGAATTTATTTTCTTGTTCCTATCCCACCCTACGACTGTATAACTGTCAATATGACCAAGAAATTCCAGTGTTTTAATGACACAATCATTCTATCAACTCATAGGCTTATCATGGAACCACAGACAATCCAGATCTAGGGGAGGCTTAAACCTTCCCCTCCCAGCCACTTGTTTTCCTAAATTTGCCCCCCACATGGTGGCTAAAGCAAGAAGAAGAAAAAAACTCCATTAGTGCCAGTGGAGGGTTGTTGTTTTTTCTTTAGCTCCCACGTGTGTGGGGTGGGTGGTGGGGATTCAGGAAAACAAGCAGCTGGGAGGGAAAGGTTTAAACCTCCCTTACCTGCATGTGGTGGTCCCAATTCAAATAAGAGACCCACATGCTTCCTTATAAGTAAAAAAGAAAGAGAAGCTAAGCTGTGTGCTACGTATTTAACATATCATATGGTTTAGTCCCCAGAGAAAATAGCCCTGTCACTATCTACTTTAGGAGTGGGCAGAAAGTAGATCAGGATTTACTGGTAGTAGATCTCTGGGTGGATGGCAGTAGATCTGCAATGTTTTCTGGCTTCTAATGACTTAACAGTCACAGCAACTGCTAAAAAGCGTTTCCCCCACCCTCTAAATTAGGCTGCTGAAATGAAGAACTGGGGGGGGGGGGAGTGGATTTTTGTGTGGAAGGACTGTGAGTTCAGTTCTGATACTGAAAACAAATTCTTGGTCTAACTTGAGCCATGCGCTCAGAAGCACCCAGTTCCTTGATCCTCCTAGGTACGTGTCTTTCCCCAAGGCACCATTTTGCACCTGATTCCAGTTGGTGGACCTTGAGGGTTCTAGTAGAAAACAAAGTCAATCCCAGACGCTTGAAGTCTGCCCACCCCTGGACTTGGTTATTCATTCTGAAGGTCAAACTATATGTTACATTTCTCACACCCTTGAGCGCACAATTTTTCTTTTGGGAGTAGTGCATGTGGGACTTCCAATCCAAATGCAGACCCTGCCGTCAGGGGCAGGAGGCTTCAGCTCTTTGCCCCCTGCTGAACTCTAGATCTGGAAAAGGCACCCCCCTTCAATTTACATGGAGGAGGGAAGCTCCAGTTGGAGAGCAGTGGTGAGATACAAACCCAGGATCTTACCAGAGACAGCTCATCCCTTTGAATTCAACTTGCAGCTACCTTTGGATCTCATAATTTTGTTATTGCTTTTGATTGTTTTTGTATGTAAATGGTTTTTATATTGTGTTTTATATCGTATTTTTAAGGTTTTAATATTTTGTAAACTGCCCAGACAGCTTTGGCTATTGGGCAGTATAGAAATGTAATTAACAACAACAACAATTTAGATTTTTATTTGTAAGCTACTTTTGCTTTGATTCTATCATAGAAAGGTGGGATATAGGCATCTAAATAAATGTGAAGAGAAAGCCATGGCAGGTACACCCAGACCACCCAGACCCCCACCTTTCACCTGATACCGCACTTGCTCACAATACATGCAAATTGCTCACACATGCATACCCCAGGCCACTTCCCCTCCCTTGGCAGCCAAATGAGCTGTGACTGTGAGACATTCCAAACAGGAGAGCGGCGCCAAGATGCCTAGTGGCCACAAAGAAATGGCAAGTACTCCTAAGCATCCTAAAGTACCCGGAGAAACAGGTACTCCTGACCGTTCAACTGGTCAGGAGGGAGGGGCGCAGGAGGGAGGAGGGAGCCAAGAAGAAGGGATAAAGGAAGGGGCTTGTGACGGGAAAAGGTTGTTGGTCGTGGGCAGCAAGCTGCGCGGAGGTCCAGGGCTTCGGTCTGACCTCAGGATCCAGCCCCGGGCAGCTCCCGGTAAAACTAGCTGAGTTCGCCCAGCCGCTGAGCTACGCGGCTGTTAAGGAATCAGGGTCATCCCAGGTAAACCTTGTGTGTACTGTTGCTATGACTCACTCTATACCCATGTCAATTACAGGAATGTGCCTTGCGTGTCGCTTTTGTGTATGTTTTGATACGCTCAATTAAACTCTGTTTACCTATAAACAGTGTAGTGGCTCCCATTCATAAAACTGCTTCTTTCACTGTCCTAGCATTAAAATTGGCTGCGGCTTTTGCCTAGGTGCTGCGGACCACGCGTAAAGGGCTAACCTTGCTCCGGTTAACTCCTTGGTACCCGAACCCGCGCAAAGGATTGCCTTTGGTCCTTTTCACAATAAATAAATAAATAAAATGTAAACCAGGGATGAGCAACTCTTGTATTTTCCTTAGGGGGCCCTTTGTTTTCCAGCCAGTGGCCCAGGTGCTGATATTTTATTTTGCCTCCCAATCTGACCCCTTCAGAGGTGGCACAATTCACTAATAAAGCCGGTGCTAGAAGCAGTTCAGTACTTTGCAGTTATGAAGCACATGAACCTAGGCAGAGACTGGACATTACTTACAAAAAGCCACTCTCCAGAGGGACCCGCTCCTCCGAACACCAGTCTCACAGCAGTCCAAGTCCTTGCAAACTCAAAGAGAGAGGTAATATTACATTGCGAGATCTCTCAGTTCATTCCTGGGCCCAGTTCAAAGTGCTGGTAAAGCCCTAAATGGCTTGGAGCCAGGTTACCTGAAGGCTTGTCTCCTTCCATCTGCCTACCTCTTCCCACATATACCTACCTGGATGCTAAGATAATCTTCAAAGGCCCTTCTCCAAGTGCCCCTGCAAAATGAGGTGCAACAATAGGCTTATAGACAGAGGGCCTTTTTGGTGATGGCACCCCGGTTGTGAAATGCCAGCCCCAGGGAGGCTAGGCTAGGCTAGCACCCACATTATGGTCTTTCCAGTGCCAGGGGAAGACCTTTTTATTTTCCTAGGCATTTTAATTTTAAGATCTTTTTAGTGCTTTTAATTCTGCCATATTAATGTGCTCCTGGCTGGTTTTACTGATCTTAATTTTACACAGCAGTTGGTTTTATCCTGTTTGGTTTTTTGTTTGTTTTTACTTTTAATGATTCTAATTTTTTGTTGCTGCTGTTGTTAACCACCCAGAGAACACTTGTTATTGGGTGGTATACAAATATTTATTGATACAAATAAATCTCTATCTTGCAACTTTTAAAAACCAGTCTCTTTTTTCCTCTATGAATGAACACGTGAGAAATATTTCTTGCTACACCTCAATCAAATTTGACAAGAGGGACAAATGAAATAGCTTTGCAAGCCAGATTTGCCGATAATTGGCCATCCAGCAACCAACTCAGAACTTGAAGCTAGATTATTTATCACACAGAATAAATGATTCTGTGCAAATAAATGATTGATTGCAAATGGGTCACCTGTTTTCATTAGACTGCAAAAGATATTGCATCTGTCTTGAAATGGACCATTACCTGTGCTAAACTGTCTTGAAATGAACCATTACCCGTGCTAAACTCTACTTTTCTATGATTCTATGAAATATTTGAAATGGAGCTTTAAATGTTAATAAATGTAACAAAATATTTTAAGATATGAATAGGCAGCATCTTTCACCTGAGCCACAACTGTGCATATATCACCAGATCACCAGTTTTGGTGTAAGGTTAGATCTGGCACATACCTCTACAGAGCATGGAAGTGAATACAATATCCCTAATATTTATATATCCTTCGCATGATGTATGTGTGTGTGTGTGTGTGTGTGTGTGTGTGTTCAAATGTATTTAGTTATCTCTATACATTTTTGCTAGAGGGCTTGTCACTGGGACCTACCCTAGCTGTACCATTGTTAATTGCACATGGTAGCTTGATGTGTTATGAATCCTATAGTGATGATGGTTCACCTACAGCTGAATTTGCTACCAGTCTTCTGTTACATTGGCAGGTATTCAGACTGCTTCACGAGCCATCTTATGCTGCTTGTTAATTCACCATGCAGTTCCTTGTAGCATATGAGAGCATGCGCTAACCTGTTGCTCGGATGTCTAGTAGATGTCTAAGGACATTCTCCTGGTGGCTCTACATGGACCTGTGGCCTGACTGGAGTCCACCAGGAGAAGAGCCTTCAGTGTGGTGGCTCCACTTCCAAGGAACTCCCTGCCTCTGGAGGTCAGGCAGGCTCAGGCACTGTGTTGTTTTCAGAAGATGCCTTTGTTTCGGGAGGCCTTCCTTGCTGACCGGCCATGGTTTTAATGTTATCCTGTTTTTAATGTATTGTTTTAATTCTTTTATCTGTTTCATCTTTTTATTGTTCACCGCTCCGGAATCTGCTTAGATATGGAGTGGTATACAAACACTGTAAATAAACAAAATAAATAAAATAATATATCTTGATCCATTATTTGCTAGCTTCTAATTCTATCTCAGGACATTCAATGAAGGAGGAAAGAGGAAGTTTACAGACATGCCTGCCTGCCTGCCTGCCAGAATGGGTCCCGAGGGAGTCTAGGCAGAAGCAAGAATCACTCATTCATTCACCCCACTGCTGCTGCTCCTGTTATTTCTTTTATTTTTATTTATTACATTTATATCCGGCTTTTTTCCTGCAAGGAACCCAAGGCAGCTTACATAATCCTCCTCTTCCTCTCCATTTTATGCTCACAACCCAAGGCAGCTTACATAATCCTCCACTTCCTCTCCATTTTATGCTCACAACAACCCTGTGAGGTAGGTTAGGCTGAGAGTCAGTGACTGGCCCAATGTCACCCAAGTGAGCTTCATGGCCGAGTGGGGGCTAGAACCCGGATCTCCCGAGCCCCAGTCCAACACCACACTGTTAAAGCCAGAGTCTGTTCCCAATGTGCTTAAGCATGGCGATCAGTGCTGGCATCAAGGGTTGGCAGAATCGGAAACCTGCTGAGGCCCACGCCTCGGCAGGAGCAGGGGTGTCCCACACTGCCACATGACTATGCTCCCTGCCCCTTAGCAGAAAGCAGGTGGGTGTCAGAGAGCGGTGACGGCAAAGAGGGAGCGTGGGGGAGGGGGATCTGGAGCCTCACTCCTTTCTACAAATGTTTGGGGCGTGTTGGCAGAAGCTAATGTCAAGCACCGTGACCCCTGGCATCGCTGGCTGGGGCATGCTGGGAGTTGTAGTCCAACACATCCGGAGGGCACCAGGTTGGGGGCGGCTGACAACTGAATGCTCCTAAGGAAGCACCCAATAAATCTTGATCAATTCTAATTCTATTATCATTATCATTATCCTTACCATTATTATTATTATTTTCATTTCTATGATCGTCCAATAACACAGTTCATAAAAACACAAACCACAATACAATAAAATGACAGAATCCAAGCCTGGTGTGCGAATGTACACATAGACAGGCAATGCTGTGATCCTCAGAGACTTGCGTATACAGACTCCCCCGCCCCCAAGGCCCGAAGAGAAACTCTGCTTCTTGTGGGTTTCCTCAAAAGCTTGTGTTTGCTTCTGGTTGTTTTGGTGTGTGTTTTTGGTTTTTTGATGGGGCTCGTCATCTCTGCCCTGCTGCGGCTAAAATGTTCCCCCTTGATCGCGAGCTGCCTCCACTAAGGTCCCCCCAGCCGCCCGCCCTCTTTTAACACAAAAATGTCAGCCCGTGACGGATTGGAACACGTTCGCCTCTCGCACACACAGTGTTGCCTTTGTGCTGTTACCATCAGCGGACATCCATCATGGACTAACCTGACAGCCGGCGGCAGCAGAGCTCTAATCCCGCAGGCCGGTCTGGAATGATGCAGCCGCAGAAGCCGCCTCCAAACAGCAGCCTCGTCCTGACGTTGGGGAAGAAGGAAAGAGCTCTGGCCCGTACGCGACCCTTGAGTTGCGGAGTAGGGAAGCGTCACACTGGTCCCTCGGCCCTGCTCAGAGCAATCCTTTCCAAACAATATGCAAAGAGAAGGGCCGCCTAGACTATACCCACAAATGCCTCCTTCCTCTCCCTGGCAGTAAAAATACAACCATAATAAATGAAATAGCTAGCACTTTGGTTCACTTTCAGCTGCTTAAGGCAGCCACTTCACTCTGCCGAAGGGTAGGGCCGGCCTTGTTGCTCTCTATTGTACTTGCCTGTACCACCTTGAATCAGTTGTGTAGCCGCAGACCTCCACAGCGGACCTTGTCGCATCATGAAATTTCCAAACAACTTGTTCTTGAAAAGCACAGTAGTTTCTGTAGTCCATACCTGTCCTGATGAGCTCTTCTCTCCTGAGTTTCTTAGCAGTAAAGCTAGCAGCGTTTCATAAAATGGGTACTAACCTTCCCACAGTGGGACTTACTCTGCGTAAGCATGTATAGCAGGGGTGGGCAACTTGTGCCCCTCCAGATGTTTTGGCCTACAACTCCCATTAGCCCTAGCCAGCATAGGCAATGGTGAGGGGTGCTGGGAGTTGTGGGCCAAAACATCTGGAGGGGCACAAGCGGCCCACCCGTGGAGTGGAGTTCACTTTAAGGCTGCAATCCATAATACACATGGTGAGGTGGATGGGGGAACCCATTCAACATCATCTTTCCAAGTTACGATGCGCAGGATTATACTGCAAGCTAACTTTGGCTTCTGCTTTTACATACTTATTTATATATATTAAAATATTTCTACCCTGCCATCCCATGCCAAAGCGCCTTGAGGTGGTTTATGCTTCTTTAAGAAGAGTGATACCAAAAACATAAATGACCCAAGCCGCCATAAAACAGCATCAGATGTAAAACATAACAGGCCTGCAGCAGAAAAACATAAACCGCAGCAGCAAAAAGTGGCCCTGATGCTCTCTGAAATAAAAAGTACTCAACTTGCTGCCAGAAAGCAGATCATACTTCCTAAGAGAAGGAATGCCCAGCCTTTGGCATCACCATGGGTAAGGCCCTATTCTTTCTGCAAAAGTACATAGAGCAGCCTTTGGCCATGCTTGCTGGGGATGATGGGATTTGGAGTCCAACACATCTAGAGGGCACGAGGTTGGGGAAGGCTGCCAAAGAGTCTCATCAACATTTTTCAAAGGAAAGATGGAATTCATGCATCATAGGAAAGTGTTCAGCATCAGCAAATCCTGCAGCAAGTCCAGCAAATGCTTAAAAGAGATGGAGAATCTCTGAAGGAAGTACTTTTGTGTACGAGTACGAGAGCCACAAAAGAGCCATGGTTACGTACCTTTTAATGAGCTACAAGAAGAGAGCCCCGTGGCACCTTAAACGCTAAGAGACTTGATGAAGTGGGCAGTAGTCCAGAAAAGCTTATGCCTCAATATATTTATTAGTGGACCTTTCTGAGGAGGCTATTCCAAATTTTGGGTGCCATCACCAATCAGGTGGGTCCACCTGCTGTACATCGAACTGTGGGTGGAAAGGAGCGGATTTAGGGCCAAATCACACATTGACTGGGTTCAGACAGCACGATAATAACTCACACTCAAGGGTTGAGGGAGGGCTGTTGTTGAACTGTGGGTTGTTGTTGAAATGTGGGTTATTGTGTTGTCTGAACCCAGCTGCGCTATCAAGCCATGGCTTGTTAACCAAGAACAACCCATGAAGAGAGCCCATGGTTTGTTGCTGGGATATGAACTGTGGGTTGTTCACCATGGTTTGTAATCTTGGCTGGGTTCAAACAACACAACAACCCACATTCAACCCATACTCATCCCTTGAGTGTGGGTTATCATGTCTGAACCTAGTCACTATGCTAGATACATAGATAGTTGCAAGACTCCTTTTTGTGTTTGTGATGACAGACTAACACAGCCTGCATACGTACCCCTTTGGAGAAAGGCTGGGCAAGTCTTCAGATTTCATAGAACATTCCTTTAAAAAAAATACATTTCTCATTCTTTCGGGACTAGATGGCAAAAAGAATTTAAACCAATTTTCAAGCGTTACGAAATTTTAAACCAGTAGATGAATTGTTCTTATCTGTAACTTGCTCTTCCTGTTTTTAAAAAATTAGTCATATTTGTACACTGAACTTCTCAAGGCTGTGGCTGCACTGGCCCGTTTCTGCAGACTGACTGGGGCCATTCAGGACCCATTCCAATGCAGACCTGACCCAAGGGAAATGCCTGTGTGCCAAGCATGTATGTGAATTGCAGTCATGGTCCCGTTTTTAAAGCAGGAACTGTTTGTCCAATTGCCATCCCTTCTAGTTCGTCTGAAGCAGAGCGGGTGTGTGTGTGTGTGCCACAGCATGCTTTCATGCTTCACTTTCACAAACTGCACTACATTTCCACCTACAGCCAGCGAGGCCTAGTGGTTAGGGTGTTGGACTGAGACTCGGGAGATCTGGGTTCTAGTCCCTTCTTGGCCATGAAGCTCACTGGGTCACTTTGGGCCAGCCACTGGCTCTCAGCTTAACCTACCTCACAGGGTTGTTGTGAGGATAACATGGAGAGGAAGAGGAGGATTATGTAAGCCGCCTTGGGTTCCTTGCAGGAGGAAGAAAAGCCAGATATAAATGTAATAAATAAATAAATAAATAAAGAGAACTGAGGCTGAGAGATGTGTGCTACTTTTCCTGC
Organism: Shinisaurus crocodilurus; assembly: GCA_021292165.1. Taxonomy (NCBI): domain Eukaryota; kingdom Metazoa; phylum Chordata; class Lepidosauria; order Squamata; family Shinisauridae; genus Shinisaurus; species Shinisaurus crocodilurus. The sequence goes on from CM037877.1 coordinate 224,496,295, forward strand.
CTCTTGTAATACATGAAGACGTGAGACTCAGAGGTTTCTCCTGCAGTGAGACGATCTTCTTTCTCTGCTTATACACAATGTACAAACTGGCTCTAAGGGTCTTTTGGATCTTAAATTATTTGTCACACTCATATCCGGCTTTTCCTCCAAAGAGCTTGGAGGAATTTACATTATCATAGCCAAACTATTTACATTGTGGGGAGGGGGTTGCCACAGTACTTCAACATTACATTTTTTAAGTGCCCAACATCCATCATACCTTCCCTTGTGGAAATATGGACCAGAGAAGGTCATGAGTCAGTGGCAGAGCACAAGCTTTTCATGCAGACGGCCCCAGGTTCAATCCCTGGCACCTCCAGGTAGAGCTGGAAAAATTCCTGCCTGAACCCCTGGAGAGCCCTGCCAGTCAGCGTCCAATACTGGGCTAGAGGGACCAATGGTCTGACTCGGTATAAGGCAGCTTCCTGTGTTCCTGTTATGAGAATACAGTACACTACAGTTGCTACAAATTGTTGAGTGAAGACTGTCCTCATCCTAAATTCACTGGGAGGCTGAAGGATCTGAATAATGCAGATAATATTGAGCACTGTGACTTTGTTTAACTGTATGTAATTATAATCTCATTAGACAGCTCAGCATCATAAAACTGATCATTTATGTGCATTTTAGAAGGCAGGACCTTCTCAGTGGCATCACTGCCACGTGGCACAGCCTTCTTGATAGCAACACCCCTACTTCAGAAGTCCCTTCTGGTAGTGATTCAGCTGTCCCCCATGCTGCTGTTGTTTAGGTGCCAGTTCAAAACATATGTATTTGTGCAAGCTTTCGGGGTATAGGCAAGTGCTCTATTTGTTTTTCTGTTGATTTTGTTGATAGTTTTGTTGTATATTATTATATAGTTGTAATTTTAGGATTATGATTTAAGTGCTGTCTGACACTGTCTGTGTGTTCTATTGTACTTCATTAGCCTCCCTGGGTGCTTTGTGAAAATAGAAATCAAATAAATAAATAATTGTAGACTAACACGTCTAGCGCTCAAATGATGGCAGAAAATATATTATTTTTTTTAATGAAACCTACAAGCATCACCCCTGACTCATCAAACTATTGACAAATCATGCTCTACACAGGCTTCTAAAAGCAGCAGCTAAGGAGACCGCCAAAGAAAGTAAGGAGGATGGGGCCCCTCTGCAACCCCCCCCCCATAATTCGACCACTAGAACTGCAATAAACAAACTTTTCCAGTCTCCGTTTTATATGGTTTTCAAGATAGCAGATATGGATCCAGAGTAATACCAAAAGACAGAGGATAACCTTCCACATGATCTTGTTTACAATTCAAGGTATGCTATTTAACCCAACTTTACACATTTTGTATGTGTCACAAAGCTTTACCTGTAAGCCAATTTTAGAAGCAGATTTATCATCACACACTAAAGATACAAACCTCAAACCACTCGCTGTGGAAGAGTTTCACAGCGTTTCACAACTGAAGAGTTTCAGTAGAACTACACAAAAGTTTTGAGTGCTTCCAACCTGGACTGTGGTGCTTGGGCGCTTTTTAAAATTGTCCTTTCAGTTATTTTATACCTTTCAAAACTGTCTGCCTTGAGATATCAGCTAGCAATGCTCTCTCAGCAGAAAGAGAGCCATCACCAATCAGGTGGGTCCATCTGCTGTACATCGAACTGTGGGTGGAAAGGAGCGGATTTAGGGCCAAATCACACATTGACTGGGTTCAGACAGCACGATAATAACTCACACTCAAGGGTTGAGGGAGGGCTGTTGTTGAACTGTGGGTTGTTGTTGAAATGTGGGTTATTGTGTTGTCTGAACCCAGCTGCGCTATCAAGCCATGGCTTGTTAACCACGAACAACCCATGAAGAGAGCCCATGGTTTGTTGTTGGGATATGACAACCACTAGTTAGAGTGGGAGGAAAGAAAGAGGATTTGAGTTTATTTATTTATGTTTATTTATTTATTTCATTTTTATGCTGCCCAATAGCTGAAGCTCTCTGGGAGGTTTACAGCAATTAACAAGACAGTCCCTGCCCGCAGGCTTACAACCTAAAAAGACATGACACACAAGGAAAAAGGAATGGGGAGGGAAGAAGGGGGAATATGAATTAATACTCCTGGCAGGGCTGATGGAATGGCCCTGCGCTCCCTCTCTTCTCCCTCCTCTCAGCCTGCAGGAATGGCTGGTGGTGGTGACAGTAGAGGGAGGAGGAGCCGTCATGAGGGAGTTTGAGGATGGAGTGAAAAAAGGCCCTAGGCTAGACAAAGGATTTACATCCATTCTGTAACTGAACTCGGGAGATTCTTCCATATTCTTCAGTCCAGTGTGATACACAATCCCACTAATTGGCAGAGACCAGATAGACACTCCAGCTACTTCCTGGAATGGCAAAATGGTTGCATAGCATAGTCCAGGCTGGCCTGGGCAGCAAAAGGATTTTGGGAGACAATGGAGTAGCTCCAAGATTAAGATTCAGACAGGATGATCCAAATGGCATTTCTTCAGTGGGAGGCTGTGATGATAATCTAAACAATGGCTTAGATTATTAGAATTTAGTTGCACCATGCCTTGGGCTTTGTGCATGAGAAGAGGAGAGTGAAAGCACTCACTTTAAAGTGTTGACTTTAAAAGACAAACCACATTTCTGCTGGAAATTGTAATATTGCCTGCTTAAATCAACAAGGTAATGTAACCACTAGTTAGAGTGGGAGGAAAGGGTTAATTGAACAATCCCCAGGGTGCATGTTTTGTAACCCTTCCTCCATACTTCAGGCCTCTCTGTGGCCAGCTCTCTCTCTCTCTACCCCTCCAACCTGATGGACACACAGTCTGAGCTGGCTTCCAGCCAATGATCTCCAATGAAGCAGCAGACTCTTAACACCAAAGACTCTAATCTGCCTATATGCATCCTGCATATATGAATAAACGGACTGTAAGTAAAACTAATAAATGTCTTTATTAGTTTTTAAACCTTGTATGGACAATCCGTTCCTTTTAAAAGCCTTTTAGCAGGGTTTAGCAACCCACGTGGTGATAACCAGTTTCAGTAACCAGGCTGTGCATAAGGGGGAAAACTCTGCTTCGTCCTAACCAGTATAGGACCGACTCCTTTCCAATATCCTCCAACAATTTCCATCTTGCATCCCAACTTGGGGACTGTGGTTTGCCCTAACCACAGTTAGTTAAAACCACCTGGGATCAAATTGTGGGTTCAGATCCTGGTTTGTTTGTTTTTCAGTTGAGTGCAGTTAGAACAACCACAGTTCCCTGAGTTGGGATGCAATGTGGAATTGCGATTTATGGAGGAGCTTTCGCTTTCCTTTGTGCACATACCATCAGGTCAGCACCATCTGGTGGCAGCTTTGCATATACCCGGTCGCAGGGCTTCGCAGGGTGTGAGCCCTGGCTGGTAAACCCTTGCAGAGTTCAGGCCCAGACCAGCAGACACTCTCAGGTGGGCTAATGCAGACCAGCTGGGAGCTGCCAGGAAAGGGCTATATAAGAGCTGCATTTCACCTCCATCCTTTGCCACAGCAACATGGTCTCTCATGCTAGCTGCAGCCTGTTCCTGACCAATGCTCCTGCCTCTGGCCCTGCAAAGCCTGGTATGTCTTGGTTCCAGTTCCTGCCTCTTTCTGAACCCTGCCACTCACCTTGACCTGTGCTTGGACTCTGCTTGACCTTGTGCCTGTTGCCTGGACTTGCCCTCTGCCTCTGGCCCGTTTGGACTCTGTTGCCCTGAACCTGTGTAGAAACTTGGGCCTGTTGTCTGTATCTGTGTCCATCTTTCCTGGCCCCAGTGTTCCAGCCCTGAACCCTTGCTGCCCATGACCTGGACCCTGACACGCACACACTAAGGAGAGAGGAGGAGGAGCATGCGAGTCCAAGGCTTGCCATTAGGGATGGGCACATTCGCCTTGCGTGGGTGTAGTGAGCGCTCATGTCTGCGCGGGGCTTGCGTGGGCCTACCTTGATCAAGTGGTGGCTCACCTTGATCAAGCGGCGGCTCACCTCTCTTCAGCGAGCCGTCTGCGCTGGTCCCGGCACGTCACATCCAGCACCAGAAGTGACGCGTCGGGACCCTGCGCAGGCGTGCTGGACCCCCCCCCCAAGCGACGTACTGTGCCTGCGCAGGGTCCCATCGTGTCACTTCCGGGACTGGATGTGACGCGATGGGACCAGCGCCGGCGGCTCGAGAGGCGCGGAGAACTGCTCCACGCAGCTCAGAAGATCGAGGCGGGGGGGGGCACCGCCATGGAGAGTCGAGGTGGCGGAGAGGCACCCCCCCCCCCGATTCGAAAGCATCTCTACTTGCCATGTCTGTCCTGATAACTAAACTCTGGTTTAGATCAGTCTTCTCCAACCCAATGCCTTCTAGATGTTTGGACTACAACTTCCATCATCCCCAGCCAGCATGGCCAGTTGTGAACCGCCCAGAGAGCTTCGGCTATTGTGAACCGCCCAGAGAGCTTCGGCTGTGGGGCGGTATATAAATGAAATAAATGAAATGAAAATGAAATGATGAAAGCTATATTTCAACACATATGGAGGGCACCAGGTTGGGAAGACTGGTTTAGATAGTCATCTGAACCAGTCCTGTGAATTGTAGCAGTATCAGGGGACAGCAAAAGTTAATCAGTTACACACACAAGATGATGAACTATCAGAGCGGACAGGGCTCTTGCATTTTTAATAGCTGTGTAGAAGAGGGAATTTTGATAGGTTGCTGCTTTTCTCACCATGCAGCACTATAGGATGAGCTGCACTTGCTGAAATTCCTTCTTCTACACAACTATTAGAAGGTGTTGATGCTCTGTCCTCTATTGCACCTGGTCACCAAACACAACTATGTGATATAGTCAACACATTGACTCAGTTCACATGTAACAGCCAATTCCTGGGTTAAACAACTGGGTTGTTACTGTGACGTTCAAACTCAGAAACTCTGGGCTGTTTAGGGGTTAAACAACCCAGAGTTAACCCAACAACAAACCATGGGCAATTGTTGGGTTAACTCTGGGTTGTTTAATCCCTAAATAACCCAGAGTTCCAGGTTCAAATGTCCCTGTGGACTATTTATTTGTACCCCACCTTTCTACCAAAAAATGGCACTCAGGGTGGCTTACAGAACCAATTAAAATTGATTAAAACAATATATTAAAATGCAATAAAACATAACAATTGAAGAAAAATGTTATTAAAAACAGCATGCAATCCACCAGATTCACTTGCAGGTTAAAGGCCTTCTTAAATAAAGCAGTCTTTGCCTGCCGGTGGAAGGACATCAAAGAGGGACTAAACCTAGCCTCCTTTGGGAGGGAGTTCCATAGCCTGGAAGCGGCCACTGAAAAGGCCGTCTCTTGGGTCACGGCCAAATGCGCCTCTGAAGGTGGTGGTCTCGAATGAAGGGCCTCTCCAGAAGATCTTAGGAACTGGGCTGGCTTGTATGGGAGAAGGTGATCTTTCTAGAATAGAAAGACTAAAATAACGCACTCTTGCAATTGATCTGGGGTGACACATTTCTTTTTCTGAGTGGAGTGTGTGATTAGCCTTTCCGGGCAAAAAGCAAAAATGTCAAAAAGCTTCCTGGATTGAATATAGCCAAAATGTTGGGTAAGGGAGACTAATACATTCTCCAACCAATGATATCTGTGCTCTGTTTAAAATTAAACATACAATGCTGGTCTTGTCCGGCAGTCGAGTTATGAACTCCCCCCAAAAAAGCCCCTCTCTGATTAATCATAGGCTGGTTTGATTTCTGTGCAGGGGCAAACTTGAAACATGCAAGAAATTTGCCCAAAGTTCCACCCCATTGAGCTTGTGGGCTGAGAAATGTGAATAAAATAGAAAGTCCCTCCTATTGGGAGGGGGATTTTGAAAGGGAAAATACTGTCACTTTTTTTGCTGACATTCTTTCCATTGACCGGTCCCTTAGATGGTATTTGGCCTGGAGGAAGGCGGTACCCAGATGGGATGAAGGCGTGGATGGCAGACTCTTACAGCCCCAACTTGTGCATGTTGACTCAGGCTTAAGTCCCACTAAATGACTTCCCAATAAGCAACTTTCATAATCCCTGACCGTAGGTCATGCTGGCTGGGGCTTATGTGTATTGTAGTCCAAAGCATCATGGAGGGCTCCTGGTTGCCTACGCCTAGGCTAGAGTGTTGGACTTAGAGCATGTCATAATGGTTTGCAAGGGTATTTTAAGCATTAGAGGCTAAGCACAGCATTACTGTGGCAACAACAACTGAGTAGTGCAGGCTGATCTGCCCCCATTCTGACTATTCCTTTTATGAAAGGTGCCCTTCTTCCTTCAGAAGAACATAAGTAGAGCCCCGCTGGATCATTCCAAAGGCCTATACAGTCCAGCATCCTGTTTCCACAGTGGCCAACCTGATACCTATGGGAAGTTCACGAGCAATTGCACATTGTTTTCCAGGCTTAATTCAAGGTGTTGGTCTTTTAACCTTCAGCGCTCTAAACGGCTTAGGGCATGACTCTCCGAGGGATGGCCCATCTTGGTATGAACCTGCTCGATTATCACGATAAGAAGGGGAGGCCCTTTTGACAACACCCTTGCTTGCAGAGGCCCGTTTGTCAGGCACAGGGGGGAAAGGGCTCTCTTAAGTTCTTAAGGAAGGGTCCACGCTCAGAATCATTTCTGGCAAATTAATTCTGTACTGACTGCTAAGTATTAACTATCAAGAATGCCTAACTGTGCACTCTTCCTTTATAAACTTAACACACATTGGTGGACCAGGGACATTCTTGTCAAAAGAACAAAAGGCTGGGGCCTGCTGGGAGTTGTAGGACTTATTTCTGTCTAAACATGCATAGGATTGCACCCCAAGTGAATGACAGAGCAAGTAAGGCCAAGTGCAGATAAAGAACCCTAAAGAAGGGAGAGCAGCCCGGGCCTTGACGTTGCCCATTAACAGTTCGAACCCGGACAGCAGACCGAGCAGGAACATAGGTCACCTAGTCACAGTCTTCCCCACTGTGGTGGTGAGTTGTATCGTATTTAAATTGTAGTTATTTCGAAAGTTGCATCTATACGTATCAATTAGTGCATGCAAACGTTATGCGAATGGGAGTCCTCTTTTGGGGTGATGCACTTCCTCCTTTTTGGGGAGGGGGCAATATGGCAGTGGCCACTCTTCTACACCAAGGCAGAAGGGGGGGATGGCTCTTCCATTCGGGAGAACAACCGGGCCTGCCTTTGTGCCTGCGCTTGCATTGCTCCTTTCCAGAAGGGCCGGGGAGGCCTTGGGGCTGGCAGGGAGCAGTAATTGAAAGGAGCAGATGAGACAGGAATGCCGCGCAGAGCTGCCAGCTCAGGGAGCCGGCCGATCATCAATATCATTGTAGGAGAGCAAGTGAAAAATAAATCCAATGGGGCCGTTGTTTGAGGGGCGGCTGGGTTTCTCTGGAGCACATGCCAGCTCCTCCATCCACCCTCCCCCCCCCCGCCCCCGCCCTTCAGCCACAGCACTGCCCCAAGCAGCAGACTAATCCCCACAGGGAGAGTACATGAAATCGGATGGACAAGTTTTGATGCGAAGCAGCAGCTTAGGGGCAAGCTCAGGTTTCCTGGAGGTTGGCTATATTTATCTCTGTGATTTAATGCCCGCACAGGGTTTAAATGCCACCAAGCAGTTGGTGTGAGGGGCCGGAGTTTCACTCCCCAACACAGGCTCTGCCTTGCCAGACGCTAGCCATGGAACTCCTAGAGACCAACCCGTACTTTTTCACAGACCAACGCTTTTACGACGGAGAAAACTACCTGAGCCCTCGCTTGCACGGCTATGAGCAAGCGGCCTACCAAGACCGGGCGGCCATGGGCCTGTGCCCTGAGGGCAGGGCTGGGATAGAGGAGAAGGCCTCCGCCTTGCCAGACCACAGTCCTGGCCAGTGCCTGCCCTGGGCATGCAAAGTATGCAAGGGGAAGAGCGTCTCAATTGACAGGCGTCGTGCCGCCACCCTGAGGGAAAAGCGCCGGCTGAAGAAAGTAAACGAGGCCTTTGAAGCTCTGAAGCGGAGCACTTTACTGAACCCAAACCAACGGCTTCCCAAGGTGGAGATCCTGCGCAGTGCCATCCAATACATTGAACGCTTACAAGCTCTGCTCAGTACCCTCAATCAACAGGAGCGGGACCAGCGGGAACTGCGCTATTGTAACACCGGCACCCAGCCCGTGGTAAGTGCCAGGGGAAGGGGTAGAAGCCAACAGAAAGTGTCCGTGTTGCTACAGAGCATACCCATCAAGCAAACACAGGAGCCAAAGGCTGCTGCACTAGCCCTCTTGTACTAAGTGACTAGTTTGGCCTGTGGGCAAGTTCCAAAGTTGCAAGCTGGTCACGAACGCCAGCTTTTCTAGCTTCAGTTATGAGCTCTCACACCATACCTATCTTGCACAATAGCCTTATCAAAAGCTGCAGCCGTATCTACCCAGGGAATACGATGCACCACAGTTCTCAATATATTCTGACCATTTATGCAGCTTAAGGCATCCCGACTACTGTCTCAGAGAAGTCAGTATGAGCTGGAGGTTTATTTCCTTGCCATGTAAAGAGAAGATAAAGTTATTTTAGCATAATTTGGCTATATACATTATTTTATAGCAGCCTTTCCCCAACCTGGCAACCTCTGGATGTGTTGGCCTACAACTCCCATTATCCCCTGCTACTGGGGATTATGGGAGTTGCAGTCCAACACATCTGGAGAGCACCAGGTTGGGGAAAGGTTGTTTTATAGCCTTTATTCTCTCAACATATGCAGTTAGTTACCCACGATATGTTGCATTTTTGCACTGCCTTTTTCCATACAGGCAGTGGTGACCATCCTGGTACCTCTCCTGTAAATCCATTGAGCACATAAAGTACCACTCACCTATTGAAAAGAGTGCAGTAGAATTGTGGTAATCAAAGCCTGGCTGATTAAGTATATTGCACCACGAAGAACTGTGGAATAGATGCTTTAGATACCTACGGGATGCAGCCTTCGTCTTCTACAGAAAGGTTTCTCAAGATGGGCATGAAGCAGAACAATGATTGGCATAACCCATATAACTGAAGTGACCAGTGGACAGAATTTTATTCAACAGATGGCACTTCAGAAGCAAATTCTAGCACATGTGCCAATGAGAAAGGATGGGCGGGGGGAGCTTGAGAGCTGGACACCTGTCAAGTTCAAATGGGTAACTGGATGTCTCCATTTAAGATGCACAAGGGCATTTGGGTACAAACCTGGACCTTCAGTCCTAAGGGACAGAACATTGAATTAAAGGTGAACAAATACATGAAAAGCCTTCTGGGCACTTCCTGTGAGGTTCCTCAGCAGCAGAGGAACTTGCCTGGCAGTTCTAGAGCTCTGCATTTCAGAGTATCTCTGCTGAAATACCCTGATCTTGCTATACATTTTGTGATCTTCCTAGTATTAATATACAAAAAATTAGGAAGACCACTGGAAGGAAAGGAAACCAGAAAAGCAAAATCTTATTGGACTGTTCTTGCAGCCTTTTGCAAACAATTTCACATTAGCTTCTGCCTGAAACTAGAAGCTTCAGAGCTGGTACCAGGTTATTCGTCCTATCCTCTTCTGTTCCATGGTTGTTCCACTGCAGTAACACGTGTTTTAGTGCTTGTATTATTTTTAATCTATTAAAATGGGTTTTGGAAGGAGGTATTGATAGTTTTGATCAAGCATTGCACTGAAGCCTTTTATTTTTATAGGAAATTCCCCATTTCTGCATTTTGCGTGGTCAGTTTTTACAGCACAAGAAGTGCCAGGCTGTTACTTAGTTGCATGCAGACCATAGTTGCAGTTTTGTTTACCAGCACTGGATGGAGTCATTACATTCTGTACTTGGGAAATTCTCCACACGATAATGCATTCATTCTTACTCTGGACCAGCCTATGAAATGGGGTGGTAGACATATCAGGGGCACCAATGGGCTCTTATAGGGGCTATTTTGTGACCATTGACATGACTCCCCCTCCCGTACCTGTCGCATTTTGTAAACTTGCTCTCTGGTTGTATTGGAGCAGGTTAAGCACAGCCTGTGCACTCCCAGGAGGGTGGTCACGAAAGAGAATGGTCAAGAAAGAGGAAATCCATCACCCAAAAATAGGACAGTGATTTATATGACATTTGCACATGCTAATTTATATGTATAGATACAAATTTAGAAATAATTATTATAATTTAAAGAGAAATACAGTACATCTCACCATAGTGTGGAAGGCTATGACCGGATGACCACCTTCAAGTAGGGGACAGTTCTCCGGCAGCCCCTTCAAATAGAGGATTGTCCTCTGTAAAAGGGGCACCTGGCCACCCTACACATTGCTAAAGCACTCATCCAGCCTTAGTTGTCATTTTCAACTTCAAAGAGCAGCATAGGTGTCCCTCCTCTTTCCAACTACCTTATCATTTCAGAAGTCCTTACTTTTTGTAGGCTGTGTGCTCCCTTACTACATAAAGCCAGCTCTGGAATGCTCATCCAGTCTGGTATTAAAGAGAGAGAGAGAGAGTTATGAACAGCTGCAAGCTATATTCTCATTCTCATTCTCTGTCATTCACTCACTCACACATACACTGATGGCTATGCAGTCTGCACACACCCACTGCCACTGAGTGGGGATAGGCTCCTGCACTACTAGCATTGGATTCACGCTTGCAGGGCTTTCGTTCTAACATACATTTAGGGTGCAATCTTATTGCGGTTCAGACAGAAAAAAGACCTACAGCTCCCAGTAATCCCCAGCCAGCTATGCTGGGAGTTGTAGGACTTTTTTCTGCCTAAACCTGCATAGGACCACCGACCACACCCTTAGAGCACTTTCCCCCCGATTGACAAGAACAATGCAGATCGCAGCTAGAAGAGAAAGCCTTGCTTGTCTCAGAGTTGTGGACCCCTTTGGCTTCAGTAAAGTCGTAACTTCTTCAAAGATGTCTAACCAATTAAAACCATACAGTAGAACAGCCGGTTTTGTGAGCACGTTGCTGAAGCAATTGCACGGCCCCACACAAAACACACCGCCCTGTGCAGAGAACCAGCCTAGCTACATTCAGCTCATGTCATGACAAGCACAGGGTCACATGAACCAGCCTGTAGTTCCTCTCCATCTTGTAGCACCCTATCAGTGGTGTAGTGCAGTGTTCTCCAACCTTGGGTCCCCAGATGTTTTTGGCCTATAACTCCCGCTGGCTGGGGCATGCTGGGAGTTGTAGGCCAAAAACATCTGGGGACCCAAGGTTGGAGAACACTGGTGTAGTGGAGCTGGGGCTCACAGGGAGGCAGCACGAACACTTTATCAGCTGGGATGCTGACATCATCTGCCACCCCCATCGGACTTCCCTGTCCCCCCCCCCCCCCGCTTAGCTGCAATCTTCTTCACAGTAGCTGGGGGAGAAGAAATCTCTTCAGCAACCATATATTGTTCCCTGTTGTAATGCAAAGTATTTTGGGGTGGCTTGGTCTTTAAGGGGCAATTAAGACCCATTTGCTTTACAAAAGACCCACTCCTGGTGGAGATGAAAACTCCTAGAATTGGTTTGTTGACATGGGTCAACACAGCTGCCTGCAGTTCTGGACTCTCCTTGGGGTGTGTGGCAATGGGGACTGCCATGATGAGTGCCGGCACTTCAAAATTTACCACTATACCGCTGCTCCTTATTTAGAATCATAGAAAAGTAGAGTTGGAAGGGGCCTACAAGGCCATCGAGTCCAACCCCCTGCGCAATGGAGGAATCTAGGTCAAAGCATCCCTGACAGATGGCTGTCCAGCTGCACCTTGAATGCCTCCAGAGTGAGAGAGCCCACCACCTCCCTAGGTAGTTTACTATTGAACCATATTCATCTCCTTACCAAGACTTGCCTGGCTCATGCAGTGATGCTTCTTCTAATCCCCAGTTGAGCCTCACCCGATGCAGGAAGCAACCATGCCAAGTACTCAAGCACTCAGTGCCCATCACCCCGCTCCCCCAGATTATGCTGAGCTTCAGATCATCATCCTTTTGTGTTCCCACTTGAAGGCCAAGCTGCATTATGATGGAAGTGCAGCATATATTCTGCTTAACCTGCTCCAACAGCATCACCTGCTAGGAACACCAATGGATGTGTGGCAACTTGTTATCAGATCCCCCTGCCCATTCCGAATGGCAGTTGATGCTCTTTACAGTGTTGTCTCACTGCCTTTGGGCCTTTGTCTTCTTGTCAGTATTTTAATTAAGGATCATCTGAAATATCTGAACTGGTGAGATCACATTCTTTGCAAATAATGTAATTTCCAGGAGGAGGAAGAGGGGATGCTAGAAAAAAGGACTTGCTTGAGCCAGTGAAGCAGAGAATGTGAGGATGCAGTCATAGTGGGAAGCCTGAAGATAACCCATCCTAAAGGCCTCCACTTTCTGATTCCAGGTGGCTAGTGACCATGGAGCCAGCAGCACCTCATGTAGTCCGGAATGGAGCACCCAGCTAGAGTTCAGCACTCATCCTGGAGGTAAGCAAAAAAAAAAAAAAAAAAAATCAAGTCCCTTCTGGGAACTCAAACCTCCAATCCAACTGGTCTTTGGAGGTCAAGCTCTACCCCATCACCAGCCAGCATCATCACTCCCAGTAACTTCTCCTAATTTCTTCTGTATCATGGAGGATAAGGCTAACTGGGAAGCAAGTGCAAGCCTGGTGAAAGCAGACCTGGACTCTAGAAGGCTACTTCCAGCCACAGGACAGAGGTCGAGCCTAAGCAGAGCTATCTTAAAGGAGCCATGGGCAAAATTGCAGCTAAGCTAAAACTGCAAGCTTAGCTGCAATTTTGCCCATGGTCCCTTTAAGTAGCTTGCAGTTGTGGGAGGCAGGGGAATTTGGGACTCTGTCTGCATGACAAAATGAGAAGCCATGATGGCTTAAGGGTTTTCGTGATGGTCCCGGAGGCATTTTCTTCAGGGCAATTGGAAACTATGCTCCAGATGTCACCTAGTAGCAGGGCCGGTGCTACCATTAGGCCAACTAGGCAGCTGCTTAGGGCGCAGGGCTAAAGGGGGTGCCAGAAATAGGGAGGGAGGGCTCAAGTGGGAAGGGGGGGTGCTAAATATCTGATCTTGCCTAGGGCACCAAACTGCCTTGCACCGGCCCTGCCTAGTAGCATGGCCATGTGTCCTACTTTACAGAGGACAGTCCTCCATTTGAACTTGGGGAACAACCCCTAGTTACCAGAAAGCATCTTTGTTTCCCCCCCTCTTACTTCAGAGCACCAAGCGGCTTGTTCTCCAGTGGCTTGGTGAGGTCCCAACTGCTCTGGGTTCCTGGCAGTAGGGCGGCGGGGACGCACACGCTCTGTCCTACTTTACAGAGGACAGTCTTCTTGTTGAAGGGCTGTCAGAGGACACGCCTCTCTCTGAAGGCATCCTCTGTTTGAAGGGCTGTCTAGTGCAAGTCCAGTTCAAAGATAAAGAACCATAAGAACGGAGAGCAGCAGGGGCCTTGAAGCTGCCCACGAACAGTTAGCATCTGGGCAGCAGACTGAGCAGGCACACAGGTCATCTGGTCACAGCCAGCCCCACTATAGCGAGACGTATTTCTATTTAAATTATAGTAATTCTTTCTAAATGTGCCTTTATACATCGAAACCGGTACAGGCAAACTTTATGCAAATCTGCGTCCTCTTCTGCCCTCTTCTTTGTTGTGTAAGTGGCCGCTCTATCACCTACCCTGGTTCATGAGACTGATAGGGAGGAGAAAAGGCCTCTCAGCTCTTAAGTGGAACAACAGAATAATTGCTAACACAATTATTAGTGTGTGTCCTCCTGTGTAGGCTGGGTGGATACATCTCCTCCAATGGTTGCAAGATCAATACTGTTAAAAATGTTAGGCACAAAAATTGTTATGCTACCACCTGTTTTGTATTTGAGGACTGTAAGAAAGGAGTCTACCCACCCTCTGCCCATCAGTGGATCACCCTCACTTGTAAAATGTGTGTGTAATTAGTTTGAATGTGAGAACCAATGTGGTTCTATGGTGAAGCATGGAGCACTTTGAATCTAAAAACTTCAGGTAAGCAGGAAAGAAAGGTACCTCTATTACAATTCCTGCTAATTAGGAAAAGACAAAACAAAATTGAGGGATAGCTCAGTTATATACAACCTACTGGGAGGCAGGCAGGGAGGCCTTGGCTTGACAGGTTTTGGTCATGGTGCCTCAATTTTGGAAAGCTCTTTCCTGGTGCAGAGTCTGAACTTTTGTCAGCACCCACTGAAGACTTTATTTGCACAGGCCTCTTACGTGTGTTTAGATTTTAGTAATGTTTTATCTGACTTTTGGTATCATGGATCCTTTGTTTTTAAATAATGCAAGTAGCTTTGGGGAAAAGGATATATAATGGTGCAATCCTATGCATGTTTAGACAGAAAAAAGTCTTACAACTCTCAGCATGCTGGCTGGGGTGCGCTGGGAGTTGCAGGACTTTTTTCTGTCTAAACATACATAGGACTGCATGTTTAAATAAATTAACTTTTAAAAAAGAATGACTGTTAACGGGTTTCTTCCACGTGGCCTGCCGAACCAACCACGAACGTGTTTTTAACGTGTGTCTGTATGTGGGAGCAGTGAAACAGTGCTAATTTTAACCTCATTGGTTTGCCTATTCTTTAATAATATATACAAGGTCTGATTCACATATTTTTGGAGATGCAAAAAATGGAGGAAAGTATAGACAAGAGCTTCAACAATGAATCCAGAGCTGGAGAACAAATATTACTATGAGAGACCACCAGTTCAAGTTTACTTTGTTTATCCAAGATAAACAGATGACAATACTAAATATGTTATTTTAAAAAATTAGAATTAAGATAATATTTGATTAGGAAGTTACAAGGCAATGCTTGGCTGGAACCTATCTGTATAGGTGGATTATATGATCCCCCTCCCCCCCATTTTATCCTCACAACAACCCTGTGAGTTGTTAAGCTGAGAGTCAGTGACTGGCCCAAAATCACCACATGAGATTCATGGCTAAGTGAGGATTTGAATCAAGGTCTCCCCAGTCCCAGTCCAGCATTCTAACCACTACAACACATTGGTTCTCACATTCAAATTAATTACACACACATTTTACAAGTGAGGGTGATCCAACAATGGACAGAGGGTGGGTAGACATACAAAATACAAAACAGGTGGTAACGGAACAGATTTTTGAGCCTAACATATTTTTAACAGTGTTGATTGTGCAGCCCTTGGAGGAGATTTCATAGATCATAGAGTTGGAAGGGGCCTACAAGGCCATCAAGTCCAACACTCTGCTCAATGCAGGAAACTAGAGGAGGGGTCTCCCATCCAAGTAATAACCAGGCCTGATCCTGCTTAGCTCAGCCAGCGTGAGCCACAGGCCTGATGTATCCACCCAGCCTATACAGGAGGACACACTAAGTTCAGAAGTATTTCAGACATTAAATTCTGTTCATTCATTCCTATTCATCAGCTTTCAGGTGGAGCAAGGGACAGAAGTTACTATCCACCCCACCCCCAACAGTGCAGCTATTTTTGGAAGCCATCTTTATTTATCATTATTAAAATATCCCATGTTTTCCATTCCAAAGAAACTTCAAGGTGACTACCATCTAAATTAATTTTAAAAAATCATGAACACTAAAAATTTAATAAAGCTATGCAAAAGTATCAACACACCCTTGAGCAGTGTGTTGCTCCCTATTTGCAAACCATTAATACTTTTATTAACTATTATTCATTCAAGTGGGTTGTAAAAGAAACCCTATGCTTAATTAAGGATAGAGGATCTTCTGCACATATTAAATATGTTAACATTGAAGGGGAATTTTAATTTAAAATACCATTTGCAAAATGTCTAAGGGCATTTACAGTATAATGCAACTGATAATAAGCAGTGTATGCACTGTGCAAATGGAGACGAGCCCTCTGCAACTAGATGTCAGAGGAAATGAGAATGGTTGGGAACAGAATCCCTTCATGGAAAAACAATTGGTATTAGCCCACAAGAGATGACTGGGAAAAGAGAATGAGGTGGGGGGTCTTTTAGCCATATCTCCCAGCATTCCCCAGCCAGCATGGGGAATGGCTGGCTGGGGAATACTGGGAGCTGTAAGACTTTTTCCTGTCTAAACATGCATAGGATTGCACCCTAAGTATCATTAATACTTCAGTATGAAGCGGCAGGGGACACCTTTCAGACAGACAAGCACTAAACTAGATTCCAGCCACAAGCAGTTTGTGATATCTTGTTCAGCAGCAACTGGAATCCCAGAGAAAGCCACCTGCTTAAGGTCTCTCCCTTGTTCTCCACAGATCATTTGCTGAGTGACGATTCTTCTGAGGACCGCAATCTTCACACTCTGTCTTCAATTGTGGACAGTATCGCTGTGGAGGATGTGGCTGTTGCGTTCCAAGAGGAGAGGGCTCAGAACTGAGGATGCAGAAAACAATGTCCATCTCTCCGTCTTTTTTTAAAGTCATCACCATCAGATTGTAGGGTAAAAGCCACATGATACTAGGACTTTACAATTAGGAGATGTTTCTCTTCTCACTAACACTGGATGATGTTCCAAATAGAGAAAGGTTCTCCTTCCCAACTAACAGTGGATGAGGTTTTATTTCCCAAGCCAGTCATAGACTTAACAAGTGAAGTCACTTATCCAATTCCATATGCCTGAAAAGTGGTTCTGCTTCCCTCACCCCATCCTCTACATCAGAAGCAAGCTAATGAGAAAGATGCCTAATAGTTATTATTTAAATATTTGCCTAATTTCCAGAAAAATAGAGTATTGTGAATTTATTGACAACTTATGGATCTTATCTCCTCTGGAAATTGGCTGGAATTGGCTGATCAAAGCATTCTGGTGTATTATTGGGAACACTAATTAAAGGTGAGAGAAGTGATACCACTTGTGTGTGTTAAGGAAGGATTCCAGTGTGGCTTTCTGTTTTCTTCCCTGTTTTTAAAAGTTTTGTTTCTTTTGGGGGCCAATGGTATTATTATTTTTAATATTTGTGGGTGTGTGCAGGTGTGTGTATTTTTTAAAAAGATGCTATCTGACCAACTTCTTTTGGTAGTTTGCAATTTCCAGGCACAGAAGCCATATAAAAGGCTGCCACTGAAGTCTTTTCTACTGTGTGGAGTTGACATTTTTGTATTTTTGCTAACTTATTGTGAGATTTTTAAAATAAAATAAAAGGCATTATTTTGTTTGAATTTATTTTGAGATGGCATGAAAAAGAGTTTTGGTTTCTCTTTGAAAGTACTGAATTGGAATCACCCCTGAGGAAGAGTTTTAATACTCAAAATCCATTGGGCAACTGTCTTCTGCACAAATCCTTTGATATCTCCTCCCCTTTTATTCCAACCTTTGGCACTTCCCCTTCTTCCCTCTGTCAAAACAAAGCAAGGCAAAGTATGACAGGCAGCATCAAGGGGGCAATGCAGATGTATTCAAGTGTCAGAAACCCAGTCTGACATCAAATACTATCATAGACCCAGGGATGTGAAGTAAACTGCTCAAGGTCATAACCTGAAACTAGAAAGAAGCAAGGCCAGAGCAATCAGGAGGCACATGCAGAACAGCGATCCATGCAGAAGAAGAGACAGTGGGCAGTTCCTGCTAACATTTTACAAGTACATCTTGTTTGAGCATAGGAGTAAACTGTGACTCCAACTTTAATTCAAAAGAAGCGGGCTTAAGCTGTCAGATGTCTGGGGAACAACTGCCCTTGTCTGTTGTGTATATTTAGTGGAGGATCCATGCAAGATCAGCATAAATACTGTGTGGCTTGTGAAATAAATCAGCACATCTGAGACCCCGAAACTTTCTGTGCAGACATGCCCCTGAAACACAAAGCAGGATGCCCGATGCAGGTGTTTTCTTCATTTTTTAAATAGTTTTTGTTTTGTTTTGTTGTAATTCACATTTAAAAAACTAATAAAAAATTAAAAAGAAAAGTCAATCGAGTCATCACACACACATTCAGCCTGCTGAAATGAATGCCCTATGCATCATTCAGATAGGTGGGTGGTACAGCCTCTGTGTTTCTACTCGGCTCTCCCTCCCAGCTATGAGGCAGTTGAATGGGGCTAAAACATTTCAGTTAGCCACTAGAAGGATAGGAACATAAGCAGAGCTGTGTGCTGGATCCAACCAAAGGCCTATCTAGTCCAGCATTCTGGTCGCACAGTGTCCAGCCAGATGCCTATGGGAATGATGCAGGTGACTAGTGGGCCAATTAGCCACCATCTGCAGGCAAGACGTGGATCACATGCCTCCAGTCACCCCAGGCATTACAACTGTGTTCTGTTGAAGGGTTGCTCCAAATTATGACCATGTGGCTTGAAGCTAGCTGTGGTTGAGCAGAGAGAATCTGTATTAATGCAGAAGAGAATTATGAATCAATCAGCCTTGCTTTAAAATCTGGTTTATTGGAACACACATACACCCATTCCTGACCTGCTTGCAGGGTTTGGAATCCATGCAGTACCAATATAACAAAAGAAAGAGGTTATTGATATAAAGGGATCACTCTTTAAATTAAAAAAATATTTAATACTATATTAGGCAAGTCGTACACCAAAAAGACATTGCAACTGTACAGTCTCTTGGATATTGCACTTCCAAACAGCACGGTATGATTATAGGGCATTCCAGGCACCAAGAAATACCACGTCAGTAATAGGGGGGCACACAAGGCAAAAGGCAGCATGAGGAGACAAACAGATCCTACCCTAGAGGGGGAGAAACAGTAACAGCTAGGAATCTTTTGGATCACAGGCTACCTGTAAATGCAAAGAGGAGAAAGGGGAATTTTATGTTTGTCTACAAGGGAAAGATAGGCATTTACAGTGTACCCAACAGAGATGTACGAAGACATCACTTGTACTCCCAACATCCTATTTCATTTCATTTCACACATGGACCTGGGACCTGGAAGACATACAACTTGCTTGGCAGCTAATCTCTCTCTCCTTCCATCAAGCACTACCCCACCCCACCCTCTTTCCAGCCCTGGCCCTTTCTGATGTGAGGACCAATACTGTCCATGGGCAGAAGCTCCTCATTACCTGTGGCACGGTGGGAAGCCCCAGCAGAAGCCTGGTATGCCTGAGGGAGAGTTCTTGAGCTGGGCTTTCCCATATTCTCATTGCCTCATCTCCTTGGCGATTGTCTCATTGGGTCCGAGCTGTACGGTGGGAACAAGCAGCCACTGCTGCTCTCGGGCATATTGGTAGAATGAAGCACAGGCAGACCATGGTGCAGGGACTGCTGCAGACCAGCATTAAGTGCCTTCTATGTCGTGCCAGACCTACATCAAGATCACTGCATCACAAACAGGATAGACTTGGGGATAGAGAAGCCTGTTCTCTCTCTCTCAGTGAGAGCATGTCTAAAGCCAAGGGAAGGGGGAGGTATAAATGGAAAGCCACAGATATAATTGGGGTTTAAGGACACCAAGCAGGAGACCAGGGGAGTTGTGTACAAGCAGGAGGAAGAGTGTCCTTTTGGCCAAGTGGCCTAAAATGGTTGGCCTGTAGCTTCTGTTCTTTGGAGCCAAGGAGCAAGCATAGTCCAGACTCTGGCCTACTCCCGGAAAGCAGCCAGTGTATAACCATATAAGTAGTGGGAATGTGCTGCAAAACAAACAAACAGGTAGAGAGGCTACATTAAACATGAGAGGATATTGTGCTGTGGCAAATCTGCTCTGCACCTGTCCTTCCATTCTCACCTGCCAATCTAACTTTGCTCTACTACAGCAGCTGGGATTGTCCAGGCATGAGCCTGCAAACATGATAGATATGCTGTTACAATACTGTCTGATTCCCTGACCAGGCAAAGGGAAATGTATCTGGCAACAATGAGAGGCAGGAGAAGATCTGTAGCATTTCAAATGAGCATTAGGAAGGACTGAGTCAGCTTTTCATTCCTCCTATGGCTTTATTCACCAGGGTCAGCTCCAAAGGGTTGCAAGGTTGGGCATCCAGCAGGGCCACAACACAAGCAAAGGGCCCACTTCTCCAACAACCGCCACTCTCACTTTGCACGGAGTCAGAGAAAGCGTGAGAGAATCCTTGGTTTGCACACCACCCACCTCTGCCAGGTTAGGAGATCCCACTAAGGTTGCCTTGCCAGAGAGCCCCTAGAATCCTGGAATTGCCACACTGTCTGCTAGTCACCAGCCTTTAGCAAGTATTCAGAGTCCATACTGATCAGCATACAGGGCCGGATTAAGATAGGGGCTATTGGAGCTGCAGCTCCAGGCCCCTACCCCGAAATAGGCCCACAATCAGGACCGGCCGCCACCACCAACCTGGTGGCTGCTGCTGCTGCTGCTGCCGCCGCCGCTGCTGCCACCGCCGCCGAGGAGGAGGAGGAGGAAGTGATGCGACGGGACCCCCGCGCTGTTTTTTGCCGGGAAAACCATGGCAACAGGGCTGTTTAAGCCCTGTTGCCCTGGTTCCTCCCGCCAAAACAACATGGGCGGGGCTCCGGAAGCGACACGACGCGGAGAAGGTAGGTGGCGGGGGGGTCGGGGTGGTGGTGATGGCGGCGGCAGCGGGAGGCGCAGCGGCAGCGAGCGGGAGGACGGGGGGAGGCGCAGTGGCGAGCAGGACGGGGGGCGGCGGAGGCGGGCGGGCGGCGGGCGGGCGGGTGGGGAGGCGGAGGCCTGGCGGGGGCGGCGCAGCGGAGGCAGAGGCCTGGCGGGGGCGGTGCAGCGGCAGCGAAGAGGAGTGCAGCGTTTCTGCGCCCTCTTCAGCCGCACGTCCTCCTCAGCACCAGGCCCATAATGCTCTTAATCCGGCCCTGTCAGCATAGAAGTGGCAGAAGGAGTGCCTGACATAAGTGCAGCAATGGTTGATTCATGGGTTCTGACTCCAGAACCCCCAATAAACAGGGCCAAGTCTGTTCTTGTCACTGGAAGCTTCAGTGGTGATGTTGCCTTGGGGAGGAAGGGATAAAGTCTGCTATCTTTATCCAACAGCTGTTATCTGCATTTCCATTGATGCCTCCCCAGCCTCTATTCAGCACATTCCTACTCCCTCCTCCTTTTTGTTACTGTGGCCCATTAAGATTTTTTCAACACTGGCTTCTCTTAGCTAGTGAGCCTGTAGCATATAACCAGAGTGACTAGTATGTTACTGTGCAGAGAAGAGATTCTGTAATAATTTGGAAAAGGAGAAAGTGTCCAAGTGGCTCAAGTGTAGCAATTGCTCTGCCAGTAAATGGGCCCTGATTGCAAACACCTAAGTTCAACCCATACTGGAGGACAGGTATTTTTTTTTAATGAAGCTTCTTTTGAAAGAGTGGTTTGATGATCAAGCTGAATACTCTGGTTTAGATCAGGGATGGGCAACGTGTGGCCCTCCAGATAGTTTTGGCCTACAACTTCCATCAGCCCTAGTCAGCATAGCCAATGGTGAGGGCTGATGGTAGGTGTAAGCCAAACAATCTGGAGGGCCACAAGTTGCCCGCTCCTGGCCTAGACAGATGATGTATCTGCTAGACTGCTCTTTCCTGTATATAGCCAAGATCCAAGGTGTTCTCTCATATACCCCTATTTATGTTAAATTGCTATTCTTCCTTTCTTCCAAGAAGCTCAGAATGGCATCTTAGCTTCACAGTAAACCTGTAAAATGGATTAGCCTGAGGGACAGTGACTTGCCCAAAGTTATTCAGAGAACTTCACAGCTGAGCAGGAACCTGAAGGCAGGTTTGCCCAATGCTCTCACTGCTCCACCACACCGTCTATGGTTCTTTACTGGCTCAAACACATTTAAAGTCAGTCTTCAACATAATGTTATCCTTTCACACTGAATGGAAGACATTTTGAACTGGAACTAAGGGGGGGGGGTCAGTTAGTCTGTCTACTTGATGTTGCTGCTTTACTCTTATTATCAAGATGTCGGATAACAAGATTTCTGGAGGAAAATGTGCCTGTACATTATTGTTCTGCAGATGAGAGGAGGCCACTGAAACAGAACTGGATGTTCAGTTTATGTTGAGGAATCATATGCTGGAAGTCATTGCTGTGCTGGGCTGGCATCTGTTTACACAGCAGTGGCGTAATGGTAAATTTTGAAGCGCAGGAGCTCGTAATGACAGCTCCCATCGCCACGCCCCCAGGGAGAGTCCAAAAATGCATCCAGCTGTGTTGATCCATCATTATATATACTGTAATTATATCTCATCTCCCCCCCGAGCAGCGAGCAGCCATACATAACATAACACCCAATTTGTTAAGAACAACTGAGATGACAAAGGGCGGAGCAGTGGTTAGCATGTCAGACTTTGGCTGGGGAGACATGAATTCATGTCCCTGACCAACCATGAAGTTCAATGGGTGACCTTGGTCCAGTCACTGTCTGAGCTTAGCCTACCTCACAGGGCTATTATGAGGATAAAGTGGGGGCAACCCACACCCATGTATGCCATTCCGAACTCCATGGAAGAAGGGCGGGATGCAAATGTGAACAACATTAATTCACCATGTAGTGCACAGTCTGCCATTTCAGATGCTGGTGAGACTCATTTCCTAGGGCAATTGTGTTTTTCTAATGTATCTTTCATGTAAAGAACAGTCACTTTTGTTTCTTTTAAAATAGCACAGGAAAGGCTCTGGTTAGATAAATGAATGAATGCAGCACACAGCAGATGGAGCAGAGTATGGGCTTGAGGTGGGGGGAGGGGCGAAATCAGGCAGTGATCCTTAGCATCAGAATAGGGGCAATGTTGGAAGATATGACATTTTAAGTCTGACAGATTAGGTCATGCTGGAAGCCTTCCCCACTGTGCCCTTTAGCAGCGACACTCCCACCTCCACCCCCTTTTTGGTTCATTATCTAGCCTGAGGAATAATTCTGTGAAATCTGAAAGGTAGATGGAAGTTCAAAGTTAGTGGAAAGAATAGGGCAATAAATGCAAAGAAACAAGAAAAACATTCCCAACACACAAACTACAATCTCTATACATTGCTACGGACACCTGTTGTGTTCCTGTTACATAATATAACAGCTAACACAGAAAAATACTGAAAATTGGGGGAAATGAGGACTAGAGGAAATGGAAACATGTTAAAGCACAGCTTGGGGAAAAGCCTAGCAGTTTCAGGCCGATCTGGGAGTACCCCAAACAATGCAACTCTAATATATGAGGCCTGCAGAGATTGTAACACACAAGCCACACAACTGGGTTACAATCAGAAAGCATGAATGAAGGGTGTGCACATGCAGAACAAAACAGCTCCAAAACGTGAGCCAAGAGACAGGTCAAGATTGCATGGGTGTGTGCGGTTAAGGAATTAAGTATGCCAAAGAAATTCTAGAAAACTTTTACTCCACCATTTTACATACAGGAAACACTGAAACAAGTCCCAGGGCCAGGGGCAGTCTGTGAATCCAAGCTCCCCTTTATCACTTCCCCCTTTACACCAGACAGCACACAGAGGAAACACATAAATGCACACAGAAACTCCCACTCACGCATGATGGCAGAAGAGAGAGACACACAGACTCACTGCCTCATTCAGGGTATGAGAGGGAGAGAAAGGTATGCACACAGAGGGAGGGAGGGAGATGAGAGATAATGATACTGCCATCCACCTTACTGCTTTGGGAAGGAAGTGGACTCAACATGGCAAGAGAAAGGAAAAGAGAGGGAGCCCCATCCTACCCCACCACCACCTTGGGGAAGGCAGGAAAACAACAAGGGCAGGGGTGGAAGGGGAAAGAGAGAGGGGAGATGGGACGCTTACACACACACCTGCTTGGTCTCAGCTGGCTGCCCATCCCCGCCCCCTACATTAGAGTCCAGGCAGGACAAATGGAGCTGGCCAAGGGAGGGGGGAGCTGGAGGGCAAAGTCCCTGTTAATGTGGGGCCTCTCTCTCTCTCTTCTGTGTGCTGCTTGCCTGTTGATAAGCCCACAGAGGCTAGTCAAGTACCACCCTCAACAGCGAGGGGCAGTGAATCCTCCTGAGTATCTGCGGGATCTGTTAGATGACATCGCTGCTTCAGCTCTGAAAAAAGGGCTAGTGCTCTCCTGCCTCCACTACACTGCTGCCACAGAGACAGAGCTAATCACAATGGCATCTAAGGCCACATTTTTTTTACAGTGGTTGGGTTTTTCTTGTTGTTGAGACTAGGGTTATTGATTTAATAGTTCCCAGCAGCCACACAACTGTGCTGAATCCTCTGGTCCAATATGGAAACAGTGGGATCAATCTGTGTGCTGCAGTTCACGTGGGAATATGGCGCAATCTCCTGTGCAATTTCCTTTCTCCTCATACTGGCTCCCATAATTCTAGAATATAAGGCTGAACTAGCAGTGCAGGATGCTTCCTTGCCAATTAACCAAGACAGAAAACAAGAGTTGTGTTTAGGAGTATGAAAAAGAATTCTGTATAGCAAGAAAATCCTGGTTTCATCCATTAGTTTCCGGAAATCCTGTTGACCACTGGGATTGTAGCTGCTCTGTCCTAATTTCTAAACTTACCTGGGGCCTGGGCCAAGTCCCATTGGAAACTGAATCTCAGCAGGAGTATGTGCGAACTGTGGATGCCTCCAGTCTTTGGGACCCAGATGCACCAACTGCAAACCATTCAGCAACAATACACAAAAGCATGCAATTAGTGAGGTCACAGCTCTCATGCAAAGCACACAATTAAACTGGTTGCCTGTTGATTGCCTAGCTTCACTTATTATGGACGTCAGGATTTAGATGCTTTTCCTTGAGCAATTATACTATTTTAATTAACCAAAAAAACCTACTATCCAATGCTGTTAAACAGGATCCTAGCACCAGAGATATATGGCTTCAGAGCATGATAACAGAGGAAAATTTCAGACCAGTGAATGACCACATAGATGAAGTCTAAAGCAGCGAGAGGGTAGTATTCATGGACTTGAGCTGGAGCGAGGGGAGTTGCTAAGCTTTGTGAGGATGGGAGTTGACATCCACTGGAATTGTGAAAATGATTGTGAACCCGTACACTCATAACACGCCCTATTTACAAGGGCACAGGTCAGATCCTTTCTTCCAGATTTCTTAGAAATGAATCAACAGATACAAGAACATTTGCTCCTTTATCTTTTTGTAACTCCAGACCCAGGCTAAGGAACTAAGCAAACCCCCTGCAAGGAATTCAGGGATGGATAACTCAACAGGAAGAAGAGAAGAGAATGGAACGTTAACTGCTCTCAGAACCTTTCTGTCCATATTAAAACTCTTTGAGACCAGCATCAAGTGCAGGGGGTACAAGAACCAAAAGGAAGGCCTGTGTGTCTCTAGGCAAGAGATCCATGCAAGAGGCCCGTATAATAGTTATGATGCGACTCAAGACAGCAGAGTGATGGGCTTCGTATCAGCAGAGAGCACACCATGCAGCATCCAGACACATGATGGTGTGGAATGCTCTTATTCATCTCTCGTGAATAAGAGCTAAGAAAAGTTGGACCTTACCTTCTGGTGGCATTTTCTTCGGTGGTGCTGAAGGAGGGGGCAGGGGCACCAAAGAGGTGACTCGGAACCCTGCTGGGAGTGTCTCTGCTGACCCACTGAGCATGTTGATGCTGTGAAACTCTCGGGGGCGGAAACGCTTTCGCCAGGAGGGGGTTCGCCGAAAGGTCTTGTCATCACCCTGTAAGGAAAGGGAGGATTGTATCACATAGCAAACACAGTGATCAGGTAGGCCTACACCATACGGAGGAAAAGCAAGACCTATCATTTGTGAAGCAGGAAAGGGTCTCAAGCGGGCTTCCTGTTCTACAAGAAGGTCAGAGTTCAGGAGAGTCTGTGACACAAGAACAGGAGGATTTAGTTAACTGTATGTGGCTGAAATGGGAGGTTTTGAGTAGGACCGAGCCAAAATCCAAGATGATTTCTGAGATTGTTTCTATCTTAACCCCACCCCACCCCTCCTGGAAAAAGAAGGGCACTTTGCACAATTTTTTCCAAATTCTCCATTTTTTGTGGTGGCTACCATCTCTCTCTCTCTCTCTCTCTCACACACACACACACACACACACGTACAATGCTAGTACCAGAACGATGCTAGCACTGGGGCATTGTGAAGGATACAAAATGGTGGCCAGGCTGCCAACAGTTGCAGCAACAAACAAACAAACCACACTAGCTGTGAGACTGTCACTGCTAATTATGAGCTCCACACCAAGAAATGGTTGGAGAATGTCTCCTCTCAGTGGAGAAATTTGGTGAAATGGTCCCCCAACTTTCTCTGCCCACAAATAGAGTGGAGAATTTCAAGAGGCCATTCATGCAAAGCTCTAGAAGCAAATGTATGGTAGAGTGAAAAGGATGAGGCTCAAATAGGCTTTTATTGCAAAGAGGGCAAAACTGGCATGCCTGTACAATGAGAACATGCTCAGTTCTTCAAAATATTCTTTTGTTATAACATACATATATGACAAGCTCAATAGAGGAAGTGTCAGACACTTGTATGCTGGGACAGTGTGCCAAGCTATTAGGTCCTAATTAGGACTTTCTCTTTCCCCACCTTCCCCCTGACTGGCAGGAAGAGACGTCAGATGCCTCAAAACTGGGCTAGGTAGTAGAACTTTCTAGGAGGAATCGGAGAGAAACAGCCATCCAGGGGGTCCAATGGGAAGACTATAGCCAAACACCTTCATGTTAAAAAATCAAGAATGGGAACCCACTTTAAAAACAAAACTGACAAAAAAACAAACTGAAAAAATCCTCAAGAAGATTCTTTCTCCCATTAACCATATTTTTTTCATTTCCCCTTTGCTAGATCTTTCCCACACACACACATTGTGCTAGATTCTAAAACCAAATGGCTTCTCTGTTGAGCAGAAATGACCCATTACTAGAGCCTGTAATCCCTCCAAAGTGAGCTGCTCTTCAAGATTGATGTTTTGCAACTGTGAGTCTATTTTATGCCTGCCATAACCCTGTCCAGGTAGCCAGTCATCGCTCTTGTAATAAAATGATTGGAAAACCTCATCAAGTTCTAAGAAGCTGCTAAAATCATGACATGCATCTTAAGATGATGAAACCTAGTAATTTCATAAGAGTCAATATAAATCCAGTTTCAAGAGTTAATAAGAATGCTTTAAGGATGGACACAGAGTTGTAGATACCCAATCAAAGAAGAGGGAGGAAAATCTATTACAGTAATACCTTGGATTGAGAGCATAATTCGTTCTGGAAATGTGCTTGTAATCCAAAACACTCTTATATCAAAGCAAGTCTCTGGTGGGCGTGAGCAGGGCCGATTTCGGTCCGCTATGCCCGCTCGAGGCGAGCGGTTACATCCCTACGTGACTACTTGTCTTGCAAGATGTCGCTTGTTTATCAAGTCAAAAAATTTTTAAAAAATTGCTTGTCTTGCAAAATGCTCTCAGACCAAGTTACTTGCAATCCAAGGTATTACTGTGTGACTGCACTACAGGGGTTCATGTGATTGAAAGTGTACCCATGAGATCCAAACATTACTCTGGAAATAGCCCCTGGCTCCAAGGTGCCATATCACTCCCCCCCCCTGATTTATCTCCCATACACTAGCCCAAGGTGTGTATAATATTTATCTATGCTTATATTTGCTCAAACAATGCGCCCCGCCTAGGTCATTTTCAAAGGCTCGTGTTTCTTCTATACATTGCCCAGTGGCCAGTCCTCACAACAAAATTGGCATGTTGAGAATGTCAGTTGTTTTATTGCTTCAGGGCCAGCACAGTTGATAGGGACGTGTGAGGATCTTGTTTGGGGGGTGGAAGTCTGGCGAACTCGCCAGGCTCGAGCCCCCAAACTCTGTCCAACCTACCTGCTTCCCTGGCTTGACTCGCGTTCTCCCGAGCCGAGCCGCTCACCGGATTTCCGGGTTCCCGGCAGAGCATTTTTTTACATAGAAAATGGTGTAAGATACTTTTAAAATGTCTGTGATTTGCGCAAGTTACGCAAATTGTGGCTGCTTTTAACATATCTTACGCCATTTTCTATGTAAAAAGTGCTCTGTCAGGGACCCAGAAATCTGGCGAGCGGCTCGGCTGGCGTTCGCTTTTGGTCTGGCTCGGCGGGCACAGCAGCAGTGCTCACTGAGCGCCCAGCGAGTCAGGTGGTGGGTGGATCGCCCACCACTAGTTGGGCATCTGCCGAGGGCCCACACTCTAGCAGCGGTCCCCTGACAAGAGTCCCATAGAATTGCTCCTCCTCCTCACCATTGCAACCTGCTTGTTCACCTACATCTTGCTCTGGGCACGAGCAACAGAGGTGGTGAGAAAGGAGCAGTAGATGCCACTATCTACGTGCTCACTGGCACTCTGCCGGTCAAGCAGGCAAGTGGTAGCAATGATGAGAAAGAGGATGAGGAACAACAGCAGCTGGTGACAATGATGGTGAGAAGGTAGACTCATTGAGGGAGGGGGCCCATTACAGGTATCTTGCCTAAGGGCCCTCCAAAACCTAGAGCCGGCACTGGCTTCATTATATATCTACCTCATAAGAATGTAAGAAGAGCCCTCGTGGATCAGACCGAAGGCCTATCTAGTCCAGCATTCTGTTCCCACAGTGGCAAACCCTCCTAATGTTCCCCAGCAATTGGCATGCAGAGGCATATGACACAGAATACTGAAGGTAATATATAGCTTTCATGACTACAGCCACTGATAGCTTTATACTCCCATGAATTTGTCCAATCCTCCTATAAAGCCATTCCAGTTAATGGCCATCACTACATCTTGTGGTAGCAAATTCCATAGTTTAACTATGCACTATGTGAAGAATTACTTCCTTTTATCTGTGCTCAATCTCCTACCATTTAGCTTCATTGGATGACCCTGCGTTCTAGCATTATGAGAAAAACTTCTCCATATCCACTTTTTCCACACCATGCATATTTTTATACACCACTATCAGGTCCCCCGTTACTCCACTTACTGCTAAGCCAAAGAGCCCCAAACATTGTAACCTTTCCTCTTAGGGGCCTTGCTCCAGCCCCTTGATCACTTTGGTTGCATTTTCCTGCACCTTTTCCAGCTCTACAATACCCTCAAAATACATTTTGAGATGTGGCAACCAGAACTGTACACAGTATTCCAAGTATGGTTGCACCACAGATTTGTATAAGGGCATTATGATATTTGGTGGTTTTATTTCCAATTCCTTTCCTAGTGATTCCCTCAGTTTGACCTATAAAACAAAGAAATCTATTTACCAGTAGAGGAGTAGTAGTAGGCGATCACTCGTGACCGAGTAAGATTGTCTTCCAGGATAAAATTACAAAAAGAAAATTATAAAAAGAGGAAATTCTAAAAAATTGCGTAGACTCTAGCGATGGGTCCGTAAGTGACTGTGGAGGCCAATTCTAGATCCACACAGCTTCCCACAGTGAGGACACAGGTTACCAGATGGAAGATGGTCCTGTAAAGGATTCGTTTGACGTGCTTTTCGCTTAGCACATTTCTCCCTTTCACCTTGCACTCGGGCTTCTTCAAAGTCCATAGAACCTTTGTGAAAGGCCAACCTCCATTTAGATCGTTCATGGGCCAGAGCTTCCCAGTTTTCGATGTTTATATTGCATTTTTTTAGATTAGCCTTAAGAACATCTTTAAACCTCTTTACTGACCACTGATATTCCGCTTTCCATCCTTGAGTTGGGAATAAAGTAACTGCTTTGTACCAGTAGAATATAGAACTGGTAAATTTATCATTTAAGCATGAAGATAGGTAAAGAAAGTTCTAATCCAGAGGCAAATTAGAGTAACAGATTTTTTAAAAAGTTAGTTTTAGGAGATCAGATACTTCTAAGATACTATAAGAGGCCACACTTCTGTGAAGCCAATCAGGGAAGTTTATTCTAAAAGAGGCTTCTGTTTTGATTGATAGGCAAATGGTCAAGGAGCACCTGATTACTCTGAACGAGTTTAAATCTCCAGGGCCTGATGAGCTACATCCTAGAGTAATAAAGGAACTGGCAGAAGAACTCTCAGAACCACTGTCTATTATCTTTGAGAAATCATGGAGGACAGGTGAAGTGCCAGAGGACTGGAGGAGGGCAAAATGTTGTTCCCATCTTCAAAAAGGGCAAGAAGGAGGAACCTGGGAACTATAGGCCAGTCAGTCTGACATCAATCCCTGGGAAAATTTTGGAGCAGATTATAAAGAAGTCAATCTGCAAGCACCTTGAAAACAATGCAGTGATTACTAGAAGCCAGCATGGATTTGTCAAGAACAAATCCTGCCAGACTAATCTGATCTCATTTTTTGATCGGGTAACCTCCCTTGTGGACTGTGGGAATGCTGTGGACATAATATATCTGGACTTCAGCAAAGCTTTCGACAAAGTGCCTCGTGTGATATCCTGATTAGCAAGCTAGCTAAAAGTGGGCTAGATGGAACAACTATCAGGTGGATCCACAATTGGCTACAGAATTGAACTCCAAGAGTGCTTATCAATGGTTCCTTCTCAAACTGGGGAGAGGTAACGAGCGGGGTACCACAGGGCTCGGTCCTGGGCCCAGTGCTCTTCAACATTTTTATTAATGACTTGGATGAGGAGGTACAGGGAATGCTTATCAAATTTGCAGATGACACAAAGTTGGGTGGAACAGCTAATACTCTGGAAGACAGAAACAAAATTCAAAGTGACCTCGATAGGCTGGAGCGCTGGGCCGAAAACAACAGAATGAAATTTAATAGGGATAAATGCCAAGTGCTGCACCTAGGGAGAGGAAACCAAATGCAAAGTTACAGAATGGGGGACACTTGGCTCAACAATACTACAAGTGAGAAGGATCTTGGAATTGTGGTAGATCACAAACTGAATATGAGCCAGCAATGCGATGTGGCTGCAAAGAAGGCAAATGCTATTTTGGGCTGCATTAATAGAAGTATACGTAGCTTCCAAATCGCGGGAAGTGATAATTCCCCTTTACTTGGCACTGGTTAGGCCTCATCTTGAGTACTGCGTCCAGTTCTGGGCACCACACTTTCAGAAGGACGTAGACAAACTGGAGAGGGTTCAGAGGAGGGCAACAAGGATGATAAAGGGACTGGAAACAAGGCCCTATGAGGAGAGACTGAAAGAACTGGGCATGTTTAGCCTTCAGAAGAGGAGACTGAGGGGAGATATGATAGCACTCTTCCAGTACTTGAAGGGATGTCACACAGAGGAGGGCCAGGATCTCTTCTCGATCATCCCAGTTTGCAGGACACGGAATAATGGGCTCAAGTTACAGGAACCTAGATTCCACCTAAACATCAGGAAAAAATTCCTGACTGTCAGAGCAATAAGACAATGGAATCAACTACCTAGGGAGGTGGTGGGCTCTCCCAATCTGGAGGCATTCAAGGTGCAGCTGGACAGCCATCTGTCGGGGATGCTTTGACCTGGATTCCTGCATTGAGCAGGGGGTTGGACTCGATGGCCTTGTAGGCCCCTTCCAACTCTACTTTTCTATGATTCTATGAATCCATGCTAATAAAAGTTGATTTGAATTAAGCACTCTAATGTTGCACTGTTAGTTCCTGAATTAAGCAATCTAAAGAGAATGTACAAATTGGGCAGGTTCAGATGACATGATAACCCCCACTGTGGCACAAGCCACACGGTGTGGTTGAATCACCTCAGGCTCCACGAAGTACCTGACAGACAATTGGGCACATCATGGGTTACTAGCCCCCTCCCTCCCCACTCGGTCCTCCCGCAGGTATCCCGGGGTTGTATCCCAGGGGTTGTCCCCCCCATCTCCCCACTGTGACTGTGAGCTGTTTTCAGCTCGCTGCGGCTTTCCCCCCTCTTAATTCCTCACCCTCTGCCCCGAGATTGTGAAAGGTGGCTGTGTCAAGCAAAGTCCAGCAGGTACCCACCCCGTGCAGTGTCCACCCAAGGCTGCAGGTAAGTTAATTCCCCTTTTGGAACCATCTGATAGCTGTCAGAAGATGAGCTGTCATATGGTTCCAAAGCCACAAGTGATCCTTGCTTGTGAATGGGGGGTGATCAATACAGGCCTTCATATGTTGTGTGTGTTCCAGCATCATGGCTGACTGAGAGGAGGCAAATGGCCTTTCCAGTGGCTGCACCCAGACTCTGGAACTTGCAGCCCAGGGAAAATGGCATTGCTTCTTCCCCAATGGCTTTCTACCTCAGTGTGACGGCCTTACTTTCTAGAAAGGCATTCAGCTTTTAGTGGCTTCACTGAAACCTGTATAATTGGTTTCAACTGCTGTTCTTGTTTTCCCTGCCAGTTGTCACCTGCTGCTTTTCTTTTAAATAATGATGCTTTTAGTTTTTATTGTATTGTTGTAACTTTGTGTACTTTTGCTAGCCGCCTCAGGATATAAATGTTTTAAGTAAACAAACACTCAGCTCCTGTTGAAGATACTAGGATGTGGAATGCTATTATGCGAACACTATTCCAAAAGAGAAGCTGACTCCATGATTTACTGGGCGGGTTTGCACATCATGGTAAGCCACCCTGAGAATAATCAATGGTGGGTTGGTTGTTCACAGAACAACCCACAGTGTGCCCGACAAATGACTGGGCTCACCATGGGTTGCTGTTTCCCCTTCCCCCTCGGCCCTCCAGCCCATATCCCAGGGGACTTGGCAGCGAAAGCTGCCTTGTCTCTTCTCCCTGGGCAATCGTGCACTTATTCGCTCGCTGCAGCCAGGGCCGGATTAAGAGCGTTATGGGCCTGGTGCTGAGGAGGGCGCGCGGCTGAGGAGGGCACAGAAACGCTGCGCTCCCCTTCGCTGCCGCTGCGCCGCCCCCGCCAGGCCTCTGCCTCCGCTGCGCCGCCCCCGCCAGGCCTCCGCCTCCCCCGCCCTCCCGCTCGCTGCCGCTGCGCCTCCCGCCGCCGCCGCCATCACCACCACTCCCGACCCCCCCGCCACTTACCTTCTCCGCGTCGTGTCGCTTCCGGAGCCCTGCCCGCGTTGTTTTGGCGGGAGGAACCAGGGCAACAGGGCTTAAACAGCCCTGTTGCCATGGTTTCCCCGCAAAAAACAGCACGGGGGTCCCGTCGCGTCACTTCCTCCTCCTCCTCCTCCTCGGTGGTGGCGGCAGCGGCAGCAGCAGCAGCCGCAGCCAGGGCAGGGGGAGGGTAGGTTGGTGGTGGCGGCGCAGGGTGTTTTTTTTTTGCAGAGCAGGGCTGCTTTGGAGAGGGCCCCCCGCTAAATATTCATGGGCCAGAGCTTCCCAGTTTTCGATGTTTATATTGCATTTTTTTCACCAGGTTAGTAACTAGGCTTTGAGGACACAATAGAGACTGCTGCTGTCCAAGCAGACTCCTTGCCTGACCTCAAAGCTTTTATATTCCTTCTAGGCCTGGGAACGTCAATGGGCAGCTTGGGTGGGTAGAATTGCCCTGGACCTTAAGATCACTTCACAATGAACTGTCCATCTGCAGCCCCAATGGTTCATCATACACATAAAAATCCAAGTCATCCGGAGTAAAATTTTGGAGAGGACCTGAATTTTCAGGGGGGGGGGGGAGTAAAAGCTATGTTGGCCATAAGAGAATTTCCAAAGGCCATGTTGCTGCAATACCTTTATTAGGATTCTACAATCCTAATTTTATTTTTATACCACAAGAAGCTGGGACTTTATTCTCTGAGAATTCAACCCATCCTGCAGGATCGCCTTCTCCCGTACAATCCGCCCCGCACACTTAGGTCCTCTGGGAGGAATTTACTCCAGTCAGCCAAGACTAGGCTGGCGGGTACTATCCAGAGGACCTTCTCTTCTACTGCTCCCAAACTGTGGAATGGCCTGTCAGAGGAGACTCGTCAACTAGATAGTCTTTTGGCCTTTAAAAAGGCCATAAAGACTGACCTCTTCCGACAGGCCTACCCAGTGGAATTTTAAGAGTTTATAGGATACTTTTAAAGGTTTTTAAGAATATTTTAATAATATTTACTATGTTTTTAACTACTTATGTATTTTATGCTTAAGGTTGTTCCCCGCCTCGATCTGAGTGGAGAGGCGGGTAAGAAATAAATAATAATAATAATAATTATTATTATTATTATTTACTAGGTAATACTAACCATATTCACTACAATTGTCTTTTATTACCTAGAACAGCATCTAGAATGTTCTTCTGCTTTGTTAATATAAAGACTACCTAATTTCTCTCCATGATCCAATGGCAAAAGGAGCCCATGTGGTTTGGCAGGGATGGAAAACACATATCTGTCCACCCCCATTTTTTATTTGCAATTATAACAGAAACAAAAGGGAAAAACAAGAACAAAACAACACTTCTAAGAATAGCAGGACTTTATATTCCCCAAAATGGAGGATGCAACACACACCCCCCGCTCCTTCTTGCCAGCGTAACCAGGGGCAGCAGGAGCTTCCTGTAACCATCGCATGATCTGCTGATGTTTATTTGAATACCTGACTCCTCTTCCCACACTACACCTTGGGACTAGTCTGAACTTACAGATGCTGGCCAGGTATGCACAATCATGGAGGAGAAATAAGCTACAATGGCTTATTATCCCTCCCCGCATGAGCTGGTTGCATGCTGGGGGAAATTCACAAAATTATCCCCGGCAGCACATACTGTTCTGTTGTGCAAACCCAGGCAGGGTGGCTTGTTGCTGTAGGGTTCTGGGTGGCTTGCTACCCACAGCAACAAGCCACCCTGTCTGGGTTCACATGACAAGCTGCTCTGCTGGGGGTAATTATGCTAATCCCCCTGGCATGCAACCTGCACACGAGGGGAGGAGAAATAGGCCACCGTGGCTTATATCCCCCCCCCAGAAGGTGCGATCCAGATCAATGTGATTTCACCATCTAGTCACTTGTTTCCCTCCCCTCCCCACCTTTTATAATATCTTGCCTGATGAAGAGATCTGGGGATCTCAAAAGCTTGCACAATTTTTCGGGTCATCTTCTGGTTGGCCTAATAAAGGTATTATAGCAACATAGATTCTGGATTTTTAGTGGGGTCCCAGTATCAAGATGATTAATTATGGAGCCTTTAGAATAAAGGAGCCTTCAGAAAATTTGGACAGTGGGTTACATGACAGAGATATTTCCCAAATCAGAAGAAGTGATAGAAGCTCTCTGATATATTTTTTTAAAGTCTTGTGGTACTGAGCTATAGAGTAGAGGAGGAACAAGGAGAATTGTTCAGTGCCAACAGAGTCTCTTAGGGAAGCCCCAGGAGAACTGAGCAGAGAACAGGCTTAAAATGCTGAACTAACTGAACTAAACTAAAGCAAGGGTTGCATTCTTCCAAAGTAGAACATGCATGTGTATAGTCAGATGAAGGGGAATGTCTCTCTTGATTCCCATCCCACTGCGTAGTGGCTGCACCTATGAGGAGAAAGAGCTCAGAATTCCATCACCCTCTGTTGTTGTTATTGTTTGAGGCAGGTGCCAGTGTATTTGTCCTGGCAGTTGGAAAGATCTGAATGCGGAGCATCTAGCATCAGGAACGCACCAGGGTTTTGCTGCTGAAGGGATTGCCAGACTGATAACTCCATCTAAGATAGCTGGAATTGGGTGGGTGGAGAAGTCTATGCCAGATCAAAGGATCTGGGTATCTCTCCCCTTCCCCTCATTCTTCATTTTTACATACTGATTTCCAACTGTGTCCAACTGACCAAGATCCATTGTAGTGTAGCAGATTAAGCATTGAACTTGGACTGGCCAGACCTGGGCTCAAATTCCAGCTCAGCTATGAAAAATCACCAAATAACTTTGGGCCAATCCTACTCTATCCATCTAACCTATTCAACAGATATTCTTGCAAAGAAAAAATGGGATAATCCCCATTTAGACTATCCTGAGTCCCTGGTTTGCTTGTTTATTTATAAGACTTGTACACTACCCCTTCAGCGGTGCTTTCAGGGCGGTTTACAAGATAAAATACAGGATTAAAATATTAAAAACAATACTAAAATGTCTGGGGAAATAAATATGTTTTCACCTTACATGGAAAAAATAATAATATTGGTGCCAGGCAAAGATCAGGTTGGGATACAAATATGTCATACAAGCACATGGGCTAGGGGTGCATTTGCCCATTCTTTGACAGCCAGTCAGAGCATCTGCTTCCATTCCTGAAGAGGAGGTTATGTGTGAAATAGCCCTATGACTAGGCCTTCCATTACTGAAGAGGAGGTTATGGGTCTCTACAGGTATTTGTGGCATACATACCAGTACTGCAACTTCCAAGAGATCTCTGCTTACCTGTACATCACTTAGAACCTTCCTCCATATCAAAAGATTTGATGTCACAGAATCCGTTGCATCCAATCGATAGAATCCTCTCTATATAATGGAAAGCTGAACATGCAATCTTCTTTGTCCCATCCTCCCCTAGGTCATTTTGCTTCCTACCCTCTGATCTGCTTCACAGATGCCTTCCCCCCGCCCCCGCCCCATCCTGTGCAGGAAATATGAACACGGCCTGCATAAGGCTGAGTGAAACAACACACCTTAAGTAGCAAGTTGCAGGGTTTTGTTAAAGGGCAGTAAACTTTCAATGATTCAGTTCATTATGTGTTTTTTTTACCACTGTGCATGTGTGTGTGTGTCCGTATGTTATCCCTCAGGCACCAAAATGCCTTGTGCTATCTCTGAAAATGTGTAGTGTATACTGTAATGTTTCAAAATGGCACAGCTATTTATTTTGCTTCAATTACATGCACCTGGAAGCTGATCTGGTCACCAGTTTACAAACATGTGTAACTGGGACAAAATGAAGATATTGGGTGCATTTGCATGTCACGTTAACCCAGCTTGGTAATAAGCCATGATGGGCTAGTTGTTCTGTGCACAACCTATGGTGCACCTGACAGATGACTGGATTCACTGTGGCTTGTTCACTCCCTTCCTCCCCCTCAGTCCTCCCATGGTTATCCCAGGGAAACCCCATGTCAGGACCAACTTGTCTCATCCCCTGCCGTGATTGTGAGCCGTTTTCAGCTTGCCATGGCTCTTTACCCTTTCTCCCCGTCATAGTACAGCAGGTAGTAACCCTGGATATAGACCCAAAGAGAGTCCAAATAGGCTTTTTCTTCCCTTTGCTCTCTCTTGACAGCTGTCAAAAGGCAAGCTGTCAAGGGAAAGGCAAGGCACGAGTTACCTTTGCTTGTGAAAAGGGGGTGGTGAGAGTTATACCCCCTTCGCGGTGAGATCTTCATTTATTTATTTTGCCATCATGGTCCTCAGGGTGATGCACATTTTCCCGAGACACTAGCTGCTCAGAAAGTGCATCCCACCCCATTTTCTGGGGAAAAGGAGTTTTGACAGCTAGCTTCCTACCCTCTGATCTGCTTCACAGATGGCTTTCCCCCCCTTTCCAATCCTGTGTAGGCAATACGCACACGGCCTGCACTGTCAAAACTCTGGGTCCCATTTAAAAGGGGTTTAGACAGAGCAATGGGGTGTTTTTTGACTGAGACATATGGTTGTATATTTTGACAGCTAGCTGTCAAAACTCTTTTTCCCCAGAAAAAGGGGGTGGGATGCACTTTTGAACATTTCTAAGCAGCTAGAGTCTCACAGAAAGTGCAAAATGTGCATCATCCTGAGGACTATCAGGGCAAAAAAGAAAAGAAAAGAAAAGAAAAGAGGATCTCACTGTGAAGGAGGTGTAAATCTCACCACCCACTTTTCAAGTGCAAAGATCACTTGTGCCTTTGCTTTTCCTTGGCAGCTTGTTTTTTGACAGTTGTCAAGAGAAAGCAAAGGGAAGAAAAAGCCTATATGGACCCTCTTTGGGTCAATGTCCAAGGTTGGTACTTGCTGCACTGTGACAGCAGGTACCCCCACCCTGACACTGTCCAACCAAGGGTCCCGATTTTCGCAGTTATGCAAGTGCAACTCAAAATTTTTAAAAATGAAAATTTTTGAGCACATTCTGTGTGCAAAAAGAATAATAAAAATGTTTGCCAACCACTGACAGCCTGCTTGGGCATTTTGAAGGGGCTGTCACTGGCTGTCAAAACGGGGATTGTGAAAGTCAGCTGTCAAGCCAAACTTCGCGATCCCTGGGGGGGGGGGGTAAAGGGAGAAAAAGCTATGGTGAGCCAAACATGGCTTGTGATCACAGCAGCGAGGGCAGTAAGCCAGTGCCAGCCACCCCCAAGCGCCGCCTTGGCATCTGTGGGGTGGCTGGCACTGACAGGTACTCAGGCAAGCTTGACAACAGCAGCAACGGTTTTTTGCTGCTCCTGCCAAAAGGCTTGGTACTGTAGCTGATTCCCGGAACCCATGATGGGGACAGTTGCCCGGGTTCCGACAACATGACAACCCATCATGGGTACAACACCCCTACAATAAGCCATGGGTTGTCAGGGTGGCCTGTTGCCCTCAAACAAACCACCCTGTGGGAATTGGTCCAGGTTCACACAACACAACAACCCATGATGGATTGTCATGTTGTGTGAACCCAGTCATTGTTTTTAATCAGTGTATGTGTTTGTTTTTCCTATAAGTGAAATAGCCCTAAGACTAGGCCTCTGGCATTTCCTCACTGTGTAAAAAGTGGCTTGCTCTTTGACATTAGTCTGGGATTGGGTAGATCTTCATGAAATGCATGTGCCCCTTTGTGTTTTTGGCATGAAAATTTGCACATTATGGGTATTCTAAAGGTATCAGCTACAAGATTACCTTTCTTATGGATATGTAATCATTTTAGTGGCAGGTTGACTCCACGTAAGAAGGTAGAATGGGATGCTGACATAACCTTTGGTCAACAGGTAGATTTATGCACTTATTGTTCCTACTATAATCTTGATTAAATGGCTTTCATGTCACTGAGTGCTCTTAAATTCTATGATTCTGGCAGTAGAAAGTCAAGGGGAAGCTTTGTGTGTGCACTTACTGTGCCAAAATTGCAACTTTTGGTGTGATGATGATCATGGCTGCTTTTCAGTGCTATGTTACTTTAAATGTGTGAGGAGGGAAAGGGTCTTCGAACTTGAACTTATTTGCATGGTGGGGGAGTACAGCTTTTCAGTGTGGTAAATCCATGTGTGAAGCTACATTAGCAAATCTGATACATTTCCAGGAATGCATCAAATGAAAACCAACTTGTTTTCACTTGATACATTTCTGAAAATGCAACCGATTGCTGGTACAATCCACACCTTATCCTCAGCCCGGTCCCTGACTAATACTTTCTCATGAATGGGTCATTTCACACATTATACTGAGGGGCAAACCCTCTCAGGCTTACACTCATCAACAAGGAGAAGCTGTGGCCAACCACAGTTCCCATACAAGTATACCCATGCTTTTCTCCCTGAAATAGTTTCTTTCTACCCATTTTCCTCCTGTTGGGGCTCTGTGACAAGAAATAACGCCCCCCAACTGAAAAATAGCCAGAGGAAAGGTCTTTCAGGGGAGAATGGGAAAAGAAGGACTCTTCTTCTGACCTGCTCATGCTGCACTTTAAATTTCCACACTCCACCCTCTGCTTTATAAGCATTCACCATGACCTGTGTTGGGTTGGGCTAATGTCAGATATAGTTTGGTACTAGGATTGTGGGGAGACCAGTTAGCATCCTCTATAGCTGCCAGACACTAAACATTTGAGAAAGTGCTCTGTCTCTTCCTCCCACAATCCCTCCCTCTACTAGGTTCGACAAGATGTGTGTTGTTATAAACTTATTAGGTGCTTTACAAATGCTCAGACAGAATTGGCATCTATATCAAGATGTTCCCAGATTCCCAAGTTTAAAGAAACCCTTCAATATATTTCCAGTCCAGTGTTTATATTTATTGACTGACTAATACAGACAACTTTGGTACAGCAAGCAGTGTGACATTGATTCACAAAGCATACAAAAGGTTATACTCCACAGAGCAGTTTGCCTGTGGAAGCTCGCTTCTGTTACAATAGTAGGACATCATACTGTTGACAAGGAGAGCAGCTCCACACCTCATGGAATTTGGTTCACAGTAGTAAGGACAAAAGGAGGGCTATGAGGTCCCAGCTGAAGGCAGGAGTGTTTCCAACATCACTAGTCTTCAGAGCTTTGTCCCGCGGAGTTTGAAAATAACAGTTCCTACTACTTCTTAGGGAGTAGATTCCATAGCCCACAGACCGAAGTTTTATCTACAGACAGACTTGCACCATTTTGACTAGTGGGGTGAACTTAAATTTATGCAAAGCCATGTGGCTGCTCAGATTTTAGTTTAGTCCTGTTCAACTGAAAGAGATCTAAAGCTAAACTAAAATAGGGACATCCACACAGGGATATTTATATTACAAATATAAATTCATAATTATATTATAATTTATATTATATTTCCTAAGGAGCAGTAGGTTTGTGGGAGCTAATGACCTAGTGTATGACAGCAAGCAGAATTCCCTTGCAGATTAAAAAGAAAAGCAAACAGCATAGGCTCTGCAAACCTACCAATCCTTCCTCCCACAAGAAATGAGGAGCCGGCCTCAGTGCAAACTCTTCGTACCGCACAGTTTTGTAACGGAGGCCCATGCCTGTTTGCAACCTGGAACTTCCCTAGCTTAGCATACCCACTTCCACTTTTCCTGCACAGAATTTGAGTGCTACGGCGCTCCTTCACAGAAGATAACTGCAATGCCAGGTTCTATTTCCAGTACTCCATTTGCTTCATCAGTTTCTTAGCCAATAGTATGAGCCCAAAATTTCTCAAATTCCCAGCATGATTTAGTCAGAGGATAGTACTTTGTACTCACATCATCAAGCCTCCTATCAGTGCCCAAGGCAAGCAGATTGTTGAATTCTCTCTCCATCACCTGTCGTGCCTGGAAACAACATCAAATAAGCCAAGAGTAGTGGTCTACCAAAAGGAAACAACTGATGTGAACAATACACTAGCAGAGCCACCAAACTACTAGTCAGAGGAAATCATCAAGCTGCTTTATCACTATGGAACAACAAAGCAGCTTTACATTCCCTTCTAAATCAGGTTGCTAGAATCCCTGATCTGTTGTGACTCAGATGTAGATTTGTATTTGTATATGCAGGTTATTCTAATGTATGACTCAAAGAATGAGTAGATGAGCCAGCTTATTGCATCTGACTCTACCCACCACCCAGTAGGGCTCCTACTTGGCTCCCATTGGTGGGCCTCAGGGTTCTAGTAAAAAAAACAAAAGCAAAGTAGATCTCACAAGCCCAAAGCCTGCCCATACCTAGCCAGGCCAAGTCACTTGTCTCTATCTAGTTCAGCATTCTATCTCTAACAGTGGACATACAAATGCCACTGAGAAGCTTATAAACAGGGCATGAGCACAAATCTGCTATTCTTGCTGAGAAATTGGAGGTTCCATTTAGCTATCATGACAACAGAGAAGCCTTCTATAGAAGGCTGAGGTGAAGAAAGATGCAGAAGCTTTTGGTGGACTAAGCCAAAGGAAAGTGTGGTGGAAGAGGCTTACCAGGACAGGGGAATCTATAGCATCCCCACTTTTTAGAGCATGGGGGTCTCCTCTGTGACATCATCTGCTCCCCCCCCCTTTTCCTTTTCCCCATGCCTCTCTTTGCATGGGCCTCCAAGGGCCAGACAAGTCCCCAGCTTTGCGCACCGCTCATTGTCCTGTTTGGGAAGGTGAGCGATGTACCACAGGGAATCCAGTCCTGGTTGGAGATAACAGTGGGGATTCCTCCCGCTAGCCGCTAGAGAGGGGGCGGGGCTGGAGGACAGGCCCTCCACAGGCTAGATGGGGAGCCTCTGGAGGCTGGATTAGGCTGGCGGGCCAGGGGTTTTCCATCCCTGTTTTAGAGATACCAGCTGTCACTAATAAAAACATCCACATTGATAGGAACTATACCATTTTTCAAAGCACAGTGGTTTAAATTAACATACTCTTGATTTTTTTTATTTCTTTCATGTTCTCAGAAATTCCACTAACATCACACACCAAGACTCAGCCATCTTTAGACAGAAATATACAACCATCATCCTGAAAACATCAGTGTAAACATTTCATCCTACCTGAGTGTTCTGAGTGGGTATTTGTAACACAAGTGCCAGACTATTATAATCAAAATTTTCATCCAAAGCTATGAGTGCTCCATGGACTCCACTCTCAATGATGTTGTTGGCATATTCTCTAAGCCCAATGGATTGAATCCAGTGAATTACTTGATCATTGGTCCAGACCAACACGTCTAGAAGACAAAGTCACACATTAAGAATAAATAAAACGACCATAGAGATTGTGTAAGTCCCCATAAGCTACCTAAGACAAAATAAAACCCTGTTGATGGATATATTGTCTAAAAGTCCACAATACAAGCAGCAAGGGTAAGAAATGATAGTCCACCTTGTGTAAACAAACAAGGAAAATAAACCCCATTGCCCAAAGTCGAGCAGTCTCAGTACACGCTCATATGTTCATGAATCATACAGCAAACACAGGATGGGTCAAATCTCTGGAGCTGAAAGAAAGTGGAAAGCAGAACATAGAAGGGTAACACTCCAAACATGGAGCCAAGGCAAACCAACTGATACATTCATTGAAAATTATGAATAATAGAGCAAAAACAAATACAATAAAACTCAATAAATGAACTATATGAAATGACAGAAGAAACAGACATAAAATCAGTGGAGTCAAGAAAATACAACAGAAGGCATAAAAACACAACTAAGACCAGCTATAACATGTCATAATGCCTTGGCAAATAAAAATGTTCACCTGGCACAGATAAGACACCATAGCTGGTGTCAGGCAAGCTTCTCTGGGGAGGGCATTTCACATGTGGAACACCACAACTGAGAAAGTCCTCTCCTAGGTCACCACCAGCCTAATTTCAGGTGGCAGGCACGGAGGAAGGCTTCTGGTGAAGAACAAAGTGTTCAGGTAGACTCTTGAGGTAAAAGGCGGTCCTGCTAGATAGCCAGGACCCAAGCTGTTCTTTATAGGTAGCAACCAAAACTATGAACTGTGCTTTTTATATTCTTCAGTTATGTCCATCCTTCAATGTCCTAAAAAGTCACTAATGTGGAGATTTTGGTAGTATCAACATTTATTTGACTTACTAAGATATAAATCACTAACTAAAAATATTCAACTGGTTGGGCGAAAGCCAGAATTCCCTGCAGGTACAAGTGAGCATGATATAACAAACACAGTAGACATTTGGGAGAATGAAAGAGGAAGCAGTTAATTCAGGAAATAAAATTATGACTGCTTTCAAGCACACATTTTATGCATAGCAGATCCCTGCTGAGAACTCAATGACTGAAAAGCCTTATACAGGCTTTCCCAACTTGGTGCCCTCCAAATGGGTTGGTCTAAAACTCTCACCATTCCCAGCCAGCATGGCCAATGCAGCTGTAGTCCAAGGGCCAACACATCTGGAGGGCACCAGGTGGGGGAAAGCTCCTCTAGAAACAATGGAAGTAGATGAGATACCAATGTCCCCACTCTGTAACTGGCAAACGTTGACTTTGTAAACAGTATCAGCAAGATTTCATAGAGCAGGAAGGAAAAAGAGCTGCTTCAT
This sequence comes from Shinisaurus crocodilurus, assembly GCA_021292165.1. NCBI lineage: Eukaryota > Metazoa > Chordata > Lepidosauria > Squamata > Shinisauridae > Shinisaurus > Shinisaurus crocodilurus. The sequence continues at coordinate 224,539,772 of CM037877.1, forward strand.
GGACTGGTTCTTTTGCAGCTTGCCATGAACAGATCTCTACATTGTTACTTACCTTTAATTTCATGCTGGCTTTCTTCCCGCCTCCTCTCCAGCTCCTTCCTATCATAGTTCAGTCTCTTTAGGCACATAATACCATACTGTAGGCTTGTTCTGCAATAATACAATACAGCACTTACTGCAAGCCATTTCAGATCAAAACTCCTTTCACCATTTGAAACACGACTTGAGTAATGCACTGTAACAATCTCAGATCATTGTATAATCACACAGCCCAAAATGTGTTTCCGTTCTCCCAATCACTTATGCTGAGAGGAAAACTCTTCATATAAATCAATTTCCCAATCACCTCCACTTCCAAGACTGCTTATTTTATTTTGTAACATATTGTACTATTTGAACTGCAAAAGATAGTTCTGCAGTGGCTGGTAGTCAACCTACCTAGGTCCAATTCATCCCTCTTTGGCTTCAATATACTATAATCTGGAATTTCTAGTACTTTGGGGAAACACTGCAAAGCAACCCCAACTTCTAACAACCCGCACCATGCTTGTCATCAGTGTACTCCATTCCAAAAGAAGAAACCAACTGGAGGAAGTGAAATTAATTAAGTGGAATTAATTCAGATGGGGGACACACAGAAAAAGGGGCATATGAAGCCACTGTAAGTTGGTTGCAAGAGGGCTTCTGCTCTACTGAGATGAAAGAACACTACATATTTCCGAAGGAAATTGGCTCACCGATGGAAACTGTCCACCATCTTCAGATGCACTCGAAGGTCTTTCTTAGTCAAATGATCCAACATCCGTGCATCCACAAGACACTCCATGAAGTAGCTGCGATATTGCGGGAGACCTAGACTAGGAAGCCATTCATTCCCTATCCATTCATGGTTCATGTCCCCGTAAGCCAGTGTCTGAAAAAGTAAAAAGAATAATGTAAAAGAAGCACTGACAGAATCCTATCTGGATGTCTCAGAAATGGAATTTAGAATATTTTAGTAAAGATGTGGGAGTCTCATGTCTTAGATACGGAAAATACCCTATTATTACCGCTAATGATATATACTACTATCTGCAGTAATCATATCACAGTGATACGATCCAGGTAGTACTCTAATGCGGTTATTCAATTACCATTTACATGTCATTTCAATGTCCCACTGAAAGATCTGAGTTATAGTTTGGAAAGCATTTTTCAAATATACGATATTTTGACATACAACTGACAAGTATAACAAACCACAAACTTGTTCCCCCTCAATGTTATGCAACACTCCATAGTGTGTGTGTGTGTGTGTGTGTAACAAGATAGCTTGTAGAAAGTCTACATAGTAGCTCTTTACTGAAATGACAACCACAAAAATGAGGACTTCTGGGCCTTGAAATTTAGAGGTGCTGATTCTCACATTGCCAGTGGATCAAGCATCATCATCTTAAGCAGGGCATATTTCAGAAACCTCAATTATGAATAAAATAGAGAGCATTTGTGCACCATTTTCAGTCTCTTGGGCTGAACACCACACAGTTTTACAAGGAATAATGCTGAAAATTATTGTGTAGGGATACTTTCATATCAGTTCATTTGGAGGTAATGGTCAATGGATCTTGCTGTCGAGTCTGAAGACCTACTCCGGTGGGATCCATTATACATGCTAACACCTGAAGTAACAGGTTTAAAATAAACCATGAAGTTCTCACGGAAGGGTTTGGGTACTAAAGTCTTGGTAAATGCTCTTGTGGAATCTAGCTCTACCCTGCATCTGCTTTTAGACTTTCCAATGGCAGAGAATCAATATTTGAAAAGAAGGGAAGCAGTGATCCCTAGTCATACATGCCAGGATGTTTTTAAGCCTGTCTTTTACTGGCCAAATAGGGGAAACCTTTGATAAGGAAGATTAAAGAATAGGGCCACAGGTATTTGCTCTCTTTGCATAGGAACAGAAGAAGATTTCAAAGACTACAGAATCTGGCTGGGAACAAGCAGTGCTAAAATTAAAATGAGAAACAGCAGTTAATCAATAGAGCAGGTTTGTATATTATAGTCCTAATGGAACTAGGTGAGGGGTTCTTAAAATCTCTGGGGAGCAAGAAATTAGACATCTCCTTACAATTACTATTCTTCCTATTAGGAGATAACAGTAAGGTGTTAATAACGAGACAGAATTGTAAAAAGATTTAAGAGCATTCTTCATCTGTTTTCATTGATCACCCAGTGATATATGTTCAGGAACTATCTTAGAGAAACAAGTGCTCAAAAAAGCAAGGAGATATAATCAGTTTCTGAGTGTCACTGCTGAACTTAGTTTTGCTTGGGTTCTGCCCACTCACATAGTTTTGTGCTCCCAAACAGTGAACAGTGAACAAAACACAAGTTGATGCAGGAGTCTCACCTGTGCCCAACTGCCCTCCTCAGTGTCCTAAATGTAACAATGCAGCATGTCAACAAAACAACAGGCAAAGTGAGTTATCACCATACAGGAGCTGATAATAGTTCAGTTACAAGCAGAGACCTTGCATGTAGTGAAACAAAATAATCAGGATACTTTCACACAGAGACTGCACACAATTGCACAGGCATAAGGATTATTTTATTCTGAGGCTCCAATCCTATACCATTTCTACTTTAGAGGATCTCACTGTGAGTCAGTATTTTGAGCCTCTCAACAATGGGCAGGGAAAGTCTAGACCACATATGAGAGCATCACATGTCATGCAACTAAAGCAGAGAGCCATACTCAAAACAGTCAGATAAGCAGCAGATGCTGTACTGATGAAAGGTAGCAGGTGAAGCTCCCTGGAGATTGACAGTTTCTATCCCTAAAGGACTATCAAAATGGGCAGTGTGAGTGTAGCATTCTTACATTTGGCTTTGCTCAAATGCTGACCTGGGTGAACTATGCCAATAGCCATATATTATATATTTATTTGTTTGTTTATTTGATGAATAAATGTGTACCCTGCCCTGTCAACTACTAGGGTTCCCAGGGTGGCAAATACAAAACAAGACTATGTTGCAGACATGTGCCAATGAACAACTGTTAGTTGCCTAAGTGTGTGTCTACCATACAAATAGATAAATAGCAAACTGCCATGATCTCTCAGAAAGGTGAATACACTTCCCCCATTCTTATCCCAACCCAGGTTCCCAAATCACAAATACCAGTTGGGCAAATTGCACATCTGTCAGCCACCGAGTACTTGATAGATATCAAAAGAGAGCCTTATCCAGAACAAGTCAGTTACCATGCACACAGGATAGCTTTCTGAATATTAAGTCAGTCATCAGATGGAAAGGGACACAAGTGTGTGTGTGTGTGTGTGTGTGTGTTTAGTCATTTATACCACGGCTTTACAATGAGAATTCCCAAGGTAGCCTGCAACAACAATTGTTATGACTCCTCAACAACACGAACAGTGCCTTGAAAAAAGAATGTCTTATTTGTACCGAACAAATAAATCACCAGGCCAAAATTGAACCAGCCTCTAATCATGGGTAAGCTATATTGCAAAAAGGTAAACCACAGTATATTCCTGAAAAGGGCTTATCTTTTGACCCAATGCAAAATGATTTCCCTGCCAGTTTTGATGAGGGTGAGCTGGCAGGGGCTTCAGACAGTGAAGCAAAAATTATGCAAAAGAAAAGATTACAAAGAAAAGACTTGCCGTTTTGGTTGAAGTTGCCATAGTTTCCATCTCTTCATGTGTAACCCAGACATTTCCAGAGGACTAAGATGAAAATATGAAACAGATGAACAGGAGAGAAAGGAAGTGTCAGTAAAACATTTCAACCTGACAGCCAATTGAAATTAAGTCACTGCTGATTTGTGGATGGACATAATTTTCCATGGGTATGGAAATGACAATAATGCTATAAAAAGTCATTCTCAATTTACACTAAAGAAAAATGGCCTGAGCCCTCTGTATATTAAGTTCCTTCAGAAAAAAAAATGAGGCTTTTGAAATACAAGAGCACTTTCCCCCCCAGAAGGTAGACATGGACTGCCTTTGGTACCAAGCCAACTGGGTGGAGGTGATGGAAGATCCTTTAGAATTTAACAAATTAAGAGGACTGCAATTGTAGCCTGTTTGTTTCCTCTGTGCCTCACTTTTTAGCCTACTGCCTCCTCTGTCCTGTGTCCTTCAACCCCACTGCCTGCCCCACATTCCTGCATTATCCCATTGTGGTCCCTGATCCTTCAGAACAAGAAGAGAGAAAAAGATATCAGTACATATTGTTATATATATATTTCTGCCTGCTGATACTTCTCACACAGCAAGTAGGGAACCCAAAGCAAACATATGACTGTTTCTGCGAGAATCAAGTATTCTTCAAAGAGAGCTAACCCAGCTAGTGCCCTGGGTATAGGTTACTTCCAATGATCGCAGGGAAAGCCTGACATTAGCACTGCTACCAGACAAAACTACAGTTTTAACACCTTACATAAGGCATGTTTTAAAGTGGCTACTGGCATCTACAATGGTGGGAAGAAGATGTAGCAGCCTTGAACCATTTTACAAGCATATCTTGAAGGATAGGCCACAGGCTCCCACTACAATAGAGCAAACAAGCATGCTAAAATAAATAAGCCACTACTGAGGCAAAGGCTACTGGCTTTCACAGCGGTGAAGTAATGGTTTAGTTTTTTTGGATCAATTTTAATACCTTCTTCCCCTGAGGTGTATGATTTACCACACATGGGGACCACAATGCTCATCGAAATGTTACATGCTAGCTAGAACCTGCAACTTTGTGTTTCACTGGAAGGCTCTGGATTTGGGTTTCAGTCCTTCAAGTTGGATGTGAAGCGAGCAACAGCAGCTTTTTAGCATTAAATAGAGAAGGGCAGACCAGTTTGTTAATATCAAGAATATAACATGAAGTACTTACTGTTCTTGAAGTGGGCGGAGCTGAAGGGCTTGTTAGAGATACCATTTCTTGAATTGCCAAACGCAGTTTTAATCGGTGAAGAGCATTACTAATGCCAATCTCCCTCTGTATCTCTGTATCCGACAAAGCAGACATGATAGCACCACTCTTCACATTGGCTCTGCAGGCTGCAACATACCAGGCAGGCATGCCCACCCAAAGCTACAACACAGAAGGCCACGCATAAGTTTGCATTTACATCTCCAGATACTCAAGCTTTCAAACAGAGCTAATGTTTTCTATAGTCTCAGGTGAGAGAGAAAAACTGGTTCAAAGAAAAACTGGTTCAAGCCACACGGACCAGATTGTTAAATTGCTCCCAAGGCCTTTTGTTACAGATGAGTATTGCTAGGGAGCAATGGCATTGGTAGCTTAATACATGTAAAAACATAATAGAAGAAGGGAAAGGAGACCTTTGCTGCAAAATATAAAAGGCTTTCCTCTCCATCTTTATAACTGCAGCTGCTTCCTGTAGGGCAATGGAAATAAAGTGATAAAACTGAGTAGACCAAATAGCAAGCCATTTCTGGTCTAGCCAATTTCACACACACACACACACACACACACACTATTTTCAGGTTGGTTTTTCCTGTTTTAAAATATTAGAGGAGTGCATGTGGATACGCACCTATCTTTTCATGTACTGAAATAAATGAACAAAACTTTAAAAACAGTTCCAAACTGCAGGCAAAGGAGGAGGGCATTATTTATCATGGGTGTTATCCAACAGATGTCCCATAGCTACTACATCAGAACATACACAGTCTATTGCACCAGTTCTGGAAGCTAGTTTAGGCTTTTCCAGAGTTTACCGAAATACTACCAAAAAGAAAAAAACTCTGCAAAAGCATCTTGACCAAGGCTGATGCAGGACACAAGAATATGAGCATGTGTACACTATCACAGGCAATGATAGTTCTACAGTATTGTCTCAGAAAAGCTATAATCTGACATACAGATATCTAGAGAATCACTGAAAAATAATAACCTATTGATATTACGAGACTTATATAATAACTCACAACCACTACCAAGAGACACATGGAGAAACACATTATGAAATACGGCAATTACTTGGTTACAATGGTACCAAATAAGCTCATTCATTAGACTAGAGAATGTGAAAAAACAAGGCACCAGAGATCTGACACAATCTGAAAAGATATTATTAACTTTTACAGATCAGGAAAAAGGATTAATGTCAGATTTATATGCACTTCTGATAAAAACAGACATGGGAAATAGCCTTCCTCTTAAAAGAAAATGGGAAAGAGAATGGGGAATGCAAATAGAAGATGGAATGGGAAAATATATGGGATGAATTCCCATTTAAAGCGATTTCAACAAAATTCAAAGAACTCTCACTGAAAATAATACAGAAATGGCACTGGACTCCTCACAAAATCTCTCATATTAATAAAAACTACTCTCCCCTATGCTGGAGAGCCTGTGGAGAAATCGGATCACACAAACATATGTGGTGGTCCTGCAAGCAAGTATCCCGCTTCTGGACAATAGTTTTCAAAGAAATATCTAAAATTGTAGGGACAGAGATAAATAAAACTCCAGAATTAGCAATATTAAACATTTTTCAAAGAGATAATAAAAATTTATTATACAAGAACCTAATAAGATTTCTATTACAAGCTGCTAAATTACTAATAGCAAGAGGATGGAAAGATGCCAAAGGGCTAACCATCAATCACTGGTATAATGTGGTATGGGAAATTGCATTAATTGAAAAACTAACTCAAAAATTGAGAATTGCAGGGGGGGAAAGAAAACAAACTCTTTTGAAGCAGAATGGTGGCCTTTTATCCAATTTTCATACAGAACATCTACAACAAAAATACCTCAAGCCTTCCAGCACATTTGGATGCAATAAACTTACAAATATCCACCTATCACAAAACTGACTACTTTATGGCCGAAAAAGACTCCGGAAAAGGTGCCCAGCCAGATTTGTTCCTTTGAATTTTGGTTCGGGGGGGGGAGGATTTACTTTGTTCTGATCTAATACAATTTCTGTAATGGATTAGATGTTTTGTTGGTTGTTCGGTTGTTTTGTATATGTTAAAATTCAAATAAACAAATTTTTAAAAAAAGAAAAGCTATAATCTGAACACAGTCTTATAGAATTCGGTGGCATGGCAGTATTAGATTATTCACTGATTTCGAAGAACAAGTGAGATTAAGGCTGCAATCTTATATCCACTTACTGGGGAGTAAGCCCTATTGAACTCAACGGGACTTACTTCTGAGTACACGTGTAGGAATTGTGCTGAAAATGGAGGCAAATATTAACAACAAAAAGTTGAGTAATTAGGAGGTAGAAACCCGAATATGATTATTGAAGATGAGGTACAGATGGGAAAACGGGCAAGTGGCTATGATTTGTCCCTTTATGCAAAACTGGAAGAAGGCTGCTTTAAATTAACAATATTGTACTTTTGATTCTTAGTTCCAAAGATGTTAGCTAAAAATATACAATACTGAAGAAGATGCAAGAAGCCATTTCCTTATGTTGTGTATACACCTGAGGTGTATACTGAGGTAAATAACTGAGGTCAATAATTGGAATAACTGCACAAATCCTGTTAGACTTTGTTCCAATTAATTTTGAAGAGTTAACAGCAAATTGGGAAGGAGGTAATAGCATGTTGTTGGCAAAGTCCTTCATCTCTGCCCATCAATGAATGGTACAATAAAAATCCAGGAAATCACAAAAATGATGAAATTTACAAGCTGTACCAGATTATGAGAAAGCAGAAAGCAAAAAAAGGCACTGAAAACTTTGAACTGGATTCATAGTATAAATCCTTTGAATTTTCAAAATAATGATGTTGTATAACTTTTTCTATGCTTTAGGATAATTATTTTTTGTGGCATAAGGATTATGCGTTATAGTGACTTGGTTCACACAACATGACAACCCATCATGGGTAACTAGCCACAGTGGGTTGTCATGTTGTGTGAACTCGGACCACTTCCCTCAGTGTGGCTTGTTTGTGAGAAAAAAGATGATCTACTAAGAGCTGAGGTCACCTAGTAGATACCATTAACCATCTGAAGATCCTGAGGCAGACTTACCTCTAGCCAGGAGACTACAGTTGGGCCATCCCACTGAGCAAAAGGAATGCCCCTTCTTCTAGCATCTTCCAAAAGTTCATGCCTGGAAGTAGAAGCAGTAAGCAGTAATACAACAATTTTCTTGCTAGATGTGCCATCCTGCACAGTTCACAGCTAGTACTGTAGTATTTATCCAGCCCCATTTGCAAAAAAAAAAAAGGGGGGGATTTTAAATTTAACTTAATTTAATTCCCCCCCCTTTTTTTTAAGTTTTGTGAACAGCAACACAGATGTGGCAAGCTATCCTACATCCATAAGAACATAAAAGAGCCATGCTGAATCAGACCAAGGGTTCATCTAGTCCAGCATTCTGTTCATGCAGTGGCCAACCAGCTGCCCATGGGATCCCACAAACAGGACATGAGTACAACAGCACACTCCCGCCCATGTTCCCCAGCAACTGGTGTACATAGGCATACTGCCTCTGATACTGGAGGCAGCATATAGCCAATCAGGACTAGTAGCCATTGATAGCCTTCATGAATGTGTCCAATCCCCTTTTAAAGCCTTCCAAATTGGTGGCCATCACTACATCTTGTGGAAGTGAATTCCATAGTTTAACTATGCACTGTGTGAAGAACTACCTCCTTTTATCTGTCCTGTGTGGGAGACAATAGTGTCTTGACTACCTGCACAGTGATGGATAAGCCTATGGCTAAGAAATTGTTCTGGCCCTTCTTGAACAGTTTTACTATGGAGAGAGAATGTTACCGAAAAGGCAGGGATTTTGAAGCCTTGGAAATTCCCCTCTCTCTTCCTCAGGATATTCTATTCAAGCTACCACCCTATCAGAGTATCCCATCTATCTAGTCCGTACAGCAGTGGTCTTAAACTTCATAAGCTTGATGGCAGAGCCTGTCTCCTTTTTTTAAAAAAATATTTAACTTTATTTCAAACATTATATAAATTTTTTTAAAAAATACATATAACTACTAAGGTGCACCCATCATCACGGGACCAAGAAATAATTTCTATCATAATAATCCATTATTATTATTCAATATTCCAAAAATGCATAATATCTTGACATGGCTTACTCCCCTTTCCCTTTACTAAAAGAGCCTGTCTCCTTTTTATTGTTGTGAGAGGCTTTGGGAGACAGCAACTGTCTGAAAGGTGGGATAAAAATACAGTAAATGAATGAATGAATGAATTAATAAATAAAAAACTGGATTTTGCTCTGGAGCTCCTCAGTAGCTTATCAGGGATTCCATGATGAGAAGGTGAGTAACAGATTAGTTTTCTCAAAGATGTTTTTAAAATCTTCCCCTACAATGTGTAGCTGCTGGAAATGAATCGGCAAATTCTAGAGCAAGATCATAATGGAGATAGTACTAATAAGTGAAGCCAGATTGGTCACCGGTACATCTAGAGGTGCCCATATTACACCAGCTTTAAAAGCATTACACTGGCTACCAATCAGTTTCCGGGTGAAGTATAAAGTGTTGGTTATCACCTTTAAAGCCCTACATGGTTTGGGTCCGGGTTACCTGCAGGATCGCCTTCTCCCGTACAATCCGCCCTGCACACTTAGGTCCTCTGGGAGGAATTTACTCCAGTCGGCCAAGCCTAGGCTGGCGACGGCGAGTACTACCCAGAGGACCTTCTCTTCTGCTGCTCCCGGACTGTGGAATGGCCTGTTGGAGGAGACTCGTCAACTAGACAGTCTTTTGGCCTTTAAAAAGGCCATAAAGACTGACCTCTTCCGACAGGCCTACCCAGTGGAATTTTAAGAGTTTTAAAGAGTTTTTAGGATACTTTTAAAGGTTTTAAAGAATATTTTAATAATATTTGCTGTGTTTTTAACTACTTATGTATTTTATGTTATGGTTGTTCCCCGCCTCGATATGAGTGGAGAGGCAGGTAAGAAATAAAATATTATCATCATCATCATCATCATCATCATCATCATCATCATTCTGTGCTCCACATGAACTGGGGATTTGCCCTAGAATACTTCCCAGAATGCTCTACAACCTGCAGAGATTCTGTGACCAATGTAGTGAGATTAATGTTCCCTAAGGGAAGGAAGTTTAAACAACATGAGTGTAAGGAATACAAAAGTAGGTAAGCTCACTTTTTTTTTAGCCGTCGGTCTTTCTCTGCTTGAGCTCCTAGCTTACCGAGACCAAGAGAGTCCTGTATATTGATTTCTGAATCTGTCAGTATAACTGGGAGACACAATACATAGAGAATTAGACTAGAGGCCTCTGGTGACCCACAAAACCTAGGGCCACCAAACTTCAAAAACTGAAAATAATCCAATTTGTCTACCCAGCAAATATTTTGCATCAGATTTTCACAGTTGTTGCATTCCCCTTAATATCAAGGACTTTAGTCTCAGAAGTAGGTGAAGCCTACATAGCTCAATACAGTCCTGAAGATCTGATATTTCAGGGTATGGGAAATAAGAGTTCAGTAGAGCAGACTATAAGAAATTTCCATTCCTTTTACAGTACAGACAGTCCCCAGGTTACGAATGAGTTCCATTCTTAAGAATGTCTTTAAGTCGAATTTGTATGTAAGTCGGAACAGCATAGTGTTCTATACGTTAAAATTGGCATTTACGCAAATTATCACCACTGTACCTCCAGAGTGAATTTATTTGGCTGCTTGTTTTTATTGTGTTATATTTTAATATGTTTGTTTTTTGTTGTTTTTTTTACTATTTTTGTTGTTATTTTTGTGTTGTGTTTTGGAAACCACCCAGGGAGCCTTTTGGCTGATGGGCGGTGAATAAATATATTAAATAAATAAATAAATTAGTATACTACGCTATGTACTCTATGTAACTGACGTAGCGCCGGGGAACCCAGAGGTCCATTCTTAAGTATGGGTTGTCTGTAAGTTGGATGTTCTTAACTTGGGGACTGCCTGTACTACAGCACTGTGTAATCCTACAAATATTCACACTAACCTTTAAATATTGTATATAATAGCAAATTTATCTCATAGAATTCCAGTTTCTTCATGTGCCTCAACAGCCACCCTTTTATAGATGGCCTCACTTTATCCACTGTCTCTTCCTAGCTAAGCTTCCTACCTTCTCAGGCCTATTTCTCTGATCCCTCTCCCCAGAATCCCCCCCCATGCACTTTTGGGTATTCCTATAGCTTCTACTGGTCACATTGTATTACTATGTCAGAATCCAGACCTATTGCCCCACACCTTCCCTGCATCACTACTGCCCATTTAGGCTATCACCAACTTCAGACCCTCCTGCCCATCCCACTCATTCTCAGATGGCATGGCCATCATGTGAAAGTGGCTCCTATCATGGGTGCCATTTTGAATGTAAAACAACTACATGCAAAAAGAACAAAAAACTCATTATCACAGAGGCTGCCTCCCCACTGGCCTTCTTTCCTATATGTGCTGTCTTCTTCAGACAATTCAAAGCGTCCATGCTAAACCCTTGTTTTTCTTCCATTGCTAAGATCATGTTACCCCTAGGTTTCAGCATTTGCTTCTTGTGGTGGTGCACATCTCCAGATTTCCAGTTCTTCCTTTCAAGGCTTTTCACTCCTCCACCTATGATCCCCATCCCCTTTCTGTTGCTCATTCTGTTCCATGCAATGGTATCTGGCACCAGTCAAATTTTGCCACATTAACAGGTAGGTTGTAATTATAAATGAGATTAGACATGCACTGGATGCTCTTCTGACACCTTCCTGTAGACTCAGTGTCAGTGCAGGAAAAAGTGACCTACTTTTTTCTGTTTCTGACACTTTACTTTAGGACTAAAGAGCTGAATGAAGTGGCATGCTGATCAGATTCATCCTTAGGCTGGTTCTCCTGCTTCTGCCATTGTGTCTTCAGTTATGTTGTTCCCTATACCCCAAATACGGTAGTTTAATTTAATCATCAAGCCATTTTCTTTATCCACAGCTCCTCATTTCCATTAAATCCTTCCTCAGAATCTACTTTGGCTGTAACCCTACACACAGTTGGGCTGCTAAAATGCCACTGATGTCAATGTGATTTGAGCAGCCTAAATTCTGCTCGACTGCGGTGTTTAGTTCTGGGGCCTTTTGTGACCTCCACAGCTATTCTGTGCTGTTTGCTCCCCACCCCTTCTCATAATTGTCACTAATTCACTAATCCCTAAACCCTTCCTGATGTTTAGAGAGAGCTCTCTATCCAAAATGGTCACCTGCCCAAGAAACCTGTGGAAGGATAGCCTTCCTTTAGAGAGAATGAAGAGAGTCAAAGACCTTGCCCAGTAGCGCCTTCTCTGCTCAGCTGGATCAAGCGTCCTTTCTCTTTCTTTCCAAACAAGCGCCCAATAGAGGATTTGATGCCTTTCCTCTTGGTGCCTTTGTGAAGAGAATCCTGGCTGCTGTTGCTGCTGCTGGGGTTACTTGCTTGGTCCTCCAAAGAACTAAAGGATGTTAAAGAAAGGGCAAGAGGTTCAGACTGTCATCATCTACAATAAAGTGAGGGTGCCATTCCACTCTGGGAGTCATCTTCATTTCTGCTTTTTACAAAAACATTCCTAACACTTCTCACAGTCACTTCTATCCAGTCACTTCTGTTTGAGAGGGAGGGCCACAGCCAGCGCCAACATTGTGCCAAATGACTGCAGAGTAGAAAAGAGACATATTTCCAGACACTTTCCTATCATTCTATGGGCATTTTACTGATTTGTTCCAACATGCCAATCATGCATCATCAATCCTTTACTCCACAAAGGAATGGTCAGATCCTCTTTTGTAGGACATTCTGAAGAGCTATTGCCATCTATAGCCTGTGAAGCTATAATGAAACATGTACATGCTCAGGTTTCTAATAGTACACACTTAGTTCTAGTTTCTCTCCCAGTCCTCAGAATGCTGGGCAAAATCAGTATTAGGAACATTCTCCGGGAAGCTTTTGTAGATATTGATCAAATGTACTTGATTCTACAACCTCCCCTTCCCATGCTTCACACTCTCAATTCAATTGGGAATGGTCTGGGAACACTTTACTATAACATCTGACCCACCTATTCACCTAGTGAAGTTGAATATATCTGGCCACCTACAGTAGGCAGAGCCCATCCTCTCCTCCCTTACCAGCCCCCTATACCTCTTGCCTTCCTCCTGACTCAGAGCAGGATGTCCAAACTTCTCCAGCCGCAGGGTCCTGGGTGAAGAAGGAGGAGAAGTCTCACATTTTATGGTGGTTTTATCTTCTCGACTCTCATCTCGACCAGCTGGTGACTGAATAGATAAGGTGAAGTCAGTGTGCAGATCCCTGTCCAAACACCTCCCTCCCATCTCTAGCACACTCACCATAGGCATAGCTCACCTGCCAGTTCAATTAAAGGAGAAGGTGGAACAGGGTCACATGCATTCAGAGTGTCACGGGGACTGCTGCTCACTGCATGCCCTAATCCAAAGGCCTGGATGACTGAGTGACAATTATCAGTGTCATTTGGAGTGATGGAGCCCTAATGGGAGGGAATGGAGCCCAATAACAGCAGGAAGGAGGAGACAGGTTGTGACCCATCAGCAACATGTAGTAATGATGCAAGCAGCCTCTACCTTTCTAAGGCCCATGCTCACATATCCAGAGCCACCTTTGAGTCTGTCTATTCAAACTACACAGTTTTCTAAAGACAGGTAAGTGTTGGCATCATTTAAATGAGCATCTCACATATTTCCATCTGGTATTATTGGGTCTGAAGTAGCTTCCCACTGTTATAAGGGTCATCCTTATAGAACTATCCATTCTTAATACGTTCTCCACCCTCTGGGTTGAGGGCAGGCAATTTCCTGCCTAAGCCAGGGAACTAGGCCCCAATCAGGGCAATCCAAACATTGTTAGGATGGTGACCATGTACCCTGCTTAAGCCTCCTTTGAAGCAGCAATTGAAGGGGCAGGCTTAAAGAACACTGCATGCATAAGTCAAGGTGAGAGAAAGTAGCCAACAGAAGCTGAACATGGTTGAAATAATGCCTTGTTATCTTAGAGCCTGGTCTGGAGCAAAGTCACCTCAGTTACTGTCTCTTAGAAATAATTAGCAATTTCTTAAGATTTCCTCTTCCATCATGCTAAACTATCACCAGGAAGTCAATGAGAAACGTTTGGCTTCCCCTACTGTACAAAGCATTCTCCCTCAAGTAAACAGAATTTGCAAGCAAGGTCCTCTAAGCACGCAAGCAGAGAGGGCAAACATGCTTCCATTGAGGCCATAAGACATGGACACGAAAGAGGAGGAGGAGGAGGAGGAGGAGGAGGAGGAGGAGGAGGAGGAGGAGGAGGAGGAGGAACTACTGTTGAAACAGGAGTTGTGTCCAAACTCATTTACAATGAGCAAATCACAGGCAGGCACTGAGGCTGAATGCAAGGACAGATAAAAACAAAGAAGCAGGCAGAAGCATGCAGGGGATGGCAGGGGTATGTTGCACACTACCATAGCCAGCCAGACTGCAATTATGTTATTAATTGTGGATGTTGAATGCAAAATTGATAGTTGCATCTCAAGACAGGCCAAAAATCCTCCCCCATTTCTAATTTCACAAACATCTTCACCCCTCCACGAAAGTGCATGTGGGATTTTTTGGATGCTTTAGGGAGGGGCAACAGCAAAGTTCTAAGGAGCTTTTGGGAGTGGGGTCACTTACCTTAGTGACAGACAAGGTGACTGAGGGTTTCAGTTTTTTAAAGGCCTCATTGCTGCCAGTCATAGCAGGCAATAAAGCTCTCTGTGCAGTTTCCATCCCAGCCCCTTTTTCTGGGGGCTGGGCCAGACAAATAGCACCATTCCTAAGGGCATTCTTCTGGCCCAACCCCCAGAAAATGTGGCCAGGATGAGGCACAGAGAGCCTACAAGCAGCTGTGAAGAGGCTTAAAAAAATTGAAAAGGTGAAACGGAACCCTCAACCACCTCATATAACACTAAAGCCAGCCACAACCCTTCCCGCTGAAAATGACCTAGAATTTCATCACACCCAATATTTCTTGGGGAGGGGTGTCTTTTTTGCCCTTGTCCCCCTCTCCACAAATTGCCAAAAGAAGCTGGGACAAAATGTTCAACCCAGCTCTAGCTTCTGCAGAATCCTTAAGGCTGTGTACGGAGTATAATTTTGCAAAGGGAGCACCTCCTCCCCATAAGTGTATCCACAGGTCATGCCGCAATCCTGCACCAATAAACTTGTCAACATTATGGATGGGGCGGGATCCTCACTGTGGGGAACAGCCACTTTGCCACTGTTTAAAAACTGAAAACCAGGTTGTGCATGCAAAACTGCACATCCTATGATGAAACAAATATTTGGGCTATGTTCCTGTTGTTGTTTTTTCCGGGTATGAGGCTGGGGACTAACTAATGAGGCATCACCACCCGCGCTCAGGCCCCAGAATGAAACAGGAGTATACAACACCAGCTCCTGCGACAGGCATGATATAGATACTAAAGGCCAGAACTTCCGCCTTTGCTTGGTCAACAGAGCAGTACCTTTCGTGTGCTGCACTTTAGGCCTCACATTCTTCTCTTCTAGCTCAGATGACTGATGTCTGGGACCTGAGCTGGAGAACACACTCTCCAGGTCCAGGTTTGTGAATGGTCACGCACAGTTCCAGCCTAAACCTGACATTAGCCAATCAGGTGCCCATAACAGTCACACAGCCACCTTATACATGGCCATTTCATGGCACTGTCTGAAGGGAGATCTGAATTTAATCATTGAGTACTGGGGAAACAGCAGTGAAGGCAGATCTGGAAGGGAATCATTTGTATCCACTGTAACTAAAGGATTACAAGGTCTTCACCTCTCACAAAAGGTGCTATCTGTACCCAGTCCAGGGATTACAACATTTGCTAGTCTACTGAATATTAACCATTATTTGTGTTCAGCAGTCGAGGTGTGGGATTTCAACACTCCACATGTTTATTGCCCTCCAGAGTCCCATCCTTCATATCTTTTCTTTTTCAGCCACCCACATCCTGACTTTCACTCCTGCCCCCACTCTCATATTTTACACCTGCAATACACATATTAGGGTGCAATTCTATGCACGTTTAGACAGAAAAAGTGCTACAACACCCAGCATTCCCCAGTCAGCCATGCTGGCTGGGGAATGCTGGGAGTTAAAGGACTTTTTTTCTGTCTAAACATGCACAGGATTGCTCCCTTAATGTATTTTTAACTCTGCTGCTATCTCTGCTGTTTGTTTTTAATCTGTGGTTTTAAGTTTTATATTTATTTTATATTGTATTTTATGGTTTTAACTATTGTAAACTGCCCAGAGAGCTTCAGCTATTGGGCGGTATAAAAATGTATTAAATAAATAAAATATATTTGGGTTTTTAGATTGGTCACAAAATTGGGACTTCTGATTTCAGAGTTTGCCTGTTTAGTGCAAAATTCTAGACCTCCTGGCTTTACTACATCCACAGATGCAAGCACTGACAGAGCACATGTAAACCTATTCCCACTGATAGGAGGTGCACTGACTTGAGACACAGCCAATCATCATAGGTTAAGGCCCACTTTTAAAAGTGTTTTCTTAAAATAAACCTGGCACAGGCATGGTGGGTGGGAGTTGTACTTGTTATCTATGTCATCACAGGCACTAGCCAACAGGGGCCTAAAATATTTGTGTAACTGCAACGTACACAGCACTAAACACTACAATTGATGATGGGGGAGCACATTCTCTCAACAGCAATACTCAGCAGGCTTCAGTACAAGGAAAATGTGATTTCCCTGCATCAAAACCTATAACTGGATCCCCTGCAAGAAGTAATAACTGTGCAATTACTGCCAAACGATTATATATAGGGCAAAATCTGAATCTGAGAATGGCTTACCTTGAACCAACACTCAGAATAAACAACCTGAGTTTCCAATGTAGAGCCTCTTGTTTAAAGTATTTTCAGCATAATTGTATTTTACAGAAGAGCACAGTTGCTAGGTTACAACCTAGAGAATCCGGTTTTACCTTTCCCATTAACGATACAGAGAGAAATTGTGGTGCAGCCCTGCCCATTCCTTCTCTGATCTTTCCACTTTCTGTTGTAAGGGGGATTTTAATATTGCTTTACAGGAGGCAAGGGGAGAGGGTGAGCAGAAGAACTGAAGAAGATGTAGCAGCTCCACAAGCTCCTGCTGCATCATTAACAAAGGTGAAGTCAAATTCTCTGGACTGCAACATGGCAACCCTACAGAAAAGTCCTGGTCAGTCCTTTCTTTTTTGTGTGTACACACTTTGTGGAAGCAGTTAAGAGACTGTAAGCAGATTCAGAGTTCCTCCCTAAAACAACTCAATATTTTGCAATGACCACCACTACTTTTCTGAGGAGATAGATGTTTTCCAGAATATGGCCAGCTCTACTATGCTAGTGCACTAGAACTGCTCAACATTATTATGACAGGGTTAGCAAGGGAGCAGAAGAGCAACTGGGTTACAGAAGAGGAACAAGAGCACACATCCAACAGGAAAAAAAGAAACCGACAGACTCACAAGTAGCTTTCTCCGGTGTTTTCTCAAGTCACTGGGCTATCAAAGACAAGACACAAAAGGAGTAGAAGTTAGCTCAAAATGACAGAAGGCAAACCACCAGCACTTGAAAAGGTTTGCTACAACTTGGACTCAAGAGAGCATAAACAAATGGTGGGCACCAATGATGTTGGATGTGGCCTTCTAAAGAAAAAAAATCTAGCATGCAATTGTGTCCTTAAATGCCTTGACATAATAAATAGGACCCAAGTGGCAATGTTAAGGGCATGAGGTCCTGGCCTGTGCAGCCCGCCAGGCCAAAGCAGAAAGGAATGACAGCATTCTAAGAGAGAGCATGGAGGATGTCACTGAATAGCCCACCTGACCTCCTGGCCAAGTGTATTATCCCTCCCCCCCGTCCCTGCTTACCAGGGTCATGCTGCATATTCGATCGAGGTCCTGTGCCGTGCTGCGAGAGGTGAGTTTGGGAGTAGAGCGCCCACTGACAGGAGGAGATGAGCTGGCCAAGGACAGGGCAGTTAGGGAGGTGGGGATGGATGCTCTCTTGCGTAGCTGTGTTAGATTCAGGGCCTCCATGCTACCACTGGTGACACGACTCTCCAGCTGCTCAGCCCGCAGCTCAGTTGATTCTTTCTCCTCCTGGATCATCCTAAAAGGAGAATAGGCATTTCAGCACAACTGGTAATGTTAACATCCCTTTATTTGTGTATTTTATTCTGTTTTGTTTCATTGTATGTTGTACATCGCCCAGAGTGGCCGCGTACCGGCTAGATGGGTGATCTAGAAATACAATCAATCAATCAATAATTTAGGCACCATTTGGGATTCTTCTTATTTACTACTTCCATTACACAGGAAAAGACAGAGGCATTCAAGGATTCCAGGCAAAATACGACTCTGGCCCAAAGACTCAATCCAGAACCATGTGCTACCCAGAGGGCAGCAATCCCCTCCCCAGTACCTCCATTGATCATGCATCTACATAACTAAGGAGGCTGGCCCCAGCTTACTCATGCAAACACAGAAGTGGGCCTAGAACACAGGTGGACTGAAGGACTCTATCCACTTAAGAGCTGTTTTGTCAGGCTCTCAAGCACACACTTCTGCATTCCTTACTCACATTTTCAAGACTTTCACATTCTGAAGTGTTAGAAAACCAACCTTTGTATTAAAAGTTGAGATATTGATCTGGTTCAAAGGAAGGTGCTGAGCTTCCTTGCCTTCCCCAACCCTGTGCCCACCAGATGTTTTGGACTAGAACTCCAATTATTCTTGACCACTGGCTATGGTGATGCAAGTGGTAGTCCAAAATATCCAGTGGGCATGTTAGGGGAAGTCTGCAGTTTAATCCATCACCATATTTCTTGCAAGGTAACTTTCATTACTAATTAAAGCAAGAACTGAATGCCACCTGTATCTCATTGCGGACTCCTGCCTAGAAGTCACCTAGCTTCCTGTGCTTCAGATTCCTCATTTGTATATAAAAAATGTCTTGAGGGCATCAGAGCCACAAAATGTTAACTATGGGCTTGCAACTATGAGGCTGAGGTTGGGATAGAAGGAAGGTTTGCCTCAAACTGACATAGCAACAGATCATCTCAGGACATGGGTGCACTGGAACACCCATGGTCTCTCACTTAACATAAAAAAAACCAAAGTGCTTCATCAGCAAGTGCAAGCCAATCCTTTGGTGATGCCATCTATCCAGCTTGGCGGGACAGTACTGGAAAATGTCGATCATTTTCTCTATCTTGGCAGCTATCTTTCTGTTACAGCTAACATCGACAGTGAAATCCAGCATCGTCTGAGCTCCGCAAGTGCTGCGTTTTCTCGAATGAAACATAGAGTGTTCGAGGATCGGGATATTTGTAAGAAGACCAAAACACTGGTTTATGAAGCCATTGTATTACCAACTTTATTGTATGCCTGCGAAACATGGACTATCTATAAACGTCACCTCCAACTCCTTGAAAGATTTCATCAACGTTGCCTCCGGAAAATCCTGCGAATTACTTGGGAAGATAGGCGAACAAATGTCAGTGTACTGGAAGAAGCAAAGACTACTAGCATTGAAAAAATGATCCTTCAACGCCAACTTCAGTGCGAATGCCTGACTGCCGTCTCCCAAAGCAGTTACTTTATTCCCAACTCAAGGATGGAAAGCGGAATATCAGTGGTCAATATAAGAGGTTTAAAGATGTTATTAAGGCTAATCTAAAAAAATGCAATATAAACATCAAAAACTGGGAAGCTCTGGCCCATGAACGATCTAACTGGAGGTTGGCCTTTCACAAAGGTTCTATGGACTTTGAAGAAGCTCGAGTGCAAGGTGAAAGGGAGAAATGTGCTAAGCGAAAAGCACGTCAAATGAATCCTTTACAAGACCATCTTCCATCTGGTAACCTGTGTCCTCACTGTGGGAAGCTGTGTGGATCTAGAATTGGCCTCCACAGTCACTTACGGACCCATCTACACAATTTTCTTTAGAATTCTCCTCCTTTTAAAATCTCCTTTTTGTACATTTTCTTTTTTATCCTGGAAGACAATCTTACTCGGTCACGAGTGATCGCCTGACTGACTGACTGACTGCACTGGAACAAGATATGCTTCTATTTGGTTCAATGTTGGTTCACTGCATAAGCATCAGTGCTGAGATCACATCAGTAACTCGTCCCCTAGAAACAGAATGGCATTCTGTGTTCCTATGTGGCTGGGTTACTCTGAGGCAACCGCGCTTGGTCTCCAGTCTCCATCTTCCTCAAGTTCTGCTCCTGCTCCAGCCTTTTTTTAAAGCCTCCACAGAGAATGTTAAGATTGTGCGTGTCTACATCCTTTATTATAGAGACTAATATATTTTGTTTTATTTCATCTATGTTTTGAGATCCAGAATCTTCAGGATGAGGCTAGAGATGAATGAAGGGCTTATAATGGTTTTTGGAAGGCAATCTCAAAAATACTGATTATTACAGCTTGGGGTTCCCAGACACTGACTGAATCACTCAGCATCTATTCCTAACTTTCCATGAAATCTCAATCCTGTGTACTCTTTGCTTCCTTGGGGACCAGTCATATGGCTTTCTGATCTTATACATCATTTGCTCCCTTAATACACATGGGTGCAAAACAATTGTACAGGGTGCATACACCATGATGAGCTGGGCTAGTATATTCCATACCTGATCTCCTCATTGATGGCATCCAGCTGTTCCTGCAACATCATGGCAAGGGTCTGGGCATCAGAGTGGCCACTAGGAGATAGCATGTCCATAGAGCTAAAGACCGTCTCCTGGTCATCCTCATCAACATCAGAGATCTCTGGGTCACTGTCGAAGGTGTGAGCTGTGGTGGCCAGGACTCCACCTGGCTGGACAAGCTCCCAGTCCTGAACACAAACCATAGGATAGCTGATGCAAAGCATTACCTTCTATGATCAGAGTCAAACATCATCACCATGCTGACACACCAACAGAGAAGGGCCAAAGGGAAGAATGCCATTCCCCACAGCTGTGCCCTGAGATGACATAGCCTGAGCTGTCAATGCCCTTGCCTAACCAAACTTGAAATGACCATGTGAAGACTGGGCCTCATGGAAGTGCAGGTTTGGTCCTCTGAGAGTCTCCTACTTTTGAAAGGAATGCCTGGCACATAGGGCAGTCCTTTACATTGGTTCCAAACACAAGAGTGAATTTGTGCAAGAGATTACACTTCCCCATCTGCCATATGCTACTGCATCTTTGTTCCTTAGCCTGATGGAATCTAGGCCTGGCAAAGAAGAGGGCAGGTACTCAGAGAGGCACAGCAGTAAATAAGAAGAAAAAACACACCCTGACTGGCTCTTCCCTGTCTCAGATGTTTGGGGACTGGTTGGGACATGACATCCATGGCCATTGGCCTGGGCTAGCAAAACAGTTGCATTGGATTCACAACAAGATGCAGAAAGATATCCCATGCAGCACTGGGGAAAAGAAATATCATTTGGGGGTCTCAGGGATTTCATGAACTGTAGGCTTTCACCTCACTGCAGGTACACAAAAAAGAAAAAGGAAGCCCTTGGCTCTTTGGCTAAGAGAAATGCCACATTTCTTATGTTAAGGTAGTCTGAAAATGGCTTAGTACAGAGCTAGAGTTGCCAGATTCAGTACAGAGCAACACCCCATGCCTTGTGTAGAAGAAAGAATTTCAGCAGGTGCTTCACTGACCATCATGGCATCTCAACGTAAGCAAGCAGTGTGTTGCTTTGACTAAAGCAGTGGTTCTAACAATAACAAAGAATGAAAACGGTCATAGAATCAAACAATAAAACATTCAGATTTTGTTATTGTAGTCTACCACAAATCATGCAAATCTATGCATTAAGCATCATCAAGAATCCATTAAAGAATAATTGGTTGTCTTCATAACAGCCTACTACATGTGTATCAAAATTAATCTGACAGCTTCACTGCCAGAAAGGCATAAGAAACTCCCCCCCCCATAGCGCCCATGTCTCTATTAGCAAGCAGGTACTTTTCTGCTGACTACACCAAAGGTCACACGCTGCAAGAAACAAGATTAGATATTTCCATAAGTGATACAGTGAGGTGAAGCAAAATTTTACCTCCCTGTATCCTGCTATTAAAGTCACAGGTGCCCTGCCTTGTACTGGATCTGTCTGGCCTATACAGAACTGTTAGCTCAACATGTGAGAGTTTAACAAGGGGTTCCTTGCTCCTCACTCTGCAACGAATCAGCCCCCTGAACTCTACCAATAATATACTTGGTGGCTCGAATGTTCCATTGGGAAAGAAAGGCAGTATAAAAATATACTAAATACATAAATCCTTGAAACAACTTCACCAAGGCATTTGCCAGTAACTTTTGCCTTTTCTGTTAGTGTCCTGAGTGGACTGGATTGAAGAAAGTCCATTGACATAAAATTTAGTAAATTCAACTTTGAATTTGCCCTTAAGGGGACCACATCTAACACAGTCTAATTCTCTCAAAATGTGTAGTTACGGTACATCTATAATATCCAAGCAATTCCTGTTTTGAGCAGCTCACTGATGCCTAAACATTTATTTAGAACATGCATATGTTGCCAGTCCAAATCTCAACATGGCTTACAAAAATAATTACAACCATAAAAGTACAATAAAAGTACAACACCACACCCAAATCGAGCAGTAAAATGTAAGGGCTACAACAGGCTTCTTTCTTGCCCAGATTTCACAGCATGGCAAAGATCCTTTGAAACTTCATCTCACCACCCTCTGCACAAGCCCATCACATAAGTACTGTTCTGGCCACCATCCAGTGGCCTTTCTGCACAACAGGGAGTCTCTTTCCCTCAGAGGGGGTTAGGTCTGCAGCTGTTATTGCAGAGTGAAAGGCCAAAGCCTCTCATTTTAAAGGCGCAGGACAGCTGCTGCAGCTGTTGCCATCACAAAGATTTTGTGATCTGCTCCAAGATACAGGCGTAACTGGAGCTGCCGCTAGAGATTAGCAGGAGCAAGGCGAACATCAGGAGTTTTACCTTGGAGGGTTCTTCTCGCAGAGCTGAAAATCGGTTCTTTGGTGCCCAGGTGAAGACTGGAGGGTGTTCCAAAGGGCTCAGCTGATGCATGAACCATAGTGCTCAGGGGATACCTGAGGTCTGGAGTGCTTCCAACCAGGGACCTATGAAAAATAGGAAGGGGGGACTAGTTGTCTCATTTTAAAGGGGAAAATCCTTAAGTTAAATACTTTAAAAGATATTTTCCTCCTATCTTATTGGTCAATAGCTAGAGATGTGAAGGTTTGGAAAAAGTCTGGAAAAAATCCCAGAACAATTAGGGGAGAAACCTTTTCCCCCAGGTTTTCCAAACCCCCCTAGAAAAAATGGGCCATTAATTTTTTTCTGAAATTCCCGGCAGAATATACACTAAAAACACATAGTAAGATATTATATGTCTAAATGGCCTGAGAAGTAACCAAAACATTCAGTTAATCTTAAGTCTAGAAAAACAAAAACACCCTTTGTATAGAAGTATATCCTACATTGTCACTGGTTACATAAAAGGATACATAGTAAACATAGGTTTGGATTACATGCTTTGGATAACTGAGGTACAGAGGTATGTGTTCGTAACTGGTACCCGGGAGAGTAGTCCAAATTGCACAGAGCAGAGGGAACAGTTCTGCTCACCATAGCTCCATTGTTTGGTACACGAAACCTTTTGAAGTAAGTTCCATTTTTTGAAAATCTTGGTGGGCCTGCATGAATTTTAAATCTTCTCCAGAGAGAACAGGGAAGGGAGCGTAGCACACTGATTTAACAAGGGGAAATGGGTGCTGCATGAGGTTTTTTCAAGGCTGAAAAGAGCAATCTAGTAGCTTATTCATTGCTATTATGGGCTTTTCTACATAAGGCTTTTGTTCTGTGCTCGTCGTTCTTCACTCAGTTGTTTACAGGTGCTTTAGACAACATTGTGACCTTCCAGTTTCGCTTCTGTTTTTTAAGAGCACTTTCATGGGTTATTTTGGAGCAAGGAAAATGCAGCATATATTTTTCCCAGCCTGAAATAAAGCGCAAGTCCCCACTAGTGTATGTGCATTATTCTGCTATACTACAGTGCCACCTAGAGGTTATGTAGCAGAGAGTACAGAAAAGAAGGAAAGGGAAAGCTCTCTGTGTAGAGATCTATCTTAATTCTGCAACAAAACCAGAAGTAGGTACAGTGGGTTAATAGCCTCATCTAGAAAAGCTCTATTTCTACCCTGCTTTCTGCAACAAAATACACTTAAGGTGGCTCACCAGATTAAAATGATAAAAGCATCAGAAGAAAATACAACAATAAAATTTAAACACCAGTAGTTATGGTGGGGCTGGAGTGCTGCCAATCATCAGTCAGGTAAGGGGGAAGACTCCACTTCCCATAAATAGATGAGCAAGAACCTGCTCCAGGAACACAATTTACAGTCCAGGGAAACACATGCACATTTTAATTTTAAAATGTGTGTGCGCGCGTGCACACACAAGAGAGAGAGAGAAGATATTCGTTGAAATTCAGTCATATTCAAATAATATTTTACATGCTTATCTGCCTAGCTTGTCACAGAGCACACTAGGCTCACATACAGAGCAACAACTCATCTCTCATCATACTGGCTGAGCCTAAGAGCCCCATTTCAGTCTGGAGAGAAGGAGATCAAAGGAAAAGTAACAGCTGAGATCTCCAGTGGGTGCAAGACTTTCCAGTCCTACCAACTGGCCTCTCAGTGTTCCAGGGGAGGGGAGGACCCAACACAATCCTCTGTCTAGGCATGACAAGGAAACCTCTCCTGATGTGCAGCAATAAGAGCAGATATCAGCCCTACCCACCCCTGTCATAACCCTCACACTCAAAAAACAATGTTTTATTATGAAGCATGTCCCTACAAGGGAAGTTCTTTTAGATTGCCAAGGATGCTAGCAGGACATGAAATATATTATTGAAATCCTGGGTATTTGTGTTCTGAACAAGTTGGGGGGGGGGGCTGTAAGGAATCGCAGAGGTGGTGGGATAAATTACTGGGAAATCCCCCACTCCTGCCCCACAGCACAATGTGAGTCTGCTGTCTGCTGAGTTCTGGGGCTAGATGAATAGCTTACACACTAACCTGAACATTAAGGTTGAGTGTACTTTTTACTTTTGAAGTCTATATGGCAGGAAGAAGAATTCCAGTAAATCTCTGTGTAGCACTAGTTGAGATACAAAATCAGAGAAATGCCATTCAGAGAAATCCTGGATTCTACACATAAATAAGCCTACCTGAATTTAGAAAGGCACCTTGCCTTAACCACTCTTCTTTGCTGGAGAGCTTCATGCCTCAGAGTGATTATTAACTGAGAAGGTGGAAGGAGCAGGGCTTTTTTTCTGGTGGAACTCACCGGAACTGAGTTCCAGCACCTTTTCTTCTATTAATTGCATTACAATTTAATCGCCATCTACTCCCGAGGAAATGTAATCCAAGAGTTCCGGTACCTTTTTCTCCAGAAAAAAAGCACTGGGAAGGAGGTAGCACTTCCCTCTTTCAAATCCAGTATCTATGCCACCTGTACCCTCTTAGCATTAGGGGGACATAAAGTATCTTCTTTTCCTCCAGCATGACAGGGGAAAGAAAAAGGTGTCAGGTGTCACATAAAATCATATAATGTCCTCCTTCTGGGTGAAAAGGATCCTGAAGTTTGAATGGAAAAAGTAACCAAAGAAATGTGTAGAGCTACAAAACAAAAAAGGCTGAAGAATTGGAAAAACAGGTGTGTGTATGTGCAGTGCTGACCAGGAAACATGAACAACAAGATGTAATTAATCAGTGGAATTTGGAAGAGGAAAACAATGGATAAAGAGATTTCCAAGATAAGCCTAAAGCCTGGAGAAAAGGTCCTATGTTGCCAGCAAGTAAAGTGGCAGTCAAGATTTCTGTGGAGAAGGTGGTGTCCTGTAGCATAGAAGAGAGGAATTTCCGCAAGATATGAGTCCAATTAATGTACAACCAGGACACGTAATCAAAAACATGTTTTTTCCACAATGTGCAAAGACGGGAAGGAAAAGTATTTAAGATACACCAAAATTAGCAGAATTCTGAGGAAGACATAGACACCAGAGGAGCAGCTAGCATGCTGGCACACTTCTGCTTCTGAGTATGTTGCTCCAACATTGGTAAATATTTGAGTGAATGTGGAAAGCATTGAATGGATTGAATTTAACAGCATTTTATCTAAATAAAGGTATTCTAGAAATTGCATTTAGGTGTTAAGTCTCAGTCTGCATCTCACCCTGTAATCCCAGCAATTTGTAACAAAGGGTCCTTGAGTCAGGCATTATTCAAACAATGAGCCTGAGCAGTAATAACCCTGTTAAGCCCACAATGGCTGAACAGGGTGGCGTAGTGGTTAGAGTGTTGGATTGGGACTCAGGAGATCCAGGTTCTAGTCCCCGCTCAGCCATGAAACTCACTGGGTGACTTTGGGCCAGTAACTGACTCTCAGCCTAACCTACCTCACAGGGTTGTTGTGAGGATAAAATGGAGAGGAGGAGGATTATGTACGGCGCCTTGGGTTCCTTGCA
The DNA here is from genome assembly GCA_021292165.1 of Shinisaurus crocodilurus. Taxonomy (NCBI): domain Eukaryota; kingdom Metazoa; phylum Chordata; class Lepidosauria; order Squamata; family Shinisauridae; genus Shinisaurus; species Shinisaurus crocodilurus. The sequence continues at coordinate 224,566,342 of CM037877.1, forward strand.
GGAAAAAAGGTGGGGTATAAATATAATAAATAAATAAAACATCCAGGAATCTATTCCTTGCTCCTTTACTGGAAAACACAGAAGCAATGACAAGTGTACACGGTAAGGAGTGCCTGCCTTCTCTTCCAGTAAGGGGGCTACCACCATTGATGGCTTGGAAGTAATTGCAACACATGTTGACATTATGATGGCCAACCACTGATCTTCCTCATTGTACTTTGATTCCAGTATCTTTATTCCTTACCTCATGAAGAGATAGGCCCTCTAGTTATATATAAACATAATTCACTGTGTCCATATACCTCCTTTTATCAGAAACAATAGAGCACATAAATGCACTTGTGGCTTTCCTCTGAAGATTACAGTTTCACAGACATTGGAGTCTGGACTACGAAGATCATGGGTGTGACCCAGCATGACAGTTTCTATGTTTTCCGTTTACTTTAACATGCCTTTAAGGAACATTATCTTTATTATCCTTTTTCTCTGGCCTCTGAACCAATTCAAATGAAGAAATAGTCATGAGTACACACAGCAGCCTGCATGTGCTGAAGCACTGATGTACATCTGATAATTCCACAAGGAAGCTGTTGTTTATTTTTTAAAAGGTAAATGTGGGCTGAGTTACAAGATGTGTGCTGAAGAATTGCCTGCCTGCTTCATTGTATGCCGAACAGTACACAAATTCCATTCTGCCTCAATCATAACATGCCTACCAGGTTATATGATAAACAAGATATACAGAACTGTGTTATTCCAAGTCATACCAATAGTCCATCTAGCCCAGTTCTGTCTTATATTGACTTACTCTTGTGGCTCTTAAGAAAGAGGCCTCTCTCAGGTTTGCTACTGGAGAGCCTTTAACTGGAAATGACACATGTCGAAAGAAGCTGTGGACAACTACAGAAGGTACAGAGGGGAAAATAGCACAATCTACTGGGAGCAGGATATACAGTCTGAAGTGTACACAATGTACTAAAGATTCCCTGTATCTACTAAAGCAAAGATGGGCAACTTGTGGCCCTCCACATGTTTTGGCCTATAACTCCCATAAGCCCTCACCTTTGGCCATACTAGCTAGGGTCAATGCGAATTGTAAGCCAAAACATCTAGAGGGCCACAAGTTGCCCACCCCTGCACTAAAGGCTGCAATCAAGGGAAATGTCTGGGACAACACACATATTTATTTAGATTTTATCCCAAAGGCCCAGGACAGGTAACATTTAAGACAACAATGTACTAACTAAATAATATACTGTAATCCACTTAGAACATCCAGGGATAAAGAAGACAATAAGGTACAAAATGAAACACACACAAGTGTGATAATCGCATGCGACAATGTAGGTGTGGATTTCACAGTGTATTTTGTACACTGAAGTGCTATCCATGGATGAAATGCATAATGTGTGAAGAGACCGTCAGATGCTTTGGAGCTCATGACGGAGGTCATCCTTCCTATTCATCACTGAAGCTGCAAAACAAAAGCAGAGCCACTGGTAGCTGGAGACCTACAGGTGTGTCACTGACTTATCTATTTTGCTGGCATGTTATGTAGTTGTGCCCTCTACTGGATCACACAGTGATAGCATGCAGCCTCCACAGTCACTTACGGACCCATCGCTAGACAATTTTTAAAATTTCCTCCTTTTATAATTTTCTTTTTGTAATTTTATCCTGGAAGACAATCTTACTCAGTCACGAGTGATCACCTACTAGCATGCAGCCAGACTTTACTTTCACCAAAAAATTTATTAGGACAGTTGAGCAATTTGAAGAGCCAAGAGAGTGTGGGAAAGCTTCCTGTGGTTTGCTCATATGCAGTATTTACAAGCAGAACCTGTAACAAAATGTTGCAGTGCGTAGTGCTCCTGTTCAGGGTTCCAGGCAACCAGCCATGCCTTTTTCCAGGATACGCCATTCCATTCTACCACTGTCAGTCAGCATTCCGTGTCTGCCAAGCATCGTCAATCCTCATTGGGCAGTTTTGGGGGCTCCCCCCAAGCTTTATTTTCCCCTGACGTTTTTTGGACTTCAGCAAACCCCGAGGTTCCCCAAAGCCTGCTGAAAGCTTCCTCTTGTGTGTGGGTGGTGCCACTGGAGAATGAATTCACTATTCCTATATTGGATAGCCCACACTTCAAATAAACTCTGACAGGGTGCTGAAAACAGGGCTCTGGTCATGGGCAGCACCTGTGCATGTCTTCCTGCCACCAACCAATAAGACCTGGTAGCAGAGGGCAGCACACAGAAGTTCACCCTGATTAGGGATAAAGCCAGAGTAGCTCCCTTTCCTTAGCTGACACAAGGAGTGGAAAATCCCTTTCCCAACATACCAGTTAGGAACATGCCTTATACCATATCAGACCACTGATCCATCTAGCACAGTATTATCAACACTGACTGGCCGTGGCTCTCCCTCCTGGGTTTCAGGCAGGAGCCTCTCCCAGTCTGACCTCAAGTGCTGTGGACTGAAACTAGTATTTTTTGCATGAAAAGCATGTGGTCTATCACTGAGCAATGGCCCTTCTTTGCCAGTTGATCTGGGAATGGAGGGTGATCTCCCCCTTATTCTCTAATGAGACTGGGGTTGTGGGGGAACCATCTCAAAAGCTCTATGCCCTTTGGCACCCTGCCTCTTAGCCTAAATCCCTCCCCTTCCTCCACAATGGTCACCCTGGGGGCAAAGGGAAAGTGAGCTTTCCCTTCTCACTGTAAAGCAACCATGGAGAGTAGAAAGAATACAAACTCCAAATTTGTTTTCATGGGTATTTATTTAGGAGTCTGTTCCATGATCTTTAAAAAAAAATATCTGCAACTAGAACTTACCAATAAAACCCAATGGAATAAGAGGTCACCACAAAACAAGATGCAACCATCCAGTAAGCAGAAGACCTGCATTCTACCTGCCATTAAGGTGAAGGCAATTTGTGACTTTTCTACCTGGACTCAGGTAGCCCTTCAACCTTAAGACCCTAAGATACAGTATGGAGAAAAAACTTGAGCAGCACCTATCCGATACAGGACACAATGAATATATTGGCAAGAACATATAACCTACCTCACAGGGTTGTTGTGAGGATAAAGTGGAGGAGGAGGAGGAGGAGGAGGAGGATTATGTAAGCCGCCTTGGGTTCCTTACAGGAAAAAAGGCAGGGCATAAATATAATAAATAAATAAATAAAACATTTCCAGAAGTTGGAATGAACACAGTCGCTTGATGGCACCTTCTGTCTCAATGTGAAGAACTCAGAGGTATGAGAAATCAATGGAGAGAGAGACAGACAGAGAGAAACATACACACCAGCAAAACAATTCCTCACAGAGGTAAATTTTGGAACCTTTTGAACATTTTGCCATGGTATGAAAAAGAAACAAGAGTGTCCTCACCTTGTATGTACACTGTCAAGAAAAGATCCACTTCTTGTCTTTAACTGGTCAATTTCTAATCTCAATTTGTCAATTTCATCTGACAGCCTTCTCTGTTAAGAACAAAAAAAAGTTTCTCTATAGCCAGTTATCACTAATCATACCAAACTCATTAAGTACATCTGTGAAGTCAATTTTCATGCAGGCAACAGTAGAGAATCATGCTGGAGGCAAAGCAGGGAAAAGCAATGGATTTGGGGGCAAAGAGGCAGACAAATGGGTGGAAGGCAGGCACTTCTTGATTCCTGGCTGCTACATGAAGCATAGTGGATGCCATTTGGGACACTAATTGTGAATGCAAGCTTCGAGTGTATTTTCTTTAACGATACTATCCCACATGGAGATAACAGTGCAGTTTCTTATTCCACACATTAGCGATAAGGAGGTGTAGCAATCCTGCTACAAGGATATAGCATTAGTGCAGGGGGACAGCCCCATGTCACTTTTTAACAACATGTATTACTTTGCACTCTTAGATGGCGGGGGGGGGGGATGGAGAACATAAAGCAGGATGTAGGGGGATTGGGCCCACTCTTCCTACAGCGGAGGATCTGGGACCAGATTCTGAGGAAGAAGGGGAGGAGGGGGGGGGAGGCACCTGAACAGCTGACAAGTGTCAGGTGCTCTAAGAGATTGGTTCTTAAGAATAAGGACCCACCTTAGGGGGCATGGGTGTGGGTAGTTTGAGTCTGGAAGGGAAGAGAGGTTCCAGGTTTGGAACAATAGGGCAATCTTCCTTAATGGCTATTATTCTAACTAAGCTTGTGGCCTTGTGATTGACTTTGCAAATCACTTCTTTGTAATTTAAAGCCATTTTGCTAAGCTGGCCTCTGTACTAATAAAGCTTTTTGATTAGATCTTCTTAGAAGGAGGAACGGCCTCAACACAGGCGTAGGCAACTTGTGGCCCTCCAGATGTTTTGGCCTACAACTACCATCATCCCTCACCACTGGCTATGGGTGGCTAGGGCTGATGTGAGTTGTAGGCCAAAACATCTGGAGGGCCACAAGTTCCCCACCCCTGACACAAAGGAAGTTCAGAAGAACAACCTGAATGTAGATTCCCCCCCCCCCTTAAATATTTCTGGATGAGCACTCCTGTACTGTTGGCAGAAATTGGGAGACATGGCTCATCCAGCAAATAACTGAGAAGTGAATTGTGACAAAGCAATTCTAGATAGCCACATTGGGAATTTGACTTCACTCACTAGAGACAAATTATCCACAGCTGAGCTGTGCAATCAAACAGATCTTTGAATCACTGCTGTCACAGACACCATCCAATAGGTGCCTGCAACAGTTGCATCACCACATTCCATGTGACAGTCACATAAGAAATAGCAGTGAGCTAGATGGGAGAAGAATGTTATTCTTCCAGCAGCAAAATACAGTGAGGTTTGAATTCTAGGGAGACACCTGTGAAACAGAAGTGCAACCTTAAAGGAAAAATGAAAACAACTGAGCATTCATTGTGTCAAAATGATCATCTGGAAAAGCCTCCGGTCTTTCCTATTGCTAATAAATCACTGGCTACCCATAAATCACTGGCTTCCCATCAATGGAGATTCATGGTCATGCTAGGAAGCTTAATAATATAATTTGATATATTAAACTCTCCAGTTCAGCAGGAGGTCAGTAGAGGTTGGAACAATGTCAAATCACTACCACCACTACTTGGCAAACTTTGGCCATTACATAGACACTTATGTATCTAAGTGTCTCAGCGGTGACTAGACAGGATTCCAAATCAAATTACTTGCAGTTTAACTTTCTGCCTTTTAAATCCAGATCCCATCCTTACTAAGTTTCTACGAAATATGCAGTATCATGTCATCTAGACAGAGCAAAGCCACCATAGTCCTCTGTGAGGACATCCTACTGACTGTGGAGAAGAATGGTGTTAGGGTTCAGGAGCCAGCAGGGAAGCATAAAGTGGTTATGGTAAATTATATAATAAGTAAATTAATTATAGTGACCTAAAGCAATTACTACTGGAGAAATTACTGGCCATCACATTACAAACATTTGACATATTCCGATCATGCTATTTCAATTCACCAAAAAAGAGAAAGGAAAAAAAAAAAGCACTTTAACAAACATGTCTGCCACTCCTTACACAGTGCCCTGGAGTGGCATTTACCTTGTCATGCTGCTGCTCCTCAATCTGTTTTTGAGTATTTTCCAGTTCTTGTAACAACGTGTTCTTAAAAAGCAAAGGTGAGTAATTACAAAGAGAGAGAAAGAAACCATTCAGGTCAACCTGAGAAAAGGTGCTCAAGTAGCATTATGGAAAAGCCTCACACGGTCCACTCTGGAAGCTACTTATCAGAAAAGGCCCCTGCATAATTGTCTAAAAAGTAATGATAGAAGTGCCCCCTCCACAATAGTTCACAGGTGCCTCTAGTGAGGCTGCCAGAGTACATCCACCACTGACCACCAAAAGAAAAGTTAGACATAGAGTATCTTTGGGGGAATAGCTTCTGAGGGCCAAATTAAATATGTCATTTGCCACGTGGTTAGCCCTGGTATGCAAGATTAAAAAAATAAATAGCTGATGCAGGAAGGGGCATGAGCTGGATGGGAATCATGGGATGGAGAGAGAAGGAATTTAATTATTTGCCCCTGCCATAGACCCAATGCTATTTGTAATGGGAGGAAAGCTCCCAATTGAGGTCTATGGGAGCTTTCTTCTCATTGCAAATACCAAGCACTGGTGGGACGGTTCTGATCAGACTGTGACAAGAGCAAAGGGTTAAAGTATCATTCTCTCCCCATGCCACATTCTCAACTCAGGTCAGTTCCCCACCCCCACCTCACACACAGGCTATTTATTTTTTAATAAAAATCTTGCATGCCAGGGCTAACCACATGACAAACATCACATCTAGTTTGTCCCTAATTGTGAATTCCATCTGCTATGATAATAGATCAGTAATCTTTACAAAAATCCTGTACAGAAATATTGGCCTACCTTACAATCCTGCTGTAAAGCTTAGAATTGTTTATATGAATTGGTTTGTTTTGGAGAAAGCTGTGTGTACATTTTCAAATAAATTAATTGCTTACATAGTATATATGAAATGCTTTCAGCTCTGAAGTATTTGTACTAGCATTATCAAAGGCCAATGGTATGGGGAAACCACGAAGGTCACATAAACTTAGCAGTGTTAAAGCTGAGCCAATAAGAGCTCTTCCTGCCAATTTATTACACTTGGCAGCATTAGAGGAGGACTGCTCCCCAGATGGGCAACAATTAGGCTTCCAGCCCAGAATATCACTCCCTAAAACTAACACAAAATCACATACACCTGAATGGAATGCATGTAAAATGCTATTATTATTCAGCATCAGTATAAATGAGGTAATGCAAGAGGCAATAGCCCATCGGTGCCCTAAATTCTAGGCTCATTAGCTAGAGAAGAAGTTGTTGCTATAAATGCCACTAAGTGCCATCCTTGTGGATGGAAGCTCCCCTGAACCAAAACTTCATGATTACACAGTTCTTTCCCCCACTGTAATTCAGGGAGAAGATGAGCACAACCTGATGATGATTACTGTGTGCGCTACCTAACTGTACTGACCATACCCCAGATGCACACAAGGTGTTTCCTCTGCCTTCATTTCAATGCTTTAGCAATTAAAAAAGGGAACACAAGATGTGCTTCCTGAAAAATGTAGATATGAAGTTGGATAAGTGAAGCCATCCCGTGATCTCATCTCCTGTCATGCTAGCCCCATGCTTGAAGCACAGCAGCACAGCAGGAGTGGCAGGCTACAGTTGAGCAGTGGGCTCAACTGAGGCATGGCATGGTCAGGCATAGAAGAAGGAATGCATTCCACCCCCAAAACCAGAACTGTACTGAAATGTCCTGATAAGCACATCAGCCAAGCAGTCCTGACTCACGGAGTGCCATACTGGCTCCCTTTTGACTCATGCACAAGTGGAACTTGAGCCCTGGGGTGGGACAAGTCCCAAACAACTTTGGTAACAAGAGAACAGGGACAATTAAAGGTTGCATTCAAAATGCAGAGGTATTCCCGTTCAAGAGCCTTAACTCTATATGCAGAAAGAATCACTTATTATATACCTGTGGCACTAATACCTTAATATTGCAGACAGCCCTGCAACCATGAAAAACCTTGATGTGAAGGAGGATCGCTTAATGAAATCATGACTCTACAGCTATGACCCAATTAGATCTTAATATTCTTTATGCTATTTTCTGTATGACAACATTGGTTATTTTTTAACACACGCAAGACAGCTGACAAACCATCACACTCTAATTGTGTGAGGACAACTAAAGGGGAATTATTGATTCTTACTGAGCTGCCTAGTGAAGGTCCGTCTTCACACATGAGGATGTTCCAATCACTATACTCTAATACAGGGTTGGGAACCTCAGGCCTGGGGATCAAATCCTGCTCTGGTGGTGTAATAGTTATACCCCTATAAACATTTATTAGCATCAGTAGAACAGCCCTTTTTGATCTCCTTTCTCTCTTGGTGAAAAAGAAAGTGAAGGGGGAAAAGTCCTGAGTGCAGTAAAGCGGAGGTATTGAACATCAGGCCCGTTGGCCAAATCTGGCAATCCAGGATTCCCCAGATGGCCACACCCCCTTTTCCTGGCACCACCCCCTTTCCTCCGACCACTGATCTTCTGGTGCTTTCCTGGCTTTTGTGTGTTTTTTCCCCATTCTGAAAGGTTGAAATGTTTCTCCTAAGACTTGATTACTGAGTAGGAGCTTCAAGCTACAATATGCTGGTATTTATATATACAAGCAGTCCCTGAGTTAAGAACATCCGACTTACATACAACCCATACTTAAGAACGGACTTCTGGGTTCCCTGGCGCTACGTCGTTTACGTAGAGTACATAGCGTTGTATACTACGCAATTTGCGTAAATGCCAATTTTGACGTATAGAACACTATGCTGTTCTGACTTACATACAAATTCGACTTAAAGACATTCTTAAGAATGGAACTCGTTCGTAACCTGGAGACTGCCTCTATATATTTTTGTATTTTTGGCTTCACCCCTATTGCCTTTGACCTTGCCCACCACTGGAATGCAGCCCCCAAGAGCTTCCCCGAAGTTGAATTCAGCCCTTGGGCTGAAAGAAGTTCTCCACCCATTCTCTAACAGAAAGAAGACAGAGGTAGGGCAATTAAGAAGGTTCAGTTGAGATACAAAGTAGGAAGTGGGTTATTAGATCTGTATGCTATCCAGATTACCAAGATATGGTTGTTTTGCTGTTCTACCAATATTTATGGTTGTTTTGCTGTTCTACCAATATTTAATTCTACAGACAAAACTAGACCAGACTACCCCTTCACAAACATGCACATTTATTTTTTAATTTTATTTATTATTACATTTATATCCCACCTTTTTTCCTCTTGTAAGGAACCCAAGGTGGCTTATATGGTCTGACCACTACACCACATTGGCTATACCACATGTCAACCATTTTGCAATAAAATAACAAAAGCACCCTCCAAATCTTCCCACCCAAGAATTCCCCATTTCTCCTCAAGAAACAAACTTTGGTTTTTTGATGCCACTACACATACCCTGAACAGCTACCCAGAAGCCAATGCATGAATACAGAGTTGCCAAAGGAAGGGATCTCACACAAGAGTGTCAAAAACCCCAACACTCTTGCTCTATGTTTATTGCAGCAGCCACTTAATCTTATCAAAAAAGCACCCAAAAAGGCATCACTACTGTCCTTTGGGAGTAAGCCCAAAGAAGGATGCAAAGGGACTGACAGGAACCAGAGCAGCAAAGCAGAGATACCTTTCTACAAAGCCTGCCTCCATGATCTTCTACGGCAACAATATTTTTCTAACATTACTTTTGCATGAGTCTTGGACCTGTATGGTAGCACCTGTATGGTAGCGTTAACGGATCAAGAACAAGTATGATCTGGACCATCAGATATCTCAGCTTCTTTCTAGGATGGACCTTCTGAGAGCCCCCAACATTCCAGTCTTGTCACAGTATTCAGCAAAATTATATTTTTTTCCACTTGAATACAGCATAGCAAAAAGGCCAGTCATAATACCTTCTCTTCAAGGGCTGCCATCCGCTCTTTCAGGTGAAGCTGAAGTCGCTCATTAGACTCACTCAGCAATCTATCCACAGTATCAGACAGTCGTTTATTATGTTCCTCATTCATTTTCTCCCGCTGACGGGCCTGTTGGGGAAGTCAAGATCAGCCAAGCTACACCAAGCAGATTTGCCTTGAGGCTGCTGTAAAATTAGCTCTATTCATTAAAACATCACAGAAACCACTCTTCATTGTATCTAACCCCTTCACAACCATACTAAGATGTAAGACCATCTCACTGATTGAAAGATTTAAGAGAAAATCCACCCTCTAAACCAGGGATTGGGATTGTATGGCCCTCCAGATGATGTTGGACTGCAATTCCTATCATCCCTCACCATTGGCTATGCTGGCTGGGGCTGATGATACTTGCAATCCATCATCATCTAAAGGGCCACACATTCTCCACCCCTGCTGTAAGCTGTCATTGGTTCAGCTGTATCAATTTTTACAAGTTGGAGCCAATGTCTATGAACAGTAATTGCTCTGAAAATTATAGGCAAGCTAATTCAAGTATATAAGAATGACAAAAACTTTCACCGGCAACTATGTTACTATTGCCAAATTTCTCATTTAAATTAGTATTAAGAGGCCTTGAAATGACATCTTAGAACAAAAGACAGAACAGCCTGGATAGTAAACAGAGGCAAAGCTGGCATGGGAGAGGCTGGGGGAGAGACAGGGATTCAGTAGAGCACCCCATTTTCTCTAGTAACTTGGATTCAATTCACAAGTGCAGTCAACCACATGGAGCAGTATTATGAAGTCATTTTCTGTGTGGCTGGGTGCCACAGCTTTAACCATGCCATCACAAACCACCCCTAAAAAAGTGGTTTTTTAGCTGCAATAGTGTGGTTGAAGACTTGTGGTAACCATGTGGGAAGCTGCTTTTTATAGTGAGCTTCCACATGCTGCACTACTTGAGACATTGATATCATAGAAGCAAATATAAAACACAACACCAAATCATCCTTCTCCTTTCTGCAACAGCTTCCTGACCTGAACTGTTCTGCTGTAAGGAAGGTGTTAGGAAAAAGTAACAAGTCTGGTGCTATCTGCCCTATGGAAGCCAACCTACCCTTGACAGTTCTTGGTTCTTCTCCTCCAACTGGGTCTCCAGCTGCCGCAGTCGCTCTTCAATACTGCCATGCCTTTCCTCTGCCTACACAGAAGAAGACATACTCCAATGAGTGAGCAACATTTACAAGCTCTTGGAATTTGGGGGAGGGGATGGAGAGAGACATATTCTTATATAAGACAGAACTTAACAGCAGTCAGGCATAAGAATTTTGCCATATCAGTTCAGGGTGGAAAACCTATAACCCTGTGATCTCCAACGGGGAGCCCCTGAGCACCAATGTGCACATAGGCACAGGTCCAGATAGCTTATAAAGACAGATTTACGTAATACATACATGAACAACATGTTGCAAAGTGAAGTTCTGCCTTCCAGTGCCATTTTTATTTCAAAAGAGTAGTTTTGTGTTTAGGAGCTCAGACTGTACCTCTGCCTTGTACTTAGGTTCTTGGGCAAGTTACTTTTCTTTTAGTCTCAAAAGTTTGCCTTCTGAGAAATGATTTTTTTGTGACTGCCCATGACCACTATGGCAGCCATTTTGTGAGAGTGCCCACAAGATTCTCTTAAAAATGCCAAATGTGCCCACTGACCCAAAAGGATTGGATGCTGAGAACAGACTCTCTGGAGCCTGATGCTAGAGTACAGACAAATGAATACACCGGGGGGTTCTTCTTGAGCTCAGATCTAAAATAACCTTGCACCAAGCTAGGGAGTGCAGGAGGGGTCTTCTGAACCTTGTTGTGCAGACTTTCCAGGATCTTCCTGGTTCACATCAATCCTTGTAGTACCTATGCCTTTTAAGAGGTCTACAATAAGCTCACAGGTCTCTTTGCTCCCACCTCAATTTTTTTTAATGCTGTGTGTCATCCTTGGGGAGCCAACTCTGCCCTCAAATTCCACATGCATTAAAAAACCCAGCATGACCAGCTGAAACAGTCTAAAAAAAGTTTGCGGCAGAGGCCACCATCCTAAGAGGTAGCTCATGATACCTAGCCAATGCAGAGGAGAAAGGGAAAAAGTCAACCCTTGGAACATGGATGAATGGGTCCTTATCTTTTCCAACTTTCTTTCCCATCACAGGAAAGGTCTAGGCCCTGGACAGATGCTGAACCCATTTGGTACCCTGGGTTTTGCTGCCAGCTCCTAGTTATGTACTTGCCTTGCTGAGTGCTGCTATCCTTTGGGCCAGCTCAGCCTCCACCTCAGGCAGTGTCTCAGCTTTCCGCATTGTCTGCTGCAGTTTCTGCTCTGCCAGCTCTAGAAGCTCCTGGAGGTGCCGTGCCTTCTCCTCACACTGTGGAACAACACAGAATGACAGTAATGAACATAGGAACTGGATTGCAAAACATAACTTCAGCTTGCACCACAGCCCATATGCTCCAATGCATATATTCAAGATATTCAAGGAAGAGTCAAAGAAGAATCTTGGACTTACCAGTTTCTGTGGCTGCACATGCCTTCAACTCTAAGGAAACTGTGCACAAACTGTTACTGTTTCTGCTGCAAACCTGTTTATATTGTTTTAATTTTATGCGTTGTGATGTTACTTTGTAATTATTTTAATTTTTCATCTGTTAGCCATCTTGGAAGTTTTGCAAACTGAAGGGTGGCATAACCATTCTTAAATAAATAAAATGATAGCCTGTGACAGCGAGTTCCCACAAATGCTTTATTATAACATAATCTTGTCCAGCTTTGGTTATTAATGGACAGGCATGAGGATTCTAGGCCTGTATTCTCCACAATACCAAGGTCAGTACTACGTGCTGTTTAGAATCATAGAAAGTAGAGTTGGAAGGGGCCTACAAGGCCATCGAGTCCAACCCCCTGCTCAGTGCAGGAATCCAGGTCAAAGCATCCCTGACAGATGGCCGTCCAGCTGCACCTTGAATGCCTCCAGAGTGGGAGAGCCCACCACCTCCCTAGGTAGTTGGTTCCACTGTCTTATTGCTCTGACAGTCAGGAAATTTTTCCTGATGTTTAGGTGGAATCTAGGTTTCTGTAACTTGAGCCCATTATTCCGTGTCCTGCAAACTGGGATGATCGAGAAGAGATCCTGGTCCTCCTCTGTGTGACAACCCTTCAAGTACTGGAAGAATGCAATAATATCTCCCCTCAGTCTCCTCTTCTGAAGGCTAAACATGCCCAGTTCTTTCAGTCTCTCCTCATAGGGCCTTGTTTCCAGTCCCTTTATCATCCTTGTTGCCCTCCTCTGAACCCTCTCCAGTTTGTCTACGTCCTTCTGAAAGTGTGGTGCCCAGAACTGGACGCAGTACTCAAGATGAGGCCTAACCAGTGCCGAGTAAAGGGGAATTATCACTTCCCGTGATGTGGAAGCTATACTTCTATTAATGCAGCCCAAAATAGCATTTGCCTTCTTTGCAGCCACATCGCATTGCTGGCTCATATTCAGTTTGTGATCTACCACAATTCCATGATCCTTCTCACTTGTAGTATTGTTGAGCCAAGTGTCCCCCATTCTGTAACTCTGCATTTGGTTTTCTTTCCCTAGGTGCAGCACTTGGCATTTATCCCTATTAAATTTCATTCTGTTGTTTTCGGCCCAGCGCTCCAGCCTATCGAGGTCACTTTGAATTTTGTTTCTGTCTTCCAGAGTATTAGCAGGGATGGGGACTCGGACTCGAGGACTCGACTCGTGAGTCGGACTGAGTTCCCCCTCTGACTCGACTCGAGTCCCAATATTTTTAATGGGACTCGAGACTCGACTCGGGACTCGAGACCAAGGACTCTTCAACATCCCTGGGCTGTGCCAGAAGGAGTGGAGAGGAGCGTGATTGCCGGTGAAGAGCGCATGGAAGCGAGGTGTGCCATTGCTCGGCCACTATGGACGGCTACCAGGAGTGCAGCCCCAACAGTGTGTCAAGATTTATTTTGATTGATGTGTTGCGTACTTGGGAGAGGCAGAAGAAGGACCTGAGATTACTCTGCGTGGCTGCTCTGAGTGTGTTTCTGGTTCCAGCAAGTTCATCACCAGTGGAGCGGGTGTTCAGTGAGGGTGGAATTGTGATGAGACCTCACCGTTCCAGAATGGGGGCCAAACATTTAGAAAAAATCATGTTCCTCAAATGCAACATGGATAAGTTTTAGGAAGTACAGCCAGTTTATTTTTTTAAATCATTTTTCTAAAATGCAACCTTTCAGACATTTTGGGTTTGGCTGCCTCTGCCTGCCTGCCTGTCTGGGGTTCCCAGCCTCCTCTGCCTGCCTGGTCTCTTCTTGACCAGTTCAACAGTTGAATTGTCCAAGACAAAGGCCTCTGTCTGCCTGCTTTGGGGTTCCCTGCCTCTTCTGCCTGCCTGGTTATTTTGGGTTTTTCTGCCTGGTCTGTTCTTGCCAAAATCAGTTGCAGAGTTTTGAAATAAAAAGGCACACTTGTGCCTAGAATTTATTTAAACCACACATCTGAAGTAGCCTTATTTTGTTGGGAAAACACCCCATTGATTTTAATAGGGACTCGTGGAGTCAGCTTTGGGAGTGACTCGTGACTTGTGACTCGTGAGTCACCATTTTGGACCAAGGACTTGGACTCGGACTCGAGACTCGGGTCCAAAGACTCGTGACTCGACTCGTGACTCGAGACCAAGGACTCTTCAACATCCCTGAGTATTAGCTGTTCCACCCAACTTTGTGTCATCTGCAAATTTGATAAGCTGGACCTGAGCATTTTAAGGACCGCCTGCTTCCACATGAATCTGCTTGATTGTTAGGATCAGAATCTGAGGCCCTTCTCTGGGTTCTTCTACTGTCAAGAGGTTAGGCCTTTTCAGTTGCGGCACCCTGTTTGTGGAACACTCTCCTGAGGGAGGTTCACCAGGTGCCAAATGTAATGACAGATAATGGAAAAAGACCTTTCCTTTTTACCTCATTTGACACCGTGTACTATTTTCAATTGCTTTGTTGTTTTAAAGATTATTGTATTTTTATGATTGTTTTTTTGTGGTGGTGGTGGTGGTCATTGTACATTCCCATGGAAATATATTAAATTGAATGGTAGGATATATAATAAATACATAAATAAAGATTGCCACGCCCAAGTGCCCAGTCAAACAGTGGGTACCATTAGCGAAGGCAAAAAGGTAGTGCGTCTGGGAAATAACTCTCTGGATGAGAAGGGAGGAATGTACAGGCATTATGTTCTGCTGAGGAAACAAAATTGGCATTTAAAGACAAGTCCCATCATTCATGTACCCCTCAGTCAGATTACCACTGGTATTTCAGATGGCATGGCATCGAAGACCCATTACCTGGCGATGGAGAGATTCTTTATTGGCCAGCTCATTCTCCAGTTTGTCATTGAGGTCATGAATGGAAGTGGCTTCTCTCTGGGCTGCCAGATAGCGCTTCTCCAGAGTGGTGATCCTCTCCTCCATGTCGTCTTTCTGTGCCAAAGCCTGGGAGGATAAGGCATGAACAAAAAGTCACTCACTTTGTAGTTGCATGGCCCTCAAGCAGACAGAACTCTCTGCCTGAACCACAGCATGAGAGGGAAAACCCTAGACTACTACTAGGGTTCCAGTAATGTAGTGCTTCTCAGAAAGAGAGGGCCCCTTGTTATGACTACGGAACAGGCTAGGCCAAAAGTGGGGGAGCTCAAAATGCAAACTCTCTTCTGGTCCAGCACCCTTCAAATTGGGCCCACTCAATGGGGTTTGTGCCCTGCTTCCACTACTCCCTTGTCCTCCCTGACAGCCTCCCCTATCTTTGCCAAGAAATAAAGTCTTACCTTGGGGAAGTGGGTAACAAGTGGCAGAGGGCTGCATCACAGTCAAACTCTGCAAAACCTAGCAAGAAATTATACTCTGCACACACGCTGAAGCTGCAGAGCCTCTCCTCTGTGGAAGGGAGACCTCCACTGCCTGTCACCTCCTCCTTCTTCCCGAATGTATGGCTTTGGGGGCTTGAGGAAGCAAAGAAGGGCAGGAGTGGCAGGGAAGGCAGGATGGCACCAAAATGGCAACTGGGTTCTTCAAGTGTTCACATCAAATGTTCAAAAAACCCTTTGAGGTTTTTCGAGCCTCTTACTAGAAAACTCAAAGCCCAATTACATTTTCTGGGCATGTTGGAGGGGTGGGGAGGGGCTCACATATCTCTAGCCATGACACTATTTTAATTTTGTTATTGAATAACTAAACCCATTGCTATAGCCACAGCAATAATATACTGCAAGCGGAAGCTGAGGCTGCTATGTTGCCTTCGCCACCCCTGGAAAAACTAAGATGGGTTTTTAAATTGATTCAGAATTTCTCTCACACACATAATGTACACTGCTGGAATAGAGCTCTCTAACCTCTCGTAGGTCCCTCTGGTACTTGCTGCTCATTTCTTCCGATTTGATTAGGTCCCTCCTGGCTGTGCTTAGATCTTCTTCTAACTCAGCAACACTGGCAGCCAGAGCGGCTATCCGTTCTTTCGCTTGCGCTAGCTCAAAGTTTTGCTTCTCTAGTAGTTCCTGCAGTTCCACAGCCTGACTTGCCTCATCATCTGGGTGTATAGAGCCATTAGGGAGTCTCTGTCAAGTCACATAAGAAAGAGCTAAGTCTGCAAGGGATATACAATTATCAGTGCAACACAGCAGCAGATCAGCGAGTGCATTCTGCATAACACTAACAATATGACAAGAGATGTGTGGTTGATACTATAGCACTGGTGCCTACAGAAAACAAGGCATTTGAGTCAGCTGCAGTCTGCAATTTAAAACAATCATACACTTGTTCAACTTGTCTATAGCATAGAATATATCAACTTTCTCTGAAGGCAAAGAGGTCCTGTGGAATACCTTTTGTTGAGTGGCTGAGAGCTGTAGGCACACAGTATTTCAATATTATCTTAGATACCCTCCACTTCCCAGAAAGATGGAACGCACCTTCCAAAGTATCTTCTGCCCAGGTTCTTTGCCCTCAGTCCTTTTTTCATCTTCTCCCACAGGTGCTTCCCTCTGGGAGGGGCCTTGCTGAAGAGCACTTACCTACAAGATACATCTTCAATAGGTACTTGTACTTCAAAGTTTCCGTAAGTGTGAAAAACAACAGTGCAAGATAGATGGATTCAGGGAGCTACTTGCCAACTTCTGTCATGAAATACTTCTAAGAGTAGCCAGTTATTAAGAATCCCTCATTACACATGTTTCTGAAGAGGTGTTCTGTTACAGCCAAGATTTTCAACTATGTAAAGTGATTCAATAATGTGGTGTGGTTGGATAGGAAAATTCACCCTCTAATGGGTCATTTGGCTTCTAAGACTAGCCTAGAATGTAAAGGTCAAACTATATAATACGATAAAAGGGTGCATGCATTGAGAGGATAGTTATTTAAGTAGAAACCATTGGTGGGGGGGGGGGAAGGATTGGGGCCACAGCATATGGGGATAAGAGTTTAACTCTTTTCTCCCCTGACACAAATTTCTCCCACGCTCAAGCTGCTCTTTGCCCCAAGAAGGAAGATGCCACTGGGATCAATAGCAGCTTGGGGGGAGGGGCAATTTTAATTGGGACTACAATGCAAGGGGAAAGGGTTGACCCCGCCCTCTTCCTAAGTGCCATGGTCCCAATCCTGATCAGACACTCCCATAGCTACTTAAACAACAACAACAAAACAGACATATTAAATGCATATTTATATTTAACATATATTCCTGTTAGGTCTAAGACATACTTATCCATCCATACAGGATTGAAAAGGCTAGTTTGTCTTTGTTGTGAGGGGATGTGGGAGAGACCTGGACATGATACATAACCATTTCAACTATGTACTTTATGCAGTAAACAAAGAACCTAACATCTGAAAAGGGTGTCTAACTGGGAAAAATGCCACACTCCTAAAATAATGTTGGAATTCATAGCTTATATGTTAAGACACATTTCCAGACAAACTTACATTGCTTCATAATGGTATGTAGCTGAATTCAAACAAAATTATTTTGGCAGGGCACACTGAGGGTGTCTGAAATGGTGTCAGATTTCACATTATATGTGACGAGGCATATTCCTATACCTACACAAAATGGCAGAGGTTTTAAAGATTAACATTATGACATAAATAAAAAGTGCTTTGGGTGTTCTTTGTGGAGCCTTACAATCTACTAAATGGCCAAGACTTGCTTTATAAAACTCACACTGCTGCACTGGCTACCAGCTGTTTGCCGAGCCAAATTCAAGGTGTTGGTTTTGACTTTTAAAACCCTACACAGGCTCCGGTCCAGTTTATCTCAAGGAGCATCTCCAGCAACTTCAAGTAGGCCACTCAACAAGATCCGCCACAGACAGCCTTCTCCTTGTCCCATCAACCAGAGCAGCCAGGCTGGGGGGGACTACGAAGAGGGCCTTTTCTGTGGTGGCCCCCAAACTGTGGAACTCTCTCCCCAGTGACCTCCGCCATGCCCCCTCCTTGATGAGCTTCCGCCATTCATTAAAAACATGGCTTTTTAGGCGGGAATATGGGGTGGGTTAGGATTTTAACATTTTATACTGTTTTAAGTGTATTTTATTCTGTTTTGTTTCATTGTATGTTGTACATCATCCGGAGTGGCTGGGTACCGGCTAGATGGGCGATCTAGAAATACAATAAATAAATACAATAAATTGTGTGTGTGTGTGTGTGAGAGAGAGAGAGAGAGAGAGAGAGAGAGAGAGAGAGAGAGAATGTGTGTGTGTGTGTGAGAGAGAGAGAGAGAGGGAGAGGGAGAGGGAGAGGGAGAGAGAGAATGTGAGATGCGAGTACATGCATCTATTACAATGACTGGAATGTTTGTGCTTATCAGATGAGCAAAATGATCACAGTGCTCTTGGACTAGAAGGCCCATATTATTTTTGTTAAAACGAATGAATTATTGAGTTCAGCTAACCAGTGGCTGAGATGTATCATTTGCCTGCCTTTCACCCTTTATCTTGTAATATTTCTTCTTGCAACCTTTAACATCTATACTACTAACTGGAGTGTGTTCTGATCTTTTGCATTCCTGATATCCAATTTAGACACTCCCATACTGTTACAATGGGCAAAATCCAAAGGGATATTTACGCCCCTGCCAATTAATTTCTGCCCCGCCGATTCCCTTCTGCAAGCATTCCATTGTGCAAGTGGGACCCACCATGCATGCAAAGGAGATTTAGGGCTTCCTTGGGGAATGAGTGGAAACGCTCGTTTCTGAAAGGAGGCAGGTCAGTGCAGCTCCCTTATGCGAGCTCCGCCAACATGCCTCCTTCCAGAAACAAGCATTTCCACTTGTTTCAGAGGCCCCAGAAGCATTAAATTGCTGTTGTGCAAGCAGTGGGGGGCTCGCACAACAGAATTGGTGGGGCATAAGAGAATCGGCAGGGGCCTATGCACCCCGTTGGATTCTGCCCATAATATTCGTATTAGCAACTTCTCCTTCCACTATGAAATCTGCAGTGGAATCTAAAACATCATATTTACCTGCTGGTGGGCACTGGACAGCTGTTCTTCTAGTGTAGCTACTCGTTCCAGGGCTGCCCGTAGGCGCTCTCTCACCTGAAAGCATGCAAGAGAGAAAGAATATTTATTACTCAAAAGTAGAGTTGATGCATAGCTCTCAGGGATGCTTCTGCCAGTTCATTGGCCTGAAATCTAACATTTAACATCATCAAAAATCAGGAAGCCCATAACATTCATAACACAGATAATTCAACCAAGCTACACTCCCCATGTCATGTTGTTGTAAAAATTCAGTAATGCATGTTTAAAGTAATAAAATGCTTCTCTCTGTAACTTTCTGCTGTTCAGACTGACCTCTGTTCCAGTAATGGAGACAGAGAGGTGAAACTGAGGAATGTTGCCTTCCTGCTTATCTTCTTTCCTTGAGCGAGCTAGGGACAGTGGGTGAGAGAGGACTGGAGGAGTTAGTATGACCTGACTTACCTCTGTTCCAGTTGCTTAGTGAGCACGTCTAAAGATTTCTGTTTATCTCTACTGTATTTTTCCCTTTCTCAGCTAGAATTTTCCTGATAGTACGGCACATGCGTAGGATTGCGTCAGAAGATACTGTATAAATTGATGAGGTTTCAGCATCCATGTTGAGATGCAGATTTGCAGTGTTATGATACTCAGGGCAGGTGCAAGGTAGTTTGGCGCCCTAGGCAAGATCAGATATTTAGCGCCCCCCCTTCCCACTTGAGCCCTCCCTCCCTCCAGCCCTATGCTCCTGGCGCCCCCTTTAGCCCGGCGCCCTAGGCAGCCGCCTAGTTGGCCTAATGGTAGCACCGGCCCTGATGATACTCCTGTATCTCCAATTCTTGAGAATAAATCTGTTGGACCACTGCCAGCCTTTCTATCCTTCCTAATGTGCATGATTTGAACTGGGTACATTAGGATCTAGCATATTTGTGCAACAATGTGTCAGAAGGGTGCGGAAGAACTGCACTCAGCTAAACGAGTCTGAAATCCCCATATCACGCCCACAGGCCAGGCCATCTGGCCAGTGGGGTCTTACCTGAAGGCTAGCAGGGAGGGGAATCCCCACTGTTTTCTTTGATCAGTGATCTGAGGTAACAGCAGGGATTTCCCTCCCTGCTATTTTCATCCGGCCCACATCCTCCCAAAGCCACCCTGAAGGAAGTGTCAGCTGGAGGAGACCTTCTCTAGCAAGCATCTTTGTCAGGGTGGCTTAGCCGCATGCAGGCTTTCCCCAACCAGAGCAGCCCGTGCACAGCAAAGCTGAGTCCCTAGCCAAAGCCATTCAGCCCACCAGAGGGCTGAGTGTGTGTGTGTGTGTGTGTGTGTGTACGTGCGTGCGTGCGTGCGTGTGTGCGTGCGTGCGTGCGTGACCTGGCACCCCACCCCAAAACAGTTACCCATGCCTGGCTCAGGTCATGCATTCACTATCAGCAGCTATCACAAGACTCACCTTCTCATCCAGTGCTTTATGATGTTCAAACAAAGATTTCAGTGCTTTTAGAACTTCAACTTCACTGGAGACACCAGATGGAGACTGTGCTTGCCGCTTCACCACAGTCATCCTCAGAGAGCGTTCGTGTCTTGAGACCAGGCACTCCAGGTGCTCCAACAAAAGCTGCAAAGGAGTATCTGCAGTTATTCCTCAATCAACGCCAATGTAAGGTAGTGAAGGCCATCCCTGTTTTCTACTTGTTTTCAGGTTTTACCAAAAAGTGGCCAGGTTTTACCACCAGGCCATTCCTGCACCAGCAGGTAAAGATCATAGTTTATTACTCACCTAGCATAGTTATTATGCTAGTGGCCAGTTTATCCAGCATAGATCAAGGCTCCAGCATCAGAATCCAACAAATAAGGGATATGACATTACATATAGGAATAGACAAAGAGGAAGATTGGAATTGTTCAGAGGAAATATAGCACAAGAAGAAAAGATGGGCGAGTATTCTAAATTTATCCTTGGCTTAACTCAGAAATTGCCCAAGCTTTAAAAAAAAACCAATGTGGAGTGATGGGTGCCCATTACATTCAACAGAGGAAAACTGAAAGGCCATGCAAGCCAGCAATTCTTCTCCTGCTCAGATTTTAATCTGAGTCCGAGAAGAATTCTAGGGCTTGTAAAGCTTGCCTCTCTTTTGAGACAGGCTTTAGAACGCCCCTGGTGCTCTTTTCTGAGCCTGGCTTGGGAGATCTTTCCCAGCATCCCTAATGAAAAGCATACAAAAACCAAGTTGCTCAAAAAAAGAAAGAAAGAAAACTGTGGCTGGAGACAGTTCTTTCAGAGAGTTTAAGGCGATTTGCAAGAGGGATTACTGACATGTTTGCCACAGATAATCAGGTTTTTCTAAAAACCTATTTGACCACAGGTTAGAATGGAAGAAAAGAAATGTGTGCGTACACAGCATAGGAAGCAATGCCTTTCTCAAATCACTTTCATTTCTCTTAAAAACAACTTCTATCTCCAACCGACATCAGCAGCAACCCCTGGCTGTATTAAACTAGCCTAATAACATTGTACACTCAAAGCAAGTGTGATGGATATCACTGAAGTTCAGCATGAAAAACATAAGTAAATAACTTTGTAAATCATAGAACATTCTTTCTGCCTGTGTACCATGGGTAATATTGAATATCTTTGATTGCCACAACTAAATGAATAGGTTTGGAGAAGTATATATGGGGGGGGGGGCTGAATGACCCCTCACCTCCACCCAGCCTTCCATGGGCCAGATGACACCAGGAGCTCCAGCTGCCGCATCAGCCAGGGCTGCTTGGCCCACACGACGCCTTTCCCCAATGGGGAGGATGGAGCCTGGGAGAAGCATTCAGTGCACTGCCCCCCCCCCCAATTGGGAGTGGGAGCAGTGCACTAAGTAAGGGGAATTCCCCTGTTATCTCTCATCAATGATCTGAGGCAACAAGGAGAGTCCCCTCCCGCCACAAATTCCTGGTAGCCTCCAGGGGATGAGGCTGGGGGAAGGGCCTGTAGAGGGAACCAGAGCCTCCGCAGGCTGGACAGAGAACCTCTGGAGGTTCCCTATCCCTGCTGTATGTGGTAGACGCACTATTTATTCACTTTTGGCCTACACATAATCAGTTCTTCCTTCAAGAACCTGATCAATGACATTCACATTTGCTCGAAAAGCTGATGTAATGAGACAGGGATACAGCAGACAAAAACAGACCAACAGAGTGATCCGCAAGGGGGTTGTGCCCCACAAGTATTCGGCTTTGCTTCATCCTTTGGCAATTCCATACCTAGAGCCATCACAAAGAAATCAGAATCTTCAACTTGATTTCTGCTGCACTTTGAGGGCATGCCATCAAAAAGGCACCAGCACAGCTATGGGGGGGGGGGGGGGAATCCTGCTATGAAGCAATATCTCTGTGGCATCCAAACATAATAGTAAGTTGCACATTCTAGAGATAACCTCAAAACTATTTAGATTGTAAGCCTGAGGGCAGAGACTGCTTTATTACTGATCTTCTAACTAGTCTGTGGGAGCCTTGAAGAACAGGGTAAAAATGCTTCAGCTAAAATGAATAAATTCCCCAGAAGGGGCACACTGCTAGTGAGGATGAGGATGCTGCAGACTGAGGTTCTTTAGAAAGCTTGGGAGGTCCAGGATTGTTGAGATCCAGGGCAAAGATGGTTGGGACATAGGCCTGAACTGACTTTGCAGGCATGAAAATAAGCTGTGCTGTAATAAGAATGAAAAACAACAGCAACGTTCTATAGACATTAAATTGGATTTTACAGAGATTATGCTAAACCCTGCCCATTCAATCAAGAATACAAGTCTCCTATCAAATTCTACTGACTGGGTGGGCAATGCCACAGAAAGCTTTCTATCCTGTTAAACCTTATCAAGAAAGAAAATGGCAGGCCTTCTGTGGATGTGTCTGGCAGAAAGAGCTAGGGGAGTTTGCATGATGCTGGCCTATATTGTACCTAGGTCAAACTAGGTCTTTTACTGCCTATGAAGGGTTGGGTTTCTGTGTTGTTTCGTTTGGATCAGGCTACTAACAGGGTGTCTCCAATACCATGATTCATTCTCTACTCACCCTTGTGTTATTGCGCTCTGCTTTCAACTCAGAGATCTCCTCTTCCCTCTCCAACAACTGCTCTCGACATGCATTGAGTTCCCTGGTCAGCGTTGCAAATTCCTGAAAAGCAATCATAAATAATTCTACAGTTGAAAGATACCTGAAGCCCCCAACCCCCTTTCAGTTTTCCTTTTTATGAAAAGACAGAAGCAACAGTACCAAAAAAAAGTGGTTGCATCACACTCACCTTCCCAAGAGGGTCACAACACATTCCGATTGCCAAAGCTGAGCTGTTCATTACACATAAGATTATGAAAGTCACCAGAATAATAATATCAGATAAATAAGGAAACACGCTCACTCTCTGTGAGATGGGAAAACAGTGCGGCTTTTCATTCTGGGACTCCTCAGTGGGCTTTTGTGACACTTCAGGAGGTAAGCCAGGGCCCCATTGTTTAGCTACTTTGATGTATAATGAAATGGTCTTGAGAATAATATTTCAGCTGGGGGATTCTGACATAAGCAAAACCAATTCTGAAACTGCCACCCCAATGCATGCCCAGAAGGTGGCACTGATTCCACCAGAACTCCTCCCCTGGGCAAGAGTTTGTCACCTGCTCCACTTTGTACCAATTCAAGACAGCAGACAAACAGCAGGTAAAGAATGCCAGTCCATTCACTTAAGGACATGAAACATGCCAGCAGTCAAGTGCATCTTCTGCACATAAAACAGCTTGAGGCTCACATGCCAGCTGCTACTGCTATACACGTTTCACTGTAGATATACCGTTCTTTTCTTGTTCTCCCACATCCAGCAAGATCTGGAACACTTAAAAAAAAATTAGCAACATTGATGCCTGCTTTTATAGCAGCAGAACCCAGACACTGTAAAACTGAGCACGAAGGAAGACATTTGCAGGAGCTTATTTAAATTACTTTTTTAATCTAAAGATGAGCTTCTGCTTTCATTTTTGATCATTCTAACAAACATTTCAGCTTCCAAGAGTTCCAAGCTAGGGTAAATATAGTTTTAATAATAATAACTTGGCAAATTCAAACACGGAGATGTCTATGCATTTGAGCTAAAGTATCTTTATAGAGATTATTTATACTTCCTAAACACACACACACTCCCCACACACCAATTCCTTACTGATGCTCTAAAGCAGGGCTCTCCAACCTTGGGTCCCCAGATGTTGCTGGACTACAGCTCCCAGAATCCCTTGCCATTAGCCATGCTGGCTGGGTATGCTGGGAGCTGTAGGCCAGCAACATCTGGGGACCCAAGGTTGGAGAGCCCTGCTCTAAAGAGTACCAGTTACAACGATCAAAGCAGGCACAGGTCCAAATAGCTTATAAAGACAGATTTACGTAATACATACATTGGCAACATCCTCCTCCTAAATGGTATTGTCTCTGGCTGATGTACCATGAGCCTTGCATTAATTGAAGCAATAAAAGGCTGCTGCACTATTGCCCTCAACCTCAAAACATTCTAAGACAGGATGAAGTGGGACAGTGACACACATTATCACTTGCCTGCCACTATGTTCAATACATTTTCCTCACCTTAACGGTCATACTCAATACCTAGTGGAAGGGGCTGTACTAAATGGCAGTATCTTGATGGGTATGCACATTTTAAATGGGGCAGGCTATAAATCTGAATAAATAAATGTAACTCAGAGTACAGTCTCCAGAGAGCAATATCAAAGGTGTCCCTTGATGCACTCTTTGCAATTACTGTGAAGTATACTTTCACACAAAATTATTGTTCAATAGCTAGCTATCCTTTTGCCTCTTTAGAAGAACAGGGACTTGCAGGGGGGGGGGCATCCATTACAGACACTGCAGTTATTGATGCCTGTGCTAGGGGTGCAGAACATCCCTGGTACACCAAAGCAGGTGGTAAGGAAGAAGGCTGAGGAACTTTCCCAACCATCCCTCCCACAATTTCCCTTCTAGAAACCAGCAGCCTTACAGAAGTACACGTCAACTGGAAAATTTCTAACAGCTGCAGGGATTACCTCAGATAGGGCAGGGACGAACCAAGCAGAGTTCAGAATAGGGAACTAAAATAGGAACTGTGCTAGGGGAGCCCACCCATCCAAGACACTTGAAGAAGCGTTCTCTGCAGCCAGTGCTGAATTGAGGTTTTAACACTGGCAGAGCATTTGATACAGCTCCAAGGGAACTGAACTGAGTGGGGCCCTGTCACTCTGATTCCTGAGCTTCAGAATACAAACAAAGGAACACGTTTACATAGTCAGCTTCTGTTATCTCTGCTTGAGAGTTCGGCATAAGAATCAAGATATTGTAATGGGGGCGATGGGTGGTGGTGGTGGTGGGAAATCCTACTGTGCATGTCTGTTTCTCACTGAGACACACAGGGCACAGCCTGGGTACATGTATATTAGATGTAGCACATTGTAAGAGGACTCAGGCAAGTTTATGGAAAAGGTAAATGCCTGATCTAGTTAGATCTACACAGAAATTAATAAGCCCCAGGTTAATTTTAATATTCCAGCTTCAGCATAGTAGAAATTAGCCTAAGATTTCATCATCTACATATATAGAGAATATATACAGTTCCATTTTTGTGCACACATTTCACCATATTTTTAGATTGACAAAGAAACAGAATCCAGGATGGAGCTATGTAAATCAAGGAGCTGGGCTATGCACACAGGAGGAGGCTTGATTCTCAGTGCTGGGATCAGCAGGGGCAGGGCACAATTTTAGCCCCTACCCCACTGGTGTCTGTGTGCATCCCTTACATAAATGAACGGTTGCCACCGACTGTGTCACCCAGCCCTGGCATATCCTGTGGAGCAAGGGCACACAATGCATCTCAGTGTGCAGAGTGCACAAAAAGTGGACTACACATGCACACGCACATAGGATCCTTGCAATATATAAGCTTTTCTATCATAGCAGGCATTATGCTAATTATTAACAAGAGGAATGGAGCTTTACAGAAGAATTACAATAGTGAGATCCATTCACTGTTCTCAAGCACTGATTGAGAACATCCACTGCCTCATCTGGATTAGATGAAAAGGATAGATAGAGCTGGGTATCATCTGCACACTGCTGATACATCAGTCCACATCTCCAGTTATTTCTCGCAGTGGTTTCATGTAAATGTTGAATAGCATGAGGATAAAACAGAGTCCTGTGGAACTCCATCGCATAACTGCCAAGGGGCAAAGCTATAATCCCCTAGCATCACCTTCTGAAGAAATCACCCATCAAAGTAGGAGCGGAAACACTGTAATGCAGTACCTCCAACCCACAACTCAGACAATCTATCTAGGATACCATGGCTGACGGTATCAAAAGTTACTGAAAGGTCCAAGAGAATCACAACAGGGTTGTACTCCCTTCTGTTTCTCTCCTGGCACAGGTAATCCCACAGGTTGACCAGGGCAGTTTCTGTTCTAAAATCAAACCTAAAGCCCAGCTGAAATGGATCTAGAAAATCAGTTTCATCCAACTACCTGCTCAAACACCTTGCTCAGGAAGGGGATATTTGCAACCAACCTATAGTTGTTCATATCTTCAGAGTCCAGGTTAGGTCTTTTCAAGAGCTGTTGAATCACCACCTCTTTTAAAGATTGGTTACTCCATTCTTGGAAACTGGTGTATCTGGATGGTTTTCTGATTACTCCAGAGAAATTTCCAGGTAAAATGGCTTGCAGTTCTGTCAAAATCCTGGTGAATATCTGAAATTTGGAGATGGCCCAGGCTGAAGACACATTCACTCCTAAATAGCATATCTCACTGGCTAGAGCCAGGTCAGCTCCTTGATATTCTGTGCAGATGGCAATAATGAGGCAGCTGGAAAGACAGCCTTGAACACAGATCGAGGAAAAACTCAAGAAAAATCCAACCAAACACAGGCCTATTTGAAGGCCTATTCTGTAGTGGTGATAGAGGTGAATGAAAATATTCCCTGCCACCATTACATCTGCTCAAATGCTGTCCAGCGAGCTTTATCTCATGGTTCTTTAAAAACAAAAACAAAAACTGTATACACTTTAAAGGCAATGATCAGCATTCTGAATTACATCTGGTAATGAATTGGGAGGGAACACATGCAGATTGAACATCAATGGAGTAATATGATCCATACAAAGGGCACCCAAAAATAGTTTGCCTGCACGATTTTGTGCCATCTGTAGTTTCTGAATGCTGAATGTACAGCACATAATAGTAATTCAGCCTGGATGTGACCAAGGCGTGGGTGATAGCAGCCGGATCTGCCCTTTCCAGAAAAGGATGCAGCTGGTGTACTAGCCAAAGCTTTGCAAAGGCACTCCTTGGCCAGAGTCACTATCTGGCCATCCAGGAGGAAGGCTGGGTCCAGAAGCATCCCTCAAGCATCAAACTTTATTCTTCAGGGGAGTGCAGCTCCATCAAAACCAGTCTGTACACATAATTCTAAATTAACTTTCCTACTGACCAAATGCATTTATATATTTTGTCTGGACTGAGTTTCAGTTTGTTAGCCCATATCCAGTCCATCAGGACTTCTACTGCCTGATCAATAACAAGAATAAAGCATGTTAAGTGAAAGCAAAGACCAAACAACACATTAAGCTTGGAGATCCTGATTGACTTCCCAAGGTTTTTTTTTTTTTAATGCAGCTAGGAGGGGTGGGGGTGAGATTTGATTAAGGAAGTGGCGCAGGGGGTGAGGCCATTACCATCTCCCCCCCCCATGACATTTTCCCAATTTAAACCACCCCCTCTCAAATGCTAATCATTTCATAAGGGCAGGAAACATACAAACATCTGTATTGTGCCTATATCCCCTGAGAACCAGCAGCCCCTGGAACACTCGGATTAGGGAAATGGTGCTGGAGAAAGGGTTAAGTGTCTCCAAGCCTTCATGTCACACTCAAAAATGTTGGGATATCTATCACAAATTTCCTGACAGAATATTTAGTTTGGCCCAAATATACTGCATGCTGCCTACTAAGTGAGCTGCAAGGTGTGCCCACCTATTTATGAACAGGCTAAAGATGGGATATGCTTCTCCAGTAAATCAATATTTTCATTCTGTCAAAAGATTTTTAAAAAATAATCCATAGAAGTCCTCCCATCTCTGGCAAAATTAACAAATGCACACACTGACCTCTCAGTGAGTTCTGAAACTGGGTTTAAGCAAACATAATGAGAAACTGGTTAGAATTATTATATTTATTAACATGATCTATACAGGGTGAAACTTGAGGAGGAAGAGTATTTCTTATTCAAGCCTAATTTTACTAGTACTTTTCCTCCCAAGAGAGCATCAAAGAATGTATAGACTTTTCCTTTTCGTTAACAGAATCTGGAAAGATACAGCTGGCATTCTCTATCTATGTGAAAAGGTCCAGGAAATGACACTACAGAGATGCACACCTCCTGCTTCAAATTTTTGACTACGGTACTCTAAAGTCAAGACAATCATTCTTCAATGAGTATTAAAGTTGGAGCTTTCAAAGACTAAAATTTACACTGATGGGGGATACGCACACACACACACGCGCACACACAGACTTATGGCACCATAAAGACTAACACATTTATTATGGCATAAGCTTCCAATGAAGTACATGATGAAATGGACTCCAGTTCACAAAAACTTTTACCATAATATATTTTTCAGTCTGTGACTATAGTTCTTGCTGCAACAGACCACCATGGCTACCATAAGGGAAAAAACAACAACAACCCTGTTTCTCTTCTCCCCATTAGTAATCCCACCTTGCTGCTCAATACTACTGTAGAGAAAAAGAGCCTCTGAGGGTTCCTACACACACACGCACACGCCTCTTCATGTGTAAACCAAGTAAGGCCGGTTGGGGGCTAGAAGGAGGCAAAATGTGCATAAAGTATCGGATGGGACATGGCGCCTGAAAGTCCGGTCTACGGCTTTCAGATGCAAATGTCATGAGTCATGAGTTCCCCTCCCTGCCTGGCTAGGTAAAGTTCATCCTAATTGGCTGGAGGCAGCGGAGCTACAGGAAGGAGGGGGGGAGGGGGAAAAGGTATATTCCCAAAGTGTAGCCTTTGTGTCTTTGTCTTTGGTCATCGCGTAGTTGCTGGCTGTTGGAGCAATGGCAGCAAGCCAAGCAGAGGTCCAAGCCTTCGGGCGGCCTCAAGATCTGACCCCAGGTAGCTCTTGGTGAAATTAGCTGAATGAGGGCTTTGGCAAGGCAAGCCTTGTGGAGGGCTACCCATCTCGGACCTTCGGGTAGGTGTGTAGTCTTCTCGGGCAGCAAGGCTGTGCTAGACCCAACCTTAGAAGAGAACTGACCCCTAAGTAACTAGTTGTGTGCCTGAGAGATATAAGGAATCAGTAGGTTTTGTTATTTTGCAGCTCTATTACTTTGTACCAAAGTGTCTCTCTCTATTTTGTGGGCTTCTCTCATTTCCCTATTCTTGTTGTAAAATGCTACCAGAATAAACCTTCTTTGGTTTTTTTACCCCACATGGTGTTTGTGGATTGCTCTGTGGTTCCAGCAACTAAATCCAAGTTACAGTCAGAAAGGCAAGTCCCTGAACAGAAATTCAAGTAAGATTGCAGACAGCAGAGGCTGGCAGTCTCGTACCTTGAAATCTCTGGGGGTCTTCTTGGGTCCTTTGGGTAGGAAAGGGTGGGTTGTGGCAGGTCAGCCAGCCCCCCCTTCCTCCACAACTACTCCTCTTTACTTAGTATGCACTTTTAATTTGCAAAGTACCTTACAATCTTGGTTGTGTCACTCCTGCCAGCAATACTGAGGGCAAGGCCATTGTTATTCCCAAATTACAGCTGATGAATTGAAATGGGTCATGTATTGTCTTCCAGAGGCCATGCAAGGAATCCATGGCAGAGGAAAGGCTTACGGTACATCCAGCCAGGTGTGAAAAATCTAGGAACTACATATATTTTGAAAGACATTCCAGGATCCCTTTGAAATGCTAAATTTCTTCCTTGTGTGCTCATAAAAGCTACCGCAGAGACATTCCTATGGTAACTGCTGATGCAGTCAGATCTTGATGCTATGTTTTATAGTCAACTAGCAAAAGGCCTGTGAAATTTCATAGGTGGGAGGGGAGAGTGGGGTAAAGAGAAGACTTCCCCATCATTTCCTCCTCCCCATCGCTTCACCCCAGTTCTGTCTCCTCTACCTAGAAATATTTCCTGGCTCTCTTTCTTGCCCACATCCTAACATCCCTCTGGCACTCCCAATTCCACCCTTGGCTTTCTTACCCCACCCCCACATATTGTCCTGGATTTCTTCCCTCTAATATCCTTTGGCTTTCTCTCCACTTCCATGTAGTGCTTTGCATTTCCTCCCTCATAACCCCAAACATAAATCAACCCCACTCCTGCTTGCATAACCCTATCCTGGTTTCTGTTCGTTTACCCTGAGAGTGCTTTTGTGTGTGTGTGTGTGTGTGTGTGTGTGTGTGTGTGTGTGAGAGAGAGAGAGAGAGAGAGAGAGAGAATGTCCCCTAATTGATCAATAACCCATTTTGTATAATCTTAACTTCTGGGGCTGTGAAGTGGGAGGAGGAAGCAATTTGTTCACATCTTTTGTCTGAAGTTCAGACTTATTGAAGGAATATACCAAGGGTGGGCAACTTGTGGCCCTCTAGACGTTTTCTCCTACAACTTGCATGATATGATCCTTCACCGCCATTGGCTATGCTGACTAGGGCTGATGCGAGTTGTAGGCTAAAACCTTTGGAGGGCCACAAGTTGCCTACCCCTGGAATATACAAATGGATTTAAGGCAAAAGGCAAATTTCACTTCAGACACCTTGCCAGTTATTTCTCTGGGCCTTGCATGGCAAGAGTGAGCCTGTACAACTTGCCGTATGCTCAAATTGCCAAGCTGATTGCTTGGTTCTCAGAAAGTTCCTTTTAATGGAAAATTATTTCCTATAATTCTGTAACTAAAATAAAATGCACCCGAATCTATTATACCAATTCTAGAAGCAGAGAATAGTACATATAGTGTATTTTACTTCA
Organism: Shinisaurus crocodilurus; assembly: GCA_021292165.1. Taxonomy (NCBI): domain Eukaryota; kingdom Metazoa; phylum Chordata; class Lepidosauria; order Squamata; family Shinisauridae; genus Shinisaurus; species Shinisaurus crocodilurus. The sequence goes on from CM037877.1 coordinate 224,597,445, forward strand.
AACTTTATTTTTTATGCTAAAAACTAGGCTGTTTCTTTTTAAACAAACATTTAAGTTCAGCTGTATTTTGCCTTGGGATTCAAGAAACTACACCTATGCCTTTAGGAAGGATGCTTACAACTGCTTGCTTTCATGATTTTAAAAGGCAGTTCATGCTCAAAAGGGACAGCTGGGTATATAAAGAATTATGAACCAGAGATTCAGAGGCTCAGAAATGCTCAACTCAAATGCACATTTACAAGGACTCCCTGATTGTTTGAGTAGAAAGATAAAGTAGTATCAGCTTAACACTTATCCAGCTCAATAGATTTGAGACTCTGTGCCCACTTGGTGCTGTTTGTGTGACTTGTGAAAACAGTTCTCCTGATAAACTGTGGCAGCTTCAGGGACTATAATCTAGACCACACCAGTTCATAAAGTTTAAGCTACACTAAGGGCCAGAGGGTCCACCTGCTGCCTGAAGGCAAGGTATCTTGTATATCCTGCTCTTCCTTGGAAATCCCAGATGTTTACATGGGTCTTCTTGTGATCTCCCATCTAAACACTGATCAGGATACCTTGTACTTAAATGACACAGCTTTTCTTTGAGGAAGAAGGCATCTATGATCTCCCTAGGCAGCATGTTCCAATCACCTAGCTTAGGAGCAATACAACAAAAAGCTATTGCACTTTAGAGATTAACTGGTTTATTATAGTATGAGCTTTCATCCAATCAAATGTAGATCTGGGAGATTTCCACTAATATTTAAGATAAATATCACCTTGCAGCAAATTTAAAATAATCTGAAACCCTACGTTTTCTGGTCACATTGGAACCATATTAGAAGAAGGTTGTCTTGTGGAGATGTTTAACAAGTTCTTCCTCCTCAAGTTACTGAAATCCTTTATAAGCTTATACTCTTTCCAACAGACATTTTAGATTAGACCTTGCCAGACCTTGTTCTCTCAGCCCTTGAATGGTAAATTGCCCAGCCATAAGCTTTCCAGATTAGGCAGGGACACCTATAAATGGATTAGAAAGTGAAACAGGGATGGCTAATCTTGGCTCAGATAAGAACTCTAAAAAATGTAGACTATTGAGAAACTTCAGATGGTGCAGAATGAGGCTGTTCAATTATGAGAAAACAATTCTTGGGAACATTTTATATCTGAGCTCTACAATCTATATTTGATTCTAGTTTGCTTCTCAGTGCGATCGAAAGGATAAAGTTTACTTTATAAAATCCTATGTGGAGTGGTGTCTTCTCCCACTTCAGAATGATATAACTTGTGATTTTTTTACTTTTTAAATGTTAAGAGGGTATCAGTTATGTTACCAACACATCCAGGAACCATTTATTCCTTAAATAAGGAAAAATACCTTAAATAATAAACAAATTCAAGGAATGAATTGGACCAATCTGGTATATTAGGATCATTTTAGGCATCTAATTGGAATGACTGTTTGTGCCAGGCTTATTTTATGAATCAAAATAGATGCAGAAGTAATCAGTGCTATTGATTTGGCATCACTTAGTCTAATTAGCCCAATGTTACACACAAGAGAACTTTTAAAAAGTAAAAAAGTATGTCCAGGTGAATAGGAATTGTGGTTTCCATGCTTCTCATAACTGCCAAGATGCCTCTAAGGCAGGCATAGGCAACCTGGTACCTTCCAGATGTAGTTTGGACTCCTGTAAATCCCAGCCAACATGGCCAATCGTTAGGGATTACAGGAGTTGTAGTCCAAAACACGTGGAAGGCACCAGGTTACCTATCCCTGCCTTAAGGTATTGTTTCTATTGTGCCCTTTAGTTCATAGGAACAGAAGATAAAAATTGCATCATTAACCTAAAATATACCGTACTAATTTGTTACCAACAGGAATTCAAGCAGTTGACTCCTCCTGGGCCAGATACCTGCATCATATTCCCTGGGTTTCATCATGAGCATAGCCTGAACACTTTGGGATCTGTTTCTGTGGCCATACTTAAGAACATTAGAACTCCCCTGCTGGATCAGACCAAAAGTCTATCTAATCCAGCATACTGTTCTCACAGTGGTTAATCAGATGCATCTGGGAAGGCCACAAATAGGACAGGAGGGCAAATAGCCCTCTCCCACTGTTGTTCCCTAGCAACTGGTATTCAGAGGTCTGCTGACTCTTAACCTTGGAGGCAGCATATACCACCTTGACTAGCCACTGATAGCCTTAACCTCCATGAATTTTTTAAATTCCCTTTAAAAGATTAGTTATTCTGGAACCCCAGGACAATTGCCTACTATATCAGGGGGAAAGCCACTAGATCCACCTAGGAAAAGAAGAGATGCAAGGTAGAGAATTATGCCTGTGGCTCACGCTGGCTCAGTTTGTCTGAGTGTGGAAAGCTAAGCAGGGTCAGGCCTGGTTATTACTTGGATGGGAGACCCCTCCTCTAGTTTCCTGCATTGAGCAGAGGGTTGGACTCGATGGCCTTCTAGGCTCCTTCCAACTCTATGATCTATGAATCTATGAATCTATGTGAACGTCACTTTACTGTAGGATGTTCAGCGAGAAGAAAAATTACACTGTCAGATGAAATCCCTGTTGCTCATCACGGCTCAGTTCCAAAATTATTCCAGCATATAGAGAGGGATATGGGAACATATTACTCTTCATGGACACTATTGAGTAGATGCCCAGGATGGTCACAGCAAAATATATAAAGACGTTGCAGCACCACTGACCATACTTCTGATGGCTAATTTCAGCTTTTTTATAAAGGTGCGGTTTAAAATACTAAGAAAATCTGCAAATTGATTTGACCAGAGACCACAGCAGGAAATAAAAAAGGAACATATCTGTCAATGGGCAAGGAAAGTTCTCTTTCCAAGTCTCTGAAAAGGTATTGCCTGTTCACAGCTTGCCTGACCAGTATGTAAACTTACACACACACACACACACACACACACACACAAAGGGAAAGTGTGGGGTAGGCAGACTTCTGGAGGAAGTTGAATTCCACACATTTTTGGAAGGTTTGAATCCTTAGGTGTATGTCAGCCCTACATATGGGCCAGGTGTATGCTTGCTCATTTGTTTCTAATTCTGAAGCAGTAGCCATCAAATTTTTAGGACCCTGGGTGACCACTCAGTCCTGGGCTTGCGGGGTCCTTAGGGCCATATCATAAACTACCATAGTTGCAAGAAAGCAGATCACCCCAAGGTCTACCACTATAACTTCAGCCTCTTGAAGGTATCGCCCAAATTCACATGGATCTTGCAATGTATAGCAAAGGACCATTTTACCAGCAAATGCAGCAGCCAGCTCACTAAGCAGTTTCAAACAATAAGGGAGAACTAATAGGCTCCATGCTCATACTTAATCAGCTGTTTCCCACTTCCAGTTCCCTACATGAAACTCTCTGGTGGTTTCAAGTGAGCTAAAGCAAATAACAGCCCAGCTGAAACAACTCTAAATCAAGTGCCCTTTTGCTTGTGCACAAGGAAGTTATCATGTGAGGACAAGCTTGGTAGGCATGATCTGTTCCCAGCATGCACACTAGGAAATATTCCTTAACTGTTGGTGGCATAATGAATAGCACTAATTGTGCCCAATACTCTATTGCACCATGAAGACCTTTGCAGCAGCCAATAGCCCTGCTCTTTCCATTTCCTAACAGAAACAAAGACAAGCAGGATTTCATGCCCACAGGTTAGTACTGAAAGAAGGCAGTAGAATTGGCAGGAAAGGGACTGCTTAGGGAGGGTCAGCCAGGCCGGAATGCTTGCTGCAAGAGCCTGGAGTATTTCCATCTACCTAGAAAGGTGATTGCTATGATGGGCAGGCACTGAAAAGGGTATCCTGCTTACCTGGTACATGAACATGCTGAAATTAATGCCATTGGACAGATGGATGGTTATGGATTTGTTCCCTGTATTCATGCTGGGAAATCATAGCCAGCTTGATCTGTAAATCCATGGCTCTGCCAGGCCGAAAGGAGAGCAGCAACTAAATCCAGAGATGAAGGTTAGAGACAGCCTAGGTTCCATTTCCTGCTGCAGACCCTGATGCGTGAGGTTCAAACCAGCAAAGTTGCTTCTTGCTCTGTCTGCCTGGGAGGAGTGGGCACTGGAATAGTGTTAGCAAAGCACTTGTCAGGAGGCGGCATTTGGAGCTCACAGAAATTCCCCATCTGCTGCCTGTGCTAATCACATCCCTTTTCAAGATCCAGGGGAGACAGCAGTGCGACTTGGTACAGGAGGCAAAAGAGCTACGAGCAGGAGCTGGGAGCCGGGAGAGCCAGCGGCCTCCCCCAGAGGATCTCACAGATGCACGAAGTCCCTTTGCGATGACCTAGTTTGCTCTGCATTGCTTGCATGTTCCCTACACAGAACGTCTGAGGGAGAGGAATTGAAGCAGGAGCAGAGAGTAAATCCGCATAGCCCCTTAATCCAAGCGGCTGCAGAGCCCGAGAGGCGTAACCCTCCCTTGGCTGACCTGGCATGCTCTATGCCCAGCTGCTCAGCATAGATGAGTGCAGACACCAGAGCTGGGGCACTCAATCCAAGAGGTGGGTGTTGAGCATGGGAGGCCACAAAGGGGTGTGTTCTCTCAAAAGTAGCTTAGGCATAGCCCATCTAGGGGCAGGACACCTTTTGACCAGCTTGGAATTTATTGGAAGAGTGGAGCTGGCTGACCTAGCTGGGGGTTTGCCAGGGGGCAGGAAGTCGCTCAGCTCAGTGAGGAAGCAGCAAGACCAAAATGTGACAGGGCCAGAAGGGGCTTGTACTAGGCTTGTAAGCAGCCTGCCTGGCTGAGTGCTTAGCTTTCCCAGCCCTGCGAAGCAATTGAAGGCTTCTGTTGCTGCTCAGCTGAACATGAGGCATCCAGGGGTTGGTAAACAGGAAAGATTTCTGGAGTGTTTTTTCCCTCCTCCCAAGAATACAGCCCCTCCCCTCGCACTATGAGCCAGCTAGTCAGCTGTCACTCCCTTGGCCAGGCTCTCTAGCAAGCTGTGGAGCCTAGCCTCTCAGTTTTGGATTCACGGCTGGCCTGCTAAATTATCTCCTCAGAACATCACTGCCAAGGTTAATCCAAACCTTGGGCTCTTTACTGTTCTGAGGGAGATGTGTATGAGGCTCAGAGCCTTGATCACAGCACTGGCAACAGCCCCTTGCCCTGTTTTCAGAGAACCTTGCCTGCACTTTGCCAATGAAGGGTCTCTTGCGACTTGTTTAATCGCATCTCTCTGAGGAAAAGGTTCTCACCCTGGCTCTGCCCTCACACCAGTAGTGTTAGGTGGATAAAATAAGGACATAGCGGCTACTACATTTTAAGACAGGGTTATCTGTATGCCCATAAACTACAGCTGTGCCGTGCTGTGCCGTGCCAGGTATGTTTGAACAATAGAATTACACCTCTGCTAATGTTGGACTCCATACCAAATCCCTACAACCATTAAAAACTATAGCTGTTCCTATAGCTGTTCCAAATAGTCTAAGTATTTTGGATAACTTCTGAATCAATCCACTATCAGGCTTTGAGGGCCCCTGTGTTACCATTTGAGTAAAATTATAATATGGGAGCAGAGAGGATTTGAATAGAGGAAGCTGCCTTAAACAGACTACTGATCCACCTAGTTCAGTACTGTCTGCACTAGCTGGCAGTGGATCTCAAGGGTTTTAGAAAGGAGTCTTTCTTAGCCCTACCTGGAGAAACCAGGGATTGAACCTGGGATCTTTTCATAGAATCATAGAAGAGTAGAGTTGGAAAGGGCCTACAAGGCCATGGAGTCCAACCCCCTGCTGTGCTCTATTACTGAGCTACAGCCCCACCTTCTTGCAATACAGAGAGTTGAAGCCCCAAGAACTCCCCACTTCTAACCTGTGCTGAAGAGTTTTCATAACAAACCTTTCTTCAATAAAAATGGGAAATGTTCGCCCCAGTGTAGATATGGATCTATACGGGGACAAACGCCTCCCATTTTACTGTGCCTGGATTCCTGTCACAAGCTAACAGGGTGGTGGAAGAGGGAAAGGCCATGGCATCTGAGCCTGAGGCTTGTTCTGTGTATGGGTAGAGAGACCCATCTTTCTGTGGTGATGAATATCACAACCCCACTCATTTGTCAGTACACCAAGTTAGGTGCTTCTAACTTTACTATAACGTAGATTGTTACAGAGATAGGAGGCCATCTACAAGCAACATACATCTTGTTTTATCTTGATCTTGCAGACTTCTAGGATGCTGAAATACTCTGGTGATGGTATATGTTGTGCAATCACATATATCATCTAGCCTGGAAATTTTCTATTGTGACTGGCAGCAGTGCTCCAAAGCTTCAAGCAGAGGCCTTCCCTAGCCAACTGAAGGTGCTCGGGAGTCGGGATTGAATCTTACACACAGAAGTCATGTGATCTACCACTAACATATGGAGTGATGGGGGAAGGAAGCACAACACAAGCAGAGGGTTTGCTGGTCTTTCCTAGGCACAACTGAATGCTTGCTTTATCTATATAGCCTTGGGCTGAATATCTCTTAATATGAAGGGTTAGGGGAAATCCACATGCCATCTGCCACCAGCCTAAGGGCTCGATGTAGCCCAAGTACGTTCCTGCCTCTTATAGTATCCTAAGGAAGCCACCCACTGCACTATCACAATTGCCTTGATGAGCTTAAACTGGCCCCTAAACCCTGTTTGTAAGCACTAGCTTGCTGTAGGTGGATTATCATAAAACCAGCAAAAGACTCTTTATCCATTATCAGTCAGGGATGGGAAACTTTGGGAGGAGTTAAATGGACAAAGGCATGATAAGGCAGTTCTTATAGCACTGTGAATGAACAGCTGAGATTCCAGCAGAATGTAGGAATGGGGAGGAAGAGGTGGAGAGAGAGCAAACATAATGGGAACTTTACATCAGATCAGGCAGACAGGCACCAGCTATGGGGTCTACCCTAGATTCTAGCACCACCTGCAGGCAGTACCACTCCATAACAATGTACCGGAACCTTCAGTATCTGGGATTTTCATGAAAATAATCACTCTACAATAGCACAGTGTTTGTGTTAGGCTACGCCAGGGATGGGGACTCGGACTCCAGGACTCGACTCGTGAGTCGGACTGAATCCCTCCTCTGACTCGAGTCAGACTCGAGTCCCAATATTTTTAATGGGATTCGGGACTCGAGACCAAGGATTCGACTTGAGACTCGTGTTCCAAAATTGTGTTCCTCAAATGCAACATGGATAGGTTTTAGGAAGTACAGCAAGTTTATTTTTTAAAATTGTGGAGAAAAGAGCCTTTGGGGGGGTTCACACACACACACACACACACACACACACACAACCTCTCATGTGTGAACCGGCTGGGGTGGGGTGTGCATAGTTAGCGTGTAGAGAAAGGGGCCCTTGGAGGTTCCTGCATATATATATATATATATATACATATACATATACACACACACACACACACAAACACACGCCTCCTCATGTGTAAGCCAAGTGGGGCCAGTTGAGGGGGCTGGGAGGAAACGAAAGCCTCGGATAGGGCTTTCATATGTAAATAGTTCAAGCCATGAGGTATGACTCATGAGCCTCCCTCATCCTGACTGGCCAGGTGAAGTTCAATCTAATTGGCTAAGAGGCAGCAGGGGAGGGGAGGGGGGGAAAGGTATATTTCCCAAAGCGTGGTTTTTTGGTCTTTGTCTTTGTTCTACCCGGCTGTGGTAATGGCGGTAAGCCAAGGACCCCAGGCAGCTCCTGGTGAAATTAGCTGGATTGAGGGCTCTAGTAAAGGCAAGCCTTGAGGGAGTTTTACCCATCTCGGACCTTCGGGTAGGTGTGGTAATCTCCCTCGGGCAGCGAGGCTGTGCTGGATCTAACTCTTGAAGAGAACACCCTCAGGTAATTAGTTGTATGCCTGATATTAAGGAATCAGGTTTTATTGTTTTGCAGCTTTACTGTGTACTAAAGTGTCTCTCTCTTTATTTTGTGTGCTTCTCTCATTTCCCTAATCTTGTTGTAAAATGCTACCAGAATAAACCTTGTCCTGGTTTTACCCCACATGGGTTTTGTAATACTCTGTGAGTTCAGTATCTAAATCCAGGTTACAGAATTGAAGGCGAGTCCCTCAACAGAGATCCAAGTAGGATTGCAGACAGCTGAGGCTGGCAATCTGGTACCTTGAGATCTCTGGGGGTCTTGGTTCCTTTGGCGTAGGAAAGGGTGGGGGTGTGGCGGGCCAGCCAGCCCCCCCCTTCCTCCACAAAAATCATTTTCCTAAAATGCAACCTTTCAGACATTTTGGGTTTGGCTGCCTCTGCCTGCCTGTTTGGGGTTCCCAGCCTCCTCTGCCTGCCTGGTCTCTTCTTAACCAGTTCCACAGTTTGAATTGTCCAAGACAAAGGCCTCTGCCTGCCTGTTTTGGGGTTTCCTGCCTCCTCTGCCAGTCTGGTTATTTTGGGTTTGTCTGCCTGGTCTGTTCTTGCCAAAATCAGTTGCAGAGTTTTGAAATAAAAAGGCACACTTGTGCCTAGAATTTATTTAAGCCACACGTCTGAAGTAGCCTTATTTTGTTGGGAACCCCCCCCCCATTGATTTTAATAGGGACTCGTGGAGTCAGCTTTGGGAGTGACTCGTGAGTCACCATTTTGGACCAAGGACTCGGACTCGAGACTCGGGTACAAAGACTCGTGACTCGAAACCAAGGACTCTTCAACATCCCTGGGCTACACACATTTGTAAAATATTAGTTGTACATTTCTACAGAATAAGTTTATTAGGACAAAGAAACCTTCATCTTTTATGGGTTTAGATATTTATGCTAGGCAAAATTAATTATTTAATTAATAGCTGTTTAATGTGTGATCTGTTCCTGAACAAATTGCAAATAGATGGTATATTTTTCACATCATTCAGGACTGTATGCTAGCTTATAACTTCACACTTGGCTCTCAAACAAAAGGTAAAACCCCTCATTAATGTGTTGTCAGCCATCCTGCAGTAACCTTCATTATATGTACAGTACATATATGTCAAGCAATGCACTGCTACATCAATTTACAGGATAATTTAGTCAGGAGTAAGTACAGCAGCACACTGCCATAGCTCACATAGCTTCACTTGTAACTGGATGAGGCAGCATGCAACTTAAGAGCACAAATGAGGGGCAAACCAAAATTAAGAGCTACAGAAACACTCTGCCGTAAGCATACTAATGCTTGTTAGAAATTTATTACAGTAACTCTGAGTGTATAAAAACATGAACAATTATGACCAGACAGTTCTTTTCCTTGGATTCTACCCTAGGGCATCTAAGCTGTCTCTGGTTCTAAGTAAATAGCTACAAGAAAGAGATATAGGACAAAACTCAGTTACTCATTCTACATATGGCAAGAGGCCAATTCCTCAAGACCAATCCTGAGGGATTTCTGCTCCCCTCAGAAGCTTTACAGGGCATATAGAAGCAGGTAATCTCCACAGCAAACGCAATCCTGGGTTCAGTTCTGGCCATTTGTGACCCATGCCATTGTGATTCTTGAGGATCTTGAATCCTGCTTGGAGATTCCTACAGTTATAATAGATAGATGCACTGGTGCAGTTCCTAGTGCATATCTAACAATGGCTAATCTTTGTTCAGCAAGTGATCAGCTAGGCAAAGCAGTTGTATTGAGTGCTCCCAAATTACAACCTGCTGCTTCAGAAGGGTCTGTGACTTCGCCCAGAATAGGCAACCTGCCTACTCCTAGGTTGACTGGCTCACCCATCATCAATTCCATTTTATCTGGATTAAAGTTTATTCTCCCTTATCTAGCTCATTATCAACTTCATACATCTCTTCAGAGAATCCATTGCCACATCTGGATCAGATGATACATTACCACAATTTCCCTTATGTTCTCACATTACCACAATTTTCCTTATGTTCTCACCCAGAAGTTTCATGTAGTTGCTAAAACTGCAGGAGAGCCAAGACTGGACTCCATGGCATCTTGCAAGATAAGTCCCACAAAACCAATTGTCAAATTTCCAGGACTACATTCTGGCCAGAGCAGAGCAGAACCCCTAGGGCAGGGGTCTTCAAACGAAGGCCCGCGGGCCACATCCGGCCCGCGGGCCACATCCGGCCCGCCTTGCCTTTTCATCCGGCCCAGCGGCCGATCGGCAGAAGCAGACTTTTTTTTTAACTCTTTCTCTTCAAGCGCCGATTCTTTTAATTCTTTTCCATAATATGGAAAAATTAGTGGTGGTGTTTTACCTCTTATGTATGAGCTGATGTAGCTAAGTTAGATTTCTAATGTTTCAAAAATGCTACTTTGGATTGAAGTAGAGTATGCTCATTTGTGTGATGGCAAAAACAAAAGTATATTCGTGCTAGGCATGAAACAATTGTGCAACTATATATGTAAATACCACCAGCCCTGCCAGGAGTATTCATTAATATTCCCTCTTCTTCCCTCCCCATTCCTTTTTCCTTGTGTGTTGTGTCTTTTTAGATTGTAAGCCTGCGGGCAGGGACTGTCTTGTTAATTGCTGTAAACCACCCAGAGAGCTTTGGCTATTGGGCAGGTATAAAAATGAAATAAATAAAATAAATAAATAAATAAATAAATAAAATAAATAACTTTCCATTTAAGGGGGGGGAAATCACCCCTATCAAGTAAAAAAAAAGGACCCGGGTCCTTTTTTTTTACTTGATCCATTCGTTCATATTTTTTTCAAATTATAGTCCGGCCCCCCAACAGTCTGAAGGACAATGGACTGGCCCCCTGTTTAAAAAGTTTGAGGACCCCTGCCCTACGGCATTGTGCCAGTCAACCCAGAAAGATTCCATGGTGGAAGGTACTGAAAATCACTGCGAGGTACTCATGTCAGAGCAGTGACACTTGAAAACCCTACCTAGAATGTAGAGTTCCCAAGCAATGTGTTGTAGGCATCAAATGTGAGATATGGCACAACCCAACAGGATATTGTTTAGCCTTCCCCAAACGGATATAGGCACCTCAATTGTAACTGGCTATTTATATCCACATGCAACAATATTTTCCCTTAAACAAAACAAGCAAGATATGCAATGGTCTGTTCCCTTTGGGGCTAGAAGAGATGTCATGGAGTAGAAGCACAAGAAACCTCATAATAATGCAGTGTCCCGATAGGAGTGTGGAACTCAGACAGCAACAACCTATTTCCTGTAGTTACAAGGATTAGGCAGTTGCTGCACGTACTGGCTGAATGGTCCATGTATCTGCAGCAGAAAACACACTCATACATTATGAAGTACCCCTTGTACAACAATTTATCACAGTAAGAAAACTGCATAAAGCAGTCATCAGTTCTGGGATCACAGTATTAAACTCTTTGGGCATGGTTTTCAGGTGTGGTTAGTGCCAGTTATCATCAGTGGGAAAAGCAAGTAGATTGTGCTTCTGAAGATCAGGCCATGATATCTATAAGTGAATTAAGAACTTGGTATCAGAGAACACTTTTGAAAAAAGTTACTAAATATGACCCATTTAAGGGTTCAGAAGAAAGCTAATAGCACCTTCTGTCATCTTTAGCTAGCTGTTGGACGAGTCTATTTTATTTATTTTAAAACAGTTATAGCCCCACCTTTCCTCCTGGGAGCTCAAGGCGACTTACAACAAAAAACATAAATTTAACAGTTAAAAACATCCTTACAATTTAAAACAACCCCCCCCACACACACACACACACTAAACATTGAAACAAAAAAAGCAGAAAATAAAACTACAACAGCAGTACAATATTTAAAATATTCAAGAAAACCCAAAGATTAAAACAGCATGGTAAAAATTACATATTAAATGCCTTTCTAAAAGGAAGATCTTCACAAGCTTCTGGAAGGTCATTAATGAAGTCTAAATGTAAAGTAGACTTGGCAGCCAGGTCCTGCTGTGTGGCACATATTAATATTCCTACATCCTGGGGGATCTGAACTGACAGGAGATAATGAGGAACCATGTCAGTCAAGTCTTTATTAGAGGACTATAGACATAGGCCATCATGTTCAACACACCTTAACATAAAATTTACTAACTTGCACAGTTAACATGAATGCCCTCCATGATCGACAGCACAGCAAGAGGAATTTTTGCACAGCCCTCAACCAATAGCTACAAATACTCCCTCTTCCTAGGAGTACAGTAGATACTTCAAATTATTCTAAGAGTGGGAGTCCTCAGCTAGCAATACCCAGAAGCAAGAACTGCTTAAGCAGTCTTCAGGAACTTGTTTCCTTTGAGAATATTAACACAATCTTTTACCAGTAAAAGTTTTCATTTCTGAACCAATAATAAACATTCTTTCGTCCACAGCAAGAATAAAATTATTCCTTTTCATACACTCATGTAGGAAACCATCATGTATTAAGTTGCCCTGATAAGAAAGTGCAGGAGAACAAATGGGGAAGAACCCATCACCATGTGAATTAAAAGGACAGATTCCATGATGGTTTTGAACTTTTGAATATCTTACACTGCAAATAGAAGACTCCTATTATAAACCTCCTTGGAAATTTTTAATTGAAGGCTGGTATAAAAATATTTTGACTATCTGAAAAGGAAAAGGCGTTGAATAAAGATAATCATAGCAGTGTTGTGATATGTATCACTTCACCAGCTGTACCACACTGTTTACACATGGGAAGAACAGAATGGCTGTAAACAAGTTTGTTATGTCTTTCTGGGATCTCGTGTTTTTCGCATGGGAAGCCTAGACCGTGGGAGCATTATGAGCTAGTCACATGGTTTGTATGTTCTGATGACGTGCTAACTTGTTTTCTGTCTGAAGCCATCTTAGAGAGAGGCAGGACTTTTTTCTCTCTTCTCCTTTGTTCTTCTTGCTGGACTTTTGTCACTGCAACAATGTAACTTCTTTGCTGAGGTGGAACGAAGCTCAACTTACTCCACTGGATGTAATGCTTGCTATGCATTTATACTCTGCACATGGACTGTAACTAGGAAATGTATACTCTGTAGAACTTTACTTGCTAAGTGAATAAACAGGTAGAATTAGACCTGTGGTGTTACAGAGTGTTTCCTGACTCCATGGATTAATCTGCAAACGGGGAAGCTGGAAGCAAGTTGGATTACAGGCAGGCTGGGCTGGCATCTTCACAACACGCTGCACGCTGCGAAAAAGGGGGGAGCTGAGATCTGGAAGATCTGTGTGTGGAATAACAGGCCTCTGCTAGCACACAGACAGGATTTTAAATCTCCCATGCGCACACGCACTCTGCTGCTCACGCACACGCGCACCAACAAGCAGCACTTTAAAATGAGCTCTGTATTTTGGGAAACTCAGTATAAAGAATGAGGATGCAAAGGGGGTAACATTCATTATGAACATAATCCTACAGGATACATGCTCATAATGGGACCTCTGTCCATCCTAAGCCCTGCGAGCGAGAGCTTGGTGGGGTGGGTGGAACAACAGGGGCTTCTCCACCTCCCATTCCTCCTACAAAGCATTTAGACTTAGACAGCCTCTGAGCCCACCTAATTCATCTAACTTGCTGGGGGCGGGAACAGAGAGACCTGTGAATCTGGCAGATCTCCCCATGTTGCCCACTGGCCAGGGCCGGTGCTACCAGTAGGCCACCTAGGCAGCTGCCTAGGGTGCAGGGCTAAAGAGGGCACCAGAAACGCCTTGAAAAAAAATACAGCACTCTCAAGTGGGAAGGGGGGGCACTAAATATCTGATCTTGCCTAGGGCACCAAACTGCCTTGCACCGGTCCTGCCACTGGCATGCTCCCTCCCTCTCTGTCCTCTTCTTGAGGTCAGAGCTGAGACCTTGGGAAAGAAGCTGTCACACAGTCTTCTGCAATACCTTGTCCATGACTATTCCTCCTGCTGTTGCTCTCATATCCTTTAGCTGCCAAAAAACCTGCATATTTATCTTCTTACCTGAGGTAGAGCAGAGTTCAGTTGCCTCTGCAACTGGTCTCGCTCATGCAAGGTCTCCTGTAGCCGGCCCTGAGTCACAGACAGAGTCTCACGTGTTTCCCGAAGCGTCTCTAGCAGCTTGTCTCTCTCATCGAGCATGTTCACCATCAGCTGTTCAAAGTTGGCATCAGAATCAGAGCCTGGCTGTGACCCCAAGGGGTCACTCTCACTGATGGTAGGCATTACCTCACACATCATTGCAATACTTGGTAAATGCCCTGCGTTACAGAAAGCTCAGGAGTTGGCAGGGAATCACTCCTCAGGATGCCTCTTAAGGCTGTACAAACAGGAAGCTAAGGTCACATGATTACTGTAGACCACTGCAGGTTGTGGCAACTGTCAAATGCAGGCTGCATGGTAAGGTCCGTAAACCCTCCATTTCCCTTTGCAAACAGCTAAAGTTTACATTACACTTAGAAAAGTCTGAAAAGATCATCACAGCATTATTAATATCAAATACATAAAGTAACTGAGACCAGCAAGGTCCCTGAATTGATCTGACAGTGTGAGCCCGTGATGGTCATTCCAAGCACCTTTGACAAATATTCCTTAGGTCCCTCCAGTGATGAGCACCAGCCATGGCATGTTGTTCAAAAAGATATGCGGTCTCCTTTCAGCACACACACCATTGCTGTCTTGAGAGATTCAGAGGTATTAGGAAGGCTGTGAAACATTCTACTTTTCTTGATATTATTAATAAAAAGTCAGCTTAGGCAGATCAATCAATGACGTGTGAAGTCTAGAGTGGCACTGGAGCAGACTGGTCACTCTCCAAGCAAGGTTATGCTTTTGCCAAAGACTCGTCTTTCATTCTTGATCTAGGATCTGTTGGGAAAGAACATATTACACATTAGAATGGTTTCCACCTATTGTTTTGCAAATTTCTCTTTCTCAAGAACATAGATCAGTATATAATCTTGTAGCCATGAGGTAATTCAGAAGGGGGTAGGTGCTTTTCCAGAGAAATCTAAACCATAGGTTTCAGTTAATTTGTTTACCATCTATTCCCTATTGCCACCCTTAAGTTAGACATATTTCTATCCATAGAAATAGATGCCATGAACCATTTCCTCTCATTTCAAAATTTTGATCTTGTTTAAGGTTACTTTTTCCACAGCCTTCTTTGCTCTGTCACTTTTATAATGTTGAGTCTCAAATTAAGTGCCATCTCAACTAGCATCATTCCACATTTCCATAGCAGAATATTAGCTTCTTTTTGTATCAATTATTCCTGTTTGCTAATGTTAGTTATTGGACTTCTTGCATGGTCAGATAAAGGCATCCATCCATCATTTATTCAGCATGCAAAGAGCAGTATCCAATGCAACCACTGTGCTCCCACAGTTTCTGTTGTACTAGGAGGACCCATTGACCTGCCCCATTCTGGAAATGAGCATTTTGCTCATTTCTGATCACCGCAGGATCCTATAGCTTCCCGTTGCACTACTGGTAGGTCCTGCTAGCGCATGGGCAGTGTTGGATACTGCCCATAGTCAGAAGGTGCTAAATACAATAGTTTTAAAAAACTACAAGGTCCTGCCAAAAATATTAATTGAAACAAAGAAAGAAAAAGTGGGGAAAGAATAATATAATTAGGAATACACCAACTGATACAAGTACATTTTGAAGGATATTTTTTTTTAAATCAGAGATACAGAGATACAGTAGACTAATTCTCAAGAAGTAATGCACTAGACTTGCAGGGGTCGGCAACCCGCGGCTCCGGAGCCGCATGCGGCTCTTTCAAGCCTTTGCCGCGGCTCCGGACAAGGCTGCCCTGCTCCGCCGCCGCCACCTCGGGGGCAGCCCGATTTCGCTCTTCTGAGCGGCGCGGAGCGTTCTCCGCGCCGCTCTAGCTGCCGCCGCCGCCGCCGCCGCTGCCGCTAATGCCGGAGCCGCTGAAGCCGCCGCTGCATCCGCCGCGTCACATCCGCCGCGCCGCGTCACTTCCGCCGCCGCCGCGTCACTTCCGCCGCCGCCGCGTCACATCCAGCTGCTTCGGCGCGCTGGACCCCCCCCCCCCGCGCTATGATTTTGGCGGGGGAACTTTGGCGGGGCGGGGGAACTTTGGCGCGGCAGCAGCACCCCCCCCCCGAGCAGCAGGGACGCGAGCGGGTGAGCTGCAGAAGAGAGGAGGGCTCCTGCACGCGCCAAAGGGGGTTATAAGGACTTTTTCTTAAAATTCAAGGTAAGTGCCTCTTGCTTTAATATTGCATTTCTTTTGCTTGTGCCCCCCAGCAGTAGCATTCCATCATCCACCAGCAAATCCTGCTGATGGATGATGAGGGGTGCTATTACCACATGGAGGGTGTTTCTGGTGGATGATGAGGGTGCTACTGCTGGATGGTGCTGATGATGGGATGCTACTGCTGGGGGGGGGGGTGTTGCTGGTGGCATCCCATCATCCACCAGCAACACCCTCCCCCCCAGCAGTAGCACCCCCATCATCCACCAGCAAATCCTGCTGATGGATGATGAGGGGTGCTATTACCACATGGAGGGTGTTTCTGGTGGATGATGAGGGTGCTACTGCTGGATGGTGCTGATGATGGGATGCTACTGCTGGGGGGGGGGGGTGTTGCTGGTGGCATCCCATCATCCACCAGCAACACCCTCCCCCCCAGCAGTAGCACCCCCATCATCCACCAGCAAATCCTGCTGATGGATGATGAGGGGTGCTATTACCACATGGAGGGTGTTTTCTGGTGGATGTGAGGGTTGCTACTGCTGGATGGTGCTGATGATGGGATGCTACTGCTGGGGGGGGGTGTTGCTGGTGGCATCCCATCATCCACCAGCACACCCTCCCCCCCAGCAGTAGCACACCCATCATCCACCAGCAAATCCTGCTGATGGATGATGAGGGGTGCTATTACCACATGGAGGGTGTTTCTGGTGGATGATGAGGGTGCTACTGCTGGATGGTGCTGATGATGGGATGCTACTGCTGGGGGGGGTGTTGCTGGTGGCATCCCATCATCCACCAGCAACACCCTCCCCCCCAGCAGTAGCACCCCCATCATCCACCAGCAAATCCTGCTGATGGATGATGAGGGGTGCTATTACCACATGGAGGGTGTTTCTGGTGGATGATGAGGGTGCTACTGGCTGATGGTGCTGATGATGGGATGCTACTGCTGGGGGGGGGGTGTTGCTGGTGGCATCCCATCATCCACCAGCAACACCCTCCCCCCCAGCAGTAGCACCCCCATCATCCACCAGCAAATCCTGCTGATGGATGATGAGGGGTGCTATTACCACATGGAGGGTGTTTCTGGTGGATGATGAGGGTGCTACTGCTGGATGGTGCTGATGATGGGATGCTACTGCTGGGGGGCGGTGTTGCTGGTGGCATCCCATCATCCACCAGCAACACCCTCCCCCCCAGCAGTAGCACCCCCATCATCCACCAGCAAATCCTGCTGATGGATGATGAGGGGTGCTATTACCACATGGAGGGTGTTTCTGGTGGATGATGAGGGTGCTACTGCTGGATGGTGCTGATGATGGGATGCCACCAGCAACACCCTCCCCCCCAGCAGTAGCACCCCCATCATCCACCAGCAAATCCTGCTGATGGATGATGAGGGGTGCTATTACCATATGGAGGGTGTTTCTGGTGGATGCAGTGTTATATTTGTTTTAAATGTCACAATGGTTTTGCGGCTCCCAGTTTTTTTTTTTCCTTCGGAAACGGGTCCAAGTGGCTCTTTTTGTCTTAAAGGTTGCCGACCCCTGCGACTAGAGGCACAAAGAGCCGCTAAAGAATAGGCATGAAACTGAGTTAACAAAGAGAAAATACAAAGTTGAAAGGGGATTAAAAACAACAACAGGAGAGTGCAAAGAAAAGAGCAAAAGTGGGAGCAAAGGAATAATATGAAAGAAAAAAGGCATAATGGAGGAAACAAATGAATATATTTTTAAATGTTACCGAAATATTTGTTAATTAAAGCATTCCTAACCAGCATTCTACCTCAATTATGAGGCACTCTGATCGGTATATGATCAAACAAAGCAGAAAAAAGAAAGAAAGAAATAGAGGAGTCTATGAATCAACAAATCAATTAAAAACTTTATTAAGAACACCAGGAGCAACACATAAAATATCATAAACATGCAAGGAAGAAAGCAAAAAAAAGAAGAAGTAAAAAATATACCGGTAACTCATATTTCAATTTCAACTCTCAGGCTGAAAACCTGTCAGAACAAAAAGGGGTTGAGTCTTGCCTGGAATTACATCAGTGTGGAAGTCAGCTGTATCCCCCAGGCTAAGCCAACCCAAAAGCTAGGTGCAGCAACTGAGAAAGCCCTATTGTGCCTTCCTGCCCCCTGAGCCACAGATATTAGCAGGACATAAAACAGGGGCTTCTCCAGATGACCACATATTATAGCAGGCTTTTAGATATTCTTGTCCTAGCTGTTCAGGGTGTTTAAGATACTTCAGGTGAGCTTCTGGGGGAAGCACACACACACACACACACACACTCACACACAAAGATGTAATGAGAATCCAGCTGTAAATCTGATGAAAACTACACTCAAGGGGAAAATTTACCACATTGTAAAAGTCACTGAAGCTGAAGCAGCTCTGCTACTAGAACATGAAGATATATGCTAAGTATTTCTGGGAAAAGGCTCTTCAGTACCAAATGCCACCAGCAGAAGAGAAGAATATAAATTCACAAGAAAACCAGTCTGCAATAAATTAGTATGTAAACACAGCTTCAAAAGCCAAGCTGTACTGAAGGAGATGCTAGAGGTACAAGAACACCCTGCTCAACTCAAGTTCCTCTGGTCATGCCCAATATATAGAATATCTGATATTGTAGCATCACACCACAGCATTCCTGTGAGTTCACAGCCAGGACCAAGGTCATCGTGCTACAATGAAAAACATTTCTGCTGAAGTATAGAAATATTGGCTAGGAAAGGGGGCAATATGTGTTATCAAGCAGAGAAGCCATAGCTACTTATATGGAACAGTTGCTCTCCAAGTGTCTACTGTGCAGTCAGTTGTCCAGTGGGCCACATGCCATGGCAGGATATAAGTATGAAAAACAAAACAAATACATCACAAATTTGGGAAGGTATACATTTTATTTATTTACTTACAACATTTCTATATCATTCCGCATCTAAACAGATTCTAGAGTGGTGAACAATGTAAGATAAAAATAATAAAACACCATATTAAAAGTGTTTTAAAAACAGAATACCAATAAAAACTGTGGCTGGTCAATCAAGGAAGGCTTCTTGAAATAAAGGTGTTTTCAGCAGGCACCAAAAACAACACAATGTTGGTGCCTGCCTGACCTCAAGAGTCAGGGAGTTTCACAGAAAGGGAGCCACCACACTGAAGGCTCTTCTCTGGGTGGACTCCAGTCAGGCCACAAGTCCATGCGAAACCACTAGGAACATGCCATCTGATGACATCAGTGACTGGGGCAGGATGATAACGGAGAAGGCACTCTCTCAAGTATCCTGGTCCCAAGTTGTTTAGGGCTTTAAATGCTAGTAGCAAAACCTTAAACCTGGCCCAGTAGCAAGTAGGCAGTTAGTGCAATACCCTCAGCAAAAGAGTTGCTGAAAAGGGGCAGCTCCTGACAACAGCTGAGCTGCTGCATTCTGCACTAGCTCCAGCTTCCGAACCAGCCTTAGGCAACCCCACACAGAGTACATTACAGTAATCTGGTCTCGAGATTACTAGCACCTGTACCACTGTGGCTAAGCTATCCCTGTCCAGGAGAGGTTGTAGCTGGCAAACCAATCAAAACTGGTAAAAGGCACTCCAAGATACAATGGCCACATGCAACTTGAGCAACAGTGATTCTAGGGATTGGACCCAGCACCTCTGCAGACATGCACCAAGAAGATATAGGAACTGATTCCGAGTCAGACAGTGAGAGGGAGGTGGAAGGTGCTGGAGAAGTGCCAAGGGTGAAGGAGCAGGGACTTCTGAGAATTGCAAGGACAGAGAGGAGGGAATCCAGCTGTCACCTAATATTTTGTAGGACAGTCAAGGTGGGCTTTCTGAACCCGTGGGAACACAGGCTCCTAATGAAGAGGAGGAGGGGTGGAAATATGAGACCCAAGAGTTAGGCATCAGATGAAAATGGAGGGACAATGCAGGGTCACTTGGCGCTCAAAGTACTTGACTTACAGCTAGGGAGCTGACCACATGGACAGACCCACCTTGAGGGAGGGACTTCGTAGCCCACTCAGCTTGAGAAAGGCAGGCCATAGTAGACACGGTCAGTTTTGTAACAACTCTCTTTCATGGTACTCTAACCTAGGAAACTAACTGAAGCTAACAAGGTACTGTGTTATGCAAAGCTTGCCTGAAATGTCTGTCTCTTTTGGTTGCATGAGCATGCTGTCTGTAGTCTGTTGCTTGTTTGTAGTTTGCCTAATAAAGGTAATTGACTGAAAATACGACTTGATTGCTTGACTACAAAGGGAGCCGGGGGGCAGGCACCTGACAGTGATGGATCTAGGAGTAGCCCGACTACGAGCCTGATCTTTCAAAGGGAGTGCAACCCCATCCAGAACAGGCAATGAATTGAGCCTATCTCCTGGACTTGGGAACCACTCACCCACAGAGCTTCCATCTTGCCAGGATTCAGCTTCAGTTTACTGGCCCTCATCCAGCCCATCACTGAGTCTAGGCACTGATCCAGGACTTGCAGAGCCTCACCTGAATGCCTGAATATTGGCAACTTCTACAGCTTCAGCAGAAGTCAACAGGGTTCTAGCTGGCAATTCAGCACTGACATATATGTGCCAAAGAGGCAAGGAGATTTGCACTCATTTCTCTCCACCCATCCTAAATACTAGACTATGGAAGGAAAGCGGGCAGGATGCATAGCTGCATCATAAGCATTCATAAGTTTCACTAGTCATGGATCAGCCTTCTGCTTCTAAGTCAACTGTTCAATGGGTGGTAATAGCCAAACCTCAGGAGCAGCATAGGACTCTGCCTTCTCACTTACTAGAGGTGTGGAATGGAAGACACATGCAGCATTTCATTCTGTTTGGCCACCATGTTTTCCAAAGGAGTGGCCAAATAACACTGGCTAGTTATTCCAAAAAAGGAAAGAGAAACAACTGCTGTTACTCAGGTCCCTTTTGGGGGCTTTCAGGTGTTGGGAACAGAGGGCTTATAAGGGAACCGTGGCATGGGAGTAAAACTTTGGTTCACAAGCAGGCCTGTCTTTCCTTGAGAGCAGAACATTTTTGCTGCCTGGAGTCTGAGAAACAGACAGTTATGCTTACAAAGCTGTGGCCAAGCCATGGAACAATATGGGAAAAGTTACCCCATTTGTTACTCCCTGTGACTAGCAGCTCCAGGAGTCCAGAGTGTTTCCCTGTATCCTGATAAAGCCTAGGGTAACATCAGCTGCCTAAAACAATGGAAAACAGAAAACAGATTTTGCTTGTTTGGGGAACTTTTGGGCCATAGTTTGCTTGTTTGCCTTCTTTTTAAAAGAGAAGAATAGATTTCTTACTTTGACCATGTTCATTCAGTTTTTAAAGCTTAGGCATAGATACCTAGCTCCTGAGCAGCTTGGTTCAATTTCCCCCCACTATTATATTTTATTCACTAGTGAGGCTCAGAACTCACCACCCTTTTTCATTTTAAAACATTTTTGGCCCACAAAAGACTACAAAGGCCTTTCTTGTAATTTCCATTCATGAACCCTCCATCTAAGAAAATGGTGTTTCAATTTGTGGTGTAATATGAAATTTGGCACAATTAAGATGGGCTTTTTCATTTATTAGACTATAGGCAATATCTGAGACAAAAAAAGTATGTGGTTATGAGTAATGCCGAGAGTATTTTCAGCCTTACCTCCTTGGATAAAGTGGTCCAAACATGCACAACATTCAGGGCATTTCTCTAATGTCCTTACAGGCATTTCAGTTATGAGCTATACATCTTGTAACCACCAAGAGACGGAAATTGAGAAGATGGCTTCATTTTATTATCTTCATATGAATCCCACATTCAGGATGTGGAATTAGGACCGTAACAGACCAAGAATGCAAACCTCAAGACTTGTCATCCTGTCTTGGAATAGCAACTAGAGCTAACTGGCATTTTTTGGTACTTGGGACACAGCAGGCCTTCTGCTTCATGTAAAGCTGCAACACCAAAGGACAAGATCTGAGAACTTATGAAGCGCCATAAACTCAACAGCTTCAAAGAATCTGGTGGAAAATCTCTCTCACACACACCCCTCCGCAAGTGGTTTGCTCTCTTGCTGTTCAACACTGAAGAAATTGACATTCCAACACGTGAACAGTTGGAATACTGTGAGGATGAAAGAAGAGGAAGTGATGACATGTGAGATGAACCTGTAGTGGATCTAGCACAGCATTCCCCAACCAGGTGCCTGTTGTGATATGTATCACTTCACCAGCTGTAGCACACTGTTTACATATGGAAAGAACAGAATGGCTGTAAACAAGTTTGTTATGTCTTTCTGAGTTCTCGTGTTTTTCGCATGGGAAGCCTAGACCGTGGGAGTATTATGAGCTAGTCACATGGTTTGTATGTTCTGATGATGTGCTAACTTGTTTTCTGTCTGAAGCCATCTTAGAGAGAGGCAGGACTGCTTTCTCTCTTCTCCTTTGTTCTTCTTGCTGGACTTTTGTCACTGCAACAATGTAACTTCTTTGCTGAGGTGGAGTGAAGGACAGGTTGCTTACCTGTAACTGTGGTTCTTTGAGTGGTCATCTGTGCAGTCACACACATGGGCTCTGCGCGTGCGCGGAGGCCGCTTCGGGAAGATTCTAAAGCTGAGGTAAATTCTGGGCGGGAACCCCTCCCCCCGTGCGTCTCCTTTGCGCGGGTTCCCGCCCTCTCCCTCAGTTCCCCTGAGATCGCCATCGCGATCCCAGTGCTAAGGGAGAACATAGGAAGAAGTTTTCCCAATTTCTTGATACCAATACCGAAAGTCGGATTTGATGGTGTCACACGGTATCGGTCATAGTGCGCCCAAGGGTCCCGGTGCAGTACACCATCGAACTCGACAGTGACACCGTAGCGGGGATGGATGGGCGGGTTGTGTGACTGCACAGATGACCACTCGAAGAACCACAGTTACAGGTAAGCAACCTGTCCTTCTTCTTCGTGGTCTCTGTGCATCACACACATGGGCAGAGTAGCAAGCTGACTTACCGGTGGAGGGTCGGTGTCGTCATCATTGAAGGACCGAGGAAAGGACAGCTCTGCCAAATGCATTGTCCCTCCGGGATCGAACATCGACTTGGTAGTGCGTTACGAATGTCGAAGGCATGGACCATGTAGCCGCCTTACAAACATCTGTCATCGAGACTCCCCTCGCGAAAGCCGTCGAGGTCGATACGGCTCTGGTAGAGTGCGCTCGTACCGAGTTCGGCAGCAGTTGTCATTTGAGTTCGTATGCTAGTTCGATACAGTCTACAATCCACGAGGATAGACGTTGGGTCGAGACTGGCAGGCCTTTGGAGTGTCCACCGTAACAGACAAAGAGGCGGGGTGACTTCCTGATGGATTCAGTACGGGACTTGTAGAACAATAGAGCCCTTCGTACGTCCAACATGTGAAGCTGATGTTCCAATGGGGTCGACGGACTTTGAAAGAATACTGGTAATACAATGTCCTGATTAAGATGGAAAGAAGACACGACCTTAGGAAGGAAGGCCAAGTCTGGACGCAACACCGCCTTATCCCTATGGAAACTAAGGTATGGTGGGTCCACTCTTAGAGCTGTCAGCTCCGATGCTCTGCGAGCAGAGGTGATGGCGACAAGAAATACGGTCTTAAAGGTTAGTAAACGAAGATCTGATGTCGCCATTGGTTCAAACGGTTTGGTCATGAGTACCTGCAGAATCAACTGTAGGTCCCAAACGGGAGTGACTGGTTTAAACGAGGGGTTCATATTCTTTAGACCTCTCATGAAACGCTTGACCAACGGGTTCGAGAACAATGTATATCCGTCTTGGCCATCGTGGAAAGCCGATAAGGCAGCTAAGTAGACTTTCAACGAGCTCGTCTTAAGCCCTTTGTGTTGCAGATGGAGTAAGAACCGCAGCACATGATGGATAGGCGCTTTAGGGTAGGGTACCTCGATGTCCCCAAGGTACTCACAGAAGGCTTTCCATTTTCTTGCATAGGAGGCTCTAGTGGATGGTTTCCAGGCTTCCCGCAACACGAGTTTGATTTCCGATGGGAGGGAGCTCGGTATTAAATCAGCCAGGCTGTAAGACTCAGAATAGATGGATTCGGATGAAGCAGCGAGCCTTGAGCTTGAGAGAGGATCGTTGCCGAGTTCGGTAGGCGGCGATACTTTCCCCTGGATAACCTGAGGAGTGGTGCAAACCAGGCCTGTCTCGGCCACCATGGGGTCACAAGTATGCAGTTCGTGCCTTCGGACTGGATCTTTGAAATGACTTTGGTCAGTAACGGGATCGGAGGGAATATGTAAAACAGGGTCCCCGACCAAGTTATCAGGAACGCATCTCCGATCGATGAGCTGTTGTGCCCCGCTCTGCTGCAGAAAACGTGGCACGCTGTGTTGGCTGCCGTGGCGAATAGATCCACCATCGGAGTCCCCCACTGTCGAAAAAGGGACTGTCAAATTCGGTCCTCGAGTTGCCACTTGTGGGAATCGAAGGACATCCTACTGAGGGCATCCGCAAGAGTATTGTCCTTCCCAGCGATGTGAATGGCTTTCACGGAGATATGGCGGGGGAATCATCCAGCTGAATATACGGAGGGTTAGGTTCGTTAGCCGTATCGAGCAGGGTGCCTCCTTCCTTGTTCAGATAGGCTACAACAGTAGTATTGTCCGTGACCACCTGTAGGTGTCTCGCAGCAATTATAGATTCGAGGGATTTCATCGAGTTCCACACAGCTTTGAGCTCGAGAACGTTGATGTGGTTCCCTCGATCTTGTGGGCCCCACTGGCCTTGCGCTGTGTGGTCCCCGCAATGAGCTCCCCAGCCCAGGAGAGAAGCATCCGTCGTTAGCGTGAGTGAAGGCGTGACGGGTTGGAACGGCAGTCCTTTCGTCAAGTTGTGTCGTGTCGTCCACCAAAGAAGCGATCGCTTTATGGTGGGCGGGATCGATAGTCGGGCTCGATGTGCATTCGTCTCGGAATCGAACTACCTTATGAACCAGTTTTGGAGCTGGCGCATGTGAAGTCGAGCGAGAGGAACGACCGATATGGCCGAGGCCATGAGGCCGAGGAGCCGTTGGATCAAATAGGCTGTGCACGAGGTCACCTTGTGTAATTTCGAGGCGAGGGTAAGTATTTTTAGAGTTCTGTCTTTCGGTAGAAAGGCGCGACCGACAGTGGCGTCTAAGACTGCTCCAATGAATTGGATCCTTTGAGTGGGAAAAAGCGTGGACTTCTTTTTGTTGAGGCAGAGTCCGAGGGTGTTCAAAGTGTCGGTAGTCAGGCAGAGGGCGTTCCGAAGTTCCTGAGCAGAGGGTGCTACAATGAGCCAATCGTCCAGGTAAGGATAGAGCGTCACCCCTTGAGTTCGCAGAGCAGCGCAGACTACTGCCATACACTTGGTAAACACCCTCGGTGCCGTCGAAAGTCCGAATGGAAGTACCTTGAACTGGTAAGTATCGGCTCCGATCTTGAACCTCAGGTATTTCTGGCTGTCTCGATGGATCCCTATGTGGAAATAGGTATCTTGGAGATCGATGGATGCAAACCAGTCGGTCTTGCGGAGGAGAGGCAAGATCGACTGGAGAGTGACCATCCTGAACTTCCTGGGTGGGATGTAGAAGTTCACTGAATGAAGGTCCAGGATCGGTCGGAGTCCTCCGTCCTTCTTTGACACCGTGAAATATCTGGAGTAAAGGCCGTCTTGTGCAAGGTGTGAAGGAACCATCTCGATGGCCCCTTTGAGCAGCAAGGAATCGACCTCGTCCCGCAGCGCCAGGGATGGCTGCGTGGTGCGGATGCCAAGAAAGGGTGGGAGAGAGTCGAACTCGATCCTGTAGCCATGCTGGATGATGCTCAGAACCCAACGATCGGTGGTAATTTTCTTCCATGATGGTAGGAAGAGGGATAGTCGAGTTCCAAACTGAGGTCGAGCCGGAAGGATCGGAGTCGGTAGGGTCGGAGTCGAGGTGTCGGTCGTGCCTTGGGTCGCGTCAAACCCGTCGCCTTTGAGGGTCGCCTCCTTTACGGGAGCCCCGGTACCGTTGCTGCTGATACTGACGGTTCGGTGCCCGGGGCTGCTGTGGACGAGAACGACTGTCCTGCCACTGCTGATGTTGCTGTCCTTGCTGGGTCGGAGCTATTGGGGGGGGATATGGGGCCCACCTACGGCGTCTGAATGGTTTAGAAGATGGTAGCGGGAGGAGGCCCATCTTTCTTGCATTCACCCGGGCTTTCTGAACCGCATCGAGGGAGTCGTCTGTTTTGTCGTTAAAGAGACCAACTCCGTCGAAGGGTAGGTTCTCAATTTTGGCCTTAGCCTCAGTTGTCAATGTTGAGGACCGTAGCCAAGCGTGCCGGCGAAGGGCAACTGCGCTCACCAGGGATCTCCCATGACAGTCCCCTTGATGTCTGGCAGTGTGAATCTGCTGCCTGGAGGTGTTTGTAGCTTCGGCCTGGAAGACCCTAGCCAAGTCTCTCTTCTCATCCAGCAGATAGTCTATCAGCCCGCTCATTTTCTCCCAAAGGAAAAGTTGGTACCTGGCCATCGTAGCTTGGTACCCGGCGACCCGGATCCCCAGGGCACTCGAAGTGTAGACTCTTCGTCCGAAGTTGTCTAACTTTTTTCCTTCGGGGTCTGACGGAGTGGAGTGTTGCTTGCCCGACTTGGACTGTGCTGACTCCACTATCATCGAGTTCGGGGTTGGGTGAGAGAAGAGAAACTTGGCTGTGTCTGGCCTGATTTTGTAGAGCGCATCAAGGCGCTTTGCCGCAGGGGGAGCTGTGGATGGGGAGCTCCATGATCCCTGTACTGTCTCCAGCATCGTCGGAGTGATTGGCAGCAGTGTCGGACCCGAAGGAGATTTTGAGACAGCATCGAAGAGGGGGTCGACTGCTTTCTTCTCCTCAACCACCGTCTCTAGACCGAGGGCCTGGGCCATCCGAAAGATCTGTTCTTGGAAGGTGCCCATATCCTCAGAAGGGGATACCGCGGCCTGAGTGGAGACATGTTGGTCTGGAGACGTGGAAGATGGTGAAAAAGAAATGATCGAGTCCGAGTTCGATATGGGGGAGCCCGGAGTCGATGACCTACGGGAGCGGGATACAGCTTCCAACGAAAACGTCGTTAGCTGGTCCTCTCTTCCTTCACCCTGTGATGGGAGGGCCAAGAGTCGAGTCGGGGGGGATCTCCTGGGGCTCGAACGCGCCCTCTCCCGCCTTGGTGGGGACCGTCTCCTGAGCGGCGACCTTTCTCGGGATCGGTAAGCTCTTGCCTGGTATCTGTATTCAGACACAGGGGAGTGTCCACGACGGTAGTTGCCGCGGGATGCCGAAGAGTATCTCGAGTCCCTCGAATCGCGAGACCTCTCCCTGTATCGTGGGGGGTCTCGTGATCTACGTGAGGCAGAAGATCTGGATGATGCCCGGTCCCGGGTGATCAAAACCTCCTCGATCTCGAGTGACCTGGACCGAGTCCGTGGGGTACGAGCCCGTACTTCACGAACCGGAGAGGCGAGGGCCGGCAGAGTAGAGGTCTGCGCCAGGGGCCTCGAATCCGAAGGAGAGTCCACGATCTCACCATCCGAAAACGAGATGGCTTGGTCAGCTTCCTTCGAGCCCGAAGGAGCTTTTGGTGTGGAGCCAGGCGGTGGGTCCCTCGAGCCCGAGGGAGCCGTAGCAGGAGGAGATCTGCGCCCAGCTGGGCGTTCAGCGGTCGCGACATCTGTCGGATCCGGAGCTAGCGTCGATCTCGATCCCGAGAGCGACGAAGCCAATTTTTTTGCTAGTCTCCTCGCTTTTTCCTTTCGTTCCTTGCTCTTTCTTTTCGCTTCCTCTTTCTCTCTGCGAGCCTTCTTGGCCTTGCTTTTTGATATCATCGTGGCCATGTAGGCCTCCTGAGCGTCCGCTGAGGAGACCGTGTGTGAAGGCGGCGTACTAGGCCTTGCCAAAGGGGTAGGCTTTTCTGCGGGCGGTTGGAGGGCTCTCTTGTAAAGAATCACCGTCAATTTGTCCGCCCTGTGCTTCCTCGCTTGTTTTGTGAACGCTTGACAATGATGACAAGCGTCCACGTTATGGCCTTCTCCAAGGCAGGAAAGACAGAGTGAGTGCCCGTCCGCTGGAGGAAGCTTTGTCCCGCACCTTACGCATTTGCGGAAGGGGGCTTTTGGAGCCATAATCGGCGATATTACAGGATCCCACGACGAAACGGGGGGAAAAGATCTGAAGAATTCTCCGTTTGTAGTTAGATTCTATAGAAGAATCGAAGAACCTCTCGAAGAAACAGCCACACGCGATGGCGGTCGAAGAGGAACTGAGGGAGAGGGTGGGAACCCGTGCAAAGGAGATGCAAGGGGGGAGGGGTTCCCGCCCAGAATTTACCTCAGCTTTAGAATCTTCCCGAAGCGGCCTCCGCGCACGCGCAGAGCCCATGTGTGTGATGCACAGAGACCACGAAGAAGAAGCTCAACTTACTCCACTGGATGTAATGCTTGCTATGCATTTATACTCTGCACATGGACTGTAACTAGGAAATGTATACTCTGTAGAACTTTACTTGCTAAGTGAATAAACAGGTAGAATTAGACCTGTGGTGTTACAGAGTGTTTCCTGACTCCATGGATTAATCTGCAAACAGGGAAGCTGGAAGCAAGTTGGATTACAGGCAGGCTGGGCTGGCATCTTCACAACACGCTGCACGCTGCGAAAAGGGGGGAGCTGAGATCTGGAAGATCTGTGTGTGGAATAACAGGCCTCTGCTAGCACACAGACAGGATTTTAAATCTCCCATGTGCACACGCACTCTGCTGCTCACGCACACACGCACCAACAGTGCCCTCTAGATGTTTTGAACTACAATTCCCAGCATTCCTGGCCACTGGCCGTGCTGGCTAGAGCTGATGGGAATTGAAGTCCAAAACATCTGGAGGGCACCAGGTTGGGGAAGGCCGATCTAGTATGTCCAAATGCACATAGACTGCTTTCTAACTCCATGAGTAACTGAAGCCGGTGTTGGAGAACAATCAATGATTAGGCATTTCCTTCAACTCTAGTACACTATACAAAAAGGCTCTCACAAGTTTGGCAGGTTCGCCAGAAAAACCTTTTACCCAAGAGCAAATCTTGGAATAGCTATAACACAAGGCCATAAGGTCACAACATGATTTGGAAATTCTGTATAAATACCTTCAATTGGCACAGAATGTCCAATACCATTCTTCACTTATGCACTTATGACAACAATCCGGTGATGACAAATGTTAATGAAAGTGCTCAATGAGAGATTAGGATCTACCATGAAACCAGCAAACCCAAGATACCTTTCTGATTGTCTGCTGTATACCTCACAGCCTGCATGAAAGTGTAAAACAGCTGTGGCAGGGAGCAAGCAGGCTCAGGCTGGCCTAACTGATCATCTAAGCATCTACCCAGTACTATAAAGGGAAGAACCCATCTTTTGGCATAAGTAGCTCCTCTCATTATTATTTTAACACTTTTTAAATTAATGTAACATAGTACACATTTCAGTATAGATTTACATTTATAAATATATAATATGTAACTAATCAAGCCGGTACCTTTTAAATTAATACAATAGAGATTGTTGAGGAACAACTGTGTTAAGAATTCAATTTTGGACCATCATCTTACATAATATCAACCATTACCAAATTCAATTTGTATTGACTTTAAATTACTGAACAACATTCCTTTTGGATTTAGAGCTACTGTACCCCAATACTAAACTTATTACATATTTATCCCCCCCCAGATACATTTAACATTGGACATGTCCACCAAATATTATCAAAATTAGCACCGCTTTACTGATATCTCCAACACAGATCATTTGAGTTCCATAGATTTTGTATAATTGTGGTGGCATCAGATATCAACAACATACTATTTTGTAATTATTTTCCTTAACATCAAGACAAAGAGATAGTGCTGGATCTCCAGTCAGTATAAAATCCTAAATTTCATCAGATATTGGTTGATCAATCCCATTTACTAGCTCAGAGGATTTCATAGATTTCATAGATCATAAGAGTTGGAAGGAGCCTACAAGGCTATCGAGTCCAACCCCCTGCTCAATGCAGGAAACTAGGGGAGGGGTCTCCCATCCAAGTAATAACCAGGCTTGACCCTGCTTAGCTTTCCATGCTCAGACAAACTGAGCCAGCATAAGCCACAGGCCAGGATGAGTCCCTGGTAGCCACCTCCCCAGCCTTGCAGAAGCCTCTGGCTACAAAATCAAGACCCTTTAACAATCCAGTTAGCTCCTCCAGGAAGGGCAGACCTGACCACACTACCAGTCTTGCCAGCTTACAAAAGGCTTCAGTTGGCTTTTGCTACCTGCCAAGGCGATATTCTCTACTTGTCCGAGTAGGAGAGTTCCAGCCAGCAAGATCTACTCAGAGCTATCCAAGGTCCTACTTTCTTCCTGCCTTCATCTTACTACCAGCTTCTCCTGTGAGCCTCAAGGGACCACAGAGCAGGACAATTATAAGTTTCAGTCAGGAAACTTTTTTACTGTTTGTATAAATCAGTTCCTCAAATGTTGTCTATTGCTGTTCATAGCAAAGGGCCCAGAACATTCTCTAGAAAGGAAAGGAAGAGGGCAGGGCAGCTGGAAGGCTGGGGCTCAGCTGCTTTCCAGCTGGCCTGCCTAAACTGAAATGAAAGAAAGAAAAAATCATCTGCTTGGTAAGTTTGGAGGAATGGGAAGGGCAGCGGGGAACAACCTGGGGAAAAGGCAATTAGGAAAGGCAGCGAGGTGAGTGGGGGAGAGGGCTAGGAAAGAGTTGAGAAAGCCAGTGCAGAGCAACTATAGGGGGTCCAGGGACAGGGAGGGATGTGATGGATGGATGGTACAAGGGAGAGAAAAGGCTTAGGGATGATCCAGACACTTACAAAGAGACAGTGTGTGTTGCGAGGGATAGTGATCCTGAGAGGCAGAATGATCAAGAATATGAATGTGTTTTGTGTGTTGGCAATGTGACTGTGTGTTTGGGGGAATATGATTTGGCGTGATCTTTCTATTTGGAGAAAAATGTGGGGGAAATAATTTTAGAAGAATGTATTTAGAGGTGATTTTGAAAAATTGGCTTCCCTTTCTGTGAAATAGGTGCTTTCTTAGAGCAGAAAACTGTGGGTTCAAAGGTATTTGTTTGTGTTCATCTTCTAGCCCCAACAGTTTGCCTTTCTATAAAATTGGTTGTTTTTTGCTGCAGTAAATGTTCATAGGATCATAAAGTTGGAAGGGGCCTACAAGGCCACCAAGTTGTGACTGCCCATACCCCATGGTAGCCTTTCTGTGATGGTGTCTACACTCTTCCACAAAAATCCAAATGTGTCCACAGGTTCAGAAAGTTTGAAGACCTTTGCACTAAGCCATTTAATGATCAATTTTAGTCAAACAACACACACACACTTTAAAATCTCCATCATCATAGGGCTTTTATATCATTGCAATTGCTACCCTTGACTTTTTATCTTTCCATATAAAATCCATTAACATTCTCTGCCAACTCTTAAGGTCTTCATTTGATATTAATATATTAACATTTTCTATTACATATAGCAATCTTGGGATCACATTAATCTTTAAAACTAAAATTCTTCATAAGCATGATATGGGTAATAGCTGCCATGCATTTAAATCTTTTAATCACAGCTATTAATGATGGAGAGTTAGACAAAAACAAATTCTTGATGTTATGAGCAAGATAAATTCCTTTTCTGATCAACATATATTACAGCTCTATTTGTTACATCATTTTTGTCTAAACTGCCTAAACATATGTAAAATTTTGTTTTATCTAAACATATATAAAATTAATTTTATGACATTTATTTTGTAGCCAGAGATTTTGCCAAATAGATCCATACATTTAAACACTTGATTGAATAGGATAGTTAAAGTTAAAGCTATGTCATTTAAATATAAAGCAATTTTATATTTATATCATTCTATTATCCTATGAAAAATTATTTTATTAGCGATAATCATTATTGCTAGGGGTTCAATAAATACAGCAAACAGTAATAATGAAAATGGGCAATGCTGCCTGGTTCCTCATTGGATATATATTAAATTAGACCTACATCCATTAATTGCTAATGATGCTACTGATTTTTATATTGTTTGTATATTTCTTACACATATGATCCATTCCAAATTCTTCCAGTACTCAGAACAGAAATTTCCTCTCAACTCAAGTCGAATGTGTTTTCTACATCAAAAGAACTGAACACTAGCTCATGCTGATTATTATTGATTTAATAAATTAATCATCCTTCTAGTACTATCCATTAATGTTCTCCCACAAATAATGATCCCTGTTTGATCATAGTTGATAGAATTAAAAATAGTTTTAATCTTCTAGCATATAATATTTTATCAAATATTTTATAATCCTGCCAGGAAATTGATCTATATGATGTTAATGTGGGATCTTTGTCTTTTTATGAATTAAAGAAACATTAGCTTCATCCCATCTATTAGGTAAAACAGAAAATTCACAACAGTAACTCAATAACTCAGTCAATGGTACTAATAATTCTGATATAAAGGTTTTACAGTCATCTGGTCATCTATCAGTTACTGTACCTCTTCTAAAGAGAATGATGCACTTAACGTTTCTCTATACACATTTGTAATTTTAGGTATATTCAGCTTCTGCAAAATGTCATTCATTAATTCTGTATCAGGATTGTCTGTTTTATATATCAATACATACCTTAAAATATCAATGATTTAATCTTCTGAATGGAATATTACATGCTCCGTATAAATTGCTAGGAATATTATTCTTTTTCTAAATGACCTATATAACCATCAGATGGAATGATAATAAATATATAAACTGCTAACTTTGGGATCTGAAATCCAGAAGTGCAATTGGCATCAATGAAGGTATTAATTAGGGTTCTATCAAGGCCAAACTAGATGAGACATCATTCATGCAACTGCTAATTGCATGAATGGCTTTTTAAAAGGAGGAGGTGGCATGGAGGGGTGCAATCAAGAGTTGGGACCTGAGCACTGGGGATAGGGGGGCTTTAACTCTTTGTCCCACATAATGGTCCCAAATCTAGATTAGGCAGCCACATCTTCTATTTGCATTGGAAGAGAAGCTTACACTGGTGTGAATGGGAGCTTTTATTCAAATGCAAATATTAGGTCCAGATTGGGGCCTCAACAGGGGGCAAATAATTAAAGCCCCCCTACTCCCAAGCTTGTGCCCCAATCCTGACCAGGGGGTCCACGTCTGCTAATAACATTAATGGTATCTCATCTAGTGCGGCTGCCAGTGGCTCCTACATTACACTATTCCTTTCAATGCATTTATGCAAATGTGCACAGCACCTGTACC
The DNA here is from genome assembly GCA_021292165.1 of Shinisaurus crocodilurus. Lineage (NCBI taxonomy): Eukaryota > Metazoa > Chordata > Lepidosauria > Squamata > Shinisauridae > Shinisaurus > Shinisaurus crocodilurus. The sequence continues at coordinate 224,630,907 of CM037877.1, forward strand.
TTCAGAACTCAGTATGAATTTTCTTTCCACCCTCACCTGAAAAAGAGTGCGTACTCGAGGAAATACTTTATTCTGTTAATAAACTTTACCATAGTTTTTTATATGAGAGAAGTCTGAGTTTTTCAATAATGGGAAGGGCAACAGTAGCTGGTATGTTATGTCCAATGTTCTCCAATATAGAGGAGTCCACACGGAGACAGGCAAGAAGAGTGAAGACAATGGGTACTTCTCATTTGAGTCGTCACTTTTTCTGAAGGAATGAACAATAGCACAGAATGATATCATTAGTAATGGAAAGTGCAGATGGGCTCAGTTGTAAAGCAAGAAAGGAGGACAGAGAGAATAGCTCAGATAGTTTTGCATCCAGACCACTTTGAATTCTTCAGCAAACCTGTGTTCTTTGGTCTCCCAAGAATGATGAAGCAGCTAAACAATAGCAAAATAAAACCACACAATGCATGCCTCCTCAGCACTGCCCCAAAACTAAGGGGTTATCATTCCATGGTGCCAGAATGGCACTCAAGAGCACAGCCACTTTCATGAGCCAAAGCACATCCATGTTAACCAATTTGTACTTGTCAGTAAAAAACTGCAAGTGGAGGATGTTTAATGACACACATCACTACAAAGGTAGGTTTTGAGGGCATCCAGGAGCTTTGCACATTATAATTTCAGTGTAGCAGCCAAGAACTATAAGTGTGGAAGTAATATAGATTCCCTCTCCCCCATGCTGAAAGTTATGTACAGATTGAGTGGTCCACATCTATTTTGCAATCACCCCTTGATGCATTGTGCCAGATAAGGACAGACAAGCGACCAGTAGGCAGAAGTTAGATGAATGCCCACCCAAGCCACTTCAATATGCCATACAGACTGCCCTATTAAACAAGTCCATACTCATCAGCTCAGTGAAAAAATAATTCAGTGACACAAGCAGCATCAGAAAAAGGAAACAACATATTTCCACTTCTTTTTCAGAAAGCCATATGCTTCAAGTAATCTTGTCAAAATAGTACTTTCCAACCAAAACAAAGAGACTAATCATAACAATACTTTCATAGCCAAGTAACTCCAAAAATACAGTACTGTATATACAATTGGTTGTTAAACATTTAAATATACACACAATTAGAAATTAAACACTTCTATTTCACTAAATACAACTGAATATAACATAAATTGTTACCATTTTAAAAATTCTACAAATCACCAAGAAAGGACAAAAAAGAATACAAGTGGCTTATTTATTTATGTAAATATACATATGTACATATGTACATATGTACAAACCAGGTCACAGTCTCAATAAGAATGATAATTATTACTCATTTCTCAAACTACAAAAACATAGAATAGGAGAAACAGTTGCATCAACCAGCAAGAGATGTACTATTGCTTAGTTTAAAGTAGAATCATTAAGGTACAACATTCCCTAGAAATATTCCACCATTATGGAAGATGAATTGCCTGACTTGCCCAGGATAAGTTAGGATTGCTTCACTCATCACTTTTGCAATCATGAAGGTTAAATCAGAACAGATAAAGTACTCCCTGTGAGGGCCACAATTTTCTGAAGGCTGTATATTGACTGGCCTGATCTGGATATAGGTTTAATTATTATTACAGTAGGTGATAATTCTGAAGGATTATACAGTAATATGCTTCTATTTCTAAAGTTGCTGCTGTATTGCATCCTTTTTTAAATAACCACTGAAGCATATCAAATGCTTTGTAACACTGAAAAGGATCAAAATTAATTTTCTGAAAGTCGCCCCCCCCCCCATGTTTATGGAAGGCAATAAATTTCAGTGAAACTTGGATCTTGTCTACTTTCTGAAGGTTGGCAATACTTCCTGCTCCCAACTTGGGTAGTACAAGGTTCTTTAAGGCTCTTTTCTCAACCTGGATGTTTATACCCTTTTTTTAAAAATGTGGTTTAAAGTGTAATCTGTGTACAGCCACAAGGAGGAAGCTTCTAATTAAAGGCACAGTAGCCCTGAAAATACTAAATAACATTTTGCCAGTCCACACTGGAGGGGCTGATGCTTTAATTCAGCTTTGCTGAAAATAGTATAAAAGTTGGGGTAGGCAAAAGGGAAGTTAAGTGAGTTAATGAACAAGAACTACCAAACACAATTAGCACCAGTTGTGTTGAGATCTTTAGTCTTTTAAAGGACAACTTCCTGGTCAACTGACTCCAGGATGCTCTGCCTGTTCCATCGTCAAAGCCATGCCCTGAACTGGCCAGAAAAAGTTCAGAACTCGCTCCCACCCAAAGACTGGAGGACTGGCCATCCCCAGTCAAGTTATGTTGCAGTAAGCCATCATTGTTCAATAATTATATCCCCCATTGTGGCTGGGGCCTTGGGGAAAACTTGAGTTATATTGTATGGTAGTTTTGGAGGCCTACATATTTTACTTGTAATCATCAGAATTGAGTTGTAACTTTTTCCCCTTTTGTGGTCTGGATTTCTGTTCCTGAGTACATGGCCTGTTTAATCCTGGCAAATCCTCATGCTGACTAGTATCAGTGCTTACAGGCCTACAGAAAGACCAGTAGGGTGAGGAAAGTGAAGAAGGGATCGCTAAAAGGACAAAGTGCAGAGAGACCTGTGGTGGTTGAAGAAGAGAGTACTATGGAGTGCATAGAGAAAAAAAGGACAGATGGAGAATAGCGCTACAGAGAGAAAACAGAAAAGGTGAGTATAACAGGTGGGGTGCAGAGAGAGACATGTGTGTGAAGGTAAGCAGGGAAGAGGTTCAGAAAGGACAGGTTGCTTACCTGTAACTGTAGTTCTTCGAGTGGTCATCTGTGCAGTCACACATATGGGCTCTGCGCCTGCGCTGAGCCAGTCTCGGAAGATTCTTTAGCTGAGTCAAAATGGGCGGGAACCCCTCCCCCACGGTGCTCGCTCCTAGCACGGTTCCCGCCCATTCCCTCAGTTCCTATGAGACCGCCTATTGCGACCCCATGAACCGAGGGACCGCTGTTGGTGTCATCCTATATGTCCTTTGGGTCGTAACAGCAACGCAATTTCTCATCTTTGGGACGAGCTGGAGCGATGCACCCAATCTCCACTGGCAGGTCCATCGAAATCGATAATGACGCCGAGCGGGGATGGATGGGTGGGTTGTGTGACTGCACAGATGACCACTCGAAGAACTACAGTTACAGGTAAGCAACCTGTCCTTCTTCTTCGTGGTCTCTGTGCATCACACATATGGGCAGAGTAGCAAGCTGACTTACCGGCGGTGGGACGGCGTCACATGTCACTGCAGCACCGATGAGAGGACTGCTCTGCCAAAAGCGTTCGCTTCTCGGGCTCGGAGGTCAAGCTTATAGTGTTTGACAAACGTCGAAGGCGCAGACCAAGTGGCCGCTCTACACAGATCCTGTAGAGGAATGCCCCTTCCAAACGCCGTGGATGTTGATTGCGCCCGGGTTGAGTGCGCTCTTATCGCACCCGGCAACTGTCTGTTGCTTAACTGGTAAGCGAGCTTAATTGTCTCTACAATCCATTTGGCGAACCTTTGCCTGGACACAGGTAAGCCCTTTGAATTTTCGCCATAACAGACGAACAGCTGCGTCGATCTCCTAAACGAGGCTGTTCTGTCCTTGTAGAAAGCCAGTGCACGGCGGACGTCTAGAGCGTGCATTCTCTTTTCCAGGTCTGTTGTTGGACTCTGAAAAAAGGCTGGTAGTATTATATCCTGGCTGGTGTGAAATTCCGACACTACTTTTGGGACGAAGGAGGTGTCTGGACGGACAATCACCTTGTCTCTGTGAAAAGTCATGTAAGGTGGATCCTCTCTTAGTGCACATAGCTCGCTGGATCTTCTTGCCGAGGTAATGGCGACAAGGAAGGCCGTTTTCCATGTTAGCAACCGATAATCTATGGTGGCGAGCGGTTCAAATGGCTTCTGTTGTAGTGCACGCAGTACCAATGGTAGGTCCCATCCCGGTGTCAAGTCTTTGATCGGAGGAATGGTATTCCTTAGACCTTTCAGGAACTGCTTCACTATTGGGTGAGTGAAGACTGTCCCTGCGGTGGAGTAGGGTCTATTGGCCGAGATTGCCGCTAAGTATACTTTTATAGATGAAAGCTTTAATCCTCTTAGCATTAAAGTGTGTAGATATTCCAGGACAGTTTGTATTGTGCAAGTATTTGGATCTTGCCCTTGTGTCTTGACGAATCTCGAGAATGCCAGCCATTTTCTAGCATAAGATGCTCTTGTTGCTGGTTTGCGTGCCGCTGTTAGGATGTCCTGGATTGCTATTGGTAAATTTGCACTAGGAGTGACGTATCCTCCATGCCATGAGCGCCAAGCTCTTCAGGTCTGGGTGCCGGATCTCGCCCCGAGCCTGGGTTAATAGAGTTGGTGTGATGGGCAGTGACTTGTATTCCCCTCTGGAAAGGTGGAGAACCTGGGGGAACCAAGGCTGTCTGGGCCACCATGGTGCTATCAGGATGCAGTCTGTGCAGTCGTTCCATATTTTCGAGACGACCCGTGTCAACAGAGGAAGGGGTGGAAAGATGTAGAATAGATGCCCCGACCACTGCATCATAAAGGCGTCTGTAATGGACTCTGGATCTGAAGCTGCCCTGCTGCAGAACTGGTGGCATGCTGTGTTCTCTGAGGTAGCGAAGAGGTCTATTTGTGGGTGGCCCCAGATTGAGAAGATCCAATGGAGAACGTCCGGGTCCAACTGCCATTCGTGGGACTGCAGGGAGACTCTGCTGAGGGCGTCCGCTAGGGTATTGTCCTTGCCCGCGATGTGGATCGCCACGAGAGAGATGGACCTTCGGATCGTCCAGTGGAGGATTTTGAGGGTCAGTCTTGTTAGTCTCATGGACCGCGTGCCTCCTTGTTTGTTGAGGTAGGCCACAACGGTCGTGTTGTCCGTGACTACTTGAATGTGATGGTGGTATAGCTCGGACTCCAGCGCCTTCATGGCGTTCCAAACAGCAAGTAGTTCCAGCATGTTGATATGCATCTTGCGTTGAATGGAATTCCATGTTCCTTGCGTGGTAAGTCCTGCACAGTGTGCTCCCCAACCCAGGAGGGAGGCGTCTGTTGTTAGTATCTTTGTTGGCGTTAGTGGGTGAAAGGGAACCCCCTTGTCCAGATTCCTCCTGTCCGTCCACCATAGCAAAGTCGCTTTGACCGTTCTTGGAATGGGAAGACGAGTGGAAGGGGACTGTCTTTGCGGATTGTAGGAGCGGATGAACCAGTTCTGGAGGGTTCTCATGTGCAGGCGGGCGTAGTTCACGACCTGTATCGTTGAGGCCATGTGGCCTAGGAGGCGCTGGATTGTCTTTGCTGGTGTGGAGCGAGATTGGTACAGACTTTTTGAGAGGGTAAGTATCTTGTCCAATCTGTCTCGTGGTAGATAAGCCCGTCCTTGAATCGAGTTGAGAACCGCCCCTATGAACTGGATCTCCTTGGCCGGAGTGAGGACAGATTTCTTGGCGTTGAGACATAGTCCTAGATCTTTGAGTAGGTGCAATGTCGTGCGGATGGCCGACTCTAGACGAGATTTCGTGGAGTCCACTACCAGCCAGTCGTCGAGGTAGGGGAAGATCCGGATTCCCCTGGCCCTTAGACTTGCACAGACGACTGCCATGCATTTGGTGAACACCCTCGGTGCAGTGGAGAGGCCGAAGGGGAGGACTACGAATTGATAGGCCTCGTCCCCTATCTTGAACCGCAGGTACTTCCGACTGTCTTGGTGAATGGCAATGTGGAAGTATGCGTCCTGCAGGTCTATCGACGCAAACCAATCCGTCTTGCGAAGTAAAGGCAGTATCGACTGGATGGTGACCATTCTGAACTTCTTTGCTGTTATGAAGAAGTTGACAAGTCGGAGGTCCAAGATCGGGCGAAGTCCTCCTCCCTTCTTCAACACTGTGAAGTACCGGGAATAGAGCCCCTCCTGGAGGTGATGTGGGTGGACAGGCTGGATGGCGCCCTTCTGCAACAGAGAGTCCACCTCCTCCAGTAACGGTGGAGTGGGCTGTGTGGTAGTGATGCCGAGGAAGGGGGGGAGAACGTCGAATTCGATCTGGTACCCGTGCTGGATGATGTTGAGGACCCAGCGGTCCGTCGTAATATGGTGCCACGATGGAAGGTAAGTGGCTAGTCTGTCCGTGAATAGGGTAATTGTATTTGACGATTTTGATGGAGTTCGTTGGGTTGTCATAATCGGTGGTGTTGTCGTGTCCGGTGTTTGAGTCATGTCCAGTAAGTATGTCTCGATTCGTGTTAAGTCAAAGACGCCGTTTGCCGAAAGAGTTGCCCTTCCTTGGTCCTTGGTACTTAGGTTGGAAGGGTCTTCTTGGCCCAGAGGGTTGACGGTCTCGCCCTCGTAAGTCTTGATTTTTCTGTGCGAAGCGCGGCCGAAACGGTGCTGCAGGCTGGAACTTTGTCCACTGCTTAGATTTGAATCTCTGCCTTGGGGCTGCGTTAAGCCCCATCTTTTGCGCTGTGACTTTCGCTTTCTGGGCTGCGTCGAGGGAGTCATCTGTTTTGGTGTTAAAGAGTCCCTCGCCGTCAAATGGCAGGTTCTCTATACGCGCTCTCGCTTCTGTGTTCAGCAACGTTGAGCGGAGCCAAGCATGTCTGCGAAGTGCCACTGAGCTGATAAGTGCCCTCGCGTGGCAATCTGTTTGGTGTCTGGCGTTGTTCATTTGAAGTGTTGCCATGCTCAGGGCTTCCGCCTGCAGCACGCGTGCCAGTTGTCTTTTTTCTTCTGACAGGTCCTCGCATAGGTTGCCTAGTTTTTCTGTCAGGAAGTGTTGGTATCTTGCCATTATTGCCTGATAGTTTGAGACCCTTAGGCCCAAGGCGCTGGAGGAATACACGCGCCTAGCACAGGCATCCAGCTTTTTGCCCTCCTGATCCACCGGTGTGGTATGTATCTTACTCGAGGTGGACTGGGCAGACTCCACTATAATAGAATTCGGAGCTGGATGGGTAAAGAGGAATTGGGCATCCTCTTTGCGGACGCGATAAAGGGATTCCAGCCTCTTGCCCGTTGGAGGGATCACTGCTGGTTTGTTCCAGGTATTTTTGACGACTTTCAGTAGCGCTGGCAGGTAAGGCACCAGTGCCGGTGATGTTTGTGTTGATTGCATCATGTTATACACTGGGTCGTCATCATCAGGCGATTCAATGACAGTCTCTATCCCCAGGGATGCTGTCATTCTCAGCACGTGGTCTGCGAAAGTCCCAAGGTCCTCTGAAGGTGATACTGCCGCCCTCGATTCGACTTGGAGATCTGGTGACGACTCGAGGGGGCCAGACAATGTGGAGTCTGAGTCTGAGTATGGTAAATCCGACGAGGATCCTGGGTCTAGATCTTTAGATGGAGCTGGTTTTTTTAGATGTTTCTTTTTACATAGGGCCTTTCTTGGGGATGCTTGGGTCGGAGGGTGACGAGATTTGGAACTCGTAGCCTGGTTTTTGTTTCGTGGGCTAGAGTCTCGTGCAGTCTGTGCGGTGCTGTGATATCGCTCGCGTGGACTCCTACTCCGTGTCGGACCTCTGCGTCCATCGATACCGGGAGGTGAGGATCGGTGTCGACTGTGTCCAACATAGGGAGATCTGCGGCGTCGTTCGGCATCGATGGGTGGTGTTCGATGTCGATAGCGATCAGCATAGGGGGAGCTGTGGCGTCGCTCGGCATCGATGGGCTTCCTTCGATGTCGATGGCGATCCCCTGGCGGCGCGCTGCCGGAGGAGGTACTTCGGCGTCGGCGGTCGATTCGGTGCCGAGGCTCGTCGGTGTCGATCGAGTGGCTCCTTGACCTGCGATGTCGACGGTCGGCATCGAGCGATCGGCTTCGATGGCGGCGACGGTCGATGTCTGGCGAAACGGCTGGGCGATTGCGGTCAGTTGAAGACCCTCGATGGCGATGATCGGAGCCGTAGGGAGGGCTGTAATCGGTGTCGGTCGAGACACTTCGGCGGCGGCGTGCGACGCGGTAGGGAGGGCTGTATCGGCGCCGTTCGACATCGATGGAGGGGCTACGGTGCCGGCGGTGCTCGACGTCGTGTCGTAGATCCCGGTGGCGAGAGCCCTCGGTGTCGACCGATGAGTGTCGATGGCGGGTGTTTCCGGTGTCGGCAGCGGTCCGTCTTGGGCTGCCAGCGTCCGCCGGTTTTTCAGCAGCGGCGCGCTGCGTACTACGTCGGGTAGCTTCATCCTCGGATGAGCTATCAGGACGAGTACTGTGAGACTCATGGTCTCTCCGGTGTCGAGGCGATCGATGTCGAGGCGATCGATGCCGAGGCGATCGATGCCGAGGCGATCGATGCCGAGTCGCACTATCCTCCCGCTCCTGATATGTGAGGTCGTCTTTGGATCGTATAGAGGGTCTCTTGGACGCTTGCGATCCAGACCGACTGTGATGCCCAGATGGCTTCAATTGGGGCTCCTCTCCTCTCTTAGGTGAGGTGGAGTGGCGCGATCGAGCCGTTTTAGGCGGGGAGTCTAAAATTTCTCCGTCGGAGATGGACTCTGCCCGGTCTATGGCTGTGTCGAGCTCAATGATCCTCGGAGTCGATAGCTCTTTGTGCACCGATGTCGATCGTCTAGTTGAAGACGGCGATGCCACAGTTTTGGTTGCGTCTTGTTTTTTGTGAGCTACCGAGCCGATTGGCGATAGGGTTCTTGGTTTCTTTTTAGGTTTTTCTCCTGCAGGGCTCTTGTGAGACCTTTTCTTTTGAGGTTGGTCTCCCTCTTTCCCGGTGACTTTTACAGTCGCGGGGGAAGGTTTCTTTGAAGTTGTGGCGCGTGGGAGAGAAGGGCCAGCCGCCGATAGAGTTTGCTGCCACAAAGAGGTTTTTAGCTTTAAAGCCCGCTGCTTTCTAGTCACCTTAGTGAACTTTTTGCAGTGACGGCAAGTCTCTACAATGTGTTCTTGCCCCAGGCATAAAAGGCATAGGGTATGGCCATCTGCTGGGGGTAGCTTTGCGTCGCATTCGGTGCATTTTCTGAACGGGGCCTTAAGGGCCATCGTTTTAGGGGGGGGGGAAGCCAGAAGGAAGATCAACGAAGAATTTTTTTTTTTTTTTTTTTTTTTTTGAGTGAAGAAACGAAGGGGAGATAGTTGAATAGTTGAGTAATTGAATAGAGATAAGAAGTAGTTAAGTATTTAAGTAGTTAAGTACTCAGCCGTTGGTAGAGGGATAAATCCCTGGAGAACCTTTCGAGAGCTGCTGGTCGCAATTGGCGGTCGAAAAGGAACTGAGGGAATGGGCGGGAACCGTGCTAGGAGCGAGCACCGTGGGGGAGGGGTTCCCGCCCATTTTGACTCAGCTAAAGAATCTTCCGAGACTGGCTCAGCGCAGGCGCAGAGCCCATATGTGTGATGCACAGAGACCACGAAGAAGAAGACTTGTAGTCATGCAGAGCAGAATGCACAGTATGGGGCACACAAAGGAAAAGAGGTTATTAGAGAAGGAGTTAAAAAGAAAATAGTTGAAATCTTTAATAAAAAATGATTTTCTGCTGTCAGTATAGCAGTGTGGCTCCTCTTGAAATAGTGAAAATATAGAAGTGGCCCTCAATGCAATTTAAATTGTGTATGAGTGGTCTAAATTCAGTCAAGCTAGTAATTCTGCCTCTTTGGACTTTCAAGCCTGACAAAGTATTGTGTTGGCTTGAAAAGTGTAAGTACAGGCAGTCCCTGGGTTACGAACGTCCCCACTTACGGACAACTCATACTTAAGAACGGACTACCATATATGTAAAAATCTGAGTTAAATACAATGGTTCATACTTACAAATGCACGCACTATACTTTGTGACACTTTGCAACACTTTGAAAACATTGCGCAGCTTCTGTTCCAACTTACGTACACATTCAACTTAAAGACAGACTTACGAATGGATCTTGTTCGTAACCCAGGGACTGCCTGTACTACATGGTAGGGTGTGAGGAGGGAAATACAAAAAAGAATTACAGGCAAGAACTCCTTGTGTTCCACACCCTGTTGAGGAAAACTAGGTTGGCTCCCTCTCTTCTGTCCTTCCACCGGCAGTCAAAGATGTTTTTATTCAAGCAGGCCCTTGACATGTAAGTGGGTCTGCTGGGTTGAGTGCTGTTTTTATTCTGTTACTGTTGTGTTTTTAATTCTGCTTTAATATATTTGTTTTATTATTGTTTTAATCAAGTTTTATTTATCTATTATTGTAAGCCACCTTGAGTGACATTTTCTTGGTAGAAAGAAATCAAATAAATAAATAATAAATTCCAAGCTGAAAACTTCTACATAGATTGAAAGAAATGATTAAATTACCGTATGTCAGATCTACTAACTACCACTAATAAATGATAGGATGCTGCAGAGTCCAAGTTGCTTCTTTTCTGGCTACTCCAGCCAAATACAAGATCAACAACCTAATCAAAACTCAAAATGCTGTTACAGATTCTGGACAAGAAGCCACAAGCTACAGCTCAGAGACTACAAAGCAAATGCACAGCCTTAAAGCTCAGCTTTAAATGGGGGGGGGGGGGGATTCTTGTTCCAGAAATGAGAAGAGCTTTAAGAAATCAAGGCAGAAGGAGCTCCTAGTGTCATGCAGGTGCCAATATACCAATGAGTAATTATCAGCACCTTTGTGGAAACGACACAGCCATGCAGCTAGAGCAGCCACAGCTTTCTGAACACTGGCACACACAATTCCTCCTCTGCATTACTCAGATCATGACAACTTGTGCTAATTTATTCAGTCACCAGCACCGAGCAGCAGCACTGCCAAAGTCTATGCTATAACGCACTAAAGCTTTGATGAGACAAACAATTAAGCTTTGCTCCTCATCAGTTGCAAGATTTAATATATCACGCCCCCTGCCTTAGCACCCAAGTCACAGTGGGAAGTGATTTCACCCTCTGGAACAAAGACAAGAAAACTGTTTCTTGAGAAGGAGGGGCCCAGTCGCCCATTCTATTTGGAAAATGAACAAACTAGCATCAGAAAGAGCATTTACCACCAGCTGCCTCTCTCTGCATCATCAGAACACATTGGTCTGTACTGGCTGCAACAATTTGGCAGCTCCATGCTCCTCTGCCTCAAAAAAATAAATAAAATGAACAAAGTACTGATCTGAAGCAAGCAAAAAAAAAAACACCAAATATAGGGCTCAAGGCTCACAGCATAATTACAAAAGCATGCAGATAATATCCCATGTTGCATCAGAATACATATATTATTTCCTAACATCATCCACTAACGCGCAGCATCAATTACATTACTTTTGTTGCATGCTGACATATTTGAGCTACAAAGTTGAACTTGTGCAGACAGGCTAGGACAGTGATTTTCAAATAGGCTGCCAAATTTGTAGCTCAAATATTAGCAACCATCAAGGCTGATGTGAAATAGCACCAGAAACACAGTTCAAATATAGCTTTCAGTTATAGTAAAAGCATTCTAGAGAGGACAAGACACAGAATCTGTCTCTGCAGACCTTTCCCAAAACCGGAGCAAGTACAGGAGGGAGATGGAGGCATGCCCCAGCTGCACTGAAAGACAGGCAAAAGTGTCTTCATCTTGTCAATTTATATAAATGTCTCAGTGCGCCAGCAGGCTTCACAGACAGGAAGGAAAGCCTTGAAGACTGGATGCCAGCAGTTAACATGTGACAAAACATTGAGACCCAAAGAGAAGCACTGCAGGCGTATCAAACTTGAGAGATGACAATATTCAGAAGAAACAAAGAGCCTTGTGGCACCTTAAATTCTAACAGATTGATTATGGCAGAAGCTTTCATGGACAATGTTCATTTGCATACAAATAAAAATCTATATTAAAATTAAACTATAATATTAAAATGTAATATAAATAAAAAATTTGATTAACAAATAAAAAAATCTTAACACCTAAACATAAATGATACAAAGAAAAACCATACAAATTAAGTGAATCTATGAAAATCAACCAATTTGCATACTTTGTTCCCTTTACAGTATTCATTATTTACCAACATATAAGAACCCTGCTGGATCAAACGAAAGGTCTATCTGATAATCCAGCATTCTGTTCTGACAGCGGCCAATCAGATGCCTATGAGAATACCACAAGCAGGAAATGAGCGCAACAGCACCATCCCGCTTGTGTTCCCCAGGCAGAGATAGACTGCCTCTGATACTTGAGGTAATATAAAGCCATCATGACTAGTAGCTATTGATAGTCTTGATTTCCAGCCACTTAAGATTAAAAAAAGAAGAAATACGAAATTGGAAGGGGCAAGGGGCCTCAGCAAGTGCCATGGGATGGGTCTGGGGTGCTGGGGTGTTTGTAGGCCAACTCCAGGCTTACAGTATACGTAAGTATAAAAAATCATAAAACTTGACTAACAAAAAAAATAAACTATATTCTATAATACATAATGTTGCCTCTCAATTCACAATTACTGCTGTCAGCAGTTGAAGAAAAAAAGAGCAAGCCACCTCCCATCCTTATACATGAGATGAATGTTCTGATGTGCGACAGGAAATTCCCCCTTGAGCCTAACAGACAAAGTTTTCCAAAAGATTCTGGAAAATGTTTTGCCAGAACTTGATAACTTTTATGTGGAACTATGAATGACCACCCAAAGCACAGAATTTAAGGCAGCTGAGCAAAGGAGATGACAAGCAGCATTACAAGGGATGAAAAGGAATGTTGCTGAGATTTGGCATCCTTTTGCAGCTTTAAAAATGCCTTGCCCTCTGCATGGACACTGCTTCTCTTTCAAAGTTCCGTCATTTCATTTCTTGGAAGGGCAAGAGTGAAAGACACTAAGAAAATCTGTACTATAACGCTCTGGCACTGGGCTACTGCCTGTGCAGTCATTTGAAAGGAGCCCCTTTCTTTTCTAGAAAAAAAACATGAGTCACAGACTTTATTAGCACAGCACTGGGCATTACTTCAGCTCAATTCCCATTAAACCTTCTTTGAAAATGTCAAACATACCATTGGTGAGCTCTGCTGCTTTAGTACAACTGCCATCTCCCAGCACATTCCTGTTTTTGCTTTGAATAGGGTTGTTCGAAACTTTATTTCCAAATTCTGCGGGTTCCAGCCCTTGTTCCCTCCACCCCACTGCTTCTTATTCTTTAAAGTTCATCATCATAGATTTCATAGATTTCATAGATCATAGAGTTGGAAGGAGCCTACAAGGCTATCGAGTCCAAGCCCCTGCTCAATGCAGGAAACTAGAGGAGGGGTCTCCCATCCAAGTAACAACCAGGCTTGACCCTGCTTAGCTTTCCACGCTCAGACAAGCTGAGATCATCATCATCATCATCATCATCTATTTCTTACCCGCCTCTCCACTCAGATCGAGGCGGGGAACAGCCATAACATAAAATACATAAGTAGTTAAAAACACAGCAAATATTATTAAAATATTATTTAAAACCTTTAAAAGTATCCTAAAAACTCTTAAAAACTCTTAAAACTCATCCAGTAGGACTCTACTCATCTTTGCATCTTTGCATCTCTGGGATGTTGCCCTATATCACCCTCATTGCCCCTTTACATCTTGGACTTTGATGCTTGGCTTGTCATCATAATCCCTGCCAACATCACCCCCTTGTTCCATGATGATTTCAATATTCATGTTGAGAATCTTTCAGACAACCAACCAAAGGTTTATACACATGGTATCTCTTTAGAGATCATATTGTAGAGCTGTTATTTCACATACCGTAGTATACTCTTTTGAATGATCTTGTAATGATTTCAGGGAAAATTGGTTTTGCAAGGTTTTGTAGTTTTTAAACTTGATTTTTTTTAAAAAGTATGTGAAAGGACATGTCCTCATCTACATATGTGTTCATGTGACCCCTTGAGAACAAAAAATAGTGCAAAGTGAGCACCTTGTGATCCAGTCTAATCAATTTCATTAGTTAATTTCCATTAATTCAGGGATACAGCTACAATTGGAAAAATCATAGAATCTTAGAAAAGTAGAGTTGGAAGGGGCCTACAAGGCCATCGAGTCCAACCCCTGCGCAACTCAAGAATCCAAGTTAAAGCATCCCTGACAGATGGTTGTCCAGCTGCACCTTGAATGCCTCCGAAGTGGGAGAGCCCACCACCTCCCTAGGTAGTTGGTTCCATTGTCTTATTGCTCTAGCAGTCAAGAAATTTTTCCTGATGTTTAGGTGGAATCTGGTTCCTGTAACTTGAGCTTATTATTCCGTGTCCTGCAAACTGGGATGATCGAAAAGAGATCCTGGCCCTCCTCTATGTGACAACCCTTCAAGTACTGGAAGAGTGCGATCATATCTCCCTTCAGTCTCCTCTTCTGAAGGCTAAACATGCCCAGTTCTTTCAGTCTCTCCTCATAGGGAGAGATTGCATGAAATGATGAAATGATTTCTACCAACTCCACCATAATATTTGTAGTTAATTAGCTGCTAATGCTGAATCAGGACTAGTGACTTTGTAGGGTGCAGTTCCTGTTGCACTACAAAAATAATTATTTGTAGGCCTGGGTATCAAGACCAGGGATGGGGAACTTGTGGCCCTCCAGATGTTCAATTCCCATCAACCCTCACCATTGACTATGCTGACTAGGGCTGATGGGAGTTGTGGCCTTCCAGATGCTTTGATCTACAAGTTGTCCACCTTTAATCTAAGCCATGCAAATATATTCTTCAAGTTCAGGTCTCTCTCTATCATGCCTTTCCTGTTCATACATGTTCAGTACCATCTGCTGAATACACTATCCCTCTCACCCATCTCTTTCATTTCAAAGATATCCGCCAAGGTACATGCCCAGTAAAAAACATACTGTTTACATTTTGCTGGTGTCCTTACTACAGTAGCTTTTCTTGATACAGCTTTATCACTTACAATGATAGCTAGAAAAACTTTTCTGTTAATGCTAACATATACATCTTCATCTCTACTCATCACTATCTGTGAGCTAGTTTCAAAACCACTTGCTTCTTGCAGTGGTTTATGCCAAAAGCAGAGGGGGGAATAAAAGAATAAATGCTCTCATCAAGTTGGATTTCCGATTCTGTAGTCCCTTGAGGCTCACATGGGAAGAGGGTAACATCCAATGGGAGTCAGACAGAACAAGGCAAGAAGAAAATAGGACCTTGGAGAGGTTCAAGTGGGTTCTGCTGGCTGGCCTGAAACCCTCTTCTACTAGGACAATGTCTCAGCAAAGTGCTAAAGCCAACTGAAGCCTTATGTAGGCTGACAAGACCTATGGTGTGGTCAGCTCCACCCCTCCTGGAGTTGACTGGACTGTTGTAGCTCTACCTGATTTTGTAGCACAAAACTTCTGCAAGGCTGAGAATATGGGGGTCCTGCCAGGGACTCATCCACTTAACCAGAGGACAATGGTAGGGTTGTGTCCTCTGGCTGAGAGTCCCCTGAATAAGGCACTCACTGTCCTACTCGTGAGGGAGTAGCCTGTGTACTGTCCTTATCAGAACCCTCTGCTCCACACTGGGAGGTTCAAGGGCTGGGGGTCATGACATTGTCATTATTTATATGCATTTTTGTAGGCCTTGAGCTTTCTGGGAGAACACTATGTGAATTCTGCTCAAACACTGATTCAGTTGCTTTTTTAAAGCTTTTACCTGCACTAGAAGATTAGTGCCTTGTCCAACAATTCAAGAGATTCCAAACTCCAGATAAGATTCTACTACTTTGAAAAGGTTCTGGTTACTTTCACTATCTGATGATTTGAGGCAAGAAATCAGTATGGTAGCAAGGCAGTTTAGGTGCAATGTCAGAGAACCAATCAGTATTTCATAGCCAGGCTCAGACGCTGGCAGGCAATTATGAAATTGCCTCCTAAGCGAGTTCTGACTGAGCTTTAGTCCTCCTGGGTCTGCATTTAAAGAAACCACACTTGGGGTTTCTTAAACCAATTCTAATTAAGTAATCTTCAATTTAACAATTTCCCTACTGGCTCACTCAGCTGGGACCTCCTCAATTATAGAGCTTAATTTCTGGCCACCAAAGAAGGGTTTTTTTCCTCTCTCTCTCTCTTACACTTACACACACACACACACACACACACACATGCTCACACCCTGGTCTGGATCTAGAAACCTTGGTGGGAGAAAAACAGGTTGCTTAATTTAGCTGGTGTTCTTCAAGTGGCCATCTGTGCAGCCACACATACAGGATCAGCAGCACCTGCGCAGAGCCATCTCGGGAACTCTATAGAACAGGGCTCTCCAACCTTGGGTCCCCAGATGTTGCTGGCCTACAGCTCCCAGCATACCCAGCCAGCATGGCTAATGGCAAGGGATTCTGGGAGCTGTAGTCCAGCAACATCTGGGGACCCAAGGTTGGAGAGCCCTGCTATAGAACTTTAAGGAGTTAACACTCCCCCCCTGCCCCTTCCCTCAGAAAGAGCATTTGGACTCTGAGCATTCATTGAGGAACTCTGACATTCAGTTTCTTCACAACTACCACAAAACATGTGTCCCTTCTAAGAGTGAAACACACCTGCAGCGTGAAGTGAGGATGGGCTTTGGGGCAAAAATTAAGGATGTATGAGAAATTTGTTTTAGCTCGTTTTTGTTCAGGATTTACCTAGTTTGCACCTTCTGAACTGAATATGGACTCGGATGTGATCTGCAATGGAAGTCTGTACATTTCCAAGCTTGCAATGTGATTCGTGGACCCCCCAAAAATACATTCAACAGCATGCATACATTTGAAAAATGTGCATGAAAAAATGCATACTTTTGAAAAATGCACACAAATACACTGTAATCAATGGGAGAAGAATGTATGCATTTCAAAGATGTATACAACTGATGCATACATTTGGAAAAATATTCATGAAAATAAGCACAGTTTTTCATTCAAAAAGATAAAAACAACACTCACACTCTGATAAGGACTTGAGTCGGAAACCAGCTTCAAGAGGGAATTTGGAGAACTTTGATGAGCTCAAGTTTTGCTGATTCACACATCCCTAGGCTACAAATATGACCATGCAAAGAACACTAGTTACAGATACGCAACCTGTCTTCTACTGCTCCTTCTTTGCGGTCTTGTGCAGCCCAAATATATATGACTACTGAACCAATATATGGGGGGGGGGGCTACCAATGATATCCTCAGGGGAACAGAGAGCTTCGGTTGTTGGGCGGTAGATATAATAATAATAATAATAATAATAATAATAATAATAATAATAGCAGCAGCAGCAGCAGCAGCAGCATATGGAGAACTGCCAAAGGCTACATGTGATCTGACACATACAAAGGTATGTTGCTTTACAAATATAGGCAGAGTGGACAACCACAGCCTTATATATTTTACTAATAAAAAAGAAAGAAAATGTAGTCATGATTCTGTTCAAGTAGCCTCTAACACCATGAAGTATAAGTTGTTTTGCCAACTCACATCAAACACTGATGGTAGATATAAAGCATTTAGAAAGTCTGTGGAAATTATCCTTTTTCAGTTCCCCACAACAGAGAAAATTATTATTCCCCTATCTAAAACCAGCATTCTTTGGAGGTAGAAGGCCAGAGTTGTCATAACATCAAGCATGCACAGAGCTTGCTCCTGGTTTTCTGTAGAAACAGAGGGGGATATCTTCCTGCCTCTCCCCATAACACTTCAATTGGCACCGAGTTTGGTGCAGAGTGTTGAAACAGGAATGTGCATTCATCTTGTTGGATTTTGTACATATTTTCTAGCCTACAAGAAGTACAAAGTAAAAGACAGGATCATCCTTATTCTGTGTATGTGTCAGGCTAGGTGGTAGCCTGTTGAACTGATGCCAAAAGAATGGTGTGTGCATATGTGTGTGTGACACACACCATCTGTTCATTGTAAAAGGCAGAGATCCTCACTTGGAAAGGCAAATTTAGCATCTCCCACAACATGATCTGGAAATGGTTCAGCGGCTTTATACAAGGTCTCAGAATTCCAAGTCATCAGAGCAAGTGACAGCTCCCTATCTAAGTTCTGGAGACAGCTCTGTGCAGGCACATATCAGGAACACAGGAAGCTGCCTTATACAAGTCAGACCATTGGTCCATCTAGCCCAGTACTGTTGACACTGACTGGCAGCAACTCTCCAGGGTTTCAGGCAGAAGTTTTGCTAGCCCTACCTTGAGATGTGGATCGAACCTGGGACCTTCTGCATGCAAAGCAGATGCCCTACTATTGAGTTATGGACCACACAGAGATCACCAAAAAAGAAGAAAGCAGGTACCCCACATATCACAAATATAATACTCAAACAGTTTCTAAGTTCAGAGCCTTGGCATCCTAGCTGAACTAGAAGCAACAGTTAAGAAAAATGCAGCTTGACAAACTGGTTTGGTATGACGTTAGCAGGCACCTGTAGCTCTGAAGAGATAATCTAAACCAGTGGTCCTCAAATGTCTCAGTCTGGGGAGCCTCTTACTCCTGATTATTAATTGAGAGACTATATGAGACGTGTCTGCATTTTCCATCTGCTTCACGTCTTCTATCTTGCTAAGTGCAGTAGCACAGTACAGAGGTGCATGTTTCGATAGACCTCGGTCCAATACACTCTGGGGTAGACAGAAAAAAGGTGGAATAAAGTCTAGATCACTCTTCCTAACACATCAAAGGAAAGAATGGAAGAGCTTGATGGAACCTCTGTAGTCAGGGCACCCTATGAAGCCTTTATTGAATCTTTTGTTCATCAATGCACTATGAATACATACTCTTGTAACGCCAGCAACAGTGCTTGCAAGATAAAGACAAGGGGAAAACGTAGCATTTCATGAGGATAGAGCCCTCCAGCAACACAATTAGAAATTGCCACCTTATTGTGTATCAGGGCAGATGCAGGGGAACAGCAACACTACATCACTACTTTTTCAATACTAGAGTGTGTCATTTCCTTAAAACCTAGGTTCTAGATCCATGTGATCCTGAGAGTGTGCATTTTATTTCCAAGATATTCAATCCTCATGTTTGCAAAGAATCTTGAATTGGGTTAAAAATAATTTTTAAAATACCAGGAGACAGAAGAGAACATTTTAGGAAGTGTGAATAATTATTTCTCATCCCTTGCAAGTTTTCACGTGCATTTGCAATTTTGATATCATGCCTCTGCAGTGCTTTCCTTCTAGACTTTTTAAATGCTGCTACCTGGATTATAGTTTCAAGTTTATATAACACTGCATCCTTAATGTGGTGCATAGAATTGATGTTCACCTTTATTCTTCAAAGTGCAAATTCACATGCAGAATTTTGCCCTAGAACTACAAAACTAAAGCCTTTAGACATAAATGCGGCAGCTAAGCAAGATGTCTATGGCCATTACAATATGAACTGAGAGAGATACTGAAAAGAAATGGCTCCCCTCATACACCAACTTTCCCAAAGGCTACAGTGTTGTTATTGTTTTGCCTCGGTCCAACATAATAAAGTTTCTATAAGCAACAGTGACTCACAAGGCCTTGAGTACTAAAACCCTGTGGAAATGAGCACTACAATTCACATCACTAAAGCTACTAAATATACTTTTCGCACCATAAGACGCACTTTTCTCCCCCCAAAAAGGAGGGGGGAATGTCTGTGCGTCTTATGGAGGGAATGCTAAAAAAAAACACACACACACCCCAATGATTTATTTTTCCCTACCTTCTTCTGCGCGCCTCAAACCGGTCCGGCGTAAGAGCGGAGGGCTCCTGGACGGAGCGGGGCAAGGCCGCCCATGCCTGCCACAAACTTTGCCATGGCGGCGGCGCCCCCCCACAGCAGGGACGTGGGCGGGCGCAGGGCCAGCTCTGCTTCGCGCCGCTCCTGCGCAGAGCGGGACAAGGCCGCCCACTCCCCCAAAAATTTTGTTGCGGCGGTAGCGGTGCCCCCCCCCCGGCAGCAGGGACACGAGCAGGCGGGCGGGCGCAGGGCCAGCTCTGCTCCGCACGGCTCCTGCGCAGAGCGGGACAAGGCCGCCCGCTCCCCCAAAAGCTTTGGCGTGGGTGGCGGCGCCGCCTCCCCCCCGACAGCAGGGACGCGGGCGGGCGGGCGCAGGGCCAGCTCTGCTCCGTGCGGCTCCTGCGCAGAGCGGGACAAGGCCACCCGCTCCCCCAAAAGCTTTGGCGTGGTGGCGTGGTGGCGTGGCGGCGGCGCCCCCCCCACGACAGCAGGGACGCGGGCGGGCGCAGGGCCAGCTCTGCTCCGTGCGGCTCCTGCGCAGAGCGGGACAAGGCCGCCCGCTCTCCCAAAAACTTTGGTGTGGCGGTGCGGCGGCAGCGGCGGCGGCACCCCTCCCTCCCCACAGGCAGCAGGGACGCGAGCTGCGCGGAGCGGGACAAGGCCGCCCGCTTCCAAAAAACTTTGTCGCTGCAGCACCGCGCCGCCCCTGCCCCCCCCCAGTCCGGCAGCAGGGACGCGAGCGGGCAGGCGCAGGGCCAGCTTTGCTGCGGTGACTTCCGGAGCCCACCGTCCCTGCCCCGCCCACCGGCGGAAGAGTGGAGGCCTCCTGGGTAGAGCAGCGCAAGCCCCTGCCTCCCAGCTGATTCCCCCCCTTACCAGCTGATTCCCGGCCGCTTGATTCCCGCCAGCAGCAGCGCAACTCCCAGCCAGCCGCGCTCTCATTGGAGGCGCCGTGGCCGAGGGACGGAGGGGGGCCGGCCAGTGGACAATGCTGCCGCCGCCACCAACACTGAAATCTTGTGGCAGCGCGGGCAGCAGGCTAGGTGGGGAGTCGGATTTCTTCATAAAACCTATGTGGGTATTATTACCCTACTGCTTTAAAATGATCCTGGAATTATGTAAGAATATCCTATCCATTATTGGGAGGGAAATGTGAGTTGTACCATTTTGTATACCCCACCTTTTTTCCTGCAAGGAACTCAAGGCGGCTGGTACTGGTAATCCTAATCCTCCTCTCCATTGTATCCTCACAACAACCCTGTGAGGTAGTAACATTATAAACATTTTATAAACACAGTACTAAATTAAAGAAATTGCTTAGCCACTACACCAGTGCTCAGTGTAAAGCTGGCAAATGTACTCAGAGGCAGGCACCTTTATTCTTTTATATCTCTTCCATAATTGAGGTGGTAACAATAACAATCTCATAACAATGAAGGACACATTACTGATAGTTCCTTCATTAACTGTAGTATTTTCTTGCAGAAAAATACCACCGAATATTTTTTTTTCTTGTTTTCTTCCTCCAAAACCTACGTAAGTGCGTCTTATATTTTTTTCCCTTGTTTTCTTCCTCCAAAACCTAAGTGCGTCTTATGGTCTGGGGCGTCTTATGGAGCGAAAAATACGGTATATATTTTTAAATATACACCAAGACTCAAACTGTCACAAAACTAAATCATATTTATTATTTTCAGTATTCTGTTAAACAGAACACTTGGTTGCCTGAAACAGAGTAACTAATTTCTTTACAAGTGAGAATCTTGGCTTAACCAGCAGAAAGATGATATTTGAGAACCATTAGTGACAGTTACTTCCTTTGATGAAAAAAATAAAACAAAATACAAACCTTAAGAACAGAGGTGGACTGCACCCCTCCCCACCACCACCACAATTGTCACTGCCATGCTGCTGATCTTGCCACCAAAATTCAGTGATGCCATGCCGACAAAAAAGCCACAATTTACTTTCAATATAAGTAAGGTATGTGAGGAGCACATACCTTGTTGGCAAGCAAAATCACACTTCCAGAAGCCTCCCAGAAGCACAACTGTGCTTCCCAACAAGGTGCATGCTCCCCACACACCTTATTTCAAAGGAAAGTTGTGTGGGTTTTGCTGCTGCTGTGGAAGAGCTGAACTGGATCAGATCAAAGGCCTATCTAGTCCAGCATTCTATTCACACAGTGGCCAACCAGCTATCTCCGGGAAGCCCACAAGTAGGACATGAGTGCAATAGCACCCTCCTACTCATGTTCCCCAGCAACTGATATAAAGAGGCATACTGCCTCCATACTGGAGGTATTATATAGCCATCATGATTAGCAGCCATTGATAGCCGTATCCTCCATGAATCTGTCTAATCCCCTTTTAAAGCCATCCAAATTGGTGGCCATCATTACATCTTATGGCAGCAAATTCTGTAGTTTAACTATGCACTGTGTGAAGAAGAACTTTCTTTTGTCTGACCTAAATCTCACACCATTTCATTTCATGAGATGACCCCAGGTTCTACTATTAGGAAAAAGGGAGTAAAGTATCTCCTTATCCACTTTCCCCACACCATGTATATTTTCCCATATCATATGTTCTGGCCTGGTTATGGGACAGAGGCCAGCTTATGTGGAAGAGACTGCTTTGTTTGCCTTCGTGGATGAACTATGCCTGGAACTAAACAGGGGGAATTTGGCCATGTTGGTTCTACTGGAGCTCTCAGCAACTTTTGATACCATCAATCATGGTATACTTCTGGACTGCCTGGCTGGGATGAAACTTGAAGGCACCATTTTACTGTGGGTCCAGTCCTCCTTGTGGTGCAATTTCAGAAGCTGGTGCTGCAGGATTCCTGTTTGATGCCATGGCCATTGGTCTGCAGTGTCCCTCAGGGTTCCATCTTGTCCCTCATGCTATTTAACATATACATGAAACTATTGGGAGTGGTCGTCCAGAGTTTTAGCATTCAGTGACACTAGTATGCTGATACTATTTAGGGATTCCAGACCAAACACAGATTTGGACATAATCTGCAGCTGAAGTCTGTACATTTCCGGGCTTGCAAAGTGATTTGCGGACCAAAACAAAATGTGTTCAACAGCATGCATACTTTTGAAAAATGCTCATGAAAAAATACATAACTTTGAAAAATGTGCACAAATTTGCTTTGATCAATGGGAGAAGAATGTGTACATTTCAAAGATGCACACAATTGATGCATACATTTGAGAAAATATGCATGAAATGTATGCATATATGCATGATTTTCATGCGAAAAGATAAAAAACAAAGCTCACAATCTGATATGGACTTGAGATGGAACAAGCTTCGAGGTGGAATTCAGAGAACTCTCGCAAGCTTGAGTTTTGCTGATATGCACATACCTAATTTCATCTCTCCATCTAAATCCAAGGAGGTTGTTCAGTTTCTAAATCAGTGTCTGTTAGTAATGGACTGGATGATGGCAAACAAATTGAAGCTTAATCCACACAAGACAGATATACTCCTGGTCAGTCAAAAGGCAGATTGGGGAATAGGGATTCAATTATAATTTTGTTTTTTATCTGTATTTTTATTGTTACCTGACTTGAGCACTATTTTTAGTGGAAAGGCAGGATATAAATTTAATAAATGAATAAACAAACAAACAACATTTCAACCAAGGAAGAGGCAGTGGGTATCAGAAGAGTCAGCACTGAGGAAGCTGCACCACATGATTTATTTTCAGAAGTCACATGTAGCCAGCACCAAACATGTGGTAGGATGTGGCTAACCCAGACATGAAAAGTGTTCCTACACCAAATGAAAGGGACAGACTACATTTATCTACCCATAAAACAGTATTAAAGTAAGTCCATTTAATTACCCAATACTGGCTTTAAGTTCAAAACACACACAGACACACACACCCTTTCTGTTCTCTATTAACATAAAGGTATTCCTATTTTCCTAGAGATCATAGAAATTGATCTGCCAGTTATAGGAAAGGTGATCCAAAGTAAACTGAAAATAAAAACAGTTTATAAAAATGAGTTCTATTCTAGGTAGCATGACATGCTTCTCAGCCCCCCCCCCCAGCCTTATTTGGTGTGGGGGGACCAAATAAGGCTGTTGATGGCTTGCATTTACCACTTTAGGCAATCAAGAGTCCATTTCAAAATCAGGATTCACACTCCTGGGAATCATGAGGCTCCTTGGAATCCATTAGATCCAAGCATGTGCATGGATTAGCAAAAAGAAAAATAGGATTTCCAATTTGGAACAAGCAAAAGGACTTTCTCTGGTCCTTCCATATGAAAGAAAGGGCTTCCATGGCTACAAAAAGAACCTCTCCCCACCCCTTATGTTAGATTTTTCACATGTATAAAGTGTTTGTTCTCTCCAGATAGCTGCATAACAGATTTTGCTGTTTGCCTCCTAGCAACACAAACTGATTTAGCTGCTGCTACATTCCTACACATGGTTTATATTTTTAACATGGATTGAGCACGAACATGGATTAACAAGCTAAGATATATGCACTGAAACAGCATATATGTCACCGCCTTTCAGGCCCACTGTTTACATTTTTTCCATAACCCATCTATCTGCTGACTGAAGGACAAATTTGAATAAGCGAGCTCTAGTCTATGAATCTTGTACCATAGTATATGTATTACTCTTTAAGGTACTACAACATTCCTTTTTATTTTTTCTATTAACAGAGCAACACTGCAGTCCCTCAATTATCGTTTTTGCATAACAAAGATAAGGAATTGCTGATCTAGATATGGTTTGTTTGTGTAGTAAGAGCATTTTATGAAGCAGCTAAAAATCAACATATACAATGCTCTTCTGGATAAACATTCCTCACTCAAATAATTCAAAAGGTGTCACCGCTGCACATTTGTGCTTAACCAGTTTGTTATGAAGACTCACGTACACAATATTTGCTTTCTTCAAGATATGATATACACAATTCATAAGAATATGCACAAGTGCATCCATTGTAAAGTTCTTGCCACCAGAAGACGCTTTTATTTCTTCTTATATTTTTTAGACCACCTAATAACTTATGTTCTCTGGGTGGTGCACAGATAAATTAAAAACATAAAATATGAGATAATAAAACAATGACAATTAGACAGCACATGCCAAAACCAAGATAAACAAACAGCAGAGATAAGAATGCAGAACATAATAAAATCAAAAGTAAAGCCAGCAGCAAGGATAAAACAGTGCAGGGATCAAAAAGCACTAAAATAGTTCCTAAAGTGCCTAGGAAAATAAAAAGGTCTTCACCTGGTGCTGAAAATACCATATTGTAGGCACTGGGTGAGCCTCTCTGGGAAAAGCATCCCAGGGATTGGATATGTCCATTAAAAAGGCTCTCCCCACCATAGCTACCCACCTAGCCTCATTTGGCAGAGGCACCTGGAGGACAGCCTCAGAGAACTCCAGGGTTCAGGGAAGTAAGCATGGGAGGAGATGCTCCCCCAGGCAACCTAGCCCCAAGCTGTTCAGGCTTTGAATTGGGCCCAGAAATGGTCAGCATCCAGTGCAGCTGGCAACACACTGGCACAATCTGATCACAACAGCCAGTCCACATTAACAATTTATCCACCCTGTTTTGGACCAGGTACGGCTTCCAGACAGTCCCCAAAGGCAGCCTCACATACAATGCAGTGCAATAACCCAATAGGAAGCTTTCGTGTAGGGGGGGGCAAATCTCAGAGCTGAATAGCAGAGGCATTGCATCAGCAGAGATGTGGAGGCAAATGAGCTCTTTTTGGAACCAAGTAGCCTATTTTGTCAATGTGCTGATTAGGTTGGGATTCTATTAAGCAGGAGAGAACATCTAGCCTGCTTCTTTATCATTGGGCCATCCTGATCTTTCAATTGATGAGAGGAGACTTGAAGATCTAATCTATTCCTATTGCAGGTTCAGGACCCAGGGTATTGCTTCCAATCATGCTTGTTACCCCAAGTCCTATTAAGAATAGCATATATTCAGTCTAAGAATCTAGTCTTGACCAAGACAATTATAGTTACAGTGGAAGACCGACAACCTGGTCTTCTGCACGGGTTCAATACTAAGGGGGTAGCGGGTGCTGGGGCGGGCCTTCTCCGAGGTCCCCAGCACCTCGCCTTAGCCCAGAACAAAGGGATAACTTATAGCCACAAAAGTATCTTTTAGAAAACAAGTTTATTTACAAAATTACCTTCACAAACTCAGACCCACGCCAGCAATACAGCTTATCAGTACGGTACAAAGTAGCAAGCAAAAGCCTCAAGGACAACGTGATTTCAGGGCTCTCAGCTAGTTAGTTTAGCTCGGGTCCCGGCAGAGGCCCGGTCAACCGCACGCTGCTAGCTGGGTTCCCGGCGGAGGCCCGGTCTACCCAAGCGGCTAGCTGGGTTCCCGGCGGGGCCCGGTCTACCCAAGCGGCTAGCTGGGTTCCCGGCGGAGGCCCGGTCTACCCAAGCGGCTAGCTGGGTTCCCGGCGGAGGCCCGGTCTACCCAAGCGGCTAGCTGGGTTCCCGGTGGAGGCCCGGTCTACCCAAGCGGCTAGCTGGGTTCCCGGAGGGGCCCGGTCTACCCAAGCGGCTTGTGCGTGATTCCAGCTTGGTTTCCCGGGGGTCCGGTCAACCCAAGCGGCCAGTGATTTCAGCTTGGTTTCCCGGGGGTCCGGTCAACCCAAGCGGCCAGTGATTTCAGCTTGGTTTCCCGGGGGTCCGGTCAACCCAAGCGGCCAGTGATTTCAGCTTGGTTTCCCGGGGTTGCTGATCCTTCGTTCCCTTACCCCAGGCATGGGCAAGATTGCTGATCAGGTCCAGAGAAAAGTTCCCTTGTGCAGTGTGTTTTATACCTTGGTGTTTCAGGTAGCCCCTCCCTCCGTGATCAGGTGGATTGACACCCTCCCTGAGGGGCGGCCTTTTGGGTCAGGTGGGGTGACGCCTTCCCCCCGTGGGATGGGGTCCCTTTGAAGCCACTTGCTTAATGGTCCCATCCTATGGTGCTGTGTGGCCATTTCTTAGGGGTGCCGAAGCGTCTGCCCTGGAGAGGTATTCAAGTCTTATGTAGATGGGGCTGATATGCAAGAGCATTGACAAACCTGGTGATGCTTCCTGCCTTCCCCCCTGGGGTGATTCTATGTAGATGTTGTTTGTCCCCTTTGGCATCTGTGGAGACTGGTTGTCTCCCCCCCCCCGCCCCGGGTCTCCTTCCCCCCTCCTTGGTGAGTGTGTGTGTGTCAGGCAGGGGGCTTAGGTTGGCTTTCTCCACAGTTACTAAATAAACAAGTTTGCTTATCCCAAGGAAGGTCCTTCAGGTGAATTCAGAAGAAATGACCAAGGAATCATTTCTTTGCTTTTTACTGGTCAAAACCACAATGACTAATTTTATACTTTGGAACTTATGTTATCTTGTCCCGTCAAAACCAAATCTTGGATTTAACACCTTCTTATAGCTAATATTTGAAGAAGTAAATTACAGGACTTCTAAAGTTCCATTATTTTATGTCTGCAGGGGTCACTACCATGCCACATCTTACAGGTTTTTGATACGGGTTACTTCCTAGATGGAGGGCTCCTACAGTTACCAATAAAAAGGCATTGAGCAACTGTTCTGTCTTTTCCTCTTTAACATATTTTTTTCTGGTAAGAAAAAAGACAGAAGCAATGGTGGGAAAACATGGGAGGGCAGACAATGCAGACAATGACATCTAGAATTCCTGTAAAATTCTGTGAACAAGTCAGGGTGATTGTGCAATAAAAGCCTACTTCTTGTCTTTTTAGTCTTTTTTTTTAAATTAAGTAGTTGAACATTTCTCATACACATTTATACTTAAGTTCAAGATTAGAGATTGTCTTCAGAATCCGTCTTCTCAGGAATAGCACCTATTCTACACAGGTCAAATGTCCTCTGGTTTTTATTCTCATCTCAGGTGCAAAAAACACTTATAGAATCCACCATTTTCTCTCTATGAATCAACAGTTTAACTTTTAAAGTAGGGTAAAAAGTTTTTGTCCCTACATCTTTTGTCTTCTTTCAGTTCCCATAAAGCAAAGCTTACAGAGAGATGCTAGACAACTAACCTAATATGCCTGAAATCTGGCCTAGCCAGCATAATTTCAAAGGTTATGTCCCATTGTTTGAAGGGGTTTGGGTGGGCTTGGCCTGCAAAGAGGTAAAGGCATTAAGAGGAGGGAGTTTCTCATACTGATCAACCTCAGCATCCAGACACAGCAAGAGATTGTTTTTAAGCATTATTATTAACAACTTTCCCAAAATGCAATACGGCAGTACAACATACATTTCAGGAGTCCATATTATAGTATTTTCCACAACATAATCCAAAAGCACAACAATTCTCTCCAAGGGGGCTATATGCTACAGTAAGAAGGGGCAACACGGCTTCTAAAAACAATGCTCTGCAAAGGAACTATACTGCTTATCCTCCCTAGACCTACTAGCAAAAGGCGTGTGTTGGCCTCATGACTGCAGATTGTGCTCCCATTAAGAGCTGGAAATACCAAGCCAACTCCCATCACTGTAAGCATACATATTTAATATTCACAATTCTTCAGTTACATATCAGGTAGCACATCTCTTTCCAGTCAGATTCTGCTGATGCAGTTTGGCTATTCACTAGTTTTCCAGAAATTACCAGGATTGTATGCCAACAATTCCCAACACACCTTCTCAACACCAGGTATTATAAGAGCAGTTAACGGGTAACATGCATTCAGCTTATAAAGCCATTTTCAATAACACATCCTGAAAGGTTGCTGTATAGGTAAGCACTAAATAACAGGACTTGTTTGCAACATTATAAACTAGTTAATGCAGCATCCTGAACATAAGACACCCACACTGTGTTCAATGCAAGTGAGTTGAAGAATAAGAAACTATACTAGCTTCAGGATCACTACCCATATTACTTAGAAAAGGCACAGATGTGCATGCCTATGTCTAAACATGCTTTAATATTCAACATTGAAGGGCAACAAGTATATTTCACAGAGTGTGAGACATGTTTCTCAGCAACTAGATCTTTATCTTGGGGGAAAGATATAAACTATAAATATAACTCTTCAAAATAAAATGGGGAAAGCACTCCTAAGAATCTGTAGATTCCACCAAGGCAGCACAAGCCAGCCCAAAAAGCACACCAAATCAAGAAAGCCATGCTAATGTATTTATAAATCAGATTTTGGACAGGTTACACGGCATGGTAAGCCACCCTGCGATTAACCAATTATGGTTGGTTGTTTGCAGAACAACCCACAGTGCGCCCAACAGATGATTGGAACAGCCACTCTTTTCCCCTCGGCCCTCCACCCACTATCACAAGGGACTTGGTGGCTAAAACCACTGCAAACATGAGCCCTTTTTCACTCACTGCAGCTTTTTTCTCCTTAGACTCCCCCCCCCAGAGATCACTTTTTGTGATCTCCAAAGTGACAGCCCCTCAAAAGTACCCAAGAGGCACATTGGAGGGGCTTTCACTGGTTCACAACCCCTTTTTAAAAATCTTTTTTAATATACTTAATATACTTATTTTTTTTAGCATGAGAAATTTGCGTGTGTGTGTGTGTGTGTGTGTGTGTGTGTGTGTGAGGGCTGAGTTTTGCACTTGCAGGGGTCCAAAATGGGAAGCCTCGGCTGGCCAATGTCCTGGAAAGTGTCTGCTGTCAAAGTGCAGCAGACACCAACCATGGACATTGACCCAGAGAGGCTACAAATCGGTTTATTTTTTACTATGTGCCCTCTCGACAGCTGTCAAAAGGGCAAGCAAAGATAAAAAGGATCTTTGCTCACGAAAGGGGTTGACAAGTAGATCACCCCCTTCAAGGCGAGATCCTCCAGTTTTTTTGGTTGGACCTGACTGTTCTCAGTGTCCTGCACCTTCTCTACCATTTCCCAAGACCCTAGGTGCTCGGGAAGGTAGAAAAGTGTGACCCACCCCATTTATAGGCGCACAGAGTTTTGACAACTGACAAAACTCAGGCTTCCTTTTAAAATGGGTTTTTTGACAGGACATATGCATATACATTTGTATTTATTTATTCATTCTATTTATACCCCGCCTTTTTTCCTACAAGGAACCCAAGGTGACTTACATAATCCTCCTCTTCCTCTCCATTATATCCTCACAACAACCCTGTGAGGTAGGTTAGGCTGAGAGTCAGTGACTTTCCCAAATTCACCCAGTGAGTCTCATGGCCGAGCAGGGACTAGAACCCAGATCTCCGGTGTCCCAGTCCAACACGCTAACCACTACATCACACTGGCTCTTTATTTATATGCCAGCCTTCCTCCAGGAGTATGTTCCTCTGTTCCTCCAGGAACAGAGTATGTGGCAGTGGAGTTCTAAAATAATCTCCATCCCAGCACTGGCCAGATTTCAATTTGCTCAGCTTCAGAAACTGAGCTGCACCAGGTGGCATCAGACCATTCTCGGAGCTATGTGAGGCCTTAATTGTTTGAATATTGCATAGTTGCTCTAATTATTTAACAGCACTTCTAACAGTATTTTTAGTTTTGAATTCTAGTGACAGACGATGAATCTGGATTCAAATATGATTTGGCCAAAGTATTGACAGACCAGATTGGAATCTTCTGCTACCCACACTATGGGAACAGATGATGTACAGCAGTGGCCTGTTCACATGGAGCTGTGCCCAGATTATTGCAGGAAGAATCCTGTACTATCTGCAAGTTGCCAGAGCCACTATGGTGGATTCATCAGGCATGCACATTTCCTCAGAGGAAGAAAAAATATGTTGAGCATGCAAGGGAAATGGTTCTCTAAGGTCAGGTGCAAAAAATGAGTATACTGCTACTGTTGTCAATTCTAGCCACAAAGAATTTGTGGGAGTCTGCACATGCTATAAACAAGTTTAGTGTGTAAAAAGCAAATATGAAGAATCACAATGATGCTCCATGCCACTGTGGAGAATCTCAACAGTATGCCATTTTCAAACACACAGCCTGCAAATAAGAACTCTGAAAAGAGCTGCTGGGGAGAAACAGCAGTGGGGGCCCTGTCTATATTAGGAAAGTACATTGTGTTACTAACACAGACTAGCATTCTCAGTCAACACATATTTATTAACACAAATGCTCCTTGAGGACTGATAAGAATAGAGGATTACTGCTCACTTAAATAAATTTCTGACAAAATCAAACAGTGTATTAAACAAGGTTTTAATACCTGGACTCAAGACAGACATTATGGGCCAGTTCAGATGTAATGTTCATAAAACATAGTTTATGGAGCCAGGTACAAGCAACAGCCCTGCATTCTGCTTCCCTCCCTCCTCCTTTTGTGCAACAGCTGCAGCACCAAGATCCTGGTTTGTTTAGACCAGAGATTCCAATTTGGGACATAACGGGGGGTACTAGTCTAAACAAAACCAGGATCTCTGCACCAAAGTCAGCACACAAGTTGAGGCAAAGCGAAGGAGAGGCGAGTGTGCATACCATGTTTGTCCCAGGCTTCATATACCATGATTTATAAAGCTGGGAAGATTATGGCTGAACCAGCTCATTAGCACACATTTGATTTTTAAAAAAGTATTATCTATGTTGTATTTCACTGTGACACTGATGCACATTTGACACCAATTGGCATGGAATATTCAGGAAACTATAAAGGAAAACTAAGACAACTGCAGTCTAGCTTCTCAGGAAGGGAAAGTTGTCAGTTTGACTAGTTTTTAACACCTCAAACTGGGGCAGGCTGAAGACTGCAAAGAGAACTTGGGTCACAAGTAAACCAAGTGCCAGGGAGCCCAGAGGCAAGTAGGGTGAAAGAAGAGTGCAGAGTAAGCAACAGATTGAAGCTTGAAGGAAGTGTAGTTAGAGAAGGAGGCTTGAGTATAAAGGACAGCAATTATAGGGAATTTGAGGCAAGAAAGGACTAATCAAGGAGGAGACTCATTCTGAAGGAACTTCAGGGGGCTTAAGTTGAGGATGGGTTGTATGCTAAGGAGGGAAAGAAATGGAAGTGCTAGGATGGCTAAATGATGTGAGCAGTGGCCTGGAAGAACAGGTTGCTTACCTGTAACTGTGGTTCTTCAAGTGGTCATCTATCCATTCACACATATGGGCTCTGTGTCTGTGCGGAGCCTGCTTCGGGAAGCTTCCATAGCTGAGGATTTTAGGTGGAAACCCATGCTCCTAGTGGGTTCCTGCCTATTCCCTCAGTTCACTGAGACCGCCTACTGGTCCAAAATAGGGCAGTGAGATGGTTAACAGAGACTGGCCACCGTCATCATATTATGTCAGTACTTTTCTATCTGCACCGGTTGCAGTCTATGTCCAGGATTAATTCAAAGTGCTGGTATTAACTTATAAAGCCCTAAATGGCTTGGGGCCAGGTTACCTGAAGGATCATCTCCTCCCATATAAACCTGCCCAGACCCTCAGAATGAGCTTCTCAGAGAGGCTCGCCTAGTACCTATGTTGTACTCCTTCTGGTGCCAGGTGAAGACCTTTTTATTTTCCCAGGCATTTTTGTCTTTCAGTTTCTGTTTCAAATCTGTTAATGTATTTTAAATTTGTGCATTGCTGCTAAATTTTATTTTGGTTTTTACTTTTATTTTATAATGTAGTTTTAAACTTTTATATTGTATCTTATGTTTTATTTTATGGTTTTAATTGTTGTGACCCACCCAGAGTGTCTTGGCTATTGGGCGGTATAGAAATGTAATAAATAACTAATAATTAAAATAAATCTTCATCAACATGTCAGTCCCAGGTACATCAGAAGATTTACCAGCATCCCTGGAGCTCATACTTCAGAAATAAAATGCGATTCCTTTAACTGGAAGCTAATTTCCTCCAGGGAGTAGGGTGAAGAATCGCTCACTGCAGCACTACTATAGCCACCAGTATGCTTCAAACAAATGCTGGAGCAACAATTGAGGCTACCTGCTTACTGCCTAGGCCTTGCTTGTTAAGCTTAACTTGGCCTCAGGCTTCAACAGCAGTCTTTCCCAATCTGGTGCCCACCAGATGTGTTGGACTCAGTCGTGTAGTGGAAACTTTTGAAGAGCAGGCGCTCATCATGGCAGTTCCCATAGGCACACTCCCAAGGAAAGCCCAAAATGCAGGCAGCTTTGTTGTTCTATATCTGTGCGTGCATGCGTATACACACACCAAAGAGCAGCAGTACATAGCATAATACCCAATTTATTAGGATCAGTTGACAGTCATAGAATAATGAGCTGGGAAAGAGCAGTGTAATGGTTAGCATGTTGAACTTTGGCTGGAGAGACCAGAGATTGTGTGAGAAAGGGAAACCGAGTGACACAATGTGTCCCTAAACATCACAAAGCCACCAGCTCAAGATTTTCCAGGAATTTCTTTTCCCAGAACCAACAATAAAATCTGTTCCCTACCCAGCTGTGAGGATTGCAGCTAAATTCAGAGAAGTCTGAAGCGGACAGCAGATGATATCATCCCTGCTAATCTAAAGGCCCAGGCTCCACTACACCCACGCTTGGACTACAACTCTTTGCATTGCCCAGCCAGTCATGCTGGCTGGGGGATGCTGGGAATTGTAGTTCAACACATCTGGAAGGCACCAGGTTGGGGAAGGCAGTTCTACAGCATTCTGACTAGAATCCCAATTCTTCATATGTCTTTCTAAATGTCCAACTGACATGTTATTGCCACACATATGCCTGCAAATTATAAACCCATTTATTGCCAGGATTTCAGATACTCCACACATCCCTGCCCCTGCCATTGAGCAGCAATTTCTCTACAGATTTCAGTCTTGAACAAGAGACTTCATGGAGAATGGGGCACAGTGAATCTTTAAAACTCATCTTATAAAGCAAAAATAAGCTCCCTTCTGAAGGGAACAGCACTCTGTTTATGCTCAGAGCACTTTATTCTTCAAAATGAATATACCGTCCCCCTGAAGGGAAAGCCATTCTGCCTTCAAAGCCAGAATGCTCATAAACAAAAAGGCAACAATTCTTATGAAACAGCAACAGCAACCTACCTTCACATCTCCATCAATAGCTTCTCTCTCCAAGCACAGCTTAACTCCCCAAGATGCTTTGAGCTGCATTTGCAGATAAAATTCTCAACCCTGTGACGCTTGGAGAGACATCATGCACACAAACTGTTCCTTCCCTTCTTCCATTGCTGTCAAGTTCAGAATAGGAAGGCTGAGACATACTTTCAGTTGTCTCTCTCTTAATAGGCACCAATTACGTGCCCAGGCTTTAAATGGCATCACTCTGCATCTGACAACATTAACATTTATTTTAAAAGAAACCTGCAAGAACAAGATTGAAGAAAAATACAGGAGCGATAAAGATGTGTCGGCATATTAAGCAGCAAGGCTCTTTCTAAACAGAGGCTTTTTTTCAAAAAGAAAATAGTTAGAAAAGCTACAGCAATATCCTGCATCTCTACCTCCTCAGCACAGACTTGCTGGAACTGTCTCAAGAAAATAGCTCAAACTGGCAAACTGAAGCCATCCCAGGTAGATTATCAGCTAACATCTCCAGCTTGAATCTCTTCTGTCACTCTTCCTCAGTGATTAGCTCATTTCCCCCTGCCTGCCTCCTTCCCTATACTGGAGATTAGCCAGATCCAGGAAAACAACTCCTCTGTACCCAAACTGAGCATCACCCACACTGGTAACCATTTGTCAGATCTCTGTAGTCTACCAGTTCCTTCCCCATTTCCCCAAATCAAAAGGGCTTGGCATTAATGTTCTTATAACAGCTTTTTGGCCTTATCCAGGGTTTGTATGTCCACATCAACATCTGGCTTCAGACTCTGGCAAAGAGGGGAGCCCTGTTAAGTTACCATCAGTGCACATGGTACTATACTCTACACAGCTTTAAAGGTTTTTAAAAAGCCAAAAAGGCAAGAAAAAAAGTTTAATACAAAAAAAGTTAAATTAAAATAAACCCATGGTTTTCAAACTGTGTTCCAAGAAACTCGGACTTCTCAGAAGCCTATCAGGACTCTTATTGAGAAGTTCAGTAATGATGCACAATATTCCCTAAGTCAGCTTGTCCCACTTCATCCTCTGCAATCATCCTCTGCAATATGCAGCTACAAGACTACTAGATGTGTTCCAACACACTCTTCATGTAATCAACAAAGAGCCCTGTATAAACTGGATGTAGTAATCCCTAGAGTTTGTCCAGAATCTTCTGCAGTATACAAGGATTTCACGGTAAAAAAGCAATGTTCCTCAGCAGATGAGTCAATGTGGTGAAAGTTCCCTGAAGTTGGAAAACTACTGCATTAACCTCGACTAAGGCAAACAAAGAAAGGGAGAAGGGAATTCCCATTGGAGAGGGGGCAGGTGAGGGGGAATGCAGTCCTGAGACTGGTTTCTGATTTGCAAACAATTTGTCAGGATCTGCTCAGCTGGGAAGCGCTGCAGCTCCATCTGGTGGCTGCTTTTCAGAAGGCAGCCTGGCCTACAGTTCAGTACTTGCAAGGTTCAGCCCCAGACCTCCAGGTGCTCTCAGCCTTCACCACAGCAACATGGTCATCGTGGTGTCTGCAGCTGGTTCCTGACTCTGGTAACCAACTCTGATCCTTGCCTTGTCCGTGTTTGACCTGCATCTGCTCCTGATCTTCGCTTCTTGCCTCTGGCCCCACCTTGCCTGGTAGGTGTCTGACCTCTGCTCGTCTCTGGACTTCGCTCACACCTCTGGCCCCGCTACACTGTGTATGTCTTTGACCATTGCCTGCTCTGGACTCTGCTTTGGTTCTGGCCTACATCCACCTCGATCACCCCTGGCCCCGCCATTCCAGCCTAGGACCCTTGCCGCTCACACCCCGGAGCTGACACAATGGTTTGCAGAAAACTATCATTACATCTGTGCTGGAGCTGTGAGCAGACTCCTGAGTGAAGCAGCAGCAGCAGCAGCCTTCAGGGAAGAGCTGATTTCCTTCTTGGGTGAACTGAAAGATTACCTGCTGAGAAACTGAAGACAATCTGATACTGGCCCCATGGAGAAACCTGCCTGTGCCTGTATACATTTTCAATCTATAGTCATCTTGGGAGAGGCAGCACTGGACATTCTGTAGCAGCAGCTCCCACGGGAGTTGCAAGTAAAGGATACAAAAAACAGAACAGACATAATTGTTTTAAAGAAAGGAACTCCAGGTTACTGGTCACCTACAATATTCAAATAAAAGCATTTGCTTTAACATTATAGTTCAAAGGTGTAAGTGAGCAAGTGTGTACCCTGTTCGATAACTAGACATAACTGTATCCCAGGTTCTGTATGTGAAACCAGTAATATGCTGGATGAGAGATACCTGCTGCTGGACATAACACTCCGCCTTTGTTTTATCTATGGAGAAACAGGATATCTGAAAAACATTTATCAAAAAACCTAAGTAATTTGCAATAAGGTGAGATTAGCAAATCAAAGTCATAGTGCAGGCAAAAAATGCAACTTCACTGCCCTAAACGTCACTTCTTATGCCTTA
The DNA here is from genome assembly GCA_021292165.1 of Shinisaurus crocodilurus. NCBI lineage: Eukaryota > Metazoa > Chordata > Lepidosauria > Squamata > Shinisauridae > Shinisaurus > Shinisaurus crocodilurus. The sequence goes on from CM037877.1 coordinate 224,666,995, forward strand.
ATAGTACATTCTCACTAGCACATACAAAGACACGCTTATTTTGGAAAGCCTCTTTCACGAACAAAACTCCTGCTGAAAAATCTGTCAAAATTTTCAATCTTATGTACCCTATAATCAATTTGACAGACCAAGATTTAGCTGTGCAAATACGACATTCAGTATTTGTGAAACTTAATGTAATAAATGAAGTATCTAATTTATACACAATCCTCTTTTCTTTTTAAATAACAAGATAGAAACGTAGGCAGGTCTTGGAAATCCCAGGTGATAAGCAAGGAGGGTGCTCAATGGGCCCTTCTGGCCAAGAGGTCAATTAACAGCACTCTCTCTTCTGCTCTTATCCAAAGAAGTGGACAACGGCCTGTGGCTTATGCTGGCTCAGCTTGTTTGAGTGTGGAAAGCTAAGCAGGGTCAGGCCTGGTTATTACTTGGATGGGAGAACCCTCCTCTAGTTTCCTGCAATGAGCAGGGGGTTGGACTTAATGGCCTTGTAGGCCCCTTCCAACTCTATGATCTATGAAATCTATGAACATATTTATTTATTATTTATTTACAACATTTATATACCACTCCACATCTAAACAGATACTGGAGCAGTGAACAATAAAAGAGAAGATAAAAAGAATAAAACACCCTATTAAAATTTTTGTTTTTTAAAAACAGAATACCAATAAAAACTGTGGCTGGTCAATAAAGGAAGGCTTCTTGAAATAAAGATGTTTTCAGGAGGTGCTGAAAACAACACAATGTTGGTACCTGCCTGACCTCCAGAGACAGGGAGTTTCACAGAAAGGGAGCTGCCACACTGAAGGCTCTTCTCTGGGTGGATGCCAATCAGGCCATAGGTGCACGCAGAACCACCAGGAGCATGCCATCTGATGACCTCAGTGACTGGGCAGGATGATAACAGAGAAAGTCCTCTCTCAAGTATCCTCGTCCCGAGTTGTTTAGGGCTTTATACACTAGTACCAAAACCTTAAACCTGGCCCGGTAGTGAATAGGCAGCCACTACAGTTCCTCAGCAAAAGAGTTGCATGCTGAAAAGGGTCAGTTCCTGACAACTCCAGCTTCCGGAGTAGCCTTAAGGGGAGCCCCACATAGAATGCATTGCAGTAATGCAGTCTTGAGGTTACTAGTGCCTATACCCCTGCAGCCTAGTTATCCCTGCTTAGGAGAGGCTGTAGCTGGCGAACCAGCTGAAGCTGGTAAAAGGCATTCCAAGCTGCCATGGGCCTCCAGCAACAATGATAGACCTAGGACAGTGATGGTGAACCTATGGCACGGGTGCCACAGCTGGCATGCAGGGACCTCTCTGTGGGCACTCGAGCCATTGGTCACCAGATCGTGAAAAGACTGTCCCCTTCTGCAAAACACTAATGATTTTGTTCTTTCTCACAGTGTGGAACACAATGATTTTATTCTAGAATTCCTGTTACAGAATTCTTTTCTACATTGTTATCACATTTAAAAGATTTTGAAGAATGATGCACAGAGCATGGCTTGGATGTAAAGCCCTAACAGTTGACCTGAGTGCTGCATGTGTTGCTCTCAAACTAACGGAGTATGAGCCAAGGTTTGACAAATGATCAGCATGCATGCAATAGCAAAAATCACATTAATTGTGCAAACTTTTACCTAATGTAGTGTTTGCAGTCCAAGACATAAAGTGTTTAAAATGTGTTAAGCACGTTTAGTTTTCTTGTTTATCTTGCTCATCCTAGTACAGGTTGACTTTTACTTTGACTAATCCGACACCTGTAGAAGCAGGGAAAGGACCCGGGGTAAAGCTTGCCCCATACAATTTCAGTCTGGCATATAATCATATTACAAGTTGCATGTGCCTAATTCTTTAAAAAGTTTGTATAAATTCCCTTCAGGCTATGTGTACAATGTAGTACTATAATAATTTTTTGAGTTGATTTTTCTCCCAACAAAAAACTGTTTGTATCATTGAAAGCTCTGTTATTGTGTTTTTCTTTTAAGACAAAAGATGTTAATTAGTTCAGACAACTGTATGAGTTGTTTTTCTAAAACTAAAACCTCGGTATTCAGGTTTAATAGCAGTGTTGGCACTTTGAAATAAATAAGTTGGTTTTGTGTTGCAGTTTGGGCACTCTGGCTCAAAAAGGTTCACCATCACTGACCTAGGAGTACCCCCAGACTACGAACCTGATCTTTCAAAGGGAGTGCAACCCTATCCAAAACAGGCAATGAGCCTATTTCCTAGACTCGGGGACCATTCACCCACAGGACTTCTGTCTTGCCAGGATTTAGCTTCAGTTTATTGGCCCTCATCCAGCCCATCACTGAGTCTAGGTACTCAATGTTAACTCAATGCTATTCACTGAAATCAACCACACAGGTAAGACCGGAACCACTGTAACACAGCGTCTCCAAACCACGGCCCTCAAGTCAATCCAGGAGAATACCATGGTAGATGATATCAAAAGCCAGTAAGAGATCAAGCAGAGTTAACAAGGTTGCACTCCCCCGTCCCTCTCCTGATAAAGGTCATCCATCATTGCAATCAAGGCTGATTCCGACCCGTAACCTGGTCGAAACCCAGACTGGAATGGGTCTAGATAATGAGTATCCTCCAAGAGTACTTGCAGTTGCTCTGCCACTACCCTCTCACGTACTTTCCCTAACAAAGAGGTATTTGCAACCAGGTGGCAGTTGTCAAATACCACTGGGTCCAGAGTGGATTTCTTCAGGAGTGATTGCACTTCCTGACAGCAGGAATTACCCCTTCACGCAAAGATGCATTTACCACTTCCTGGACCCACCTGATCATAACCCCTCAGCTAACTTTTATTAGCCAGGAGGGACAAGGATCGAGAGGACACAAGGTTGGTCGCATTGCTGCAAGCACCTTGTCCATGTCATCAGGCCGCAACAACTGAAATTTATCACAAAATCTGGCAGCTGGTGGCATCAGACACCTCAACTGGAGCGGCACTAACAAGAGCATCAAGTTTGCTGTGGAGACAAACAATTTTTTCCTCAAAGTGCGATGCAAAAAGGTCACAGCGAGCCCTTGAGAGGACCAGCGCCCCATTTGCTGGGGAGAACGTTAACAGCCCGTGGGGACCACCCAAAAGTAGCTGGACAGCTACTAGAGGACACAATGGAGGCACCACAGTAAGCCTTTTTTGCTGCCTGCACTGCTGCACAATAGGCACGATTATGTGCTCTAGAGCGTGCTCAGTCATCTTTACTTCGAGTTTTACACCATTTGAGATCTAGCCAACGTCCAGCCTGTTTCATTGACCGCAGCTCCCCAGTATACCAAGGAGAGGAGAGGGCTCTGCAGTGCAAGAGGGGGCTCTCAGGTGCAATCAAGTCAATGGCCCTCTGCATCAGCTGGATCGCCAGCTCTCTCCTGAAGAAAATCCAAAAGAGCGCTCAGAAATCCTTTGGATTCCATCAGTCTCCTGAGGCGGACCATCCGAATCCAAACATATGGAGGGCTACAGAAATTCTAGGCACCTGGTGATATGCCTAATATGATGCTGGAACCAGGGATCCAAAGTATTTTCCTCAACTAAACATAGATGTTTCAAAAACCTGATAACTACTTAAGTGACTCAAGACTGGCTTTAGGGAAATTTGTTTTGATCTGAAGCCAAAAGTAAAAAAGCAGATTCACACAAGATTGCAGCTGTGCAGAGCATGTACACAAGTTTAGAGTTATGCTCACTGGCCTCTGGGCTCAGGTGATGTCCACCCATTTGACTTAAAACTGGAATATGGTCAATGCACAGAGTCCAGTGCACACAGGTCCAATACACATTACTGTTACCCCACAAAATCAAGGTACTTTTTTTTAACAGTGGCATGTATCAGGCCTATGCACACTGAGCAGGTTCAGTCCCTGTCTTCAACTCTGTATGGGCTCTTTACGATTGGAGTTTTCCATTAACTAGCCCAACAAATACAGAAACAGAGATCAAGGCTCTGGAAAAAGATTAAAACAATGGCAACAGAACAAGAGAATGGAAGAAGAGTAGCCAAGGGTGACCGGCCAGATGGGCGATTCACAAATGTAATAAATAAATAAATATTTTATGATCATTTTCTCAAATAAAATACTATTAAGATCCACATGAGCAGCAACTTAAATTCCAGAGGAGTGTAATATAATGGAGTTATTCATAATCCTGAAAGAGAAACAGTTATTGTCAAGAAAAGAAGCTGCTCACTGCAGTTATTACTATCAGTCTTGTCTCCCTAGTCATGCTTGCTTGCTCTACCAGAGCTATTTTGGGTAGCTGAATAATGCCTGAATAATCTAGCATTCTAGACAATCCTTACCTGCTAAAAGATTTCACAGTTGTCAGTTTTCAATATTATTTATGTTTCAAATTTTGACACTAACTGGAGTCTGAGGCACTAGCTACAGTCTGATGCATACCTTTGCCCAATATTGCTGATGCATGCAAAGTGGGGATGCAGCGAACCTCTACTTTTCACCATCACCTAATCTTTCAGCCAGCTAAATCAGAATACTTGGGGGTTTAGGAATAATTTAGCCCCAGTGAAGTGTGTCAAATTCCCTCGTCATCAGCCTTCCAACCAGTCTCAGGGCCAAAGACCCTACCATTGCCGCCTTCCAGAATTTAATGTTTTACTTGTCAGGTGCTAAGCTCAAGTATGTAGAAACCATTAAAAAAACCCTTTAGCAGCAATTTGACCATGTCTTGATTATAGATCTTACAGAAAACTACAAAGAAAACATTCTCAAGATGTTAACTTCTCTATTATGTCAAGCAGTATAAGAAAAAAGTATCCTTTCCTACTTTGCCTGTGCATTTCGATACAATTCTAATTACGATATCAAATGGTATACTGTAATTTTTAATCAGATAGCCTGAAAAAGTTCTATGATTCAGCAGCTTGTGCAATGTAATGGAGAGATTAAGATTTTTTATGGAACAGAAAAAAATGGAATTACATTGTATTAACTGCTCTAGAGAAGGAACTCGTACCTGTCAAACTAAGGGATCTGGCATTTATGACAACCACCATAATAAATGGGAGAATATTTTTCTCTTAACATTACTAAACAGCTGATTAAAAACAGTAGGAAGAAATAAGAGACCATGGAGGAGGGCTTCCTGCTAACTGTGTCCAATTTCAGGAACTTACTTTGAAATGAAGCCCACTGAATTTATCAGTGTTGTAGATGGTTCTCAGTTTGAAGTTTGGAAGTTATGCAGTATGGAGAAAAACTTACATTTCAATCAAGGCAGTTAAATTTATGACCCATTAACAGAGTTCTGTACAACCAGGATGGTCCCTTGCATGATTCTCCTGGAAACAAAACTGCCACGACCACAAAAGCCTAGAAGTGTACAACAGTTACCGTAAGTTAAATTTAAGAATCAACAGGTTCTTCCACTTGCCCCTAGACTTGCAATTTTAATGCTGACTGCATGGCTGGCATTAGCCTCAAAACTAGGACAGCAATTAATGCAGGCAAGAGAGACTTGAAATGGCAAAACCATAATGCAAATGTGTCCCAAGAAATACATCAAGAGTACCTACATGAAGGAACTTGAAAGAGAATTGGGAAGGTAAGGGACAGAGGCTGCAAACAGAGCTATAAAAGTTCCTATAGGGGATTAAACAGGAGATTGGGCACAAAAAAGCAGTTTAGAGAGAACTATGTGGGTAGGTTTTAGAAGAGAAGGTAGGTTCTGAAATTGGCATAATGCTCTGACAAGAACAGATATCTCAGGAGGGAGTGGACATGTATCAGGGCATATGACAACATCTGGGAACTGCAGGCTACTAGATTTGAAGGGGACCACATGTCACCCTATGAACTTACCCGGGTATTAAGATCTGCAAGAGGCCCTTTTGAGGGAGCCATTGCCCACAGAGGCATTTTATAAATGTTAATAATAAATACATAAATAAATAAATACATAAATACTGCATGGACACATAAGTAACAGTGCAGATCAAGACACAGAAAAGTAGAGGGACATTCTCCCAGTTTTAATGGAGTGGCTGGAAAAAAGAAGAAAAAACCGGGCAGGAGGGAGAAAATGGCTAGAGAAGGAAGATGGAGGAAGAGACACAGAGATTAAAAGGGTAGACAGAAGCATCTTATTATCTGGATACGTCATTCCCTGGCTCACACTAAGAAACTATTTTTAGATGTCCCCAGGGATGGAAGAGAGAACTTTCCACAGAAAGCTATAGAGAAATCCAAAATTTTGATGTACCGGTAGCTGGTATTGGACACAAGTGTATCCACCCCACCCTCAAACCTCAGCCGACTAAGGCCTGAATGTGCTCAATGGTCACAGAATGGTGACTGACGGTTGGAGGGGGGGGGGAAGGAAACTGGGGGGATGGAATGGAGCAGTTGGAACCCTGAACAGAAGCACTACACATTGCACCATTTTGTTGCAAGGCCCCACTTATTCCTTCTATTTCCAATTTCAAGTCTTCCCATGTTCACAGACCTGTAGCCAAAACAGCACCACCCACACTCAAAAGGGAGGTATCAGCAGACTCAGGGTAATACCAGGATTTGCAGATGCCCAAAAAATATTTAGAAAAGTTCCTAAGGGGGGAACCCCAAAACAGCTTCACAAGGACTAAATGGCCTGGAACATTGGCTACCTGCAGGTGGCGTCAAGAGCACATAATGCAGGCCACATGCTGAAGCTAAGCAAGTATGGGTCAGTGCTTGGATGGGTGACTGCCTGGGCTGCCCACATCTGTTCTCCTGCATTGAGCAGGGGGCTGGACTCGATGGCCTTATAGGCCCCTTCCAACTCTACTATTCTATGAGTTGGATTCAGCCTTCACGCAACAGGACTTCCCCATCCCCTCCCCACCTTGCAGTCCCATGTGTGTGCCCCAAATCTGCTCTGGGGGGTCTCCTAAATTTCTGGAGGAGATTTGGGGGCGAGGGGGAATCCATTTCACCAGCAGTTCCCTCCCACTGGCAGAACAGCACAACTGGATACAACCCACTGCAACATTGTGTTGCAAATCCCTGCTTGCATACTTCTAAATTTTAATTCCGACAACCAACCTCTTCTAAAGTGTATTATAAGTTGTAGAGCTCAGTCTTGTGCAGGTTTATCTAGAAATAAAACAAAATAGCTATTTAAGTATTATCAGAACATGAAGCTTGCAGACTTACTCCGCTCTGCTTGTAAAGTCTAACAATTTAATTCATATTAAACAGAACCAACTCTTAGATTTCTTATGTTCCTTTTTCTTTTTGCACCTCTCCACATCCTCCTTGGCCTTCTTCACCAATTCCTTGGCAGTTGAGACAGTGAGAAAACGGCCCAGTGTTGGAGGGCCCATGGAAGCTCGCTCCTGATGAGGACTGGCATGCCTAGTGGTGGGAGCTGACATTACTGCAGAGGGAGTAGAGGTGTCCACCGCTTCCAGAGCCCTGTGCCACAATTCAGCCTTCAAGCAGTCTGCCCGATGTCATCTTGCGTGCTTTGTAAAAGCCTGCCCGGGGGGGGGGGCACGTATCCACTACATGCCCCTCACCAAGGCAGAAGAGGCAGAGTGAGCAGCCATCACTGGGTGGTAAGGACAGGTTGCTTACCTGTAACTGCAGTTCTTCAAGTGGTCATCTGTGCAGTCACACATATGGGCTCTGCACCTGCGCTGAGCCTTCTTCAGAAAATTCTTTCGCTGAGGTGAATTGGGTGGGAGCCCCTCCCCCATCGTGCCTGTTCCTCAGCTCGGCCATTCCCTCAGTTCCTCTGAGACCGCCTATTGCGGCCCCATGAACTGAGAGATACTTGTTGGTGGCACTATCCATTGTTGTGTGACCACACCAAAACATATTTATTCAAAATAAATTGAACTGGAGCAACGCACCCAGTCTCCACTGGCAGGTCCATCGAAATCGATAATGACGCCGAGCAGGGATGGATGGGTGGGTTGTGTGACTGCACAGATGACCACTCAAAGAACTACAGTGACAGGTAAGCAACCTGCCCTTCTTCTTCGTGATCTCTGTGCATCACACATATGGGCAGAGTAACAAGCTGACTTACCGGCGGCGGGACAGCGGCACACGTCACTGCAGCACCGACGAGTGGACTGCCCTGCCAAAGGCATTTGCTTCCTGAGCTCAAAGGTCAAGTCTATAATGTTTAATGAATGTCGATGGCATGGACCAGGTGGCTGCTCTACAGAGTTCTGGTAGAGGGATGCCCTTTCCAAATGCCATGGACGTTGACTGTGCTCGGGTTGAATGCGCCCTCACTGAACCAGGTAACTGTTTGTGTGCTATCTGGTACACAAGTTTAATTGTCTCTACAATCCATTTTGCAAATCTCTGTCTGGACACAGGTAGGCCTTTTGATTTGCTCCCATAGCAGACGAACAGCTGTGATGTTTGTCTGAACGAAGCTGTCCGGTCCTTGTAAAAAGCAAGTGCACGGCGAACGTCTAGTACGTGCATTCTCCTTTCCAAGTCGGTAGTTGGATTCGGAAAGTAAGCCGGTAGGACTATGTCCTGGGCCGTATGAAACTCGGACACCACTTTCAGCACAAAAGAAGAATCAGGTCGTACAATCACCTTACCTTTATGGAAGACCATATAGGGTGAGTCCACTCTGAGCGCACAGAGCTCGCTGGATCTTCTCACCGATGTTATGGCAACCAGAAATGCCGTTTTCCATGTCAGAAGGCGGTGGTCTATTGTGGCGAGTGGCTCAAATGGTTTTTGTGTAAGTGCTCGTAACACCAGTGGCAGGTCCGAGCCTGGTATCAAGTTTTTGATTGGCGGAATCCCCGGAATGATGTTTCGTAGGCCTTTCAGAAACTGCTTCGTCAGTGGGTGAGTGAAGACTGTTCCTGTGGCAGTATAAGGTCTATTGGCCGAAATTGCTGCCAAGTAAACTCTTATTGATGATAATTTTAAGCCTCTCATCATTAGGGTGTGCAAGTATTCTAATATTGTTTGAATTGGGCAAGTTTTTGGGTCCTGTCCAGACTGGATGACAAATTACGTAAAGTCTAACCATTTTCTAGCATAAGATGCCCTTGTGGATGGTTTCCGGGCAGCTTGTAGAATATTACGAATGGAGAGTGGTAAGTCTTGTACTATCAGTGCCGAATTCTCCACGTCATGAGCGCGAGACTCTTCAGGTCTGGGTGTCGGATATTGCCCTGGGCCTGCGTCAGCAGGGTTGGTGTGATGGGAAGCGACCGGTATTCCCCTCTGGAAAGGTGCAGAAGCTGAGGGAACCACAGTTGCCTGGGCCACCACGATGCAATCAGGATGCAATCCGTCCTGTCATTCCAGACTCTCAAGACAACCCGTGTCAACAGAGGAAGAGGCGGGAAGATGTAGAACAGATGCTCCAACCACTGCATCATAAAGGCGTCTGTAATGGAGTCTGGATCTGATGCTGCTCTGCTGCAAAACAGGCGGCATGCGGTGTTCTCCGACGTGGCGACGTGGATGACCCCAGACTGAGAAGATCCAATGGCGTATCTCTGGATCCAGCTGCCACGCGTGGGATTGCAAGGAGACTCTGCTCAGAGCATCTGCCAAGGTGTTGTCCTTGCCTGCGATGTGAATCTCCACAAGGGAGATGGATCTTTGAATTGTCCAACTGAAAATTCTTAAGGTCAATCTCGTCAGCCTCATCGACCATGTTCCCCCTTGTTTGTTGAGGTAGGCAACGACCATGTTCCCCCTTGTTTGTTGAGGTAGGCAGCGGTCATGTTGTCTGTGACCACTTGGATATGTTGATTGGTCAGGTGTGACTCCAGCGCCTTCATGGCATTCCACACTGCCAACAGCTCCAACATGTTGATATGCATTCTGCGTTCGACAGAGTTCCACGTGCCCTGAGCTACGTGGCCTGCACAGTGTGCTCCCCAGCCCAGGAGGGAGGCATCCGTTGTCAGAATCCTTGTCGGTTTCAACGGATGGAACAGTACGCCCTGTACAAGGTTTTTTCTGTCCAACACCACAGCAGAGTCGCTTTGATGTTCCTTGGAATGGAGAGGCGAACTGAAGGAGACTGTCTTTGAGGATTGTATGTGCGGATAAACCAGTTTTGGAGGGTTCTCATGCACAGACGGGCATAACACACCACTTGTACTGTGGATGCCATGTGCCCAAGAAGACGTTGGATCGTCTTTGCTGAGCTGGATGTGGCCCGATACACTGTCTTGGAAATGGTATCTTTTCTACTCTGTCCAGAGGTAGATACACCCGTCCGTGAATAGTGTTGAGTACTGCTCCTATGAACTGTATTTCTTTGGTAGGAGTCAGTACTGATTTTTTGGCGTTTAGACACAGGCCCAGATCCTCTAGCAGGTTCAACGTTGCACGAAGTGCTGATTGGAGGCGAAGCTTCGACGAGTCCACAACTAGCCTCTCTCATAATACTAGAACCCAGGGTCATCCCATGAAACTGATAGGTGGGAGATTCAGGACAGATAAAAGGAAATACTTCTTCACACAGTGCATAGTTAAACTACTGAATTCACTACCACAAGCTGTAGTGATGGCCACCAATTTGGATGGGTTTAAAGGGGGACTGGACAAATTCCTGGAGGAGAAGGCTGTCAATGACCACTAGTCCTGATGGCTAATATGCTACCTCCAGTATCAGTATGCCTATGTACACCAGTTGCTGGGGAACATGGGTGGGAGGGTGCTATTGCACTTGTGTCCTGCTTGTAGGTTTCCTCAGGCAGCTGGTTGGCCACTGTGTGAACAGAATGCTGGACTAGATGGACCCCTGGTCTGATACAACATGGCTCTTCTTATATTCTTAATCAATCTTACACTAGGCACAATCTGAATGTATCTGTTCAATGTTTGATTACATTCCAGCCCAATGGGCCCTAAATAAAATGCATGTGGCTTGGATTCGATGTTCTGCCTTAGTTGCTAAGTGACTAGTTTGGCTTCGAAATGCTACTTTCCACTGACACTGAGAAGAATTTAATGATATATGGGATGTCTTTCTGGAGTGCTTTGACTACAATATTGTCCAAATCCAACAACTTGTAGATGGTAGTGCAACCACTCCTGAAAAAGCCCTCCCTGGACCCTGAGATTCATAATAACTATTGTCTGGTTACAAATACCCACTTCTTGGGTAAGGTGCTTGAGAGAGAGGTGGTAACACAGCTGCAAGAGCTCTTGGATGAAACTGATTATCTGAACCCATTCCAGTCTGAGTTCAGGCCCATTTTGGGGACAGAATTGGCCTTGGTTGCCCTGATGGATGACCTTATTTGGGAAAGGGGCAGGGGGATTGTGACCCTGTTATTTCTTCTTGATCTCTCAGCAGCTTTTGATACATTTATTTATTTATTTATTTATTTGACTTGTATCTCGCCTTTCTACCAAAAATCGCACTCAAGGCAGCATTGACCATGGTATCCTCCTGGACCACCTCCGTGAGTTCGGGGCACCATTTTATGGTGATTCAACTCTAACTTGCAGGGTTGATTCAAGAGAATAACACTGGATTACTGTGCCTTGGCCCCTTGGCAGCTGAACTGTTGGGTGCCACAGGGCACTACTTTGTCCCCAATGTTATTTAACACCTATCTGAAGCCATTGGGAGTGGTCATTAGGAGATTTGGAGCAAGGTGTCACCAGTATACTGATGATACCCAGCTCTATTTCTCTGTGATATCTGAATCAGTTGATGCCATGCACGTTCTGAACCAGTGCCTGGATGCAGTTTTGGGCTGGATGAGGGCCAATAGACTGACACTGAATCCTGATAAGACAGAGACAGACAATTTTGGGTTGGTGGTTCCCAGGTGTGGAAATTGGGTTGTTTACCTGTTCTGGATGGGGTTGCACTCCTTCAGGAAGTAGGTATGTAGTTTGGGGGGTGCTCCTAGATCCATCTTTGTCACTGGAGGCTGAGATGACCTCAGTGGCCCGGAACACCCATTACCAACTTTGATTAGTGAGACAATTACACCCATTCCTGAATACGGATAGCCGAGCCACTGTGACGCATGCACTGGTAACATCACAGTTAGAGTACTGCAATGTGCTCTATGTGGGACTGCCTTTCTACCTGGTTCAGAAGCTGCAGCTAGTGCAGAATGCAGTAGCTAGCATGCTCAGTGGAACAACGCATTATACACATATTACACCTGTGTTAGAACTGCACTGGCTGCCTATTAGCTAATGAGTCATGTTCAAGGTTCTGTTGTTAGTATACAAAGCCTTAAACAACTCTGGACCAGGATACCTAGCTGACTGCCTTTCCCCTGTATATACCCCACTGACCCGTGAGAGTTTCTGAGGAGGCCTTGTCATTCCACAACTAACAGAGTGTCACCAAGTAACAGCACATAAGTGGGCCTTCTTGGTAGTGACACCCACCCTCCGAAACACCCTCCCATGCACTGTTTGAGAGGCAGAAAATGTACTGACCTTTAAACGCCTCTTGAAGACATATTTGTTTACACAGGTTTTCCCTGACTTGTAATGTATTTTGCCACTGCTCCATTTTATCATTTCCTTGTTGTAATGTTTTTTATGTATTTATTGTTTTTCTTGTTTTTTCACTTTTTGCATATTGGTTTTATACTGTATTTCATATATGTGTGCTTAGATATCTTAGGACAGTGATGGCGAACCTATGGCACGGGTGCCACAGCTGGCACGCAGGGCCCTCTCTGTGGGCACTCGAGCTATTGGTCACCAGATCGCAAAAAGACTGTCCCCTTCTGCAAAACACTAATGATCTTGTTCTTTCTCACAGTGTGGAACAGAATTTTATTCTAGAATTCCTGTTACAGAATTCTTTTCTACATTGTTATCACATTTAAAAGATTTTGAAGAATGATGCACAGAGCATGGCTTGGATGTAAAGCCCTAACAGTTGACCTGAGTGCTGCATGTGTTGCTCTCAAACTAACGGAGTATGAGCCAAGGTTTGACAAATTATCAGCATGCATGCAATAGCAAAAATCACATTAATTGTGCAAAAGCATGCCCAATGCAAACTTTTACCTAATGCAGTGTTTGCAGTCCAAGACATAAAGTGTTTAAAATGTGTTAAGCACATTTAGTTTTCTTGTTTATCTTGCTCATCCTAGTACAGGTTGACTTTTCCTTTTACTAATCCGACACCTGTAGAAGCAGGGAAAGGACCCGGGGTAAAGCTTGCCCCATACAATTTCAGTCTGGCATATAATCATATTACAAGTTGAGAATCCCTTATCCAAAAATACATGTGCCTAATTATTTAAAAAGTTTGCATACATTCCCTTCAGGCTATGTGTACAATGTAGTACTATAATAATTTTTTGAGTTGATTTTTTTTCTAACAAAAAACTGCTTGTATCATTGAAAGCTCTGTTATTGTGTTTTTCTTTTAAGACAAAAGATGTTAATTAGTTCGGACAACTATGAGTTGTTTTTCTAAAACTAAAACCTTGGTATTCAGGTTTAATTGCAGTGTTGGCACCTTGAAATAAATAAGTTGGTTTTGTGTTGCAGTTTGGGCACTCGGGCTCAAAAAGGTTCGCCATCACTGTCTTAGGATATTAAGCAGTATAAAAGTAATATAAATAAATAATAAACTGTTGTGATGTGATAATCTGACTCCTTGTCCAGCTGACACACAAAGCACCGGCAAGTGTGCTTCACCCATTCTTTACCTTCCCTGCATGGGGAAAGGCAAAGGACAAGTGAAGCTGGCTCCCCAGCCCAATTGCCAACTGGAAGAACTCCAGCCTGCACTTTGGGAGGACCTGGGGAAGTAATACAGCCCCCATAGTGAATATGGTTACCCATCCCTGAATTACAGGCTAGGGGCAGTATCCAATTGGTGTCCCTGCGCTGATGGAAGGCATCTATTAGGAGGGGTGATTTTTGGCGATTCCCCCTCCTCTCTGCAGCCCTGCTACAATCTACTCCAGAGGGTTGGGGAACCCTTCAGAACAGCGTGGGAGGTGGCACAGGAGGGGGATCACTGAATAATGCCCCCTTCCCCAGTCTGCTGATGGATGTCTTCTATCAGTAGAGTGACATCAACTGGATATCACCTAGGGCTGCACTCATATGCACCCTTATATGGAAATGTGCCATTGAACAAAGCAGAATTTGCTTCTTTATAAATATGCATAGGATCAGACTGTAAATGTTCAGAACTTTTCAGAAGAAAGATGTTAATTAGCTGGTAAATTGATGTTTCACCATAAAACAGAAAATAAATGTCCATAGTGCATAGTTAACAGAGCCATGAACATTCAAATAATTTAAAATTGAACCCAATGTGGAGTTTAGACAGTTAGATGGCATAAAACAGGAGTAAAAATCACTCATAGTGTCATGCTCTGATTTCAATCCCCCCCCCCTCTAGCTCACAGTAATACTCTGGGGAGGAGGAACTGCCCAGGGAACCATCATCCCCCACTCCAGGACCATACAGGCCAGAGGACATGGCTTTATCAGAATCAGACTCCTCAGACTCAGAGAACACCTTTCCAAATTGAGTCCTCACTGTCTCCATAAGAGGCAGCAGCTGCAGGATTGGGCAATGGCCCTTTAAGAAAAATAGACAGCTCCTCAAGAAGGTACAGGGTTAACAGCAGGTCTAAACCAGCCAGCCTTCATAAGGCCTCAGAAGGTCTCTGCAGAGGCAAGAGTTCTTTGATGAATTCTAGTCATAGTCAGTACCTGCCACAGTGATCTGTCCAAGGTCCTCCTGACAGACCCCACCTTTCCTGTTGTGATCCTGCATAGTCTATCCCAGCCTTCCCTAACCTGGTGCCCTTCAGTTGTGTTAGATTACAACACCCAGAAATTCCCCCAGCTGGCTGACTCCACTCTATTGGATGTGATCCTGTCCTGCCATTAAGTACCACTGCTTGGTACTGGTTTGAATCATCCTCCCCTGGGAGCTTTGGCTTGAGCCAAACTAGGGCAGGACACATATATGAGCTCAAAGGATAATCCTGATGAGATAACAGGATAACATTTGATGATTTAGAAGACCCAAGGTCCAGTAAGAAACCCAAAATAATTCAGTACAATATGCAATATATAAAATGACATGTCATTTTATAGTGCATAACTTCAAAAGTCAGATAATTTCCCCCATGGTTCTCTTACATACGGAAAAGCACCTAACTCAATATGCGTAATAGATGGCCAAGCTTCAGTTTTAAGGGATTATGTGTTAACTTTAACATAGATTTCATAGATCATAGAGTTGGAAGGAGCCTACAAGGCTGTCAAGTCCAACCCCCTGCTCAATGCAGGAAACTAGAGGAGGGGTCTCCCATCCAATTTATTTATTTTATTTATTACATTTATACCCCACCTTTTTTCCTGCAAGGAACCCAAGGCGGCTTACATAATCCTCCTCCTCCTCTCCATTTTATCCTCACAACAACCCTGTTAGGTAGGTTAGGCTGAGAGCCAGTGACTGGCCCAAAGTCACCCAGTGAGTTTCATGGCCAAGCGGGGACGAGAACCCGGATCTCCCGAGTCCCAGTCCAACACTCTTACCACTACACCACACTGGCTCTCCTTATCCAAGTAATAACCAGGCCCAACCCTGCTTAGCTTTCCACACTCAGACAAGCTGAACCAGCATATTCAGTTCAGAATTATTTTTAAACCAGGTTGTCTTTTTAAAAAGTAAAAAAAAAATCTTATTTACATCACTTTTTAGAATTTTTATTTAACATACATAATACATCAAAAATAGAGTAATTGACTCCTTCTACAAACATAAGCAGAGAATAGGGACATACATCATCTTCAGACAGAAAAAAGTATGTCTGGCTGGAAGGATGCTGGGAGTTGTAGGAAGGTGTTTTGTTTTGTTTTGTTTTTGTCTAAACATGCATAGGATTGTGACTTTACAGTATTATATAGTGGAAGACCGACAACCTGGTCTTCTGCGTGGGTTCAATGCTAAGGGGGTAGCGAGTCCTGGGGCGGCCTTCTCCGAGATCCCCAGCGACTATCACCCTTAGCCCAGAACAAAGGGATAACTTATAGCCACAGAAGTATCTTTTAGAAAACAAGTTTATTTACAACATTACCTTCACAAACCCAGACACACGCCAGCAATACAGCTTATCAGTACGGTACAAAGTAGCAAGCAAGAAGTCTTAAAGACACCGTGATTTCAGGGCTCTCAGCAAGTTAGTTCAGCTCGGGTCCCGGCAGAGGCCCGGTCAACTGCACGCTGCTAGCTGGGTTCCCGGCGGAGGCCCGGTCTACCCAAGCGGCTAGCTGGGTTCCCGGCGGAGGCCCGGTCTACCCAAGCGGCTAGCTGGGTTCCCAGCGGAGGCCCGGTCTACCCAAGCGGCTTGTGAGTGATTTCAGCTTGGTTTCCCGGGGGTCCGGTCAACCCAAGCGACCAGTGATTTCAGCTTGGTTTCCCGGGGGTCCGGTCAACCCAAGCGACCAGTGATTTCAGCTAGCTGGAGCATGCTGGGTGCGGCTACCCGGGGTTGCCGATCCTTCGTTCCCTTACCCCAGGCATGGGGCAAGATTGCTGATCAGGTCCAACAACCCAGTTCCCTTGCGCAGGGTGTTTTATACCTTGGTGTTTCAGGTAGCCCCTCCCTCCATGATCAGGTGGGTTGACACCCTCCCTGAGGGGCGGCCTTTTGGGTCAGGTCGGGTGACGCCCTCCCCCCGTGGGATGGGGTCCCTTTGAAGCCACTTGCTTAATGGTCCCATCCTATGGTGTTGAGTGGCCATTTCTTAGGGGTGCCGAAGTGTCTGCTCTGGAGAGGTATTCAAGTCTTATGTAGATGGGGCTGATATGCGAGAGCATTGACAAACCTGGGGATGCTTCCTGCCTTCCCCCCTGGGGTGATTTTATGCAGATGTTGTTTGTCCCTTTTGTCATCTGTGGAGACTGGTTGTCTCCCCCCCCTGGGTCTCCTTCCCCCCTCCTTGGTGAGTGTGTGTGTGTCAGGCAGGGGGCTTAGGTTGGCTTTCTCCACATATATCCTGTAATCTGTTCAATACAATACTAAGTGCCAGAAGTTTTTAATTGTATCACAACTCCAAAATACATGCATACAATCTGTATGAGATTTTTCATACCTCCAACAATTGTCCTGACAGATTATAAATCACCTTTGATTTAAAAAACCAATTTTTCTATTAAGAACAACTTAATGTTCAGGCTATTGTCCAAATGATACACTTTCTGATTAGCAGAGAGAACGCATGTAGATTAGAGGCTCTCAAATGTATTTGCCAGCTTATTACTGGTGACCATATTTTTAAATTTTTATTGAGAACACCTGTTTTTAAAGTCTGAAGGAGGAAGGATATTACCGTATGTGACCTATACAAAGCCATGAAAAGCAGACACACATTTTACTGCTTTCCAATCCTCTCAGACTCAGCACAACAGGGAGTCGAGGAGGATGAAGGCGCATTCTCACAACCACACTGGCACTTGGAGGCATTTGGAGTGCCTCCAAAACACATCATGATATTAGATGTAATGCCCCTTTGGGGATGAGGCAGGGATGGTGGTTAACATAGGTTTGGACTGGCTCAAGTCCAACTAAACATTATGGACCTCTGTGAAGGTATTTCTCTAGAACAATGTCCCCCTTAGCACTATCACCACAGCATTAAGCCCTGATCCAGCATTGCTAAATTGATACTGTAAAAGTTCACATTCCAAAGACTGCTCCAAGCACTGTGGAGTGATCTTGTCACTAGCACAATCCAATAGGCACCTGTAAAAATCACAACAAAATCTAGACATCTACCATAGTATTACCAGTCAGGCTTCTGGGGGCTTGTGCCACTTTTTCCGAAGTTCAGCTTGAATTACTAAAAGCCTGCAAAACCAGTTTAATCAGAGACCATAGCAGGACAAACAGTCAGTATATACATGATGGGCAATAGCTCTACAACACTGACTCTAGCTCCACAGAAGGTATGTACATAGCCAATATAAAACGATTCCATACATCATGAATTTGGCATTTTTTCCTCCAGACACGTTTTCATACAGCAAGACCATCTGCAACTGAACTGGGGAAAACAACACTGACTGCCTCATATACATCATCCAACCTATAATCACCAAACATCCTTATTGTAAAGTCTGCCAGTAAAAAATGGTGCATAGTCTACTATAGTTATTCGGATTCCATGCACAGTCTCTGAAGATAGAAAATTTACATTAGTGACACTCAGGCAAAACCACCTGCATTAGGCACTCTCTCAACTACTTTCTACCTTTCTTGTAACATGCCAGGCCATGGTAATGAAGGGAACCCTCCTCATCACAAGGCACCAATAGTCACTAAAATGTCAAGGAACACAGCTTCCTCTCATAAGGGCAAAGCCAGAGTCAACACCATGATGTCAACACCAGCAAACACAGTATTTGTGCTCTGCAAACTGAAATAACACCAGTGGGAAGTTTCAGATGGGAAAGAATGCTAGCATAAATACAGCTGAAGAGCAGTACATGTGTGACTCAATGCTTCATTAACACTCCCTACCAGAAAGCATTAGAAGTGAGAGGTGGGAACTGCTCACTAAAGATGGTACTAACGAAAACCTTCACAGCACAATACACTGGGGAAATCAAATGGCGACAAAATATTCAGCATCAGCATAAGTATATCATCCCATAAGGAGAGCTGAAAAAACAATGGAAATCCCTTGCTTAAACCACTTAAATGAGGCCAGGATCAAAGGTTAATGAGAGCAAATAAGATTGTTCCAATACCACAGCAAAGCACCAGTACTGCTCAACTACAGCCAGCTGGGGAAATCCAGAGACTGCTTTTTTAAAAAGTGTCTAGCACACTCAAAAATCTGTGGCCAACACAGGGACAACTGAAATATAAGTGAAAAGTGGTGCTTTGAGGCAAGGTATTCATAGAACATAGGCACTGCCATATTTGATCTGTACCATGAGCTATTGCAGGCCATTAGACTGTTTCAGTGTATACTCATTGTGCTGTAAAAACAACATACTGTACACTGTGTGCTTCAAGAGAATGGATTTTCACACTAAGCAACTGTCTGAAAAACCTCCAAGTTGTTTGTTTATTACTCATAAAGCCTCTATAGGTGCCAAATTCTCATCTGAATGCTGTTAACCCATTATGGATGACTGTAGGGAAACTATGTGATCAGATAAGGAAGTCTCACACTTATAGTCCTGTTACCAGGACCAGCCATTCCAGCAGGCTGAGAGGAGGGAGATGAGAGGGAGCTCGGCACAGGGCCATTCCACCAGCCCTGCTGAAAGGCTGCCCTCCTGAAGGCTCCCTCCTCCTTCTACTGTCACCACCACCAGCCATTCCAGCAGGCTGTGCAGAGGGAGAAGAGAGGAAGCGCAGGGCCATTCCACCAGCCCTGCCAGGAGTATTACCGTAATTCATATTCCCCCTTCTTCCCTCCCCATTCCTTTTTCCTTGTGGGTCGTGTCTTTTTAGATTGCAAGCCTGCGGGCAGGGACTGTCTTGTTAATTGCTGTAAACCGCCCAGAGAGCTTCGGCTATTGGGCGGTATAAAAATGAAATAAATAACTAAATAAAAATAATCTTTAAACCTGAAGCAATGCATTTAAGCCAGGACTGCATGTATTGTGCCACTGGGCAAAGAACTCAGCATCCTAATTCTCTCAATGTTTACATTTCAGAAAAGCAAGTTTCTTGCTTTTACAATGGTGGTCTGAGGGAGTTTATGCACTGCCTGACCAACTCCCAGAAGCTGCAAAGAAAATGCAACAGCCGGGCTTCAGTGACCTGCAGGCTCCTTCTCTAAGAATAGCAGAGCCAGAATAAATAAAGGAAAATAAGCAGACATATGGCATTTCTAAAGAAGTATAAGGACAGGTTGCTTACCTGTAACTGTAGTTCTTCGAGTGGTCATCTGTGCAGTCACACATATGGGCTCTGCGCCTGCGCTGAGACCGTTCCGGAAAATTCTAAAGCTGAGGTAGACTGGGCGGGAGCCCCTCCCCCTCGCGCGTGCTCCTTAGCGCGGCTCCCGCCCATTCCCTCAGTTCCTCTGAGACCGCCTATTGCGGCCCCATGAACCGAGAGATACTCACTGTTGGTATTGACATTCCCTTTTATAGTAATACCAAAAAAACCACAACCATTATCATTTAGAAATGACATGAATTGGAGCAATACACACCCAGTGTCCACTGGCAGGTCCATTGAAATCGATAATGACGCCAAGCGGGGATGGATGGGTGGGTTGTGTGACTGCACAGATGACCACTCGAAGAACTACAGTTACAGGTAAGCAACCTGTCCTTCTTCTTCGTGGTCTCTGTGCATCACACATATGGGCAGAGTAACAAGCTGATCCACCCGGTGGTGGGATGGCGGCATTGGTCACTGCAATACCGATGATAGAACCACCCTTCCAAAGGTGTTCACAGCCCGAGCTCAAATATCAAGTCTGCAATGCTTGATGAATGTCGATGGAGCGGCCCTGGTTGCTGCTCTATAGAGCTTTGGCCTTTCCCAAACACCACGGATGTTGACTGTGTTCGGGTAGAATGTGCCCTTACTGGGCCTGGCAACTGCTTGCATGAAAGCTGGTATACCAATGTAATAACTTCTACCTATTTGGCAAATTTCTGCCTTGAAACAGAAAGACCTGGGGATTTGCCACCATAACATACAAATGGTTGATTTGTTTGTCGAAAAGAAGCTGTTCGCTCTTTATAAAATGCTAGGGCATGTCGGACATTCAGTGTATGCATTTTCTGCTCTATGTCAGAAGACGGGTTTTGGAAAAAACGCTGGCAACACTATGTCCTGCCCTGTATGAAAAGTCTGAAACCACTTTTGGTAGTAAATTGAGATCTGGACGGATGACTATTATGTCCTTATGAAACACCATATAAGGTGAGTCTACTGTGAGTGCACAGAGCTCGCCAGATCTTCTCGTCTTTCATGTGAGAAACCTGTGATCAATAGTTGCTAGTGGTTCAAAAGTCTTCTGAGTCAGTGCACGCCGCATCAGAGGCAGATTCCAGCCTGGCACCAAATTCCTGATTGGAGGAATGATGTTCTTCAAGCCTTTCAAAATTAAGGTTTCGCCAACGGATGTGTGAAGATTGACCCCGAGGTAACATAAGGCTTAATGGCTGAAATTGCTGCCAAGTATACCCTTATGGAGGATGATTTTAAACCTCACACCATCAGAGCATGCAAATATTCTAGTACAGTTTGTACTGTGCAGGATTTAAGATTTTGTTTACATTTCCTAGCATAAGATGCTCTCGTGTACGGCTTGTAGGCAGCTTGCAGGACAGTTTGTAACGGTGACGGTAAGTCTTGGGCTAGAATAATCGAATCTGCCATGCCATTAATGCTAGGCTATCCAAATCTGGGTGCTGGATGTTGCTTTGAGCTTGAGTTAGCAGTGTTGGCACTATCGGGAGCAACTGGTATTCTCCTTCGGAAAGGTGCAGGAGCTGGGGGAACCATGGTTGCCGTGGCCACCACAGTGTTACAAGAATGCAGTCTGCTCTGTCCCTCCAGATTTTTGAGATGACTCACATCAACAGAGGAAGAGGTGGAAACATGTAATACAGATGACCCGCCCATTTCATCATGAAGGCATCTGTGATGAGATTGGGATCCGATGTTGCCCTGCTGCAAAAAAGATGGTAGGCCATGTTTTTGGAAGTGACAAAAAGATCTACTTTCGGTTGACCCCAGATTGAGAAAATTCAACTGCGAATCTCTGCATCCAGTTGCCACTCGTGTGACTGCATGGAGACTCTGCTTAGAGTATCTGCTAGTGTGTTGTTTTTTCCTGCGATGCGAAGCACCATGAGAGACATGGGTCTTGGAATTGTCCAGTTGAAAATTCTGAGGGTCAGCCTTGTGAGTTGCATCGACCTCATTCCACCCTCTTTGTTGAGGTAGGCTACAATGGTCATGTTTTCTGAGACAACCTGGATGTGTTGGCTGTGAAGAAGAGACTCTAGTGCCTTCATGGCATTCCACTCTGCCATCAACTCCAACATACTGATGTGCATCTTGCACTCAACAGAGTTCCACGTGTCTTAAGCTACGTGGCCTGCACAATGCGCTCCGCATTTCAGGAGGGAGGCGTCTGTTGTCAGAACCCTCGGAGTTAGTGGATGAAAAGGCACTCCTTTGATGAGAACGCTCTTGCTCATCCGCCACAACAAAGATGTTTCGGTGTTCCGTGGAATGGTGAGGTGAGTGGAAGGTGCCTGTCTTTGCAGGTCAAAGGAGCGGATAAGCCAGTTTTGAAGAGTTCTCATGTGAAGGTGGGCATAATGCATTACTTGCACAGTTGATGCCATATGGCCGAGAAGACGTTGGATCAACCTTACTGAGGACAAAGGAGCTCGGTACAGGCATTCCGAGATGGTAAGTATTTTGTCTACTCTGTCTTGAGGTAGAAATGCCCAGCCATCCTTTGGATTGAGAACTGTTCCTATGAAATTCAGTTCCTTTGCAGGATCAAGGACTGACTTTTTGATGTTTAGACATAAGCCGAGATCATCGAGCATGGACAAGGTTTTCTGAAGTGCAGACTAAAGACGTAGTCTGGATGAATAGACGACCAGCCAGTCGTCGTGTCCTGTGTATTTGTCAAGGCCAATGTAGTCGCCAAGTCCTCTAAAATTCGAGAGGAGTCAAGAAACTCTGTTTCACGGAAGACTTGGCTTTCTTAGGGCCTTGGTAATGAAACTGCGGGAAGCATTCCTTAGTCCTGCAGACTGACTATCATGTGAACATGCATCTTGTCCTCCCATTTAAAAAGAGGTTGAAAAGGAGCTGTGGAAGATGTGAACCTATTCCACTGTCACGGCTTGTACTGCCTATGCCTTGGCAGTGTACTGAAACTCATCTTCTGGGCATTGACCCTAGCCTTTTGGACTGCGTCCAAAGAATCATCCATATTCTCATGGAATAGACCTTCCTCATCAAACAGGTCTTCTATGTGAGCTTTAACATTTGATGTTAGCCATACATGACGTCCAAGTGAGATGGTACTAATCAGAGACCTGACATGGCAATCAGTTTGGTGTCTGGCGTTATTCATCTGCAGGGTTGCCATACTGATGACCTCCGCTTGTAGTACCCTTGCCAAGTCTCTCTTTTCCTCTGGGAGGTAATCACAGATGTTCCCTAACTTTCCAGTTAGGGATAACTGATACCTCACCATAATTGCCTGGTAGTTGCTACCGTTAGTAGAATAGATGTTGCTGTACACTGGGTCTTCTATCTCAGGTGTCTCGACATTAGTTTCTATGCCTAAGGCTGCCATCATCTTCATCACATGGTCTGCAAATGTATCTAGGTCTTCAGTTGGTAAAGTGGACAGTTTATATTCCACCTGCAAATCAGGAGAAGAGCCTAGTAATTTGTACACTGCAGAAACTGAGTCAGAATAAGGCAGGTTCTCATCAATGTCGAGAGCGATGTTCGATGTAGACAGAGACCGCTGGATGTCAAGAGCGAAGTCGTTGACAATCTGGTCTCCTCGATGTCGAGAGCGATGCTCAATGTCGACAGAGGCCGCTTGATGTCAAGAGCGATGTTTGATGTTGATGGGTTCTCTTTGATGTCGAGAGTGATGCTCGATGTCGAGATTGATGCTCGATGTCGATGGAGCCCGCTCGATGTCAAGAGCGATGTTCGATGTCGACAGAGTCCCGCTCGATGTCAAGAGCGATGTTCGATGTCGACAGAGCCCTCTCGATGTCAAAGCGATGTTCGATGTCGACAGGCTGTGCTCGATGTCAAGAGCAATATTCGATGTCGACAGAGCCTCTCGATGTCAAGAGCAAAGTCAACAGGCTTTCCTCGATGTCAGGAGCAACGTTCGATGTCAACAGAGCCCTCTCGATGTCGAGAGCGATGTTCGATGTCGACAGGCTCTCCTCGATGTCGAGAGCAATGTTCGATGTCGACAGAGTCCACTCGATGTCGATGTTCGATGTCGACAGAGCCCGCTCGATGTCAAGAGCGATGTTCAATGTCGACAGAGCCCGCTCGATGTCAGAGCGATGTCGACAGGTTCTCCTCGATGTCAAGAGCCACGTTCGATGTCGACAGAGCCCGCTCGATGCTGAGAGCGATGTTCGATGTCAACAGGCTGTGCTCGATGTCAAGAGCAATGTTCGATGTCGACAGAGCCTCTCGATGTCAAGAGCACTGTTGACAGGCTCTCCTCGATGTCAAGAACAATGTTCGATGTCGACAGAGCCTCTCGATGTCAAGAGCAATGTCGACAGGCTGTGCTCGATGTCAAGAGCAATGTTCGATGTCGACAGGCTGTGCTCGATGTCAAGAGCACTGTTGACAGGCTCTCCTCGATGTCAAGAACAATGTTCGATGTCGACAGAGCCTCTCGATGTCAAAGCGATGTTCGATGTCGACAGGCTGTGCTCGATGTCAAGAGCAATGTTCGATGTCGACAGAGCCTCTCGATGTCAAGAGCAATGTCGACAGGCTGTGCTCGATGTCAAGAGCAATGTTCGATGTCGACAGAGCCTCTCGATGTCAAGAGCGATGTTCGATGTCGACTGGCTCTCCTCGATGTCGAGAGCAATGTTCGATGTCGACAGAGTCCACTCGATGTCAAGAGCGATGTCGACAGATTCTCCTCGATGTTGAGAGCCTTGTTCGATGTCGACAGAGCCCTCTCGATGTCGAGAGCTATGTCGACAGGTTCTCCTCGATGTCGAGAGCGCCGCTCGATGTTGACAGAGCCCTCTCAATGTTGAGAGTGGTGTTCGATGTCGAGAGAGCCTGCTCCATGTCGAGAGCGAGATGTTTGATGTCGACAGAGCCTGCTCGATGTCGAGAGCGATGTTTGATGTCGACAGGCTCTCCTCGATGTCGAGAGCAATGTTCAATGTCAACAGAGCCCTCTTGATGTCAAGAGCGATGTCGACAGATTCGCCTCGATGTTGAGAGCCTTGTTCGATGTCGACAGAGCCCCTCGATGTCGAGAGCGATGTCGACAGGTTCTCCTCGATGTCGAGAGTGCGCCGCTCGATGTCGACAGAGCCCTCTCGATGTCGAGAGCGGTGTTCGATGTCGACAGAGACCACTCGATGTCAAGATCGGTGTTCGATGCCGAGCGGCTGGAGAAAGAACGTTTTCTCCATGGATGGAGTATACGTCTCCTCTAATGTTGGAGCTGCAGTAAGCTCCGTAGCCACGAGTACAGGTGAATCCATAATTTCTCCATCGGAGAGTGAGGCTACTTGCACTCCTGACACCGAGGCACGCTTTGCAGGCGTGGATGTAGACAGCTCGTCTCTTCTCGGTGTCGAAGACTCGATCTGTGTCGGGATCGAAACCAGGCGTTTTACCTTGGTGGTCGACGTCAAAGCCGTGAAACTCACAGTCGATAGGACTGGAGTGACAGGCTTATAGAGAGAGACTTTCAGTCCTTAGATTTTTTCTTGGACACAGTCTCTTTCTTTTGCTCTTCCTTAGAGCATTTGTGGGCTTTTTTGTCCTTTCTCTTAAGTGGGGATTCCACATTCCGAGTTGCCGCCACTGTAGTATGAGACGTCGCTGATCTTGGCTTGAATGTCATATAGAGGGACACACCACGGATAAAGTTTGCTGCCAGGGAGCCATTTTGAGCTTTAAAGCTCGGTGTTTTCACATCGGCCTAATGAATGCCTTACAGTGGTGGCATATTTCTACTACATGAATGCCTTACAGTGGTGGCATATTTCTACTATATTTCTACCCACTCTCAAACATAACAGGCACAAAGAGTGGCCAGCAGCCGGAGGTAATTTAATCCCACAATAGAGGCACTTTTGAAAAGGCGCCTAAAACAGCCGTTCCTCAGAAGAGGAGAAGAATTTCATTTTTTAAAAAAAAATTATTTATTTTAATTTCATTTGGGGGGGGGATTTCCGATGAAAGGAGGAAGAGAAAAAAGGTTTATGAGGAAAAAATTTTTGAAAAGACAATTTTAAAGCACTCAGCTGAGTTGTAGTTTTTTAGAAGAACCTCCGGAGACGACTAGCCGCAATGGCGGTCGAAGAGGAACTGAGGGAATGGGCGGGAGCCGCGCTAAGGAGCACGCGCGAGGGGGAGGGGCTCCCGCCCAGTCTACCTCAGCTTTAGAATTTTCCGGAACGGTCTCAGCGCAGGCGCAGAGCCCATATGTGTGATGCACAGAGACCACGAAGAACTTACTCTGGTTGCAGAAATTTTCTTTTCTTGGTGCAAAATATTGGTATAGCACTCTGATTTTTAAGTGGAAAGTATACACACCACTAATTATGAAAGAGGAAATAATCAGATCTCAGTTATCCACCATTAAGCAACTCTTTCCAACTTATCGAAACCTCATTTCAACTATATTCTGTACCAATTAGTGCCATAATCCAATTGCTTTGTCACTTTTTAATTTATTGAATTCTTCCCTTGTATTTTGAAACATACAGAACAGTGACACCTCATACATGCTCCTTACCATATTTATTAGAATGCACATATGTTCAAAGTATGTGCAATTAGCAGATTTAAGGGAGGAGGGGGCATGGATAAAGATACTTGGCTGAAGATCTCATAACAATATAGTTCTCTTGATTCCCACCTGTGTCTAACTTTACTAAAAGCCTTTTCAATGTTAAAATTAATTGCTTCTATCTGTTCTGTTATCCAATCATTTATGAACAAAGAATTCTAAATATACTGGTAAAACGCAACGTGTACTGGTTTCAATCATGTTCCTTCTAATCATTATGCTGAGAGGTGCCAATCCAGTACTAAGTGACATGTACCTAGTAGCACTGAATAGATGCACATTCTCATTCCCCTCAATCAAAAGACCCATCCAGCCAGTTCAGTGAACTGCATGTCCAGACATATCCAGATTCACATCTCCATTCATATCAGGTACATACACAAAGCCCTTCTTCTGCAACCTACCGGTATTTATTTTAAGAATTTCTAAACAGCTCTTCATCCTAACAGTTTCCAGAATGGTATAAAATAATAAAAGCAATATAATAAACACAACAAAACATATCACATCATTCTTCCTTCATATCCTAACAAAACTGAGAGGCAAAAAACCTATAATCATTAAAGCAGACAGAGACAATAAAACAAATTTAAAATGCTTGGGCAATTAAAATATTGTAAAGTCAGCACCAGTTGAACTTCCTTAAGAAGGGTGTTCCAAAAATCGGTGCCACAACAGAAAAGGCCCTCTCATCTGTACAAGCATAACACATTTAGGGTGTAATCCTATGCATGTTTAAACAGAAAAAAGTCCTACAGCTCCCAAGTATTTCCAAGTCAGTCACACCTTCTTTTTTTTAACTCTCTAGGAAATTTGTGCTTGGGGGGGGATGACAGAGAATATACGCAGATTACATGGCTGAGCAGTAAGTGGGGGGGAAATATCTGCAGATTTCAAGGCTGGGAAGTAAATGGAGAATTTTTTGTTATATATTCCACTGCCATTTACTACCCAGCTTTGAAATATGTGCATATTTCCATGTCCAAAAAAAAAATGTGCACA
This sequence comes from Shinisaurus crocodilurus, assembly GCA_021292165.1. Taxonomy (NCBI): domain Eukaryota; kingdom Metazoa; phylum Chordata; class Lepidosauria; order Squamata; family Shinisauridae; genus Shinisaurus; species Shinisaurus crocodilurus. The sequence goes on from CM037877.1 coordinate 224,694,512, forward strand.
TTTCCCAGATAGTTAAAAAAAAAAAACTAACAAAAATCTTAGAGGAGGCAGAACAGGACAATTCAAATGGGGCACACACACCCCTTAATGTGGTCCCACTCACTCCATCCCATTCAGCCACCTTCTCAGGGTTTTTTGATAGCTGTAATGGAACCTTGGTAACTGCTCCGAAAAGCAGGTGGCCTTAAGATCTCACCTTTCTGGACTAGCTGGAGACTCAGGGAAGTGTCTAAAAGGTGGAGGGCACTGAGAAGTGTCAGTTCAACACTAGAAATTGAGAGGATTACATTGCTAAGGGGAAGATCTTAAGCCCACCCCCTTTTGGTGCACCTACTCTGCTTTTTTCCTTTTGCTAGTGCTTTCCAATTGATAGCTAGGCAACTGGCAGCTGTCAATTGTTCACAATTCGGCCTATATGCAGTCTCATGTCCTTAATCTGTTAGCGTTTGACAGCTGAAATTGACAAGGGCATTGACCAGGCAAGACTACATATAACAGAAAGTCATAAGAGATCACTTGCGCAACTGTGAAAGACCGACCCCCCCTCCCCATTTTAAAAAATAAAGTACGAAGACATCTGCACACATTTCTAGGGCTGATTAAAAAGCAAAAGATGGTGAATTGGCGATGGTCCCTCCAAAGTGCCACTTGGGCATCAGTGGAGGAGCTGTTACTGGCAGCAGCACGAGCGAGATTGCAAAGAGCAGCAAGTGTTTTTGCTGCTTTTGCCAAGTGGCTCACTAGCTGATCCCCATAGTCCATGATGAAATTGCTCTTCCACATTTGGATGACATGTTTTTATTTTTATTTATTATATTTATACCCCGCCTTTTTTCCTGCAAGGAGCCCAAGGCGGCTTACATAATCCTCCTCTCCATTTTATCCTCACAACAACCCTGTGAGGTAGGTTAGGCTGAATGACATGGCAACTCATTGTGGGTTGAACAACCCATACAATAAGCCATGGGTTGGCAGGGTGGCTTGTTGCCCCAAAACAAGTCACCCTGTGGAAAGCAGTCTGGTTTGGATGACACGGTAACCCACCATGGCTAGTTACTCACAATGGATTGCCCTGTTGTGTGAACCCAGTCATTCTCTTTCCTTCACAAGCTTGTTAGAATAGGTGGTTTCAAAAGACTGTCCTATAGCTTTTTTAAATCTACCACATAAAGATAGCATACTGACAGAGACCTTTGTCCTATGCAAAATAAGCAAACTAGCAATACACAACATTTCATAATTCTGCAAGGTGTCCTATACTGCTCCTCTAATTCAGAGAAGATTTGATTCAGACATATCTGCTGCCTAACTGAATTAAATTATTCCTTGGCACTAATTAGCATTAAGGATTCCTTGGCACTAATAAGAGGGGACTGTTTAGCATATGGAACCTATGGAATTAAGTCTCCATATGCTCATCTGGAATTTGATCACAAAGGAGACCGATAATGCATTCGGATAATCAGGTTCAAACTTCTGAACTCTACCCTCTGCAATAAATATCAAACCACACTGGTAAGTTGTATGAAATCCCATTATTCTACATTGCAACATGGGATAAGCAAGCACCTTTGTTACTACTCATAACCAAATTTAAGAACAGCTATCTGACATTCAAACCATGCATGCAGGAAAATAATTTTAAATGGAAAATTCCAACACTGCCCTCCCAGCCCCCAATATGTTAGCAGCTGAAAACCATAAAAATAATAATAATAATAATAATAATAATACAGATGGTTTTTTGAACAATAGAAGTTAATTTATTTTAAAAATTTATATTCCACTATTTTACTCAAGGATGCTTACATAAGCAAGCATTCGGAATATCAATAGAACAGCTAAAAGCCAATAGCAAAAAAAAAGAAAAAAGCAAAAAGCATTTAAACCAGCAATATATCATCAGTGGTTTAGAGGAAAAGTCTACTGGAACAACTACCATTTCCATGTCTACAAAAGTAGGGATGGGGAGAAGGAGAGATGTTTCGCTGCAGGGCAATAGCCTTGCTACAGAAAAAAGAAAAGAAAAGAAAAAAAGAAATTGTTTCCCATCCTAACACCAATTATAAACAAATGCCCACCAGGAAATGTACTCTTCTAGCGCTGGAGAAAGGAACCATATATTTGAAACAAAACAAAAAGATTACTGAAATGCTGTGTGGAGAGGGACAGTATTTCCCTTTCCCCCCACTTTTTAAAGGTCTATATGAATGCTGACATGGTACAGAGGCAAAGTTAGCCTTAAGTATAGGTTTCTAACATGCTAGGAAGCTCTATAATACAATTATATGTATGCACTGATCTAAATTTGCTGCAGCCTTTAGGGACCACTTAAAGTGTTAAACATCAACATAGTGCCTCAGTGGAAACAATGGCTAATTCCCAGAAACCCAATAATACTTAACATTAATTAGGAATAGGCAAGCCAGATTCTTAAAGAAAAACTGCATCGTGCTACTTCATGGTGCAGCAAATTAAACTGCATACTACATTTTGGTTTCTATGCCTGTGCAACAGATAGAAATTAACTAGAAAACTCAACATCTCCTGCACATTTTTGAAACCTAAGGGTTGCTATGAAAAGACAACTGAAGCAAATCTGGCTTCATTTTCCTAGGAGCACAAGCAGGAGGGTGCTATTGCACACACATCTACTTGCAGCTGGTTGGCCACTGTGCAAACAGAATGCTGGACTAGATAGACCCTTGTCTGATCCAGCATGGCTCTTTTTATGTTCTAATGAGGTAACAATTTATGGGTAGGTCTCACCAGAGAAAGGAAGCCATCTTCTATTACTTAGACTATGAAATTTAGCACTCCAGTTAGTTGCTATCAATGATTATTTCATAACCTAATAAAAACATTTGGCTTCTTCAACAAGCAGATTGAAAGAACCACCCTAAAGCAAAAAGTACCCAACAAGCTGACAGCACCACCGATGGGAATTATATTAACTCTTCCAACAAATATGCTAACAGTCTTGCTTTCACTGTACTTTACTGTTTAGTTTTTCAGGAAAGAGATCAGATCTCTTTTTCTCAAGACAATGGAACTATGGGTTGGAACTCCACCAGGTTAATTGAACTTAGCTCCTATTGACATCAATGGGAATTAAGTTCAACTACCTTAGACTGAATCCAACTGAAAGAGTTCAAGTTTCAGCGATAAAGGCCTAAAGCTGGAATCCTAAGTACATTTACTAGGTAGGTTCCATGAACTCATTACAATTTATTCATGACAGACAGGTAAAAATATGCAGTGCAGCAACATCTAGACCAGCCTTCCCAACATGGTGCCCTCCAGATGTTTTGGACTTCCATTCCCATTAGCCCCAGCCAGCATGACCAATGGTCGGTCAGTAATACTGGGAGTTATAGTCCAAAAACTCTGGAGGGCATCCAGTTAGAGAAGTATAACTTCCAGTTAGGGAGTTGTAGGCCAAAAACATCTGGGGACCCAAGGTTGGAGAACACTGGTCTAGACCATACTGCACCATATGGTAGGTCACAGTTCAAGCGGCTACTTCCAAGCTTCACATGTGTAACATAAGCCCTGTTCAGGCATTTAGCCTGAACAGAAAAGGCTAAATACATGAGCAGAGTGTGGGTCAATGCACGCAGGCCCTGCCCACTATGTCCCAGTGTGCACCAGTCCCACCCCCTTGCTGTGTTCAGCAGCAAGGTCAGAAAAGGAATTCTACTTGCATTTGCTTGAATGTGAGCAGACCTCTCCAGCATTATCATGGATCCTGACAAGAAAATAGTCATAGGACTATAGGAAGCAGTTTTACACTGAATCAGAATATTGGTCCATCTAGCTAAGGATATCAACACTAACATACAGCAGCTTGCCAAGGTTTCATACAGGAGTCTTTCCCAGTCCTACCTGGAGATGCTGGGCCTGGAAACTAAACCTGGGGCCATGTGCATACAAAGCACGTGTGCTACTAACTGACTGAGCCCTGCATGCCTTCAGAACCCCACTTTTTCCTGAACTCAAAGACAACCAGACATTTTTTTCTTTAAAAATGTGAAGGAAAGCAAACTAATATCTTCAACCAGAAGAGAGGAGAAAAAGGAAGAGAGGCGCATAAGTCAGGAGGCTGGATCTGCAGAAAAGCTTGGTAAGTATTTAGAAACACAGATGCTTGAACAACACATGTTTAACAGTGAGGACAATACTGTAAGGCACACATACTGACAAGGCCTTATTTACTCATGAATAAGAATGCTTAGTGCAATGTTGTAAGCAGAGCATCAGCAAAAATTCAAAACAAAAATCTGTTTCTTGGTACACACTACATTACTTTAGTGTAAATTTTTGATTTTTTTGAGCCCACAGTATATACAGCCCTGCTTAAAGAATTACCTCTGTTTCCTTCTTTTTCTATTTATTTCCTCTAGACTGTCTACATTAATAACATATGTGGGCATTCTAGAAATAACTATATTATTTCTAGAGTGCCTCAATATAAATAGGTGCCATACATAAATCAAACTAAAGTCATAGGCCTTTCCTTCAGTGTCACAATCTAAAAGAGGAGACACACAAGCAAGCAGAGTAGAAGATGAGAGAGATCAGTTTGGCAACAGCACAGCAAGGGATAAGTTGTTAACAGGCATCTACATCCAGTTGAGGCTAAACTATTCTCTTGCTGATATTCCTGCTGGAATCAAGGTGGCAAAACTACCCAGAGGCCCTTGGTCCTTTGACCAGTGACAAGGGCCAAAGTGTCCTTACCCTTCACCTCCACAAGCATGAGACAACTGACATTTCAAGTGGTGTTCTTACTGGGAGGAAGGTGGGAAGCAAGCTTCATGCAGCTGCTAATTCTCTGGCTGCTGACTGAGGCAAGGGTAGGGAGGTGGTGGGCTCTCCCACTCTGGAGGCATTCAAGGTGCAGCTGGACAACCATCTGTCAGGGATGCTTTGACTTGGATTCCTGCGTTGCGCAGGAGGTTGGACTCGATGGGCTTATAGGCCCTTTCCAACTCTACTTTTCTATGATTCTATTATTCTCCTTGTTGTGTGTATCCTGGAACGAAAAAACTATAACATTCCAGTGGTCTACAGGCTTCTCGCCAGTGACAAGGGCCAGGGCATCCATCCTCTCATCTCACTGATCTTCCTGATTCCATGCTTAGAATCAAAGTAAGCACTGCTGATCAAGTCATATTTGCTCAGCTCATATTGCTTGTTTCTTGATTTGGGGAGGCCAACAGCTTGTCCAGAAGACATTTCCCCCCATGGCTTCAGCACTAACCCGGAAGTATGAGAGATATGCCAAGCCAACCTTGCCCAATCTGGTGCCCTCCAGAGGTTTTTGACTTCAATTCCCATAAACCCAATCAGCATGGCAAGTGGTGAGGAATTTTGGGAGTTATAATCCTAAACACATGGAGGGCACCAGCTTGGAGGAAGGCTACATCAAGCAGTGCAAGACATTGCTGCAACAGTCATTCATTTAACTTTTGCCAGAGGGATAGCCATGTTAGTCTGTGTTAACGTAATCCTATAAAAGCACAATCCTATGCACGTTTAGACAGAAGAGAGTCAGTTGTAGGACTTCTTTCTGTCTAAACATGCATAGTATTCCGCCCTTAGTGAATTTATACTAGACTACGATGATGTGCATGGGGAACATCAGAGCTCATATGGCTTGCAAGTATTAAGAGAAAAGAAACTTCACCCTTGATATGTTAAACAAGACTCATAGCTTCTGGATTAAAGTGATGCAGCAGGAGGATGCAAAACTCATATTTTTAAGTGTAAGTCACAACCTATTAGTCAACACTAAAAGCAAGGGGATAGTTTTATAGGACTGATTCAGAGCATTAATTTGAGACATTTAAATCTTGTAGACAAATCTACCTATTTTGTCTTATTCTGGGTATATACATATTCACAGTTATAAAAGCAACCATGATGCTTATAGGACACTCAAGAGCAGTACAGCAGCTGGTGTGCTATGACAGCTGTTTCTCTTGTTCTGTACTGTCATGCTGTCCCCTTACGTTTCTTTTAACCATTTGTCACATCCATCTGTTCCTTCTTATTTCAGGCTTGATTTCAAAATCTTCTGGACAAATACTGGTGGGTTCCCCCCCCCCAAGCTTGCATATCACCTTTGGAAATAGATCCCTCCCATCTTAGCATTAGCATAATCAAAGTAATTAAAGTTGTATTTTCCCATAGTAAGCAGTTACTTAATGTCATGATATAGCGCTCATATTTCACAAGAAGTACATATACAAAGATTAGGCATATTATTCATTTTTAGGAAGGAATTGAGCCCTGCAACATGGTTTGGTTTCACAGAAGCCTATGATAACCAGTTTGGCTGAATCCAGACTTAGTCATGCTTAAGGGGACTTCAGTTAGTAATGACTAACAATTTAAATGGATCTTCGTTAACTATGACTAAGTCAGGCTTCAACCCAGTAATATTAACTTCATATCTGTACCAGAGCCTCAGGTCACATAACTACAAGAACCAATCTGTGACATTCACACACTTTTTTTATTTTTAATGTAAGCTAAATAGATGATTAGAAGAACCCATCTTTCAAGGGATATACCCACTCCCTGAACCCCACCAAAACAGTTGGAATTGAATAGAATAGAGGACGTTAGGGTAAAAGGTTTCATATTCCTAGGGACAAACGCTACGGTAAAAAAGAGAGGCTTGTTTTTTGTTTTTTAACTTTTTCCTGATGAGAGCCACAAGCCATCCTCACACAGACAAACACGGCACGAGGCCCGCATGTCCCTCCTCAGTATCTCAGCATCAAAGCATCGGGCGGAGCTGGCAAGGCCAGGCCAGGCTTACCACACGTCTTCTTCAGACCACTTGAGCATCGCGGCCCCAGGCTGACCGTTGTGTCTACGCCCATCGCCTTCATTGCCGCTGCTCTCAAGCGAAGTGGCTTTACTGGGAGAGCGACTCCAGGCTTAAAAGGCTCCCCCAAGGGCTCACACTGTAACAGCTATCGGGGGCTGCAGGGGACCCACAGTTCACATCGACGGTGGACCGCAGGGACAAGTCATTCTGCGCGGCTTTCAAGGCTCAGCATCCCTCGCGTGACGGGAAGCCGACGGCCGGGGGTAGCATCGACGTGCAGCCACCCACGAGCCACCCGGGGCACCTGCCCGCGGCCTCAGTTGCTCCCCGCAGCAGCGGCGGAACCAGGGAGGGGGGCTGACGTGCTGCGGCAAGGACGGGCAGACGGAGAGGCCTGGAGAGCGAGCGAGCAAGAGGCGCGCTCGCCTCGCCTCGCCTGCTCAAGCCACGAAAGCGCCCGCTACCCGAGTCGCCTCCATCCATCCGCAGCACCTCACAATGGCACAGAAAGCCGGCGCCGCTGAACAGCCACGTTATTCTTTCCCCACTGATTTCCCGGTCATGTAAAGCCTGCTCAGCGACACAGCAGGTCTCTCGCCCGCTCCCATTCCATCCGGGCATGCCTCCCCCGGGATGGTGGTTAGGCGGGGGAACAGACCTGAAGGCGCAGGCAGCCCCATCTTGCCCCCCTCAGAAACAAACCGCCACTCACCGGCGTCGGAAAGGAGCTTCACATCACAGCGGCGACCACAGTGTCTCTGCTCGCGCCAGGCCACGCCCCCACGCCGCCTCACCCTTCTCGGCTCGCGCCAGGCCACGCCCCCCACGCCGCCTCCCTCTTTCGTATACAACCGCGCCCCCTGCTATATCCCACCCTGCCCTCCTGAATATTAATCACCTCCGATTCAATCAGAGGAAGCCACGCCCTTTCGCGACTCCCGCGCAAGCCTCTTCCCGGCCCCGCCTCTTCCCATGCGGATAAGAGGAACGCAGTAGTAGCGCGGACTTCTTACATCTAGCCTGAGTGAACGTGGTTACTTGGGAGTCCTATTGGTTTCAGGAGAACCGATTTCTAAGGATAAGCGTGCTGAGGATCAGGGCCTTTAAGTGGCTGGCTTCCTTCCTTGCTCCTGCCCTTGACAAGAGAAGCTACAGAATGATCCTTGTCCTTTGGCTAGTGGGTGTGTATGCTCAGGGTCAGGGAACAATGCATATGTACCTGCTTGCGTTTACTAGCCCGACCGTATGCATGTTTACTCTGAAGTAAGCTTTGTTGAGCTCAATGGGCTTCCAAGTAACGGAGGGATCGCAGTTCAAGGGACTTCCTCTGAGTAAACACGCATAGATCGGGCTGCTTTGCTTTGCCCTGTGCACACTTACCTGGGAGTCCTATACATAGGATCTGGCGGCGAGTCGTTTGGTTGTAATCCAACACACAATTAGAAGTCCTATTGAATTTAATAGGACTGAGTAGATATGTATAGGATTGCAGTTAATGTTGCTATATGATTATATAGTGGGTGGGGTAGGGAGATATGCAAGTATTCTAGGGGCAATGCATTTGTGTAAATATTAAATTTAGAAGCCAAGTTTAAAAAAATCCAAATGCTCACTATTCTCAGGTGCTAATAGAGTACCTTATGACAACCTGGCTGAAGACCTGCTGCTAGGAAATTGTCCTTTATCCCGAGTTTTCTCTATTCTGCCGGTGAGATATGACTTCTAACTGTAATTGGGACAGGGAGCAGTGGGGGGTGCTGGATTATTGGCCAGTGCCAACTTCTATAAATACACATTTAATTCATGATGCTGTTTTAGGCTATTATTTAACATCAAGGCTGAGCTGGTACAGAGAAAGATGAATTAGAGGAAGCCAGTCAACATCAAGAAAAATACTATAAGTTCATAATGCTTAAGCAGGGAGGGGAGGGGGCTGCCGGGAGGGGCCTCATAGGCCAGGGAATCCCCACCCCTGCTCTATAATGTACCAGTTTGTTAAACCAAAATGCATCAGAGTCAAATATTTTTTAGCCTTTCCTCACTAGGAAGATGTTCCTACCTTTTGATCATATTGGCTGCCTTTTCTGTACCTTTTCCAGGTGCAGAATGGTGTGTTTACAGTATGAAATGAGGAAATCTGGACTATACAGTATTCCAAATATGACCACAAGGAACCCAGGTACCAGAGGGCTCATCTCCCATACAAGCCTGCTCATGCATTAAGATCTGCTTGAAAAGCTCTCCTCCCAACACCCTTGGTACCATCTGAGATGAAGCGGATGGTGAATGGAGAGAGGGCTTTCTCATTTGTGGCCTTACACTTGTGGAATCTGCTCCTCAGGGAGGCTTGCCTAACAGATGCTGTTATCTGTAGGTTCTGAGCAAAGACCTTTTACTTTTCCTGACATTTTTCATTGCTGCTGTTCTATCTTTGCTTGTTTTTTATACTGCCTCTAATTTGCTATTTTAATTCTATGATGTCTCCATTGTTGTAAACCACCCTGAGTATTTCTTTTTAATTGCAGTGTGGTATAGGTTTTTAAATATGTATATTAAAATAGATATATAATAAATATATAAAGTAAGGATTCCACCCCTGCAACCCACCCTTCCCAACATGCATCACTATGTATGCACTTCAGCCAAACTAGATGGGATGGGTATTTCAACAGAATCCCACTGCTTCTTTCCCTTCCTTGTGGAAAAAAAAGCATCCTGTTTTCCAAGACTGTTAAGTTTACACGGAGCCTTTGGTGATGGGCTTAAGCTGCAATCCTATACATACTTACCTGGCAGTAGCCCCTTTTGAACTCAATGGGACTTCTGAGTAAGCATGTATAGAACTTGTAGTGTATGGGTTATGGTTGCTGATTGACCGTTTCTCCTGTTTGTTTGCTTGGGGTTGCCAACAGGTGGTTCCAGGCAAGCATTTGTTTTGTGTGTTTGTTCTGTTCTGTTAGCTTCTTATTAAAGATATGTTATGAGAACTCTGCTTGCCTCCAGTCCTCTATTTAGATAGTGAGGACACTACATAACTGTTAGTCAAAAGCTTTTTGGATGTCCAAGTGTATAATATCTACTGGAGTGCTGATACACACAAGGATTCTAGTGATTATTTTATTGTGATATTTGCTCCACCCTAGAGTATATATTGGCATCATGTGAATATTTGAATTTTCCCATGTGAATTGAACGGGTTGATGCATGTCAAACTGGTAACTGAATATTAGAGTACAGTCCTATTCATGTTTAAGTTCAGTGGTGAGTTTAGGATTACAGCCCTAATTGATCTAAATGAGAACAGTTTCATTCACGGTTTCATCTAAATGAGAACAGTTTCATTCACAGCTAAAGCCAAAACAGAATCTGGTTTTAAAAATAGTATTACTCCTTAAGCCATGCAAATCTGTGTACACATTTTACACAGAGTAGAACTGAACCAAAGTGAGCTTGTTTTACTAGGCCCTCTGAGAATGGTTCCACCTCTGTGGATAAAATTGCCAATTTCAATTAGTCACTACAGCTATACCTTTTAACAGCAGTTTTATCTGCAGTTGATAATCTGAAAAGCTCCACCTAATTTGAGAAGATCAAGCATCTGTTAAAGTCACAATTGAAAGTCAGGCCATTTTTTGCTAACCAATTGGCTACCCTATTTATGATCAAGTCAGCACCATATAAAGTTATTTGCATCACACAAGAAATCCTAATCTCTCTTGTTTGCAAAGTATTTGCTCAATCTATATAAAGGTTCTGTGTTCCATTGTGTGACTTGGCTGGAGAAGGTTTTTAGAAAATTGAAGGTAAATACTGAGCATGGTCTACAAGAAGATGCAAGCTAGGGCAAAAGCTGACCATTCTCCAGCCATGGAAGGAGAAAATACTCTGCTTCCTTTCAAATACCTTGTTTATATATGGGGGGGGGGGGGGTGTCACAGGAAAGCAAGTTGACAGTGTGTTCCATCTGCATATAGGCTCCTTGTATGCAATAAAAACTACCCTGCTCATCCATGGTGCCTGTCTTAAAGGAACTTTTATCCACCTGCAGTTTAACTTCAATAGACAGAGTAAGAAAAGCATACATGTGTATTTCCTATTCTGCTTGCCACGCTGCAGAAAACAGTATGTTAGCCAGTCATACTTAGTAGAGCCAAGGAAAGTTTCAGTAAGTTCCAGATCAAAGCTTTTGTTGATCAGTCTGTGGAAGGCGGCCATAGGGAGGAGAAAGGGCCTAGAAAAGATTTTACAACATTGACATCCCATCCTTATTCCAAGGACCTCGGAGCGCTGTAAAGGATCTCAACAACTGCGTTAAATAGGATAGGATGAGAGTGACTGAAACTATGAGCTGAGCAGGGATTTTATTTCAAGTCCTCTCTAGACTCCTTGAATGGGAAAGCTTCGAGAGACGGAACGTACTTTCTGCTCGTGAGGAAGGGGAACTTAAATGGGGCCTCGCCACTACAAAGTACGCACAACCATAGTAGCCACTACTATCGCAAGTTGTCATGATGTCGCACACAAGACTACAGTAACCGCTGCTGTCGCAAATTGATAACGTTAATTGCCCGACGGCGCCAGTCAATTGCGTCCATTATGCGCGCCGAGATGACATTTCTGGTTGTCGCGAGAGTTGCCCTGACGTCGGGTTACGGTGCCGGCAAGAGCGGGATGGCTAAAGAGCCGCGCCGAGCTGACGAGCGAGGCTCCGCGGCTCGGCCACCGCTGAGGAAATGGCGCCTCGAGATCGACCGATAGCGGCATCCCCTTCCGCCATGCGCAAACGCGGGGCCCGAAAGCGTCTCAAGTTTCGGGCCGACAACGTCTGCTTGGAGCGCGGTGAGTAATCGGGCCCAGTTGTCGTGACTGGTGGCAGCCATTGTCCCCTGACGCGGCTCCTGAAGTCTCTCGCTTTCTCTCCGCAGTGACCGTTGCCGACTACGCCAACTCGGATCCCGCCGTGGTGAAATCTGGACGCGTGAAAAAGGCGGTGGCCAACGCGGTGCAAAAGGAAGGTGAGTTCGGGCGTGAAGGGCCCACAGGGGTTTCGTTTGACCCGAACAGTCGCTCCGGAAGGGCAGCTAGTGTTAGGTTATCAGCAAAAACAACTGAGTCTTGAGGCACCTTTTTAAAAAACGTTTGCGGTGTTGAGAATACCAACTCTTAATGCTGTGTGTTGCAACAAGATGCATCTTGTCTGTTTTCCTACCAGCGTGTAATGGTGGAACTTCTGTACCAAAAAAGCCCACTAAGCCACTATATTGGATGCATCCACCATTGTAGACCTGTTAGAGCAGGAATGCCCCATGCAGAATTGACCCTAACTCATGTAGGCAGTGACATTTTGCCGAAGGGCATACTAAACTTCCTTGTGGCAGCCAGCACCTGACAAGTACAGAGAGTCCCAGAAACATCACCGTTGCTCAGAAACTATCTCACCCATCTGACTGAGCAAATAGAGGGCAAAATGCTAAGCAGCAATATTAATTGGGCCATCCTGCAGTTACAAAGAGGATGCCTGCCCATTGCCCTGGAAGCTATATATGGGTCTCTAAGTAGAAGAGTGAAGATGTGCCTGCAATCTTAATCCAGAAAAAAAAAAAAGTATCCTGGATATCAGAAGATTAAGAAATACTGTAATAGGCAACAATAAGCTATCAGAACCCTGTAGCCAAATAATTGATAGTCAGTACAAATCAATATGTGACATGCAGGTGCTTCCCTCCTTCCTTCCTATGTTTTGGTCATTACAGTTGCTAGGTCACAATGCTGCAGTAACAGTAGAAGGCGTAACTGGCAGAATTCCCCTGTAGACTCTAGACTGAGTAATGCTATAACAAGATGTGTTATTGCCCCAACATTATTTGCTATTTTCATCGCCATGGTTTTACATCTTGTCGAGGGGAAACTTCCCACTGGTGTGGGAATTATATATTGAACAGATGGAAAGCTTTAATCTCAGCAGGCTGAAAGCAAATAGTAAGGTAATTACAACCTCCGTTGTGGAACATCAGTATGCTGATGATAATGTGGTCTCCGCACATTCGGAGGATGATCTCCAAACTATCCTAAATGCTTTTGCAGAAGCATACGGAAAACTTACTTAACATAAAAAAACTCAAAGTGTTTCATCAGCAAGTGCAAGTTAACCCTTTGGTGATGCCATCTATCCAGCTTGGCAGGGCAATACTGGAAAATGTCGATCATTTTCTCTATCTTGGCAGCTATCTTTCTGTTACAGCTAACATTGACAGTGAAATCCAGCATCGTTTGAGCTCCGCAAGTGCCGCGTTTTCTCGAATGAAACATAAGAGTGTTCGAGGATCGGGATATAGATTTCATAGATCATAGAGTTGGAAGGAGCCTATAAGGCTATCGAGTCCAACCCCCTGCTCAATGCAGGGAACTACAGGAGAGGTCTCCCATCCAAGTAACATCAACGTTGCCTCCGGAAAATCCTGCGAATTACTTGGGAAGATAGGCGAACAAATGTCAGTGTACTGGAAGAAGCAAAGACGTAGTAGCGTTGAAAAAATGATCCTTCAACGCCAACTTCAGTGGACCGGTCATGTTGTTCGAATGTCTGACTGCCGTCTCCCAAAGCAGTTACTTTATTCCCAACTCAAGGATGGAAAGCGGAATATCGGTGGTCAGTATAAGAGGTTTAAAGATGTTCATAAGGCTAATCTAAAAAAATGCAATATAAACATCGAAAACTGGGAAGCTCTGGCCATGAACGATCTAAATGGAGGTTGGCCTCTCACAAAGGTTCCATGGACTTTGAAGAAGCCCGAGTGCAAGGCGAAAGGGAGAAACGTGCTAAGCGAAAAGCATGTCAAACGAATCCTTTACAGGACCATCTTCCATCTGGTAACCTGTGTCCTCACTGTGGGAAGCTGTGTGGATCTAGAATTGGCCTCCACAGTCACTTACGGACCCATCGCTAGAGTCTACACAATTTTCTTTAGAATTTCCTTCTTTAAAAATTTTTCTTTTTGTAAATTTTTTATCCTGGAAGACAATCTTACTCGGTCACGAGTGATTGCCTGATGATGATGACCCTCTCTCTCAAGTGCTATGCTTCTTCAGATTCTAAGTCCCCAGTCTTCCAAATCTCCATTCCTCCCAGTAGTGCACAGCCCTTCCTGTCTCTAGGACATACATGTAGCTTTGCCCCAGTCTGGCTTTCCTCTGGGTACCTCCTTTTTTCAATTCCATGTCTCCATGCTTGTTGGTTCAAGCTTCCTGCTTTTCAGGTCACTGCTCTTTTTCTTACATCCTCTAGCCAGAATATCTATTGACCAGTCTTCCTAACACTCTCTCATAAACCCCATACTAAGCAGCCCTTTTCTAATTAGCCCCTTCTTGCCTTGAATTCCTGTTACCTCTGCTCTTCTCCTCAAGCCTACCCTTCCTTCAAATTTCTCCACCTTAGTCCACTGGTTATTTTGCACCCTTCCTTCAATACCCTGTCTAGTCCGGACTCCCTCTCTTAGTTTGCCAATTTCCCAGAACAGCTTCCCAGTCCTTGGTCTGCTCTGTGTGGGGTTTTAATCCCAGCAAACTGACAAGTTCCATTCCTTAAATAATCTGAACTGTACGTTGCTTGGTTCTCTGCACAACTGAACATTCCATGCCACGACAAGCACAATGCAATAGCAGTGTAGAATGAAGTACAGTATTTGGAACCACTTCTTTTCCCATTTTTTTCTGCTCTGGCAGAATTGGATTACGAAAGTAAACTTTATCGTGGATGTTACCAGTTCTTGTATCTCAACATATTCTGTTTATTTGTGGTTCTAGTAAAATCGCTCTGTGGTTTGGAAGCATCTTGTGTACCTACTGATGAGGTATTATCAGTGGCAGAGTCCTGTGATAGTAGTGATGAAATGGATTCTAAGGAGTTCACCAGTGATAGAATATTGTCTAGAAAAAAGAAAGGCAAGAGGCATAAAGGTAAGAACTGTGATTAATTTAATCACTGTTTGCAGCGGCTTCTCCTAAGTTAATTTCCATTTCTCAAACGAATTGCTTCTTGTATATTACTATGTATGAACCATATAACTGCCCAATAACGTTTATTTTACATTTAGTTATTGGCATCCTTTTCTTACCACTATTAGTTAAGTCCTACCTAAAACCAGTCTGGACTTGTACTAGGAAGATCTGGTTTCAAATCCCTGCTCAGCCATGAAGCTTACTGGATGAACTTGAGCCAGTTACTTAGCTACCTCATGTGGTGTTGTAAGGATAAAATGGGGTAATCCTGTGTATTCTACCATGAGCTGATTACCATGAGCTTATTGTAATAAAAGGAAACTTTCACCTTCTCAGAGTTCTGCTAAAGTCATGTCAGTTTATTGCTAGCCTTGAAGACATGATGATGGTCAGTAATGCACTTTCTTTATTACCTTCAGAAAATTCTGATGGGGTAGTAGGCAAAGAATATCCTATCGATATTTGGTTGATGCTGGCATCCTATATACGTCCAGAAGACACTGTGAATTTTTCTCTCATTTGTAAAAGAGCCTGGACTGTCACTTGCACTGCTGCCTTTTGGACCAGACTTTATAGAAGGTATGTCAGTTTGTGAATGATCTATTCAGTAGTGCATCTTGGTGATTTAATGGCCTCTGCTGTACAGTTTGAAGGGGTCTGCCCAGTGAACAGTGTATATAGAAATTAGTTGCAATATTTATGGTGACTTTGAATTCTGAAATGCTGTTATGATAAAATGGGAATTGCAATATCTCCAGACTGTCCAAGTGACTGACTGTCCATGATAAACACAATTTGATTAGAACAATATTACTGAATGCATATCAAAATATGCATTACATAACTAAACCATGGTGTGCAAAATACACATGAGATGTGATAAAGGCACAACAATACTGTAAAGGATCACTTGAAACTGATAGTAAAGAAGGCTGTTATAGCTAGTAATGATTGAGGCTTTTTATTATACTTTCTCCTAAGGGGCTTTTGCGGCTGTGAAATCATCCTCTGTTGCATAACCTAGTCTGCAAGGTTGCACACATCATGTATCTATATTACCTCTCTTAAGTCAGGGAGAATGGAGAATTAAAATGCAGCTATTTTAGGCTAACATCCCAAGGTGGAGGATGGGGCCTGCAGCCTCCCATGCACCTAACGTATGATATTGGCACAGCGCATGGAGGCCCAGTTCATGCAGTTGGATGGGGGGAGACGATCATGGACACTGAACTTTGACAAAGAGCACCTATGCCGCATTAGCTAAATGTGTGGTGGCAGGGAAGAACACACCCAAGGGATGACTGACCAGGTCAGCATGTTAACCAGCTTTGTATTTGGTGTAGTATTAGCTCCTTTCAGTGTTTTTAGTTTATGTTAAATTATAACAGTTTGCATCTATAAAAATATGAGTTCCTCTCCTTGGACTTACATATGACGACATTGTACTTATATTTGAGTTATGGGTGACCAACCCTAATGTAGCTGGTTGTAAGAGGAGTGTAGTGCATGATAAGAAACAGCTGAATGGGGATGAGGAAGGAAGCATCATCAACTGTCAGAACATCTATCTATTATCCTTCCTGAATTCTTTTCCCTGTGTTGGGTCTTGCTGACAGACTTTTGATCGGCATTCTTAGGTTGCTGAACTGTTTGCATGTTGGTTACCCATATGTTGATGCATACTACTGCAAGAGAAGCCTTGATAGGATGTACATTTTTTTAGTTAGTGGTTTATTTTTAGTTAGTGGCTTAGTAGTTTTGCAGAACACCCGGAAGGAGTGTTCCATGGGGGGGAAGAATCTTGAGGCAGGTGAAGCCTTCCTTACTTTACTAGCCAAGACACTTGGGTGGGCTGTATACTCTCTAGCAGAGAATCCTTATTGATTCACATTGGATTTATAAGGGTAATTGCTCTTCCACTTGCCCCATCACCCTATTCTAATTTTGGGAAGAGCTGCTGCTTTGTTCTAATGGAGATTCCCCAAATATAGTTTTTGTTCCCTTTCTAATATTAGTGTTGGTTGAGTGCCACAATCCACAGATGCTTGACACAAGAATAGGCTACATGCACATGACTGTGCAAGAATCCACATCTGCCAGGCTGTGGAACAGACAGTTGGTGCTGGGAGTGGTGGTGTGCAGAAGATAGAATGCATTTTGAGCGGGGGTGGGGGGTGGCAAACTCAAAGTCTGAAACACTGGTTTAGATGAAATTTGGTATTTCTGTCTTAAAATGATATTTTAATTGCATTTCTTGTAGGCACTACAGTAGGAATACATACCTCCCAATCCGTTTACAGCCAGAGTCAATAGAAAAGATGTACTGCCTCCGTGCGTGTGTAATTCGCTCTTTATACCATATGTATAGACCTTTTGTTTCCCGAATAGCCAGAAATCCAGCTATTCCAGAGACTACGCCAAGCACTCTAAAAAATTCAAAAGTAAGTGTTTGAAGAGAAGTGATCCTATCCACTTGTGTGCTAACGTATTTTTATTGGCAGTGAAATGCATGTGAATGAGCCCATTTGTCAAGTCTATTCTTTAGACAGATTTTATCTTTACTAGGAGCACTCCTATATATTTCATAGATCATAGAGTTGGAAGGAGCCTACAAGGCTATCGAGTCCAACCCCCTGCTCAATGCAGGAAACTAGAGGAGGGGTCTCCCATCCAAGTAATAACCAGGCTTGACCCTGCTTATCTTTCCATGCTCAGACAAGCTGAGCCAGCGTAAGCCACAGGCCTCTCTACTTGCTGCTTATAAATGCCTTAGCTAATAGAAATCAAAATGTTAACAGAGGTCAAAATGTTTAGTCTTAGATTTGCATTTTCCTTCTGTGTATAAACACCGACTTGTGACATCATTGTTTCTGGAAAGTCCATTAACAGTGTGTTGCATGACTAATATCTATGTCAAAGCAGCTTACAGTTCCCTGTCAATTTTTTCCATTCCAGAAGGTGGTGGAGTCAGCCAATTCCCAATCCAATGGAGATAGAATTGGCATCTTGGATTCTTCAGGTTCACATCACAACGGCTTTGGTGTCCACAGCTAATGTTGCTATCATACTAATAATTTGTACATCCCTTGTGTGTAAAAAGTAATAACAACTTAAAAAAGGAAATTAAATGTCAAAAGTCTGTATTGCAGTAACGGCTAGGGTTTGGCTTTACTTCTAAAAGCGTAGAAATTTGCCATTAATCTGATTCCACTGCATCTTGGCATTACTGAAATGCAAGTCATGCAAGTGCAATTTGTGTGTACAGCAGTGTCTTTGCTCACTGTACAGCCAGAGACCTTTTATGCTTGGATTTTGGTTTTCCCTATTTAGAGTCTCCTCTCACTAATGGGAGATGACTGCATACATTGAGCATGCAAGGCAGAGAGACTTGGTATTTTGGTTACTGAATCCAGCTCTTCCTATTTAATTTCCCTTTCTCTTTCCCAGTGTAGCTTCTGTGGGACACTGGAGCCGTTGTGGTGTCAGCAGAAGTTTGCCCTTAAAGACATCCTCACTGTTTGGAGCAGCAGGCCACATGGTACACATCTGAAGGGTAGGACAGCTGGCATGTGGATGACATCCTCTGCCCCTTAGGAGGTACTCGTGTGCTTAACTACCTTCCTCCTTGTAACTAATATTCAATGCTGCTCAGAGGAGTGGGATTATGTTCAGGGAGCATGCTTCTGCTAAGCCATGAAGAGAGGCAAGTTTGCATGAAAGGTCCTTCTTACTGCATGCCTCTGAACTTAATTATAATTTGGGCTGTGCATGTCCCCTTTATAAAGACTGAAGGCTTACTGCTTATAATAATTATACTGCTACTGTAGGTACTTGTCTGCACAATACATAAGACTGAGGGCACAAAGAGGTATGGGATATCGCATTAAATGATAAATTAACCTGTAATATCAAATGTCAAAAAGGACAATTGGAGAAAAACACTTCTGTAAGCATTTGGGGTAAATTTTTGGATTATATGTTGGTAAGGGGAAAGGGGAATGAACCTTGTCAAGATTTGTTACATTTTTGGAATATAGAATAATATTTGATATCTTTTGGGGAATATAGCTTGGTCCCAAGGCGGGGGTGTGCACAAGGTTAATGTTGTTTTTGTAATTGTTTGGTTATTATTTGCGATTATTGTAATTTGTTTTGGAAAAACTCAATAAAAATTTTTTTTTAAAAAGACTGAGGGCAAGGCTCTCCGGTAGCTGTTGACTTGAATAGCAGGGGGGCTGCCTCTACCCATAAGGAGAGCTGCATTGGTATTTTCACAGTAGAGCAGTTGTTGCCTTGGGCCCTAGTGTGTTTTTCAAGATGGTGAGGTTGGGGTTAATAAAGCTTGTGGATAAATAGCAAGTTAATAGAATGGCAGCTCTGGTGGCAGATTGTCGGTGTAAGTATAAACTGCGCTATATTAGTATAAGCTTCTCCATAGGCATCTGACTTGTGAGAGGGGCTGTACCTCAGTGATGAAGCACATGCTTTGCATGCAGAATATCCCAGGTTCAGTTCCTGGCATCTCCAGATACGGCTGGGAAAGAATCCTTCCTGAAACCTTGGACAGCCAATGCCAGTCAGTGTCAACAATACTAGGCTAGAACAGAATGCTGGACTAGATGGATCTTTGGTCTGATCCAGCATGGCTCTTATGTACATGTCAAGCCATTAGCAAGTGTTATGCTGCACTTAAAAATATAATGGATTCTGATTCATGGGGAATTCCAAGTATATTAGACTTTATTTGTATGAGCTGCTTTATGTCTACATAGTTTACGTCTACATGTCACAAGTGTTTCTCTTTTCTGCATCAGTGCCTGTTTTTCTGGTCTAAAAAGGTGCAACCTTCACTGTGGGAATTCAGCTTCAAATTCCAAAGGCAGGTATGAAAGCTAAATACTTACCAATATCAGAGTATCAATATTCAGAATATCTTCTACCAATGTGTGCCCAGAGCAGCTTACAGAAATGGAA
Organism: Shinisaurus crocodilurus; assembly: GCA_021292165.1. Lineage (NCBI taxonomy): Eukaryota > Metazoa > Chordata > Lepidosauria > Squamata > Shinisauridae > Shinisaurus > Shinisaurus crocodilurus. The sequence goes on from CM037877.1 coordinate 224,714,325, forward strand.
AAAACAATATTAAGGGAATAAACCTACAGTATTAAAAACAGCCATGAAAAGCAGTAATTTAAAATAATTTAAAACAGGTGCTGCTGCTAATTGCTGCTTGAGCCACTTCATTAGTTTGAAAAAGCATTGAAAGTCACTTGGCAAATGGAAATACAGTACTACCTTGGATTACAAGTAACTTGGTTTGAGAGCGTTTTGCAAGACAAGCAAATTTTTAAATATTTATTTAATTTTTTTTTACTTGATATACAAGCAACGTCTTGCAATACAAGTACTGTAGTACAGCTTAAATTAAAAATCTCTGTACAGATTTTTTGGGGGAGATTTCGTTTTGATATAAGGGTATTTTGGATTACAAGCATGTTTCTGGAACGAATTATGCTCTCAATCCAAGGCATGACTGTAGTTATATGCCAGAGAGCCTGGAAAGAAGATCTTGTGTGATTATGCATACTAATGCTACAGCAAGAGGCCATTAGTCCACTTTCAATACTGATTATCTAAAGCCTTAATTTTTGTACAACTAATGCCTTCTTTCTCCTCTTGAAATGGTAGAGCTAGTGTGGCTAACTTCTTCATTCATGATGGTCGTTCTAGTCTCCAGTATTGGCTCATGGGTTGAAAGTGTGTGTGTTGCTGCACAACCTGACCCCTCCCCAAGGAGGTGGACTAACCTGGTAGAAACAGCTTTCTGTGCATGCCTCTCCCAAAATGTCCCCCTTAAGAAGCAGGCTGGCAGTATATATTTGCCTTTCTAGAACATAAAAGAGCATTGCAACAAAATAGATCTGAATTGCATATAGTATGTCATTTTGAGGACAGGTATTGTATATGAAACGTGTGATAACAAGTGTGCAATATATCTTGGAAATATTATCATTTATAATATTTATATTATTATTTTAAATGTAACTTTATTTCCTTCATAAATAAAATTGGTAGGCAAAAACTTTATCAAGCTTTTTAAAAACTTGGTAGGACTGTTGAGGATTAAATCAATCTGCTTTTGGCCTACTCACCACCAGTTTACCATCTTTGAATTAGAAAATGCTTATTCTTAAATCATACCATGGCAACAAGTGCTCAAAATTCAAATATTAGAATAAAATATTTCTCCTTAGTATCTGCAGAGACTTGTAGAAAGCTTCAAAACAAGGTCAAGCCCTTTCTACAGAAAAGGGAATAAGTGAAGCAAATCAGGGACCAGTCCTGATCTTTCAAAGACGGTTCTACAAATTCTCCTGCCTTGGAATATATCTTCCTTCTTACCCAAATTTAAGTCTGTGGCAACAGTTCGCAGTTTTGAAAGTTTGTAGACATGGAATCAGTTTCTGGTAAACTGAATGAACATATTTCTCTTGAATCTCCCAAGTTCAAGAATAACTGTTTGAAACGTCTTCAACCACCCATCCGGTACGAAGATGTCCACGTGAACCCAGACCGAGACTGCTGCCTGTTGCAGATCACTACGCTTGACTTCATATATATTCCTATAGTCATGGGCATGACAATTACCTTGGTAAGTGCTAGAATGTCTGTGCTTATCACCATATCTTGATGCACAGAGCAATCCTTGTACCAGGCTTGCTAGAATAGAAATTATGTCCATAGTGTATATGTGAGACCAGGGCATAATCTCTGCCCAACAGATTCTAAACTTCATGGATGGTATATAGTTAGTCACTACATCTACTGCTGAAGTTTAATGGAGGTTCTTATAGCTGCTCAAAACTGACTTGGCAAGTTTCCTCAAAGATTAAGCTGCAAGCTTAAATCCTGTAGAAAACTTGTGTGCAACACTGTTCACTTTTAATAGGGCTGAAAGGATGTGAGTGATGCATGCTATTGAAATAGTATCTAGAACTTAACGGAGATTTCTGATTTTGTTTCCTTTGCAGTTCACAATAAATGTGAGCACTGACATGAGACATCACAGAGTGAAAATGGTATTCCATGATTCTCCAGTTTGGAGTGGCAAGAAACCAAGATTTGACCATGGAGTGCAAGTTGTAATGGACCCCGTGCACAGTGTGCGTCTTTTTGATTGGTGGCACCCACAGTTTCCCTCCTCACACATTTGAAGACTCCCAAGTAGTTTACATCATATGAACTGAAAAAAACTTCAGGAAGTCTAATTTTATTTGTAGACAATATTCTATACTATCTCCATAAATGACTAAACTTGATAAGCCAGTCTCTGTATATATTGGATCACCATTGGGGGGAAATATTCTGTAGCAATAAATTTGCATAAACACCTATGTAAGACATTTTATGATCTGGAAAAAGCTTCAGCTAAAATTCTTCTGGTGCTAATGAAACTTGCCTCTTAAAGGAGAATACAGGACCAAGTGTACGTGTGTGCCTAGAAACATTAACAGTTCCAGTATTAATGATAATGAGAAAGTGAAATTGATAGCTGAGTGCTACTTTCCTCACCAACCATGCACTTATAGTAGGAAACATTCAGCCTCTGCCATGGCATGCACGCTCACAGACTAAGAAAAATGTGAAGTAGTCCTCAGACTTGAATCCCTTAAATGTGTGTTATTAAAATATACTAGGTTAGATCCAGATTGAGTCATGTTTAAAGTAGGCCAACTTATCAGTGGGCCAACTTACGTTATGACTTAAGTCCCATAGATTTCAGTGGGTCTGCTCGGGATCTGACCTCACTGCAATTGTAAGTTTCTCATTACCCTGTTCACTTTAGTTGGGTCTGCTTGCACATGCTAGCTAAGTCCTGTGTACATCAGAGGTTGTAACTAGTAAATTCCCAACACTGAACAACAATACCAGTTTCCATATTGTAACTGGAGAAATGTTTGCTACCTTGCTAGTACTCTAGAGTCTAGAGAATTTCTGAGTGGGTCATGTGGAAGTGGGAAGCTGCCAAGGCTTTGACAACATGTTAGCCAATACTGAAAGTTCAGCATCTAGCTTGGCTATAAGTCATCATATTATATAGCTATAGAAAGAAAAATGGGTAAAAGAAGGTCACTCAATATGGTCTTATACTAGACAACTGCCAAAAAGAATCTAACATAAAAACCAACTGTAAAGCAACTAAATATTTTAATATAAAATCCAACACATATGCAAGTATGTCTCTCCTTGAGCCATTTCGGCAGCACAGGTTTGAGTATGCTTAGGGAATCTGCACCCTTTCATGTGGGAGATGACACCGCTCCCTGCTTCTGCTTCTTTGCCATATCCTTTGATTTGGGGAAATAGCACTATTTACTTGGTTTAAGGGAGGCATCAGTGCCTTTTCATATTTACACTGACTGGGTTCGCATGACACTGCACCCCATCATAGGCTGCCAGCCATGGGGGAGGGGTGTCTTCCAAACCCAGACTGCTTCCCACAGCGTGGCTTATTTGGGGCCAATAAGCCAGCCTGTTAACCCATGGTGGTTCTAGAGGTTGTTCAACGCATGATGGGTTGTCGTCTGAACCCAGGAGACCGATTCCATTGTGGGTTGCAGGATGCAGCTAGTGAGCCGCTCGGCAACAGCTGCAAAAGCACTTTGCTCTTCACAATTTCGCCCATGCCCCCACCAGTGACAGCCCTTCACCAATGCCCAAGCAGCACTTTGGAGCCACCGTTACTGGTTTGTCACCATTTTTTTTTCCAGCCCCAGAAATGTGCACAGTTGTGTTCATAATTTATTTTTTAAAACATTGTCAGGCTTTTTGGAGGTGGACAAGTCAGAAATATATGTAGTCTTGCCTGGTTCTTGTAAGTTTCAGCTGTCAAAGGGATCAAAGTGCAGTTGCTAACAGATGGAAATTGGCATGGCAAGAATGCATATGTTAATTTGCGCACAGTTGCTGAGCTGTCATTTGAAAATCACCTGGAAAGGTGCACCAAAAGGGGGTGGTGACAAGAATTCCCCCTTAGCAATGTAATCCTTTCAATTTCAAGTGTTGAGCTGACAGTTCTCAGTACCCTCCACATTTTTGACACTTCTTTGGGTCTGCAGCTATTCCAGAAAGGGGAGATCTAAACACCACCACCACCTTTTAAGAGCACTTACTGCTGTGGTTCCTTGACAGTTTAAAAAAAAAACCTGGAGGTGACAGCAGAATGGGGCCACATGGGGGGGGGGGCATTTGTGAATACCACTGGTGCTGGTGCTCCGCTAGCTCCATCCCATTCTGCCACCTCTAAGACGTTTTGTTTTTGTTCTGTTTTTTTGTGGCTTGGAAGTAAATCGAGGGGACATATAACATAAATCTTCCCTCCATTTACTTCCCAGCCATAAAATTTGCATTTATTTCCCAGTCAAAAAGCACAAATTTTCCAGACTGAGACATATGTGCAGATTTCCTGGCTAAGAAGTAAATGGTGGGGAAATTTGTGTTCTATTTCCCCTCCATTTATTACCCAGATGTGAAATCTACATGTCTTTCCCAATTTAGAAAAATGTGCAAATTTCCAGGTGGTTTTAAAAAAAGCCACAACCCTTAGAGGCATCAAATGGGATAGAGCAAATGGGGTACCACCAGCAGCGGGACTTACACAGACACCCCCATATGTGGCCCCATTCAGCTGCCACCTCCGTACTTAAGGACTCACTTTTTTGTAAATTGTACTGGGTGTAAATATCAGCTTGGTAGGGAACAGAAATGCAAGTGTGGTGCTAATATTGTTACTGTATTGATGCACAAGAGTCATGGTCCTTAAGGATAAAACAAAGCTGAAAACATCACTGTCCATTATATTTTTCAACCTTATCAAGTGTTTGGTTTTCCCACTCACCCAGTTGGCATGAGGCTTCCTATACTGACTACATAAGGGGGCTGTCTTGGATAATGCAATGATTCTTAGCCAACAAAATTCTACTGAAAAGACTAACATAGCAACAAATATGTTGGAGAGTACAATTAAGAGGCAAGTGAGGCAAAAGCAGTGCACAACATTATTCGTACAATCCGTAGCCTGGCCAACTGTTCTTCATGCAATGGTTTCCTGAAGTGAAAGCAGGATTCATCCTTCCTGCTGCCAGTACATAATTTATGCAGACATCCATAACCCTATTCTACCTTTTTAATTACTCTAGTTTAAATTCATGCTGACTTATAACTGCCTCATTGCATAATGTCACTTTTAATCATTAACCAGAGATTTGTAGGTGCTGGAGTAAATTAAATACAGTAATTGGTTATTTAAACAGACAGTATAAAGAAGATAACCAGAGAGCAATCCTGTCATAAGGAAGGACAGGACTGCTGCCGTTCATAGTAGTGGGAGCCAAGATATTTGCAAAAGAAAACGATTTCAAAATGATGGAGGAACACTGGATGATAATCCTAAAAAAAGTATTCTACCCGCTCCTAGCAATAATTGGAATCCCATGTGAGTATGACACACAGTAGAACTTAGAGGAGAGCTGCTGAGCAAGAAATACAGACAGGAGCAGCAAGTACAAGATTAATGTTTGAGGCGGCAGCAGCCATCAGTGGGGTACAGATAACAAATCTTCCAGAAAGGGGGAGTAGGGAGGACAAAAATACTACTGTGAACTATGGGAGAGAGAGAGAAAAACTAAAGGTAGAAAGTGTCTCTTCCTGCTGAAGTTATTTTCCCTCTCATTCTATGTCCTTGGATTTCTGTCAGCCAGAACAATGCTGACTATAAGTGATGTGATGTTAATGTACAGTCCCTGTGCTGCCCACAGTGAGAGAGGGAAGCCTACAGTTTCCGAATTGGAATTTCAACTAAGGCTGCTTTAAGCCTGTGTCTCTCTGTTCTTCAACTGGGACATCACAACTGGCTCTTGAAATTTACCTCAAATGAGTTTACAATGATAGTAGCACCCCCATCTTTTAAAGAGAGGATGCAGGCAAAGAAACGGTCCTGGATGTTCTAGGATGCTGAGAGGGGCAGCAAAAAATCTAGATCACCCCACCCCACTCACCAATGACTGGGGTCGGATAGGAGTGAGTATTCAGTTCCTGAAGGGGACTACTAAAGACCTGAGAGAATTTTATTGTTTTGATATTTCTATATGTTAGTACCTGAGTCACCTTGGGTGCAAATGATGATGATGATCAGAAAAGCAGTCTATTTATGGAGTAAACAGAAAGTCTGTATATTCCAACCCTACAATTGCAGGAAGCTTGGTGAAGTTTTTTCTGTGCCACACTGCAGTCAGTTGCCAGGGCCTGGATTTATCCCCCAACGCAGTGCAATGAAAGGGGGAGCTCTCTGCATCATGTTCTCCTGGAACTTGATCTGGGGTGGGTTGGGGTTGCACAGCAGTAGTTTGCTCAACTAGTACTATGGAATCATCTGCAGTAATATTTATTTTATTGTGCTTGTGATGGTGATGCCTTTGACATTCCAGCTACCCAGAAACACGCAACAACAAAATGTTCCATCTGTGAGGGAGGGGAATTTATTTATTATATTTCTATACCACCCAATATCCAAAGCTCTCTGGGCGGTTCACAAAAATAAAAACCATAAAATTCAACATGATAAAACCTAATATAAAACCTTTTAAAATTTTAAACAGGATAAAACCAAAGTAAAAACCAGCAGCATGGAAAGATCTAAAAATCAGTAATACATTTAAAAATAAACCAAAGAACTAAAAAGCTTGGGGAAATAAAAAGGACTTCACCTGGTGCCAAAAGAAATGTAGGCTTCAGGCAGGCCTCTCTAGGGAGGGCATGCCACAGCTGGGGTGCTGGGAATGTTGAATGTTTGGTTGGGATTAATACTTCACTCAGATGAATTTAGGGATGGGGGCACAGATGGAGGGCTGCAAAACTGAGAAGTCCCTAAGGGTAGGGCAGCTAAGGGTGAAGGAGCACAGAGGCACAACAAGGGCTAAAGGAAGGAGCAGAGTAGGCAAAGACACAGGATCCCACATTCTATGTAATAATATGAATGTGGGCTTCTGTGATGGGTACTTTTCTAGTGGAGAATCCCATTTTTAATACTGCAGTAAAAAAAAAAAAAAAAGCCAAAAGAATAAGACCTCCTACTTTATTTCTAGGCCTGGACCTTTACCTGTTTCTTGTTTTGCATTGCAGCAAATATTATGACATTAGTGATCTTCTGCCAAAAAGACTGCCTTATTTCCACCTCCATTCGCTACCATCTCATGGCCATGTCCTTGGCAGACACAGTGGTCCTTGTTCTTCTTGTCATTGTTGAGATAACCACAAAATACTTCAGTGTCAGGCCATTCTGGTACAAAGATCCCTGGTGCACCTTGCGGGATGTGTTCAACTATGGTGCAGTCAACACCTCTGTCTGGTTGATTGTATCCTTCACTGTTGAGCGCTTCATCGCTATCAACACCATCAGGGTGAAGGCGAGAACCTGTTCCTCCAGGAACACACTTTATGCTATTGCTGTGATCCTTGTCTGCAGCTACACTATGGCCATCCCCCATTACTGGTCTAACCTTTCAGAGGTAGAAAATGGCACAGGACATGCTATCTGCAAGTATAACCCTAAGCTCTCTAGTACATACGTTGAAGGCCTTGTGTGGTTCCAGACTTCTCTGATGTATATTATCCCATACATCATCATCTTCACCTTGAACGGCCTCACTTTGCAGCAAATAATCCGCCGTAACAAAGTGCACTGTGTTACTGGGGGAGGGTTGCATAGAATCCCATCTCGAACCCATTTTGGGAATTGGAGGAAGAAATCGGTCATCCTCCTGGTGACAGTTTCCATGACATTTGCCTGTCTTTGTACCACGAGGTTTGTTACCCAGATCATCATCAAGACCTGCTACTATGACATAGAGAGGCAAGATTACTCCAAGAGCATTAACATTGTGGCAGATCTGGGCACCATGCTGGAAATGACCAACACTGCCATCAACATGTATCTCTATGCCTGCACCCAGTCTGCCTTCCGAAGACAGCTTATCCACTACTTGAAAGTCATCCTACATCCTTGGCAAGCAAAAAGAAATAGTCTCCCAAATGTTTTCAAGGCAGAACAACATACCGTCTAGCTGAGATGCTCATAATCCATTTTACATTACAACTGAGAGGCAGAGACCTTTCATGCTGTAGTTCCTCACAGAAGACTTCTATTTTGAAAGAGAAATAGCTAAGAAAACTGTGTAAGGCATGAACTCAATATAAATCAGCAGTGGCATCTCAAGGGAGAGTGCCTTTTGGAGCCAGATGTGAAAATAACAGCTGCATTAGCAGCAGACACCAAGGGCACACACGTTCTTTGGCAGGCAGAAAGAATTAAGTCCTACAATTCCCAGCATGCCCCGGCCAGCATGGCTGGCTGGGGGATGCTGGGAGTTGTAGGACTTTTTCCTGTGTAAACATGCATAGGATTGCACCCTAGGTATTCTGTAGATTGATTAGGATACTGGAAATTTGAATACTAATGAAACCTTATCGTTTGTTGGCACATGCAGATTTTCTTAGACTGAGAAGGGGCTGGAGCTTGGTAGAAGAGCATATGGTTTCAAATGCAGGAGGTCCTTTCCTCAACCCCTTATATCTGGCTCTCAGGTAACAGGGCTGGGAACTATTTTTGAAAATATAAAATCCAGGTGTTACTCAGATTTGTTTCCAGCCTTAGGCAAAACACACAGTTCCTTGGTAGGCAGGGAACAAAAGTAAAGAAAAACCTCGAATCTTCAGCCCCATATAAAAATGGCAATTTTCTCTTTTGTTCTCTGCCTACCAAAGAACATGTGTGTTTCACCTACGGTTGGAAACAATTCTGAGTAACAAGAGTTTTTTTTATAGGCTATTAAGGACCATTATAGTCCTTTTTACATCCCTGACTCACCCTTCATGTTTGCTAGAAAAACCTATTCGTGGAAGACAGCAAAAACTCCTAACACTGTTATGACAATGTTTCTTCAGAAATCTTCAGAAGCATGAGTCAGCTGCCCTCCGTTTCAGAATTTTCCCATAGTAAATAAACTCTTAACTGGAGCCAATAGCACTGATTTTGCTGTGTATACAGAATTAAGTAATATGCCCTTTCCGAATGTAACAGAATTGTACTATCTAGTTCTGATTTGCCTTTGTGTTGAAAGATGTGCAGTACACTCCTCCTTACAACTTGGCAGGCTCTCTTACACGAGGTTTCTCATCCTGGGGTGGTTTCCTCAGCTACATGGACTAGGAGCCACAGTACAGATCAAAATAACTCAGCCCTGGCAATGGAAGCATAAATCAAGGATTAGATGGAATTATCTCGGTGCTTGTACCTGGTCCCTGTAAGATCTAACATCTCTCCTCACCAGTCCACACCCAACATGTTTTATTTAATCCTTGGCAAACTTACATGAGGGGAGAAAATATGTTTGTGCTACCAGTTCCCCATACATTTAATTTCCTGTGAGACTGTAATTCATTATCTGGTTTCCCAGAATAGATCTGTTAGCAGACGGGGTAAGCAGAGGCAGTGTTGGGGGCAGCCGACTCTTTCATTTAGAGCCCTGAAATTCTGGGAGGCCACCTGCCCCGCCAACCTCCTGTCCATGGGCACTTGCTGAAATAAAGGTACAGGGGCCCTGATGATCTCTGTTGCATCTGACCCCCCCTGTATTAGCTGGCTTTTTGCCCACATGTGCTTCACCTCCTGCTGCCCACCCCTGAATCTTTCTGCCTGAGGTTTTTTTCTGAAATCAAATGCCCTCCTCTCCCGTCCATACATTCCTCTTTACAAATAGGGGTGTCCTTAGGAGACAGGATCCTTTACAGACTTTAGAGCACATGTAAATTAGCATATGCAAATTTGTGCATTTATTTTTTTTGTCCTGTGGGCCTACTAAGTCCCGCATCTTTCCGGTACCTAGCACCGCCCCTGGCGGTAGGGGTGGTCATATGTCCTCCTTTCCAGAGGACAGTCCTCTATTTGAAGGTGTTTTCTGTCTGAAACACTGTCCAGCCCAAATTTGATTTAATCTTATGGTTGTTGTTGTTGTTTACAGTATTTGCATACCGCTCCACATCAAGCAGATTCCGGAGCAGGGAACAATAAAAAGATAAAAACAGATAAAAGAAACAAAAACAATACATTGAAAACAAACTAAAATTACATTGGTGGTTGAAGGGCAGAGAAGGCTTCTCAGAACAAGGAGGTCTTCAGCAGGCGTCGAAAGCAGCACAATGTTGGAGCCTGCCTGACCTCCAGAGGCAGGGAGTTCCACAGAAATGGAGCCGCCACACTGAAGGTTCTTCTCCTGGTGGACTCCAATTGGGCCAAAGGTCCATGAGGAATCACCAGGAGCATGCCATCTGATGACCTCAGCGACCAGGCAGGCTGGTATGGAAGGAGGCACTCTCTCAGGTAACCTGGTCCCAAGTTGTTTTGGGCTCCACTTTGTACACAAGTACCAGAACCTTAAACCTGACCCAGTAGCGAATAGGTAGCCAGTGCAGTTCCTTCAGCAAAAGAGTTGCATGCTGAAGCTTCTGGAGCAGCCTTAAGGGCAGCCCCACATAGAGAGCACTGCAGTCTTGAGGTTATTAGCGCCTGTATCACTGTGACCAAGCTATCCCTGTCCAGGAGAGCCCGTAGCTGGCAAACCAACTGAAGATGGTAAGAGGCACTCTGAGTCACCCCAGCCACTTGGGACTCCAGCGACAAGGATGGATCTAGGAGTACCCCCAGACTATGAACCTGATCTTTCAAAGGGAGTGCAACCCCATCCAGAGCAGGCAATGATCCTATCTCCCAGACTCGGGAACCACTCACCCACAGGGCTTCTGTCTTCCCAAGATTCAGCCTCAGTTTATTGGCCCTCATCCAGCCCATCACTGAGTTCAGGTTCTTTAAGGAGGGAATGCCCAGGGCTATTGCAGTTGCCCATCAACAGTTAGCACCAGGGAAGGAGATTTATCAGGAACACAGATCACTTGGCCACAGTCTTCCCCACTATAGTAAGATGTATTGTGTTTCTGTTTTAAGTTATAGTATTTCCAAAATTTACAACTATACATATAAATTAACGTGTAAATTTTATGCAAAACTGTGCCCTCTCTTTTTCTGGTGATGGATTTCCTCTTATTTGTCAATATGTAAGTTGCCACCCTAGCTCGAGGTGGTTTGCTACAACAATTTAACATCTCCCAAAATACTAAGAAACCATTAAAATCCCCATCAATGAAGCAAACTTTATAAAGTCATTGTAACTACCACCATCAAAGCAGCAGATATCAGGAAGTGGCATGAATACAGTTTTGACTCCCAAATGTCTGCTTAAACAGATGAGCTTAGAGGCAAGTCAATCTTTCTGTTTATTTTTTTTTTAAGTTGGGGATATGAGTAAGCATACCTATCCCCCTTATCTATTTATTGCATGTGGATATCGTATATAGTAATTGGAACAGAGCTTGCAGTTATATGGTACGTACTGCACAAAGAATAAAACCGGGTTGAGTCACGCCTTGTTCCTACTGAAAGGTCCTTATTGTGGTGCAGTAATAGAGGCGGTCACCAGATGGTGCTCTATTCCATACAGAATAGTATTGCTGTTTCCTGCTGTTCCTAGGTATGTGTGAGAAATTCACTCCATCAAGTCTTATTTATTTTATTTTATTTATTATATTTATACCCCACCTTTTTTCCTGCAAGAAACCCAAGGCGGCTTACATAATGAGAGTCAGTGACTGCCCCCAAAGTCACCCAGTAAGTTTCATGGCCGAGCGGGGACTAGAACCCGGATCTCCCGAGTCCCAGTCCAACACTCTCACCACTACGCCACACTGGTCTTTTTTTTTTTTTTAATGGATTTACCCAATTTGCACACAGAGGACCCAAGCACAGACTGGGACGCAATATGTGTTTGGAAATCCGTACATTTCCACGATTGTGATACATTATGCAAAACAAAACGAAAAGCTTTCAACAACATGCTTTTTAGCCCTTCAGCTTTAAAAATTCTATTAGGGCATTGTATTTTATGGTTTTAAGTTTTGTTTTGTGAACCACCCAGGGAGCTTTGGCTGGCAGGTGGTATAGAAATGCAATTAATAAAATAAACATGCGCCCATTAGAAAAATGCACCAAGAAAAATGTGTACATTTCCAAAATGTGTAAAGCATGCTTTAGTCAATGGGTGCATGCATCCAAAAATGCATACGTTACAAAAAAAACAACACATGTACAAATTTCCATACTGATTTTTAAAGTAAAAAATTGCAAGCTCGTGTGGAAATGGGGTGTAATGAGCTGGACTTCAAAAAACTGACAATCTCTGCAAGACTGAGATTGACAGATTCTTACCTGCTCCCCACTATCCCAGGCAAAGCCTGGGCAGCTTTCTATAGGATGATTGTGTTTAGCACCCAACAACTGCAGTTGTGAATGTGTACGCATCTAAGTTTTACACCGAATAGTCACAGGCTATACCTCTGTACCTCTTGTAAAGCACAACCATTTGGGACCATTTTAAACTCACTGAAATCATAGCACCGTCATGACCACAGGAATAAATGGAGTTTGCTTCTGCTGACCTGATGCCCTCCTCACTTGGGAGGGACATGGCTATGGCCCCCTGGAGTTTGGCCCCAAACCCTGCCTGCCTGCCTGCCTGCCCGCCTGCCCGCCCGCCCTCTCCTCGCCTCTCTCTTGGTGCTTCCAGACGGAGGGCTCCTAGCACTACCAGTCAGAAGGCATCATGCACCTATTCTGCCTTTTCCTCCTTAATGGATTTTGTCCAGTAAGGAAAAAGACAGAAGTGGTGGGAAAACACGGGAGGGTTGCAAAGGGAAGACAGCACTGTCTGGACCCCCTGTAAAATTATGTGAAGGACCAGCACCTGGGTCCTTTGCGTGAGTTCGGCGCTTAACGGGTTAACCAGTGCCACGTTACAGCCCGTACAAGCAAGAGGAACCACCTAGGAGGTTTCTAAACGCACAAAAGGAAACTCCGCCTTTAAACTACCAAATAAGGCTTTTATTTGTTTACACAAGATATGGTTCGGAACTAACAGCTTTCTAGGAATTACTACAATGTCAATAAGACCTGACGTGACCTTTAAGTTTATCAATGAACAGGCTCAGGCTAGCGCATTTGGATTAGTCAGTTACCTTAGATCAGAGACATCACGTTAGTCAGTTTCAGCCTAGCTCCGGGTCTGTCCGATCTGGGGAAAGAAACAGCTTACTCCAGCCGCTGCTGGAGGGTGGTTCGTGCTCAAAGCACCCTGGGTTCCCAACAACCAACAGGGGGAGGGGAGAGGGGTTTTCTACCCTTGGGTTTCCCGCCCCTTAGGTCAGGTGGGGCTTATTGCCTGCCCCTTCGTGTCAGGTGGGCTTATTCCTGCCCGGGAAGAAGGTGACGTATTGGATACTTTACAGCTCTTTGAGACTGCCCTGTCAGGTTGATGGTCTTGATGGTCCTTTCCTGGGTTTTGTGGATTACAAGCGAGATCCTCCTTTGCTGGAATGCCGGTCTGTCTGGCTGCTTCCCTGTAACCCAATCCCCCCTTCTCACCCCCCTCCCCTGGAGGACGGAGACTGGGGTGTGCGTGTACATGTATACTCGTGTCAGGCTTTCTCCACAAATTATGTGTTTGAGGCAGGGCGATTGCACGAAAACAACCTTATCTGGAAGCACCCTCTTTCTCATTTGGCATAAGTAGCAGATAATACGGTTAAGGGAGGAACTTAGCTTGACAAGAGGAGGTTTTGCAAAGCGACCTGGGGAGAAAACAACCACAGCCCTGAACCTAGCCATCTAGAAAAGGCACAGAAATCACCTTGTCCCTCTAGCACTACTTACTCCTCAGGCTTGTGGAGGTGAGCAGGAGCCTAAAATTTGCCCCCCTCGTCTCGACTAACTTTAGCGGGATTGAAGCCAATATGATGTCCAGGATTTTAATGTCTCTCTAGCTTGAAGTTCTCTCATTTTACTCTCTTGTCTGTGTTCCTGGACCAGCTGAGACACTTGAATAATAGAGAGGGGTGAGGTCAGCTGTAACCTGATTCAAGGATGCTGCAGGGCTCTGTAGCTCCTTCCAGCTTTCATGTTATTGGCTCCTCTGCTCTTATCTTCGCTTCCATGAGATCGGGTTGGTTTATTTTCTTTGTTAGCGGAAAGAACAGAAGGGCTGGGGCTGCAACATGATACTGCCTGGAACCGGTGCCTCCTGACCTGAAGCTCCTCCAGGCGCAAGAGCTCTGGAGGCTGTAGGGCTCCTGGCAGCTGCCGAGCTGCTCTTGTTAGCATTCCCAGAAGCTCCCCCAGTCCTTCCAGAGGTGCTCTCCTTTGCTTGGGTTTGTGAGTGTGTCTACTCTTTTCCTTTGAAGCTTTGCTTGATGGAATCAGAGTGGGAAGGGACGGGCAAGTTCTGAACTGGGTGCCGGAACTCTCTAGAAAATGTGCTCTGAGGCAGAAAGGCAGTGCCCAAGAATGGCACCAATGCCACTGGAGTCCATTTTGCCTCAGCCTTTTATGTGGAGAGCTGAGTTGAGGACCAGGAGTGTCCACAGAGAAGCAGCCAGGCTGGCAGGAGGCTCCTCTGGGCCTCTGAGCTCCATTTTCTCTCCAGGCCTTTAACCATTTCAGGGATCATTTGGAAGAATGAGAAAAGAAACCAAGTTTGTTTTCAGTGGCTTTAGGACTGTGCATAATGAGCAGGGATTGCACTATGAGGCTGTTCTCTCTGGCTGCAGTGAGCGGAATGATTAACGACTATTAGTAAGTGATATTCATTCAAAGTGATTTTTACTGTCATTACGGAATTCAGTCTCTGTGGGGATATAGCATTTTCATTTCTCTCCATAGTGGTATCTGGATGATAGCAACAGAATAAAATGGTATTGATAAAAACATCTTTTCATTCACCGCTGTGTTATCAAAAGTTACGGCATTTGTGAAATTGTGAAATGTGTGAAATTGTCACAAATTGTGACTGGCACTTATTGTATCAGTGCCAGTTCCAGGTTTTGGAGGGCCCTTGGGCAGGACACCCTCAATGGGTCTCTTCCCTCAGCTGCTATAGCTCCTTTTTTCCATCATTGCTGCCACTTGCTTGCTTGACAGGCAGAGCGCCAGTGAGCAGGCAGGCAGTGGCATCTACTGCTCCTCCTACACACCACCACTGTTGTCTAGACCAGAGCGAGAGACAGGTGGACAAGCAGGTTGTGATGGGGAAGAGGAGCAACTCTAGGGGGCTCTTGTCAGCGGGGCCCTGCTGGGTTGTGGCCTCTTGGCAGTCGCCCAACCATGCCTACCCTTGACACCGGCCCTGCTGAGCACGCATGAGGATGAAGCTGGGCACTGTGCAGTTCAGGGACCCAAGAATTGTTAATCCACTCCATCTACCCCTGGGTTCACATGACACGACAACCCATCATGTGTGACAAGTCATGGCGGGTTGTCGTGTAGTGCAGCGCATTGGAGGGGCTGTCACTGGTTGGCCACCTTAAAAAAAAAAAAAAAAGCCCCAAATGTGTGCACATTTTTTCGTAATTTTATTTTTTAAAAATTCTAGTCAGACTTGCACAAGTGTGCACGTGCTCACTTTCACAGGTCTGAAATGGGCAGCCACACCTGGGCAATGTACTGGTGGGTGCCTGCTGTCAAAAGTGCAGCAGGCACCCACCATAGACATTGACACAGAGAGGCTGTAAAGAAGCTGGACCTGACTCTTCTCAGTGTCCTACATCTTTTCCACCCTTTCCCGAGACTCTAGGTGCTAGAGAAGGTGAAAAAGTGCAAACCACCCTTTTACAGGAGCGCCGTGCTATGACAGTTATCAAAGCTTAGGCTTCCTGTTAAAATGGGTTTTTTTTTAAAGGGCTAAACAGGGGTTTGGGGCAGGGACATGTGCATATACATATTTTGCAATTGTCTTTCTTTGAATGAGACAGTGCAATTGCACAATACAAGCCTTGTCTGGAAGCACATTTTGACAGCAGCTACAAGTTATAAGGATGGGTGGATGGGAAGGAATGCTCCTAAACATTCAGTGTCATCTGAGCGTATTTAAAACTAGGACACTTAGGTATGCAGCCAGTGGTGCAGTTCCATAGTTTTAGACTCTAGTCTTAGACCCCACCCCAATTCCTTCGTTACATGGTAATATGTACACTTACTTCAAAATCTGGTAAGCCTGCTGCATTTGGAGGCCCTCCTACTCATTCTGCTGCTCACTTCTGCCCTAAAGACCTACCCTAAGGGCACCACTGTATGTAGTGCATACATTAAGTGACTGTACAGTACAAGAGACTTTTTGTGTGTGTGCCAGCATGCCCGAGTCCATTTGTATGCATGCCTCTGTTCATATTTGCTCTGCAATCATAGGTGATTGCAAGCTTCTCTCTGCAATCAGGAAGAAAAACCTGTTACCGTTCTCAAAAGTTAACAGAGGAGTGGGACAGTTGAGTTTTCCAGGCAGTAAATGGAGCCTGTTTTATATCTCGGAAGCCTTTTGGGTCCTTTATTCTAGTCTGAGGATCACGGAGCACAAGTCCATTGTTTTTCCTGGAGCTACTGATGTAAATTGATCCCTCCAATTTGGGTTTACAGTGACTCTGTTCACATGAAAGTAAGTGCTCGCTCTCAATTGCCCTGGCAACTGGGTCATGGGATCACTTTCATTAGGCAATAGCTGACGGCCAGCCAGAAATATTTATGAATAAGCCAGACTCCCAGATATGTATGCCATTGCCTTTGTAATCATAGCCCCGTTTGTGTGTGTGTTTAATGGATTCTTTATTTTTTATGTATTTTGGTCTTAGGTTTTGTACTTTGGTTTCTAAACCACTCAGGTGAAAGACAGCAGTTACGCAAAAATATAAAAAACACTAATGTAACTGTAAAGATTGAATAAGCTGAGAGCTCCCACTCTTCCTCTGCTTTTGTGAGCACAATGGGGGCTCCAGATGACATCGTCTTCCATTTGTAATCCTCCTTTGTTTTCCCACAGCTTCTTCCATCTTTTTTCCTTACTGGGGGGAAAAATCTGCAAGGAGGAAAATATAAAATCGGTACAGAATGCCTTTTGATTTGTCGTGCTAGGGGGCCTCTGTCTGGAAAGCACCCTAGGTGAGGCATGAAGATCAAAATATCAGTGAAATGACAATCCGTCAGTCTTACTCCATTTCCCAGTCCCCGTAAGACTGACGGATTGTCATTTCACTGATATTTGATCTTGCCTATCCTAGGTGGACTGCGCCCTTTGTCCTCTTTTAGGCAGAGCTTCTGATGTGTTTTCAGTCTGCTATTGCTGATTCAGTTTTAATTGCTGTTTATTTTATTGTATTGATAGGATTATTTTAAAATTTTCATATGATTTATTTTCTTCTTTGAGTTTGATTTTATCAGAGAAAGGTGAGATATAAATAGTCAAATAAATAAATACAAAAGGCCATCTAGGCCCATCCTCTGCCATTGGTTAGGACATTCATGACAAAATTTGGATTCAACCCACTGTCAAATGATTGGGTGCTTTGGCCAATATTACCCACGCTCTGGTATCCTCCCATTTTAGACAACTCCAATGCATTATACGTGGGGCTGCCATTAAAAACAGTTTGGAAACTACAGTCGGTCGAGAATAGGGCCACAAAATTATTAGGCAGGAGTGTTTTGACCACATTACACGTGTGCTTTGTCAGCTACACTGGCTAGTAGTCTGTTTCCAGGCCCAATTCAATGTGCTGAAAGACCGTCTTTTCCCATATATATCTACCCAAGATTTTCTTCATAGGTCCTGCTCCAAGTGCCCCCCATGAAGTGAGGTGGGTGACTATTTAGGGAGAATAGGAAGGCTCCCTGTTCTCTGGAAAGGCTATTCCCAGTTAGGGAACAAGCTTCCCAGAGAGACTGGCTCGGAGCCATATCGACCATCTTTTTGGCACCAGATGAAGATCTCTTTATTCACCCAAGCTTTTAAAATAATTTATGTCTTTTCGCCTGGCTCTCTCAGTGTTTCCAGACAGACGGCTCCTAGCACTACCAAAAGACACCGTGCAGCTATTCTGTCATTCCCTCCTTAACAGATTTTCTGTGGTAAGAAAAAAGATGGAAGAAGCAGTTGGAAAACAAGGGAGTGTTACAAATGGATGTTGATGACATCTAGACCGCCAATAAAATTCTATCAATAAGGCAGGGTGATTGCACAATAAAAGATTCATCTGCAAGCACACTAGGTTTAAAATCCGTGGTTTTGTTTTTATAGTTTGTATTGTTTTTGTGGAGAAACGAGCCTTTGGGGGTACACACACACACACACACACACACACCTCATGTGTGAACCGGCTGGGGTGGGGTGTGCATAGTTAGCGTGTGGAGAAAGGAGCTTTTGGGGGTTCCTGCATGCATGCAGGAACACACACACACACGCCTCCTCATGTGTAAACCAAGTGGGGGCTGGGAGAAAGCGAAAGGTACATAAAACATAGGATGGGGCCTGGCGCCTGGAGGTCTGGAGGAGCCAGGCTGAAAGCATTCATATGTAAATGTAGTTCAAGCCATAAGGCATGAGTTCCCTTCCCCCTGCTTGGCCAGGTGAAATGCATTATGATTGGCTGAAGGCAAGAAAGCTACAGAAAGGGGGAGGGGGAAGAGCTATTTCCCCACGTGTAGCCTTTGTGTCTTTGTCTTTTTGGTAGCGTGCCTGGTTGGAGCCATGGCAGCGCGCCAGCAAGGGGCCCAAGCCTTTAGGGGGGGGCCCCTCAGGAACCGACCCCAGGCAGCTCCTGGTAAAATTAGCTGGTTTGAGGGCTCTAGTAAAGGCAAGCCTTGTGGGAGTTTTACCCATCTCTGACCTACGGGTAGATGGAGTAGTTCCTCGGGCGGCAGGGCTGTGCTGGATCTAACCCTGGAAGAAGATTGACCCTCAGGTAACAGGTGTGTGCCTGAGAGATCTTAAGGGATCAGGTTTTCTTGTTTTGCAGCTTTACTGTGTACTAAAGTGTCTCTTTATTTTGTGTGCTTCTCTCATTTCCCTAATCTTGTCGTAAAATGCTACCAGAATAAACCTTGTCTTGGTTTACCCCACATGGGTTTTGTAGTACTCTGTGAGTTCAGTATCTAAATCCAGGTTAGAGAAATTGAAGGCGAGTCCCTGAACAGAGATTCAAGTAGGATTGCAGACAGCTGAGGCTGGCAATCTGGTACCTTGAGATCTCTGGGGGTCTTGGTTCCTTTGGAGTAGGAAAGGGTGGGGGTCTGGCGGGCCAGCCAGCGCCCCCTTCCTCCACAGTTTTATACTGTATTTTGATGTTCTATTTGTATCAGAGCCATCCAGAGAACTTCTATTATTGGGTGGCTATATAAATACAGAAATAAATTTAAAAATGCCAATTACCTCTATTTTTCTCCCCATTTTCATTTTTTATAGCAAGAATAATGTTGTTTTGCTATTTTAAAAAAGTTAGTCATTAACACCCCCCCACACCTCAAAAAAGAAACATACACTGGCATTGGGACTGTTACAAGAGGTTACAATTAATTAATTAGTTCATCACTAACCCTGCCCATGTTCAAAAAGTAGCAATAAAATGGGCCAAACCAGTAAGGCGGAAACTTCTAATTAACACTGCTAGGTACCTCTGCTAGGCCACAGGGAAGGGTGTTGCTCAATAATATTTTAAAGGCTTGTGCAGAACCTCCATTTTAATCAAGGCTGTGGAGTCGGAGTCGAGGAGTCGGAGGAAATTTTGGGTACCTGGAGTCGGAGTCGGCAAACAATGCACCGACTCCGACTCCTACTGAATTTAGATTGGAATTTTAAAAAAAGCAAGTTTAAATGTCCCAATTCACAAAAAGTTATAATTAATGACTTCTCTACTGTAAGAATAAAGACCAATGCATGCAGTGCCTCACGTAACCGCAAAACAAACACGTTAAGTGACCGTGAAAAAGCATGCTTTACCTCGCATATTAATTAATTAATTAGCATATTAATACAGAGGAGTCGGAGTCGGGGAGTCGGAGTCGGAGTTGGAGTCGGAAGTACAAAAAACTGAGGAGTCGGAGTCGGAACATTTATCTACCGACTCCACAGCCCTGATTTTAATTCCACTTCTAGCTAATTGTGGAACAGCAATGCCAAAGGGCTCTAGTGTGGAAGCAACCGAGGAGCAGTGAAAGCTGGTGGCTCCAATGTCAGTCGGGCTGTGTATCCACTCTGGGTTTTAGTCTGAACTTTAAAGGAGCTATCCATGGTGTTGAACCCTAGCCCCAACCTGGATTCAGCACCATGGATAGCACTTTGAAAGTTCAGACTGCAACCTGCAGTGGATACACAGCCCCACTGACATTAGAGCCACCAGCCTCCCCTGCCTAGGAGAGTATCTGGAGATATATCCGCAGTTAAAAGCCAGGCATGGGTAGGGGAACACCCTATGTACTTTTTCAGCATCTCCTTCCCTACAATTCATACAGAGCTGGGGTGCTTCCAGATGGGATGGCTCCTAGTGCTATCAGTCAAAAGATATTGTGCAGCTATTCCATCTTTCCCTCCTTAATGGATTTTTTCGTGGAAAGAAAATAAGACAGAAGAAAAACACAGGTTCACACATGGAAGATGATGGGTGCTTCCAGACAAGGTATTTACTGTGCAATAGCCAGGCCTCATTCACTGGGTTGTCATTCACATTTAATGGGTTGTCCACATGATGCCGTCACCCTCCTGTAAGCCTTCCATGTTTTCTTAGTGTGCATTCCATTTTATTTTACCTAATGCAGAAAATCTGTTAAGGAGGGAAAGAGCAAGATAGCAGCACAGTCTCTTTGAAGGTATGGACAGGAAATTGTGGAGTGAAGGCAGGGTGGGAGGAGTTGTCCCTGGCGAAGGCGGATGACATGCTAGGGATGCCCCTCCTTTCTCTACTGTTCTCCCTGCATTGCCTGTTGCAGAACCATTTCATATCCTGCAATGCAACTTTTTCCTCAAGAGTTTTGCCTTTTGCTTTAATCCTTTCTCACACACTAATCCAACCACTTCAACATTGTAAGTACACACGTAACATGGGGCTAAAACAGTTCTGAGAGTAGGGAGGAGGAAACAATTCACTGAAACAGCCACTCCAAAATTGTTGGGAGAAGGGTGGGGGGTGAATTTTTGCTTCGTTAACCCTTGTAAATCATTTTTTAAACAACACTTATGAATGCAAAAACAGCTTCTTGCTTTTGGTTCTCCGGACCCGACCGGCAGCACCTTCATTAACTATTTGTTCCCCCACAACAAGCTGATCTCAGTACCCATACTGGAAACAGGATTCAGTTAGAGCAGTGGTTTCCAAACTTGTGTCTCTGGATGTTTTTGGCCTACAACTCCCAGCATGCCCCAGCCAGCTGGCTGGGGCATGCTGGGAGTTGTAGGCCAAAAGCATCTGGGGACACAAGTTTGGAAACCACTGCGTTAGAGGATTCAATCAGAGAATTAGAGGATTCAATTACCCTTTACTTGTTCTTTTAACAAAAACAATTGACTATGACTTATTTTGCTCCACCTTAGTTGTACAAGTACCGTAAAACACACACACGGGGGGGGGGGGCTGCTTGCATACTGCTCTGAGTGGGGGTGGGTGGCTTTAAGGCTTTCTGTTGTTCAGCCCTGAGACAGCAATTAGAAATCCCCTCTCCCCAGCCTTCTGAGACACCAACCAGCAAGAGAACATGTTGCTGAGAGGGGGAAATACAGGCCTGTGGCTTATGCTGGCTCAGGTTGTCTGAGTGTGGAAAGCTAAGCAGGGTCAAGCCTGGTTATTACTTGGATGGGAGACCCCTCCTCTAGTTTCCTGCATTGAGCAGGGGGTTGGACTCAATAGCCTTGTAGGCTCCTTCCAACTCTATGATATGAAATCTATGAAAGGCTCCTCAGGCCACTTCAAAGGTGTACAGAGTATAGGAGACATGAGCTAGCTTCTCCACTTAGGAGAAGTTTCCCACCAGAATGCAAGAGCTTTTATGATGTTTCTTTGGCAAAATGTAATCCAGAGTAATTACAGGTGCAATGCTATTGTCTGCATCCTTGGTGATCAGAAGCCCCCCGAACTTGGAAGGTGTCTGATCATCCAATGCGCAACGCAGGGCGGGAGGAGATCTTCATGTCCCCATCCTCCTGCCTGGAGGAAAGGAGACTGGAAGAGGATCAGGATAACTTGTATCCTGGCTTCTCTGGTTTCCTCCCCACACCCGCTCACTGGAACACCTCCTTTCCTCTTCTTCCAAGGTCGCTTTTCCGACCTCGGAGGGCAGCCAGCGTGGTTCTTTCCATACTGGCTGCAAGGGGGCGGACCTCCAACTCCCCCTTCTGAGGTCAGATCGATCTCTCCGACCTCGGATATATGGATCCAAATGATCCTATGGTCCCTGGGATGCTCAATTGTGCCGGGAGGAGCCAGGGCATACTTCAGAGCACCTACATACATAAAGTGCTCCAAAGCAGCCCTTGCCCCATTAGGGGGCAGTCCAGGTCCAGCCACTTCATTCTGTATCAGATGATGCTTCTCCCCCCCCCCCACTTCCACTCTTCCCACATCAATTCCCCACCCACTGACCACTGCTGCACCAAGACTGCGTCTCCTTCTACTCAACATATACAATCTGCTCCAGAAGTTAACAATGTACTTTATCGACTTGTACGCCTGCCAGACCTTCAGTATGGATTCTAGTGACAGGTACTAAGTGAATGGAAAATACCATCTGCCGCCAATATACACACACGTTTATTCTTGCCAGGAACTCCCATGCCCTCTCTTTCACGGGGGGGGGGGGGGGAGAGGTGATTTGTGTATATCATTCTGACACAAAATATCCACATATCCTTTCCTTTAGTTTGAATAATTCCACTGAACGCTCAAAGTAGGGAGAGCCCTGTGGTGTGTCTTTAATCATCAAGGTAAATGAAGAACAACTGAAAGGAATGTTTCCCCTCTACCTTTTTATAGTTCTGTTTGGGGTTTCCCCCCACTGTTAGAAATCAAAGAGATGGGTGATCCTTATCATGTTCCTGGAAAAATCATTCAATACCCCAGAAATATGTTTTGAGAGCTATCCTACTTGTAACTCATGTTCCTGAAGATCAAGTGTGCATGAACACTTGATCTTCAGGAACAAACAAAACACCACTCAAACCACTGCTGTCACCCTGCTCAAATTTCACTACCTTACAACCTAGAATTTATTAAGTTTTGTTTGTTCTTTAGAGAGCAATCCTATGGTCCCTGGGTGAGCGTCTTGGGGACCACAGGATGGCTTGTAAAATCCTTCCGAGGTCGCGAGAGAGTGCTGCGACCTCGGAAGGGGGCGTCAGAGAGTCCACCCCTGCCCCTCACGGCCACAGATAGAACCGTGCCGGCTGCCTCTCCAAGGTCAGAAGAGCAACCAAAGGAGGAGAAGGAAAGGGGGCATTCCGGTGGGCGGGGAGGGGAGGAGACCAGAGGGGCCAGGATATGAGTTATCCTGAGCCTCCTCCAGCCTCCTTCCCTCCCCCCTCTGAAGTGCCCTTGCTAGACAGGCTGAAAAGGCCATCTGGCAAAAATACAGGAGACTGGAGGTCGGGGAAGCAAAGATCACATCCGCCGTTCCTCCCACCTTGCTGGCTTCAGCCGAGCAGGGCATAGGAAACTCAGAAGCCTCTGAGTTCAGGGGCTCCCGAGCAGCTAGGGTGCAATTGATAGGATTGCACCCTTAGTCACCTGTAAAAGAGAAGGCACCTTGCCCTTACATGTTACAATCACCCACAAGGTTAACCATTCCCATCCTCTTAATCAGAAATAGTAGAGGCAAAAACCTAACTTGTCAAAGGTCAGTCTTATTGCTATTTATGAAAGAGGCAATCCTCCACACACAATTAGGGTTGTATCCAATGGTGTCTGTCCACCAGCAGAATGGACACCTCTGGTGGAATTGATCCCCCCCTCCTCCTGCAGCCACTGACATCCCCCCCCAGCTGTGCCCTCAGCATCTGGAATTCTGCCTATGAACATGGAGGTTCCATTTATCTATTGCAGCTAATATTCACTAAGGGTGCAACCCTATGCATGTTTAGACCAGGGCTCTCCAAGCTTGGGTCCCCAGATGTTGCTGGCCTACAGCTCCCAGCATACCCAGCCAGCATGGCTAATGGCAAGGGATTCTGGGAGCTGTAGTCCAGCAACATCTGGGGGCCCAAGGTTGGAGAGCCCTGGTTTAGACAGAAAAAAAGTCTTACAACTCCCAGCATTCCTCCAGCCAGCTATGCTTTTAGACAGAAAAAAGTCCTACAACTGGCTGGGGAATGCTGGGAGTTGTAGGACTTTTTTCTGCCTAAAGATGCATAGGATTGCACCCTGAAGCTCCCCTCCTTCATGAATGTGTTAAATCCCCTTTTGAAGCCAACTGAGCCAGTGACTATCACATTTGCTGGCAACAAATTGCAATAAGTTAAAGTATGTAAAGAAGGCCTTTTTTCTTGTCTGTCCACAATCTGCCATGCTTCCCATTAAATTTACTGGGTGACCCCAAGTTTGAGTCAGAACTCCCTACATAAGAAGACATGAGTGAGGTATAGGGCTTTTCTACACAAGGCATTTATTGTGCACTCATGATTCCTTACTCCCAGTTGTATATGGGCTCTTTAGTTGATGTCATGATCTTCCAGCTTCAGTTTTTTCAGAGCACTTTCCCAGTTGCTGGTTTTTGTGGGGGTTTGGAATGGGGAAAATGGTGCTCTTTCTCCTGGTGTATTTGTGCTATTCCACTATAGCACGCTATAGCTCCACCTAGAGATTGTGTAGTGGAAAAGCAGGAAAGGAAGAACTGTGTAGAGCTGATCTCAATGCGGCCTCCAAACCGAAAGTAGAAGTGATTAAATAGCCTTGTGTAGAAAAACCTCATAATCAGGCTCCACTGGCAAAAGAAAATCACAACAATAGAGCTTTCAGTGAAACGCCCAATGATGTGTAGAGAATCAGGCACAGAGAGGACTCTTAGCCTAGCCCGATCAGCTGCAGCATACTTGAAATTAAGCCTGCAATCCTATACCTGCTTACCTAGAAGTAAGCCCCATTGAAGTCAACGGGACTTACTTCTGAGTAGACATGTTATAGGATTGTTCGGTAAAATAACTGAGAGTTTCAAAGCCCCCACAGGCAGGCAGCCCGCCCCTTTGCTTTGCTCCCTGGCTTGTCCTCCCCCCCCCCCTTGGGATCTCTCATTTTGATTAATTCAACAGGGTTGTTGTGAGGATAAAACGGAGAGGAGGAGGATTTTGTAAGCCACCTTGGGTTCCTTGCAGGAAAAAAGGCGGGGTATAAATTAAATAAACAAACAAATAAAATTAATTCCCTCCGTCTGTCCCTCTCTTTCTCTCTCACAAACACAGGCAAGTCTGCACTCCCACTTTTTTCCTGTTTCTCTTCTTTCCACCCACCCTTTTTGTTTGTCTTTCCTTCTGAGGAGGGACCGTAGCTCTGTGGTAGAGCACAGGCTTTGCACACAGAAGCCCCCCCCCCCCCCGCCGCCGCCGCCGCCGCCGCCGCCGCCCGCATCTCCGGTTAGGGCTAGAAAAACTCCTGCCTGAAGAAGCCCTGGACCTGGAGAGCCGCTGCCAGCCGACAATACAGTACTCTGGGCTAGATGGACCAAGGGTCTGACTCAGTATAAGGAAGCTTCCTATGCTCCTATGGAATCCTGCCACACACACCAGCCCCCAGTTTCTCTTACTCTCTCATTCAGGCTGCAATCCGATGCACACTTACCTGAGAGTAAGCTCCATTGATTCCCATTGTACTTTCTTCTGAGTAAACATGCATAGGCCTCCACTGTCAGTTACTTACTCATACATGTGCACGGGGTTCAAAAAGCCAGGCTGCAACCCGTTAGCAAACTTACACGGAAGTAAACCCCCTTGATCTCGATGGAGCCGAAAACAACATGTTTAGGACTGGAGAGGAAGGGTGTGTGTGTGTGTGTGAGAGAGAGAGAGAGAGAGAGAGAGAGAGAGAGAGAGAATGCGGATCATGTCCCTTCCGTGACGCAGCGGGAGAGGAGATAAGAGAGGCTGCTGGGCGGGGAAACAAAGTTTGATGTGAGCGTGCAGGCAGCGTGGAGATAGGCGGCAGCAGGCTGGAAGAGAAGCGACAGGGGGACGGCAGCAAAGAGGAGATCCGCAGCAGCGACTTGGAACCAAAGTTGGTGAGCACGTGAGAGGAGGAGTAGCCGCGACAGCGGTGGCACCAGCAGTCGACGGGGCCGCTGAACGAAGCCCGTGGAAAGAATGCCTGGGCCAGGGATGGAGCGGCCGGTCTGGGCTGGGGGAGCTGGGGGTGGGGAGGCGTGTTGAAGGCGAGGCAGGCGGGCGAAGATGAAGTGGCTGGAGCGGCTTCCCCCTTCCTTCTGGGAAGACGATGAGCCGCTGCCGGCGAATGTTTCTCCTGCTCTGGGCGTCGTTGTTTGAGCGAAAGGGGCTCCCTCCCCCCCTCCACACACATTTGTCTGCGTTTGCTTCTTTCCTTTAACGCACAGCATGAGCCTTATTGACTAGCTCTGCCTTTGGCCAACGGGGAAGCCTCGGATCGCATTCATTTGTTAAGTGCCCTGCTCCGTGATGGATGGCTGTGCCGCGCCCGCTGGGCAACGCTCGGTGCTAAGAGCCAACTGCTGACTCAGTCTGAAAATGGCATAGGAAGAGCGCTATGCGGGCGTGCCTCGCTTCCAGGGCAATCGGTGGTGGTCCCTACCGGACTTTATTTATTTATTTTATTATATTTATATCCCGCCTTTTTTCCTGCAAGGAACCCAAGGCGGCTTACATAATTGCCCCGATTCTAGCCATGTAAGGTGAGAGCAAAGAACCAGCGGATGGGGGAGAGGAGAGCAACTCTTCTCTCGGACGGCAGAAGCCTGGTTTTGAAGCAGAAACTTGCCTTGGTCATCCAGTGGGATGACTTGTGCCAGCAGAAGGACAGGAGGAATGCAAACTTGTTGGTCCTCTTAGACCGCTCAGTGATTTTCAGTGTCATCAATCCTGGTATCCTTCTGAATAGGCTGCCTGAGCTGAGATGTGGGGGCATTGTATTGCAGTGGGTCCACTCCTACTTGGCTGGCGAAGGCCACATAGTTGTGCTGGGGAATGATTGCTCTGCCCCATGGTAGTTGTGCTACAGGACTCATATCCCCCCTGCTTCTCAACATCTCTGTGAAACTTCCAGGAGAGGTTATCTGGAGATGTGGGCTGAGGTGCCACTAATATGCGGAGACAGGACCTTTTCAGTGGTGGTACCATCTGTAAAATGCACTCCCCAAAGAGGTTCTCTTGGTGCCTATGTTACGATCTCTCCAGCACCTTTTTGTTCCTCTAGGCATTTTCAGAACTGTTTGAGTGCTTTTAGATCTTCACACTGTTTTAATTTTTGCTGCTGGCTTTGCTTGGTTTTATTATGTGCTGCGTTGTTTTTAACTGCTTCATCCGAGTTTTATCCTGGTTTTCTTATGTGCTATTTTATTATTTTTTGTTGTTTTGAATTTTATGTTTTTCTTTTACCTGCACACCACCCAGAGAATTTAGGCTTTTGAGCGCCACAGTCTATAATTAGTAATTATAGTCTATAGTAATAAATAAGTAAACCTAAAGGCGCAATCCTGTGCAAGTTTAGTCAGAAAAAAGGCCTACAACTCCCAGCATGCTCCAGCCAGCATAGCTGGCTGCGGCATGCTGGGAACTATAGGCCTTTTTTCTGTCTTAACTTGCATTGTAAGTTTAAGGAAGTGATCTGAACAAATGTACCAGGTTTGCATATCTGGTCTAATTTTATTTGTTTCAACATTTGTCACAGTGAGGTGACAGAAAGTACAGAAAAGTCTTATAGAAAGCTGTTCATCCTCCCTTTTTTATTCTGAAATTTGACAGATACAGGCTCAGGCAGGCCTTTGTATATCTACAGAAAACCCAAAAGTGAACATGTTTATAGTGCTGAGAAATGTTGGCTGATGGCTGCATAAAAGACATGAGGAAAAATAGTGTGGCTTAACTCATCTGTCTAGTTCAGAACTGCCAAAGAGTTCATTCAGTGTTGATGGATGCCTGACTCTGAAGGCTAAATTTAGGTTAAATGGAACTGATCCTAATAGATGCTTTGTTGCCTAGTATTTTAAATATTAGTTTGGCAGAAGATCTAGGAAAATATAAAGATCTTAATTAGTAGCTATTTAGAGTGGGAGCATGCAAACAAGCCCAACTATATGCTACGCAGGGATGTGGAACCTCTGGCCTACAGGCCTAATCTGGCCCGCGGAGGTTCCTCATCCAACCTGCAGAGCCTCCTTGGGAATTCCTCCAGGGAATGTTATCTCCCAGTACCAGCCACTTGCTTCCCGCATCCCCAGTGTAATCTCCAATCTCAGATTGAAGATAACAATTTAGAATAGCTGAGTACATAAATTGATACAAGGATGGGGAATGTCTGGCCCATGGACCTATTTTAGAGTATATTCCTCATCCAGCTTGTGGAGGCTAGGTCTCCTTATGGATGCCCCACCACCTAGAGGCTAGCAGGAGCTTGGGGAGGCTAGCAAGACTAAAAATCTCCACTGTTATCTCCAATAACTGATTGGAAATAACAGCAGAGATTGCCCTTACTTTGTGTGCTGCTTGCTCCCAGTTGGGATCCCAGTTGGGATGGGAGCAGCATGCTAAATGCTTCACCCATGCCACAGCCTCCCCAATGGGGGGATTCCATAGTTAAACTGTGGGATTCACTTCCACAAGATGCAGTGATGGCCACCAATTTGGATGGCTTTAAAAGGGGATTGGACACATTCATGGAGGATAAGGCTATCAATGGCTACTAGTCCTGATGGCTATATGCTAGCTCCAGTATCAGAGGCAGTATGCCTATGTACTCCAGTTGCTGGGGAACATTGGCAGGAAGGTGGTGTTGCGCTCATATCCTGCTTGTGGGCTTCCTGTGAAGGACTGCTGGTCCTGTTCTGTGAATCCCGGAGCTAAGCGGTTAAATCTGACAGCTCAGAGCTCCCATTCGCGCTCCCTGGGTCAAATTAGGTCGAGTGCACTGGATCAAGCACCGGAGTCAGAACAAAACTACGCTCAATCAAAAGTGAAACCAACTTTATTTACAGAGTTTAATTGAGCGAATCAGGTCAGGGAGATAAGGGAAGTTATAGTAAATAATCAATCAAGCCAAGGTATGCAATGCACAAAAGGAGAGGAAGCTTACTAGGCACAGACAGAACTATCAAACAAAAAAGAACCTACGCTAGTCTCATCTAACACTGAAGAACCTACCCTAGTCTAACACTAGTACGTAATTCAAATGGACTTACGACGAAGTACCCAGGCAGTCTGCTTGGGGGTTGAGGATCCGGGTTGGCCTGAGCCGAGGACCCGCTCCATGCTGCCTCGCATCTTGTTCCCTACGGAGCCTGGGCTGTTGTTTTTACCCCCTCGCTCGCCCCCCCTCTCATCCCCCAACCCCTCCTTTTGTCTGTCAGGACAGTCCGGTCTGGTCAGGCAGGAGGAGGTGCTGAGGGTCTTAGACGCCACCTTGCTGATGGCTCCTTGCAGGTGCTTGTAGGTGATTGAGGGTACTTGACAGCCCCTGGAGAATGCTTGGGGGAAGACCGTTGAAACCAATGGAAATGTGTGTCCCGAACTTGACAACTTACTGAGAGTGCTTGGTGAAGCTATCTAGTTGTAAATGTGTGCCAAGGACTGAGCTCCTCTGCCCCCCCCGGGGGGGGCAAGTGTGTGTCCTGTCAGGCTTTCTCTGCACGCTTCCCATGGGCAGCTGGTTGGCCACTGTGTGAACAGAATGCTGGACTAGGTGGACCCTTGGTCTGCTCCAGCATGGCTCTTCTTACATTCTTAGGTACAAAGCAAGCTAATCTGCCCTGGATGAGGCAAGACAAAAGGACTCCACCTGGCACCTCAGCTGGAGAGGCTTCATTGCATGTGGGCTCACCCTGGCTGAGGTGCCTGGTGGAAGAGCAAAGCCAGCTCAGTCCCCTTTGCTTCTCCATCAGAAAGCAATGGAAGAGCCAAGGGGACCGAACTGGCTCGGCTTAGAGGAGCAGTGGAGGAGAGAAGCCAGTGCCTTGGTGACCTTCACTCTGCCCGGGCTTTCCCATAGCCTTTGACCTTTCCCAGGATTAGCAATAGTGGAATTAGTTATGTAAAATAAGAACACGCAAAGTTAGAGAATTCAGCTTTTTGTGGCACAGGATTTTATTTTTAGTACAGAACAAACACAGCCTCGCCCTGCCCCTTCTGTTTCATGCTTCTTTTCATTGTTATTCCCAGTTGTATTTTCCTCTGAATATGTTGGCCACTGTCCAACCTAAAGTGAAACTTACCGTAAGTACGTTTAACTCTGTGTTGGATTCTGGGCATTGTGTTTTGGATATCTTCTTTTGTGTGTTGCATGTTTTGCTTCATTTCAGTTTTTATAGTTTAGATGACGTACACATGAGAATCAAAATTCAAATATGATGGAAGAGGTAAACCTATATTCTAAGGTAAACCTCCAGCTGACCAATCCCTGGATGTTTTACCAGGCCTTAAATAGTGAAATATTCCTTTTAAGAACATAATCAGAGCCCTATTGGATCATACCAAAAGCCTATCTAATCCAGCATTCTGCTTGCACAGTGGCCACCAGATGCCCACAAGTGGGACATGAGCACAATAGCACCTTCCGACTCATGTTCCCAGCAACTGGTGTACATAGGCATACTGCCTCTGATACTCTGGAGCCTTCCTGACTAGTAACCAGGGCTTTTTTTCTGGTGGAACTCACCGGAACTGAGTTCCAGCACCTTTTCTTCTATTAATTGCATTACAATTTAATCGCCATCTACTCCCGAGGAAATGTAATCCAAGAGTTCCGGTACCTTTTTCTCCAGAAAAAAAGCACTGCTAGTAACCATAGATAGCCTTACCTATCACCACATCGTGTGGTAGCAAATTCCATTGTTGAATCATGTGCTGTGTGAAGAAGTACTTCTTTTAATCTTTCCTGAATATCCCACCATTCAACTTCAATGGATAACCCAAGGGTCTAATATTATAAGGGTGAAAAAGACCTCCTTGTCCATGTGTTGGGCCCATCTCCTTTTGAAGGCAGACCCAGACACTCACCTTCTAACTATTAGCTTTATTATGGTAATGGAAACCAGCAAGGTCAGCTTTAAAGTACAAATTAGGTGTACTGCAGAGATCAGTAACAAAAGAAACAAGCTTATTTAGAAATAAGTGACCAGAAATGCGGCCTCCTGGGAAGAAGTTGTTCTCAGACTGAGGCCCCCTCCTTCCTTCCAAACTCAAGTGATCAAAACCCCTCCTTTATGCAGTTCCTGTTACTTTAGAGCCAGCCGCTTAGAATGTTTTACACTCCTTCCTTGATCTTCCCTTTTCAGTTGATGCCTCACTCTGGGATCAGCCACATGCATTCCCCTCTCCTGTGCCTCATCAAGCATGCTTTGGCTTCCTACGGTAGTTGAGGCTAACTGACTCTCTTCTATTTCCCAACTTATTTCAGCTGCAAGTTCCACCACCCACTTCCTCCTCTGAACAGAATTTGTTCCCATATCCCTTGAAGGCTATTTTGCAGCAGCAACAGGCCCAATCCCTACACCCTGTATAATTGTATAGCTCTCTATCATGTCCCCCCTTACTCACCTTTTTTTTCTAAGCCAAAGAGTCTCACATGTTGTTATAGGGAGTTGCTCCAACCCCTTCATCATTTTAGTTGCCCTCTTCTGCACTTTTTTTTTTCCAGCTCTGCCACAGAATTTTTGTGGTGAAGTGACCAGAACTGTACACAGTATTCCAAGTGTGGTTTCACCATAGATTGTATAATGGTAACTATTTAAGATTCCTTTCCTAATGATCCCCAACATAGAATTTGTGTTTCCCCCAATTTGGAGAGATGGTTTTGAAGCTCTTTGCTGTCCCTTTTTGTTTTACCCACCCTCAGTAATTGGTGTTGTCAGCAAACCTGGACACCTCACTGCTCAGGCCTAACTCCAGATCATTTACGAACCAAGTTCAAAAGCACTAGTCCCAATGCTGTTCCTTGGGGGACATCACTGTTTACATCCCCCCATTGTGAAAACTGTCCATGAATTCCTACTCTGCTTTGTTACCAAATGCCCCCTTCGGACATGTGTAAAGCATAGAAATGTTCAGAGATACACCCATCTTAGGGACCTTTGAACTCTGGTTGTAGCACATCTTGGCAAAGGTGACCCAATGAGGCAGGCACACACACACACACACACACACACACACACCAATCTCTTCGAAAACAGGGATTTTATTGAACAACAGAAGAATAAAAAATATACACAGTAATTATTCTTGGGAATTAGCTGGTTGGCAAGAGGCGCTATATGAACTCTGGAATGGACTCAATCAGTTAATATATTACAAACAAACCTATACATATTAGGCAAATGAAATGAAAGGCAAAATGAATAATGTAGACAACCATGCACTGGGTTCAAATGATGTGGAGATTGGCTGAAAGGCCCGCTTGGATGCTAAACTGAGGACTGTGGTGCACAGAAGACTAGGCCGTGGACAAGTGTGGAGTGTCTGGGTCAAACTGAGTTGGACTATGCCTCTGCAGGAGTTGCAGAGGTTGGGGCTAAGCAAATTGGGGGCCCTCATGCTTCCCGGAGAGAAGTCTGGGGTTCTTATAGGGTTTAAACAAAGTCTACAATAAGTCAAAAGTTCTGGGTCCAGTGAAAGGAGGGAAGAAGACTCTTGGGCAGAGTCAATATTGGTTTCAGACAACTAGACAAAGGATTAAGATGATTTGTGCAGGGGTCCCAAAAGGGCTAACTCAAGATGAGTGAGGCCTAATCAAAACAGTGCTGTGCTCAGGGCTGGTGCAAGGCAGTTTGGTGCCCTAGGCAAGATCAGATATTTAGCGCCCCCCTCTTCCCACTTGAGCCCTCCCTCCCTCCAGCCCTATGCTCCTGGTGCCCCCTTTAGCCCGGCGCCCTAGGCGGCCGCCTAGTTGGCCTAATGGTAGCACCGGCCCTGGCTGTGCTTGAATTGCAGTCCTTAAAGTTGGGGAAATTCCTGTCACTGTACTTATCAATAATTATGCCATACCTGGAGGGAAATCACTCTGTGCTAGGGTGTATGTATATCTAAGTTCCTGATTGCTGTGCCTGATCTAATTATGAGGCAATCTAGTGCTGCTTGATTAGGTAGTGTTGCTAAATCTGGACCTGGGTGTTGGTGCCCTCGTGGTAAAATCACTTGCTAACTAACTTTCCATTCAGTTGGTCCTGTAAATTCTCGACACCTTGACTTACTCCATGTTAGGGTCAATTATACACACTCTGGTAACCTCTAGAATTATACTCCTGCAATGTGGGCATTAACAGATGAACAGCAAAAGTGGACTTGGAGAGCCCTTGCAGTTGCAAAGAGACTCATACTACAAGCTTGAAAAGATAAACATCTATCACCTATTATTCAGTGATCTGAATGTCTTCCTGTTCTTTCTGCATTTGAACAGTTGAATGTCTTACAGTGGTCAGTTTCATCTGGGTGTTTATTTAGATATAATATGGACTGTTTATATTAACATATATTTGAAATAAAAGTGTTGAATCTTCTCTCTCTCTCTCTCTCTCTCTCCTTTTTATTAATGGGGTGAACAGTTATTGTGAATCAATACAGCTTTTTTTGTTGTGTTCTTTTTGTTGCTGTTTATCTTTTTTGTCTCTGTTGTAATTGCAAATTTAAAAAAATTAGAAAAGAAAAACCACTTCAGTAACCTCTTGTTTGGATTACTGCAGTGCATTATACCGTACTTTGGTCTGCCTTTGAAAACAGTCCAGAAATTTCATCGGGTCCAAACTAGGGCAGCGAGATTGCTAACAGTGACTGGATGACACTGATACAATCATATGCCAGTGCTTTGTGATGGGCACTTCCAGTCTGTTTCCAGGCCTAATTCAAAGTGCTGATATTAACCTTTAAAGTCCTAGACCAGTGTTCTCCAACCTTGGGTCCCCAGATGTTTTTGGCCTGCAACTCCCAGCATGCCCCAGCCAGCGTTGTAGGAGTTGTAGGCCAAAAACATCTGGGGACCCACGGTTGGAGAACACTGCCCTAGACGGCTTGGGCTCAGATTACCTGAAGGATTGTCTCCTGCCATATATACCAGCTTGGACACTTAAGATGATCTCCAGCAACCCTCTTCTGGGTGCCCCCGCCAAATGAG
Organism: Shinisaurus crocodilurus; assembly: GCA_021292165.1. Classification (NCBI taxonomy): domain Eukaryota; kingdom Metazoa; phylum Chordata; class Lepidosauria; order Squamata; family Shinisauridae; genus Shinisaurus; species Shinisaurus crocodilurus. The sequence goes on from CM037877.1 coordinate 224,748,486, forward strand.
GTGAGCTAGGTGGCTACTAAGGAGAGGGCCTTTTCAGCAGTGGTGCTCTGGTTGTGGAATGCCCTCCCAAGAGAAGCCTGCTTCACGCTTACATTACGGTCTTTTCGGTACCAGGTGAAGACCTTTTTATGATCCCAGTCTTTTTCATCCCTCAGTTTTTAAGAACAGTGTTATGCTTTTTATATCTTAGTACTGCTGAAGGTTTTACTTTTTTCTTAGTGTGTAGCTGTATTTATTTATTATATTTATATCCCACCTTTTTTCCTACAAGGAACCTAAGGCGGCTTACATAATCCTCCTCCTCCTCTCCATTTTATCCTCACAACAGCCCAGTGAGGTAGGTTAGTCTGAGAATCAGTGACTGGTCCAAAGTTACCCAGTGAGCTTCATGGCCGAGTGGGGACTAGAACCCAGATCTCCCAAGTCCCAGTCCAACCTCTAACCACTATGCAACACTGGCTCTCTCTTTTTAAGATTGTAAAATTTTATGCTGTTTTATTCTCTTATATTAATGTTGGTCTTTTGGTTCTTGAGAGGTTTTTACATTTCCCTAATTACTTTTTATAGTTCCATTTAAGAGTACCTATAAAAGTAATGTACCAGCCAGATGGGCGATTTAAAAATATAATAAATATAATATAAATATATAAATATTCATGTGCATTTTGTGATGGCAACATTTCTGTACACAAATACAGGCCTGTGGCTTAGGCTGGCTCAGCTTGTCTGAGGAGCGTGGAAAGCTAAGCAGGGTCAGGCCTGGCTATTACTTGGATGGGAGACCCCTCCTCTAGTTTCCTGCATTGAGCAGGGGGTTGGACTCGATAGACTTGCAGGCCCCTTCCAACTCTATGATCTATGAAATCTATGAAGTGGCTAGTTACTCGGCCCTTTGGGTCCTGACACAGCCCTAAGCTGATGCAAGATCTCCTAGGTACACAACCCAGTGTCATGGCTGAAGCTTCACTACTGGGCATTTCTGATATGGCTCTTCATATTTTTCCCCCAGCTGACAGGGTGAAGGCAGAGGGTCCATTGTGTTGCTAGCCTCCAGCAAGAAGCATTCCTTCCCAGGGCACCAGTTGCCATGCGGTGTTTCCTGAGGCGTTCACTTGCAGCAGCCATCTCCCTGCTTGTGTTTCTGCTCATCATAAATCTGACTCCTTGGACCCAAGAGGATCCTGAGACGGTGAGTGTAGCGTAACACATTTGTTCTGGACATAAAAAGGGAAAGCAGAAATCTAGCAGACACTGCCTTACCCATACCTTTAATTTCTTGTCCCATTAGAAGTCCTATACTCTCTCGAGATGGTTTCCCCAAAATCTCTTCGAGAAAAAGGTGTTTCCAGGGAGCTGCTTTAAGGATTTAGGTACCAGCTTTTTGGATCCAGGTTCTTTTCCTTTAGGCTCAGGCATCCCCCCCCCCCATGCCATGGGGGGCAGGGAGGCAGCAGAGACAAACTAAACCATTTTGGTGACTGAGGCAGAAAAACCAAATGGAACTACGGTGGTGGTCAATATCTCTCATAATAGAAGAGGATGTGTGTCTGCCCACCCGCCTGCCCATCACCACCATAGATCAAGACCGTGAAACCTAGACAACTGAAACTTGGCATACATACTAGGAGAACCCTAAGGGCGTGCACCGCAGGGTTATTTTGTTTTCAAAATGCATTAATTAACTTTAATTAATGTAAGTGTGTCCATGTGTCTAAGTCTGCACTAGGGGCACTCTTCACAAACCAGCACATAACTTTGCAGTCAAAGCCAAAGGAGACTAGTAGGACAGAATTATAGGCCTGCCCTCTCCCCACTGCTGTGGGACAGCCCCACCCTCAGGACAATGGAGTGGACAGACCCCTCCAACATTTTTAGTCAATAGGGGCAGACATTCCTTACCAGTGCATCGTTTTGCTGTCAGTTCAGTTTGAAGCCAGGGGAGATTAGTAGGCCGAGGGACTGTTCTATGCCTGCCCCCACCCCTTGCTGTGGGGAAGCCCCCCTCAGGGCAGTGGAGTGGACAGACCAGCTCAAGCGGGCTACAGGAGATGACAAGAAACTCCCTTGCACAGAGTCTCATTATCTTGAGATGCAGAGCCCACCGTGTTGGGCCACTGATGTTCTCTGGAATATAGTGAACATTTCTAACTCTTTCTGTCATGTTTCTTCACAGAAGGAGGTACGGCGATGGGCCCAGGGTGTGGGGCTGAACCAGCTTCATGCGGACTGGAACCGACAAAGCCTCCAGAAGCTAGGCAATGCCACCAACTTCCTGAATGTCTCTTATCGCTATCTTGCCGGCGTCCCACCACTCCAGAAAAGTGAGTACCACACACCTCCAACAGGTGGATCAAATACAGTCAAAGCATTGGCCGAGTGAGCAGGCCCTTGGACAGCCGTAGAGTTTTCAGTTCAGGTGGCTGCAGCAGAATGCCTAGAATGCTCTGTGTAGCCACAGAAACAACTGGAAGTCAACTTGGGGCTGCCTAAGCACGCAGGCCTTCATGGAGCAAAATGACTCACCGCTAGGATCTCATCATCGTTTTCTGAACACAGACCTCTGCATGGAGCCATGTTTTTACCATTAATCCTACTGGTGATCTGTGTGTGACATAACAGAAACCTTTGCGGCTGCTTCCTTCTACAGCGGCAGTGATACCGGTAGGTAGGGGTTTTCATAGATCATAGAGTTGGAAGGAGCCTACAAGGCTATCGAGTCCAACCCCCTGCTCAATGCAGGAAACTAGAAGCGGGGTCTCCCATCCAAGTAATAACCAGGCTTGACCCTGCTTAGCTTTCCACACTCAGACAAGCTGAGCCAGCATGTGTGCGAATCAGCCGAAGTTCTCCGAATTCCATTTTGAAGCTCATTCTGACTCAAGTCCATGTCAGAGTGTGAGCTTTGTCTTTCTCTTGTCTTATGAGAATCTGTGTGTATTTTCATGTGTGTTTTTCCAAATGTGGGCATCCGTCGTGCACATCTTTGAAATGTCTGCATTCTTCTCCTGTTGATTAAAGTGTATTTGTGTGCATTTTTCAGAAGTGCACATTTTTTCATGCCCATTTTCCAAATATATGCAGGATGGCAAATGCAAATTACATCACAAGCTCAGAAATGTACAGATTTCAACCGCAGATCTAATCTAAGTCTGTGTTTGGTTCAGAAGTTGTGAACCAGGTAAATCCTGATCAAAAACGAACAGAAAAGGGCTCTTCTGCGCATTCCTGGCTTCACACTGCCACCCAGTGGGGGAATGGAGCTGGAGGCATACAGCATATATGACCCCCATATCTTTCCTTTATTGTACTTCCTAATGGGCAAGGAATGGGGCTGCTGCTGTTGCTCTTTCTATCCATCTTCTTCCTGTAGCTCTAAAGCAGTGTTCTCCAACCTTGGGTCTCCAGGTGTTTTTGCCCAAAACATCTGGGGACCCAAGGTTGGAGAACACTGCTCTAGGGCAAAGGATGTCCCTGGTGCAGGAGTGTAGTGGTAAGTTTTGAAGTGCAGTCACTCATCATGACAGTCCCCACAGGCACTCCCACCAGGAGAGAGCCCAAAATGCAGGCAGCTTGCAAATTAAGGCACAATTACAGGATCTAAAAGCCAATTGGATGCAGATGCATCAAATTATTCATTTCATATCAGTCCCTGTTGCTGTTACTCAAATAGTCAGACTACTAACCCCAAATACAAACTATTATCACCGAGGCAGATACAAATATGAAAGGTATAGCAGGACAGGATGATCAGACTCTTAATTGCTGAATTATATCCTACAACAGAAAGCCTAAAGGAATTATGGGAGCGTGACCTGGGCATTAAAATTGACAGACACATACCACCACCACCAGCACTCAAAAAAGCAGTACATTGGCATATTACCCAATTTATTAGGATCAGCTGACAGTCATAGAATCATAGAATTGGAAGGGGCCATTTAGGCCATTGAGTCCAACCCCCTGCTTAGTGCAGGAATCCAGTTTAAAGCATCCCTGACATATTACTTATCGAGTCTTTGCTTGAATAGCTCATGCAACTGCGAACCCACCACCTTCCTAGGCAGCTAGTCCCATTGTCTGACTGCTGGAAAGTTTTTCCGGATGTACAACTGAAAACTGCCTTCCTGTAAATTAAGCCTATTATTTCATGCCTTGCAGTCTTGGATGATAGAGAACAGGTTGCGGCCCTCTTCTGTGTGACAACCCTTTATGTACTTGAAAAGTGCTATCATATCCCCACTCAGTCTACTCTTCTCAAGGCTAAACATACCCAGTTCCTTCAGTCTTTCCTCATAGGACTTAGTTTCTAGTCCCCTTATCATCTCTGTTACCCTTCTCTGAACTCGTTCCAATTTATCTGAATCCTTCCTAAAGTGTGGTGTCCCGAACTGGACTCCATATTCGAGGTGAGGTCTGACCAGAGCATAGCAGAACTATTACTTCCCGTGATCTATTGATGCAACTTAAAATTGCATTTGCCCTTTTTAGTCATAGAATAGTGAGCTGGCAGAGTAGTGTAGTGGTTAATACATTGGACTTTGGCTGGAGAGACCTGAGATTGCATGAGAAAGGAAAAGCAAGGGACACAACATGTCCCCAAGCAGCATAACGCCACCAGCTCAAGATTTTCCAGGAGTGTCTTTTCCCAGGACCAGCAAACAAATCCATTTCCCCACCAGCTACCGTCAGGATTGTAGCTAAGCTCAAAGAAACAGAGAAGTTTGGAGGGGTGGCAGATGATGTAATCATCCCTGCTAATCTAAAGGTCCTGGCGCTTCGACCCTCCAGGCCCTGGCTCCACTGTCCACTGGTCTGGTGCATCTCCCTCCCAACCCAATGTTGCTTTCATGCACTTGCCTCCCCTGCCTACTGTAGCAAGCAGAACTTTGGGTTTATCCCACAGTAGATTGTGGAGCAAGATGTGGGAGGGAACAGGTGGAGGAATGGGGCAGGAGGCATAATAGCTGTATCTTCTCCCACTGCCTCAAAATGTTAAAGGGGCAGGGAGGATCTCTAGGTTGTGATGTGCCAACAGTAATCAACTCTGTCCTGTGTGTGTGTGTGTGTGTGTGTGTGTGTGTGTGTGTACATGCACATCTGCACACATTTGTGCATTCCAGCCACATATGCTCAGGGTAGAGCCATGGTGATCTCTCACCTACCTTTATAGCTGATGGAAATGATAGCAAAGTAAGCAAGGGCGGCCTGTCAGCTTGGTCCTCATCCATGCTTCATTGATTGGAGCCTCATTTGGGGGTGGCTTTCCCAGTTGCTGTTTTTTCTGATTTGCTGCTGAGCCAGATGCAGAAGACTCCATGCCACTGCACTTTAAATGAAATTCCTGGGGGCTCTTAAGGAGTATGGATCCCAGGCCCATTCTTTTCATGTTGAATCCGATTTGCACAGACCTTCTGGACAGCTGGTTTTAGTGCAGGGTTTCTTAGAATTGCCCAGAGTAGCAGAAGGCAAAATATGCCTGAGCACTTTTCAGATTAACGGGATTATTGTTGTCCAGGGTGGTGGTGGTGGTGGTGGTGGTGGGCTTTTCTGAGTAGGCAATAACCTTCATCATCAGATGCATGTAGCTCTAAGGCAAAGGATGTCCCTGGTGCAGGAGTGTAGTGGTAAGTTTTGAAGGGAGTGTAGTGGTAAGTTTTGAAGGAGTGTAGTGGTAAGTTTTGAAGGGAATATAAGAACATAAGAAGAACCCTACTGAGTGAGACAAAACATCCAACTAATCCAGCCTTCCCCAACCTGGTGTCTTTCAGATGTGTTGGACTTCAAGCAAGCTGCATGGAGGCAGATAAGAGGGAGAGCAGGGACATTCCAGCAGCCCTGCCGAAAGGCATCCCCTATGAAAGCTCCTCCTCCCTCAACTGTTATAACCAGCAGCCATTCCAGCAGGCTGAGATGAAAGGGAGAGCAGAGCCATTCCACTAGCCCTGCTAAAAGAATTATTTCCCCCCCCCCTTCCTTCCCCATTCCTTTTCCCTTGTGTGTAGTGTCTTTTTAGATTGTTAGCCTGTCTTGTTTAACTGATTATATAAAAGCCCTCTAGGAGCTTTTTTGGCTGAGGAGTGGCATAAAAATACTTCAGATAAATAAATAAGCCCCATCAGCCCCAGCCAGCGTAGGCAATGTTCAAGAATGCTGGGAGTTCCCAGGAATGCTGGTAATGGAGGGCACCAACTTAGGAAAGGCTGGTCTAGTCCATTATCCTTTTCACTGCAGTAACCAGCCAGATGCTTCTGGGAAGCAGGTGTAAAGGCTGTAGCTCCCACCTACTGTTTGTGCCCCCCTCCCCAGCATACTGCCTCTGAACTGGGACAGTCCATTAAGCTATCATGCCTAATAGCCGTTGATAGAGTTGTCCTCTTTGAATTTGTCTAATCTCCTTTTAAATTCTCCTCTAAGCATGGAGTCATCCCCACATCTTATCGCAGCCAATTCCTTCAGTTAGTTATACACTGTGTGAAGAAGTATTCTAATTTGTGTGCCCCGTCACCTTCCTTTAGTGATCCTGCCAGCCACTTTCCTTCAGTGACCCTGCGTTCTTGTGAACTTGTGAAGCTGCAAGGAACTGCCTTAGCGTTGATGAGAGAAATGTTACTCCTATTGTAGTCACTGCTAGTATGTCTCACATTTATGAGGTGTATCCCTTTGCTCTTTATTGCAGAGTTTCTGACAGTGGGGCTGTGTTCTGTCAAGCGGAAGTGGCAGAACTATCTCCTGGAAACCCTGAAATCCGTCTTTGAACAATCAACACAAAAAGAGCTGAGGGAGATGGTGGTGGTGGTACACTTAGCTGATCCAGACCAGGAGTGGAATGCTCAAGTGGTGGAGAAAGTTGCCAAGCGATTTGCTCCTCAGCTCCTGATGGGCCATCTGCTACTTATCCATGCCCCTTCTGAGTACTACCCTCCCCTGGAAGGCCTAAAAAGGAACTTCAATGACGCTGAAGACCGTGTGCACTTCAGGTCAAAGCAGAATGTGGATTATGCCTACCTCATGAACTTTGCAGCCAACCTCTCCACCTACTACCTCATGATTGAGGACGATGTTCACTGTTCCAAGTCCTTCTTCACAGCCATCCGAAAGAGGCTGGCATCCCAGGGGAACTCCTACTGGGTCACCCTGGAGTTCTCCAAGCTCGGCTATATTGGCAAGCTCTACCACTCCAGTGATCTGTGCCGGCTTGCTCGGTTCCTCATGCTTTTTTACCAAGAGATGCCGTGCGACTGGCTTTTTGTGCACTTTCGCCTCCTCCTTACCCAGAAGGAGGTGATTCGTTTCAAGCCGTCCCTCTTCCAGCACATTGGCCACTACTCTTCCTTCCAGGGCACAGCAAACAAGCTGAAAGATGAAGACTTTGCGGAGGACCTCTCTACCCTCCCTGACAATCCCCCTGCAGATATGGTTACAGATATTGCAACATTTGAGAATTATCTACCCCATAAGGCTTACAGCAGCATGGAGGACTACTTTTGGGGCAAGGCCCCCTCTGCCGGCAATTCATTCACTGTTGTGTTTAAACAGGCTGCCCGCATCTTCCGCATCCAGATCCGTACAGGCTCTAGGCAGCGCCCGAAGGACTATCTCCAGGAAGGGCTTGTGGAGTTGGGCACCGGGAAAAACTGGTGTGACCTGCGTTGTGCCAGCTACACTCCGGTTGGGCTCTTTAAGCGTGGAAACTTTGACAGGCAGAGTCTGGAGAGCAGCACAGCCTCTGCCCCCGAGTGTGTGCGCATTACAGTGACTAAGAATCAGAGTGAATGGCTGGTCATAAGCAGCATAAGCATCTGGACAAAGTCTGGGCCCTGAATGAACTCTGTGCTGGACGATCCAGTTCTCTCACAGTGTAGGAACACTGCTGCTTGTGGTTGTTCCCTCTTTGTGCAAGAATCCAACAGGGAGAGAAAAAAGCAGAATCTGCTTTTCCATCATGATGAGTGGCTTTAAAATTTACAACTTAGATGCTTTTGATCGAGATATCATCCCAGAGCATCAGATGCTCCCAACAGTATTCGTCAGTAATTTTGGCCACTTGCAGTATTTTCATCTGCACATATCAGTGGAGGCCTCCAGACCGGGCTACCTTGTGCCCATCTCCCTTCAGTACTCTCATTGACTGTACAGTTTTTGTAAGCAGGGGTGGAGAAATAACAGTAAGATTGGATGCTGAAACAGAGTAGCAAATCCAGTTTGTAATCCCAGAACTCTCCTTATTTATTTTATTTATTTGAATTGTACCCTGCCTTTCTACCAAAAAATGGCACTGAATGCAGCTTGCAGGCACAATTAAAATTGATTAAGGACAGCAGAGTGGGAGCGAAGCCTCCCTTGGGAGGGAGTTCCACAGCCTGGGAGCAGCCACCGAAAAGGTCCTCTCTTGGGTCACCGCCAAACATGCCTCTGAAGGTGGCGGTTTCGAAAGAAGGGTCTCTCCAGAAGGTTTTAAGAACTGGGCAGGCTCATATGGGAGAAGGCAGTCTTTTAGGTAGCCTGGCACTTTGAATTCTGCCCAGAAACAGACCGGTAGCCAATGAAGCTGCTGTAATAAGGGAGTCATGTGCTCCCTGTAACTGGCCCTGGTCAACAGTCTGGCTGCAGCATTCTGGACGAGCTAAAGTTTCTGAACTATTTTCAAAGGTAGCCCCACATAGAGCATGTTACAGTAGTCCAAACAGGATGTAAATAAGGCATGAGTGACCATGGCAGATCAGACATCTTTAAGAATAGGCTTGGTTGGCGCACTAGCCTCAACTGTGCAAACACACTCTGGGCCACCACTGAGACCTGGGCATCCAGGTTCAGGGCCAAGTTCAAGAGTACACCCAAACTGCGAGCCTGAGTGTTCAGGGGGAGTGTAACCCCATCCATTACAGGTTGAATCCCTGTTAACCAATCCACCTTTCAACTCAACTGACCAAAAGCACCTCTATCTTGTCTGGATTATACTTCAATTTGTTTGCCCTCATCCAGTCCATTACCGACATCAGGCACTGATTTAGAATCAGAACAGCTTCCTTGGATGTAGATGGAGAAAAAGATAGGGTTGTGTGTTATCAGCATCCTGGTGGCACCGAACCCCAAAACTCTGGACAATCTCTCCCAGCGGTTTTATGTATATGTTAAATAGAGTGGGGGACAGCACAGGCCAATGGCTATGGCATTGAACAGGAATCCCCCAGCACCACCTTCTGAGATCACCCATCCAAGAAGGACTGGAGTCACCGTATAACAGTGCCTCCCAGTCCTACCTCAGAGAGACGCTTCAGGGATACGATGGTCGATGGTATCAAAGGCCGTTGAAAATCCAGCAGAACTAACAGGGGCACACTCCCCCTGTTACAACAACGTGACCAAAGCAGTCTCTGTCCCATAACCAGGCCTGAAGCCAGATTGAAATGGATCTAGATAATGGGCGCATTCGCACGTCACGCCCACCAACCCACAGTGCAAACAGCCCACGGTGCACCCAACAGATGGTAGGGCTCAACATCAGTTGTTTGCCCCCTTGCTCCTCTTCCTTCCCCCTCGGTCCTCCTGTGGATATCCCAGGGGACACTGCAGCAGGACCAACTTGCCTCCCCCTCCCTGCCACGATTGTGAGCTAGCTGTCAAAACTCTGGGTCCCCTTTAAAATGGGGTTTTGACAGGGCAGTGGGTTGTTTTGACTGGGTCATATGGCTGTATGTTGGGCAGTGGGTGGTTTTGACTGGGGCGTATGGACATATGGCTCCAGAAATCCCTGCAGCTGAGAAGCCACCACATGCTCCAGCACTTTGCCCAAGAATAGAATGTTGGAGACCAGCCAGAAATTATCCAATACAGTGGGGTTCAGGAAGGGGTTTGTTTGATTAAAAACAAACAGTCTTACCACTGCCTCCTTTAGGGAAGACAGAATCACACCTTGCTGTAAAGAGGCGTTTACCATTACCCTTACCCACTCAGCCAGTGTGTGGTGTGTCCGTCCGTCCCCAGCTGTTTTTATAAGCCATGGAAGGGTAAGGAAGCACTCAAGTGGTAGGCCTCACCTCTCCAAGGATCCTGTCCACATTCTTGGGCTGTACAAATTGAAAATAAATGATTGGAACTGGACAAGCAGGAGCCAAAGTTACATCCTACCTAACCTGTATCAACAATGGCATCCAAGTCGGCCCTTGGCTTTGTGCCATCGATATCTACTGTCTCTGGATGGGAGGTGAGCAATCATTTTGCAGCCCTGCGGATGGGTTAACTATGGAGCAAAGGGATGAAGGAAGGACAAAGTCCATCAGTTGCCTAGCTCTAGTACTACCAACCATATCAACTGTCACCTATGCCTATAAAGTGCAGGGCAGTAGCCCTACAAGTGACAATATAACAGGAGAAAGCAGCGAGTGACATCTTAACTGTTCACCACAATTACATGGAACACATTTTTACAAAAGCTCCATAGCTTTGTTACAAAAACGTTTTTTTTTTCTTTTTTTACTAAAGCCATAGGACCAGCTTTTTGCACTTTAGTGTCGTACTGAAGGATTTAGATGGGTTTTTTAAGATATTTATTTTTAACCCAAAAAAATGTGGCCAGCATACCCACAAATCTTTATTTGCTTGGAATTATAATTTATATAATATATAAAGCTCGCACAGTTGAATGTAATCAGAGTAACTTCTGGTATTTTCAGTAGTTGCCAGAGTAAAGTAGTTCCAGGTGGGCAGCCTTCCCCAGCCTGGTGCCCTTCAGATGGGCTGGATTACAGTTCCCATAATCTCCAGCTAGCATGGCCTTAAGGGCTGAAATCATCACCTGCAACAGAAGCTTATTCTCTGGACCAAGTTCAAAGCAAGACTGGTGCATCAGTGACCTTGGAGATAAGGAAGCTCGTTTCCTTCTACAGCCGATTCTTATGGCAGACTCAGCCAGGCAGTCCAGTCCTGGCTCACAGCCATTTCATTGAGCTCTTCCAGTCTCCACTTTATTCAACTTTCCCAACTTCTTCAGTTTCTCCTGCACTTCTGATCTCTCCAGAACGGGGTTACAGAGTTCTCAAGAATAGGGCTTATATTCATACCTGTATAAATCAGTGGTGTCTTACAAGTAACTTAAATGACTGTTCAGGAACTGGACCTCCATTTGGATGTTCGTTCTGAATATTAATGTTGGTATACCTCTTTGCCTATAATGCAGCTATGTTGTGTCTGTACTCAAAGCCATATTTAAATGGAAAGATGCGTATGGTCAGCTAATCAAGCTTCTAGATCCATCTGGTTTACATTTCAGTTAGGTGTATTGTCACCTTATGACCTGGCTCACACATAAAGAGAACCCATGTTTTTAAACCTATGGGTTGGTTGTTGTTATGTGCGAACAAGGGCCATTGTCAACTTGTCTCACCCAAGATTTCCTCTTCTTTAACTAGATAGGCTTTGTTTTTTTAGTGGGGCAACTAGATCTCACTTTTTAAATTTTATCATATTGTCTGCTCCTGAATAATCTGCTTAGTTACTGTTCAGAATTCAAACTTCAACCAAAACTCACTATTTGGTTCTAACTGACATGGAATGAGATGTTATTGTGCCTGTGTACCTTACATAACTAATCAATTGTTTCAGTGACCTTCCTTTGTTAGGGAGACTGAATGTTAAAGACCCTTAATTACTGTGAGATGTTTCCTTTTTAGAAAATAACAAGTTTATTTATTTATTTCATTTCATTTTTATACCGCCCAATAGCCGAAGCTCTCTGGGCGGTTTACAGCAATTAACAAGACAGTCCCTGCCCGCAGTTGGACCTGCAAGAAAATGGGCGAAAATGGGCGCATTCGCACATCATGCCAACCCACCCTGATAATAAGTCACAATGGGTTAGTTGTTGAGCAAACAACCCACAGTACACCTGACAGATGATCAGGCTCACCATGGGTTGTTTGCCCCCTCCTACCCCCTTGGTCCTCCCGCGGGTATCTTAGGGGACACTGTGGCAGGACCAACTTGTCTCCCCCTCCCCACTGCAGTCTGGCCCTGAGCCATTTTTTGCCCTTTACCCGTTTCCCCCCGGAGATCACGAAAGTCAACTTGACAGCCGGTTTTCACAATCCCTGTTTTGCCAGCTACTGACAGCCCCTTCAAAGTGCCCAAGTGGCACCTTGGAGGGGCTGTCAGTGGCTGGTGCTTTTTTTTTTTTTTTTGCTCACACAACGCACACAAATATATTCATTCTAATATATATGCCTCACTTGCGCAACAGCAGAAATTTGAAGCCTCGACTGGGTCAATGTCCTTGGGGGTACCATCCCTGGACATTGCCCCAAAGAGGCTCTAAATAGGATTTTTCTTTCCTTTGCTTGCTCTTGACAGCTGTCAAAAGGCGAGCTGTCAAGGGAAAGCAAAGGTGTGACTGATCTTTGCTCACGAAAAGGGGGTGGTGAAATTTACATCCCCTTTGTGGCAAGATCCTCATTATTTTCTTTTTTGCCCTGACAGTCCTCAGGGTGATGTACGTTTTGCACTTTTCCCCTGGACTCTAGCTGCTCGGGAAAGCGCAAAAGTGCATCCCACCCCTTTTCTTGGGGAAAGGAGTTTTGACAGCTAGCTATCAAAACTCTGAGTCACCTTTAAAAGGGTTTTTTGACAGGGCAATGGGTGTTCCTTGACAGGTGCATATACAGCCATATGTTGAGTGCTTCTGATCAGGATGCCAGTCAGTAAACCATTCCTTTTTTCACAATACTCCATCTGTTTCCTCCCCCAACCATAGTTTTCCCTTGCTCCTTCCCCAACAGTCCGCCAGCGTACTGTATTACTGTAACGACTGAGTATGCTCAGTCCCCAGTGGGCTGTTTTGGATCCCCCCCCCCTTTACCCTTAGGATTTTTTAGTAAAGAGTTTTTGTACTTCTGCAAACCTTTGGATTTCCTCAAGCCTGCTGAAAACTCCCTCTTGTGTGCAGACGGAGCAGTGTTCTCCAACCTTGGGTCCCCAGATGTTTTTGGCCTACAACTCCCAGCATGCCCCAGCCAGCTATGCTGGCTGGGGCATGCTGGGAGTTGTAGGCCAAAAACATCTGGGGACCCAAGGTTGGAGAACACTGAGATGGAGCCTTTTGGATGCACAAAGATCCATACTTAGATCCATACTCAGAGTGCTGAACTAAGATTCAACTGTTTGCTTGGAGTGACAGTTGAATTTTAGTAACTAAAATTGTCCCACTGGCAGTGGGAGAGCAGCACCCTCCGCTTCACCTCTCTGGGGAGCAGGCTAGATTAGGAGGCACAGGGCAGGCTGACGAGTGGTACACACAGCTCTGTCCTCCACAACACCTCACCACTGCTCCCTGCCCTCCATCATCTGCCACCTGAGGCAAGTGCCTCAGTCTGCCTAATGGTAGGATTGGCCCTGCGGTGTGTGAAGTGACAATAGAAACAGTTTGAAACAGAAGCTGAGACATTGCGGCTGTTTGCACAACATGGCAACCCACCATGAGTTAACCCATGGTGTGGGGTGCGTGGGGCCACCATTTTGAATACACAACCCTCACTTGGTGATGTTGTGTCATACGAACCCAGTGAGCGTGGGTTATGTGAGGGTTAAACAATCCTCGCATAACCCATGGTCTGTTTTAGGGTTATACAAGGGTTGTTTAACCCTTGCATAATCCACACTCGCTGGGTTCTCACAACGCAACAACCCCTGAGCAGAGCTTGCATATGCAACTTGGCACCCGTGGGTGCTGCAGCTTGTCGGGAGTTGAATAACCAACGACGAGCTAAGGCATGTCATCTGAACCGTCAGTGAGTTAGTGGATCTGCTGCTTGATAGGATCATGCAGTTCTGCTTGTCTCCATCCATGCTGTACCTCTGTATATTTGTAAAAGAACCAAGTATCACAAAAGCACAGAAAGTCTCCAGAGTTCTCTCTTCCAAAGGAAACCAAAATCTGAGTAGCACTGCTGGAACTTACCACTGCTTGGGAACATGGGAACTGCGTAAGGCAACTATCACTGTAGACACAAGATGTTTGTAATTTAGAACAGTCGCTGCCTCTCCCTCTCCCTCTGAAGAAATAAAAGACTTTTCAAACATGCATTGCCAATCCTCTGTATTTCTGCCCACCCGATCATAAGTACATGGTAAAGGGATGGCCACCATTCTGGATTAAGCACTTACATGAAGTTTGTTATCCTCTCAAGTGTTAACAGTCAACTAAAACAGGGTCTGAGTCGCATGTTGGCTCAACTAGATCAACACCCGGATCAATGACAAGTATTCTGGGCCTTGTTTCTTGCACTTGGCATTGAACTGTGTGCAAGCTGTTGGGCTAAGTGTAATACTGTGACATAGATTGCATAAAATCAGGAGGATTTATCTTCGTTTAAAGTACCAAAGCAGGACAAGTAACCCCTAAAGGCTTGCAAGAGTGGTTGAGTTACAAGTGTCTAATTTTCTTTCCTATAAGAGAGTCATGAATCTTGGGCATTCCCCAATTAAGTCCATACTTGGAGGGACAGTGTTCCTGGTTTGATTAAGTGAGATGCTGTAGCCAGAGTTTCTGATACTACCCATTTTCCCCAGGGCCAGCCAGCTGGCTCACGCTGTGAAGCAACAGAGGCAGCATGCAAAAAACAAGACAAGTACCTGGAACAAAAAGCAAGACAAGCACATTAGACCAGCTTCCACACCAGTCCTTCCCTGTTGGAGGCAAGCAGCTTGCTTTGCCCTCCCACCTCCAGACTTGGAGGCTTGTGTTCAGGCTAGACCATAGCATCCACTTGGGTGGCAGCAACACAATGGGTTGGATCAACTGCACTGGCAGAAGTGGACTCCTCTGTCCCCTCCTTCCCATGGCAGTCCCTCCAGCCCCCTGAAAATGCTACACAGAGTCAGGAGACCCTGCTAAATGGGGTGAGCTAGCTAGGTGTGGGAGGGGAATCTCCAAAAATCAGGTGGAAGGACCTTCAGTGAGCAGAGCCCTTCCTCTTGTGGAAAGCAGATTCAGGATCCAACCTGTAGCCTCTCTCAAGGAGATGTGTCTAGCTTTCATGTTGTCTTGAGGTGAGCAAGGAGAGGAGCAAAATAACAGAGACTTTGACTGCACCCGAATGCATACTTTACCACACGCACATGGGTGCTGTTTCTCCCCGATTTCTTACTATGTCACTCCAATTATGTACAGGCAGTCCCTGAGTTAAGAACGTCCGACTTACAGACAACCCATACTTAAGAACGGACTTCTGGGTTCCCCGGTGCTACATCGTTTATACTATACTACACAATATACTACACAATTTGCGTAAATGCCGATTTTAACGTATAGAATGCTATGCTGTTCCGACTTACTTACATACAAATTCGACTTAAAGATATTCTTAAGTACAGAACTCGTTCGTAACCTAGGAACTGCCTGTATATGTTGAATTCATGTGAGTGAAGCCAATTACATGCTGCTTCCCCACATCATTGTTCCTGTGCACATGATTCTGATATGCCAATGGGAAGTGGCTTCTGGGTGGGTTCGCATGACATGACAATCTACATTGCGGCACAAGCCACAAAGTGTAGGTTGTCTGCCCAAGGGCCCACAATGTGCCCGACAGACAATTGGGCACATCGTGGGTGTTCCCGCCCCCCTCAGTTATCCCATGGGTATTCCAGGGGGCACTGCAAGAGCACCAAGGTTCCCCACCCCACCCCTGCTACTGCTGCTGGGGTGGTGGGGGAATGGGGAAGCAGGCATTGCCGCCGCCGACTCACAAGTCGGCAGCCACAGTGTCCACTGCAGCAGCGAGCCAAAAGGGCTCACCACCATGGTGGGTGGCAAGGGAGCAGGCATCACTGCTGCCGACTCACAAGTAGGCAGCAGCGATGTTCCCCATCTGCCACTGTGCTGAGCTCCAAAAGGGGATCAGCACGGCAACAGAGAAGCAGAGATCTGCACTGCCTGCTGCCATGCTGAGCTCCTTTCAGGTGGTGGGCCGCAGAGAAGCGGAGGCTGCTTCAGCTGGCTATGCATAGCAGGCTGAAGTGAGCTCCTCTTCCCCGCTGGCTGGCACAGCTGGCCCGGCCCAGAAACGAGGTGGGGTGGGGTGGGGTGGGGTGGGGAAGCGGAGATCGCTCCCTGCCGGTGCTCCTGGTTCAAAACGGCTGGTGGCAGGGAGCAGGGGCGGCCCTGACAGCCACCCCCAACTGGATTTTGCCACTCTTGCCAATGGCAAGGGGTTTTTTTGCCACTCTTGCCAAGTGGCTTTCTTGTAGTTGGGCTTGACCCACGATGGGGATGGGTTGTGTCGTCCAGAGGTTTGGACAATACGACAGCCCACCAGGTGCTCATATTGAAACCAATAAAAACTGACAAACTGTCATTGAAGTGGGAGGGACCTGGGACCGTAATACAGTGGGTGGGGGAAGTGAACTATTTACCATAGTATCTCTCCCCGGTATCAGACAGCAGTAAAAAATGTACCATGTAAACACTCTGAAATTATATGTGGAATGCAAAACCGATATGCTGTGTTATCAAGGCTCCTCAGAGGGAGATTTGCTGGAGGGAGATCTGTTGGAGGAGTGGGAACAGGGTGGGGGGCTGGAGGAATTAGAATTGTCCCCTGACCTGGGAACAGCGAGTCCAAATCTGGGAGGTTTTAGAGGATTTCCGAGGCATGTTTTCCGACCACCCCGGTAGAACCTCCCTGGTTCAGCACTTGATCCTGACGGGGGACAGTCATCCCATTCAGTCCTTGCCTTATAGGGTGGTGGGGCCACATGCTCAGGCAATCGCCAAAGAGGTGCAAGCCATGCTGGATCTGGGGGTCATTGTACCCAGTTCCAGCCCCTGGTGTTCCCCTATTGTTCTGGTGGCCAAGAAAGAGGGTGTGTGTGTGTCAGATTCTCCATCAATTACCGAAAAATTAACTGAGTAACTCTCCCTGACCCTTACCCCATTCCCTACATGGATATACTGTTAGAGCGACTGGGGCAAGCGCAATATATCACTACCCTTGATTTAACCAAAGGATACTGGCAAGTACCCCTGGATCCAGATGCGGCGCAGAAATCCGCTTTTGTCACCCACCTGGGTCTCTATCAATTCACCGCTCTCCTGTTCGGGGTCCAGAACGGATCAGCAACCATCCTGGGTTTGCACGACACAACAACTCACCGTGGCTTATAAGCCACGGTGGGTTGCTATGCCGTGCAAACCCAGTCTGAGTGGCAGGGAAACCTGCAGCAGGCCAGATGTTTTGCCAAAGTACAAATTATCTATATAATTAATTTATATGCCATCTTTTGGGGAGAACATTCCAAGATGGCTTACAGGAAATGAAAAACCACTGTATCAAATCCCTGTTCCTGAGCACATGAAACTATGATAATATGCTGTTATGGTCAGGCCTGGAGTGGCCCACTCAGCCCCATCATACTGACTCCATCTTACCCAGGTCCAAGAGGAAGAAATCTCCATTTTACAATCAGTGCAGGTCTCTGCTAGAGGCTATGTTACCTGGATGCTGGTGTTTTGAGATACAAATGACCTGGCTGAGGGGATCTCAAGGCCAAGCACCTCCACTTAGCACAGACAGTAAGAGAACCATTGACTGGCCAATCACTGACTCAGGTGCTCAAACAAAGCTGAATCTCCCAGGGCCCATCTGGCTGAGGATGAGCAATGAGCAGAGAATCAGCCAGACAAAACCACATGATTCCTTTGGGGAATCTCCACCCAGGAAGGGGGTGGGGACCCAAAGAGAGATACTCTACCGGAAAAGGAAGTCCCAGGTCTTTTCTTCGGTACAGGAGCTAGAGTGTGGGTCTCCCAGAAAGAGAGGGAGGGGCTGACACAAGTATCAGAGGAATTGCACCACAGAGGCCGGGGTTCTTCAGGGAACCGGGAAGACAGCTTACTGCAGGGCAGTGTGTTACTAGTCTGTTTTCCTTTTCTTTGCCATTTGCCACTGAACCTTACAACTGCTTGTTCCTTTTCGCTTTGAAACTGACTCACTCTTTTTCCCTTCTGTACTTTTTGCCTGAATCCTTCATATATCTTATACCCTGTTTTCACCACAATCCAGACTGTGCACTTTGAGGCCAGGGGTAAGCAACAGGGGACCCTCTGGGAAGGGGAGGGAGGATGGGAAGCCAGCCAGTCTCCCATTGGGCCCCCTGGGGCCCCTTCCGGACAAGCCCCACCCCCCAGGTTGAGGCCAAGGTTGCCGCCAGTACGGCCATGGCACGGACCTGTCCATTATTCATTTCAACACAATGAATAATGGACAGAGTTACCTACCTCCAGGAGGGAAGTATTAGGCTTCCTCCTTATATTGATTCAAGACTGTCTTACCTCAACAGCTATCACTGCGTAACAACCGGTCTCAATAGTGGTGACATATTCCTCAAATAGCTTGACAATTGTGTCGAAACAGCCCTACAACAAATAAAAGAAATCCTAATGGAAAGTGTTCCAAGGGTAGTGACAACCCCATTAAACTTGCAGGGTATATTTATTTGTGTTGAAATGACCAGCTATGCTGTGTGAGACCCTCTTCCACCAATGGCTTTCAGAAGGTCTTGCCTATACTACATCCTGGGTTATCAGAAAATTATTGTTGTTCATACAAACAACATGCTAGAAAAAGATGTCTAAAAGCTTGGTAGTGACATTAAGTGTTCAGAATGGACAGCCACCATACAGTGATGAGTGTAGCAATTAATTCATGGCAGGCCTACACATGTCTACATTGAAGAGATTAATGGGCATAGCATAATGTGGTTAGCATATAAGCAAGGCCTGCTTGGACAGCCCTTTATCTATCTGAAGCCCATGTTAGGCATGCATTGCATCGCATTGGAAACTTTCACATGCCCCAAAGCAATGTTCTATTTCTCACACTGCAACAACCAGCTAAAGGAAACATTTCAGTTGGAACTGGTTTTAAAGAACCTTTCCCATTCCATCCTGTTCTGAAATTCATTTTCTTCAGGAGAAAAGAAGAGCCCAGCTTAGCCAACATATTTGGGCTGGGACTACAGAGGGGCTTCTTGAGCTGCTTGGAATTTGGTAACTGATTGATAGATGAAGTTCCAGTAGAGAATTGGGCATGTAAGCTGAAAAGACAGAGGTATGAGCTGCTATAAAGCTGGTGCACACACGTGTGCACACGCACACACACGACTACTGTGGCACCTGAAAGACAAAGGTTGCAATCCTATGCATGTTTAGAATGAAAAAGGTCCTAAACCCCCCAACATTCCCCAACCAGCATGGCTAGATTTTTTTCTGTCTAAACATGCATAGGAGTGTGCCCTTATTGTAGCATAAGCTTCCAGGGACTGGAGACTACTTCGTCAGATGCATGAAGTAGTCAGACACACATAAGCATCTGCCAATGGAGGACTTCATGCATCTGACAAAGGGCTTCTCTACACGAGGCATTTATTGTGCGCTTGCGATCCCTCACTCGTGAAAGTTTGTGGGGCCTTTTCACCTCCTCCTCCTCCAGGGTGTTTCCTGTGTTTTCCAGTCATTTTTGCGGGGGGGGGGGGTTAGAGCGAGGAAAGTCAGCTATTAAATTTCAAACAGGAACAAACTGGAATGAAAGCCTCGTGTAACCTTGCGATTCTGCAATACTGCAGCTATACCACAGCACCACCTTGTGGTTGGTTAATAGAATATATAGAAAAGCCGAGAAATACAAACCCAGGGGGAAAACCCTGTGTAAAGGACGCACTTTTCCTCCTGCAATGAAAACGGAAGAAGCCTCAGTAAAGCAGCAGGTTAAACCCCTCATGTACAGAAGCCCAAAGTAGTCTCCAGTCCCTGAAAGCTTATATTACAAGAAATCTGTTAGTCTTTCTGGTGTCACAGAAGGCAGGGAGAAATGGTAAATTGTAAACATTGGCATACACATTGACTGACTTCTGCTGGGGTCCCTTGGCAAGAGATCTAGTTATGTCAATAAAGGCCTCTTTGAATTCTGATTGTTCTGTCAAGCAAGTGAAAACATTAAGAGGTTTGTACAGGAAGGAGCTAGGCAAATGCCCTAACCTGGCTATTGAGAAACTTAGTATCTCCCTTTTTACAGAGCACCAAGTTCAGAATTTCATCCTTCTTTTCATCTGACCGAGTGCAACAAGCATGAGGCCACTGGTCACCAGGTTGGTTTTCCAGGAAATAGAAGCAATTCTGAAAATCATCAGGTCCTGAAATGCCACAACATGCAAACTAAAAGAGAATGAAAATATTACAATCAAAAACTAGTTCTCAAACCATTATTTAATCAAACGAGTCATTAGGGTTCTATGCATTCTGTATTTGGGTTTCTAAGAATCACAGTCACTGCAACCATAAAGTCCAGCATCTCTCCCCATCTACAATGTCTGGGATTTATGTATTTATTATTTGATTAAAAACTAATGAGGTTTATATATATTAAAATGGACATGATTCTGTATTCACAAGAGTACAAGAGCAAAGCATGCGATTGTCAATAAAAAGACAATATTCATTGCTAACATTACAAGAACCTCCAGTAAACTTGGTTTACTGTGAGCTCAACATTACAAGTGGCAATGCAATGGCATTTAACAATCTGAAACTACAGTAATACCTTGGATTGCAAGCAGGGATGGGGACTCGGACTCGAGGACTCGACTCGTGAGTCGGACTGAGTCCCCCCTCTGACTCGACTCGGACTCGAGTCCCAATATTTTTAATGGGACTCGAGACTCGACTCGGGACTCGAGACCAAGGACTCTTCAACATCCCTGGGCTGTGCCAGAAGGAGTGGAGAGGAGCGTGATTGCCAGCGAAGAGCGCATGGAAGTGAGGTGTGCCGCTGCTCGGCCACTATGGACGGCTACCAGGAGTGCAGCCCCAACAGTGTGTCAAGATTTATTTTGATTGATGTGTTGCGTACTTGGGAGAGGCAGAAGAAGGACCTGAGATTACTCTGTGAGGCTGCTCTGAGCGTGTTTCTGGTTCCAGCAAGTTCATCAACAGTGGAGCGGGTGTTCAGTGAGGGTGGAATTGTGATGAGACCTCACCGTTCCAGAATGGGGGCCAAACATTTAGAAAAAATCATGTTCCTCAAATGCAACATGGATAAGTTTTAGGAAGTACAGCAAGTTTATTTTTTAAACTCATTTTTCTAAAATGCAACCTTTCAGACATTTTGGGTTTGGCTGCCTCTGCCTGCCTGTCTGGGGTTCCCAGCCTCCTCTGCCTGCCTGGTTATTTTGGGTTTTTCTGCCTGGTCTGTTCTTGCCAAAATCAGTTGCAGAGTTTTGAAATAAAAAGGCACACTTGTGCCTAGAATTTATTTAAACCACACATCTGAAGTAGCCTTATTTTGTTGGGAAAACCCCCCATTGATTTTAATAGGGACTCATGGAGTCAGCTTTGGGAATGACTCGTGACTCGTGACTCGTAACTCGTGAGTCACCATTTTGGACCAAGGACTCGGACTCGGACTCGAGACTCGGGTCCAAAGACTCGTGACTCGACTCGTGACTCGAGACCAAGGACTCTTCAACATCCCTGATTGCAAGTAACTTGATTTGAGAGCGTTTTGCAAGACAAGCAAATTTTTAAATATTTATTTATTTTTTTACTTGATATACAAGCGACGTCTTGCAATACAAGTACTGTAGTACGGCTTAAATAAAAAATCTCCGTACAAATTTTTTTGCGGGGATTTCGTTTTGATATAAGAGTGTTTTGGATTACAAGCACATTTCCGGAACGAATTATGCTCTCAATACAAGGCATCTGTATATCAAATCTATAAAGTGAGAAATAGTAACTACTGGTAATGTGCCAAAAACAGAACAAACTTTTTCCCATATACAAGCCTATGGTGCAACTACACTTGGAATAATGTGTACAGTTCTGATCACTGCCCCTCAAAAAGGTGTTGGAAAAGGTGTAGAACAGGGCAACTAAAATGATCAAGGGGCTGCAGCAACTTCCTTACAAAGAAAGGTTACAATGTCTGGGATTGTTTAGATTAAAACTATGGTGAGTAAGGAGAGACATGATAGAGGTGTACAAAATTAAGCATGGTGTGGATAAAATGGATGGATAGGGAGACGTTTTTCTCCCTGACTGGGCTCACACAACACAACAACCCCCCATGGCTTAAACCCAGAATGGGTGTCAGGGTGGCTAACGTGGCTTATTTTTGGCTTCTAAGCCACCCTGACAACCCATGGCTTGTAGTTTGGGTTGTTGTGTCATTAGAACCTGGTTGATAATACGACCCATTGTGGGTCAAGCCCAACTACAAGCAAGCAGCTTGGCAAGAGCAGCAAAAAAAACCCGCCGTTCTTGCCAATTGGCTAGCCGGTGAGCACCACTGACAGCTGCCACCGAAGTGGCACTTGGGGGGTGGCTGTCAGAGGCTTCCCCCACTCTCAGCCAGCCATTTTGGGCCAGCAGCGCTGGCGGGGAGCGATCTCCACTTCCCCGCCGCACCAAGCCTCGAAAGGAGCTCAGCAGGGCAGCAGGCAGTACAGGTCTCCACTTCTCTGCCACCCGCCACCATGCTGAGCCCTGAAAGGAGCTCGGCATGGTGTTGGGAAGCAGACACTGCTGCAGCCAACTCATGAGTTGGTGGCAGCAATGCCTACTGCCTCACTGCCCGCCATGTGGCAAGCCCTTTTGGCCCACTATTGTGGTGGGCAGCAGACATCACTGCTGCCAACTTGTGAGTTGGCAGCAGCAATGCCTGCTCCCCCACTCCCTGCAGTAATGTTGGAGGCAGGGAAACGTCATTGCTCCTGCGGGGTCTCCTGGGATACCCATGGGAGGTCCGAGGGGCAAGGATCCATGATGTGTCCGATCATCTGTCGGGCCCATTGTGGGCCCTCAGGCAGACAACCCACACTGTGTGGCTTGTGCCACAGTATGGGTTGTCATGTCATGCGAACCCACCCCCCTCTTTCATAATACTACAACCTGGGGTCATCCCAGATTCGGGACAGTTAAAAGGAAGTACTTCTTCACACAGCACAGTTAAACTATGGAATTCACTACCACAAGATGTGGTGATGGCCACCAACTCGAATGGCTTATAAAAGGGTATTAGACAAACTCATGGAGGATATCAATGGCTACTAGTTATGAAGGCTATATATTACCTCCAATATCAGAGGCAGTCTGCCTCTGTATACCAGTTACTCAGGAACACGAGCAGGAGGGTGCTATTGAATGTCCTACTTGTAGGCTTTCAACAGGCATCTATAAAAAGAATCCTAGAGCTTCTCTACATGAGGCATTTATTCTGTGCTCGTGGTCCCTCACTCACAGAAGTTTGTGGGTCCTTTTCACAACATCGTCATTCTCCAGGGCTTCTCCCATGTTTTCCAGTCATTTTCACGGCTTTTTTTTTTTTTTTAGAGTGAGGAAAGTCAGCTATTAAATTTTAAACCAGAACAAAAGCCTTGTGTAAAGTTGAAAATCTGGTATACTGCAGCTATACCACAGCACCACCTTGTGCTTGTTTAATAGAATATATAGAAAGGCAGAGGAAGAAACACCCTGGAGAGAAGCTACTTGTAACTGAGGCAGTCTTAGTTAGAAAACAGAAGAAGAAGCCTCGCAAAAGTGGCAAGGTAAGCGCCTCATGTAGAGAAGCCTCTAGACTAAATAAGGCTTTGGTCTGATCTGATCCAGCATGGCTCTCCTTATGTTCTCATCTGTTATAGAACTGCCTTCTACTGAATTTCAGCCACCAGAAGATTCTGCTTCTTGTGCACAGATGCCTGTTAGGGACTGATTGTCAGGGCTACCCGCAGCCTCCATCAGATGGAATCAGTGACGCATCCTTCTCAACACCTCTTCTGGGACCAATAATAAGGCATTCCCCCATCAATATTACTCCTACTACATGCTGGCTGTGGATGCATCATTTGTACATAGCAGCTCCTTGATGAACTATACCGTGATCATGAAGGTGTTCCAAGCTCTGGAAAACGCATCAGAGTCGTTGTCTCCTTGGTAATTTTCACTCACGTAACTCCAGATATATTCATCTTGGACCTGAAGAGAAAATAGTGCAGGATTCTTCTATCCTGCTGACAAGTGCAATGCCTAGTGGTGTGGTGGAGTCAGGGCTCAGAGGACTGAAGCACCAGGACTCTTTGATTAGTAGGGAGGCTGACATCATCTGCTCCCCACCTCATATTTCCCTGTCCCCTCTGAACTTTGCTACAATCCTCACTGTAGCTGGAATGAAATGGATTTCCCCAGCAACAATATATTGCACGACACGACGATTGTGGCAGCCCCCAATTTATGGAACTCTCTCCTCAGTGACCTCCGCCATGCCCCTTCCTTGATTAGCTTCCGCCGGGCATTAAAAACGTGGCTTTTCAGGCAGGAATATGGGGTGGGTTAGGATTTTTAAGTTTTGTACTGTTTTTAATTGTGTTTTATACTGTGTGTGTGTGTGTCCCCTTGTATTTTATTGCATTGTACATCGCTCAGAGTGGCCAGATGTCTGGCCAGATGGGCGATTAATAAATATAATAAATAAAATAAATAAATAATAAACCATCCTACCACTGATGTGCCTGACAGACAACCGGGACGATCGGGCACTTCATGGGTAGGGTGCCTCCTCCTCCTCCTCGGTCCTCCTGCAGGTATCCCATGGGACACTGTGGGAGGATCTAGACTTTTCCCCCTCCCCACCACCGCCACAAGCCCTTTCAGGCTTGCCACAGCTTGACTTACCCCCACTGCGGCGATGAAGAGTAGGGGGAAGCCTCTGCCAGCCAACCCCAAGTACTGCTTGGGTACTTTGGGGGTGGCTGACCCTGACGCTTGCCAGGTAGCTGTGTGGCAAGAGTGGCAAGGGTTTCTTGCCACTCTTGCCAAGTGGCTCACTAGCAGTTCGGCTTGACCCACAATGGGTTGTGTCGTCCGGGTTTGGGACCCATTGTGGGTCAAACAACTCCAACCAAAAGCCATAGGTTGTTAGGGTAGCACATAACCCAAACTTAAGCCACCCTGACAAACCCAACATGGGTTCACAAGCCACGGTGGGTTAGCATGTCCTGTAAACCCAGTCACCGCAAGCTATCCCTGTTGTGATGCAAAATATTTTGGAGTGGCTTGGTCTTAATAATGGCCATTATTAAGTCCCATTAGCTTTACAAAAGGCCTGTTCCTGATGGAGATAAAAACTGCTAGAACTGGTTTGTTGACTTTGAGATTAAAAGAATCTCCTGGCAAATTTTGAGGTGGTGGTCTTACAGCAGCCGTGCAAGCTCTCCAGCTGTGTTAAGCCAGAGAACATGTGCCACTGCACCGCCTCCCTAGCTGCCATGTCCTCCCCACCCCCAATCACTGCTGCTGCCCACCCTCTGGCTCGCTCTGAGTCTGAGGGCCCCCTCAGAGTGAATGTCTCCTCTAGAACAGCCATTCAGCTTCTATTTCATTCTAAGAATCCTCTGAGAGCAGGCAGCTGCTTTGGAGAGCCCCACCAGCCACTCTCCCACTGCAGCAAGAGCAGGGCCAGTGGGGTTCTCTGGAGGACCCACTGTATTGCTGCCTCACTCCAGTGAGGTGGCAATGGGGGAGGAGGGAAGCACACACAATTTGCTGCCCCTCCTGTTCTGCCACCTGAAACAGGAGATTCACCCAGCCTCATAGAAGGGCTGTCCCTGTGGTCTTATGCTGTTTGGGGACATGTTGTGCCCCCCTCTTTCCCTTCCCCATGCAATCTCAGGTTTCTCCAGCCAAAGTCCAATATGCTAACCAGTACACTGCCTATTGGCAGTTCGCTGTTCTATGGCTGTCAGCTGATCCTAATAAACTGGGTATTATGCTCTTTGGTGAGGTCAGTGTATACACACACACACACACACACACACACACAGAGATCAACACAACTGCCTGCACTTTTGGACTCTCCTAGGAGGCGTAACTATGGGGACTGTCATGATGAGTGCCTACACTTCATAATTTGCCACTACACCACTGGATGGGTATGATGCTGGACATGGCAAGCACTGCCAATGCCTGGCTTTGAATGCTGCACAAGTTACAAGGTGAAGTTTAGCCACTATATTCTCTGGCATTTCTGCTGTTCTAATACAGGAGAATTTACATACTCTGAATGACCCCATGCATCTACTTATTAAAAGCATGAAGCCAAAGAGCTAGCTCTTCTAGGACTGGGAACTCTTGAGATGTCTTGCCTCTTATCCATAGGGCCAGTTTAGAATAGGCCCCAACAACAGGCCATTTCCCCATATTCCTCTTTACCAAGTTTGATCCAATTGATTTCAGGTCATGTCCACATGGCAAACCTCCACACTAGCAAGAGATCCTGTGCACACAGGAGACTTTATTCTAATCCAGGCTAGTCACATAATGGACACATTTAAGTCTATAGCAGACACATTTATAGCGTGCACTTGCTTGCAGAAACTGAAAGAGAAGGGCTATGATGATGAAAGAAAAGTATTTCCCACAAATCACAACTGAAGGCTATCAATTTTGCTTTGCTAGAAAGTCAGCCCCACTTTTTGATGGCTTCCTTCTGGGACACTGATATATATGATGGGAGTACAGAACATGAGATGCCCCACTATAAAATCTCTGAACTTCCAAAGAAACCAGCTCCACCAGCGTCTAACAACACCAAGGAGCATCCTCTTGCATTGAGGAAATTAATAGACTTGGAGCTCAATGTGATGCAGAGAGAGGTGCTCCTAAGCCAGGGATGCTCCTCTTTCTGCCTGAGCAGCGAAGTCCATTTCAGAAAAGCTCTCAGGGGCCACAGTCCGGTTGGCAGGCAGGGCCAAAAGCAAAAGGGCTGGGGCCAAAAAAACAAACCACCTGGTATATTTTAGCTTAAAGCTCTTATTGCCAGTAACTAAGTCTTAGGAGAGTCCTTTCCACTTTTTAGAATGGGGGAAAGCTGCACCATGGGAAACCATCAAACAATCAGTGGTTGGGGGAAAGGGCGTGGGGGCGGGGCCAGGGGAAGAATGCGTGGCCTTCTGGGGAATACCCAGAGAGTTGGAGTTGGACTTGGACCAGGGCCTGAGGTTCTACATTCCTGTCCTAAGCCCATGGGGTGAGTGCTCAGTTAAGCTGCATCACTCCCAAACTTCTTCACAGCGCAGAGTTAAACTATGGAATTCACTTCCACAAGATGCAGTGATGGCCACCAACTTGGAGGGTTTTAAAAGGGGATTGGACAAAATCATGGAGGAGAAGGCTATCAATGGCTACTAGTCTTGATTGGCTACATGCTACTTCCAGTATCAGAGGCAGTATGCCTATGTACACCAGTTGCTGGGGAACAGAGGTGGGAGGGTGCTGTTGCGCTCATGTCTTGCTTGTGGGCTTCCCGTGGGGCAGCTGGTTGGCCACTGTGTGAACAGAATACTGGAATAGATGGACTCTTGGTCTGATCCAGCATGGTTCTTCTTATGTTCATTGCCCCTAAATTTGGTCAGTAGAAATGCTGACCTAGGATTGGAAGTACAAACTGTCTTGGATGGGGTTGCACTTCCTCTAAAGGACCACATTCACACTTTGGGGGTGCTCCTGAATCCAGCCTTGCTCCTGGATGGCCATGTGGCTGCAGAGGCTAGGAGTGCCTTTGCCGAGCTTCAGTTGGTGCACCAACTACACCCATCCCTGGAGAAAGCAGATCTGGCCACTCTTACACATGCCTGAATCACATCCAGACCAGATTACCTAATGTATTCTACATGGGGCTGCCCTTGAAAAGTGGCCAGAAACTGCAGCTGAGGCAAAATGTTGTGGCCAGAGTAATCTCTGGTGGTGTCCACTTCTCTGACCATATTACACTGCTCTCGTTTAAATTATACTAGCTCCCATAAGCTACCTCACAGGGTTGCTGTGAGAATAAAAAGAGGTGTGGGAGAACCTTGGGATTTGTTCTCCACCCTGAGACAACTTTTGTACTGAAGGATGGAATTTTTTTAAAAATATATAGCTTAAGGGCACAATCCTATGCATGCTTAGATGGGGGGGGGGAGGAGTCCTGGGGAATACTGGGCACTGTTGGACTTTGCCCCCATCTAAACATGCATAGGATTGCGCCTTAAACAAATGAATGCTGTTTATTTCTTTCCTCGCCCAATTCAATATGCTGGTTATTATCTACAAAGCCCTAAATGGCATGGGATCAAGATATTTAAAGGGCCGCCTCCTCACATATGAACTTGCCTGTCAATTGTGATAAACTTCAGAGGTGGTGTACCAATGTTGTTATAAACAAACTAATTAACTAAGGGCACAATCCTATGCAAGTTGAGACAGAAAAGCAAGTTGGGGCATGCTGGGAGTTGTAGGCCTTTTTTTTTTTTGGTCTAAACTTGCATAGGATTGCACCTTAAGTTATGTTTGCTCCATACTGATTCTGGATCTCCTGGTGGCCTGAGCTACCCCAGCATTCTGATCCAAGACCACTTGAGAAAAGGTTATAAGTTAAGGCAGGTGCCCTGGAATGGCTTTTTATGTCTATATGTAGTATCCTCTTCATGCAGTTACTGGAGCTTCTAACAATTAATTAATTGGCAGTATTTATTTGTGTGCCGCCTAGTAACTCAATTCAGTTGATTTAATTTAAATTAATTAAATGAAAACATCCTCTTTATTTCCTTAACTTCAGCCACTAAATCACCCTTCCCCAGCCTGGTGGCCTCCAGATGTGCTGGATTACAATTCCTGCCATCCTCTGCCAGCATGACCACTGGGGATTACAGGAGTTGTCGTCCAACACATCCGGAGGGCACCAGGCTGGGGAAGGCTGCAGTAAATGCTTGCACAGAATGGAAAAGGCAGTCCTGAGGGTTGTAGAAAGACCATTTTTGTGCCTTGGGGTGCAGCCAAGGAAGCAACCAAGATCTGAGGATCAACAGAGAAAAAGACCACATCTACTGCCCACTCCCACCCACCACTGCCACATCCCAGGCTCAGTTGTTACCTTTTCCTTCCCCTTGAAATGAAGGAGTGCAAGAACTACAACCTCCACAATCAGCAGCATCAGCAGGAACGAAAAGAACTAGGGGATGAAAAGAGCAGGAAGGACAAGAATGAAACCAGTCCCTCTCTAGTCTATGATGCTAGAACTGGCCGTGGAGCGAGTGTCAACCCAAACAGCGGCTCTCAAAGGTTGCCAATAGCCTTTGATCCTACAAGGAATTGCCCCCAAATTATCGATTCTGAGGCTGGCAAACATGTTCAGCCATAATCCACACCTCCTGCAACTAGGAGTGTTGCACAATCCACAGCCATTGCGCCCAGCACACTGCCCAACAGGACACACTGTAACCATGACGCTGGTCCAACCCGTAGCAATCCCTCCTGACGCCCACTTAACCTAATATTCCCCTTTCATCTCCAACATACCCCACTCCACTTACAAGAAACAACAGGCACGGGTTATCAGTGATGGCTCCATAGCAGCCCAAGTAGCCCAGGAATGTGAGTGCCACACCCACAGCGACTACGATGTAAGACCCTGCTTCCAAGTATTGATTGGAGATCATTGACTGAACTCCCTCTGGGTCCATGATCTGCCAGGTGCCGATAGATAGGAGGGCGAGGCCACCAAGCTGAAAAATAACACACGTTGAAGGTAACTACCTGGTTTAAAAGGACTCCCATAGATCCTAAGTCTTAAAATGACTGTTCCAGTTGCTGTCACCTCAACCAAAAGGGAGCCTCTCCTCTGAAAAAGAATTATGCATTTCCCACCAGAACAATGTTGGTTCTCCATCCAGACCCCACCTTCATACCGACAAGGGCAGCACTGAATAGGGCACATGAGTGGATTTTCCCCTCCATCTGCTCCTGGCCATCAAATGCCCCTAGAGAGGGAGTGGCACTCCTTAGATGTCTGCAGAGCAATTAAGTTCTACACTGGCAGGACTATGCCCCATAGGTAGCACAGCACCATATTCATTTCCTTTTAAGCCTCCCTAGGAAAGTAACCAAGGCCTCTCAAGCCTGCTGGTTGAGGAAATGCATCCCCCTGGCATGGCATGCACCTTGAGTAACTTCCCAAGGGCAGGGCTGGCCCTGCCATTAGGCTGAGTGAGGCAGTCATCTCAGGCAGCAGATGCTAAGGGGTGGGAAAGCTGGTGAGATGCTGGAGGACAGAGCCATGTGTGCCATTGGGGCCTGGCCTGCATCCTCCAAACTAGCCGTCTGCTCTCAGGTGCAGTCGAGGACACTGTCCCATTTGCAGTATTGAAGTAAGATACAAGAGCCAATCCAGTCCAGTTGTCTTTTGCTTGTGGAATGGGAAGTGGCATCATCCTGTTCTGTGCCTCAAGCAGCAACATTTCTTGGGCCAGCCCTGCCCAACAGTTCCTGAATTGGTAAGGGGAGTGGTGGCCTTGGCCACCTTCTGGGAAAGGGCCCCCTTTGAGCAGATCTGCAGGACAATTTATTTATTTATTTACATTTATTAATCACCCATCTGGCCGGCAACCCTAGATATCAGACAACCACCTAGATATCAGTATACACCCTCATCAAGCAGCCTGTATAAAATTAACACTTTTGCCTCCTCTAACAGAACCTTTGGCTAGGGAGTTCTGTGCCTCAACCTGGGATTCACTACTTTACAACATCCCCAGCTAGCTGGCCTCCTCAGGGAGAGAAATGGAAATTCTCTACTTACGAGTGAATTTCTGTTTTTCTCAAGCAAAAGCGGCCAGCTAGTCCTGCCCTTGGTGCCAGTTCTTCTTATGGGTACCGCTTTAATTTCATGGGGCTCACCCAGTAAGGACCAGTGTTTTTCTGGAGGCATTAACCTCTCCTGCAAGTGACAGTCACTCCCTCAGGAGATCATCCTTCCATGGTGAGACAGACACACAACTACCTAAGTGGATCCTCGGATTCTCTATCTTGGATGGAAGATTCAGGGGAAGGGGGAAGGACCTCCTTCCAGAAAGACTTATGACCCAAGGCTTCCTCCTGGCCCTGGACAGCAGAGCCTTCTCCAGCTAGCTGGCATCCTTCACTTGAGAAGAACAGAAATTCACTGGTAAGTACAGAATTCCCATTTTCCAAGGATGCATGTCTGGTCTAGTGCTAAAGTGCCAAACTAAGAGCATAAGAAGCTCCTTTGCAGGTGCCCTAAGACTGCAGCCAGCAGGTGGGCGGCACTGGTGCTTTTCAGACCGAGCTCAGAATGAATCAAGTGCACCAGACCTGTTCTGCCAAGAAGAAAGACAAACAACTTTATGTAAGCAGCAGCTGGTTCTAGGACTTTATGGGACTTCATGTAAGCAGCAGCTGGTTCTAGGACTTTATGTAAGCACAGCTGGTTCTAGGACTATCTATGCTACATAACATTTGCAGTTCCAGAACAATTGCCTCAACTGTGATTGAGCAACTGGGCCTGGCAGCAGTGTTTAAGTGGGCTGCTGCTTCTTTCTCCACTTATCTGCCTCATGCCAGGATGGTGTAGCAGGGCTTAGTGATTTTCACGCTGGGTGTGCCAAATCACGGGCCTAGGGCTTGCACCAATCTGGCATTCACACTCAGTGCTGATCTTCCTGCTGCCATCACTGCCTCTGTCTGCCTGCTGCTCTTTCAGTTGCAGTATCTCTGAATTTGGATTGAGTGCTGTGCTTCACGTCAGGTGCCTCAGCACAGGCCTGGGGATCTACATGCATTGGCTTTTCTCTGCCTGTCCTCTGTTTATTATGGTTAATTTCATCCTCTCAGAAGGGGTATTATGCTGTAAATTTCATTGAATTCTGCCCCCAAAATAATAATTAGAAAAAGTGTTTGCTGATTTCCCCATTTTAGGCAATAGGAAAGAATTCTGAGGCTTCAGAAAATGAGGCAAGGTGACCCTCTGCCTTGGATCTGAGGTGAGGCATGACATCATGCTGAGGCAGCCCTCGTCCATGCCAATGAGGCATGTTCTGAGGCAGTGTGTGTGTGTGTGTGTGTGTGTGCACCCACAATGCTCCCAAATACTCACAAACAGCAGCCCGTTGAACAAAAACATCAGGCACTTCATAATAGATAGGATTCCCATCTTGAGGCTGATTTTAGTCAGGTAGGCAGCTGCAGAAACAACCAACAGTCCCTGAAGAGAAAGGAAAGAGATATCCATAGGACATCCTTTCTTTGCCCTGAGTTGCCTAACCTTCCATACTTTATTCTTACCTGGACCTGCAGGTGAAAGGCTTTGTTATTGGGAAGAACAATTTCTGTAATTTATGAAATGGCATGAAGCCTAGGCTTTGGGCCGTATTCTTGGTGTCAGTGACATAAAAACGTAGCTTTGCTTCCTTCCTGAGGCATTCTGTAAAGACAAGACATGGTTTGAAGGCCAAACTAGTCAAGAAGCCATTCACAAAATGAGCAATTGCAGAAGTGGGGCCTGCAGCAAAATGCTATGGTGGGGAGTGCTTTTGCTCACTGTTCTAGTCAGACAGCCTGCCAAGCTGCCATACCCTGTTCCAGCCTTCCCCAACCTGGTGCCCTCCAGATGCTTTGCACTTCAACTCCCCTCAGCCCCAGTCAGCATGGCCCATGGTCAGGGGAATTCTGGGAGCTGTAGTCCAAAACATTTGGAAGACACCTGGTTGGGAAAAACTGCCCTGTTCCATTACCTTCCTGCCATGAGGAGGGTGATCTGGGGCAAGGGGTTGGGGTTGGGGGAGGCTTTAACACTTTCATTGTGGTCCTGATCCAGATTGGTCGGGGCCCTGACTTGCTATTGCATTAGAATAAACATTTCTGTTGGCACAAATAGAATCTTTTCTCCCAATACAAAAAGCAGTTGTGGGGGCCCCAATCTGGATTGGGACTGCAACAGAGGCAAAGTCCCCCTACCTGACACCCCAGCGTCCCAGTCTGGATCACACACCCCAGCACCTATTTACTTTTTTGTATCCATTCACACATCTGATTGGCCCTGAAATTTCACTCAGCTTGGCCTTTATGCACACACTCATGTCTCAGAATACTATGGGGCCTGATTCATATGTCCAAATATTGTGTCTCAGTTCCCCATGGTAAAACAGTTTTGACCATGGCAATGAACTGTACGTGTACGTTTGCACTGACATGGTTAAAGTCAACCTGAACCACGTGGGTGCATCAAACACACACTTCCCATGTCAGCATCTTGCAGCAACCAAACTACCAATAGCCAGAGAATCAGGTCACAGAATTTCTCAAACTATCAATAAGTGGGAGGACCAGGGTAATTTAACAGACATAACTCTTCATCAAAATATTGTTTTGAAAAAACAAATGGCCATGGGAGTTTTTTAAAAAAGTTTTTTCATCATAGATTGGAAGAGTCAGAAAGCAAACAATATAGATGAATGGTACATTTTGCACAAGCAGCCTTTTTTGGGACACATTTCTATTTAACTGATCCTGAAAAGAGATTGAAGAGGAAGACTGTAAAATATACCAGGGGGTGCAGTGCAGACAACTTATAGTGCAGCATTTAAAAGCTCAAACCACACATGATTGTGTGTGTGTGTGTGTGTGTGTGTTAGCGAAATGCAGGTGGAGATCTGTGAAGCTAGCTGCAGAAGTGGCATTGGGAAAGGAGGGGTGATTTAACACTTTCCCTTCAGGGTGTTTTTGCGATCAAAATCTACCCACCTGCCTACAAGAGCTCCTATTTTCACCATGTGTAGGAAAGCCACTAATCACCCTTCTCCACACTCACATCCCGCCATGCTGCTAGAATAGATCATCCAAGTGTACAGTCCCCAAAACAGCTTTTCCTTAAAAACAAACAAACACCAACATACCAGGAGACTGGATAACACTACACTGCAGAGGTATCATACACTACTCTCTCTCAACCCCTCTTCCCAACATTATTGGTATAATGACACTGAGCTATTTTGCAGGGCTAACATGACCTCTTAGCCACAGGCCACCTCCCCTACAATATGAGTATAATGGTGGACTTTATTTGCATTGGCAGAGCAATTTTTGTAATATTTAGAAACTCATACCCTCCAACATTTCACAGATGAAAACAGGGACACACATGTGAATTTGAAAGAGGTATGGTAGAGCAACATGAAGGTGTGATCAAGAGGGTGTGGCCAGGCAACATGAGGGCGTGGCCAAGGGTATGGCCAGGCAACCAAAGGGCATGGTCAAGTACAAAAGTTATTAGAGGAAACACACAAAACTGCAGTATTTTCTCCCTCTCACCTAGAACCTGGGGTTATCCACTAAAGCTAAATGGTGGCACATTTGGGAATAACAAAATGAAGTATTTATTTGCATAGTGCATAGTTAAACTGTGGAATTCACTGCCACAAGATGTAGCAATGGCTGCCAACTTGGACTAGACGAATTCATGGAGGTTAGTATCTAGTTTCCCTTCTCAAGGCATTATATTACTGATAAGGCTATCAATGGATTAGTCATGATGGCTACAGCACCTCCAGGATTGGAGACACTATGCCTCTGAATACCCACTGCTGGGGAACATAAGTGGGAGCGTACTGTTACCCTCATGTCCTGCATGAGAGCTTTCCAGAGCATCTGGTTAGTCACTGTGGGAAACAGGATGCTGGACCAGATAGGCCTTTCCAGCAGGGCTCTTTTTATGGTCTTATGGTCTTAACCTAGCACAGAGAGGAAGGCATGAACACCTTCTCTTACAAGAAGATGCAAGCCCAGTCCCTATATACAAACCCAGGTTGCTTAAGTGTATGCAGGGACTTGGTTTGCATGAAGATGTCCGTCCTTTTGTCTGTTAGACTTATGGGTTGAATAAGGCAATCTGGAGATTAATTTTTGACAGCCAAGTTCAGAGCACAAGCCTTTTAAGGGCACAAATTGTGTCAGTCTTCAGAATAAATTCATGGGAACCTGCCCATTATAAGTCTCTGACCATCAAGGGCTATTCCTGGAGTTCCGATAGGAACAAAGTCTAGTTTTACAGCCTGATGCTATAAATGTTCATTCAAAAGCTACTCCCACTTCTTTCAATGGGGCTTTACTCTCAAGGAAGTGGGCAGAATACTGCTGCCTTACAGCACAATCCTAGGCATGATCACTCAGAAGTATGTCCCACAGAATTCAATAGGGCTTACTCCCAAGTAAGTGTACAATTGAATCACACTATTAGATTTAGGTAAATTCAATATTAAGTTGTCAGGGAGGGCCATCGGTATTGACTATGCTTTGTTAAAGGACTCAGAAGGCCTAACAGTTTTTTTTTTAATTATGGAGAAAGGGTATGCCTTAAATGTAAATGTATTCTAATACAAAATATTTCAGCCTTTATTCTTTTTTTAAAATTCATGGATAGAGGTTAATAAATATTTTTCCTTCCCACAATTCATATATCTTGCATTTGAGCACATATATCCAGTATTAAATACTGAAGCTCCATGTTTTAAAGCAATCTACAACACTGACCATCACACATCTTGTGGCAGCAAATTCATTATGCATTGTGTGAAGAAGTATCGTGTAATTGAAGGATAATTGTGAAATGCTGCTCCTTGCTAGAAGAAGAGGTAGCAGCAGCAGCGCCAGTGCTAGGATGACTTTTCCAGAATTATATTATTATATAATATCTTATAATTATCACATTATTATATTATATATTATTTTATAATATTTTATAAGTGGCTTTTGTAATATTCTTTTTTTACCTTAAACCCTTAATTGTTGATATCTGGTGTTTTTCATGGGTCAGCGCTTGCAAGGCAATCTCTTTCTTTTTGTTTTAAAATTGTCAGGATTGGCACAAATTCAACAGGTGAAGCTTACCCACCCACCCCAAACATGGAGCTTCAGAGAGAAGGGGAAGTTTCTTGCATTTCCTTCTGACACTGTATCTCACCTGTTAGAGACACAGAGTCAGCTCTGTTAGGAAATAAAAATCTTTGGCAATATAAAGATAGGAATCATCAGATAAATTCCCTCATTCACTTCACCCTCAGTCCAGGCCAGCGGGTGCAGCCTCCACCTCCTTTTCTTTTCACACAGCTAATCCCTTCCCCAGAGCAGAGGCCAGAGGCAGCAGGTAGAGTACACACACACCCTCTCCTGGCCCTCCCAGCTTAGCAGCAGTCTGTCTCTCCTGGAGACCCTGCAGCTGTTAGAGCCTAAGCAGAGCTACTCTTAAAGGGGCCATGCCATGGGCAAAATTGCGGATAAGCTAAAACTGCAAGAATAAGAAGAATATTGGCAGTTTTCTGAGGACAGTGAGAAGAGAGGAGAAAGAAGTTGGTCGATGGTGCAGTACACGGTTGATAATATCCAGAGGCACCACCCAGGCTAGGAGTGCACGGGTTCTCGAGAGAATGGTCATATATTGACAGGCTATATGGTCATATATGCCATGGCTCCTTTAACAGCAGCTTAAAGTAGCTGGTACTCTGCATGACAAAGTTAGAAGCCTTGATGGCTTAAGGGTTTTTGTGACAGTCCCAGCATCTTCAATATGGAAACTCAGATTTATTTATATTTTTGCATGAAATAAGACCAGAGATAGAAAGAACACTAACTCCTGTTGTTGATGCTATCCTTTTGTTTTGGGCTGGATATGCTAGTGCTCAATCAAAGCCATGCTAGCATTCTTCTTCTTCTATGGGCAGTGATCACTTTTCCGTCAGTGAAATGGGGGGAAGGGATATTCAAACTGAACCATGATGTCCTTTCTCTAGATGGGTGTGTCATTCTGCACTTATTATCTATATGGCCAGCAGCACAGCTCCCCTAAATGTCAATCATAGCTCTAGCTTCACTCACTGGCTGAAAACCCTGAAAGGTGGGAGGCAAGCTAATTTCTCATAAAACAATTGGGCAGAATAATGCCTGAACGTTTTATCTCTTATCTTGGGTTTTACAGGGGCTGGAGACTTGCTGGGAATACAGGCCAATTAATGATGCAAATGCGTGAATACCTAGAAGTCGGGTAAGCAATATGGCAATCCTAGTGGTGGCCCGCCCTGCAATAATGGGCCCATGGCTGCAGCCCCCTTGTTCCATGCCTTCATTCGGCTGCATTGCCCTTCCATTTGAACAGGAGACTCCTGAGAAAAGGCAGCTCCCAAATTTTTAAAAATCAACTCTCCTGTTGAGTTTTGTCTCAGAGCCCAGCCCCTTGCCTCTTGTCTCGCTGGGCCCTTCCACCTGCCGTCAGCTCAGTTTCTACCTCATGCTCTTCTGGTATTTAATAGTTTCAGTATTTCCTCCATTCTTTCCCCCAAACTGGCTAGTGTATTACCCTTCCCAGGCTCCCTGAAATAGGTTGGGCACCATGGTGCTCCAGCATAATATGGTGCCATAGGGAGTGCCACAGGATTGTGCCCTTGCCTTGGGGATTTTGCCTGTTCACAGCTTCTATGTTTGCCTGGGCTTCCAACTACTCTTTTCTCAGACCCTGTTTGTCTGAAATGTGGCAAGTGCAAGCCACAGTCCAATTGTGCAGGTTTGAACAACTCTATAAGGATAAATAACTTATCTTCAATATATGACCATATAGCCTGTCCAATACAATATTCTGACACTTTGGTTCTCTGCATCATCTGTGGCCCAGGTGCCCTGACGAGGTGATGCTACCATGATGAGTCTGTGTGTCCAGCCTGCCATTTCCCCGGCTCCCTATTGCCCTTCTGCCCCTTACAGTTCAGGTTTCCTTTAGGCAGCCCCACCAATGTACCCTGGAAATAAGGAACCTTAGGCAGAAAGAAATTATTGCTGCTGTTCCCCATTCAGCTGCATTGCTCAGTCTCTTGGCCAAACTCGGCTGCCAACATCTGGCTTCAGACCACAGCTGCCTCATTAAATCCACTCTAGAGGATCCCTGGACCATCCTTCCCCTTTACAGTTTCACACCTCTCTCCTTGTGTTCCACAGTTTAACTGTCACCCACCTTTCCCACAACATTCCAGGTCCTGACAACAGTTGCTCAGAGCTATGCGCGCACACCTGGCCCCAACGGCATCCAGGGTGAACCTTCCTGCGCCTGCCACAGAAGTATTACAGAAGGCCCATGTTATAGTGTAACTGAACGACAAAACAGAGACTGGTTGCACCTTAAGGATGAGGGAAGAGGTTGCCCTGTTGGAGCTCCGTGTTTGTTTTTCAGTTTGTTTTAGCTTTTACTGTTTTAATTATTTAAGCATTTTAACTATTTTAAACTTTAATTTTAAACTTGCCGCTGTCATATTTTGGACTTGTGTAGATAACAGCAAGTAGTTTAGATTTTAGCCAAAACAACTGCCAAGACCATTATCAGAAAGGCATCTTATAACAAAGTTTAACGACAAAGCAGTCTCCTGTTAATCCGTTTTAACTGGTTTGGAGAGATTCAGCTTAGCACTGCCTAGCTTTGCCCTTGGCGTTTTTGAAAGTTGTCTGCTTTTGGAAGGAGTGGGAAGTTTCGTTATCTGAGAAGATAACACTAAAAATAAAAACGGAAACGGAAATTGGGCAAACTACAGTGGCAAGAGGTTTCGCATATTTCCGTGACTTGATTGTTTCCCTGCCTGCTGTGGATTGATTCTGTGGACTCAGAGAGCTGCTGTGCTGCAGGGTGGTGGCTGCTTGAGCCTCAGTGTTTGGTGATTGGCTTGATTTCCTTGCACCTGAGCCCAATTGTTGCAATTTCCCTGACGGAAGTTTGTGAAAATAAAGATAAAGAAGGGGCTAAGAAGACAAACCTTTAAATCTTTGAAGGCTGAGTGCAACAAGAAGAATATTGGCAGTTTTCTGAGGACAGTGAGAAGAGAGGAGAAAGAAGTTGGTCGATGGTGCAGTACACGGTTGATAATATCCAGAGGCACCACCCAGGCTAGGAGTGCACGGGTTCTCGAGAGAATGGTCATATATTGACAGGCTATATGGTCATATATTGAAGATAAGACAGTGGTGGCGGGGAACCGAACTTACAACCTCATAATGGGCATTAGAAAGCGAGTCAGAAGTCCCTCAGCCTTGCTCCTATCTCCTGACCCTAAACAACATAAAATTGATGACTTTTTTGCTCCAACCAACACCTGTCCAAGCTCCAAAGAGTTTGCAATACCAGTGTCTAACAGATTTGGCTGTTTGAATATAGAAGAGACATCTCTGTATGATTCTGACAATAATATGTCATCTGTTACAGGTGGTCTTGCTGGTAAACCTGATGTTGTGGATTCTGCCATCGACCTTGGAAATATTTTGGTTGACCAGTTTTGTTTGGTTGCAAAATGGTTCAATTAATATATGGTCTCCTTAAGGACTAACAACTTTATTTATTGCAGCATGAACTTTCATAGGCTAGAGCCCACTTCATTGGAAGCATGAAGCATTATCTTCAGTGTTGTCCTCATTTGATGAGGTGGGATCTAATTAATAAAAGCATATGCCACAATAAATCTTGTTAATCTTTAAGGTGCAGCAAGTCTCTGAAACAACAAGGCTCTGGAATTGGGGGGGGGATCTAAAATAAAATGCACTGAAGGGCCACAGACTCATTGGATTCCAAACCACAATGAAAATGGAGGTTCCTGCTATGAAGATTTGCCAGTTTACATAACCGTAGCAATTTAAAGAGCTTTATATCATGCCATTTGGCTCAGATCAACAATTACATCTTCCGAAGTTATTTTTTATTTATTGTGTCAGCAATTAAATTATTATTCATGTCCAGTAAAAATCCTTTTGAGACAAATAATATTAAGAACACAAGGAAGTGCTGCAACAGACCAATGGTCCATCTAGTCCAGCATTCTGTTCACACAGTGGCCAACTGACTACCTGTGGGAAGTCCACAAGTGGGACATGACTGCAACAGCACCCTTCCACCCATGATCCCCAACAACTGGTATACAGAGGAATACTGCCTCCGATACTGGATGTAGTATATAGCCATGATGACTAGAAGCCATTGATAGCCTTATCCTCCATAAATTTGTCTAATTGCCTTTTAAAGCCATCCAAATTAGTGGCCATCACTACAACTTGAGGTACCAAATTCCATAGCTTCACTGTGTGCAGTGTGAAGTACATCCTTTTATCTGTCCTGAATCTCCCACTGTTCAGCTTCATGGGATGTCCCCACTGGGTTCTAGTATTATGAGAGAGGGAGAAAAATGTCTCCCCGTCCACTTTCTTCACACCAAGGGTGCAGAACCTCAGGCCCAGGGACCAAATCCAGCCCTCCGGGTTCCCTGGAAGGCCCTGCCCCCTTCATCTGAGACCACCCCCTTTCCCCCAATCACCAGTCATTTGGTTTCCCAGCTTTAGTGCAGTTCCCCGCCTCCCCAATTCTGTAAGCTAGAAATGCTTCTTCTAAGGCTTAGTTACTGGCAATAAGATCTTTAAGCTAAAAAATTCTGGTATTTTGGAGTTTTGGCTCCATCCCTTTTGCCTTTAGCACCAGCCACCACTGGAATGCAGCCTCTGAGAGCTTCCCCAAAATGGAATCCAGCACTTGGGCTGAAAGAGGTTCTGCATCTCTGCTCTGCACCATGCCTATCTTTGTACATCTCTATTATTAAATGTCTCCCCACTACTCACTTCCCCCCCCCCCCCGAAGGTAAACATTTCCAGACTGTTTAGGAGAGTTGCTCCAACCCCTTGATCATTTTGGTTGTCCTTTTATGTACCTTTTCTAACTCTACAATACAGTCATGCCTTGGATTGAGAGCATAATTCGTTCCGGAAATGTGCTTGTAATCCAAAACACTCTATCAAAATGAAATTCCCCCCCAAAAAATTGTACAGAGATTTTTAATTTAAGCCGTACTACAGAACTTGTATTGCAAGACGTCGCTTGTATATCAAGTCAAAAAAATTTAAATATTTAAAAATTTGCTTGTCTTGCAAAACGCTCTCAAACCAAGTTACTTGCAATCCAAGGTATTACTGTATCCTTTTTGAGGTGTGGTGACCAGAATGGTACACATATTCAAAGTGTGGTTGCACAATAGATATGCATGAGGTCAGTATATTAGCATTTTTATTTTTTTATTCCTTTTCTAATTGCCAGTGTGGCGTAGTAGTGAGAGTGTTGGACTGGGGCTCGGGAGATCCAGGTTCTAGTCCTCGCTCGGCCATGAAACTCACTGGGTGACTTTGGGCCAGTCACTGACTCTCAGCCTAACCTACCTCACAGGGTTGTTGTGAGGATAAAATGGAGAGGAGGATTATGTAAGCCGCCTTGGGTTCCTTGCAGGAAAAAAGGCGGGGTATAAATATAATAAATAAATAAATATGCCCAAAATGGAATTTGCCTTTTTCACAATGGCCACACACTGGGTTGACATTTTCATCAAGCTATCTACCACAACCCCAAGGTCTCTGTCATGGTCAGTTATCACTAGCTTGGACCCCATCAGCATATATGTAAAGTTGGGATTTTGTGCCCCAACAGGCATCACTTTATACTTGCTTACATTGAACTGAATTTATCATTTTAATGCCCATTCTTCCAGTTTGGAGACATCCTTTTGGAGCTCTTTGCAGTCCCTTTTTGTTTTAACCACCCTAAATAATTTGGCAACATCAGCAAACATGGCCACCTCACTGCTCACTCCCAATTCATTTACAAACAAGTTAAAAATCACCAGTCTCAATAAAGATCCTTGTAGGATCTTTCCTCCATTGTGAGAATTGACCATTTATTCCTACTCTTTGTTCTTTAACTGGTTCCTAATCATAACAGGACGTTTCCTCTTATCACGTGACTGCTATGTTTGCTCAGGAGTCTTTGGTGAGGGACTGTCAAAAGCTTTTTGGAAGTCCAAGTAAACGATGTCTACCGGATCACCCCGTCCACATGTTTATTGACAATCTCAAAGAACTCTAAAAGGCTAGTGAGGCAGGACACACCTTTGTGGAAGCCATGTTGGTCCTTTTTTCAACAGACTTGTCCTTCTATATGCTTGACAACTTTATCTTTCATGCTTTCCACCAGTTTATCTGGAACAGATGCTAAGGTAACTGGCCTGTAATTTCCCAGATCCCCCTAAGATCTCTTTTTTGAAATTTGTGTTACCTTGGCCATTCTCCACTCCACTCCTCCGGTACAAAAGCTGATCTTAGGGACATGCTACATATTTTTGTTACAAGACAATTTCACATCTGAGTTCTTTACAAAACTCTAGGATGGATACCATCTGGGCCTGGTGATTTGTTAGCTTTCAATTTGTCAATAAGGTTGAGAACTTCAACTCTTGTCACCATTATTTGCCTCAGTTCCTCTGACTCCCTTCCTGAAAGCATCAGTTCAGGCACAGGCATCTGTCTTGTATTTTCTGCAGTGAAGACAGATGAAAAGA
Organism: Shinisaurus crocodilurus; assembly: GCA_021292165.1. Classification (NCBI taxonomy): domain Eukaryota; kingdom Metazoa; phylum Chordata; class Lepidosauria; order Squamata; family Shinisauridae; genus Shinisaurus; species Shinisaurus crocodilurus. The sequence continues at coordinate 224,790,750 of CM037877.1, forward strand.
ATTCATTAAGCTTCTCTATAATCCTCTTACTTCCTTTAGTACTCCTTTAACTCATTATCATCTAATGGTCTAACTGCAACACTAGTTTCCTGCTTCTGATGTATTAAATTCTTTATTGTTGGCCTTTAAGTTATTAGCAATATGCTGCTCCGAATACTTGTTTTGCACCTCTTATTGTCTGCTAGCATTTCCTTTGTGCAAGCTGGTGTTTGTTTTCACTTTCTTCATTTGGGCAAGATTTCCATTTTCTGAAGGAAGCCTTTTCTCTAATACCTTCTTTGACACAGCTGATTAACCATGCTGGTGACCTATTGCTACCTTTTCTGAACTGTGGTACTGTTCTATATATAATAAAACATTATAAATACAATAAAAACAATCAACATTTTTAGCTCTGGATCATTAGAAACACTTGTATAAAACAAAGCACTTCGACTGCACCAATTCGCTTTACCCTCTCCATTTGTGATTTTTGGCAACTATTCACTTTATCCCTCCTCTCACTGGATTAATGACACAAGCATAATCCATTCTGAATTCCTGTGGGAAATGCAAGGGGGAAATTTCTGTCTTGTTTTTTAGCCTTCTGGAGACCTTGGGATGGGCTGCAATGGTTTAAAACTAACAGTGTAATCCTATACATGTCTACTGAAAAGTAAGCACCACTGAGTTCAATGGAGACTTACTCCGTCCTGGGTACATGGGTATAGGATTGCAGCCTAAAGCTATGTATCAAGTGTAAAATAAAATACTAAACTATAAAGCAGACCCCAAAAACCTGATTGCAGTGCGGGAAGAGTGATGTGCAAGTACAAATGTGCATGAGTGTATGTGTGAGAATGAGCAATCACATTGGGGCCACATGCCAGCAGTGGGGGGGGGGGCACATGCCAGCACTGGGGGGGGCTGGCCATTTTGGGGTACACCCACCTACTGCTGGCATGTGGCTCCCAATCTACTTGCTTGGAACCAATTTGGCCCTTGGGCTGAAAAATCCACACCCCTGTACTAGAGAACATCAGTTATTTGGTGAACTAAAAATATAATAGATGTTAAACTCAAAATCACAAGTGCCCCAGTATCATCCCTCATACCCTTCCAGCTCCCTTTATGCATATTATCCCAATTTCTTTTTTTAAAGTGTATACACCATCCCACTTATACCAAGTTTCTACCTCAAAAATACTTTTTCATCCTCTCCTATCATGTGGTTTCATTTAAGTTGAGTAGTAATTTTCAGTGGTGGAACATGCATGGAAAGCCCAAAGTATGTCATAAATAAACCAGTGTGTTTATTGGAGCAAGCTACTTGATACAAATAGCTTATCCTAAAAGAGTTAGCTCCTAGATAACACTATTATTGAATCCCATTGTGCTGTTGGCACAGAAATCATCCATGCAGGACAACAAAAGTTGAGCTCTCAAGAGGTGATAAACTGTCTGGGCTTTACCAATTTAGATACAGGTAGGAACTTCCATGACTGAATATTCCTCCACACAGAAAACCAGTGTCAAGTGTTCCAGCCTGGCATCTTCTTTGCAGGGAAGAATTGGGTTATGGGATTCCCTGCCTACAGTCTGAACTGGTACAGCCTAGACACAGGTTTAACACCTCAGAACTAGACATGAAGGGACACAAAGGTTGTTTCATTTTTCTACATAACAGTACATAGATTTTTATATCACGTATCTGAGAACGGCATAATAAGACACAGGTGGAACTAGAGGGATGCAATTTAATTTTAGCTTTGCAAAGAGACCCTACAAGTATTGTACTGTCGGTTTTCTTGAACTAGGGCTTGCGTAAATATGATCGCCATTATTTTTGGTTTGAAGCATCTAATAAATCCCCTCCCCACCCCACCCCACCCCACCCCACCCCACCCCGACACAGCCTATGCAGCCTTTCACTTTGTGGGTAGTTAATTCTTCATTCACATATTTCAGTTGAATACACATAGTACATTGATACCCCTTGCACAATCTAATGGAAATTAAACATTGTATAGCACCAGGTGTCTGGATTAGCAAATTAAGCTTGCTCAGTTTTACACGTTTACAAGCATACTTCTCTGCATTTAAGCCAACATGAATGTATTGCTACCTAATTTGTATTCAGGCATGGAAAGTCCACTCAAAACAGCTAAAGGTTGGAAATAGACAGGCTCTGCAAGCTTGTCAAGTTTATGAGTAGACTTTACATGTGAAAATCACACCATCAGATTGTCAACATCCCCCTCTTACATTATTATGTAAATTACATACAAGACCTCATTGTAAGGATTCAAAGAGGTCAGGCATTAAAACTGAGCAGCCCTCTAGCCTAGGACAACCATAAAGAAAGCCAACGTGAATAATTATTAAATACTTTTACAAACCAAAGAGAGGCTGCCTATATAGCTTTTTGGACTCTCACAGTAGTTTTTGTAAACAAAATGCCCCTTCCATGTGTTAACATTTAAACACTGTAATGATTTTCTTTAAAACTTCAGTCTTATATCTAAATGTGGTATTGAAGATTGTAAGTAGAGAGAAGGAAAACAAGCACTCCCCTTCCCATTCACTAGGTGCACCTTCCTTCCAGCTGACACAGAAAGCAGCCCGCCTCATTTGTCCTGTTATGTGCACGCTCTCCTCTGACATATTGGGCAGGCCGCTCTGGTGCTGCATGGCTGTTCTGTCCCTTAAAGTTAATGGCACCAGTGTGGTCAAGACTATACTGTAAAGGCCACCAATTCATGTCTTTCTGTAACAATACATTGCTTGGTCCTCTTAAGACAAGGCATACATAACTAAGGAGTTTTTCAGGCATCCCATATCCACTTTACAATAATGGAATCCTACTATTCATAATCTTTTAAATATTGTGAAAAATACAGAAACATCTAGGTGTACACATCCAATGAAAAGTCTTCAAGTGATGCTGCATCTTGCTTGTCCTTAAAGGGCAACAATTTGCTTGTACAACATGGAACAGAAGAATACAAGACATCATTGATACTGCCTATAGTCTCCAAATGGCGAGGGTTGTAACTGAGAGGGGTCATCTGAAAACTGAGGGCCTGCAATAAAAAAAGACAAACACATTAATAAGTATTCAGTGCTTTGCAGCATGTTACAATGGATGTTTTCAGATTAAGTATTTCAGTGACAGCATATTTTATGAAAGTTTTGAGTAACTATTAGTAGATCAACCACAAACCATGAACCTAAGCTGGGGTTAATTTGTTTCATCTCCAGTAGCAGACAGTGCTGTACAGTAGGAGACAGTCAAGTATGTGGTAGTGCATAGATTAGCTCCTCACTACTGTAACATTCGGTTGGAGGCTGAGTGGAAGGAGGCAAGGCCAGATCAGTAAGTCATGCAGAGACACAACAGGCAGCCTCCTCTGAGGGTAGGTAGTAGGTGCCCCCAGAAGTCTTTCACTGTCTTCTCACAGCTCACTGCTCTCTTGCAGTCAGTGGAGTCTGGTGGCTCCAATGTCAGTGGGGCAGTATATCCACTCCAGGTTTCAGTCTGAACTTTTAAGCAGCTATCCATGGTGCTGAACCCTAACCCCCCCCCCACAGGTTCAGCACCATGGATAGCTCCTTTAAAGTTCAGACTGAAACCTGGAGTGGATACACAGCCCCACTGACACTGGAGCCACCAGCCGCTGCTGCTTGCAGTACACTAGTGTGCTCTGACACACAGTTTGGGAATTGCTGCCACACAAATTTAAGATGAGAGTTGGCAGCTCTCTGGAATCATCATTATCTGCCTTGTTTGATTTTCATAGATCATAGAGTTGGAAGGAGCCTACAAGGCTATCGAGTCCAACCCCCTGCTCAATGCAGGATGTTTGCCATGTTTTAAGTGAGACTATTAAAAGATTCCTCAACAAATGTGGGACAGCCACTTCTCTGCAATATACCGTCTTGGTTTCCCTAACAAACCCTTTTGTTTAGAATGATCTTCACTCGCATAAAGAAGAGTCACTCGCATAAAGAAGAATTAATGACAGGGTAGCCTCAAGGAAGCATTACTAATATCTTGGATTGTACCCTGAACTAAGATAGACATCTTACCATTTGGAAACTGTGCAGACGCAAACCTTGTTAGTAGGATACCTGCTCCTTCAATTAAAGCTAGAAGAATTCCTCCCATAGCTGCAGACCCAACCATGGCAATTGGCCCATCTGAAGGAGGCAAAATAGGGAAAAGGTGGCTTTTAAAAACATTTTATAATGTTTTGACGGATTATATACCATTTAAAAAACTAGTAAGTGTTGGAAATATCAAGCACATTGCCAGTTTTACACATTTTAGGGGGGGAAATATATGAGATAAGAAATACTGAATATATAATGTGGATTATATACAGAATAGGCATTTTATGATTCTTTTCCTGTGTGATTTTACAGAAATGTACAGCTTATAAATATCTTCTTGATGCTAAGGTAATATTGTTGGATTTCCTGCTAAAGATGCAATAATATAGCATTCATTATATAAGTTCTAAGTTTTATAAAACTCGTAATACTGTGAAAAAGAAGTCAGAAAGATATACTAACTAAAAATTAAGGACATAGGATTGTCCTACATTTTAATAATTTGACAGAAATGGAAGTATTTCTCATTTTTAATGAAATGCTTTTTAATAAGCATTCACTCTGAATTAAAGTCCTTACTTCTTGCAGCTAATATGGCACCAGTTAAGGCACCGCTGGTGATAGAGTTCCAAGGATCTTCTTTTCCTCTTGCTTTCACCATACTACAGTCAATCATGGAAAAGAGACCACCCCAGACAGCAAAGCTACCTATTTGAAGGGAACACTTATTTAGAATTCAGAATTGGTGACTAAAGCAACAGTTGTATCCTTATTTGGATTTTTGGTTATTAATGTAATGATACTAGTACAGGCAGAAGATATGGAAATTTTAGTTCCAACTCACAGAAGAAGCAAGGCAATGGTTATGAAGAAACTTGATAATAATTGTTCAAAAATGTAACAATTAAGGCACAATCCTATGCATGTTTAGACAGAAAGAAGTCCTACAACTCACAGCATCCTTGCAGCTAGCCATGTTGTAGAACTGTTTTCTGTCTAAATATGCATAGGATTGTGCCCTAACAGATGTATTTGTAAGCAAAAAATACAACATATTAATAAGTATAAAGCCTCAGATAACAATTTTGCACTATCTATACTGTATTCTCCTTTCCTAATGGGAATCTATTCACTGCACTCTCTAGCTGAATCTGCCTTAGAATACTGCTGTCACTCACCAGCAGCTCCTCACTGATATTCTAAAAGGGCTAGGGCATACACTAGAATTTTATTTATTTATTTATTTATTTAGGGTGCAGTCCTATTGAGATGAGCGTAAGCCTCTGAACTCGGGAGGCTCACGCTCATCCAATGCATAGCGGGAGGATCTTTGCCTCCCCCACTCCTCCTACGCTGCATTTTCGTTAGATGGGCTTTTTCACCTGTCTAGCTGCAGCGTCTTGGAGAGGGATGGAAGGAGGCTGGAGCAGCTTCAGAATACTTCGTATCCTGGCCACTCCAGTCTCCTCCCCTCCCCCTGAAATACCCCCTTTAACCCTCCTCTGAGATCGCTTTCCTGACCTCGGAGAGCAGCCGGCATGGTTCTTTCTGCACCAGCTGCGAAGGGGGCGAGTCAGAAGTCTAATTCCAAGCTCCAAGGTCACAGTGCTGTCTCCAACCTCAGAGCTGGGAATCTGAACTATCCTATGGCCCCTCAGATAATGTCTAGGGGCCAGAGGATCATTCCCTTAATCAATTTGTATCCTGTTTTAAGTCCTCAAAGCAGCTCACAATATTAGTAAAATGCAATTCATACATTACAAATCATACTTAGAACAAGAATGGAAACCTTTCTTCCCCATGTGGGTTGCATTCCCTCAGAGGGAATCCAGGCAGGGCCAGAGCCACCCCTCCCTCCTTCTCTTAAGATCATCACCAGCCCACAGCTTTTCTCCCTTAAAAACCTCTCTCACATGCACACATCCATTCATTCAGATACACAAACACATTTTAAATGCAAGGGTCCAGCCAGACCTGTGCTTTCAAGGCACTCTTCTTTCCTGAAGGCTCAGGCAGAGCCTGCCAGAGGCACTATGGCCCACATGAAACACAGCCCGTGAGCTCCCCACTCCTGACTTAAAAAAAGAAGAAAAATCACTCCTGCTGGAGCAGGTGCTTGTTTTCTTTGCCTGCCTCCTTCTGTTCATTCCCAAAGGGCAGTTGGTGGTAGATAGGGACAGTCCAACTGAAGCAGGGCATCTAGTGTAATCTTCACCTGTCTCCCTCCTGGAATCTTTCCCACTAAACTAGTGGTGTAGTGGTAAATTTTAAAGTGCAGGTGCGCATCATAGATTTCATAGATCATGACAGACCCAATACCCACACCCCCAAGGAGAGTCCAAAAATGTTGATCCGTATCAACAAACCAGTTCTAGCAGTTTTCATCTCTACCAGAAGCAGGTGTTTTGGAAAGCTGGTGGTTCTTAACTGCCCATTCAAGACCAAGCCACCCCAAAATACTTTGCGTTACAACAGGGAACAATATACTGTTGCCTGGAAATTTCATTCCCCCCCAGCTACTGTGACTATTGCAGCAAAGCTCAGAGGGAATATGGAATCTTGAGGTGGGTGGCAGATGATGTCAGCACCTTTGCTAATAAAAAAGTGCAGGTGCTACATCCCTGTGAGCCCTGGCTCCACCACACCACTGTTCAAAACACACTTTCAAGGAAAAAGCAATCCTGCAGCAAGTAGTTATACCAATTGGGACGACAATCCTGCACACATTCTTAAGGTATGTCCAGGCTCCAGAGAATACCATGGAATTTAAGCACACCTACCTGAGTAAGTATCTTTCATACACAGATTTTTTAAAATTAATATAAGCTTAACATTGTACAAGTTTCATCTGTACTCCTCCAGACTGCGGAAGAGTATATTTCATGAAGTACCTCAACAAAACTAGAGTGAAAGTTAAAATAAGGTCCAACACAGGCTCACAGAACTGAAAACTGGTGTTGGATGGGCCAACTTGTCTTCAGAATAAGGGAATTATGAGACAACTGTGGCTGAAAACATAAAAAGCTGCAAATGACATACTGCCCATGAGGAGCTAGTTCTACAAATCTGTACACTTGTGCTCTAGTACTCCATCATTCTATTCATTTAACAACAGTTATGTACTGAAGGTAAGCTAAGACTAAGTCCCATGAGAATTGCTATCAGTTTTCCTTTTAGGAAAAGATAATGTGCAAATAGTGTGATTACCTCCCAACTGTGGTGCTCTGGTTTTAACAGCTGTCAAACTACCCCGCAATCGATAATTTACACCCTGCAAGAGATAAAAGTACACAATTGGAACAATGCCAATAGTTATTTTAATCTACTCACATATTATATTTAGGATGCATTTAGCCTAATCTACAATCCTGCAACTGAGGCACTGGGTTTCAAACACTAGCCCCTCTGAAGTCCATGGAATCAAGATGACTTAAAACCAAGCACTTTGATTTACCTGGTCTGTAGATGCAACAGGCCAATTAATTAAGCATTTATATAAAGGTTGGGTGACAGAAAAGCCACAGGCTAGATCTGGCTTGCCAAGGCTTTTTCCCGGCCCCACACAGCTTTACCCTGCTGTGAAATTTCAACTCATGAGTTGCTCATTCTGGGGGGAAAGCCATCAAGGTTTCATTGCAGCCAGTAGTTTTACATTGACTGGGTTTGCATAACATGCCACCATGACTTATAAGTCATGGTGGAGTGTTATGCAAACAATATGCAAAAGTCATGGTGGCGTGTTATGCAAACTTATAAGTCATGGTGGGTTGTCATGTGCAAAGCTGGGACAGGTTTGTCAGAGTGGCTTATTTTTGGCTTCTAAGCCACCCTGAGAACCCATGGCTTGTAATTGGGGTTGTTTGACCCATGATGGGTTGTTGTGCTATCCAAACCCAGATGACACAACCCATCGTGGGGTCAAGCCCCACTACAAGCAAGCCACTTGGCAAGAGCGGCAAAATCCCCTTGCTACTCTTGCCAAGCGGCTAGCCAGCAAGCGCCACTGACAGCTGCCCCCAAAGTGCCCAAGCAGCACTTGGGGGCAACTGGCAGGGGCTTTCCCCACTCCCCGCTGTTTTAGGCTGGCAGCACCGGCAGGGAATGATCTCCACTTTCCCACTACCCACCGCCGTGCTGAGCTCCTTGTGGGGCTCAGCATGGCAGCAGGCAGCAGACATTATTGCCACCAACTTGTGAGTCAGCAGCAGTTATGCCTGCTCCCCCGCTGGCTGCCACGGTGGCAAGTCCTTTTGGCCTGCTGCTGCAGTGGACAGCAAACATTGCTGCTGCCAACTTGCGAGTCGGCAGTAGTGATGCCTGCTCCCCTGTTCCCTGCCACCCCCAGCGGCAGTGGGGAGAACCTTGGTGCTCCTGCAGGGTCCCCTGGGATACCCACGGGAGGACCAAGGGGGGAGATGGGCAGGGACCCATGATGTGCCCAATCATTTGTCGGGCACACAACCCACATTGCATGGCTTGTACTGCAGTGTGCGTTGTTGCATCATGCAAACCCACTCTGTGTCTTTTCCCAAGCCATAGGTCTCACTGGAATTAATTGTTATACTAAAAAATAACTGCAATAGGAAGGCTACTGAATATTTTGATACATTCCATACTTTATTTGTTTTGATAGAAATTTGCTTTCAGCTGTTTTGTTCCTTTGTTTGTATAAAACACTTAACAAGCAGTTTTTAAAAAGACCCTGCATATTTTATATCTCCTGAGCTGAATTTAAGAGGTTCCTAGGATCCATGTTTTATCTCCAAGAAGGTCCTTCCATACCTAACTCTGCCACAATGTGCAGCAGCAGACCTTGACAGGAGTATCCCCATTAAAAGAATTGTATAAAGTTTCCTCCACCCCATTGCCTTTAATCACTGAAAAAACCCAATATAATAAAAACTCTAACCCACAAGAAATAATTTTAACGCACCACTGGGGAATTTCTGAATCCTTTGATGGCTTGAAAGATGCCACCACCAATGGCTCCCATTGTGAAGGCACCACCACAGTCATCCACTATTCTCCATGGGCTAAATGAAAGAAGACACACATTAATATGCTCAGTCTTGCAAACATCACAGTAATCAAATAGTTTACTTTCTAGTTCATAATCTGATTCTCTTCTTTGCTATGAGTTGGAATCCAAAGCGGCACAAGTATGCCCAAGGATCTGTTTTGCAACTACTTGAAATTTTTACTTTGACAGCACCCAATCAGCCTGCTTGCTACACTTGATTAACAGCACATTCTTATACATGTTTACTGAGAAGTCCCACTGAGTTCAATGGGATTTACTCCCAAGTAAATGAGTACAGGCCTTCAGCCTAACATCCTAAAATGAGCTCACAGAATTGATTAATCCTACATTAAAGCTACTCCCTCACCTCCCTGTTCATCCAAGGAAGCCAGACCAGAAAAGATAAGCCCTTCCAGCCTGCATCACGCCTGACCCATTGGCAACACCAGCTGGGAGCTGGAGTGTCACAAGTGCCCCAGCCCTGGTTATGTAAAACACAGGGCTGCTGCAGCTGAAAATGACAGCCCTTAAGTTCTCTCCTTCAGTAATGTGCAATAAAACATACATCACAGCCCAATGCCAACTCTTCAACTTCTACACCCATGCCAACAGCTGCCATTAGCCAATGATGGCACAGGGAAACATATTGTGATGACCTATTTTCAGCAGCATGCCCGTGGTTTTCATAAGATGTATTTCTGCCCTCAGATCGAACTTACGAAAACCGTTCCGCCAGCGGTTCCCTCCCGCTGGTGTAACAACACAACTGTATGCAAGCCAAGGAGAGTGCCGCTCCCACTCTTGTGCAGCATATGTCTTGTTTGTATAGTCCACCAATATAAACCTTATAATGCAAGCATGAATACTCAGGTTCTCTTAAGCTAAAACCAAAATAGTTTTAAGTGATTCCAAGTATGCACACTTGCTTAAGAATGCATGGCATGCCTTGCTGGGTCAGAGACCAGAGTCCACCTACTACAGTTAGAGATGATGCCCCAGAAACTGGCCAGTGGTCCCCTGTTGGAGCATGGTCTACCTTCTGCCCAACCCGGTTACAGGCAAGTCAGGGTACCCAAACCAAATTTGATCAGTGTAACAGAGAGATTACCTCCCCAACCCCGATTATGTTCTAGATCAGCCTTCTTCAACCTAGTACCCTCCAGATTGGAGGGTTGGACTACAACTTTCTTCACCCTCTTGGCCATGCTGGCTGAGGGTGATGGGAGTTGTAGTCCAGCGCATCTTAAGGGCGCCAGGTTGGGGAAGGCTGTTCCACGTGATTTGCTCTATTCTAGAAAAGGAGAGAGACGTCTTCCCTTTGGCGCGGCGATCCAAAGGCCTGCCCATTCTGGCCGGCTAGAGGGAGCCTAACCCCGTGATTCTGCGCTGGGGGGGGGGGCCTTGGGGATCGGTCCTTCACCTACCCACAAGAGAGCCGCGCGCCCTGAGCTGGCGGAGACTGATGCAAGGCGCCCCTCGCCGTCTCAGCCAGGAGGACATCCCGAGCCCTCGTAGTCTCTAACGAACGGCTGACCCACCCGACCGACCGCCTCCCTCCCTCCCTCCTTCCAAGGTCATTGGCCCCACGCCGGGACAGGAGAAGGGAAAGCCATGTGGCTCCGCCAACTGCCCCCGCTAAGGGCCGAGCGTGCCGCCCCTGCGCTCCGTTCTGCCCTTCGTCCCTTTGGGGAGAGGAGGGAGACCCAGGCGCGGTTCCTCACCAGGGCTCGCGCGCGTACTCCTCCATCTTGGATCCCGGCTTCCACACGGACAGGCGAGCGACGTGCTCAGTCAGCCGGCTACCGGCACATGAGTCACGTGGCCCCGGCGAGACTCTGAGCTAAGCCATTGGTCGACCAGGTCCAAGGGGCTGCTCTCGAGTAAGACGGTCTGGTGACGGAGATAGAAAAAAGTGTAGAGTGACACATGCCATGAACTTCTGGGAGGAAAAACGAAGCCGCCGTTGGCCAGGAGTGGAGCGACAGAGGCGTCGCTTTATTATTTGGCAGTGGCACATCAGATTACACCTTATGTTCATCGCCATGATTTTACATCTTGTCGAGGGGAAACTTCCCACTGGTGTGGGAATTATATATCGAACAGATGGAAAGCTTTTTAATCTCAGCAGGCTGAAAGCAAAAAGTAAGATAATTACAACCTCCGTTGTGGAACTTCAGTATGCTGATGATAATGTGGTCTCCGCACATTCAGAGGATGATCTCCAAACTATCCTAAATGCTTTTGCAGAAGCATACGGAAAACTTGATCTCTCACTTAACATCAAAAAAACCAAAGTGCTTCATCAGCAAGTGCAAGCTAACCCTTTGGTGATGCCATTTATCCAGCTTGGCGGGACAACACTGGAAAATGTCGATCATTTTCTCTGTCTTGGCAGCTATCTTTCTGTTACAGCTAACATCGACAGTGAAATCCAGCATCGTCTGAGCTCCGCTAGTGCCGCGTTTTCTCGAATGAAACATAGAGTGTTCGAGGATCGGGATATTTGTAAGAAGACCAAAACACTGGTTTATGAAGCCATTGTATTACCAACTTTATTGTATGCCTGCGAAACATGGACTATCTATAAACGTCACCTCCAACTCCTTGAAAGATTTCATCAACGTTGCCTCTGGAAAATCCTGCGAATTACTTGGGAAGATAGGCGGACAAATGTCAGTGTACTGGAAGAAGCAAAGACTACTAGCATTGAAAAAATGATCCTTCAACGCCAACTTCAGTGGACCGGTCATGTTGTTCGAATGCCTGACTGCCGTCTCCCAAAGCAGTTACTTTATTCCCAACTCAAGGATGGAAAGCGGAATATCGGTGGTCAATATAAGAGGTTTAAAGATGTTCATAAGGCTAATCTAAAAAAAATGCAATATAAACATCAAAAACTGGGAAGCTCTGGCCCATGAACAATCTAAATGGAGGTTGGCCTTTCACAAAGGTTCTATGGACTTTGAAGAAGCCCGAGTGCAAGGCGAAAGAGAGAAACGTGCTAAGCGAAAAGCACGTCAAATGAATCCTTTACAGGACCATCTTCCATCTGGTAACCTGTGTCCTCACTGTGGGAAGCTGTGTGGATCTAGAATTGGCCTCCACAGTCACTTACGGACCCATCGCTAGAGTCTACACAATTTTCTTTAGAATTTCCTCCTTTAAAAATTTTTCTTTTTGTAAATTTTTTATCCTGGAAGACAATCTTACTCGGTCACGAGTGATCGCCTGACTGACTGACTATGTTCGCAGCGTAAAGTTGTGATTCGTGTGGAAACATAGTTCAGTTTTAGAGCGGAAGTGTCAGAAACGTTTGTGAAGTTGTGTGATTCTACAGATTTATATCTCTACATTATAAATGAGGCGGGGCTCCTGAACACATGGGAAAGGGGTGGGAGGCTAATCCTGAAGATAACCGGAAATTGCGCCAAAGAGATAGAAAAACTTAGAGTTACACACCATCGCAGTCGTTAGCGGTTCTTCCGGTCTCATGTTGAATTTTCTATTCTATTTTAATGCAAAGTTGAAAGTTCTGACAATAGATATGCCATGGGTAGAACAACGCCATTATGAATCAATGTCGGCTATTTTTATCTGGAATTTATATTACGTGTTACTCCAATTTTTTTAAGTCTATGAGTTGCATGCGCTAAGATATATGACCGTCAGTCTGGCAAAAAATCTTTCCTTAATCCATTTGCTGCGGGTGGCATTTTCGGTGCTTCGTTTGCGGGGGGACCGGAACTTAATTGGAATGATAGCCGTATCCCTAATAGTCCCGTTGTTGTTGTTGTTGTTGTTAGAAAGACAGTACTTTTCAGCATGTAAATTTTACATTGTAAAGTGTGCTTATGGTCACTCGTCAATGAATAGTCACTATTTGGCCTCAGAGTTACCCGGTTCCTGTGGTGTGATTTTCATGAAGGATTGAGTCCTGGCAGTTCTCGTCTTAGCTTTGGTTGTTTGGAGGAAATGCTGCAAGGCACTCAGATCGAATGTCCTTGAATGGGAGGAAAGACTGAGCTTGAATATAATCACCTGCATGACAGGAAATTAAAAGGCAAATCGTCACTTCATCCCCATGCTAGGACATGTTTGTTTGACGTCAGTTACAGGTCATTTTTCCAATAAATTTCCGGGAGCGATGTACTTAATGAAAAAAAATCTATAAGAACACTAACAATCATACCGCATAAAACCAATAAAGCAAAAATAAGAAAATTGAAAGTTTGGAAAGGCCTTGATGAATTAAAAATAAATAAATAAATCAGCCAGCAAGGCTGAAGGCAGGGAAAGGCTTCACCTGGAGACTGCCTGCCTTTTTTTCTTTTTTGCAGGCTCTTAAAGGCTCTGCAGCCCTGCCACTAGGGGGGAAAAAGGAGGAGGAGGAGCATCAAAAAAATGAAAACAAAAGAGGACAGAAGTTTGCCCCCCAAAAATAAATTTAAAAAACTACAAACATTGCATGTGCTAATGTATATGTATAGATGCAAATTTAGAAATAATTACTGTAAGTAGAAATACATCTCTCCGCCACAGTGGGGAAGACTGTGACTAGGTGACCTGTGTGCCTGCTCAGTCTGCTGTCCAGGTACTGACTGTTGATGTGCACCTTTTGTCCCAAGGCCCCTGCTCTCTCTTCATGTGGTTCTTTATCTTTAAACCAGATTTGGACTGGAGAGCCCTTCAAATAGAGGACTGTCTCCTCTGTAAAGTAGGACACATGGCCACTCTAACAGCGAGCAGAGTTCACATGTCCTGTACACAGGAACCAGACCCAGATGCCAGCTATGTCTCCATGTCCACTCTGGACACACTATTCCAGGACCTAATAATGTCCTCTCAATATCAAGGGTTCACACACCTGCATATCTTCCATGTGATATATGCCATCATTTGCCAGCAATGCCCTACTACGTTCTACATAGGAAAAACAGGACAGTCTCTATGCAAAAAAAAATTTTTTTTAATACATGGACACAAATCTTACATCAGAAATGGTAATATTCAAAAATGAGTGGGAGAACACTTCAGACTCCCAGGACACACTGACATGGTTTGCACGACACAGCAGCCCGCTATGGCTTAATTTACCCATGAGGGCTGTTGTGTTGTGCTGGGCACCCACAGGCACCCAGCTTGCCAAGGCTTGTCATGTCATGCAAACACCCAGTCAGCAGGGGTTGTTTGCGGGTTAGGCAACCCTCAATTAACCCTAAACCAAGCCATGGGTTACTTGAGGGTTGTCTGACCATCAAACAATCACTACCACCTGGGTTCACACAACACAACACAACAAGCCATGGCAAACCAGACACTATGCAAAAATGGTGCCCCCAGGTGCCAGAGTAACGCAACAGCCCCCATGGGTAAATTAAGCTAAGGTGAGCTGTCATGCTCTGTGAGCCAGGTCTCTGTTAATGACCTTAAGGTGGCCATTCTCGAACAAAAGTATTATATTGAAGAAGGAAACTATATTCATAAGTGTTGGATGTATAGGTTTAGCTGGATTATTTTGGAATAGAAAAAAAGATGAAATGCAGTTAGTAACACAGATAAAAGTCGAACTAGATTCTCTGCTGTTCTTATTGAACTACCCCAAAATGATGCCCATTCCTTGCCAGGAACTAGTATATGTGAACTAGTCTGCTCAAAAGAAAATCTCATCCAGTCTAGTGGGACTGTGGGAGTTACTTCCAGGTACGTGTGTATACGATTGCAGCCTAAGGGTACCATCCTATGCAAGTTTAGACAGAAAAAAGGCTGGGGCATGCTGGAGTTGTAGGCCTTTTTCTGTCTAAACTTGCATAGGATGGCACCTTTAAAGGCCTAAGAAAATAAAAATATTTTCATCTGATGTCACCTCCAGAAAAAAAACCACACACCCAGCACCAGGCAAACTTCTCTGGGCAGGGAATTCCAAAGACAGGGCACTGCAATTGAGAAGACAAGAGCCAGTACCTGGCTACCACCTATAATATACATTTGAAGTGGGGTGGGGGTTGAAGAAGGGCCTCAGAAGGTGATCTGAATAACTAGGCAGATTCATGTAGGGAGGAGAGGATTATTTAGATACCCTGGTCCCAACCTATTTAGGACTTTTTAAAATGGTTAAAACCAGTACTTTGTAGCATGCTTGGAAATGGACCAGGAGCCAGAATAGGTGTTTTAAAACTGGTGAAATGTGCTCTCTACATCCAGTCCCAGTTAAAATCTAGCTGCTGTGTTTGCACTAAATTTAGGGTGCAATCCTATGCATGTTTATAAAGGAAAATTCCTACAACTCCCTGCATTCCCCAGCCAGCTGCTAGCTGGAGAATGCAGGGAGTTGTAGGAATTTTCCTTTATAAACATGCATAGGATTGCACCCTTAGTTTCCATGCAGTCTTCAAAGGCAGCCCTCCATACAACTCTTTGCGATAATGTTACCAGAGCATGGACATTACTGTGGATGCCCAGGCTAATTCTGTCCAGAAGGGGTTGTCTGTGGTATACCAGCCTTAGCTGGTCAGATGCCACAGAGGCTACTTGTTCCTCCAAAGACAAGGCCAGATCTGAAATCACCCCTGAGAACGTGATCTTTCAGAAAGAGCGTAACCCTGTCTAGAACAGCCTGAACACTACCCTTAGTCGAGTCAACACAGACCTTTTTTAAAGGACTTGATCACTGGATGGAATGAATGAATGAATGAATGAATGAATGATCTATCTATTACAGTCACAGACCAATAAGAATTTTAGTACAAAGTGCAAATACAGCTAGTTCAGAACAAATAGATCAAAACAAATGTTTCAAAAGGAGGCTAACAGAATCCCCCCCACCCCCAATTTGCACTGTAGTAAAAAAATAAATGCAACCCTCACAGTAATATAAGATTAATCATGCCTTAAGCAGAACAATGCCACATCTTCAGAAGATCGTCCTGGGAAATGCTTAGTAGAAGTAGAATCAGCCTCTCTCTGCACTTTCTATACAAATTACAATATGTATTTTGTATTGTTAATTCTATGAAGATCTTCCTTAATTAATGAAGACCTGCCTTCATTAATTTAGTTTTTGTTATATGTGTATTGCATTTTTTTGGTCTTTGGATTTATGTTTTCATTTTGTTTGGCTTAACTATATTACAGCTTTGAAAAAATACAATAAAAATATCATTCAAAATACAACCTTACCTCCCAAGTTAGAGAAACCACCCAACCCACCAACAGCATCCCTATGCCTTTCTGGACTGAATTTCGGTTTATCATTCCCCAACCCCCATCCAGTCCTTTACTAATTGTAGCCGGTTGTTCAGCACGTCCGCATCTTCACTTGAACAAGAGTTTCATGAACAAGAGAAACAGAGGTGGGTGTCATCAATATACATATTAATGACACTTTCCCCCCAAATTCTCAGATGATCTCAGATGATCTCGCTCAGTGTTTTCATGCAGACATTAAACAGCATGGGTGCCATGGAACATAGCAATAGTTCCCCAGCACCATCTTCTGGAAATGGCCATCCAGATAGGAATTATACCATAGAAACACAATGCACCCAATTCCCAATCAGACAATTATGGTATGCTCCAGACATTTTGGACTACAACTCGTATAAACCCTGACCATTGACCATGCTGGCTAGGACTGATGGGAGTTGTAGCCCAAAATATCTGGAGGGTGCCAGGTGGGAGAAGGCTGGGTCCATGGTATACTGAGAGTTGCTGAGAGGTCCAGAAGAATCAATAGGGTCACACTCCCCCTCTTCTCCCAGATAGAAGAGCCATGGGATGACCAAAACTGTTTCCATCTTCTGATACAGCAAGTACAGCAACTGCTGCACTTTCTCCCCTTTCCCCTCTCCCTCCTTGCTTGCTATAGCAAAGCAGGATTCCAGTTCTGCCCCACAGTAGCAGACAAAAGAGGAAAATGGGTAAGGGGAACAGTGAAGAAATGGGATGGGAGGTACAACCCCTCCATCCTCTCTTGCTGTCGCAGAGCATTTAAAGCAGGGCTGGGCAGCTGTGGGGGGTGTCTAGTGGCCATTTTTGCCTACCTGGACCACCTCCACTTGGTGCCCCATATTCCAGGGGGGGGGGGAGAATCACCAGTTTCCCACTGACTTTCAGCAGGAAGCCTAAAGAGTCCAATTTTACTTGTTTTCAAGCCATTTTAGGCTTCTATAGCAGTGGTGAACCGCGACAGAAGCCTAAAATGGCCAAGTCGCACTTCAAAATAATTTTTCATAGATTTCATAATAGAGTTGGAAGGAGCCTACAGGGCTATCGAGTCCAACCCCCTGCTCAATGCAGGAAACTGGAGGAGGGGTCTCCCATCCAAGTAATAACCAGTCCTGACCCTGATTAGCTTTCCACGCTCAGACAAGCTGAGCCAGCATGAGCCACAGGACTCCTGTAAAACAATAGAAGTATATGTCCCAAAAAGAAAAGGGGCCTACTTATCCAAGTAATAACCAGGCCTGACCCTGCTTAGCTTTCCACACTCAGACAAGCTGAGCCAGCGTAAGCCACAGGCCTGTATATGTGATGGCTTGGTGTTAGCAGTGGTGACCGGGGCTGCACCGGGGGCCAGCAATGGCTACATGCGGTCCATGGGCGCATGTTGTCCACCCAATTTAAAGGTGTAGGTAGAGTCCTTAGGTTAACTTAAAACCTGATGCCCCTACTGCTACCTCCAGGATAGAAGACATATGTTACCTAGTTTACTCTTTGACAGCAAAGTTATCACTATCCAAAAATATACTTAGCAATGTGAAATCAACTATGTTCAGAGAAAGACTGGAGGGTCTACATTGTGTTTTCACATACGCATAATGATGAGGAGAAAAAATATGACATTCAGTGTAGGTTAAGCAGGGAATATATAGTTTACACAAAATAAAAATCCCCATACAGTACTACAGAAGTTAAATTCTATTCTTGCTCTCAGCTCCCCAGTTAGTAGCAAGGGGTTAGAGGGGTTTTTTTGTTTTTTTTTAATGTATGCACTTGCAGATGTCCGATCCTGTACAAATTTATTCAGAGGTAAACCCAATGGTTACTGGTACATATACATAGGACTGTAGCCCTAAACTGCAGGCATAATTGTGTGTGTGTAAAATTAGCTGTACTTGAAAGTGAACCATGACACACAAATGGTTGTCATTTTCTGTATTTGTTCTGTTGATAAGAGTATATTGTATACCGTATTTTTCCATCTATAAGACGCCCCCATGTATAAGACGCCCCCCACTGGGCAGTTTCGCAACCGTGCGGTTCTCTCCTCGGCTTACTTCCGTGTATAAGACGACCCTCAATTTTTAGTCTAACAATTTAAGGAAAAAGTATAGTCTTATACATGGAAAAATACTGTACAATTCAAAAGAAAGAACCAATGCTCATTTTCTTTGAAAATAATGTGTTGCTTTTAAAAACATTTAGTGAAAATAAAAACTGTAAGCATGTCCCAATATCATCATCATCATCATCATCATCATCATCAATAATAATTTCATTTCAATACCACGCCACCCAACAGCTGGGCAGTTCACAACAATTCATTTTATTGCCGAATATAGTGGAGAATTGTTAACTGAGAGGATGGTGAATAATACTTTGTCAATGAGATGTTGAAGAAGAGGTTGTACCAAAAACAGTTTTGATGCATTTGTTGTTAGAACTCTGAGCAGTTTACAGACACATCCTAGAAGTTTTGGCTTTAATCTCAGGCTCCTCGCTCCCAGCCAGCAGATTGTTTTGTTTTGTTTAGTTTAGTTTCTTTTCTTTTCTTTTCTTTTTGCATGCTTCTTTCTTCCATTGCCTTTAAAAAGCTAAATGTTCAGGACTAAATTTGGTCATGCGGCACTTCAAGATTCCCTGGAATGTCCTCAAGTTTCAAACTCCTCCGATGGACCCCAGCTCCACCTCCTGCCTCGTCCGATTGGCCAATCTGAGTCGGGCAGCACCGCTGTGACCTTTCATTGGCCAGCTGTTCTTCATCCGCATAACCATTATATTCCAGGCTGTAGGGAAGTCACAGTTTCTTACATGTAACATTTCAACACCTCTAAAGTAGAGGAAAGAAGAGCCTGGTTTCCTTGGACTGTTTTCACAGAAATCCTATCAATTGCTACTTGTTTTCCTCTCACTTTTACAAAAATATAAATACATACAGTGCTTCACCTGCAAACTGCCAAGATGTCCAAGGTCGCAAAATTCATAAGGCAAGTCAGCGAGGATCCAGATATTGACAACTTATTGTCCTCTTTGTCTCCAGAGGAGATGGAAGAGCTAGAAAAAGAGCTGGATGCATCCGATTCAGATGGAACCATTCCTCTGGGACTCCGGCAGAAAGACCAAACTGACAAGCAACCTAGTGGCAAATACAACCGAGAGGCAATGCTCAACTATTGTGAAAAGGAGACCAAGAAACTCATTCGGAGGGAACAGTCCATGGATGTAAGTTATTGCTGTTGCTGGGGGCGGGGATTTGTACAGCATAAAAAAGAACACACACAGAGAGAGAGAAAAGGAACAGCCTTGGTTTGCTATGAAACCCACTTAAGGGATTAGAATCATGCACCAAGTGTACATGCCAAACAGTAAGTTAGTAGCACATTGAGAAACCCATTTTCAAGGTGTGTGAAGAAAAAGGGTGTGGGAAGGACCCTTAGCAGCAGAATCTAAGGGGGGCTTAGGGGGGCTAGTGTGCCCACGGTATCCCCTCACTTTTGCACATGACATGAGGCCCCCTAAAAACTCCAATGATCCTGCTGAAAAGGGCATTTGGGGCCACCCCCTCAATTTCCCAGCTGGATCCTCAGGTGTTTTGGGGGGTGCTCACATGTCCCAAGGGACCCCTCAATTTTGCAAAAATTGCAGGGATTCCCATGCCTGGGTGCACTTGGATTATGACAGCAGGCATTCCTCAGCTGTCAAAGTCCAGGGCTGATATGGAAGGGATTC
Organism: Shinisaurus crocodilurus; assembly: GCA_021292165.1. Classification (NCBI taxonomy): domain Eukaryota; kingdom Metazoa; phylum Chordata; class Lepidosauria; order Squamata; family Shinisauridae; genus Shinisaurus; species Shinisaurus crocodilurus. The sequence goes on from CM037877.1 coordinate 224,810,809, forward strand.
ATCATTTCTGTTTTGACAGGAAAGTGCACAGGTACATAGTAGACTCCATATACCGTACCTGTGCACTTTCCTTCCCCCTCAAATTTGTTAAACCCCTTCCAAATCGCACTTCAAAAACGGAGCTCTGGAGCTGTCGCCATTTTTGAAGTGGGAAACCCCTCCAGTTTTCAATGTCTCCAGATGTGGGGACCCAAGGAACACCTGATCTCCCCCCAAAAACTGGAGGATCCATTTGCAAACAGGCGGAGGAACTAGCCACTGTTCGCAAATAAGGATCTCCAGCAACTTTGCAAGCCTCAGACAGATCGCGATCTGAGATGATCTGTGAGAGGCTTGCAGCGAGGAGGGGGAAGAATATTTATGTATTTATTTAATACATTTTTATACCGCCCAATAGCTGAAGCTCTCTGAATACTTACCTGCAGCCTGGGGAAGCGCTGTACGGGTGGGGGTACCTTCTGGATTTGGCTAGCAGGCACACATATACCCCGCTGCCCAGTACTGACCCCAGACTCCCCCTGCACTAAGCCTCCCTGTCCAATTTTCACAAATCAGGCACGTCAGGTTAAAAGGGAAAGTAATGAATGCTGTTATTTGTGCACATTATTTCCCCACAAAACCATTTTTTAAAAGGGGATGACCATGGGCAGCCGCTCCAAGGTACTGCTGGGGCACCTTGCAGGGGGGCAGCTTGCAGCTGCCCAAGCAGACCACGAAAGCGGGCTGGACAACTGGCTTTCGCAATCTCAAAAGAGGGGGGGAAGCATAAAAATAGCTGCGGTGAGCCAAAAACAGCTCGGCTTCATGGCAGAGAGGGGGGAGCCTTTGCCAGCCACCCCAAGTGCTGCTTGGGCACTTTTGGGGTGGCTGGCAATGGCAGCTGCCTGGCAGCTGTCTGGCGAGAGTGGCAAGGGATTTTTGCCACTCTCGCCAAGTGGCTTGCTGGCTGTTGGGGGTCAACCACGGTGGGTCGTGTCATCTGGGTTTGCACGGTACGACAACCCACCATGGCTGAAACAAACCCTAGAACTGACTGTTGCCTCTTATTGTGGTTGCCAACCACAACAGGGTTCGCACGACGCAACAATCCACCGTTGTCTGTTATCGTTGGTGGCTTGTTGTGTCCTGCGAACCCAGTCAGTGAGTCAAAAGGTGAGAACTGTCTCTCCAAAATAAAGGTGCAGACCATGATACGTTTTAAATGCAACAGTTTTAGACGTTATTAACTCTTCCTCCCAAAGGGGATCATCAAGGAACAGAGCGGGGAATGTTAAGCTGTTAGTTTATTGTCTTTCATTGTCACAAATACTTTCCCAAGAATCTGTGAAATATAAGTCACTGTCACAGTGGTATAATTAGTTGGCTTTTGCCACTCAGTCACGTTGGAATTCTGCTGTCCTGTGTCCTCCTGTCCAGCAGGGAACATGCTCACATGAGTAGCAGGAGGCCATTCTCTCTCGCCAGGACTGGCTTGAGCTCCAGGTCTGTCCGTTTCCAGCAGTCATCCTGCTCTAATATCCCAAAGATTGAAGCATTGGCTCTGGGAATCCACTCTCGTTTCCTGAATGGCTGAGGCAGCAGTGTCTGAGAGCAGACATTGTTGCTGCATCTGAGGCAAGGAGTTGAGGATAAGCACTGGTACAAGGGTTACCCACATTTTTTTTACTGGCCTTACTCTTTAATACCAGCTCGACATAGGAGATTAAAGGGTGAGGCTTGTCCTGAGACTTATCCCCATGCCTGGAAAAGCTTCACTTGTTAACGTTCTGTGTTGGAAGGTCAGGATCAGAACCAGCAAAAATGATGGCAAGCATATGTTGTGCCGCCTGACAAGCAGCCATGGGAGACCTAATGTAATACAGTATTGTTGTATCTTCATGGGGGAGAGGCTAGGCCAACAAGCCAGACTCTTCAGGAGCAACTACTGCTGCCTGCCTGGGACTATCTAGGATCACAGATGGGGAGGAGCCAAACCTGCCTGCTATTCCAGTCCATCCTGTAGGGAAAAGTAATGCCTTGCTCTTGCGACAACTTTGAGGTAGGGCCAAGCCTACCCTTGGCATTGGTTGGCCTGGCCTCTACTGACAGGGACAGCCATTGAGGTGAGGCAATCCCTTGTGACAAGTCTGGCCCAAGATATTTCGCTGCCTGCGTTGGAGAACAATATGTCTCCCCCAGTTTCCTGCATTGAGCAGGGGGTTGGACTCGATAGCCTTGTAGGCTCCTTCCAACTCTATGATCTATGATCTATGACCCCTTTCCTTGTTCAGAAGCCGACTGGACTAGCAGATGAATCTTATGTCAACACTGATGTCCCTCTGCCACACGTGGACAGAGCAGCAGGCTACTGAAGGGGATGCAAGGCAGACCACATGGCACACGCACCTCACTGCAATATGAGGGCCCTCTTCTCATCATGACTGGCATGTTTTATGGTAGCGGGATGTTAAATTATTATGACTATTGTCACTATTATTTATTTATATAGCACCCTCGTAATGCTTGACAGACTACCCCCAACTTACAATCAATAATTCCACACAAGGGGGACTGCTGAGGAAGGAGAGGGAAGGGGAACCCGGGGTAAACAGGGAGAGAATATGCATTATTTCAGTTACCTGTACTTTAGCTTAGTTACTTTGGCTCTGGGGGGCTGCATTTCTCCCCTGGGCCTCAGCAGGGGCCACACTCTGCCCCTGCCAAAATGGGTGCCACCACAATTGCTACTAAATTTGCTACTGCTGCGGTAGTGGCAGCAAAGAAAGCAAAGATTTTGCATGGAAACATGGTGCATGGGGAACGCATATCTTGTGGGCTTGCAGAATCATGCTCCCGGGAGATTTCCAGGAGTGTGATTCAAAGCGAGCAAACAAGGTGTATGCTCCCCACGTGCCTTGTTTCCTTGCAAAATATCAGTTTCCCCCCAGCTCAGCAAGTTCAAGGGTGGGACCGCAAAAACGGCCGTGGACAGCCTACATGTGGCCTGTGGCCGTGTCTTGCCCACCTCTGCAATAGGGCATGGGGACAACGGAGTTCTACCAAAAGCTTCAGGGAAAAGGGGGATTTTGAGGAGGGTTTTAAAAGAACAGAAAGAGGTGGCATCATGCAGGTGTTCTGGGGGGGCAGTTCCAAGCATATGGGGCAACAAGCGAGGAAGGGTGGAGTCATTTGTGGAGCAGGATATCATCCCGATGGCTGAGGGTGGTGGAGCTGGAGTAGCCAAGGTCATGGGCAGGGATGTAATGGGATATAAAAGCAGACAGATAAGGGGAGGAAAGCCATGGAGGGCTTTGAAGGTAAGGGGAAGCAGCTTGTGTTTGATTTGAGAGCAAGCAGGAACCCATTGCAGGGATAAAAGCTTGGAATAAAATATAGTATTACACCTTCATTTTTGTTCATGGATATGATAAAATTAGGGAAAGTTATGTGTGTAGAATAGAATTAACATAACTTATTTCTAGAGTCTATATACCTGTATAGTTTCCTGCCAAATTTTTAAAAACCCTTTCTAAATCCTACTCTAAAAATGGAGCTTTACTTTTGTCAGCTGTGAAAAGTAACTATTGGTACTCCCGTAAATGGGTGGCTCGCATTTTTGCATGTTCCTGAGGTGGTAGAATCTCAGGAACAAGGGCAAAAGTGAGGGCACCCTTAGGACACCTAAGTCCAACCCCCCCAAAAAAACACCCCAAGGATCTTGCCATGAAGGGGGTGAACGATGCGCCACTCCCTTTTTGTGAGCTAAGATCACTCTTGCTTTTGGTTACATTTGACAGCTCACCTTTTGACAACTGCCAGATGGAACCGAAGGGGGAAATAAACTTACCTGCAGCCTCTGTTAGGCAATGCCCAGGGTGGGTACCTGCTGGACTTTGCCAGCAGACATCCCCATGCACATTTTCCACCTGAGGCTCCCCATTCCCACACCCACACAACTGCAAATGTCCGCAGTTGCACAAGTGTGGGTAAAAATATTTTTTAAATAATAATTTTCACAAATATTTGCAAAAATTAGGGGGGACAAAAAAAATTTTTTAAGTTGGGCAACCATGGGCAGCCCCTCCAAGGTGCCACCGGGGCACTTTGAAGGGACTGCCTGTCGCTGTCAAAATGGGGATCCCAAAAGCTGGCTTTTGCAATCTCCAGGGGGAAAAAGTTTTCAGGGGCAAACCGAAACGGCTTGCGGTCGCAGTGGGGAGCGCGGAGACAACTCTGTCCTCCCACAGTGTCCCCTGGGATACCCACGGGAGGACTGAGGGGGTGGAGGAGCAGGGAGAGGGCCAACAAGCCACAGTGAGCCCTATCGTCTGTCAGGCACATCATGGCTTGTTTCGCCAGCAACCAACCCACCGTTGCTCATTGCCACGGTGGGTTGGCATGGCCTGTGAATGTGCCCAGTGTGTTTGAAGCCATTTTCAGTCACTAGGTGGCAGGTGTCCCTAACCAGCACATAAGCTTGCAGTGCATACAGTTTGAAGCTAGGGGGGAGTGGTCTGAGGGACAGGGCTATAGGGCTGCCCCTTCCCTCCTAAAATGCGGCAGCCCCGCTCAGGGCAGTGGAGTGGACAGATTCTTCCTCGGGGGGCTATAGGGGTACGCCATGGCAAGAGCCATGCCTATTGGTGCCAGCAGTCCTGGCTTCACTCAGATGGGGGGGGGGGGCACAGTGTGTCCAGTCCTGACGTTTGCTTGAAGTTTGCTGTGGGCTATTCCACACAGTGTGAGGCTGGGTCTGTTTGCTGGTTTATTTATAAAAACATTCCTGTACCGCCTCTCGGCCCTAACAAAGCTCCCAAGGTGGTTTGGGAAGCAAGGTGCAGGGGCTGTGTACTTTTTAATACCATGACAGGCAGAAATTCAACAGGTTAAGCAATTCCTATCACTTTAATCTCCAGCCTGGGAAAGCAGCACCTATTTCTGCTAGTTAAAAGCACACAGAACCCATGGCAGCTAAAAGATAGGGTCAAATATCTCTCACCACTAGCACCACTTCTGTGGGACCATTAGTCCCCTACAGAAGTGGAGGAGTATTCAACGATTTTCAAGAGCTGGATGAAGAATTTTAAGAACATTTGAAGGGGCTTACCTTTAAAGATGAGGCAGGCAGCCAATGGTTTCCCCCCCCCCTTCATTTTTTTTTAACAGAAACCCCCTGCATGGTTTGCCGCTGCCTCAAGCAGCAGCTGATCTGCTGGGGGCATTCCCAGTGCAATCTGGCACACAATGCCCCATGGGAATGATGGTATATCATGACCACTTGTAGGGGCAGCAAAGCTTTTTTCCTGTTAAGAAAAGAAAAGAAAAACCCCTCACCCCAGGGCTGGCCTAAGGCATCTTGCTGCCTGAGATGAAGGATGAAGGACAAGATGGCGCCCCCCCGCCCTATTCCACCTGCAACAGTTGGCCAGACTGGCATCTTACTTCAACACTGGCGGTGGGTCAGCATTCTCCTCCTCCTCACTGAGGGCAGCAGACTAGCTTAGGGGGCTCAGGGCAGGCTGCCTGGAACACACAGCTCTGTCCTTGATTCTGATGATATATGTGACTGAGCTTTTCTACACAAGGCTGTTAATTCACTGTATCTACTTTTGGTTTCGTCGCAGAATTGAGATCCGAGCACTACACAAAGAGTGTTTCCTTTCCAGCTTTTCTACTACACAACCTCTAGGTGGCACTGTGGTATAGCAGAATAGCACAATTACACAAGTGAAAAAGGCTTCCTTTCACTTTTACAAATAATACCGCATTTTCCCTGTTCTAAGAAAATCTCGCCAAAAGTGCTGCTTATAAACAGAAGCGAAACTGGAGGGTCACAACGTCATCTATAGAACCAGAAAACAACACTGAGTAGGGAATGACAAGCAAACAGTACATGCCTTGTGTAGGAAAGCTCTCAGTCCCTGTCCCCGATCCCAGCCCTGCTCCCCTCAGCTGCCCTGTGTCCATCCTTCCATATTCTCTTGGATAATCTAGATGCACATGAATACAGTTACCAATATTTATTGATTACTGGAGTCAAAATATGTAAAATATATGTGGTTTTTTTGCATTTGCTATTCATTTTGCAAACTTTAAAAAAATGCATACATTCATGTGGAGCTAACTAATAACTAGAAGGATGTGAAATTTAAAGTAGAGATTCGGTATTATTTTAACAGGGCAAGTAACAGCACTTTTTAAAAATGCATACCAGTTTTTTCTGTTCCAGGCTAGGCTGAAAAAAGGCCAGAACTGTCTCACCCTAGAGATCAACAGGAAGCATCCTGAACTTGAAAGCTTGTGAAAAACAAGGAGGAAAACAGGAAGCAAAGCAAATTGTAAACTAGGCCTGCCCCACTTGTGACTCACCAAGCTGAACCAAGCCCATCAGCCAGGCATTATGGCCAGCCAGGGGCCTGATAACTGCAATGTTTTTGGTGACCGGCCAGATGGGCGATTTAAAAATTTAATAAATAAATAAATAAATCTAATAAATAAATAAATAAATAAATCCTTTGTGCAACAACAACAAGTTTGTTGAGCCCCTGGGGCTCAACGACTAGTGGGCCAGCTTTGCTTTGGTGAGTCACAAGTTCTTTGATGCATGCATGATGCATGCCTTGCCTCTTTAGAGCAAATAATTTTCTTTATCCCTTCGGTTTCCCATTGGGCAGAGTATCTTTCCCCAGCCTGGTGCCCTTCAGATGTTTTTGGATTGCAACTCCCATCAGCCCCAGTTAGCATGGCCAATGGTCAGCAATGCTGGGAATTGTAGAGGCTGGGGTAGAGTCATGACCAGCCTTATCATTAAGCAGGGTGAAGCAACCGCCTCAGGTGGCAGATGATGTTGGGGGGGGGGGACATCCCAGCTGTTTCTCATGAATTCTCCTGCTGTTCCCTCCAGTGGAGGGAAGAGCTGTGTATGCCACACAACTTTTTTCCAGGTTCACTAAACTAGTGTGTGGTGTGGTGAAGGATGCTGTCCCATCACTAGTGTTGAAGTAAGATTCAATTGCCAGCCCAGTGAGTCAGCTTCTGTATGTGGACTGGGGAGTGAGCGCCATCTTGTCCTTCACCTCAGGCAGCAAAATGTTTTGGGTTGGCCCTGGGTAGAGTTAAGCCCACTTGACGTGAGTCTTCTTTGCAAGCATACGGTCCAATGGTTTTCAGCAACCTTCCCCGAGCTGGTGACCTCCAGATGTGTTGGGCTACAACTCCCAGCATGCCTCAGCTAGCCATGACTGGGACGTGCTGGGAGTTGTAATCCAACACATCTGGAGGGCACCAGTTTGGGGAAGCTGGTCTAAGAGCCTGACGAGCCCTTGAGTGCATGTGGAATAATAAGTACCAGCATAATAAGTAGGCCATTTTAGAAAGAATGTGTCAAACATTTTCCTCATTTGTGACTCAGGATGACTTGCATGCAGTGGAGAATGTACATCTCTCCGAGCTAGAGCACAAAAGCCTTTTTGTTAGCAGGGGTCTTCATAAATACTGGCAAGTTCTGTGCAAGTGCACGGACAGTTCAATCCTATTTAAAGCTTTAATCGTGGTAGCCAAGCTTTTGCTTCTACCCGGTTGCTATAGCAGCTGCGGCATCCTTAGCAAGGCAAATAGGGCAGATGGATAGCTCTGTTCCACTTGTCCCTGCTTATATGACACACAACGCTGGGAGGTCCCCAGTGGTCAATCTCCTATTTTGTTTGTTTTTGCTGTAGTGAAATTCATTATTCGGGCTTGGGAGGTGGTTGTGAATTTCAGCACAACAGCAGCACTCATGAAGTGGCAGTTCATCCTTTCCTCACAGGCCATTTGTTGACCCAAATCACACACATACGCAGTTGCTTTCCTGTATCCCACACATCTTTTTCTTTTTTTTATTGCACTCGCCCTGGCTTAAAGTGATGCGCAAATGTAACCAATGGCTTTGAGAGTGAGAGATGGAGATCTGGTCGATTCCCCATGATTTGGGGCGGGCGGGCATTGTTATCTTCACCATGGTACCTTTGAGCACGTAGCCCTATTCACATTTCACGCAATAAGGGTGTATAGAATCAACACGTGGAGGATGGGAATGGGGTCACATCTGCTGGGCCCCAGCCCTCCACGCTCCCTCAATTAGGTTATCAATGCTGGAGGTCAGTGAAGCATTCCTTATTATTTTTAACGTTTTTGTTTTCCTGACTGTCTGCCGCTTTGAATGATAAAGTGTGCTGTAGAGCCATATGGTATGTCCAAGGCTAAGGTCAAGAAGTTACATGCTGCCAAATTAACCAACAATTTGGATTTGCTTCATGGCTCTTCAGGAGGTTTGACGGTTTTGAAAAGTTTGCGAACCCCAAGCTAAGATACACTTTGCCTGCAGCCTATTAAAAGCCGAACAACAAGTCCATGTAGACTTTTTTTTTTTTTAATGCCTTAAAATATGGCACAATTGAGCTGTTGTCATGTTTTTGCTTTTAAAGATCCATTTAATAATGGTATCTGAAATAATGCACATATCCCGCCCCCGATATACCCTGTTTAATTGATTTTGCTTTCATCATGGTGCAAGGCAAGTAAATTCTGGGTCAAAGTGTTGTTAGTATAATGAAGGGCAGAGATTTCTCCAGTTAAGGTAAAGTAGGATCCCAAATATTAACCCATACGCATTTTAAAATGTTGATAGGTGAGAGACATCTTCAGCTGAGGGTTGCTTTCTCACTTAATTTGACTTTTTGCAGTGCTAAACTGTAGAAGACAAAGCATGTTGGCTAGTGGCCAAACTGTCTGGTAAATCTGGCCCTTCAGATCGTGTTGCAGTAATAAGATATTGTCGAGCTGACTCTCTTCTCTTTCCATCCCTGGAGAGAAAGAGAGAGAAAAATATCCTGTCCATTCTCTTCCTCTTCCTTGGGCTTGTTAGTAACAGGGAGATTAACACTTCTGAAACCCCAGATCCCAGCAGCAGCAGGGCTTCAACTGGGTCCAAAATTCTTATGATATGGAGCTCTCACACACACTGGGAGGATAATCATCTGATCACAGCACTTCTCATGGCTCTGCCATTCTTCCACAAGTAGTCTAGTGGCTTACCATTCTCTTGTTTCAATATATGGTTTTAGAACATAGGATGCAGTTGAAACCTTTAGGAGAACTGAAGTTCTATATTAGTAGTTTATAATTTTTTCAAGGCTGAACCTAATTCTGGGCCACATAGACCTGTCCACAGCTGATATTCTAGTGTCACTGTTTTTGCATATTGCTGCTATTCCCCAGGTATACAGTAATTCCGCACAAACTCACACACACACCAAGTTATACAGAGTTATATATGAACCAGCCCTATTAATGGCCTGATTCTTTGGGGCTTCTGTCATGGTCATCTGAGATGCTGGGCTGTATTTAAAGTTTTTCTTGCCTCAAGGAAATGCAGTCTTGCAAGACCACGGAGCTTTTAGTACTGTGTCCCATGGATTGTCCTCCCTAGCTGATTAAATTAATTCAAACAATGGCACAGCTTTCCCCAACCTGACACCCCCTAGATGTTTAGGACAACAACTCCCTTCATCCCCATCCAGGATACCTGCTGGCTGAGGATGATGGGAGTTGTAGTCCAGCACATCTGGAAGGCGGCAGGTTGGGGAGGACTCCAATAGTGAAGCAGATGTTGAAGTCCAAGGTGAACGGTTGGTGTGAAGATCTGCCTTAGTAGGGGAATGTGTGGAAAGCAGCATTTCAGGCCAAGATTCTGAGCGGCATTAGAACTGTGGGCCGGTGCATATGGCTGCCCCCAGTTTGTGCATGGTCACTCTGTTTCCTTTTAACCCATGGCACATCAGTGTTGCTAGGCACTGAAAAGGTTTGCAGTTCCGGCCCATAGGAAACAAATCTGCATATGCTAATTTATTTATAAATGTGCAAATTTAGAAATAATTACAATGATGTATTTAAATTTCACAGAAGGCAAAGCCAGCCAATTGATTACTCATCCAAACCAGCTCAAATAAAATAAATTCTTCAGTTAATTTGCACCCTGCCACAGATCATCCCAAACCAGTGGGGAAAAAGTCCCCCCCCCCAAAAAAAAGCTCAGTTGCCATGCAGGAGGAGATGTTTGGGGGTGGGGAGAGTTAATTCTTCCCTCCCCAGTTGCAATCCCCCTTGAAAATTGCCCCCCCCCCCATGGCCATTAAGCTGAGAAAAAAAACCTTCTGTTGCCACCAATGGACACTCAGGGCTTTGTGGGATAGATCTGGGGCCTGTGAAATAGCTTCATGGATGGATGGATACTCCCCCACTATGGGCCCAGGCTTAGCAATGCCACTGCCATGGCAATTCTCTGCTTATGGCAAATAGGTCACCTGATTCATCTGCCAGGAGAAGAAGCTGCAGTTATGCCATAAGACTTACGGAATTCATTGCCACATGATGTGGAGATTGATGTTAGCTTAGATAGGACTGAGAGAGAGAGAGAGAGAGAGAGAGAGAGAGAGGACAAATTCATGGAGGGTAAGGTCTATCAATAGTGACTAGCCATAATGACCAAGAATTACAATTTCATATTCAGAGGTGGTTTTAAATTGCAAGCCTGTGGGCAGGGTCTGTCTAGTTTGACTTGTATGTAAGTCCCTCTGGGAGCCTTTTTTGGTTCAGGAATGGGATAAAAAATACTTTACATACATACATACAAACATACACAGCAGATGCTGGAAACAAATAGCAAGAAGAGGCTATCTGCATCGTGCCCAGTTTCTAAGCTCCCCGAGGGCATCTTACTAGTGACTATTGGTGACATGAGGCTGAATGGACCTTTGATCTGATCTGTTAAAGCAGCCTTCCCCAACTTGGTACCTTCCGGATGTGCTGGACTACAACTCCCATCATCCACAGTCAGTATGGCCAATGGTAGTCCAACACATTGGAGGGTGCAAGGTTGACAAAGGCTGCATTAAGGCAATTCTTATATCCAGTTTTGCCTGCCCCCCTTGGAAGTGTTTGTGGTAGTATTTGTTTGTTAAATGTTTATCACACCTTTCCTCCAAGGAGCTCAGGACAGTGTACATAGTTCTCTCCCCCCCCCCCACTTTTATCCTCACAATGACCCTGTGAGGTGGATTAAGCTGAGAGATATTGGCTGGCCCACAGTGAGCTTCATGGCTGAGGAGGAATCTGAACATACGTTTTTGTTGGAGGATATGGAAAGGAGTTGGTCCTATACCGGTTAGGACGAAGCAGAGTTTCCCCCCTTATGCGCAGCCTGGTTATTGAAACTGGTTATCACCACGTGTGGTTGCTAAACCCTGGTAAAAAAAAAGGCTCTTTAAAGGAATGGATTGTCCATACAAGGTTTAAAACTAATAAATACATTTATTAGTTTTACTTACAGTCTGTTTATTCACATATGCAGGATGCATATAGGCAGATCAGAGTCTTTGGTATTAAGAGTCTGCTGCTTCATTGGAGGTCACTGGCTGGAAGCCAGCTCAGACTGTGTGTCCATCAGGTTGGAGAGAGAGAGAGAGAGATGGCCAGAGAGAGGCTGGAAGTAGGGAGGAGGGGTTACAAAACGTGCACCCTGGGGATTGTTCAATTAACCCTTTCCTCCCACTGAAACTAGTGGTTACATTACCTTGTTGATTTAAGCAGGCAATATTACAATTTCCAACAGTTTTTCCTGGCCTAGTCCAACATGCCAAACACCACTGCATCAGTGGAGAATAAAGCAGCTTCCTCATCTTGGGGTAACCAGATGCTTTCCCTCCAATTTCAACTAATATCTATTGGACATTGTCAAGCAAATCTGTCTAGGTTTAAGATTTGAGGTTTTTCTATCTGTTGCAGGTCATTAAAGCTTATAATACATACAAGTATTATATTGTGGTACTTTCTGCAGCCAGACAAGACCCAACTATCATTCTTTAAATCGCAGAAGGCAACATTAACATAAGGCACAAAAGGCTGAATGAATGGAGGCTGTTGACATATACACACAGGAATTTCCTCAATTTGGTACCAAGTTAGGCATGCAGGAAGCAACGCCCCACAAAGAAGTTGCCATCTTGGGGATGCTTTCCTCAGTGTGGACTGTAAAACCTGCATTTACCTTATCATCATCTCCATCATCTCTTTTTCATATGTGTTGAATTGCCACATCAGAGTCTCCCTCCCAACCTCATGCTCACATGCCTCATGTTTCCAACTCCTTGCTGGGATGTTAGGTGCTGCAGCTGTTTCTGTGGTATAGATAGATGAACTGGAAGGTCCAGGGATATACTGTTGCAACATTTTCACATCTTGCCTGGTTTTAGTTAACATTCCAGTGCAGGACTATTACAGGACAGAGAGGTTCTTCACTGTAAACTCACCAGACAGGGGTTTATGACTTTGTTGTTATCTAAAATATGCACTTTTGGTTAGGCCAGATGCCCACAATCAGATACTCCAGCTGTGCTGGAGTTTGCTAACCCATTGTCCACTCTTCTTAGTGCTTGGCTAAAGAACCAGGAGTCTTGCATCTGCTGCTGAACCTTGTATGATAAATATTGATCAGTTGCCTGGAACAAAAGGGAAAAGAAGCCAGGTCCATGCATTTTTAATTTATTGGGGGTGGGAAAGGAACAGGCCTTTGCGATCCTGGTTCCCCATTTAATCTCCGTAGAACAAGCTATATATGGAAGCATTTTAACTGCATAACAACATGTCTTCTTTTTCTGTGATGGTTAGGACAACCGGAGGTAACCAGGAAGATGTTTATAAACAACCTAAAATAGAAATGAGTGTCTCTATGACTTCTTCACACTCAAAGAGCCAAAAACCGCGCTCAGAAGGCATCAATTAACCTTTATTTCCTATTGCTAGTGAAAGGACAACTCCCTGCTCACTCACTAATGGTAGGAAAGCATCTCTCTATAAAGGGATGGTGACTGATCTCAAACCTGAAAAGAAAGCTCTGCCAGGGAAGCCTGATGGTTAAACTACATGTTACACTGCAGTTGCATGCAGTGCCACCCCCAAAGGTTGCTTCTTCGCTTTGGACTTGGGAGTGGGAGGGTAATTTGCAGTAGGTAAGTGAGGGAGGGAGTGCTTAACCCTTCCCCTGCCCACCACTTTCCCTGCTGCCTCCTTGCCCACTCCAAACCCATATAACTCCAAGAACTCAGTTGCTTGATCTTGGCATGACTTATTAAACAATAAGCATAGGTGGCAAGTACATGATGTCCAGCAGCAGCAGGTCTTTTCTGTTTCACATGGCTTCCAGCAACTGCATGCTGTAAGCCTGTAACTCAGGGAGAAGAATGGGCTGCTACATTCCAATTCTATCACTTTCCCATCCTGTTGCTTCATAATCCCTGTCCTTGAGATGTAAAAGCGCTGGCCACCTCCGTGCACTCATAATATGGACAAAGATAAGCAAGGCTGTGTGAACTGTCTACAGGGAGGCAAATCTTGTCCCTCTCTTTGTCTCTCCTTCCCCCAAGCCAGCTCTTCTGAATACTTCCAGGAGGGTTCTGCACAGTGTCTGCAGCTAGGCCTAGCTTTGGGGAGTCCAGTGGTTTTGCAAGGCTGCCTGCCAGCACTTCACTGTGGAATGCAAACCTCCCATCACTTCCTTACCCTGCAGTCTCCCAGATGGATTAGACTAAAGGGGGAGTTTAACTGCTGCTGTATTAGGAATTGTGCTCTACACTGTCTCATGTTTGTCTCTTAGCTGCAGCACTCTTTTTGACAAAGAAAACCACTGTCTTCCTACTTTACTACTATCCAATCTTACAAATGTCAATAAATAGCAACCAGAGAATCCTTTAAGAAGTGCATTTGCAAAGAGACATGTGAGAGGATGTAGCCTTCTAATTTGGTCTTTCCATCCTTGTGGAAGAGAGAGTCCACTCTTTCATGAGCGGAAACTGGCCAGAAATTAGACCCAACTTTGATTCATCATCATCTATTGCTATGAATCTGTTATAGGAGGAAACACTCCAAGTAAGCAGTGAAGTTTAGGGTGGCTTCAACTGTTATTTTCCCCTGAATGGAGATAATTTGGGTAAGAAAACATACGTATATGTTGATTGAAGTCCATTCCCAAGAGGGCCTTTTCTGTATTGGCTCCTAGTATGTGAAGCTTCCTGCCACATTAGATTATCTCCTTCTTTACTGGTGCTCTGTCATTTGAAAGAGTTTATTTTTAAGAACACTTATTGACTTCTTATTTGGAGGGCGGGGTTAGTCTGGCTCTTGTGTTAGTTATTAGCTCTGATTTTTATTTTTATTTTGCGGCTTTTCTTGTATTTTCCTCCTGTTTTGATACTGCCATTTTTTCTTGTTTACTGTTGATTTTTTTTATTTCTTGCTGTTTCTATATTTGTTATTGACCTCTTTAGACATCCATTTGGAGAGGGAAAGCAAGTTACAAATTAATGGTCTGGATTTAATAGGAGATGGCTTCTAGATGGTGGGGAGGGGACATCTGAGCAGAGAAATACAGTGTCAAGTTTAATTATTCCAAAGTGGTTTTTGCCTTGCCTTCTGGTTCCGTATTGTCGATATTTTTAGGTCCTAGGACAGTGTTCTCCAACCTTGGGTCCCCAGATGTTTTTGGCCTGCAACTCCCAGCATGCTGGGAGTTGTAGGCCAAAAACATCTGGGGACCCAAGGTTGGAGAACACTGTCCTAGGATGAAGAGCTTCTATGAGCAGCCCTTGTCTCAAGATGGGTCCCATTAAATAATCCATGCATACAGGTATCACCTAATGAGGCTTACCCAGATGTCTATTTCCAATGGTATGAGGAGGAAGCACCATACGTTGCACTGAGGTGCATCCATCCATGTAGGGAAACCTACCACTGAGTAACTCACCAGCCTGAAACTTGAATGAAGATTCTAAGTCATCCTTCCCTGACCTGATGCCCTCCAGATGTGTTAGACTGCAAATAGCTATGCTGGCTGGGAATTATGGAAGTTGCAGTCCAACACATCTGGAGAACACCAGGTTAGGGAAGGCTGTTCTAAAGTGTCAATCTCAGTGCAGGTGTCAATCTCAGTGCAGGTGTATCCATTTCAGCTGCAAGTTTGTGAATCAGAAAGGAGGAGACAGAGAGGTGCACACAACTGCAAAAAGTTAAATGTTAATATATACCGTATACAAAAGGACAAAGTCTCAAAATGTTAAACACAATGAACCCAGTAAGTAATTTATAATCAGAATAGCATATCATGAGTCAAAGTATTGACTTCAATATAAACATACAAAACAACAAAAAAACAAGTGTAATAATTATAATAATGCTCTAAATAAGGTGTTGTACACATCAACAACTAAGTTTATATTGAAGTCAATACTTTGACTCATAATATGCTATTCTGATTATAAATTACTCACTGGGTTCATTGTGTTTAACATTTTGAGACTTCGTCCTTTTGTATATAAACATTTAACTTTTTGCAGTTGTGTACATTTAGGCACTCTTGTTTATTGGCTATTCTCATCAACTGCAGACTGTTGGTTTTGGGGACAGAGAGGTGCAAACATCTAAAAGTGCATTTTGTCATGGAAGTAGGAATTTCCATTTGTGAAGCATCTAGAGAGCTGATGGAATTGTGGTGCTCTGACTAATTTTCAGAAAGACATGCAGCAGTTTTGTGGAGGAAGGGGGGGCTGGCTGACCCACCACAACCCCACCCTTTCCTACCCCAAAGGACCCAAGACCCCCAGAGATCTCAAGGTACCAGACTGCCAAGCAATCCTACTTGAATCTCTGTTCAGGGACTTGCCTTTATGACTGTAACCTGAATTTAGTTGCTGGAACCACAGAGCAATCCACAAACACCATGTGGGGTAAAAAACCAAGAAGGTTTATTCAGGTAGCATTTTACAACAACCAATAGGGAAATGAGAGAAGCACAAAATAGAGAGACACTTTGGTACAAAGTAATAGAGCTGCAAAAAAAACAAAACCTGATTCTTTATATCTCCCAGGCACACACTCTGTTACCTGGGGGTCAGTTCTCTTCCAGGGTTGGATCCAGCACAGCCTTGCCGCCCTGGGGAGACTACACACCTACCCGTAGGTCCGAGATGGGTAGCCCTCCACAAGGCTTGCCTTTACCAAAGCCCTCATTCAGCCAATTTCACCAGGAGCTACCTGGGGTCGGATCCTGAGGCCACCCGAAGGCTTGGGCCTCTGCTTGGCTTGCCACCATTGCTCCAACAGCAACCATGCGATGACCCAAAAGACAAAGAACAAAAACCACACGTTGGGAAATATAGCTCTTTCCCCCTCCCCCCTCCTTCCTGTAGCTCCGCTGCCTCTTAGCCAATCAGGATGTACTTCACCTGGCCAGGCAGGGGAGGGGGACCCATGACTCATGGCATTTGCATTTGAAAGCCGGGTCACTGTAGACTTTGGGACGCCGGCATACACACCCTGCCCCCCCCCAGACTTTAGCCGGTTCACACATGAGGGTGTGTGTGTGTGTGTGTGTGTGCATGTAGGAACCCCCAAAAGGCTCTTTTCTTCACAAGTTTCAACTTGTGACTGAAGAAATAATTCTAATCGCTCCCTATAATAGCAAACTCAAGTGGTAAGTTCCTACAGCTATGTAGCCAAAACAGTGCCACTGAGAAACAAGAAGGAGGTATCCGCATGCTTAGGGGAACCCCAAGGATTGCAGAAGTACCCCCCAATAAATATTGCTTTAAAAATTGAGAGGGCAACCCCAACACCAAAAAGTTGCAAAATGAGGACTGAGCATGCTCAGCAGCCATGGAATGTTAAATATCAGTTGAGAAAGAAAAATGGAAAACCAGGAGCGGGGATGGAATGGAGAATCCTGGAGGAGAGCAAGGCTAGCTGGTTAGAACCCTGAGCCTTTCTACATAAGGAATGTATTGATCAGAGGCGTAGCGTGGGAGGTGCAGGGGGGGCCGGCCGCACCGGGCGCAACATCTGGGGGGGTGCGCTTGCAGTGGCGTAGCGTGGGTTGTCTGCCCAGACCTGTCCCCGCCGCCGCCGCCCCAGCGCGCGCGCTCCTGCCCCGCCCCGGTGGTCAGAGTGCGGCCGGCGAGCGAGCGAGCGACCAACCAGCCCCGCCGGAGCTCCCTCGCGCGCTCCTTCCTACCTTGCCCATGACAGGACTGCGGCAGCGCCCGTCCCCGTGGCCACCTACCCCCGCCTCGCCCATTGGCTCGCCTCCCCTCGGCCCCGCCTCTCTCATTGGCTGCCGGGGATGTCCTGCATGCCCGCCCGCCCACGCACCCAGCCCCTCGGAAGGTGGTCCTGCCGGGCGGCCGCCGCGAGCCGAGGAGGAACCGGGTGGGCGGGCGCGGGGTGAGAATGAACGCGCCGGAGCGGGAGGGCTGGAGCGCCGGGGAGCCCACAAGGGGGAAGTTTAAGAAGAAATGCGTTGTATTATTATTATCATTATTATTATTATTAAGCATATTAGTAATGGTTTATTTCCGTTATCCAATTTATTTTCTCCATTTTTTTTATTACTAATAAGTAATTGAAGAAATTGCAATAAATGTGAAAGCCACTGGAGGAAGTGTTGAATGTATATTATTATTGCAAATTATTAAAAATGATGAAAAAACTACAAATTGGTAGGGCTGTTACCCTCCAATTACTCAAAATCTGAGTTGATTAATAGTATGGTTTTAGTCAATTGATTAAGTCGAAATACATTTGCATATGAGGAAAGCAATTGCAAGTGAGAGAGAGAGAGAAAAGAAACATGCCTCAAAGATGAAGAAAAATAACTTTACAAATAAGTAGGGCAGTTACTCAACTAAAGAAATTGGAATCTATTAATCACAGATTTTAGTTGGTTTAAGTGACCAGTTCATTGATTAAGTTGGAATAAACCTGCATATTTATTTATTCTAAGCATTTTTACCCCACCCTTCAGCAACAACAAGAAAAATACAGTCCCTGCCTGCCCACGGGCTTACAATTTAAAAGACATGACACAAAAGGAAAAAGGGACGAGGAGGGAAGAGCCAGTGTGGCGTAGTGGTGAGAGTGAAAATAAACTTGTATTTAGATGCATTTTACTTTAATTACATCAGTATTTTCATAACAAACAATACATGTGCTTAGGGGGTAAGGGTTTCTTTAACTAATCTAGTGGAAGAGACTCGAGTGCTAAAATCCACGGGTTAGGGGGCGCAAATTACTTGCCTTGCCCCGGGTGCTGACAACCCACGCTACGCCACTGGTATTGATTCCTCACTCACAGTAGCTTGCCAGTGCTTTGCATGACACCGTCATCTTCCAGGGCCTCTCCCATACTTTACAACCATTTTAACTTTATTTTTTTCCTAATGAGGAAAGTCTGGTATATCCCTGAACGGTGGCATGAAATTCTGGTTTTTTGTGCAGTTCCACTATACCACAATGCCACCTAGTGGTTATGTAATGGAACATATAGAAAGGCAGAGAAAGAAAAACCTCAGAAAAAAAAACCTGTGTAAAGGAGCCGATCTTAATCTCACAAAGAATCCAGAAGCAGAAACCTTGGTAAAGTGGCAGGTTAAAAGCCTCATGTAGAGAAGTACTCTGAGTAGGAGCACTCTTCTTCAGAAAATGAGGGTGTACTGCAACATTTTATTGCAGGTCCTAGTTGTACTTGTTTATCTTCCTTCTGTTAAAAGATAGATGTTTGATTAGAAGTAGGGCCAAAAGAGTTTTTATCTCTGGAGCCAGCAACATTTGAATTTAGAAGGGTCGTGATGTCAGGGCAATTCTTTAATCCTTGTTAGAATTCAGACAAATGATCAAGGAGAGGTATCAGAAGGCAGGCTGCTTTTAATGTTCACAACTTCCTACTTTATGGAACAGGGTCAGAAGGAGAAATAGAGCTGAACAACCTCAATGGCATCTCTGGCTGATGCTGAAGTGGCAGCCAATGTCAATTTGCCATTGCCAGAGTCACATTATGTCTCTCCAGAAAGTCCAAAGGCATGAGTCAACTGCCGCTTGGGAATTGCTGTGTTCAGAGGGGGGAAAGCCATAAAAGGAAGCTTCCCAAAGAAAAAGTAGAATTGAGGACTACTAAACAGAGAGCAATAGCATATAGATCCTGGAGCAAGGAAACAGCAGTCTGCATCAGGATCAAGGGGTGGGGAGGCTTTAACCTCCCCCTCCCCCAGCAATCCTGATGCAGATCACACCTAGTGGCTTAGGTACAGCTTGAGGATGTTGACAAGGTGCTTGGACGGGTTTGTACAACCACGTCTGTTCTGGATCCTTGCCCCTCTTGGCTTATAAAAACTAGCAGGGAGGGAACAGCCGGCTGGGCCAGAGAGGTAATCAGTGCCTCCTTGTGAGAGGGAGTGGTCCCATGCCACCTGAAACAGGCTGGTGGTGAGGCCACTCCTGAAGAAACCCTCTCTGGACCCGGAAGATTTTAACAACTTTAGGCCGGTGGTAAGTGTTCCTTTCCTGGGCAAGGTCCTTGAGCGGGTGGTGGCCAACCAGCTCCAGGTGCTCTTGGATGAGACTGATTATCTGGATCCATTTCAGTCGGGGTTCAGCAGGCCTGGTTTTGGCACAGAAACAGCTTTGGTTGCCCTGTATGATGACATATGTCAGGAGAGAGACAGGGGGAGTGCGACCCTGTTGATACTCCTGGATCTCTCGGCGGATTTCAATACCATTGACCATGGTATCCTTCTGGGGCAGCTGTCTGAGTTGGGAGTGGGGGTACTGCATTGCAGTGGTTCCACTCCTACTTGGATGGATGGCTCCAAAAGGTGGTGCTTGGGGAATACTTCTCGGCCCCATGGACTCTCCAGTATGGGGTTCCTCGGGGGTCAGTCTTATCCCCCATGCTATTTAATATCTACATGAAACCGCTGAGTGGGGTCATCCGGAGTTTTGGAGTGTGTTTCCATCTGTGTGATGACACACAGCTCTGTTTCTCCTTTTCATCTTCAGCAGGTGAGGCTGTGGCTGAACTGGTGCCTGGCTGCGACAAAGGACTGGATGAGGGCTAACAAACAGGCTCAGTCCAGACAAGACTGAGATGCTGTTAGAGGGTGGTTCCTTTGACCGGATGGAGGGTGTTCAACCTGTTCTGGATGGTGTTTCACTCCCCTTGAAGGAGAAGGTTCGTAGCTTGGGGGTGCTCCTGGAGCCATCTTTGTCACTTGCGGCTCAAGTGGCCTCAGTGGCACGGAATACCTTCTACCAGCTTCGGCTGGTGGCCCAGCTACGCCCCTATCTGGACAGGGATAGCCTGGTCTCAGTAATCTACACTCTGGTAAGCTCTAAACTAGACTACTGCAATGCGCTCTGCTTGGGGCTGTCTTTGAAGACTGTTCAGAAGCTGCAGCTTGTGCAAAATGCAGCAGCCAGACTTATTACGGGGACCAGAAGGTCCAAGCATATTACACCAGTTCTGGCCCATTTGCACTGGCTGCCAATATGCTTCTGAGCCGAATTCAAGGTGCTGGTTCTAACCTATAAAGCCCTACACGGCTTAGGACCACAATACCTGACAGAACGTTTGTCCCAACCACAGTCTACCCGGACACTACGTTCAACATCTGGGGCCCTCCTCCAACTGCCATCTCCAAGGGAGTCTCAGTTGGTGGCAACAAGGAGGAGGGCCTTATCAGTGGTAGCCCCCCAATTATGGAATAAGCTCCCCACTGAGGCCCACCTGGTGCCAACCTTACTATCTTTTCAGTGCCAGGTTAAGACTTCCCTCTATGCCAAGACATTCAATATTTAACTGTTCAAAATATCACATGGGGGGGGGGTGATTGTTACCTGTAGGCTTAGTTTTATTAACTTTTAGTATTGTCATTTTAAACTGCGCTTTTAAATTTGGTTTTAAACTTTTTAACTACATTGTATGTTTTTATTGTTGGTTTTTATGTAGATTTTATTGTATGAATTGTTGTGAACCACCCAGAGAGCTTCGGCTGTGGGGCGGTATAGAAATGAAATAAATAAATAATAATAATAATAATAATAATTAGGGAACAGTGCTCTTAGGGAGCAGTGAGCTACATCAGGATCATTGAGAGGATGGCAAGGTTAAGCCTCTCCCTTTTGCCAGTGATCCTGATGCTGAGATTGCCAATTGGTCATTTATGCGGTAGGTGGTAGTTATAGAACAGCCTTCCCCAATCTGGTGCCCTCCAGATGTTTGGGGCTACAACTCCCAGCATCCCTGACCTCTGCCATGTTGGCTGAGACTGATGGGAGTTGTAATCCCAAACATCTGGAAGGTTGTGGGAAGCTGTTACAGAGCCTAGTCAGGCATTGCTACAATATTAAACAACAAGAGAACAGTCGACATAATCCTATCTGGGTGCAGTGACCATGAGAAGAAGCTGCCTTTTGCTGAACAAAAAGCAGGGAAGGGGACTAGAGCCAGGGACCATCTGTGAAGCTGATGGTGGGGATGCAGACTAGGAACTGGCTACCTTATGGTGAGATTATGCTATTCTTCTTCACATAACCTATAGGATGAGTTGCCCCGGGGCACAGATGAGATTGTTAATGCATGCATGCATTCATTCATTTATATCCACTTCATGAAATCGGCTCTCAAAGTGTCTTAAAATTTAAAAATCTAATAAAAATTGATAAAATATCAAATACAACTATCTATTGAAATTGCAATAATACCAACAGTGGTTAATACCAATACCAATAATGTTAAAAAATAGCTATTAAAACATTGGTAAGCAGCATTGGCAAAGGGGAAGGATATGTTGAATTACTCCCCCCCCACCTCAAAATTCGAG
The DNA here is from genome assembly GCA_021292165.1 of Shinisaurus crocodilurus. NCBI lineage: Eukaryota > Metazoa > Chordata > Lepidosauria > Squamata > Shinisauridae > Shinisaurus > Shinisaurus crocodilurus. The sequence continues at coordinate 224,832,528 of CM037877.1, forward strand.
GAATCCCCTTGCACATAAACCTTCTGAAATATTGCATATTTCTTACTTAGGGCCACCCCTAGGTCATGTGTCATTTTCAGAACAATAGTCTGTAAGGAACATAGGGAGATAAGCTCATCCTATTTTGGATACCCTCAAAATGTAAAGGCTGCTCTTGCACACACAAAAACCGTGCCTATTCATCTGGAACCTGGCAGGCTTGATCCACCCAGAAGGGGCAACTATCCCTGCAAATTTGATCCAATTCTACCAAGAAATAAAAAAGTTATTGGCAGTTCCCTTAAACACACACACACACACACACACACACACCCTATAAAGGCGCATAGCACAAAACCTCCTGCACCTATTTTTCTGAAATTTGGCAGGTGCAATTCCCCTCCTATGGGGCTTTTGGATATAGCATCCAGTTCTGACAAGGAAAGGGGGAGGGAGTTGTAGCCATTTTTTTTTAAAAAAATCCCATGATAGTATGAGGCACAAAGGCCAGGTTTTTGAATCTCGACTCAGGTTCAGTACCCAAGTCGAAGCAGATGGCGTCCAAATTGGTCTGAACTGAATTGACCCATTTTCCAAAGTGCTGAATCAGGGCCCAAGCTGAACCTTGGGCTCAGTGTACACTTTTACTAATTACCAAGTCTCTGCCCCAATCCAATCCAACTTTCTTTTGCTTAGCCAAACAGGCTTTGGCAAACACCATAGAAAAATCAACAGAACTCTTACACAATATAATTAGTACAGTTAAATCAATAATATAAAACCAGCATTAACTTTTCTCAACAGACGATAACAGATTCTCTCTCCTTGTCCAGGCCAAGTTAACATACTTGGCCGTTCGAAAGGACACATAATAGTCAGATCCTGTTAACAAACAGACAGACAACCTATGAGGGTACCTTTAAATTGGCCAATCTAGACCCTTGGAAGGAAACATGCTCCAATCCTGAAGCATTCTCACCCCAACATAGATCATCAGGTTAAGCACTGCCTGGTTCCAATGTGAAAAAACATGGCATCAGGTATTGAAGTGAACCGATACAAACTGAAACTGGCTTTCCTTACTAACAAACATCCTTTTCCAGAATCTATGAAATAAGCAAGGAAAATCCATTATTACTACTGGTAAAAAAATAAATAAGAAAATCCATATGTATCATGAGAGTTTCTCACCTAGCCCTTTTATCAGCTGTTCCAGGCCAGCACCAAATGTTTGCTGTACATATAACTATAAGTAAACAGAGGGTTAGGCAGCAGTCTCTGACCCGATGTGCGGGTGTTGTGGAAAGGGCAAATTCCATATTGGGGATCATTAGAAAAGGAATTAAAAATAAAATTGCCAATATCATAATGCCTTTATACAAGTTTTGGTGTGACCATACTTGGAATACTGCCATTCTGGTCATCCCACTTTAAAAAGGATATTATAGAGCTGGACATGTGCAGAAAGGGGCAACCAAAATGATCAAGGGGCTGGAGCAAGTCCCCTATGAGGAAAGGTTACAACGTTTGAGGCTTTTTAGCTTTAAAAAAAGGTAAGAGGGGACATGACAGCGGTGTATAAAAATATGTATGGTGTGGAGAAAGTGGATAGGATACGAGTAGAACCAGAGGTTATCTAATGAAGAGGAATGGTGGGAGATTCAGGACAGATACAAAGGAGATACTTCTTCATACAGCATATAGCTGAATTATAGAATTTGCTACCACAAAATATCATGATGGCCACCATCTCTGACAGCTTTAAAACCGGATTAGACACATTCATTTCACTCATATGTGCTTCTAGACTTCCCATTGGTGCATCTGGTTTGCCACTGTGGGAACAGAATGCTAGACTAGATATGCTTTTGGTCTGATCCAACATGGGCTGTTCTTATGATCTTATAATCCCTTGTCCTTACCTGGGTGAAATCTGGAATTGCACTTAAAGGGGGAAAATAGACCTGCATACCTAAATCCAGAATGCAAACTGTGAATCTCTCTTACAGAATAGTCTGCATCACTCTTTAAAAGACTCCACATTGCTTCCAGGTAATTACGGTAGTATAATTGGTATGCTCACTTTATCAGAATGTACAAAGCAGTACCTGTAAATGTGTGGGCATGTATTTTTCTTGTTACATGGGATGAATGCAAGTAGCCATCAACTACTCTGGCACTAGCTGCTTCTGCATGGACTGAAGCAGGAGTGTGCAGAAGGTAGATCTGGATCTACCAGTAGATCTCTGGGTGATTTGCAGATCAGCAAGGATTTCTGACTTCCAATTTTTTAATTGGGGGTTCTAATAAAAAACAAAGTAGATCCTGCAAACCTCAGGTCTGTCTATCCCTGGATTAAAACATTAATCTAGCCCGTTCCCAACAACTTTTTTGCCATTTCTCTGTGAAGGCCATCAAACATATAATCACAAACTGGTTTTCATTATGTGTAGCTGGCACTGTCTACTAAATTGATTTTTTCCATAGCAATAACTGGTATCTATCCCAGGTTCAGGCACTCTGTTGCCATTTTCACAATATTCATTGCATGCAAAATCATCAACAAAGAATGAGCAAGTTCTGTGAATAGCGGTAAAAAACAACAACCCTGAATTTGATTAGCAGACAAATAAGCTAATTCTGCAAAGTATGAAATGATGAACATATCATTTGATCATCATCCTCTAGTTTGTTCTCAGGCAACCGTGTTTCTACATTATTTAGTCATATTCCTTTTTCACACCGTCAGTATGGTTCACAGAGTGTAACTGAATCAGAGTGTAACAGAATATCAGTTGACATTTCAGGAACTGTTGGCACCTTTGAATTGAGAGATGCAGATGGCACTAGATAGTAAGCTGCTGCTAATTGCATAATATTTCTGCGACTTGGCATCAGCGGATCTATAATGGGAGCGTATCAATCCAAACAGGACAATTCAGTTGGATGCTGCACAATGCTAATGCTTCTTCAGTAGAGTGGCCCTTTGGCTGTCATTGTCCTGTTTTCCCAAGGCTCAGGGCTGACTAAGACTATGGTCCATAACCAGGAGGTCCTTGGGAGTCCTACACATATTAGAAAGAAGCAGAGAGCAGAGACAAGGTAGGTCAGTGTGAAGCCAGCAAGAGGACCAAGGCACCACAACAAGCAAGGTTCAGGCAGGAAGACTGGTCAATAGGCAGTCCCAAAAGGTACTCATGACAGATTCAGTCCAAGGGGGAAGAATTAGGTAAGACACCACAGCTGACAAGGTTCAGGCAGAAAGCATAGACAACAGGCAGTCTGAAGAGATTCATGAGGGGTTCAGTTCTATAGAGAGCTAGGGATCCTAGGGCACAGAGGACTGGAGCCAGAACAATAAGAAAGACATTGTTTCCAACCACTCTTCCAGCTCCCAACTGCTGTTCTTAGGCAGAGGCTGTCAGAACGCCACCCAGGATCCAGCTGTGGCTTGTTAGTAGCTTCTGAAAAGGGTCTCTTCATGAGGGGAGCCCCCTTACTCCCAAAGAGTTCTCTGCTGCAGCTTGATACATCTCTGGAGTCAAGGAGTCTGGCCCTCCTCTTCAGTCTACATCATTCCTGGGGGCTTGGGATCTCTTCTCCTCCAAAGTAGATCCCCCCTCCTCTTGCGGGTGTAGATCCTGGGTGGCCAGACTGCTCCAGGCCCTCTGACTCTGGCAGGGATGTTGAAGAGTCCTTGGTCTCGAGTCACGAGTCGAGTGACAAGTCTTTGGACCCGAGTCTCGAGTCCGAGTCCTTGGTCCAAAATGGTGACTCACGAGTCCTGAGTCACTCCCAAAACTGACTCCACGAGTCCCTATTAAAATCAATGGGGTTTCCCCCCAACAAAATAAGGCTACTTCAGATGTGTGGCTTAAATAAATTCTAGGCACAAGTGTGCCTTTTTATTTCAAAACTCTGCCACTGATTTTGGCAAGAACAGACCAGGCAGACAAACCCAAAATAACCAGGCAGGCAGAGGAGGCAGGGAACCCCAAAGCAGGCAGGCAGAGGCCTTTGTCTTGGACAATTCAACTGCTGAACAGGTCAAGAAGAGACCAGGCAGGCAGAGGAGGCTGGGAACCCCAAACAGGCAGGCAGAGGCAGCCAAACCCAAAATGTCTGACCCTAACCCAAACCCCCCACAACAACACATCAATCAAAATAAATCTCAGCACATCGTTGGGGCTGCGCTCCTGGTAGCTGTCCATAGTGGCTGAGCAGCGGCGCGCCTCGCTTCCATGCGTTCTTCACTGGTGATCGCGCTCCTTCTGGCACAGCCAGAAGACTCGTCAACAGCCCAGGGATGTTGACGAGTCCTTGGTCTCGAGTCCCGAGTCGAGTCTCGAGTCCCATTAAAAATATTGGGACTCGAGTCCGAGTCGAGTCAGAGGGGGGACTCAGTCCGACTCACGAGTCGAGTCCTCGAGTCCGAGTCCCCATCCCTGGACTCTGATGGGTCCTGAGCCTCTGCAGCTGCTGGGGTCTCTTGGTCTTCCTCTGGGGAAGTCCAGTGGGGGTATGACTGTCATGGAGCTAGCACTGTGGTCAATGTTGAGCACAGCCACATTTGGGGGGGAAATCTCTTTGGACATGTATAGGGCCCTGTGGTTGGTAATGTTCACCAACAGCATTAGTGAGAGCTGTTGTGATTGTGGGCAAGATGGGTTCTACTTCTGGCAGGAAGTTTTCATGACTAGATATACCACCACTGGCACCTTGCAACTCTGTGCTTTCACTTGAATAACAGAAGATGTGAAATGGTGAGTGCTGAACAGCAAGTGACATCTTATGTCATTCTTGCTTTGCTAGACTAATATTTAAGAGGCTGTGAGAGAATGCAGTGCGGAACTTTGCTTACAGTTTGGAAACAAACCGTGAAAAGAATTTTCAATAAGCAATATGTCAAGTTTCACTATTCTAGAAGCCTTTGTGCTTCAGTGTCAAAACCCTGTTCACGCTCCCTTTCCCAATGTTGTTTTCAAACATCAAGAATACATCCTGCCCTTGCAATTGACCCCTGGGACCAGGAATGGTTGCAATCAGTTGAGATGGTTCAGATATAGCTTCATAAAACATAGCTAATTGAGATTTGAGGATTGGGCCCACATGACCCCTCCCTTCGCAGCTTCAATCCTGGTTTATTTAAACCAGTGTTTCTCAACCTTGGGTCCCCAGATGTTTTTGGCCTACAACTCCTAGCATGCCCCAGCCAGCTATGCTGGCTGGGGCAATGCTGGGAGTTGTAGGCCAAAAACATCTGGGGACCCAAGGTTGAGAAACACTGATTTAAACCAAGGTTCCTCATTACATCTAAAATGCGGAACTCTGATATGTTGGCTTACTAATCAGGATCTTAAACTACAGTTTGATCCTGGTTAGTAAACTGACATTAAACATAGTTTCTCATTTTGGACATAACAAGGTACTACAGTTTAATTTAACCAGGGCTGTAGTGAAGCCTCCAGGCCAGCAAGGGGAGGAGTGAGGAAGGAGTCTGTGAGCCTGACACTCATTGCTGTCTTCCTAAACCATGGTTTAGCAGATGGGATCATTACATCTGAACAAGCCCATTTAATTTGCTCATGGTGTCTGCACCTATTTCTTTGAGATGAACTATGTACACAGTACCACTATCAGCCAACCTGAAAACAGGTGCATAATCAACATCTTTCCCTTTGTGTTCTCCACAAGATATGAGTTGAACAAAAGCAGTACCCCATAATGTCCTTTTTTCAGAAACTCTGACCTTGGGACTGGCTCATCTGTAAAAGCTTGATCTTGGGACTGCTACATCCGTAAGGCATTTGAAATTATAAACTGCATTGATTGCCACTAAATAACTACCTGATATCAACCATTCAAGAACTTTGGTGTCTCATAACTCTGTGACAATGTTTCTCATTGATATTCAAGGCTAAATATTGATGCCTTTTCTCAGCTTATCTTTTTTTCACTTTCATTACAGCAAAAGACATTGAGACTCCACTGGCTTTTTGTTTTGCTTTTTTTTTTTGTAGTAGAGCCCATTTTAGGGCATGCTAAACATGTTGGCAGGCCTAACTGTTCCCTGTTCTTGGATCATGTAAAATGTGTACTCTTGATAAGATCTCTCCAAGATGTATGCCACTAAGCTCAACATAATTCTAAATTGGTCTCATTTCCTAAATCAAAATGTCAGCTGAAGATTACTTCAAACAGCAAAACACCACATTTGTGGAATTTGGTCAACATGTGTCCAGCCAGCACCATCCATTAGATCTCTCCATTTTGATCTTGCTAAGCTCTGAGGTTTTTTGTTCCTTTTATACTGGAAATTGCACACACTGCCCGCACAACTGGAATTCACTGTGTGAGCGATCTGTTGCATGATCGACAATCTTGTATGATAAACAATCTTGATTTCCTTTACTGCAAATTCCACATTGATTTGAGGAAGCCATTACCTACTCATTAAAACCACTCATACAGTTGTGACACAATTAACAAAATTAATGAAGTCTGTTTAGAAACCAAGAGTAGTATCCAATGTTAGTTCTATGTAGAGTAGGCCCATTGAAATGAATGAGACTTAAGTTAGTTGTGACTAACATTGCTGAGTGAAACCTTCTGAAAGTAGAACTTCTCAAATGAATCGACCACCCTGTACTTCTACCAGTCAAGCAATTGTCTTGCCCATACTGAAGATGGAGGTTAATTTGCAACCAGAAGTGGCTATAGGAAATTGGTTCAAATGCATTGTGTAGTAATTGTGTAGTAGCAATAGTAATGCATTGTGGAGGACTAACATTGGCTACTACCCCAAGAATTCCAAAATGATCCGCCTATTATTAGTATGCAGTAAGTGTTATTACTAAAACTGCTCAGAATTAAAATTGACCTTATGTCAATATATTATCCACCAGCAACTACACAATGCAAATCCTCCTTTGTAAAGGAGGATACCCGGCCACCCTATGGTTAAACTGAAACTGAACAAAGACTTGCAGCCCAAACCTATGCACCAAACTTTGCACATTTCCCATAAATATGGACTTCCTTTTACAGGAATTGCAGGATTGGATTGATTTTCCTTTTTTATCTTATCACTGAGTTTGCACAGTTAAACATCCATGTGTGCCCCGAAATACCCTTTTGAGGGGAGGGAAGGGGAAGTTCTTTCTTGAGGCTGCTTTTCCTTATTGAAGCCAGCTGTTCAAATACACATGTACATATGCTTAGTTCAACTCCTGGCAATTGAACTCTAGGCACTTTGCAATGAAACAGATTATCTGGACCCATTCCAATCCAAGTTCAGGCCCTGTTTGGCACTGGAACAGCCTTGGGGCCCAGGCTCCTCCTGGTCTGGTGACAGTGGCTGATCTGGGGTACTCTCAGTTTCTGAGAGGTCTAGCTTTTCCACTGAGGAGGATTCCTCCAGTGGGGGTATGACAGGGGTACTCCTCGTTCCAGTACTGTCACTTGAGGCTCAGGTGGCCTCAGTGTCATGGAGCACCTTTAACCAGCTTCAGCTGGTTTGCCAGCTACAACTGCTCCTGAACAGGGATAATCTGGGCACGGTGGTCCATACTGGTAACCTCTCAATTGCATTACTGTAATTTTGTTGTATTAGGGGCTGCTGTTGAAGATGACACAGAAGCTTCAAATATTGCAGAATGCAGCTGCCAGAATTTTAACTGGTGCAACCAGATGGGATCATCTTACACCAATTCTTAAAGAGTTACATTGGCTACCTATTTGTTTCTGAGCCCATTTCAAGATGCTGGTGCTTACACTAAAATGGCTTGGGGCCCACATACCTAAAGGAGCATCTCTCCCTATACCAACTTGCCTGTGTCTTAAGAACTTCAGAGGAGGCTCTTCTCTGGGTTCCTTTGCCAGGGGAAGCTCATTGTATAGGAACTAGGTAGAGGTCTTATCTGTGGTGGCATCCTGCCTCTGGAATGCCCTTCTTGTAGAAGCTTGGCTGGCACCAACACTGCTCTCCTTTTGGTGACATGTTAAAACTTACTTATTTGACAAAGCATTTTAAATGTGATGCTTGTAGCTTATGTTTAGTTTGCTCTGCTACTTTTATGCTTCTGATTTGTTTTTATTGTGATGTTTTATGGTCTTATTGTATTAATTTATGGCATGGGGGAGGGGGGGTTATGCCTCTTGTATACTGCCCTGATATCCTAAGTTTAGGGTGGGTTTAAAATACTTTAAATTAATAAATATGCCCTAAGATTTGAGCTTTTGAATTTGGGGGTGGGGGAAGGAAGATGGAAAACCTAGGAAATCTTCTGTAGCAAATTATGTGAAGAATTGGGATTTATCCTTAGTGGCTGCATTCAGACTTTTAGTCCTTGTTACTGACCCTTTACAGGGCTTATTAGAGAGCAGAGGTGTTGCTTATTATATTCTGGCTGTTAACAATACTTGAAACAAAACATGCATTTCACATCCCTTGCCAAACACCTGTTAAGTTCTGCAGGTCACTTAAATAAATCTGTTGGTACCTGTTGAGTAACACTTGCACACAGTCACCCATGGGCACAAATCCAGCAGGCAAGCTGCACTAGGAAGAGGACCAAGGAGGGATCGTTCGTTAGTGCCTCAATGCCCAGATTCCAAAACAAGAAGTTCCCAAGTCTCCTTTTCCTTTTAAGGAAACATCTGAGTGGGGCTGAGGACAGCAATTGCCAGCAAGCAGCAGCACATTCGTTTTAGTATGTTTAGGAGGAACTAGCATCATTTTAGTTTGTCAAAGCATTCGTGATTAATCAGCACAAGCACCAGGCAGGCGGGTTCTTTTTAAAGAAAGGTCAGGGACAGAGCATGAAAAGTTCACGTGAATAGCTGCAAGGCATGATGACTTGGGAGACATTTTGCACACCCATGGAATGGTGTCAGCAGGAGGACTACAAGGTCCAGGTCTGGAGGCAGCTCTTGTTGAACCCATAGGAGTTGCATATAAGTGACCAGAAAACAGGGCTCCTCCTGAACTTTTCATAGCTGTGTAGAACAAGATTAGCCAGCTTCTGTGTCCTTAGGAACCACTGTATTCTTCAGGTACTGCTCGGGGGCAGGAGCAATTCAACTTCCTCTGGGACCACCAGGCTGTACCTTAGTGGTTGGGAAGCCATGGGGCAGGCAGACCAGGAGGGAAAGCTGCCCTGCATGCTGCCAGTGTCCCTGCCCACTTTGGGGATGTAGCCCCACCCACTGCCAGCATCCAGCCTGTAAAGGGTTTCCCCGAATTAGTTCCCCACCCCTGATCTATTGGAAAGTTGGCGCCATCTCCTAGCAATAGGGGCTTCAAATATGTGGAGGACACATGCTTGGGTTGTATGAAATTATTAGTGGAGGAGAAAGTGTGCTTCCTAAAAGGAGGAGTGCCCACTCTTGATCCAGCTGTAGTAGATGCCATGCTTTTTACAGAGGGTTGATCTACGGGAATTAGCAGGGCATACGTGTTATGAATGTTCCAAGACCTTTCTCTTCCAATAAGCATTTGGCTGAGCCAGTTCTTCATGCGGCGGCGGCTGCTTCTTCTTCTTCTTCTTCTTCTTCTTCTTCTTCTTCTTCTTCTTCTTCTTCTTCTTCTGTATTTATCCCCTGTGTTTTATTATTCCTTTTTATGTTGTGAACCGCTTTGAACACTTTGGAAAAGCAGGATAGAAATTCAATAAACCTCCATGCTATGAAAAGAGCAGCCCAAGTTCACCCCCCCCCCCCGGCAAGCATACCTGAAAGATCTCCTCCAAAGGCAAATTTGCTGTGGCCTTTTACCTTCCAGAATGTGCATGAGACAGCAATACAATAAGAAGCATATGAAATACACATGGCGACTCGTTGCTTATTTTCCTTACAAGAAAAACGGAGCAAAATTATCCAACCATACCTTGATTGAAATTTGGTAGGACCAGAGAAAGTTGCTTATGGAGCTGGAGCTGGCCCATGGGCCCTCACTAGGCTGTCCTTGGTGCAGCAGAAGGAATTGCAGCAGGCCCAGCTTTTCTCACCCCCATGCAACAGACCACACCTGTCAAAGTACCTATTTCTACACAATCATGTGTTGAAATGTCATTGGCCTCTTTTTTCTATCTGACTACGCTAGTTCAGCCTTCAGCCGAACCCAGAGTATTGGGTTGTTTAGGGGCTAAACAACCCAGTGGTTAACCATGGTTTGTTGTTGGGTTAACAACTGGGTTGTTAAACAACCCAGTGATCTGGGTTAGGATGACATGCTCAGCAATGTACAAAATAGCCATTCGCGGGTTGCTGATTAAAAGTGGAAGGGGCGAGCATGCAAGAGGCAACATGCCTTGTCTCTCCTGCTCATCCCTGACAGCCCATGGATTGTTTAACCCATGTCATGTTGCACAAACCACTCCTATCTGAAGGAGTAGTTCCTGCTGCCCTTAAGGAGGCAGTAGTGTGGCCATTCCTTAAGAAACCCACTCTGGATGCAATGGTATGTGATAACTGCTGCCCAATTGAGAATGCCCCTTTCTTGGGGAAGGTATTCGGGGAGGGGCAACTGCAACCACTTTTGGAGGATACTGATTATCTAGACACGTTTCATTCTGAGTTCCAGACTGATCCTGGGACCAAATCAGCCTTGGTTGCCCTGATGGATGACCCAAGAGAGGGACAGGGTGTGTGTGACGCTATTAATTCTGTTCAATCTCTCATCAGCTTCTGATACCATCAACCATGGTATTCTCCTGGACTGGCTCCATTGGTTGGGCATTGGAGGCACTGTGTTACAGTGCTTCCGGTCCTACCTGCAGGGTTGATTTCAGAGAGTAACACTGGGTGACTATCCCTTGGCAATTATGCTATGGGGATCCATGGGGTAGCATTTTGTTCCCAATGTTGTTTAACATCTATATGAAGCCACTGGGAGCAGTCATTAGGGGATCTGGAGCGGCCATCAGTATGCTGATGACACACAGCTCTATCTCCCTGTGACATCTGAATCAGGGGAGGCTGTGCAAGTCCTGGACCAGTGCCTAGACTCAGTGATGGGCTGGATGAGGGCCAATAAACTGAGGCTGAATCCTGGGAAGACGGAGGCCCTGACGGTGAGTGGTTCCCAAGCCTGGGTGGTAGGCTTATAGCCTGTTCTGGATGGGGTTGTACTCCCTCTGAATGATCAGGTTCGTCGTCTGGGGGCACTCCTGCATCTAGCTCTGCTGCTATGTGGTCTGCTATGTGCTATGTGGTCACATCAGCTCAGAGTGCCTTCTACTAGCTTCATCTAGTACGCCAGTTTTGGTCTCTCCTGGACAGGGATAGCTTGACCACAGTGGTAAAGGCACTAGTAACCTCAAGACTAGATTACTGCAATGCACTCTATTTGGGAATACCCTTAAGGTTGGTCCAAAAGCTGCAGCTACTGCAAAATGCAGCAGCTCAGCTGTTGTTGGTGAAAAGGCTATTAAATTTCCCCAGCCTTGATGGCTCATAATCCACCCTGTAGGCCCGTCCGCCTACGTGGATTCAGCAGAGCGTGAGATGGAAGATACAGCCTCTGTCTCATGTGTGTAAACTGGCCCATGTAGTTCACACAGAGATTCACTGTCCCCCATACGCAGCACATTCCAAGCGTCTCGGATTACAGCCTCTGCTCCAGCTTGCCACTTGCTCCAGCTCAGCTGTAATTAGGAATTGCCATAGAATCCACCACAGGGTTTTTCTACCTGTTTATTCTATTTCAGAGTAAATACAATTTCCTAAGTACAGTCTACATTGCATAGCATAGTCCAGTGGATCAAGTCCACTCTAGCATTCAGAGCATTAGAGAGAAGACAAGAAGATGCATACAGAAAGCAATCCCTCTCTCTATTACAAAGTTACAGGAACCGAAACTTAACAATCATACAACGTCATCAGAAAGTACAAACCATGTGATCAGCTCATATTTCTTTCCAGCCCACTTTTCCCATGAGAAGAGAATAGCAGTTTCAGACTAAACAAGATTGTTATTCTAGCCATCCTGTACCTTTCCAAATGAAAACACTTGTGGCACAGCTGTTGTTGTTACATGTCCCAACATCCCCCCACAGCCTGTGATACATGTTGTTTACATTTACTCAATGAGGCCTAGTGCCCTCATTAGTTTCCTGTGTCTTACTTCAGGCAATGGTTTTGTGAAAAGATCTGCCACCATATCCCCTGATGCACAGTACTTGAGTGTTACCCACCCCTTTTGCACACAGTCCTTTACATGAGAGTAACGAACATCAATGTGTTTGGTTCTTGGCCTACATTTTTCATTTTGAGCCATGCTAATGCAAGCTTGGTTGTCCTCAAAAATTGTAACAGCCTTGTCTACTGGTATGTGCATATCAGCAAACAATTGTTTGAACCATTCTATCTCATTACATGCTTGAGATAAACTGATGAACTCAGATTCTGCGCTAGAAATCGCCACACAAGTCTGTTTTCGTGTGTACCAGTCAATGAGACTGTTTTCATACATTAAAACTGTTCCACTTGTGGATTTTCTATCTGTTGCAGATCCCCAATCAGCATCAGTGTACACACAAAAACCTCCATTTGTGTGTGATGACAATTTCAGTTTGCAATTCATGGTACCTTTTAAATACCTTAACACCCGTTTTACAGCTAGCCAATCATAGTTAGAAGGATTTTGCGTTTTCCTGCTAAGTATGTTTACAGCATTGCTGATGTCTGGCCTACTCACATTTGCCAAGTATAGCAGGCTTCCAATAACACTTTGATATTTGCCAATATCATCAAATCCAGTGTTATCTGTGTGTTTCTGATATTCAAGAGTCATTGGAGTAGTAACTGGGTTACAATTCTCCAATCCATGAATTTCCAGCAATTTCTGAATTTTCCCACTTTGTTCAACCATGAAAGAACCTTCCTCATCTTGAGACAATTGCATTCCAAGATAGTGTTGTACGAAACCCAGATCTTTCAGTTCAAAGTGTGCTTGCAATTCTTTTGCAATTTTGTCCTTTTGACTCACTGTTTGTGTTACCAGTAAGATGTCATCAACAAAAATCAACAAATACACCCAGTTTCCCTGTTCTGTGTAATTTGTATACAGACAGTGATCAGCCTTGCTTTGTTTGAACCCCAAACTAATCAAAACTGTGTCCAGCTTTTGGTTCCAGCATCGAGCTGCCTGTTTCAACCCATATATGGACTTGTTCAGACGACATACAAGACTGGGATCTTCTACAAAACCTTGTGGTTGCACCATGTAGAGTTCCTCTTGTAATTCCCCATATAAAAAAGCAGTTTTTACATCAAAATGAAATGCCATCATTTTTCTTTGTGCTGCCAATTTCAACAATAGTCTGACAGTTGCATACCTTGTTGTTGGTGCAAACACGGAATCAAAATCTACCCCATGTTTTTGTCCAAACCCCCTGGCAACAAGTCTTGCCCTGTACCTTTCTACCTGCCCCTGGTGATTTGTTTTCACCTTGTACACCCATTTACAGGTGATGGCCTTGCGCCCCACAGGCAAAGATACTAGACTCCATGTGTTGTTGTCATGCATTGCATTGATTTCATCCTGCATGGCCTCAAACCAATCATTCTTCACTTTTGGTTCCAAGCTTTGAATTTCCTCAAAACTTTGTGGTTCTAAAGCTATTTTGAGAGCTTTATGTACAACAGTTTTCCCACTTTGGAATTCATCCTGATATCTAACAGGTGCTTTGCGTTCTCGGGTTGAACGCCTTAGAGATTGTTCACCTCCCTCCTGTTCCCCAGATATCTGCCCAGTGGCCTGTTCTGCCTCAGAAGCATCCTGCTGTGTTTCAGACATTGCATGCATTGGCAATTCTACCAGCTGTTTCTGATCATCTGTTTGCTCGTGAAAAATCACATCCCTGCTCAGAATTACCCTGTTGTGATGTGGTGACCACAACCTGTACCCTTTTGTTTGTGCATCATACCCCAGCAGAAAACATTCAAAGTTTCTTGCCTGTACATGAACAAAACATTTACACCCAAAAATGTGCACGTGTGTTACCTTTGGTTTCCTCCCATGAAACATTTCATATGGAGTTTTTCCAATTGTGGAATTTGGTAACCTGTTCAGCAGATAATTAGCATTTGACAATGCATCCCCCCAGAAACGGGTTCCCACCTTTGACTCAGTCAATTGGGCCCTCATCATGTCCTGGAGTGTTCTGTTACGTCTTTCAGCAACGCCATTTTGAAATGGGGAGTATGGGGCTGTGACTTTGTGCCCTATACCCTCACTTTCCAAAAATTTCTTGAACTTTGTACTCATGTACTCTCCCCCACCATCCGTGAGTAATTCTCCTATTGGATATTGTTTATATCTGTTCCCTGCCCATTTAACAAATGATTCAAATCTCTCTTGAACCTGAGATTTATGTTGCAGCAGATATACGAATCCAAAACGAGAATAATCATCAATTAGGGTTAGAAAATATTTGTTCCCCCCATAGCTAGTGTCAAATGGACCAGCAACATCAGAGTGTACCAGCTCAAAAATTCTTGTGCTAACTCTATCACTGTGTTTCTGAATGTTAGACCTGTGTGACTTTGCAGTACTACATACTTCACATTCCACATACTTTGAACAAGGTTTCATTTTCACACCCTCACACAGACCTGGCATTTTTTCTATGCTTCTGTAATTGGCATGTCCAAAACGTTTGTGGAAAATATGTAAACAATTGTCATGTGGTTTCAAATTTGCATACTTTGCCTTCTCATCATGTCTTACAAACGGATTTATAACATACAGAGAATTCTGCAAATCACCTTTTGCACAGATCACCCCTTCATGTGAAATTACACAGTTGCTGTTAGAAAAACTTATTTCATATCCATCATTAGCCAATTGTGAAATACTTATCAGATTTGTGTCCAATTCTTGAACAAGCAGTGCTCTCTGTTGACCCAAAGAAGCAAAGTCAATTGTTCCTGTAGCTGTCACCTGGATTCTTTTTCCATCAGCCAGTTCCACAAATTGATTTGTAAATCCATTATCCAGAGATTGAAACAAGTCTCTGGAACTTGCCATGTGGTGAGAAGCTCCACTGTCAAGTACCCACATGTCTTGGTTGGAGAAACCTACCCAAGCAATCAAACTTTTGCCCATTTTAATTGTATCCTCAGGTGTACTGGTAACTTCCTTTTTCTTTTTTTTCTTGCTCTTAAAAGTACAATCTCTTTTAAGATGTGAAGTCGAACCGCAATTAAAGCATTTTCTGACTTTCAAAGCTGTTGCCTGTGTAACCCCCACCAGCTTGGCTCCGTTCCCACCAGCATTTCCGCCGCTTGAGTCAGCCGCACTGTGTGTTGATTTACGTCCGGCATGTTGCTTGCTTTGTCTTTTCTCCCATTCAGCGAGAAGCTTTCCTGACACATATTCCATGGTCAGATTCTGATCTGGTTGCCCCTCAATCAATGTCACAATTGTGTCATATGAAGAATCCAGACTGGATAACAGAATAGACACTTGATGCAGGTGCTCAACTTGCATCCCTTGTGCTCTCAGCCTGTTAAACATGTCCCGAATAGTACTCAGATGCTCAGGCATAGAACCACCTGGTTGTAAGCTCAGCCTGTACAGCTTACGCGCAAGTATAATCCTACTTCCTGCCGTGCGCATCTGGTAAGTCCCTTGTAGGGTATCCCAGATCTCCTTTGCTGTTTCCAAAAATTGAATGAATGGCACCTGGGAACTTTCAACAGATAAGCAGAGAATTGCCTTCGCTTTCTCGTCTCGTTCCTTCCATTCATCATAATTTTGGGCACCCACAGCCACAGCGTCCTGTGTTACAACATTCCAGAGCCCCGCATGAGTTAAATAATGCTGCATCTGGAAGCTCCAGATCACGTAATTCGTTCCAGACAATTTTTCAACTATCTGTGGATTCAGGGCTTGTGCAGCCATTCTGACAACAGGGAAATCTGCCGCTCCTTCCCCCTCAGAACTCCCGGCTTCAGAGCCCTCCGCAGACTCACCTCCCTCTTCTTCCCTTTGTTTACCAGCTGAAGAAGGTCCAGGAGATTCGTCTTCCGCTTTAATGGCCTTCTCTGCCATCAATCACTGCTTCTCCGAGTAGTCGAAGCGTTGACACACAGCAGCTGGATAAATAAGTCCCGCCGCCGCTGCAGGCACAGACCCTCGACCCTGCCTCGAACTTTCCTCCGTTCGATCTCCGGCACCAGTCCAACAGGTCATTTTGTAATCCGATATTTCTGGGCCCATAACCCTGAAAAGGCTATTAAATTTCCCCAGCCTTGATGGCTCATAATCCACCCTGTAGGCCCGTCCGCCTACGTGGATTCAGCAGAGCGTGAGATGGAAGATACAGCCTCTGTCTCATGTGTATAAACTGGCCCATGTAGTTCACACAGAGATTCACTGTCCCCCATACGCAGCACATTCCAAGCGTCTCGGATTACAGCCTCTGCTCCAGCTTGCCGCTTGCTCCAGCTCAGCTGTAATTAGGAATTGCCATAGAATCCACCACAGGGTTTTTCTACCTGTTTATTCTATTTCAGAGTAAATACAATTTCCTAAGTACAGTCTACATTGCATAGCATAGTCCAGTGGATCAAGTCCACTCTAGCATTCAGAGCATTAGAGAGAAGACAAGAAGATGCATACAGAAAGCAATCCCCCTCTCTATTACAAAGTTACAGGAACCGAAACTTAACAATCATACAACGTCATCAGAAAGTACAAACCATGTGATCAGCTCATATTTCTTTCCAGCCCACTTTTCCCATGAGAAGAGAATAGCAGTTTCAGACTAAACAAGATTGTTATTCTAGCCATCCTGTACCTTTCCAAATGAAAACACTTGTGGCACAGCTGTTGTTGTTACATGTCCCAACAGTTGGGAGCTACACCTTTTTAGCATGCAACTTTGCTGAAGGAATTGTACTGGCTGCCTATTTGCTACCAGGCCGGGTTTAAAGTTTTGCCATTGGTGTATAAAGCCCTAAAGAACTTGGGACCAGGATATTTAAAAGAGAGCCTTCTCCCTCACCAGCCTGGCCTGTCACAGAGTCATCAGATGAGGTCCTTCAGTGTACTGGCTGACTCCCTCTCTGTGGAACTCCCTGCCTCTTGATATCAGGCAAGCACTGGTGTTGTTTGGTTTTTGGCACCTGCTGAAGATGTTTTCATTTAAACAAGCCTTCCCAGACTGACTAGCCACAGTTTTAGATAACATAATATGATTTTAAATATTTTAATTATGTATCTTGATTCTCTCTCTTTCTTTCTGTTTATTGTTCACTGTTTGGGAATCTGGTCAGATACAGATTGGTATACAATTCCAATCAATCAGGTCTGGTTCTGGCAACCTCAGTCAAAGGGCGCTGGAGTAGTACTATAATAGATGCTCCATGATGATGCCTGCGCAGATAAATATTTGCAGACGTGAACATGGTGGATAGCCATTTGCAATTGCACCTTGAACCTGTTGTTGAACATGGGCAGCAGCTGGCTTCATGAACACCAGTTCAAGCAAGCAAGAGTTATGTTTGGAGAAAACAGCTTTTCAGGCCCAATTCAAAATGTTGGTGGCTGACCTTTTATGCCCTAAACAGCTTGGGACCAGTCTACCTGAAGGAGCACCTTCTCCCATAGGTTCCTGCCCAATTGTTAATATCGTCTTCAGAAGCTCTTCTCTGGGTACTACCACCTGCAAAGGTTTGACAAGTGGCTACCAGGGAAAGAGCCTTCTCTGCAGTCACACACACACACACACACACCCATCTGTGGAATGCTCTTCCTGGGGAGATCCGCCTGGCATTTTTACGGTATACGTACATTTAGGGCACAATCCTATCGGGATGCCCTGTAAGCCCCTGAACTCAGAGGCTGATGGGCATCCAATGCAGAGCAGGAGGAACGACAGAGGCAGTCTTTGCCTCCCCATTCCTCCTGCTCTGCATTTTTTCTGGATGGGCTTTTTCACTGGAGCATCTCAGAGGGAGAGGGAAGCAGGCTGGAGCGGCTTCAGGATACTTCATATCCTGGCCGCTCCAGTCTCCTCCCCTCCCTGCCTCCCCAAACGCCCCCTTTTACCCCTCTCCAAGGTTGCTTTCCTGACCTCGGGGTGGTTCTTTCTGTGCCGGCTGTGAGATGGCGGTGGGGGGGGAGCGGAGCATGGATTCCCAGCTCCAAGATCAGAGCACTGCCTCCAGTCTCAGATCTGCAAATCCAGAAAATCCTGCGGGCCCCGCAGATGCTGTCTAGGCTAGGGGCCATAGGATTGCTCCCACCGAAGCCAAGTTAAGACCTTCCTCTTCCAGCAGGCATTTGATCTTTAATCTGTTGCTCTGATTATTAACTTCTCTGCTGGCAATTTAATATGCTTAATATGTTTAATATTTTGATATTTTCATTAGTTATATTTATTGTGTAGGCTGTTATTTTACTGTTGTTTTGATTTTGATTTTTTTTAATGTTGTAAATCACCCCAAGGGCATTTGCCAGTTTAATTCAACAAATCCAATAAATAAATAAACTTCGAGCGAGGAACTCATCACCAGATGAACAAGATTGTTTGTTAGAGCCAAACTAGAAGTGTCATTTATTACTACATCTGGGGTTTTTTTTCTCTTAAACAATTAATAGCAGGAATGGAGGGGCCCAAATTTTGTCAGGGCCATGGTGTTCTATCATCTTGCAAGGGTCTAGGACAGTGTTCCCCAAGCTTGGTCCCCTATATGTTTTTGGCCTACAACTCCCAGCATGCCCCAGCCAGCTACGCTGGCTGGGGCATGCTGGGAGTTGTAGGCCAAAAACATCTTGGGACCCAAGGTTGGAAAAAACTCATCTAGGACATATCTCAGGGGGAGCTCATCAGTTGGCATCACATCGGGTATGGGTCACAGTATAGTCACAGAGCTTATAAATTCAGGCAACCAGAGCAGAACCTCAAAGAGCTCTCAGTGAGTCTGGATTGACTGGGGGTTTCTTCTCTCACTAGGCAAGATGTTGCCTCACCACAGAGTTGGAGCCATCAGTGGCCTTATGAAGGCAGACAAGGCTTGTTCTGTTGTAGGCCCAGTCCCCTTGAAGGAGCTAGCTGTACTCCTTAAAGGGCCCATTGCCTCTGGCAGCAAAATATCTTGGGACAGCCTCAGCTTCTCAGAAGATTATGACTACAAAGGACAGGATGGCACTCTCCCCCCACCCCATTCTACGTACAGAAGCTAACTGGACTGGCACCCGAAATTTACTTCAACACTAGTGACAGGTCAGCAACATCCACTACATCTCAGGACAACAGGCTAGCTTAAGAGTTGCAGTGCAGGTTGTGTGGCGTGCACACAGGTCTTTCCTCCAACACTTTGCCACTGCTTTACACACACGCACACTTAACATTTGCCACCTGAGGCAGCTGCCTTACTCTGCCTTATGGTAGGGCCAGCCCTATACAAGGCTGGGGAGATGGCTGTGTGGCTGGGAATTTGTCCCCCAAGTCAAATTCCCCAAGTCTGCAGGGGGGGGGGTACATCCTCCAGGCAGGAAGGCACAAAAGGAATGCTGTTGCATTTCTAGTTGGTATGGGACTGTACGTTGCCTTTCTGATCCAGCAGCAAACATTGCCCTGGTCCAGTTGAATATTTTGCCAGTTTGTTTGCATTCCTGAGCAGGAAAGGCGGCTCTAGATATTTAGAATTCAACTGGGCCTAGTAATCTCTTAACTAAATACAGAGATCCTTGCTTTCCCAAAATGGAGTCTGTTTATTTCCATGCATAAACAATGTCTTAGGACAAGCTCCACTTAATCACATACTTTTAAAAAAAAAAAAAAACATATAAGAGATTGCCTTTTCCGTGGATGTCCTTTAGCTAGAGAGCACATTGCAGCTGGATATTCCAAAAACACTGGGCCCTGTCTGTGCCAGAAATGAACAACTATGGAAGCCAACAAAATTCAGATCTAATATTTTGGCTTGGCTGTTTACAAGAGCCAGATTGGATGTTTTTAGACATCCTGATTGAAATCCAAAGGGCAAGTTTATTAACCTGAGGGTATGATTTTGAGTTGCCTATGGGTCGACAACACACCAGAATTAACTGTGTGTTATGAGATCTCTCTCTGGTTTTCAGCCTGGATGCCAGAAGAGAGTTAAGGTTTTTCCATGAAATATATCATTTGTACCATCCTTACTGGTTCTTTTGACAGAATAGAAAGTGGCTTTGAAAGATAGAAAGAATGATATCTCAGGACAAAACTAGAGGTTTTTGCATATATGCAGGTTTTTAAAAATGCAAATTGCATCAGGTACATTATAGTCACAGTTCATGGGCAGTAGCTGTCGGCTGCTTTATTTGGGCTCCGCTCTCCGAGTACATCATATTCATTCTTTAGCTCTCTGTGTCCAAGCAGATTTTCAACATCAGAATAGTATTTTAAAATTCCTGTTGCCTTGTTGGGTTTCCCATCATGGACAGGTTTTTAATGAAAGGTTGGTTCTCAAGAATGAATTCCACTGTTTTGTCCATGAAGATGGCGAGTGTGACTAAAGCTTTGCTCTGTAGTTTTATGGGTGTTATAGTCCAACACATCTGGAGGGTACCAGATTGGAGGAGGCCGGTATATACAGCCCTGGATGCAGGTTTTCTAAAAATGCAAATAGCATCTGCCAGTGGGGGCTGATAACTAACACAATCAAAGCAGACATGGAGATGGATTTAACCCTTTCCTCTGTTGGGAGGATATGGGAAGAAGTCGGTCCTATACTGGTTAGGCCGAAGCAGAGTTTTCCCCCTTATGCGCAGCCTGGTTATTGAAACTGGTTATCACCACATGGGTTGTTAAACCCTGCTAAAAGGCTCTCAAAAGGAAAAGGATTGTCCAAACAAGGTTTAAAACTAATAAAGACATTTATTAGTTTTACTTACAATCCATTTATTCATATGGGTGTGTCCATCATGTTGGAGAGAGAGAGAGAGAGAACAGAGCCACAGAGAGGCAGGAAGTAGGGAGGAGGGGTTACAAAACATGCATCCTGGGGATTGTTCAATTAACCCTTTCCTCCCACTCTAACTAGTGGTTACATTACCTCGTTGATTTAAGCAGGCAATATTACAATTTCCAACATCCCGCCCTGCCCCCGCCCCCACTGTGATCCTGAGGGGGAAATCCCTCCTCTGTTGGTGCTATTTGAATTGGGTGGAAATCCCCCATTGACACCCATGTGGGATTCCGAACCCCCTACCCCTATAGCAAATACCAGCTTCAGAAAAGGAATTTTCCTCAGGACAGCAGCAGGGGAGGAAAGTGTTCAATGCTGTCTCCATGTCTGCTCTGATCCTTAACTATCAGCTTCCTCCCCCGCCCTCGCACCCCACCCCCCACATAGCTGATGCAGTTTGCATTTTTTAAAACCCTGCATCCAGGGCTGTATATACCAGCCTCCTCCAATCTGGTGCCCTCCAGATGTGTTGGACTACAACTCCCATAATCCTACAGCCAGGACTATGGGAGTGTGGGGCCTGGCAGAAGCCTCGGGCTGCAGTACAAGGTGCCAAGTGTTCGTTGCCCTGCTGCTCTCCTCCCAACACAACTGCTGGCTCTGGGAAGGAGCGGGAGGTGAA
The DNA here is from genome assembly GCA_021292165.1 of Shinisaurus crocodilurus. Classification (NCBI taxonomy): domain Eukaryota; kingdom Metazoa; phylum Chordata; class Lepidosauria; order Squamata; family Shinisauridae; genus Shinisaurus; species Shinisaurus crocodilurus. The sequence continues at coordinate 224,854,093 of CM037877.1, forward strand.
TAAGTTAATTTTCTCCAAGATCATTTGCTGTAAGCTGCTTTGGGGCACCGTCAGACAGCTTTTCATTTCTTGGGTGCCTGCCTAGCCAGTCAGCTTTTGGTCTCAGTTTGGAGTGCACCCAGACCATTTTTTATTTCTCAGGAACAGCAGGCAGTCCTTCTTCTGCTTCTTTCTTTGAGGCACAGAGTCTTCTTTGCTCTGATTTAGAAGACTAGGCTGTGTTTTTATTTTGCACATTGTTCAGTTCACGCTGTGTTTCATTAATTACTTGAATATTTGAATATTCCTGTGTTGCCCCCTTTCAGGTTTGGGTGGTTTGGGATAGCTGCTGCTACACTCTCGGTCTGGGTACATTAGAAATTAGTCATACAGTTCTTGAGAAGTGCCAGTGGCACTCAGGCTGGTTTATTTGGGGTCTGCTCTCTCTGTTTGGGGTACATTCTAGTCACAGTTCATGGGCAGTGCCTGTTAGCTGCTTTATTTGGGCCCCGCTCTCTGTTTTGGAGTACATCATATTCATTCTTGAGCTCTCTATGTCCAAGCAGATTTTCAACATTAGAATAATATTTTAAAATTCCTGTTGCCTTGTTGGGTTTCCCATCATGGATAGGTTTTTAATGAAAGTTTGGTTCTCAAGAATGAATTCCACTATTTTGTCCATGAAGGTGGTGAGTGCGACTGAACCTTTGCTCCGCAGCTCACCCAGACCTTGCCTCTGTAAAAAGTTTTTGTTTGTTTTTTAAATGGAAATATATTTCAGTGAGTGCCACTGCAGAACTAACCCACCCACTCCCATTTTGCAAATCCCAAGGTCAAGGGCTAATATTGCCTTGCTATGTGCATATTAGTTAGGCAGGCTATAAGCTATAACCAGGTGTTAACTTACATTTGGAAACTGTAGCAACCTTAGGTCTAGTTTTCATTTATTTTCATTTTATACTAGTAAATATGACAAACATAACACTATCCAGGAGCAAATGGAGTTTGCTGCATTATTTGCTGAGCTATTTTCTTATGGATATTTTAATATATTTTTCTCTAGGAAGAGAAGGCAGCAGAGAAGAAGAAAGAAGCAAAGATTCTTGAAGAAAAACGTAAGGAAACTCAAAGTAAAGATCTGAAAAAAAACAGAGTGTCTGATCTGGGAAAAGAAGGTGAAAAAAAAGGAAATGTCCAGAAAGCACATCAGAAAGGAAAGGATGAACCAGATAGTAATAAGAAAACTGGGCAACTCAAAGAAGAAAAGTCCTTCAAGGACGAGAAGAAGTTCTCCAAGGAGAAAGACAAAGCCATAACTGTGGACAAAAGTACAGCAGCCAAAGTGAGAGGGGAAGAAAAAGGTACAATGCCAAAGAGTAAGTCAATAGAAGATAAAGGAAAGGAGGAGAAGGCAGCAGGGTTGAAGAGAGGGACCGAGAAGGATCGAAAGAGTGAAGATAAAAAAGAATCTGAAAAAACAGGAGAAAAAAGTTCAGCTTCAAAGCAAGGCTCAGACAGAAAGAGAGAAGATAAAAAAGAACCTGAGAAAAGAGGAGAAAAAAGTTCAGCTTTAAAGCCAGACTCAAAAGTGGGCAGTGAGGAGAAATCGCCAAGAGACAGCAAAGGGGCTTCTGAGGTAAAAGCCTCTGTGGCAGAGCAAGAGTTAAAGGAGACTGCTGATAGCAGCCCCTCTAAATCTGCAGACAATTCTTCTAGCCAGAGCAAGGAAGAGGAAGCCACCAGCATCTTTGACGAACCCTTGGAAAAAGTGAAGAATAATGATCCAGAGATGATAGAGATCAATGTCAATAACTCCGACTGCATCACCAGCGAGATCCTGGTGCGCTTTGCTGAGGCCTTAGAATTCAACACTGTGGCCAAGGTCTTTGCATTGGCCAACACACGTGCCGACGATCATGTTGCTTTTGCCATCGCCATAATGCTGAAGTCAAACAAGACGTTGACCAGCATAAATCTTGATTCCAATCACATCACAGGCAAAGGGATCCTGGCCCTCTTCCGCGCACTGCTGCAGAACAACACCCTGACGGAGCTGCGCTTTCACAACCAGAGGCATATCTGTGGCGGGAAGACAGAGATGGAGATAGCCAAGTTGCTGAAAGAGAACACCACCCTGCTGAAACTGGGTTACCAATTTGATCTAGCCGGGCCCCGCATGACGGTCACCAACCTGCTGAGCAGGAACATGGACAAACAGCGGCAGAAACGCCTGCAGGAGCAGAAGCAGTCTCAAGAAAAGGGGGAGAAGAAGGACTTTCTCGAGGTGCCAAAGGCAGTAGGCCTGCCAGCTGGCTCACCTAAGCTTTCTCCAAAAACACCCCCCAAAACCTCCCCTTGGTCTTCCCCTAAAGCTCCCACTAAGAAAGCTGGAACCCCCAATGCCCCTCCCCCACCCCCACCTCCTTTGGCCCCTCCCCCCGCCCCTCCCCTGATCAATGAAAACCTACGGTTGTCTCTCTCCCCGGCAACTCAGAGGAAGATGGTGGAGAAAGCTCTTCCTGCACAAGAGAAGAACTCCAGAGACCAGCTTTTGGCTGCCATTCGCTCCACCACTGTCAAACAGCTGAAGAAGGCAAGTAAAGGACAAATGCAGAGGTCATTCTGGGGCGAAGCCCTTGGAGAGTATTGATGGGTTCATTAAAGGCCACACTCTTGATAATGTCAGCCTAGCATTAGTGCTTACACACATCACTCCTCACCCATCCACCCACCCCCAGTGCCACTTTGTCTGATAAAAGGGTATTTTCTCTATCACTTGCGTGCTGAAGGGCTATAGCTCTGGAGTGTTGCTAAGTTCTGCCTGAGGACCAGGATGAGACTCTTTCTGAGGCTTAAATATTGTATTAATTTATTTATCAAATGTAGGGTGGCTCACAACCAGAAATTTAAGATGATGATGATGATGATGATGATGATGATGATGATGATGATGACGACGATGACATGAGGTGGTGGTGGTGGTGGTGGTGGTGGTGGTGATGATATAACAATAATAAAACAAATAGAAATAAAAGGATAACACAGCATAACATCATAGGTCACAGAGAGTAGTAGTAGGCGATCACTCGTGACCGAGTAAGATTGTCTTCCAGGATAAAATTACAAAAATAAAATTATAAAAGGAGGAAATTCTAAAAAATTGTGTAGACTCTAGCGATGGGTCCGTAAGTGACGGTGGAAGCCAATTCTAGATCCACACAGCTTCCCACAGTGAGGACACAGGTTACCAGATGGAAGATGGTCCTGTAAAGGATTCGTTTGATGTGCTTTTCGCTTAGCACGTTTCTCCCTTTCACCTTGCACTCGGGCTTCTTCAAAGTCCATGGAACCTTTGTGAAAGGCCAACCTCCATTTAGATCGTTCATGGGCCAGAGCTTCCCAGTTTTCGATGTTTATATTGCATTTTTTTAGATTAGTCTTAAGAACATCTTTAAACCTTTTATACTGACCACCGATATTCCGCTTTCCATCCTTGAGAGAGAGTACACAGAGAGTATAGACACCTTAATGCTAAAAAAGATTAAAAGGCCTGGGAAAATAAAAAGTCTTTGACTAGTGCTGAAATGACAACAAAATAGAAGCTACCCAGGCAAGCCTCTCTGGGGGTAATTGCAGGGGTGAAAACTGGATTCCATTATTACGGAGCTGATTCCATGGGATAATTTAAAGCATCGGGGAGAGAAAGAGGTGAGAACTGGAAGCAAGCATGGCAGCCACCGGAACTTGTAACTGATCCCCCCTCCATGAAAAACACAGCCACCTGAAGGCCATTTGACACACAACACTTTTCTGCACTGAGATAATCTCCACAAAATATGTACAGTCATATGAAATACACAGATATGTTTGTTTTGTAACATGCACATATGTCAGGAAGCCAATGCACTGATCATCTTTCCAACCTGTGAACTCATGGCAAAATAGATGCTTGAAATATGATGCAGAACACACTCTGTACACGTTGTCTCCTATACAGACATTTGTCTAGGGTAGGGCTCTCCAACCTTCGGTCCCCAGATGTTGCTGGCCTACAGCTCCCAGCATACCCAGCCAGCATGGCTAATGGCAAGGGATTCTGGGAGCGGTAGTCCAGCAACATCTGGGGACCCAAGGTTGGAGAACCCTGGTCTAGGGGATGTTGGCCTAGTTCAGACATCACACCAAACCATGGTAAAGGAATCTTAATTATGGTTTGACATTATGTCTGACTTGACAAACTATGCTTTGTCATCAGATGGCATGCTCCTGGTGGTTCCTCATGGACCTTTGGCCCAGTTGGAGTCCACCAGGAGAAGATCCTCCAGTGTGGTGGCTCCATTTCTGTGGAACTCCCTGCCTCTGGAGGTCAGGCAGGCTCTGAGCCTCCGACATTGTGCTGCTTTCAGCACCTGCTGAAGACCTCCTTGTTCCGGGAAGCCTTCTCTGCTGTCCAGCCACCATTGTAATGTTACTTTGTTTTCATTGTATTATTTTTGTTTGTTTTATCTGTTTTTATCTTTTTACTGTTCACCACTCCGAAACCTACTTAGATGTGGAGCAGTATACAAATACTTTAAATAGTAATAACCATAATTTGTACCGGGTTTGCAAACTATGATTTGTGTAAACTATGGTGTGAAGAGATATCTGAATTGGCTAACCATAGTTTCAGCCGTAGTTCTGCCTCCAGAGACTGCTGTATCATCAAGACAAGGCAAAACAAGTGATGTTTTGGACCTGATAGAATGGAAGATGAAAGCAGCAGACAAATACTTCTAAACCATGGTTTGCCTGCTGTATGTTTGAAAGCTCAAACCATGGTTTGGGTTCTAAACTTTATTTAGTGCAAACCATGATTTGGTGTGACATCTGAATTGAGCCAATGTGTACAAAATGTGTAATCTACAATATGTGTAGTACATACATGTATCTGTTTTCCCACTCATTTGCATGTGGGGAAGCCAATGCTCCTCAGTGTATTTCCAAACCCAATTCAAGGTACTGGTCTTAACCTTAAAAGCCCTGAATGGCCTGGGGCCTGGGTACCAAAAGGATGATGTGTACCCACATGAACCCGCCTGATTATTATGATCATCCTTGGAGGCCCTTCTTCAGGTGCCTCCAGCTTTGAAGGTGAGGCCGTTGGCAATCCAGGTCAGGGCCTTTTAGATTGTGGCACACTGTCTCTAGAATGCACCATCATATGTGAAGGATTTTAATTTCCAGGGTAAACCCTTTTCAAAACAAGGTTCCTTCAGGGCCAAACTGAAGCAGACATGATGTTAACTGCACAAATGCACCTTCTTTTGGTAATGTAAACAGCAGCTGTGGGTGGGGGGACTTTAACCCATTCCCCCACCTGCCTTAGTCCTGATGAAAATGGTCCCCGATGAAGTTGCTATTTGCATTGCCAGTGGTTGCCTTTGGTTTTAGATCTTGCACTAACAAGTACCCTTATTATTTTGGCAGGTGGATGTTCCCAAGTTACTGCAATAGGGAACGGAATCTAGATTTCCTGGAAGACGAGGTTGCCAAGGCTGAATCACTGTGTTTGTCTCTCGGGTGGCTGATTACATGAGAAGAACTCAGCGGGAGCGGGAGCCTACCCTGCACTAGTCCCAGATGAGCAGTGTTCTCTATGGGATTGGATTGGATGGATGGATTGGATGGGCTGCCAAGAGGCATTTTGTCAGGAAGAAGCAATATTTATTTTTAGTGCTTTTTAATCATGAAACTTCTTCTTTTTTCCCCCTGAAAGGAGGGGTCTGCAGGAGCTCAGAGTGTTGTGTATCTGGGCCATTTGTCCAGCTTTCCTTGTGGGAGTTTAGAAAGTAAAGTGGCAGATACGTTAAGTCTTGAATGAGTCTGTATCTGGTGCATCCCTGCTTATCTTGCCAGTTAGCAGGCAACAGCACTGCAATCACTCGCCACTAGAAATATATCCAAGAGCAAATCCACACTGGAGCAGCAGCACCATGAGAAAGTGACTGGACCCATATTCAGCACTGAAGGAGTCTGAAAGAAGCAGTACCACATTCTTGTCGTTTGCTGCTAGAACGAACTGTCAGCACCGCTGTCACTCTACCTGGAATATAATGAAGGAGGAGGATGGGGGAGAAAAATCACTGGGCCAAGTCCAATTGTCCAATGTCCCTGTGATCTCAAGGATTCCATTCCTCTGATAGTGCAAGGACAGGCTTCTATGGGCCAGGGTTTCATTTGTTCCCAGAAGAGGTGCAAAGATGTATGCGTCTCTCTGTATTTTGTATACCTTTGTTGAGGGCTTCTGGTGGTACCATGAACCTAGCTGTAAGTAAGCATGTGGCTGGGCAGTTATGAAACCGAGTGGATCACAAATCATGTTGCTGAGGGGCGGCGCTATCTGGTGCTTGCACCTCTGGAGTGAGCAGCATTATCCAAACTAGTTTTGGAACCCCTAATCTTAGAGGCCTGATGGGAGGGCGGGAGCAAGTTGAGGCTGGCCATGTTTGAGAGGTGATGAAAAAGGCAAGCAATGCCTGTTGTGTATGCAATGGAATGGAAAAGACTTGAAAGCCCAAATTTGAAAAGCTTCATGTAGCATCTTCAGGGCTCAGGGAAAACACTGCCAACTGCTTATTGACATCCTCCTGGCACTTGGGCTCCAACTGCGTCGCCATAGGCGAGGTGACAATAACCTAGGAGACATCACAAAACTCCTGTTTCATAAACACCAGGGCTCTCATTTGCTGAAGACCCAGAAAGAGGCTTGTTTTGGGGACCAGAAGGTTTCTGTGCCAGTTCTTCCTTTTAAAAATGCTGATGCTGGTTTAAAGGGAAAGAGGGACTCCCAGGGGAGAGTCATTTGTGACATGTAGGCCACTGTCTTCTAAACTATGGTCAACAAGCCATGGCATGAGGACTAGGAGGATGCTGTGTCCTCCAACCAACCTATGTGCCACCAGCTTCACTTCCCTCCCTGTCACTCCTCTTTCCAGGTCAGTGAAGACTAATCCGTATATTACCTTTGCAGCATGGTGGCCACTAAATATTCCCTGTGGCTGGATCCCATACTGGTAACATATGGATATTCTGCATTCCATGGGTAGCCTTGATCACAAGGGTACTTCCCACACCAGCACCAGTGGCCCTGATGGAGGGACACCAATGAGGGAAGTACCCACATAATTCAGGCTACCCATGGGATATGGAGGAACATCCATCTGCTGCTGATTGGGCATTTGACTCAACCACAGGGAAGCAGCAAATATGGCACAAAGGGGATGTATGAAGTGGGCCTGAGAGACGTAGAGTGACTATTGCCATCATCTGTTTGGTGGTAATTGCTGAATCGCTGTTTTCAGTCCCAAGGCCAAGAAATTAGCAGTTGCTTTCCCTCTAGTTGAATGAAGTAGGTAACATAGACGCAAGGCATGAACTCGGCAAGGAGCATGGAAGCTGACCTCCACACTTCACATGCAGAAGAATGCTCAAGAAGAGTCAAGCCACAACAAATTCAGGGATGTGTTCTAATGATTAAAGGAACAGTTTTCTTTCTTGTAGGGATGGATAATAGACAGCGCCATCCGCAAACCAGTTCAGCTACTTGGATGCGACTCAGTGTAGTCCCCTGCGTGGAAATCCAAGTAGTGAGCTTAACTAGTTTGTGGCTCAGGCTGTAAATTAAAAAAGGAAATTATACATTTGTATAGCTATAAGAGTTTAATATATGAATGGATATATCTAATATAGCTCTATGGGGCAAGAGTTTAATTTCGCACACTAACTGCCAAAGCATGTATGCACTGAGACAAAAGCCAAGTGGTGCAGGTGCAAGCAACTGGAAAGGGATTCACTTTCCAGTCTATTTAAAGCAACTTCCAAATCTGGAAACCCACTCACGGTTCTGCTGCACTAATATGATAGAAAACAGCAAGAATTGGCACCCAGGAACAGGTAGGTACTTCCCTCTCGCAGGCTGCATATGTTGGTGTCTATCCTTCTGTGAGGGACAAGGGGGGCTCCTATTAGATTAGAGCAGTGTTCTCCAACCTTGGGTCCCCAGATGTTTTTGGCCTACAACTCCCAGCATGCCCCAGCCAGCATAGCTGGCTGGGGCATGCTGGGAGTTGTAAGCCAAAATCATCTGGGAACCCAAGGTTGGAGAACACTGGATTAGAGTGTCTGTGGAGATCTGTGCAACTCAACAAGGCCTTTTCCCCTTGCCAAATGAGCGAGCACACTGTGGATAAAGGCTTCCTAATTAGCATCCATAAAATGCTTAAGGGGAAGTGGACTTGTGAAGCACTTCCAAGAGAATCATGTTCATTTTGTTTTAAAAGGCATGTTTTTAAAATATGGAGGAAAGCCACACTCCTGAATACGAAAGCGGTACTGGTTTTACATTTTTAGCACATTAAAATAGTGGCGAGAGAAACAACCCAAGAGAGACAAATCACTTGAGCAAGGGATCTCAGATGCAGACGCTGCTGCGGTTTCCACCTCTGTAACTCGTGAATGTAAATCCCATTTACAATATGTACAAAATCACCCACACCTTCATTAATAAAGCTCACAAAATGCTGCTGGTTGTGAGTGATGGGATGTTCTAAAGCAGGGGGGTGGGGGCAATGAATTACTTTAGACCCGCTGCAAGTATGTGCAGAAAGGGATGACTTTGTGGATGTGTCAGCTGGAACCCGTTTTATGCACCTGGCACTGCTCGTCAGAATCGTGTTTCAAATACCCTACAAGCTAGTTTTTGACTACTCCCATTTTACAGGTGGGCAGCTGTAATGGCTTTCCTGTGGTTATATGATTGGTCTGAGCATTGCTTCCAGATATCTTCATTTCAGGTCTCCATCCACTGGCTCCTACTGGCCTGAATAGCTGAGAAAACAAGTGAAGATTTGATTCTTCTATAAACACTGACCAGAGCGTGGCAGAAACTTAAGATCATCTGCAGCCAGGATGGGGCATTTCTGTTTGTGTACAAACACAAGCCCACCATGCACTCTGGAGTGTGCTGGGCACTGTGCCAGGGAAGACTATCTTCTCCCTCCTGTTGCTGCCAGTTCAGGGGGTTGCGTGCCAGCTCGGCACAGGAGTCAATCACTGCTGAGGGTCTGGCTGACTCCAAAGGCAGCTGAACACTGCTTCTCGGAGTCTGGAGAAATGTCTATATTTGGGCATTTTGCACAGACTAGCCCAAGCAAAACTTAATTCCTTTGCTCTTCCTAAGAGTGGGAAACCTTCCAGCTTCCCAGAACGGCCAAGAAGAAGAGAAAACAAGGCCCAGCAACGCCCCCTTAGCTGCTAGGCTATGCTCACAGAAGCCCACCCCCGCCACCCTTCCTGCCTCCCCTCAGCTGGTGTCACTCCCACCTGTGGCTCTCCTGTCATTGCCACCATGTTCTTTGCCATCTGCCATCTACCATTACGCAGACAGCTGTCCCCTGTTGTGAGGGGACCTGGCGGACCGCCTGCCATCACAGGCACCCCTTAATGTTTGTAAGTCAGTGCCACATTGCAAACTGTCCCACAGGTGGCAGATGAAAATAGAAAAGGCGGGCGAGTGGCTCATCATGCACAAGCCAAGGAGGAGATTACTTTCATAATATCTGGTTGCACAACCCGCCCAAAACTAGATGTTTAAAGGCTTCATTTTCAACCTGGAGAGCAATTTTTTGTCTGTAGATATACACTCAGTATGAGTCTGTGTGATTTTCAATGGCTTGGGTCCAGACTTAAGATTGACAGAGATCCACTAAACACTGAAGGAATAGGGACATGATTTTTGTTGATCCCTCTTTCCCCCTACAGCCCTCTGTGCCCCCTGAAAATCTGTTCTGGAGGGTTGGGGGACCCTCCAGATCAACATGAGAGGTGGCAATGTGAGGGACCGCAGAGGGAAGGTGGAACTGGTGAAAATAGTCTCTCCCCCACACATTGTCTCCAGCAGGGTGGGGGGCTCTGCTGGATCTCTGTCTGCTCCATGAACAGAAGGAGCCCTTCTGTTCACAGAACAGCCAGTCTGGAGCCAACCCATTGTGTCACACGGAATCTCACCCTTGCATACTACGATTTCTTAAATGAATGCTTTGGCAAAAGCTGTGGTATCCAGCACAAAAATATTGTCCGATATTGTCCCGGACAAACAGGTACAGTCAGACAGAATGACATAATATTCAGCACAGATTTAGAGCTTCTCTACATGAGGCTTTTAACCCACCACTTTACCGAGGCTTCTGCTTCTGGTTCTGGATTCTTTGGGGGATTAAGATCAGCTCCTTTACTTGTGCCCCCCCTTCCCGGGTTTTCTTTCTCTGCCTTTCTGTATGCTCCATTACACAATCACAAGGTGGCGCTGCTGTATGGCAGAATTGCAAAACTACTCGAGCTTCTCATAACACAATTTCTAAATAATACCAGACTTCCCTTAGTCTAAAAAAGCTGTGAAAATGGTCGCAAAGCATGGGAGAGGCCCTGGAGGATGACAATGTCGTGTAAAGCACCCGCAAGCTACTGTGAGTGAGGAATCACAACAAGCGCACAATAAATGCCTCGTGTAAAAGAGCTCTTAGTGCACCACAGCCATTAATATAGAGATACTTCAGTAATCATACAATGAAAAAGTAGGACTCAGCCCTCCATTGCATAAAGATCACACAAGTTAAACATTCATATGTGGACTCAGATTACACTTTTGATTTCATTTTCACACTCCAAAGTCTTTATACTTCTATAACAGTAGTAAGTGTACAGTGTTTTAACCACCCACACCCTCAAAATGACCGTGAGAAATGGTGAAGAGTGTTGGGAGGGATGGTAGAAGGAAATGGGCCTGCCCAGCATTGTCCTTTCTGATAGCTTGGGAATTGGATCTTTGACAAACCACCTATTTTTCTGCACTTCTACGGAATGTGCCATTTCAGTCTGTACAATCCTAATAACTGGTGCCAAAACACTGCATTTGCGCATAACTTGGCAAGTTCATAAATAAAGTATAGATCTTATGCTTAGATCAGTTTTACATGGGCATCTACGAGGAAGCCCTGGTGTAAATGGAAGATCTTAACAGGTTTGGGATTCTCCTGCTTTAAAAACAAAAACATTCATTTATACATAGAATATTTCTTCACACAAACGTGACCCCTTTCAAAATTCAAAATTAGAGTTTACTTCAAGTCAGTGCACTAGGGCTCAGTCAGCACTGGAAATGTTCAAACCAAGAATGCAACCCTGGAAATAACAAATGAAGCAATAACAAAGCAGAGTGTCCCTGAACATGTATGGAATGCATTTTCGTCATCAGTGAGTAACTACCACCTGCCCAAACAGATCTGGGTTCTGGGATGAAATGGAATGTTTCCAGATCAGAGCATATCGTTTCCAGGTAAGCTTGCTTGAATCCTTTCATCTTTGGGTTGGATCCAGGAACTGCCCCCTATGAGAGGAAGGGACCTTCCATGAGAGGAAGGGCTCCACTTGTAGAAGGAGCCTCTGCTTGATTTTGGGGGATCCTTCCTCCCCCCCCCACACACACACACCATAGTTCACCCCTTTCAGCAGGGTCTCCTGACTCTCTGGGCCGGTTCACATGACAAGAAGGTGGTTAATAAACCACCATGGCTTATTAACCTCCCTTGCTTTGTGCAAACCTGGTCACAGCTGTGTATCATTTTCAAGGGGCTGGAGGGGCTCCTATGGGAAAGAAGGTGGGAAATGTTGCTAGCAACAGAACTAGTGCTGGAACCTGTCATTGCTGTGACCGGGGCAAGTGCCCAGTCCTTTACCCCCACCCCCACCCCAGGGTGCAGCACAACAACAAAGTGGGAATGGCCATGGACCTTTTCGGGTGCTGCTGCTGAAATTCCAGCCTTTTACAAGTGGTTGTAAAACCCTGCTGTTGGTTTTTGTTTCTATTGGGAATTGGGCAGAAATCAGGGGAATATATGTGTGCAATTTTTGGCCAGCTTCTTTTTCATGAGCCTTCTCTTGGAGAAAAGAGCAGTAGAAAGAGAAATGTTAATTATCAACAGTTAAGGAACACAAGACTTAGAAAAATCACTGGCGGCAGAGGCAAAGCAATGATGTTGCTTTTGCCAATTCTAGCACATCTGTCAACATGGCCAAAATTAGGATTTCTTGCCCTCCTGTGTCAGTAATCTGGAATAGCTATCAGCCCTTCATTATCTAGTACTTCTAGATGAGGTTTGTATTGTGCAATCACCCTGCCTCATTCACGGAATTTTAGGGGGCTGGGCTGGGGGGGTCCAGACAGGGCTGGCCCAAGACATATTGCTGCTTCTGGTGAAGGTCGAGGATGGTGCCTCCTCCTGTCCCATGAAGGCAGCAAGGGTGCAGGGCAGGCCGCATGGCCTCCTTCAATAGCTTGCCGCCACCTCCCAGCATCTGCCGCCTGGAGGGACTGCTTCTCACTGCCTAATGGTAGGGCCAGCCCTGGGTCCAGAGACATTGTCGTCCTGGACTTGTAACCCTCCAGTTTTCCCACCACTTGTTCCATCTTTTTTTCCCTACACACAAAAACCTGTTAAGGAAGAAAGGACCGAATTGCTGCCTCTTAAGGAAACACAGTGCCACGGAGCTCATCCCCAGCCCTTTCTTGGCACAGCTGCTGTTCAACTGAGCAGCACCTGCACCAAGAAAGGTTGCTCCCCCCCCCCCGGCTCGCCCCCCTGCATGCACTTGTTGCAGCTCCCACAGGCACCACAACAAGCGGGAGCAGCGAGCCGGGGGCCGAGCCAGGCGGCAGTGGTGGTGGCGAGGGCGATTGGCCATGCACTGTCTTTGCAAGACAGCGCACGGCAACCCCCCTCACCACCTCCACTGCCACGCTCCCTAGCAAGGGTGGGTGCAACCCGCCCTTGCTAGGGAGCGTGGTGGCGGCAAGGGGGATTGGCCATGTGCTGTCTGTCCACAACAGTGCACAGCCAATCCCACTTGCCGCCACCGCCAAAATCAGTCCCCCCACCCTCCAAGACTAGCTAGTCATGGAGGGCAGGGGGATTGATTCCCCCTCCCACCCTTGCTGGGTGCGGCAACTGTGGGCGCCACATCCAGTGAGAGCAGGGGGGCAAGCAGGGGTCTGCTGCTTGCCTCCTCCTCCTCCCCAATCCCCCAGCAGGGACTGGGGAGGAGGAGGCGGCAGTGCTGCCACTGTTGTTCTTTCGCCCAAAAGGACACCGGCTGTGGCAGTGGGGCGATCCAGCCACCCAGGCCTTGCATGCTCTTGAGACTAGAGCACGCAAGGCCTGGGTGGCTGGATCCCGTCACCACTGTCCTTTGGGGCAAAAGGACAGCGGTGGCGGCGGCAGTGGCGGGGGCAGCAGCAGCAGCGGGGGATCCAGGTGCCCAGCCTTGCTTGCTCTCAAGAGCAAGCGAGGCCAGGAGCCTGGATCCCCTGTCGCTGCTGCAGTCCTTTGAGGCTTCCCCCCACCCCGCCCATGCTCCAGCTGATGCCGGGGGAGCGGAATTGCTTGTGAACAATCCCACTCTCCCGACATCAGCAGGAGCGCGCTGGGGAAGCCAATGATCATGACAGCCACACTAACTGCCGCTTGGACACTTGGCCAACTGTCATCGGCCACAGAGCCCCTTGGCCAGAGCGGCAGCCCTTGTTTGCAGCTCTGGCCTAGGGGCTTATACCTTTTTGGCTGTAAGATGGTTACAAGATGCGGCAGCCCTTGTTTGCAGCTCTGGCCTAGGGGCTTATACCTTTTTGGCTTGTAAGATGGTTGTAAGATGTGTCACTCGGGTTTGGACAACACGCTAGCCCTAGTAGGGTTTTCTAAACCCTAGAACAAGCCATGGCTTAGTAGGGTGGTTAAGGAGACTCTCCTTAATCACCCTAACTAACCCTTACCGGGTTTGCACAACACACTAAACCTCAGTAGGTTTATTCCTACTGATGCTTAGCATGTCGTGCGAACCCAGTCGTTATATGTTGGCTGAGGTAGGGTTCACCAGCATCCTATTTTGGCAAGTAGCCCTTGCAATTAATGTCTACATATTTTTATTCTTGTCATTGCATAGTAGAGACACCAGGTACATGTGCTTTAAGTCAGGGTTGGGGGATTTCTGGCCCTCCAGATATTATTGGACTCCAGCTCCCATCAGCATCAGTCAGCAGGGCCAATGGAAGGGGATGATGGGAGTTGTAGTCCAACAAGACCTGGAGGGGTACAGGTTCCCCACCCGTGCTTCTAATGGAGAGTATCTGTACTCTCCATGAAAAAGTACATTAGGAATCCAATGGCTTAGTAGAGAGTATCTCTACTCTCCATGAAAAAGTACATTAGGAATCCAATGGCTTGTAGAAAGTCTTTGGGAAACTTTAATTTCAAAATGCACACTTACCTCCCACTCAAAAATCTTGAATTAGCTAGAGCTGGAAATGGTGCAGAGAAGGGCAACCAAAGTGACCAAGGGCCTGGAGCAACTCCCCTGTGAGGAAAGGTGTTTGGGGCTTTTTTAGCTTGGGGGGAAGGTGCTTAAGGGGGGGGACATGATAGAAGTGTATAAAATTATGCATGGTGTGGAGAATGTGGATAGGCTAACATTTTTCTCCCTCTCTCATATTAGAACCCAAGGTCATCCCATGAAGCTGAATTCAGGACAGATAAAAGGAAGTGCTTCTTCATAGAATCATAGAAAAGTAGAGTTGGAAGGGGCCTATAAGGCCATCGAGTCCAACCCCCTGCTCAATGCAGGAATCCAAGTCAAAGCATCCCTGACAGATGGTTGTCCAGCTGCACCTTGAATGCCTCCAGAATGGGAGAGCCCACCACCTCCCTAGGTAGTTGGTTCCATTGTCCTATTGCTCAAACAGTCAGGAAGTTTTTCCTGATGTCCAGATGGAATCTGGGTTCCTGTAATTTGAGCCCATTATTCCGTGTCCTGCAAACTAGGATGATCGAGAAGAGATCCTGGCCCTCCTCTTTGTGACAACCCTTTAAGTACTGGAAGAGTGCTATCATATCTTCCCTCAGTCTCCTCTTCTGAAGGCTAAACATGCCCAGTTCTTTCAATCTCTCCTCATAGGGCCTTGTTTCCAGTCCCTTTATCACCTTTGTTGCCCTCCTCTGAACCCTCTCCAGTTTGTCTACATCCTTCTTAAAGTGTGGTGCCCAGAACTGGACGCAGTACTCAAGATGAGGCCTAACCAGTGCCGAGTAAAGGGGAATTATCACTTCACGCGATTTGGAAGCTATACTTCTATTAATGCAGCCCAAAATAGCATTTGCCTTCTTTGCAGCCACATCGCATTGCTGGTTCATATTCAGTTTGTGATCTACAACAATTCTAAGATCCTTCTCACTTGTAGTATTGTTGAGCCAAGTGTCCCCCATTCTGTAACTCTGCATTTGGTTTTCTCTCCCTAGGTGCAGCACTTGGCATTTATCCCTATTAAATTTCATTCTGTTGTTTTCGGCCCAGTGCCCCAGCCTATCGAGATTGCTTTGAATTTTGTTTCTGTCTTCCAGAGTATTAGCTGTTCCACCCAACTTTGTGTCATCTGCAAATTTGATAAGCATTCCCTGCACCTCCTCATCCAAGTCATTAATAAAAATGTTGAAGAGCACTGGGCCCAGGACCGAGCCCTGTGGTACCCCACTCGTTACCTCTCCCCAGTTTGAGAAGGAACCATTGATAAAAGAACTCTTTGAGTCCGATTCTGTAGCCAATTGTGGATCCACCTGATAGTTGTTCCATCTAGCCCACTTTTAGCTAGCTTGCTAATCAGGATATCATGAGGCACTTCATCGAAAGCTTTGCTGAAGTCCAGATATGTTATGTCCACAGCATTCCCACAGTCCACAAGGAAGGTTACCTGATCAAAAAATGAGATCAGAGTATAGTTGAATTATGGAATTCACTACCACAAGATGTAGTGATGGCCACCAACTTGGACAGCGTTATAAGGGCATTAGACAAATTCATGGAGGATAATGCTACTGGTCATAATGGCTATATATTACCTCCAGGATCAGTCTCTCCATACCAGTTGTTGGAGAACATGAGTGGGAGGGTACTATTGCATTCATGTCCTCTTGTGGGCCTCCCAGAGGCATCTGGTTGGCCACTGTGCAAACAGAATGCTGGACGAGATAGGCCTTTGGCCTGATCCAGCACAGCTCTTCTTATGTTCTTAATTTGTAATTTAGATGCTACCAGCTACATAGCATATTTCACTATGTCATACAAATCTATCTCCCAAGTACTGTACAATAAATATCCAGAGTTGTCCTCCATTCTAGAGCACATCCACTAGATGTCTCTGTTGGTGTATGTTAATACCTAAATGCATGCATTCAGGTATTAAAGAATTAATACCTGAATTACTAAAAGGATTGTTAGTAATGGTCAAAAGCTGCATTTCTTACAAGAGAGGTGCTGCGACTAAGACCTATCTGGAAATGATACCCTCTAAAAAAAATTTTTTTTACCATCTAGTCTGAAATGCATTAGAGATAGTGGGCAGGGCTTGCTTGAGGCAAACTCATCTGCACATGTTCAGAGACAGTCTTTTCATCATTTCTTCCCATGTGTAATCTGGGGTAAGATCTGACAGTGAAAATAAGTTCCAGACTAGGCTTGCTCTCCACTCTCTCATCAATTATTGCTGTGGTCACTGTGCTTATTTTGCATACTTTTGTGAATTGCATAGAAATATCACAGACTGGGTCACTTCTATTTCAAGGCTTTAGGCCCTGTTTAATTTTTTCCCCTTCAGTACCTGGGTGTGTGATTTGTACTGCAACATGGGAAGTTGATTAATCACTCAGGTTAACCAATATTTTAAAACTTTTAACCAAGTAAAAAGGAGTCCCAAAATCTCAGCTAAGCAGGCAGCAGATTTTTTATTTTATTTTTTTAAAGAAGCATTCACCTTTTATATCTGCGGAATGCCTCTTTCATGGCAATGCTACGAGACATGTGTGCATCATCTAAAAGCAAAGTACAGAACTGTTTTTTTTACCCATACCATATGCAAAATTGTGCACGTTTATTAGATAGGGTGTGTGTGTCAAAAACGGAAACGCTTCACAACAGTAGAAGTGTGCTCTCATCCACAAAAGTTTATGCTACAATAAATCTGTTAGTCTTTAAGATGCCTTAAGATTTTTTGTTGAGGTTTTCTGGCAGTGATCCTGTCCCTTTTATCAGATGCAGAGGAGAAGCAGAAATTCCAACAACAGGTAGCACTTTCTCCATCACTGCCTCTCCGTGACAGCGGAACCTGTTGACTTCCTACTTGTCACGTTAAAAAATGGTTTGTTTTTTTAAAAACTTAGTTCCAGACGGATCAAATTCAGGTATGCAATCCTGCCGGGGACCGGTTCATTTGAAATCCCCGCCCCGCCCCAAACCCGGCTGCCCTTCCTTCCTTGGTCCTAGAGCCAGGTCCTATTTCTCCAGGCCGATCACCTCCGCCAGGCGGGGCGAGAGAGCGGCTGCCGGAGCCGGCTCCTACTCGGCCGAGCGGAAGACAAAAGGCCCGGCCTCTCTTCCCTGCTATCTTGCGCCCTTAATTCTGCGGCATCCATGCCTGCGTTGCGCTCGTTCGCTGCCCGCCCGCGCCCCCCAGCCTGCCGCGACGCAGAGTGCGGCGGCGGCGGCGGCGGCGGGGAGCGATGAGCCGCGGCGGCGGGGCAGGCTGGTGGGCGGCGGCGCGATGGCCGGGCGGCGGGGCATGCTGAGGCGCAAGCCGAACTTCACGCTGCAGGAGATCGACATCCTCATGAGCGAAGTGCTCAAGTACGAGCAGCTGCTCTTCGGGGCCGCCTCCACCAACGTGAACGCCTACGAGAAGCAGAAGATCTGGTGGCGCATCACCAACAAGATCAACGCGGCCGGGCGCAACCAGCGAGACATCGGCGAGGTCAAGAACCGCTGGCGGGGCCTGCGCCGCCGCGCCAACGACAAGATCGCCCGGCACCGCCTGCAGGAGCGCCAAGCGCAGCCCCCCGCCGAGCGCCCCCACCTCACGCACCTCCCGGGCCCCGGCGGCGGGGTCGGCAGCGGCGAGTCGCCCGGCCAGCCCGAGCTTGGCCCGGAATGGTCCCTGGTGCACGGCGCGTGCCCTTTGGACACTCCGCCGCTGCCGGGCACCGTGGAGGCGGCGGCAGCGGCGGCTCTTCAGGGTGAGTTGCTCCCCGCCCCCGGCCAGGTCGTCCTAGCCCTGGCATTGAGTTGGCTTCTGAATTCCGTCAGGAGTCGTCATGGCAGGGACAGTCATTGGGGGGCAGGGGGCGCTGCCGTTCTGCCGCTTATCAAACCCGCAGCCCTCACGCGACGTGGGGAAGGGGCAACACTTCGGAAGTGCGACCTTCCGGATCCCTAGTCTAGAGGCCCTTCATTTTAGGAATTAATTAGCGCCCCTTTCCACCAGCGTCGTGGGAGCGGATGGCATCACTTAATTCCATTTAGGCTAGCATATTGGCTAAGGTTTACTCTTCCCCGAACTGACGCCCTCCAGATGCGTTGGACTGCAACTCCCATGTTCTTGATGGATGGGGATAACGGAAGTTATAGACCAACACTGGAGGCCCCAGGTTGGGGAAGGCTGCAGGCAGGGGTGAGGTGAGTCGGATCCCATCTTCCTGCTGGAAAGTGTGTACTCTGCTTGGCCCCCCTCTCACAGATGCCGGATTGCGGAATAACAAGGGGCCATAGCTCTGGTAGAAGTGCATGCTTTGCATAGAGAAGGACCCACATTTGGTCCCCAGCATCTCAGGTAGGGTAGCAAAAACTCCTGCCTGAAGCCCCAGAGAGCCAATGCCATTTGACAATACTGGGCTAGATAGACCAATGGTGTGACTCGGTGGGCCAGTTCATACGATTGCAGTGAGGGAAGTAAGCCACGGTGGCTTATTTCTCCTACTGCCCTGCTGGCCCAGTTTCCCCAATTACCTTCGCTGGCACAGCTTGCTGTGTAGTCCAAACCTGGGTGGCATGGCTCATGGGGGGGGGGCAGGCAGCAGCCCTAAAATAACCCAACAACAGCCCATGGGTTATTTGAGGGTTTGCTGTCCCCTCAAACAAGCCATGCTGCCTGAGTTCAGACAACACAGCAAAGCTCTGCCCACTGGGATAATTAGGGAAATCCAGCTGGCATGTGACCACCACGTGCAGAGGGGTTAACAAGCCACCACGGTTTGTTAACCACACTGCAATCTTGTGAACCAGATCAGTGACCGGGTTCAGATGACACGCTGTGGGTCATCATGGGTTATTTAACCATGGTGAGCCATCATACTCCTGGGCACCAGGTTACATATTTAACCCCTGCTTGGGGGTTATGTCATGTAAACCCGATGAGCGTGGGTTATGCGAGGGTTAAACAACAGACCATGAGTTATGCGAGCGTTGTTTAACCCTTGCATAACCCACACTTGCTGGGTTTGCACAACATGACAACCAGAGTGAGGGTTGCATATTCAAAATGGTGGCCAGACGTGCCCCACGCAGCTGCAGCCTCACCATGCAAACAGCCCCAGTGTAAGGGGACTTCCTGTGTTCCTATGGCAGACCTTGCAGGGCTTCATTACCCCTCAAGCATGTATGTGCAAGAGAGAGGCAGAGCTGATACTTTTTGACCAGAACATCAGAGCTGGGCAGGATCAGAGCAAAGGTCCATCTAGTCTAGTATCCCGTTTCCAACACTGCGGCCAACCAGATACCTCCAGGAAGCCCATCAGCATGGTGTGGAGGCAACAGCCCATCCATTCTTTGCTCTACAGCGGTTGAGATCTAAAGGCACAATGCCTCTGAAATGGGACATTGCGTACCTTTATCATGACCAGCAGCAAGTAAACATTCTCTCCCAGTGCAGAGTTCAAGTGCCACACAGACACACAGCTCAGCAGTCTTGGGCAAGGCACCGTTATCCAAAATAGTTCCATATCTATAATATGGGAATGATATAGGCTACCTCACAGGGTTGTTGTGATGATGAAGCAATGCATACGCACCCCTGTTGTTGGCTGATCTTACAACTGGGTGTAGTTTACGCAGGCCATGCCATGTCATGCCCTGCACCCTGGATGGCTGCACCTGTTCCCCACCCTAATTATGACCCTGCCCTGGTCCATATTACGGGGTATGGATTCTTGTATGGTAAGGCACAAAGTGGTCTGATTATCTTGCATCCCTAGGAAGTCTGAGATTTGTGGAATGTTGTTTCCAGATTCATCTCACAGATTTCATGCTAGTTTACATGTCTTGATGGAAGAGATTTGTGTTATGAAAGGCCACTTTCTCTTTTGGACAGCAGAGTTCACTTATTCAGCATTACAGATTATTTTTTCATGGGCCTGCAACATCCTCTCTCAGGGCAAGGAGCTGGATTAGATTATTCATGGGATCTCTTCCAAACCCTTTGATTTTCCTGGTAGTCTCTTTCTGGCAATTTCCATAAGGTCCTGCCCTGCCTGCCCCAGTGTGTTTATTTCTGATCATCCTGTTTGTTTGTTTGTTTGTTTATTATATTTATATCCCACCTTTTTTCCTCTTGCAAGGAACCCAAGGTGACTTACCTAATGCTTTGCTTCAGAGAGCCAATCCCTAAACAGGCACACTGGGATGATTTACTGAATAGTCTCAACTGACCCATAGCCTTTTGCTTCTGAATGTAATCCTATAAACAGGAAGTAGAGTAGGAGTTTGCAACCCTTTTGGACTACAACTCCCAGAAGCCCCAGCCAGCTTGGCTAATGGTCAGGGATTATGGGAGTTGTAGTCCAAAAATACCTGGAGGACACCATGTTGCCTACTCCTGAAGTAGAGTCACTGCACCCAATTCCCATAAGCCAGACTTCCCCGACCTGGAACCTTCCGGATGTGTTGGGCGACAACTTCCATCATCTCCCAGCCAGCATGGCAAGGCTGCTATAAGCTAAACACTTGTGTTTGGCCCATGCTGATTTTCATCTGCCTGCAGCTATGAGGAACTTCAGGATCAACACAAGCACAGGGCAGTGTTGACTGCAAAAGGAGAGTTTGTATCAGTGTAGAAACTGCATGTCACGTTGTACCTTCTTCATGCACTTGTGATTAACATGGGGGTACAGGAAACCCCTGTGCAGATACATGCCCCACTGAGGAATTCTCCATATGTCAGAATTGCCATGGATTCTCTGTACAACTGAAACAGGTGTCCCTAGCAGAGCAGGAGGAATCCGTCTGAGGACAGTACAATGAGATGAATAGCTCAAGTGGGGCTAGAAGATGGGTTGTCATGGAAATAATCATTCTTTCAAATTAGTCCAGAAAAGCCACTCGCCCACATTTTAAAATAGCACTCTAGCTCACACTCATGTAAGTCATTTGAGGCACACAAACAGCCTGCTCTTTTTGAAAGTCCCTGGCTATTTACAGACTAGGAACAAATATAAGATAATTATTTGTTTAGTGTGGCGTAGTGGTGAGAGTGCTGGGCTGGGACTCGGGAGATCCGGGTTCTAGTCCCCGCTCAGCCATGAAACTCACTGGGTGACTTTGGGCCAGTCACTGACTCTCAGCCTAACCTACCTCACAGGGTTGTTGTGAGGATAAAGTGGAGAGGAGGAGGAGAACTATGTAAGCCGCCTTGGGTTCCTTGCAGTAAAAAAGGCGGGGTATAAATGTAATAAATAAATAAATAGACTTCTTTTCCACCTTATCCCATGGGCATGCTGCAATATATCCATGTCTAATTTTATCCTTACATAAAGCCTGGGAGGTCTTGCACCCAGACCAACCCAGAGAAGGACATGGTTGAATACGGATTTGAACTCAATTCTTCCAAACTGAAACCTAATTCACCACCAGCTGTTTTGCACTGGCTACTTTTAATAAGAAATTGACTGGGTTAAGAAAGGCGAAGCCTCCCAATAGCAAAGACATAGAGGCAGAAATTCTAGCAGCTAAGAAGCAATCAAGGTTTGGGTGGAAATTCAGAGACCTAGTGAGAAAGAGAGTTAATGCTTGACAGCACAATCCTATGCATATTTACTCAGAAGTAAGACCCATTCAGTTCAGTGGGCTTTACTCCTAGTTAAGTGTATACAAGTTTTCATCCTGAAGGTCTCAAACCAGAATCGGGCAATGCAAGGACCATGTACAAGGGCAAAGCAAGAGTTTAGCGTAGCTGAGACATCTGAGCCGTCCACTTATCATGTAATTCCAGTATTTAGGTAATAGCTTTTCAGTTGCTGAAATTGGAGAAGCAAATATGTGCCTTGTATCTATTTGTTAAATAAAAATCAGTCAGAAATCTCTTTAGTAGTCCCATTATTGCACACCAGACATAAATATATGTTGTATTTTGGCTTGCAAAAACTGCAGGGAGGGGTGTGAAATCTGTCCTATCAAAAGGACTTAACCAGTGCTAAGCCGTACTAGTTACAACTGTCTACAAATGGTGTTTAAATAGTTGGCAAGATATCGCCACTGTGCAACCCTAGACCCACTGGACTGGAGGGTCATGCCAGGCATGTGGGGAAATAGGACCTTAATTGTCCAGCAAGTGATCACATTTGGTATTATTTTATCAGTGTTCTGGTAAAACTCTGGAGAGCTGTTGCTAGTTGGTGTCAACAATACTGAGTTAGATGGGCCCGTGGTCTAACTCAGTATAAGGCAGCTTCCTGTGTTCCATCTAGTGCTGAAAGTTTTCTTTTCCTCCTTGCTGTACAGATTTTTCTGTTAGGTTGTGGAGCCTGCATTATGGGTTCTTGGAGGACTTTAATATTGGCTTATAGAAAACCTGCCCATTTGGATCCTAGGAAGGACCTAAAGGGACTCATTGTTCTTAACCTGGGCTCTGGCTGGCTGCTACTTTGGGTTAACCTGATCTGTCCTCTCTGCTCTGGGCAGGTGTGAAGGAGGAGCCAGTGAAGGACGAGCCAGTAGACGTGAAGTCAGAGCCATTCCACCCCCTTCCCACTGAGACCATCCAGCAGCGTGTGACCCGGGGCCCCGAGAGGCGGCTGCTGAGGAGCTCTGGCCATGCCCCCAATGATCCCTGTGAGGGCTGGAGCAGAAGCCCCCCAAATTCCTCACAGACTGAGCTCTCAATCAGTGAGCTTGGGGGACAGCAGGAGGCCCTGGGTTCAGATTATGCAAGCATCACATTTGAGCAGGAGTCGCCACACGGGCAGCTGAATGGTTGCAACACAGGAGATGTGGTAGCTCCTGGGACTGTGCCGATTCAGGAAGGGCTGTCAGAAGGCAGCCGATTTAGCCTAGCACAGAGGCGGATTGTCCAGTCTAATGAGCAGCTGGTGCAGGAGGTGCGTGCCTTCCGGCAAGAATACGCCGAGAGCCGCAGGGAGACTGCCTCCATCTTGCACAGCATTGCTGAAGCCCTGAGCGGTGTCCGCAGCAGCCTGTCCGAGATCCGGGATCTCTACCTCTGCCAGCAGGCGGTGCCCAAGCAGTGAGGGTCCTATCAGCAGAAGACCCGAGCACCTCTTGAGTGCACACGCCCTTTCATGGATAGCTCTGTCAGCTCCTCCAGCAATGCCTATAGGGGCCAGAATTACTCCAGCAGTTGGAAAGAAGTATTATTTGCTTGTTCATTTCCAGGACAGATCTTGCCTTGGATTATTTCCAGCCTTCCAATCCCAGCTCAATAAAACTGAGAAATGGGTATCTCCGTTTAGGAATTTGTAATGAGGGAGAGCACATCTGTAGTGTTGTTGTACCACCTTCTATCTAAACAGCAATTCATTCTTTGTTTTACCCAGCCTCTGTTTCCACTAAAGAATCACATTCCTTCTCCTACGCTCTAATAACATAAATAACCCTGGTCTGTCTGCTACTTCTATTTTGTTTTCTTAGTCTGTACTTCTCCTGGTCCCCGAATGCATCCAGACTGCTCATTGCCTGCCCTGTGCCAACCACGGTTCTCATGTCAGAAGTGGCTGGGTTTGTCCTGTTGAAAATTGTCAAGACCTAAACCTTGTGCAGTTTGCTTATGGTTGCCCTGGAGCAAAAAACAGTGCAAAAGGCTATCATTTAATCATTTACAGTGGAGTTGTGCTGTTGAGCAGATGGCAATACTCCTGTGTAAATTATTTGAGGTTGATGACTTAAGGCTGAAGCAATAGTAGTGGGAAAAGATACCTCTTTTTAGATTCCTATGCCTCAGTAGAGTCCAGTCACTGGCAGAAGGAGGATTCCTCAATGCAAACATTGGTGAAAGAGCACCCATTTTAATGCCCTTTCTCATAGACTTGAAAGAGGCTGCTCAGTAGGAGATGAAATGAAAATCTCTGCTAACCAGGTATGCAAGACACTCAAGTCACCCCATATTGATCCAAGGACATGTGATCAATTGATTAGTTGCTAGGTTGTGTGTGTGTTGTTGTTTTTTAAAGTGAAGATTACAGAGTATTCTCACATAGACTGTTAAGTAGTTGCAAGTGAAGTTGGGTGCAATACGTGAATATTTGGGCCTAGATCAGGAAGAACTGTTTTGATTTGTTTTAGATGTTTCAAGGAGGGAGGGAGAGAGAGAGAGAGGTGGGTGGGGGTGGGGGGCATGCAGCTGAAGCTCTTTAAGTGGGTGAGGAGAACTTGAAAATACAATACAGGACTGCACTGAGAGAAAAAGCTGAAGGAATATTTTTGTACACTAAGGCTACTGATCCAAACTGAAGCTTGTGTTACCATGGCAATTAGACTTTTGTTAGCTATTTAAGGTATACTGCTGAACTAGTTTGTTATTCTCCCAAGACCATCTATCTATGCACTACCTGGCATGCCTCACACAGGGGAGGTAGAGGAACACACTTCTACATATACACAGATTAGTAGCCTTATCAATA
Organism: Shinisaurus crocodilurus; assembly: GCA_021292165.1. Lineage (NCBI taxonomy): Eukaryota > Metazoa > Chordata > Lepidosauria > Squamata > Shinisauridae > Shinisaurus > Shinisaurus crocodilurus. The sequence continues at coordinate 224,878,887 of CM037877.1, forward strand.
TTTACAGGTTTAATCCACATTTTAGCAAACAATTTTGTGATGCAAACAATTGCCGTTCTGACTATAGCACAAATTAGCAGTGGTGACTGCTGCTGCAATACAAAAGGGCCATTCCCACACAGTGGGAACAAGGTTTGAGTGAGCGGCTTGAGGCTATTCCTCCCTCCTGCCTTCAAATCTGAGCTTTCTTGTGGTACTCAAAAGACATCAAACTGCAGGAGGAGGAGATGCGCTCCAAAGAGGAGCTTCTCAACAGTCAGGTTCCATAGGATAGCAGGAAGCTGTGGGCCTGCAGGATTGTGTTTTTTGCCCTCAGCAAAAGTCACATGCTCAGGGCATTGCTTCTTGTCACAATGTGTCATGCCCCCACTGGAGGAATCCTCCTAAGAGGAAAAGCTCCCAGAAACTAAAAGCATCCCAGATCAGCCACTGTCGCCAGACCAGGAGCCTGGGCCCTCTGGGGAGATGACTGCAGGTCCATCCCTGTCAGCGGGAGCGGACTCCATCTCTGAGGCAGAGGAACCCCCTGACCCTCAGGAGCGCTGTTGCCTCAAGTGGCAGGCCAGTTAGGCTCCCGTGAGGAGGAGCGCTCGCTTGCAAAGAAGGACTCTTTAGGAGAAAGTGACTCCTTGTGAGTAGGGCTCTGGCCAGAGAGCTCTAATATACTACAGCTGAGCCCTGGGTGGGGCTCAGCAGGCTCTGGCAAGCAAAGCCTTCCGTGTCTGCCTAGTTAGTGCTGGAAACAATGCTGTTCTTTCAGCTACAGTGGCTTCTACCTTGTCTCCCTGACCTTGCTCTGTGCTTGTTGATGCTCTGTGCTCCTGACCCTCAGACTCCTGCTTGACTCTGCTTCTGGACTGTGTAATGTATCTGACTGCCTAGCTGTGTTTTGCCCTTTGCCTTTGTCTTGGCCACTCCTGCCTTAGCCCAATGTGTCTGACTGCTTAACTGTGCTTTGACCTCTGCCTGCTACCTTGACTGCTCCTGCCTTAGCCTGATCCCCACTGGACTCAAACCTTTGTGCCTGAACATTTGCCTGTGTCATTATCTTGCTCTATGGGTAGTCCCTTTGCTCAGAGTCTGCTGCAGCCATAGCAGGATACAATGGGCCCATTGACCTCCACAGTTGCTAGGAGCCATGAGCTCACGGGGAACTGCTTCACTGCTGGGAGATCATCATGTGATTGTATTTTTTAAATTTATTTTGTATTTTTGCACAAGAATGCCTTTGTACCCTGACCAGCATTGGGCCTTTGTTCCACACTCTGCCTTACTCTCTGGGCCTTTATTCCACTCTAGGGGAAATTAAACATAAGACTGTTTGTGATACTGCCTGGGCAAAAGCTAGCATCTCTGCAGCAGGTGAGGTATGGTACCCTGGACCTTGCATTCCCATCTCCACAGACTGGACATCACTGTAGCTTGAGAGGAAGGACAAGGTTAAGCCTGTAGCAGCAAATTGGTTTGGCAAGTGCCATGCAGCACAAATACACGTAAAGCCACAGGAAGCACCAGGCACCTCCAGAAGAAATATATCTACACTGAAAAGCAGAGGGAGCCTAGTTTAAGGGGCTTAGTAAGCCCCCCCCCCCCACTGACCAAGCTGATGGGGATTGGGGTAAGGGACATGGTCCAAGGGCCCCACTTAGCTATTTTTCCTTAAGTGTGATGAAGGGAGAGAAGGCTAACTGGGTGAGTCAGAATATTATGAAATACATGCTTATGTACATGGGAGGTTCTTACAACGGGACCAAGACCATTTTCACACATGAGTTTTAAAAGAGGTTCTAGCTGCAGTCACTTTCTGGGGGGTGGGGAGTGTAAAACCAAAAGCATCCAGAATGCTCATTCACATTACAAATGACACTACTCTCCTTTTTCTTTAGCATTAATGGTGGTCTGATGTTAAATAGTGTAAGAGGGGCTCAAAAGATAACCAAAATTCTCCTGCATAGTCAGCGAAAGACTGTGCTCAAGAGGGATTTGTGTAGGGAGGAAAGCCAACTGCTTGGAGCCTGAGAAAATTCCAGACTGGGAAGGGGTGGGTGGAACCATTGAGATTTTGTGTGTGTGTGATGAATCAATGTTTCCCCTAAATGCTCAATTTCAACTTGGGGGCATGGCAAGGCCCCCCCACATTTTAGTACTGAGCTTGCTATTGAGCTAGTTTTAAACCAGATTGACTTCTAGCCAGGTTCTTTTTTCATTCAGCCTCACTGGTAGGGAAAGGGCAATTTCAATACTTTAAATTGAATTATCACACACAAATGAGCAACAAGAGGGTTACCAGATGTGTCCCTATCATGGGTCAAGACCTCACAACTCCACAGATTCTCATGGTTATGCATCATTGCCGGATATCTACTATTTCAGTGTAGCTTATTTGAAGCCAGGATAAGAGAACAATAGGCAATTTGCACATGAGACTTGTTTTCTTGCCTAATTTGGTCTATAATATGAATGTAAAATCTACCTTGGGTAGAATGCACAAGAGAGATTCAAAAGTGTGTTAATTAGTGTTGTGGGGGAAAGAACTTTGTCCCCATTTTCCCCCAGGTAGTGCCCATGGGAAATGTGCCCTCGGGCTTGCAGCCGAATTGTAGAAGGAGGAAATGGCCTCAAAATCCTCAGATCCTACAAAGATACTGAACCTTCTCCAGCCTGTGCTAAACTGCCTGCTGCCTCCTCTCAGGTCCTCATCCTCTTACACAGGTCTTGCTCTAGGCCCATCTACCCCTTTCCAATGTAGTAATTGCACTTACAACTTCCTTTGGGTAAGTCAGAGCAGGCCACATGGCACTCTCAGATAGTTTTCCCTCCGGGCACTGACCCAGGCTGGCACCTATGTATTTTAAGGGTATATAACAGCACCAAGTGTCCTCAGGCTCGTGGGGTATTTGGGCACCCTCATATCCATCTTTCCAAAGAGTCAGGGCTTTCTTAGGACACAAAACCTCACCCAGGAGCTATGCACAGGGGGCATGATTGATCCTTCTGCTTGGTCAGGGAACATGGTAGGCCAAACTCCCAGCATGCACAAGGCTATTTCACTTTGCTCTCTGTTGCCACCTTGAGGCAGATGCCTTCCCACCGAAGAGGCTCAGCTGCACAGGAGTGGGATCTGTTCAAGTTACTTCTGTGGCACTTTTACCAGCCTTGAGTGCTTGCCTTTGCACCAGCCCTTTCCTGAACCCAGATAAGAAATGAGAAGGTCTAGGAGTTTCCCTCAGTGACACAGGCAGGAAAGGGTGGGAGCGTGGAGGGCAAAGAAGTAGAGTCATAATGCTTCCTACCATGCAGAGCAAAAGGTAACTAGTAAGGAAATTGGCAAATACGGAAGCTTGGCCTGGAGTTCCAGTGCAGCAGGACGTCCATACAAGCTCTGTGGAGATGGAGCTGGCAGGCCCAGAGAGACAGGCTTTCATTGTACAGTCTCTGCAAGGTCCTCCTCAGGTACTGGGCTGCAACAGCTGTGGTGGGAGGTAGGGTGGCGGAGCTGCAGAAGAAAGTGACAGACACATCAGAATATGGTTACCACAAAGAACATCTCCCCTTAGACCAGGGGTGCAGAACCTCAGGCCTGTGGGCCAGATTCAGTACTTCTAAGCTTTCCCAGAGGGCCACACCGGTTTCCCCCAACCAGTGATCGTTTGGTTGTTTCCCAGCTTTTGTACAGTTTTTCCCCCCATTCTAAAACGCTGACATGCCTCTCCTAAGGCTTAGTTACTGGCAGTAAGGGCTTTAAGCTAAAATATGCTAGTATTTGTGGTATTTTGGCCCCGCCTCCTTTGCTTCCACCCGCTTCGCAATCAGCCCCGTCCACCACTGGAATGTGGCTCCCAAGAGCATCTCCAAAATGGAATTTGGCCCTTGAGCTGAAAGACGTCCAACAGCCCTGCCCTATATCGACCTCCCAGGCCACTATGATCTTCAGGGGAGGCCCTGTTGTCCATGCCACAGCCTTCAGATGTCCGTTTGGCGGTGGCACGGAGACATCCCTTCTCTGCAGTGGTGTATAAACGTTGCTAATAATAATAATACATGCTAGGGATATCGGGAGAAATCCATAATGGATTCAAATGAGTTCGGATTTGTATGAATATGAGCTGCAGATTCCAGAGCTGACCGACTTTTTCCGAGTCACGTGGCTTCCGCGGACTAGTTTTTCACTCTGGGGGAGGAGGGGAGAATTTGAGTTACTCCGAATTAACACTAGTGCACATTAGAGCAAGCAGAATGAAATTCTGGTTTTAAAAAATCAATTCCATCGATGAGCGGATGACAGAATGAAAGATGCCTGACAATCTTATATTAAATAAATAAATAAATCCCCAAAACACAGACGGAATGGATTTAACCAGAGAGCCAGTGTGGCATAGTGGTTAGAGTGTTGGACTGGGACTCGGGGGATCCAGGCTAGTCCCCACTCGACCATGAAGCTCACTCGGTGACTTTGGGCCAATCACTGACTCTCAGCCTAACCTACCTCACAGGGTTGTTGTGAGGATAAAATGGAGAGGATTATGTAGCCAGTTTGGGTTCCTTGCAGGAAAAGAGATGGGATATAAATATAATAAATTAAAAAAATAAAACAAAAACTGAATATCCTAGTAAGTGCAGAAGGATAGGAATCCCACGCCCTGCTCCTCACAATCAGCTAAAAGTAGTCCTTTCTCAATCAGTCCCAGTAGTAGCCTCTGCCCTTCAGGTCTCGGTTTAGCAATGAAATCATCCAGTTCACTTCAGTCCACCCCACCCCACCCCACCCTTCCCACTCAGTAGCTGGATTAGCTTTTAACCGTTTTACTCCAAAGGCAGGTTCTCTCTCTCTGCAATGGTAGTGGACAAGACAAAGCTTCAAGTCCCGTTTGCCACTGCTTCATACTCTTTTCTTACCTGTAGGGTTGTAGTATGGTGGCCCAGGAGGGTAGAGAGGATACTGCGCAGCTGGAACTGTAGGGGGATAGGGAACCACAGGTGTATAGCCAGGGTGAAATGGTGCTGGCCCTGCTTTAGGATCCATAGGATAAGGGCCTGGAGGCTGAGCAGGGTAGCCAGACAATGGGATTTCCTGAGCTGGGAGAAAGAGAACAGGCTCGCTGAGCATGTGCTGGGGTAATGATTCTTCAAGAGAATCCTGTAAGTCAGGGGAGCAGAAGCAAAATGTGGTGGGGGTCTGAATTGCCCTCTACCAGGCCCTCCATGGGCCGGATGACGTCAGTGGGTGCAGCCATGCTCACTGACATCATCACACTGGCCCACCCATTCTGCCTTTCTCTGGGCTGGGGAGGCACGGAGTTCTACAGGCCGGACGAGGAACCCCCGTGGGCCGGATTAGGCCTGAAGGCCAGGGTTTCCACATTCTTGCTGTAAGGAGGATTCCTAGCACTACAAATTAAAAGTCATTGTGCAGCTATTCCACCTTTCCTCCTTAATGGATTTTCCGCATTGAGAAAAAAGAGAGAAGCAGCAGTGGGGAAATATGGGAGGGTTATAAGTTGAAGACAACAACGTCTGGACCCGCTGTAAACTTCCGTTCATTAGGCAGGGCAATGGCACCGTAGATGCCTCCCCTGGAAGCACCCTCTGTCTTTAACTGTAGCTACTCGGATGCCCCTTGAAAGATTCCCCATCAGAAAGTACATCTGAGCAGTATCAGCCCCATTGTAAATATGGATGCATTTCATTATATCAAATTGGCTTAAAGCGGAATTTCATTCCCCAACCAAAGCAATCTCTGCATCAGCTTCCCCTAACCTGGTGCCCTCCAGCTGTGTTGGACTTCAGCTCCCTGCCAGCCAGGGTGGGGAAGGCTGCTATACATGAAAGAAGCTCCACTATGAGACATGAATATATTATCTAGAACAGGTTTAAAACAAAACCATATTCTCTCTTTTGAAGCATGTATGCTCCTTACTCTAGTTTTCAGAAATTTGTGAAATTTCTCTTGCAGTTTTCTGCTGTTCCCTACTGTTGTGCATCTGCTTACACATCTAGTTGTTGCTCTCTCTTTTTTAATTGCCCAAAACACTGATGTTCTCAATATTCTCAAACCTGCGACTTATCAGGACATTTCCACAAAAGCAGAATCTTCATCAAAATCTGCAGATCACAGATATTCACACCATCTCTAGTCTTGGCCTGAGCCGTGAGCAAAAAGGTGCCAGCCATGCCAGCAGGACCTCACCTACCTTGATAGGGCGTCTGAATGTGATGCCGGCGCTGGTACAGGTAGCAACAGGAGCACAGGAAGCAGCACACAATGGTGGCAACTATGGCCACAAAGAGTATCACGGCTGAAGCAATGCCAGCAATTGTTCTGGGGCTACAAAAGGCACAGATAGAGAAGATAACTGGGCTGTGCATGCTACAGCATCTGATACCAATCCAGACACTACAGACCCACTCTATTTTTATTTATTTATTTATATTTATTCCCCGCCTTTTTTCCTGCAAGGAACCCAAGGTGGCTTACATAATCCTCTCCATTTTATCCTCACAACAACCCTGTGAGGTAGGTTAGGCTAAGAGGGGGCTTGTCTTTTATACTAATGGGAGGAAATTCCCTTTCCCCTGCCCCCTTACCTTTGCTGTTGCATCAGCTCTATGAGCAGGAAGAAGCGGCTGTGGGGCTGTTGCGAGAGTTTGCCCGGGTGAGCTCTCACAAAAGCGCTGCAGCCGTCGCTTGTAGCCATGGGTCTCTCCATAGATCTAATGCAGCGGTGGCAGCAAAAGTAGCGGGGGGGGGGGCATGTGATGAGGGAAACGACGGCTGGCTGCTCTCTCACTGCAGCAAATGCCACAGCAGGAGAGTGGCTGGCAGGGATCTCCAGAGCACCTGCTGCAGGCAGCGGGGCCGGGGCAGTGGCGGCGGGCCTTCCTGGTGGGAGCAGCGCAATCTGCCACTCCTCCCATTCCTGATGCAAGCATCTCACCCTACTTCATGGGAGGGCCGGCCCTGGTGTGTGTGTGTGTGTGTGTGTGTGTTTGTAGCTGATCATGGAGAAGGGGTAAAAGAGGGGAGGAGAAAGATGTTTCAGCCTGGGATAATTTGAACGGGGGAGAAACAGACTGTTTTTGGAATTGTGAGAGCATGGGGGGGGGTTAGAGCAAACACCGGAGTTTGGGAAGAAAATGAATGAATAGGCTTAAAAACAACAGACAGCTTCAAAGGGGTTGCCCAACTGAGCAAGAAGTCTGAGGGGTCTTCCTGGATGGAAAGAATCCCCTCTAAAAATCCAGGGATATGGGGTGCTCTTTTTAGTTTTTATCCATCCTCTCAGGATTGAAAACAAACAAAACAAGTTCTCACTTCAAGATTGCTCACCAGATGTTGGGAAATGGATTTTCAGGTGTTAAACAGTGAGAAAAGAAAGAAGAAAATGGCTTTTTGTCTTTCTTTTTCATGATGTGAGGAAAAGAGGGGTGAGCAGCAATAACAGGAATTTGCACAGATATATCTGGCTATTACAGGTCCAAGTAAGATAGCCAGGATCTTGGCAATTGTCTTAAACAAAGGGCCTTGCTAAGGTGACAAAGTCAGTCACGCAGGCTTGGCATAACAGACTTTGGGCTTCTCTACAGAAGGTATTTATTTTGCTCTCATGATTCCTCACCCACAGTAGTTTGCAGGTGCTTTACATGATGTTGTCATCTTCCAGGGCCTCCCCTTCCTGAGCATTTCCGCGGCTTTTTTTAGAATGAGGATAATGAGCTATTAAAAGGATAGCATGCTATAAAAGGCTACAAAAATTTTTCACAATTGTATTTTCACAATTCCACTATACCAAAGCGCCAACTTGTGGTTGTGCAATGGAACATATAGAAAGGCAGAGAAAGAAAAACCCTGGGAGAAAAAAAGGTGTCGAGGAGCCAATCTTAATCCTGCAAAGAATCCAGACCAGAAGCAGAAGCCTCCGTAAAGTGGCAGGTTGAAATGGGTTAAAAGCCTAATGCAGAGAAGCCCTTTATCCTTTGTCTCTCATTTGAGGCAAAAGTTGCCTTTTCCCCTTCTAAGTCTGCTGGTCGGGTCGCACGCCACTTTAAACCCACAGAGGTTCTGAAACCTCTGTGGGCTTAAAGTTGCCCCAGACGCCAGCTGTTCCTGACTAATGGTTGGGCACAGTGGGGGTCTGGAGGCTCCACCTCCCCTCTCAGTCAGTCCTCCGGTCAGTATCCCAGGGGACACCGTGGAAGCACTGAGTGGAGACAAGTGGGGATGACAGCTGGCGAGAAGTGCCAATTGGCACTTTTCACCAGCTGCCTGAGGCTTGTCGCCCTTGCTCCGCGGGGCTGCGTCCCCACTGGGCAAGGGCAACGACACACACCCCCGGCTGCCTCCCCACAGGGCCCCACTCGCTGCCGTCATCCACCACCATCCGCTGTCGACGTCCGCCGCCACTGTGCGCCTCATCCTCCTCACTGGGGCTGGGCAAGGAGGAGGTTAACTCGGCCTTGTGAAGGACTACTACCGCAGCTCCCCCTCCCCGGCTCGCCCTACTTCTCCCGCGAGAAAGGGGGGCAAGCCGGGGAAGGGGAGCTGGCAACGCTGCGGTGGTCCCTTTCAAGGCCGGGTTAAACCTGGCCTTGCGAGGGACCGCCACAATGTCAGTGGTTGCGTCGGGGCCTTGGTGCACGCACACCAAGGTCCCAACGCAGCCACCACTGCCATGACGCCGTCTCCCCCTGCGGGCCCCCTTCTCCTGCTGTGCTGTGGGAGAAGGGGAGCTGGAGGGGGGAGGAGGCAGCGATGTGGGTGAGTGGGCGTGGCTGCGTGCTGCTAACCCACCATTGCTAGGGAGCGTGGCAACATCAGTGATGGGGCTTTATTTTCTCTGCCAGGCCTGCACACGTGCGTGGCACGGGCAGAGAGAATCCCTGCCCCCCCCCCTGCTGGGTCGTGGTGTCCGCAGGCACCACAATCTAGTGGGAGGGGGTGCTTCCTTTCCCTCCTGCCTGCCACACCGATACCCCGGTGGGTTGATCAGCACAGCAGGCAGGAGGGAAAGGAGGCACGGGAAGGACCTGCTGTGCTGACGTTCCTCAAGAGGAACACCAGCACAGTGGGTCCTTGGACAGGTGGCTATGCAGCCCAGGGGTAGAGGAGCATGCTTCTGGCCAGCTCCTCTACCCCTGTGCTGCAGAGCCACCTGTCCTAGCTGCATTGGCGGCTACGCTGGGGCCTTGGCACACACGCACCAAGGCCCCAATGCAGCCACTGATGCCATGATAGTCCCTCGCAAGGCCAGGTTTAACCCGGCCTCACAAGGGACTGCCGCAGCATCACCAACTCCCCTCCTCAGTTTGTCCCCCCTTCTCTTGTGGGAGTAGGGGGACAAGCCAGGGAGGGGTAGCCGCTGCTGCCGCCGTGGTGGTCCCTCACTAGGTTGGATTAAAGGATAAAGGGCTTCTCTACATTAGGCTTTTAACCCATTTCAACCTGCCACTTTACGGAGGCTTCTGCTTCTGGTCTGGATTCTTTGCAGGATTAAGATTGGCTCCTCGACACCTTTTTTTCTCCCAGGGTTTTTCTTTCTCTGCCTTTCTATATGTTCCATTGCACAACCACAAGTTGGCGCTTTGGTATAGTGGAATTGTATAGGGGCACCGCTGTGGCTCCTTGTTGCCAAGCCCTGGTGCGGAGGATGAATGCACAGTGGTGGACGGCAGAGCAGAGCGGTGGCCGCAGTGCGTGGGGGAAGGGGGGGTGGCGGTGGCAGACCCCGGCAGCTTCCCTGCATGCTCCTGCCGATGCAGGACATCGTCAGGAGCATGTCGGGAGGCCGATGACAGCCGGCTGTCAGCCACTTGGCCAGCTGTCATCGACCAGAGCCCCTTGCCCAGAGCGGCACCCGTTCTTTGCTGCTCCAGCCAAGGGACTCTGTGCCTTTTTGGCTCGCAAGTAAGTTAGTATGTCGTCTGGGATCAGATGACACGCTAAACCCAGAAGGGTTTCCTTAACCCTACCGCAAACCATGGCATAGCAGGGTGGTTTAGAAGCCACCCCCAGGACGCTTCCAAAGCACCCTGCAGGGCTCAGACGACACGCTAAACCGCAGCAGCGCTTAACCTACTGAGGTTTAGTGTGTCGTGCGAACCCAGTCAATATTGGGGAATTTCAGGGTATCACAGCTTAAAAGGTGTTAAAAATACTTTAAAGGGTTAAGCAAAGATAGCTGGCTAATAATTTTTCCTTCCATCTTGCTTAAGCAGGAAGGCAATCAGAACATAATGGCTGGCCAACAAGCTGTTTGCACGAAGTCATGTAGTCCGTTTCACTTGGGATGTGCAGGGCCTCAGTATCTTAATGGAACTTGCTATTCTCCTTTTCTCCAAAAGCAAGAACACCAGTCCTTTTCCAGATATACGTAGGTCCTTTCTTCCCCAAAATAGCAACATTTGGGGGGTGCTTTGTAACATCTGTATTCTCTGCATTATATAGTTGAATCAGATGACAGATTACTTTCAGCTACACTTAAAAATCGACCCACTGCATACCCACAATAACTTGTACGGTATAACAATCACCATTTCATGCATTAGCTAACACTGAAAGAGCGGGTCAAATCCTCCCACCACTGCTGCTACTCTTTCGAGACCCTGATTGTAGGTTAAAGAGCATAAAGAGTTAACTTAATGAAGACATCAACAGGAAGCCTTGCCGAGCCAGCTGGAAACTCCCTGAGGGCAGCCTGGAAACCTACTGGATCCAACCATCTTGGGGGTAGACCTTTTTAATAGGTTCCTTCATCTTTGCAGAGACTACAGGGTCGATGAGGTTCACCCTCACTAGTGAAAGATCTTACCCATGGCATTTGAGATTTATTCCTGAAGGGAACTTTCCATGCTGAGCTCTGAGCTCTGCACTTTGGACCCAAGCAGAGGTGAGATGTGCGAACTCCAATGCATGTGTGTGTCATTAATATGCAGCTGTAAAGGGGGCTGGGGGAGGAGTGGGTGCTTAGCCCTTTCCCGATGGGCTATTTTCCCAATCAAAATCTCCCCAGCTGCGAGGAGCGAGGGATTCTGATGGTTAATAACAACTCAGAGGAAAGGGCGAAGTACACACCACACTCAACACACTGTGCTGACCTGACCAAGTTTGTATCCCCACCATCACCATACACACAAAGGGCTGCATCTCAGTAACACAAAGAAGAAGAAGATGACGAAGTTGGGAGGCCGCTCACATCTCTCCTCTGCCCCACCTACTTTGGCCTGTTAGTGATGGATGCACAATTTTGTCTCTTCCCACCCCCTTCCCTGGCTCAGTTCTTCTTACCCAAATGCCATACAGTGCTTTTGCTGCCGCTCAGTGAGGAGCTTCCGGAGATCAATGCAGCAGTAACGATGATAACAGTCACCACAGCAGAAGGCAGGAAAGTTGCAGTCAAAGCCAGGGTGCCATGAGCCATTTCTGTCCATGTGCCACTTGCAGTCCTCATCAGCTGAGACTGGGAAAGATTGAAGAAGCCGGTCATTAGCTTTGATCTGTGCAGACAACCACCCAGGAGGACAGTAACAAGCCTGCTAAGAACACAGTAGTGTGGCAGCCCGTGGGCATCCTACAGGTGTGCCTCCAGGGAATGAGCTTGTGGCTTGCATCAACAGCCTTCCCACCGTTTGTAAGACCAATAAATGCATTAGATTCAGCCTATTGTTGTTTAGCCAAAAGATTGCATACATGATGACTGGGTTCACACAACAAGATGAGCCATTGTGGCTTATAAGCCATGTTTGTTTCAGAGTGGCTTGTCGTGTTGTCTGAACCCGGCCAGGGTGGCTTGTGCATTGTTAACTGAAGGACTGCCTTTACTCAAGACCAGAGATCAAAGGTGCAAAACTGCCAGCCTTAGCTCTGCCGTCTTGACTTGATTCTCTCAGGGCCTTGCCCTTGGTCTGTACACTGGATTTAGCACTGAACCACAGCCACACACACCGTGTGGGGTAAAACCAGGAAAGTGTATTTAAGGTAAACAGATTACAATAAAAGGTGGGGAATGAGGGAAGAGGGAGAAAGGTGGGGAGACACTTTGATACATACAAGTAGAGCTACAAAACAACAAAAACTAGTTCCTTTACTATATAAATACCCAGGCACTTACTCTCTTGCCTGGGGGTTGGTCTTCTTAGGGCTGGCCTTAGCAAAAAGCCCTACTCCGCAGCGCGTCCAGACAACAACAACCCAAACCAGAAGCCACAGCTGGCAGTATAGATTCCCCCCCCTCCTTTCCGTAGCTTGGCTGTCCTTGGCCAATCAGGATGAACTTCATCTGGGCTAGGTGAAGGAGAGGTGACTCTTTGATCTTGAATAGAGTGCTTGGGCCGCATTTGCATGGGAAACTCTGAGGCGTCTAGAGTCTTTAGAAGAAGCTACATTTGCATAGGATTCCCAACCTCCAGCTGGGATTACCTTGTTTACGTGTGGAGGGATGTGTGTGTGTGTGTGTGTGTGTGTGATGCAGGAAACTCTGATGCCTTTTTCTTCACATTAACAAACCATGCTGCTGTGTTCATACAACATGACAAGCCACTCTGAAACAAACACGGCTTGTAAGTCACCATGGCTCATCGTGTCGTGTGAATCCAGTCAGATCTTTCTTTAAAAAAACAAAAACAAAAATAAAAGCCAATGCATCAGGGGTGTGGAACCTCAGGCCCAGGGGCCAAATCCTGCCCTCCAGGGTTCCCCAGATGGCCATACCCTCTTTCCCCTGATCATTTGGTGATTTCCCAGCTTTTGTGCAATTCTAAAAGGTTTAAAGGCCTCTCCTAAGGCTTAGTTACTGGGAATATGAGCTACAATATGCTGGTATTTTTGGTATTTTTGCCCCCACCCATTTTGCCTTTGGTTCCACCCATCTCTGAAATGCAGCCCCCAAGAGCTTCCCCAAAACTGAATGCAGCCCTTAGGCTGAAAGAGATCCCCCATAGATGCAATCTAGAAAACACTTCTAGTTGAGATGATCCAAACTGGTAAATCATTGCCAAAACCTGTTGAATTTGGTTTAACAACATTAATTTTAATGTTGCTGCAGCTATTGCTTATCAGCCAGCATTAAAAGTTACAAACCTGTGTTTACCATTGAAAAGAAATTCAGTTTTCTGATTAACAGAAACACTAGAAACTCTTGTCCAGAAAAGGAGCAAGGGGATGTTCCCTGGGACTTGTATAAAGAGGGCAGAAAACTAAATGGCATGGAAGATCTTCCACAAATACAGAACTGGGTCTCATAATCGATCTTATAATAGTGGCCTTCAACTAATAGTCATTTAATGACAGCAGGGAACAAGTAGGCAGAGTACTGTCCACTTCTTAGATCTCTTAAGAACTATTCTAATCGATGCCATTACCCAGAAATATTTGGCTTCCTTAGTAGCTCCTTGTTAGACAGGACGGAGTGTTTGGTTTTTCACATGAGGGAGAATAGGGAAAGAATTCAAAGGGCCAGGCGAATAGTCATCCCTCTTTGTGGGCTGTATTTTATTTTTCCCCACCCCAAAAATACACACAACCCACTCCATTATGGAAATTCCTGCCATCCTGCCCAGGGATTCATTTGTGTTAGGATGCAGTGGGGATTATGTCTTAGGCAGTGGGGTTGAATCTTGGAATAGTTGAAGTACATTTCCTTCACCACTCATCAACTGAAGCCTATCCCCTCCCCACGCCCTTAAAATAAAGGAAAGTTACAGCAATGGCTTATACTAGCACAACTGTATTTCTGCTAAAGTGCATACCAGTACTCGGCACTAGATAGCACCCATTTCATTTAATCTCTCGAACATAGCCTAAGAACTGGACTAGAATAGTTCAGTAGGCAATCTGAGCCCCCTGTATTCACTGATCAGGTTCCACTTCTACAAGGACCAGGATATCAGAATCCATTGCATGCTTTCCTCTAAGTGCAGTGGAAATTTCTTGCAAGAATATAAGCAATCGGGAAAGAAACCAGTTGCCCATCACATTCCTCTGCACTCTCTCCGTGTGTGTCACCACAATAGTTAATCCCCTACCAAAGCAAGAGCAGAAAGTCCCACTGAAGGTATGTATGAGTGAGGCAGCAAACTTTTTAATTGTGTGTGTAGCAAAAGAATCACCAAAAATAGAAGTGGTATAATATAATAGCTACCTTTGCAACTACCTTGACTCAAAAGGTTCCATTTTGTCTGGGAAGGTGAGCTACTAAGGATCTAGCAAACTAGCGCATAGTGCACCTGAAAAGTTCCCACCAAAGCTCTCTACTGAGATGGACAAGGGAATGGTCACGTCCTTTTTACCAGGAGTAGGGAACCTCATGTCCTCCCAGATTAGAATTTGCATATGTGTGGCAGGATGCCTTGCAGCCTTGCTCTCCACTGCTGACGCAGTCCTTTCAGGCTTCCCCGCATGCTCCTCCTGATGCAGGACATTGGCAGGAGCGCACAGAGAAACCAATGACAGCTCACCAACTGCCACTTGGGCACTTGGTCAGCTGTCATAGGCCAGAGTGGCAGCCCTTATTTGCTGCTCTTGCCAAGGGGCTCTGTGCCTTTTTGGCTTGGAAATGGGTTAGCGTGTTGTCCGGGTTCGGACAACAAACTAAACCTACTAGGGTTTCCTTAAACCTAAAACAAGCCACAGCTTAGTAGGGTGGTTAAGGAGATTCTCCTTAACCACCCTAACTTACCCTTCCCGGGTTCGGACAACACACTAAGCCTTAGTAGGTTTATTCCTAAAGTGGCTTAGTGTGTTGTGCGAACTCAGTCAATGTTAATTCTTTCTGCTTGGGCATCCCTCATGTTGGTGTATCCTAGCTCGATGAATAACCCAGGTTCCACTTCCAAATGACATTTAATATTGCTCCTCATGACTCTTTCCTAATGTGATTTCCCAACTCTACTCTGTTGCCTGCCCCATGTTTCCAGGGCCAGAGTTCCCCTGCTTTCCTGCATCGCTTACCCCAGATAAATTCATTTCTCTTATATGCCCTAGAGTGAAAGCTTTACTCTCTAGTAAAGCACCCCGTTGAGTCCAAAGTTCCACACATAACACAGCACAACTTGCCAGCTCTATACAACCATTCTGCTGCCTGGTAACGGACTGCAACCCATGTGTGAGCTGCTGGTTCTGAGTCCAAAGGGTGGAATTGGTCCTACAGGCAGCAGAGCACTGGGAAGCAACTACCAAAAAGTCTTGCGCTGAATGCACAATTTCTAATTGGAAACTCTAAGGAGAAGCCTTGCCAGCCAGGCTCTCCATCTAAACCTGTTTTTAACCAACACTGTGGTAGCTTCCTGTAGCAGGTTTTAGTGAAGAATGCATCACGACTGCTTGGGGCTGTGGGAGACAAGAAGCCCCTTGGGAACCCAGAGGCAGTTCCAGACAGAAGGGGAAGCAAGGGAGATTTTCTTTTGCTTGTTTATTATCAGTATTTTTTACTGCCCTTCAGACAGTTCCCTGGGGTGGCAGACTCTGGCCTTCCCTGCCAGAAAAAAAATGAGGGGGAAAAATCTATAAGAACCCTGTAACGAAGAACTAGTGCCTGAGTTTTGTTTTCTTCCTCCTCCCTCCCAATCCCTTTTCCTTTTGTGTCATGTCTTTTAGATTGTAAGCCTAAGGGCAGGGACTGTGTAATATTAATCTTTGTAAGCCACTCTGGGAGCCTTTTCTGGCTGAAGAGTGGGGTAAAAATGCTGTAAATAATAAAAATAAATAAATAGCTCCAGGGTCCCTAATGAGGGCTTTAATTCTGTTCAGTCTCCCAATCACCAGACACCTTTCTTTTGGATGTCTGTGGACAACATGGTGCGGCCTGTTGTCAACAAGCCCAGCAGCAGAGGGCTAATGCCCCCCCTTTTAAAACATGATACTTAAGCTGAGAAACCCGAGGGTAGTCTGTGCTCACAGCATTTTTCTAATTCTTAGCAACCTACCAGGAAATGAAGTCTTTTTGGGTTCTCCTGCCTCTGAAGTCAGTTAATTATAGCTGCTCCTGGTCTATTTCTTTTCCTTTTCTCCTCAGTCTATCAATTTCTGCCACTGTGGCCCACCATTTTCACCAATGCCCAAGCTTCCTTTGTCATATAGCCCTCCAATCCTCTGCTCCGCTATTTCCATATTACCACATTACCCTTTGGTAAACATAACTTCTCCAATCTTCATTTTTTTCCTATCCCCCTAAGTTAGGCCTATTAGAACTGGTATACTGGCCCATGTGATAGGACGGGTGTTGACTAATCAAGTCAATTTTCTCCTCTGTAGTGAATGTGCACATATGTGTTTCTGAGAACAAAAATCTGTTTTTTTTTTAAAGTTCACATTTTTAGACTCTGAACAAGTGTTTGAGCTAATTTCTGCAGTTTAAAAGCAGCTATTCTCCAATATAGTAAATCCACGGTGCATAAATCCACACCTCTGGTTTAAGGCCCCCTTAAACCCACTATAATAAGAGCATGGTGCACACCACACCTCTGGTTTAAGGCCCCCTTAAACCCACATTGGTCATTAGATGTGTATACAAGGAAGTTACATGCCTGTGTGAACAAGGACACGTGGCAACAATCCACATTTGTACTCCTAGATCTAAGCTGTTTTTCTTGTAAGGCAAACAATATGAATCCCATGCAGCCATTCTGCCATTAAAATAAATAGATGAGGGGCATGCTGGAGTCACATCCATGTGCTTAGTTCTTGGAAAAATGGATGAGCGTGTGCATATAGAAAAGCTATCACAAGGGAGGAAACATGGAGATTATGTTACAGGGACACACACAAGTAGATCATGTTACATCAGACCCGGCCATGAGTTAAGAGCAGTGGGGGAAGAGGAAACTGGAACTCCTATAGTTGCTGGAATATGTAGGTTGGGCAGCAGCTGTGGTTTTATATTGCCATGCAGGGTGTCAAATGTTGAGAGTTCATACTCATGTTCCCAGTCGCCTTGCCTATATGGAACACGATCAGCTGTCTTGGATTGGCTGGAAGTGATGCCTAACTGCTTTGTAAACAGATTGCAACTTTGACCAGTGAAACCTGTCCCGGCCAGCCAAGACCAGCTCTTTACTCAGGAATCCATCTTCCCACAATCCTTCCACTCTGTTTATGACCCCTTGGCCACAGCAACTACCACACATTCCCTCCAGTCTGTAAATGGCAAGTTATGTAAGAATGGAGTACTAGCATGCAAATGTATGTATGTATGTATGTATGTATATGTATATATGTATATTTAACAGTGAGAGACAGTTTAATATTTTGCTGACAATTATGGCAACAATCTGCAAATCCAACTAGGTCATGCATACTTTAATGCAGCTATACTAATAATCTGAGATACACCAGTGACATTAATTGTATTATATACAACAGGGGTGGGCAGTCATTGGGCTTGTGGGAACTATGTTGTTTTTTACTAGAACCCCAAAGTTCACCAACCAGGGTCAGGTGCAAAATGGTAGCGGGGGGGGGGGGCATTTGAGAATTAAGAAAAAAGGTGCCTCTGAGCATATGTTCAGGCTAGGAATTCATTTTCAGTACCAGAACTGAGCTCACATCACAGTCCCATCACACAAAACATCCACTCTGCTTCCCCACCCCCAAGCTTTCTTCCATCTCAGTAACCTAATTTAGAAGTTAGTGTGTGAGTGTGTGGGGGGGGGGAGAGAGAGAGAGCACCTGATCTACTGTAAACCATCCAGGGATTGACCAGTAGATCTACCCACCCTGTCAGGGGAGGCTGGTGACTCCTATTCCGGTGGGGCTTCTTTTCTAATGCAGGTTTTGCAGGTTTTATTTGGAGTTTCATAGGAGCAATCCATGGTGCTGAACTCCATCCCCAAAATAGGTTCACCACCATGGATAGCTCCTATGAAACTCCAAATAAAACCTGCAAAACCTGTAATGGAAAAGGAGCCCCACCAAAATAGGAGTCACCACCAGCCTCCCTGCCCTGATATATAATTGCACACCATGTTTTTATGTTATTAAATGTTGTTTATAACTATGCTGAACTTCTGAAGTTATTGCCACAGTGATCTGTAGTACACAGACCATTTTATTATTTACTACATTTATATCCTGCCTTTTATTTATTTATTTATTGTATTTATATCCTGTCTTTATAGGATATAAATTTTAGGTTTTTTCCTAATCCTGTGAGGTAGGTTAGGTTAAGAGGTAATATGACTGGCCCAAGGTCACACAGCAAGCTTCCTGACTGAGTGGCAGGGATTTGAAACTGGGCCCTCCCAATGCTAGTCCAACAATGTAACCACTACACCATGCTACATTTTATTACAATGGTTCGAATATCTTTACACAACATCTGCAGCTCTAAAAGCAAATCCTTCACATATGAAAACATCCCCCTTAAAGAGCAGGGTGGCTTCTCACTGCTATATAGCACCTAGAAATGTACTTCTGATCTCTAGCAGTGCATACCAAATTAAAGCCAACTTCAAAAGTAATGATCTATAATGACTGAAGTAAATAAAAACAATATTTATTTTATTATTTTTCTTATTCTTTTATTTATTACATTTCTATACTGCCCAAGAGCTGAAGCATTCTGGGCGGTTCACAAAACAAGACTTAAAACCATAAAATACAGTAACATAGTAAAACATAATATAAAAACCTTAAGTTTAAAACAGAATAAAACCAAAGTAGGAACCAAGGTAAAAGCCAGCAGCAGTGCAAAGATCTGAAAACACACTGACACAATTTTTTTAAAACTGAAGGACTAAAAAGCCTGGGAAAATAAAAAGGTCCCCACCCGTGATCCATGCAAGTCACATGAGCACCCATATCCATCCTACATGGAACTCCCCACATGACAGCTAACTGCATGAGAAACAGGAGAATTTGGAGGCAGGGGTTTGTAGATTAAAGCTGGGAAAAGCTGGTGTGAACACAGAATCACAGGGCTGACAAACACTTCAAAATCACAACCATCTGGTCCAAAAATTGATGTGAAAACATACTGAGTCTCAGGAAAGACAAACTTATAAGTCCATGCCTGCTCTGCTCACTCGCTGAGCCAGCACAAGCAGCCAGAGAGCCAAGCTACATGTTTGCTTCTTTCTTTTTCTTTTGCAGGAGAAACAGCTGCAATTCTCTTTCTCGCTCTCTCTGCAGACTACAGCTATAGCATTCTTTTTCCTTGCAGTGGAAGCCCACAAGAGAGAAAGTGCGCACATAACCACCATTAACAGAGTCCTCTTACTATTTCTGCAGTTGCAAAGCTTTGAAGCATGCAGCAGGACTAGCTGTGCAATGACGGGGTGAAGAGGTGAACAGGCAAGGCAACCCAAGAGTAGCCTTCTTACATACATTTTTTTTTATTTATCCGCTGTATTTTTATCCCCTTTTCAGACAATCATTGTCTCCCAAAGCGGCTCACTCTGAGACAGAGAAAGAGAGAGGCCCTACCATCATGCTTACAAACGAAAAAGGCAAGACACAGAAGGTGAGTGGAAGGAAAAGGGAGATCAATTTTTCAAGGCCAGAACAAGGAGACAAGCTATAAGGGGGCATTAAAATGCACTTTGGGTCAGGCTGATCTTCCCTTGCTGGTGTTCTTGCTTGAATAGCAATTGGTGTCTCTTGTTCCTTGGCCGATGGCTGGGACCAGGGTGCTCCCTTTCCCCTTACTTCTGCAGGCCCAGGGCTACAGGCAGTTGGGGCCAAGTGTTTTTCTGGCAGGGAGGGGAAGCGAGCTCCCTGCAGCTGCTCCTTCTCTGGCCAATGGATGGGCCAGGTTGGTCTCCCTTGGCTTGATGTTATTCCTGGGAAGCAGGGGGTGCAGCCTCCCAGTGGCCCCCAGGTCCCTTGCCTGATGGCAACAGCCAGAGAGTGTTTCCCTTCTGCTCTCCAGTCCCAGGGCAACTGTCAGTAGAAGTAGAGTGTTCTTTCTGGCAGGGAGGAGAAAGTGAGCTCCCTGCAACTGCTGCTTCTCTGGCAGATGTATGGACATGTATGCTGTCAGTATGCAGAAAGATTTTAACGTATGGGCATCAGGAAGAAATTTCTTATGTGCATTCCAAAAAGAAAACTGGACCATATCTCTCCCCATTCATTTGCATCTGCTCTTAGAGGTGCTCATAAAACAGACTTCCTTTTGCCTAGATTATCGATTGTTCATCACTTTAATCACTCTTTAGTATTTTATGCAGAAACATTGCCAAGCATGGCATAAGCTCTCTCACAACAGAGTCTGAATAATTAAAGTGCCTGGCACTAATTTCTTTAGTATAGTGAAAGCATCTCTCTCCCCCTTATGTAGAACCGAGAAAAGCACAAGCCTTACTTTAGTATTACAGGAGTATCCATATGATTTGTGATGAAGGGGGTCTGGAGAAGAAGCACAGACCCAAGATAATTCAAAACAAAAACCTGTAAAATGATAAGAACAGGCATGGGAAATTTGTGTTGGGTGTCATGCTACTCACATGGGAACTGGGAGCCCCAGTTCTCCTCCTGTCTCCACCATGGGACTGTCTTGTGTGCTAGGAGGTGGATATCCCAGTTTCTCTTGGACCAACTTTTCTTATTCATGGGTAAACATCATGGATGAACTCAGCCTGAGTAAGCATCATTAAGGCTAGGTTGTCAGCCAAGGGAGTACTATAGTAAATGATCACATATCTGGCACCACTGGTGGGTGGGAATGGTTAAGGATATGGTTGCTTTTCTGGCTTGGTGCTTCATTCTGGATTCATAGCCTGCCTATGACGAGACAGTCATTCTGGTTTCCATCTTTCCATTCTTTCCTTGCCAAGGAAAGTGTAACCTTTTCAAAGAGATTCCAGATTTTCACAGTTGCATGTGATATATTACATGGGCCAGCGCAGCAAGGAGTACTATCACAATGGATCCTTTGCAGATCCAGAAAGTAAAGGAATTTAATCTTGCCACAGAGTACTGCATGTAGATGTTGTATGTGCACTCAAAATAGTGTAACCATCTAGCCGACTTCCCTCAAAGGATTTTCAGAATGAAAAGGTCTTAATTAACCACACAAAGGCCAAGAGGGAGGCAGCTGACTTGATAAAATTCTGCTTATATAGCTTGTAGATCTCAGATGCACAGAGTGTAACCAAGACTGGGTGGCGGGAGGGGAGAGAACCTCAATGTGGAAGTGCCCTCAGGTTGTCCCTGCAGCAATACTTCAGAGTAATCAGCCATTAAACAGTACCATGGACAGCACCACAAAGATGCACAATGGGATGTAAGCAACTTGCATTTCGCCCAACAGTGACTGCCAAGGTAATGAACAAGGACTCCTGGCAATCACTGCATGTCATATATATATATATATATATATATATATATAGTGTCTGTGTACACACACACACACACACACACACACACACACAAACAAACATATGACATTTTAGGATGTTTTAAAGATGTTTAAGATGTTTAAAGATGTTTTTAGGATGTTTTAAGACAGTGATGGCGAACCTATGGCACGGGTGCCACAGCTGGCACGCAGGGACCTCTCTGTGGGCACTCGAGCCATTGGTCACCAGATCGTGAAAAGACCGTCCCCTTCTGCAAAACACTAATGATCTTGTTCTTTCTCACAGTGTGGAACAGAATGATTTTATTCTAGAATTCCTGTTACAGAATTCTTTTCTACATTGTTATCACATTTAAAAGATTTTGAAGAATGATGCACAGAGCATGGCTTGGATGTAAAGCCCTAACAGTTGACCGAGTGCTGCATGTGTTGCTCTCAAACTAACGGAGTATGAGCCAAGGTTTGACAAATTATCAGCATGCATGCAATAGCAAAAATCACATTAATTGTGCAAAAGCATGCCCAATGCAAACTTTTACCTAATGCAGTGTTTGCAGTCCAAGACATAAAGTGTTTAAAATGTGTTAAGCACGTTTAGTTTTTTTGTTTATCTTGCTCATGCTAGTACAGGTTGACTTTTACTTTTACTAATCCGACACCTGTAGAAGCAGGGAAAGGACGCGGGGTAAAGCTTGCCCCATACAATTTCAGTCTGGCATATAATCATATTACAAGTTGAGAATCCCTTATCCAAAAATACATGTGCCTAATTATTTAAAAAGTTTGTATAAATTCCCTTCAGGCTATGTGTACAATGTAGTACTATAATAATTTTTTGAGTTGATTTTTTCCCCAACAAAAAACTGTTTGTATCATTGAAAGCTCTGTTATTGTGTTTTTCTTTTAAGACAAAATATGTTAATTAGTTCGGACAACTGTATGAGTTGTTTTTCTAAAACTAAAACCTCGGTATTCAGGTTTAATTGCAGTGTTGGCACTTTGAAATAAATAAGTTGGTTTTGTGTTGCAGTTTGGGCACTCGGGCTCAAAAAGGTTCGCCATCACTGTTTTAAGATGTTTAATAGTATATATTGTGTTGTTTTAGTTTAGGTATTTTATATTTTCTGTTGTTCCCCGCCTCGATCTAGATGGAGAGGCGGGTAATAAATAAATTATTATTATTATTATTATTATTATTATTATAGGGCTGATAAATGGCTAACAAGTAACCCCAAAGATGCCCTTGATTCTATCAGCCACTCCCTTTGAGCAATTCACTTGGCCTTTCACAAGGCGCCTGCCATTAGCCATGATCTCAGATGTCATCTCTGATCAGTCTCCTCCCACTCTGCTTTATCTTCCTGTGGGCCCTCTCCAGGGCTTTTCCTTTGCTGTCAGGATTTTTCAGCCCCCCCCCCAGCAATTTCTCATTCAACCCTTCACACCCAACTAGCTACAAATCATCCATACTTGTGATCACAAGTGGCCCAATTCTACTGTCTCCGCCATTTATTTATTTATTTATTTGAAATATTTTTATGCTGCTCCTCAGCCAAAAAGGCTCCCAGAGCGGCTTACATATAATCGATTAAACAAGACAGTCCCTGCCTGCAGCAGGCTTACAATCTAAAAAGACACAACACACAAGGAAATAGAAATGGGGGGGGGGGAAGAAGGGGGGAAATTAATCAATTCTTCTGGCAGGGCTGGTGGAATGGCCCTGCACTCCCTCTCATCTCCTGCTGGAATGGCTGCTTCTGGTAACAGTTGAGGGATGAGCCTTCACGAGGGAGGCCTTTCAGCAGGGCTGGTGGAATGGCCCTGCGCTCCCACTCATCTCCCTCTGTACAGCCTGCTGGAAAAGGATTGTCTTGTGTCCCTCTGATAAATGTTTGTCTGATATACATTTTCATCCACTCATCCCTGATTAGAAACTTCAGCTGCGGAGCCAACAGCTCCCCCTCTGCCCGCCACACATGCACACACAACTGGAGAGTTACTAATATTTCCTTGACCTTCAAGGAAGGTGGTAAGCAGCACCATAGCTGCAACAACAGGGGCATCGTTTAGTTATTGGAAGTCTCTTTCCTTCTGGATAGTTCTGTACTACCCAAAGATAGAATATATATTTGTTTTTCAAAACTAAGTTTTTGTTCAAGTTGTTCTTTCAATTCTATTTTTTTCTTATTATTACATATAATGAAAAATCTTAATGAACTATTAATATGAAAACATACCCCCAAACAAGAAGCACCTCAACTGCATAGAGTGCAATCTAATCCCAGAGACTGAATTGTTTTAACCAGCTGTTAAAGGCATTTGTAAAAAAAAAAGAAAAGAAAACCCAACAACTCATATATATATATATATATATATATATATGACTTCCACACAGTATTTCAAATAGTTATCTGAAAAGGAAAAGGCATTTCTGTTTGAACAGCTACTTGTGGGATATTTCCATATAAGTATCTGGGGCCAATGGAGTTCCTCTCTTTCTCTTTCTTTCTTTTAGACCAGTGTTCTCCAACCTTGGGTCCCCAGATGTTTTTGGCCTACAACTCCCAGCTACACTGGCTGGGGCATGCTGGGAGTTGTAGGTCAAAAACATCTGGGGACCCAAGGTTGGAGAACACTGTTTTAGACCCTGTTGGGGAAGGGACACAAATTTAGGGAGCGAAAGCACCTGGGTGAGAAGGTTTTTTAAAACGCAGTGGTCTCAATCCACATTGGGGTCCCACACACTTACAGTAAAGTAAAACAATAAGTTAGGATCACCTACTACACACTACACATTTAACGTGGTGTGTAGTTTAGCCCTCAGGGTAGATAATCCATAGAAATGATTCCACCTATTTTGTTTATTGCCTGGTTGTTATATATATATATATATATATATATATATATATATATCTTAAAAATTTAAATTAAAAAAAAGAAAAGGAAAAAAAGAAGAAATGATCCTACCTTTGTTTCTCAAAGGTTTGTTTGAGAAACAAGAAAGACTTAAAATGCCACATTGCAACTGCAGACATGTTAAAATCTCTTAATGGGGAATATACCGTAGTTGCTTGTTTTTATGAAAAGCAGCCATAGGAGGATGCAAGTTTGAAGACAGAGATGGCAGGGGGAGAGTTGCTGAACCCTTTCTCCCCTGTCCATTTTTCCCCATCCAAAGCTGTTTTTCTACCTATGGAATTTATTTGAAGGGATGTCACACAGAGGAGGGCAAAGATCTCTTCTCGATCATCCCAGTTTGCAGGACACGGAATAATGGGCTCAAGTTACAGGAACCTAGATTCCACCTAAACATCAGGAAAAATTTCCTGACTGTCAGAGCAATAAGACAATGGAATCAACTACCTAGGGAGGTTGTGGGCTCTCCCACTCTGGAGGCATTCAAGGTGCAGCTGGACAGACATCTGTCAGAGATGCTTTGACCTGGATTCCTGCATTGAGCAGGGGGTTGGACTCGATGGCCTTGTAGGCCCCTTCCAACTCTACTTTTCTATGATTCTATGATTCTATGAATGAAAAGATATAGGCAGCTGAATATTTTCTGTCATGGTGGAAAAGCAGCCTTGAGGGTAACTTTGATCAGAAAAATGGTCAGGTTAAACGTTTTTGCTCCTCTGCTGCTCCTGATCACAGCCTCCCATGGCTGGTTTTGTTTGTAAAGTAAGGAGATCATTACACATACCTGCCACACATCTAGTCTGGCCCTAAAACAGCATGAAAGGAAATTAGCAAGAAATGTTTTGTCAACCACAAATATCAGATGTATGTACCCTATAGTTTATTTAAACTATAGGGTGCATATCTGTTGCAATAAGCTGTCAGTATTAAAGAATCTTAAGGTACAATCCTATGGAAGTTTAGACAGAAAAAAGGCCTACAACTCCCAGCATGCCCCAGTCAGCTGAGCTGGCTGGGACATGCTGGGAGTTGTAGGCCTTATTTCTGTCTAAGTATGCATCAGATTGCGCCCTTAGCTGCAATCCTACGCACACTTATTTGTGAGCAGGACTTACTCCCAAGTAAACAAGCATAAAATATGGCTGTAAGGTGCTAATGCCAGTCCACTGTTTTCTCAGATCTTCAGAACCATAGTACCGCGCCGGAGATCCTTCCAATTGTACATTAGAAGTGATGCAGCATAAAGTGATGTATATTTACCATGTGGGTATCAGCCTTAAATCTCAGATTTCAATGGAACTAGGACTGAAGCCTTGGGATCTCTCCTTCATTGTCACCATTTCCTACCTATTCTGTCTCTTGCAAAGGCCGAGTATCTTTGCCACATTCAAATCCCCTTACCCCTTAAGTGAAAGTGCAAGGAGTCATCTTTAGACCTCATTTCTGCGACTGTTTGCCTCAAATACCTGGATGCCTTTAATATGCAAACCATGATATATGAAACTTGATTTTGTATTCTTTGCAGGAGCACCACAAGAGGTTCCACCACCTGAGGTGGGAGGACATGAACCGCTGCCGCTGCCACCACCGCGCCACCTCCCCTCCCCCCAGGATGAGAGATCAGGTGGGTGGCCTCTCCACGGTACAGGCAGTCTCCAGGGCCCCCTCACAATGCTACACTTTGAGGAAGGCCCACTCAGAGTGCAGCATTCAGGCCTGGGTAGCTCTCCGGAGAGGCCGTCTGCCTGATCACTCATCTGGGGGACTCTGCCACAGCAAGAGATTGGGTGGGCGGAGGGTCTCCAGAGCCCTCTCCCAAAGTGAGATATCAGGTAGGTGGGTTCTTTGTGAGAGGGCTCAGAGCAAAAGCGGGGGGAGGCAGCTGCTCCTCTAAGGAGCCCTGCTTTCTACTCTTCCGCTGTGGCATTTGCTGCAGCAGGCAAGTAGGGCTGGTGTGACGGTGGCACTGCCCGCAGGAGCCCTCCTGGTGGTGGTGGAGCATCTACCACCCTTCCCAATCTGCCGCCTGAGCACAGGATTCACCTTGCCTCATGGGAGGGCCATGCCTGATTCATTGAGGATAAATGTGAAGGTGACATAAGACAGTTAACTACAAAAAACTGACAAAGGCAAACCCAAAAACACACATTACAATAAAACTAGGGAGCACTGATATAACCATCAAAACTTGGGTGCAACAACATAAGTAAGAACCAACACCTTGAATTAGGCTCAGGAACAAACTGGACGCCAGGGCAGCTTTTTAAAGATTGGTGTTATATGGCATGTCAAACGCACAGCAGAGAACAATCGGGGCACTGCATTTTTCACTAGCTGTAGTTTCCAGACACTTTTCAAGGGCAGCCCAACTTTATACTAATCTAAACATGAGGTGATTAAGGGCACAATCCTGTGCATGTTTAGACAGAAAAAAAGTTCTACAATCCCCAGCATTCCCCAACCAGCCATGCTGGCTGGGGAATGCTGGGAGTTGAAGGGCTTTTTTTCCTGTCTAAACATGCATAGGATTGCGTCCTAAGGCATGGATCAATGTGACCAGATCCTCCTTCTCCAGGAAGGGGTTCTGTTGCTGCACAGCTGAATCCCTGGCATCCCTAGTTAAAGAATCAGGTAGCAAATAATGAGAAAATCCTCTGCCTTAGACGCTGGAGAGCTGCTGCCAGGAAGAGTAGCCAGTATTGGGGGAGATGGACCAATGGTGTGTCTGAGTACAAGGCAGCAGCTTCCTATGTTAGGAACATAGGAAGTTGCCTATACTGAATCAAACCATGGGTCCATCTAGCCCAGTACTGTTGACGCTGACCAGCAGAGGCTCTCCAGGGTTTCAGGCTGGAGTTTTTCCTGCCCTACTTGGAGATGCCGGGGATTGAACTTGGGACCTTCTGCATGCCAAGCATGGGTTCTGCCACTGAGCCACAGCCATGCCCAATGCTCGGCATCTCCAGTGCACAAAAAGTACTAGCACATTTCACTCCCAGCTCTTCCATGGAATCTCCTTGACACATTAGCTTTCCATACGTTTTTGACATGGGGTTCCATTAAAATATGTGACACCCCCACCTGTATTCTGAAGTCCAGCAGCATACTTTTTCTGAATATCTGAATCAGCTCTCCAGGTCCCTTACTGCAAAATAATCATCTTAACAGTCAAAGACAACAACAATAACATTGTAGCAGACAAACTTTACTCACTTGGGGTCAGATGACTCCACTTTTCCAGAATATATGAAGTGTCAAGAGAATCAAGCCGCAGTTGCAGTTAAGCCACTGTGTGCGCTCAAGCCGAGGAACAATTCCACATTTCTGCAAATAGCTCGTGTATTTTAAGATCTCACACTGAACAGGATATTTAACTTCCTCGGATCTCCCTAGAATTATGGGGTCAGCATCCTTCTTTAACCACAGCCAAAAATAATTTATACAGAACCATCATCCATAAAGAAATCAACAAGGACGTGGCAGGAAAGGGAAATAGGCCCCAGCTCTGGGTAAGTGCAGGTATTTGCATTTTCACTGGCTTCCAAGAGGCCTGACGGTGCCCAAGGAACTGGAATAAAAAGGCATGGACTGATGCCAGCTGTCACAATAGCTACAAGGTGCAGATACCATTGGAAGTTCTCCCCTGCACAAACTCCCTGGATATGAATGAATATTCACATTCTCACACAGCTCCCATTCATTTCAATGGAGCATACTAGAAGTTTCGTGGCCTGCATATCAAGGTTGGCTGGGGGGCGGGGGGGGGGGTTTGGCTACTTCCTGGTTTCCTAGCTCCTAAGTCTAAGAGTGTTTAAATAGGAATGAAAATGCTGATTGAGGGATACACT
Source organism: Shinisaurus crocodilurus (assembly GCA_021292165.1). Taxonomy (NCBI): domain Eukaryota; kingdom Metazoa; phylum Chordata; class Lepidosauria; order Squamata; family Shinisauridae; genus Shinisaurus; species Shinisaurus crocodilurus. The sequence goes on from CM037877.1 coordinate 224,906,935, forward strand.
GTCCACAAGGCGGGCCCAAGACACTTTGCTGCCTATGGCGGAGGAGCAAGTAGTCCCTGTTCCCCGTCCTGGATACTATGCACCAGTCTAGGTGCACAGTATCCAAGGCAGGCCAATTTATTTTGGCACCAGAGGCAAAAAAAATCCCACAAGCAACACTTTCCCCTTGCTGACCATAAAAATACAATCATAACAAATTAAGCAACGACCAATTTGCTGCCCTTTCATGGCACCAGGATCTGCTGAGGCAGCTGCCTCTCTCTGCCCAATGGCAGTGCTGGCCCTGACTGTACCGGGTCTTAGCCAAATGATAATGGCAAACAAAGTAGTGGGTTCCTGCTCATGGGATTGTGGCTAAATAATCCACATGGTGATGACCAATTTTGACTCCATGCTCCTTATGTGTCTGGCTCCATGGGAATAAATCTGGTGCCGCTCTACAGGAGCACACATGGCATCAGGAGAAAGATATCGTAGTTCAGGTGTAGACAATAATCCCAGTGCAAAAAGCCTTGAGGAACCGAGTACATGTGCCAGCCCTCAAAACAACAAGCAAGCAGCAGCAGCAAAAGAACACCCCTGGCCCTACCCTTGTTCCACAAGCATCAAGATCTAGAGGAGAAATTATCAACCAACCAGACTTTCCTCCTAATCCCAGCTGTTTGAGGGCTGAGTCTTGTTAATTCAGGGGCGACGGGGCATTTTACACATGCACAGAAGTACCCTTGGTTCTTATATTGGTTGGATGAAAAACAGTTAGCAGTACTAACCCCAGGATCAAATTCAGCTTTGCTTGTCGAGGCAGAAGCGGCAACCCCAAGGCAGCTTGCCTTCCCCCACTCCCACCCCAGGCGCAGACCCGCGACCCATATTTCTAGGGGGGGCGGCAAGAAGCAGCGCTTCGGGCCCCAAGTGACCACTTGCCGCCGGCGTCGCGCTGTTCCCCCCCCCCCCGGCCCGGGGACGCAGCGCGCGGAGCAGCGCGCCGCCGGAGAGGCACATCCCACCCGCGTGGCCCGGGCGGGGGGCGCCGCTTCTCTGGCTGCCGTCTCTACCTCCCCTCCGGCGACCTTACCGACCGTTGCGGCAACCAGGCTGCAAAGCGCCATCGCCGCCAAGGCCCAGGGCGCTCCCATCGCGGCAGCTCCAGACGGCTCGCAGAAGCCCGGCGTGCCCCCGAGCGACGCTGCGGGAGGGGGCGGGCGCGGAGAAACTGGATCCGAGGGGGAGACGCCTCCTCTTCTCGCTCCCAAGGAGGGAAGGACGAGCAGCTGGACTGCACCCAGTCGCGGTGGAAGCCTCCACAAACCGGCCGCCCCTCTTGCGCGCCACGACCGGCCTTTCGAGGCTGTAGAGCCTGCCTGGCTTCGACGACGTTACCCACCGAGACCTCGATCCTCCCGCTTTGCGCCACGTGTGGGGCTGACCAGGGAGGCAAAGGGAGAGGGGTCCGCTGGGCAGCTAAGGGGTGATCATAGAGAGCAACCTGTGGGCATGGGCTTTCTCTTCTAGCCTCAATTTTGCTAAGGGAGGGAGGAAAGCAAGCAAACAAGCAATGTCCCACTGCAGAATTGAGAGGAGCGTATTTAGTTATTAATCATATATATGCCGTCCAATAAGGAAGTTCTCTGGGCAGCTTACAATTACAATAAAACCGAAAAATACAAATATGAAACGTGTGTGTGTGTGTGAGTGAGAGAGAGAGAGAGAGAGAGCTATATGAAATGCAGTGTAAAAACGTAAGTAGCAGAGAATGAAACCAGTCCATTACAAAACGCACAACAAATACCAACATTTTAAACCTGTTTTATATGTATTGGAAAACGTTGAGTGTTGGCCTGGGAAATTTAAAATGTCTGTGCCTGGCTCCAGAAAGAGCAAAAGCAGGCAAGTTTCTCCAGGGAGAGCATTCCACAGCTGGGGTGTGTGGCCACCCAAAAGGTGGTCTGAGCCTCAAACTCCCAGGCTGAAGCTGGCTGGTTGTTCCCAGTTCCCCTGCCTCAACAGAGTGGGAGGAATAGAGAATTGTGTACTCACTCACTCACACACACACACCCCACCAGGGACCACTGTCACCTCCATGAGCCTATGAGTCTAGACCAGTGTTCTCCAACCTTGGGTCCCCAGATGTTCTTGGCCTACAACTCCCAGCATGCCCCAGCCAGCAAACACTGGTCTAGGTTAATGATCCTAGGTTAAGCTAGGCAATTTTAGACCCTGGACTTAATGCTCTTAAGGGGGGGGGGGGTTAATGGCCTTTAAATAGCCAAGCGTCTCCTGCCCCTGCCATTCCACACTTTACAACTGCTACTGCATTCCTGATATATTATAGCAAACAAATAGTTTGCTAACCCCGCTAAAGAAATATGCTGAGTGTGTGCAGTTTCACATTTTAAACTCATAGCACCATCATGACTATGGGAATAAAATGGAGTTTGCTTCTACTGTCCTGATGCTAAACACATTGACCTGGGAGTAATCACCACCCTTGTTGTAGAAAAGGATAATATATTTTTAAAGTAAAAACAATCAATTGAGCATCTGCAGCCATGTACATAGATGGGTAGCCACACCCTGACTATAAAATGTTTTTTAAAATAAGTAAGAAAGGATACTGTGATGAGCAGAGTCTGCTCTGGTGGGCCCCGGCATGCCTGTGCTGGCCCAAACACTGGCTTACGCTGGCTCAGCTTGTCTGAGCGTGGAAAGCTAAGCAGGGTCAGGCCTGGTTATGACTTGGATGGGAGACCCCTCCTCTAGTTTCTTGCATTGAGCAGGGGGTTGGACTCAATAGCCTTGTAGGCTCCTTCCAACTCTATTATGAAATCTATTAAAACTGTGACAAACCAGGCCTGGTTCACACATAATGACAACCCATGAGTTGTTTAAACCATGGGTTGTTGGGGCCACATGGGAGTGAGCGTGCGAGGGGCCTCCTGCGTGCTCGCCACTTCCATTTTGCATCCAGTTTCTCAAACAACCCAGGAACCCATTGCTAGGTTGTTCATTGTGATGTTCAAGCCAGGAACTCTGGGTTGTTGAGGGTCAAACAACCAAGAGTTTGAACCCCTGGTTTATTGTGGGATTAAAACTCTGGGTTGCTTGTCCCTCAGCAACCCAGAGTTCTGGGTTTGGATGTCACATCAAACAACCCAGGAGCAGGACACTCCTGTGTTGTTCAAGAAGCCGTTTACAAAGCAGAAGTGGTGAGCAGCTGGGAGGCAGCACACTTGCTCACCCACATGCAGCCCTGATAATTAATGGGTTAAACAACCCATGAATTGACATTATGTGTGAACCAGGTCCAAGGGAACAAAACAGAAATCCAGCAGGTACAGAAGAGCATTTGCTAAATCCCAACACATTTCAGACAAATAGCTCTTCATCAGGGGATTGTCTTAAAGAAACATAATGAATTATGATTAACAACTATACCTGAAATTGTTTTTTCTTCACAAAAAAAAACCCACCAGCACATGAAAAATTAACAGTAAGAAAGATTTAGGCTGCAACCTCATATCCACTTACCTGAGAGTAATCCCCTTGATCTTAATGGAACTTACTTTTGAGTAGAAACATAAGTTTGCACTCGGGCAGCTCCATCCAATGTGGGTGCCTGTAACCCTCTGAACTTGGAGGATTACGGGCGTCCAATGGAAGGCAGGAGAAGCGTGGCGGCTAGGATTGCCTCCAAGCTCCCCTCACCCTCCAAAACATCTAGACAGCTGATTTTGGCCATCTAAATGTTTTTCCTTTCCTGACTAGGCTGAGGCACCTCTGGGATTCCACGGAGGGCAGCGGTGCCTCACTCCTCCCCTCCCCACCCCCTGGGAATGTCACCGCTGTGACCTCGGAAGGCATTTCCAAGGTCGGAGCGGGGACTCCGACCTATGCTATGGCCCCCCAGACAAGGTCAGGAGGCCATAGGATTGCGCCTATGGTATATGTTGTTGGTATATGTTGTTGTATTTTATCATATAGGACATAATTGTTATTCATTTTATACTTGCAGTAGGCTGTTTAGCCACGTAGGCAGGCTATTACTTGCAATACAAAATAGGGAAACTTTCAAGGCAGCCCTTGGAACACCTTGTAATACTGCAAATTACATTTTTAAATGTGAATTTTAGTGCCGATTTTAAAAGAATTTTTAAAATTCTGAATGGGTGCCACTTAGAATTTAACCCAGGGTCACCTCCCCTCTGGTCTATTCCTTGATAAAACTTTTCTACGGCACGGTTGTTTAGAGCATCTAGAAATTTAACCTCTTTGTTGTGACCTGAATACGTATTTACTCAGCCTATTTATTTATTTATTCTATTTTTGAATCGCCCATCTGGCCAGTCATTTGGCCACTCTATGAGAGGGCAACTGAAGTCACCCATTACTACAACACATTCTCCTTTGGATGCCTCCCTAATATCATTCTCAAGATCACCCTGAGCATCTTGCTCAGGAGGGCAATGGTAAGACGCTAGTTTGGAGCAGTTCGTTAGAGGGATATGGTCTGATTTCATTTTAGTTGTATCTTAGGAGAAATAAGGTGCTGAATGGGACCCAAGGTTTTTCTATATTGGCATAGCTTGGGATCAGTTAAGAGTGCATTTATATATTATATATATAATACTGGGACAATACTGGAAAATGTCAATCATTTTCTCTATCTTGGCAGCTATCTTTCTGTTACAGCTAACATCGACAGTGAAATCCAGCATTGTTTGAGCTCCGCAAGTGCCGCGTTTTCTCGAATGAAACATAGAGTGTTCGAGAATCAGGATATTTGTAAGAAGACCAAAACACTGGTTTATGAAGCCATTGTATTACCAACTTTATTGTACGCCTGTGAAACATGGACTATCTATAAACATCACTTCCACGTCCTTGAAAGATTTCATCAACGTTGCCTCCGGAAAATCCTGTGAATTACTTGGGAAGATAGGCAAACAAATGTCAGTGTACTGGAAGAAGCAAAGACTACTAGCGTTGAAAAAATGATCCTTCAACGCCAACTTCAGTGGACCAGTCATGTTGTTCGAATGCCTGACTGCCGTCTCCCAAAGCAGTTACTTTATCCCCAACTCAAGGATGGAAAGCGGAATATCGGTGGTCAGTATAAGAGGTTTAAAGATGTTCATAAGGCTAATCTAAAAAAATGCAATATAAACATCAAAAACTGGGAAGCTCTGGCCATGAATGATCTAAATGGAGGTTGGCCTCTCACAAAGGTTCCTTGGACTTTGAAGAAGCCCAAGTGCAAGGCGAAAGGGAGAAACGTGCTAAGCGAAAAGCACGTCAAATGAATCCTTTACAGGACCATCTTCCATCTGGTAACCTGTGTCCTCACTGTGGGAAGCTGTGTGGATCTAGAATTGGCCTCCACAGTCACTTACGGATCCATCACTAGAGTCTACACAATTTTCTTTAAAATTTCCTCCTTTTAAAATCTCCTTTTTGTAAATTTTGATCCTGGAAGACAATCTTACTCGGTCAGGAGTGATCGCCTGATTATGATGATAAGTAATATAGTTTGCAGGGGTGGATTAATGGATGTATGTATGATTACTCTCTTGCCACTAGTTAAACCTGTCTGGAATGGCAGGGGAAATGTTCTGAGGGAGTGGGAGGGTGCAGGGAAATCTAACAAAGGGTGTTATTAAACTGCCCCTCTTCTTTTCTTTCACATCAGATCTTTATCTTTGCTTTGCTCTTTTGTTTGCACATGCCTCTTCCAGGGTGCTTCCAGATAGAGTGCTCCTAGCGCTATCAATCACAAGAACCTAAGAAGAGCCATGCTGAATCAGACCAAGGTCCATCTAGTCCAGCATTCTGTTCACACAGTGGCCAACCAGCTGCCCACAGGAAACCCACATGCAGAACAGCAGCATCCCACCCATGTTCCCCAGCAACTGGCATACTGCTTCAAAAGACATTGTGCAGCTATTCGATCTTTGGGGGCTTACAGACAAGGCTTTTACTGTGCAATCACCCTGCTTCATTCATTGAATGTTACAGTAAGTCCAGACGACATTCAGTTTGTAGCCCTCCTGTATTTTCCAAACCTTCTTCCATCTTTCATTTTTCTTTTCTTACCAGAAAAATGTGTTAAGGAGGAAAAGATGGAATAGCTATACGATGCCTTTTGATTGATAGTGGTAGGAGCCCTCCATCTAGAAGCACCCTTTCCTTCCTTGATGGATTTTCTGTGGTAAGAAAAAAGACAGAAGAAGCAGTGGGAAAACTCAGGAGGGTTACAAATGGAAGATGACATCATCTAGACCTCCTGCAAAATTATGTGAATTAGTCAGGGTTATTGCACCATAAAAGCCTTGTTCAGAAGGACCCCCAGTCAATCACAGAAATGTTTTACCTCCATTATATCCAAACTTCAAACACTGGGATAATTCTGCCATCTACTGGGGAAAGGATTCCCAGTTTAGTGATGATACTTATGTCTTACAGGCCCACATAATATGACTGTCCTTAAGGTAGTATCCTGGAATGTTAAAGGCCTGATAGCACCTCAAAAAAGAAAACAAGTACTTCAATTCTTAAAGAAAGGGGGGGAAGCACAGCATTTATTCAGGAAATGTACATGTTGATGACAGATGCAGATAAACTCTAGAAAGACTGGGTTGGCATGTCATGACACAAGCGACTCTGGGACATGATAGGGACTTATTTCTGTCTGAACATGCTTAAGATTGCACCCTTAAATGAAAGTTATCCACCTTCCATTCATTTGTTCAGATGAGAAGCTTGCATTCAGTTTCCAGTGCCCATTTGAAGAGACTCCTGGAATTAATCTATTCATATCATTACTTCGAACCAAATATTGGGCCGTATAGAAATGTAATAAATAAATAAATGCCATTAAGGCTGCAATCCTGCACACAATTATTTACAAGTAAACCCAATGAACTCACTGGGACTTACTTCTGAGTAAGCATGCATAGATTTCGCTTACTGCTTTTACACTTGGCCTTGCAGTCCAGCACAAGGGTTTCTATTCATCTGGCTGCCTTTTGAAACACACAGAAAGAAAGCCTCCCCGCCTGCCTGCCGGGTTAGTGTCACAAAACATGTTGGAGGATATGGAAAGGAGTCGGTCCTATACTGATTAGTAAGAAGCAGAGTTTTCCCCCTTATGCACAGCCTGGTTATTGAAACTGGTTATCATGACATGGCTTGCTAAACCCTGGTAAAAGGCTCTTTAAAGGAACAGATTATCCATACAAGGTTTAAAACTAATAAAGACATTTATTAGTTTTACTTATATTCCATTTATTTATGTATGCCAGATGCATATAGGCAGGTTAGTCTCTTTGGTGTTAAGAGTCGGCTTCATTGGAGGTCACTGGCTGGAAGCCAGCTCAGACCTTGTGTTCATCAGCTTGGAAAGGTAGAGAGGGAGGGAGTTGGCCACAGAGAGGCCGGAAGTAGGGAGGAGGGGTTACAAAACATGCATCATCATCATCAGGCGATCACTCGTGACCGAGTAAGATTGTCTTCCGGGATAAAAGGAGGAGATTCTAAAGAAGATTGTGTAGACTCTAGCGATGGGTCCGTAAGTGACTGTGGAGGCCAATTCTAGATCCACACAGCTTCCCACAGTGAGGACACAGGTTACCAGATAGAAGATGGTCCTGTAAAGGATTCATTTGACGTGCTTTTCGCTTAGCACGTTTCTCCCTTTCACCTTGCACTCGTGCTTCTTCAAAGTCCATGGAACCTTTGTGAAAGGCCAACCTCCATTTAGATCGTTCATGGACCAGAGCTTCCCAGTTTTCGATGTTTATATTGCATTTTTTTAGATTAGCCTTATGAACATCTTTAAACCTCTTATATTGACCACCGATATTCCGCTTTCCATCCTTGAGTTGGGAGTAAAGTAACTGCTTTGGGAGACGGCAGTCAGGCATTCGAACAACATGACCGGTCCACTGAAGTTGGCGTTGAAGGATCATTTTTTCAATGCTAGTAGTCTTTGCTTCTTCCAGTACACTGACATTTGTTTGCCTATCTTCCCAAGTAATTTGCAGGATTTTCCGGAGGCAACGTTGATGAAACCTTTCAAGGAGGTGGAAGTGACGTTTATAGATAGTCCATGTTTCGCAGGCATACAATAAAGTTGGTAATACAATGGCTTCATAAACCAGTGTTTTGGTCTTCTTACAAATATCCCGATCCTCGAACACTCTATGTTTCATTCGAGAAAATGCGGCACTTGCGGAGCTCAGACGATGCTGGATTTCACTGTCGATGTTAGCTGTAACAGAAAGATAGCTGCCAAGATAGAGAAAATGATCGACATTTTCCAGTATTGTCCCGCCAAGCTGGATAGATGGCATCACCAAAGGATTGGCTTGCACTTGCTGATGAAGCACTTTGGTTTTTTTGATGTTAAGTGAGAGACCAAGTTTTTCGTATGCTTCTGCAAAAGCATTTAGGATAGTTTGGAGATCATCCTCTGAATGTGCGGAGACCACATTATCATCAGCATACTGAAGTTCCACAACGGAGGTTGTAATTACCTTACTTTTTGCTTTCAGCCTGCTGAGATTAAAAAGCTTTCCATCTGTTCGATATATAATTCCCACACCGGTGGGAAGTTTCCCCTCGACAAGATGTAAAACCATGGCGATGAAAATGGCAAATAATGTTGGGGCGATAACACATCCCTGTTTAACACCTGATCCCACTTTAAATGGAGCACCATGAGAGCCGTTGTTGTCCAAAACCGTTGCCGTCATGTTGTCATGGAGAAGTCGCAAGATATTCACAAATTTATTGGGGCATCCAATTTTCATAAGGATAGTCCAGAGAGCTGTACGGTCTACAGTATCAAAGGCCTTAGCCAAATCGATAAATGCCATATAAAGGGGTTGATTTTGCTCCCGGCATTTTTCTTGGAGCTGACGTGCAGTAAAAATCATGTCTACTGTCCCTCTAGAGGGGCGGAAACCATATTGAGTTTCAGGGAGGATCTCTTCTGAAATAGATAGAAGACGGTTTGCGAGAATCCTAGCAAATATTTTACCTGCGGTTGCTAAGAGAGAAATGCCCCGATAGTTTCCACAGTCTGTTCTATCACCCTTCTTAAAGAGGGTGATAATTATGGCATCCCTGAAGTCTTCTGGGATCTCTTCTCTTATCCAGATTTTTTCGATGAGTTTATGAAGATGTTGTACAAGTTCGGGGCCCCCTTCTTTAAAGATTTCAGCAGGAATCCCATCTGGTCCACTAGCTTTGTTGTTCTTCATTTGATTAATGGCTTTTTTTACTTCATCCAAAGTAGGGAGTATTGCAAGTTCCTCTTTAATTTGTTTTTGCGGGATTTGCGAAAAAATCTCATTATCCACCTTAGACTTACGATTTAAAAGGTCATAGTAATGCTCTTTCCAACGCAGTGCAATAGACTCTTTGTCTTTTAAGAGTTTGGTGCCATCTTTTGATTGTAAAGGGTTTGTACCATAGGTTTTTGGTCCATAAATGGCCCTTGTGGCCTTAAAAAAGCCTTAAAAACATGCACCCTGGGGATTGTTCAATTAACCCGTTCCTCCCACTGTAACTAGTGGTTACATTACCTCGTTGATTTAAGCAGGCAATATTACAATTTCCATCAAAACAAACCCTTCTCCACCACGAAAAGGTGGAGGCTAGTAGATCCTGCCCCACACCCTGGACTGGTCTAAAGAGACACATCCCTCGTGCGGTAACAACAGCAGGAAACAGAAAATTCCGTTTCCAAGAGAAGGGTTTTCTCAACTTTCCTATCTCTATAGAGAACTGAGGAAACAAAAGAAAACGGAAAGGCAGGAAGGAAAATGGCAGTCGGCCACTCTATACTGTGAACTCTATGTTTGGTACGGGCGCTTCGAATGCCAACAAGAGTTTCCGCGCGTTGCTTAGTATCCAGAACAGAGCAGGATCCATCCGCTATTCATTCCTCAGGCCTCCCCTCGGCCTGCGGCGCTTTTTAAATGGGTTAAGCTAAGAAATGGTTTTCTGAAGTCTACGGCTTGGCGTCTATGGTGACGTCATCGACGTGCGCCTGATGCGAAGGAGGAAGGAGTCGTGTGGGCCTGAGGAGCCGGGAATCTCTCCCCTCACGGGGAGGGTGCGGCGGCGTGGTGAGTTTGGGCGTAGAAGATCGCTGGGGACCAGATATGTTGCCCCGTCTGCCGCCTTCCTTGTGCGGTTGAGCAGAAAATAGAGCTCTTGAGCTGCCCCCTCGGGCCCTCCCTCTCGCTGCTTGCCCCAGGTGTCCACTGGCCCAGAAGAGGAGCCTGGAGGTAAATAAAGCCGTAAGAAACGGGACCGGAGAGTTCCCCCTTCGTTGCGCCACCCTCGCCTCTCTTCTCCCAATATGCTGAAGCTTATCGTTTCTTTCACAGCCCTAAAATATGAAATCTACCCCAGGAACTGTAGTTCTGTGAGTGGAGTAGCTCGATTGGAGAGTTCAGCTCTGAGAGAATATGCCCCTTATTTCCACATTGGAGCCTGCCTGCATGAGCCAAGGAGACCCATTAGTTAACACAGCCATTTGCGTCAGTGAGGAGAACTAGCTCTGAAATGGATTTTCTTTGCTCACATATTTGAGGGCAAGTGTAGGATAGAAAATGTCTAACAAAGCAAGATGGTTATAGAGACGTACACAATCTTCTAGTTGTGAATGACACACTTGGGTCTCGCTGTTTAGATGTGGATAATACAAGTAGAGGGGAGTAACTCCGGAGTCAACTCACAGCACCCTCAAAAAATACAATTCCTGGGATGCCAGCAGGAGGGCAATTTTGATGGTTTAATTGCTTTAAATGAAGTTTAAATTTGTAGTGCAGATATGGGTTCATACATTGCTCATTTGCAAATACTTCTGTCTTGGAGCCACTGCTTACAGGAGTTACAACCAAATTCCAAGCTTGTGTGCACAATAAGGCATATCTGATAAGCTAAGGAAAACTAGGAGGTCTGGCCTTGTAGGTTGAAAATAATAAATAACGTATGTGTAGTAATGGGAATAGGAAAAATTATACTGCTAGATACTGAGCTGCCACAGCCGAAGCTCTCTGGACAGTTCACAGTAGTCCATACAATAAAATACAGATAAAACCAACAGTAAAAACAGCATTGTAATGTAAAAATTTACCCAGGTTTCAGCGGTGGCCAGGAGTGCATTTGCACAGTTAAAGCTAGTGCACCAGCTGCGCCTGTTCCTGGAGATGTCTGATTTGGCCACAGTGACACATGCCTTATTTACATCCCGTTTGGATTACTGTAATGCACTGTACGTGGGGCTGCCTCTGAAGAGTGTTCAGAAACTTCAGCTGGTGCAAAGAGCTGCTGCCAGACTGCTGACTGGGGCTGGTTACAGGGAGCATACAACTCCTCCGTTACAACAGCTTCACTGGCTCCCAGTCTGTTTCCGGGCACAATTCAAAGTGCTGGTTATGACCTATAAAGCTCTATTCGGCTCGGGTCCAGGTTATCTGAAAGACTGTATTCTCCCCTACGAGCCTGCCCACACTTTGAGATCCTCAGGGGAAGCCCGTCTCTTGGTTCCACCACCATCACAGGCACGCCTGGTGGGAATACGGGAGAGGGCCTTCTCTGTGGCTGCCCCAGTGCTCTGGAATTCCCTCCCCAGGGAGGCTAGAGTGATGCCCTCCCTGGTAAGCTTCCGGAGGCAGGCAAAGACCTTCCTGTTCCTGCTGGCATTTGGGACTAGCCTGTGATGCGATGGAATGCTGTTTTTAATTCCACATTACAGTCATGCCTTGGATTGAGAGCATAATTCGTTCTGGAAATGTGCTTGTAATCCAAAACACTCTTATATCAAAACGAAATCCCCCCCCCCAAATGTGTACAGAGATTTTTAATTTAAGCCGTACTACGGTACTTGTATTGCAAGACGTCGCTTGTATATCAAGTCAAAAAAATATTAATAAATATTTAAAAATTTGCTTGTCTTGCAAAACGCTCTCAAACCAAGTTACTTGCAATCCAAGGCATTACTGTATACATATATGTTATGTGTGTTGTTTTTAATGATATACACACAGTATATAATTTTTAATATTGATGATTTAATTCTATTTTTAATTTTTGTATTTTTCTATTTCTGTTCTAATTGTATGAATTTTAAAGGTTGTGTGCCGCCTTGGGTCCCAGTGTTGGGGGGAAAGGTGGGGAAAGTAGTAGTAGTGATGCAGGCCTGTGGGCTGCAAGTTCACATTTGTGGATTTTTGTGTGTTTAGTTCTAGAAGCACCTATTACCCAGTCTGGTAGGAGATTCATCAACTTGTTTAGATTGCAGGTTGACTTCCATTGCTAATGTAACTCACCGCTTGGTTTGTGTGTGCTAACTAGAATGAGATCTTCTGGCATGAAATCCAAGCATAGATGTAAAGACATACCTGTAAATATGATGGGATGGTTTAAGGTGGAGAAATGCTTCCTTCTGCCATGTTCCAAATTTGATTTGTAGAATAGTGGCTAAAGTTTGAACCATATATCATGAAGTCCCCAGTTCAAATCTTGCTGCAGCAAAACACTGATAGGCAGGGTAATCCTATTGCTAAATTGGAGTGTTCCACCATTTCTGAAGCCCTGCTGGACTCTTGCAGGCAGGGTGGAAGGGAGGGAGGAGTGGTGTTTGCTACTTGTTTCCTCCTGTTGTTTTTTAAACCTATTTCCCTCTCATTGTGAGCAATGGGAGGGAAACATTTACGGTAAACCAACTCCTGGGCTGGTCTGAATGTTCCCCCATGTTGGGGGCAAGGTGGAGGGCTGTGAAGGTTTTGAATACTTCATATCCAGAGTGTCCCCTGCTCTGCTCACATCATGCCCCCAACTTTGACATTGGGGAGATAAGACCTGCAGATCTTTTTGTGCAGGAAGAGAAATCCGCAATTGGATCTCCCCCTCCAAGGTTGGAACTCTGTCTCCAACTTCAAAGTAAGAAATCCAACCTATCCTATGGCCTCTGGAACTCCCAGGAGCCATAGGACTATAGCCTTAGAGTGCAGTCCTATACATGTTTAAACAGAGGTAAGTCCTACAACTCCCAGCATTCCACAGCCAGCCATGCTGGCTGGGAATGTTGGGAGTTGTAGGACTTATTTCTGTCTAAACATGCATAGGATTGTGCCCTTAGTGGCTCTGGTGGTACTATATTGTAGCCTCTCTCAGTTCCCTATCTGCAGCTTGGTGTGATGATGATATTGATTTGCGTTACAGGGTTTTTGTAATGATTATTGAGATAATGTACATAAAGCACTTTCAATGCGTTAAAGCCCTATGAAATGTTAGGTGGTACTTCATAGCAAAGTTGGTCTGAGTTCTCCAACTGTGGGATCTCACTTCTCAAGTGCGAAGATTCCTACCCTTTTCCAGGGTTGGGGACTCGGACTCTAGGACTCGACTCGTGAGTCGGACTGAGTCCCCCCTCTGACTCGAGTCCCAATATTTTTAATGGTACTCGAGAATCTACTTGAGACCAAGGACTCTTCAACGTCCCTGGGCTGTGCCAGAAGGAGTGGAGAGAAGTGCAATCGCCGGCAAAGATTTTATTTTTTAAAATCATTTTCCTAAAATGCAACCTTTCAGACATTTTGGGTTTGGCTGCCTCTACCTGCCTGTTTGGGGTTCCCTGCCTCCTCTGCCTGCCTGGTCTCTTCTTAACCAGTTCCACAGTTTGAATTGTCCAAGACAAACGCCTCTGCCCGCCTGCTTTGGGGTTCCCTGCCTCCTCTGCCTGCCTGGTTATTTTGGGTTTGTCTGCCTGGTCTGTTCTTGTCAAAATCAGTGGCAGAGTTTTGAAATAAAAAGGCACACTTGTGCCTAGAAATTATTTAAGCCACACATCTGAAGTAGCCTTACTTTGTTGGGAAAACCCCCCCATTGATTTTAATAGGGACTCATGGAGTCAGCTTTGGGAGTGACTCGGGACTCGTGAGTCACCATTTTGGCCCAAGGACTCGGACTCGAGACTTGGGTCCAAAGACTCGTGACTCGACTCGTGACTTGAGACCAAGGACTCTTCAACATCCCTGCCCTTTCCCCTGCTTTCTGGAAGCACATCCATTCTTCCAATATATTTTGTAAATATTTATATATTTTTGTTATTGTTACAACTTCTGAATTAAATTGAAGTAATTGATATCAGGGAGAGATAATACAGTAATACCTTGGATTGCAAGTAACTTGGTTTGAGAGCGTTTTGCAAGACAAGCAAATTTTTAAATATTTATTTAAATTTTTTTTACTTGATATACAAGCGACGTCTTGCAATACAAGTACTGTAGCACGGCTTAAATTAAAAATCTCTGTACAAATTTTTTTGGGGGGATTTCGTTTTGATATAAGAGTGTTTTGGATTACAAGCACGTTTCCAGAATTGATTATGCTCTCAATCCAAGGCATGACTGTACAGTGGAAATGTATGGTTAATGTTAGTCACACTGAGTATAATGTTCACTACTTTATTTTCCTGGACTAGCATCACTCCACATCTATCATGCCTTGTCCTTGCACCTAAACTTTCCTTGGCTATCTTAGACTGTAGTCTTGTAATGCTTGGATGTTCTACAATTCACCTACCTCACATTTGTTTGATAATAAATAAATGTGTAGTAGTATGTTATGAGACTTTTCTATTAATTTGTTTTCTAATGTACAACTGCCTGATTAGATAGAACTGGTAATGTCAAGATTTGATGTATTTTTGGAATGTAGGATTAATGGTATAGATAAGTAGTAGTTTATCATATTGGTCCCAAGGTGATGGGAGCATGTGTTGATTGTATTTGTTTTGTTTATGTTTATAAATAAATAAAAATTATATAATAATAATAATAATAATAATAATAATAATAATAATAATAATAATAGAACTGGTAATTGAATGCAGCTGAGTAGAACAGTTTATAAGCCTGACTGAGGGAGTTAGAAAAGAGGCAAGGTGGGCCACAAGTCAATTGTCACCGTCCACAGTGGTACAGTGGGTGGCTATCAGGGAAAGAGCCTTCTCTGTATTGGCTCCCTGTTTGTGGAATGCCCTTCCCATGGAGATCTGCCTGACATCTTCACTGTATACATTCAGATGCCAGGTTAAGACCTTCCTCTTTCAGTATACATTTAATCTTTAACCTGTTGCTCTGGTTATTAACTTTACTGCTTGTGCTTTAATATTTTTAATATTTTGATATTTTAATTGTATTTATTGTTTTGGGTTTTTTTAACATTATAAACTGCCCTGAGGATATCTGCCACTTGGGCAGTAGATACATTTAAGAAATAAACTGTGTAAGTGAGAGAACTACATCAGAGGCTAAGTTCCTCATTCTCTACCATTTATCTTTATCAAACTTGGCCATATGTTCATTAAATGCCATCAGTGAAGCACATTCTTCTCTTCACAGGTTACATATACTCGGAGCCTGCCATCTCAACACTTGAAGTAACTCACTATGGCTCCTAAAGATATAATGACTAATTCTCATGCTAAGTCCATTCTCAATGCAATGAATTCTCTGCGAAAAAGTAACACACTTTGTGATGTGACCCTACGTGTGGAGCAGAAGGACTTTCCAGCCCATCGTATTGTGTTAGCTGCTTGCAGTGACTATTTCTGTGCTATGTTTACCAGTGAGGTAGGCAAGATGCACAATATTTTTATTCATGCAAGTAAGAAAGTTCCTTGTAATACAGCTTTAACAGTGCAAAAATTACAGTAAGGCTGCAACCCTATACACACGGTCCTGGGGGTACCCATTTAACTCAATGGGGCTTACTTCTGAATAGATATGTCTAGGATTGCACTGCACTGCATTCTGTGGCCGCTTACTTAGGAGTAAGGTCATGGGACTTGCTTCTGAGTAAATATGTATGGGATTGGGCTATAGAAATGCATATAAAATTATTTATATACAAGAAATGAAAGCTGCCAAATAGTGAAATGAACTGTGTGCAGAAACGTATAACTAAAATATTGGGGCAAAAGTTAGCATTACCTATAATGTTTTATTCACGTTCTTACTAAGTTGTCTACCAAGGAGTTTGAGGTTGCATAATAACTTTAATTCACATTCTGAAACTTTACATTTTAGTTACTATGCAACCTCCAACTCCTTTAGATGAGTCTAGTAAAAATGTGAGTAAGACATTATAGGAAATTATAACTTTTTTGTCCCAATGTTTTGTTTATTTTTCAGCACATGTGTCAGCTATCATGAAACTCAAATATTAAACCTGGTTGGCAATTGATTTTTTCAGGGGCTATATTTTGCACTGGCAGCAACATTGGCTCTGCCCACTGACACACTACCTCACAAACTGTGCCTCCTTAGCCTTTCTCCTGTGTGAATGGCAACAGAGGCTTTGGCAGAGGCTTTCATTTAGGTACCCTAGTGTCTGACTTCTGTCTATGTTTTGGCTTGCACACAGTGGCGAGCAGCCTAGGCACACAAGAAGGGAACTTTCACAGTTCTTCGCTTTTGCACCTTGCAATGCCTTATTTGTAACACAATAAATTTTACACATAATACAGTCAACTAATCACAGATTCCACATATTATTACTCCATTCGTTATTTAGTCTAGTCTTTCAATGCTTAATTTGAACCAGAGACTTCCTGCTTACACTCTTATCTGCATCGTTACACTAGCCAATACAGTAATGTGCATTTGAAATCTACTTGCAGACACTTGGCTGTATTTATTTATTATATTTATACCCCACCTTTTTTCCTGCAAGGAACCCAAGGTGGCTTACATAATCATCCTCCTCTCCATTTTATCCTCACAACAACCCTGTGAGGTAGGTTAGGCTGAGAGTCAGTGACTGGCCCAAAGTCACCCAGTGAGTTTCATAGCTGAGTGGGGACTAGAACCCAGATTTCCTGAGTCCCAGTCCAACACTCTCACCACTACGCCACACTGGCTCTCCTTATCCAAGTAATAACCAGGCCCGACCTTGCTTAGCTTTCCACGCTCAGACAAGCTGAGCCAGCATATTCAGTTCAGAATTCTTTTTAAACCAGGTTGTCTTTTTAAAAAGTAAAAAAAATCTTATTTACATCACTTTTTAGAATTTTTATTTAACATACATAATATGTTGTATCCAGTGTTAGTCCTGCTTAGACTCATTGAAATGAAAGGGACTTAAAGGAGACTAATATTGGATACAACCACCCCCACCGCCATGTGCAGTGTCCTTTAAAAAGTATTCCTGTCCTATGTTCACAACTCAACCATGAGACCTTTGGAAAAGAACTTTGATGAAAAATAGCTTACTTATAAAAAGACTGAAATGAATATAGAAAGAAAACTGCCTGGTACAACTGAAAAGAAGCAAAGTTAAATCACATCCTTCTAAATGTTTCAGTGTTATATACAAATTGGCTTTCCTGGATAACCACACATTTTTAATAATTGTATTTGTTACAAATTCACACTTGTAAATTGCCACTCAGCTGGTTACCCATTGTGTGTACTGTCTTCAGGTGACCAGAGAAGAAGCTTTACAAATGTTGGTGATTCTTTTTTAGTTTTGGGCCACAAGTAATTAATGCAGGTAGGTCATGGATAAACAGGCAGTACATATTTATGTGGACTAGTAATTTATTTGCAAAGCTATATTTATCATCTTAACCCTGAATTTAGTACAATAATGACTTTGGTGTGGTTTGGATATAAAACCGAGGTGAATCTTAATTGGTTATGGTGAATGAATATGCTTGACTCCTAGTAGATTTTAAAACATGTTATCTAAGTCTTTACTCTGGTCTTTCAAATTATACTTTTATGAATATTCTCTTTCTATCAAGAAACTCTGTTGGATATTTGTTATACATTCCATTTGCTGAAATATACTTCCTATCTCTTCCCCATTGTCTAAATTTATTTATCACATTTGTAGACCACACCATAACATAAAGTTCTCTAGCAGAGGAATCCTATGGCCCCTAGACAGCATCTAGAGGACCATAAGATTTTTTGGAGTCCCAGCTCTGAGGTCAGAAAAGAGCTCCGATCGTGGAGCTGGGACTCTGTGCTCAAGGCACCCTCCCCACAGCCAGCGTGGAAAGAACCATGCCAGCTGTTTCCCTGAGGTTGTAAGAGCGACTTCAGAGAAGAGTTTTAGGGCGTGTTTCAGGGAGTGGGGAGGGAATTCGCAGTCTAGCTGATTTGCAAGGCAGGAGGAGCACAGAGACGATCTTCACTTCCACACTCCTCCCGCCCTCCATAGGATGTTCGCAATCCTCCAAGTTCGGAGGCTTACAGGCATCCCCATTGGATTATGCCCTAGAAAGCTTAAATAAACCGCTTAAGCTTTCCAGGTTACACTTCAGAACCCAATAAAGGCCTTTAATAGAACACCCAGAAAAATAAAACATTGCTTTTCTCATTTGTAATTTGCAGCTTTCAGAAAAGGATAAACCCTATGTAGATATCCAAGGGCTAACAGCCTCAACTATGGAAATATTGCTGGACTTCGTATACACAGAGACTGTTCATGTGACAGTGGAAAATGTTCAAGAATTGCTCCCAGCAGCCTGTCTGCTTCAGCTGAAAGGTAATGGCAAAAACTGTGTAGATCAGGGATGGAGGTCTTTTTCGAGTCCTTGAGCCATGTTGCCCATTATATATTTTTTACTATATAATTAAGCACAAAGTGGTGAACAGAACCTTTACAGCACAATAATAAAACATCAAAGTAGCTGTTTCCAATACAAAACCTTACCTAAAAGTGTGCATGAACAAAAACATTTTGGATTGGATGAGTCTTTTCAGTTGAGTGAGTTCCACAACACAGGTGATATGATGGAGAATGCCCCATTGCAGATCCTCATGGCTGATACAATAGGGTAGGATGCGGAGAAATGCTTTGAACCTAGCTCTCAAAGGCAGGGACTTCATATGGAAGCAGAAGGTGCTCCTAAGGGGATTCATCAAAAGTACAGTTTGGTTAACAAAGGAAATCAAAGACAGTATAAAATGCAGGAAATCTTCTTGTAAAACGGGTACACAGCGTTTTTGTCCTTTTAACCCACAATTTCCCAGGTCGTGTGCCATGTGCAAATCACTTCCCCCTTGTATAATTAACCTCCGATTGGCCTGATAGGAGTTGTTGCATGACATGCCAACTTGGACACTATTGGTTATTCTTGGGTTAAACAACCCAAAGTTAATCAAGAACTAATTGTAGGTTAACTTTGGGTTGTTTAACCAACGAGCAACCATTGGCCCTGTTTGCAAGTGCTGCCGCCATTTTGAATATGGCAGCCGAATCCGAACACTGTGACCTGGTTTATATGTAACAACTACCTATCAATTTAAAAACTGATGGGTGGTCACACACAAGCAGTTACACTGCCTGCAGCACACCAGCCTCTTCTGCTTTAGCACACAACCTACGATCAGCTCCTTCATAGGTTGTGCAGCATGCATGCGAACCTAGACCATTGGGTTGTTTAGGCACTAAACTCAGCAGTTATCCCATGATTTGTTGTTGGGTTAACTGCTGAGTGGTTTAGTTCCTAAAAACCCAGCGGGCAGAGTTTGCATGTCACATCGCATAAACTACAAAGGAGCCGATTGTAAAGTGGAAGAATTGGGTGCGCTGTTCGTGCACGACAACCCATCAGTTTTTAAAACTATGGGTTATCGTTTCATGTGAACAGGGCCTATTGGGTAATCATGGGCTAAACAACCCACAATTAACCTAACAATGAATTGTAGGTTAACTGTGGCTTGTTTAATCCATGATAAACCCATAGTGTCCAGGTTCATACGTCAAGGCGCAACCTCCAATCGGGCCGTTCATGGCCACTCAGCCATGAAACTCACTGGGTGACTTTGGGCCAGTCACTGACTCTCAGCCTAACCTACCCCACAGGGTTGTTGTGAGGATAAAATGGAGAGGAGGATGAGGATTATGTAAGCCGCCTTGGGTTCTTTGCAGGAAAAAAGGCGGGGTATAAATATAATAAATAAATAATAAATAAATTTAAAATAGCGGCATGTACTTGGCATGTGACACAGCAAATTGTGGGTTAATTAACCCACAATTTGCTGCCATTACATGCTAACCGGATCATTGTGTTGGGATTCACACGTCACACAGCAACCTACGATCAGGCCTATTGGAGGTTGATTATACAAAGCAGCAGCTCAGAATCTTGCAAATTCCGGGTCAATTCACCTTCATTTTGCTGCTGTTCAGTGCACACTGGGTCACTCTCCAGTCCAAGCACCACCGCCACCACACATACACCTCTCTGCACAGGGTTTAAAATAGCTTTTTTAAAAAAGAATGTGTTTTACTAATGTCACACAGTTTCTAGAATTCATTACTGACAGAATCCAATAATGCTAACTTCCATGCAAAATGGAAGGCTAGACAGATAAAGGGAGAGCTTTATATTTACCTGGGTTGGTGTTCACTAGAGAAACTGATTTATTTTTATTGTTATGTGGTTCATTTTCTCACTTTAAAAGCAGAATTGGTTCTCTGAAATACTTTTCAGAGCAGTGGCTTGGCTGTCGGAAGTACAAATCATCATCTCATTTTCTCACAGGAGTGAAGCAGGCTTGCTGTGAATTCCTGGAAAGCCAACTGGATCCATCTAACTGTTTGGGGATCCGAGATTTTGCTGAAACACACAATTGTGTAGACTTAATGCAGGCAGCAGAGGTCTTCAGCCAGAAGCACTTCCCAGATGTAGTTCAACATGAAGAGTTCATCCTCCTAAATCAAGAAGAAGTGGAAAAGCTAATCAAATGTGATGAAATTCAGGTAAAAGCTAAGTTGTTACTGTGCAAATCAGTAAGGGAGATGCTATTCAGTTCTTGCATGTGACAGATTGGAACCAAACACAACCCAAGAACTGTTGCTTAGGATTCAGAATCCCAGCTTTCATTTCAAAATAAAGGCAAGTTTCTAGAGTTCATAGTTAAAATGATCTGTTCAAAGATGCAATTACAAAAAAAATCTAATATATTCCAGAGCTCTGTACGTGTCACCTAGTCCTAGACTATCTTCTAATCCTAACCCTACTAACTTAAGGTTTTTTCTGTTTTAGCATTAAGTTTGAAAGCTAATAGAGTGTTTTCATCTATTAGAACCATGTCTTGAAGCATAAATTCTCTTTTCCTCTTAGATATTATAATAGTGTGCATATAAAAACAATTAAAATGACTTATAAGAAGCAAAACAAAATCTACTTCTGTCAATGAGAAGTAAGATGCAATTACTTAGTGTAAAGCAAGAAAATACCTCATTCTGTTCTCACACTCGGCAGTATGCCTACAAGTTGAATTTGTCTTTCAGAAGGAAAGTATACATCAGCTGTAAGTGTAGATCTGTTTTTATATGTTTTCAAGTCAATTTAGATAACCTACTGTTCTGTTTGTTCTCTAGGTGCTACTGAAAAGAGACATACTAATAAGCACTAGAGAGCTTTTGGGGTCTACTATCTAAGAATCACACTGTCTTCTCATGTACGTTACTTTCAGAGGACACACAAACCTAGAGGTTACAAACTCAAGGATTTACATATGCTTGCCAGGAATTTTGCCTCTTTTTCCTCTGCCCTGCTCTTTCATGCTATAATACAAATTACTTTACATATCCAAGGATTGATTCCAGATTGTCTCTTTGAACAGAAGGGAGTGAGATCTTGCTGGAGGAAGGGGAAGTGACTTTTGCCAATTCCTCCACCCTTTTTAGCCTGGGCACCACTTCCGAAGTGGCTACAGAGGATCCCCCAGCCCTTCAGAGCAGCTTTTCAGGGGGTTGTGGAGCAAGAAAGAATTGGCAACCCACCCCCACTCAATCTTGCAGAGCAATCCTAAGTGGGCTGGGGGAGCAGTGTGTTAGATTTGCCACATCCAAAGCCCTGACAGCTCATGCTGGCAAGAGTGGAAAGTAGGGGCAGCTTTTCTGGACTTTTGAGCCTGCCAGATCTTTTATCTTTTGAAATACCTCCCTCATTGAAATCAATTAACTATGCCAGCTCCAGGCTGGTGTAGCTGAGAGACCCAATCCTAGGGCTTCTGAGAACATAAGGGCTTTGGATCTAAAGCCATTCCCAAAACACCCCATTCTGGGGTCTACCGTTGGAGAAGCATGTAGAGCTAGTTTATTTAAAACCTGTCCAGCATTCAATGCATTATGTTATGTAAATGCATTATTTACAGCATGAATTATTGCTGTAAATGCAGCAATAATTCATGGATGAAGTTTACTGAAATTCCCAGGAATCTCTGTGATCTCTTAATGTAGTCATGTATAACCAAAATTGGCAGCATTTCAAATGAATATGATCCCTTAGGCCAAAACATCTAGAGGGCACCTGGTTGGGGAAGGCTGAAATAACCCACCTGGATAAGTTTTGAGGCAAGATTTTCTTGAATGCAGTCAGGAAGTGCTCATGAGAGTTGTGAGTGGATATTTATTTTTGTGCTACAAAATCATTCTTGCGAGTAAATGAGTGAGTTAAAATTTGTGGAAGTTGTTGAAAATGCTCAAAGTGAAAGGCTGTGTAATGGCTAAGAAAGTGTCATCTTGCTATTTACTTTAAAAGCTTTAGAAGTATTTCATACACAGTGGAGCATCGTATAAAAACTGTCATTGCTAAGGCTGCAATCTTAAACACGCTTAGGGTTTGTACAGATTATCTTCCTTTTTCTGAGTAATGGGAGGAAGTCCTCTTTGCGCTATGGTCAAGCTAGTCCTATTTCATTAATGTTTTTGCCTAGGTCAGCCTTCCCTAACTCTGTGACCTCCAGATATTTTGGACTACAACCCCCATCATGCATGACAATTGGCCATGCTGGCTGGGAATGATGGGGATTATAGTCCAACACATCAGGAGGGCACCACATTGGGCAAGGTTGGCTTAGGTTAACATCATGGGAGATCTTTTCTTCCTGAGCAAAGCCCTGTTTGCCCTTCTGTTTTAGAAGGGAAGGGGAGGGGAGAACAAAGAGGTTGTGCATTCCAGTGCTAGAGAGGAGTGTGCATTCTTTTTTTTCTTAAATTTTTTTAAATAAAGGTTCTTCAAATGGTTAGTTGTTGCTGTGGTGGAACATTGCACTTTTTAAAGGGCTATGGCAAGAAAGTGCTCACCCTTTTAAAAAGCCAGAATTACACTGTCGCAATAAGGATTGTGTCTGTTGTCTTCAGTCATATCACATCTTGGGCATTACACTCTAGGTGTTCCTGTGGCAATCACACAACAAAATTACAACTTCCCTCACTAGAGATATGCTTCTACTAGCTTCTAAAATAATCGTGTTTTCCCAACAACCATCATTTGCTGAGCAAAGGCAGCTTCCCCACACCAGAGGCACAATCTGTGTTGGATCCTAAAGAAGTCTTTCCTTCTGAGTCATTGCCATCTGTTTTCCAAAGACTGATTAGTGTTATGCCTTCTCTTATAGGTGGATTCTGAAGAGCCTGTCTTTGAGGCAGTTATTAATTGGGTAAAGCACTCAAAGAAAGAACGGGAAGCATCTCTGCCAGAGCTTTTGCAATATGTGCGCATGCCACTTCTCACTCCACGCTACATCACTGATGTCATAGACACTGAGGTAGGGTGAATTGCCTTATGGAATTGCTCATGGAATTGGTCTAATTTAATACTATAGCTGCTGTTTTATAAATTATATACATTATTAGAATATGGGAACATTTCTCTCGGTTCTTTTCAGGAAATGTCTGTCATTCATAGTGTTAACATGTATTGAGTAATGTAACAGTGCTTATAAGCGCATTTCTTTCACCCGCTGAGATAAATGTTCTTTTTTTTTTAATTCACCTACAGTAAGTACAGATTAATGTGTGCTGATGTTCCTTAAGAATAATCATAGCCCTGTCTACTTCACTGTATTGTATATGAATTCATAAAAATATCTGAAGCCAGTCAACTGAACATATATCTTGGCAGTGAAACCAATGCCCTTATAACCTAACCACTCCTCATCCCTCCCACCCCAGAAGAATGCATAGTCACATTGGGGGTAGCTACGTGTCCCAAATGCAGAAATCACACAGACATTCCAGTTCAGGGATTTTCTAGATAACAAAAGCTGGTCTACACTTTGTGCAGAAAGTGGGGGAAGACTTCTGGACTGTACCACATTGGTTGTATTTTTTTAAATCTCATATAAATTTTTTTAGTTCTCATTTATTTGTTTTAGCCATAGGCCCTAACTATATAGATAAGTCTGAATATAACAAAATAGTATTAAAATAATAAACAGAACATGTATCCAATTTTCAATCTATTGCACAAGTAGCAAAATATTCTGCAGCTGCCATAGCAAAGTTAGACTGCTTTCAGAGTAACCTCCTTACTGTTAGCAAGTAAGTAATCAAGGTTTTAGTAAAAATTCTGTCTGGGCTTCTCAGAAAAAAGGCAATAAAATGTATTGTCTTGAGTTCTTAGAACTGTGAATGGAAAGACACTCATGGAAAGGGACTTCCCCATTCTGTTCTCTCCTGCTCCCCACAGCCCCGTGCGCCGCCCCCCAAAAAGCATTTGCGGAAGGTTGGAAGACCCACCCAAATGGTTTCTGATAGAGCACAGAGCACTGCTGGAGGAGGGGGGAATTGGCCAAATCAGATTAATGAATCGATATCCATAGTATAATTTTAAGTTCAAACTAATTAAGCTAATAAAAAGACCCTCTGGAACCAGTGTTAAATGTTCAGTCATGAGAGCTGCACTTGAATTAAGGTTTCTGTTGCATACAATGCCAGCATGAAGTGGTTTTTCCATATGATTTACCGTATATTACAATATTATTGTGAAGAAGGGACTCTGCCAACCGGTCCTTTACTCAAGACCAGAGATCAAGGGTGCAAAACTGCTGGCCTTAGCGCTGCCGTCTTGACTTGATTCTCTCAGGGCCTTGCCCTTGTCTGTACACTGGATTTTGCACTGAACCATAGAGGAACTACACACTCCATGTGGGGTAAAACCAGGAAGGTTTATTCAGGTAAACAGATTACAACAAAAGGTGGGAAATGAGGGAAGGAGACAAGGTGGGGAGACACTTTGGTGCATACAGTAGAGCTATAAAACAATAAAGCTAGTTCCTTTACTATATCACTACCCAGGCCTGACTCTCTCTTTATCTGGGGGTTGTTTGGTCCTCTTCAGGGCTTGCCTCAGCAAAAACTCTACCCCATGCTTCTTCACGTGCAGACCCCAACAACAGAAACCAAATGCCACAGCAGGCAGTATAGACTCTTTCCCCCCCCTCCTTTCAGCAGCCTAGGTGTCTTCAGCCAATCAGGATGAACTTCACCTGGCCAGGCGGGGGGGGGGGGGGGTGGCTCATGACTACAGGGCTTGGACCACATTTGCATGCCAAAGGGCTTGGCAGACTGAGGCTTGGAGGGCCATCATGAGGAACTATGTACATTTTGCCTTTCCCAGTCCCCAGCTGGGATTATACTTGTTTACACATGAGGAGGGTGTGTGTGTGTGGTGCAGGAAACTGAGGCTTTTTCTCCACAATTATACATCGTTAATCTTTTTAAATTGGTGCTATCCTCCAATGCTGCCTTTCTTAATATGTGGTTAACTTGGCCCAGATTTCATGAAATAAACGTATATGAAAGTAAAAAGTAATATTTTATGAAACTTAGCAACTTGCTGTTAACGAGTGGTTCAGAATTGGTTCCTTCCAGCTGCCATAACCAGCTTGGAACCTCCTATTTTGCATATATCAATCTCTCTTCTAACCATTCACAATTAGATACAATTTGAATACAGGTAAGAAGGTATTCATATTGCCTTTTGCAGCGGGTCACTATGTCAGATACTATTTTCAGTGTACTACTAGTTATAGGATTGTTTTGAGGAATTGTAAAACTTGTATAAATTGTAAAAATCGTATAATGCCCATATGTCTTCCCAGCCTTTTATTCGATGTAGTTTGCAGTGCAGAGACCTTGTAGACGAAGCTAAGAAATTTCATCTAAGGCCTGAGCTTCGGAGCCAAATGCAAGGTCCAAGAACTAGAGCACGTTTGGGTAAGCAACAGAAGAATGCATATCAAAATGACTGGAAAATTGTGAGGTACTAGGAAATGGTGAGGTTACATTCCTATGTTTAATGTCTTCTGTCATCCGGCAGGCTCAGAATGTTTAACCAAGAAAAACAGGAGAGAAGATATTCTTAAAATAAAACTGCATATTTTTTTCAGTGTTTCACAGAGCAGTCATATGGCCACTAGACAGCTACGACTTGTCCTTTAGAAAAACACATAGTGAAATAATCAAGTCACTCTTGCTGGAGATTAAGAACTTGGGCAGCCTGTCAAGACTGGTAGGCTAGTGTATTGCTCAACTCTACAGTTCTAGATCAGCTACTTAGGGTTAAAGAAAACATCTGAATGCCAGTAAGGAAGGTAAAAAATGTACTCTGAGATGCTGTTGTTCATGCTTAGGATCCCTTTTTCAAAACAGAGAATACAAACTTGGCAGAGGATTTCTTGTTGATAACCTACTGGAGTATTGACATTCTGGTGATCCATCTTCATTCAGGTGCCAATGAGGTTCTCTTAGTAATTGGGGGCTTTGGAAGTCAGCAGTCACCTATTGATGTGGTGGAGAAATATGACCCGAAGACACAGGAGTGGAGTTTCCTACCTGTATGTAATTGTCTGCTTTGTCACATTTTAATAATAATAATAATAATAATAATAATAATAACAACAACAACAACATCCCAGTTATACGTTGTTGAAGAATGTTTGGCAAGTCTGATTATGCATACTAAGGAACTAACTGCAGATACTAACTAATGCATATAACAGTGCTTCAGCACTTCTTTTTAAAAAGCAGCGCTGCTGGAGGGAGGGCTTCACAAAGATGTTTTGTTACACACACCTTTCATGTAGGAAAACATATAAAACATGTTCAACATTATTTGTGCACAATGAGCCATGTTTTTCTCTCTCCACCTGAACTCATCAGAGAGTGGGATGGTGACATCCCACTGTTTGTATGGGTGGCAATCCTTGTGTGCATGCTTTAGGGTAATAAAAGAATGAATTGCAAGTTAGGAAGTCCCCAATTCAAATCTCAACTCACCCATGAATTCACAAGCTGTCTCCTAAATCCTTCCCCAAATCTAAAATACTGAAATAACGCTAGTCTTGCCTTATAGCATAGGTGGTGAACATGTGGCTCTCCAGATATTGTTGGACTGCAGCTTCCACCAGCCCTAGCCAGCTTAGCCAGTGGTGAAGGATGATGGGAGTTACAGTCCAACAACATTTGGAGAGCCATGCTGCTTTACAGGACTACTATAAGGATTACTGAGAGAATGCATGTGAAACTTTTTGAAAGCATTGTATCCATATAAATAATAGCCATGTAAGAAAGGCATCTTGTGTTTAACAGCCAGAGATGAAGAATCAGAAATATTCTAGATGAAATTTCAACTTGCTTATACTCCCAACACAATCCAAAAGTCAAATTAATGCTTTCTGAATCTGTTAGTAAGCTATGTCCTTTCTCTGTGTCAAAAGCCATTGATATTTATTCAGTGCTTTCCATTGAGGCCCTTTTTGTCTTGTGTAGGGGGACTCAAATGTGTGCTGCATACTAAAGGGGTGAGCGTGTGAAATTGAATACTTCTGTCCTAACTGAAATGGATACATAGAAATGATAAGCCCTGTTGTATTAGTCCCTTGTGACTTGCAGCACCTTATCTGTATTGATAGTTCATTTTCCCTCTCTCTCTCTCTCTCTCATATACAGTAATACCTTGGATTGCAAGTAACTTGGTTTGAGAGCGTTTTGCAAGACAAGCAAGTTTTTAAATATATATTTTTTTTTACTTGATATACAAGCGACGTCTTGCAATACAAGTACTGTAGTACGGCTTAAATTAAAAATCTCTGTACACATTTTTTTGGGGGGGATTTCATTTTGATATAAGAGTGTTTTGGATTACAAGCACGTTTCCGGAACGAATTATGCTCTCAATCCAAGGCATGACTGTATTGATATATATGGCAGCACTAGGAAATTGCAGGTGCCAATGATACTTACAGATATCAACATTTATTGGTTCCTTTTTCTCTCTCTTTTAATATATGTAGAGCATCAGCCGTAAAAGACGCTATGTTGCTACAGTTTCCTTGCATGATCGGATATATGTAATAGGTGGTTATGATGGCCGTTCTCGTCTCAGCTCTGTAGAATGCTTGGATTATACATCTGATGAAGACAGTATCTGGTACTCTGTGGCTCCCATGAATGTTCGACGGGGCCTAGCAGGGGCCACTACTCTGGGAGGTATGTATTGGTTAACATATTGTCATCCCCCTATTGATGATCCTTGTTGTGAACAATATAGGTACATTAAGATAAGTTTTGAAAGGATTAATTATTTCCTCTTATCTGGCCAAGATAAATTTATATTACTAAAATACCAGTTTTAAATACTGTGATTGTTTCAGTTGGTTAATTAACTACAAAAACTTGAATCTGTTGACTGCCCTAATATGGACTCATCAGACACTCTTATTTCTCTCTTGCATCTGTGAAAACTTGGCAGAAGAGGGGGCATGGAAAATGACTGTGCAGATGGCTCAGATTCCCATACATTTGGGAGTACATGTGCTCATGTCTCTCTTATGCATCACTAGGTAGATTTTTATCATTCAGTTTCATTTGTAATGAGCAATTGTAATAAATTTCATTTTAAGCATTCGCATCAGGGGTTAAGGTGAAAAAACGTATTATACTTAGAACTAATGTCATGTCCAGCAGCATGAATATTTTGCCTTTTATGAAAGGTTCATTCTAAGTGGTCCTAGCTCCAGTTTATTCACGTTGTGGACTTATGCAGGTATTGTATATTAAAGGCCATAAATAGGGTGGCTGGCAAATCTGTTGAGGCCCTGCCCCTGACTAACCTCTAGAATGAAGAAATGGCCTGAGTGATTGATAAGATCATTCTGAAGTGCTTTCTCTTACTTGTATGAACTCTTTCATATCCCTGGTTTTCTGAGGAGCTGGTATTAAGCGATGAAATGACAACAGCAAGAGTGAAGGTGGAAGAAAACTCATATAACAAAACTGACCAAACATGGTCAAGAGACCATTTTGGGGCCTACTCTGTGGCATTGATCGCAGCAGTATTTTTTCTGAGTATTTTTCTCTGATCTCTGAGTATTTTTTTCTGCCACCATTGCATCTCTACAGTCAGCCTGCAGACCTTTTCCAAATGTTGAGAGGCCTTTTTATATGTTGTCTCTCAAGATGTTATGAAGGATCCTTCAGTTGCCCACTGTGACATAAGAGCACTGCTGGATCAAACTGAAGGCCTATCTAGTCCAGCATGCTGTTTCCCAACAGTGGCCAACCTGATTCCTGTAGGAAGCCCGCTAGCAGGACTCGAAAGGAATAGACTTCTGCTGCTGTTTCCTAGTGACTAGTAAAATTGCTCACATCCAGTCCAACCTTGACTCTACATTGATTACAGAGACTTTAGATTGCCTTTTGACTGCTATTATGATTACGTCTCAATTTGTGCAGCCTGAGGATGTGGGCAGAATCCTTGGAGATAGGAGGCCAACCACCTGTGGACTTAATCCTTGCCCTTCCTGGATGAAATTGGACAGGTGGATTGGCTGAATGATTTAGAATGTAGTTAATGCCTCTCTGAGTAAGGGCATAGTGTTGCTATGTTCGAAGGAAGCACTTAAATTGAATGAGCCCTCCCTAGATTCTGCTATCTTTGGATAATTATAGTCTAGTCTCAAATATTTCATTCCTGGGCCAGGTACATATGCTGGTAACCCAGCTCCAGAGAGTTTTGGATGATACTGATTATCTGGATCCATTTTAACCCTGTTTTGGAATCGAAACAGCCTTGCTGAATGATCTGTGCTGGGAACCAGATAGGGAGAGTGCCTCACTGTGGGATATGGGGATTTCTCAGTGATCATGGTTTCCTTCTGAACTACCTAGCCAGGGTGGGAGTTGGAGGTACCATTTTCCAGTGGTTCTGGACTTTCCTGGAGGGTAAATCTGAGGAATTGGTGCTGGAGGACTTCTACAAAATACAATTTCCTTTGGCTTATGGTATCCTGCAAAATTCCATTCTGAAACTGCTGGGAGACATTGTCTGGAGAATTAGGGTTGAGTGTCATCAGTATGCTGATGATTCCCAACTCTCTCCTTTCCGTAAGGTCCCAGGGAGGCTTTGGTGATCCTGAATCAGCATTTGAAGTTGGTGATGGACTGGATGTGAACTAACAAATCTAAGCTTAATCCAGGCAAGACAAAAGTACTCTAGGTCAGTAGAACTGCTGATCCAGGGATGGGGTTTCAGTCTGTTTTGGATGGGGTTGCACTCTTTTTGAAGAATCAGGTGCACAGTTTGGAAATACTCCTGGATCTGGCCTCACTCTTAGATGCTCAGGTGGCAGCTGTGACCATCAGTGCTTTCGCACAACTTAGGCTGGTGTGCCAACTGTGCTCACTCCAGGAGAAGGTAGACCAGGGTATGGTCATGCATGCCTTAGCTACATCAAGGTTGGGCTACTGTAATACACTGTACATGGGGCTACCTTTCAAAAGTGTTTGGAAACTACAGCTAGTGCAAAATGCTGCAGCCAGAGATGTGACGAGCCAGTATTTTGGAGCATGTAATTCCATTCTTGTGTCAGCTTCACTTGTAATTCTGTTCTTGTGTCGGCTTTTCTGGCACCTTTTAAAGCTCTAAACAGTTTGGGCTCACAATACTTGAACTACTGTCTCACCCATATGACATTGCTGGACTCCTTAGATCATTGGGAGATGCTCTGCTCCACATCCCCCATCATTAGAGGTGCTGCTGGGGCATTTCAAGAAGCATATGACATATGGCATAGCTAGTTGGTTTTTTATTCCTCTTGACTTGTTTGCTTTTTTGTTGTGCTTTTATTACCTTGGTGTTTTTTTAATGAATTTTTATATTTCTAATGAGGTAAGGTGCCTTGGGTGCTTTAGAAATAAAGCAGAATGGCAAGATATAAATATTTAATAAATAAATAAAGATGATCATGGCAAACGTGGCCCTTGTTATTGAAATATCTGACTCCAGCTCATAACCTGATGTTGTGTTTCAGACATGATCTATGTTTCTGGAGGTTTTGATGGAAGCCGGCGCCACACCAGTATGGAGAGATATGATCCCAACATTGATCAGTGGAGTATGCTGGGGGATATGCAGACGGCTCGAGAAGGAGCAGGACTGGTTGTCGCTAATAATGTTATCTACTGTCTTGGTAGGTAACCTTAGTGTCTCCTGATTTGTATGAACTACTGTATCAACCATGTTCTGGAAAAAAAGGCTTTTGCAAGGTAGTTAAAGCTAGGAGGTGATCTTGTAAGTCTCCCAATATTTTCAAGTTTTATTTACTTCTGTCCTGGGGTGTCCATTAAGTGTGGACATGTTCTTTCCTAGAATGTCTCTAGATCCGAAATTCCAGTATCCGAGAGTAATAACCCATATGTATGAAAGTAAAAATGGAGCAAAGATGGCAAGTTTTGCAGGACAGAGCTCAGGGATTACTCGATTGCACCAGTCCTCTTAGTCTTTGTATTTAAGAGGTGACTTTATTTATTTATTTATTTATTTATTATATTTATACCCTGCCTTTTTTCCTGCAAGGAACCCAAAGTGGCTTACATAATCCTCATCCTCCTCTCCATTTTATCCTCACAACAACCCTGTGAGGTAGGTTAGGCTGAGAGTCAGTGACTTGGTTACAGTTTAAGAAATATTGTCCTAAACAGATGCTTAAGAGTTCATCAGCAGAGTAACATGTGGCTGATGATAGAGATGGGAATATCCAAATTAGATTATTTATTTCATATGAATATCTAGTTGAAATGGGTTTTATGAAGTTAAATTAATTTTCATTGAACTTCTCAAAGCAATTGGGCTAAAATTTAGCTGGTCAGACACTAGTGAGGTAGTAAGAACAACATCACCTATCCTGAATAATAACATATGAAAAGAAAAGCATTGAAGTGCTGCCTTCTGGAGTAATGCTGGCCTGTGCTCACTGTGCTGTTAAGAATTTTGCAGCTTTTCCAAGTAGAGCATATATGTTGTGCTCACACATACTATCTTCCTCCTGTGCCTAGTGCCCCCAGTATTCCCAGGCCTTTTTAATAGACCTGTCCTAGTTCTTTTTCAGAAGCCAAATCATCTGCAGGAAACTGGGAAAGGACTGGACCCATTGTCTACTTTTTAAATGTTGCATGTCAGAACAGTTGTAAAAGTCAGTCCCTTTATCCCATCTCCTTTGTGGCTCCTTTCTCCTTTGCAGATTCTAAGCCATTTATTTATTTATTTATTTATTTATTTCATTTCATTTCATTTATATACCACCCAATAGCTGAAGCTCTCTGGGTGGTTCAGAACAATTCACAAAAACAATTTAAGGTGAAGGATCCTTCTCTTTTATGGGTGTTGCTCATCCTGAGCCTTTGACCTCTAAATAAAAGTAATAAACTCATTTCTCGGGGTCCTCTATGTCTTTTCAGGTGGTTATGATGGTCTGAACATCTTAAATTCTGTGGAGCGATATGATCCCCACACTGGGCACTGGACAAATGTCACTCCAATGGCCACCAAACGCTCAGGTGAGATTTCTGATCATGGGTAGAAAGCTGTGGAATGAAATGTATACACCTGATTTCTAGCAAGTCTTGATCAGCTTTAATAAATTGTAGTGCAGTTGCAGTGATCCTATCACTGCCACCTTGAGCACCATTTTGGGTGGAAAAGTGGGATATAAATTTAAGAAGTAAAATAAATATCTGTCATCTTTAAGTAACATTAATAGCAGTTTAATAGAGAAAATTTGTTTAGCCAAACAACCACCACCACCCTCCATGCATCTCCATTTCTAAAAAGCAGTGAAGGCTTCAAATGATGGATCCAGAATTTGCCAAGCCTACCAGTAACCAACCCTCTGTTTCTGGCACATCTCCCACCATCATACTATCTGAATAATCTTCACAATATATATAAACCTTCTATTTTCTCTCACTCCTTCATGCCACCAAAGCAACAGTTTGGTGGGCATTTTAAATGTATATTTTCTTGGAGATGTTTAAACAATGTTAGTGTCTTGTTCACACATTATGGTTTAGGGAATGGTTTGTGCTAACTTTCACCTGACACCTTAGCACTGGTAACCTGTGAATACTAAAGAGGCAGGTGATAACTGCACACAACTTAGTATGTGTTTACAGATAGCAAGAGATATGCTCTCTTATTGTTTCCATATATGCCTAATTGTAGGAAGCTCTCTTATCTTGGTGTCACGTTCCATGGTTTCTCTTTGTAGGAGCTGGAGTAGCCTTGCTGAATGATCATATTTATGTGGTTGGAGGGTTTGATGGAACGGCACATCTCTCCTCTGTGGAAGCATATAACATTCGCACAGATTCCTGGACAACAGTGACCAGCATGACAACGCCCCGCTGTTATGTGGGTGCAACAGTGCTGAGGGGAAGGCTTTATGCCATAGCAGGGTAAGCAGGTCAGGCCTCCTCTACTGGAAAAGACCTGGATGCCCTAGGCATACCTGAAACTTTTTCTACTTTATGGCTGTACAGTCATGTCTCATCCTTTTTTGACTGTGCCCTTCCACCCTCCCCATATACAGTTTGTTGGAGGTAAGGGTCAACATAGAAGCATAGGAAACTGCCTTATACTGAGTCAGACTGTTGGTTCATCTAGCCCAGTATTGTCAACACTGACTGGCAGCAGCTCTCAAGGGTTTCAGTCAGGAATTTTTCCAGCCCTACCTGGAGGTGCTGGGGATTGAACCTGGGACCTTCCACATGCAAAGCATGTGCTCTACCCACAAATCTACGATCCTGGCCTATTGTCTTATCCAACCTCTTTTATCTGTGATCTCTGTTTTGAGGTTGGCTAAGCCTCCATCCGATTTAGCATGTGTCCTGAAGACACCCATTAGACTCATGTCACACACTCCCTGTACATCCATATTGCCGTAGTCAGGCTGCTTGCATGTTTCCCACTCCCAATTAATCAGTTCATGGGACTGCAGCTCCACACCCCAATGACAGAAAGGAAAAGAGCTGGAAGGACCATTTTTATTTATGCATGTATTTCAGCTTCCATCTAGTCCTGGTCTTAATGATTCAGCTTGAATCATTTTTGTTGATTTCTTGGGGGGTGGGGTTGGGTTTTTTTACACTGAGCTGCGTATTCAAGGACAAGAGTGTATTTTGTGATGTACTATTCCAGTATCTTTACCCACATGGCATATCGAATGTGGGCAACAGCTTACCAAAACACATAATTAGATGAAAATATATTATCATCATGTTACAAAATACACTTGGCCTTGTCCAGAAATGTAGGCCTTCTATAAAAATGTAATGGGGAAGTTGTTCCATAGTGGTAGCATGAGCAAGGATGGACATGGCAAGTTTTGCCTTGCACTGATCTCTTTAAAAAATGCAGGCACTCTGTCATCATCTGACTTACAGAGATGGTTTTGCCACCCCTCCGAAACTACTGTCATGTCTTAACTGCTATAATTAATCTCTCTTACCTCCAAGAGGTCCTGGGTTTCAATATATTTTCATCTGTAATTTTCTTCTATATTTTCTTCTATCACATGTAGGTATGATGGGAACTCACTCCTGAGCAGTATTGAGTGCTACGACCCTATCATTGACAACTGGGAAGTGGTGACATCACTGGGGACCCAACGTTGTGATGCTGGCGTTTGTGTGCTGCGGGAGAAGTGACTTTAGGGAAAGGCCTTGCGAGAGTACTTCCATGTGACAGAGAAGCTATAGGCTGGCTGACTTCTTGATCTTGTAGCTGTGGATGCAGTGACCATTGCTCTCTGGCCTGTGCTACACACCCTCTGGCTCATCTTCAAAGCTACTGATTCCAATTTAAAAACAAAACAAAAAAACCCACACAAGGCACTTTGAGCTGAAAATGGAGAAACTATATGCTCACGTAGGCTACCCCTGTAAGAGAGAGTTGTCAGAGCAGCAAGGTTGCCCATGCCTTCTGGCCTGCTGAATGCCTGAGATTAAACAGCTCCTTGTGGTCATCTCCAAAGTATCAGCACACACATGGAGTTGTGGGCATAGGTCCAAGGCGTGGTTTGTGCCTGAATGTTTCCAAGTACCAAATATGCTGCAGTGCGGACATACTGTTAGTGAACATTGTGTGGGCACAGTGTACTTGCTGGATGCTTTTTCAGGTTCTGCACACACTTGCACATGATGCTGGGAAGAAGAGCCAGACACAGGTGGATTGCATGCAATGGAAAGTCTCAGTATGTTGGTATAAGGAATCTGACCTTCACCTTAATAACTGAAGAAGGGGAAATGGAGACTATTGCCTACTGCACTACTTAGTCTGTCTGCTGGGGAGAATGACAGGCAGGCAGAAAGAGAACATTACCTTTTATGTTTTCTGCCAGAGACTGGGTGCCAATGTTTCCTGGAGAGAGAGAGAGAGAGAGAGAGGTTGTGTTCTAGTACTTGTGAATAAAAACCTGGTTGTAGTTCACATCTGTCTTCTAAGCTAGAGGTTCTTAAGTGTTAGCAGAGCAGTGAAGTTGACGGTGTGTTCTTGGGTGCCTGAGCATAATGGATGGCTGCAAAAGGTACATCAGCCCAGGCTACTTTTCAGTGGTTGGATGTGCACTTTCAATGCAGCCTATTCCCACCAGTCACAGAGCACCTCTTAACTTACACTGGTCACCTCAGAGTCTGCACTGCAGCTAATGGTGAAACCTGATAGCCTATGCAGGGCTTGCAGTCTGTATGTCCCACATGAGCAGTGTCAGCACAAGTTCTCTCATACTTCATCATCTCTGATTTTATGAAGACTGTTTCTTGTGTTCCTGCTTTAGCACTGAAACACCAAAGTTAGGAGCGTGAGAAGTTCTATACCCTTAAGAGCATACAAATGTTGCCAACACACTGTAGTTTTTCCTGCTGACTATCCAGATCCATTTACAGTGAAGATTTTGAGTGATCATCTTTAACGTGAACTGTAACTGCTCACTTTTGCTCAAGGCGTCTCTCTATAGTGACATTTAGGATTCCCTTTCTTCCTGCCTATTTAATACTCCTCTGGTGTTTAATGCAGCTTGTATTAGATGCGTGAAGATAAGTCACATTGCAGAAGTGGACACCTAAGCCTGTGGATAATGCAGCTCCATTCCTCAATTATGTGCCCTAAACTTTCAGCATGACCCTGGGGCAATCTCCCATGACCTACTGAGCCTCTTCCTGGGTTGCCCAATCAGGAACCAAGGGGTGAATGTATTTATTTTCTTGGGTGCTGTTGACTCCTTGCTTTGGGGGTGTGGGAGCATGGGATAACGATGCACTTTCAAACAACACTGAGTTTATAAATTCTGTCCTGTCACACCAGTGTTTGTGATTCATTTCTTATGTATTTTTTAATAAAAATATCTCTGGTACATGTGAACATTTGGTCTTTCCAAGTAGATTGGTTCTATATTTGCACTGTTACCCTGCAGCCCATTTTTAAAAGCCAAACATGGTGTTCATCAAAAGTACCTTTTACAGCTCCTCAAAGGCCTACATAGGCTTCTAGCCAGAGTTGCCAATTAAATAATTGCCAGCTCCTGTTGGGGGAAAGCTGACAGGAGCCTGGGAGGCATCCAGTCTGGGTTGAATCTTCCCTAGGAGATGAAGGTGAAAATGTTTCTGATTGCCCAAATGGGGATGAGGAGGAAATAGGCTGTGAGCATATGGTGAAACATGACGGCAAGTCAAAAAGGCCTAAGGGCCATTGCAGAAGATACACACACCAGAGACATCTGGGGAGGGACACCATGTATAGGTGTTTCCATGCTAATGCTAGAAGCCTCCAAGACAAGTTGGGAGAGTTAGCGTGTCTGTTTTAAAGGAGAACTTGGATATAGCAGGCATAATGCACATCTGGTAGAATGGAGAGAACCAGTGGGATGCAGTCATCTCTGGATAGAAACTAAAGGAAAGACATACCAGAGGAGGTGTTGCTCTGTATGTCGAAGGGCACAGTGTCAACCAGACTAGAAAACCTAAAAGGGGCAGGCTCCTTCACACAAGCACTCTGGGTGACAATACAGGGCTCCAAAAGTAATTTAGTACTAGGAACATGCTATTGTCCCCCAGACAGAACACTCAAAGTGTGATCTTGAGATGGAAAATGAAATCAGGGAGGCCTCCAAACAAGGAAGTATAATGATGGATGACTTTAATTATCCCCACATTGACTAAGTAAATGCATGTTCCAGTCACACCAGAGATTCAGTTTCTTGATGCCCTAAATGACTGTGACCTAGAACAGATGATCATGGAACTGACTGGAAGGAAAGCTACCCTGGATTTAATGTTAAGTGTGCTGCCCAGGACCTAGTGTAATATGAGTGTTGTTGAACCAGATGAAAACGGTGGCCATAGTACTATTAGATTTAATAAGTGGGAAATTGCTAAGGAAGTCCAACATACACTTGACTTCAAAAGAGGAAAGTCCTCTAAAATGAGGGAACTGGTAAAAAGGAAGTTGAAAAGGGGAGTAAAGAGGGTTAAATCCCTTCCAAAATGCTTGGAGGAAGACCATAGTAGCTCAGCTAGAATGTATACCACAGGTTAGGAAAGGTAGTACCAAGTCCAAGAGGTCACCCGCATGGTTTCATAGATTTCATAGATCATAGAGTTGGAAGGAGCCTACAAGGCTATCGAGCCCAACCCCCTGCTCAATGCAGGAAACCAGAGGAGGGGTCTCCCATCCAAGTAATAACCAGGCCTGACCCTGCTTAACTTTCCACACTCAGACAAGCTGAGCCAGCGTAAGCCACAGGCCTGTATATTAACGAGCAGTTTCAAGGAAGCTATTGGGGGAAAGGTTTCCTTCAAAAAATGGAAGTCTTGCCCAAATAAGAACAAAAGGAAACACAAAGTTGCATAAAGGAGATGCAGGCAGACAATAAGAGATACAAAAAAGCATTTTGAGGAGCATATCGCTAACAACATGAAGGTCAATAATAAAATATTTATTTATTTACAGCATTTATACCCTGCTCTTCAGCCAGAAAAGGCTCCCAGAGTGGCTTACAAAGTTTAATAATAAGACAGTCCCTGCCCTCAGGCTTACAATCTAAAAGACAAGACACAAAAGGGATTGGGAGGGAGGAGGAAGAAAGCAAAACTCAGGCACCAGTTCTTAGTTAAAAGGTTCTTATAGGATCTTACTAGTCCATCTGGTTGGTTTCTGGGTTCAATAAAAGTTTTCCTTCCCTCTCCAAGGTCACAAATAAAAGCAGAAGCAGGAAACCTGCTAGGGAGACAGTGGGACCGTTGGATGACAAGAATTAAAGGAGTACTAAAGAAGGATAAGGAGATTGCGAAGAAGCTGAATGAATTCTTTTCATCTGTCTTCACTACAGAAGATATAGGACATATACCTGTGCCTGAACTGATGTTTTCAGGAAGGGAACCAGAGGAACTGAGGTAAATAGTGGTGACAAAAGATGAAGTTCTGAACCGTATTGACAAATTGAAAGTTTATAAATCACTGGGCCCAGATCCTAGAGTTCTTAAAGAACTCAAATGTGAAATTGCTGGTCTTCTAACAAAAAGATGTAACGTCCCTAAGAGCAGACTCTCTACCACAGGACTGGAGAATGGCCAATTTTTAAAAAGGGTTCCAGGGGGGATCTGGGAAATTACAAACCAGTTAGTTTAACGACTGTAATTGGTTGAAAACATTATTAAAGATAAAATTAGTAAGCATATAGACGGACATGCCCTGCTGAAAAAGAATTAACATGGCTTCCATAGGGTAAGTCCTGTCTCATTAACCTTTTAGAGTTCTTTGAGAGTGTCAATAAACATGTGGCCAGGGGGTGATCTGGTAGACATTGTTTCTTCTACATGGTCCCTGTGACTCACTCACATGCATGGGTTCTGTGCCTGCACAGAACAGTCACTCGGAACATTCTAGAGCTAAACAGAGTTATAGGCAGGAGCCCTGGCCGTATGCTCTGGGCATGTTTCCTGCCTGCCTCTCAGTTCCTTTTCATCTGCCACAGCGGCTAGCAGCATTTGGAACATTTTTTCACCTTACAGCAAAAAAAAAGGGGGGGACCCTTAAACAGTTCTTTTCTCTCTCTTTTTTTCCTTTCCTTTTTTTCTTCACTGCCCCTTTGGGGCGCATGGCCTCTAAGGCATTCTTCAAAAATTATACCCACTGTGGTGGGAAGATACCATTGACTGACAGTCAATCCAACTGCCTTCTCTGCCTCAGAGGCACACAGGGTGGACTCGTGTACCCACTACCAGGCCTTTACAAAGGAGGCCAGGAGAAACAGAATGGCACACCTCCATTTCCTATTGTGGTAACAAGCTCAAGGCAGCAGATATGGCCACATTGAACCGGCCTCTGCATACTGCCTCAGCTTCCATTTGCAAGAAACCGACTCTGGCTCTTTCTCAACTTCTTCCAGCACACAACATAATGGGATGGGAAGTGCTTCAGGCCTGTGGCTTATGCTGGCTCAGCTTGTCTGAGCGTGGAAAGCTAAGCAGGGTCAAGCCTGGTTATTACTTGGATGGGAGACCCCTCCTCTAGTTTCCTGCATTGAGCAGGGGGTTGGACTCGATAGCCTTGTAGGCTCCTTCCAACTCTATGAGCTATGAAATCTAGAGCAATCGACCCAAGTATTGGGAGTACCAGCCCTTGCAGTACCGACAGCTTAGGCTGTCCCCTTGGACCAACAGTTTGAAACCAGCCCTCGCCCTTTGGTACCAATGGTCGAGACCGAAAGGTCAAGCAGACCATGTTCTGAAACAAACACCCAGGCTCAGGGACGGAAGCTACTTGACCACAATGTGAACAGAATGCTGGACTAGATGGACCTTGGTCTAATCCAGCACAGCTCTTCATATGTTCTTAACAGGGAGTCTTGCATTTGCCTGTTGCAGCTAATTTCTTAGAGGCAGTGACATATTACTGTCATAATACCATATCTAGTCTAAATAAAGATGAGAACTCTTTATCTTTGTCACATTGACATTAAAAAATAGTTTAACTGATCATCATGAGATCAGCTAACCAGTGTATTAACTACAGCTATTAACCACGGGCTGCTGCTACTACTACAGTCCTCATTGCATATTCTAAATTACTGGTTGGCACGGCTGGATTTCTTAAATTGAAGCAGCAAATTTGTAACAGCATTTGGGATCTGGAAATATAGATCTGTTTGAAACTAGAAAATAATTGCAGAACAAAAATGTCTAGACTGTTGATTTTCAGAGTAAGCACACTGTCAAGTAATAGGAAGATTTTTCTCCCTTAATCTCCACGCAGGTAATTGTTACCTGAGGCCCAAACTGCATTCCTGGTTTTCTTAACCAGCCAAGTGTCCATCTTGAGACCATCCGTTCTGTTCCTGGATAGGTTCTATTACCTCACTGCTCATTCCTGATAGGGCACCTACTATCAATTTGAGTGCAAACTGAGAAAAGAAAGTAATACAGCTCCTGGTCTGGTCATTTTCTTTTGTCAGGCTGTGGAGGGTTTAACCAGGCAATCTTCCTGTCTAATGTGGTAGTCACAATATCCTTAATATTTCATAGAAACTCAACACAGTAAGAAAGATGTGGCAGGAGGAGGGCAAGTAGGGAAATAGTGACGGGCACCTTGCATGAGAGGCCTTGCACAGAATGGAATGCTGCCAGAGTCTGTGAATGAAAGCCATGTTTTGCATTTGTCCAGTATCAGAGGCAGTATGCCTATGTACGCCAGTTGCTGGGGAACATGGGCGGGAAGGTGCTGCTGCACTCGTGTCCTGTTTATGGGAACCCATGGGCAGCTGGTTGGCCACTGTGTGAACACAATGCAGGACTAGCTGGACCCTTGGTCTGATCCAGCATGGCTCGTCTTACGTTCTTTTATCTGTTGTTTTAGGGGGACTCACACAGCATTAATTTCGCACCTCCGCCACCCCCGCAAAAAACCCAGTTTGCCGCCTGTGCCAGCCTACCCTAATTTCCTGGTAGGCAAGCAGGCACGATTTTCAGGCAGTCCTGCCGAAGTAGTCCTCACAAAGCTGAAGTTTCGGGTGCAATACAGTACCACCGTAGCAGGTAGCTGCCAGCAGACGCGTTCGAAAAGTGCAAGGGCAGCTTGCAGCAGCACAGAGTTAACAGCGTGCAGAGCTGTTCCGTCAAACTATTCTCTAGAGTCTAGGCTCACCATCCAGTTGATTAATTCAGCTAATTATCTATGGGGGTACCCAAAGCCAATCTCTTTCAGTATCTACTTTTACAGTTTGCTTGGGCTTGTTTTCTTACCATGCGAGTCCGGCCCTACATTACTAGCATTGTTTTTACGAAATCGGCACAACGGCAGGGTTTTTGTTGTTTAAAGCGCTTTAGCGTCGAGGACAGCAAAGATCGGTGACCGCGGAAGTCAGCCTCTTCTCCCGTCCCTTTGATTAGTCACTGTCTAATTTATGCACGCGCGTGGTTACAGCCGCGCGCGCTTGCAGAGAACCTTGAATGAATAAACCGCGGGGGAGGGAGCGGCACAAAGCGTGCGGACGACTCTCGCCATGGCCCCGCCTATCTTGTGGTCTCTCCCCGCCTTGATTCAATTGCGCTTGCGTGGCTATGGCGGCGACCGGTTCGGGGATGGAGGCGGTCGCGACGGCGCTGGAGGAGCTGGTGTGCGCGCAGGGCCGGAACCGCAAGGCCGTGCTGTGCCAGCGCTGCAGCTCCCGCGTCCTTCTGCCTGGGGCCGCCACCCTCACCCGCAGGGAGGTAGGCAGCGCGAGAGGGCTTGTGCCGCCGCCCCGCTTCGGTGTGCCGCGGGACGTGGTAGTCAAACCGGCGCGCGCGGAGCAGGGTGGCGGGGGTTGTTCCTCTTTTGCCGGGGTGGCTCCCAGAGCTCTCCCCTTCATCAGGCAGCGCTTACTTAAGAAGGGAGCGTGGTGTAGTGGTTACAGCCGCCTTCCCCAACCGGCGGCCCTTGGGATGTGTTGGATCACAACTCCCACCCAGCACATCTGGAGGGCGCCACCTTGCAGAAGGCTGAGCTCGAGTGTCGGAGTCCTAGGACTGGAGTGGACTGGAGTGGAGACACCCAGGTTCGAATCCCTGCTTAGCCGAGAAGATCACTGCGTTACTTTGGCCGGCTCTCTCTTTCTCAGCCTCCCCTGCTTCCCAGGATTGTCGTGGAGTGGGAGGAGAACCGTGTATACCACTAACTTGAAAGAAAGGCGGGATATAAATCAAAATGATTATTTTGGGGGTGAGGGGTTTTCCTTTGGAGCATACACTCTCTTCCCTGATAGCCTTTTCCTCCTATGGCAGCGGTCTCTTTGTGGCTACTGAGTGGAGTGGCCAAAGCACTCTGCGGATGCTTAGAGACACATCAGTCTTTTCCTATTCCACAAGCTCTGTAACAGAGCCCTGACATTAAAAGCAGATTGTGGTGATGAGCTATGCCTCAAATTCAGCCTTCGGTCTAGGGGGAAGGCCTACTGTGTGGCTAGGCATCTCAGTACCCAGAAATTCAATACCTAGATTTATGTAAGTATTCAAGGCAATAGTGAGGGGAAAGGACATTCTGTGTATATACGTGTGTATGGGCACTGTTTTGCCAGCAGGTGCTTGCTCCAGTTTTGTGTTTGGGAAAGGGTACAGAGCTCCCCAAACTATCCCCCATATGGTGCCAGTCGTGTGCTGATTTCGCAATAACAGCCTGTGTCTTGCTCATCTTGTCGTTTGACAGCTTTTTCTTCCTGCCATGAAGAAGAAGACAGCACTGGTGGGTAACTGTGATCTAGAAGGGGATGTCCTACAGGACCACTGGCTGGTCAATGACATGTTCTCTTTCGAAAACGTTGGCTTCACCAAGGATGTTGGAAATATAAAGTTCCTGATCTGTGCAGACTGTGAAATTGGTCCTATTGGCTGGCACTGCTTGGATGACAAAAAGAGTTTCTATGTGGCCTTGGACCGCGTTTCTCATGAATGACACACTGACTGGTGACCAAAAGACTGATGAGCCTCCTGTCAAGCCAGTTAGGCCACGCTAAAGATATCTTGCTCCCCTCTAGTGAACTGATGTCAACTTTGTAATGCCAACATGCAGCCTTGAAAATGGCACCGGTATGGTGCCCTCACATGGTGCATCAAAGGTATCTGTTTATATTGCTTGTCAACTCTCCTTCTAATTTAAGTGTTGCCATGATTCCTGTTCCTGTGTAATATCTTGCAGATAGATGTGGGTAAATTTTGAAAAAAAGGCCTTCCTGTGCAAATTGGTGGTTCACCTTGTTTAAATATTGGAAGAAAATATTGAGTTACATTGAACTGTCCTGTGTAAAATGACCATATAATGCAACTTGAAATAAGCCTTCTAGACATTGCTTTTTGCAGCATCATACGGAGATTTAAGGTGTTCTGCTGTATTTTGGACCAAAGGGTGCATACTTTTGATTTTAATGTTTACAGGCATGACAGCTATATCTGTCCATTTCCACTTTATGATGATAATCTATTATTGAATGGCAGGTCCTAGTTGCAGAAGGACATATTAAATAGGAGAAAGTCAAGTTTTTGAGGGTGCAAAAAAAAAAAAAGGCATTATAAAACTGCAAGAAGATGTCACTGGAGACACTAACTCTTTATGAATATTTGTATTTAATTAAACTTAAACCAAGCTTCTCAGTTTGTGTATTGTGATCTTTCTATTAATATGTTGCCAGAGAGGGATGAACCTAATGAATTTTGACTACCGTAATTAAAATAATTTAGCAAATCTGAAGGAAGAGGAATTGCTTCAGTAGGATATAGTCTGTCTTTTCTGTATGGACCTTTCCAGTTTTTAACCATTTTTATTTCCACAGATGAGCCACCAATTCTAAAGAAACAAAATCCTGATTTTAAAACAAAATGTATTATTTGATACATTTTATATATCAGTATACACCTTTGGGGGTAAGATGTTAGAGAGGGTGGTAGCCTCTCAGCTCCAAGTAGTTTTGGAAGAAATTGATTATTTCTAGTTCCCATCTAGTTTTAGGACAGAAATAGCCTTGGTCACCCTGGTGGATGACTTAATATTGGGAACTAAATGGTGGGGTCTTGCAGGACCTCTCAGAGTCTTTTGACCATGGTATCCTTCCATCCTGCCCATCTGAGCTGGGTTTCGGAGGCATAGTGTTACAATAGTTCTGGTCCTTCTTGGATGGTCATTCCCAGAATTTGGTGCTGGGTGAATTCTGTTTCACCCCATGGACTCTGGCTT
Organism: Shinisaurus crocodilurus; assembly: GCA_021292165.1. Lineage (NCBI taxonomy): Eukaryota > Metazoa > Chordata > Lepidosauria > Squamata > Shinisauridae > Shinisaurus > Shinisaurus crocodilurus. The sequence continues at coordinate 224,951,300 of CM037877.1, forward strand.
GTGGGGTGCCTCAGGGTTCTATCTTATCCCCGATGCTTTTCAACATCTATACCAGGGCTCTCCAACCTTGGGTCCCCAGATGTTGCTGGCCTACAGCTCCCAACATACCCAGCCAGCATTCTGGGAGCTGTAGTCCAGCAACATTTGGGGACCAAGGTTGGAGAGCCCTGATCTATACGAAGCCTCTGGGAGAAGACATCCAGAGATTTGGGCTGCATTGCTATCCATATGCTGATAACATGCAGCTCTACCACTCTTTTCCATCAGTGAATCCCAGGGAGACTGTGGAGCCCTTGAACAGGTGCTTGAATAAGGTTTTGGAATGGATGGAGAACAAGCTGAAATGTAATCCAGATAAGATGGAGGTGTCATGAGTTGGGAGGTCTGTTGATCTGACAGAGGTGTTAAATCCAGTTCTGGATGGGGTTGCACTCCCCTGAAGGGCCAGGTATGCAGCTTAGGGATGTTCTTGGACTTGTCTGCCTGGAGAAGCACAGGTAGTGGCAGTGACCACCAAGAATGCCTTCTACTAGATTGGGCTTGTATGCCCCCTACAGCCTGGGTATGTTGCAGCAAGATCCAGCCTTGGTTACCGATGCTCTAGGTATCTCCAAACCAGACTACTGCAATGTGCTTTACATGGGGCCGACTCTGAAGATAGCTTAGAAACTTGAGTTGGTGCAAAATGCAGGTGCCTGGATGTGTAACACCACTCTTGTGCCAGTTCCATTGGCTCCCAGTGCATTTCTGGGCTCAATCCAAAGTGCTGGTATTAACATTTAAGACCCCTGAACAGTTTGGGACCAGGTTATTTTAAGGACCATCTGCCTGTAATCTAAGATTTGTGTCAGATTTCCTGCTTGTGTGCTTGCCGGAAAAATTGCTGCACAAGATGGTCTTCTTGGTGGTGGCCATGTGGAACTCTCTTCCAGTTAATATTTGCTCGTCCCCTTCAGTTCTCCTTTTCAAGAAGGCTTTAAAAATTTATATTTTTATTACTGCTTTTCCTTACTGAATTCTTTGATCTAAAGGAATTTTTTTTAATGCGGATATTTCATTGTGTCCCGTACAGGCTTACTTATTCTACCGAATGTTCCATTTCTGTGTGTGTGTGTGTGTGTGTGTGTGTACTCATTGCTTTGTGAGGACTTGGCCCTGAAAAATGACTAATAAATAATTGGAATAAATAAAATATATTAGGGCTGCAATCATATACCCACTTACCTGGGAGAAAGCCTCATGGAACTCAATGGGGTTTATTTCTGCATAGACATGCATAGGATTGCACTGTAAATGTATATCTCACCAATTTCGTGGAATTGAGGATTGTGTACAATAACAATGGTAAATGGTTCAGTAATAAAAACAATCAAATAATAAAAGTAACACAAATGGAAATACAGAGCAGAAGGACCATTTGTAAACCAGAATTACAAAACATCACTGGAGGGTTGTGTGAAAATAAACGTTTTTACAATGCTTTTCACAGGTCAAAACATCTAGACTGTAATGGGTATCCCTCTGTAGAAGTGCTGATAATTAACACTGATTATTTTTTTAAAAAATTAAGCATCTAACATGACTTGCAACTGAGACTATGGGCTGGTTCGTACGACACGGCAACTTATCATGGTTAATTAACCCACAGTGAGCCAAGGTGCCTGTGGCCGCCATTTTGAATATGGGACCTCTGATCAGTGCAATCAGAGGTTGTGTCATGTGCGAACCCAACCATAATGGGTTAATCATTAAACAACCCACACTTAACCCGACTACTAATCGAGGGTTAAGTGTGGGTTGTTTAACCCTTGATGACCAGGTTCACATGCCATGCCACAAGCCCCAATCGCCCTGATCGTAGGTCGCATATGTGAAATGGTGGCTGCACACACCCCTCATATGCTGTGGCTAATTGTGGGTTAATTAACTCACAATAACCCACCATGTTGTGTTAACTGGGCCATTGGATCATGAATTTAACAGGCAGTAATCATAACTCGTGATAGAGTATTGTTTCTCAAACTCTTCTGTGGAACCCTGGGGTTCTGTGATAAAATTTCAATACTAGTTATATTTTGCCCTCTAAAGTCTTAAATATGAAATTATGCATGTATCAGAAATACATGGCTGTCACAAAGCCTTATTGTCTCCTTCAACCTGGAGTCAATGAGGATGACAGAGCAACCCCCAGCCTTCCTATGGGTGACACTGAGAATGCACAGCTCTATCAGAGCACAGTATCTCCATCACATGGCTGGTGTATGCAGCGAGAACCAAGAGCTCAGGATATGGAGAGCAGAATCGTCTCTTCTGTAGGCAGCAGCAGTAGTAGCAGCAGCAGCCGGCTGAGCAGTGTTGTGTGCTTGTTTAATTTTTGTTTCTGAATTTGGGGGGGGGGGAGCCTGCAAGCTTGGCAGCCAGCCAGAATCCTTCCAGACCCCCAGCAGCAGCAGCCAGAAGGTAGGAAATTTTTTCTTTGTTTACAACTTGGGTGCAGCTCTAGCCTCTGCAAATTAATTTTTAGGGCTTAAGTGCAACTCTAAGCTCTAAATTAATTTTTAGGACTCTAGGCTATGTAAATTATTTTTTAAGGCTTGGGTGCAGCTCTAGGCTTTGTAAATTAATTTTTAGGGGTCTAGGCTCTGTAAATTAATTTTTAAGGTTTGGGTGTAGCTCTGGGCTCTGTAAATTAATTTTCAAGGCTTGGAGGCAGCCTAATAAAACGCTGCCCAAATGTGGCAAAATATGTATAGTTCAAGCACTCCTTCCCTTTGTGACAACTAGCTTACATGAAACTGGATGTTCATCTTACACTACAATGAAAACAAAATACTGGAATAGACTTGATGCTGCACCTGATATGAGGATCCAGCTCTCCAGCATCATTCCTTATATTAAGCGGATTTGTGAACAAAAGATGCAAAAACAGTCTTCACATTTAAACTCTCAAAATAATTGACTGAGGTTTTTTGTTACTTATTTTATCTTCCAGTAGATTTCTGTTCTAAGAAACTTGTGAAAACATAAAAAATAAAAACATATTTCTATATTTTGATTTGCATTTATTTTTCATAATAGTTTTAAGCTTTAAGGAAGGACAGTCCTTTTCTAATCAAAATTAGAACTTCTTACTTTTGTACACAAGGACATTAAACATCCTTCTTTCGACTATTACACTGATGTTTTGTGATGGTTTTGTACTTTTAATTTTTATACTTTGGGTTGCTAACTGTCCTATCAGAAGGTCAGTTGTACATTCAGATTATTTTCCATTGTTCTGCGCTCTTTATTATTTGTAAAATATAGAACATCCCCCCAAAAACTAACTTTAAAACTGAAATCAAAAATCATATGCACTTTTGAGCATTATGTGTGGCAATTTTTCAGTGTAAAAATAAGCGTAATTTCCTCTATTTTGCTCCCAAATTTCCCCAGCCCCACCTTTTATCCCCCAGACTGCCCCCTCCCCTGCCCCAGCCAGCATTTATGGGTTCCATCAATATATTTCAAGCCAAAAAGTGTTCTGTGGCCAAATTAGTTTGGGAAACGCTAGTCTAAGCCATGGGTGACCAACTTGTGGCACCGGTACCACGGGCAGCAGAGTTTGACATGCCTCCAGGGCCCATAGGCTTGCTGATAGCACAATAAAGCACATGTTCCTATCTGTTCCCCAGCACTCTACTGCTGCCTGCTCTGTAAAGGAAAAATCATCCGAAAGAGTGGATGGGTTGTATCTGTACTATAATATAACTGGGGTGGCCTTTGACAATGAATGATAAAGTTCATATCGACTGTAGTGTGAACTAAAATAGCACTATCTCATTTTTTGGACTTGTATGCACTTATCTGGTCATCACTGGTCTTAAATTGTGCTAATCTGATGCACCTTTATTAAATCTCTTGGAAAGATTCAGAGCCAGACTGGATCTGATTGGGGCAGTCAGATTTATTGTTCATGTGTCTGCCTCATTCACCTGTAAAACAGGGTTGGGGTGTAATTTTGACATTAAAAAGAAAACAGAGCCCTCTCCCACTGTACTTCCTTGCGTTGCATGAACACGGCCAGGAGGCAGGGCCACCAGTGCGCTCCCATTGTTGCTTACTCCATGCATAGCTTCTACAGGTGGCTAACTTCTGAAAAGGACTTGTTACATCTAATTTGGCCCTCATGTGTTTTTCATCAGCTATCATAGAGTTGGAGGGGCTTTGTAGGCCATCTAATCCAACCCCCTGCTTGATGCAAGAAATCCAGACCCAGAGTGTCTCCAACAGTTGGCTGCCCAGCCTGTGCTTGAAGACCTCTAGTGAGGGAGAGCAATCAAATTGATTGCTCTTACCATCAAGATGTTTCTCCTAATGCTCAGCCAAAATCTACCCTCCCATAACTTAAGCACATTAGATCTGCTCTAGGCAGCAAAGAATAAGTCTTTGCACTCCTTGACATGTATCTCAAATGGCCTGGACAGTAAAATCCCTGGAATGGAATTTTTATTTGTCTTGTGAGTGCCTGATGACATTTCCATTTCAAATGTCCACCTCATGGTGGCACCACTGTTCTAGGATTGCAATGTTTCTTTGCTGTGGTGGGAACCAGTAGTGGCCCTGCAGAGAAGACAACATGGCCCTGTTAAAACCACGATTATACAAACAGCAACAGCTTCCTTTATACTTCTCTGCTACCTTTACCTACATTGTTAATCACTCTGTAGGAAGTACAGATAATATTCCACATGCTACTCTAAAGAAACTGTGTATTTTATGTTTTTCTGTCTGAATTGTCCACCATTCTTCAATTATATGACGGATCAGAAAGGCCCAAATCCAGAAAGGTGCACAACAGATGATTGGTGCTATTCGTTTTTATAATGTCTATCACCTATTTAGAAAGGAAGGAGGCCACGAAGCCAAGGCCCCATTCCCAACATGGAAAGAAGGGTCCCCTCTCCTAGAAAAGTGATTGGTGAACTGAGATCTTACAGTGCTAACCATCTGTTCAGCACTAAGCATATTGTTCCCAGCCCAGTTTTGGGAACTGTACATTCCCACCCCAAGTGTCACATTCAGAGATTTAGCACTAGGATGGTGCTGTGCATGTTGATGCCAAGGCTGCTTCTCACTGGAGTGGAGCAACATCCACTGGCCATACAATAGCAGCTCTTGACTGTTACTTCACAAGACACAATAAATACACTGAGTGCCTAGAAATTCACGCCTTTGCTTCTCTTTGGATTACTTTTTCATCATACTGCTGTGGTCTTTTTAGGAGGTGAATGGTGATGTGGTTCACTTCCGGGGCCGGATGTGACGAGGGCGGCGCCAGCAGCGCGGCGAGCCGCCAGCTGACAAAGGCAAAGAAAGGTAGGGAATAGGCGGAGCAGCTGGCTCCCTGCCAGAGAGACGCGGCCCGGCCACTCGCTCTGCGGTCGCCTCGCGCTGCTGTGCCCAGGAACCGGCATGGCAGCGCGAGCGGCTGCTGGTAAAGGTAGGGGGGAGTGGAGGAAAATTATTTTAAAGTTTAAACAGCAGAGAGGAGTGGAACAGTGGAGCGGCTCCAGACGCAGCCCAGCCACTCGCTCTTCGGTCGCCTCGCACTGCTGTGCCCAGGAACCGGCATGGCCGCGCGCGAGGCGCCAGCAGAGCAAGCGGCCGCTGGCAAAGGTAGGGAAAAGCGGAGCGGCTCCGGGCAGGGAGGCGGTGCAGCAGCACGAGGCGCTGACTGAGCGAGAGGCCGCACCTCGCCTCCACGGGGCTCAAGAAAGCAGTGGGAGGCGCTGGCCCAGCGAGCAGCCACACCACGCAGGGGCTCCCTGACAGGGAGCTGGCCGCCGGCGCCTCCACATGCTTTTAGCATAAATTTAAATTTGAAAGCGGCAGCGGCTCGTGCTGCGAGACTTGCTCGTCTTTCAAATCTAAATTTATGCTAAAATTTTCCTCGTCTTCCGAGTAGCTCGCAAACCGGGTTACTCGTAATCCGAGGTATTACTGTACTAAAAAGAATATTCTTTACAACCCACCACAAAAACGTGTTACAAATTCGTCACCCAAATTTCAAGATTTCAAGGTTTTCTAACTAGTACAGTTACAGATCAACACTAACTTAAACTAATAGTGGAAGACCGACAACCTGGTCTTCTGCGCGGGTTCAATGCTAAGGGGGTAGCGAGTCCTGGGGCGGGCCTTCTCCGAGGTCCCCAGCGACTATCACCCTTAGCCCGGAACAAAGGGATAACTTATAGCCACAAAAGTATCTTTTATAAAACAAGTTTATTTACAAAATTACCTTCACAAACCCAGACACCCGCCAGCAATACAGCTTATCAGTATGGTACAAAGTAGCAAGCAAGAGGTCTCAAGGACACCGTGATTTCAGGGCTCTCAGCTAGTTAGTTCAGCTCGGGCTCCAGCAGAGGCCCGGTCAACCGCACACTGCTAGCTGGGTTCCCGGCGGAGGTCCGGTCTACCCAAGCGGCTAGCTGGTTTCCCGGCGGAGGTCCGGTTTACCCAAGCGGCTTGGGAGTGATTTCAGCTTGGTTTCCCGGGGATCCGGTCAACCCAAGCGGCCAGTGATTTCAGCTTGGTTTCCCGGGGTCCGGTCAACCCAAGCGGCCAGTGATTTCAGCTAGCTGGAGCGCGCCGGGTTCTGCTACCCGGGGTTGCCGATCCTTCGTTCCCTTACCCCAAGCATGGGGCAAGATTGCTGATCAGGTCCAACAACTCAGTTCCCTTGCGCAGGGTGTTTTATACCTTGGGTTTCAGGTAGCCCCTCCCTCCGTAATCAGGTGGGTTGCCAATCAGGTGGGTTGCCACCCTCCCTGAGGGGCGGTCTTTTGGGTCAGGTGGGGTGACGCCTTCCCCCTGTGGGGTGGGGTCCCTTTGAAGCCACTTGCTTAATGGTCCCATCCTGTGGTGTTGAATGGTCCTTTCTTATGGGTGCCGAAGTGTCTGCTCTGGCGAGGTATTCAAGTCTTATGTAGATGGGGCTGATATACGAGAGCATTGACGAACCTGGGGATGCTTCCTGCCTTCCCCCCTGGGGTGATTCTATGCAGATGTTGTTTGTCCCCTTTGGTCTCTGTGGAGACTGGCTGTCTCCCCCCCCCCCCCCGGGTCTCCTTCCCCCCACCTTGGTGAGTGTGTGTGTGTCAGAAAGGGGTTTTAGGTTGGCTTTCTCCACACTAATACATTGACATAATTCCTAATCTACGTTTGAAGTCTTTCCGTGTTCTTCCACTTTATCAGAGTCAGTCTTTCTCATACTGACTGATTGCTTTGATTCTATTTTGTACATATGTAACAGAGCCCTCTACGTTAGTTTTTGAGTTTTAAGTTCTTTGTTTCTTTGGAAAAACAAAGCCAGCAATACAAAAAGGTTTACTAACCAGACAGTTGACCATGGAATGACCCAGAAGTCCCCTACCCTCGAACATTCTTTACGGTTCATTTGTCTACTACTTCTTTTTCCTCATGATTTTTTTCCTTGGACCTTTAATTCCCCCATCAGGTTCACACCCTGATGTTATAGTTTCCCAGCTTTGGTGAACCAAATCCAGCCATCCTAACATTTTTGTGACCTTATTCCAGGTTTCTACTCCAGTTGGGCCAATTTTTAGAAGGTGTTCCATGGTCTCTGTTTGAGGGACCCCTGTTCGGATAGCCTGTTCTTGGCACCTCACATGTACACAAGCCTGGTCAGCATGAGAGCCAAGGCTTTGCTGCTTGCACATTATAAACCTGGTGGTAGAAGTGCCACCGGGTATCCCACAACTTATACAGGATCCTAGGGTCTTTAAAATACTCCAGTGGATAATGTGGTTCCTTTAGGTACTTAGACATGGATGGTTTGCCTAATTTTTTTTTGTATTTGTGGGGTAAAATAATTAACTTCCAGAATTTGCTTGTATACACTTTTTTTCAAACTTTTCACACTCTGGTCTCCCTTTTTTAGCCATTCCACTTGGATTTTCCATTTTTTAACGCTTCCATAAACCTCTCCTAAATAATCAGGGCCAGCACATTTACTCACTTGTAGTGCTGTTCTCTTCTCACCATTGAATTCCCCAATGTTTCCCTTTCCAGCTTTTCACAAAACTCACCTGCCAAAAAGAAATTTGCCTCTCCTTTTTCCACATGTAGCCACTTGCCAAAATTATAACACAGAAAATTTGCAATGAATCTTGGCCTCATAGCTGGTAAGTCAAAAACCTCTTCATCTATTCTCCTATAGGCTACAGGTCTCGCCAATGGAAAATGGGCCATGCCCCACATAAACTTGAAAATCAGAGTCTTGCCCTCCATCAGGACTGATTCTGGAGGAGGGAAGACCGAGGCCAGATTCCCCGCCATCGGAAACAGGTATGTTTTGACATAGACTGACTTCTGATAAATACTCAAATTCCATTTCTGCCACACTGAAAGTTTCTTCTTTATCTAACCGTAAGCGCCAGTTTTTCTCCCATCCATGCATTTTCACAGAAAAGTACAATCCAAGAATTTTCACTGCCTCCTCTTTTTTTTTATTCTTCTAAACTTTCCTTCCCATGACCATTCCTCAAAGATATTGCATGGGTTTAAATCTCAAGATCCCCTATCTGGGCATTGAAGAGTTTTGAGTTAGGCAAAGAAAGACACAGAGAGTGGTGCTGAGTTTGGGCATGGTAAGCATCATAGGGTGCTGGCTATCTTCCTAGAAACCTGATGTGGGAGCAATGGATTTCAGCTGTCTGTTGGGCATGTTTTTAAGCTGTGCCTCCAGCAATGCTCAACCTATATATTTCTAAAAAAATAAAATAACCTGAAAAATTACAAAATGGCAATATAAACCTCCACTGACTCCATTCCCAGGTAAGTACTGCACCCCTGGAACTTCTCACCTTTCAGAGAAGTGGGGGTGAGAGTAATATATTGTGGAGAAAGACTGCAACTGTCCTTCTTGGCGGGTTCAGCCACTCAGGGGTTAACCCGGACTCGGGTAGCCCTCTATCAGCGGTACACAGCTCTCTGGCAGAAGCCGCGACCAATTATAACGCAGGCAAAGCGAGGAGACCGAGTTTTGAATGGACGCTACTACACTGTTATGGGTAAACAGTTTAATGGAGCGTAACAGAACATATACAAAGCACCACGCTAAGCACACACCTACAATTGAGCTGGTGGCGAGCCGCAAAAGCAATACAGACAGTCGTATCTGGAAATGCCTTGTTCCTAGAAAGCCGCTTAACTCCAAAAGGGCTGTTCTGTTAGCGTTGTTCACTGGGAGCTCCCTCAGGGTTGAAGGTGGTTTGATCTGAGCCATGGACCTTGCAGCTTGCTGCCTCACGACCAACAACCCTTTTGCCGCCACTGACCCTGGGCTTTATACCCTCTGTTGGGCCCCCTCCTTCTTGTCGTGCCCCCTCCTGGCACGACTGGTTTTTCTTGTTTGCCCGGCACCTAGGAGTCTTTGGCTGTTCCTTTCTTCTATCCAACACCTGGGAATGAATACTCCACAGCTCCTTAGGCTGCCAGACCAGGGACTTGCCAGGGGGCATGTTAATGACTCCTATTGTGATTCTTGGGTGTCTGATGCTATCTTGCAGTATGTATGCATATACGTGTGGGGGGGGGGTATGGCTTTCTCTTCACATATATACATTTGTATCTTGATAGAACAACTTGATGGGGCATGCTGGGTGTTGTATGCACATTTAGACAGAAAAAAGTCCTACGATTGTGCCCTTATAGAATAAATGTTTGTTGAAGACAAATTTACATGAACACTTGGGACAGTCCCAGTGGCCTGACTTGGACCATTGTTCTGGTTCCTGCTGACACCAAGTGTTCCAATCGCCTCAAGAGTGCTTCATCAACACAATCACACTAAATACTGTGTAGTGATGAAACAGTTCCTCAGGGAAGGCAGCTGTTCCAGCTAGGTATAATGGCTCCAACTATATATACCACAAAATACATTTCTTGATATCTCTCCTCATAAATCAGCTCCTTTTCATATACAGAGACACCTCCCTAATCACTAGCTAGCATGCTAGCTCACAGCATGAATCTGGGACTCCTTTCAAAAGCAGATGCTTCCCTTGAAAGTGGTGGGATCCTGTCAAGAGAAGAGCTGAAAAACACTTGTACTTAAATAACATTTTCAGTGTTCCATTCTTACAACCAATTCTCAAATAATCTGCAATCTCGGAGAAGCCATTGATAATCAATACTGAATCAAAACTTTAATGAACAGTTAGAAAAGTCAGATATTTGTATACTACTTATACATCACATATTTATTGAATACAAATTCAGTTATACCTTTGCTTCAATACTTGTAAAGATTGAAGGCTACCATGAAAAACCTCTTAGATCCATGTCTATAGTTGAGTGAATCTCAACTAATCTCAATCTTTGTGAATGATTCTTGGCCAGGATATTTTTCCAGTTAGAAGTGTCATCTTACCTATGCAGCATTTCTGAGAGAGATATTACAGCACTCCAAACTATAATTTCTTGACATCATACCCAGATTTCTGTTATTTGCAAAATGAAACTCAGGAGATTGAATTTAAAGCCTTGTGCAGTTGAGTAAAGAATGTCTGGCATTTAGAATCACACCAAAAAAAGACACGTCATCTCTTAGAGGTGTACAACATGTATAGAACAAATCTGCTCTTTGTGGTTGTTCTGACATATGAGCATATGTGAAGTTTATACAGCCTTATCCTGGGATTCATCAACCCAAGCCCCAGAAATATTGATGGATCATTCAGCACTGATTTTGATAGAAGCCAGATTCCTCCAAGAGTGCCCTGGGACCCTGTTTTGTCTCAGGAAATTTCTCAAGTTTGAGCTGGATACAGCCCAATACAAGTGTAGTTCACATAAGAGTACCAGAGACAGATCAAGTGTGAAAGGAGAGCTCAATTCAGCATCAATATAACCAGCGTTTTATGGCCACTATAGCAAAAGTATAGAGGCATTAAAGAGGCATTAAGGCTGCAATCCTATACACAGTTACCTGGGAATAACTCCCATTGAATTCCATGGGACATGCTGCCCAATAGATGTGCATAGGAGCACACTGTAAGTATGGTCTAGTGGAAGACCGACAACCTGGTCTTCTGCGCGGGTTCAATGCTAAGGGGGTAGCGGGTGCTGGGGCGGGCCTTCTCCGAGGTCCCCAGCACCTCGCCTTAGCCCAGAACAAAGGGATAACTTATAGCCACAAAAGTATCTTTTATAAAACAAGTTTATTTACACAATTACCTTCACAAACCCAGACCCACGCCAGCAATACAGCTTATCAGTACGGTACAAAGTAGCAAGCAAAAGCCTCAAGGACAACGTGATTTCAGGGCTCTCAGCTAGTTAGTTTAGCTCGGGTCCCGGCAGAGGCCCGGTCAACCACACGCTGCTAGCTGGGTTCCCGGCGGAGGCCCGGTCTACCCAAGCGGCTAGCTGGGTTCCCGGCGGAGGCCCGGTCTACCCAAGCGGCTAGCTGGGTTCCCGGCGGAGGCCCGGTCTACCCAAGCGGCTAGCTGGGTTCCCGGCGGAGGCCCGGTCTACCCAAGTGGCTAGCTGGGTTCCCGGCGGAGGCCCGGTCTACCCAAGCGGCTTGTGAGTGATTTCAGCTTGGTTTCCTGGGGGTCCGGTCAACCCAAGCAGCCAGTGATTCCAGCTAGCTGGAGCGCGCCGGATTCTGCTACCTGGGGTTGCTGATCCTTTGTTCCCTTACCCCAGGCATGGGCAAGATTGCTGTTCAGGTCCAGAGAAAAGTTCCCTTGTGCAGGATGTTTTATACCTTGGTGTTTCAGGTAGCCCCTCCCTCCGTGATCAGGTGGGTTGACACCCTCCCTGAGGGGCGGCCTTTTGGGTCAGGTGGGGTGACGCCTTCCCCCCCGTGGGATGGGGTCCCTTTGAAGCCACTTGCTTAATGGTCCCATCCTATGGTGTTGAGTGGCCATTTCTTAGGGGTGCCGAAGCGTCTGCCCTGGAGAAGTATTCAAGTCTTATGTAGATGGGGCTGATATGCAAGAGCATTGACAAACCTGGTGATGCTTCCTGCCTTCCCCCCTGGGGTGATTCTATGTAGATGTTGTTTGTCCCCTTTGGCATCTGTGGAGACTGGTTGTCTCCCCCCCCCCCGGGTCTCCTTCCCCCCTCCTTGGTGAGTGTGTGTGTGTCAGGCAGGGGGCTTAGGTTGGCTTTCTCCACATCTCCCCCCCAGGGAAAAGATGGCATTGGGGTCCCACACCCCAATTTCCCATCGACTTGCCCATCACCTGAGAAAGCCCGGGAGAGTGCATCAGCCAAGACATTGTCCTTACCCTTGATGTGCTCAATTTCGAAGTCAAAGTCTTGCAACGCCAGACTCCACCGTAGGAGTTTTTGGTTGTTGCCCTTGACTCTATCTAACCAGCACAGGGGGGAATGGTCGGTCTGCAGGCGGAACCGTCTCCCCCAGAGGTAGGGGCGCAACTTGGTGATGGCCCACACCACGGCCAGGCACTCCTTCTCAATGGTGGCAAGACTACGTTCTCTGGGCAGGAGTTTCTTGCTCAGGTAGGCAACGGGGCACAGCCCTTCTCCTACCTTCTCCTGTAATAACACCGCCCCCATCCTGGCCTCAGAGGCATCTGTCTGTAGAACGAAGGGGGATTCGAAGTTTGGGGCTTGCAGAATGGGAGCTGCCGTGAGGCAGGCTTTTAACCCGTCAAAAGCGGTCTGGCAAGCCGCGGTCCACTGGACCCTGTTCGGTTGGCGCTTTTTACAAAGATCAGTCAGAAGGGCTGCTAGCTGACTGAAGTGTGGCACGAACTTCCGATAGTACCCTGCAAGTCCCAGAAAAGCCTGCACCTGTTTTTTGGTTGCGGGTTGGGGCCATTTCTGAACCGACTCGATCTTAGCTTCCATGGGTTTGATGCTCCCCCCTCCGACCCGATGTCCAAGGTACTCAACCTCCCCTAGCCCCACCTGGCACTTCTTTGCTTTCACTGTCAACCCAGCGTCCCGGATCCGCTGGAAGACCTGCCGGACATGCTGCAGATGCTGTTCCCAAGTGGAGCTAAAGATAGCTATGTTGTCCAGATAGGCACAGGCAACTTCTCCCAACCCGTTTAGCATTCCATTCACCAGCCTCTGAAAGGTTGCCGGACCGTTCCGGACTCCGAAGGGAAGAGTGGTGAACTGGAATAAACCCAGGTGTGTGACAAAGGCAGACTTGAGAGCAGCATCCACGTCTAGCGGGACTTGCCAGTAGCCCTTGGTGAGGTCTAGGGTGGTAATGTACTTGGCCCTCCCTAGCTTCTCCAGCAAGACATCCATGTTGGGGATGGGGTAGGGGTCAGGAACGGTCACCTTATTGATTTTCCAATAGTCCACACAGAACCGCACCCCCCCATCCTTTTTGGCCACCAGGACAATCGGGGAGGACCATGGGCTAGAACTAGGAACGATCACCCCTAGGTCTAACATGGCTTTGACTTCCTCCGCAATGACCTGAGTGTGGGGTCCCACCGCCCAGTATGGCAGAGATTGCAGAGGGGGGCTGTCACCTGTTTGAATGGTGTGCTGGATGAGTGGGGTCCGCCCGGGGCGGTCTGAGAACATGGTCCCAAATTCATCCAGCACCCGCTTCATTTGCTCCCGCTGAGCCTCGGACAGGGCGGGTGACAGTGAAATTTCTTCCATCCCCCCGCCATCCCCCCATTCTCCCAACAGATCCCCATCAGCGAAATCCTTATCATTATGTTCCTTCACACAGCCCACTCCCGCACCCCGGTCCACATACAATTTCAACATATTCACATGAAACACTTTACATTTTTCAGGAGTCCCGGCAAAGAGTATTTTGTAGTTGACTGGTCCAAGTTTCTCAACTACAGTCCCCGGACCCTCCCACTTAAGACACAGCTTGTCCGTTTTGAGGATACGCAGAACCAACACCGTATCACCCACCTCAAAAGTCCGGGCTACTGCGGTTTTATCATACAGCTCCTTTTGCCGCTGCTGGGCTGCCTTCAGATGCTGTTGGGCGGCTTCTCGAACGCTGTGGAGGGTGTCCCGTAGCCGCTGCAGAAAAGTGTGAATCGGCACGGGCGAACTGCCGGCAGCCCCCTCCCACTCCTCCCGCAACAGAGCTAAGGGCCCCCGTAGTTCTCTGCCAAACATCAGTTCATTCGGGGAAAACCCGAAGCTTTCCTGCGGAGCATCTCGGTAGGCAAAGAGGAGGTAGGGTAGGGCTTGGTCCCAAGTTCCCAGGTGACGGCTAGCGTACGCCCGGATCATTTTCCCCAACGTCTGGTTGAAGCGTTCAACCAGTCGGTTGGTCTCGTGGTGGTAAGGCACCGAAGTTACATGGTCAAACCCCCCCCCAGGTCCCACATCTTCTGGAACAGTTTAGACATGAACCCGATGCCGCAGTCCGACATGACTGTGCGGGGCATTCCTAAGCGGGCAAAGAGAGAGAGCAGAGTCTTAGCCAGGCTGGCTGCAGAGATGGAGGCTAGCGCAAAAGCCTCCGCGTAGTGGGTGGCAAAGTCCACTACCGTCAGTACAAACTTCTTCCCCGTCTTGGTGGGCGGGTTCAGGGGACCCACTATGTCCATAGCAATCTGTTCAAAAGGGATCCCCACCACCGGAAAAGGCTGAAGGGGAGCTCTTGGGTGATCGCGATTGTGTCCCACCCGCTGGCACACATCGCAGGACCGACAGTAAGCTTTAATGTCGGAGGCGATCATGGGCCAGTAGAACCCCTCTGTGATTCGAGCTTGGGTCCGCTTCTGCCCCAGGTGTCCTCCCCATGCCACGTCGTGGGCGAGGTGCAGCACGGCGTGGCGGTACCGTTGGGGAACCACCAGTTGCCTTTGCTTGCGCTCCGGTGCCACTTCCCCCTTTGGCTCGAACTCCCGGTACAAAGTTTCATTGTCCCAGACAAATCTTTCGGTGGCAAGGGATGCCCCGGGGTCTTGGTTGGCCAGATCGCGACACTCCTGCAAGGAAGGGTCCAGCCGCTGGGCTTCCTTGAATTGGGCTTGAGTCCCAAAGTCTTTAGCCATCTGGGCAAACCCTTCGTTCTTCGGGGGCTCCGCTATGGCCTGGTTCTCCCCGGAGTGCCCCGTAGGGGATGGGGTCACCCCGGGTGGTGGAGGGGGCACGGGCTTAGGCTTTGGGACCAGTGCGGTTACAGGTGGCCCCCCTCTCCTTGCCTGTCCCCGGGTGACGACCCCCATCTTAGCTTTGGCCACCCGGAACGCGAGGTCGTTCCCGATGATGATGCCCCACTCCTTTTGGCGATGGATGATTATGTCCATCTCTCCTTCCCACCCCTGGTACTTGACCCGGACCCGGGCGATGGGGACGGTGATGTCGGGGAGTTATAGGGTTTGATCGTACACGTACGTCCTGACAAAAGTTGGGACCTTTCTACGCGGTCCCAGGGCAGAGCCGTTACATCTGCCCCAGTGTCCCTATACCCCACCCGGGAAACATTATTGATATAGATGGACTCACAGAATTGCTTGCGGCTCTATCTCAGCTGGTCCGGGGAGGCGATGCGATACAGCGATTCACGGGGTCCGGGACGGTAGGGACCCCACTCTTGGAGATCCTCCTCGGCGCCGCGATCCTCGGGGATGCTTGCATGGAGGGAGAGGACCGACCGTCGATCGTCGTCGCTGTCGTCATCCTGAGCGGCTGCAGCACCCGCGACGCGCCCTATTTTCCCCAGCGAGGGATGGGCATCCCGGTTCTTGGGCCGGAGATTGAGGCAATTCCGCCGCAGGTGTCCCATCTCGTTACAGTGGAAGCACGCCCCAGACCGAGGGTTTTGGTTCCGCTTGGTCCGAGGGGCCTCCTCGCGCCGTCGGGGCAGGCTCTTCTCCGGCTCCGATTTCTTCTCGGCCACGGCCGCGGAACTTCCCTTGGTGGATGGGGCCTGTCCGGTATAGCCCCATCTCGTCGGCCATGATCCCCGCCGCCTCACAGGTACGGGGCTTCTGATCCCTCACGACAGCGGCCAGCTCCTTCGGGATGGTGGTGAAGAACTGCTCCATGGCGATCAGCTCGACAACTTCCTTCAGGCCCGGGAAGCCTCCACCCAGGACTCGCAGACGTGCATCACCTGGGCTGCCCATGCCACATGGGTGGTCCCGGGGGAAGGTCTACCCTCTCGAAATCTCCGCCGGCAATGTTCGGCGGTGAGGGCGAAGTGTTGCCTGGCCGCTGCCTTGAACGCCTCGTAGCTCGCCAGGGTCTTCCGCAGATGCGCCCCGAGGTCGGCCAAGTCCCCACTGACCTGGGTTCGCAGGGCGGACAACCGCAAGTTGTCGGGGACCCGCTGCTCCTGGCACGCCGTTTCGAAAATGGAGAAGAACATCAGGACATCCTGCCCTGTCTTGTAGTAGGGGAACGTCTTGCGGTCCCACGACGGAGGGGGAAGAGCGGAGGGGACAATCGGGGGAGTTTTCCCCGCCTCGAGCTGCAGCTTGGCCAACTCCATCTGCATCCGGATCATTTCGCGCTCGTGGGCCATCCATTCCGAGGGAAGCTCGAGGGGCTCCAGAGGAGCGGGGTCCTCGGTCACCACATCCTCTCTCCTATCTGTCTGAACTAGGATACGGCGGCCCCTGGGTCGGGCACCCTGGGCCAGACTCGCCAGCAGCTCCCTCTGCCGGATCAGCGCCGCCAACCCCGGGTTGATGGGGGTTGCGGGCAGGGACCGCCGAGGCTCAGCTCCCCCAGTCGCTCCGTCAGGCTCTGGGTCGCTCATGGTGATCCTTAGGCTCTTGCTACTTTGGGTCTGGGAGATATTCTGGGCTAATAAGTTATCCCACTTCTGCCACCAAGTGGAAGACCGACAACCTGGTCTTCTGCGCGGGTTCAATGCTAAGGGGGTAGCGGGTGCTGGGGCTGGCCTTCTCCGAGGTCCCCAGCGCCTCGCCTTAGCCCAGAACAAAGGGATAACTTATAGCCACAAAAGTATCTTTTAGAAAACAAGTTTATTTACAAAATTACCTTCACAAACCCAGACCCACGCCAGCAATACAGCTTATCAGTACGGTACAAAGTAGCAAGCAAAAGCCTCAAGGACAACGTGATTTCAGGGCTCTCAGCTAGTTAGTTTAGCTCAGGTCCCGGCAGAGGCCCGGTCAACCCAAGCGGCTTGTGAGTGATTTCAGCTTGGTTTCCCGGGGGTCCGGTCTACCCAAGCGGCCAGTGATTCCAGCTAGCTGGAGCGCGCCGCATTCTGCTACCCGGGGTTGCTGATCCTTCGTTCCCTTACCCCAGGCATGGGCAAGATTGCTGATCAGGTCCAGAGAAAAGTTCCCTTGTGCAGGGTGTTTTATACCTTGGTGTTTCAGGTAGCCCCTCCCTCCGTGATCAGGTGGGTTGACACCCTCCCTGAGGGGCAGCCTTTTGGGTCAGGTGGGGTGACACCTTCCCCCCCCCCCCCCGTGGGATGGGGTCCCTTTGAAGCCACTTGCTTAATGGTCCCATCCTATGGTGTTGAGTGGCCATTTCTTAGGGGTGCCGAAGCGTCTGCCCTGGAGAGGTATTCAAGTCTTATGTAGATGGGGCTGATATGCAAGAGCATTGACAAACCTGGTGATGCTTCCTGCCTTCCCCCCTGGGGTGATTCTATGTAGATGTTGTTTGTCCCCTTTGGCATCTGTGGAGACTGGCTGTCTCCCCCCCCCCCCCGGGTCTCCTTCCCCCCCTCCTTGGTGAGTGTGTGTGTGTCAGGCAGGGGGCTTAGGTTGGCTTTCTCCACAGGTCTCTTCAGTTAGCATAACACAGGTGTAGGCAACCTTTTTGGATCTGTGAGCACATTTGGCAATTTGAGAAAGCTGCCCTGGGCATCCCCACAAAATGAATGCGATGGGAGGTGTGGCTAGTCAGATTGAGTACAGACCCAAAAGACTGAGTACAGACAGAGATGGAGTCTGAGCCCCAACACACTAAACTCCTTTGACCACACAGTTCAAAGTCCTCTTTTCTTGTTTCCCTTCTATTTCTTGGTGGCTGGGTGTAGCGCAGAGGGAAGCATTGACCCACATGTGATCCAGAGGCATTCATGGGAAAAGAAGAAAGGAGTAGCTATAGACCCTCACTTTGCTTTGAAGCAATTCCAGCTGCTGTTAAGAAAATGTGTTAATTTTAAAAAGTAGTGAATAGGGCAGCTTGGGAGGTGCTAAGAAAGGTGTCTGGGGGGACACTGGTGCCTGTGGGCACTACATTGCCTACCCCGGTGTAACAAATGTATTTCATAAGTCAGTGTCTACTCTCAATTGCACCTACTCTCCCACAGATAATACAGCCCAAAACAAGCACACCAATTATCTATGCATGTGGTGAACCTCCTACTCATATAACCAGTTACCACATCCAAAGTCAAGAAGAGTCATAATTAGAGGTTAATGCCAAAAAGTGGCCAAAGTAAATTAAATTGCCATTTAAAAAAATAGGTTTGATATTCACCCAATGGCCCTGAAACCATGATGGACCCTGCCACAAAGCCTAATATTATGTGGATTGCTGCAGAGCAATAGCAAATAATAATAATAATAAATCATTATCATCATCAACCACCACCGGGTGTGCTATGTGGGTGTTTAAAGTCCCTTAGCCTTACCTAACTAATTCAAGAATGTGAAAGAATCCCTAGTCTATCTTGCCTGGCCTGTATGACTGGTTAATAAATAAGTCACAAACAGCAATTATAGCAGGCTGGCAACTCCTACAGTAGTTAATTCTCCTCCTACCTCTTGTCAATCCCCACCCCATCATATTCATACCTAGCCAAGTTCACTCCTACTACAAACCATCCATGAAGAAAGAATGAATTAAATTCTTCATGATGATAGTCTTGTACTGGCAAATGTACAAGTACAAACTTGATGGTGGTTATGGGGCTGCTTTAAAATGAGAAAGAGGTTCTGAGGGATTCAGAAATAACCTAAGCATCACAATATTGCTGACTACTTTTTGTTTCTTCTGGACTTGCTCAGAAAAACGAAAGCAGATCAGATCTCACAGTCCATGGCCAAAATAGTTGGCCTTGAATCTGGAAGTCAGGCTCTGGCATGACCTCATTAGTTGATCTTAAACAATCCATTCTTATCTTGATCTCGGTCCACTCCCTTCTACAATATAGGAACAAGAGTACTGACTTACTGTACAGAGTTATTGAAAGAAAGATTATTGAGATAATGTGAAGTTTTCTAAACACAAAAAGGTGATATTATAAATACTGTTGTTACTAAATTATCAGCTATCATTATCTCTCCAAGAACTCTGGGGTGGGAACAGCCTCCACTTGTCAATTATAAATCCAGTGTACTTTTTCATATCTATAAAATGTTGGAGAGTATACTGGCTACATATTGTTGTAGCCATTCAATGAAAGGAACTGAAAAAAGTAATGGATACTGTGAAACGAGGTATTATTACATTGTAATGAGTAAGCCATACACTACACTAGTAGCAAGCTGGTGGATATTTTAGTGAGGTCAGTGGATCATTCTGTGTTTCAAGATTGATGGCACCTACTTGCAGGCATCAAACAAAAAGGAGGGATAAAAGTCAGATAAATGTTCATGGACTAGAAATTTCATCTGACCAGAAAAATGGGGAGGAGGAAAGGAAAATCAGTGGACCCTGGTACTGCAGAATACCTATCGAAAGTTATGGTAGAGTTAATCTGTGCCAAGGTGGGGTATAAATCAAATAAATAAATCAAATAAATAACAGAGATGCCTCTCTCTCTCACCACTGAGCAAGAAAGTCTGTCCCACAAACTAAGGTAAGTATTACAAAACTTCTGTGGGAAGACAGTTCCATATAGGAATTATCCAGTAACCCAAATATAGATAATCAAAGGTGATAGATGCATGTTTGTATTTGCTATGTGAACACATGCTGGGAAGCCTCAACTGGCTATGTATGTGTGCCCTGCACATGCAGCCAGGAAAAATATCACTGTAATGGTCATATGTGATAATCTACTCACACAGTTTCCAGGCATTTCTTGCACCAGTCTTTCCCAACCTGAGTTCCTCCAGATCAGGGATGGGGAAATCTCTATGCTATGGGGCCTTGGGTGAGGTCCCTCTCCAAAGCCCTACCACCTGAAGGCTAGTGGGTAGAAGAACCCCCACTGTTAACTCCAATCAGATAACTGGAGGGATTCCACAATTGAAAAGGCAAGTGGCTCACCAAGTGCTTTGCCTGCCCTGCATCTTCCCCAATGGGAGGCCAGGGAAAGCCCACATACAGCAAAACCAGCCTCCTGACCAAGGTGCCAGCCTGAAGCGGTGCCCCTCCAGCTGGTGCCTCAGTCTGGGTGACTTTGCTGTGCACGAGCTTTCCCCAACTAGGGAAAGCCTGCATGCAGTGAAGCCAGGTACCCAGCCAAAGCACTGGTTGGAGGAACTCCAGCCAGCACTTCAGCCCATAACAGGATGACATCATTTGACCCACAGAGGGCTCGGTGTGGCGTGCATCATCTGGCCATCCCCCACAGTTTCAGTTCCCCACTCCTGCTCCAGATGTTTTGGGGAACAGCTCCTGCCAGTCCAGTGGAGTCAGCCATGCCAACGGCCAAGGATGACAGGAGTTGTAAGACATTACACCTGGAGGAACCCAGATTGGGAAAGTCTGTCCTACACAGAAACATTATTCAAGCAGGAATTGTGTAACACAGAGCTTCCTGAGCAGGTAGCACAGCGTCTTCCCAGGCAAGCATGAGCCTAGCTTAGAAATTAAGCATTACAGACATGCCAACAAATGCCTCTGTTCCCTCAGAGACACCCCCACCTAATAATAGAACCCGGAGAGAGCAGTTTCTCTACAATCCTCCTAAGTAAGTTTACTTAGAAGTAAGCCCTACTAAGTTCGGTGGCACTTGCCAGTTACTAAGCGTGGTTAGGGCTATATTGGCACAAGCATTGTTAAACTGAATTACAGTACAGTATATGTAAATTTCTGCTTTCTATGACTAATTAAACGTTGAGTAGTTTCCAGGACTGAACGGGGGTGGGGGAGGTAGGGAGCAACTAAAGAAATTTGCCCAAGACCCCCGCAAAGCAAAGGGACCACCTGCACATACCGTTGGTCCGTGCGGCGCCCGTGCTCACTGCTACAGTCCCACGCGCGCATGGGTCCTTGTAGGGAGCAGCAGCGGGACTCCCAGTATCACATCTGCCCCAAGCCCCATAAACCCTCGAGGTGGCCCTGGTAGTTCCCCCCGAAGAAGAACGCCGAGGTTCGAAATGAGTTGGGGCTTCGTTTCTCTGCCTCGGTTCTCTACACTCGGCGACGACCGCGGGATACGCATAGAGATTGAGAAGTGAAGCCAAAACATTAGCGCGGTGTTCTCAGGCAAGGGCTACCTTCGCGCTGCAAAAGACAAACAGAAATACAGCGAGATGTGCAGAAACAACAATTCCCTGACTCTCTCCCCCGGAAGGAAGGCAACACAATTAGTAACAGCATTTCAAAAATCAGGCAAGCAGCTCCTTGTGTAACGCACCTGCGTCTCAAGGCCTCACACAAGCGCAGGCAGATGAACTTGGCACAAAGCAGCTCCCCCTGAGGGTGGAAGTATGCGAGTAAAAGGTGGTAGGTCTGTCCGGGCCCGGGCGGCATGTTCCATCCTTCCCCAGCCTGGTGCCCTCCAGATGTGTTGGACTATAACTCCCATTATTCCCCAGCCCGCATGGCCATGCTCCCTGGGAATAATGGGAGTTGTTGTGGCCCAACACATCTGAAGGGCACCAGGCTGGGGAAGCTATTCGGGCGGCCCTTTGATTTGGCGGGAATATATAAGTCAGCGTTGCCCCATTACGAATCACCCTATGGCTGTCCGCAAATGGACACATTCATATCTGCTGCCCAATGCTGGTGGGGAGAGGGTGTCACCCTTTCTCCCCTTATCCAATAACGCGCAAGGGGGGGGGTGCAAGGAGACTGCGGCGCTGTCCAATACACTGCAAGGAGAGAAGCGCTCGGTTGGGCTCCCTATATAAGGGCTGTCCGGGCAGTGGAGCAGCTGTTTTCGCGGTGCTGCTCAGACCCGTAGCGCGTCTGCTGTCGCCAGAGCACCGACAACTTCCTAGACTCGTAGGCTGCCGCAAACATGGTAAGGATTTGCCTTCTCGTTCCCCTGGGGGCTTCTGCTTTTCCCATCCGTATTATTAATAAGCGGCCCGCGGTGCGTTTCAGAGTTATGTAATGCGATCGTAAGGTCAACTTTGTAATGAGCGTTTGGCTTTTAACCCAGCAGCAATCGCGCGTGCACGCAGAAGCCAGACGGGGGAAAGACTTGGTTTTATTTCCGTTCGTGCTCTGTGTGGCAACCTGCGTGCCCTTGGCTCTCGGGGGAAAACCTTGTAGTTCTGCGTGTAGAACCTGCCCCTTAGAGGACGCGCCAGGCCGGCTGTAGGAGTCGAGAACGGAAAGTATTGACGAAGTTCCTTACCGAAGGCTTCCGTAACAGGGATGCGAACCATTATAGCTTACCGCGGGGTGGGGGTCCCTTTCCTAAGAGGCTGCAGTATCTGAAAGGCCCACAGCTCTTCTCGTAGGTAAGAAAGAGGTAGGCGAGTTCAGCCTTCCTCAACCTGGCTGGGGGATACTGGGAGTTGTAGTCCAACACATCTGGAGGGCGCCAGGTTGAGGAAGGCTGAGTCAAATTGGATGGTTCCTTTTCTCCTTCCCTGCCCAATCAAGATGTGCGCCCAGATTGTGAAGGACGAGTTGGGGGCGATCTTCGAGTGTCGACGTCCAAAGTCCATACGGGGGAGCCGAGCCAGCTGCGGTTGCACTTAGACCTCTTACTCGGTTTCGCCGTGGCGTTTGCGAGTTGCCGTTCGTGTCCCGTCCCCCCCCCCCCGCGACCTTCTCTTAAAGCTTCCCCTGCTGAGATACTCCGTCTTTTTTTTGTTTTCGAAGAGTATCTGGACCTCCTGTTAGTAGGGAGACGGTCGGCAATATGTAAAATGTCGTCTGTGGCCTGAAATCAAAGGGCAAATAAAGAGCCAAGAAGCTGAGACTCCAAAATGTCTTGGGCGTGACTCATTGTCTGGGACACTTAGAGCTGACATCTCAAAAAAAAAAAGGAGGAAAAAAACCCACCCCTTCCCTTTGTCTTGACTGCGGGGCGGGAGCAGCAGAGGTGGGAAAGAGTTTTTCATCCCCCAGCCTGACTCCTGCCCGTTTCTATTTTAAGTCTCTCAAGCTCTGTTGACTTTTCACCAACTAGCAGTTTTCCTTAGGAGTCCTGGCATCATGTTTGTGGCAGTATAACTGGTTGGTACAGTTTTGGCCACTTGGTTTTTTTCTCCTTTCATAAGTTTGTACAGAAGCATTGCTGCAAAATGGTGGGACATTTTCTAAAGAAGATGGCTGCCTCTCAGAGTTCTTCCCTCCTCTCGATGTTTCAACATCCCATGACAACTCCTAGTAAAAAGGCTTTTTTTCGTTCTCTGATTTTGGCACAAAGTTCACATTGCTTAACGAGTTATCTTTTAATTCTAATTGCTTCATTCTGTGGCAAATTATATTGTACTACAGATCTTTTAAACTAGTCCCAGGACTTTCCTGTTCATATCCTAGCCCTTATTTTTGCTACAGTGATTTCTCCAGGAACAAAAAAGCAAGGAAATCTTGCTTTAATGGAGGCAGGCAGTGAATCTAGAAATGATCCAAATTTTGCCTTAGCAGGCATTTTGTAACATCTGGTGAAAATACTGCACTCAATCTGACCTTTAAAATGGCATTTGAATGATAAGTGAAGGGTGACGTACAAAAACATACCTGAACTGTGCCACAGAAGCACAAAAGTATTCCAATTATACAGATTAAATTGCTGCAGTTAAGGAATTTGATTTCTCTGTAGACTAGATAGCAGAAAGCAGTGCAACAGGTTGTGGAAATGATTTCTTTCCTCACTCTGACTCCTGGAGCCAAGAAAGCACTGATCAATGGCTTGAGATTTCTTTGACTGTCTAGATACTCTTCCAAGATTTCTTCCATTAGGAGGTAAAGAAGCTTGAATATGGATTATTACTTAATAGGTCAGCCTTTCCCTATCCTGGTGCTCTCCAGATGTGTTGGGACTATGACTTCTGTAATCCCCTAGTCATCATGACAATTGGTTATGCTGGCTGGGGATGCTGGGAGTTGTAGTCCAACACATCTGGAGGGTACCAGGTAGGGGGAAGGTTGGCATAGGTCAATGAGTGGTCAGATATTTCCCTCACTTTTATTAGAGAGTTGATCAGATCTTTCAACCTGTGCCTCCTTTCAGTTCTGGCTTAGTTGAGTGAGGGGGGGTGTTTCATCCACAGTTGTCCCTGGTTTGGGGGATACACAAAGAATTGGGGTATACATGTGTCTGAGAGAACTGCACTCCATATCTGTTGCAGCTGTGCACCCTGACCAGGTGGTTAGAGTGCCCTGTGAGCCGCTCCTCTGTAGGTGGTCCACTGAAGTGCACTGCTTTCAGCCTTCGCCAACCTAGTGCCTTCCAGATGTTTTGTACTAAAACATTCATCAGCTCCAGCCAGCATTGCCAATGGTCAGGAATGATGGGAGTTGTGGTCCAAAATACCTGGAGGGCACCCAGTTGGGGAAGGCTGGTTAGATAAAGAGGCTGCTGTTTTCTCAGTTTGGGGAGCCATGTCCTTGCCCTGTGCTTCCCCACTCATTAAGGAAGAGATTCACACCAAACAATTACACAGCTGTAAAGGTGGTTGAACTTGCAAGAGCTGGGACTATTAAAACAGGACCCATCCTTTGCCAAAGAAGCTGGAGGTGCAAAGAAAGGAGAGGCATTCTGAAGGGGGAAGGTTTGGGCAGTAGACCAGATAGTTTTATGGGAAACTGTCTCTTGAGCCAAATGTGAAGTACCACTGGACTATGTAGTTGAGATTATTGCAACCCCATCGTTTTGCAGTCTAGCAAATATTACCTGCTTTGGGTAATTGATGAAATAATTCTATAAATGTAAGAAATTGATAGTTTTATCACCTGAGCTCCAGAAACATGGGGTCAGTGTTCACAAATTAGGACAGTTAATTAAAAGTGCATCAACAGCTTGCTTGTTGAGTCGATTTCACCATTATTTCCATGTAAAGAATGATATGGGGACAAACTAACTTTTTGTACAAAAAACCCATAATTAACCCATATACAGGCCTGTGGCTTACGGTGGCTCAGCTTGTCTGAGCTGAAAGCTAAGCAGGGTCAAGCTTGGTTATTGGATGGGAGACCCCTCCTCTAGTTTCCTGCATTGAGCAGGGGGTTGGACTTGTAGGCTCCTTCCAACTCAGATGATCTATGAAAGCTAGGACAATGAATCAACAAGCTATTGTAAGAGACAAACATTTACAATACAGTACGTACATCAAATCATCTTCAAGAAGAGAAACCAAATGGAACAGAGGAAAAGCTTATTTATCACATCATCCCAATTCTATCCCAGTTACCTCAAGTGAAAACAGACTTCCTTCCTGCATGATTACATGATTTCAGGTTAACACATGAACATCTGTCTTGTCTATAATATCAATGTCCTTGAACTCAGGATGGCATTCTTGCAAAAAGCCCGGTTCTGTATTGTATTATTTAAATGAGCCTTCCCCAGATGTGTTGGACTGCAACTCCCACAATTCCCAGCATATTTAATATGCTGCTCTTCAGTTATTATTTTTTTTATTATTATATTATTCCCCGGCTTTTTTTCCTGCAAGGAACCCAAGGCGGCTTACATTATCATCATCCTCTCCATTTTATCCTCACAACAACCCTGTGAGGTAGGTTAGGCTGAGAGTCAGTGACTGGCCCAAAGTCACCCAGTGAGTTTCATGGCCAAGCGGGGACTAGAACCCAGATCTCCCGAGTCCTAGTCCAACACCCTAACCACTACGCTACACACAGTATTATTAAGAATGTATTATAGGAATGCATTATTCATGATAGGACTTATCAAGTTACAAGCCCATACATCTCTGGTTTTGAAGCATCTTCACTGAGAAGCTGCAAAATATTGGAACATTGCAGATAACTCATCTTCATATGCTCACATCTGAACTGGTTCTGGGAAAGCATGACTGTCTGGTCTTCTAGTTATGCCTCTGTAGATTAATTGACCAGATGGTGAAGGAATGGGTTTTCTACTTCCTCCTTGGGCACTAAATCAGGAAGGATGTAGTGCTTCTGCTGTTGAATTATCAGCATTAATATGCTGGATTTAGTTTTCTGTCTTTAACTAAAACTTCTACATAATGAATGTTGTGTGTTCTCTAAAGGTAGACTCCGCTTGCAATACTACAATCTGGTTTGCACGTAATGGTAACCCATGGATTAAACAACCCATGGGTTTTTGTGCATGAGCAGGAGAAAGGGCACATTGCCTCCTGTGCACCCGCCACTTCCACTTTTAACAACAGCCTACATTCAGTCCATTCATAGGCTGTTGAGTGTGATGTGCGAGCCTGGAGCACTGGGTTGTTTAGGGGCTAAACAGCCTAGTGGTTAACCCAACAAACTATGGGTTAACTGCTGGGTGGTTTCTCCCCTAAACAATGCAGTGCTCTGGGTTCACATGTTATGCTCAACAACCTGAATCGGTTAATTGTAGGTTATTGATTAAAAGCAGAAGTGCCTGGCGCACTACAGGCAGTGTGCCTGCTCTCTCCTGCTTGTCCCTGACCGTCCGTGGGTTGTTTAATGTGCAAACTGGATCTACTTCTGTAGCTAGGTTGGCAGTGCTGTGTACCCAGGGACCACTAAATTCCTTTTGTTAATAACCTTCAGGAAGTTGGTAACTGCTTAAAAGATAATTGTAACTTGAATTCAGTTCAAGAGAAACTGCCAACCACATGTTCCTCACTTAATGGATTAAGTGGCAGTTTGCCTTTCAGTTTATGGTAAAGAATGAAGAAAGAGGAAATTGTATTCATATTAACTCCCCCCCCCCCTCGTCTTCCTCTCCCGTCTTCCTCTCCGTAGCGTGAGTGCATCTCAATCCACGTTGGCCAAGCTGGTGTGCAGATTGGCAATGCATGTTGGGAACTCTACTGCTTAGAGCATGGCATTCAGCCTAATGGCACAATGCCAAGTGACAAAACAATCGGCGGTGGAGATGACTCATTCAATACCTTCTTCAGTGAGACTGGTGCAGGAAAGCACGTCCCTCGTGCTGTGTTTGTGGATCTGGAGCCAGCAGTAATAGGTAAATACAGCCTGTTAATGTATGGCTGGGTTTGATGCAACAAGTCTTGTGTGGGGTGGTAACTGTATAACTGAAAGTCTGGAATGTCTGAAGATCCTATTTTCCTTGTTGCCTTTTGGATACTGCATAAACAATGAGCCTGAGAACCAGAGCAAGGCACAATAGGGATTTATTTCCAAAAACCTGGTTAGCCTGCTTTATTTTAATTAAGGCATGAATGCACAGTAACCCTCAAGAAATTAAGATCGTATTCCTCTCTGTCTAGTGCTACTTCTCTTTGCCCGGTACCATAAAATATTACCAGGTTAAGTTGCAGCTTCTGAACATCTGCAAGACTTGGTTCTTGAAAGATTAGATTGTATGGGTAGCACCTAAGTTTCAGTAATACAACTAAGGGCGCAATCCTATGCATGTTTAGACAGAAAAAAAGTCCTGCAATTCCCAGCATCCCTCTAGCCAGCCATGCTAGCCGGGGTATGCTGGGAACTGTAGGACTTTTTTCTGTCTAAACATGCACAGAATTGCACCCTAAGTGTCTCTAGCAAAAAAAAAGTTTCTTAACCTTCATTATTTATATTTTAAAAGCTATATCTTGCCTATTTTCTTGAGAGGGAACTCACGGTA
The DNA here is from genome assembly GCA_021292165.1 of Shinisaurus crocodilurus. Classification (NCBI taxonomy): domain Eukaryota; kingdom Metazoa; phylum Chordata; class Lepidosauria; order Squamata; family Shinisauridae; genus Shinisaurus; species Shinisaurus crocodilurus. The sequence goes on from CM037877.1 coordinate 224,979,138, forward strand.
GCAGATGGATAAATCAGCAATATTTAAAACAATTTTAAATCCAAATTAATAAATAATCGTTTGTAAGAACAGCAGTTAACCATAAAGGCTTTAAAAACCCACTCAAGAATTGTGAAGGACTGCCAACCGGTCCTTTTTCTCAAGACCAGAGATCAAAGGTACAAAACTGCTGGCCTTAGCTCTGCCATCTTGACACTGATTCTCTCAGGGCCTTGCCCTTGTCTATCTGGATTTAGCACTGAACCACAGAGGAACTACACACACCATGTGGGGTAAAACCAGGAAAGTGTATTTAAGGTACTAAACAGATTACAATAAAAGGTGGGGAATGAGGGAAGAGGGAGAAGGGTGGGGAGACACTTTGGTACATACAAGTAGAGCTATAAAACAACAAAACTAGTTCTTTACTATATAAATATCCAGGCACTCCCTTTACCTGGGGGTTGGTCTTTAGAGCTTGCCTCAGCCAAAAGCCCTACTCCCTTTCGCGTGCAGACAACAATGAAACCCAGAAGCCACAGCAGCAGTATAGATTCTTCCCCCCACCCCTCCTTTCAGTAGCCCAGGTGTCTTTAGCCAATCAGGATGAACTTCATCTGGGCCAGGCAGGGGAGGGGTGACTCTTTGCTGCATTTGCATGCAAATAGCTGTGGCACTGGCCATCAAAAGTCATGGGAGACTGTGGGTCAGGAGCCATCAGAGAAACTATGTACATTTTGCATTTCCCCGCCCCCAGCTGGGATTATACTTGTTTACATGTGAGGAGGTGTGTGTGTTTGGTGCAGGAAACTCTTGACACTTTTTCTCCACAAGAATATTAAAACTTTTAACCAAATCCCGTCTTAAAAACACACACACACACACACACACACACACACAAATATACTGGATGCTGGAGATGTAAAAAATTCCAGAAATTCTGGGGGAAACTGAAATGTATGCAATACTTCCAATCAAACCTAAACTCATTTTAGGGCACAATCCTATGGCCGCTAGACAGAGTCTAGATGGCCATAGGAAAATTCGGAGTCCCAGTTCCAACCTTGGAAACTAGCTCGGAGGTTGGAGCTGGGACTCCAAATTTGGAGCACCCTTGCAGCCAGTGCAGTTCCTTCCACGCCAGCTACAGCTCTGAGGTCCAAATTCTGGCCTCAGAGCTGGTGTTTAGTGGGTGTTCCAGGGGAGGGGAGCTCCACTGGGATATGATGAATCCTGCTGCCATCTCAGCCTCTCCTCGTGAGCAGTGGCAAAAGACTTACCGGTAGGTGGTTGAAATCAGCCATCTAAGTCTTTTGCAGGGCGGGAGAAGCGTGGATATGACCTTCGCCTCTGTGCTCCTCCCGCCCTCAATAGGGTGCCCATAATCCTCTGAGTTCAGAGGGCTATGGGCAGCCACATTGGATCACACGGTTACTGCCTTAGCAAAAGCATCTTTTATAACTTTTCATATAAAATTGTGCTATTTGGCATACTTATGACATTTACAGAGCAATTTTATCCATTTAAATATTTTTCTAGGTTGCCTCTTACATTAAAACCTTCCAAGGGGTCTTCTAAAAGAATCCCACGTGTTCAGCAGTAACTCCCACTCCGTTTCGTGAAGCTTGCTCCTAGATAAACATGCACAGGATTGCAGCCTCAAAAGTGTAAATACCTCAGTTCTGCAAATGCTGCACCTTGCATCTTAGCACATATATCAGATGGCAACAACCATCTGAAAAGTAAGCAAAGGTAAAAATTGAAAATAGAAACCACAAATTTTGTAGAAATCAAGTGTTTTATGTAGGCAAACTCTCATGTAGTCACAATGTTAAGAACTAGTAGTGTATTTGGATATCAATTTAAACGTTAAAATATTGAACTCCACAATATACACAGGAATTATCATTCTCTAATGTTGTAGATTGTCTTTCATAAACATGTTTTTGCTATACATTTTGAGTGAGTAAAAACTTGTCTTTAAAAGCATTTTACTCATTCTGAAAGAGAAAATATTTCATAGGAGGGTTCTTTTTAGTGTTCCCCAAATTTTTCAATTTGGAAAAATTGGGGCAGGGAGTCCTGTGGGGTGGAAGGCTTTTGGGCCTTCACATCCCTAGGAGGAGCAGGCAGACTCGAGGCTTATGGGATCTACGGTACTTTGTTTTTTACTAGAACCCTACATCAACTGCAGCCAGTTGAATTATTCAAGAATTCTGAGCCCAGGAATGTGTTTTGTGAACCAATCCTTCCACACATAAAAATGCATGCTGGTTACTCCCCACTCCCAAGCATTCTTCATTTCAGCAGTATTATGGGACTGAGGGGAGTCATTTTGTTGCTATTGTTAAACAGTCAGATATGCTGCAAACTACCCAGTGATCTACTAATAGATCCCAATCTTCTGTCTACCTCTGCTCTACTAGATACTGTTACTGTTTGCTATAAAATCATTCCTTATACTTATAACTTGTGCACTCTCTCAATATCCTACAAAATAGGAGTTAAACTATAGGAACAAATTTGAAGGATAGTTAACATGTTCACATTCCCTGAAAATACCGTCTTCAGTTATTTTTATCATATCCACAATGTACCATGGCTGCTCTAGTATACCCAGTGTTTAAATATGTTGGTTTAAAGATGGAAAGCAAAATGGTTAATATTGATCCAAACTTCTTAAACAAAAACCTGCTTTTGTTAAGTTGTTAAACTAACACAACCTATGCTAGGTGACTTTTGTTAATGCCAAAACAAAATCCCTTGCCCCTTGTTAGCAAATCTTCGTAGATTTAGATAAAATTCTTTGGCTCCGGTTAAAAGTTTTACAGATTTGCAAAACTATGTCTTAGAATTGTAGAAAGAATGCTATATCCGGCTTGCCTCAAACAAGCATATGATACCTACTTAAGTAGTTGCACGGAGGACCAGTTGCTTGTAGCTCCAGTTATGAGAGCAACTACCCCACTTCTGCAATTGCTAAGAGACCTGAGGAAACAAGAGAGAGTGCTAATACACTCCTTGCCGTGCAACTTGATGCTACTGATAACTGGCTCCATGTGGTTAGCCACCCCACAGCTAGGGGATGCACATGTGCGGAAGCAGGCTCTTGCATATCGTTTTTTAGCAGGATGGGGAAATAATGAGCACAAGTGGGTGCTACATTCACAATTCCCCAGAGAGCAGTAGGCTGCATTTAGTGCCTCATGCTTCCCCCTCCCCCCAATCAAGCAGCCGATTGGTATGATTGATTAACTGCACAGCTCTGACTCCTGCATGAGTGCACAATAGGCTTGGAGCCAGTGAATTGAATCAACTACACAAATTATAATTTGAAACTACCTTTGAGCATGATGGGAGTTGATCATTTCATGTAGAGGTTTTCTGAACTGATGTCTAACAGAAAATAATGAATTTTATACTGTGGTCCATTTTTATTGTAGAATAACTTACACATTCTGTTGCAGATGAGGTGCGGAATGGAACATATAAGCAACTCTTCCACCCTGAGCAGCTGATTTCTGGCAAGGAAGATGCTGCTAATAATTATGCAAGAGGTCACTATACTGTGGGCAAAGAAATAATCGACCTAGTACTGGAGCGTGTCAGGAAGCTGGTATGTCAAACTTACATTGGGACTTTGCACAATTTAAAAACAAATTCTGAAGGTTCAAAAGTAATTGGCATATTTTGGGCCTGTCAAAATGTAAGAATTTTCCAGCTGTATTGAATCAAGGGGAAAATTGAGCATGTGGTTCCACTAGAAACTGGCTATTGTTTCAGGCTGCTTACTCTATTGTTTGGAGCATGAGGTAGGCCTGATGTGACAAGTTTGGTATGGTTAAACCAACAGGGCTTGAGCAAACATAATTTCTACCTTGCTTAGTGACAATACTTCATGTGAGTATAGGAAGCCCCTGTAAGGGGACTAAAACAATGTTTGAAGTGTGTTTCTGCCAATTTTGTGAGTTTGGTCTCCTCTCTCTTGGTTTGGGAATCGAGCCAAAGAGAAATGAGAGGCAAACTGTAACAAAGAAAGATAAGAAGAGAAATCTGAATTCTGTGCATTATAGCTTGTTCAGTACATAACCCCGAAGTAATGGAATTTGCTTGTGACTTCCATGTAATATGAAACTGCTTCCTCTGAGTAGCAAATCTCTGCTTGGCTGGTTTGGGAACTGTTCATAGTTCTTGCTATAACTGGCCTATGCAGAAGGAGATTATCAATGTCTGTTGCTGCATACAATGGGATCTACTTTGGCTCTACCTTTTCTTTAAAATGCTCAGTGGTGAATCCCATTATAAATAAAAAAAAGCTTACCTATTTATTTAGCATATTTATTTAGCATGCCACTTTTCTACAGTAAACTGTACCCAAAACAGCTCACAATAAACATTAACTTATCAAAAGACAACATTTGAAAGAAAAAACCAATTCCTTACAAAATATATCAGTAAAAAGATTGATTTAAAAAACCCAATGGTGACTTAAACAGCAAGGATTTTTTTTCTTTTGCTGCCCTGTAGAATGCCATAAGCAAGAGGGAAAGGGCAAAAGGACAAAATTAATTCTTAAATGTTACAGCTACTGGCCTGCTATAACATACATATTCTTCTTTCAGGCTGACCAGTGCACTGGGTTGCAAGGATTCCTGATTTTCCACAGTTTTGGAGGAGGCACTGGTTCAGGGTTCACTTCTCTGCTGATGGAACGCCTCTCAGTTGACTATGGAAAGAAATCAAAATTAGAATTTGCCATATACCCAGCTCCCCAAGTTTCAACTGCTGTTGTTGAGCCATATAACTCCATCCTGACTACCCACACCACCCTTGAACACTCTGACTGTGCCTTCATGGTTGATAATGAAGCCATCTATGACATTTGTCGTAGGAACCTGGACATTGAACGCCCAACCTACACCAACCTCAACCGCCTCATTGGTCAGATTGTCTCCTCAATCACTGCGTCTCTCAGATTTGATGGTGCCTTAAATGTGGATCTGACAGAGTTTCAGACAAACCTGGTGCCTTACCCCAGAATCCACTTCCCCCTGGTAACATATTCCCCCATTATTTCAGCAGAAAAGGCCTACCATGAGCAGCTCTCTGTCTCTGAGATCACCAATGCTTGCTTTGAGCCATCCAATCAGATGGTGAAGTGTGATCCTCGCCATGGCAAGTACATGGCCTGTTGCATGTTGTATCGTGGAGATGTTGTCCCCAAGGATGTCAATGCTGCTATTGCTGCTATCAAAACAAAACGTACCATTCAGTTTGTTGACTGGTGTCCTACTGGTTTTAAGGTAAGCACTGCTCATTGGATCCAAAATGGCTTATTGCTCATTTCTAGATCTGTAGCTTCTGAGTAAGCACATCACACATATGTAATTTTACAAGTGAGGTAAGCAGGCGCTTAAGGGTGCGATCCTATGCATGTTTAGACAGAAAAATGTCCTACAATTCCCAGCATTCCCCAGCCAGCAGTGCTCACTGGGGGATGCTGGGAGTTGTAGGACTTTTTTCTGTCTAAACATGCATAGGATTGTGCTGGGCAGCCCCATCCTATGGGGTTGCCCATAACCCTCTGAGCCCGGAGGGTTATGGGCATCCAATTGAGTGTGGGAGGAGCATGGCGGATAGGATTCTGGCTGTGCTCCCCTTGCCCTCACAAACATCTAGAGGGCTGATTCCAGCCATCTAAATGCATTATACCTCCTGCTGAGGAGGAGAGGCTGAGGCACCACCTGGATTCTGTGGAAGCTGGCAGTGCCTTGCTCCTCCCTTCCCTGCCCCAGGGAATGCTCCCCCACAGGGGAACCAGCTGGTCTTCTGAATTCGGTTCCCAGCTGGCACAGAAAGAACTGCACCGGCTACAAGGTGCAGTTGTACCAAGTTGGGCGCTCCACACTTGGACTCCCCACTGCGTCCTTGGAAGGGATTTCTGAGGTTGAAGTGGGGAACCCGTCTGATCTTATGGCCCCCCTGGCAAGGTTGGAGTGCCATAGGATTGTGCCCTTAACTGACTTTCAGTGGGACTAAGATGACCCAAGGGCATGGTCCTAATAAAGATATTGCCTGACTATGGATTTTTTTTCTTAATGGACCAGCACAGTTTCCTTTGTTTTGTGTAAATAAAGGCATGTAACTGCTGGAGCAGTTTGTTCATATTTTTAGTGGTAGGGATTTGAATTTCTATGCTATTGCAGAAGCTACATGCAGAAGGTAAAGCAGTTTGAACCCTGCTACTAATATATGACCTATAAAGATGACTCAAATATTAAGGATTAGGGCTTTTTCATATGTTGTATGTTCAGTGCTAGCTGTGCTGTTTGTGGGGAGGTAAAACGGGAGCACGACTCACCCAACCACTTTCCGCATCCAAGAGTAATCAAATGTGCTTGCTGGGAAGACCAGCAACAAAATATACAGTTAGAATATTGGTAAAATGTATCCCCATAACAGAAGCACTACTTTGTGGGAAGATGTTGGGAAACACCTCAACAAAGGGCTACGTTAGGCATTTGCTATACTTTAACTGGAAAAGGGGCCTAGATTAAAAGACTTACTAAACTTATATGAAGTTCTATCTTTCCAAACCCAATACTCTTAAATGCAGAGCTCTTGACCTTGACTGTCCTATTCTGTGTTCAGAGGCAGCTTCCTTGTGATGTGCAAACAGGGAACATGTTGCGTACTTATTCCTGTGCTATATTTGCCATATACCCAGCTTCTGTATTTCTGCCTTACCATGTCTGTATTTCTGCTGCTTTTTAGGTGGGTATTAATTACCAGCCCCCAACAGTAGTCCCTGGTGGTGACTTGGCCAAAGTCCAACGTGCAGTCTGTATGCTCAGCAATACCACAGCCATTGCAGAAGCCTGGGCCCGCCTGGACCACAAGTTTGACTTGATGTATGCCAAGCGTGCTTTTGTCCATTGGTATGTAGGAGAAGGAATGGAAGAAGGAGAATTTTCTGAGGCCCGAGAGGATCTGGCTGCACTTGAGAAGGATTATGAAGAAGTGGGCACAGACTCCTTGGATGGTGAAGATGAAGGCGAGGAGTATTAAACTTCACAAAAGTCTGTTTGTGGCTGTTACCATTTGCTGCTTTGCTTGTAATAAAAAGTAAATGGGGAACGCATCTCAAATGTAAACTGTACATTTAGCATTCCTTGCCAAAGTGCTTGGAATAAACTTATAACCAAGATAATTTTCCAGTTGATGATGATGCAAGCACTAAAACATTCATCTGGATACAAATAAAATGTTCTTGCAAATTAGTTAACTAACATGGAGTACTTGTCTTGTTACTATATTGCTACTCATTACTATATTCCAAAGCAAGCAACCTTTACATGGGGAGTAGGATCCTTGACAAGGAGCTGGGTTAGCTTGGCTAAGAGAAGCTACTAACAAAAAAGTTTAATGGTGAAGTTGCTTGTAACTTGATCCTGAGGTCTTACACCAGCCTAAAATTCCAAGCTATTTTCAAACTAGTGACTGAGTTGATCAGAATGTTAGTAGCTTTGTGTGGATTGTGAGCATATTCTCTTTATAATATAGTACCGTACTAAAACAAGCTACCAGATATAATAGGAGAAAAGGGGGAAAGATAGCATAGATCTCATGTCTCACTGTGGTGTATGACTGCTCTGGTTCTGAAGATTGCTATCATGTGACATGGTTATGAAACCAAATTTTGCACAACCTGAAATTGAGCAAAATGCTGTAAAAGCATCTAGAGTGCCATGTCCTGGGAATTTTATAGCAAATGAAGATTATAGCTAGACTAAAATACTTTTTCTGACCTATCTTCAATCTCAACCTGCAAGGTGGAATCTAGTTAATTTTTTTACCCTATGTTCCATCTTCCTCTCTGGAGTGACCAAATTCATTGGTGGACAGGGGCATCCTGTACCTCTAACTTGTTGGTCTTGAGTTCTGGTTTTTTCTCCCTACCACTGCATTTTGGGATGAGAGAGGGAAACATCAACACTAATTGCAAGTTGTGTAGATGTCACTGGTATGACCCTCCTGAGATCAGGGTATAACCCTGATAACTTACAGGCTTGATAAGAGGTATAACTTAATACTTCTTGCCTCACCAGTTGAACACCAATGGCTACAAGCAACCCAGCTTTGTATCCTGAACAGGATTGGAAATTTAAGAGAAGGAAGTAATACATTATATGCCATTAGGGTGGTGTCCTTGTGATCTGATATAGTGAGGAAAAAAATACAGCTCATGCTTGAGGTTATGCATTGTGCTTTTACCAGGAATCCTAGCAACACAGTCAAAAATTTGGCCAAATGTATTAGGAATGCTTATGTTCACAAGTAATCAGGATTTGGTAGAGTTATCTTAGTGTGCATTCAACTAAGTATATTTAGAACACCCCTCTCCCCCACAACCTCTTGACAAATGGGATGATATCATGGTTCATCCAAACTTGATCATTCTTACATTGTTAACATTGGTTAGCTGGTACATCTACAATTCAAAGAAGTAACAAGGAATTGAGTTAGTTGGAACAAATAATGCAGAGTATAAATTTGCATAAGTTCCATTATTTTGCTTCTGTTAGCCATGTGGAGGATCTAGGAGTCTCTGACCACTGGAAACCTTGCTCAATTCCTGTTGGCTGGTCCCAGCTCAATCAGAGGACTGTTGGTTCAGACAGTCAACATTTCTACAATATGCTCAACAGTCTGGCTGGAGTGAATTACCTCCTGGGAGTGTGTGTGAGAGAAGGGGTGGAAGAAAGTGTAGGAAAGGGTGAACAGTTGGCAAAGCCCCCTCCAGACAACCAGCTGTTTAGTCCCATCCCCCCCAATTGAGAAGTCTACGTCACTGCTGCATTCCAGTGGTGGGTGGGGCCAAAGTGCTGAGCATACCAGCATGTTTTAGTTTAAAGCTTTTACTGCTAAAACTTAGGAGAGAGGCATGAACCTCAGGCTTGGGGCGGGGCAAATCTGACTTGCCAGGGTTCTCCAGATGGCCACACCCCCTTCTCCTTGCCCCACCCCCTGATCACTTGGTGGTTTCCTGGCTTTTGTGTAGTTTTCCACCCATTATAGAAGGTTGAGGTGTCTGCCCTAAGGCTTAGTTGCTGGCAGTAAGAGCTTTAAGCTAAAATATGTGGAGAGTTTGGCCTCCTCCCTTTTGCCCTTGGCCCTGCCCACCACTGGAAAGCAGCCCTGGAGAGCTCCAAAAAGGAATTTGGCCCTTGAGCTGAAAGAGGTCCCACAGTCCTGTCCTGTAGGAATAGTCTACACCTCATATTGTTCTAAGTATGATTTCAGACTGACTTTTGATGCAAATCAACTGCCCTGCAAAGGAATGCTCAAAAGTGCTTTGCCGTGATGGGTTTGTGTTGCAAGCTGTTTCATTGGATCTACTTGGAGGGGTAGGAGTGGGGCAGGCACTACTTTAAAATTTTAAAGTTTAAGAGAATATCTAGACTAGACCACTTGACAAATTGTGGGGTCTTGTCACTGGCAATTGTATGGTGATGTGTCTGAGACCTAATTAACCTTTTTAAAATTATGGTTGCTGGGCTAGTCCTGACTTTTAAAAATAACCTGAAATATTTTAAGAACTAATTTGTTGGGTGTAGGGAGAAACTGCTTCAATTTCTGGTCCGGTTCAGTAAAATTTTCACGGTGACTAGTGTGTATTTATTATTTCTATGCTTCACAGAGCTGTCATAGTGGATGGTGTGGGGGCAGCCTCTCTTCTGTGTTAACAATTTACTGCCTAAAGCATCCGGAGCCTTTTTTTAATATGTCACTTTCAAGTCACAAGCTGCTGTTGGCAAAAGAAAAAAAGGGGGGCGGGCGGGAAGCATATAAGACTTCAGAAAATAGGTCATGTTCCTATTTACACAAGCGCCAGTGGAGGCACTGAACAGAATGGATTCAATATATGTTTAACCTTCACTAGTCTTGCAGGAAGTAAGTAACTGACATAGCAATTTTGTAGGGATTTTAATTTTCCCTTTAACTCATTTTATGGAGATAGAACAGAGAACTGAGCTACTTCTCTGTCTCAATGAACATTTTAAGCCCTTGTAGGAGAGAGTTACTTTTGCAAATCAGCCTGGCTAGACTACATTAACTTGCACCACAGCATATTGTTGCTAAGAGTCGAATTTAAAAAACAACTCAAAACAGTAAGGCATCACCTAAATAACTTCATGTGGCAACATACTAGTAAAGCATAAGAAAAGCATTACTGTAAATATAACTTAGGGTGCAATCCTATGCATGTTTAGACAGAAAAAAGACCTGCATGGCTGGCTGGGCCAGGCACTAACTCTCAGCCTAAGCTACCTCACAGGGTTGTTGTGAGGATCAAATGGAGAGGAGGAGGATTATGTAAGCCGCCTTGAGTTCCTGGCAGGAAAAAAGGCAGGATATAAATACAGTCATGCCTTGGATTGAGAGCATAATTCGTTCCGGAAACGTGCTTGTAATCCAAAACACTCTTCTATCAAAACGAAATCCCCCCAAAAAAATTTGTACAGAGATTTTTAATTTAAGCCGTACTACAGTACTTGTATTGCAAGACGTCGCTTGTATATCCAGTAAAAAAAAATAAAATTTAAAATTTGCTTGTCTTGCAAAACGCTCTCAAACCAAGTTACTTGCAATCCAAGGTATTACTGTAGTAGGAGCAGTAGTAGTAATAATAATACCTCCCCTAACAGGAGTGCAGGCAAACAAACCTGATGAATGACGGGCATAGTTGGGATCCAGAAACAGCGCAGCCTAGCTACTGGGAATGAATTCCCAGCTCAGCTGTGATTGGACAGAGTACTTGCAACAGCTCCTGCCAGAGAAGATGCCACAAGATGGCATCTCCTTGCTAGGGGCTGATGTAGGTATGCCCATCACCAGCCACTTTATGTCACATGGTTTCTTGGCTATGAGGCCTTTGGATCCCATGTACGTTTGGGGTTTGCTGGCTTTGAGGATGCCTGGCGGGCATTAGTACGCAATTACCCCCCAATGCCCCATCACGTAGCAATTACAAATCATGCCTCTAGACAAAATGAATCCAACTCTAAACATTTTGCAAGTTGAAACCCAAAGTCCTGTTCATGTGCAAAGTTTGAAATGGAAACTGTTAAGAGCCATTCTGTATCACAGACTGTGAAAGCACAAGAAAGGCTTCTGCCCTGGTTGATGACTCAAGACATGTGGTTATGCCATGCAAAACTGGTCTGGCCTGATCAGAATCAGATGCTCTTCATTTCTAAATTCATTTGTTCCCAGGAGACAATTTGGCAGAATTAGTTTTCCAAAAATCCATAGACATTATGGCAACTGAATCCTCCTGACCTACACATTTGCTCAAGCCCCCAGGTTGACCCAGAGATGAGTTCTGCTGTTTGGCCTCACAGATTTAGGCCCCATTCATACAAACAGGCAGCTGCTTGGAGGTGGTTTATTTTGTAGCCGATTTCTAGACAGCTCTGCTGCTCACCATCCAGATAGCACTATGCCACTGCAAACCCACACAAAACGTTCTGCAGAGTCATGGTGAGGCTGGTGGAACGATGTGGTAACATAATGTCTACATACAAAAGATGAGGCAGAAACACACTGCAGCGGTGTACGAAGCTCCTGCTTACTCTTGCACTGATCAGTGTGTACTCATAAAACAACTGGGTGATCTGGTACAGTGCAGGCACTTCTCCCACCTTGCCCCATCAGTCCATTCACCATCAAAACTATTTATGCTGGTGCCAGAAGCAACACCCACGGATTACCTTGTGTTCTTGTTTACATTGATTACCTTGTGTTCCTAGCATTGTTGACGGTGCTGCTTAGCCACACTGGCATTTTATTCAAGGTATCCATTTAAACCAGGCATTTAAATTGGAACTTTATAGCTTTTAATTGTTCCAACTGCTGATATTAATTCTTCCAAATATTCTGCCTGAAGTGAAGGTCATCTGTATACCTTCAGGTTTACTTGTTATCTGGCCACAAGTCCCCTGGGTAAGTCCTTTCAGCTCAGTTCTTACTTGCTCTGCAATCCAGCATGATGTAATATCTCTGCATTTTAAATTCACATATTGCTACCTGCCTGAAAGCTAAATCTGATGTATTGAGCTGATTTTTATTTATTTTTAACAACAGGTAGTTATATAATCTGATGTTTCATCCTGAGTGGTCTATAAAGGCATCACAGGGATGCTGTCATCCTCTATCCTCCTTTAACTCCATTAGCTGCTCCAGAAACAGCATCCTACCCTACTCACCTCTTGATCTGTCTCACACACTTCCCGCATTTCTCTTCCCTTCACTCTCTCCCTCTCAGGTCTCCCCCACCACAGTTGCTAACATGACTTAACTGATTAGTTGTAATTTCAGGGATCATCACTGGTTCCAGTCTCAGTAGTTCATACTGGGTCTAGGATGCATCCGTCTACACGGGTCCACTGCTAATTCACATGCCTAATCGAGACTAGCATGGGACAACATGCCTTGTAGGCTCCTTCCAACTCTATGATCTATGAAACATAAGTTGTGTGACTAGTCCGCATGGCTGACTTCCTATAGTGAAAGGAGTCTCCCAGAGGAACCTGCCTTTTCCCGGGATACTTTTAATGTTTCTGGTTGTATATTACAGCATCCAAAGGGGAATAGAGGAAGCTGTCACTTGATGTGGCTTTAATTTTCTTGTCACCTGTTGAGCTGCCCTTCCCTTCCCATTTTTAATTTAAAAAAACAAAAGAAAAACAAATTTTCTTACCAGCAGCTGAGATTGCACTGAAGCAAAGTGAGAGCCTCCAGCTGCTCCCATCCTCATTTCCCATGAATGCCTCTGGGCCGCATGTGGAAATGAAGTTGGTGGGCAGCTGCAGGCCCATGCTTTCCTCTGCAGCATGCCCAGCCACCAAGGGGGGGGGGAGAAGGGGGGGAAAGAGAGAAACGGACTCCTGTCACTTCTGTCTGGTAAGTGTGGTGGGGGGAGAAGGGCAGTGGTAAGCTAGCTGGGGGTTGGGTCAAGGAAGCCAGCTGGGAGTGGGTAGTGAGAGCAGCAAGAAGAAGCAGGGGCAAACTGGGTGGTTGGGAAGGGTTGTGTGCTTGTATGCCTGAATGGAAGGGAGGGGGCTTCGTGTGCATGAGAAATAGAGAAAGGGAGAAGGAGGGAGGGGAAGAAAGGGCTTAGGGAGCAATTTTGGAGGGACCCTGAAAAAGTGAGTGTTGTTCTCCATGTGCTTTCAGTAAGGAGGAGAAGGAAAGGACGTGTGTGTACACATATGTACGTATGCATGATGGCTACATGAGGTGCTGTGAGTGCGTGTGCATCGATGGCTTTTTACCGGATAAGGTGGTAGGTAAATGCCAATAAATAAATAAATAAATTGTGGAGGAAGAGGGGGGGCTGGCTGACCCGCCAGACTCCCACCCTTTCCTACTCAAAGGAGACCCAGCACTTGCCACCATGTGGCCCGGAAGGGGGGGCTGGCTGACCCGCCACCACCCCACCCTTGCCTACTGGCAAAGGAACCAAGACCCTCTGAGATCTCAAGATACCAGACTGCCAGCCTCAGCTGTCTGCAATCCTACTTGGATCTCTGTTTAGGGACTCGCCTTCATATTTCTGTAACCTGGATTTAGATACTGAACTCACAGAGCACTACAAAACCCATGTGGGGTAAAACCAAGACAAGGTTTATTTCTGGTAGCATCTTACAACAAGATTAGGTAAATAAGAGAAGCACACAATATAGAGAGACACTTTGGTACACAGTAAAGCTGCAAAACAATAAAGACCTGATTCCTTAAAATCTCTCAGGCACACCTGTTACCTGAGGGTGTCTTCTTCAAGGGTTAGATCCAGCACAGCCTTGCCGCTCGGGGGGAACTATTTTATCTACCCGCAGGTCCGAGATAAATAGCCCTCCACAAGACTTGCTTTTACCCAGAGCCCTCAAACCAGCCAATTTTACCAGGGGCTGCCTGGGGTCGATTCCTGAGGGGGGGCCCCCCTAAAGGCTCGGGCCCCTCGCTGGCCTGCCATGGCTCCAACCGCCAGGCAGGCACCCAAAAGACTAAGATCCAGAACAAAGGCTACACGTGGGGAAATAGCTCTTCCCCCTCCCCTTTTCTGTAACCTTCTTGCTTCAGCCAATCAATTTGAACTTCACTTGGCCAGGCAGGGGGGACAGAAACTGGCCAGGCAGGGGGAAGGAAACTGTGAGTCATGGCTTGAACTATCTGCATATGAATGCCCTCAGCCTGGCTCCTCCAGACGCCAGGCCCCATCCCATGTTCCATGCACCTTTTGCTTCCTCCCAGCCCCCACCTGGTTTACTCATGAGGAGGCGTGTGTGTGTGTGTGTTCCTGCATGCATGCATGCATGAACCCTAAAAACTCTTTTCTCTACACGCTAACTATGCACACCCCACCCCAGCCGGTTCACACATGAGGTGTGTGTGTGTACCCCCAAAGGCTCGTTTCTCCACATAAATAAATAGAGCCAATAATAGTGGTGACAATGGACAACCTTGACCAGTGCACCTTCTAAGTTGGACATTTTCTGATCGATCTCCATTAACACAAACAGAAGCTAAAGGGTTGGTATATATCATTTTAATGTGTCAATTTTTGAGCCAGATTCTGTACCTTTAATAGTGGCAGTCTAAATTAGCAAGTGACAATCTTTATTTCCATACTGTGGGAAGTTTCATCTGCTGATTTCAGCAAGTCAGGCTGCCTATTGAGGATACCACCGCCTGTTATATCTACATTGGCTAGCATACTGCTTGCAATAAATAAATGTGGAATGCATAAGAAGAGCAAAGGCATGTTTCCAGTGCATTTAAGGTCTTGAGAATATTCATGTATTTGCTACATTTATATAACACCTTACTGCCAAAACAGAATTAGCATTCTGTGAATGATAGATGGAGAAAGGGCAGGGAGAGAGATTCCTTAGGTCACATGACCAGAAAATCAGTTCCAGACTTTTAAAACTTTCACAAGTGAGAACCTATCCCTCTCTTAGGAAGCAGCAAGGCAGATGCCACTTAGGGGAAGATTATTCGAGCTATTATATGAGAGATATTGGAACAGGCATGTAGAAAGGTTTGCATTGTGTGTGTGTGTTTGCGTGTGTGTGTCTATCTCAACAGAACATGCATCTTGCATTCCGGGTCCTAGTCCCTGCTTGGCCATGAAACTCACTGGGTGACTTTGGGCCAGTCATTGATTCTCAGCCTAACCTACCTCACAGGGTTGTTGTGAGGATAAAATGGAGAGGAGGATTATGTAAGCCGCCATGGGTTCTTTGCAGGAAAAAAGGCGGGGTATAAATGTAATAAATAAGTAAATAAATGAATAAATAAAATTCTGCCAGCATATATTTCTAGCTGCCAATAAAAAACTCCTTCCCCAAATCCAAGCATTGTTAAAGAATGTGAACAGGAAAGCATGTGGATTTCCCCATTTTTAGACTTATGTTCCTGGATGCCACTGCAAATCTCTCCTTCCCAAATTTTAGGTTGATTCACATGACTGTGTGTGTAGGGGTGGGGGTGGGGACAAACTCCCAAAGTTCAGCATCCCGTCCGATCTGTCATTCAGCTTGCTTTGTGCTGGAGAGTGCAGGCTTCTCTTCTGAAATAAACTGCATCATAGATATGGCAACATCCCATTTTATAGATTGCCATCTAGTGGAACTCAAGAACAGCAGCAGCAGATCTAGAGGAGGATATGTGATGAGTTGGTTAGCCAGAAATTGCAGTTTTACTGTACAGTGCAAATGGCTTCCTGTGAATGTTTACCTAGAAAGAAATCAACTGGATTCTTTTCATTTTCTTTTCATTTTCATTTTGGCTTCAGAGTACATCCTATATACTAATAGGGAACTAATTCTCTATGAGTGTGGTGGATCTTTATGTAGCTGAAATAGCACCAGCCACACACAAGAGAGAGGCCACAGCTGGGTTGGGGGATTTCCAAGGTTTGCAGAAGTACAAAAAAAAATTCTTAAGGGAAAAAAAGGTGGGGACCTGCCCCTCCTCCCAAAAAACAGCCTAGTAAGCATGCTCAGTGGCCTTGGAATGCTGGCTTGCTGGCTGGCTGGCTGGCTGGCTGCGATCCTGAATTCTATCCCAGCAGAGGTGCATGTGCCCCTTTCATTACAGGCCTTCAATGGGGCTTTAATGGCCCATTGTTTTCAGGTTGCTTTTTCCTAGAAGATTATGTGGGGACTATTGAATTGAATTCTGGTGTTGAAGTGGTGTTAAATGTTTTAATTTTATTTTTATGGTCTTACACTGGTTTGATATTTTACTGCTGTTTTCATGTTATAACTATTGGATTTTACTTTTTGTAATGGTGGTTTTCATATTTTGATGTTTGCATTTCATTTAAGTATATTGTGGTTTTTTGTTTTACCTTGTGAGGGCTATGCCCTGAAAGTTGGCTTTAAAATCTCTTAAATAAATGAACTAAATAAGCAGGAACACATTATACTGCAGCATTTTTTGTGGGCCCCATATGGACATACAAAATCATCACCACACTACAGTATTTTACTCTGGATGTAGTCCACCCTACATATTATTGATTATATTTGTCTAGGGCAGCCTTTCCCAGCATGGTGCTCTGCAGATGTTTTGGACGACAATTCCCAACATTCCTGACCATTGGCCTTGCTGATGGGAATTGAAGTGCAAAACCTCTGGAGGGCACTAGGTTGGAGAAGGCTAGCCTAAAGTTTGGTCTGAAGGCACAGAATGCAGCCAAATGCTGAAACTTAGCAGATCTGGATCTGGCCAGTGCCTGGATGAGAGACTGCCTGGGAACCCTATGCACACTGGTCTGGTATCCAGAAGAAAAGTGAGATAGAAATGTAACAAAATAAATAAATTATAAACATGCAACAGAATTCCTATTCTACACATAGTGCCCTGCCCCAGTTGGGCATTATGTTATTTTGTTATGTCCCCCCCCCCCAGGCCTTGCATTTATAATTACTCTAGTTTATTCTCTAGGTATCTGTTAGCAACTGAGCCAGTGTGGCGTAGTAGTGAGAGTGTTGGACTGGGACTCGGGAGATCTGGGTTCAAGTCCCTGCTTGGCCATGAAACTCACTGGGTGACTTTGGGCCAGTCACTGACTCTCAGCCTAACCTACCTCACAGGGTTGTTGTTGTGAGGATAAAACGGAGAGGAGGAGAAGGAGGATTATGTAAGCTGTCTTGGGTTCCTTGCAGGAAAAAAGGCGGGGTATAAATATAATAAATAAATAAATAAATAAATAGCAAAACGGAGCTTCTGACACAGACCTCAAATGGTGGGGTATAAATAAAATAAAATAAAAAATAAATAAATCAGGCTTTGATGCCATGCATTGATTAGTTGCCCCTAGGCAGAGTTCCTATCCAGTTTGTACTATCAGCTCTTCCTCAGTTTGGAAGAAACCTCCCCCAGACTTGGTGTTCTGCCATTGCTCTAGATTGGAACCAGAAGGCCTAACCTTGCATTGTTTTTTCACCTCATCAATCTACCGTACTTCATTTCATCTCAGCTCATCCATCTAGCTCATCTATCCATCAACCTCAATTATTAAGTATTGATCCTGTGTGCATTAGTTGTTTATTATGTTGGGTTTCAGTAAAGATGAAATTTTAAGTCACACAGAAGTGGATTGCATGTGAGTTTAGCTGCCTGGATATAGACACAGCCCAACATGTGTTGAGGCCAGAACACATAGGGGTGACCTTTAAACAAAAAACAGCAACCATTTTGCTGCCCATTATGAGGGCTGAGAATTGGCTTAATGAATGGGACAGTCTGCAGGATCCAAATCCCTGAAGCTTTGGCCATGGACATCCCTGTTTCTGCCTAAGGACATGGATTGATGGAGGACATGCTTCAGGGAAGGGACAGAGAGAGGAGTCCTGGCTGGTTCCAGGTTCAGTCCCCAGCATCTCTCTGTAGGACTAGGAAAGACCTCCTCCTCCCTGAAACCCTGGAGAGCTGCTGCCAGTCAGTCTCACAACACTGAGCAAGATGAACCAATCGCCTGATTTGGTATAAGACAGCTTCCTAAGGAAGGCACCTACTGCTCCCAGAATTCTTTGAGCCTTGGAATCAGCCAGGAAGATGTTTGGAACAGGGCTGAAAGGAATTTTTCCAAAATTTCAAAATCTGCTGAAATGTCAAAGTTCAGATTTTATTTTGAAATTTTACCTCAAAATGTGAGTGCTTTAGACTTATTGGGCAGATGTGTGTTTTTTAAATCAGCAATGCAGACAATGAGTTTTATTTATTTTATTTATTTATACCCTGCCTTTTTTCCTGCAAGGAACCCGGCAGCTTACATAATCCTCCTCCTCTCCATTTTATCCTCACAACAACAACCCTGTGAGGTAGGTTAGGCTGAGAGTCAGTGACTGGCCCAAAGTCACCCAGTGGGTTTCATGGCCGAGCAGGGACTAGAATCCGGATCTCCCCAGTCCCAGTCCAACAGGAAAAAAAGACTTAACAGCACAATCCTATGCATATCTACTCGAAGATAAATTCCATTGTGCTCAATGGGGCTTACTCCCTAATAGGTGTGTTGAGGATTTCAGTTTCTGATGCTGAAATACACAGTTATCTGGAAGTAAGTCCCATTGAACTCAGTCCGACTTACATCTGAAGCAACATGCCTAGGATTGCATGATTAAGCCACAGTCTTGTACACTATTCTGTACAAGTCTTATTGAACTCAATGGGACATGCAGTGGAGTAAACATGCGTAGAGATTGCACTATAAGCCCTCTGATGAAATATATGGTCCATTGTTTATCACTGTCCTAACCTGGTGGCAGGGGGCTATGAAGCGTGATCCCAATTTTTCCTACTTTTTGCTATCACATTTGTACGGGATTGCATGATGCTTTAAGTTAAGAAGTAACTTTCTTCCACTTCCACATATTTAACACATTTAGACTGATTATACATGCTTCTGAGAAGTTCGATGGAGCTTGCTGACAGGTAAGTGTGCATAGGTTTTCAGTTTCCATCAGAAAGTGGTTTGTGTAAAATTATCCCATGTCATGTTGGCTGTGCATTTGCTTCTCTTTGGTTTTGGAAAAGGAATTGTGTCTCCAGTTTCACTCTGATCTGGAGAGAGTCTGTTCTGGTTTGGCATATTTTATTATTGCCAGGGGTCCTTGTAATGGAATGGTTATGGGTATTGTTCTAAGTTGCCTAACACAGCAATTACTTTTTCTAGTGATCTATATATTTTGGTCTAGCTGGCTATAGCAAATTATATTCTAAGATACAGAGGGCTCATCATCTTGTTAAGGCAAAATTAATACAAATCATATATACTAATAGCAAACTTAGGTGCTGAGTTATGATGGCTGTGTAGCAAAAACGGGGCTACTGAGGAACAAGAGGGAGGCATCAGCATGCTCAGGAGAACCCCAAGTTTTGCAGATGCAGAAAAATGTTTATGGGGGGAAATGTTGGAGGATATGGAAAGGAGTCGGTCCTATACTAGTTAGGACGAAGCAGAGTTTCCCCCCTTATGTGCAGCCTGGTTATTGAAACTGGTTATCATGACATAGGTTGCTAAACCCTGGTAAAAGGCTCTTTAAAGGAACAGATTGTCCATACAGGGTTTAAAACTAATAAAGACATTTATTAGTTTTACTTACAGTCCATTTATTCATATATGCAGGATGCATATAGGCAGATTAGAGTCTTTGGTGTTAAGAGTCTGCTTCATTGGAGATCACTGGCTGGAAGCCAGCTCAGACATGTGTCAATCATGTTGGAGAGGTAGAGATATCATCATCAGGCGATCACTCGTGACCGAGTAAGATTGTCTTCCAGGATAAAAATTTACAAAAAGGAAATTTTAAAAGGAGGAAATTCTAAAGAAAAATTGTGTAGACTCTAGCGATGGGTCCGTAAGTGACTGTGGAGGCCAATTCTAGATCCACACAGTTTCCCACAGTGAGGACACAGGTTACCAGATGGAAGATGGTCCTGTAAAGGATTTGTTTGATGTGCTTTTCGCTTAGCACGTTTCTCCCATTCACCTTGCACTCTGGCTTCTTCAAAGTCCATAGAACCTTTGTGAAAGGCCAACCTCCAGTTATATCGTTCATGGGCCAGAGCTTCCCAGTTTTTGATGTTTATATTGCATTTTTTTAGATTAGCCTTAAGAACATCTTTAAACCTCTTATATTGACCACCAATATTCCGCTTTCCATCCTTGAGTTGGGAATAAAGTAACTGCTTTGGGAGATGGCAGTCAGGCATTCGAACAACATGACCGGTCCACTGAAGTTGGCGTTGAAGGATCATAGAGATATAGAGATCATAGAGATATGCAGGCCTGTGGCTCATGCTGGCTCAGCTTGTCTGAGTGTGGAAAGCTAAGCAGGGTCAGGCCTGGTTATTACTTGGATGCGAGACCCCTCCTCTAGTTTCCTGCACTGAACAGGGGGTTGGACTCCATGGCCTTGTAGGCCCCTTCCAACTCTATGATCTATGAACACTGTCTCTATAAGAGGCAGCTGGCCACAGAGAGGCCGGAAGTAGGGAGGAGGCGTTACAAAACATGCGCCCTGGGGATTGTTCAATTAACCCTTTCCTCCCACTGTAACTAGTGGTTACATTACCTCATTGATTTAAGGAGGCAACATTACAATTTCCATTAAAAAAAACCTAAAGGGACCAAGCCCAAAACAGCTCAGTGTAGACTGAGCATGCTCTGTGGCAACAGAATACTGAGTGTCGGGGGGGGGGGTAGGTTTAAAATGGAATGGGGAGGGAGAATGGAATGGAGTATTCTGAAAGAAGGCACAGCTGACTGGCATGCTGAATAGGAGCACTCCACACTGCAACATTTTGTTGCAGGTCTCACTTGTAAAATAAAATTCAGTACTACTGGTGTTGAACATCAGAGATCAAATAATTCATCTGTAAAATAACACATTTAAATGACAAAATAGTAAAATGTACATATATAGAATTTCAAATTCTTATTATGAAATACAGGCCAGCAAATATTGAAAGTCAATATTTAGATAGTTAAATGTCAAATATCAGCAGTTCACTATCAACAGCCATCAAATAACAGTCATATGCAAGACAACAGGTTCTAATATCAATTGTAGCTTGTAAATTGTGAAGTACTGTCAAATAGCA
Source organism: Shinisaurus crocodilurus (assembly GCA_021292165.1). Classification (NCBI taxonomy): domain Eukaryota; kingdom Metazoa; phylum Chordata; class Lepidosauria; order Squamata; family Shinisauridae; genus Shinisaurus; species Shinisaurus crocodilurus. The sequence continues at coordinate 225,000,297 of CM037877.1, forward strand.
AACTTTGAGTGCCAGCTGTAAAATATTGGATGCCAAATATCAAATATAATTAAATACTGAATACTAATACTGAGCATTAGATATTTGATAGACACTCAACATTAAAATCTGCCGAGGAGGACATTAAAGAATTTTGATGGAGGCAGGGCCAACTCTACCATTAAGTAGAGTGAGGCAAGCACCTCAGGCAGTAGATGTTGTGGGACAGCAGTGGCAGCCCCCAAGCCATTCCTTCTGAGTCTCTTGGGGCATTCCCCTCTCTTGGAGAATGGAGCGGTGTGTTCCACACAGCCACTCCTGCACCCCCAAAGCTAGCCTGCTGCCCTCAGGTATAGTAGAGCAGTGTTCTCCAACCTTGGGTCCCCAGATGTTTTTGGCCTACAACTCCCAGCATGGGAGTTGTAGGCCAAAAACATCTGGGGACCCAAGGTTGGAGAACAGTGTAGTAGAGGATGCAATTTTGTTGCCAGTGTTAAAGTAAGATTCAACTCTTAGTCCAGTCAGCTTCTGTATGTGGAATGGAAGGGGGCACCATCTTGTTCTTTGCCTCAGACAGCAAAATGTCTTGGGCCAGCCCTGGATAGAGGCACATTTATTTGAGCTTTATCTTGGTCATGTGAAATCCTTCTACCCATAATATGTTTGATAAGGTTGTAGGAGTTTGTACTTTTCTACTCAATAGTCAAAGGCCACAGTCCAATGCACTCCTACATAGGAGTAAGTCCCACTGGATATAAAGGGACTTATTTCTGAGTAAACATACATAGGATTTTTCTCCCAGAGGGCTAACCAAGTTAGTCTGTTGCAGCAAAAACAGTAGTCTTATGGTATTCATCTTGAAGGTGCCATAAAATTATTTCCTGTTTATGCATAGGATTGTGCTGCACATTTTTATACATCACCACTTACACATACTCTTCCTTGTACTTACATACCCTTGTACTCACTTTTAATGAATCCAGAATAAAAGTCACTCCCTAATTCTGCACTAACAATTACTAACTTGGCTTGGAGAAGCTGTACTTTATCCACAGCATGCGTTGAAAGGACGGCCAACGCCTGCCTCTGGCAACTCATTAACTTTCTTGTGACTATGACAGGGTGGTTAAAGGGCTAACTAAACTACTACACCCAGTGCTTTGGAGCACGGTCTATGCGCCCACAGTGTGCAAATGGTGTTCTCCTGAATTCAGAAGGGTGCAGCAGGAAAGAGACCAGATCCCTCGTAGCTCGAGGAAAGCTTTCCTTTAAGCAGTTGCTAAGCTGGGGAACTTGCCTACTGCATACTTAGGAGCTGAGGGAGAGAAGGGTACGGGGTGATGGAGAAGTCGGGATAATAGAGGGGGTGGTATCAGGGCTGTGGAGAAACAGGAGTGACGGCTGCAAGCGTTGGGTGGGGGAGGAGCAGGCTGCCCCAAAAATACGGGTGTGAATACACGTGTGCTACGTGCAGCGCCTGCTGCTCCCCCGGGTCCTAGAGAGTTGCGAAGTAGGAACCCTCCTCTCCCTCCGTGGCTGGGGCTGTGTTCTACCAAGGTCCTTGGGTCCCATTGCTCTTTGTTGGGTCGACAGCTGAATGTGGCCTCCTTTCCCACGCGCACACTCTGTTAACACCTGATGTTCAGCAATGGAGGCACTCCCCTTGGCTCCCTTCCCCACCCCACCTTTGCCTGCCTCCATAAACCAGACCCCTGCCAGATGCGGACGAGGGAGAGATTTTGGCTCCATATACGGGGCCTGGCCCCATCCTGGGTGGGTTGCACCTCCCTTTGATAATCTGACACCAGAGAGGTCCCCCTTCCCTTTGTCTTGCTGTTCGTCCTCGAATGGAGCAGTGCAGTGGCCGATAGAGGAGCCAACGGGTTCTTCTTGCTAACCCGAATGTAGGGCTCCAGCCAGATCAGACAGCTGTCACCCAAGTGGCATACTGAGAATCTGTCTCCTTCCTTCCCCCTCCCAGTCTCACCCAAACTCCACATCCCTCATCAGTGTGTGTAAAAGCATTAAAGACTGAATAGAACGATAGCTAGTTATGGATGGACTAACCCCGCAGGCTTTTAAGTTACCGGGCCGGAGGGATTGTATACAAGTTTACAACCTCTTCAGGGTTGCTAGAAAAGATATGGAAGTAGATCTCACACGCTGTGTAGAATACTGTGGGATACGAATACCAAGAGCTTTGTGTGATACTGAATGATGGAGGCATGGCCGTTAGGGAGTATGGGGGATGCGACCCGATTAAAATGGGATGTTATTGGGAGAGACGGTTTGATCTGTTTTCTGTTAAGCAGAGCGCACCTCCCCAGATAAGATACATTCTGGGCGCGGAGCGCTAAGTTTTGGAGGATTTGTGGAAGCCCCCCTGTAAGTTTTGTCAGTGGCTCCAGTTGGGGGAGGGGAGGGGGGAAACCTGTTTCTGCAAAACTTTTGGAACAGTTCCCCAAAAAATTCCGTTGGAAAGGAGCCCGGTTTCTGCTAGAAGAAGAAGAGTTCTGCTGAGATTAGAAAGCGGGTGACGGAGGCAGCCCCTCTTGTTATGAGGGCCGGGCGAGAGGGTGGTGCTTATGCCTGTGGGGAGGGAATTGCACTTGGACACCCAGCAGATCGCTGCAAAGGGGGGAACGGGGGATGTTCAAAGCTGCCTTTTCGGGCTATGGGGAAGCTATACTAGGCGGAAAAGTCCAGTGGGAGGAGCAATGTTAACAACTGCCAGCTCCTCTGGTTGATTTTCTTCTTAGGAACGTGGCACCGTCTAACAATCCCATAATAACCTACAGCGCAATCCTATGCATGTCTACTCAGAATTAAATCCTATTGGCTGTAGTGGGGTTTACTCCCATGTAAACAGGTATAGGCTCGCAGCCCCAGACGTTAAAGTTGCAGTCCTGCCTAAGCACACTTACTCGGGAGTAAAGCCTACTGAACTCAGTGGGCCTTGCTTCAAACTAAACCCGTCTAAGATGGGGCTGCACAACAATTGCACAATGGTAGCTCCGAGCAGCCGCCCACTTCCTCCCATCCAATCATTGTCCAGTGATCTGCCTAAAGCTAGTCCCCGCTGAATCAAGGGGCCTCTGGTTCTTATATGCAGGCTGGAAAGCTACATGGATAGCAGCGCTCCAGTGCCGCCGCCGCCGCCCCCCCCCCCACGGTGCAGTGCTTTACACTGGAAAGAGAAGGCTTCCCCACTGTACAGCGCCAGCCACAGACAATGAAACAGCTCGGCCGCCCTCCCCCTCTGACGTTTCCCCAAGCCCTTGGCCTATCCCAGAGAATAGAGAGGCTCTTTAAAAAAAGGAGTGCCGGCACTGAGGTGGCTGTCAGCTGTGAAGGATCCCTCCGCACATGTAAACATAGATCATAAAGGCGAAAAAGGTGGATTAGAGAGTAGGGACCCATGTGGTTGGCGTTCTCTGCACGGAGCTCATTAGCCTCTAGTGATCCCCTGTTGCTGGCGAACTGGAGGGAATCTGTCATCACAACAATCCCGTATCAGGCACCCGGAACAAAAACCAATCCCAAAGTTGTAAACAGCAGGACTACAGGGGGAAGTCGTCTCAATCCTATGAAATTTCTTCTTTGCTTAATTTTATAAGGAGTTTAGAACAGGCCTTCAACTTAATTGCTATGTAACAGAAAAATTAGAATTAATTCCTTTTAGGGATAGAGTTGCTCATAATTGTTTTGATTTAAACTGCAATCCTCAAATACATTATTGATTAGCTCTAAATTTAAAACAATGGGATTATGCTGGAGGAAATGGATTGAGGATTGTAGCTTTACCTCAAAATCCATGATACTAAAAATGATCCACACATACTTCAAGGCCCCCCTTTTTATTTTGTGAGCATGAAGATGGTGGTTGATATAATCCTTGCATGATTAAAATGTCAAGGGTACACAATCAAGTGTCCTCAGTGGCTTTTCCAGAGTCGGTATCTGTGGAGAAAGCCAACCTAAGCCCCCTGCCTGACACACACACACTCACCCAGGAGGGGGGAAAGAGACCCAGGAGGGGGGGGGGAAAGAGACCCAGGAGGGGGGGGGAAAGAGACCCAGGAGGGGGGGGGAAAGAGACCCAGGAGGGGGGGGGAAAGAGACCCAGGAGGGGGGGGGAAAGAGACCCAGGAGGGGGGGGGAAAGAGACCCAGGAGGGGGGGGGAAAGAGACCCAGGAGGGGGGGGGAGACAGCCAGTCTCCACAGATGCCAAAGGGGACAAACAACATCTGCATAGAATCACCCCAGGGGGGAAGGCAGGAAGCATCACCAGGTTTGTCAATGCTCTCGCATATCAGCCCCATCTACATAAGACTTGAATACCTCTCCAGAGCAGACACTTCGGCACCCTTAAGAAATGGCCACTCAACACCATAGGATGGGACCATTAAGCAAGTGGCTTCAAAGGGACCCCATCCCACGGGGGAGGGCGTCACCCCACCTGACCCAAAAGGCTGCCCCTCAGGGAGGGTGTCAACCCACCTGATCACGGAGGGAAGGGCTACCTGAAACACCAAGGTATAAAACACCCTGTGCAAGGGAACTGGTTGCTGTTCAGCAATCTTGCCCATGCCTGGGGTAAGGGAACGAAGGATCGGCAACCCCGGGTAGCAGCACCCGGCGCGCTCCAGCTAGCTGGAATCACTGGCCGCTTGGGTTGACCGGACCCCCGGGAAACCAAGCTGAAATCACTTGCAAGCCGCTTGGGTAGACCGGGCCCCCGCCGGGAACCCAGCTAGCCGCGTGCGGTTGACCGGGCCTCTGCCGGGGCCCGAGCTGAACTAACTAGCTGAGAGCCCTGAAATCATGGTGTCCTTGAGACTTCTTGCTTGTTACTTTGTACCGTACTGATAAGCTGTATTGCTGGCGTGGGTCTGGGTTTGTGAAGGTAATTTTGTAAATAAACTTGTTTTATAAAAGATACTTCTGTGGCTATAAGTTATCCCTTTGTTCTGGGCTAAGGGTGAGGCGCTGGGGACCTCGGAGAAGGCCCGCCCCAGGACTCACTACCCCCTTAGCATTGAACCCGCGCAGAAGACCAGGTTGTCGGTCTTCCACTGTATCCTTTCCTCCGGAGCCTTCTTTCCTCCTTTCATTATAAGAGGTTCAGCATCCTTCTGGAAGCAATATGAACCCTTTTTATTTTGGTCATTGTTTAAGAGACCAAGGTTAAGAAATGATAGGATTATTCCAGGATAGTACATTTCATGGATATATTTTGTACTGCTGTTTTAAAATGTTGTCTATTTGACCTTTGGGATATGGTAGGTTAGAAACTTAAATAATTCCGAAAGCCACTTAGGCTACAGTCTTCTGTACACTTACTTGGGAGTAAGTAGCACTGAGCTCAGTGGGCTCCACTTCAGAGTACGGTAAGCATGCACATCATAGGATCAGGCTGCTAAGGCTATGTGGCTTAATTTAAAAAGGTACAAGGTAACCTTAGAAATATAAGAGCAATTCAGAGAACAAATAGAACTGTTGTGAGAGAAAACATGTTAGCCTCATTGGCCTCAATCTCCATTTTGAATTAGGAATAGATTGCACACAAAGAAACCAAGGCTTTTTCTGACACTGTAAAATATGAATATAAGCAAACCCAACCTCAGTTTTTAATTGTCAGACCATTATTTGTTTCATGTAGTGTAGCTTGATCTGACACATTTACAGTTTTCACAATGGAAATGTTCTTAAAACAATGAGTAGCTAAATAAAAGTATTCTGAGTCTTAATCCTGGTCCCCTTTGTAAAATAGTTAATTTTACAAGATATTATTACAGTAATACCTTGGATTGCAAGCATAATTCATTCCGGAACCGTGCTTGTAATCCAAAACACTCTTATATCAAAGTGAGTCTCTGCCAGGCATGAGCGGGGCCAATTTCGGCCTGCTACACCCACTCGAGGCGAGCGGTTACATCCCTACGCTTGTCTTGCAAGACCTTGTTCGTTTATCAAGTCAACATTTTTTTAAAAAATTAGCTTGTCTTGCAAAACGCTCTCCGACTAAGTTACTTGCAACCCAAGGTATTACTGTATCTTGTAAAATTAACTATTCCATTTGAATACACAATTTGCTAAAATAACTTTTTTGCTGAGCAAAATATAGGATAAAGTCTAGGAAAATGAACACCTGGTTTCTCCCCCCCTTCACTCCTTCCTATTGTCTACTGAGGCAGATTTAAACCAAATAGTATTTCAAGTTTTTAAAAATTGCTAATCTATTGGCAGTATCAATGTGAGATCACATCGACCTAATAAAACAAAACAGGATTTTATATCTCATCCCCTTATATGAAGCCAAAGTTATTCAAAAGAGATGCATAAATATGTAAAGAGGGGGGAAAGGGGTGTGTGTGAATGGTATTAGCAAATTAAAGCTAGTTCAATTGTTGAAGAAAATAGAGTGAATTTGTTGTGCACACTCTGTATGCAGACCTAGGAACAGGCCAGTTCTTAGGAGAGCTCAGCTCGTTTGAGGAGAGGTTGCTCCTTTCTTCAGAGTTTCATGTTGTCTCTAAAATTGCCACACTTTCTGGAACTGATAGCATAAGTCTGCCATATCAATTATTCAGGCAAACTGAAGTCCAAACTGCTTGATGGATTGACTGAACAATCCAAGCAAAACAATAACGCCTCGGCGAGTAGGCTCGCTCCTTTCCCAAAATATTCCTATCTCCCTTCGGCCCGCGACAACCACGGTTGCAGGATTTAAGGCGTTCGCATTTCATGGTCAAACCTGTGATAGTTTAAATTGATGGGCCCTATACTCCTGCATGGGTCGCCTCAGAAGAGGCCTTTCTACAAAGGAGAGGATGCAGCCACGGTTGGCTTGTGCAAGCTCCTTTGGAAGAGAGTTGGCGCCCATGAGCCACCCCCCACTCCAAACAAAAAGGTGGGGTGGAAAAGAAGGCTGGCACCCCATGCGGCGTGAGTGAACGTGCGTCCATAAGAAAAGGGGAAGGAGGCACTTCCCACAGGGCCTGGCCGCCTCCTCCGCGGACTCTTTTCCTCCCCCTCCTCCTCCCTTGCTTTGGCGGAGGTACACGGTTCGTTCTAGAGGAGCTCCGCAACGCTTTGGCTGTTGGGGGATTGTTCGGAACGGCTGCCTTACTCCGAGCTGCCCGTCCTGCCGGCGACCCAGGTTGGCCATGGCCGAGTTCTTGCCGCCGCCCGAGTGCCCCGTCTTCGAGCCCAGCTGGGAGGAGTTCGCTGACCCCTTCGCCTTTATCCACAAGATCCGGCCCATCGCCGAGCAGACGGGGATCTGCAAGGTGCGGCCGCCGCCGGTGAGTGAGCCTCGGCGACGACCTGCGGGACAGCGCCGACCTATTCAATCCCCCCCCCCACACACACACAGAGCACCCGACCCAAGAGGGGAAGGAGCGCGGCCTCCGTGTGAAGAGTTTGAGGGCAAGGAACCCCCCCCCCCGCCAGTCTTCCGCCCCCCTCCCCGGCACACTTCTCCAGAAATCCCAGTAACTCCCCTCTCCCAAGACCCCTCAACTCGAGGGCCAGCATCCCCGTACATACCCCATTCAGAAACTTGTATGTCCCCAGCTTCCCTTAACCAATCTTGAACGAGACCCATTCGCACCCCCCCCCCCATCATCATACGGGGGAAATATTTCAAAAGAGGGGACCCTCACCCGCTGTTTTAACCACCTGGTATTGATGGCCAGACGCTTTCCATTGTAAGAGGGGGGATTTAGGCTTCGCGGGGTGGGGTAGGCAGCGCATTCCTTATCGTTGCCAACTGAGGAGGCCTGGGTCCTAAAAGCCATTACTGTCCCAATATTGACTTCTTTTGCAACCCAGTATAGCTCTCCCCCCCCCCCCCCCCGAGACTGGGCCATTGGCCTCGGGGTGGGGTGTAGAATGGCCTTCCTTATTCTTTCAACCAAGCAGTCTTAGCTCCCCGAGGGAGACCCACTTAAACATGGCTGCCAATGAGCTCCCCCATCGCTCTCACTTTGGCCCCTGGCTTCACTTTCAACTCGGGGAACTGTACTCGCTCGGCACCCCCTCCCCCCCCGGCCCAAATAAAGTTGTCTTTTTGTGTGTCTTATCGGTTTGGAAAGTAAGAAACAAACGCACTCGCGCAACACACACACACACACACACACACACACACACAATGAGGCACGTTTCTAAGCTGCTAGGTTTCCACAGCAAACGGAGAAGTTATTTCCTTTATTTCAGAAGTGCCTTCTTGGGATGATTTTCCCTAGGGTAGCCAGTGGGCATAGCCTCTAAAGACTAGTTGAGGCTTTTGTTTCTATACAGGAGCAAGATCTAGTTAGGCATTATGAGTGCAGTTTTAAAATAAAACAAAACAAAACAACTTTATAAGGGCTGAAAAACTGCCCTGCAAGCCCACGTCAGACTGGGGAACTGGTTTTTCCCTTGTAGGCAACTAGTGAAAAGGGAATATGGTATAATTTTAAGTGTTCAAAAAAAAAGTGTAGAGTTCTGTAGTAAAAGTAGTGGAAGAGGATTTTTTTAATGACTAGAGAGGCAGCCATTATCATAGTTTTACCTATTCACAGAGTTGGACGTTTTGAAGGTAGCTATGTGTGTGGTTCAGGTGCTTTGTCTAACAAAGTTTAAGCTTCGTCAAATTCTTGGGGGCTGACCTGCTACTTCAATATAAATACTGTATAGCAGTCACTGTGAAAAGACCTAAGTGAGACAGCTGCTTGGGTGTTGCCCTCCATGTTGGCATTGTGGTTGAACTAAGACTGTAGATTTCCTTATTTCCCTGTTTTCTGTACCCATAAAATCTTTTCTGTGGCCATTCTAGAACCATCTGGCTTAATTTTTATACAGGTACCCATATCTTAAAGTTGAGAACACATAAATATAAGCCTTGGAGTTTTGAGAGATCTTTTCTTTCACAATCCTAGGCAGACATGGCCACCATTTTAGAGTGCGATATATAGTGGGAAGGGTGATAAGTCTACATCATTAGAAGTATAAACAGGCACTACAGCAGGCTGCAAAAGGATAATTTTGAACCAGTAACTCCCTTCAGTTGTTTCATTATTTCTCAGTATAATTTGCTGTAGCTTTATTAGCACAGTTACTTGTACTTGCTCAAAAAGTAAACTGGATGAGGAAGGATTTGATGGAACAAAGATTTGCTTGTTAAAAGGGGATGCACACCACTTTTACAAAAAATAAAGGCATTCTTCATTTAGGGAGACCTAATGATAAATGTGGATTCAAATAGCTTGCATTATAGTAAGAAATCCTTGAAAGAGTTTATTTGGAGCTGAGGATAAGGAGACATTTTACTAAATGTAAGAGTTCTACAATGAAACTTTAATTCTCCCCATTGTCTGCATTAGGACACATTTCAATGTGTATTTTTTATCTTAATTGGAAAATAAAACAGAAGTTTCACACTTGACTATAGCTAGGAACTTGTCTTATTCTATTGGTTGAAATCTACCAACCTTTGTTCCTGTGCAATCCCATTTATTTGTGTAAGCAATGCTTGGTAGATGGCACTCACATAAACACTGAGTAGGACAGCCTTCTGATCTAAAAGTATTTCCACTTAATATAGTTATACTGTCTTTTTAAAGTTTCTCTTTCAGTTTCTACACATACAACTTAAAAGTTTGTTACTGAATCAGATAAAAACTCTGCATCTAAGATTGTGAAACCAAGTACCTGACATCCATTTTAAATCCCTGATCATTGTTTGTGATCAGTTGTGCTTTGTAGTACTTTTGAATAAGGCAGACATCCATCCTTAAAATGGATTTTAAGGTCTATTTCTGTTTCTAGGATGACCAACTGGTGGCTGGATTATTTGGCCCCTAGTGGTCTACCGATCAAGGCATGATAAAACAAAAATTCTCATAGTTTTACTTGTTAGGAAAACTAACAATGAGACATGTATTTAATATAAATTGCTTCAGTGATTCACTACTAATCTGCCCTATTCAGAAAATCTTTTTGGAAGAACATTAGGTTTTTTCCCCTGATCCCCAAATCTGTGATGTTGTACCATCTGAGGAGATATTTTAGGAAGCATGTTAATTTCCTTGCCTCATACCTGTGATCTGTGCTCCATCCCTTTTGAAAACCGTATTGATTGGTTGGTGATGTCACTTTAATAATAGGGCCAGGTCATCCATGGTTGGGTCAGATTACACAAAACAGTTCTTGCCTGTGGATTAGAACTAGCAGCCTTCCCCAATCTGGTGCTTTCCAGATGTTTTGGACTACAATGCCCAACATTCCTGACCATTGACGATGCTGATGGGAGCTGAAGTCCAAAACATCTGGAGCACACCAGGTTGCGGAAGGCTTGTATATAGAATATAAAGTGACTCTTGAGGATACAGAAGTTGGCCATCTCTGCTTTAGTGGGTCCATTGTTGGGTGTTTGCCTTTGTCACTGAAAAAAACTGAAGACAAAAACTACCAACAAATTTTGCTGGGTTGGTAGCCAATAATTATTTCTAGAAGCCAGTGAAGTTCAGCTTTCTTGCTTCCTACTCAACAGAGGTAAGGTGCCATCTCTTTTAAGCTACTGCCTGGTGGTGGTGGGGAGGTTACAGGGGAGGGGTGATGAGAGGTGTGTATTTGTAGCAATCCCTCCACTTGATTCCATGATGCTGATGTTTTGTCCAGGTACAAGATGCAGCCTGCTGCCATTTTGAAAGAGACACTCTAGCTCCATGTGCTGGGGGTGGTTGTTTGAAAATGTATTACTCCTATGATGGGGTCCAGAATTAAATTTATGGTTACCATGGGTGACTGTGTTTGTAGATCCCTGTTCTTGACGGTGTTATTCTTTTAGTGGCATCATCAAATAGGGAAGTCTAAACTGTACTAACATAAAATAATTAAGTGGAATGTTGCTCTATACCTGGAAGAAAATATTTCAAACAGGCATTGCCCCTTCCCCATTTTCTTAAAAATACTCAGTTTCTGCTGATTATATGAGTGGATACATGGGAAATGTGACTATCCAACAGCTTCATTCGAGAACAATGAGGCAGTCCTCATATTGATGTAAAATACAAAATGCCCATGGCATTTAATTCGTCCAGATAATACCACTCAATACCTCATACTGATGCATTTGATGTTTAAATAAAAATCTGGATTCCAGTTCCCATCTGCTTCATAACTGAAGACTGTTTTTTCCACTGGTCTCAAACACATAACGTTATAGGCTGCAGCCCAGCACACAACATAATTTAATGCAGAGTTAGGCATGTCTAAGCCCACTGATTTCAGTGGGCTTAAGATGCATCCAACTCTCCATAGGATCAGGCTGATTCTTACAGACACTTGAGTACCATTGAAATCAAGCAGCTTAAGCCTATGTATTGGATTGTATCTACAGGCTTTAACAAATTCTATGCAGCAGTATGAACATCTAGCTTTACCTTGAGAAAAATAGGTAACAATGCAAAATTAAACTCAGTAACTGTGTTCAGACAACATGATAACCCACACTCAGGGGTTGAGTGTGGGTTGTCATTGAACTGTGGGTTGTTGTTGAAATGTGGGTTATGTTGTCTGAACCCAGCTGTGGTAACAAACCATGGTTTGTTAGTGCGGCTGGGTTCAGACAACATGATAACCCATGTTTCAACAACAACCCATGGTTCAATGACAATCCACACTCAACCCTTGAGTATGGGTTATTCTGTTGTTGGAACCCAGCCACTGCCTCTTGCATCAAAACTGTAACATGGACATCTGGACAAATATCCTCTCCGTCTAAAATGTTCAAGAGAGGGAGAAATGGCCTTTTTATTGTGGGTAGTGTATAAACTGAAAGGCAGCAAATAAGAATTAGATGTAGTGATATATGGAAATTCTTCTACACTTAAAATTAATAAACCAAGTTCCCATTCATTTTGGAACACTAGATACTTACCTTAAAGATTTAATGCTAATATGAAACTTTATATGTTGTGAACATACATTGGGCTGGTTATTGTGCTTTATTTTCTTCTAAGTTCATTAGAACTACAGTTCAGCTTCCAAAATGCCAGACTAATTCAAGATTTGTTGACAACATATATAAGTTTTCCTGATGAAAACCTCTGAAACAAACAGCTATCACTTTAGAGCAGTGTTCTCCAACCTTGGGTCCCCAGATGTTTTTGGCCTACAACTCCCAACTATGCTGGCTGGGGCATGCTGGGAGTTGTAGGCCAAAAACATCTGGGGACCCAAGGTTGGAGAACACTGCTTTAGAGCATGTGCATGGACTGGATAGGTATACTGGAGCAGAAATTATTAATATTAATTTTAGTCCAAAAAGGAGGTTTTCAACTAGTCCACTGGTTTGAAAACTTCTTTTATTGGGCCCTTTGCTAAATTACCGGTAATTTCTATCTCCTTACTGTCTTCTGCCCTACATATTTCTACCTAGGTGATTAAAACCCACTACCACAACCAGTGTTATGTGAAGCATTTTGCATGTATAGGTAGGAGCTTCTAAGATTCTCCTCTTGCCACATCCCCATCCCTGCCAATGTCTGTCGTCATGGTGGCAGAGTTTAAGTATTGCATTTGGATCTTCCAAACCTTTGGAGGATCAAGAAGATGCTGTGAGCTTGTGTACCCCCCATCCCCCCCTCTCTTGTGCTGATTCCCTTCTTCATTTTCTTGGTTCCTGTGACACTAAATTAAACAAACTGTGGTTAGCACTAACCTCTAAACCAGGTGTGGGGAGTTTATGGTCCTCCAAATGTTTTGGCCTGCAACTCCTATCTGTGGGAATGGGCTGATGGAAATTGGTTACAGCAGTTGTTCTCAATATTAATAGGCCAGATTAAACAAAAATGTCATGGTAAACATAGCATCTACTTAAAAAAAAAAAGGTTTACCACACCATAAATAACTAGTCCAAAATGCTACCTAAAGGACAATGCTTTTTTCAGGCAACCACCTGCTAAATGCCTACTTATTAAAGAAGTGCTGTATTTATTTATTTATTTATTGTATTTATACCCCGCCTTTTTTCCTGAAAGGCAGCTTACATAATCCTCCTCCTCTCCATTTTATCCTCACAACAACTCTGTGAGGTAGGTTAGGCTGAGAGTCAGTGACTGGCCCAAAGTCACCCAGTGAGTTTCATGGCCGAGCGGGGACTAGAACCCGGATCTCCCGAGTCCCAGTCCAACACTCTCACCACTACGCCACACTGTAACATTAAGTGGGATGGGTGATGGTTTCTCTGGAGGTCTGGGATGCTCCTACTTTGCAGCACAAGCTCCATCTGTCAGTGTTGACCACTGGAAAGGATGCTGCAGAATGGGGAGAGAAGCTCATTCCCAGGTGCAGTGGTGTTGTGTCTAGAGCACTGCCAAGGAGGCAGATAGTCATTCCAAAGGGTTGGGATGCTCCTCCTCTCTACCAGCAATGCCAACTGTTAGTGGTGACTAACACCACTAATGGTGATTGTTGAAAACCTCTTTTCTGGACTAAAATGAATGAAGGTGAGATCAAGGCCTTGTTTTGTCCAACCAGTCACGTTACTAGAAGTCTTCAAAGCTAGAATATTTGAATTTAAATAATTTTAGTTTAACTGAAGTAATGGAGTTACTGTCTTAAATTTGTATATTTAAACATGCAACATGGCCTTCTCAGTGGCAGCATGGAGGTTGTGGAATTCACTCCAATTGAGTTTTGATTGTTGGTTGGATATTCTGGTTTTGTTATTGCTTGGGATTTTTAGATGATATGGTTAGCATTTGAGCTTGGGTAAGCTGGTTTGTGGACCAGTGGGTTGATACTAAATATATAAAAGTATTCTAGTTTAGTTTAAATACGGCTTTAGCTATCTGTTCTTTTTTTAATGTCCAGGAATCTTGTGTGCAACTTCTTTAGTTTATTCTGTGTTTATGCTCATCCATTTGTTTTTCTGTGATCCCCCATTATTTTCAGAATTATTTCCCCTGTACATTTTATTCTTTTTAATGACTTTTGTATTCAGCTTAAAATTCACTTTTCCAATGGGTATTGTACACATTGTTGAAAAGAGGTCCAACTTCTGTAGCTTATAAAACAAAATACAGGTTGGGATTAATGCTCTGTCTTGTGTTTTTTTTACTCCCAGTAGGAAAGAACTGTGTTTGGATGCCATCTGCTTTACCTGAAGTTTCACTATTTCATACGTTATAGGATACAGAAGGACTTTTTGTTAAAACCAAAGTAATTGTCATTAGACATAATAAATCTAAACATCTCTTGTTGACAGACTTTCTCAGTACTGTTACAGCAGTTAAGTCCAAAGATTATCATCCTAAAGCCAGGTTCAAATATAATAAACCATGAATGAGCTGGCACAGTATCCTGGCTTATTAAACTGTGGTTTGAACAAGCCACCACTTGCGGTTCTCAGATGCATCAACAAACCATGGTTTGTTGCTAACCAGGGAGTGGAAACTTTAAATCTTCTTTTGTGTGCAAAGGGGAGCAGGGAGTGCACAAACCCAAGGCTTGTACCAGTTTGTTCATGTAACAACACATAATGGTTTGTTATTACATATGAAGCAGTCCTTACTCTAGCTATTTGTTGACAAGAATGTGCATTTTGTTTTCAGTGTTCTTTGTCATGAAGCAATGCTTTGCTGGTAACATTTTTTCCCTGGGATAGCAGAATGGCTCTCAACTTCATATATTTTACTGCTTTTCATTGTTGAGTAAGACCAATCTTCATTGCTTGGAAAGAAGATGAAGCTTACATGGTCTGCTTCTTAAGCATTTCACTTCTTTAATACTAGTATTGTTGACTATTCTAGATGAAGTGCTGGATCCATAGTAACATGGAGTAAAGTTTTCTAGCACTATCATGAGAAGATAGTCAAGGGACTGTAAGCTTGATTGAAAATATCATTGTCTGAGAGAGGCACTATGCCTTTAACAGTTAAGTGGCAAGCAGAAATTCAGCAGGTGCTTCCCATTGCATTTCTGCTATCAAAAGGACATGGTCTTTGTCAAGAAAAATGACGATGGGAGGCCCCTCCTAGTTTCCTGCATTGAGCAGGGGGTTGGACTTGATGGCCTTGTAAGCCCCTTCCAACTCTATGATATATGAATCTGCAACAAACTTTTGGCAGACCTAAACTTGCCAAAGCAAGGTAGAATGGTGCTGGGGGAGTGAGTAGTATAGAATCTGATTGAGAACAGCATAGGAGAGGCAAGCAAAATGACTTGGTGAAAACTTAGAGGTGCACTTCTATTAAGAAAATCACTCATATTTGGCAGGCCTCTCATTACATTCTACCTATCTCCTCATCCCACACATTCAGACTGTAGGAAATGTTAATTTCAAAATACTAATACATGGAAAATCGGAAGTGAGGTGCGCATCTGCCTGATGATGATAGGAAGAGAAAGGTATTTACATTACGGTACCTTAAATCTAATCTATGGTTTAGATTTTATTCGCTGGAGTTGGCAGGACAATTAATTGGAAAACCTGTAATTCTCAGTTTTCTGCACTTTCCCTATGTATGTGAGCAGCCTGAGGACTCTGTCTTTTCTTGGAGCTTCTGAAAAGGCACCCGGGAACTAGCTGTGAGAGCTTTTAAAACTGAGGCCATTTAGTTTTTCATTCAAATTATTTATTCGGTTTCTCTGAGCCACTTCATAGCATGGACCTTTGAGTTTCCTTACAAGTCCTCCTTGGTCAACAATACCCAGTTCCGTTGCAGTTTATTTTGCTAATTGCCACCTATCTCAATTTATTACTTCTTAATAGTCTGGATTTGGTTGACTGATTCCTCAAGAAAATGTGCAGTTCTTGGGGTGAAGGAGATCTCTTCCCTCATTGCTGTCTTGCCTATGGAAAGTTCTCAAAAGCAACACCCTAGTTGTAGAAACCCAATTTGTCCCCAATCCTGGTGCAGCCATAAAACAATTAGGAGATATGATGGTTTGGGTCTACTTCTGTAAACATTTCTCTAGGACTTGTTCAGAGAGGCCATCTTCCCCACTTCTTTCTCAGTGATCTTGAAGTGAATTTTAAAGACCACAATAATTCTTGAATGTCTTTTGTCTGATTATATTAATGCCATTTGATCTTGCATTTTCATTCCCAAGAGAATGAAAGTCCTCACTCTGCCCTGCTCATGGGTTGGAGATCTTGTGATTTGTGGTGCAAAACACATGTACGGTATTTAGTATCTATGATAATAAAAGAATTATTTGTTCCATTACATCCCTCAACATGTAGAAGCAACCTGATTTTTTTTGTGTGAACTGTGGCATGCTCAGGCATGCCTAATATGTGATGATAGAGACAAGCAAATGCACCTAAGGCTGTGGGAACAGCCTGGAGTTGGTATACTGCACAAATTAAGAAGCTTGGTGTACATGCACTAAAGTCCAGGGATGGAGAGCTGAATATGAATCAGTGGATTGAAATATGGTATTTGAGTTTGCAGTAATTTTTATAGCGTCAACTTTTTTTCATTCTCTGTGTGGAGCAGTAAATAACTAAGAATTTTAATATTTGAAGTTGTGGGTTTATACAGTGGATGACTTATGGCGGTGAACGAAGTTATTGTCCAAGAACAAAGTTGCTACTGTTTTTCAAATTATGGGGCCTATAGCCAGTCTTCAGAACTTTCTTGGCATTTTTCAGTGCTACGAAAACAATTCCAGAAAATGCTGGTCTTCTAATTTCAGGTACTTTTTAAATATTCCTAGCAATAATTACCCTTATTGTGATCTTTATGTTGGAACATCACTGTTTTATACGAAGTGGACCATGCATACTCATTTTTTCTTATCTTGGAGGACACATTGAAAGAATAACTTCATCACTGTACAGTAGTTCCCCTGTCTAAGATGTTTATACAGTGATGCTGAATACTGTGAAGGAAAAGAAAATGGTTAATATCATTAATCTCTATTTAATTAAAAGGACTGAAGCTAATTTTGTTACAGGCTAGAAGTTATATGCACAGGATTGTTATGGCTGATTCATAACACTCATGCCAAACTAGTTGTGGTGGAGGCACTGTTTTGCATGAATGAAGATAAAGGGGTGGCAAATATGAAGCAAAGGGATACATCAAGATCGGAAAAAGTTTGCAAAATGTTTAGCAAGAATTCAACTCAGGAAAAGGAATGATGGGAAGCTTGCTAAATCTCCAGTGAAACAAGTTGTGTGCATGATATATGAGGCTGAGCTGTATGTGTAAAGGGTAAGCACCTGTGGGATGGAGAAAAATAGTCTTGCAGTTTGATTATGGAATTGGAGGGCTTGCTTTATGAGATTTCAGAAATATACCATTAGCAGTATGGAAACAGGAATAGAACAAGAAAGAACTGCTAGCAGACTGGCCTTATGTCAGGGCATTTTACATATGACATTTTTCCCTACATGGAGATAAATCTAGTTCAAAAACCATGATGATATCCTGTGTGAAAAGTTGCACAAATATCTATTTTGCTATGATTATATGTTTTTTGGAAGCCATCTTCACATAGAAAAAAAGGCAAGTATGAGGTGTCTTTTAGGGCCAACTTGATGTTATAAAGGAAACACTGAGTTCCCAATCCGTGTTTCGTCCCTCATAATGGAATGTAGGGGCTTGGGGGCATTTGCAGGAGAATATCAATGAGTAGGTGGAGTCGGGGCTAACCCTTCCCCATTTACCAATTTTCCTCTGCAGATGCTCTCTCTGGGCAGTTCTTAATTCCCCCACGTACCCAGTCAAGCCCTGCAACCAGAAATTAGCCCAGCAGGGTGTGTGGGGCATGGATGTCCTTGTGGAAGGTGTTTGTTGGGAAAATTGGCAGGGACAGGCAAGATTAAGCACCTGTCTTTTCTACCTGCTGATTCATCACTTGCACTGGGCAGAAAATGTTGGATTATCTCTTACCAGATTAACTCTCTTAAATGTTGACAGTGTGCAAAAGAAGCTGTAGATTTTTAGCATATTTGGTAGAATTGTGAAAATACTTAAGTATGTTTATTATATTGTTTTATTTATTTATTTACAACTTTTGTATACCGTCTCACAACAAAGTTGTCTTGGTGGCTTACAGTAAACAAACATCAAAACAGATTTAATGCAAAATAGAATATTAAACCATACAGTTAAAAGATGCATAAAATACGACAAGAAAACAAAACACACAGCACCACAAAATTAAACACATTTTAAAACTAAGAAACCCAGACTACATGAGTTATTTGAAAGGCCTGGGAAGAGCAGAAAGGAGCAGAAACTTGGTGCCAACATATGCACAGGGATGGTGCCAGACAAACCTCTCTGGGAAGGCTGTTCTTTTGCTGGGGTTCCACTACCACAAAGGCTCTCACCCTAGCAGTTACTTGTTTCACTTCATTTGGTGGGGTGCTCAGAATAGGGCCTCTGAAGATCCTGTGGTGGTGGTGGTGGTGGTGGTGGTATCATCATCATCATCATCATCATCATCATCATCATCCTGCCTTTCTCCCAACACTGGGACCCAAGGCGGCTCACAGCCTTTAAAACTCATACAATTAAAACACAAATAGAAAAATACAAAAAAAAATAGAATTAAATTATCAATAATATTAAAAATTATATATATATATATATATATGGTGTTAAAAACAGTACAATATACATAACAGAGTAAAAACAGCATTCCATCACATCACAGGCTAGTCCCAAATGCCTTCCGAAACAGGAAGGTCTTTGCCTGCCTCCGGAAGCTTACCAGGGAGGGCGCCACTCGAGCCTCCCTGGGGAGGGAATTCCAGAGCGCTGGGGCAGCCACCGAGAAGGCCCTCTCCTGTGTTCCCACCAGGCGTGCCTGTGATGGTGGTGGAACCGAGAGAAGGGCCTCCCCTGAGGATCTCAAAGTGTGGGCAGGCTCGTAGGGGAGAATACGGTCTTTCAGATAACCTGGACCTGAGCCATATAGAGCTTTATAGGTCATAACCAGCACTTTGAATTGTGCCCGGAAACAGACTGGGAGCCAGTGAAGCTGTTGTAACGGAGGAGTTGTATGCTCCCTGTAACGAGCCCCAGTCAGCAGTCTGGCAGCAGCTCTTTGAACCAGCTGAAGTTTCTGAACACTCTTCAAAGACAGCCCCATTTAGAGTCCATTGGTAGGTTCAGGTTGGTAGATATGGGAGAAGATGGTCTTTCCGGTAATCTGTTCCAAAGCCATTTAGGGCTTTAAAGGTTAAAACCAGCACTTTAAATTGGGCCCAGAAACAGATTGGGAGTCAGTGCAGCTGATAAATATGATCAAACTGCCCAGTTCCTCTTAATAATCTAGCGGCCCTATTTTGAACCAAGTGCAGTTTCCTAACCATTTTTAGAGGCATTGCAGTAGTCCAAATGGGAAGTTACCAGAGCATGGATACTTGCTCATGGAGATAGCTTGGCTATCTCCATCCAGGTTAGATGCAGGTAGTGTTATCAGCTGAAGCTGATAAAAGGTACTTTGAGCCACAAAGGTCACTTGAGCCTCTAATGACAGTGCTGGATCATTAAGCATTCCCAGACTGCAAAACAGAGTTCCTGACCAACCAACAATATCTCCATCTTGTCTGGACTGAGTCTGTTTGTTCACCCTCATCTAGTACATTACCTACTCAATTACTGGTTCAGGGCAGCCATATTTATGCTTAGTTTATCGTTGGACCTGGGGAATAATTTGGGGGGGGGATTTGAGTGAAGCTTTGCATAAGTCTAGTCTGACATTTGTTAACTTATTAGCAGTCAGCATGCTAAATTGCTGCCAAATGGAAGACCAACAAGCTACCCTCTAAATAAAACATGGAATGTAGCAAGTTAGAGAAAGTGGAGGTATATAAAATTAAGGCAAAATAGTTGGAAAAAACAGCTGGTATGGGCCCTCTTATATGATATTGGTTGCTTATCATAAATTATCCTCTTGTCTATTTAATCCTCACAACAACCCTGTGAGGTAGGTTAGGCTGAGAGTCATTGGGTCTGTTTGTATGATCAGACAGCCCACCGTGACTTATTTAAGCCATGGTGGGCTACAGCATGTGCTGGTGGCCATTTTGAATATTCAAGCCACAACTGTGTTTTTTTGGTGTTGTCTGAACTCGGCAGGTGTGGGTTATGTGAGGGTTAAACAACCCTTACAGAACCTATGGCCTGTTTTGAATTTTTAGGATGGTGCCCATGGGCACTGCAGCTCATTGTGGCTTAAATAAACCATTACAACTATGGTGATTGTGCAAAGCCGGTAAGTGACTGGCCTAAAATTACCCAGTGAGCTTCATGGCAGAGTGGGGACTAGTATCCAGACCTCCAGAGTCCCAGTCCAGCACTCTAACCACTATACCACACTGGCTCTCTAATGAGATTGCTGCCCACTAGACACAAGTGTCTAATTTCAGAGGCTTAAGAGTATCCTATGCCCTGGTAGTCTGCTGCCAGCAGGGTGGGAAGAGTGATGGAGGCGACTTTCACCTCTCTGTCCTCCTTTTTTATTTTTTCCCTCTAGATGGACCTCTGAGCCCATCTAGAGATATCATGCCACCAGCTGAAGAGGCCACCAGATACAGTGGATCTTGGCCTCTCTTCTCCCTTCCCTGCCCACCGGTATGCCCCCACTTTTTACCTCTGTGAGGTCATCTGAGGTCACTTTTCTGACCTTGGAAAGCAGCTGCAATGGTTCTTTCTGTGGTGGCTGAAGGGGCAGCGGGGGGGTGGAGGGAGGGATCAAAATGTGGAGACCCCTATTACTACTATATGATAGTATAAAAATACTATTTTATAGTTTGATATGTCTTCAGAATATGCATTTAACTCATCTTTGATCAGTTTTTTGTTTTCATTTTGTTTGTTATATATGTTTAATAAAATATTTAAAAATTAAAAATGCTTCAGAACCATCTTTAAGATCCAAGATTCATACGTAGTAATATTACCGATGAGAGCATTCTAATGTATTTGACTAGATTGCCAAACAAGCAACATGCTTAGGACTTGATGTTGGAAAAGTACATTCAGTGTTGCAGAATGTAAGGTATTTGGTGCAGAAATGTAGTTTGGGTGTCTGCCAAGTGTATTGTTCCTGCAGTGTGGTGACAAAGCTTCTTTCCAACTCCATCTGACTCTTCCTTGCATCTTGCTCCTTGGATATTTCCATTTTCCGCGTCATGAAAGAAACTAACGATTGTCTGAAAAGACGAAGGTGAATGGTAACATCCTAACAAAAGATATCTCTTAAAATTGAATAATTTGTCTTTTTCTTATTAACTAACTATATCACACACAGTCCTCTTGGTGCCAGCGGGTGCTTCCAGATGGAGGACTCCTAGCATTACCAGTCAAAAGACGTTGAGCAGCTGTTCCGTCTTTTCTTCCTAAACAGATTTTTTTCCTGGTAAAACAAAGATGTAAGAAGGGGTGGGAAAACGCAGGAGGGCTAAAAATTGAAGATATCATCTGGATACCCCATGAAATTCCTTGAATGAGAGTGGGTTTGCGCAATAAGTCTCATCTGAGAGCGTCAATATTTTCTAAAGAACTTGTTAAATAACTTAAATAATTACCGTATACACAAAGACAAACCTGAGACACCTAGGATTGTATCCAACAGTGGTGTTCTGCCAGCAGGAGGGAGTTGTCCACCCCCAAACTGTGCACCCCTGTGCACCCCCCAAACTTGCTCTGGAGGGTTGGGGGGGGACCCTCCGGACCAAATCTCTGGTGAGTACAGGGGGCTTCAGGGGGAGGAGAGGATGGGGAAGTAGCATTGCTCACATGAGGGTTGGATCTAACTACTGGACTGGCTTTAGCACAAAACATATTCTAAACCTTTATAATGCACTTTATCCACAGATTTTTAATTTTCCATGAAATATATCCTCTACAGTAATTTGAAATATATTTAATAGAGAAACTAAACGCAACCTACTCAACATTTATCCAGAGTTTTCACTACTTTCTAAGGTCCATAGTAATACAAAGCTAAGTTGTGATGCATAGTAATAAACAGCAATATTTCGTTACAATAGTCCACCATCCTCATTTGTAAGATTTTTATTGACACACTAGATAATTTCTTATTCCATATAAAACCGTTCACCATTTTTTGTCATATTAAAACCTTTGACTCTTGGATCTAAATGATGATTTTGAAATGAGTATTTCACTCATTCGGAAACAGAAATTATTCATAAGTTTCCTTCAATTGTTTCAATTTCAGGCCTTCATATTTCTAGTTCCCAACTCTGTTGTAACCCAGGTGTAGGTATGGTGATAGTTTGTGTAACCAGGCTTCTAATGTTACAGGGTTTTATGCTATATTGAACACCAGAAGACAAAATGTCAATCAGAGGCCAAGCTAAATCGGTGAAGAAATCTAATGAATTTATATGGATTTCAGTGGCTACCTAATAGGGCTTGTAAATCTTTAATCATAAAACAATTTGATATAGCCTTACACATCTAGAGGTTTCCCATTATCTTCTTTGACCAGTGGAGTTCTTCATATGCACAATGAAAATGTTTTCATCGTTGTTGCAGATACTGAAATTTTTAAAATAGCTAAATTACTCCATATGATACTCCATATCATTTACTCATTGTGAATATAAATATTTCATGCACCTGACGACAGGTTTCTTTATAAGCTTATAGTATGTTGGGGTCCCCCATTATTTATAGTTTTCTTACCTGTATTGAAGAAACAGCATAGAAGGTTCCTGCAAGGTTGTTTCCATACTAGCTTGGTTGTTTATATTTTACAGGAGAATTGATTTGTACTGGAAATATTTAATGTCCCTTTCACTTATTGTCATTGTTCCACAGTATAAAATCATGAAAAAATACAGTGGAAGCACACTGTCTTTCTTAATGCTAGTAAGAGGTAACTATATAAAAGATAATATTTCCTGTTAGATTTGTCTACATCTGACAGTGACCAAGATCTTAGTTGTGTATTACAGTTGGTCTGTCAACATATTAATATTTTTTCTTCTTTCCTTCCCCTAGGACTGGCAGCCTCCATTTGCATGTGATGTTGATAAACTTCACTTTACTCCTCGAATCCAAAGGCTGAATGAATTGGAGGTAATGAAATAAACTAATGTAGATAATTTTACAGTTGGCTCTATTGAAATGGGTACTTGAAATTGTGTTGAGAAAAATACAGTGGTTTTAAATTAAAATAATGGGTCTCATTTCCAGATATAACTTTTAGATTTCTTGTATATAAATAGGGAATACAAAGTTCAAATTTATACGGGGTTAAACTCAAAACTGTAACCTGGAATATAAAACCACATTTGCCATTTTAATGCCCATTCCCTCAGTTTGGAGAGATCATTTTGGAACTCTTTACTGTTCCTTTTTGTTTTAGTCATCCTAAATAATTGGTGTCATCAAGAAACATAGCCATCTCATTGCTCATCCCTGACTTCAGATAATTTATGAACACGTTGAAATGCACCAGTCCCAGTACAGATCCTTGGGTGACTCCACTGTTTACATCCCTCCCTGTTTACAAGCTCCTTTTGAGTTAGGCTTTTCTACATGAGGCTTTTAACCTGCCACTTTACTGAGGCTTCTGCTTCTGGATTCTTTTTAGGATTAAAATGGACTCCTTTACATGTGCTTTTCCCTGGTGTGTGTGTGTGTGTTTCTCTACCATTCTGTATGTTCCATTACACAAGCACTAGGTGGTACTGTGGTATAGCAGAATTGTGTAAATACATGAGGGTTTCATGCTGCAATTTCCAAATAATACCACACTTTCCTTGATTTAAAAAAGCTGCGGAAATGGCTGCAAAGAACTGGAGAGGCCCTGGAGTATGACAATGTTGAGTAAAGCACCCACAAACTACTGTGAGTGAGGAATCACAAGCGCCCAATAAATGCCTTGTGTAGAAAAGCTCCAAATATATTCCATCCAGTATATCAGATAATAAATTTGGTTTTGGTCATTTTAAAGAGGAAGGAGTATTTTAAACAAGTGTGTTCAGTACTGTGTTGGAATGTCATCTGTATTTGTGCAAAAAAGTATTATTCAAGTGGCATACATGGCTGTCAAAAGTACAGCAGATGCTTCTTCCATACTGCTTGCTTGAAGCATTGAAATGAGCATGGGAGAATAAATGCTTCATAGCATGAAGAGCTAGTAGCTACCTTTTATTTTCAGATTCTTTTGTTCAATATACAAAACAGATTAGAGAATACTAATGATTAAACTTCAAAATGTTAGGTAACCTAACAAATATAATAAATTCACACTGTGTTCTAACAGGCTCAGACCCGGGTAAAACTGAATTTTCTGGACCAGATTGCAAAGTTCTGGGAACTCCAAGGATGCACACTTAAAATTCCACATGTAGAAAGAAAGATTTTGGATTTGTTCCAGCTTAATAGGGTAAGTCTCACATTTATAAGATTAAGGCATGCTTCTTTTGAGTGGTAAGCAAGTTTATATAGAGTTGTTTAGTCCTGAAGGCCTTTGAATTGATAAACATTCTAGAATTCAGAATCATAAATGTGGCTTAAATAGTTAAACTAATTACTTAAAACTTTATTTTTGTCTGGCACACTAAATCATTGTGTTAAGCTATAACTTTTATCCGGATATGTCACGTTTATTTGTAAAGTATCACCTGCACACTGAAGCAAAGCAGTTTCCTTTTCTTAACTGTGTTTCTCAGGAATGCCCTTGTACATGCATAGATTTAATTGTGTAATCATTTTCATTTGCAGCTAGTTGCAGAAGAAGGTGGATTTGATTTGGTCTGTAAGGACAGAAAATGGACTAAAATAGCCACCAAGATGGGGTTTGCTCCTGGCAAAGCCGTGGGTTCACATATCCGTGCTCATTATGAACGCATTCTTTATCCTTACAACTTATTTCAGACTGGAGCTAGCCTACTGGTGAGTTTTGCTGACTTAACCTAGATTATAATTTTTTTACAAATGGACTGTTTTCTATTGTGGGACAGAGTTCTGGAACATTTCAACATTGCTTTTTATTTTATTTTTAATGTTCTTCCCTTATTTACATAATTTGGTGGGCATTTTAGACCCCCAAAATACAGTAATACAATAGAATGTTGGAAATCTTTATATGATTTTTGAAGATTTCCCTGAACCCAAAGACAACCTCCTGTATATTTGCTGTTTTTAGTATTTTTTACCTTTTATCAAGAAATTGATATTTCATAATGGCTATTCTTGTTGAGTAGAAAGGAAAAGTGGTCTGGCTCACCTTGCTTCTTTGTCACAGTTGGAAGGTAGCCAGATTCTTAACCACATCTAAAGCTGCTGCTGTACCTGAGAGCTCTTGCCACTGCTTTTAGCAGTATGCATTTTTAATGTGCTAACTTTCATCTATGCACCTTCAGCTTGTTTGGGTTCCTTCTTTGCTTCTGTTAAATGGGAGTAACTACCTTGCTTTCCTGCTCCTCAAAATGGGAGTTAAATCTGCAGCTGTAACTTCTGAGATAGTTATGTAATTGGTATCTGGTAATCTAATATATCTGAAAAGTTAGACTGCCTTTAGGGTCTAGTATGGTTCTGCTATATGGACAAGGTAGCAATATATCTGAAAAGGATAGGTTTCCTCTATAAAGGCCAGTTGACAAATTTTAGACCATAAACTTCCCAAGCCTTAGATTGGCTTTATAGACCCTGCTCTTGGGCCCACTGCTAAGGTCATTCAGGTAGGCAAGTATGAAAGGCAGGGCCTTCTTAATGATGCCCCACACTTCTTGAATGCCCTCCCCCAAGAACTCCGCTTAGCTCCCTTTCTTGTGGCCTTTAAGCAGCCCCTAAAGATTTGTTTATTCTGCCAAACTTTTTATTTATTTTCTTGGCACCTGTGTATTATTTTATCTGATGCTGCTTTATTACATTATCAATTGTTTTGTTTTTAACATTTTCATTTAAAGAGCTTCCTTATTTAGAGCTGTCTTTGAGGGCTTGCCCTAAGAGGTGGGGTAGAAATATATCAAATAAATAAGCTGTATGGGAAAACTCTCATGACTTAGGCTGATCTCACAATCTTTTTTTTTTGTGTGTGCGCGCGCACCTGCGCATACACATAGATGAAAATGTACAGGTAAAGATCAGTTCTCAGTAAGAGAAGTTACGTTTCTGAGATAGCTTCTCTTTCAACCCACATAAGAATTTAAAATATTTATAAATGACTTCTCTGGCAATCTCTTATTAGAATAATGGAATAAAGTATTTAGAGCAAAAAGTCTAGATCCAATATATATATATATATATATATATATATGGCTTTTGTAAGTTTACTTTTAAAAAACTGTTTGCTTTGATAAATAACATTTCTACTTCAAAGAGAGAGAAGCTGGATCTCTGTTGATACAGTCTCCCTCTGCCCTCTCTCCTTTTTTTCATTTTCCTTATATGCTAAAAAAAAAATCTAAAATTTTATATGTGTTGTACTGGTAGTAAACTATTTAAATTTTAAAAAAGAAAGAAGTTGAAATGATTCAGTTCCTTTTTGCCATTGTACACTAACCTTATTAGTCTAAATACAAATGAGCAGGTAGGCTTTTTAATTAAAGTCTGAATTTACAAAGAAAGCCTGTCACTTTAAAACAAGATTTTGTATCTTACATTGCCCTGTTTGCATTATCTTGAGCATAGTATAGTTTGAAGTAGTCTGGTTCATTCTCCACAGTCGCTATGCTAGTAGGTACCACTTTGGAGGTAATTCTAAATGTCCCCCCACCTAATTTTCGTAAATGTGGAGGCTTGCACTTTTGCATGTTCCCGAGGTGGTAGAATCTCGGGAACATGTATAAAAGTGAGGACACCCTTAGGACACATGAGTCCAAAAACCCCTCATGAGGATCTTCCCATGAAGGGGGTGAACGAGCCGTCACTCCCTTTTCACGAGCTAAGATCACTTGCACCTTTGGTTACATTTGACAGCTCACCTTTTGACACCTGTCAGATGTAGCCAAAGGGAAAATAAGCTTACCTGCAGCCTCTGTGGGGCATAATGCCCAGGGTGGGTACCTGCTGTACTTTGCCAGCAGACACCCCCCCCCCCGCACATTGCCCACACGAGGCCCCCCCATTCCTGCACCCACGCAACTGCAAACGTCCGCAGTTACTAGTGTGGGTAAAAAATTAAAAATATATATTTGCAAATATTTTCAAAAATTGTGGGGGGGACAAAAAATTAACTGTTGGGCAACCATGGGCAACCCCTCCAAGGTGCCACTGGGGTATTTTGAAGGGACTGTCTGTAACTGTCAAAACAGGAATCGCGAAAGCCAGCTTGACAGCCAGCTTTTGCAATCTGAAGGGGGAAAAAAGTTTAAAGTGAAAAAAAGCCACAGTGAGCCTAAAACGGCTCATGATCGCGGTGGGGAGACAACATGGTCCTCTCACAGTGTCCCCTGGGATACCCGTTGGAGGACTGAGGGGGAAGAGGGGGCGGCGTCAACAACCCATGATGAGCCTGACCGTCTGTCGGGGGCACTGTAGGTTGTTTTGCCAACAACCAACCCACTGTGGCTTATTACCAGGGTGGGTTGGTGTGATGTGCAAACACGCTCTGTGTGTGCATGCTGTAACCAGGGGCTGAATTCAACCTTGGGAGTAGTTTTGGGTGGTGTGGCATGCCTGAAGTAAACCAGTTTTGGTGGTATGCATAGAACAACCTCACTGTGGGACAACACAGCTGTAAACACAGGCCAACTGAAAACCATAGCCGCCTGTGGGCTTAAAAGGATTGTATGGATCTGCTCTTAGTCAATAGATGCCTTTGTTATAACACACCCTCCATAACAATGTATTGTAACTTGTAAGATTAAAACCCATATTTTCTTAATTAAGCATATCTATGTGTTTTTCAAAGTCTTTAAAGTTTTGTCTATTAATTTATAGAAATACTAATGATGAAAGAACAAAGCTTTTGAGTAAAAAAATAATTGATTTTTGTATCAGAAAACTGATCTTATTGCTTCTATCATAATCTTTGTTACACATTTCTGTTGACTAGTGGAAACTGGTAAAGCATTGCAGTCCACTTCATTAATCTGTATGTGTATGTTCTGATCTAAAATCTAAATAGAGTTTTGGTGGTTTCTTGTGAAGATCTTCTGCCTGGCCACATGTCAAACCTGTGATAGGAACATACAGAAGAGGATCTAATAATTGCATCCTAGAACAAAGGTGTCTCAGTTGCCTGTACTATTGAAAATCTAGTCCTTGTTTAGGTGTCTGATATTTCTGAAATGAAAACTTTCAGTTTTTTAGAAAAGGAGCACTTTAGAAGTATATGATTTTCAAATGACTACATGTGACCTCACTTCACAAGGTCACCATTCCTTTAAATTGTAACTCTCCAAGCTCTCTCTTGCATTAGGCACCTGACATTTGTTCCAAACTGATGTGTTTAGTGGATGATGCAGTTCTGGAAAAGGTATGTTCAACATAACTTTTTGAATGACAATCCTTCCCTGTTTGTGTTCTAAGCTGGTTTAGGTGCTTCCTGTACATCCTCCTATGCAAAATACTTAAACTCTATATTCTGTGAAGTAAGTCAATGAATTGAATGATCCTTATGTTGTTTTTAGTCTCATATGCTTTCAGAATTTCAGTTTTACTTCCTGCTTGCATGCCTTTCACTAATAGGTCTATAAAAACTTATTGCATTGACATGACTTATCCTTAATCCAAAGGCTCAGGCCCATGCAGTATACAATTGGCGCTTTCTAGGGGATTTCTTGTGCGAGTATCAACTTCAGTACTGTATTCTGGAGATATGGAGAAATAATGTGTGAACTAAATTAGTGTGTTCCTTTTGTACTGATTCTGGTGAGAGAACATCTGTGTGTGATGATCTCTGCCTAGCTCAGACAATGGCCTGGTTTGGATGTAACAATAAGCCAGCCAGCCTGGGTTCTGGAAGAGCATTGGCTTATTGTGCTCAAGCAGCGTGCTGGTGTGCGGTGCCTGATTGCTCCTGTTTGGCTCCTCCTGCAAACAGGAGCAGCTAAACAAACCATGGGCCTTCCATCCGTGGTTTTGTTTATCATTATGTGTGAACTGAGGACTTTGGCTTGTCACTCCCCAGACAATCCAGAGTAGTAAGCCATTTTTTTTAAAGTTTTAAATTTTATTTCTATATAAAACAAACACATAATATCAAACATATAACAATTAACAAAACAAAATAGACCTCCGATTTTCTTCTACAGCAAATATAGGTAAGAATAATTTTTCTTACTCGATAATCAGAATGAGAAATCTCTTTCTTCCCATTGTCCCAAATTCACTTATTATTCCATAAATCCACAAACAAACAAATCATTATTTTCCAGTCTCTGCAAAAAGTCAATTAGAGGTTTCCACTCAATAATAAATGTGGATGTTGTCCTTTCTCTGATTAATGATGTGAGTTTGGCCATCTCTGCTAGCTCCAGTATCTTGACCAACCATTCTTCTGTCGTAGGCACTGCTGGACCTTTCCATTTCTGTGCATATATAGTAATCTTGCTGCCGTTGTCAAAGTTCCATACCTTCCTTCTAGCTGACTGTCCATTATTCCCAATTGAAAAGTAATCTTTAAAATCTTTTGCATTAATAAATGAATTTCAACCCAATTTTTTTTTAGCTTTCTTACATGTCCACCACATATGATAAAAGGTTCCTTCCTGTTGTTCACATTTCCAACATATATCTGATGCACCATTATACATTCTAGCCAATTTCTCCGGAGACAAATACCAACAATACATCATCTTATAAAAATTCTCTTTAAGACTAGAGCATAATGTAAATTTCAAACCTTTTAACCACATATTTTCCCATTGTGTCATTAATATATTATAGCCAAAATGTTGAGCCCATTTTATCATACATTCCTTCACTTGCTCTTCCTCAGTAAGCCATGGTTTTTTATAGGCTTAAGATTCTTGCTTGTTTGAGGAGAGAGAAACCGGAGTTTCCATTTTGCACAACAATAAATAAATGATGGACCGAGGGTCTGTGGTTTCTTTAGCCACTCCCAGTCACAGGAGGAGCCAAGGAGGAACGATTGGACAATGTGCCTCAGCACACTGCTTGAGCATGATAACCCAGGGTTTCCCTGGAACCCTGGCTTATTGTTATGTCTGAACTGGGCTAATGTTTCCTGCATTCAGGGATTGTGTTTTAACATATAATATAGAGGGAGAAGTGGTGGCAAATGCCTCTTGTTAATATCATGCATTAAATATTAAGCAGTTTAATGTAAAGTATTTGTGATATTTTTTTATTTTATTTTATTTAATACATTTTTATACTGCCCAATAGCCGAAGCTCTCTGGGCGGTTTACAACAGTTAAAATAATAAAATACAATATAAAATATAAAATTTAAAACCACAGATTAAAAACAAACAGCAGAGCTAGCAGCAGCAGTAACAATAATGGAATTAAAAACAACTACAAGATTAAAATGATTAAAATGCCTGGGAGAACAAAAAGGTCTTCACCTGGCGCCGGAAAGAATACAAAGTAGGTGCCAGGCGAACCTCTTTGGGGAGCTCATTCCATAACTGGGGTGCCACAGCAGAAAAGGCCCTCCTGGTTGCCACCTGCCTCACTTCCTTTGGCAGGGGTCTTGGAGAAGGACCGCTGATGCAGATCTTAGTGTCCGGGCAGGAACATACCTTCAGATACCCTGGCCCCAAGCCGTTTAGGGCTTTAAATGTTAGCACCAGCACTTTAAATCGGGCCCGGAAACAGACTGGCAGCCAGTGCAGATGAGAAAGCACTGGCATAATATGTTCTCGTCGGCCAGTCCCGGTTAATAATCTTGCTGCCCTATTTTGGACGAGCTGAAGTTTTCGGACCATTTTCAAAGGCAGGCCCACGTATAATGCATTGCAGTAATCCAAACGAGAGGTTACCAGAGCATGGATAACTGTAGCTAGGCTATCTCTGTCCAGCTAAGGATGTAGTTGGTATTTCAGCCTAAGCTGATAAAAGGTGCTCCGTGCCACCAAGTTGACCTGTGCCTCGAGTGACAGTTGGGGATCCAAGAGCACCCCCAAACTATGAACCTGATCCTTCAGGGGGAGTGCAACCCCATCCAGAACTGGTTGAATATCACTTAGTGGGTGGTTCGTCTGCCCGGCTAACAGTACCTCCGTCTTATCTGGATTGAGTCTCAGTTTATTAGCCCTCATCCAGTCCATTACTGTGTCCAGGCACTGATTCAGAACAGCCACTGCCTCACCTGGATTAGATGAAAAGGGGAGAGAGAGCTGGGTGTCATCTGCATATTGATGACACCTCAGCCCACACCTCCGGATAACCTCTCCCAGTGGTTTCATGTAGATGTTAAACAGCATAGGGGATAAAATAGAGCCCTGTGGCACCCCATGGCATAACTGCCAAGGGACAGAGCAGTAATCCCCCAGCACCACCTTCTGGAATCGGCTGCCCAAGTAGGATCGGAACCACTGGAGCGCAGTGCCTCCAACTCCCAACCAAGACAACCTATCCAGAAGGATACCATGGTCGATGGTATCGAAAGCCACTGAGAGGTCCAAGAGAATCAACAGGGTTGCAGTCCCCCTGTCCCTCTCCTGGCAGAGGTCATCCCACAGGGCGACCAAAGCAGTTTCTGTTCCAAAACCAGGCCTGAATTTATTTATTTATTTATTATATTTATACCCCGCCTTTTTCCCTGCAAGGAACCCAAGGCGGCTTACATAGTCCTCCTCCTCTCCATGTTATCCTCACAACAACCCTGTGAGGTAGGTTAGGTTGAGAGTCAGTGACTGGCCCAAAGCCACCCAGTGAGTTTCATGGCCGAGCGGGGACTAGAACCCGGATCTCCTGAGTCCCAGTCTAACACTCTAACCACTACACCACACTGGCTCTCATCCAGTGTGATGAATTGGATCCAGTGTGAATCCAGATTGAAATGGATTTATATATACTTTTACATGATTATTTAGTTAATAATTATCTCATCAATGATAAAAAATCTTCATAATTTCCTCGGTATGCAGAACTCATTTTTTTCTCATATGTAAAACTTCCAGCTTTATGGTAAATGTTGTTTGAATACAGCGGCCATGATTATTCCTACCACCTGCTTTCCACTGATTATATCGTATCTTAGAATTCTGTTTGAAGTCTAAAAAATCTTTCTAAGAAAGTATTGTTGGGGAGGGTTGGCAACCTGCTATGGAATTTTGGGGTATTATTATTTCTTCTATAACCTTGAATTACTCAGAGTTGTGGGGGGGGGGGAATTGAATGCCAGACCTTCTTTATTGGTTTGAGCTTTGTTGTGTAGGTCTTTCTATTAGTTAGTAGTTGGTAAAGGATCATGATTCTAGTTATTTGAAAGGTTTGGTGATCAGGGAATGGCAGAGATGCATCCAGCGCCTCATGGCTCTTCCCTTGTCCCTGCCATTATCAGGTTTCAACTATATACCACTTTTTGCTGCAGATAACCCTTGACCAGCAGTATTATTTGTTGGGAAACATTTAGGTGCACCATTGGCAAAAGATGAAGGCTGGAAATTATCCTTCGCCATCACTCTATACTATTACAGAGGTCTTGTGTCTAAAGGTTTATCACAAAAAAAATTGGAGCAGCAGCTACTATTCTTTCTACGGACTGAGCGTGACAGTGCCACTTTGGAATTTGCATAGGTTCATTAATGAACTTCTTGACTTCTGATATCGACAGTTTGCATGTCAAAGGAGGTTCACATACATTTTCAGACCAGTCTATGAGTTCTAACAGGGAAGTAGCAGCAGGATTAATAGGAGTCTTTCTGGGATGTACAGAAAGATCACCCAGGAAATCATCATTTCCACTCCTTAAGTCAACAATCTTCTGCATACCACCTTTTCTCTCATTACTGTCACTGGAGCACAAGAGTGAATGATCATTTCGCTGAATGCATACCATGCTGAATGCTGGATTGTAGGCAAAACAGCATCCACTACAGCTTTCTTTTGGAGTCTGAGGAGCTGGAGCTGAAACAACACATGGCGTGGGCCTTCCACCCAAGAGTGTTTTACTTTGATCTGGAACCAGCAGGGAAAGTACACACCAACAATGTACTCTCCTATCAGTCTTAAGTTCTGGAGGGTTTTCCCCTTAAAACCATGTTTTGATACCCATATACGGCAAATCCTGTTTGCAGTCGTTAACCATCTCGAGTGACACACTGGACCAATTTCAAGAAGAGTGAGATCTATAGGGACTTCTCCTGTCCTTATGGCCTGTGTGATTCTGTACCCATATGACTGAGAGAAATGAGAGGCTCTCCAATTGAGATTTTAGTGAATGAAGGATCAATTTCTAGTTTTGTGGCATTGTCTAGCATCTTCCCAATAACATCAGTCCATTTGTTGTTTGATAAGGTCTTCCCATCTAGTGTCGTGATCAAGTGTCGCAGGGGCAACTCATTCGTATGAAGAGCACAGACTAACCAGATGAGCTTGCGGCAAAGTTTAACCTCAACCAAGTGCATGATACCACTAGTCCAACCAGTGTTTACATTTGTGGAATCGCCCCCAATGGCCTGCAGAGTTTTATCAATGCTCTTCTTCTTCTTCTTCTTCATGAAATCCACTAAATTATCAGCAATAACTTCAGCAGGTTTTTTTCTGTTTGAATCTTTCTCTGGAGTGAAGTGGTACAGATACCTTCCACCTGGCTCGCTGCATACAGAATAATGCTCTTCTTTCATGATGCTGGGGAAACACCAATCGGAATTATCAGCCTTCAGCATAGCTTTAGTTGTGTCTTGACAGCCATCAAAGAAGATGCAGTCAATTGTACTCTTTAGTTCATCAAATTCTTGATCTAGCAATTTCATAAGTATTTCTTGGGCCCTCTTGGCTTTATTGTGATCCATTACAAATGTCTTGTCATGTTCAGTAACTAAGCCAACATCAATAAAAGCCGCAGTGGTAATGGCAGCTATGGCACGCAGGTCAACACCATAACTGATGCTCTGCATAGCAACATTGCATATTTCCAATGTGTTTTGCTGTTTATTTTTATTTGAAGTAGAAGATGTATTTGGCAATTCTAATGAAATTCCATAACTTTAATCCTTTCCATCTTCAGGATCAGTCATTTCTTCTTCATCAGTGGAGAAAATTACTTCATTTGATGATATTGAAGCATCCGGCTTACTCTGCTTATATTCAGAAAGCCTTCTCTCATCTTCTTGCCGTTACTGCCTTTTGACTTGTCTGTTATGTTCAGGCAAATCTGGCAGACCAATTTGATGTGGTTCAATAGAACCAGTCTTGTCTCTCTGACCCTTAATGAAAGCAAGTTTATTCACAGGGATCTTAAACTCTGTAAACATATACATTGAATACGAACTACCTTTTTGAAGCCATTTTATCACTCCAAACAAAGATTTCAGTACAATCACGCTAATAAAATTTTCACCTGCAAGAAAGATAAAATACTTTTTTAGATACGTTTACATAAATATTTTCATAAAACACATATCATTTTACAAGATAAAAAAGCATACAGATTAATTGGAAATTGCATAAAAATGTCGAAAAAATGCAATTTTTACATACTCATTTACCAAGCAAAACCAAATTATATGAATTTAACAAAAACATTCTTTAAATTCTCTAGTTAAGCCGCAACTTTTTAGCACCCCTAATTTTTAAATTTTAAAAGTCAGAAAATTTGACATGCCCTACCTGACAATGTGTGCAGATCAAGTTCATCGTTATTATACCCATATTGCAAGAGGCAGGGCAGTGGCTGAGAAAGTGTGGGTTACACCAATCCTGCAAAGTAGCCCAGTATTGTTGTTCCCATTTTGCAGGGGTAGGGTTAGGGTAGTGTAAGGTAACTCTACAGTGTAGTTCAGTGTTATTCAATCTCCTGGTGTGTTGATGTTTTAGGGAAATGCGGATGGTGCTGTGAAGTTGTTTGTAGCATCAGTATAATTTATTAAGGGCTAGAGGGAGTTGTTTGTGTGTATATGGCTTTAAGAACATAAGAAGAGCCAGGCTGGATCAGACCAAGGGTCCATTTAATCCAGCAATCTGTTCACACAGTGGCCAACCAGCTGCCCACAGGAAACCCACAAGCAGGACATGAGTGCAACAGCACCCTCCCTATTATGTTCCTCAGCTTTAAGAGAGCCTGCCATTTTTAGCTCTTCCAGGAGACCCAAGTGGAGCCTCTCCCCATCTCTCTGTTAGTGCAGTTGTTGGAGCTCAGACAGTACGTGAGACAGCTCCTCAGAAGTTAGTGTTTCTCATGTGTTGTAGTAATACATAACCCTGTAGCAAAGGTACCTGAATCTATTCTGTGTTGCCTACAGAGAAGAGCCTAGGAGCAGACTTCAAGTTGAGCAGGTGACCCCCTCCCAATATTAACAACACCCTTCATTCTTGTAACTGCCCTTGGCCATTACAGCGGTGAAAGGATTGAGGGTTTCAGCTGTGGGCGGAAAGATACTGTTCAGACACCAAATCTACTCATTGAGAAACAAGTCTACTCATTGACTGGGTTTGCACAATATGACAACCCATTGTGGGTGACAAGCCACAGTGGGTTGTTGTGTTGTGTGAACCTGGAACCGATTCCCACTGGCTGGCTTGTTTGAGGGCAACAAGCCTCCCAGAAAACCCATTGGTTGTTGTAGGGGTTGCTGTACCCACGATGGGCTGTCTGAACTCGGATGACCGACCCCATCATGGATACCGGGAATTGGTGAATGAGCCACTTGGCAAGAGCAGCAAAAACCCCTTGCCGCTCTTGCCAAGTTTCTTTTAAAAGGGATTTTTTGACAGGGCTCCCCATGAAGCTTTGCCAGCTTCAATGATACCTGAAAAATTAACTCTCTCTGCTTGTAAATGATCAACAATTTGATAATGTATGTGTTTGCCTGTATTTAAGGGCTTCATACTTCTCCCTTTCTAGAACTAATTCAGAAGTTTTAGGTATTAATATCAAGCTTCTTGAACTTTGGTTATTTAGACTGCAGTCTCTAATACACTTACTAAGGAATAAACCCGAATTGGGCTCCGTGGGACTTACTTCTGAGTAAACATGATTGCACTGTTGAAGCTGTTTGTATCTTCAAAATTATCTGGAGACCGAGGTTCAAATCCCTGCTCAGCCATGACGCTTCACTGGGTGATCTTGGGCCAGTTACACACAGTCAGCTTGACTTGCCTCACAGGGTGGTTGTGAAGATAAAGTAGGGGAGAACCATGTATGCCACCTTTAGCTCCTTGGAGGGCAGGCAGGATATAGATGTAGGAGTTGTAGTAGTAAACTAATAATACATTATTTTTAAATTTATGTGATCTTATACTGATTATTTACATGCTGCCATGCCTGAATAATCTCTCTACTGTAACAAAGTTATATGTTTTTTACCATCTGGAATAGTAGTACACTCATGTTCTGTTCTGTAAACTTTAAATATGATAAACTATACCTTGAGCTTTAAAAATATATATACAAATATATATCCCTTTAGACTGTTTAAAATGCCATTTGGGTCATTTGTCATCCTAACAAGTTCAAACAAGTCCATAGGTACAAAAGGGCTTATGCAGTTACATACTGATTCAACTTCAGAGTATACTTGCCAATAATTAACATGGTTATTTCAACTTTTAGCTGTATCTGTCATAGTAATATAACAATCTCCAGGCAAATCCACTAAAGAACCTCTAGCCTTGTAAAGCCACCGCCCATTAATTCAAATTATTTTATCAATTGAAAGCCATTGAAATGGTGGGATTGTCAAGAATAATTTTGCAGTTCACTTGCAGAGTACTTGGATGCAAATGGTTATAACCTATTTTTCTTACATCTACTGCTTTGTCATCTTTGCTGGAAAACTGCCAGATTATTTGAATCCAGAAATTAGGATTTATTTCATCAGATACTATTGGAATACTATTTAAAGCACATCAACTATAAAATATTAATTGTATTTAATTTATTTTCAAGTAATTTTGCCATTATTGAATCAGTCATGAATAGCATTGATTGGATCCAGACTTTGCTCCATTGGTAGAAGGTGGGGAGGACATGATTCTTGCTGATTTCTCCCCCACTTTCCCCTGCAGCCACTTGCACCCTTCAAATATCTGCTTTGTAGGTTGAAAAACTCTCTGGAGCATATTTTTGGAGAGTGCAAGTGGCTTCAGGGGGGAGGGATCAGAAAACATGGTTTCCCCACCCCCTTCTGCCAGCAGGATCCTTCTGCTGGATTGAGCAAAATTCCTTCTATTTTGTGGATAGAAGGAATCCTTCCATTCTCAGAATGTGAAAGCTAGATCCAACCTGTAACATACAACATTTATAGAATGTACAGCTTGGTCATTCCAATCCATTTATACGGAATATAATCATGTATGCATTTTCTTTCAGCAACTAAAAATACATTATGTAGATCTTGTGTGTGAGAGATTCTTGTTAGGAAATATAAAGAAACAATTCACTTTTGCTTGTGTTTTTAGTGTTTTCAGAAGCCTGATATTACCAGTGGTACAAAGGACAAGGAATATAAACCCCATGATATTCCTCAAAGACAGTCTGTTCAGCCATCTGAAACATGTCCACCTGCACGTCGAGCAAAACGCATGAGAGCAGAGGTAAGATTGACTTCTAATGTGCTTATTCTGAGAAGATTATAAATCAAACCCACAGAAGCGCCTTCTCTTGCCAGAGATTAAAGCAGCTACAATATTTTCACATGATCTCTTAGGTTGAAGACTATGTCTATACAGTCACATACACACAATTTTATACTGTGTGGTTAAGAGATGATGACTGGGCTACAGCAGTCTTTTTGAACCAGGTGCCCTTCAGATGTTTTGGACAACAACTCCTATCAGCCCCAGCCAGCATTGTCAATGGTCAGGGATGATGGGAGTCATAGTTCAAAATGTCTGGAGTGTACATAGGTGGCTGGGAGAAGCTGGGAGTTGTAGTTCAACACGTCTAGAGGGCACCAGGTTGGGGAAGGCAGCTCTAAGGAGGCTTCTGCTGTCTGCGTATATCAGTGCAGAACAGAAGTGTTGAAAAGGTGGAGGACACTGAGAAGTGTCAGTTCAACACTTAAAAACTGAGAGGATTGCATTGCCAAGGGGGAAATATTGGTCCCCCCCCTTTTGGTGCACTTCCTTGGTTCCCCCCCCCATTTCCCCCCTTTGACAGCTAAAATAGACAAGGAAATTAACCAAGCAACACTACTCATATCAGACAGCTGAAGGAGCACACTTGCGAAAGACCAAAAAATAAAATTAAAAAAAAAATTTATGACCCCAATTGTGCATTTCTGAGGCACCAAATTTATTTATTTTTTAAAGCTGGGAATGAGTGACAGCCCATCCAAAGTGCTGTTTCAGCATTGGTGGAAGGGCAGTCACTGGCGAGATCGCAAAAAGCAATCAGCATGGGCTTTTTTAGTGCTCTTGCCAAGTGGCTCTGTAGCCAGTCGCTGCAACCCACAATGAAATTGGTCTCCTGGGTTCGCGGGCAAGAACAACTTGGGTTCTCAGCATTGCTTGTTGACTAAAAATAAGCCACTCTGTGGAAAATGCTCCAGGTTCGGATGGCACAACAACCCACCATGGCTGGCTGCCCATGGTGGGTTGTTGAGTTGTGTGAACCAGGTCCATGTCTGCTTTGCTGAGAAATGGTGTTGCCAGATATCATTTAGAGTACAAGCCAAAGAAAGTTAGGCAGAGGCCTTAAGTAACATAACTTTCTTTTGACTTCCTCTGGCACGATCAATGTTTAGCAGAGCTTTTAGTTCAGGTATCTTAGATCAAATGTAGCATCCCTGAAACTTTCTGGCTGGCTGTAAATCCACTAAAGCTGATTTTCCACTTGTCTGAATTGGTTTCTCATAATTCTGATAATGTGCCAACACACATTTTAGAATTGTTAAATCTAAGTTTCCCAAATATTCTAGGATACAGCATTAGTTCAGTTCATGTGAATTACTGTCACTTTGATTTAGGTGTATACAAAGAGCTATGCATGACTAGCATCAGCACATGGATCTCCTGCCCACTTTCAGCAGGGAACAAGAGGTCCATGAATGGGAATTACTTGGTATTTTGGCTTAGAAATGAAAAGCTAAATCAGAATTGTGGGCTATTCCATGCAAGTGTGCCCCAGCATTGTCATTACTGCTGCTGCTATAAGAGGACATCAAATGCCACCAGCTGAGGAAGGAGACAAAACCACCTCTTCCTTACTCCTCAGATTAATCTTATTTTCATAAATTTATTGTACTGTAATAGTTTTAATTCTGTATTTCAATAATAATAATAATAATAATAATAATAATAATAATAATAATAGTTGTTGTTGTTATGTTCTCCCCTTTTTATTGTTCCACTCAGATATTTTATTGGATATAGAGTGGTATATAAATCTTGTAAGTAAATAAATAAATAAATAAAAGTGTTGTGTGAATGCACTCCACACACACACCGCTAAATACTGGCAAGAAGTGTTCATTGTTGCATAGAATTAGCCCATGACAGGTAATTCAGTGCTGAACAAAAGGTTAAAATGAATAAATGTTAAGCATAATTTCCCCCCCAAGGCTACTAATATTAAAACCGATTCAGAGGAAACTACAGAAACCAAGACTCACAACTTGAGACGAAGAATGGGAAATACCCCTGCAAAGCCGGACAGTGGTAAGTGTATTAATGGAAAACAAAGTAATAGAAATGTTTTTTATATAATTTTACCTTACAACCAAATTGTAGCTTAGCATAGCAGTGTAAACTGACCAGTATTTATTCAGATGTAGTATTTGCCAAAATAGTGGTGACTTTAAAAAAGAAAACTTTGAATTGTATGAAGATTTTCTTGTTTAAAAGGTTGATGCCCCTTTACTTACAGGAAGAGAAATTCACACAATCAAATAGGCTACCATTCCTTATTTAAGCCATGGTGGGCTGTAGTGCATGCGGGCAACCATTTTAAATTTTCAAGCCTTGGCTTGTGGTGTTGTCCGAACCCAGGCAGGGGCATTGTGTGAGGGTCAAATGATCATTGCATAAACCATGGCCTGTTCCCCCACTGCCCAAGTTCGGATGACATGGCAAGCAGAGGCTTGAATATTCAAAAACTGCCCGGCATGCACTGCAGCCCCCCATGGCTTAAAAACAAGATATAGGGGGCTGCGGTGATCGTACAAACCAGATCTATGTCTGCTGTGACACGTGCATGAATCTTCTAAAAAATAATTGTGTATGTTTCTTTAGAACTATTGGGTGGTATCCAGTGAAGTTTTCCATTGGTGGAATGAACTCCTTCCATGCAGAGTGGAGGGCATTATTCGCCCTCCCCTGTTTCCCTGCATACCCTCAAAATCTATTCCAGAGGATTTGGGAGACCCTCTGGAGCAGTTTCCAATTGCGCAAAAGAATGTCCATGTGAAGTTGAATTCTGCCCATTGTTTTTACTTACCTGCAAATTCATGCAGCTCTTAATTGATCAATTAAAACTCACACAGTTTAACCAACTAAGATTTACAGTCATGCCTTGGATTGAGAGCATAATTCGTTCCGGAAACGTGCTTGTAATCCAAAGCACTCTTATATCAAAATGAAATCCCCCCAAAAAAATTTGTACAGAGATTTTTAATTTAAGCCGTACTACAGTACCTGTATTGCAAGACGTCGCTTGTATATCAAGTAAAAAAATATTAAATATTTAAAAATTTGCTTGTCTTGCAAAACGCTCTCAAACCAAGTTACTTGCAATCCAAGGTATTACTGTATTTAATTGGGTGACAGCCCTATTAAATCCTTTTCTCATTCCTAATTTATCTCAAACCCTTTACAGTCATTTTAACTAAATGTATTTTGCTTTAACAGATAAAGAATCTAATGGCATAGTAAAACAAGAAGCTATTGAAAAAAAGCAACCCATTTGGGAAACAGATAGAGAAAAACCAAAGGGACGTTCTAAGAAAAGCTTTAATGCAGTGAGTACTCTTATCTGTGGTCCTTCATGCCAGTAGCAGAAAATACTGAGCTTGTGGTTTGATGTAGGTAGTGGAAAGTTAATTCCTCAGATTTCATGATGTGAAGCATAGTTACCCAACACTTACTTTTTTATTCTTTGTTAGTATAGAAAATATATTCTTGGTTAGTGTAGAAAATGTATTACCGGTAAATGTTAAATTATAACAGCTTGTTAGTAAGCCATTCGCCTTGGTGATTGTGGGAATATCTTCTCATTTTCACAGAGTTTGCAGACAGCGGTTGCAATAAACAGTCTGTTAAGAATCATAGAATCATAGAATTGGAAAGTGCCTAATAAGGCCATCAAGTCCAACCCCCTGCTCAATGCAGGAGAACAGATGTAGGCAGTCACCCATCCAAGCACTGAACCGGCTCATACCTGCTTAGCTTCAGCATGTGGTCTGCATTATATGCTCTCAACACGTTAAAAACCTAAGGTTTTATTCAAAGTAGAAAAAAAATACATATCTTCGGCTGCTGGAGACAAAACACTTCATTCCAGATGAAAGAGAGAGGAAAAAAGGAGCATGAGGGAGGCAGGGGAGTGGTCAAGATATAGTAGTGTAGAGAAGGGCAATTAATCAATTGGAGAAACCCCTTATTTACCAGATTGAGATCTCAATCTTGGCGCTCAGTTGTCCAGTAATTTAACAGTAGAGTTATTCCAAATTCCATTTGAGGTCTGTGTCAGAAGCTCCGTTTTGCTATTTATTTATTTATTTATTATATTTATACCCCGCCTTTTTTCCTGCAAGGAACCCAAGGCAGCTTACATAATCTTCCTTCTCCTCCTTCTCCTCACAACAACAACAACCCTGTGAGGTAGGTTAGGCTGAGAGTCAGTGACTGGCCCAAAGTCACTCAGTGAGTTTCATGGCCGAGCGGGGACTAGAACCCAGATCTCCCAACACTCTCACCACTACGCCACACTGGCTTTCATTTAATGTGAAAGCTTATTTTTCTGAAAATATGAGATGCAAGAGCCTTTACTATTCTTGCTGAGTGGATCCTCTTTTTTTTTTTAATTCTAGAAGAGAGTGTTTGACTGCATAAATCTCTCTACCAGCCACACCTGAGTTAATAAAATGGAATAACTCATGTACCACTTATGCTCCTTTATGGAAGTATGGGATAAATATGTTTTTTTTAAAAAAGTCATTCTGGTGGTGGTTTACCAGATTTTCTTCACTTTTAGTTCTTCCATCCATGCATTCTTAGAATGTTACACCAAACAACAGGGCCATTAAAGGTGCAATCCTATGCATGTTTAGAGAGAAAAAAGTCCATGTCCATGGCTGGCTAGGAAATGCTGGGAATTGTAGGACTTTTTCCTGTCTACAGTTGCCCTCTTAAGTATCTTGAGGTATTCGTATATCCTCAAATTTGAGAACAAAGAAATTGTGTTTAAGCATAAATATGACATGCTTGCATATCTTACCATGAACCATGCATTAGAAATAAACAAGATAATGGGACCAGTGTTTTTTTCTACTTTGGCAATTTATTTTTACAGGTGGATTTGTATGTATGCCTCTTATGTGGCAGTGGTAATGATGAGGACCGTCTGCTTCTGTGTGATGGCTGTGATGACAGTTACCATACCTTTTGCTTAATACCACCTCTTCATGATGTTCCCAAGGGGGACTGGAGATGTCCCCAATGCCTAGCTCAGGTAATAAGAAAATGTGGGTGAAATGTTATTTTCTCCTGGCCTCACAAATATAAAAAATCAGCACCTGAAATAAACTAATAATATATTAAGCAGAAGTCTGTTCTTCTCTGATGGACTGGGTTTGCATGACACGGCAACCCATTGTGGGTAACTAGCCAAGGTGCGTTGTCAGGTTGTGTGAACTTGTACTGCTTCCCACAGGCTTGTTTTTCCCTAACAAGCCACCTTGACAATACATAGCTTGTTTTAGGGGTTGTTTGACCCATGATGTGTCATCTGAACTCGGGCAACTGACCACATCCTGGGTTGTGGGAAGCAGTGAGAGTTGCTCGGCAAGAGCAGCAAAAACCCCTTGCTCCTCTTGCCCAGCTCGCCCAGGCCACCACCAGTGACTGCCACTCTACCGAGTACCCAATCGGCACTTTGGAGCAACCATCACTGGCTTGCTATTTCCCCAATGCAATTGCAACCTCTTTTGCCGTTTCCACGTCCCCCCCCCCTTTTTGGGGGGATAACTTTTTGTGATCTCTGAAGCGACAGCCAGTAACAGCCCCTTCGAATTATTTTTATTTTTTGTGCCAGAAATGTATGCAAATGTTTTCGGTATTTTTTTTTTTTTAATATTATTTTTTAGCCAGTAGTTCGGAGTTGTGCAAGTGCGCAACTCCGACTACCCGAAATTTGAAGCCTTGCTTGGTCAATGTCCTGGTAAGTGTC
This sequence comes from Shinisaurus crocodilurus, assembly GCA_021292165.1. Lineage (NCBI taxonomy): Eukaryota > Metazoa > Chordata > Lepidosauria > Squamata > Shinisauridae > Shinisaurus > Shinisaurus crocodilurus. Next base: position 225,043,680 of record CM037877.1, read on the forward strand.
TGCTGTCAAAGCAGGCACCATCCATGGACATTGACAAAGTCAGGCTTCAAATACATTACTTTGCTTTCACTTGACAGCTGTCAAACTGCGAACTGTCAAGCACAAAGCAAAGGAGCGAGAAGATCTTTGCTTGCAAAGGGCCCTTTGCAGCAAGATCCTCTAGGTTTTAAGTTTGGACACTTCTCAGTGTCCTCCACCCTTTCCTGAGTCTCTAGGTGCTCGAGAAAGCGAAAAAGTGCAGCCCACTCCATTTATGAGAGCCAGTGTGGCATAGTGGTGAGAGTGTTGGACTGGGACTCAGGAGATCCGGGTTCTAGTCCCCGCTCGGCATGAAACTCACTGGGTGACTTTGGGCCAGTCACTGACTCTCAGCCTAACCTACCTCACAGGGTTGTTGTGAGGATAAAATGGAGAGGAGGAGGAGGATTATGTAAGCCACCTTGGGTTCCTTGCAGGAAAAAAGGCAGGGTACAAATATAATAAATAAATAAAGGGAGTGCTTACTTTTGACAGTTGTCAAAAATAAGGGTTTCTTTTAAAACAGAACTAGAACGGGGTTTTTTTTTTTACAGGGACATATGCAGCCATGAAACCTGTATATGTCCCTGTCAAAAAACCCTCTGTTTTAGCCCCATCAAAACCCATTTTAAAAGAAGCCCTTACTTTTGACAGCTGTCAAAAGTAAGCGCTCCCATAAATGCGGTGGGCTGCACTTTTTTGCTTTCCCGAACAACCCACACTGCATAGCTTATTCACAGGGTGGGCTGCCATGTTGTGTGAACTTACTCATTGACTCCCCTACCTTGGAGGTCACTGTGTCTCCTCCCCCTCATCCTCCCCCAATCCCAGCTTTATAGGGGGATCTTCCTCTCTTCACCATTGTGGAAGTCCGCCTGACCACTGCTACTATGTTCTTCGTGCCTGGCCCATCTCCCAGTTACTCTGTTCTTTGTATATGATCCATGGGGACTTTCTCCTTGGATCATTAGCTGTGAGTGATTGAGCCCCATGATAAAGGATTGATGATAAAACTGTTACTGGTAGCCCTGCATCCCCAGAATTGCCAGTGAGCATTCTCTCCAACGGCTTGTACTCATTTGGGGAAGAAGGTGGTGGGGCTTTGCAGGAGATCATAAAAGCAGGTCTCACTGCAGCACCATCCATACTTCTACTCCTTTTTACCTATGTACTATAATCTGCAGTTCCTATGGCTATATTATAAAATTGATACTCTGCTGGGCCATCTTCATAAAGCACACTTTGTTACATGTTTGAAAATACTTTGCATACAGTATTTTTTATTCTCTGTTGATTCATTGTTATCTTTTATTGCACAGGAGTGTAATAAACCGCAAGAAGCATTTGGTTTTGAACAGGCAGCACGAGACTACACGCTTCGCACGTTTGGAGAAATGGCAGATGCCTTCAAGTCAGATTATTTTAATATGCCAGTGCATGTATGTTAATATTTTTTAATGAGTTTGTAACTTGGGTTTTATTATCGCTTCTCGGCCTTTTGGCTAAGATCAAGTGTAGTATAAGGTTTATTAATTATTATTATTTGCATTTATTATTATTTGCATTTATCTATCGCCCATCTGGCCGGCCAACTGGCCACCCTGGGCGATGTACAGAAAATAAAACAGAACAAAATACATTAAAACATTTTTCTCCATTAAAATACATTATTTATTTATTTATTTATTATATTTATCAATCGCCCATCTGGCCGGTCACCCGGCCACCCTGGGCGATGTACAATTAAAAGACAGTAAAACACAATAAAATATAATAATTAAAACAATATTAAAAATTCTCATTAAAAACCTAACCCACCCCATATTCCCGCCTGAACAGCCATGTTTTTAATGCACGGCGGAAGCTCATCACGGAGGGGGCATGGCGAAGGTCACTAGGGAGGGAGTTCCATAATGTGGGGGCCGCCACAGAGAAGGCCCTCTTCCTAGTCCCCACCAGCCTGGCTGCTCTGGCTGATGGAATAAGGAGAAGGCCGTCCGTGGCAGACCTTGTTGAGCGGCCTACTTGATGTTGCTGGAGGCGCTCCTTGAGATAGACTGGACCGGAGCCGTATAGGGTTTTAAAGGTCAAAGCCAACACCTTGAATTCAGCTCGGCAAGCAACTGGTAGCCAGTGTAGCTCCTTGAGCACTGGCGTGATGTGATCCCGCCGGCGGCTGCCTTTAACCAGCCTTTATTAAAATACACATTCAAGGGAAAACTCTGTGTTGGTATGCAAGAAAACAAAAATGGAGAACTCCTTAAGTTATGAACTAGGTAATAGTGGTTAGATAATATATTAAAGCTGCAGCCCTATATTCACTTGCCTGGAAGTTAGTCCCATTGAACTCAGCGGGGCTTACTTCTGAGTAGACATATAGGATTGCACTATAAGCTAGATAATGATGGCAATAGGGTTTCTACCATGTTCCTATAAAATAGGGTGGGGCTGGGGCAATGGGATGATCTTAAAACTAAAACATAGAATGCCATCTTCCCTTTTTTTTTTGGGTGGACCCAGAGTTCAGAACTAACTGCTCCTAGGCGAGAAACAGTTGGGAAAAATCAGTTCAGTGTGTGTGTGTGTGTGTGTGTGGAATTCTGGCATGGAAAGGGTCTCGCCTCCCTCTCCTGTCTGCCCATGCTGTGCTTTTAACTTCCATCCTGGTGTTTCAAAGGAATTCAGCGCAACCCACATTTTAATACACAGGCCATCCAGTGTAACATCTAGCCTGGCCCCAGAGAGAGCTTATATTCTGCTTGGTACTTAGTTACCACCTGATGAATTCAATTTTTCATCTTTGTAAGATTTCCTCCAGCATGTTTCTTATTTAAGAAGACCGTTAAAAGGATTTAACATAGTGTTATAAAGTATCATCTAATACTACTAATGTAAATGTGACTTTTAATATTTAACCCATTCCTAGAACAGCAGGTACTTGTAGATAGTGGAAAACAAGCGCTAACCACAAAGAATGTTGAAATAACCAGTGATACTTAAATGCATTTCCATCTCTTACAGATGCTTCTTAGAGACTATGATTAAATTGTTACCCTAAAATTTGTTTATTCCCTGGGATGCCTGGAGCATCCACTGGTTTACTGCCTCCTTGCCCATTTGGAGTTGGTGTGTCTTTTCATGCAAGCACCCCTAGGTTTCTGTCTGGCAGTCCAGGGGAAGTGGTGCTGTCACTGCCCTTTGTAGCTTTCACTACTGAGGGATGCTATTGGTTCTTCTCCAGCTCCCTTTCTTTGTCTTGTTTCATTGTTCTCTGTCCCAATAGCTACATTTGTAGTGCATACACCTGCTGAATTTGCACTTTCTCTGGCATGGATCATAACACATCTCCCCCACCTCCTTACTTTTCATTTGGCTCCTTAAACATGTTGACATTGTATTTTTGTTTTCATTCATGTTTTTGCTGGTGAGTAATATTTGGTCTGCCTCCTGTTCAGATGGTTCCTACAGAACTGGTTGAGAAAGAGTTCTGGCGCCTTGTTAGCACAATTGAAGAGGATGTCACAGTGGAATACGGTGCTGATATTGCTTCAAAGGAGTTTGGCAGTGGGTTTCCTGTGAGAGGTGGGAAAATTAAACTAAGACCAGAAGAAGAGGTAATATTTGATCCTTAACTAATATTTGGAATGTAAGTTGTTTAGAGATCTGGATATGTATAAAACCTAATGGAATTAAAATAAAAAATTAGCAACTAGGGCTGGCCTTAGCCTTTTGGCTATTTCTCTTCTTCTGAGAAACAAGCTATAGCATTTCAGCCCCCAAATGACCATCTTGTTGATTCTAAGAGAGAAGTGAGGAAAGCACGTTGCCATAGCCTTAGAAGTGAATTTGTTTATTAGCAGCATTTTTATACTGCCCATTAACAATATAGTCCTTGGGTGATGTACAGATTGGGTTTTTTTAAAATTAAAACCATAAACAATACAAAACACACATACAATTAAAAAGTTTAAATTATATCAAAATAAAAACAAAAACCAGCAACAGTGGTGCCCAAGATGTAAAAGACACTAAAACATGTTTTTTAAACTGAAACGTCTGGGGAAATAACTATTCACCTGATGCTGGAAAGACCACAAGGTAGGTGCCAGGCAAGCCACTCTGGAGAGGGCATTCAATAACTGAGGTGCCATCACTGAAAAGGCCCCCTCTTTAGTAACTACCCACTTCACCTTATTGGTAGGGATACCTGGAGAAGGGCCTCTGAAGATGATCTTAGCATCTGGGCAGATGTACATGGGAGGTATACATCCTTCAGGTAACCTGGCCCCAAGCCATTTAAGGTTTTAAAGGTTAATACCAGCACTTCAAATTGGGCTCAGAAATGGGCCTAGAAGCCAGTGCAGATCACAAAGCACTTGTGTAATATAATCGTATCAGCCAGTCCCTGTTAACATTCTTGCTGCTATATTTTGGACCAGCTGGAGTTTCTGGACCATTTTCCACGGCAGCCCTGTGTATAATGCATTGCACTAATCCAAGTGAGAGGTTTCTATATGGGTAACTATAGCTAGTCTATCTTTGTCTAGATAGGGTCATTATTGTTATATCAGCCAAAGTTGATAAAGGTGCTCCATGCCACCAAATGACAGTGCTGAATCCATGAATACCGCTAAACTATGGACCTGATCCTTTAGGGACAGAGCACACACACCCCTCCAAAAGGTTGAACACCACTCAGCTAGGGCAGACAAAATAACCACTAACAGTACCTTTGTCTAGTCTAGATTGAGTCTGCTTTTTAGGCCTCATCCAGCCCATTACTGCACTCAGGCACTGATTTAGAACACCCACTGCCTCACCTAGATTTGATGAAAAGGAGAGATAGAGCTAGGTGTCATCTGCATATTAATGGTAGCTCAGTCTACATCTCCATATGATCTCTCCCAGCAGTTTCATATAGATGTTCAACAGCATGAGGGATAAAATAGAGCCCTGTGGAACTCTATAGCATAACTGCCAGGGGGCAGAACAATAATCCCCCAGTACCACCTTCTAGAATCAGCCTGCCAAGTAAGTACAGAACCATTGCAACACAGTACTTCCAACACCCAACCCAGACAGGCTATCCAGAAGGATACCATTGTCAATGCTGAGAGATCCAAGAGAATCAACAGGGTTGCACTCCCCTGTCTGTCTCTTGGCAAAGGTCAACCCACAGGGTTACCAGGGCTGTTTCTTTTCCAAAACCAGGCCTGAAGCCTTATTTCAAATGGATCTAGTAAATCAGTTTCATCCAAGAGTGCCTGGAGTTGACCACCAACCACCCACTCAAGCACCTTCCCCAGGAAAGGGGATGTTGGCAACCGGCCTATAGTATCTTCCGGGTTCAGGTTAGGTTTCTCCAGGAATGGCCTAATTACTGCCTCCTTTAAGGAGGTCAGCACTACCCTCGCTCAAGGAGGAATTCAGTGAGGTGCTAGGCAACCACAACAACATAGCCAACCCTAGCACTTTCTCTCCATTGTAACTGGTAAAATAATTGGCCTAAGAATATCATATCTGATGTGAATAATTGAGATCAACTATCAAAAACAAACAGCCAAAAGAGCAGTGTAACCCTGGCTGATGTACATTATCTTAGCACTGCAGTCCTGTCGCTTCCTCCGTGGTTCCCACCAACTTCCGTGTTGTGCTGAAATGCAAGTGCTGTAATCAATGCTCTTTATTTTTATTGGACTCCAAGTGGAGAGGGGAGCAGGTTTCATGTTGCACTCAGTGGGGTGGTTTGCAAAACAGCAAAATGTCTTGGTTTGCGGAAAAGCAAAATGTCTTGCTTTCTGCAAAGCTGTCTGAGGCTCAGTGCAAATAAGGTGGATTCCCCCTCCCTTCTCTGACACATGTGAAGTTGCAAAGCTTTGAAAGCAATGAGATCCTGCTGCTTTCCAACACAACCCAATGCAAAGGAGGAAGATACTCCCTTCTCAGCCTTGGAGATCCGCATGACCCTCTCAGTTCCACCTAAGTCAGAGAAGGGGGGGAGGAATCCCCTTCACTTGCACTGAACCACAGAGAGCTTTGCAAAATAGTGAGACATTCACCATTTTGCAGTAGTGCAACGAGGACATGGGGGAGGGAGTTAACCCTCCTGCATCCCCCTTCTCCCTGTGGATGGGCATTGCTGGATGTTAATGGAGGTAGAACACATTAATAACTGCAATATGGAACCATCATTTTAATTAATAATGCCGAAAGAATACTATGGAATCCTAGTGTGGAAGCAGCCTGTTCAATCTGTAATACTTGTGGACAAGGACATAAATGCAAGACGTGGTTAGTAAGAAAATACTTAAATTGGTTTTACTGGAAATAATAGTGTTAAAGCAATATTTGAACTTGTGGGAGGGATACACATCAATATTTTATGGTATTTTATATAGCTATCAAACCAGAAAAAAATTCTTATGAAATAGAGAACTCTACTGCCATTGTCATTTGGTTTATTTATCTTAGACATGTGGATCCAACTTTTTGCTTTCTTTTTAGGAGTATCTTGATAGTGGATGGAATTTGAACAATATGCCTGTGATGGAACAGTCTGTACTTGCTCACATCACTGCAGATATATGTGGAATGAAGTTGCCCTGGCTGTATGTAGGGATGTGCTTTTCCTCATTTTGCTGGCATATTGAAGATCACTGGAGCTATTCCATTAATTATCTGCACTGGTGAGTTTATAGAGAACCGTGCTTATAGATATGTAAGTTTGTGTGTGTGTAGTCTGCCATATAGTGGTCAGACTAAATCAGCCTTCCCTAACCTGGTACCCTCCAAATGTTTTGGACTTCAGCTTCTATCAGCCGGAAGGCAAATAGTAAGGAATGCTAGGAATATTAATTATAATATTTCCTTTCAATATTAACATGTAATAGTCTTTGCATTTCTGCATATACTTTGACTGGGTTTGCATGACATGACTACCCATCGTGGGTAACTCATCATGGTGGGTGGTCGTGTCATGTGAATATGGACTGCTTCCCACAGGGTGGCTTGTTTGGGGGCAACAAGCCACCCTGACAGCGCATGCCTTGTTGTAGGGGATGTTGGACCCATGATGGGGTGTTGTGTCATCGGAACCCAGGAGACCGATCCTGTCGTGAGTATAGGGAAGCAGCAAGCAAACCGCTTGGCAAGAGCGACAAAAACCTCTTGTCAAGCTCACCTGTGCCACCACCAGTGACAGCCACTTCACTGATGCACAACTGGTGCTTTGGAGCCACCGTCACTGGCTCGCTCTCCCCACTTCGAGTGTGAGCCCTTTTTGGCCGCCGCCACCTTTTCCTTTTTTCTTTCAGACCCTTTTCACAGTGTCTCCCAGTGGCAGCCCCTCCAAAGTGCCCAAGTGGCACATTGGAGCGTCCATCACTGGTTGCCCCCCCCCTTTTTTTTGCACCAGAAATGTACACAAAGATTTTCATAATTTTTAAACTTTTTATTTTTATTTTTGGTCGGTCTTTTTAAAATTTTTGGTTGGATGCACAAGTGCACTCCTCTGACTAGCTGAAATGCGAAGTCTTGCCTGGTCAGTGTCTCCTGTCAAAGTGCCGGAGGCAACATCCATGGACATTGATAAAGCAAGGCAGCAAATAGGTTAATTTGTTACTTTGCTTTTCACTTGACAGCTGTCAAACGGCAAGCTGTCAAGAGAAAAGCAAAGCTGCAAGGGGATCTTTGCTCATGAATGGGGGTGGCGACTACTTCTCCCTCTTAGCAATGTGATCCTCTAGTGTTTAAGTATTGCCCCAACAGTTCTCGGTGCCCTCCACCTTTTTCACACTTCCCCAAGCCTCTAGGTACACCGGAAAGGTAAGATGTACACACACACCCTTTTCATGAACACGGACCATGAACATAGACTTTTGACTGCTGTCAAAAGAAAGGGTTCTTGTTAAGCAGGGTTTTTGATAGGACTAAACAGGGTTGTTTTGACAGATTTCATATCAAAGGGGTCACCGAAAAGGGGTTATGATCAGAGTGGGGAGAGAAGACAAGATGGGTTCTGCCGTGCAGATCCCTGGGATACCTGCAGGAGGACTGAGGGGGAAGGAGTGGGGGACAACCCATGTTGAGCCCAATAGTCTGTTGGGCGCATCGTGGGCTGTTCCATGAACACCCAACACTGCATAGCTTATTTTCAGGGTGGGTTGCTGTGTCATGTGAACTTGCCCATTGCTTGTCTACCTACCTTGAATACATAATTGTGAACCTAGTCTACTAGTCTACAATGGTTGTTTATTCTGGTTTATATTGGTTTTTTTTAATGTTTTTAGGGGGGAGCCTAAAACATGGTATGGAGCCCCAGGATATGCAGCGGAGCAACTGGAAGATGTTATGAAAAAGCTGGCTCCTGAGCTATTTGAATCTCAGCCAGACCTTTTACATCAGCTGGTTACAATTATGAATCCCAATACACTAATGTCTCATGGTGTGCCTGTATGTTATTGAGCTTTTGTTTTCACCCTCCCCCTACTAGTGCAAAGTTCAGACTTTAAGCCATTTTGTATCACCTGGAAATATTTTAACTACTTTTTCACACACCAATAGTTGTGAGCTTTCTATAAATTGGTGTGGTGGAAAGGGTCATGTTATCATTGCTTCTTAAGGACTTAATTGATTTGAAAATGAGCAAAGCCAATCAGTCTGTTGATTTGCTGTTCGGAGCTACTATTTCTTCACGAGATCAGCCTAAGACCATAGTGAGGAATTGCAGATCCCTCTGTTGAACATGGCTTGCTTCTTGTGCAAATTATAATTACTAGACAAAAGTCCAGTTATCATAGGGCTGATTCTGATTTAACAATTTTTCCTCAATGGGAGTGCATTGGAATAATTCCTGTGAAGGTCTATAGGTGAAAAATACTACATCAGAATGAAAAATTTAAATGGAAAGAAGTAGGATACTAACTGACCTGGTTTGCACATAATGCCAACCCATGGTTTATTTAACTCATGGGCTGTTGAATTCTGGGTTGTCATGAAGTACAAACCCAGCTGCGTGGACAAACCATGGTTTGTTAATCATGAACAACTCAGAAAAAGAACCTATGATTTGTTAGGAACAAAGGAAGCTGTCTTATACTGAGTCAGAACATTGGTTCATCTAGCCCAGTATTGTTGACACTGACTGGCAGAGGCCCTCCAGGGTTTCAGGAAGGATTTTTCCAGCCCTACCTGGAGATGCTGAGGACTGAACCAGGGACCTTCTGCATATAAAGTATATACTCTACTGCTGAGCCACAGTAGTGTTGGGTTATGAACTCTGGTTTGCTTAAACCATGGGTTGTCGTTACATGTGAACCCAGAACCCGGGGTTGTTCATGGGTTGTTTCACCAGCCTACAGAGGCAGCGAGCAAGAGTGGAAACCTACATGCTAGTACTAGAGCACTGCGCATTTGGGATGGATGGAGGGAGCGAAGGAGGACGGAAACAAACCCACGGTTTGTTCAATCATCTACCAGACAAACCCTGGGGCTGTTCGCATGACACAGCAACCTACTGTGGCCACGGTGAGGTTGCAACACATATGCATATGCAACCTCCGCTCAGGGTTTGTTGTCTTGTGCAAACCTGGCAAGTGTGGCTAATGCGAGGGTTAAACAACCCTTGCATAGCCCATGGGGTGATTTCGCACGACACAGCAACCCACCTTGTGAATAAGCCGACAGACGACCATGCTCACCATGGGTTGTCCCCCCACTTCCTCCTCAGTCCTCCCACAGGCAGAACCCATCTTGTCTCCTCTCCCCACTGCGATCATGACCTCTTGCAGTCAGTGTGGCTTTTAGCCCCGTTTTTCCCCTTTGTCTTTGGAGATCGCTTTTCGTGATGCTCAAAGTGACAGCCCCTTCAAATGCCCAAGCGGCACATTGGAGGGATCATCACTGGTTCACCATCTTTTAAAAAATATTTTTGTACCAGAAATGTGCACAAATGTTTTTGGTACTTTTTTATTATTTTTGTGGTTAGTAACTGAAATTTGAAGCCTTGCCTAGTCAATGTCCTGGTAAGTGCCTGCTGTCAAAGCAGGCACCATCCATGGACATTGACAAAGCCAGGCTTTAAATATATTACTTTGCTTTAGCTTGACAGCTGTCAAATGGCGAGCTGTCACGTGAAAGCAAAACTGTGAGATCTTTTCTTGCAAAAGGGGATGGTGACTACATCATCCCCCTTGTAGCGAGATTCTCTAGATTTTTAAGTGTGAACCTGACAGTTGTCAGTGTCCTCCACCTTTTCCAACCTTTCCCAAGACTCTAGATATCATTTACGGGAGCACTTACTATTGACAGCTGTCAAAAGTAAGAGTTTCTTTTAAAACGGGTTTTGACAGGGCTAAACAGGTTTTTTTGACAGGTACATATACAGATTTCATAGCTGCATATGTCCCCGTCAAAAAAAAAAGCTGTTCAGCCCTGTCAAAAACCCTGTTTTAAAAGAAAGTTGTGGGTTAAATAACTTAGTCCCTGAGTATAAATAAATAAATCATGAAAATAAGTAAGCATAACTTCATTGTTCGGAGGTTAAAAATAGGATTTTCTTGCAATGTCTGCTATTATTTTAATATGGATGAGTTGCAATTCCTCCTGTTAGTAAGAGTATATAATATACTGAATGCACTTGGGAGTCTTATTGCTCTTTGGACTACATTCCCCAAACTAATCAGTTGCACTGAGAATTTCCCGGAGATTCTTGAATAAACATGTGGCTGAATATTTAGCCTGTATGTGTTCTGCAGAAGTTTACTAGAAGCTTGATTTTAAATCTTTAGCTGAATTTCCACAATTAAAGGACTTGACACACTTACACAGATGTCAAATTCAATATGGCCGCTGAATTTCTAAGTTCCAAGGATGTGGGCCTCTAACTTCCTTAATGGTGAAAATCACTGACTACCTTGACTTCTGCAAGCTCACTAACTTAGGGCAATACTAGATTAAACTGCCAATGAACTACTTCCAGGTCTGGTTCCAGTTATTTTGGAGAAAGGCCTCTGGTGCTGATGGGGCATCATGTGATACAGGAAGCTGCCATGAGACAAGATGAAAGGTTGCATACAGGACACAGCCTGCCCTCTCCCAATGAGAACGCATTGTTGTGCTGTGAATTGTGTTTTTGTACCCACAACCTGTAATTTGTCCCCTCTGCTGTTTTCCATGACCAGCAAAGAAGGTAGTTTAGATAAATCCGAGATCAGGATACCCATGACACTTACTTTCTGGCCCTATTGTACTTGCCAACATATGTGACAGAGAACACACCAAGGCCAGAGGCTAGTCAGTTGACTGGATTGGTGTGGGTCCCTTAACATCCATAGATTTCAGCACCTAGCCCACATTGTAGACAGTTATAACTGCTTCTGATGATGAAGGCCACCATAAGTAGCTTTTTAAAAAGGATTAAACAAACTCACAGAAGATAGGGCTATCAGCACTTATTAGTCGTGAGAACGAAATGTACAGAAGCATTATACTTTTGGATACTAGATGGTGGGGACAAACAATAGGAGAGGGCTATTGCCTTCATGCCCTGCTTATGGGCCTCCAGGAAATGTGTGTTGGCCGATGTTGGAACAAGAATGCTGGACTGGATGGATCCTTCATCTAATCCAGGAGGGCTCTTCTTATGTTCTTAAATACAAGGGCTAAGAATTATTAATTTATATCTTATATGCTGGTTTTGTTTTGTCCTAGATTTACCGAACCAACCAGTGTGCTGGTGAATTTGTGATTACATTTCCAAGAGCCTATCATAGTGGCTTTAATCAAGGTTTCAACTTTGCTGAAGCTGTAAATTTCTGCACTGTTGACTGGGTATGTTTTATATATTACGAACATTTTATTGGAGAACAAAATCTGTTTGGGGTATTGTTTTGTTTAACCAAGAAAACACTTCCATGAGTTGTGTGGAGGATCACAGTGTGGATTGTTTGTTTTATTTATTATATAAAATGCACTTCATCCACTAAAGAAACCAAGCCCAAAGACAAATGTTTTCAGATTTTTTTTTTTTTAATGAATTCAGGGTTCAAAGATCTCATTGTATTATCTGAACACTTCTTCATCACCCAACCTTAAGAAGCAAACTGTTATAAACATTGCTCCCAATCCAAACTTCTGTAGAAGGGCTTCGTTGTGCATATGAAATTCATGTTGACCAAGGTCTTCCTGAACCACTGAAGTATTATGGACTTTTCCCAGAACATGTAGGTTTATTCTAATTGCAGTGAATGGTTGAGATATTTGTATAGGTGAAAAAACACTGCAAAGTTTCTGGTTATAGTGACAGATGCTTCAGATGTACATACAGCATTTCACAGTCCACATTTAATGTTGCATTCCTTTCTGCAGGAATCAAGTGGATTGCATTAACTTAACATTTTTTTCCCAGACAGTCTCTTGCAAGAACCTGTAACTTTAATCCCCCCCTCTCTTACCGAACATTTCATTTTCTGTCAAAAAATTTTTAGTTGCCATTGGGTCGCCAGTGTGTGGAGCACTATCGCTTATTAAACCGCTATTGTGTGTTTTCTCATGATGAGATGATATGTAGAATGGCTGCCAAAGCAGAGACTCTTGATGTGGTGGTAGCTTCTACTGTTGAGAAAGATATGGCTATTATGATTGAAGATGAAAAGGCTTTACGGGAGGCTGTGAGTAAGCTGGTAAGTTTTTTGTGAAGTTTAGTGATGAGCAATGGAATCATTTAAAAGCCCCCAGTTTGAGGAACAGCTATTTATCTGAATGTCCTGTACTCCCAACCAGTCTGGGGTTATACATACTATTACTCTGACTCCTTGAAAAGTAGTTCTCTCATGAGTAGTTTTCCATCTGCGGAAAAGCAGTACAAATGTCTAGTCATCAATATAATCAAGATTTCTTTTTTTAAAGTTCTATTGTTTATCTTCTAATTTTGGTGAAGTAATTATCTTCTTAGATAGCTATTTATTTTAGGCTCTTGTGTTAGGTGCAGTTGATCCATGTGTACAGTTTAAATGCTCAAAATACCTATTTTTCTATGGAACTTGAACATACCTGACTTTCTCTGGGTTACACCTTATGACATCAGTGAAACATGGACTGTTTTTATTATCCTGTAAAACAAGGGTAGGCAATGTGGTGCCCGCAGGCACCAGTGTACCCCCAACACCTTCCTTGGTGCCCAGCAAGACACCTTAGTCCTTTCAATTTTTATTTTAAAATATTTTGATATTTTGTTACTGGCAGCTGGGATTACTTCAAAGTGAAGTGGGAGCCGCTAGCTGCTGCCATTGTAATTTCCCGTGATAGCCTCTGGACAGATTACATGTCCTTTGTGACTAGCCATGCCCACCCGTGGCAGGCATTTTATGGTTGTGTCCAGGACAGTTTTTCAAATGTCCAAATGTGCCCATGGGCCCAAAAGGTTGCCTACCCCTGCTATAAAATGACTTATTTGCTTTTTATAGGGAGTTACTGATTCAGAGAGAATGAATTTGGAAATTTTGCCTGATGATGAACGACAGTGCATAAAGTGTAAAACCACTTGCTATATGTCTGCAGTCTACTGTTCTTGTAACCCTGACTTATTGGTATGCCTATATCATGTAGAGGATCTCTGTACATGTCCCACTTACCAATATAAAATGGGGTAAGCTTTTGTTATATTCTGACAAATAGAAATATTCTTAAATAAGTGCATTCTGTAGCTTTTTCTGACTTCTAGCTGCTAAATTTTGTGTCTGATATATAATGGAAATTCTAAATTTTCCGTGTTGTCTGAATCCAGCAAGGTGGGCAGTGGAGGTGGCTTCCAAGCCACCCCACAACCCATGGTTTATTCTAATGTTCTAGGGTGGTTTGGAAGCCACCCCTGCCACCTATCCTCGCTGGTTTTGGATGACATAGCAACCACCGCCCAGCACAGGTAATATGGAAATGAGGTGGCATGTGTGGGGCAGGGAAAAGAAGCCACCATGGCTTCTTTTCTTTCCCTAATCATGCAAACCCAGTCATTGGCCTGGTTGCAAGACACAAGCCATGGTGGGTTGTCACTGGGTTGTTTCAGGGTAGCTTGTCATGACATCCAAACCCGGAGCACTTTTTTCATCGTGGGTTGTTTTCCATGAACAAGCCACCCTGAGAACCTATGGTTTGTCGTTGGGTTGTTCAGGGTGAATTGTTCTGACTTACAAACCCGGCAGATCAACTTCATTGTGGGTTGTTGGTAACAACTAGGGAGGTGCCTGGCAAGAGCAATGAAAACCCCTGCCGCTTCTCGCAATTGCTACCACCATCCTCCCTCATCCCTTGTTGCTGCCCTCCACTCCATGCTCCTAAAAATTGACAAGAAGGACACTGGAGAGTGTCCCGAATGCATTCACAGCCTTTTTATTTTTATTTTTTTTGGTCATGTGCAAGTGTGCACATTCAAAAGTCTGCTGCTAAGAAATTTGAGTAATTTCCCCCTCTGCTTTATTGCCCTGCCATGAAATTTGTGTATATTTACTGATCCTACTCATTGCTTTGTCTTGAAATTTGCATATTTTTACTGATCCCCGTCACTGTTCTGTAACCCATATGTATATCTCACAGCTAACAACAGAGACCAGTAGAGGGAAGCAACAAGCACAAAGTGGGCAGGAGGGAGCCAAAAGTGGCTGGTGGCTGCAGGAGAAGGAGCTTTTGGGTGGATGTAATTACTTTGGTAGTACATGAAGCAGCTTTTAAAGGAAAAAAGGTGTTCGCTAGCAAGGCAAGTGCCAAAGTGGAGGATGAAATTGACAAGGACATTGATAAGAAGGGGATATTGGTATGCTGGGCTAAATATTGGAGAGGTGGTCTTGTGCTCTTGCACACTTGTGCAATTTTTTAAAATTACAGCCCTGAATATTTTTTTTGAAGTTTGCAGCCCCACATTTTGTCTTTGCCTACTTCCCCCACCTGATTATCTTTAGTAAATCAAAATATGTGATCATGACATGATTTCATTGCAAATTTACTGACCCCAAATCCACTTCATTGGCTTCTGATTGTGGAGGTGGGCAAACCTACAACACTGTGACATCACATAATGCATTTTAGTTTCCTAGATGATACAAAGGAGAGAGGGGGAGGAAATATGGACCTGCTGCCTTTAGCAGCAGCTACACAGCCTATGTAACACTTCATTTCAGACCACTGTGGGCATTGCCACAGTGTTTCTTGTGTGTGCCAGAATACTTGACTTAGAATTTCAAAGTTGTAAATAAATTGTTTGAATTCTGTATTTCCAGATATCGATATACAGTAGATGAACTTTATCCAATGATGAATGCACTTAAGTTGCGGGCAGAATCCTACAACGAATGGGCTTCTAATGTCAATGAAGCTTTGGAGGCAAAAGTTAATAATAAAAGAAGTATGTATCTTTTACCTTCTGTTTTGTATTGTAACTCAACATTATCAAAGTTTACTCAGAAGTTCCACTGAGCATTAGGACTTACTTTCAAGTCAGTGCACATAATATTGCAGTTTAGATCTGCATTAGGATCAAGCTGGACAACCTCATATGAATGTGCAACAATTTGTAATAAAAACGCAGAGCCAAAAATCATCTGCTTTACTATTTTATTTACCAAAAATTGTTATTCCCCAAAGGTCTCATGAGTTTCAAAGCTTTAATTGAAGAATCTGAAATGAGGAAGTTTCCAGACAATGACTTACTACGACACCTCCGTTTAGTTACTCAAGATGCAGAAAAATGTGCCTCAGTTGCACAGCAGCTTCTTAATGGCAAGAGACAAACCAGGTATGTCTACTATGTGTTTTGTGGCTGATTTTGAATTCCTGTGGAGTTCATTAGGAAAACCTGTTATATGCCTCTCAATTTTCTGTGAGTGTTGAAATATATTTTCTTGTGAAAAGAATGCTGAAATACAAAATCCCAACATAATGAGCTGAAAATGCTATGCTAAAATATCTACATTTGTAAAATCAGGTTTAAATGATTTTGAATATAACTACCCATATAATGGGAGGGGTGCCTATAGGAATGGAGTGCAACTTTCTTGGGCTCCTTTTAGCCCTGGAAATGCCACTAGGGAAGCCTGAAGCAAAAAAGGGGCGATAAAAGAATTAAAAGAGCAGCAAACCTCACAAGGCACTGAAGAAAATGTTACAACATATTTACAAAAGCACTCCCAATTTTCTATTTTTCACCTACTGTGTTTCAAGTGTAACAACTCTTTGTCAGAGGCAGTAGTCACTTGTTTCCTGAATAAGGAATTTCTTTGTCTTTGGGGAGAGGGCTTTCTCAGAAGACAAAGAAACTTTTCATGCAGGAGACAAGAAATGACTGTTGTCTCTGACAAAGAGTTGTTACACTCGAAAATGTCTTATGCATAATTGAAAATTGGACAATACCTTAAAGACTACCAAATTTATTATGACATAAGCTTTTGTGGATTAGAGCCAACTTCATCAGATGCATAAATTGTTATCCTAAGTTGCAGATACACATGGTTGTATAGGGGCATGTAGAATTGCAAACAGTGAGGTCAGAGGGAAATGAAATGCCAAAAGTAAGACAGTGACAACTACATTTAGTAGGAAGAAACGCTCCCATAGAAAATTGAAGTGAGCAGTGATGTGGCCAAGTTTGCGAAGAGCTCCAAGAGGATCTCTTCAAACTGGGTAAATGAGCATTAAATGAGCTAAAAAAGCACAGAAAAGGGTAACCAGAATAACCAGGGGTCTGGAGCATCTTCCCTAAAAGGAAAGGTTCTTCATGGTCTCTGTGCAGTCACACACATGGGTTCTGTGCCAGAGTGAAGCCTGCTTCAGAAAACTTCTAAATCTAGGGAAGAGTTTGGTGGGTGTCCTGCCCCACCTTCCAGTCACATAGTAAAGGGCATGTAGTTCCTTTCCCACTCAGGTCCTTTCCAATGGCCTCAGCAGGAGCATCAGGAAATGCTCTTGGCTAGAGAAAATAAATAAACTTTCCCTCAGTTTTTATTCTATTCTCATTTTCATCCTGTACGTTTTGCAATTTGATTTTTAAAATTGTTCTCTTTTTCCTGAACACCTTTGGCATGTGGGTTGTGAGGTAGCTTTTCCCCAAGTGCACCTTTTGTGGTGGAAAATTGCCTCCATGATCCCTTTTGTTTGGGTGATGGGAAATTGCCTCTATCAGATCCCTTTTGTCTCTAGTGTTTGGGCGAGACATGCCACCACTGTCATGCCTTTACAAGGGAAACCTGAAGAAGCCGAGCTTCACGCTTGCAAGCTCTTCTTTGGGAAAAGGCTCTTCAGGCTGTGGATTCCAGTTCCTTCAAATTGAAGGCCTCTGTGCTCTGTTCCATACTTCCTCCTTCCATTGCTTTATTGATGGATCAGCTGATTGAGGGAGTATGCCATGTTCTCTGACGCCTGTTTTGGAAATGGGCCAAACCAAGACATTTTGCTGCCTGAGCTGAAGGATAAATTGCTCCAGAATGATAGTTGAATCTTATTTCAATACTAACGATGGAACTGCATTCTCCATCACACCTGAGGACAGCAAGATTGTTTATGGGGTACAGAGCAGGCTGTGGAGCACCCATAGTTGCTTTAAAAGGTGATTAGATAAATTCATTTAGGATAAGGCTGTCAATGGCTACTAATATACTACCACCTACATAAGAGGCAGCAATTACCAGTTGCTAAGAAACAACAGTTGGAGAGGGCTATTGTGCTAATGCCTGTGTGCTACCCATAGGCATTTGGTTGGCCATTGTGGGAAACAGGATGCTGGACTAGATAGGCTTTTGGTCTGATCCAGCAGGGCTTTTTTGATGTTCTTACTCTACAGTTTATTTGTAAATCAATTATAACATTTTCTTTGGCACCTTGTAAGGTTTGGCACTTTTTGGTCCGAAATTGGTGCTGCCTTTTTTCTTCAGGTGACTAAAAGGAATACAAGGGAGTCACGCTCCACTGTGGCATCGCAGGGGCCTATGGTAGTATCTCCCATTGCCTGGTGGATGAGCCAGAAGATAATTTCTCTTTGGCTTCTACCAGCACTCTCCTCTTTTTGATGCTGGCATAGCTGTGGGGGAGAGCAGGATGCACAGAAGGGACTCATGATAGGGGTGGGGAGGGTGACCACGGCACAGACAGCCTGGTGCCCATGGGCCACAAAAACCTGGAACTGGCCTTGTTTGTGATTCTTTAACAGAGTTGGTTTGAGTGTGAAAAGGATTTTATATGCTATCTAATGGGGTAACAACCATTGTAAAAAGGGATAATTTATATGCAACTTAGATAAGAGGTAGAAAAGAATCATTTGAAAAATAATCCCAGCCAGTTTGGGAATTTTATTGAAGGGCAGGGTAGAAATCCCTCAAATAAATTATTCATCATTTTACCACAGATTATACAAACAGTTGAAACATTTAAAGCGTATTTTAGTCATATAGTGGTACATGAACATGTCTGTGTAATTGCAGATATCGGTCTGGAGGAGGGAAATCTCAAAATCAGCTGACTGTAAATGAACTCCGCTTATTTGTTAGACAGCTCTATGCTTTGCCATGTGTCCTCAGTCAAACAACGTTGCTGAAGGTAACTCAGAGCACTTGGAGGTGGAGGGTTTTTTCTCCAGATAATAAATAATAAGATAGCCTCTTCGATTTCCAAACATTCAAGAACTTGGATAGAGAAATAGATGTCACTGTAGTTCTGTTTGGTATGAAAGTTGCTCATAAACTGTGTAAAGTATAAGCATAAAAAGTGAGAAGACAGTGTAATCCTGCACATATTTACTCAGAAGTAAGACTTACTGAATTCAATAGAACATACACCTTACAAGCATTCATAGGATTGCAGCCTAAGCCGTATGAAAGTATTTGTGTATTCTTTATGTTACTAATAACTAGAAGGTACAAACATAGGGCAGTATCAAATGCTTTTCGCATGCTAGTAGGATCCGAACAGATGCAAATGGAAACAAGCGGAAACACTCTTTTCTTGAACAGGAGTCAGTGGAGCTCGCAGAAGAGAGCTCCACTGACCTGTCCCATTCCAGAAACGAGCTTTCTGCTCACTTCCAGGATTTCTCTAGGAAGTGCTAGCAGTGGATTCTGCTGGCATGACAGAAACTGTGGAAGTGCAGCAGCAGGACTTGTGTACATGGGTCAGTTCCAAGATTTTAAAAAACTGTCTATGTGATTTCCCCCCCCCCCGGCCATCTTTATAATTTATTTTACATAAAACAAACAGGAAACAAAATCTACAACAAAGACAATCAGATCGGTGACATATGTATAACTAAGGCTGCAATCCTATAACTACTTATCTGGGAGTAAGCCCCATTGAATTCAGTGAGACTTCTTTTTTGAATAGACATGAATTTTTTATGTAAACTGCTTAGAGATCTTATGATTTTAAGCGGTATATAAGTAGTTTAAATTGTAAATAAAACCCATACCTCAGTTCTTTCCACTGATTGGAGATAATAGCAAAAAAAAAGCAAAAAAAAAAAAAAAAGCCTGTGGGCTGGATAGGGAATCCTTCAGGGCACATCTGGCTAGCCAGCCAAAGGTTCTCCATCCTTGCTCTATGGCATCAAATATAATGAGAACTTTTCTGCTTTTATGTATGTGTATTTTCTCTCCCAAAATTTGGGTTCAGTTGTACTTTGCACAATTGCAAGAATATACTGTGTGTGTGTGTGTGTGTGTGTGTGTGTGTATCCCTGTCAAAAACCCTATTTTAAAAGAAACCATTACTTTTGACATCTGTCAAAAGTAAGTGCTTCTGTAAATGGGGTGGGCTGCACATTTCCACTTTCACAAGCACCTAGAGGCTCAGGAAAGGGTAGAAAAGGTGGAGGACACTCAGAACTGTCAGGTCCAAACTTAAAACCTAGAGAATCTCTCTGCAAAGGGGGAGATGTAGTCTCCACCCCCTTTCACAAGCAAAGCTCCTCTCACAGCTTTGCTTTGTGCGTGACAGCTTGCCATTTAACAGCTGTCAAGTTAAAGCAAAGGTAACACATGCTGGCTCAGCTTGTCTGAGCGTGGAAAGCTAAGCAGGGTCAGGCCTGGTTATTACTTGGATGGGAGACCCCTCCTCTAGTTTCCTGCACTGAGCAGGGGGTTGGACTCGATAGCCTTGTAGGCTCCTTCCAACTCTATGATCTATGAAATCTATGAAATCTATGTGAAGCCTGGCTTTGTCAATGTCCATGGACAGATAGCAAGCACTTACCAGAACATTGACCAGACAAGGCTTCAGATTTCAGGTAGTTGGAGTTGTGCACTTGCACAACTCCAAACTACCAACTCTCTCCCCATTTTTTTTTACAAAATTACCGAAAACATTTGCACACATTTCTGGTGCAAGTTTTTTAAAAAATGAGTCACAAATCAGTGATGGCTGCTCCAATGTGCCGCTTGGGCACTTCTGTCACTGGCTGTCACTTTGGTGATCACGAAAAGCGATCTCTGAAAGAAGGGGAGGGAAGCCAGGGTGACTGCAAAATGGGTCGCGATTGCAGCTTGGGAAAGCGAGCCAGTGATGGTCTCTCCAAAGTGCCACTTGGGCACTTGGTGCCATGACTATCACTCGCCAATGGCCTGTGCGAGATCAGTGAGAGTGGCAAGGGTTTTTTGCCACTCTTGCTGAGTGGCTCACTCAGTGCTTCTCACAACCCAGGATGGGGTTGGTTGCTTGAGTTTGAATGACATGGTAATCTATTGTGGGTCAAAGAACCCCTAAAACAAGCCATGGGTTGTCAGGGTGGCTTGTTGCTCAAAAACAAGCTACTGTGTGGTAAGCAGCCCGGGTTTGCACAGCACAACAACCCACCATGGCTAGTTACCCAGGATGGGTTGCCATGTTGTGCAAATCCAGTCATAGAAGTATACTAGACTGCCAGCTCCTCATTGTGAGTGTGTTAAAGTAGCAGAACAGACAGCTTCAATTCTGATGTGGGAGTTGTCAGGCTTTGATGTATTTTGCTGTTTCAATTTCAGGATCTACTTAATCGTGTGGAAGACTTCCAGAAGTATAGCCAAAAACTCCTCTCTGAAGAAATTCCCAGTGCTTCAAAACTACAGGAACTCTTGGATGTCAGTTTTGACTTTGATGTTGATCTTCCTCAGTTAGGTGAATTACGGATACGCCTAGAACAAGCACGTTGGCTGGAAGATGTACAGCAGGTTTGCTTGGACCAAAATTCTCTCACTCTGGATGATATGAGAAGACTCATAGATTCTGGTGTTGGACTAGCTCCTCATCCTGCAGTTGAGAAGGCAATGGCTAGACTGCAAGAGCTCTTAACAGTATCTGAACACTGGGATGACAAAGCTAGAACCCTGATAAAAGCCAGGTAGAAGTTGACTCTTTTTCTTTCAGAATGGTTGTAATTAATACTTACTGCTTTCAAATAATTAAATGTGTTTTTCAACTTGCACAAAAAGTGAGGAAAAAGTTGGTCTATACTAGTACGTGTACTGAAAAGAAAATGAGATGATATATATCCTTATTACTGTGAAGTTGAATTTCTTTCATAATTAATATTTCATATATTATTCCTTCCTTCATTATTCTTTTTGCTCTAAGATTTTTTTAAAAAAGAAATCATTATTATTGTATTAGTGGTGGTGGTGGTAGTACTAAGTTTTATATAACATCGTAAGTGTACATGTTGCCTTATAGTTTCATAGGCTTACGTAGACAAGACCCTGCTCCCAAAGAGCTTACAAACTAAGATCAAGAAATGGACAAAGAGAGGTAGGGAGAGAGCACAAAAGGCAACCAAAATGGTCAGGGGGCTGGAGCAGCTCCCCTAAAAGAAAGGTTACAGTGTTTTGGCATTTTAATTAGGTAAGGAGGACATGATAGAGTGGTATAAAATTATGCATGGTGTGAAGCAAGTGGATAGAGATATGTATTTCTCCCTCTCTCATAATACTAGAACTTGAGGTCATCCAATGAAGCCAAATGGTGAGAAATTCAGGATGGACAAAAGGAAGTACTACTTCACAAAGAGCATCATTAAACTATGGAATTTATTGTCACAAGTTGTGGTGATGGCCACAACTTAGGTGGCTTTAAAGGGGGATTAGATAAATTCATGGAGGATAAGGCTATCAGTGGCTACTAATCATGATGGCTATATACTATCTCCAACATCAGAGGCAGCAAGCCTCTGAATATCAGTTATTGGGGAACAACAGTGGAAAAGGGCTATTGCTATCATGTCCTGCTTGTGGTCTTCCCATTGGCATTTGGTTGGCTACTGTGGGATCTTGAATAATATCTATGTTTCATAGCTACGGTATATTTTTCCACCTGTGAAATCCTACATGCATTCTTGTTTACTTTTATTGAACAGAAGGTGTCAGGAGTTCAACTTAAGAAAAATACATGAACAATAAAACTTTGCATGCTAAGTTGCTGCAGGCTACTGCAGTATCAAGAAATGTATGTATTTTATACACTACATGTATAGTGTACAGTACGTGTATAGTGAATATCTGTAAGAGGAATTTTTTGTAGTTAAACTAGTATCTTTTTCCTGGAAACTGTTGCCATTGCTATTGAGAAAATGCTCGTTCTCTCGCATTACAACAGAAAAACCTGCAGGTCCATGGTCCCCAGATGTTGATGGACTACAACTCCCATCATTCCCAACCAGCATGGCCAATTGCCAGTAATGATTGGAATTGTAGTCCAACATCATCTGGGGACCCAGTGTTTGGAGCAACTGCTGTAGGTCATGCACAAGGCCTTTAGGATGCCATATATGAGGCCATCTCAAACCCTACCATGCCAATACTATTCCTTGCCACTATGTGCCAAGGTGGTAAGCTACTGCTGCACTGGAACTAGCACTGTCTTCTGAGGGTGTCTGCCAGCAGCTGTGATGACTGGCAGTTGGTGATTTAATCCAGAGTTTCATAGTGGTTTCAACTTTCACAAACATCTGAGTTTGGGAGGTAAGAGTCCCACCAATGTGTCTTGGGCCTAGTTCTCACTGCGGGGATAAACTATACCAGTACAGACTGCAGATTGGGGGTGGGGAGGCTCACATGATTGAATGTTCTGTACAAAAAAATTCCCTGCACATAGAAAACTGGTGTGTTGGGAAGATAACTGCTAAAATTCTGTTTTCATTTGTATGGAGGACCATTCATGTGAGCCCCAACATATACAGTAATACCTTGGATTGCAAGTAACTTGGTCTGAGAGCGTTTTGCAAGACAAGAAAATTTTTAAAATAAATTTGGACTTGATAAACGAGCAAGGTCTTGCAATACAAGTAGGGATGTAACCGCTCGCCTCGAGCGGGCCGAAATTGGCCCCGCTCACGCCCGCCAGAGACTTGCTTTGATCTGTGTTTTGGATTACAAGCACGGTTCCGGAACAAATTATGCTTGCAATCCAAGGTATTACTGTAGTCTGAAATAGTATATCCCAGACACTCCCTTAGTGAGAACTTGTCCTTAATTACATTGAGGGATCTTTTTAAAGGCAGGCTTGCTTCTAGATAGGAGACACTTTCAATAAATACTAAAAACTGAGTTATATATGCATTGGAGTTCAGTACTCCTAATTTATATGACAGCCTTTATATGTTCTTTACCATATATTTTTACCATTGTTTGGCAGATAGCAATTTCACACTAGTTTTTGAGTAACAATATGGTACCACACTTTGGCTATGTATGTATGTTTGTTTTTTAAGACCACGGCAGTCATTAAGTAGTCTTGAAGCAGCAGTGAAGGAGATAGAGGAAATTCCTGCTTATCTTCCAAATGGCATAGCTCTGAAAGATGCTGTAAAAAAGGCCAAAGATTGGATACAGGAAGCGGAGGGCTTGCAGGTAGGAAAAAAAATATGTTCATTGCCAATGGTACTCCTAGTTTGATTTCACTATAACTTCATTTGTTCCAGGGGGCTGTGTGGTGCTCAACTACTAGCAAAAAATAAGCGATAACAGTTGTGTAACTGTTTTCCTTTGGGAGACAAGCAGCAGTAGAATCCAGTTACTCTTACATATTTTAGCAGATTTATAATGCAGCTCTCTTGCAGTAATATAGAAGCATATTACTGACAAAAGGAAAAAAGAAAATTGCATCTAGGTTTGGATGATTTTGCAGCTAGAACAGATATTTGTTATAATTCAGATTATGAAAGCTGAGAAATGCCTACTTCCATCTGGCACAACATTTCTGATTCATCCATTTCTATATCTTCAATTTCATAGTATTTTGACTTTATCAAGGCATTTGTTTTTAATCTTTCTGCACCACTAGGCTGGTGGACGTGTGCCTGTGTTAGATACACTTGTGGAACTTGTGTCAAGAAGTCGTTCTATTCCAGTACATCTGGAATATCTGCCAAGACTAGAGTCATTAGTGGCTGAAGTTCAAGCTTGGAAAGAGTGTGCAAGCAATACTTTTTTGTCTGAGAACTCTTCTTATTCTCTTCTTGAGGTAAGCAATTTAAATTATATACACATCTTCTTTGATTCTGTGTATGTATGTGTAAAATATAGAACTTAAGCAAGTTCTTAGAACTTAGTATTAAATATTAGAGCTGTGTCAAATGTTTGCCTGTGGACGTTTACAGGGTAAATAATGTGCTTCTGAGGTGGCTCTTGTGTTTACTGTCAGCCACTATGTTTCCAGGTTGCTGCTTCAGTGCCATTTTTTTTCAATCTTTCTCTCCTACCTAGAGTGATCCCAGGCAATAACAGCAACGTGGGGAATTATGATGACATCACTGAGGACAAATGTAGCTGAATTATTGAGAGCAATACTTTCAGGATGGATCACGTATTTGTGATCCTAATCAATGAGGAGCATATTGCTCCCCTAAGTGGCAATGCACTTGCAAACGATGAGAGGAAAGGATCCCACTGGGATGCCTCCGCTAAACTGGCAAAACATGTGCAAATGGACAAGAGGAAAAGGAATTGTGTTGCAGGAGCAATACCCTGTCTGCTCACTGGTTGTTTCTGAGTCTAGATAAAAACATCTCCCCCCCCCCCCCCCTTTGGCTCAGTCCTGTTAAGCATTTTATTAACTTATTTTGTGAGATTTTAGAAATGTATTCTAAAATGTATTGTATACTTTGTTGTCTGTTTTTCTTCAGGGTAGAGAGTGCATGTTTGTTTAAATGTAAATGGCATTTTAATTATGGTAGCTTGGAATTTGCATCCCAGGTTTTTTCTTTCTCATTGAACCAATCACACAAAGAAGATGCCTGTAATCTGTCTTCAGTCTCATGCCTTTACTATCCTTGTTTTACTTATTTATTTGTTTTGGGATAAACAATGCAGTTATACTTTCATTATGTTCGTGGGAACTGCATAGATACTCATTAATAAAATCTTACATACTTCGAATTCTAACAAATATTACGGTTGCCTATATAAAACTAATAGCTGTTTAAAGTCATGTTGACAGGGCTTTTCCCTACCGTATGTGTATTAAGTACACTACACTTCTGCCTGCTCCAACTGCTGAACAGTTACAACTCTGTATGTTTTTCTGTTACGCTGTGGCATGACCTCTCAAGAGGCGCATATAGATTCATAGATCGTAGAGTTGGAAGGAGCCTGAATTTCACACACCTGTTTAAGACCCATGTATTTGGAAAGGATTGAGATGGGTGAAATAAAGACAATTGGAGCTTTAGCTACTAAAGTCATGCAGCTTATCCAGTATCATTGTTTTGATTTTTAGTTTACCTTAATTCTGATTATTTTGTGAGCTGCCTTGAGCATTTTATAAAAGTAGGAAATATTTTAATTAATGTAATTTATCTTGACTTAACTGACTGCTAGAATTAAGTTGAAATATTGTACAACCTGCTATAGGCCAAGAGATGCAAAATTTCTGGAAATTTGTCAAGCCATGGGAAAACAGTTTTCCTGTGTTTTTGGAAGAATAAAACTGGAAAGTTTAGGAAACACTGAAATACAAGCATTACTTACTTACTTACTTATCAAACCCAGCTACTTTAAGAACATGAAATGTATCCTGCATAATATAGTAAGCAGATACAATTGTGATTTGTGTTATATGTATGATTTTTTAAAAATAGTATAAATGCCTTACTTTTATTTAAATATTAATTACATATATATACAATGTTGGAGAGAGACCTGCAAGCTGTTGCCCCTTAAAGTGCTAATTGGCATATTTCACATTGGGGGAAATAGGAATAAAATAGAAAATTAAAAAAGAAATAGGAATAAAATAGAAATTTATCAACACTGTAGTAAATAAATAAAAGGAAGGTTTTATTCTTTAGGCTTTGAAAGAAAGGCCTGGATCTAAAGAACTGTTTAACTAGTTCTGTATGACCAAAGAGGTTTTGGGTTTATGTTTCTCAAATAGTAGCCACCTGTGCCTCACAGCAGACCTTTTTTTGAAGCTGAGGGGAGTTTTAAAAGCAGCTTATAAAATGGCAGTGGGGTTGCCATTCCAACGGAATAATGTTTTAATATCCTACTGGGGATGCCCAAAGTAGCTCTTTGGATAAGGAGAGCAACAGCATCCAAAGATGATTCAACTATAGACTTCTCACAGTGTGCGCACTCTCTCTCCTTTGTCTGAGGCCTGGTTTACACATGGAGCTATGAGATGGTGGAATCCTAGGGTGATAAGAGTGGACTCTACTACTTCAGCCTGCAAGCAGTTTGGAACCACATTTGGAATGTGCCAGTCTGGGGGGGGGGGGGGATCCCAGCAAGTTTAAAGCTAGCAAAGTAGGAAGTGGGCAATACTATAACCTTTATGTGAGGGTGTGTTTGTCTAAAACACTGTGTTCCTAGCTTTGCTATTTTAAATTAACACCTATAACGGGAGAATCTTGATCAGATTGAATCCTGAATGAATACAATCAAACTTACTGATAAAATCCTGCACAGCAATTTTACTTTGAAATTACTGCTGTATTGTATAGTTACTGTGTAACAGACTAACATGCTTAACCCTCTTGAATTTGCAAAGTAATTATTGCCGCCAGTCAAACACTTCAAGCCATAGCAATCCATTTTCCATTAACAAAAGAGAATGTTTACCTTTTACACAAAGCCATTACATATAAGCTTGTTTTCAAGAAGACAGCCATTTCTTCAGCTTCCAGTGTTTTCTCTTGTATGGACCACCCTTTACCAGCCTCTACTTTTAAGCAGCCCCTCTCCTGAGGCAGTTTCACTAGTCTTTTTTTTTTTTTTTTTTAAATCCCAGGCCACAACACAAGTCTTTCAAGCCTAAAATTAAATATATTCAGACATAACCATTAACATACAGAGATAAACGCACATTTACTAAATCGTCTGGATGAACAGAGAAACAACATAAAGCCAAATAAAATAAAAAGGGAAAATATTCACTAAGAGGTGTGTGTGTGTGTGTAAGTGAAATTCAGCTCAAGATAACAGCCCATCATACATATACAACAGTATGCTACCATAGTTCAAACAGATCAAGAAACATTGGCCAAATCCCGAAGTATTTATTCTAGGCCAGGGGGCGGAGTGGGATGGAGAGGTCTATCCTGTTAAATGCGATATTCTCCACTCCTGATTGCCCTGATGTGTAATCTTCTATTTCTGGGCTGAAC
Source organism: Shinisaurus crocodilurus (assembly GCA_021292165.1). NCBI lineage: Eukaryota > Metazoa > Chordata > Lepidosauria > Squamata > Shinisauridae > Shinisaurus > Shinisaurus crocodilurus. The sequence continues at coordinate 225,071,299 of CM037877.1, forward strand.
AGTGCCAAGCAGTGTTGAGGTACTTGTATTATGAAGCTCCCCCCTGCATCCCCCCAAACCCCCAAGAATGTCTTTTTTGCACTTTAAATAGTGCCCCCTTTTTTTTTGGTGGTGGTGGTAGTGTGAGCTTTTGTAGGTTAGAATCAGATGCATCTTTTGTTTTTAGTGCAACAGGCTAACATAGCTACTTTTCTAGAATGTATCTCTACCTGTGGATGGCTCTTTAAAATGAGGATATAATATTGCTAGTGTTACACCAGAATAAATTATGTTTGGTTTTTTCCCCATCAGGTGTTGTGCCCAAGATGTGATATTGGAACATTGGGATTTAAAAGAAAAACAAAGAAATTAAAGGAGCCTGTCCCAAATGGAAAAAAGAGGAGCACTAAATTAGAAAGTTTAAGTGACTTAGAAAGAGCTTTATCTGAGAGTAAAGAAACTGCAGCTGCGGTACGTATGTTTAGAAATGGGTTTGCAAATATATGTTTAGCAGATTAGCATCTTTCATGATGATTCTATTTTTTGTATTCCCTCCAGTATGGAGGTGCAGTTACACTTTTTTGGTATAGGATAGGTATGTGTGTGTTCTCTCACAAATACGTACATTAAAAAAAAAATCTGACTACATGAGGGTTGAGATGGGGATGCGCACATCAGTTTGGAATACAGTTTCTGTGAATAAAAGTCAAGCCTCACATTCTGCATGTGAGAAGACTATGAGCCATATATTTTTTAAAGACGTCAGAATATGTAAGCATTAAGGTCTACTCTTTAGAACCAAACTTTCTTGCGAAGGTTAGAGAAAATTACAATTAAGCCCATCAGTTGAAGAAACTTTTCTGTCTGAGGAATTTGAATGTTTTCATGTAATTTGCTTCCAGATGGCCACACTCAGTGAAGCCCGTTTAAAGGAGATGGAAGCACTGCATACTCTGAGAGCAGCAAATGAAGAAAAAATCTTCTCAAATGAACAGGATATAGAGATCAAAGTTTGTCTCTGCCAGAGAGAGCCAGCAGCACCAATGATACAGTGTGAGCTATGCAGAGGGGTCTTCCATACCAGCTGTGTTTCAGTGCCCAGCAGTTTGCAGGAACCGCGGGTGTGGCTCTGTCCTCATTGCCATAGATCTGAAAAGCCACCTTTAGAAAAGATTCTACCTTTACTGGCCTCCTTGCAGCGTATTCGTGTAAGACTGCCTGAGGGAGATGCTTTACGGTATATGATAGAGAGAACCGTGAACTGGCAACACAGAGCACAGCAAATGTTATCTTCAGGGAATATAAAACTTACACAAGACAAAGTGGGCTCAGGGATACTGTACAGCAGATGGCAAACCATGGCAGGCCAGTTGCAAGAGACTAGTAAGGTAAGACTCCAATTACTTCCTGATAAAGGGGTCATATGAGCTCAGCAGGATGAGTTGAGCAACTTCCTTGTATAATTGGACAGTTTATTCATTTATGTGAACTCTGAACCAAATGCTACTGTGGTAAGTTATTGATGCATTGCTGCCTAATTCACAGGATTTGGTTCATCTGCATTTTATTAACTAAGGGTTTGCCAGTATATTGGGCCATGGATGTTGGTCTGAACACCTGTCATGGATTTCAGTTACTTCATGTCTCTACTTCATATAACGTAGAATGAAATGAGTAATTTCCTCCTGGAACTCTGTTTCCCTTGCCTTCTTTGCTTAGTTGTTACAGTGGGGCTCTGTTACTCTTGCTTCAGGTATCTGGCCCCTCTGGGTGCTCTATGCTCAGCCGTTTTGATGTTACAGCGGGTTTAGTCAGGCTTGGACCTAACTAATGGAGTACTTTTCTTGGCGGAGAATTAGGAAACCTTACAATCTGAATCTGTTTATGAGAATCCTATGTAAAATTAAATCACCTCAAGAAGCCTAATCAGCTTTGACTATGTGATATCACAGCCAAATCAGAGTGAAAGCAACATTCTTGGACATCACTTTGAAGGTGAACATTTTCACCTGTTCACAGGTTTTCCTTGTCCACAACTCAAATGATGGTTATGTGTGCTTCATGGAAGATGAAACGTCTGAACCCGTTTAATATTCCTTACCCTTTGTGATAGAGCCTTTTGCCAACAAAGGACAGGCATATCTTGTATAACAATATAAGGAAAACCCCTGCTTGATCAGGACAAATTTATTGATTCATTTTAAAGATGTATAGGCTTCACCTTAATCTAAAATAGGATTTCAGGGCAGTATACACAAAAATGTGGATTTTTACTACTGTAAAAACAGATGAATACTACAATAAACAAATACAGTAAAACTGAGGGCAGTAAAAACTATTTCAGTCAGCTAAAAATGCAAATTTAAAATGCCCGGACAAATAATGGTTTTAACTTGGTGCTCAAAAGAGTACAACATTGGTGCCAGCTATACCTCCCAGGTGAAGTATTCCAAAGTCAGGGCACTGCCACAGAGAAGGCCCTCTCTTTTGCAGACGATGAATGTACTTCCTTTATAGATGGAATACAGAAAAGGACCTCTGATATCTTAACAGATGTGCAGGTTGATCTGGGAGGAGGCACTCCTTCAGATATTTGGGCCCCAAGCCTTTTAGGGCTTTAAAGATAAGCATCAGCACATTGAATTGGGCTCTAGCAAATAGGCAGCCAGTGTAGCTCCTTCAGAACTGATGTAATATGATTCCATATAGGCAAACCAGGCAAATTCTAGCAGCTGAATTCTGTACTACAGCCTTCCTCAACCTGGCGTCCTCTAGATGGGTTGGACTACTACTCCCATCATCCACAACCAGTGGTCATGCTGGCTAGAGAGTATAGGAATTGTAGTCTCAACACATCTTGAGGACACTAGGTAGAGGAAGGCTGCTGTACTGGTTGGAGCTTCTGAACTGTTTTCAAGGGCAGCTCCACATATAACGCATTACAGTAATTTGACCTGGAAGTTACCAGAACATGGATCACCGTAGCATGGCTATCCCTATCTGAGAAAGGCAGCAGCTGATGAACCAGCTGAAGCTGGTAAAAGGTGCTCTGAGCCACTCAGGCCACTTGGGCCTCAGGTGATATTGTTGGATCCAAGACCATTGTTGGATTCAGAACAGGTTGTACGCTAATTTCCTGGACCTGGGAATCACTTACCCATAGTGCCTCCCTCTTGTCAGGATTCAAGAAACGCAGTACCTAGAACATCTAGAGTGGGGAGCTTTGTTGTTTCAGACATCCCACCCTCCCCAGCTCCGTAAGTATTTGCTGCTGTGCTGAGTGTGGAGTGTCGAACAAATTAGTATTGAGCAGACTGGAAACACCTGTGAGCTGCTAAATTCTGTGACTGCTAATTATTGCCCTGTAAGATCTTTGAGTGCCCTGGGATTGTTCATTGTTTCTTGTTCAGGGGAATCTCTTGAGCCATACTTCTGGGGTGGAAGTATATCTAGAAGCCCAGTCACAACCAAAGCTTTGGAGAGGAAACATAGCAGCTAGAATATCTAGAGTGGGGAGTTTTGTTGTCCATCCAGTCCAGGATCCTCTCTCAGTGGTCAGCTAGATGCCTTTGGGAAACCTACAAGCAGGATGTAAAGGCAATAGCCCTTTCCCGGTGTTGCAATTCTAGCAACTGGTATTCATTAGCATGCGCCTCTGAACATGGAGGTTCTTTTTAGTTATCATGATTAATAGCTGTTGATTGACCACTCCTCCCCTAATTGTCTAGTCTCCTTTTAAAGCCATCTAAGCTAGGGACCATCACCATATCTTGTGGCAGTGGATTCCATAAAAGTAATTGTGCATTATATGAAGTAGTACTTTGTTTTGCCTATCCTAAAACTACTGCCAATTTCACCAAGTGACTCCCAAGTTCTAATGTTCATGAAAGATAGAACAATTCTTACCATTCACTCTTTCCACAGGGTGGACAACTTCTGGCCCTCCAAATGTTTTGGCCTACAACTCCTGTGATCCCCTCACTATTGGCTATGCTGGCTAGGGCTGATGGAAGTTGTAGGCCAAAACATCTGGAGGGCCTCAAGTTGTCTATCCCTACTCCATATGATATATAATATTATAAACCTCTCATGTTCCCTTTTAGTCATTTTTTTATAAATTAAAAAGCCCCAACCATTTAGCTTAGTAGGTAAGATGAAATCCAGCTGTGTTAATGTTGGTTGCCCTTTTCTGTACCTTCTCCAGGTCTATTACATTTTTTTAAAGATGGGTCTACGGTCTACCCTAATGTGAAATTTGCTTTTTCACAGCTGCTTTACCCAGAGTTGACATATTTCAATTACGGTAGTTGTCCATTTATAACCCCAGTATTGTTTTCCCAAGTCACAGCCAGATTAGTCCCCATCATTGAAGTTGTGGTTAGGACTTTTTGCCCCTTTGTATATTAGTTTACACTTACTTAAATTGAATCTCATTTGCCTCTTTGCTGCCCATTCATTCAGTTTGATGAGTTCCTTTTGGAGCTCTTCACATTCTGCCTGCATGGATTTCACCATACTGAGTAACAGTATCATCTACAAACTTAGCTATTTAATAATTACCGCTAACTCCAGATGATTTATGCATAAATTTAAATAATGATCCTTACTTACATCACTCTATTATGGAAATAGTTTATTCCTACCTTCTGCTTCCTATTCTTTCACCAGCTCCCAATCCACAAGTTATTCCATGACGTCTAGGTTTACTCGGGAGCTTTCGTAAGGACGCTAGATAGGGTATATATGTACCAGTTTACCTCTATATACTCATTTTAAAAATTGTACACATTTGAGGCAGGATTACTTCTGGATTGCCCATGTTGATTATTCTTAGGATGACTTGTTCTTTTATAATTCTAGCTTTTATAATGCTCTCTCTCAAATTACCTGGGGCAGAGATTAAGCTGATCAGTTTGTACTTTCCTGGCTTTCTCAAGCTTGTTCCTGCTGATCTGTCCACTTACATGAAAAACACCCAGTTCCCTTTTAGAATTTGTATGCATTCATCTTCGTAAAAAATGAGTTACATAACAGAACTTTCTAAAACTAAGATGTTAAGCTTGGGGATTCTGCTCGTGTACCGTCCACCCCGCTGCATGACAGACTCCCTGGCCAAGGTGCTGGAGGTGGTCTCCGATGTGCATGTGCTGTCCCCCAGGCTACTGGTGCTGGGGGACTTCAACGTGCATTCAGGGGCTGCCCTCACGGGGGCACCTCGGGACTTCATGGAGACCATGGCGTCCTGGGAGCTGCACCCTGTATTAACTGGACGTACCCATGTAGCCAGTCAGGCACTGGACTTGGTTTTCGTTTCTGGAGAGGGGGGAAATGATCTGGAAATCGGGGGTATATCCACCACCCCCTTGTCATGGTCAGATCACTCTCTGGTGGGGTTGGATTTCTCGGTGCCACAACCCCTCTGCAGGGGTGAGGGACCTATTAGGATGGTCCGCCCCAGGCGTCTTATGGATCCGGATGGATTCCTGAACGCGCTTGGGGAATTGGAGCACACAAACGGTAGCCTACTCAGTCGAGACCCTGGTGGACGATTGGAATGCTGCAATCACCAGGGTATTAGACCGAATTGCCCCGAAGCGCCTTCTTCGCCTAAACAGAGCTCGCACGGCACCATGGTTCATTCCTTCGCTACGAGCTCTGAAATGAGAGGTGTGAAGGCTAGAGCGCCGATGGCATAAATCCTGCTCCGAAGACGATCGAACACAGGGTTAGAGCTGCATCTTCAGCCTACCAGGTGGCAGTGAAGGCAGCAAAAAAGAATTTTTTTATTTTTTTAAAAATATTTTATTTATTTTTCAAAACAAATTATAACAAAAATTATATATAACAGAATACAAGAATATCACACAAATATAACATAAACAACATACAATAAATCATGAAGTGCTCCCCCCCCACCCTCCAAGGGACCAATTAATATACTTCTATCCTCTTGATCAAATAAATTCTAAATTCCAAAAATATAACATATCCTGACAAGGCATGTTACCCTTCCCCTTTATTAATACATAGTCTAGTAATTGATTCCATATATCCATAAAATTATTCTTCTTTAGCAATCCTTTTTTGCATTTGATACTACTAGTTAGTTTATCATTTAGGGCTATGTTCCAAACTTCCTTATACCAGTCTGTTATTAGGAAAACATGTTGTACTTTCCAATTTCTCGCTATCATTAGCCTGGCCGCAGTTAAAAAGTTTACAATTAACTCCTTCGTATTTTGGTCACAAATAAGCTTCTCCGTTATTGATAACAATGCTAATTTTGGACAGACCTCTAAATTAGTACCAATAATTTTCGATATTTCTGTAAAAACCTCTCGCCAAAATGCCAATACATTTTTACAACTCCACCACATATGAGCATATGTCCCTTTTTTCTGACATCCTCTCCAACAAAATGCAGAGCAATTATTATCTATTCTATTTAATCTTACCGGAGTTAAATACCATCTCCAAATTAGTTTATAAAAATTTTCCTTTACCCTAATTGGATAAAAAAGAATTTCTATGCTGCCTCCATCGCATCTGCGGAGTGCTGCCCCAGGAGGCTGTTCCAAGTGGTCCGGAGTCTGGTCGGTCCAGTTGCTCCAGACCCGATGGAACAGTCAAAAGCATCCTGTGAGGCTTTAGCGAAGCACTTCACAGATAAAATTGATCGGATTAGGAGTGGGATTTCGTGCGTTGTGGATACAGGGAGTGAGCGGGAGGAGGCCAATGGCAGACCAGTTTTGTGGGATCGGTTCCAGCCTCTTCCTTCTGATGAAGTGGACAAGGTGCTTTCATCTGTGAGGCCGACCACCTGAGTGCTTGATCCTTGCCCGCCCTGGCTCATTATGAGCTGCAGGGAGAGACTGGGTGAGGGGATCAGGGCGGTGGTGAATGCCTCCCTCGGGGAGGGAGTGATGCCACTAGCCCTTAAGAAGGCAGCAATAAGACCGCTTCTGAAGAAGCCCTCCTTGGATCCCCAAGATCTGAACAACTTCCGCCCAGTCTCCAATTTGCCATTTATGGGCAAGGTGATTGAGCGAGTGGTGGGGGCTCAGTTGAAGGCACACTTGGATGAAGCCAATTACTTAGATCCATGCCAGTCGGGCTTCAGGCCTGGACATGGGACGGAAACGGCCTTGGTGGATGATATGAGGAGGGCCTTGGATAGGGGCGAATGCTCCTTCCTAGTCCTCCTCGATCTCTCAGCGGCTTTTGATACTGTTGACCACGGTATCCTCCTGGACCACCTGGAGGGGTTGGGCATAGGAGGCACTGTATTGCAGTGGTTTCGGTCCTTCCTCTCTGGAAGGTACCAGAGGGTAGTTCTCGGGGAGGAGGCTTCGGACCCTCGGCTGCTCACTTGTGGGGTGCCGCAGGGTTCCATCCTCTCCCTGATGTTATTTAACATCTGCCTAAAGCCGCTGGGAGCTATCATCAGGAGGTTTGGGGTGCGGTGTCATCAGTATGCAGATGACACGCAGCTCTACCTCTCTTTCAAGTCCTTACCGAGGTTGGCCGTTGAGACCCTGTCCAAGTGCCTGGAGTCAGTGGGTGGCTCGATGGGAAGGAACATGCTGAAGCTGAACCCCGACAAGACCAAGGTACTTCTGGTGGGGGACAAGGGGAGGTTAGGGGATGTTGACCTGGTGCTGAATGGGGTACATCTACCCCTGAAGGACCAGGTCTGCAGCTTGGGGGTCATTCTAGACTCCCAGCTGTCCATGGAGGCTCAGGTGTCAGCTGTGAGCCGGGCAGCGCTGTATCAACTCCGATACGGCAGCTGCGCCCCTACCTTCCTAATCACCTGCTCCCATCAGTGGTTCATGCCTTGGTCTCCTCTCACCTAGACTACTGTAATGCGCTCTATGTTGTGGTTAGCCTGGAAGACGGTTCGGAAGCTTCAGCTGGTACAGAATGCAGCAGCTCGCCTGGTTAAAGGCAGCCGCCGGCGGGATCACATCACGCCAGTGCTCAAGGAGCTGCACTGGCTACCAGTTACTTGCCGAGCCGAATTCAAGGTGTTGGTTTTGACCTTTAAAACCTTATACAGCTCCGGTCCAGTTTATCTCAAGGAGCGTCTCCAGCAACACCAAGTAAGCCGCTCAACAAGATCTGACACAGACGGCCTTCTCCTTGTCCCTTTAGCCAGAGCAGCTAGACTGGTGGGGACGAGGAAGAGGGCCTTTTCTGTGGCAGCCCCTATACTGTGGAACTCTCTCCCTAGTGACCTCTGCCATGCCCCCTCTCTGCTGAGCTTCTGCCGCTCACTAAAAACATGGCTATTTTCAGGCGGGAATATGGGGTGGGTTAAGATTTTAAAATTTTATACTGTTTTAAATGTATTTTATATTTTATTATGTTGTACATCGCCCAGAGTGGCCGGTTTGCCGGTCAGATGGGCGATTCATAAATGCAACAAATAAATAAATGTGAGGTAGGCCATTTTAATGAATAGTTAATTAAAATTGCATTTTAATTCTATGATCATTCAAATTCACAGCATGTTAATTGCTTCTCTTTAATTAGGTTTCACAGACAATTGGTGCTACCTCTTTCTCTTTGCCTCATGACTGGAATAACAGACCCATACATTTACACTCTCCTTTTTCTACAGGACAAAACTGTATCCCCCTTCATGGTAAGGATGCTTTACTTATTAGTGTTGATGAGTATGAAATCCTAAACATAAAATTAAGAGGTTTCCTTTTGTGTAGGCTCATATAGGCAGAGAGCTTGTACCATAATTTTCCTTTGTTTGACATGTGCTTTGGAAATACATTCTAAAGTCATGTAACTGCCACACTGGAGGATTAAAAATTCTTGTGTTTATCATTGTAGCCATAAGTACAGAGCTGAATGAACTGATGATGGAAGCTCAGTTGCTACAAGTCTCACTACCTGAAATACAAGAGCTGTATGAAATCTTATTCACAAAGCAGAGCCCTGTTTCCAAAACGGAGCAGAAGTCATCAGTAGGGCCAGCAAGTGAAAACGGTAAGTATTTGGAACTGAGGTCCCACTCAGGAAAGGAGAGTTTGCTTGGACACAGTCAGTTTTATGATAATACAAGTGAATATTTAGAGAGGAAAAGTTTATTTTAGTTGCTTTAGTCTAAATGGAATTTTCTTCTTACCCAAGAGCACATGTGCAGACACTCTCCAGAACATAATTTTTATTTTTTCCTTAATATTACCAACCACCAAGATATGATACCAATGTCTGGGAAAGCAGAAGGCACACCAGAAATTCACCACAATTGCTTCTCTGCACCCCTTCTCACCAACAGCAGTTCTGTCCCTGAACTGCTTGTACAGTTAGAATGTTTGTAAGAATTCTGTTGCATCAAACAAACTTTGCCAGTACATGGTGGGGAATTATTTTTCATCTAGTCTCATTCATGAGCACTTTTAAGATAGGAAGAAGAAATATATCTTCGTGTTTTTTTAAATATTCAACGCCAAAGTTGAACGAGTAATATAATGCACACATTCCTTTCATATTTGTGCAAAGTTGAAGTATTATGCTGTAGATGTGCTTCTCATTCAGTGCACGTACAGTCACTGCATAACAGACGAGTATAAGAACTGGCTACACAGTACTTAATGGTCTTATTTCAATGTGTTTCTTGTAGAATGATTGCCGAGGGAAGAGAGATGCTGTTTGCTCTATGGAAAAGAAACTGAAGAGGCGCTTTGAGAGAGGGGAATTCTGCAGTGAGATGAGAACAAGAGTCAGGAAAATAACTCCCACAAAGAAAAAACTGAAATTGACTCATTTGAGGGAGCTGAGTACTAGCAAACTGGAAAGAGAGAGGCTGTTTGATATTCAGCGCTCCAGTGAAAGCCAGTTGCTTCTTTCAGATATGTCCTTTTCAGAACAGGAAGAGTCTGAAGATGAGGATGCCATTTGTCCAGCTGTCAACTGCCTGCAGCCTGAAGGTGATGAGGTAAGTTGAGGGGGAAATCTGTAGATGATGTACGAATGGCATGATAAGAAATGCATGATACAGAGTTGGAGGGAGTCATGTAGGCTATCAAATCCAGTGCTCTGCTCGATTCAGGAAATCCAAAGCTAGAGCATCTCCCAACAGCTGACCCTCTCCATCTTAAGCCCATTAAATCTTGTCCCACCCTCTGGGGCAGCAGGGAACAAGTCTTTGCCCTCTTCTGTGAAGAGTGCTATCATGCCCCACCCTTCACTTCTCCAGGTTAAACATACCCATTTTCTTCCACCTTGTCACAGGCTGTACTTTTTGTATTCTATTGCTATTTAACTCCAACGTCTACATTTCCCCCCCCCCCCCTTTACACCTGTATATACACCTGACAACTGAGAATTACACTTCATGCATCTAATACAGTGGACTCTATCTACAGAAGTTGATGACATAATAAATGTATTTGTCTTCAAGATGCCACATGACTCATTGTTTTTGATACAATGGACTAACATGGCTACCTCTCTAGAAATCATATGACTTTGTTTTCCATACTGCTGACCATCCTTGTTGCCCTCCTCTGAACCTGTTCCAATTTGTTTACATCCTTCTTAAAGTGTGGTGCCTAGATAACTAGACATGTAGCTGTACAAAACGTTCCAATGATCAGATATAAAAGTGATACGTTATATTTGTTGTCCTCTGAAGTCTTGTCTGCTTTTTGTGTCTAGGTGGACTGGGTCCAATGTGATGGCTGCTGCAACCAGTGGTTCCATCAAGTGTGTGTGGGTGTTTCTCCAGAGATGGCAGAAAAAGAAGATTACATTTGTGCAAGCTGTACTGGAAAGAACTCTACATATCGAAAGTAGAATGCCTGATGAGCATTCAAGACTCTACAAGAGATGAGATTTTTCTCCATAAAGCCACTGGGCTGGTTTTAGAGCCAAGTTGCAAATGGTGCTACTTCTATCCTCATGGGATCATTTTTCTGAACTTAAAACAATTTGACACTTTTGTATTTTTATCCTTTAAGCTGTTTGTGGTTATTGAGGTTTGAAATGCTGACTGTTTAGCCAGGGGTTTTCGCCAATTTGGAAGGCATCAAACATGCACCTTTTCATGTATAGCATTTAATTACCTCTTTGGAATTTACCAGCACACTTAATCAACTCTGTTTAGGTGCAAAACACTGCACTAAGAATCTCCATAATTCCTCTTTTTGAAGAAATCCCTGTTTAATCTTTTGAATGTTTTTGAAAACTTTAGATTCCCCCCCCCCCCACTTTGATTTTGTAGACTAGGTTTATTTATCTGAGCAATAACTTCTGTGTCTGGTTTCAGTGACTGGAATTATAATTCTGACAGCGTGTTGGTGCTTTTAGCATTGGTGAATGTACAGAAAGCAAATGTTTAGGTTCTAGTGTCACTGATGGACTAGTGATGTAGGAGACAGGGAAGCTCTGTAAAGTAATGGCCACAGCTGTATTTTGGTTTTTCCTTCTTTTTTGGTAGCTTGTATCAAATGTTGCAGTTTATATTGTGGAATAAACCCTTGGTTATGTTACAAAATTAAATACTGGTGTCTTTAGAGAGGTTGAATTGCAACCATTTCTCCCTGCATGTTTTCATGCATTACATTTTTTTTAAAGCATCAATTTTCAGACTAATTTCTCTAATACCAGAGAGACTAAATCTACCCTGTAAAAAACAAAACAAAACTTCTTCCTGGTTATTTATGGTGAGTAGGAATTCTCCCTGGCCCACTAGGCTGGGTAACTTCACAAATTTGGTGGTGCTTGTGGGGGGGTTATGCCACAAATATGTGGGCAAGTGGGTTAGCAAAATTTTTTGTGGGCTATTAACTTTTTTTTATACATACAAAAAAACCAAACCCCCAAAAAGCAACCATCAGAAAATACTTATAACAAACAAAAGTGAATGTGTGCGCGTATACACACACACAGAAATAGCTTTAACCTCTATTCATAACAGAGAGAGAGAATGTCAGCAGAAGACCTTCCTAAACAACCAGATGTTGGCCAAACACCTACAGTGTAAAAGGGTTGGGGACAGCATCTCCAGGTAGGGCTGAAAAAATTCCTACCTGAAGAGAGCCACTGCTAATCAGTATCAACAATACTGGGTTAGATGGACCAATGGTCTGTTGAAGGGTTATTTGTGGGTTGTTTCCCCCTCCAACAACCCCTGCTGCCCGGGTTTGGATGACATGGCAAACCATGGCAACACCCCACTGTGGGCTGAATATTCAAAATGGCCACAGGCACACACTGCAACAGGGTGGGGGAAAAGGTGACCAATGTTCCAGAATTTCATTTTGCCAGGTACTTGCTTACCTCCAAAGCCCCTCAGCTTCCAAAGCACTGCATTATGGAAAGGAAAGCAAAAGCTTAAACCTTAATTTTATTCTGTGTCCACTAGAAAATGCACAGCGTACTTGAAGCTGGTCCTTGGTTCTCTGTAGAAAAATGAGGTTACTATGTGGAGACCATTATCATGATGATAGTATCGGGAAGGAATTGCCTGAGCAGCTCTAGAACACAAGGTGCTGATGTAACAACATTGTGCTATTTTACACAGAAACATTTCAATATGTTTGTTTTGTCACTGTGCTTGTCTATAGAAACCAGTGTCCTCTCAAGCATTTTTTCTTCTGAAAGTTGTTACAGAACAAAGCCAGTTAGGGAACTTTCTCTTAAACAAACCAATTTTATTGTTACTATTTTATTTATTTATTTAATACATTTATTCACCACCCATCAGCCTAAAGGCTCCACAAAAATAACAAAAATAGTATAAAAACACAAACATTAAAATATAACACGATAAAAACAAGCAGCCAAAATAAATTCAATGCAGAGGTACAGTGGCGATAATAAAAGGAATAAAATCAAACATTAAAATATTGGGCAAATAAAAAGGTCTTCACTTGGCGCCTGAAAGAATAGAGGGTAGGCACCAGGCGCACCTCCTTGGGAAGCTGATTCCACAGATGGGGTGCCACAACTGAGAAGGCCCTTCCCCTAGTAGCCACCCTTCTAGCCTCTTTTGGAGGGGGCACTCTGAGAAGGGCTTCGAAGAAGATCTCAGGTATTTATTTATTTAATACATTTTTATACCGCCCAATAGCCGAAGCTCTCTGGGCGGTTTACAACAGGGTTCAGGCAGGCTCGTATGGGATGAGGCGTTCCTTCAGATAACCTGGCTCCAAACCGTTGAGGGCTTTAAATGTTAATATAAGCACTTTAAATCGGCCCTGGACTTCAATTGGTAGCCAATGTAAATCATAGAGGATTGGTGTAATATGTTCTTGTCGAATTAACACAAACAAAGAAAAAAGGGAGGAGCAGCCTCGCTGCCCTGTTTTGAACCAATTGAAGTCTCCGGACCGTTTTCAAAGAAAACGTAGAGCGCATTACAGTAGTCCAAACAAGAGGTTACCAGAACATGGATCACTGTTGCTAGGCTCTGCCTGTCCAGATAGGCTGATTTACCAACTATGACCCTAAGCAGATAAAAGGCGCTCCTTGTCACTGAGTCCACTTGTGACTCCAGCGACAGTTTGGAGTCCAGGAGCACTCCCAAACTACGAACCCTGTCCTTTAGGGTTTAGTACAAGTATTGGTAAAAGGCCAGATCAAGGATGTTTATCAAGGATGTTTCTAGGTTCAGTTTTTGTCATTATGGAGTCACCACCCACATGCCACAGATCTTGCCACTTCCTGCTCATCCGATCCAAACTAGTACTATATTGAATTCTGGCTACAGCCTAACAAGCTACTTTCCCTCAGAAAATGTGCTAGCTCAAGAGGAAGAAGCTTATAGGACTATTGTGTCTATTCAGCTGCTGCTCATGGTCTGATGCAACCATCTGCAGTGGGAACAATGGAGTTGGAGTATAGTGTGTATTTTCTACAAATCCAACATACATTTTGCCCATGGTGTTGCATGATAATTGAAAGCATTCCACAACTGCATTTTAGGCTTATTGTAATAGTCTCCGCAAGTCTTTTTAGCACTTCATCTCATCCTCAAGTAATGAGGGAGTTGGGGTTGGAAAAATAACTTTGCTGCAAGGGAGAATGTGTTGCTGCTGGAGAAGGGGGCAGTTGTACTGATATTTACCTTTTTTTCTTGGTCCAGCTGCGTTTCCACCACTTAGGTAGGGCTTCTGAAATTGCTACATCTTCTCACTGTGCAGTGTACTGACTAGATTGAAGGGAAATTCTAGCTAGCACAATTTGGGTAGCCCACCTGGATGCATATGACTTGCAACAAGATGACAGACTGGTAGGTATAAGTATATATTTTTGTCTTTACCTCATTGTCCAGGAAATAATCCTTCTGTAATAGATCAATTCCTATTGCTTCAGCCTTCTCTTTGGCATTAACAGTGATTGGGAGCCTCCCTGTTCCCTTACCTATAAGGGAAGCCAGTTGTGGTGAACCTCTACGGTAGCCTTTCCCAATCTGGTGCTCTCCAGATGTTTTGGATTAAAAATCCAGTCATCCCCAACTATTGGCCATGCTGTCTGACCTTGATGAGGGTTGTAGTCCCAAAAATCTGGACTGTATCAGTTATGGGGAGGCTGCTCTACAGTACAAGATGTACCCCTTTAGTCCTCTCTTCCCCATGCTGTATAGGCAAAGTCTTCCAGCTGGCCTGAGAAAGCAGCCTTGCCCTATCTGGCTTTCAGCTATCTTGTCCCTCTGTAATGGCAACACCACTTTTTGAAGTCCTGGCAGCAAAATGATGCCAAGTTGCAACCCTGTCCCTCAGGCTACCTGCCCACTCTTTTGCCGTTAGCTCAACCTGTGGCCCAGCAAATCCTGAGGCAGGACAATATTTCAAAGGACTTGCCCAATTCATATTTGTCCATTCGTGTCTGCTACACAAAGAACAGTAGTGAAGTAGAGGTGTTTACTCCCAAATAAGCTGTACAGAACAGTCTAATCTTTGCAAGTGCCCTGCACCCTCATCTCCTTTGGGTAGATGCAGATCAGACATTCTCCAAGTTTATAGATATTTCCTGCATCAATTTCATACAGTAGGCACAAATGTAATTGGAGATTAGGCTTACCCATATTGCATATCTGCCTTCTTGGCAGGAGATTTTGTAGCCAAGCATTCTTACCAGGGCCGGTCCTCTCATGAGGACCTGCCGCACTCTCTTTGCCACCGCCGTGTCTCCTGCCCTCCCTCCCCTCCCCATCCCATTGCCTGCTCTGGATCCTATCAAGGCAAGCCAGTGAGCAGCCGAGCTCTCTGAAGAGTCGAGTTGGCCAGAAAAGCAGCTGGTGCAGCTCTTTAGAGAGGCACTCTGGCCCAAATGCTGGGCTCTGAGGGGGTCCTTCCTTAGAGTCAGGCACTGTGGAAGGAGTACAGGCAATCTCCAGGGACAGCCCTGCTCCCACAATCTCCAGGGACAGCCCTGCTCCCACATGCCTGGCTCTAAGGAAGGACCCCTCAGAGCCCATTATTTGGGCTTCACCACCTCTCTGAAGAGCTGCACCACTCTTCTGAGAGCTCAGCCACCCTGCAGAGCGGGCAGAGGTGGCAATGACAATGTGGTACATAGGTAGGGGAGTGGGACAATGTGAGTGGGAAGGAGAAGGAAGACAGATGCCACCGGCAGGAGGGAATGGGGAAGAGAGACAGATGAGGATGGGGAGGGGTGGCAGTGGCTGACTGGCACATGTGCTTTCCTGCCTCAGTGGCAGGGGAGTTTGTGCCAGCACTGATTCTTACAACCAGGGTTGGCACAAGATGTTGTTCCACCTAGGGACCCACCTCTTTGTCCTCCCCCCACCTTTTTGCTCCCACATCTGCAGCAGTTTGGGTGAGCTTGCCCATCAGTACCTCACTCTGAGGGGTTCTTCCTCAAAGTGAGGCATTTGTAGAGAGGTGGCCATGGAGATTGCCTATGTTACCAGTGCACCATTTGCCACAGCAGGAAAGCCCCCAGCACAGCTCTCCGGAGTGTCCACCCAATACCATGTTCTGAGGGGTTCTTCCTCAGATTGAGGCATTGGGCCTGGTGGGCGCTCCAGAGAGCCCTGCCATAATGCCATATGTTTTCCTACTGGAACAAATGCTGCAGTGAGCAAGTGGCAGCAGCTGCAGACAGCAACAGCCAAGGAAATGTGGCTGGCCCTCGGGGCAGTGGAAGAAAGGGTGTGATCTGCTGCCTCTCCTAATCTCACAACATCCAGAACCAGCAATAAATAAGAAAAATGTTGGGGAATCAATCTGCTCCCCTTCCCATTTGCAATCCCCTTGTTATCTCTGATCACAGATAGGAGATAAGGGGATTCCTCTCCTTGCCTCCTCCCCAAGCCCCCCCCCATGCCTCCAGGCTAGGGACTTACAGAGGGAACCCAAGTTTCAGGGGGGGGGCAGATGGGGCACCTCTGCAGACTATCCCTGCTGTACATGAACAATTTTTGTGCTGGGTTCTGCCCCTAGATTTTCTCAAAAATAACAGGCTCAACCACTAGGCCAGCCAGAAAGTGCTGGATGTTACTCTGGTACCAGAATGTTCGATTTCAAAAGTTGGTAACCCGATATCAGGTGGGACACTCTGAATAAACCATACTTATGAGTCACAACCGGCAGTCAACTGGCATCACATTGTCTCAAATGACCAGGTGAACCTGTCCATATAAAAACCAGTGATATTTTTGTCACCAGCTCCTCCCATAAGATCAAACCAGGCTAGGGTTTGTTGTACACCTGCCCAGAGAGCTTTGGCTATTGGGCGGTATAGAAAATGAATGAATAAATAAACCAAGGCTCCATCTAGTCCAGCATTCTGTTCACAGTGGTCAGCCAGCTACCCACGGGAACCTCACAAGCAGGACATGAGTGCAACAGCACCCTCCCACCCAAGTTCCCCAGCAACTGGTGTACTGCTTCTGATACTGGAAGTAGCATATAGCCATCAGGACTAGTAGCCATTGATAGTCTTATCCTCCATGAATTTGTCCAATCCCCTTTTAAAGCCATCCAGACTGGAGGCCATCACTACATCTTGTAAATGGAAGCTTGCACAACAGGCGCCTCCTGGCCCGGATGCGGCATGCAAAGCGTTACGGTTGGGGCTGCAATCCTATGCACACGCACGCATTTACTTACGAATAGCTTCCGTTGCAATCGGTGGCGTTGCAAACAGGCACAGGATCGGACTACTGGTTAACGAGCGACTTGCCTTTGCAAGATTCTGACGGGCTGCGATACCAACGCGTTACGCTGGCGTGCTCTCTACACCCGCCCGTGGAGTACACCTGTGCATACGGCCCCGGAGGAGGACAACCCCTTTTCCCCTATTGGGCGAAGGTATCCCGTTTCCCTGTAATGGTTACCCGCAAGTTTCCACATGGGCTACAGGGGGCGCTCTTCGAGAACCGCTCCTAGCGTGATTCTCGTAGGCGCCGCTCTCTGTGTGCGAGCACGTCGTTGTGCGCGTGTTTGGCGCGCGGTGGTGGCAGCGGCAGCGGCAGCCGCGGCCCTCAGCCCTCCTGGTGCCGCCTTTTTCTCCCTTTTCTCTCTGGCGCGCTCTCCCGCGCATCTTTCTCCGTCTGCATTTCTCCTCCTGCCCAGCGCGACGCTGCCTGGAGGGCACAGCGGGATGTCGGGAGTGGCGGTTGCCAGCGGCGGGCCCGTGGCTCAGGGGCTGAAGGAGGCGCTGGTGGAGACCCTGAACGGGATTCTGTGCCCGGTGCAAGGGGTGCGCGCCGCCGCTGAGGAGCAGGTGAAGGTGTTGGAGGTGACCGAGGGTGAGTGAGTGTGTGGGAGCTGCTGCTGCTACCCACCTGGACTCGGAAAGGCGGGGAGATCTTTTGCCTCTCCCGCCTCCTCTTCTGTGGGCTTTGGCCTCCGAGCCTCGGGTCTCTCCAGTCAGTCGGGACTTGTGCAGAGAGGAAGCCAAGACGGAGCCGCCCCTCAGTTTTGGGGGGGGGGGTTTAACTCGGGGAGGATGTTCCCCTCAGGGAGGGTTGCGGGAAGGTTCGGTTCCTCTTGGGGGTGGAAGTAATCTGGTGGTTCTTGAAGAGAGCAAATGGGGTCGGGGAGAGAGTTCGCCTCCTGCCTTTGTTGCCCCGGTTCCGCATTCACGTCAGGAACCGGCGGTCAGACACTCCTCTTGCAGACTTTCTTTCCAGGTCGCATTGCTTCTCTCTCAAGAGGTGCAGGACAAACTGCCTCTTATTTGCTTATGATTTGAGCTACGGTGATTAGGGATAGAGGATGCTTCGCTTCAGTGACATGGTGACGCTTTCCTAGTATGCAGCCGAAAGGGTTTCCAGGCTACATTTTTAGACAATTAGGGACACCGTTGAATTGAAGGAGATAGTGATCCCCGTACAGTCAATTCACGTGTGAGTGGCCTAAAGGGTTGCATACAGTTCGACTGTATTTTCTTAAACCTGTAGCATAAATATATGAGAGGGGGGAATCTGTGTTAAGAGTGGGTTTCAGTAAGATTATTAAGTGCGGGGAAATCAAATAAAAAGGTGTTGATCTTAAATCTTAATTCTAAAATGTTTCTGAAAGGAAGCGTTTCCCGCCGGCACAAGACAAGTGCAGATGGTAGCTTTGTATACTATAGTATCAGGGAGTGAGATGGACTTTATTTTTCTTCCTCTCACTCCTCCTTTGGAGAGTTGTTATGCTCAGTGTGGCCCACAATAGCCCCACATGATCATACTCTGCCATACGGACTGGTGGAGTTCAGCAGGGCTGCATGTCTGGACTGCAGAGACTGGAAGCACTGGAACTGTACTCTGTAATGTCCAAATTAGGCTGTCTAGATGTGCTCTAAGAAGTCTTCTGTAAACTTCATAGAGTTGGGAGTGTGGGATTGACACAGCAGTGCCATAATTATAACAAAATGCTTTCATTTAATGTAGAGTGATGTGAAAGTCGTGATTCTGATTTGTTAAAACTGACCTAGCTATGGTTAGTTATAATGGGCTTCATTAGCTTTTCACTACATGTGGAAACAAAAGTCCTTTCCCAGCATGGCTATTAATTATGTATGTATTTAGTTATGCTATGGGAATGAATTCCTCCTGCTGAAATTCTAAAATGGAAGAAATATCATTTAGTCTAACTTATCAAATAATGTATATAAGTAACATTCTGTTACAATATTTGAAATGTGTTTTTCATTAGCAAATTCAAATGATAAATCAGTCTTTGAGAAATGTAGGCCTTCTTTCCCCGCCTCCCCCCAAAGTATCATAAATGACTTAAAGAGGGAGCAGAAAGTTCCTAAAGTTGCAACATGGTGTGGTGTCATCATGCTGCAAAGATATCATGAAAGAAGGTGGAGCTTTAATGCCTCTCCTGAGGTGGTTCCTCTCATGAACTTCTATCTGTAACAAAACTTTGTTGAGTAGAATACAAAGGTGGATTTTGTTTAGGGATTGTGGGCAGGGTAGAAAAGTTAGTCTTCTTACCTAGAGGGGCAAAGATAGCATTTTGAAAAAGTCCATAGTTATTTGAAGAGAACAAAGGAACTGTGTGGACTCCTGAGAGGGACTTCCAAACTTGATGGAAGGTATATCCAAGGATGACACTAGGTTCTTCACATAGGAATGCCTTAAGATGTAGAATCTAAGATAAGAGCTACATTTATGTTTTTTTTGTAACTTACATTGTTTTATCTATACCTATTCTGTATACTAGCACATGTCTTTGCTTAATTATATCTTTAAGGAATGCCATATAAAGGTAAATTATTCTCTTTAAGGCACAATCCTATGCATGGTTAGACAGAGAAAAGTCCTACAATTCACAGCATTCCCCAGCCAGCCATGCCGCGTAGGACTTTTTTCTGTATAAACATTCATAGGATTGCGCTCTTACACACATGTACATACGCACGCGCGCGCGCGCGCACACACACACACACACACACACAAGTACAGATCAACAAGTCCTAACATATTACTGACAGATCCCCAAGTGACTCTAGGGCTTGTTAAGTACAGTCTTCACTACAAGGAAAACTTATATAGAGCTGAAACAACAAAGAGTCCTATGGCACCTTTAAGACTAGCAAATTTATTCTGCCATAAGCTTTTGTGAACCATAAGACTCCTTGGTTTGTTTGTTTTTTTCCTGCAATAGACTAATATGGTAGCCTCTGCAAACTATATGGAGCTGGTAGTTGCTAAGATAAGCTGATTGCTGCTTAGAAGATCTGAAGCCAGTGCTCCTGTTACAGCACAAATGAAATTTGTTCATGCTAGGAGTGGTAGCCCTGAGTTTGAGGAGCTTGAGAACATGTCACAGTTCCATTTTCAGCAGAAAGCCTGACTGTGTTGCATGAAGTGATCATATGATGTCATAGTATGGGCAAGGGTCATCATGGGCACTGCAATCCGTCTAACCTTTACATCCCTCACAACCATCACATTTTTATCCTGCTCTTTCTGAAGAGGTAATTGTTTTTATGAATTGTATATTAAATACAATTCTGCAGTTCATCCAGAAAATATTTGTATTATAAATGTATTATGCTGAAACTGGAAATACAAGCAACAACACTAGTTTGCCCCAGCGGTTACTCAAGTAGTTATTATTCCCTATGTCGTGGAATAACACAATATAAGTTTTGTTATAATTGCAATGATCCTAATGATGGCTGGCTGGCCTTGCAGTGTGGGTGGAGATAGCCATTATAGAGGGTTTCAACCTCCCCAGTCACTCATATTTGAAAACTGGGGCATTTTTGGACCTTTTGCTGTTCCTGAAAGCCTAGATCACAGCCAGGATCCCTCTTTACAAACTCCATCTGGTGGGAAAGCTGTGACTCTGAGATTTAGTGAACATTGTTCACAGCCTTGAGTAATAGCCTTGAGATTAGGCTACCATGAAGCATTCTACATGGGGTTGTTTATGAAGACTGTTCAGACACTTCAGTTGGGACAGCATGTGACAACCCCCATTCGTAACAAGTGCTTAGCAATGGACACACAAGTCCAATGTTGTAGGGCAGGGGTGCAGAGCAGTTTTGGGGTGGGGCCAGATTGCCCCTCACCAGGCCCACTGCGGGATGGATAGCATCAGGGTGCATGGCCCCATGTCATGATGTCACATCAGGGGTATGGCTCTGCCTCCTGACACCCCCCTTCCCCCCTCCCTGCTGGAGGGAAGGATGGCATTTCTTGCCTCTTCCCAGCGCAAGAAAGGGACTAGGTCAGTGCTCGGAGGAGCAGTTGCACCTCCTGGTGTGGGTGGAGTCCCTGGTTTTGCACAGCTCCCGGTGCCACCTTGGACGCTGTGTGCCATGCAAAGGTATGCAGCCCATGCTGGAGTGAAGGGCCGCTCTTCCCAGCACAGACCAGGTCAGGCCACCCTGCATCCCTGTTGTTGTCTCCAATCTTAGATTAACTGAGAAGCTAGAGGGACTCCAATCTGAGATTGGAGATAACAGTGGGAATGCCACTGCTGGTGCACTGCCAAGTCCTGCCACCCCATATCCCAGATCTGATGCGGGGCTGCAGGACTTGGCTGTTCACAGCATAGACTAGTCCCACCGCCCTGCATCCCCCGCTGTTATCTCAGATCAGAAGACGAGGATGGAACTTTTGAAAAGCAAATTGCCATTGTTTCAAGGAGGCACGATGTGGTAGTAATGGGGGACTTCACTTTCCCTGATATCTGTTGGGAGACTTATTCAGCCAAACATGGCCCCTCCAAGAAATTCCTGAGCTGTGCTGCTGATAACTTCCTCCTACAGAAAGTGGAGGAAGGAACTAGAGGATCGGCTATCCTTGACCTGATTCTAACCAACAGAGACGAGTTAGTGGATAAAGTGGCAGTTTCGGGAACTCTGGGGGAAAGTGACCATGTTATACTTGAGTTCTTGATTCTAACAGAAGCAAAAGCTGAGTGTAGCCAAACACGTACCCTGGATTTTAGGAAAGCCAATTTTAACAAACTCAGAACAATGATTAGTAAGATCCCATGGCAAGTGACTCTCACGAGAAAGGGAGCCCAGGAGGGGTGGGAGTTTTTAAAAAAGGAAATTTTAAAGGCACAATTGCAAACAATTCCCACAAGGAAAAAAGGCAGAGGGCAACAGAAGAAGCCAATGTGGCTTCACAATAAACTCAAAGATGACCTGAAAACAAAAAAGGATACGTATAGGAAGTGGAAGGAAGGACAGGCTACAGGGGAAGAGTACAGGCAGGTAGCACAGAACTGCAGGAATAGTGTCAGGAAGGCTAAAGCTGAGAATGAGCTAAGGTTAGCAAGGAATGCTAAAAGCAACAAAAAAGCTTTCTTCAGATACATGCACAGTAAAAGACAGAAGAAAGAACTGGTGGTTCAACTACGCAATGAGGATGGCAAATTGAGAACAGAAGACAAAGAAAAGGCAGAAGTGTTCAATTCCTACTTCGGCTCGGTCTTCTCCCAAAAGAGGGTCTATGACCCCCCTGGCAAACCTGAAGTGCAGACTGAAGGGGCAGAATTGCAGCTTGTGATTGATAGGCAAATGGTCAAGGAGCACCTGATTACTCTGAACGAGTTTAAATCTCCAGGGCCTGATGAGCTACATCCTAGAGTAATAAAGGAACTGGCAGAAGAACTCTCAGAACCACTGTCTATTATCTTTGAGAAATCATGGAGGACAGGTGAAGTGCCAGATGACTGGAGGAGGGCAAATGTTGTTCCCATCTTCAAAAAGGGCAAGAAGGAGGAACCTGGGAACTATAGGCCAGTCAGTCTGACATCAATCCCCGGGAAGATTTTTGAGCAGATTATAAAGAAGTCAGTCTGCAAGCACCTTGAAAACAATGCAGTGATTACTAGAAGCCAGCATGGATTTGTCAAGAACAAATCCTGTCAGACTAATCTGATCTCATTTTTTGATCGGGTAACCTCCCTTGTGGACTGTGGGAATGCTGTGGACATTATATACCTGGACTTCAGCAAAGCTTTCGACAAAGTGCCTCATGATATCCTGATTAGTAAGCTAGCTAAGAGTGGGCTAGATGGAACAACTATCAGGTGGATCCACAATTGGCTAAAGAATCGGACTCAAAGAGTGCTTATCAATGGTTCCTTCTCAAACTGGGGAGAGGTAACGAGCGGGGTACCACAGGGCTCGGTCCTGGGCCCGGTGCTCTTCAACATTTTTATTAATGACTTGGATCAGGAGGTACAGGGAATGCTTATCAAATTTGCAGATGACACAAAGTTGGGTGGAACAGCTAATACTCTGGAAGACAGAAACAAAATTCAAAGTGACCTCGATAGGCTGGAGCGCTGGGCCGAAAACAACAGAATGAAATTTAATAGGGATAAATGCCAAGTGCTGCACCTAGGGAGAGGAAACCAAATGCAGAGTTACAGAATGGGGGACACTTGGCTCAACAATACTACAAGTGAGAAGGATCTTGGAATTGTTGTAGATCACAAACTGAATATGAGCCAGCAATGCGATGTGGCTGCAAAGAAGGCAAATGCAATTTTGGGCTGTATTAATAGAAGTATAGCTTCCAAATCGCGGGAAGTGATAATTCCCCTTTACTCGGCACTGGTTAGGCCTCATCTTGAGTACTGCGTCCAGTTCTGGGCACCTCACTTTAAGAAGGACATAGACAAACTGGAGAGGGTTCAGAGGAGGGCAACAAGGATGATAAAGGGACTGGAAACAAGGCCCTATGAGGAGAGACTGAAAGAACTGGGCATGTTTAGCCTTCAGAAGAGGAGACTGAGGGGAGATATGATCGCACTCTTCCAGTATTTGAAGGGATGTCACACAGAGGAGGGCAAAGATCTCTTCTCGATCATCCCAGTTTGCAGGACACGGAATAATGGGCTCAAGTTACAGGAACCTAGATTCCACCTAAACATCAGGAAAAATTTCCTGACTGTCAGAGCAATAAGACAATGGAATCAACTACCTAGGGAGGTCGTGGGCTCTCCCACTCTGGAGGCATTCAAGGTGCAGCTGGACAGACATCTATCAGAGATGCTTTGACCTAGATTCCTGCATTGAGCAGGGGGTTGGACTCGATGGCCTTGTAGGTCCCTTCCAACTCTACTTGTCTATGATTCTATGATTCTATGTGGTGTGGCTAGACTTAGCTGTGCTGGGCTCTTCCCAGCTTGAGCAAGTCCCACTGCTCCGCATCCCTGCTGTTACCTCCAATCTGAGATTGGAGATAACAGCAGGGGCTGCCCTCAAAGGGGATTCTTCCAGGGAGTGGGGCTTGAAGCCAAAGCCCTGCCCCCTGGAGGAATCCCAAGAAACTCTGAGGGCTGGATTAAGGTGCTCCATGGACTAGAGCAGTGCTTCTCAATTATTTTCTGTCATGCCCCCCCTAGGAAGAAGAAAACATTTCGCGCCCCCCGCGCGACTGTAAATAGTATCATTTGTCTATAAAATTGTTAAGTACACCTCTGCATACACTGTATCCTTATTAACGTATAGAGAATAAAAAAAGAATGTGGATCAATTTACAACAAAGAATAGCTTTATTAACTGTAGCAGAAAGATTTAAAGGGTCTAAAAGTCACACAGGCGGGTTTGGCCAATCAGGCGAGCCCCCCTTTACGGAGCCTCGCGCCCCCCCAGGGGGGCCCGCCCCACTATTTGAGAAGCACTGGACTAGAGGTTCTGCCCCCGTGCAGTAGGGCGTACTTTGACTCCCATTTATCTTCAGGTCACATGATGCTAGTTTTGACTGGTAAATGCCCTAAACAGCCTAATTCTAACAGTTTAGAAACCACTTCATTCCTTATGTTTAATTGAAATATCTTGATTATACCATTTGTGTGCTGAGTTTACATGACAAGAGTATGTGGAGCAGGGTTCTCAGTGACAATCCCAAAGTTGTGAAACTCCGTAGTCCTGGAGACTCACTAGAGTCCAAGCCTGTATGATTTCCAGAAATTCTATTTAAGGCTGCTGTCTTCTCGTTAGCTTTTAATTACAATGCTATATATATATATATATACACACACACACACACACGTATACAATGGCATTGTAATTAAAAGCCAGCGAGAAGACAGCAGCCTTAAATAGAATTGTATAACTGTAACGAATTATAACATATACCATATAATATTATTAAGGAGTATTTTATTTGTTTTATTAAGTTGTTTATGAAGCCCCCAGAATAACACAGACTAGAAATCTAAATATAAAGCTCCTCATGCATGTGTGCTGCATGTTAGAACAGAGCAATACAGATTGTAAGGGGGAGTGTTATGTCAAGGGGCAAGGGTATTGCTGTGGCAACATCTCACATACAGTTGTGGAGGCAATTTGCATTCACTACACAGTGTTAAATTCACCACTTTTCTGGTTCTGTAAGTAGTAACAGGCCTGGAGTTTGAGATTTGGTGGAGGGGTTCTTGAAAGGGATATGATCTTTTGCTCCAGACATTACTTAAATCTCTGGCCCACAACACAATCTTATGCATGTTTACAGGAAGTAAGTCCTGTTGTGTTCAAAAGGGCTTACTCTTCTCTTAGATAAGAAAGAGCAGCATTGCAGCCCCAGTTAAACAGAATGTTTTGAGAGTTTGCCGCCCACATCCTACAATGTTACATCTGGAGTGGCAAGAAAACTCCAAAAATCTCTACATAGAGCAAAAATAAGAAGAGAGAAACATGGATAACTGACAGATCAGTGCCCGCAAAAGAAACTGGCCTTGCACCTAACACATAAGAAGCTACCTGGTTTGAAAGATGGAGGTGGCTCTGTTGCCTCTTTACCCAAAGGTGTAAAACTATTTATTTGTGGGAACTGATGAAATTTATTGACCTCTTACTTAGTATTTATAACACTCATTGAATGGTGAAAGCACTTCATGTACATTTTCAGTAATCCTTACTGTAGCCCCATAAGCTAGACTAGCATTTTTATATTGTAGATGGAGAACTGAGTAACGGAGTATGGCTTGCCTAAGTCCACTTAACAGAGAGATCCTATGGCCCCTAGACAGCATCTAGAGGGCCATAGGATCATTCCAACTCCCAGCTCCGAGGTTGGGAAAAAGCTCCAACCTCAGACCTGGGGATCCGTGCTCAGATCCCCCTCCCCCCTTGCAGCCAGCATGGAAAGAACTGCCTTGGCTGCGTCTTTGAGATCGTAAGACCGAGCTCGGAGAAGGGGTGAAGAGGGCGGGCAGGGGAGGAGACTGGATTCGCCAGGATACAACGTATCCTGGCAGTGCTCCATCCTCCTCTCCCCGTCCAAAGCACCACAGCTACGTGGCTGGAATCAGTCATCTAGCTCAGCGGTCCCCAACCTTTTTGGGACCAGGGGCCGGTCCCGTGGAATAAATTTTTCCACGGACCGGGGGTGTGTGTCGCCCACCGCTCATCGTCATGTCACTTCTGGCTTTACTAAAATGCTAATCGGAGAGGCAGGCAGAGGGACAAGTGGTGGGGGGGGTGCTCGCTGGAGCTCGTGAGCACCTCGAGAGTCAGGATGGGGTGCTTGCGGTGCATCCCGGCAGGCGGCGCGCACGGCGCATCCCGGCAGGCGGCGCGCACGGCGCACGGCCGCCGCGCTGCACAACAAGCACCCCACCCTGGCTCTTGGGGTGCTCGTGAGCTCCGGCGAGCACCCCCCTGCCACTCGTCCCTCTGCTCGCCTCCCTGACGAGCATTTTTGTAAAACCAGGCGGCTGGGTGGCGCAGCCCAGTTCTTAAGAGGCCACGGACCGGGACCGGTCTGCGGCCCAGGGGTTGGGGACCCCTGATCTAGCTGGTTTGCAGGGTGGGAGGAGCACAGAGGTGATCACCTCCATGCTCTTCCTGCCCTGCATAGGATGCCCGTAAGGCATGTTTAGACAGAAAAAAATCCTGGCTGGGGAATGCTGGAAGTTTTAGGACTTCTTCTGTCTAAACATGCATAGGATTGCACCCTTTGTGAATTTTTTGCTGATGTTAAATTTGAATTGTGGACTCCTAACTTGCAGTCTTAGCAACTGCACTATACCAGCCCATAAAATTAAGAAAGGGTTACTGGAATTATCTCAGATACTGTATTATGTAGAACTTTAGAACAGGGTGGGCTGACTTCAATTTTGCATGGTCTACATCTGTGCTAGTTGATTCTGAATACAGACACTTCATTAAGATCTTGGGAGATCAGAACAAGGTCCATCTAGTCCAGTAATCTATGCAAGAATGTTAGCAATAAGCAGGCACTAAGGATGCCACCCCTGATATTACAGTATTTTTCCATGTATAAGACTATACTTTTTCCTAAAATTGTTAGACTAAAAATTGAGGGTCGTCTTATACACGGAAGTAAGCCAAGGAGAGAACTGCGCGGTTGCGAAACTGCCCAGTGGGGGGCGTCTTATACATGGGGGCGTCTTATAGACGGAAAAATACGGTATGTAGTTGTTAAAGTATCTGATTTTGTTGAAAACACAATTTGGATGGAGTATTGCTTCTCAGTAGTGATACACCTTTGACTCATTATAGAAGTGTGTTACCTTTGCTGTAAACAATTATTTTATTTATTATCTTAATTTGGTTTTATTTATTTATTTCAAAATATTTTTGTCCTGCTTTTCTACTTCAGGGAAATACTCAAACAGCTAACAAAATATAAATCAACATCAGTGTATACATTCTATGTATCACACGTTGTGGATACAGGAAGTGAGTGGGAGGAGGCCAATGGTAGACCGGTCTTGTGGGATCGGTTCCAGCCTCTTCCTTCTGATGAAGTGGACAAGGTGCTTTCATCTGTGAAGCCAACCACCTGCTTGCTTGATCCTTGCCCATCCTGGCTCGTTATGAGCTGCAGGGAGAGACTGGGTGAAGGGATCAGGGCAGTGGTGAATGCCTCCCTCGATGAGGAGTGACCCCATCAGCCCTTAAGGAGGCTGCAGTAAGACCACTTTTAAAGAAGCCTTCCTTGGATCCCCAAGATCTGAACAACTTCCGCCCAGTCTCCAATTTGCCATTTCTGGGCAAGGTGATTGAGCGAGTGGTGGGGGCTCAGTTGAAGGCACACTTGGATGAAGCCGATTATTTACTGTATTTTTCGTGCCATAAGACGCACCGGACCATAAGACGCACTTACCATATGGTACCAGCAGAGGAAAGTAAAAAAATAAATAAATTAATAATAATAATAATAATAATTTTATTTTTTTTTAAATCAGCTGTTCCACGGGGAATCAGCTGAGAGGCAGGGGCTTCCCCTGCCCTGCCCAGGAGTTCTCTGCTCTTCTGGACCAGCAGAGGAAAGTAAAAAAAAAAAAAAATTTTTTTAATAATAATAATACCTAATAATTTTATTTTATTTTTAAATCAGCTGTTCCACGGGGAATCAGCTGAGAGGCGGGGGCTTCCCCTGCCCTGCCCAGGAGTCCTCCGCTCTTCCGGACCAGCAGAGGAAAGTAAAATATATATATATATATATATATTTACTGTATTCGCTCCATAGGACGCACAGACATTTCCACCTAGTTTTGGGGGGGGGGGGGAGTGCGTCTTATGGAGCGAAAAATACGATAGATCCATGCCAGTCGGGCTTCAGGCCTGGACATGGGACAGAAACGACCTTGGTGGATGATATGAGGAGGGCCTTGGATAGGGGCGAATGCTCCTTCCTAGTCCTCCTTGATCTCTCAGCGGCTTTTGATACCGTGGACCACGGTATCCTCCTGGACCACCTGGAGGGGTTGGGCATAGGAGGCATTGTATTACAGTGGTTCCGGTCCTTCCTCTCTGGAAGGTACCAGAGGGTAGTTCTTGAGGAGGAGTCTTCGGACCCTCGGCTGCTCACTTGTGGGGTGCCGCAGGGTTCCATCCTCTCCCCGATGCTATTCAACATCTACCTAAAGCCGCTGGGGGCTATCATCAGGAGGTTTGGGGTGCGATGTCATCAATATGCGGATGACACGCAGCTCTACCTCTCTTTCAAGTCCTCACCAAGGTTGGCCGTTGAGACCCTGTCCAAGTGCCTGGAGGCAGTGGGTGGCTGGATGGGAAGAAACATGTTGAAACTGAACCCCGACAAGACCGAGGTACTTCTGGTGGGAGACAAGGGGAGGTTAGGGGATGTTGACCTGGTGCTGAATGGGGTACATCTTCCCCTGAAGGACCAGGTCCGCAGCTTGGATGTCATTCTAGACTCCCAGCTGTCCATGGAGGCTCAGGTGTCAGCTGTGAACCGGGCAGTGCTGTATCAACTCCATCTGATACGGCAGCTGCACCCCTACCTTCCTAATCATCTGCTCCCATCAGTGGTTCATGCCTTGGTCTCCTCTCTTTTTATACTTTTTTAAATTATCATGTTTTATTGTATTGTTCTAATTGTACATCGCCCAGAGTGGCCTGGTGACCGGCCAGATGGGCGATTAACAAATATAATAAATAAATGAATGAATGAATAAATAAATAAATAAATAAATTCAAGCTAAAAAAAATCATAAACACAAAACAATTTTAAAACAGCAATCAAAATTTAAAATGGCAGTGTCATTTGTTGATGGTATTCATGTCAACAAATGGCAGTTGTTGAATGCAGCACCTAAAATGGCTCACTGAAAGATGTGTGCTTATTACTAACAGAGCTAAAGGGACATCTCTTAGGAGAGCACAGTGTACCTTCGGTGGCACAACAGAGAAGTTCTTGTTCCATGTTTCTGATGGAAGCGGGGCATAGAGCAGAGCTTCCAAAATTGCCCTCTGTATTTGTGGCAGGTTCTTATGAAATAAGGTGGTTCTTGATACCTAGCCCCAGGTCCTCTCAGTGATCAAGAGAGGCCTGGCCTGGCCACTTCCATTTCTTGAGGCCCTCCTGGTATATTAAAAAATGAAGTATGCCAAAACAGGGTCACAAAAATTGTTATATTTTAAATGTTTACATTTAACAAATTAACACATTTATTAATTTATTTCATTTTTATGCCGCCCAATAGCTGAAGCTCTCTGGGCGGTTTACAGCAATTAACAGGACAGTCCCTGCCCGCAGGCTTACAATCTAAAAAGACACGACACACAAGGAAAAGGGAATGGGGAGGGAAGAAGGGGGAATATTAATTAATACTTCTGGCAGGGCTGGTGGAATGGCCCTGCACTCCCTCTCTTCTCCCTCCTCTCAGCCTGCTGGAATGGCTGGTGGTAGTGGCAGCTGAGGGAAGAGGAGCCTTCAGGAGGGAGGCCTTTCAGCAGGGCTGGTGGAATGGCCCTGCGCTCCCTCTCATCTCCCTCCTCTCAGCCTGCTGGAATGGCTGGTGTTGGTGGCAGTTGAGGGAGCCCTTGCACTTTTAACACAAAAAAGATACAATGTAATACAGTAATGCCTTGGATTGCAAGCATAATTTGTTCCAGAACCGTGCTTGTAATCCAAAACACTCTTATATCAAAGCGAGTCTCTGGCGGGCGTGAGCGGGGCCAATTTCAGCCCGCTCGAGGCGAGCGGTTACATCCCTACTTACTTGTATTGCAAGACGTCGCTTGTTTATCAAGTCAAAATTTATTTAAAAAATTTGCTTGTCTTGCAAAACGCTCTCAGACCAAGTTACTTGCAATCCAAGGTATTACTGTAATTTGTAATAAATTTTCCTTTTTTTATTTAACAAGTGCTTTTCTATCTTTTTCTGTGCAAATTCACCAATTATTGTGGGAAAATTTAGTTTTCTTGCAATGTCATAGTTTATGCTAAGCAGAGCAAGGCCATTCAAATGATCTTGTCCCATAGTTGAATGGTAGTAATTTTTGACCTGCTTCAGCACATTGAAAGACTGTTCACCTGAAGCTACTGATGAGACTAAGAAAAATCCTCAATGCAATAAGGGATGTTGTAGTGTGACTACCTGCATTGGCAGTGGGTTGAACTAGATGGTCTTGAAGATCCCTTCCAACTCTATATGATTCTAATGTCTATTAAACTTAATGGGGCTTACTTCTGAGTAGATCAGTTTAAGATTGCACTGTAACTCTTCTGTGCACCTTCCCTTTTAACTCCAGCTGAGGCAGGGGATTGAGAAATCACTCACATTCACACACACACACACACACACACACACACACAGGCAGCCCCCTCTTTCCAAACTAAGTCTGCTGTCCTGAACACATTTACTAGGGAGTAAGGCCTACTGAACTTAATGTGATTTACTTCTGAGTAGAAAGGTTTATGATTGCACTCTAAATTAAATTACCGGTAGATAGGCTCATGGATAATACTTGATATTTCCCCCTTGTATCCCAAATCTTCTACCTTACAACTTCAAGCTACACTCTAGAAAGTGAGGAACGTGTGGGGAGATTAAAGAGCAGAGCCTGGGGTCTGGTATAGCTGAGTCCCTGGGTTAGGGCCTGTGAAGACTGAGGTCTTCAGAAGGGTAGATTGGGGCTGGACAAGCCCTAGGCTTTTATTTGCTGTTTGCCTCTTCCCCAATTCCTTTCCTTAAGTCTCCCTATTACCGTAATTATATGTACAAAAATAAATCTTGGTTGTGCTTTAGGAAGATGACTAGACCTTCTTTTTGGGACCCCTGAACAGAGCTGGTGCTTGCCCCCCCCCTTGATTGCTCAGGTCCCTATTACCCTTCCACCCCCAGGCATGGACAGATGAAGGGAAGGTGGTGGGAGGGTCCCTTCCTGGTGTTCCCCTTTTCCCCTCCCTGGTGACAGGTGAGTGATAGCTATGGGCAGGTTTGCAGGACACTTTAAGCTCACAGAGGCTCCATAGCCTCTGGGCTTAAAGTTGCCTGGGCCCCCAGCTGTGTCTAACTAATCATTGGGCACTGCGTGGGTCTGGAGGCATCCCCTCTTCCCCCCTCAGTCCCCCTGCCGTATCCTAGGGGACACCATGCAGGAGCACTGAGAGGAATGGGGATGACAGCTGCAGAATAGTGCGGGTCATTCCATGTAAAATCAACCAAAAAATTTACCTCACCATCTGCGATTTTTTAAAAAACTGGCATACTGGTAGACCAGCATGAGAAATGAACATACACCAAATTATAGGTCATTATACCTCACGGTTCAAAAGTACAGTGTGCTCAAAAAATGCCCAAAACACAATTTTTCAGCATTTGTGACTACCCAAAAAGTATCATAACTTCCTTCGAAATTGACCTAGAAAGTAAATCATGGTGTCATATGAACGCTCTCGAGCTACCCTTTTATTTGATATGTAACACGAAGCATGCATGTGAAAGAAAATATTCAAGGTCATAGTTTCTTTAATTTGACCTTGAACTCCAAAAAAACAAAAGGGTTTTTTTTGCTGATTTTTTTCCTCAGATAACCCATATTTACCTTGAGTATATGTACCGATTTCCAGAACGGGGTTCTGAACAGTTCAGAAGATGTGAATGTTCTTGTACATGCATAGTACCTCCCTACAATAACTCCACCCCCTTATACACACTAAAAACAACTTTTTGGAGGGAAATGAAACTTAAGCCCGCCCCCTCCCTTCCGGAGCTTCCTGGGCCATCAGGCTGAAACCAAACCAGGCTTGGGTAGGCCTTAAACCTTCACAGAGATATATCTCTTTGGATGTCTACATTAAATCAAGCTTTATTCACAGATTCTGATAAGAAAGAAAAGGGCAGGCCTGAAGCCGTGACAAGTGCCTGACCCCACTTCTGCTGCACTGTGTTCATGACTTTTCAAATTGTTGAATTCCTGCACACCATTTCTACAGGTAGCATAACTAAGATCTATTATTTCCCTGATGGTGCAGCAGCACAGTATAAAAATGGTAAAAACTTCAACAACTTAAGTAAGCATAAGTCAGATTTTGGTATCGATGCAGAATGGCACTTCTTTGCCACATCGCATGGAAAGGGGCCTTGTGATGGTGTGGGTGGCACTGAAAAGGTTAGCTGCTCGAGCAAGTTTGCAGCATCTGTATGAAAAACAAATCATGATCCCTCATCAGCTCTTTGATTGGGCAAAGGAGAACATCACACAGGTTGCATTTCAATAAACCACAAATAAAGATTATGAACTCGAAGAAAAGCTTCTGAAATGTCACTTCGAGAATTCAAGATGCATTCCTGGGACACAGAAAATTCACGCTGTAATTCCATTAACAAAACACACTGTTGCTACTAAAATATATTCATTTCAATGTGAATCCAGAAAAGAGACAGTGACTATTAAAGAAGGAGAACTGGAATTGCAAGAAATACGAGAATTTGTTACATGTGTTTATATCTCACAATGGTGGTTAGGTTGTTTTACAAACAGATGATCAGAGAGCAGAACTGTTAGTGAGCTTTCTTCATCCAGCTGGACCAGCAAAATCATTTATGTATCCAGATAAACAAGATGCCCTATGGATACCATCTTCAGATGTTTTGACAAAAAGCTGATCCTTGTTGCCCAACAGGGCGTGTCTATACACTAACAGACAAAGGGTGTCAAGCAGCAACTTCAAGACTAGAAACTACTGTTATGAAAAGGTCCTTAATTTAGGACTTGTTAACAAAATGTTAACAAGTAATATTTGAACTGCATAAAATCTGATCAGCATATATAAAAGTAAAATGGAAAATCTCATCTATGCACAGTAATGGTTTTTCAAGCCCACATCAAAGTAAATCAAAATAACTATGCTAGTAAGAGTCCCATTTTGAAATTGAGTACATGTTTCCAGGGATGTTGAACGTTATTTGAAACAAAAGGAGTTTTTTGTCATTATTCAAGGTCAAACTTCTGTATATTTATTTTAAAAAATAAAATGAACATGTTTTCCCCACCCATACTGGTGAGTACCTTTTTAAAAGTACACATTTTAAACCTCATTCTTCTGAAAACAATAGGCCCTGCAACTTATTTTTTAATAAGCAGAACAAGTTCACCAAATCTTAAGCAATTTGCTTTCAGTTGGAAATATTCTTTGATTGATTTCATACCAGAATGACCACCCAGAGGAAGTATCATTATTCTTACACAAAATGTCAGAAGTATGCTATTGCGAAGAAGAATACTTAATTTAGAACTGCACAATTATGACAGGGTAGCTTGTACTTGTGCACAATGTTTTATTCTAAACCTAAGTGATAATGCATATTTTCTTAAGATACATACAGTGAGATAGCAATTCATATGGACTATGACGCATGCACACAGAGCGCCCCAAAAGATGTAACTCGTTTTCTGTTAAGAACCCCATTTTGAAAATTGGTACATGTATTAAGCACTATCAGATGAATACTAAAACAAAAATCATGGGGGAGAAAAATTTAGTTTTTGCAGAATTCAAGGTCAAATTTTACTATTTGACCTTGAATATATATTTATTCCGATAAACCACTTATGTTACATATCATATGAAAGAGCATTTCAAAGGCTTTCCAACAACACCAAAATTAACTTTCTAGGTTCTGTAGAACTGGAATTACTGTAATTCTAATGTTGTCCAACACACAAAAATTAATGTTTTTCTTCATATTTTTGATTGCCATATCTCCAAAGGTTTTTGTCCCAGAACTCTAATTTTTGGAGCAGCTTATTTTCTCAGCAGACCCAACAAGTTCACCAAGTTTTTTCAAAAACGGTGACGGGGCTATCGAGTCCAACCCCCTGCTTAATGCAGGAAACTAGAGGGGTCTCCCATCCAAGTAATAACCAGGCTTGACCCTGCTTAGCTTTCCACACTCAGACAAGCTGAGCCAGCATAAGCTACAGGCCTGTCTTTTATGCCCAGCCCCAGTTGGTGGCTCTTGGGATTCGAGTAAACAATGTAGACCCCGCAAGCTTGCACACCGCTAGGTCATGTAAATTCATTGGTTGACCCATGCCCAAGGTGCACTTTTCTGCAGCTGTCAGAGGCTCATTGCCCTTGCTCGGCATGGACACTACTCAGCTGTGTGGCGGCCCCGCCGAGCAAGGACAACAAGCCCCATGGTGCTCGGCTTCCTCAAGAGGAAACCCAGTGCCACAAGGCTCTTGTCCCTGGCCCTTTCTCTGCATAGCCGCCACTCAGCTGAGCAGTGGCCGTGCCGAGAAAGGTCTTTTTTCCCCACGGCCTCCTCACAGGGAGATGAGGCGGGAAAGCCCCTCCTTTCTCCCTCACCTGGCAGCATGATCACCTGGTGATCATGCTATCTGGCAAGAGGGAAAGTAGCCCCCCCGTCTCCCTGTGAGAAGGCCGTTGGGAAAGCAACCTTTCCCAGTGCAGCTGCTGCTCACCTGAGCAGGGGCTGCGCCAAGAAAGGGCAGCGTGCAGGTATGCGGCAGACACTGGCGCGCACACCCCTCTCACTGAGTGTGGCATACACGGATGCCACATCCAGCGACAGTGGAGGGGTACACCGGTGTCTGCCACATGCCAGCCATTTCAGCCAGCACTGAAGAGGAGGGAGCTTCAGGCAGGCCGCCCAAACACTGACAGGAAGACTCACCTCCCCCTCCCTTCCGGACTAGCGAGATGGTCTCTCGTTAGTTCTTAAGGGAGGGGGAGCTGAGGATCACTGCTGCTCATTCCCCCTGCCCCCTTTCCCCCTCCCCCACTGCTGCCACTTGACAGTGGTGGCAAGGAGGGAGGTGGGGAAACAGGGCAGGGGGAATGATCCTCTCTGCTTGTCTTCCCAGGGAGTAAGTCAAGCAGAGAAGCATGTGCCAAATTGGCGCTGCAGCAGCAGTTGAAATGTGAGCAACATTGACAATACATGGCATTGACGGGGAATGACCTCCCCCCCCCCCACTCCTGGACTAGTGAGAACCCGAAAGGACTGCGGCAGTGGGCATGATCCAGGCACCTGGCTGTGCTTGCTCAAGAGCAAGCACAGCTGTGTGCCTGGCTCCTGCCCGCCGCAACCGCAGTCCTTTCCAGCTTTCCCCTATGCTCCTGCTGTTGCAGGACATCGGCAGGAGCACGGGGAGAAGCCAATGACAGCTGCGCCAAATGCCGCTTGGGCACTTTGGTGTCTGTCATCAGCCAGAGCCCCTTGGCCAGAGTGGCAACCCTCCGCTGTTACCAAGGGGCTCTCTGCCTTTTTGTCTTGTCAGAGGGTTAGTGTGTCGTCCAGGTTTGAACGACACACTAAGCCTACTAGGGTTTTCCAAAGCCTCTCCTTAACCACCCTGACACCCTTCTGGGTTTGCATGACATGCTAAGCCTCAGTAGTCATTAACTTACTGAGGTTTAGCATGTCGTGCGAACCCGGTCTATGTGTCAATCTTAATCTATAGATTTAGTTCTGTTTTAAATGTTACACACCACAGATGTCAATGTCCTGCAATACAATTGTGCTATTCACACCATATCTTCTTCCTTCAATCCTATCAGTGTATCTCTGTGTCAGTATGTATAACCTCATTTGGAGATAATGTCAAAAGTCTAAATTTGAGGCCCTCTGTGAATGTGAGGGCCGGACCAAATGCCCCCCCCCCCCCGGTGATAGACCCTGCCTAGCCCTATTCCATTTGAGGCTTTGAAGGTCAAAAACAGCACTTTGAATTGAGCCCAGAAACAAACTGGAAATCAAAGAAGATGGAATAATATTGGAGAGAGATGATGCAACCTGCAAGTCCTAGTTAATGCCTTGATTCGAAATAAAGCTGCCAACTGAAGTTTCTGAATTCTCTTCAGAGGTAGCCTGTGTAGGTGACATATCAGTAATCTCATCTTGATCTGACTTCTCTAGAAACGCAAAAGCACGCAACTGATGCACGAGCTGAAGCTGTTAAAACCACTCCTAGCCACCGCCATTACCCTCCAGGTGCAGAGCTGAATCCAGGAGCATTCCAAAACTGAAAACCTGATTTTAAAGGGGAAGTGTATTCCCATCCAAGATGGATTGTACATAGACTCCCAGATTGCCAAATCCATCAACAAACAATATTTCCATCTTGTCTTGATTAAGTTTCAGCTTGTTCGCCCATATCCAATCCAAAACTGATATCTAAAACTGATACCCAAAACTAGTTTAGAACCTCCACTCCACAGTCTTCTTGGGTTCAGATTACTCCTAGTCTATGATTACAGGCAGTTAGTGATCATATAATGATTCCACTAACTTGGAAATTGAGGAAAAAGTTGCTTTCCAATTCTCATCTGAGGTTTTCTGGATCTCTTCCAGTATAGCCTAAACACTGTTCTGTGAAGAGAGAGCCCGCGGGAATCAAGATTCAGTCCTGAGTATGTGGTGTTCACTGAGCCTAGCTGATGGAGCCTGAACTCGGATAAAGGCCAGTTGTGCAGTTTTTTACTACTAGTCTTGGCTTTGGTTCCACAAGTAGCTTGATGCCTAAAGTACATGTCAATCTGAATATTTCTGAACAAGAGGAACTTTGACGACGCTGCCTTTGCTTTTG
The DNA here is from genome assembly GCA_021292165.1 of Shinisaurus crocodilurus. NCBI lineage: Eukaryota > Metazoa > Chordata > Lepidosauria > Squamata > Shinisauridae > Shinisaurus > Shinisaurus crocodilurus. The sequence continues at coordinate 225,108,523 of CM037877.1, forward strand.
ATGGTCGTGCTCCTACCATAGGAACAATATCCATCAAAATTCAGGAGCATGTGAAGAAAGAAAGTAAAGACTCCTTTTGAACTTTTCATGCTGTCTTTATATTGTTCCTCAACAGCATTATACTTTATACACTCTGCTGTATTTCTAATTAATTGAAGGGGAAAGTCTCATTAGAAGAATATAAATATGGGTTTAGCTTGCAAGAGAGTACAATTTTTGACACATTGTACTAACTGGCAGTTCAGCTCTATTGTAGGTAGACAAAGTGAGAGATTTAAAGCAAGGTTTTGGCACCATAATTCTCTAGTTGAGAATTAGTTCACATCCATGAAGACTTAAACCTCCTGCAAAAGTTATTTAGTCATGTCACCAGCAGCTCAGTTAAAACAAAACATTATTTACAGAACATAAAACAGGCTCAGCCTAGCCAGCAATTAACCCTTCTAAATTTAGTAGGCAATTACTATGTGAGTTAAATAGGAGATGTTTTGGAAATTAATCCTTTCCAACTCTCACTGAGCTGTCCATAAAATGCTGGTTCCCATATGAAATCCCAGGCTGCCCCTGTGAAGATAGCTGCATCTTTTGTGGGGGAAAGGATGCACTTTCTATCTCAGATGTAAAAAGTCACTATTACATCATTTGGCTTCATTAATAGAACACTCTTGAAAGTCAGTCTTCCTACAGAACTCTTTACCTGAGTTCTAGGGCAGATCCACATTTTATAAAACAAATCTAATTGCTGTGTGTACTCTGGTGTTACACTGATTTTTCTCACAGTAAACATATGTGTGGATGTCAAACATTTGACTGATTGTACCAGAATTCCCACACTCGTGTACTTGGGTGTTTTCAAGTCACATGTATGGTGTCCACACTTTACATGTTTGCTGCAAGAAACATTAGTGTGACAATAGTATACATTCAGTTGGCTTTGCAGTGTAAAGTGTGGAGCTGCCTTTTAATTTTGAGAGGCACAAAACAGTCCACCCTTTCACACTAAATAATAATAAAAACAGTCTGTTCTGCTTTACCTCTCTTTGCTCAAAATGAAAATGGTTTTATCTACTATGACAGTTTTAAGGTTGTAGCCAATTGTGTTGTTTCACCAGTAGAAGGGTGAACTGAACAGATCTATTCGCAGAACAGATTTCCCCCTCTTCCCTGCAGGCTGCTCCATAGGATTGGAGGATCCTCCAGAGTAGATTTGGGGGTGGGGGTGGGGGCATGGAAGGCTGCAGGGTAGAAGGAGAGTACACAGAAGTCCCATGGTGGGAGTCCCATTGTGCAAGCGGACTTCTGCCCATGAAACTGTTGGATCCAACTCTAATGAGCTTCTTCAGAGAAAGTAGGAAAGCGCAAAATCCTTAGAAAGCTTCCTTAGAAAGTTTCTTGCTCATAGTTTTTACATGACTGGACTTTACTGAGCAAGCAGTTTTATAATCAATTACTCCAGAATAATGCAGCTAATGTTCTGATTTCCTCTTTATCTCCAAAGTGAGCAATAACTATTTTTTGTTTTTAAAGCAATTTTACAAGTATGAATGAATATATTTACTGAACTCACTGAATTCAGTGGCAGCAGAATACAAGGTTTTCACTCTTCCAGTCTTCGATGTGGGCTGGCAACGCTACATAGCTTGTTAGCTGCAGCAGGCTGGAAAGCTGGTGTCATTTCCACAAGATACGTTTGGATCTGTAGAGAGGAGGAGCAATGCAGATGTAGATGCAGGAACTTTCCATACCCACACCCACTTTTGATGGTCTTTTGCGGACTTTAGATATGTTCATAAAGAAGTGGGACAAGGTTTATTTTTATTTATTTTATTTATTATATTTATACCCCGCCTTTTTTCCTGCAAGGAACCCAAGGCAGCTTACATAGTCCTCCTCCTCTCCATGTTATCCTCTCAACAATCCTGTGAGGTAGGTTAGGCTGAGAGTCAGTGACTAGCCCAAAGTCACCCAGTGAGTTTCATGGCCGAGCAGGGACTAGAACCCGGATCTCCTGAGTCCCAGTCTAACACTCTAACCACTACGCCACACTGACTCTTAGGTTAGCCGCACTGGCTCTTAGGTTGCATGCTAAGGGGGAACAAATCTGGAAGGGGGCTGCAATTGACCTACAGGCCTTGTCTGCTCATTAAGAATGAAAATAGGCCACAAACATCTGAATAGGGGGGAGAGAGTACAGTTTCCCTAGCAGATTTCTAGGTACAGATTATTGACCTGGGCTACAAGTGATACTTTCTGCTATCTCTTTGGAACTGCCCTGCTCCCATGCATGGGTCTAGATTCACTTGCAACTGCCTGGGCAAACAGCCATTCCACAAGCTTCCCCAAAAGGGAAAGGAAGGGATGGCTAAACAGGTCATTTGTTGGCCTGGGAATCTATCCAGTGAACATAGATTTAAGTCTATCCAGCATCCTATCACGTACTTAGGATAGATGATCCATTAAAAGTTGACTGGAATAAGCCTTCCAACATTCAAAATTCAATTCTGTAGTCAGTCTCCAAGCCATAAGGAATGGTTTGCCCACAAAGCAAATTCAGGTTTTTCAAACCTTACAAACTGCAGCTTCTCTTGGTAGCCCTTTTAAAAATACAAAACATGTTACACGGTTGTAATGCTTATTTAGGACAAATGCACCTGTTTGGTTCTGTGTTAATGATTTTTTACAATATAAATAAGAATAGGACAAATATTTCTGCATATCTCTGTTTCTTGATGGCGTTGAGGTTGACTAGTGCAGGATATGCTGCTTGTCTAACAATTAGTTGACCTTTGATAAGCAGTTATTTCATTTTGTATTTCAGTAATCTTAAATATTTTTCTTATCTATCTTCAACATATACTGGATATGTGACTTTTTAGCATCAAATACTGTTGTTAATTATAATCCTTGTACATTGTGCTCTTGATCACATTTCCTTATTTGTCATACCTAAATAAATAAGCCTTATTTAAGTTTCACAAGATTGACAAGACTTAAATATAATGTAGACTATGGCAGTAAAACTCTCTAAGGGCGCAATCCTATGGGGATGCCCGTAACCCTCCAAACTCGGAGGATTACGGGCATCCTATGCAGGGTGGGAGGAGCACGGAGGCTATCTTAGCTGCCATGCTCCCCTTATTCTGCAAAACAGCTAGACAGCCAATTTTGGTGTTCTATCTGTGGCACTTTGGAGGGGGAGGAAAGGAGGCTGAGGCACTGCCAGGATATGTCATACCTTGGTGGCACCACTCCTCCCCTCCCCGCGCCCCCGGAATGCCCACTAAACCCAAAGCGATCTCAGAGAAGCAGCTGGTGCGGTTCTTTCCAGGCTGCAAGAGGAGAGCGGGATCCGAGTGGGATCCCCAGTTCCAAGGCCAGAGCGATTTTCTGACCTTAGAGCTGGAAATCTGAACAATCCTGTGACCCCCTAGATGCTGTCTAGGGGCCTTAAGATTGCTCTGCCTGCCTGAAAATCATGTGTTGCTTTTCTTTACGTAGCTCACCTATTCTTATTACTTAGTACTATTTAACATCAACATATTAAGAACTAGTGATGATGGTAGTAGTCCTTTGGGAGAGGGAGAGGAGAGGAGGCTGCAAGCCTTTATAGTTGTGCTGACTCAAAGTGGATCTAGCTTTAACTCATTGGTCAGGAGGTGTTTCTCAAGAGACAATTGCTCAACATACCTCTTGTCTACAACAATTCATGTGTCCTGTTATTTCCCTTATACCACCTTTGTTTCTTTTTAAAGAACTGCAAATGTAGCATTAAATCATCTCTCAGGTCTTGGGGAGTGGAAGAGAAGAAGTTGCAGAGGTGGAGCTGGTAGCATTGTGGGACTACAACGTACTGCCACTGGAAGGATCATTAGAATTTGCACAAGATATTTACAGCTGATTTGTTCATATTTACTCCCAACCATGTCTTCTATAAGCCCAAGTGCAAAAACAAGAGGGACAACCTGAACCATGCAGTTCTGGTTGTGGGGTACAGAACTCATCCGAGGGGAGCTTTACTGGTTAACAAGAAGTCCTAGTTCACATGCTGGGATAACAATGGTTACGACTTCATATTCATGAAGGACAACAACTGTGGAGCAACTACTGCGGCCATATTCCCAATTAGGGCATGACTGGACCAGACCATGACAAGTGCTTGCATACAATTTCCATAAATAATCCAGTTCAAACTTCTGCTCTGAATCAGGGTCCCTGGTCTCATAAACTTCTCTTATGTAATCGTTCATGTACTGGAATCTTAGTCTTAGAACTCGAAGAGACTTGGGGGAATTACTTATTTTTATTGATTTTTGGGGGGTTGAAATTGTATTTATACTAGCTTAGCTGTGTTTTAAGCGGCTTTGTAAAGTCTTTTTGTCTTGAATGGCAGTGTGTAAATAAATAATTTACTTGAAGTATGTGCCAAGTAAAGGTACACAGGATTATAACCTTAAGGCTTCAGTTTACCCAAGTGGTGAACTCTTTACTTTCTAAATAACTTGTTTAAAATATTTGACCCTTAATAGGTATTAAAGAATGGATAGGAAAGTGCGGGGTGGGTGGGTTGTTTTTTGCTGTTCTTCTGTATTATTTTTCTCCACATCTTTAATAAAAGGTTGCATGTACAGCTCGAGCTCTCCATTGTGTTACTGTGGAGCTTGTCTAATTGGGGATCATAGAATCACCTTTATTTGGGTAGTATGGGGATGGGGGAATTAAAGCAATTTTTCATATGACAAAGCATCCCTTTCTTTAAATAGCTCAGATTTCTAGATGTACCCTTATATACTCGAGTATAAGCCTAGTTTTTCAGCACATTTTTTGTGCTGAAAAATGCTCCCCTCGGCTTATACTCGGGTCAGCGCCCTCCTAGGATCCCCCCACCACCCCCAGACACCCCCCGCTGCCGAAAATGCCCCCCCGCAGCCGAAGCTCCAACTCCCATCAGCCTCCTGATGCCTCAATTACCGTAATGTATGTTATTTTATTGGTATCTACCGTATCTTTAGTTTTTAAATTTAAATTTTTTAAATTTACCGTAATTTTTAAATTTACCTGTACCTGTAGCTGCTGCATTTCCCACCCTAGGCTTATACTGGAGTCAATAAGTTTTCCCAGTTTTTTGGGGTGAAATTAGGGGCCTCGGTTTATATTCGGGTCGGCTTATACTCGAGTATATACGATACCGTTTTCTTCCCCCCCCCTTTTTTTCTTTTATTAAAATTTTTCAAACAATACATAAAGCAACTAAATAACAAACATACAACTTATATAGTGCTCCCGTCACCACGTCATCTCTATCTCTATAATCTATAATTATTCATTATTCCAAAAATACAACATATCTTGACATAGCATACTCCCTTTCCCCTTATTTAACACAAAATCCAAAAATAAACCCCAAATATCCTTAAAATTATTTTTCTTTAATTGTCCCCTTTTGCATTTGATATTACAAGTTAACATATCATTTAAAGCCATATCCCACACTTCTTTATACCAGTCAGTGATAGAGAAAACTTGCTGAACTTTCCATTTTCTTGCTATCATTAATCTACCTGCCGATAACAAATTTACAATTAATTCTTTAACATTTTGAGGACCATCCACCTTTTCAGTTATTGATAACAATGCTAATTTAGGACAAACTTCTAAATCAACACCAACAATTTCTGATATTTCTTCAAAAATCATTTTCCAAAAATCCATTACATTTTTACAACTCCACCACATATGAGCATACGTACCCAGCTCCTGACAGCCTCTCCAACACATTGGAGAACATTTATTATCTATTTTATTTATTCTCACCGGAGTCAGGTACCATCTCCAAATTAACTTATAGAAATTCTCTTTTATCCTTATTGACATATTTTTCAATATTCGCCTATCCCGTATCTTATTCCACTCTTCCTTTGCTATTTCCTCTTCAAACTCTATATCCCAAACTATCTTAAGATTTTCCGCTTGCTCTTCTGATTTCTGCATCATTTTATATATCATCTTTGTAATATACCCTGTTTTCTATGAGCTTTCTCTGTCATCTGATTGAAAAGATCCATTTGTCCACAGGATTTTTCAGTTAAATGGCTGATAGAAAGAAGTACCAGTGTAGGGCAGGGGAATAAATTGTGCAAGGAATAAAGGGTCACACAAGAAGAATAAATACCAATGGAGTTTCTTCAGCGTTATGACCTCTGAAACTGATGATATAGCATTACTGGTTGCTTATACTGATCTTTATTATTTCAGAATTCGGTGTTCACTTGGCAGAATTGACTGTAGATCCCCAAGGAGCACTGGCCATTCGTCAGGTTAGTCTTTCCCAAATGTAATCAAAGGTGTTAAAATATTTACTGAGTAGTTTCCTGTGATCCCTACAACAAGGTCTTGAACTAATTTCGTACAGAGGCGGGGCTCTCCTACATTACAATTGCCCTTTCCTCCCAGCTCCCTCCATGGGTTTTTAAGGACAATGGGTATAGTAATAATAACCATGAGCTACACAAACTTTAGATCTTCATGGAGCCTGTAGAGTTGTACATGTTCCTTACTCATTCACTGGAACAACATTGATCTTATTGAAATTTACAATTTCTTAAAGCACAGGGAGCAACTCTGAACATTATATGAGGTGCTACTAACTTTTTAAAAAAATTAAGAGTGGGGGTGTATTGTTTGTTTTGTAAAAGCGTTTTGCCACATCTTTCAAAATAAAATTTCCCAAGATGCCTTATACAAGCAGTAATCAGTAAAATAATCAAAATTACAAAATACAATTAACAGCAAGTAAAAGCAGCATAAAACCAATCAATTAAGGATTAACTGTTCTTTTAGAAGCCTGGAAAAATAAAGGTATTTGTCTGGCATGGAAAATACCACAATATGTGTGTCAGGCAAGGATCCCTGAAGAAAGAAAAGACCCCTCAGAGCCAGGCATTTGGGCATGGCCACCTCTCTGAAAAGCCTTACTGGCTTTTCTGGCTGTTGTAGCTCTTCAGAGAGCTTGGCTGCCCTTCAGAGAGCTCAGCAGTGGTAATGCAGTAGGTAGGGGGGTAGGAGGGAGACAGATGCGGTGGGGGGGGGAGGAAAGGAAACATGTTGGGCAGGGGAGGAAGGGACCGGTGGCAATGGCGGCCAGCGGCAGCATGTGTGCTTTCCCTCAAGTGGCAGGAGAGTTTGTGCCAGTGCTGGTCTAGCAGCTGTATTCTGAACTAACTGGATAGTCTTCAAAGTCAGCCCCATGTACAATGCATTACATAGTCTTACCTGGAAGTTATCAGAGGATGAATAACTGAGGCAAGGTTGTCTCTGTCTAAAAGGGATCACAGTGCTTGAGCCTCCTGTGACATGGTTGGATCAATAAGCATAAACTGTGAATCTGGTCCTTCAGTGTGGGAAGGCAACCCTATCCAGAATAGATTGAGAACCACCATCTAGGGCAGAAGAACCACCTACCAATTGCACATCTCTCTTGTCTAAATTGAGCTTCAGTTTATTGGCCCTCAACCAGTCCATTACCGAGCCCACACATTGGCTCAGCACTTCTGCTGCCTCACCTGAATTAGATGAAAAAGAGAAATAGGGTTGGGTGTCATCAGTGTACTGACAACACTTCACTCCAATCCCAAGATGATCTCACTCAGCTGTTTTATTCAGATGTTAAAAGGCAGGTGGGGGTGGGGGAAGGGCAAGATTGATCCTTGCAGAGCTCCATAGCGTAAATGCCATAGAGCTAAGTAGTCCTCCAGCACTACCTTCTGGAATCTGCTGTCTAGGTAGGAGCAGAACCACTGTAAAACAGTGTCCCCAATCCTCATCCCAGACAGCCTAACCAGAAGGATAACATAGTCACTGATATTCTAGGAGAATTAGCAGAGTTGCCCTTCCCGTGTCCTTCTCCTGGCATAGGTCATCCATCAGATTTAGTGCCAAAACCAGTCCCAAATTGTTCTTGACCTGCACAAGGAAGTGTTTTAAATTTAAAGAAACAATAAAGCGTGACTAAAATGGATCTCCTCTCGCCTAGACTACTGTAATGCGCTCTACCTGGGGTTACCCTTGAAGACAGTTCGGAAGCTACAGCTGGTACAGAATGCGGCGGCTCGCCTGGTTAAAGGCAGCCGCCGGCGGGATCACATCACGCCAGTGCTCAAGGAGCTGCACTGGTTACCAGTTGCTTGCCGAGCCGAATTCAAGGTGTTGGTTTTGACCTTTAAAACCCTATAAGGCTCTGGTCCAGTTTATCTCAAGAAGCGTCTCCAGCAACACCAAGTAAGCCGCTCAACGAGATCTGCCACAGACAGCCTTCTCCCTGTCCCTTCAGCCAGAGCAGCTAGACTGGTGGGGACTAGGAAGAGGGCCTTTTCTGTGGCGGCCCCCATACTGTGGAACTTCCTCCCTAGTGACATCCGCCATGCCCCCTCTCTGTTGAGCTTCTGCCGCTCACTAAAAACATGGCTATTCAGGCGGGAATATGAGGTGGGTTAAGATTTTAAAAGTTATACTGTTTTATACTGTTTTAAATGTATTTTATATCATGTATTTTAAATATATTTTATCATGTTGTACATCGCCCAGAGTGGCCGGTTTGCCGGCCAGATGGGCGATTCAGAAATACAACAAATAAATAAATAAAATCCAGATAATTGCTTTGATCTAAGTGATCCTGGCATTGCATGGCAACCCCCTTCCTGAGCATCTTGCCCCAGAAGGGATTGTTAGCTATGTTAAAGAACAGGAGATAGTATAAACTAAGCTATTGCTGATGTACTTCACATTTTCTGGCATAATTATTATGGTTTTCTGGGGATTAAAATATACCGGTATGAATAAGCATATTCAGTTTTACATATTTTAAGCATGATGAGTGGATAGTGCCAATCCAAAGGTGTATGACTGCCCTGGAATGTTGCTGTCAGCTGTCTTTGTACTGGAGGTATGGTCACTTTTATCTGAGATTAAGGTTGTGCAGTGAAGAATTAAATAAACTTTTGAACATTGTATCATACAAGGTAGTATGATGTGCTTGTACAAAGTGATTTTTGAATCTTATCTCCTTGACTCTGTACACCTGCTTTTTTCCTGTGACAAGAACACAAGAACATCTTAGTCTTCTTTGCAGATATGAGCTTCGGTATACCATGCTAAAATTTCTACTGTGGTACCAAAGAAGCAGACTGCTTCTGAACCAGCATGTGCTGTATTTTTCGCACCATAAGACGCACCGGACCATAAGACGCACTTACCGTATGGTACCAAAAATAATAATATTTTTTTTTTAACATCAGCTGTTCCGTGGGGAATCAGCTGAGAGGCGGGGATTCCCTGCCCTGCCCAGGAGTCCTCCGCTCTTCCGGACCAGCAGAGGAAAGTTTAAAAAAAAAAAATTAATAATAATAATAATTATTTTTTTAAAAAAAAAATAAATCAGCTGTTCCACGGGGAATCAGCTGAGAGGCGGGGGCTTCCCCTGCCCTGCCCAGGAGTCCTCCGCTCTTCCGGACCAGCAGAGGAAAGTAAATAATAATAATAATAATAATAATAATAATTTTATTTTTTTAAAAATCAGCTGTTCCACGGGGAATCAGCTGAGAGGCGGGGGCTTCCCCCGCCCTGCCCAGGAGTCCTCCGCTCTTCCAGACCAGCAGAGGAAAGTAAATAATAATAATAATAATAATAATAATTATTATTATTATTATTTTTAAATCAGCTGTTCCACGGGGAATCAGCTGAGAGGCGGGGGCTTCCCCCGCCCTGCCCAGGAGTCCTCCGCTCTTCCGGACCAGCAGAGGAAAGTAAAATAATAATAATAATAATAATAATAATAATAATAATAATATTTTTTTAAAATCAGCTGTTCGGCGGGAATCAGCTGAGAGGCGGGGGCTTCCCCCACCCTGCCCAGGAGTCCTCTGCTGTTCCGGACCAGCAGAGGAAAGTAAAAAAAAAATTAAAAAAATTTTTTTTTTTTTTACTGTATTCACTCCATAGGACGCACAGACATTTCCACCTAGTTTTTTTTTGGGGGGGGAGTGCATCTTATGGAGCGAAAAATACGGTATCTCTCTAATTTTGAGAGTTTTGCCTGTTTTGTGAGCCATCTGAGAGGTAAAAGGATACTGAAATGAATTCTAAATACAGTATGAGTATCTTGGTTCTATTTCATTTTCCTTGTGGGTTTTTCTCCACAGCTAGCATCGGTGATTTTGAAACAATATGTGGAAACTCACTGGTGTTCCCAGTCAGACAAGTTTAGACCTCCTGAGACTACAGAAAGGGTAATGCTTATTTTAAATACTTGGTTACATGCTGTCCAAGTTTGAATAACACTGCATCTTTTTCCTTTCCTTGTTATTTATTTAATCCATTTATTGTATGCAAAAGGCATTTAAATGCATTAAGTAGCCTTTTCTCTGGGACACATTTTTGCTAGATATTTACTGGTATGTGACTAGGGATAGCACAGAATCTGCAAATGCTACTGTCTTGTTCAAATAATGGATGTTCCTTGCTAAGCTCCTTCCCCTTCTCCTCCACAGGCAAAAGCTGCCATTAGGGAACTGCTTCCCAATGGATTGAGAGAATCAATTAGCAAAGTGCGCTCAAGTGTTGCCTATGCGGTTTCAGCAATAGCTCATTGGGATTGGCCTGAAGCTTGGCCTGAGCTTTTCAATCTGTTAATGGAAATGCTGGTCAGTGGGGATCTGAATGCAGTGCATGGAGCTATGCGAGTGCTTACAGGTATGTATGTATTGTATAGACTTAACTGGGGAGTTCTACCAGCTTGACCTGGGCTTCCAAAACATTTTAATATGCTGATGTTTTAAAAAGTTGAGAAATGTGGTAGTCCCTATTCTGTCTGCCTTTAGAAATTATACAGTCCATAGTGAAGTTTCTAATATAGAAATAGTTTAATTCCTCCCCCGCCCAAATTCCTCCTCCTCATATAAGTTTCTAGAAGCTGCACAGAGGTAGAGAATTGGAGTGTAAAAATGGATGAAGCTGTCAATTGTGGTAAATTTTCTCAAATAACTCACTGACCTGGTTCGCATGACACAACAACCCTCAAATAACCCATGGCTTGTTTTAGGGTTATTTGATGGTTGTCTGACCCTCAAATAACCCCTGCTGCTTAGGTTCGCATGGCACGACAACCCATGGCAAGCTGGGCACCGGTGGGTGCTATGCAAAAATGGCGCCTGCAGGGGCCTGGCACAACGTGACAGCCCCCGCAGATAAATTAACCCATGGTGGGCTGTCATATCATGCAAACCAGCTCACTTTAGCCACTTGCTTTACGTACAGTCACTAGTACATTTGTTTAGCAGGGGTATCTAGCTATATGACACTTGTGTTCCTACATGATAACTGAAAACAGAAAAAATACATCTTGTTCAGAAGTTGTAATGTAGGGGTTCCAACTCAACTTTTTAAAACGGAATCTTTCCATCCTCTATACCTTTCTCTGAAACCACATTGAGTTCTCATATCTCATCAGACTGAAAGGAAGATGTTAGATATTGCAGAGTTGTTGTTGTTTTTAATGCTAGAAGCTGTATATGCTGCTAGGAATCCAAGATGAAAGGCAGCCAGTGATCATAGATCTGGGGATTTTAATAATAAATTTGCCAACTTCTGTAGATCTTTCAAGCCAGACAGGCTGAGAATTGGGGTGTGCATGAGGTGGATAGGATCAAAGCACTTAATATTAAGTGAGAAAGTTAATATTTAATTCTTAATTACTTTCAGAATGGATATAGGCCTTGTTCTTATTGAGGTGGTAAAACTATGTCTAGTTTAGATGTTGGAGAGAAGGCTAGGCTAAAACTCTTCAGCCTGATGATCTAATCCTCTATGTTCAAATAATGTTTATGTATGGATGAGCTTTTGATAATATAAGCCCCCAACCTGCAGTCTGAAGTAGTACATCCCAGACACAAATTTGTGAGACCTAGACTTCTGATTCATGTACTCATAAGGGGAAATTGTAATTCTTCTCTTCCTTGCCCATTTCTGAATCTGTGTGCCATTAGAATGGATGAACAGTCCAGAAGTGAGATGCTACCCCTGAATAATCTCTGCAGAAGTTCACTTTGATTATGTAAACATATTGTTATCTTGCTGTTTCCTAGAGTTCACTCGGGAGGTGACAGACACACAGATGCCCCTTGTTGCTCCAGTTATTTTACCCGAGATGTATAAGATTTTTACAATGGCAGAGGTATGGGTGAAAATAGTAGTTTTCCCTTTGCTAGGAATATCACAATTCTACATTTATGAAGTATCATCATGTTTAGATTTACTGTGATTTTGCAGTGTGTCTATAGTTAATACATATTTCCTCTAGTTTCTCTTCTAAATGTTCTTTGAGGTTCAGTAGAAAAGCTGAAATGTGAGAGTGTGGAAAGAATGATCCTCTAGGACAGGGTGGCCCTCCAGATGCTTTGGCCTACAACTCCCATTTATTTATTTAATTTATTTATTATATTTATGAATCGCCCATCTGGCCAGACATCCGGCCACTCTGAGCGATGTACAGTCCAATAAAACACAAGGGGGGGGGGGAAACACACACACACACACACACACACACACAGTATAAACCACAATTAAAAACAGTACAAAACTTAAAAATCCTAACCCACCCCATATTCCTGCCTGAAAAGCCACATTTTTAATGCCCGGCGGAAGCTAATCAAGGAAGGGGCATGGCAGAGGTCACTGGGGAGAGAGTTCCATAAATTGGGGGCTGCCACAGAAAAGGCCCTCCTCCTAGTCCCCACCAGCCTGGTTTCCCTGGCTGATGGGACAGGGAGAAGGCCATCCCTGACAGATCTTGTTGAGCGGCCTACTTGATGTTGCTGGAGGCGCTCCTTGAGATATACTGGACCGGAGCCGTACAGGGTTTTAAAGGTTAATGCCAACACCTTGAATTCGGCTCTGCAAACAACTGGTAGCCAGTGCAACTCTTTAAGCACTTGAGTGATGTGATCACGCCGGCGGCAGCCTTTAACCAGGCGAGCTGTTGCATTCTGTACCAGCTGCAACTTCCAAACCGTCTTCCAGGGTAACCCCACGTAGAGCGCATTACAGTAGTCTAGGCGAGAGGAGACCAAGGCATGAACCACTGATAGGAGCAGATGATTAGGCAAAAAACACAGAGTGTTCATCTGTTGAGGGGAGTTTCGCCCCACAACGGACACACTTACGGAAGGCCCCTTTTAGAGACATTTTTGAGGAAACCTCCACAGTCCATAAACCCTCACTATTAGCTATGCAGGGTAGGGCTGCTGGGAGTTGTAGGCAAAAACATCTGGAGGGCCACAAGTTGCCCACCACTGCTCTAAGCATGCTCCTGGTATTTTGGCTCTGCTACAAGTAGTCAATGGCCCTCTGTGTGGTCACTTCTAATGGTATATAGGCAAAGCAGGCATCTTTGGAGATTGGCTTTTTATTTCCATGCCTAAAGTAATGTGGATGAATACGTCACTAGCAATAACAAGAACTACCCCACACTCTCCACTGGCACTCACAGCAACAGAGCAGATACCATAGCCAAGATATGTGGACACTTGGCTGCAAGGAGAAAATAAAATGGGATGGGGTCATAGAAAAGAACCAGCAGTGAACCAGCAGTGAAACACAAATGCACTGTAAACAATGATACCAAAATAGAATAAAATAGCTTCCCGCATACAGTACAATTGTGTATTATTGTAAATCAAGGTTGCCTACCAGTAAAGTTCTGTACAGTCACATATCCTGCCCACTTTACCCTCCCAAAAGGAGATGGCCCCGGAGGTCACTCGGGTTATAGGCTCCTCGTTGATGGTCAGGGATAGAAACAACAGGAAGATGCTGATCCATTTTGTGGAACAGATATGAAAGCACATGCAGGGGTGCCACTTTCTGGAAATCAGGGAAATGGGAATTGGTCAGGGAAAGTCAGGGAAATTGGTCAAAAGTCAGGGAAATTGTGATTAAGATATACTAGTGTAATGGATTTTTGAGATGCTACTACAAGAGTACAATCTGCACTTGAGGCAGATGGAGTAGAGAAGTAGCAGAATACAAGTGTAATGTAATGATACACACACATTTCATAATATGATTATATCATTTTGAAAATGTTTATTGGCTGATGGTTGTTAACAGTAAAAAATAAGAAAATGAACCTGCATGTGCTAGCATTATTTTATTATGGAGAAGCTGACTGGTTTCTTGCAACTATGTAATTTGTGTGTTCAAACAAACTGGAATCAGTTTCAGTTGATTTGAAGATGTGAATATTTTGACGGGTCAGCAAATTATGGCTGACTGGACTTAGTAGCCAGCCGTTATTTCTTCTAGCCAGCTGTAAAGTCCAGTCCTGCCACAGTTTTTCTCCCAGCAAGTGTTCCTGCCAAAAATGAACATTGTAGCACCTTGCAAAACCCACTTTGCAAGGACTTGGAAAAAAGGGGGGGGGGTAGGAAGGACCCAGCAGAATCTTTGAGTTCTTCTTCGTGGTCTCTGTGCTTCAACACATGGGCTCTGCGCCTGCGCAGAGGTCCTTCGGGAAACTTCTATAGCTAAGGCATTTTGGCGGGAACCCCTCCGCCAACGACCGACTGAGCATGCCTGGAGGGGTTCCCGCCTATTCTCTCAGTTCCTCTTCAACTGCCATTGTGGCAAGTCACTGCGGAACTTCTCCTTGTTGGAAAAATAATTTCAAACAAGGCATTTCTTCACTATTCTGGAAATTTTTTTCTTCAACTTCTTCTTTAACTCTCGTCTGATTCACCTTTTCGCTTTGCTACTTCTTGACTGCGTGGAGGTTTCCTCAAAAATGTCTCTAAAAGGGGCCTTCCGTAAGTGTGTCCGTTGTGGGGCGAAACTCCCCTCAACAGATGGACACTGTGTTTTTTGCCTCAGCGAAGGGCATAAAGTGGACGTGTGCCCCCACTGCCAAGCTTTCACAAGGCAAACGCAGCGCCAGAGGGCTGACCACCTTAAAGCCAAAATGTGGAGGAGGGCTCTGCAGGCGGACACCTCAGACTCTGTGCCGGCTGCTGGGCCAAGCACAGTCGGCCCCTCAAACCCACCACACACTTCTAGTGCGGTGGACGAATCACCCCACTTCAGGGCACAGCCTGGCTGTTGCTAAAGCCAAAAAATTGGCCAAGAAGGCGAAAACCAGCCTCACGAAAGGGAAAGAGTGGAAGAAGCAGCACCACAAAATGGTGCACTCTAAACACACGAAGTCTAGGGCCACACCTCCTTCATCTCCACCACCATCGAAGCCGTCTCTTTCTCCACTGAATCCGTCGACATCGATACCGATGGCCACCGCGACGTCAATTTCAGAGGGGGAGATCAAAGAAGGATCTCCTACCCTAGATCCTCCTCCACAAGACCAATCTGCTCTGCAAGAACTAAGACAGCTTTCGCCTCCTCCTCTGCCACGTGTCTCGAGCCCTCGCCTGAGAGAACGCTCGGTGTCACGTCAACGGTCATTCCGCTGATACTGCTTGCACTCTCCGACTGGGATCGGGACTTGGGCTGGTCTGGAAGACCCAGGCAAACATACTGGGACGAATACGCCTACATCTACCGGGATCGGTATGATGACAGGCGTCGATATCGATCTCCCCCACATAGACCAGCAACCACGTATGACCAAGATAATTTGGCATGGCCACAGGGGGACACCTGTCGACATCGAGGGAGCAACTGCGGACTGCCATCGGCATTGTTGGGTAGAGCGCCGGCACCAACATCCCCGGATCGCTCTGCTACCTCCACTCAGCAATTGACCTCACAACCACCTCCATTACCACCGCGCTCGTCACCGGTCCATCTCTCCCCACCTCAAGAGATATCTACGTCTCCTAATGACTATGACTCGGATTCCGAATCCTCAGTCTCTAGGATCCTCTCTGAGCCATCGCTGGACCCATTGGTCGCTTCTCGCGATGCACCCTCCTTCGGAGGGCATGGGCCATTTCGCTGAGAGGGTACATCGCATGGCACAGGTGTTGGGTCTCCCGGCCCAACACCAAGAAGAACGGGTTCAAGACCCTGTCTTTGATGCTGTCCTTACAGAGGACTTGGTACCAACAGCGATCCCCTTTCTTCCAACACTGCTACAAACTGGATAGCATGTAAAGAGTCACTGAAGACAATGTGAAATTTCTTTTTTCCTATCCTCCACCAAACTCCATCATGGAAGCTGTGCAGGGCAAATCTACCAGACCACATAGCACTCCTGCCGACAAGGAAGGCCGCCGTCTAGATCTTTTGGGCCCCAAGATCTATTCGACCTCTTCCCTGGCTCTTTGAGTGGCCAACTACCAAGCCACCATGGGCCGATACCAATTATTCCTTTGGGAGAAGCTGGGAGAACAAGGGCATATGAGGTCCCCTGGAAAAAACCCCAAGGATCATGCGGAAAAGGGTATTTTGGGGGCCTTAATTGCCCTCCCTTTACTACAGAATTGGGAGGGCCACTAGGGACACCTGATCCCCCCCAAACAAACCAGGGGATTGTGCTGCGAAAAGCGGGAAAAAGCCCTTTCTGCAAACCGTGATCTTCCAGGGATTTTCAAGGAGCTGACAGGTCTGGACCTGTCAAACTTGTCAACTCCTTGCGAAGGGGGGAAATACCAGAAGATGGATTTGGCCAGCAGGACCCACCTTGTCCAGTATCTAGTCCAGTGACCCCCCTCACGCTAACCCGCCCAGCCCAATTTGCACAAATTGGGCAGGTCAGATTAAAAAAAATTAAAAATGAGCGCAATTTTTTGCACACATTATCAGTACAATTTTTTTAAGGGGGGGTGACCACAGGCAGCTCCTCCAAGGTACCATGGGGGGTTCTTGGAGGGGCACCTTGTGGGTGCCCCCATGGGGAGTGCGAAAGCTGGCTTGACAGTTGGCTTTCGCAATCTTTGGGGGAAAGGTTAGGGGGGAAAAGTCAAGCTCCAGCATGCCTGAAACAGATTGTGGTGGGAGCACGGAGCGGGGGAAGCCTTAGCCAGCCTCCCCAAAGTGCCTCTCGGGCTATCCGCTTAGCAAGAGCAGCAAGGGTTTTTTGCCGCTCTTGCCAAGCGGCTCGCTTGCAGTTGGGATTGACCCACGATGGGTCACGTCATCCAGGTTTGGATGACATGACAACCTATCGTGGGTCAAGCAGATCCTACTACAAGCCATGGCTTTTCAGGGTGACTTATAACCCAAAGATAAGCCACCCTGATAAACCTGTCCGAGGTTCACACAACATGACAACCCACCATCTTTATAAGCCATAGTGGGTTGTCGTGTCATGCAAATTCAGTCTCAATGTTTAGAGAAGCTTATATTGAAGCTCCTAGCTCAGGGCTCTCCAACCTTGGGTCCCCAGATGTTGCTGGCGTATAGCTCCCAGCATACCCAGCCAGCATGGCTAATGGCAAGGGATTCTGGGAGCTGTAGTCCAGCAACATCTGGGGACCCAAGGTTGGAGAGCCCTGTCCTAGCTTAACCAAAAAAAACCCTTTCAGTACTTGTGTAGTTTTAAACCATTTAATAAAACTGTTATTTAATGTAATGTAGCCTATGAATTCTTCTAAGTTGGGGTTATTTTTGAATGGTGGTCAGGGAAATTGACAGACGTTGGTCAAGCAAAATCAGGGAAATGGAAAATGAAATTTTAGTGGCAACCCTGACATGGGTAAGGAGAAGGGGTATTTCTAGGAAGCTACTTCCACAGCTTCCTAGAACATCTCACATGTGGTCTGTACAGCAGCAATCCCATGTGTGCCTGCATAGAAAGCTATCTGAAGAACAACAGTTACAGGTTAGCAACACTGTTTTATGTGATGGCTCCTTCAACTCTATCTGCCTCATAAGCTCATTCATCATTGCTTTTGGGACCTGTTTTGTACTTTTATTTATTTACTTATTTATATTTGCATAGGCTGTCCAATAATATATGTTATTGGACAGCCTATGCAAATATAAAATACAATATTAACATACAATATAACAAAACAATAAATAGCAACATAAAATGATAATTTAATAGAAGAGGAAAAGGGGGAAAAGCAATTTAGCATCTGATATGTACAATAAATTATATATCAGACACGAAGAGTCCTGATTTTAGAATCATAAATCACAAGTCATTTAAAAGGCTTGGGTGAATAAAAGGGTCTTCACCTGGTGCTGAAAATGCCATAAATTAGTATTGTGGGTGGCAGCTGCTGATAACACACTGACATACCAGCTTTTTTCATATTTTGACAAGTTGTTTCTCTTCTGTTAGGTGTATGGTATCCGTACAAGGTCACGTGCTGTAGAAATCTTCACCACTTGTGCCCATATGATCTGTAACATGGAAGAATTGGAAAAGGTAAATAGTTTATTTCTTGTTCATGGGCTGTGTTGGTTGTGGTAGTGTAATAGTATTTCTCTTACGCAAGGGATCATCGATTCTTTTATTAACTGTGAGGTGTGATAGGTAAAATGATGGATACATCATGCCACTAAGCATCATGCCTGAACTTGAGTTACTTCTGGCCAAACCTTCTACTCTATACTCGGTAACTTATTAGCCTTCACTGTATAAAATGTGTCTTTTGTAGGTTTGCTCTGCAGCTAGAGGAAGACTTAAACTGAAGCATTGGCACTTTATATTGCTCTTTAGTGTCACTATCAAGAAACGTTTCACTTGGTTATAATGTGTGGCAAGGGGACACACCAGGCAACCTCCAGGGAGGGCAGCCTGCTATGCTGGTCCAGTTCTCTGAGTATTCTGCTTGAGTGCAACGGGCTGTGGGATTCTGGTGAGGATAGCTGAAATATGCAAGCCAGCTGGTGATGTCATGGGAAGGGGGAAGCCAATTCATTGAGGATGTTTAAAGGCAACTGGTGGAACACTGAGACAGTGATCAGGTTCGCATGTCACATTAACCCACCCTGGCAATAAGCCAAAGTGGGGTGGTTGTTATGCGAACAACCCATGGCGCACCGGACAGACTATAAGGTTCACCATGGGTTGTTCTCCCCCTCCTTTCCTCTTGGTCCTCCAGCTGGTATCCCAGGGGACTTGGCAGATGAAGCCACCTTGTCTCCTCTCCCCGCTGTGATCCCAAGCCATTTTTTGGATCACCGTGGCTTTCCCCCCTTTCCCCTCCCCCCCTGGGTAGTTGCGAACAGCAATATCTGAATTGACAGCCAGTGGCACCCCTCCAGAGTGCCCAAGTGGCACATTGGAGGCGCTGTCACTGGTTGGCCGCCTCTTCTTTTTTTTTATTGCACCCCAAATGTGCATAAATGTTTTTGTAGTTTTTTAAAAAAAATTATCTTAGTCAGACTTGCTTAACTGTGGAGGTGTGCTGTTCTGTGGGTCCGAAAATGGGAAGCCTCACCTGGGTAATGTCCGGGGGGGGTACCTGCTGTCAAAATGCAGCAGGTACCAACTCTGGACATTGGCCAAGAGAGGCTCAAAATAGGGGGGGGGTGTTTTTCACTTTGCTTTGATGTGACAGCTGTCAAAGGGTGAGCTGTCAAGTTAAAGCAAAGCCGCGAGTGATCTTTGCTCTTGGAAGTGGGTAGGCACCTTCCCCACACTTTGCAGTTAGATCCTCAGGGTTTTGAGTGTCTCCCCTGTAGGTCCCAGTGCCTCCAATGTTTCCACCCATTACCGAGACTAAGTGCTTGGGAAGGTGGTAAAGTGCACACAACCTTTTCGCCGACACTTGCTTCTGACAGCTGTCAGAAGTAGGGCTTTTTTTGAAAATGCATTTAAGCAGGGCAAAACAGGGTAGGTTGGACCAAACAGATTTGGTCCTGATTGTTCTAGTGGCAGAGTGCACTTCTTACAAAGTGAAAATGGCTAGAATTTAATTTGAACTATCTAGGAGCTATTGGTTTGTTTTGGCAATGCATGGTTTGCCTTGGAATGAAAGCTCTGCTTCGCAATTTTTGCAATTTAGAGGTCAATTTTTGTCTAGTATTTTGTTGAACAATTACAGGCATCCAGATTGTATTAGATGCAAGACTTTTACATTAACAGATCTACTCCCAAGTTTGTTAGTGTTGTATCAGAATGCTGCTGATTTTTGAGAACATCTGTTAAATTTATAAAAGCTTTTTATGCTTTACCATTGAGTAGCTAGAATCTGGGAAGCTATCTTAAGTCAGTTCAGTGGTATGTATCAAGTAAATCAAACTTAGAGGTTATGTGTGTCTTTGAAGTCCACATCATTTGTAACCAGGTAGATCTTTTTAAAGAACAAGTATGAGAGTGGAATTAATAGGTACTTAGTCTTGCAGTGATTTTTATTTTTATTTTTTACTAATGATGAAGACTTTACAAGTTACTCTAACTAAAAACCAAATGATTGTTTCTTTTATTCTGGTAGGGAGCAGCCAAAGTTCTGATTTTCCCAGTGGTGCAGCAGTTCACTGAAGCCTTTATTCAGGCCCTGCAAATGCCTGATGGCCCTACATCAGATAGTGGACTTAAAATGGAGGTTTTAAAGGTAAGTATATGTTCTGACTGGACTTTAGCAGAATGTGTGCGGGTTGGGAGATTTATAATCCTTGTCTGTGTGCCAACAGACGCCTGTACATTCCACACACAGATCTTCCAGATCTCACCTCCCTCCTCCCGCTTGCAGCGTTCAGCGTGTGTGCCAGTGAACCAGCAAAGCTTCTCCGTTGCAGATTAATCCATGGAATCAGGAAACACTCTGTAAACACCACAGGTCTAATTCTACCTGTTTATTCACTTAGCAAGTAAAGTTCTACAGAGTATACAATTCCTAGTTACAGTCCATGTGCAGAGTATATATGCATAGCAAGCATTACATCCAGTGGAGTAAGTTGAGCTTAACTCCACCTCAGCAAAGACGTTACATTGTAGCAGTAACAAGTCCAGCAAGCATCACCATGAAGAAGAACAAAGAAAGCAGTTCAGCTCTCTCTAAAATGGCTTCAGACAGAAAACAAGTTAACACGTCATCAGAACATACAAACCATGTGACTAGCTCATACAGTTCTCACACTTTAGTAACCCCTGCGAAAACACGAGATTCTAGTAAGACATAATAAACCTGTTTACCTCGCCATTCTGTCCCTAACATGTGTAAACAATGTGCTGCAGCTGGTAATGTGATACATATCACAACATCCCCCTTACTAGCTGAGTACATATTGTTTACATTTGCTCAATGAGGCCTAGCGCCAGTCATTAGCTTCCTGTGTCTTACTACAGGCAATGGTTTTGTGAAAAGATCTGCCACCATGTCCCCTGTTGCACAGTATTTGAGTGTTACCCATCCTTTCTGCACACAGTCCTTTACATGAGAGTAACGAACATCAATGTGCTTGGTTCTTGGCCTACATTTTTCATTTTGTGCCATGCTTATGCAAGCCTGGTTGTCTTCAAAAATTGTAACAGCCTTGTCTACTGGTAATTGCAGATCAGTAAACAATTGTTTGAACCATTCAATCTCATTGCATGCTTGAGATAAACTGATGAATCCAGATTCTGCGCTAGATACAGCCACACAAGATTGTTTTCGTGTATACCAGTCAATTAAACTTTTATCATACATGATCACAGTCCCACTTGTGGACTTTCTATCTGTGGCAGCTCCCCAATCAGCATCATTGTACACACAAAAACCTCCCTTTATGTGTGATGACAATTTCAGTTTGCAATTCATGGAACCTTTTAAATACCTTAACACACGTATTACAGCTAGCCAATCATACATAGAAGGATTTTGCGTTTTCCTGCTAAGTATGTTTACAGAATTGCTGATGTCTGGCCTACTCACATTTGCCAAATATAGCAGGCTTCCAATAACACTCTGATATTTTCCAATATCCTCAAATTTAGTGTTATCTGTGTGTTTCTGATATTCAAGAGTCATTGGAGTGGTAACTGGGTTACAATTCTCCAATCCATGAATTTCCAGCAATTTCTGAATTTTTCCACTTTGTTCAACCAAGAAAGAACCTTCTTCATCCTGGGATAATTGCATTCCAAGATAGTGTTGTACCAAACCTAGATCTTTCAGTTCAAAGTGTGCTTGCAATTCTTTTGCAATTTTGTCTTTTTGACTTACTGATTCTGTTATCAGTAATATATCATCAACAAAGACTAACAAATACACCCAATGTCCCAGTTCTGTGTGACATGTGTACAGACAGTGATCAGCCTTGCGTTGTTTGAATCCCAAACAAATCAAAACTCTGTCTAGTTTTTGGTTCCAGCACCTAGCTGCTTGCTTCAGCCCATATATGGATTTGTGCAAATGACATACAAGATCAGGATTTTCTACAAAACCTTTTGCATCATGTAGATTTCCTCTTGTAAATCTCCATATAGGAAAGCAGTTTTTACATCAAAATGAAATGCCATCATTTTTCTTTGTGCTGCGAATTTCAACAACAATCTGACAGTGGCATACCTTGTTGTTGGTGCAAACACGGAATCAAAATCTACCCCATGTTTTTGTGCAAATCCTCTTGCCACGAGTCTTGCTCTGTACCTTTCTACCTGCCCCTGGTGATTCGTTTTCACCTTGTACACCCATTTACAGGGTTTGCGCCCTACAGGTAAAGATACCAGACTCCATGTTTTGTTATCATGCATTGCATTGATTTCATCCTGCATGGCTTCAAACCAATCATTTCTCACTGCTGGTTCCATGCTTTGGATTTCCTCAAAATTTTGAGGTTCTAAAGCTATTTGGCTTATGCTGGCTCAGCTTGTCTGAGCATGGAAAGCTAAGCAGGGTCAAGCCTGGTTATTATTTGGATGGGAGACCCCTCCTCTAGTTTTCTGCATTGAGCAGGGGGTTGGACTCGATAGCCTTGTAGGCTCCTTCCAACTCTATGATCTATGAAATCTATGAAATCTATAAGCTTTATGTACAACAGTTTTCCCACTTTGGAATTCATCCTGATATCTAACAGGTGTTTTACGTTCTCAGGTTGAACGCCTTAGAGATTGTTCACCTCCCTCCTGTTCCCCAGATATCTGCCCAGTGGCCTGTTCTGTTTCAGAAAGTCCCTGCTGTGTTTCAGCCATTGAATGCATTGGCAATTCCACCAGCTGTTTCTTTTCATGTGTTTGCTCATGAAAGATCACATCTCTGCTTAGAATTACCTTTCTGTGTTGTGGTGACCACAATCTGTAACCTTTTGTTTGTCCATCATACCCCAGCAGAAAACATTCAAAGCTTCTAGCCTGTATTTGAACAAAACATTTGCACCCAAAAATGCGCACGTGTGCTATCTTTGGCCTCCTCCCATGAAACATTTCATATGGAGTTTTCTCAGTTATTGTGTTAGGTAATCTGTTCGGCAAATAGTTTGCATTTGACAGTGCATCCCCCCAGAAATGGTTTTTTAATTGTGAGTCAGCTAATTGAGCCCTCATCATTTCCTGTAGCGTTCTGTTTCTTCTCTCAGCTACACCATTTTGAAACGGGGAGTTTGGGGCTGTAATTTTGTGCCCAGTGCCCTCACTTTCCAAGAATTTCTTAAATTTTGTACTCATGTACTCTTCCCCCACCATCTGTGAGCAATTCACCTATGGAGTACTGTTTGAATCTGTTACCAGCCCATTTCACAAATGATTCAAATCTCTCTCGAACCTGAGACTTATTTTGCCAAAGATAAACAAATCCAAATCTTGAAAAATCATCAACAAGAGTCATGTAGTACCTATTTCCCCCATAGCTGTCTTCAAATGGCACAGCAACATCAGAGTGTACCAGCTCAAATATTCTTGTGCTCACTCTATCACTGTGTTTCTGAATGTTAGTTCTGTGCGACTTTGCCTTACTGCATACTTCACATTCCACATAATTAGAACAAGGTTTCATTTTCATGCCCTCACACAGACCCTGCATCTTTTCGATGCTTCTGTAATTGGCATGTGCAAAATGTTTGTGGAAAATATGCACACAATTATCATGGGGTTTACAATTTGCATACTTCACACTCTCATCATGTGTTACAAATGGATTTATAACATACAGAGAATTCTGCAAATCACCTTTTGCACAGACTGTCCCTTCACGTGAAATCACACATGTGCTGTCTGAAAAACACATTTCATAGCCATTTTGAGCTAATTGGGAAATACTTATCAGATTTGTATCCAGTTCCGGAACAAACAATGCCCTTTGTTGACCCAAAGTAGTAAATTCAATTGTTCCTGCTGCTGAAACATGTATACGTTTCCCGTCAGCTAATTCCACATGCTGATTTGTACATCCATCTTCTTCCAGAGATTGGAACAAGTTCCTGGAATTGGTCATGTGATGTGACGCTCCAGAGTCTAGAATCCAAACGTTATTTGCAACCCCCACCCTTGCAATCAAACTTTTGCCCGTTTTAACTGCCTCCTCAGGTGTGCTCGTTGTTTCCTGTTTGGTTTTTTTCTTTTTCTGTTTGACCCTACAGTCCTTTTTCAGATGAGATGTAGATCCGCAACTGAAGCATTTTTTTACTTTTAAAGCAGCGGCCTGGGTTACTCCCAGCTTGTTATTGTTTGCAGTTTGGCTGTTTTCCCCGTCTGCAAACTTTCGGCCAGAGTTGTTTTTCTTTCCTAGTCGTTTCTCCCACTCAGAAAGAAGTTTGCCTGACACATATTCCATGGTCAGATTCTGATCCGGCTGGCCTTCCATCAAAGTGACAATTGTGTCATAAGATGAATCCAGACTTGATAGCAGAATAGAAATCTGATTCAATGGATCAATAGTCATCCCTTGAGCTCTCAGTCTGTTAAACAAGCCTCTCATGGTGCTCAAATGCTCTGGCATAGAGCCACCTGGTTGCAAGCTTAATTTATACAGCTTACGTGCAAGCAAAATTCGGCTACTTGCTGTTTGCATCTGGTACGTATTTTGTAACACTTCCCAGATCTCCTTTGCAGTGTTTTGTAATTGGATAAATGGCACCTGTGAGCTTTCAACAGATAAACACAGAATTGCTTTTGCTTTATCGTCTCGCTCCTTCCATTCGTTGTATGCCTGATCTCCCACTGCAACTGGATCTTGTGTTACTACAGTCCAGAGTCCCGCATGGGTTAAATAATGCTGCATTTGAAAATTCCACAGCGCATAGTTCGACCCATTTAGCCGTTCCACAATTTGTGGATTCAGAGATTGTGCAGCCGCAGCCATTTCTGTGACCGGGGGATTTCCCTCCTCCCCTCCAGAAACTTCGGCTTCGCTTTCTGCCTCTGAGCTTTCGGCCTTGGAACTTGGCAAGCTGTCTGTGTCTGCCAAGAAACTCTCTCCCCCTTCGTCCCCCTTACCGGCTGAAGTTCCAGGAGAGATTTCTTCCTCTTTGATGATGTCTTCTGCCTCTGCCATTAATCACTGCAATCTCCGGAGTTGTTGCTGTTGCCACCGACCCACTCTGGTTCTGGTCCTGGTCCAGCTGGTTCCGTCTGGTTCCGCTGGTTCTGGTCCAAACTGGTTCCGGTTCTGGTCTGGGCCCATAACCCTGTTCTGACTGGACTTTAGCAGAATGTGTGCGGGTTGGGAGATTTATAATCCTTGTCTGTGTGCCAACAGACGCCTGTACATTCCACACACAGATCTTCCAGATCTCACCTCCCTCCTCCCGCTTGCAGCGTTCAGCGTGTGTGCCAGTGAACCAGCAAAGCTTCTCCGTTGCAGATTAATCCATGGAATCAGGAAACACTCTGTAAACACCACAGGTCTAATTCTACCTGTTTATTCACTTAGCAAGTAAAGTTCTACAGAGTATACAATTCCTAGTTACAGTTCATGTGCAGAGTATAAATGCATAGCAAGCATTACATCCAGTGGAGTAAGTTGAGCTTAACTCCACCTCAGCAAAGACGTTACATTGTAGCAGTAACAAGTCCAGCAAGCATCACCATGAAGAAGAACAAAGAAAGCAGTTCAGCTTCTCTCTAAAATGACTTCAGACAGAAAACAAGTTAACACGTCATCAGAACATACAAACCATGTGACTAGCTCATACAGTTCTCACACTTTAGTAACCCCTGCGAAAACACGAGATTCTAGTAAGACATAATAAACCTGTTTACCTCGCCATTCTGTCCCTAACATGTGTAAACAATGTGCTGCAGCTGGTAATGTGATACATATCACAACAGTATATACAATACATCATCAGGTTAGCACAAAACTTTATGTTGAAAGTTTTGATGTTGTAGGTGGTCCAAAAAAATGGGGTTCTTGAACATTATTCTTTTCTGTATGATACATGGCATTATAGCTATACTCCTTTTGTAAGCTAACATGATCTAGTTTATCTACCAAGCAAAGTTGGAACCACTAATGATAACATACAGATACCACTGATTTGCCATAAACAAAAGACAAAAGTGCAACCCAAGAGACTTTCAGCAGCCCTTACATATTTATTTATTTATTTATTTATTATATTTACATTCCACCTTTTTCCTGCAAGGAACCCAAGGTGGCTTACATAATCCTCCTGCTCCTCTCCATTTTATCCTCACAACAACCCTGTTAGGCTGAAAGTCAGTGACTGGCCCAGAATCACCCAATGAGCTTCATGGCAGAGTGGGAACTAGAACCCAAATCTCCCAAGTCCCAGTCCAACACTCTTAACTACTATGCCACACTGGCTCTCTTACATAGGATTAAAGTACCTCTCTTGGGATCAAAAATGGGTATTTCATTCATGAATGGTACTACTGGGGAAGAGGTGTGCATGCATTGTTACAAATTAGCCAAGGATAGTTTATTGTACAGTACATTTATCCAGAATAAGATCAGGGCTTATTTATTTATTTATTATATTTATGCCCCACCTTTCTTCCTGTAAGGAACCCAAGGCGGCTTACATAATCCTCTTCCTCCTCCTCTCCATTTTATCCTCACAACAACCCTGTGAGGTAGGTTAGACTGAGAGTCAGTGACTGGCCCAAAGTCACCCAGTGAGTTTCATGGCCAAGCGGGGACTAGAACCCGGATCTCCCGAGTCCCAGTCCAACACTCTCACCACTACACCACACTGGCTAGAGGACTGTGTGCAACCCAAAAGTCTTTGTGTATCCTTCAGAATTGTCAGATTCCATCAACTATAGCTTTTACGTATGCTCATAATTCAGTAGGATTCTCAAAGCTACCTCACATGAACTTGGTCTATGTCTGTTGCTACCTCTTAATAACATAAATTAGTCTATAGGCTGTGACGTGTCTGTATTTATCTGTGTTTGTTTATTCAGCAGTATAAATATATATAAGTACATATGCTTGCTAGTATATCAGGCAAAGACCTCTTCATTTTGTGGAAGAAGAACAGTGAATGTAGTAGTGCAGGGGTCCTCAAACTACAGCCCGCGGGACACATTCGGCCCGCCGGGTCTTTTCATCCAGCCCGGCAGCCGATCTAGAGGCTCCTTGTGGGGGAAGGGGAGGAGGGGTGGCTGAGCCAGCGGAGGGGCGCCTGCCCGCCTCCCTGCAAAGTAAGGGGAGGCTGAGCCAGCGGTGGGGTGCGGGGCGCCTGCCCGCCTCCCTGCGGGGTAAGGGGAGGCTGACCCGGCGATGGGGCGTGGGCCACCCGCCCGCTGTCTTCTGCAGTGGTAAGGGGAGGAGGGGCGGCTGAAGCAGTAGCAGGGCGCGGGTGGTGGTGGTGATAGTGGAGGAGCAGGCCCGGCGGCGGCCTGGGCAGTGGCCTGGGCGGCGGCCTGGGCAGCAGCAGCACCACCAGTTCAGGCGCCTCCTCCTGAGGCGACGGCGAGGCACTGCTGCTCAGCATGGCCGGCGAAGAAGGCTCGGCCAGGCCCAGAGGAGGAGGAGGGAGGCGACGAGCAGGAGCAGCTGGCAGAGGACGATGAGGAGGTGGAGGCGGAGGTCCTGGCCAGGTCCCCGCCAGCGGCCGCTGCTGCTGCAATGAGTAACAACCAGCAGCAGCCCCCGCCGCCGCAGCGGGTCGCCAACATGGGCTCCATGCTGCTGCTCACCCCGAAAGAGAACGAGAGCCTCTTTGGCTTCCTCGGAAGAAATGCATGATGAGTGAAGGAGGCTTCTCCAGGCCGGCTGGGCCTGCCTGCTCCGGGTAGGTGGGTGGGGAGGCTAAGGCAAAACCAGTTGGTGGGCACGGAGGGGCTGGGACGCAGAGGAAGGGAAGCATTTGCTCCTGCGGCGTGTGTGAGTACTCAAACGCAGAGCCGCAAAGCGGGTTGGATCCTGATTGAGTCCTACTCCAGAGTAGACCCATTTAAATCAGTGGGGCTGCAGTTGCTCTTAACTGCAGTCCCATTGGTTTTGGTGGGTCTACTCTGGAGTAGGACTCAATCGGGATCCAACTCTGAGTCTAGGAACAGGAGGAGCAAGGCTCAGTGCGAGTGAAGGGCTTTCGGGGTACGTGTCTGTGACTTCTTAGTGTGTGTGTGTGTGTGTGTGTGTGTGTAAGTTATTATAACTTTCCATTAAATCAAGTAAACAAAAAAGGACCCCGGGTCCTTTTTTTTTAACTTGATCCATTCGTTCATATTTTTTTCAAACTATAGTCCAGGCCCCCAACAGTCTGAGGGACAATGAACTGGCCCCCTGTTTAAAAAGTTTGAGGACCCCTGTAGTAGTGCTTAAACGAAAAACAATCAGTTTTGTAAATGAAGGTCTGTTAATGATTCTAAAGATTTTTTTCCCCCCTCCAGGCAGTGACAGCTTTAGTGAAGAACTACCCAAGACATATGATTTCCTCCATGCAGCAGATCCTTCCCATTGTTTGGAATACGCTTACAGAAAGCGCAGCCTTATACCCTTTTTGCATTGTTTTAGAATAAGAGCAGATTTCTTAGAAAGGAAGTAGTAAGGTGGGGCAGGGGGAAGGAGAACAAGTGGTGGGGTAAATTCTAACTTGCAGCAAACATTTCAGAAAAAATAAATGAGTTTTGAGACTGGGGAATAAAATAAATTCATGGCATTTCTGTATAATATATTTTACTGACTCTGGCCAGGATGCAAAAGGTTCTGTGGAAATGTTACAGTTGCTTTCACATGTGCACCATTTTCCAGTTTTCTCTTGATACCAGTCTCTTGTGCCTCAGAGAATGCTGTTTTTCAGCAGAAGGGCTGCTGCCATTTGGAGGTGCTAAAAAGCCCCCATGTGGCCACTGGGTTTGATCCAATCTTCCTGTGAGTAGAAGTTGCTCGTGCAACAGGACCTGCACTCGCGCAATGAGAATTCCCCATCCTCCTCCCTGCAGCCCCCTACACGTGCTCCAGAGGGTTGGGGGACCCCCCCAACACAGATTTGGGCAGTGTGCTGGAAAAGGGATTCCACCAGCAGTTCCCTCCCGCTAGCAGAACATCACAATTGGATACAACCGAGTGCCTTTCAGTCCCAGCTTACATATTTACCTAATATAATATTTACCTAATCAACAAGTTTGTGACTAAAGTATTGGGTTGACGTTTTTGTGGGTGGGTTGACTTCTTTGAGGAGTTATTTTTAATCGTATTGTGAACTGTGTAAATCCGGGATGGCCCAGATTCCCAGTACAATCTGCATATCAAATGTTTTATAGGTCTTGAGAGCACTAAACCTCAAGTAGGAACGTAGAGCAACTGTGACAATATCTTTTATTGGACCAAATTGTGATTAAAAATATTGTAAATAAATTTGAAAAGTACAAAGTCTTCAGGCCTAGGTATTCAGATATATTTTTTTAAAGAAAAAAATGTTCTTGTCTGCCAGGTGGCAAACAACAGCTACAAAGGAGCAACTTTCATTGAGAAAATAATACTAACAGAAAGAGTTAATGCCCTGCCCGTGCTCTGTACCCTGTAGTTCTAGAATGGGGTCCCTATGGGTCAGGGCTCTCCAACCTTGGGTCCCCAGATGTTGATGGACTACAGCTCCCAGAATCCCTTGCCATTAGCCATGCTGGCTGGGTATTCTGGGAGCTGTAGGCCAGCAACATCTGGGGACCCAAGGTTGGAGAGCCTTGCTATAGGTTTTATTTGAAAGAGATTTAAAAAGCATTCATGAATCTCTGTAACATGCAGTTGGCCCAAAGATGACTATGATATGCAACCAATAGTCTATTTTTTAATATTAGCCACAGTATGATATTGATTGACTGTTCCATGGATATTGGGTTTCATGTTTAAAGTTGTATCTTGGTTCTTTTGCTAACAAATTAAGGGGTTTGCATTTTTCCTCCTCCCTCCCCCACTTATTCCAGTAATTTCACTGCAAAGGATTTGAGCTTAAATGAAAAGCACCACTATGGTAGTATGTAGACTGAATTTGTTTTTCCTTAACTTTCTTATACCTATGTGAGAACAGAAGTAAATTACACAGAAGAAGTAGAGGACCCAGTGGATTCTGATGGTAGGAAACTCATTGTTAAAGGTCTGATTGAAAATTCATTCAAGCAACTGTAAGAAAAACTCACAGCACATGGCCCTCTAAAGAGGAAAGAAGTAATTCTTGGAAAGCATGTTGAGAATATGACAGGATTAAAATGCTGCTTGTTGGCATGGGGAAACCCGGGGGGGGGGGGGGGGATCAAGGAATGAGTAATGTTGAAGCCAACAATTTTAAATAGGCTTTCTTTTTATATGCCAATAATTCCTTTGTAATTTTAAATACGGTAGTTAAAATAGCAACAAAAGATCTGCTATTTGTAAAGGTTTTACAAAATTTGAATTTGTACAAAATAATAGAATTGTCATGCAATAAAATAATTATTTGAAAGCCGTTAATAACATTTGTTAGATTTTTCACATCACAAACTATACAAATCTAACTTTTTTCAAATTTAGGTGAAGTTTTGGGCTTTGAAAATCTAGTATTCAGCATATTTGAATTTGTTCATGCTCTGTTGGAAAACCACAAATTTAAAAGCACAGTGAAGAAAGCTTTGCCAGAGCTAATATATTACATCATTCTATATATGCAGATCACAGAGGAGCAGGTAAGCACGTAAGTGTGGGGAGTATTTAGCATTTACTTCATCTACATTGCATATATTACACAACATGACAAGCCAGAGTATGGGTTGAGTGTGGGTTGTTGGTGAACCATTGGTTGTTGGTGAATCGTGGGATGTTAGTGTGTGAACCCAGCTGCACGAACAAACCATCATTTGTTAATTACAAACAACCTACAAAGAGAACCCATGGGTTGTTGTTGGGTTGTGAACTGTGGGGTGTTCGTGGTTAACAAACCATGGTTTGTTTGCGCAGCTAGGTTCGCACAACACAACAACCCACGGTTCAATGACAACCCACACTCAACCCATACTCTGGCTTGTCGTTTTGTGTTAACCAGATCTTAGTGTAGCCCAGGGGTGGGCAACTGGTGGTGATCCAGATGTATTGGCCTACAGTTCCCATCAGCTCTAGCCAGCATAACCAATGGCAAGAGATTATAGTTGTCAGCCAAAACATCTGGAGGGCCACAAGTTGCCTACCCCTCGTGTAACCATTCTGTTTTTGCTTTAACTGTTCTAAGAAAAAAAAAGTAGAATAAGAGAACAGATTCTACCAATACTATTCCAAGAACAAAACATAGCCACCTCATTCCATGCACTCAGAAGAACTGAAGCAGATATTTTGGTTTATAAGATTTATGCACACTAGGCACAAAGAAAAAAGAAAATGGTATGAGATCATAAAGGATCAGTGGTGAAAATTCTGATGTACAATATCCTGATGTATAATTTATATAATTTCTGATGTTTCCTGTCTTTTGCAGCCATATAAACACATTCTTCACTGACTGGGTTTGCACGACACAACAACCCATCATGGGCAGCTAGCCACCATGGGTTGTCATATCATGCAAACCTGGACCACTTCCCACAGGGCGGTTTGTTTGTGGGCAACAAGCCACCCTGACAACCCATGGCTTGTTTGTAGGAGTTGTTGGACCCATGATGGGTTGTCATGTCATCCGAACCTGGGTGACCAAACCCATCATGGGTCCAGGGAAGTAGCAAGCGAGCCACTCAGCAGGAGCGGCAAAAACCTCCTCCTGCTTTTGCCAAGCTTGCCTGGGCCACCACCAGTGACAGCTGCTCCACCAAGTGCCCAAGCGGCACTTTGGAGCAACCGTCACTGGCTCGCTCTCCCCCGCTGCAATTGCGAACCCTTTTTGTTCTCTGTGGCTTTTTCCCTTCCCCCCCACCCCTGGAGATCACTTTTGTGCAATCTCCAAAGTGACAACCACTGACAGCCCCTCCAAAGTGCCCAAGTGGCTTGCCACCTATTTTATTTTTATTTTTTCACACAGCTGAATGTGTGCAAATATTTTTGTAATTTTGGGGGGGGGGGCAGTTTTCCGGACTTCCCAAAATGGGAAGGTTTGCCTGGGCAGTGTCCTGGTAAGTGACTGCTGTCAAAGTGCAGCAGGTACCAGCCATGGACATTGACCCAGAGAGCCTGCAAATAGGTAATTTTGCTATTTTGCATTCACTTGACAGCTGTCAAATGGATGGCTGTCAAGGGAAAGCAAAGTCTTGAGGGATCTTTGCTCGCAAAAGGGGGAGGCAACCTTTTCTCCCCTTCACAGAGAGTTCCTCAGGGTTTTTAGTGTTCCCCCATGCTTCCCAGTGCCCCCACCTTTTCCTCTCTTTCCTAATTCTCTAGCTCAGTGTTCTCCAACCTTGGGTCTCCAGATGTTTTTGGCCTACAACTCCCAGCATGCCCCAGCCAGCATAGCTGGGGACCCAAGGTTGGGGACCCAAGGTTGGAGAACACTGCTCTAGCTACTCGGGAAAATGAAAATTATGAGGCCACCCCCTTTTCATGAACACTTCTTTTGACGGCTGTCAAAAGAAAGGCTTTTCTGTTTAAAACTCACTGGCAAATCTCCGCATTTGTTTTTTTGACAGGCTGTCAAGTGAACGCAAAGTAACAAAATAGCCTATTTGTAAGCTCTCTTGCTCAATGTCCTTAGTTGGTGCCTGCTGCACTTTGACAGCAGGCACTTACCGGGACATTGCCCAGGCAAGTCTTTCCATTTTGGCTCTTCAGAGTTGCGTAGTAGCACAACTCCAGAAAACTGGCAAAAAAACATTTTTTTAAAAAAAGCCTGACAAATATTTGCACACATTCATTTGTGTGTATGTGAGGGGAGGGGAATTAAGAAAAGGTGTCAAACCACTGACAGCCCCTCCAATGGGCCGCTGGGGCACTTTGGAGGGGCTGTCAGTGGCTGTCACTTCGGAGATTGCGAAAAGCAATCTCCAAAGAAAGGGGGGAGCCGCAGCAACTGCAAAAGGGCTCATGATTGGAGCAGGACAAGGAGACAAAGTGGTTCAGCTGCCAAGTCCCCTGAGATACCTCCTGGAGGACCGAGTGGGACAATCCACGGTGAGCTCGATGGTCTGTTGGGCACACCATGGGTTGTTCCATGAACAGCCCACACTACATAACTTATTGCAGGGTGGGTTGTCTTTTCATGCAAACTCACCCACTGAGTGAATGTGCTCTAGGAAAACTAAAATTGGAATCTTTCTGTACGTGTCGGTTAGTTATGTATAGTCCCAAATGGACAAAGAGTTTCCTATAAATTACTGGTGTGCTGTGATTTCTTTTCAGATAAAAGTCTGGACTGCAAACCCACAACAGTTTGTTGAAGATGAAGATGATGATACATTTTCTTACACCGTAAGAATTGCTGCACAAGACTTATTGCTGGTAAGAGAGAATATGCCGTGTTCTGAAGGATCTAAACCATGGTTGGGGAACCTGTGGCCTTCCAGATGTTGGACTACAATTCCTCTCATCCCTGACCATTGGGGAGGGCCACAGGTTCCTCACCTCTGATCTAAACAGCAATGGTAAATGGTGATCTTTCACATGTATCTACTGTATACATATTGAGCTTCAAATGCTTGATACTTAAATATATGTACACATCATACTCTTTTGTTTAGAGCCACTTTGGTCCAAAGGTAGAGGTTTCAGCCTGAGGATAGAATAGATCAGAGAGCAATTAATGGCCTGTCTTAAAAGGAGACCCATGAGTGTAATGGAGGAGGGAAAGGCTCTGTTGTAGAGCTATACAACTATTTTTATTTTTTTTCCAAGTAAAACTTATTTTGCTAGGGGCTTAGGGCAGAACTAGACATTCTTCTTCGTGGTCTCTGTGCATCATACACATGGGCACTGCGCGTGCGCGGAGGCCACTTCGGGAAGATTCCATAGCTGAGGCAAATTTTGGGCGGGAACCCCTCCCCCCTTGCGTCTCTATTACGCGGGTTCCCGCCCTCTCCCTCAGTTCCTCTTCGACCGCCATCGCGTGTGGCTGTTTTTCTTCGAGAGGTTCTTGATTCTTCACAGAATCCAGCTAAAACTGAGAATTTTTCTGTCATCTTTCCCCCCGTTCGTCATGGGATTCCTCAATATTGATTATGGCTCCGAAAGCCCCCTTCCGCAAATGTGTAAGGTGCGGGACCAAGCTTCCTCCGGCGGACGGGCACTCGCTTTGTCTCTCCTGCCTTGGAGAAGGCCACAACGTGGACGCTTGCCATCACTGCCAAGCGTTCACGAAACAAGCGAGAAAGCATAGGGCGGACAAACTGACGGCGATACTCTATAAAAAAGCCCTCCAACCACCCGCGGAAAAGCCTTCCCCCTTGCCAAGGCCTAGTACGCCGCCTTCACACACGGTTTCCTCAGCGGACGCTCAGGAAGCCTACATGGCCACGATGATTTCAAAAAGTAAGGCCAAGAAGGCACGCAGGGAAAAAGAGGAAGCGAAAAGGAAAAGCAAGGAACGAAAGGAGAAAGCGAGGAGACTGGCAAAGAAACTGGCTTCGTCGCTCTCGGGATCGATATCGACGCTAGCTATGGACCCGACGGATGTCGCAGGCCGCTGAACGCCCGGCTGGGCATAAATCTCCTACCGCTTTGGTCCCCTCGGGCTCGAGGGACCCACCGCCTTGCCCTGCACCGAAAGTTCCTTCGGGCTCGAAGGAAGCTGACCAAGCCATCTCGTGTTCGGATGGGGAGATCGTGGACTCACCTTCGGACTCAAGGCCTTTGGCACAGACCTCTACCCTGCCATTCTTTCGCCCCCCCGGTTCGTGAAGTACGGGATCGTACCCCACGAACTCGATCCAGATCACTCGAGATCGAGGAGGTTCTGATCACCTGGGACCGGGCTTCATCTAGATCCTCTGCCTCAAAATCACGAGATCCCCCACGATACAGGGAGAGATCCCGCGATTCCAGGGATTCAAGATATTCTTCAGTATCACGGGGCGACTACCATCGAGGACACTCTCCGGTGTCTGAGTATAGATACCAAAGAACCTATCGATCCCGAGAAAGATCCCCACCCAGGGGACGTTCCCCACCAAGGCGGGAGAGAGAACGTGCGAGCCCCAGGAGGTCACCTCCATCTCGACTCCTGGCCCTCCCGGCGCACAGTGAAGGAAGAGAGGACCAGCTAACGACTTTTTCATTGGAAGCTGTTTCCCGATCCCGTAGATCATCGACTCCGGGCTCACCCATATCGAACTCGGACTCGGTCGTTTCTCTCTCTCCATCTTCCACGTCTCCAGACCAACAGGTCTCCACCCAGGTGGCGGTATCCCCTTCCGAAGATATGGGCACCTTCCAGGAACAGATCTTTCAGATGGCCCAAGCCCTCGGTCTAGAGACAGTGGTTGAGGAAAAGAAAGTGGTGGACCCTCTATTCGATGCTGTCTCGAAATCCTCTTCGGGCCCGACACTGCTTCCAATTACTCCTACGATGTTGGAGACAGTGCAAGGTTCATGGAGCTCCCCATCCACGGCTCCTCCCGCAGCTAAGCGCCTTGACGCGCTCTACAAAGTTAGGCCAGACACAGCCAAGTTTCTCTTCTCCCATCCAACTCCGAACTCGATGATAGTTGAGTCGGCGCAGTCCAAGTCGGGCAAACAGCACTCCACTCCATCAGACCCTGAAGGGAAAAAGTTAGACAACTTCGGACGAAGAGTCTACACTTCGAGCGCCCTGGGGATCTGGGTCGCCGGGTACCAAGCTACGATGGCCAGGTACCAACTTTTCCTTTGGGAGAAGATGAGTGGACTGATAGACTATCTACCGGATGAGAAGAGAGACTTGGCTAGAGTCTTCCAGGCCGAAGCGATGAATACTTCCAGGCAGCAGATCCACACTGCCAGACACCAAGGAGACTGCCACGGGAGATCCCTGGTGAGCGCAGTCGCCCTCCGCCGACACGCTTGGCTACGGTCCTCAACTTTGACAACGGAGGTGAAAGCCAAAATTGAGAACCTACCCTTCGATGGAGTTGGTCTCTTTAATGACAAGACAGACGACTCTCTCGATGCGGTCCAGAAAGCCCGGGTGAACGCAAGGAAGATGGGGCTCCTTCCGATACCATCGGCTAGACCATAGAGACGCCGTAGATGGGCTCCTTACCTACCCCCAATAGCACCAGCCCAGCAAGGGCAGCAACACCAGCAGTGGCAGGACAGCCGTTCTCGTCCACAGCAGCCCCGAGCTGTCACTATCAGCAGCAATGGTACCGGGGCTCCCGTAAAGGAGGTGACTCCCAAAGACGACGGGTTTGACGGGACCCAAGCCACGACCGACGCCTCGACTCAGATCCTTCCGACTCAGATCCTTCCGGCTCGACCTCAGTTTGGAACTCGACTATCCTTCTTCCTACCATCATGGAAGAAAATTACCACCGATCGTTGGGTTCTGAACGTTGTCCAGCACAGCTACAAGATCGAGTTCGACTCTCTCCCACCCTTCCTTGGCATCCGCACCACACAACCATCTCAGGCACTGCGGGAGGAGGTCTACTCCCTATTACTCAAAGGAGCCATCGAGATGGTTCCTCCTCACCTCGCGCAGGACGGCCTTTACTCCAGGTATTTCACGGTGTCGAAGAAGGATGGAGGACTCCGACCAATTCTGGACCTTCGCTCAGTGAACTTCTACATTCCACCCGAGAAGTTCAGGATGGTTACCCTCCAGTCGATCCTGCCTCTCCTCCGCAAGAACGACTGGTTTGCATCCATCGATCTCCAGGATGCATACTTCCACATAGGGATCCATCTGGACAGCCAAAAATACCTGAGATTCAGGGTCGGACCCGATACCTTCCAGTTCAAGGTACTCCCATTCGGCCTCTCGACGGCACCGAGGGTGTTTACCAAGTGTATGGCAGTGGTTTGTGCTTCGCTTCGGACTCAAGGGGTGACACTCTACCCTTACCTGGACGATTGGCTCATTGTAGCACCCTCTGCTCAGGACCTTCGGAGCGCGCTGCACCTGACTACAAGCACTTTGAACACTCTCGGACTCTGCCTCAACAAAAAGAAGTCCACACTCTTTCCCACTCAAAGGATCCAATTCATCGGAGCATTGCTGGATGCTACTGTCGGTCGCGCCTTTCTACCGGAAGACAGAACTCTAAAAATACTTACCCTCGCCTCGAAATTACACAAGGCGACCTCATGCACAGCCTACTCGATTCAACGGCTCCTCGGCCTCATGGCCTCGACCATAGCGGTCGTTCCTCTCGCTCGACTTCACATGCGCCAGCTCCAAAACTGGTTCATAAGGTAGTTCGATTCCGAGACGAATGCACATCGAGCCCGCCTGTCGATCCCGTCCACCGTAAAGCGGTCGCTTCTTTGGTGGACGACACGGCACAACTTGACGAAAGGTCTGCCATTCCAACCCGTTGCGCCCTCGCTCACACTAACGACGGATGCTTCTCTCCTGGGCTGGGGAGCTCATTGTGGGGACCACACAGCGCAGGGTCAGTGGGGCCCACAGGACAGAGGAAACCACATCAACGTTCTCGAACTCAAAGCTGTGTGGAATTCGATGAGATCCCTCGAATCCATACTTACGGCGAGACACCTACAGGTGGTCACGGACAATACTACTGTCGTGGCTTATCTGAACAAAGAGGGAGGTACCCGCTCGATGCGGCTAACGAACCTGACCCTCCGTATATTCAACTGGATGATCCCCCGCCATATTTCCGTGAAGGCCATCCATATTGCGGGAAAAGACAACTCTTTTGCAGATGCTCTCAGCAGGATGTCCTTCGACTCTCACGAGTGGCAGCTCGAGGACCGAATTCGTCAGTCCCTTTTCCGACGGTGGGGGATTCCGACGGTGGATCTCTTCGCCACTGCAGCCAACGCGGCGTGCCACGTTTTCTGCAGCAGAGCGGGACACGACAGCTTATCGATTGGAGATGCGTTCCTGTTAACCTGGTCGGGGACCCTGTTTTATATATTCCCTCCGATCCCGTTATTGACCAAAGTCATCTCAAAGATCCAGTCCGAAGGGACAAACTGTATACTTGTGACTCCGTGGTGGCCGAGACAAGCCTGGTTTGCACCACTCCTCAGGTTGTCCAAGGGAGAGTACCGCCGCCTACCCAACTCGACAACAATCCTTTCGCAAGCTCGAGGCTCGCTGCTCCATCCGAACTCATCCATTCTGCGGCTTACAGCCTGGCTGATTTAATTCCAAGCTCCCTCCCATCAGAAGTCAAGCTCGTGCTACGGGAAGCCTGGAAACCATCCACTAGAGCCTCTTATGCAAGAAAGTGGAAAGCCTTCTGCGAGTACCTTGGAGATGTCGAGGTACCCTATCCTAAAGGGCCTATCCATCGTGTGCTGCAATTCTTGCTCCATCTGCAACACAAAGGGCTTAAGACGAGCTCGTTGAAAGTCTACTTAGCCGCAGTATCAGCTTTCCATGATGGCCAAGACGGATATACGCTGTTCTCGAACCCGTTGGTCAAGCGCTTCATGAGAGGTCTAAAAAATATGAACCCTTCGTTCAAGCCAGTCACCCCTGTTTGGGATCTACAGCTGGTTCTGCAGGTACTTATGTCCAAACCGTTTGAACCAATGGCGACATCTGACCTTCGACTACTAACTTTTAAAACCATATTTCTCGTCGCCATCACTTCTGCCCGCAGGGCATCGGAACTAGCAGCTCTGAGAGTAGACCCTCCATACCTTAGCTTCCATAGAGATAAGGCAGTGTTGCGTCCAGACTTGGCCTTCCTTCCTAAGGTCGTCTCTTCCTTCCATCTTAATCAGGACATCGTGTTGCCAGCATTCTTTCAAAGTCCGTCGACTCCACTGGAACATCAACTTCACATGTTGGACGTGCGAAGGGCTTTACTGTTCTACAAGTCCCGCACCGAGCCCATCAGGAGGTCTCCCCGTCTCTTCGTCTGTTACGGTGGACACTCCAAAGGCCTGCCGGTCTCGACCCAACGTTTATCTTCGTGGATCGTAGACTGTATCGAGCTGGCATACGACATCAAACGACAACTGTTGCCAAGCTCGATACGAGCCCATTCTACCAGGGCTGTATCAACCTCGACGGCTTTCGCGAGGGGAGTCTCGCTGACGGATGTCTGCAAGGCGGCAGCGTGGTCCACGCCTTCGACGTTCGTGACCCATTACCGAGTCGATGTTCGATCCCGAAGGGACAATACATTCGGCAGGGCTGTCCTTTCCTCGGTCCTACAATGATGCCGACACCGACCCTCCACCGGTAAGTCAGCTTCCTACTCTGCCCATGTGTGTGATGCACAGAGACCACGAAGAAGAAGGACAGGTTGCTTACCTGTAACTGTAGTTCTTCGAGTGGTCATCTGTGCAGTCACACAACCCGCCCATCCATCCCCGCTACGGTGTCACTATCGAGTTCGATGGTGTACTGAACCGGGAACCTTGGGCACACCGTGTAACACCATCGAATTCGGCACTCAGTATTGGTACCGAGGAGTTAGGGAAATTTTTTTCCTATGTTCTTCCTTAGCACTGGGATCGCGATGGCGGTCTCAGGGGAACTGAGGGAGAGGGCGGGAACCCACGTAATAGAGATGCAAGGGGGGAGGGGTTCCCGCCCAAAATTTGCCTCAGCTATGGAATCTTCCCGAAGCGGCCTCCGCGCACGCGCAGTGCCCATGTGTGTGACTGCACAGATGACCACTCGAAGAACTACAGTTACAGGTAAGCAACCTGTCCTTATGGAGGTTGTGGCTTCATTCAAACTGTTTCTCCCTGGTGACATCTAGTTAAAAGCAACAGTTGATATGATGCATCTTGATCAGTGTTTCCCTGCTTCCCTGTACTTGGCAGCCAATTAATTGAGGCAGGGAAATGCTGTGTGTGATGATGTCAGCTCATGCTGGGAGGCATGGGAGAGAGACACGTCAGTGGCAAGGCATTACGTTTGATCCCTGTTTTGTGCCCATCCTTGACCATCACTATGTTCCCTTTGGATACTTTACTAAGCATCTGTCAATCTGTGTTAATCTGCAATACAGAATGAAGACCAAAGGCACTTTAATTAGCATTTTGGCAGATTCTCTGTGCTCTGAGGCCATATGCTATAACTTCTAGCTTGCGTTTTGGCAAGGTATAATGATATGAAAGTCCCCTTTCTCTTCTTTTTAAAATGTCAGCTATTGTCATACTTGTGTTTAGGCTGTGGCAGCTGATTTCCAGAATGAGAGTGCAACAGCTTTGGCTGCAGCCGCTACAAGACACTTGCAGGAAGCTGAGCAAGCTAAAAACAGTGGTGCTGAGCATTGGTAAGAATGTTTTTATCTTCAGTATCAGAGTCAGGATGCCTCTCAATTCCAGTTGCTGCAGGGGAACACGACTGGGAGGTGCTATTGCACTCATGGCCTACTTATGGGCTTCCCATAGGTATCTGTTTGGCCAATGTGGGCACAGAATGCTGGACTAGATATGCCTTTCATCTTATGTTCTTAAGACAGTTTCTGCAGAAACAAACAATGCAAACAAATCAGAATTTTGAATAATCAAAATTCTGTAGCTGAATAATCAAGTTAGAAATGAAGTCTGGAATTACTCTTGTAGCAGTTGCCCACTTCCTGGCATCTGCAAGTGATCCAAATGCACTAGTGAATAAACTAATAAAGCTCAGGTGAGCAGCCTGGAATAAACTCTTTTTTTACTTTCTAAACACCTTAAGTCTCAGGAGATTAAAATAACCTACTGATATGTGTTACCATTTTTAATATTGTACATATTGGTCAATTTGTCTTCCATAAACTGCAGAAGGGCATTGTTGATGGGTAGCAGTATATATCTTATTGCAGAATATCCAGATGAATGATAGTAGGGAGTGATGCCATCAGCCCTCAAGGAGGCAGTAATAAGACCGCTTCTAAAGAAGCCCTCCTTGGATCCCCAGGATTTAAACAACTTTCGCCCAGTCTCCAATTTACCATTTCTGGGCAAGGTGATCGAGCGGGGGGTGGGTGCTCAGTTGAAGGCACACTTGGATGAAGCCGATTATTTAGATCCGTGCCAGTCGGGCTTCAGGTCTGGACATGGGACGGAGACGGCCTTGGTCGCCTTGGTGGATGATATGAGGAGGGCTTTGGATAGGGGCGAATGCTCCTTTCTAGTCCTCCTCGATCTCTCGGCGGCTTTTGATACCGTTGACCACGGTATCCTCCTGGACCGCCTGGAGGGGTTGGGCTTGGGAGGC
This sequence comes from Shinisaurus crocodilurus, assembly GCA_021292165.1. Taxonomy (NCBI): domain Eukaryota; kingdom Metazoa; phylum Chordata; class Lepidosauria; order Squamata; family Shinisauridae; genus Shinisaurus; species Shinisaurus crocodilurus. The sequence goes on from CM037877.1 coordinate 225,150,025, forward strand.
ACTGTATTGCAGTGGTTCCGGTCCTTCCTCTCTGGAAGGTACCAGAGGGTAGTTCTCGGGGAGGAGGCTTCGGACCCTTGGCTGCTCACTTGTGGGGTGCCGCAGGGTTCCATCCTCTCCCCGATGTTATTCAACATCTACCTCAAGCCGCTGGGAGCTATCATCAGGAGGTTTGGGGTGCGGTGTCATCAGTATGCGGATGACACGCAGCTCTACCTCTGTTTCAAGTCCTCACCGAGGTTGGCCGTTGAGACCCTGTCCAAGTGCCTGGAGGCAGTGGCTGGCTGGATGGGAAGGAACATGCTGAAGCTGAACCCCGACAAGACCGAGGTACTGCTGGTGGGGGACAAGGGGAGGTTAGGGGATGTTGACCTGGTGCTGAATGGGGTACATCTACCCCTGAAGGACCAGGTCCGCAGCTTGGGGGTCATTCTAGACTCCCAGGTGTCCATGGAGGCTCAGGTGGCAGCTGTGAGCCGGGCAGCGCTGTATCAACTCCATCTGATACGGCAGCTGCGCCCCTACCTTCCTAATCACCTGCTCCCATCAGTGGTTCATGCCTTGGTCTCCTCTCGCCTAGACTACTGTAATGCGCTCTACGTGGGGTTACCCTTGAAGACGGTTCGGAAGCTGCAGCTGGTACAGAACGCGGCGGCTCGCCTGGTTAAAGGCAGCCGCCGGCGGGATCACATCACGCCAGTGCTGAAGGATTTGCACTGGCTACCAGTTGCTTGCCGAGCCGAATTCAAGGTGTTGGTTTTGACCTTTAAAACCCTATACGGCTCTGGTCCCGTTTATCTCAAGGAGCGTCTCCAGCAACACCAAGTGGGCCGCTCAACAAGATCTGCCACGGATGGCCTTCTCCTTGTCCCTTCAGCCAGAGCAGCTAGACTGGTGGGGACGAGGAAGAGGGCCTTTTCTGTGGCGGCCCCCGTACTGTGGAACTCTCTCCCGAGTGCCCTCCGCCATGCCCCCTCTCTGATGAGCTTCCGTCGCTCATTAAAAACCTGGTTGTTCAGGCGGGAATATGGGGTGGGTTAAGATTTTAAAATTTTTATATTGTTTTAATGTATTTTATTGTACTTATGTATTTTATTGTGTGTACATCGCCCAGGGTGGCCGGTTGCCGGCCAGATGGGCGATAAATAAATATTAATAATATTAATAATAGTAAGGGTAATAAAATGTTGCATAGTAGTGTTGACTGAGTATGTCACTTGCTAACTTCATCAGAAATCTTATATGATTATTCAGATTCTGTTACTAAGATAGGATGCCTATCTTAGTAGGTTTAATGTGGTTGTAATCTTGTTTCAATGTTTTAATATTTTAAAATTATTTTATTGCATTCATGTTATGTATTGTTTTTATTTGAATTGCTGTACACCGCCTTGATCACATTTGTGGAAAAGTGGTATATAAACATTAATAATAAATAAATACTACTTATAGGAGGAGGATTGTGACAAAAGTACCTCTCGTACTTTCCATATGCTGGAACAATAAGCATACAGCTTGGAACAAGAACACAGGTTTTAGAAGGGACCATGGAGCAAGTGAACATATGAGTCACAGTGTCACTGGCCATAAGAGCCAAGGAGTTGGGCTATCATAGAATCTATTGTGTTTACTGTGGAAAGGGTCCTCCGTGAATTTTGGCATGGTACTCAGTATTTTGGGAGTGACTGGAGTCACTATTGTAGCTTTTGCAATAGTAAAGTTCTCTCTCTTGTCAAATAAAATAATGCTTGACTTTTGACAATATTTGGCCAATCAAATGATGGGTTTTTTTGGACCAATGCCAACCCTACTTACAGCCACTATAAAATCTCTAAATAACCAACATTGAGATAATCACAATGTAAACCAAGAGGGGAAAACACCCACTCATATGAGATATAGGAAACATAAGATTCAACAAAGGGTCAGCATCTTGTCTGTTTCAGTAGATTATAAATGGTATATATCTCCTATAAACAGTAAATCCAACTCCTGTTTTATTTAAATAAGACAACTGACTAATTTCAGCAAATAATTCTGTACGTATTTTGTTCAGCCAGAAGACTGATGGAAAATAGCATTTCCAATTTCTAGCTATATTTATTCACATGCTAATCAGATAATCTAAAAGATTGTTAGATATTGGAGTGACTGTACCTCTTATTAATCTAATTAAGGGTGCAATCCTATGGGTTGCACTTCTGAAAGACAGGAGGCTCCAAGTTGGGACCCATCTGCCTATCCTGTACCCTGCTGGGAAGAGCCAGGCAGGGCGAGAGGAAGATGGAGGTGATTTCGCTTCCTTTCCTCCATTTAAAATACAAAAAGCAGCTACAAAAAACGAGCTAGATGGGCCTATGAGCCTTTCTTGCTGACTTACCTTTCAGTGCGTGGAAAGGGACTGGAGAGGCCATGGGATAGTGAGTATCCCAGCCTCCCTTCTCCCCTCCCCGCCCACCAGTATGCCCCCTTTTCTCCCTCTCTGACTTCTCCTATGAGATCGCAGTTGTGACCTCATAAGAGAAACTTTCAGCAGCAGCTGAGATGGGGAGGGAAGATCCACAGCATCTTATGGTGCCCCAGACATTATCTAGTGGCCATGGGATTGCTCTCTAAAGCCATCAGTAGCGAAGGGTAATACTAATACATGAATACTAAAGATTAATCTCATTTAAAATACTGTTTACACCAGTCCAATATGGCTTAATTTTTTCAGTTCTTCTTCGTGGTCTCTGTGCTTCACACACATATGAGTTACACCCATAAGGTGTATAGCTCCTTTTTTTCACCTCAGGTGAATCAAATCTGCACCTGCTAAACAACATTTGTAGCAAATTTCATCTCAAGGATCCATCAGAGTAATTGGAGAAAGATAACAGGAATATAGCATTTTATAGAAGTTCTCTCCCATTTTCATTCGAAGTATACAATAGACTGTCTTTGCAAATATATCTTTATAAATAAGCACTTTTTGTATTATTAATAGTAACAAAACTACTTTTATCATTTCCATAGCAGTAAAGTAGAAAAATGAATATTGGAAAACCCAAGTCATTTATTTATTGCAGGTGGAAGATACATGAAGCCTGCATGCTGGCTTTAGGTTCAGTCAAATCTCTTATCACAGACAGTGTGAAGAATGGCAGAATACACTTTGACATGCATGGATTTCTAACAAATGTTGTTCTTCAAGACCTCAACCTGTCAGGTATTTCATCATTTGATTTACTGATTGATGCCTAGAAAATAACAGAAATTCAAGAGCCTTCCTAGCTTTTTGTGTGATTGGATAAATTAATTATTTGGGACAGCATGCTGTTATGCACATAAATATATGAGAAAGGTTCTGTAGATGTGAATTCTTTTGCCTTTCCATTTGCATGCAGGATGAGATTAATTCATAAATTACTGGTCTCTAATCTTAAAGTCTGTTTAAAATTACAGCAATTACTGAGAGCTTCAAAGTAGGAGAGGCAATAGCTTCTGCCTCCGCTGCACCTCTTCATGCCTTGCAAATAGAAACTGTTGTTACTCTTTCAAAACTCACAACTCTGGAAGCATTGTACATCTCTTCTGTGCTTCCCCCCATCAAGGGAAAAGGAGGGGTACATACATGCTCCCAAAGACTTTGGCTACCTTGCACCACAATGACACTTTATCCCAGCCCCTGCACATTATGCACAGAAAGAAGAGATGTTCAGGTATACTCAATAATTGCTTGATTTTACTGGCTCTGAATACTTCCATGTGAGCAGTCTAAGCCTTAATAATGAGAAGGGTTTTTTGTTCACTGTATCCCCGTATATAGCTCTTCTCAATAATATACAGGACCCTGCTGTGTAATGATATCTCTGAAGGAGGAATGCAGTAGTGATAACACTAAGGTTTTTTTCTTCCAGTGTCTCCTTTTCTGCTTGGCCGTGCTCTTTGGGCTGCTAGTCGCTTCACAGTTGCAATGTCTCCAGAGCTTATCCAGCAGTTCCTGCAAGCCACAGTCAGTGGTCTTCATGAAACTCAACCTCCTTCTGTGCGAATTTCTGCAGTAAGGGCTATTTGGGGGTATGTAGATCAAGAAATATCACATTTTAGTTGATTTCTAGGCTAATATGAGAAAAAGTTTAAAATTCAGAATTTCTCATTATGACAGATGAAGTACTGAACCTGTAATCTTGAATCTGTAATTGTGAGAAGGAGTGTATGATGATTGTGAGAAAGAGTGTACACTGTTACTATATTACTGACCTCGTTGATGTTTTCTGGATTTTTCTTTTAGCTACTGTGACCAACTGAAGATCTCTGAAAGCACCCATGTCTTACAGCCTTTCCTTCCCAGTATCCTTGATGGACTAATCCACTTAGCAGCTCAGTTTAGTTCAGAGGTCCTCAATCTTGTGATGGAAACACTTTGCATTGTCTGCACAGTAGATCCAGCCTTTACAGCAAGTGTAGAGAACAAGATCTGCCCCTTCACCATTGCAATCTTTCTCAAATACAGTAATGGTATGTTCCTAGACAACCTCTTGATGATAAAATTATGGATACAAATAATCTTCAAAAATTGTGTTAAATGAACACAGCAAAAATCAATCAAAATACTTTTGAAAAAAGAGGAAGATATTGTGGTCAATTAGAGAATTATGCAGGTGTAGGCTTTTTCAATGTCTGATTGTGAAAGACAACAGTGAAACCCATTTTGGTTGGTAAAATCCAGCAAGAAATGTATAGCTGTATTAGAGCCTTGGTATGAGCATAACAAATCTGTAAATGACTTTAAGCCTGTTTTCTCAGGCTCTGAATATACATCAGAAATTTTGAGGTGTTGATGGTTGGAATCTATGCATTTTTTATACCCAGTTCTGGTAGCACCTCTTCCTTTGTGTTTACATAATGACTGTCAGCTAATTAGCACGGAATAAATGTTAAGTTTATGTATAATTGGATGCCATCCTTAACTAGCAAGTAAGGTATTTCTTAGTTAATGTTGAACTTACCTCTGGGTATTGCAAAGGACTAGACATAATTTAGTTTCTTTAACACCTTGTGGTTTTCTGCAGCCAGGCTTATGTGTGCTAATACATCACAATGAAGACAAATCCTGAATATAAACATATTTGTTTTACTGCTTAGTCCTTATTCTTAACTGTTAATTGAGTTTTACAACATAGGGACAATTCAATTAGTCTAATGCACTGAAGGTGCAATCCTATGTGTGTTTAGACAGAAAAAAGTCCTGCGAGTTGCAAAAATGTACTGGAATTTTGGCAAAAGGTGTTTATAGAAATAATGGAAATTATTGGTATTAATTTAGAGGTCTGTCCAAAATTAGCACTGTTCTCAATAACAGAGAAAGTTACTTGATCCCAAAACACGAAGGAATTAATTGTAAATTTGTTAACAGCGGCTAGGTTAATGATTGCAAGGAAATGGAAGGTTCAACATTACTTTTTAATTACTGATTGGTATAAGGAGATACGGGATATAGCTCTAAATGATAAATTAACTTGTAGTATTAAATGTAAAAGGGACAGCTAAAGAAAAATAACTTTAAGGATATATGGGGTCAGTTTCTAGTTTATGTGTTAATAAAGGGGAAAGGGAGTATGTCTTGTCAGGATATGTTAAATTTTAAAATGTTAAATTTTTAACATTTAAAATGTTAAATTTAAAATGTTAAATTATTGGAATACGGAATAGTAACTGCTTAATGGGATGGAAATATATTAATTGGTCCCTAGGAGGGGGGGTGCACTTTATGATTTATGGTAGGTGGTTTTAGTTACATTTCTGTGTCATTGTTGCATTTGGTTATAATTTGTTTTGGAAAAATTAAATAATTTTTTTTAAGGGAAAACAAGAGAAAATTCCTACGACTCCCAGCATTCCCCAGCCCGCCATGCTGGCTGGGGAATGCTGCGAGTTGTACAACTTTTTTCTGTCTAAACACACATAGGATCGCGCCCTAAGAAAACTGTTGGGGAGAGTGGATGTCTGTTCTGGCTGTACAAGAGGCATGGAAGAGTCCTGTTCAGGAGTTTTGAAGTCCTCATAACAAGTGCATTTTTTCCCCACATGCAAAACCTAAAGCAGGAGGATCACTTGTTGGAGCTGTGTCTTCCCTTTATGACATTTAATAATTTGAAACAAACTGCCATACTTAAATAGAAAGGAAGACTCTGCCAGATTGCAGTGTTTAAAATAAATGTACTGCATTTTCATATTGTAATGCTGTGGTTTTATCTAGATATTTCTCAGTAGTCTCTGGTGTTTTTCTTGCTTTAGATCCTGTTGTCGCCTCTCTTGCCCAAGATATCTTTAAGGAACTAGCACAAATAGAAGCCTGTCAAGATGCAATGCAGATGAGATTAATTCCAACTCTTGTCAGTATCATGCAGGCTCCTGCTGATAAGATTCCAGCAGGGCTTTGTGCAGTAAGTATAAAGACACCTTCTCAAAATAGAAAATCCTCTACATAGCCTCCAGTGTTTGTTTATCTGTAAAAAGAAGAAACATTTATTCCTAAGATACTGCTGAAAAATACATTAAGTTTTCATGGGAGCGGAGGGCATATGTGTGTTGAGAAAAGTGTACACACCTAGTCCTCCTCCTTTTAGGCTTCATGGCCTTATTTCAATAACTGTTCTTTGACTAAAATTGAATCTTCAACCTGTCATTTATTAGAGGTTACTTCCAAGTTGAGAGGCATATTTACACAGGATTGGATCCAGATTAAGTTAGTTGAATTTGGCTCCTGTTGAAATCAGTTGGACTTAAGTCATGACTAACTTGTCCCATTGATTTCAGTGAATCCAACCCGCAGACACTAAACTACCACTTTTCTTACTACTGTTGAAGTGACCTTCTTGAAGAATCTTACTTTACTATTTTGAGGATGACAAAACTGATTCTTGCAAACTGTTCTATCTCTCTCTCATAAATGAATTGGGTTTTGTTCACTGAAAAATATGAAACACGCAGGTGTTTGAATGCTGATGTTCATCTCTTTAACCCAGGAATAATCTTCTCCCAAAGAGGAAATAAAACCTCATACTCTTTCCGCGTTTAGTAAGTGTGGGATGAAGTCATCCTGTCATTGTGCGGTGCCTCCTTATTTCACAACTAGTCACCTTCTGTCTCTGAACTTTTCTCTTTTTCAGACTTCGATAGATATATTAACAACTGTTGTGAGAAATACTAAACCTCCCCTTTCAGAGCTCTTAATCTGCCAAGCTTTTCCTGCTGTGGCTCAGTGTAGCCTGCACACAGATGACCATGCTACCATGCAGGTAATATTTTGGGGGAAGAGGGAAGGTTTGTTAGGTCATATGTTGCCCATAACCTTCTGTGTTCAAGGTGTGAGATGCACCTTTCACTCTTGAAATTTACCTTGCTTAATCCCCAATAGCACTAGAACTAGCAAGCACTACCTGCTTCTCTTTCTCTTCTGATAATTTTGTTTGCTGCATTGTGTGTCTGAATGGATTAAAGAGGCCCCTAGAAAGGTGAAATATTGCCAAGGAAGACTATTCAGGGAGAAGTTGTGTGCTTGTTAGGTCCAAAAAGGGCATGGCTATACATTGGGCAAACTTCACTGACCTTGATTTCCAGGGGAAAGTAGTTTCCATTCAGATCCAAAATAATAGGTCAGAAAGCATACATCAATATTTAAATTAATTTCTTTAAACATGTCTTTGTTTCTTCATGTTGGAACTGATACTACCATGCTTGCATTTCAGGGTAGCTCATTGTTTACTTTTTCAAATTTCTGGAGTTGAGTCCTTAGCAGTTGGGCAGCTATTGATCATGTTTATAACTTCAGAGCCACTTGCATATGGTTCCAGGTTTTGTCTCCCATCCAGCATACATGGCCAAAACTGTAGCATTTGTCTTCAGGTCATTCTCTGGATCTTTAGAGTATGAAACATTGTCATAATAAATGCTCCCCAAGCGCAATGTGTGTAAAATAAAAAATATTTAGTAACACTCATGCTTGTCCCCTAGCCCTGTACTGGGGACTTGGTGGAATAGGAAGGGAGCAAAGTCACATGGGAATATCTTCTGCAGCTTATTTAGCTCACTCATACAATCCCACCATATTTTTTTTCTTTTATGCTTATAATGCATGTTTCTGAATGGCTGAACTCTTGGTAAGTTGAAAGGATGAGTTCTGATTATATGTTTTATTGTTCATTCAGAATGGTGGTGAGTGTCTGCGTGCATACATCTCAGTAGCTCTAGAACAAATTGCACAATGGCATGATGAGCAAGGCCACACTGGACTATGGTATGTGATGCAGGTGGTGAGCCAGCTTCTAGATCCACGCACCTCAGAATTCACAGCTGCCTTTGTAGGCAGATTAGTTTCCACGTTGATTTCCAAAGCAGGAAGTGAATTGGGAGAGAATTTGGACCAGATTCTGAGAGCGATTCTTAGTAAAATGCAACAAGCAGAAACACTCACTGTAATGCAGGTAAGGAGGCTGGAAACCGGAGGAAATCTTGATTATAAGTTCTAGAATGAGAAGCTTTACCTATATCACTTCATGTATTTAAGTATAATGTTATACATGAAACTAACACTAGAAATTTCTCAAAGCAAAGTCAATAAATAAATAAATTGTTGATGGGTGCATTCACTAATGCCAAGCAAGAATGTATTCTGGGTGTCAGTGGCTGTGTGCTTTTGGGATCTGTGGAGGACCAGAACCGGTCCTTGGCACGAGTTCGGCACTTAACGGGTTAACTGGCACTGAGAAAATGCCCTTTACGCGGCTTCCATGTGCTTTAAACACAGCCGCTACCAGCCATTGACAAGGAATCGTATTGAGGTCAGAAATAGGTTTATTTACATCACCTTTAATGGAGCGGAACTAATAGACTACAAGGAATTTCACACTATAAACAGAACAGTCCATAAAAATCACTGAAGCGGAAAGCTTCCATCCACATTCGCTAGAGGCTTTGCGTATTACAGAGAAGTAACCTTACATCAGAGAATCTGACTTACGGACTTAGCGTAGCGATCTGTGTAGCCGGTCTCCAGGCACCCTGCCCGGGGTTGGAAGCTGCATAGTTCTGACCGGAACAAGAGATTGGATCCGTGCAAGCCTGCACTGTGTTCCCAACAACCCTTTGTCCCTCGGGACGTAGCTTTTCTACCCTCCCTCGCCCCCTCCCCGCCCTCGATGACCAGGTGGGTTGGTTCCGCCCTGTGGGTTGGGGCGCCTCTTGGGTGCTGGCATCTCCTGAATACTTTGGGGTACTTTGCAGCTCTTTGAGACTGTGCTCTCCACCTCCGGAATGTTATGTGCTTCCTTGAAGGTAGAGGTAAACATTCCCTATTGTGGATATGTAGATGTGGCTTATGTGTAACCGGTCTGCCCAGAACTGTGTCTCCTGTGCCCCAGGTGGGGATTATGCAAACAGGATGGGGGAAGAGGGGTGACAATGAGCAGTGGAAAATATGTCAGGGTTCAGCTGTGTGTGTGCTCAGGCTTTCTCTCCACAGGATCAAATTCAAAAGTTTGTTTATCTATTGCCTCTGTAGTAGAACTGAGTGGCACATCTGCTAAAATTATTATTAAGAAGCACCACATAAGGTGGCTGGGATTCTTAGTTGTTCAGCTAGGAGATGTTTTTCTAGAACAATAATGGTGGAGTACATGAAGAACAAGGTGCTTTATAACTTACCCTTTGGCTTTTTTGTATGTGACGTTCAGTGACCGAACCTGCACTTTAAATTTTTATTAACAGTTTTGCAGGATGTTAAGTTGAGTTTTACACTTTGGCAAAGCCACTAAACTTCAAAAATACAAACAAAAATATCTCCATTACTTTGTCTCTCTTGCAGTCTTTGATCATGGTATTTGCTCACCTGGTTCATTCTCAGCTGGAACCACTACTAGAATTCCTTTGCAGTCTACCTGGTCCAACAGGCAAGCCTGCTCTGGAGTTTGTAATGTCAGAGTGGATGAGTCGACAACACTTGTTCTATGGACAGTATGAAGGCAAGGTCAGGTAAGGTATTCCATAATCATAGTGTGTGCCCTAAAGACCAGAGCATGAACATTCATTTCATAGACCATAGAGTTGGAAGGAGCCTACAAGGCTATTGAGTCCAACCCCCTGCTCAGTGCAGGAAACTAGAGGAGGGGTCTCCCATCCAAGTAATAACCAGGCTTGACCCTGCTTAGCTTTCCACGCTCAGACAAGCTGAGCCAGCGTAAGCCTTTCATTTTAAAGATTTCTATGTCACTGTCGTGGAAATGGTTTGATCCTGATTTTGTTTTAATGAGCTGTTTTTGGAAGACAAACCACCATTCTTTAAGTTTGCATTTAATGGGAAACTGTGATTTGTTCTAAGGTGAAAACAGAAGCTTCCTCTCACAGTGCGAGGGGGAGTGCATGATAGCACTGGAAACTGGAAGTCGATTGCTCGGCTCGCGCACACATCCCTATTTCCACCCATGTACAGCCTCTCACAGCCACTTATTTGGATGCCTTTAAAAAGGATTTCCCGTATATACCCGAGTATAAGCCGACCCGAATATAAGCCGAGGCCCCTAATTTTACCCTCAAAAACTGGGAAAACTTATTGACTCGAGTATAAGCCTAGGGTGAGAAATGCAGCAGCTACAGGTACAGGTAAATTTAAAAATTACGGTAAATTTAAAAAATTTAAATTTAAAAAATAAAGATACGGTAGATACCAATAAAATTACGTACATTACGGTAATTGAGGCATCAGGAGGCTGATGGGAGTTGGAGCTTTGGCGGCGAGGCTTTTTCGGCAGCGGCGGGGTGCAGGTACAGTGGGGGGGGTCTGGGGGTGGCGGGGGGGTCCTGGGGGGGCTTTGGCAGCGGCGGGGCTTGGGTGGCAGCGGAGCTTTGGCGGGGGCAGGAAGGCTTTTTCGGCGGCAGGGGGTGCAGGTACAGTGGCGGGGGGTCTGGGGGTGGCGGGGGGGTCCTGGGGGGGCTTTGGCGGGGGCGGTGCTTCGGCGGGGGCGGAGCTTTGGCGGCGGCAGGAAGGCTTTTTCGGCGGCGGGGGGTGCAGGTACAGTGGCGGGGGGTCTGGGGGTGGCGGGGGGGTCCTGGGGGGGCTTTGGCGACGCTGACTCGAGTATAAGCCAGGGGGGGGCATTTTAAAAAATGTGCTGAAAAACTCGGCTTATACTCGAGTATATACGGTACATAAATTCATGGAGGATAAGGCTATCAATGGCTACTCGTCTTGATGGCTATATATTACCTCCAGTATTGGAGGAAGTATGGCTCTGGATACCAGTGATCCTACAAACCTGAAGTGGGAACATGAGTGGGAGGCTGCTATTGCGCTCATGCCCTGCTTATGGGCTTCCCCGGCATCTGGTTGTTCACTGTGGGAACAGAATGCGGGACTAGATAGACTTTTGGTCTGATTCAACATGGCTCTTCCTATGTTCTTAGCAATGAATATTACATTTGTATGGGAGATTCCGTTGGGAACTTGGTGAAATATTCTTACCTGAAACCAGTGTAAAACCATATTTTTTAAAAGATAGTAAACTAACCAATTATATTCCAAAACTAGATACAAGAGATATTGAGGAAATTGCACTTAATCACTCTGAGTGAAATGAACTTATTAAGAGCCATGGGTCAGCCCTTGCTAAACATCTGGAGGGCAAGTGCATATCCTAACCCAGGGGTACAGTGCAATGTTGCGATGGGTTGGAGGGCAGATTTTGTCAGTGGGCATCATTTCCCTCCCCCCCCCATAGCTTTTCTCCATTCTGGGGGAGGCATAGAGTCCCACATCTCTCCCACCATGGAGAAAGGGACTCGGCCAGCCCTGGGAGGACAAGCTGCTCCTCCCAGAACTGGCAAAGTCCATGGCTTTGTGCAGTGCCCAGCACCCCTGGGAAGAACAGCTGCTCTTCCTGGTGCCAGCAGAGTCCCTGGTTTCATGTGGTGCCCAGTTCCGGGAAGAGTGGCCGCTCTTGCTGGTGTTGGCCAAGTCCCCTCCCACCTGCATCTCCTATGCATCACTCCCCCTTCCAATGAGAGGGAGAGCAGTGTGCAAGGGAATATCTACTATTATCTCTGGTAACAGTGGGGATTCCTTCAAGGGGCAGGGCTTGGAAACCAAGCCCCGAACCCTGGAGGAAACCGAGGAGGCTCCATGGACTGTATTGGGGAGCTCAGCAAGCTAAGGGTTCTGCACCCCTGTCCTAACATAATGGATGCTGTTGGGTCAAGTTCTGCACATATGCTCTGTGTACGTAAGTCTTGTAAATAGAATGACTCTTAAGTAAGAAGATGACCTTTAAGTACATTCTTTTTTTAAATTTCAGCTCTGTAGCCCTGTGTAAACTCCTCCAGTATGGTCTCAACACAGATGACAAACGACTCCAGGATATTAGGGTAAAAGGAGAAGAAATATTTAGCATGGAAGAAGGTATTCGCACACGATCAAAAGCAGCCAAAAGTGAGTTTTAAAATATTCTGTCAAGACTGAATCAGCCAGATGGCCTAGAGAAAGAGCTTTACTTGTTTTAACATTTCCAATGTAATGTGTGCAAACCCCATCAAAACCAGTGATACTTAAGTGCCACTGGCAGGGAATTAAAAGTGTTGGTTGTCATGCATGTGCACATGACTGGCTATCTTTCTGGTCTTCAAACTAATGTATAATGAACATCTTACAGTTAACAATAGTTACAATAATTCTTCAATGTATTGGCCAGCCTTGTTATTAAACCCCTAGATGTTCCTAGGCTGCAAAAATTTTTACATGTCTGCATTTTACTCATAGGAGGGTCCCCTCTTATGAATAAAAAGCAGGCTATTAAAAAGATTGTAGGCTAGAAGCACTCTTCCTCCTCTACCACCCTAATTGCTCTATCCCCCCCCCCCCGCTTTACCAGACGGCAGCACTTCCTTTTTCCCTTTAACATTTACAAGCGTGCTGCCATGTGGAGTCCTGAAGTACTCTGGGCAAATGATTTGGGCGTGGCTGGAAATGGCTTATGAGGCACTTGCATGGAAGCTGATTGGACTGGTGAAACAAAGTGCTCTGTTCCTGATTCAGCAGCCCAGTCAGTTTCTGTACTTGCCATGGAGGAAATGACTTCACTTCTTCTGCAGCCAATCAGGCTGGCAAAGCAGAATGCTCTGTCCTAGCCTGATCTCTTGCCTGGAGAGAATTCTTTGCACTCACCTGTGTGGAATTCCTGGTCACCAGTGGCAACCAGGTGAGTGGCTAAAGACAAGATTAGCATTGGTAATGCTTGGTGAGATGAAGTGAACAATTGTCAACTTATAAATACTGTTGTTTTATATATAACAAGTGTTATATTTTTAATAATAGGACACAGTGATGATTAGTATAAAAAGGATCTCCATACAGCCATCCAATTGTCCAACTATGGCAAATGTCACAGCTTAATAAGCTCTACACATTAACCATGTTTTCTGTACTCATGATAAAGGGATCATGGTGCATGTTTAGTGTTCAGGGGAGTGGACTACTAATGTTTTCTGTGACTGATGTTTTGGAATGCCTCTTCAATCAGTTGTGAGAGTATACTTAATTGTATTGAGTTTCCTGAGAGTTCTTTATGCAAATATATATACGGTATACTTTTTCTCTGCCCTCAGATCCTGAACGCTGGACAAACATTCCTTTGTTAGTTAAAATCTTAAAGCTGATAATAAATGAACTTTCTAATGCAATGGAAGCAAATGCTTCTCGACAAACTGCTGCAGAATGGAGCCAAGGTACTATGTTGGTGTGACTTCTCACTTTTTATGGTGGTTTCCTTTGGTGCCAGCCAGCATAGATAGTGATTAGAGTGTCAGATTAGGTCTAGGAAGATCCACGTTCAAATTCCCATTCATCTATGAATCTCATGCTTGGCCCAGTCACTGCCTCTCAGCCTAACCTGTCTCACAGGTGGTTGTGATGACAAAATTGTGGGAGGAGACACACACAAACCATGCACACCACCTTGAGCTCATTGCAGAAAAAGCTGGAATATAAATGTAATAAACTATTACAACCATTGCTTCTATAACTTCAGCTATGCCCACAGCACTGCGTGGGTTCAACAATCTAAAAATATATATGATCCATTAGTTATGATTTTTTTTATTTTTTATTTTTTATTTTATTACATTTATACCCCGCCTTTTTTCCTACAAGGAACTCAAGGCGGCTTACATAATCCTCCTCCTCCTCTCCATTTTATCCTCACAACAACCCTGTGAGGTAGGTTAGGCTGAGAGGCAGTGACTGGCCCAAAGTCACCCAGTGAGTTTCATGGCCGAGCGGGGACTAGAGCCCGGTGGTTTCATATTTTTTAAAATGGTCATATAGAAAGTCAGCAGCATGTGAGTAATTTTGGCTAAGCACTAAACAAAGCAAGAATTCAGGTATTCAGGGAATAGGACTTTTTCACAGTGAGAGCTTTGCCTCCTTTATATGCCCCAATTCTACCTTTGATGTCCCTAATGTTCTATGTTACTTTCCTCAACCAGTGACCAGAAATACCGTAATACACAGATTCATTGTTTTCACTCAGAAGTATGCAAATTACTACCCTGGACCTAAAACAAATTTACTTGGCAGTAAATACAAGCAAAATAATGGTATTTATTTCTAGGCATATGTGTGGCATATGTGCTTAGTATTGGAGTATAAGCATGCATTTAAGTATTCCTTGTCAAGCGTAAGTTTTTTGTTCATATATTTTTTGCAAGAATTTCAGCTTTCTTCATACTATACTGCTTGCTTAGAAATCTACAGCTCTGAAAATTTCAGTTTGGGCAATATGGTTCCCTGTTAAAAGTTGTTGTCTGGGTGGTAAAAACATTACAGCAGAAACAAAAGGAAAAAAATTAAAATCCTCATGGAATAACCACTTCTCTCAATTAACAGAGGAATCCAATGATATGTGGGAGGATCAAGAAGATGAAGAGGAAGAAGAGGAGGAAGCGTTAACAGGACAGCTATTGTCAGATATTCTTGCCACAAGCAAGTATGGTGAGTTAAGCAGTTTTAAACGTGTGAAGATTATTTTAGGCAAGTGGGAACCTAAGTCTTAGTAAAAATATTTTCCAGATAACTGCTAGGCAAGGAGATGGGTTCTCAGTGTCAGAGTACAGTCATGCCTTGGATTGAGAGCATAATTCGTTCCGGAAACGTTCTTGTAATCCAAAACACTCTTATATCCAAACAAAATCCCTCCAAAAAAATTTGTACAGAGATTTTTAATTTAAGCCGTACTACAGTACTTGTATTGCAAGACGTTGCTTGTATATCAAGTAAAAAATAAATAAATAAATATTTAAAAATTTGCTTGTCTTGCAAAACGCTCTCAAACCAAGTTACAGTAATACCTTGGCTAACAAGTAACTTGGTTTGAGAGCGTTTTGCAAGACAAGCAAATTTTTTAATTTTTTTTTTTTTTTTACTTGATATACAAGCGTCGTCTTGCAATACAAGTACTGTAGTACGGCTTAAATTAAAAATCTCTGTACAAATTTTTTGGGGGGATTTCGTTTTGATATAAGAGTGTTTTGGATTACAAGCACGTTTCCGGAACGAATTATGCTCTCAATCCAAGGCATGACTGTACTTGCAATCCAAGGTATTACTGTACATGCTGATGAGTAAAGAAAAATGGAATCTTTTGGAATCAAAGCTAAACAATGCAGGTGATTGAGCTGGTAGTGCTTACCTTTGTTCCAGACACTGGGATAAAATAAGATTACCACATGCATCATAGTAAACCAGTTCCAGAGAATGTATTGCAGGGGTCCTCAAACTTTTTAAACAGGGGCCAGATCATTGTCCCTCAGACTGTTGGGGGGCCGGACTGTAGTTTGAAAAAAATATGAACGAATGGATCAAGTAAAAAAAAAGGACCCAGGTCCTTTTTTTTTACTTGATAGGGGTGAATTTTTTTTCCCTTAAATGGAAGGTTATTATAAATTAATGATTATAATGTTAATAAGTGATTAAATGGAGGATGGAATTTTATTTCGATGGCAAAAGTGGGTATAAATTAATGATTATAATGTTAATAAGCGATTAAATGGAGGATGGAATTTTATTTCGATGGCAAAAGTGGGTTTTAAAAAATAAGAAAGTACTACCTTTTTTGCTGTCTAAAATTGAAATACACTATAAAAGGCTACATACAAATTATAAGAAATAGGAGTGTTTTGCTTTTGTCTGGCTGCTCTGTGTGCGTGCTTTGTGTGGGGTAAACTGCGGGTGTTTGTGGGCTGAAGGTGTTCGGTGAGCTGTGTTTTATTTTTATTTATTTATTAAGGAACCCAAGGCGGCTTACATATTCCTCCTCCTGTGAGGTAGGTTAGGCTGAGAGTCAGTGACTGGAAGAAATTGAGGATCCCGAGGGGGAAACAATGCAAGGGAGAGGATTTCCCTGCTTTATGGACTGCCCAGAGCGCGGGACACACACGCACGCACGGACTGAGACAATCTGCCCCAGTCTCTCACAAAGCAAGCAAGAGGCTCCCTACCAGAGTCCTGCGTATACCGACCTAACACACAAAACCGCTGGCAGGATTAAGGGAGATCTTAAACTCGCACGGTATCTTTATCCCTGGCTCTGATTACCTGGAAAGGAAACATGCAACAAGCTGTCCCTGCGTATGAAACCGGCCTGCAAAACGACAAGCCGCCCCAGCTGCGGAGACTTTTTACTCCTCTGACCAGAAGCATCCCCAGTCCCCACCTCTTTTCCATCGCCAGACACATGGCCGGCTGGGCGCAGCTCCCACCAGGGAGGTGCTAAATGTCCCGGTGCTCTCTGGGACTTGTAGTCCTTTAGCAGCTCCTTGCCCAGGAAAAAATGAACAGCGAAGGAACGTGGAGACTTCATTTCCCATGATCCACCTCTGTCTAGAGAGGAGCCTTGCTTCTGGGAGCCGGCTGCCTCTATCTTCTTAGCAGCCTCCCCTCCAGCCTTTTGCAGCTGGCTTGAGTGGAGAGAGGCTTTGCCCTTTTTGCGTGAGCAGCTGCCGGGCCGGATAAAAAGGCAAGGCGGGCCGGATGTGTCCCGCGGGCCTTAGTTTGAAGACCCCTGATGTATTGTATGCTGAGAAACAGAAGATTATTCTACTGCCCCCATGCCACACGAAAAGCTTTGAAACAAGGTAGCAGGAAGTTTTCTATGGAATATACAGAAAATGAGGTGGTAAACCTGTGTCTGGGCTACACCCCTTCAGACTGCAAATAAGAGGTCTCATGGCTGAATGCTCTTCCATGCAAAAAACATTCCAACATGTAGAAAAGTAGCATGGCAGGGAGAAACTCGAACTCTTCTCCTTGATACAGGCAGTCAGGTTACGAACGAGTTCCGTTCTTAAGAATGTCTTTAAGTCGAATTTGTATGTAAGTCAGAACACCATAGCGTTCTATACGTTAAAATCGGCATTTACGCAAATTGTGTAAATTACGCAAATTGCGTAGTTTACTACGCTACGTACTCTACGTAAACGACATAGCGCCAGGGAACCCAGAAGTCCGTTCTTAAGTATGGGTTGTCTGTAAGTCGGACGCTCTTAACTCGGGGAGTGCCTGTACAACAGTTTTCCACATGTAGGAATTTTTAATTTTGTCTGGAGGGACGTTCAGTCATGTGAGCCCTCATTTGCAATCTGAAGTGATAAAGTATACACAGATTTGCCATCTCATCCACTATTTGTGAGAACTAGGCCTCAGGAACAGTTTGAAAATTGGATGATGGAAAGGAGTTGGGAAAACCTTATCTGTTCATTGTCAACATCTCTGGACTTCCTTAAAGAATTCCACTTCAATATTTTGAGAACTATGTGTATCTAGAAAGTAGGCTACCCTGGTTTTGCTACAAATTCCTTAAAGGCAACCCTGTTTAAGCAACCCCATTATGTTCCTGAGACTAGTTTCTGTACTCAGTGGAATTATTTCAGGAATGAAAATGTAGCTTTAGTTTTGAGGTAGTAGAGATGATAAAGTCAACTATATCTCCATTTTAGACAGCCATATATTGCAGTAAAATAGTGAATGAACACACACAAACAGAAGAAACAAAATCCAAACATTTTCACTGTGCAGCTTGGAAATATGACTAGTAGAAAAACAGAAATACTCCAATTTCTGTTTCATTATTTTATTGTTCACTCATTTCTTCAGTCTCAAAATAAAAATGTAGCAGCTCATTTCAGTGCAAAAAAGGTATCAAAAGAGACACCTGGGCTTTCTTTAACTGTGTATCAGCATTTTTATAAGTTTCTTTAACTTCGCATTGGTAGCTGCCTTGTGCTTCACTTTGAACATGGTTTGCTTTACAGATGAAGATTATTATGAAGATGATGATGAGGATGATCCAGATGCACTGAAAGATCCTCTGTATCAAATAGACCTACAGGTAGTGTGTGTTGCAGTTTTCTCATGTCTTTTAAAAAAAAAACTTACTCTAATATCTGGAATAATACTATTAAATATTATTCTCATCTGTATTAAGATGTCCTTGTAGTGGAGTAGGTAACATACATGGAAATTGACACAGCGAGACTGCATATAGGCTAATTTACACACAGTTCCAGGGTCCAATTGCCGAGTTGTCAATTGAAAAGCACTGAAGTAGGTGCACCAAAATGGGGCAGGCGGGCCAATACCTCCCACTTAGCAATGTAATCCTCTTGATTTTAAGTGTTGAACTGACACTTGTCAGTGTCCTCCACCATTTCAGCACTTCCCCGAGTTTTCAGCTAGCCCAGAAAGGGGAGATATTGGCTCCCCCCACCTTTTCACAGCAGTAAGTACTCCAAAAAGGAAACGTGAAAAGGGTGTGTGTGTGGTGTTAATATCTCCCCTTTCTGAAGTAGCTGGAGACTCAGAGAAGTGTTGAAAAGGTGGAGGGCACTGAGAAGTGTCAGTTCAGCACTTAAAATTGAGAGGAGAACATTGCTAAGTGAAGATATTGTGTCCCTGTCTCCTTTTTGGTGCACCTACTTTTGCTGCTTCTCTCTCTTTTGGCGCTTTTCAATTGACAACTTGGCAATTGGTCCCTGGCAACTGTGCACAAATTAGCCCATATACAGTCTCGCCTTGTCATTTTCCATGTATGTTACCTACTCCCCCATTCCCTTTGACAGCTGAAACAATAGAGGAAATTGACCAGGAAAGACTAAATATATTGGACAGCCATAAGAGCACACTTGCGACAGACCACCAACAACTACATTTAAAAATTACAAACACAATTGCGCAATTTTCTGGTTCAGAGAAAAAAACACACGACCCCAATTGCACATTTTTGAGGCTCCAAAAAAACCACCCCAAAACAGTGGCGAATGAAAAGGGGTAGTAATCAGAGTGGAAAGGGGGAGACAAGACCAGTTCTGCCACGAAGGACACTGGGATACCAGCTAAAGATCTGAGGGAAGAACAAGCTGCAGTGACCCAAATCTCTGTCAGGCGCACCGTGGGTTGTTCCACGAACAACCCACAAGCATAGCTTATTCAGAGGGTGGCTTAGCTGACATGTGAATGCAGCCACTCAATGATTGAGTATGGGTTGAGTGTGGCTTGTCATTGAACTGTGGGTTATTGTTGAAACGTAGATGATCGTGTTATCTGAACCCTGCTGCACCAACAAACCATAGTTTGTTAACCCATGAAGAGAACCCATGGTTTGTTGTTGGGTTGTAAACTGGGTTGTTCATGGTTAACAAACCATGGTTTGTTAGCGTAGCTGGGTTCAGCACAATAACCTGTGGCTTACGCTGGCTTAGCTTGTCTGAGCGTGGAAAGCTAAGCAGGGTAAAGCCTGGTTGTTACTTGGATGGGAGTGTGAGAGCTGGACTGACCCGGGTTCAAAAGCTTCCCTAGCCAATGACCCTCAGTCCCAGTCACGCAGACGGAAGGAGGAGATAACAGCAGTTAATAAAGATTAAAGAGTTTATTTGTAAGACCCAATTACATGGGATTAAGGCAAGCAATGCATCTCTTACTCACTACATCATTGCAGATACAAATCCAATACCCCAGTGGTAAGGCTAGATGAAGTGAAGTCCAGAACAAGAAACATGTCGAGTCGAGACGAGAGGAGACGAGAAGGAGTGAAGCTATCAACAAGTGTGTTAGCTTTATACCACAGACCCTGCACCTATAAATAGGATATTACTCACCCCAGTTGTATAACCTATTCATCAACATGTTTACCCCAAATCTGTCCCAAGGTTGCTGAGTCATATCACCTTGAGACTATGTCTGGTGACCGGAGCCTTGTGTACTTCATCTCAAGAGACAACCTCCATGTCAGGTGATAATCCTGATGTCAGGTGGTAATCTCGTTCTGCCTATGCAAAACCTAACAGGGAGACCCCTCCTCTAGTTTCCTGCATTGAGCAGGGGGTTGGACTCGATAGCCTTGTAGGCTCCTTCCAACTCTGTGATCTATGAAATCTATGAAACCTATGGTTCAATGACAACCCACATTCAACCCATACTCAACCCTTGAGTGTGGGTTATCATGTTGTCTGAACCCAGCCTGAGTGTGACGTCTGAACCCGATGCAGTTTTTCCATTGTTTTTTGCAAATGAGCCACCCTGAGAATCCATGGCTTGTAGTAGGGTTTTTTAGGGTGGCTTGTCATGACATCCAAACATGGAAGAGTCGCTTCAGCTTGGGTTGGTTAAAATGGTGAGAGAGTTGTTCACCCTGCCGGCTGCTCCTCACAATCTCCCTAACGATATCCTCTCTGTATTACGTCTTGAAATTACACTAGCCAATTTACTCCTCCACTTCGTCACCTCCCTAGACATTTTTTTCACCTTTGGAAAGATTTGTGCAAATTTAAAGTTCCCACTACCACCACCTTCGGGGAGATTTGAGCAAATTTAACAGGTTTTTCCCCCCACTTCTGGGAAGATTTGTGCTAATATAACTTTATTTAACTGTGCTAAAGCAGAGTAACTGCACTGTTGCAGATTTGCACAATTCTCCCTGAAAGTTGTTTTTTTTTTTAAAGATGAAGGTGAAAAAAATAACATTAATGTGAAAAGGACCAAAGCCGGTCCTTTGTGCGGGTTCCGGCACCAAGGGGTTAACCAGAGCTGAGTTAGCCCTTTATACGTGGCACTTAGGCAGAAACCGCGACCCAATTTTAATGCTGGGACAGTGAAAAAAGCAGTTTTATGAATGGAGGCTACTACACTGTTTATAGGTAGAGTTTAATTGAGCGTATCAAAACATACACAGGAACAGTACGCACACACGCGCCTTCAATTTACAGCAGCTTAGAGTGAGCAATAGCAGCAGTACATACAAGGGTTACCTGGAATGACCCTGATTCCTCAAAAGCCGTGTATGCCAGCAGCCAGGTGATTTCAGCTAGTTTCACCGGGAGCTCCCCGGGGCTGGACCGTGATGTTGGACCGAAGCCCTGGACCTCCGCGCAGCTTGCCACTCATGACCAACAACTTTTCCCGCTATAGGCCCCCTTCCTTATTCCCTCTTCTTGGCTCCCTCCTGCGCCCCCTCCCCTCATGATTGATTGAAAAAAGTCAGGAAGGACCTGTTTCTCTGGGTGCTTAAGAGTACTTGCCACCCTTTGAGACCACCAGGCACCTTGGTGCCCCTCCTGTTGTTTGGGGCTGCTTCACAATTAATTTGGCTGCCAGGGAAGGGGAAGTTGCCAGGGGGTATGCAGATGTGTCCCATTGTGAGCCTCCTTGCAGGAAACAAGTGCGGTAAACAAGGTGAAAGGTGGATACTTGAGCTGCTGCTGCAAGTGGGGTGTGTGTGTACCTGACCGGGCTTTCTCTTCACAATTAAATTTGGGCAAATCTACCCGAAGGTGGGGGGGGGGAATCTACAAAAAACCCTCTACTCCACTAATGAGTGGAAATATGCTCATTAGTGGAGTAGGCCACAGAGGTTGTGCTGCAAAGGTCCATGGAATACATGTCAGGAGTGGGCGGGAGGACTAAAGGGGAAACAAGCCATGGCAAGCCACAGAGTGCCTGATCGTCTGTTGGGAGTAACGTGGGTTAGTGAGTGAACAACCAACCCACCATAGCTTGTTTTCATAGTGGCTTATCATGATGTGTGAACTCGCCCACTGTGATCCTGACTCCCAGCTGAGTCTGTTCCTGACTCCCAGCTGAGCAGGAGCACAACAGGAGAGAGGCTCCAGCTGTTTTGGGGGCTGTGATAAGGCAAGCAGGCTCCCAGAGAGCGAGCGAACAGAGCGAGCGAACAGGGAGAGAAAACAGGAGTTTGGCAGCAGAGTAGAACAACAAGTGCTGCAACAGCAAGTGCTGCTGTACAAACAACTACTAGTGCTGCAAGGGAAGGGTGTGGCCTGAGAGCTGAAAGGGAAGGGTGTGGCCTGAGAGCTGAAAGGGAAGGGTGTGGCCTGAGAGCTTAAAAGGAAGGGTGTGGCCTGACAGCTCATTCTGTTCCTGACTCCCAGCTGAGCAGGAGCACAACAGGAGAGAGGCTCCAGCTGTTTTTGGGGCTGTGATAAGGCAAGCAGGCTCCCAGAGAGCGAGCGAACAGAGCGAGCGCACAGGGAGAGAAAACAGGAGTTTGGCAGCGGAGTTCGGCAGGGGAGGTCAAGGGGGAGGTCCCTAAAAAAAAAAAAATTCTAGGAAGACAGAAACAGAGCACTATGGAAGGAAAGGACTCAGCAGTGGTGGTGACCTGCAAGGGGTGTGCAATGTTTGTTTTCCTGCTGGAGATCGACATGGCCTACACGTGCAACAAGTGCAAGCTGGTCACGCTGTTGGAAGAAAAGGTCAGAGGACTGGAGCAGCAAGTGTCAACCCTCAGGAGCATAAGAGAAAGCGAGGAGTTCTTAGACAGAACGGTGGATCTACAGCACCAAAGCACAGTACAGGAGCCAGAAGGGCAACGGCAGGATGAGGCGGAGTCGGAGACTGCAGAGGCAAGGGAAAATAACGCAGGGGGAACTCCCTGGAAAAGGGTGACTGTTAGGAGCAGAAGAACTACAAGACACTCTGGGCCTGTGGAAGCAGTGGAGCTATGGAACCGCTTCCATGTATTTGAGGACGAGAGCAGAGGACAGCCTGCAGAGGACGGATTACCGGGCACCCAACGTGACAGCGAGCAAGAGGCTGAGGGTCTGTCAATTGGAGGCAATCAAACCAAGGCCTACAGCAAGAGGAAGAGAAGAGTACTCGTAGTGGGAGACTCCCTCCTGCGGGGGATCGAAGCCAAAGTATGTCGCGAAGACCCATGGACTCGCCAGGTGTGCTGTCTCCCCGGGGCACGGATTAAGGATGTGTCAGAGCAGCTGCCGAGGCTCATGCAGCCCACCGACACATACCCCTTTCTTCTCTTCCACATGGGTACAAATGATACTGCCAAGCGGAGTTACAAAGAAATCACGGCAGACTTTGAAGAGTTGGGAATGGAACTCAAGAACTTCGGGGCCCAGATAGTTTTCTCATCCATCCTTCCAGTACTTGGAAGAGGCATAGAAAGGGAAAGAAAAATACTCCGAGTGAATGACTGGCTACGAAGGTGGAGCCGACGTGAGGGATTTGGATTCTGGGACCACGGGCTACACTTCCTGGAAGATGGACTGCTGGCAAAGGATGGGTTGCACCTCACAAGGACTGGGAAGAATGTGTTTGGCCACAGCATGAGGAACTTAATCAGGAGGGCTTTAAACTGAATCCAACAGGGGAGGGAGACATAAACTCGGGGGTACCAATGGAAGAAGGCCTCTATGCCACAATGGAGAGAACAGCTCCAGCGGTGCCCATTGATAGTCTACCACAAAATGTAGGGGGAAAGTCGGACTATAAAGCACATAGTCTTCGATGTCTCTATACTAATGCCCAGAGTATGGGCAACAAACAAGACGAACTTGAATTTTTGATACATGAGGGCAAGTACGACTTGATAGGGATAACTGAAACCTGGTGGGATGACTCCCATGACTGGAATACAGCAATTGAAGGGTATAACTTGTTCAAAAGGAACAGAAGCAACAGAAAGGGAGGTGGAGTTGCACTGTATGTTAAAAATACATATCTCTGCACAGAGATACAGGAAGAGGAGCTTGGCAGCCCCATTGAGAGCATCTGGGTTAAAATAAAGGGGGCAAAGAATAAAACGAACATGGCGGTTGGAGTCTACTACCGACCACCCAATCAAGGAGAAGACGAGGATGGAACTTTTGAAAAGCAAATTGCCATTGTTTCAAGGAGGCACGATGTGGTAGTAATGGGAGACTTCAATTTCCCTGATATCTGTTGGGAGACTTATTCAGCCAAACATGGCCCCCTCCAAGAAATTCCTGAGCTGTGCTGCTGATAACTTCCTCCTACAGAAAGTGGAGGAAGGAACTAGAGGATCGGCTATCCTTGACCTGATTCTAACCAACAAGGATCTCTTCTCGATCATCCCAGTTTGCAGGACACGGAATAATGGGCTCAAGTTACAGGAACCTAGATTCCACCTAAACATCAGGAAAAATTTCCTGACTGTCAGAGCAATAAGACAATGGAATCAACTACCTAGGGAGGTTGTGGGCTCTCCCACTCTGGAGGCATTCAAGGTGCAGCTGGACAGACATCTGTCAGAGATGCTTTGACCTAGATTCCTGCATTGAGCAGGGGGTTGGACTCGATGGCCTTGTAGGCCCCTTCCAACTCTACTTTTCTATGATTCTATGATCCCTCTCTTGTATTAACATTTTGTTATTTCATATTGTAGAATCTTTCCATGTATAAATACATTTACAGTATCCTGTGGAAGTGAAATTAACTACCATATCTTTTTGTCTTCCTTTTAGGCTTACCTTACAGACTTCTTATGTCAGTTTGCACAGCAGCCTTGCTATGCAGTGTTCTCAGACCATCTCAATGAAAATGAAAGAAGAGTTCTTCATACCATTGGCATATAAATCTAGAGCATTATGATCATATCTGGACAATATTTTTCTGGTCTATTTCATGTTTTGTGACATAAACATGAAACACCTTCCATTATTCACCAGATATTACAAATGTGGTTACCTTAATTTTGAAGTACTGTTCCTTATCTTATCATGATGTAGGGTTAAGAGAGACTATTGAGAAGGCAACAAAAGGCAGATGTGCATAGAGTTTTGCATACTGAATTCGCACAATGGGAACACTATTTTTCAGATCAGCTTTGCAGGAGATCATTAAAATAAGGTGCCCTAAAGCCAGCTTTCCTCCACTGAAAAGGCACTTCACTGACTTTTTCACAGCACAGCTTAATGGAATGAGGAAGCAATTGTGGTTTGTAGTTTGTTTGGATGTGTATAGAAACTGGGAAGTTTGTCCCACTTCACACTTGTGTTACACAGGGTAAATTATCTTGATCTTCCCATATGACATCTTTTTATAGACACTTGAATGAAATGAAATCCACTTACAATGCAAGAGTTTGGATTTAAACCTGAAAAATAAAATTAAGTTAAATCTTTTCCATTTGTAGATGGAGGTAAATGGCTTCCATCTGATCTGTCATTTTCATATTTCTTTACTAAAGCTATCATGCACCCATACTGAGCAGACTTGCTGCATAAAAACTCAGTTCCTGTGGTTACTGATGACTTTGGTTTTGCAACCAAACATTTTTATATGAAATCTTGATTGTATTTAACTTGACTATTTACTTCATGACTACAGTTCTCAAAAGCTTTTTGCGTATTTCACAGACAAGAATTATACAAAACAGCTAAGCTGTAGTCCACAAATTAATGTACCCAGTATGTATTTTTATAGGGCAGTAAAATTAACATTTACTAGCTAATCTGCAAGTAAGTACAATGATGCATCTCACAACACCTCTTTGCCTTTTCCTCCCTTTTTGGGAAAATTGAATAAAACTGTTCAAACATACATTGGTATCTTTATTTTTAAAAGATTCAGAGAAAAGAATTGTATTGTTTGGTCATCTCTGTATAAGTTACTTGTGAAGAACAAAGGCTCCTTTAATTGCCACTGAGGGACTACATCTTTCTCTAATAGTCACAACTGGAATTGAAGAGAGCATCTGCATCTCTGATTTGTTCTCTGTATTGGGACAGCTACTTCTCTCTCTCTCTCTTTTCTTTTTTTTATAATGTGCCATACTACATTAACTTGTCTATGTTGGCTTCACATTGTTTAAAGTGTGAAAGTCAATGTTCTAAAAATCAAGTTGTATTTAAATAATATTTTGTGGAGCTTGCATGGATGAATCCGACTGGTGCCTTTGGGGTATGGTATGCCTATTTCATCCTCCACCAAATTGAGGCAACTGTTCCATTCTTCCTTTATCTTGGAAGGAGTTCGGAATGGGGGGAATATGTGATTTCACATAGTTTTTCACTGATGTCTAGAAATTATATGGTATCTTACAAAATCACATATAGAAACTTAAAAGGCCTCATAACCACCAAGTTCGTAAAATACAATGGAGAAATTTTACACATGTTGCAACTGAAGTCAGCTTGGATTAGATACCCAGTTTGCACAACCATGGGTTGTTTGTGAGCGTGCGGGAGTGAGCAAGTGTGCTGTTTCCCACGTGCTCAATGCTTCCGCTTTCCTGGGTTGTTATCATTGCATCTGAACCCAGAACTGGGTTGTTTAGGGGTTAAACAACCCAGAGTTAACACATGGTTTGTTGTTGGGTTAACTCTCGGTGGTTTTACCCCTAAACAACCCAGTGTTTCGGGTTCAGCCATAATGATAACAGGAATGGGGCATTCCTGGGTGGTTTAGGGAAGCGAACGTGCAGGAGGCAGTGTACTTGCTCGCTGTGGTGTGGCCACAACTAACTATGGCTTAAACTACCCCTAGTCATTATGTGTGATGCAGCAGGGTAGTTACTGCCAGTTCTGGAAGATTGCTTTGCATGTGTCATACTTAATTCAAAGGGCTGAGCCACATTAGTGGCTGAAGTCCGATGAGTCATTATAGCACAAAGGATGCTGATGGTTTTAGTACAGTTTTAGTTCAGTCTCTGGAAGTCCTTCAGCCCTGAATTCTGGAGACTTGGACTGCATATTCCTACGAATACCAAGGAGAAAGAAAAGTAGTGGCATAGCATAGAAAATAAGAATAGAAAGTACAAGGGCCAAACTTAATTTGTGTGCTGTGTATGAGAGAGACTAAACTGAGGGACCAATGTATGATACCACCCCAAACAATCCCTTTCGATGTGCTATATGCAGGGTACATTTCTCTACTGTAGTTGTTACTTGATTTTACATATTTTATACTTTTAGCAGCACAATCCAGTGTGGTTGCCCGTAACCCTCCGAACTTGGATTACAGGCATCCAATCGAGTACCGGAAGGAGCACAGAGGCTAAGGTCTCTGCACTTCTCCGACCCTACAAAAGACTTAGATGGTACTGCTG